>CM034147.1:728562634-731245123 GCA_019776745.2 Taxus chinensis | reverse complement strand
TTAACATATATATATATATATATATATATATATATATATATATATATATATATATATATGTTTTAATGTAATCTCCCTTGCATGAAAATCTGAAATATTTACTTAGTTAAAAGGGCAGAAATCTGAAATATCATTTAGTTAGTTCATTTGAAAAAAATACATGTGGTCATGGAGTTTTAGGATCTATTTTAATGGTTCTTTTCATTTTTGTTTACAAATAGTTTTTGTCTTGGTTGAGTTGGTAGGATTCAACAAAACAAAAAACTCAGTTTTGTATATATGATTTATATATATATTTTATTTATAGTATAGTCTATATTTATACTAAATAATATCACAATCGCTTTGCCCTCTTTGCTCCCTCTTTTGTTTCTCTCTCTCCCGCCTCCTCCTCCTCCTCCTCCTCTCTCCCTCTTCCAAAAATAGTAATAACAATAAATAAATAAATAATAAGATTTCAAAATAGAGTTTTATATATTATTTTTATATTTAAAAATAAATAAAATAAATAAATAAATATAATAAAACAAGTTTCTTTTTCTCTCTCTCTCTCTCTCTCTCTTCTCTCATCTCTCTCTCTCTCCAACCGCGATCACTTTTAAACTATCCACCCACCCCCTTACCCCACCACCAACAAAACTGTGGCTGTGGGGGGCCGAACCCCCCGCCCCCGTCTCCCCAACCCTGACATTCCCTCCCCCGCGTCCCTGTATCCCATTCCCAACCTCCCCGAACCCTGTACCCTGGACTCCCCACGGCCTGCCCCAACGAACCCCTCCCTCGCAGCCCCTGTCCCCCACCCAGCGGCTCAAACCCTATACCCCACGCCCTGCCCCGGACCCCTGTACCCTACGCCCCCCGAACTCCCCGCATCCCTGCCCCCTCCCCCTCTATGTGGCTTGCCGCCGCCCTGCCCTCACACTATCCCCCCCCCACAACCATTCTCTCCATCCGTCCCGCCGCCTCCCAACGCCATTCAAAACTTTTTAAAAAAATAAAAAAAAAATCCGGCCAGCAATACAGCCGTCGCGCCTATCACCATTTTTTTTCTATATCTCCTTCCACACACCACATAATAAAATAAAATATAAAAATAGAGAATGGAGACTCTTCTCCTTCTTCAATTTTTTTTTTCATGAATTCACCCCCCATAGCTCCTCCACCTGCACAAAAGAGGAACAGGAAAACAAAAATAAGAGAAATAGTAGATAAGAATAAACAAATGAATGAACAAAGGAATGGAAAAGGAAAACAAAAACACCATAGAGAAATCTAGGGAAAATTTAGGGTAAGTTTGAAATGAATGGCTAAGATTAAATGGATCATAGGGTCCTCCTTCAATCCTACCTTCCTTTAAGTCATGACATTTTAATGGGAAGTAAATTAATCTTTGGTGGGAGTGTGGGTAAAATTAATAAAAAGGGGGAAGATTATTTTATTTTTCTAGGAGTGGTAGAATTTTAATCAAGACCTTAGGAAGTTTGATAGTGTAAAACAAATTAAGTTATTATTAGGTTAATGTTTACTTGTTTTTTGTGGGTAATTAATGATTAATATAAATTAATTATTAACGTGAGAGGCTTAAGCAAGCCTTAATAATTATTGATCACTTCAAAAAAATAAAATAATAAAATATACATAACAAAATAAATAAATATTATAAACCATTTTTTATTTATTGTTTTTTTTTTATCTCGGGTTCAGGATGGCACCCAAGAGGGGACGATCGGCTCGAGATTCGAGACGTAGTGCACCTACACAGGAGCCACCGGCCCTCAATTTTGGGCCTCGGATATTGGAGACCCGCAGCAACTGATAGATGTCGTACACAGTGTCTTCCACCACCGCAGGTGCCGATAGAGGAGGACATTTAGTTAGGAGACGAGGAGTTGATTGGTGAGGATGCCATCTAGAGCCACCTGGCACCACATTCCGAGATGAGAGAGGTCACGCAGCCCTTCCATCCTTGGCGAGAGGGTGGCCTCGTTTTGTCACAGCCGATCACACAGGTTTGAGGGATCATTTGGAGATAGGCGACCTCTTTCACTTGTTAGACCACATCGCCAGGATTGAGATACAGGCAGTGTGATTCAAGACCTTCTTCACCTTCAGCCGCCTACATTTACTGGTTCGATAGATGGCTTTGGGTGGAGTCTGACTCCTTAGCTTGGATAACTGCTTTGGCTTGCACTCTCATGAGAGCAATGTCCAAAGCTAGGTTCGCCATACATCTCCTCTGAGATGCAGCAGGCGTTTAGTGGAGAAATGAGGAGTGAAAGCTCCATTTGACTCGAGATACAGTGACCTAGGAGTTGTTCGAGGAGTGATTCAGGGCCCGGATATATGTCAGAGCATTTTTTGTAGAAGAGGATCGATGAGTTTCACGACTTACGGACAGGGTTCTAGCTCAGTGGCGTAGTATGAGAGTAGGTTCTTGGATCTCTTGCAGTATGTAGACTACCTGCAAGATGAGAAATTACAGGTAAATAGGTTCATTTAGGGCCTGAATGCAGATATAGTAGGAGCTGTTAGGATGTTATCCTCCTCCCATGCTCGAGAAGGCCGTTGAGAAGGCCTACTTGGCTAAGGAGAATAGGACCAAGGCTCAGGAGTACAGAGATAGAAACAAGAGCAAGTTCCAGGACAGGATTCCAGGCATTCTAGAGTTAGAGAGCATGAGGAGCAAGTACCCACCCCCTAGAGGAGGATTCTGGTCTTCTCCAGTAGCATCGAGAGCTCCTCCACACCCATCATAGCAAACACAACATCAGGGACAACCAGCATCAGAGGGGTAGATAGACTCAGAGTTTTTAGTGAGGTGGGTCTAGAGGTGGTTTTGGTGGGTCTAGAGACAGGAGGCCAGGTACTCATCCCTCACAGCCAGCCCACTCACAGCAGTCTACTAGGGTTGGACCGGCAAGTTCAGTTCGCCAGAGCACAGGAGGGACCCCATCTCAGAGGAGTACAGGAGGATGTTTTATTTGTGAGGCTCCAGACCATTATGTGCGTATGTGTCTGCACAATCCCACTACTACAGATATGCAGAGAGCTCCTAGATCCGAGCAGACGGTGGATGACGTGGGATGCGTCCATCGTGTGTATGCAACGGTTGACAACTGCCAGGCTGAGCATCAGGCCACAGTCATTGAGACAATAGGTACTATCAAGGGTATTTCTGTCTCAGTACTTTTTGATTCAGGTGCTTCAGATTCCTTTATATCACCTTCTATAGTGGACCAGTGTGGGCTAGTGGTGGCTAGGCAGCCAGATAGTTGGTAGGTTGAGTTGGCCTCTGGGGCTAAACTCGCCGTGGACTCATATGTGGAGAGTTGTGTACTCGATTTGGGAGTTTTCTCCACTACGCTTGACCTCCGAGTTATTCCTTTAGGATCCTATCAGGTAGTGTTGGGTATGGATTGGCTTGAGGCTCATCGAGCCAAGGTGGATTGTAGAGAGAAGGTCATTGAGTGTCAGGATGATTTGGGTAGTGCAGTTGTGATTTCAGGAATGCAGAGACCGATTTCCTTGTGCATGATCTCGGCTAAGCAACTCAAGTGGAGCATGTGTAAGGGTTGCCAGTTGTTTGCTATCACTATCAGTGATCATTCAGACAGTACTCCAGAGCATTCACCCCTTGATGATCACGCAATTTTTAGGGAGTATGCATATGTGTTTCCAGGAGAGCTTCCAGGTTTACCAAATAGTAGGGAGGGTGGACTTCACCATTGACTTAGTGCCTGGGTCTGCACCAGTTTCTAGGGCACCCTATCAGATGACGACTTCAGAGCTTCATGAGCTCAAGATTCAGTTAGAGGAGTTATTAGAGAAGTGTCTCATTCGCCCTACTGTATCTCCTTGGGGAGCGCCAATCATATTTGTGAAGAAGAAGGATGGTTCTCTTAGGCTTTGTGTAGATTTCAGACAGCTCAACAAAGTCACAATAAAGAACCGTTATCCACTCCCTAGGATTGATGACTTGTTTGATTAGATGCGGGGAGCTAGATTGTTCTCCAAAATTGATCTCAAGTCAGGGTATCATCAGTTGCGCATTTCAGATGCAGACATTCATAAGACAGTGTTTCGCACACGTTACGGGCATTATGAGTTCACAGTGGTTCCATTTGCTTTGACCAATGCCCTAGCTTTCTTCATGAGCCTCATGAATGGAGTATTCAAGACATTTCTGGATTGCTTTGTTTTAGTGTTCCTTGCTGACATATTGATTTATTCTCGTTTCGAGGAGGAACATGAGGAGCATTTAAGGCAGGTACTTCAAGTTTTGAGAGAGCAGAAGTTGTATGGGAACTTGGAAAAATGCAGCTTCTTTCAGACAGAGATTCAATACTTGGGTCATATCATATCAGGAGAGGGTATCTCCGTAGATCCCTTTAAGATTCAGGCTATCTTGGATTGGCTAGCACCCACATCAGTCACTGAGGTGAGGAGCTTCATGGGTTTAGCAGGGTATTACCGCAGGTTTGTGCAGGAATTTTCTAGGATTGCTCACCATATTACTTCTCTTCAGAGGAAAGGGAAGAAGTTTGATTGGTCAGAAAAATGTGAACAGGCCTTTCAGTTGCTTAAGGAAAGGTTAACCACGGTGCCCATCTTGGCAGTTCTAGACCCAACAGAGGATTTTTTTGTTTATACTGATGCATCACTAGAGGGTTTTGGAGCAGTTCTTATGCAGGAGTGTCGGGTGATTGCTTTTGAGTCTCGTAAGCTCAAGGACTACGAGCTTAACTATCCTACCCACGACTTAGAGCTTGCAACAGTTGTTCATGCACTTGTGCGTTGGTGACATTTCCTTTTGGGTAGACCTTTCATCTTGAGGACAGATCATTGTAGCTTACAGCATATCTTCTCTCAGCCGAACCTCAATGCTCGTCAACGTCATTGGATGGAGTTCCTATGTGAGTATGACATGGAGGTCTAGTATATCAAGGGAAAGGAAAATGTTGTTGCAGATGCACTTAGTAGATGACGGCATGTGCTTGCTTCTTTGACACTGCAGTCAAATTTGAGAGGCAGTATACTTGAGCATCTTCTAGAGGACAAGTTTTATGAGGGTGCTAGGCAGATGTTGGATTCTCAGGGTTCTTTTGAGGGCAGATATTCAGGATGCATGCTAGAGTCAGATGGTTTGCTTTGGTTCCATAGGCGCATTTATGTGCCTAAGGTAGGTGATCTGCGTAGTTTCATCCTTACTGAGGCTCATCGAGCTCCATATGCAGCACATCCAGGAGTGAAGAAGATGCATGCCGATTTGAGAGAGTTATATTATTGGCCAGGTCTTCGTCGAGACATAGCAGATTTTGTAGCACGGTGTCTTGAGTGTTAGAGAGTCAAGGCAGAGCATTCTCATCCCGCGGGACTCTTATACCCTCATGATATTCCCGAGTGGAAATGGGATGTGATCTCCATGGATTTCATAGTAGGACTTCCTACGTCCTCTTATCGTCATGATGCCATTATGGTCACTGTGGATAAGTTGACCAAGGTTGTGCATTTCTCGCCAACCAAGGTTACCTATAATGCACAGGCCATCGCCAAAGTGTTTATGGAGGATATTGTCAGATTGCATGGATTCTGAAGACGATCATCAATGACAGAGGACACCATCTACACATCAGTTTTCTAGACTTCTTTTCAAGAGGCCTTGGGTACATAGATTAATTTCAGTTCAGCATATCATCCAGAGACAGATGGGCAGACAGAGAGGGTTAATCAGGTTCTTGAGGACATGTTGAGGATGTATGTGATGGACCAGCAGAAGAAGTGGGAAGACTATTTGCATTTAGTTGAGTTTGCCTACAATAATAGTTATCATAGCTCCATTGGCATGGCTCCCTATCAGGCTTTGTATGGATGACCTTACAGGACACCTTTGAGCTGGGATAGACTAGATGACAGGATTATTTTGGGACCAGCTTATCTTCAGGATTTAGAGCAGCAGGTTGTTCTAATTCGACAACGTCTTGAGCAGGCTATAGCATGCCAGAAGGCATATGTGGACACCAAGAGGATCGATCGTCACTTCTCAGTGGGTGACAAAGTCTTCTTGAGGGTTCGTCCTCATAAGAGTCTGATCCGTTATGGAAAGGGTTCTAAGATATCACCTCGTTTTTTGGGGCCTTTTGATATTCTTGAGGTCATTGGTCCAGTTGCCTGCTGCCTAGCTTTGCCACCATGCCTTTCACGGGCCCACGATGTTTTTCATGTTTCTGTACTTCGTAGATATGTACTAGATGTTTCTCATGTTTTGGATTGGTCGGCATTACAGGTAGAGGACGGAGGGTAGTGGAGATTAGAGCCCGTACGCATACTGGAGCACCGGAGGTTGGCCCTTCGGGGTCAATATTTGGACCAGGTTAGAGTGCAGTGGGACCGATATGACGAGTCATCAGCTACCTGGGAGGATGCTACACCACTGAGGGCTAGATATCCCTATCTCTTCCAATGACTTCCAGGAGGAAGTCTAATTCTAGGAGATGGGGATGTAGTGCCCACATTTTTATAGCTCCAGTTATCTGTTGGTTCCTTTATTCTTAGACATGTTTTGATTGAGACTCTGATAGACTTTGGACATTTTACTATGATATTTTATCCTCATGGACATTATGGCATTTTGGGCGTGTAGCGCCAATTGGACTAGATTCGTATACTGATATATTTCTTATGATGTTGATGACACTAACAGGGTTATATGATAGACTTATTGGTTAGATGTTAGTCTCTTGTGGTTGATTTGATTAATGATATAGTGTTTTGGATTTAATGATGGTAATTTTCATGCTAACCTAAGTGTATGTCGTTGTAATTTTATTTGTGGATGATTCATGGCAAACTATGTGGATAATTATATGCATTGCACTATCAATTGTAAATTATGTTCAGACATTATAAGTTTGATTGATATTGTGATGTATAGATGATGTTTATTATATTGGACAGATGCGGTTAATGTGTGCAATGAGTGTGCAGGTGACAGGTATAGGAGAGCATGGGTTTCAAGGCAGCTACACAATTGTGCACAAGCGGCCCACGGGCTGAGTCCTAACCATGCTAAATGTTTGAGGCCTTAGATTAGATGTATTTAATTGGGCACCATGGGTGAACCCCTCAATTGTAATGTAATATTGTTTTATAAAATTAATTAGGTTTAGGGTGTGTTTTATTAAGTAAACTAGCTTAGGGGTTTAATGATCTTATCTTAAGTTAAGTGTTGATTTTGGGAAAGTGTGTGTGTGTTGGTAGAAGGGATTGGGGACCACATGTGAACCTTGGGTGGACCCCACACCCTCTACCCTTGTGCCCAAGCATGCCAGACCCGAAATTGGGTTATTTTGGGCATTTTTAGGGACCCCTTTTGAGTTTGGGGGCTCCCTTAGCATGAAAATGGGCCCTTGGACCCTACCTAATAGGTAAGGGGGCCTATTTCCAAGGTTTGGAGGGAGTTTCCCTCCCATTTTCCCCTCTTTAGTCACCATCCATGTAAGATGGTTGGGTTGTGTGAAATTGTTAAAAGTTGCTCCACTTTGTTTTATTTTAGTTTTTGGTATTTTGGGTGAAAAGGGATAAAAGGTGAGTTTACTCTTACTTATTTGGTTTTTGGAATCTTTGACTGTTGAGAGGGGAGGGGGTGACACTTGTCACTTTCCCATTGGTGAGGAAACTTTTGAGATCCTCTTATTATTCTTCCTCATGTGGAAGGAATGGGTCTTCTTAGTTCATTTTTTTTTGGAGCACTTGGAGAATTTTTGGGAGCTTGGAGGTGAGCTTGGACAAGGGGAAAATCTTAGAGTCTTGGAAAACATTATAGAGGTAGGATACTTAACCTTCTTCTTCTTAGTTGTGCTTATCTTGTATGTATGCTTGATCAATGAAATAATGTGTGTGAAATAATGTGTTGAGAAGTGTATGATGAATGTAGTTGTTGTTTGTTCTTATTGTTTTCTTTGTTTTCTCTCCACCATCTTTTAGATTTATGGTTTTTGGAGAATGTAGGGGAAGAGAGAGGGATTTCCCTCTCAAACCTCATGGTTGTTGGTCAAGCCATGAAGGTCCCTTCTCATCCCCTCATATGGTTTGAGGTGGGAAAAAGGTTCATATGGCTTGAACCTTTCCCCATTCTTGGTGAGGAAACCCTTTTGGGTTTGAAAATCCTCACAAGAAGGATTTCTATAGCATAAAGGAGGAATAAGCAGGATGAATGATTAGGAGGTATAAGGAGTTTTGTATATATGTATTTGTTGGTGCTCCTATGGTTGGACACCTTGATTTGGGCATCCTACTTCCTCTCTTCCCCCTTGTGAGGTTGACCTTGTTCTCCTCATGTTGTTGTTTTCATTGTATAGTAGGTCTAAGTGGTTGCATGGTCTTATGTTTTTCTTGTTGTGTGTTTAATCCCCATTTTACTTGTGCACATTGTGGAAGCTAGTTCCTCTCTCCCATGGGCTTGGGGGAGGCTAGCATGACTTCAAACCATGGAAAGGCATGTGATGATGCCTATTGGTTGGGTGGTAAACAAGCCATGTTCTCTTGGAGTTGGATTCTTGTAGGAGTATTAGAGTTGGAGCTCAAGTTGGAGATAGTAGAGTTCCTCTATGTCATCTTGGTTCTTGCTCATATTTGGATGTGACTATGTGCCTTCACTCTTGTAAATAACCCATGTATGGCTTTTGTAAAGTGTCATACTTTTGTAAAGATCTATTTTTATTGCACTTATTGTTCCTTGAAAACATTGAATCAACTACTAAGAAATATTTCTATTGTTATTGTTGCAAGAATCTTGTAATATTATCATTTGAAAATCTCTTCAAATGAAACTATGCAACTATTTTGGACTTCAAATGTCTCTTGTTGTGTTAAAAAGGTGTGTTACTTGCATTAGAAATCTACTGGTTTTATATAGTTATGTTGAATATACACTTGAAGAACTTGACAATATTATCTAGTTGTGCATTGCATATAAAATCTGAAAAATTTAGTGTGCTTGCATTTGAAAAAAAAATTATGGCATTACATATTCCCAATTTTAGTTAATCATTAACATATCCCTACATTCTTGTATTATCATTCTTACATAATACTACATCACACTCTCTGCATTCACTCATAACATCAATCTCATTGACTCGCATAGTTATACATATGTTTTAAGTGACATCATTTACCCGATGACGCACTCTTGTGCTATTGGTTCATTCACTTGATTTTTAAGGGATTACCATTACACTAAATCACACACACTATAAGTTATAGACATTATACCATTTCATTTCACCACACATCACATGCTATACACCAATACATTGCACTACACTTGGTCTACATTCTACTATTATTCTATGTGCATTATTGCAACATACCTAAAGTCATTCTATGTATCATATATCCTTCAAAATCATTCTTGGACACATTACATACGTTATTAGGCTATCTACATACATAGTCCAATCATAAATTGTGTATACATACTTCATACACATTATACATGTGCTACGTTATTTTATAGTACATATGAGTCATATCTTAGACATTTTATCCCTACATTATAATATTACTACACATGTTACAGTTGTGCATTGTACATTACATTTTGATACATCCTACGCATCTAGCTTTGCATTTTCAACACCACAAATTTACACATTTATTCAATCATATGGTCACTTATTCTCATTATATACAAAAATACGTTGTCTTCTATGCACTGCAAAGTTTGACCACCCTATAATCGATGCACTTTAGTTCCTCATTCCATACTCGACTGTCAGAGGGTTTACAAATAAAATGGACCTTACACCCATGAATGTGATATTTCATCATGTGACATTCTAGGCTAGTGACATACGCTATTAGGCTAAATCATCACTCACTCTTTCTATCTAGTGGTGGTAATCACTTTAGGCTAGATCACCATATTTTTATTATATCATCCTGTATTAGTATACACATTAGGTTACATCAACAATCATATAGTTATATACGCTTAGGGATAAATCATCACTCATCAACTCATCATATAGTGATATATGCTTAGGGCTAAATAATCACTTATTCATTCACCCTATAGTGATATACACCTAGGATAAATCATCATTCTTCCATTCATCTAGTCATGATATACACTTTAGATATAGGGTTCAAGCACATCCTTTCTTTATGTCACACTTCATCAGTACACATACACATTCACTGCAGTGTGTTAGACACAACACACACTACGACCATTTCACGATGGTGCAAGTCTCATTTACAGCTCATTCTTGACTGTTGAGGGGGAAAACAAAATGAAATTCATTTGGAAACATTTCCATTCACTATGGGAGGCATGCAGCTCCTATCATTCCACTTTGTATTCCATTCCATCCATCCACAACATACTACATTGTCTTAGGGGCATTTACTCTTGTTTATTAGTTTTTACATGGTCACTTTACTACACATGCTTAGACTGATTTCTTCTATGTCATTATCTATACCATCTTTGGACACATGTGCATTCATGGTCTTTGTTGAGTGTGATCACATAATACATGACTCGTATACACGACTTGGATTCTCGCCTTCTACGCTTAACTACACTAATCGTTGGGGGCATCCACGTTCATCTCTTCTAGGTGTTATTATTTCAATTTTGTACTTAGCATCTTACATTACTTGATCATACACACTTTTGACATATTGGCTATTTCTCTAACATGCTAACAGGTGTTCCATGTGCATCACTTGTTTTGCACATATCTACATATTTCCATGACTACTTGCTTATTTTTTTGTACTTTTCTGCCATTATTTGTCATTATATGCGAGAAGATTTTCCCTATGGGGCTTGTGTGCACACTTTCATTGTTTTTTCCGTCCATGATGGCCTTGCAATGTCTTTTGACAATCATGAGTGATGTCCCATGTTTGTAACCCACTAGTATGTGATCATACTTGTCTTCCTTGTGTGATTTTCATTACTTTGTGTAGTAGCTTACACATTGTTTGCTTAGCTTAAACTATTAGATATTTTCTATAAATAGTTGAATCATTTTATTCAGCATTTCATGTTGCTAAACTAATTATTTGGCTAGCCTAATTTCTGTGTATATCTTTGTTTCCACCATTTAGAAATTTTTTAGTGTACATGCGGTTAACACTCTTTTGATAAGTTTGCATGTCTCCTATCAACAATGTCAAATGCATCCCTAAAGAGGGGGGAATCATTTAGGTATTTATATTAACACAACATATTTACACCAGTTTAGTTCAGTGCACTTTCTGCCATGTGAAATTTTTTGTTACATACATCGAGTGGGTTCAGAACAGTCTATGAACCCCATACATAGTGACTTTTATAGGACATGGTGTCCTTAACATTCAGGGGAGTAGTTAACAGTATAGAGGATATAACAGAATTCCTCCTAATACTTCTTCTACCTTTGCCATCAGACTGCCCAAAAATTTTAGGACAGTACAGATATCTCTTCACATCACATTTCAACATAATCAGTCTAGAGCTTAAAGGACAGTAAAACATTTCCTTCCTACACTTCTGTGCAGCAAAGGTGGTGATGAGATTTGCCCAAAAAACTCACAATACAAGATATCCTTCTACACTCTTTCTCAACATGGATCAGGTGCACATGTTCGATTTACATTTACATTTAGATTTTTCTATGATTTACATTGACATACACATGTGTCTTTTACATATCATTTTTGACTCACATACATACATATTTGACTACTTGATCATTTTCTCCTTGTAGGTTTCAACCGATATGAGACATTAAGTAGTCATATATGGGGGCAGCAACAACAACAAAAATGAAAACAACACTATGTGGTAGCACACTATAACACACACATCACACTTTTATGTAGGTACACTACATTATGTGGCAGCTACACACATGCATTTTTCCCTAGGTTCACTCTCATCAATTTTTTATTTGCACATTTTTCATCTATAGTTTCCATGTTCCTCCATCTTTATAGAATTTCATGCTTTTGTCTAGTCCTTCGGCATGATTTTTCTACTCTTCACAACATCAGGTACGAAACTCTATCTACTTTATATTACTAAGATTTCTACTCACTAAAATAAAGTGGGGGAAAAATTTAGTCACAAAATCATGAAATTTAGACATTTATTTATCCTGGTCTCATACTACTATTTAGAAGGTTCTTGAGTAAAGAAAGTACTAATTAACCCCCATCCTTTGGCCATCTTGTTTATTTTTTACAACCTATTTCACCCATATGCCCAGCCATTTCCAAACATCCTGCGTAATTTTATCTTCAATTGGGATGCCCAGATTTAGTATTGGGGTGCACATGGGTATCGTGGTCCCACCTGGGGGCTCCTTGGTCCTTCTAGCACTTTCCCACCACTTTTTGGGCATATTTATCCATTTTTCATATTTATCTTTCTTTTGGTTTTCCTTTTCGGGGTTAATTATGAAATTGGAGCAAGAGAACCCTATTTAAATATAAAGTTATGAGACCATAATGAGGGACCTAGCATCATACACTACTATCACTCCATCTAGAGTTGCATCCATTTATTACATTTGGCATCCACATAGTTCCATCATCAAGGGACAAGTTGGGACAATCTGCATCACACTTCATAGGGGTAGGGATTCTATTTTATTCCATGCACACATTCTACTACATTTTCTACATTTAGTTATTGCTCGCTACTTCACAAAGTGCAACTAGCACAAGAGCACCTAGGGCATGACATGCACACACACACACACACACACACACACACACACACACACACACACACACTATAACTACATTTGGGTTTGAAATGTAGTGCAACACTCAGAGTATTAAGCCCACTGTTGTGGTATCTGAGGTAAATCCGATCCATTCATTCTACATTTTTATTTTTAGATTGGAAAGTTAAGATTGATGTACCTATTTGGAGAAAAGTGTATAAACCATGTTAGCTATCTCATATCATATCTAAATCGTGAGGTGAAGATCCTCTTCACTTCAGGTGTATGTTTCTTGGCTTATATTTTTGTGACACATATGAATTACAATAATGTACATGAGTAGATAAGGCATTTTTTATCCCTCTATATGTAATATATCGTTGTTCCATCTATCAATTAGGCATTATCGTTTTTATTGTTTACATGTTGTGACTGCATAATTAAATTAACTAATTTATTTGAATAAACACACTTTGATGGAGATGGATGTGTACATCATAACTCAAGCACGCTTATAGGAATTTTTTAAAGACATGAAAACCTATAAATAACATTTGTGGCTACATATTCTATATACATAAAAGTTCTGCTTTGATCTCAAGTTAGTAATTCCATAACTTAAATGATTTTAAAAAAAATTAATATGTTGAAGATATGTTTTGATTGAGGATGGGAAAAAATCAAGCATCTAAAAGATGTTAGAGACTTGTGTTGTCAATATATATTATTGTGTCCCAACCAAATAAGATTAAATGATTAGCGAATAAATATTTAAATATATCTAACATACATTAATTTTTTCTAAAGGAAAATAAGCTCATGAAAATACATTTTGGAAAGTGGAGTTTTTTCTAATGTTGTAGTTTATAATGCTTGATTACCCATGTATGTAAAATGTTGAGATCCAGAAGATATGGGCTCTCATTGAATCCAATGACTGAATTTCATGATATTAGGTTTTGGGATAGAGTAAAATAATCAGCATGGTCTATACTTGGGATAAATGAATGTTAATAGTATACTTTAGAGACATTTAAGTCTCATCTATGGTATGGTGTTAAATAATGACTTCCTTACCATATCAATAAAATATTGTTCAATTTCCTCTATACACAAGATATGATGTAAATGGAGGGAGGGGTGGGGGTGTATCATGTCATATCCATAGAGTTTACCTCCAATGTTAAGTTGATCAATCTGTAAGAATATGTTTGGACTATAACAAGGTGCAAAAACAGTTTAACAAAACCTACCACTATACAAATTAATATCTAAAATGTTTTCCTTGAAACTTGGAGATGTATACACAATCAATAGAATTCACATAATACATTCTTTGATGCATTTTTGAAGTGGTTTTTTGAGAGACTTTGAAGAGTTGGTTATAGAAGGAATCCACTCGATGTTCTGAATCTGTTTCAGAATTTTCTTGTTTTTTTATGATTTTGGGTTGAGAAATCACATTTTATCACATCAAACCTCTTTATTCTTATATTGAAAATTACATACCATATTTAGTTTCAAATTATTCCCTTGAGAATGTATACACTCAAATATGGTAATTTACTCTTTGACATTGCTAGTTTTGACAATGCATTCTTGTTAAGATAAATATAACCTTCCCATTCCCTCTTAGCACATTCAAAGGTATCTTGTTTATACTTGCACCCAAATTTTAAGATTACAATTCATTAAATCCATATACAAACAGCAATTAACAAGTTGCATACCTTAGATTATATGTCTTCCATCCCTGTGTAGGGTCATATAGTTTAGTGAGGATGTTATTTCTGTTCCTGACTGAATTTTATAGTCTTGTACCGATGTGTTCTCTAAATTTGGTTTTAATTTCATTTTTTTTTAATCTTATGATCTCTCTAGGTCAACATTTCTTCAATAAATCACCTACAAAACCATATATAAGCAAGTAAACACTACCTCATTTGCTAACCAAAAGGTTGGGTTTTATTTTAATTTAATTTATAAATGTTTGGTATATTTATGGGTGTATAAATAATTCAATTCAAATAAGGGAATACGATTTTGATGATTTATAGTTGATTTTTGAAACCTCAACCCCCTTTCATGTATTTTTATAATAACTTTTGTATGAATCATTTAAATTTTTGGTTTCAATAGTCTATCTTAACCATAGTATATAGTCATGGCAGTAAATTCCTTCCCGTTCTCTAGTTAAATGGACTAGTTTATTTCTTTTCTAATTTTTAGTTATTGGAAGTTGATATACATGCCAATATTAAAAAAAATTGAATTCATGGTCACTTATAAATAGAAAATTGTTGTATTTATTTTTGATATCAATTACACATCTAGCATTGAGCATGTTTTTTATATATTAAAGTCATATTTTATTATTTTGAGGATAGTTATACTTCAATGAGATGAAATGTTAAAGGGATAGTGGATAATATCCATGTTATTAATCCATGTTATAGGTCATTAATCCATTTCTCTTGACAATCTAGCTCATATATTTACATGTTACAAATACACAAAAATTGCAATGCAAGATATAAGGGTGGGGAAATGGAGAGTTCAATTAAACATTTTTCTTTTTAGATTGGAAAGTTAAGATCGAAGGTACCTATTTGGAGAAAACTATATAACCATGTTAGTTATCTTATATTATATCTAAATCATGAGATGAAGATTATCTTCACTTCAGGTGTATCTTTCCATGTTTATATTTTTGTGAAACATGAATTGCAATAATGTACATGAGTAGATAAGGCATTTTTTATCCCTCTATATGTAATGTATTGTTATTTCATTTATTAGTTAGGCATTATCATTTTATTGTTTACATGTTGTGACTACACAATTAAATTAACTAATTTATTTGAATAAAGATACTTTGCTGGAGATTGATGTTGTGCATTATAACTCAAGCACTCTCATAGGAATTTTGTAAAGACATGAAAACCTAAAAATAACATTTGTGGATACAGATTCTATATATATAAAAGCTTAATTTTGAGCTCAAGTTAATCATTCTACAACCTGGCCAATGGAGTGGGTGGATTGGTTAAGACAGATGGTAGTGTCTAGATCCACATAGGTTCAAACCCTGCTAGGTGTGATCCCCTTAGGGGCTCTTATCGATGGTGGCAGGTTATTGCATCATTGGTGGTTCTAAATGGGTGTTCTTCTTTGGTGGTGGCATACTCGATTGGCAGCGGTTGGTGGCTAGGATGGTGGCTCGGTGGTTAGTCTTGGATTTTCTTGCATCATTGGATTTTTCTTGGCGGAAGCTCTCCATGGTGCTGGTGGTATTTTCATCATTAGCGGTGGAGTTTGGTTTCTCTTCTCTTGTGGTGGTAGACTTATCTTAGCGCGGGTGTTGGTCAGGATGGTGGTTCGATGGATGGTCTTGGCTTGGCTTGCATTGTCAGGTTTGTGTTGAAATTTGTAATATCTAGTATGTGGACATTATTTGTTAAGGGAGGGGCCCAAGAACCCCTTGGTTCTAAGTTCTAGTCAAAAGTGTTAAACTATCTTTAAAAAAATTAATTCCACAACCTAAATTATTTGTTTAAAAAAATGATATTCAAGAAAATGAATATGTTGAAGATATGGTTTTGATTGAGGATCGAAAACAATCAAGCATAAAAAAGATGTTAAAGACTTGTGTTGTCAATACATAATATTGTGTCCAAACAAAATAAAATTTAATGATTAGCAAATAAATATCTAACTATATCTAACATACTTTAATTGTTTTCTAAAAAACATAATCTCGTGAAAATAAATTTCTATCAAGTATGTAAAAATGCATTCTCACATGCAGAAGGATCCTCCCCTTCTGAAAATTGACGGTGATATCAATGCATGATATTTTTGGTCAACAAAGCATGGACTTACATTTGTCGTTCATGTGGTGGGAAACAGTTAGATAGTTGGGTAGGGGAGTTGGGTCTCTAAAAATTTTCAGGTGCATGGACAGATTGGATTTCAATGTAGATGATGTTGAATATGACACGATTGGAGCCTTAGATTTGTGAAAACCCCTAAAAGATAAAGCTTAACGTTTCGATAAAAGAAACTTGTTAGCGAGAAAATTTTTTAGGTGGAAAAAACTTGTGGATTTCTTGCCAACTCTCTAGGAATCTAAGTCCCTCTACTTAACCGATGCAGCTACCATATATGCATGCGTGTGAAAAGGTGGATTTCTGTGTTGGCCTTTCAACTGGGGATCCAATAGGGACACTCCACAAACCCTCAACAAATCTTGCAGATACCTGCAAGAGAGGACTTTGTCTGAAAGTGGGAAAGGGAGTGAGAAAAGAGGTAGGGGAACTAATGTTGTTGGTAGATAATCATATTCCTACACACACACTAGTTAGAAACTTCAACACATGCATTCATGAGAAGAAACAACTCTATAAATAACAACAAGACCAAATAGAATTTATCAATCACAAAGTATCAAGAAAACCCTTAGTCAAAGAAAGCTAGAAACTCCTTCTTCTTGTATTGATTGCTCAAACCAAAGTTGTACATCATGGAGAAATAGAGGAAATTTGAGAATGAGAGGAATGGAAGAATTTGGCTATCTCCTTTGATTCTCTCAAGGTACAATATACTCTTGAGTTTACAAGATCAATCACCAACACTTTGCAATGGGAATGATGTTACAATTTATAGAATGAGAGATGACTCTTGATCTACCTCATGACCCTCCATATGCCTTAATATGACTTAAGACAGTTCATATTCCACTTTAAATATTTAATTCCCTTTTATAATAGCAAGGTGAATTAATTTACATTATGTTTCTAAAGTCACTTTTAAGTGACTTAAAGGCATATCAAAAAGTGCAAACCCCAACGAATAATTAGAAAATTTGAAAGTGAGAGAAAGTTGGGGGAAGAGGAGAGGGAAAGAGAGAAGAGAAGAAGAAGAGGAGATGTTGCCCGATGAAGCCCGTTGGTCCCCGTTCATGGAAATATCTGATGCGGAGAAGTTCTGAATGTCCCATTGTGCCAAAACTATTCTTTGAGCGTGGCTTACTATTTTTGGTAAGCACCCATATAGGGAGATTTACTATTTTTAGTAAGAGGTGATCCTTACTTCTTCTTGATCATCTTGATGTGATGAAAATATATATCCAATCCTAAGTACATTGTCTTTGCTTCGACCACTTCTTGTGGTAACTTACTATTTTTGGTAAACACTTATATAGGGAACTTACTATTTTTAGTAAGTGGTCATTTCCACTATTTTCTACTCTGAACACTCATTCGGGCTCTCTCATAATCTTCAATGCATGTTGCCTTTGTCTCAGCTTCTTTTGATGATGACTTTCCAAACATAGCAAGTTTGTATAGGAAAACTTACTATTTTTAGAAAGGATGTTTCCAATGCTCGATTTATGATAGAGCATACTTTTTTGGATTCTCCTTGTCATTACGATCACACCCTCCAAATTTCACATAGTTTTTCCAACTAGAAATCCTGGAAATAAATTTTAAAATTTTGACCTGGCAGTGGCTTCGGGCACAAAGCTGCCATGGCGGCCATTAATGGAGCTCAAAATTTTCAGGTCTTCTTTTTCTCTCCGTTTGCAATGAAAACAACTCCATTGTGATAGGTTTTTCATTTGGAGCTCGTGCGCAAGTTTTTAGCTTGTTTCCATTTCCAGAATGATGGGAAATCCAACAAATGTGAGTCGGTGCATAAAGAGAGGGTTTTGTTAGAGAAAATAATTCTAGGCACAATTTGACCTCTTTTTTGTTGCATCTTGATCACCTTGAAAAATGAGGAAATGTGTAAAAGATGGCATCACAATCTGACTTGTATCTTGTGAGATATGAAGATTTTTCAATCGAGTGACTTTATGGTTATCTGGTAAAAAACCTTCATTTTCTCCCCATTCTTCATCATTTCACTCCATTTTTCTCTGAGACCTACATATTGTTGTGTATTCATGGTGTGGAGAGTTTATGTGGCCATGGCGGAGCTGGTTTGGAGCAATAATGGTGGACCGGGTATCTGGACAATCATGCAAGGAGCCATGACAAGGTATGAAGTTGTGGAGGAGAAATGAGAGGAAGAAAATGACTAAGTGCTAGATTTAAACTTTTAAAACATGCACATGGAGGGGCTAGGCACATTTTTATGTCCTTGGTGTCCCTGACCTTAGGGACATCAAGTTTCCATCACAGGTGGTCAAGGCGATGCCATGTGTCCTCGATCCGATGGCAGGGGATTTAAACTTGAAAAATGCATCTGGAGGGGAATTTTTACATGTCTGATGTGCCCCATCTCAGGTACATACAGGACATCAATTTCCACTGTGGTCCTAGAGGTGACACGTGGCACCTCGATCCAACGACAGGGAATGGATACTCCAAAAATGCACCTGGGGGCTGAAACTCAGTCACATGGGTGTCCAAAAGACTCCCCATAGGGGCTGGGCACATTTTTCAAGTTCTGATGTCCCCCACCTCAAGTGCATAAGGGACATAAAATTCCATGGTGGTCCTGGAGCTGACACATGGTGCACGATCCGATGGCAGGGGATGATGCTTAAAAAAACACCTGGGGGCTGAACTGTCAAGTCTGGAGGTCACATGAGGGTCCAAGAGGTCATATGAGGCTGAGAGGGATTCCAGGGGGCTGGGTGCACTTTTTCAACCCTTGTGTCCCTAACCTTGGGGGACGTGAGGGACACAAAATCCGCCAGGCTCCTGGTGCTGACACATGTCCTCCCCAAAAATTGGCTAAGTCTTGAACTTGTAATAGTGATAACTTGAGCCCCTGATGGAATTTTTTGGAAAAAATTTATATGATCCTAACTGGAAATGGCCTTCTGAATCCAATGGTTTGGGTATCATGTCTTTATTATTCCATTTGATCTCTAAACAATTGGAGTTTTGATTTTTTACTCCACTTGTGCCTGAGAAAAACTGCCTGTAGAGCTGATGCTCCAAAGTGTTTTGAAAAATATTATTTCACCATAATGTAGGCCTTAGAATCCTATTTATTTAGATTTTTTTTCTCCTAAATCCATCTGGAGCTCCCGTAATCTTCTTTTGAAGCCCAACAGCTGTTTTAGGCCTATGTACCACCTAGGCTTGTGAACCCTATTTTTTACTCAGACTGCTCCAAGTATTGCAAAACTTCCCCAAACCTTCAAAAATAATTTCTATTATGTTTTAAGGTCTTAATTTCATCTATGTGTTGAATTTTTACCTTCCGTTCTACTCTAGGGAGTTGAATCCAGTACTGGGAAGGCCAGCGATAGCCCTTCCCAATACTGCCAGAAGATAGTATCTTTTCAGAACTCCCTAAAATCACCTAGGGGTGATGAATAGACTTACCTAAATCACCTAGGGGGGTGAGATTACATTATTTAGGAGGTCATTTGGACTGATTGGATAGACCCGGGGTGTCTTGGAATGATGGGACTTGAAAAAATTAACACTGGGGTATCATTTTCGTGCTTGGAAATTGTCAATTTCCTTGTTGCACATTTACACGACAACAACTGGCTCTAGCTTGGGGACATGACATGGACTGAGCATAGTGAAGACATGACATGGGAATCCAAAATCTCAATTTTATACCATATAGTTCATTGACCAGTGCCTTATCCATTGGGCCCTGCAGAGTCATGTACAACTTCTAGAAAGGAAGATTAGAAGGAAACACACACACAAAATGAAGGAAAGGAAACACACTAAACACAACAGGAAGGGAAACACACACAATAGAAAGGGAAACACACCTATCAATCACCTATGGTACAAGGTCGGGGGACAACCTACTTTCACTGAAGTACTTTTCATTTCTCAAAAGTTACCCCTAAAGAGGCAACACCGAATGATGATGTTCTGCGAAGCCGTTGACGGGTTCCAGAAAGTATCCTCCTTTCCTTAATTATTTATGGAAGCCAGGTGCTTCCATGATTGTCCTTTTACTTTGTAGGAGTGAGTCCATGTGAGCTTCTTGATGCTCTGGTCCTTGCTTGGAAATTCCCACTACCTTCGTGTTCTTTGAAGTCGGTCTCATAGTCCCAGTTGCCTTCCATGTTTATCCATATAGATGATTTTCCATTGAGCATCTCATCGCTTCCCCAGGGATACTTTTTATTCAAAATACTTGAACATTCTTGATTCTTTTCTTTCCCAGGCCTATGCTCATTGGACATCTTCTCCATGAGAAACATTTGATTTTTCCTTTATCTCTACTCCACGGTGAGGCATTTGAGTACTGAAGGAAGGATTGGAGGAAAACTCATACTTGTCCTTGTATGTTCATGGCATGAGTGAAGAGATCGAGAATCAACTCGGGGTCTTCCGCAACTTCTACTGCATCCAATATTTCTTGCACAGAGTTATGCTTCATCATTTCCTACAGCTCATCTTGATATGCCTTTGAAGAATCTTTATTTTACAGCTCAAGGAAACTATCTGGAGGGATTACCTCATCATCTCAAGAATCACTGCACTCTATTGATCCTTCATCAAAAAGAGCTTCATCTTTAGAGGTCTTGAAACTCCTTTCTTCAATTTCTTCATCATGGAAAGAGTCTTCATCTTCAAATGGGAAAGAAAATATCTCCATTTCGGTATTGCATCCATCAATCATTAGCTCAAGAGCGGTATCATATATTTCATCTTTCCTTATCTCAATATGGCCAACCTTCACATCAGCTTCACACTTGTCTTGCAAATTTATGGCTTGCATCAGGAGCTCGAGGCTGAGCTCAAGATCTTCAGTTTCTTCTGCGGCTCTAAGAAGTTCTTGTACAGACATTTCTTTCTCATTGTTTGAGGGCTCATTATAGACTAGATTGGTCTCTTCCTGGGTGACATGATCAAGGGAGTCCTCATCTTCAAATGGGAATGCAAAAATGTCTTCATCACGGATAAGAACATAAGCTGATTTTTCTTTTTGAAAATCATCAAGAGCCATCTCCTCTTCTTCATGGTTTGCATCATCCAACAATTCGGGGCTGCCCTCTTATAGCTCGAATCTCCTCACTACTTCTTCAAAATCCAAATCTCTCTGGGAAGGCATGTCTAGCCCTATCAAGATGGGAATATCCTCTTCCTCCTTAGTTGCCACAAAGTGATTCATCTACCTACTACCTTGATACAAGTTGTTAGCTTCCAAGCTTCTAGACTTTCATACAGTGTACCTCATTTTCTTCTCGAGGAAGAAATTTCTCCATGTCTCCCTTCACTGGTATGGTTGCAGATGACCAATTCATCTAAATTTTCCCTCCCAAGTCTCGGCAGAAACTTCTACTCAATAACATTCTGAATGAGGTCTGGGACATCGGCTACCAAAATCATCGCTGAAATTTTCTTGTCTGGAAATTTGGCAGAGACACCTGTGCATCTTTGACCTTCCCTACAAGTGAGACCTTTTTTATTCCAAATAGTAACAAGAGCCACTAGGTGGAGCCATTGTAATTTTAAGAGCCTTGGAAACCTTCAAAGGCATCACGTTGTCTGAGGCACCATAATCTATTATGTAATTATTCAGTACATATTCTCCAACAAGAAGGGAGACTTAGAAAGGTTCAACTTTATCAGTATTTGATGCACTCAGAGAAAGCATGTTTTGTGAGGGAGGTGTAGGTGATTTTGGTAGCATGTATTTAGAACTAGATGTTACAACATTGGGTGTTAGACTACCACTCCTAATATATCGGATGCAAACCTCTCGAATTGTTCAGGATGAGTCAAATAGTTTTAGTAATCTACACTTTAGACTTGTTTGCATATTCTATGAAGTCAAAGGGGGCAGATGCAGAGGGGAGTGAAGGGACTGATTTTGGGGTCTGGATAGGCTTGGGAGTAGGATTTGATGTTTAAGGAATGGAGGGTATTTTAAAAGGTACACTAGTAGATTTCAAGGAATTAGATTTTGTAGGAGCATATTTTGGTTTAGAAATGGAAGAGACATCAAAAGACTTACTTGGCATTTCAGTGAGTCTTCTTACTTGCTTCTCAGGATCCAACTTGAGTTCATGGAAGATGGAAGTCACCATGGGAGGATCATCAACCTTCTTTTCTTTTGCAGCAGTGGAGGGATATGTTCTTTTCTTGGACTGAGAATGATTGAATACCATGCACATTAGAAACTAGGTGCATCTTATTCATATTCTTCATAACCTCTAGAATACTCACAAAATCTGATTTTTACATCATTCTCAAACTCATTACTTTCTAGGAAACCACCACCTTCAATTTCTTGTTCAAACTCTTCTTCATCTTCTTGAAATCTAGAAATTTATGTTCATGGGTGGGGCCTCCAAGGTGAGCCTTTGGGGTGCTCTCGTAATCTGATTTATGTTTCTTATTTGGGAATAAACATCGTTCAAATATTTCCCTCTTCAAATATGCTATCTCATTCACCAAATTTTGCAATGATGAATTGGTTCTCTCATCTTTAGGATGTTGGGCCTTGCGCTTTGATGGATTCTTGATTTTTCCAGAGAGGATGAGATCATCATCCAATTCAATGGCCCTCCTTTGTGCATTCTACAATGTTCCTTGGTTGAAATATTCATAGGAGAAAGCCTACCTCTAGTGATTGAGCATTTATGAAGAATATTTTGATATTATTCTGAGAGGGTGAATATTCTTTGGGTATCCTATGAAGCAACTGTTCGAAATGAGCCATGAAGTCTCTAATCATTTCACTTTCTCCTTTCCTCATTTGAGCCAACTGCACCAAGAGGTCTTGACAATATTTAGTTGATTTAAATCTTTCCTTGAAGGTAGCCTTGATGTCATCCCAACCAGTGATGGATTGGGAAGGTAGGAGGTAGAACCATTCTGTTGACTTTTTCTTGGAGGGACTCCACGAACAATCTTATAGCAACATCTTCATGCTGGACACCAAGAATTCCACATGATGTCATGAAGGCAACACTGTATTCTTTAGGATGTTGTGTGTTGTCACCTTTGAACTTTGGAAATTTCTTGCGGGAACCTTTTGATATATCATGAAGAGGAGGCTCAAGATCAAGCGGGCTTGTATTCCCTCCCCATGGAACAATAGGTCAAGGTATTTGTTCTTCATCTGTCCATTTTTGTTTCTGCTTCTATTTCAGCTCTTTCTTCTACAAATTATTCTTCAAATTATTCTTCTTCCATGAACTTGATGCTTAATGGTGGTTGAAAAATGGGAGAATTTGAAGGTGTAGTATCCACAAAATTTTTGATAGGATTACCAGGTGAACTTCTGTAAAGTGTCGGATGTAGAGGAGGCTTGAGAGAAGAATGACGGATTATCTCTAATTTGTTCTCGCTGATTTTGTCAAGCTTCAAAATTGGAATTAGCAACACCTCTCGACCTGCTCAACCTGGTGTATCTTCATTCAGCTAGCTTTTTGAAAACTTCTATAGTCAGAACATGAAAGGGCACTATGGAATGTTAAAAGTCATGTGCAAAAATCAGTCAGTGCATAGCCTTCAGCAATGGACTTACATGAACTCATTTTTTTATTTTTTAACATTTGATATTTTTTGTAGTTTGAGACCATGCAGTCGTATTTTGGGTGTAGATGCTACTAAATCTGCCCCACAGTGGGCACCAAAAATAGTTGGCAAGAAAATTTTTTAGGTGGACAAACTGTGTGGATTTCTTGCCAACTGGTCTGGGTATCTAAGTCCCTCTACTTAACCAGTGCAACTACCATATGTGCATGCACAAAAAAAGGTGGATTTATGTGGTGGCCTTTCGACTGGGGATCCAACAAGGGACACTCCAATGACCCTATGGCAAAAGCTAGCAGATACTCTTGCTAGAGAATAATTTTGTCTAAAAATGGGGAAGAGAGTGAGAAAAGAGGTAGGAAAACTAATTCTGCAAGGTAGATAATTAGATTCCTGCACACACACTAGTTAGAAACTTCAACACATGCATTCATGAGAAGAAACAACTTTGTAAATAACAACAAGATCAAATAGAATTTATCGATCACAAAGTATTAAGAAACCCCTTAGTCAAACAAAGTTGGAAACTCCTTCTTCTTGTATTGATTGCTCAAACAAAAGTTGTACATAGTGGAGAAATAGAGGAAATTTGAGAATGAGGGGAATGGAAGAATTTGGCTATCTCATTTGTTCTCTCAAGGTACAATATACTCTTGAGTTTACAAGATCAATCACCAACACCTTTACAATGGGAATGACATTACAATTTATAGAATGAGAGGTGACTCTTCCTCTTCCTCATGACCCTCCATATTCCTTAATATGACTTAAGACTGTTCATATTCCACTTTAAATATTTAAGTCCCTTTTATAATAGCAAGGTGACTTAATTTACATTATGTTTCTAAAGTCACTTTTAAGTGACTTAAAGGCATATCAAAAATTGCAAACCCCAACGAAGAATTAGAATATTTGAAAGTGAGAGAAAGTTAGGGGGAAGAGGAGAGAGAAAGAGAGGGAGAAGAAGAAGAGGATATGTCATTCTTGATGAAGCCCGCTAATCCCCATTCATGGAAATCGCTGTTGCGACGAAGTTATGAATGTCCCATTGTGCCAAAACTTTGAGTGTGGCTTCCTATTTTCGGCAAGCACCCATGTAGGGATATTTACTATTTTTAGTAAGAGATGATCTTTGCTTCTTCTTGATTATATTTATGTCATGAAAATATATATCCAATCCTACGTACATTGCCTTTACTTCAACCACTTCTTGGTAAACATTTTTTTGGTAAGTGGTCATTTCCATTGTTTTCTACTCTGAACACTCATTCAGGCTCTCTCGTAATCTTCAATGCCTGTTCCCTTTATCTTAGCTTCTTTTGATGATGACTTTCCAAACATAGCAAGTTTGTATAGGAAAACTTACTATTTTTAGAAAGGGTGTTTCCAGTGCCTGGATTTTTGACAGGACATAACTTTTTTGGACTCTCCTTGTCATTACGATCACACCCTCTCAAATTTCACATAGTTTTTCCAACTAGAAAGCCTAGAAATAAATTTTGAAATATTGACCTGGTAGTGGCTTCGGGCATGGAGCTGCCATGGTGGCCATTAATGGAGCTCTAAATTTTCAGGTCTGGTTTTTTGTCTTTGTTTGCAATGAAAAACAACTCCATTGCAATAGGAATTTCATTTGGAGCTCGTGTGTAAGTTTTTAGCTTTTTTCCATTGCCAGAATGATGGTAAATTTAATGAATGTGAGTCGGTGCACGAAGAAAGGGTTTTGTTGGAGCAAATGATTCTAGGAACCATTTGACCTCTTGTTTTTTTCATCTTGATCACCTTTAAAAATTAGGAGATATGCAAAATATGGCATCACGATCTGACTTGTACCTTGTGAGATATGAAGATTTTTCGATCGAGTGACTTCATGGTTATTTGGCCAAAAACCTTCATTTTCTCCCTGTTCTTCATCATTTCACTCCATTTTTCTATGATACCTACATATCACTATGTGTATTCATTATGTGGATAGTTTATGTGGCCATGGAGGAGCTGGTTCAAAGCAACAATGGTGGACCGGGTGTCTGGATAATCATGCAAGGAGCCATGACAAGGTATGAAGTTGTGGAGGAGAAATGAGAGGAAGAAAATGACTAAGTGCTGGATTTAAACTTTTAAAACATGCACATGGAGGGGCTGGGAACATTTTTATATCCTTGGTGTCCCTGACCTTAGGGATGTGAGGGACATCAATTTCCATGGTGGTCAAGGCAATGCCATGTGTCCTCGATCTGACGGCATGGGGATTTGCTTGAAAAATGCACCTGGGGGGATTTTTACATGTCTGATGTGCCCCATCTCAGGTACATAAGGGACATCAGTTTCCACGGTGGTCATAGAGGTGACACGTGGCACCGGATCCAATGACAGGGAATGGATACTCCAAAAATGCACCTGGGGGCTGAAACTCAGTCACATGGGTGTCCAAAAGACTCCCCATAAGGGCTGGGTGCATTTTTCAAGTTTACCCCCCATCTCATGTACATAAGGTAAATAAAATTCCACGGTGTTCCTGGAGGTGACACGTGGTGCACCCGATCCAACGACAGGGGAATGGATGCTCCAAAAAATGCACTTGGGGGCTGAACTGTCAAGTTTGGAGGTCACATGAGGGTCCAAGAGGTAATATGAGGGCTAAGAGGGATTCAAGGGGAGTGGGATCAACTTTTACAACCTTGATTTCCCTTACCTTGGGGGAGGTGAGGGACACAAAATCCTGCCAGGCTCCTGGTACTGACACGTGTCCTCCCAAAATTTTTGGCTAAGTCCTGAACTTGAAACATTGATAACTTGAGCTCCTAATGGATTTTTTTGGAAACATTTTATATGATCCTGATTGGAAATGTCCATTTTAAATTCAATGGTGTGGGTTATAATGTCTTTAATATTCCATTTTATCCCTAAAAAACTAGAATTGTGATTTTTTACTCCACCTATCCTCGAGAAAAACTACTTGCAGACATGATGCTGCCAAAGTGTTGTGAAAAATATTATTTCACCATCATGTAGGTCTTGGAATCCTATTTTTTGATATATTTTGTTTCTTATAATTCCATCCGAAGCTCCCAGAATATTCTTCTGAAGCCCAATAGTTGTTTTAGGCCTATGTACCGCCTAGGCTTATGAACCCTATTTTTTACTCAGATTACTCCAAGTCTTGTAGAACTTCCCCAGACCTTCAAAAATCATTTCCATGATGTTTTTAAGGTCTTCATATTCACCTCCATGTTGAATTTTTTCCTTTTTTTCCACTCCAGGGAGCTGAATCCATTCCTGGGAAGGCCAACGATTTCCCTTCCCAATACTGTCAGAAGATAGTATCTTTTCAGAACTCCCTAAAATCACCTAGTGGTGATGAATAGACTTACCTAAATCACCTAGGGGGATGAGATTACATTATTCAAGAGGTCATTTGGACTAATTAGATAGACCTAGGGTGTCTTGGAATGATGGGACTTGAAAAAATTAACACTGGGGTATCGTTATCATGCTTGGAAATTGTCAATTTCTTTGTTGCACATTTGCATGAAAACAAAACCGTAAAACAAAAGAAATATGTGGGTGACAGACATTTGAAACTCTTGTAGGTTACTATAGAGGAAGTGGCTCATCAAGACAGGTTGTGGAGGCCTTTGATACATGTTTATCATGTTACTTCCAAATTAAAATAATGAAGATATTGAAATTTGTTTGTTTCATTTCTATGGAGGGGTAGCTAGGTAAAATATTGTTAGGTTTGCATTTGTCTTATTTTATAATTTTTTTGACATTTAGGACTTTTTCTCTATATTTTTTTTATGTAGACACGTAAATATAATCCTTTTTCCCAACCAACAAGCTTTAGATGAGCATATATCGGCCTATTGTGTTGACAAAGCATGAGAATGTGGGTTTTCGAAACTAGCACTCTTAACAAAGCATCCAAAGTTATGTGTTGTGTTTTTGCTACTTGTGTGGCACATAATATCTGTGGTTATTGACTACATTTTTCTTACACCTAAAATTTCTAGTAAGAATTGATTTATTTTTTGGTTGGTTATTTGTAAAATAATTTACATTGTGCGAGCACAGTCAGTGGTTCTTTTTGGGCATCATTTAATCCATTTCGTCAATTCGAGCATCCTCTTAAATGTAATAAACACACACACACACACACACACACACACACACACACACACACACACACACACACACACACACACACACACACACACACACACACACACACACACTATCCTTGATCTTTTGAAAATTGAAAATTTTTATGGCTAAAAAGGCAAATTTGAGTTTCAAAAATTATATTTTTAAAATTTTAATCTCAATTATTTTGTATGATGGGTGTAGAGTGCAAGAATTATTTTGGCCCTCCATGTATAATAGTAAAAATAAAAGAAGAAGTAGTTGCAATGGTTTGGATTTATATTTTATTATATTTTTTTGTTTAGCTTTTATATTTATACATACATTGTGTGTGAGGTTTCCAGAGAGGGAACTATAACATATAGTGTTTCTCATGGTTTCAATCAACATGATGTATGTTGACTAATGTTGAACTCCATCCTTTTCCGATTTCACCTCTAACATTTAAAACCTTGGTTTTAGAGTAGGAAATGGATTGTTATCTTTAAATTTATTTGGGGGGGCTAACTAGAAATAGTTTGGTGGGGTACATTGTTGTAGTTTCCTATGTGATATTGGTTTCCCTCTTTGCACTCCAACAATTTGAGACATAAATTTATGCCTTAGCACCCATTCAAATGTGGTGATATTTTGGTGCATCGGTGGCATTGGTGTTTACAACATTTTTCAATAGAACCCTTTCCCCACTTCCCCACTTTTAAGGGTGGTTCCAAGTTCATTATTTAATGTTTTTTATTTTAGTATTGCACATATTTTACATGATATTAGTGAGGAAATGGGCACAAACCTATTTCATTGCACAAATTGATGTTGAGTTAAGGATTTTTTGTTTATCCCACCAAAGGCTTCTCATGATCTATATGCAAGTTATTGTGCCAGCAATGTAAACCTTGAATGTTTGTTATGTGTCTCTTTATTTCTAATAATTTTGAAGAAATTTTTCCCAAGTATCTTACTTTCTTGAAGGTCATTGTCTTGTCATTATTAATCTTGCTCAACTTTTTAAATTTCTTATATTCAAGCCTCAAATATATACTACAATGTAGGTAATTATTTTTTGTGTTAACTTGCATGGTATTGTGTATTTATACACTCTGTCACTTAATGTATCTATAAAAATGCTTCAAAATCATGATGGTTTGAGGATAACATAGAAAAATATTGTAAACAAGTACATTGTAGGCAATTGGAATGTGATTTTTTATTTGTGATTCAACATTGTTTTCTATTTCAAGTCTCCTTACCTTATCTTGAGATTTATGTTTGTACTTATAAGAGTTATTCCAAAAAACATTTGTTTATTGATCATTTATTATTGAAGGGGGAACATTAAGATCCATTTAAGTAATTTTTTCCTCAAGGATTTTTTACCTAAAGGAATGAGGCGTACACATTCCACAAAATTTGTAGACTTACATTAGGCCTCTATACTTTTGGTATCTCCTAGAATTTAGATGGCATGACAATGAACTTTTTACTCATTTGAATCATGCAAAAAAATGCAATATACATATAAAATGGCCAAAAAATGGCAAACCCAATATGATATGTGAATAGGTGATGCTTGAGTATATTTCTACAAAATGATTCATGGAATAAGTGTGGGAAATATAAATATTAAATTCTCAGTTTTTAATTAAAAAATCCCTCTTTGTATTGATTTGAATAATGCGAATGATATTGAGACAAAACAAATGGAGCACATAACATTCCTTAAGTATACATTCTCACTTTTTTTATTTCTAACCTTAGATTTGTGTCTTTGTTTTCCTTGAACATTCCTTTTACACATCCTAATTACTTAATCCCTCGGGATTAAATTTATTTGTCAGCATTTTATCACAGTAGAACAACCTCCCAAACATATTTCTCACCTAAATCACATTACATCATGTTTTGCACTTACAAGGTTTCGTCTACATCTTCTACATCTGGAAACACTATGTGCCTCTTAACTTGAGACAAACCCTATTATTTTTCCCAATGGCTAAAAATAATACCTAATCACAATTTTGTATGAAACCCCTAATCTCATTTTTTTGGGAACCCTAATCACAATAGTATATCAAGTGGAGAAAATAGCAGATATTATTTGGGTAGGAAAATAATCTAAGTTGGGGAATAGGTGTGGGACATGAAAGGATTTAATTCTCATGATTTTACCAAGTCGTGGAGTAGCTATATGAAATTTAGGTATTTAATTCCATGGTTTACTATATCTGCATTGTCCACATGTGTAAAAACTATGTGCCTCATGGATAGAGACAAACCTTATCCTCTTCCCTTATAGCTACATAGTGATGCAGCCTAGAATTTACCAGTAAAATCCCAGGCGCACTAGCACATCACTCAGCCTAGAATGAGCACTCACCCAAAGCATGCAAAGGTAACACGTCCCCTCTTTAGGTTTGTTATTATAGGATGTTAGCAAGATGAAGACTTAAATCATTCATATCCATGACTAGTATATCATTCTATAGTGCATGTTCAAATCTAGATCTAGAGAATAACAAACTTAAATGATAACCATGATGAAATCAAGCATGCAAGAACCAATTATACTAAGGATTTGATGCTCTTTTTTCAGCCAATACACTCCATTGAATTTAAACTTGATAAATACATATAAGCTTATTATAATAGATAATACCATATGTTCATGTGCACATCAGATTTGGTAGCATAACCTCACAATAACTCAGTTCTTACATATTATTTTATGCTACACAGTTCCCTACATATTTATAAGGGTGGGGAATTTCCCTTCACCGCTTATCTATTCCCAAAATAATTTGCATGCTATTATTAGCTAGCGCTGTTACAATAAGAGCCACACATGCAAGTGTGCTAACAATAGACTTCTTCTAGTTAACCGTCGGTAGTAAATTTATTCTCATCATGTACCCATGCAAATCACTTCATAGCCAATCCTCAAAAAATAGCCAATGCATGTTGCACAAGTATTTAACTGGTTTGTCTGTGTTAGGCATGCTATCTCCAAAAATATCTCATCATCGTGAAAATGGCTAAGTCCAAAATCTATCTTTTTCCTCAGCGTGTGATTCCTTCCCAATCCTCTCATGCTTTTGAATGTTCTCTTCTCTTCCGCGTGAACCTTATGTATTTTTTTCACTAAGTTCCATATTTTGACTGACCAACATTACCCCACACTAATTACATTGCCGCCCCGGAAATGGTTGTCTCCAAAATGAATCAAAGAATATGAATAGAAGAATAGAAATAATTTTTATGAATAAAAGAATGAATTTACCCTTTGGCATCTTTTGCTTCAACCAGAAGAATAAATTCTAGATATTCTTCTTTTATTTCCACCTCTAAAGTCTACCAATCATTGAGCATGGCCTCTACCTTTTCTGGGATATCTACTGCAATTGACTCTAGCTCATCTCATGTAATTTCTCCTTTCTCATTCTACAAGACCAAAATAATGTTGGACATTATAGTCATTCTTCCTTCTAATAAGTTCATCTTTTGCGCGATGAGTTTCCCAAGATCATCTAGCCTTTCCTTGTGTGGTTCTTGTGTTGTTTTAAGGGCCTCGTGCTTCTTCTTGACAAGCGCTAACCTTTCTGTGTGGCCCAAGGTCTCATCTTTCATGGATTTTAGGACTTCATTGTCCTCTATAATGGTCCTGGTTCTTATAACAGCTTATGGGGCTGTACAAATATTCAGTGCTTGATCTACTTTCTTTAGCTCCTCTTGCAATCTCTAGAGAAATGCCTCATATGATGCAACCTTCCTCATCACTAAAGCCTTTTCCCTCTCCACTTCTTGTGTTGGATCCTTTGGTGTTGGCATGTGCAAAGGTTAATCTTCAAGAACCAAGTCCACCAAGGTTTGTACATAATGCATTACTGAAGGAAATATTTTGGGTACCTTAGGCTCTAAGTGTGGCTTTGCTTTCATGATATTGTCCCCAATTTCCTCTGCCATGCTGATGAAAATAGTCTTCTTCTTCTGTACCAAGTCTTTTTCTTGCTTTAGGCATGTGATTTCTACATCCTTGGCCTTGATCTCTTCCCTCAGCACCCTAATTGTTACATCCTTATCCACATTTCGTCATGTCACCTCTGTCAAGACTTTCACCAAAGCATCCCTCACTTGTTCATCTAACATAACATTAGGCTTTATTGTTATGTGTCTAGCCTGAGGTGTCTTCTTCAACCCCCTTGATACACATGACTCTTCACATGCATCAAATTTGGTTCGTCCATGTGTATGTTCATATACCATGACAAGTACTTCCTTATGCACATGGTTACCATATCTTCATCCATCAGCTCCCACCCATACAACTCCTTTGGTGTCATTGTGCTTTGAAAGCGTGCATGGACAATTTTACCTGTGTCCTCAGCATAGGCCATGACCAATGCAACATATTCTCACTTTTTTCTTTTCGATCTTGGCCCCTTAGGAACTTGAGCTTCAAGATTTAGAGCTTGTTTTGATATGCCCTAAGTAGTCTCATGTGTTGTCTCATCTGCCTCCTTTTCTTATTCTTCTCTATCCTTCGTTTCTTCATCCTTTAGCTCTTCCATGTTCTTTGGAGGTGTAGGAGATTCGGTTGCGCTCTCCTCAGACTCTTCCACCTCCACATCTAGCTTCAAATTTCTCCTTCTCTTCTCAGTTGTCTCCTTCTAGTGGAGAGAGTCAAGGTGGTCTATGAACTAATTGTGGAGTAGCACCTTGGGTTATGGTTCTCCTAAACACCCTTTTGAAATGGTACTCTCCTTGGACTGTATCAAATTCCTCATCACCTTCCTCTTGTGGCTAGGGTGGAGTAGTCATGCATTCAACTTCTACCCTATCTATAGGTCACCTCCTACCTCTATGCTCCAAACCACCACTATCTTCATTCCCCTCTTCTTCATCATCTACTTCTATTTTCTTTGTGGGCTTAGGTGCTAGAACATTTTCCATTGTATGCTTATCTTTTGGCTGCCCTAGGAGCATAAACTCATTCTTCACATACTTATTGTTCTCCATCTTGGGCTTGAGTTGAAGGTACACAAGCATTGTTCAAACGTCTCAAACAACCAAGCTTACTGGCTTCATGCTTATAATATCTGAGATAAGCCTCTCAATGTAGCCAGTCCATCCTAGATATACATATGTCTTTCTCAAAGTGTGGTAGTCACTATCTACCTTATATGCAATGAAGCTTAGGTGGTACGCATCTGTGAACCGGTGAACTGATTCCTAGAAGTAGCATGTTGTGAAGGCATATGGAATTTACATCAAGGGCTCCAAGATCCATCCTACATCACAAATCATGCAATGCAAAAATGTTGGTAGACTACAAATTATACTACCTTACCCACCACCGAAGGCAACTCCTTGGGTATGTGCCACTCCTCTTCAAATGTCACGTGCAGCCTATCATACCACATCTCTTCACTTTGTTTAAATGGCTCACCCATGGTCCCTTCACATAAGTATTTATTAAATATTTCTGCCAGATATTTGTGTTCCGTGGGGTACTCCCAAATCTTCTCCTTTGGCCCATCGGGCACTCCAATCTCCATAAACACCAAAGACAATGAAATAGCGTCAAAACTAATTCTATCACATGTACGTGCTTCTTCAATGATTTTCTTTACTATGTGATCCATGATATTGTAGATCACTCCTTGAGACATCTTCCTTTGCAATGTGCTAGCCACATTATATTCACCTACGACCACCTTTCTTGGTCATTCAGATTTGTTACAAGATGTGCAGCTTCCTGCACTACTAGGTACTTCTTTAATTTTTCGATGTCCATGCCACGTGGACCCTTGGTATACCCCATCTCCTTCCTTGTCTCCAAGATCATTTCTTTATCTGTTAAATCACTATCTAGATCTAATCTTGAGGCCCTTAGTCCTATCACCGTTGAAATCAAGGTAGTTGTGATTCTAACCCTCTGTGGCGATGAAGTAGAAGAAGTCCTCATGGACTTTGTTCATCAACCATAGATACAATGGTTCATACTTTCCAAAGTATGGTAGCTCATACAACTGGTAGACTCCAATATTCTTTCGTAACTTCTCACCAGCATGTCATCATACACTGGCATATCTTCTATTGTGTGCTTGTTTGTTTTTGTGCTCAACAACACATCTAGCTCCTTCTTATTATCTAATGTATGATGGTTGTAATCATTGATTTTACATTTATGGATGTGGGAATCCCATTCTTGTCCCACGATCATGCCCTCTAGATACTGCATTTTTGAGAAATTACTCTCAGGAGAAATTTTTTCTTCCACTTCGACCTTCTTTTTCCCTTTTACTCCTGCTACGGGTGCTTTCTTCAATACCATTTGAAAAATATCTCTTTTTTACCCTCTGTAATCAAGCAAGTTGAAACCCTAGTTCAAATCTTTGTGCCCTAGTGGAAATTGCATGCCCTATCTCTTTTTTAACATGTCTACTTCGCTCAAACCCTTCACCTATGGGAATGAAAGCTTCTCCTATGCACAAACCTTCTCTCCACATCTAGTTTCACACTCTTCACACCTCAACACGATTGCTCGGCTTGTTTGCACTTATCTCTTTTCAAATTCTCTCAATTGTAATGGTAAAAATGAACTCGCATCCCATCCTTAAATAGATTTTCAAAAAGTTAGTGCATTTATTGCTTCTTCACCTACCAACAATCCTCTCATTAATCGACCATTTTCATTCTTCCGTGCGTGCACATCTTCACGCCCAAGCTATAACCTTCTAGCATGCCTTCCTACCTTCTAGCCACAGACTTCTCTTCAACATTCCTCCATGCACCGAGTACCTCACCATTGTGCCTTCCCTTGGTAGTTCATGTGGCCTCTGCTTACCTCATGCATTATACTTGTTTCTTCATTCATCTCCACCTATGGTCCTCATTTCTAGAAGCACTCTTTTTTTCAATTCTCCAACTTGAATAGCACCCGTAGCAGTTTGTTCCTTTCATGTGTACTTATTTTCAATAGTCATATACCTGGATATCAATAACCACCCCACACTAAGGGTATGTGTAGTCCTCTGTGCATAAAAATTCTTCAAATAGTAATTAGCTTCTGGTGCACAAACACGCTTATTACACAAAAACACCAACTAAATTGACAAAGCATAGTGACGAAGAAGGAAATAGATTAAGGAAATACATAATTGAAAACCTAATCTAAATAGAAACACTGTCTTATTACAAACACCAAGAAGACTTATTTATAGTAGGGCTTTAGCCTACTCCTGTTGAAGTAACTGGGTAACAATGTTCCATCAAGTGCCTCTAATTGGCAAGCACTTGTTTCAAGTATGTGAGTGATAACATACAGCCCCAACCAATGTACTTTGAGTTTTCCTAGATGGTACAAAAACTTAGAATCATAAAGGAGCACCATCTGTCCAATTGTGAACTTTTTATCCTTGATGTGCCTATCATGCCATGCTTTTTGCCTAGCCTTTTCTTTTTTTGACTCCAACATGCTATTGCTCATCGCTCATCTATCCACCTTAATTAACTTTTCAATCTGTTCTTCTAATGCTTACTCATCAGCTAGACCTCCAGCGTGTGTAATACACAAATATGGTAACATGAATTCCATAAGAAGAACTGTTTCTGTGCCAAACACTAACTAAAATGGTGTGGCTTTGTTCAACCTTTTATATGTTATTCGATATGCCCAAAGTACTGCAGATACTTTATCATCCCAATCCTTTCGTCCAACATCACATATTTTTTGTCAATGTCTGGCTCAAAATTTTGTTGAAAGCCTCAGTAGTCCCATTTTCCTGAGGATGATATGGTGTATTCTTATGGTGTGCAACCATGAATTCATCCAATAAAATTCTTATTGTCTCATTCAGAAAGTGTGTGCCCCTATCACTGGTCAAACTTAAAGGACATCCATACCGTGTAATAATATTTTCCCATAGAAACATGGTTGTTGTAACCACTGTATATAATCCTTTGTAGGCACTATTTCTGCCCACCTTATTAGATAATCTGTGCAAGTTATGATATAACACGATCCATTCCTGCACACAGCTGGTGAAATAGGACCCACAAAATCTATAGCCCATTTCTCAAATGGTTTTACACTATTAATAGGTCTTAGAGGCATTTCATCTCATTGACCTAGTTTCCCAAGATGTTGACAAGTGATCACAAGCCTTGCAATAATCCTTACAATCTTTATACAAGGTCTCCCACCATAATCCAGTGAGTAGAATCTTGTGCATAGTGGCGTCACCTACATAGTGGCCACCTGCAATACCACCATGAGCTTCCTCCATGATAGCCATGTGTTCATGTTCCAGTACACAATGGCGTAATACTTCATCCCGACCTAACTTGTATAGGTCATCGCTAATCAACATATAGGGTTCCGCGTATAGCAAGTTGTTTCTTCTCTAAGGATTTCATTCCTTCTGGAGTGCATGCATGTTCATAGAAAGACAACAATGTCCTCTAATTCCGATGGCACTCATTATAACCTATATAATTGTGCATTTGGCATGGTATCTTTAATTTCCTGTGCTTCTTCTCCTGGACTGTATTTTGGATAAATGGTCTGGTTCAGAATTACTTTTCCTTGGTTTTACCATAACTGTGAAATCAAATTCTTGAAATAAGAGTACCCATCTATATGCGCCCCTGTAAAATTGGCTTGTTTACCAAATACTTCAATGCCATGTGATCTGTATAAAAGACAAATGGTGTAGCTAGCAGGTACTGTTGGAATTTATGTAGTGCATAGATCATTGACAAAGCTTTGCACTCTAAAGTTGTGTAATTTTATTCTGTAGGAGTCAACTTTTTACTAGCAAAATAGATAGGATGATCTATAATACCTTCTCCAGGCTGAGCCAATACTATGCCAATGGCCATACCAGAGGCATCCACATGTACATGAAATAATTTTTCACACGAAGGAAAACTTAGAATAGGCACGGTAGTAAGTTTATCCTTTAATGTCTTGAATGCGTGTTGTTGCGATTCTCCCCAATAGAACATACCTTTTCCTTTCAGTAACTCCTCCAAAGGTGCAGTAACCTTGGCATATCCCTTTATGAATTTTCCTATAATACCCTCATATGACCAAAGAATCCATGCACCTCACTTTGACTGGTAGGCTCTTTTAGGCCAATAATGACTGCAACCTTAGCTAGATCAACCAACAAACCTTCCTTGCAGATTATGTGTCCTAATAGTATTCCAAATGGTGTAGAAAATATGCACTTCTTGATGTTCAAAGAGATACTCAACTGTCTACATATTTCAAACATCAAGCACATATTTTCACAATGATCTTTAACTAATCCATACACCATCCAATCATCTAAATAAACATGTAAGAATATGTGAATAAACTCTTTAAACGCCTAAACAACTATGCACGTGAAAATACAACAGGCGCATTTTTCAGACCAAAAGGCATCACATTATAGGCAAAGCTACCCCATTCAGTAGTAAAAGTAGTTTTTTCCTGATCCTCCTAGGAAATCCTAACCTGATGATACCCAGAGAACCCATTTGTAATTGATTTCGCGCCCTGCAACACCTTCTAGTATTTCCTCAGTGAATGGCGTAGGAAAGGGATCAGTCACACATGCAACATTCAACTCCCTGTAGTCCACACAGATCCTAATCCATCCATCCTTCTTGATACTAATCACCATTGGACTAACCCATTTTGACTCGTCCAGGGGCTTGATGATTCCAGACTTCAACATTTTGTCAATCTCTTCTTTGACCTTTTCGCGCAAGTTGGGGTTCATCCTGTACGGTCTCTTTCTAACTGGGTGCACCCTCTTTAAGCTTTATCCTCATCTCCCCCAATGATTAATGCATGCCTTTAAGCTCATGGTACCTCTGAGGGAATACATCCTGATAATCCCATAATAACTCTATGATTTTTGTCACTTCAGAGTCTAAGCAATAGTCCCCAATTATGGCCTCCTTAGGCTCAGCATCTGATCTAATATTCACTTTCTTTGTCTTCATAGGTTCATGATAGGCACATGTGGTCTTATCTACACTATCCAACACCTCACGCCTACCTGTTGAATGGTTTATATCCAGATTTTCTACTTCTTCATCATCCACTAAGTAGACCATTTTTCCTTTTTCTTTCTCAACGAAATGCGTTGAAGTAGTGTGGCATCAACCTCTATTTCTTCAACAAAACATGCTCTAGAGTTTCCTTCATCCAATAACTCCTGAAGGAGCTCTTCAGCCTTGGCACTATTTCCCATAGTTAAGTTCTTTATGACTTTTAATGCTTCTTCCACCAAAGGCTTGGTAGAGAAGAAGTCAAATGTCTGAGTCATTCCTACAATTAAATCATTGCCAATTTCTAGTCTCTATATGGAGTTTTGCATATACATACCAAGCACGCGCACAACCATCTAGAGTGGAATAAAACTTGTGAACCTAGAGCGAAGGTGGTAAAGCTTTCTGCCCCTCTGTCTAGAGTCTCTCACACTGCTGAACGTGGTACTGAATAGGTTGATTACCATGATAAGTGCATATTTGAGTAGGTGCATTGATCCTGAAGAACCTAGTGGCAAGAGAAATCCTAATTTCATTCCATCCTACAAGATTATCCTTGTGGACCACCCACCAACGTGTTGTTGTCCCTCGTAGGGTATATGCTAGCATATTCCTTTGTTCTAGTGGTTCTATCCACTATTCTTCCATGGTGCACAAGAACACCATAGGGTCTCCTTCTCCATTGTGTAACAAAGTATCGAGTTGTTACCTATTCTCTTGATATAACGTAGTTTTTTGACCCTTGGAAATATGCTCTTTACTTCGCGCCCTACCAACTCATAAGTGATATGAGCCCAATTATCACAAGAAACACTTGTAGTATCTGCTAATAGACTGTGCATCCTCCCATTGAAGGATTCCTTCCTTACATGGCTCAAGCACCTCTAGATCCCATATGGCGCGTACATAAATCCTATTCAAGGTCTTCTTCACTCAAGGGCTCAACATAGGGTGCAAATTTTCCATCTGTTAAAGGGATAATAACTCTTTCCTCCTTGTTTTCAAAACTGATATAACCCTTGTTGAACCAAAGATCAGACATTATTTGCATAGCACCAAGGATGCCCCAATAGAGTTGGGAAGCTATCTGACTCTGCCAGCACTAAAACCTCAAAATCTCCAGTGAACTTGGCTCCTTGTATGGTAATGGATGCATCTTTTAAAACTCTGATGGGAGTGGCCTTAGTCCAGTTAGCCATGAATAATACATTAGAGGATGGCTACAATGGAGGTCTCCCCATTTGTACCCATGCATCTAAGGTAAGAACATTGACTTCCATGTTAGTATCAATCAGTATATTACTCAAAGCCACCCATCCACAACAACATTTAGAGTTATTTCCTTGTCATAATCTAGGCTATGAGGGGGAAGATTTACATGCAGGATCTTCCATCCAGTCTCAGTACTTACGCATGTGGAGTGTTTCCTTTTAACCAATTCCCCAATAGTGGAATGATATTCTCCTGGCGCAACAATTTGCACACTTCTCTCAAGTCATCCATATCAGTTTGGATCGTTTCTGATGCTTTCTTATGCTCCATCTTTCATGATTGCTCCTTTAAAGACTGTATCTCACCCTGAAGATTCCTGAGTACCTCCATGGTTTCCTAGTAAACCTCCTTCTAATGGGTTGGATCTAGGTACCATGCATGTAGAACCTCCTCCTTAGTGATGGTAGGCTTCTGCTGCAATGCTTCTTTGGTATGCACGCTACTTCAGCGTGGGTCATGATCTTTACTTGCAATGCCTCAGATTCTGCTTCCAACTTGGGCATCCACTGATTTTCCACATTGCGTTGTATCCTAACCATCCATGTGCCTTTGTTTTCTTATTTATGTTGCTTGCTAATATGCTCATACAAGTCTAGGCATTCCTCATAAATATGATTCTTTCTGCATAAAGAACATGTAATATTCTGAGGACATTCGTGCCTATAGTGGTCAGGAGATCCACATGTATAACATGTTCCTCATGAGTGAAATTACCTCTTCCACCACCATGGCCTCACCTCCATATCCTCCATCGAAATCCTTGACCTCTGTCACGACTGCCTTCAAAATGCCCTTCATTCCAATCATAGCATCCCTGATTGTGATCCCGATCCTGATGCTTTTTCTTTCCTTTAGAGTTATCTGAAACTCATCTATCATACACCAATATCTATAGCATCATGGATCTAACCAATCAGCTGGCAGTCTTTTGTGTCATGAGTTCGTGGACCTACAAATTTTGCAGTAGCATGAAACGTTCTTCCTTATCACGTGTTGTAGTAATGGGCAGTGGCTAGCATCATGGTTTAAATGGCATATCTCACATCCAACAACAATGAGTGCACTGATATGTGGGGACATCTATCCTTTATGTGACCTTCCACTTCATAATTTGTGCACCAAATCCATGTGTGCATCTCATGTGCTAAATTTTCTGATAGTTTCTCCAACTGCTTTGCCATAGCTACAATCTGTGCTTCTAAAAATGGGCTCACCCCAGTGTCTATACTTCCAACTACCTTAGTGTGTAAGGCTACTTCAAGTGCTTCACGTGGATCAATGTATGTTTTATGTGATAGCACGCCTTCCTAAAAGGTGTAATTAGACCTCCAAAAAACCATTGTGCATGTTGGCTTGCATGAATATCATAAGACAACTTAGATAACAATCATTTTGAAATGAGCATCATACTCTCTAACACTCTTAGTAGTGCCTTGCTTAATATCCTTGAGCACACTTATACTCTTCTGCTCAAACTTAGGGATGTGAAACTCTTTAAGGAAAGCATCTTTTAAGGCTACATAGTCTACACAAGTCTGATCAGGGTCAAACTTTCTGTACCAACTGTGTGCATACCCTTGTAACATAGTAGAAAATTGACTTGCCCTACACTCAGAAGCCATGATTCCTTTTGTGTGCCACATATATTTCACACATGTGTATGTGTTCAGTAGCATCTTCTATGCCCCTATACTATGGAAGATGAAGATACATCTCCATGTAAATATTTTGGGGTTGGTGCAGACCTTGCCCACCTAATCCATGAACCTCTTGTGTTTCCTCTACCTCCAAAACCACCAAATCCACTGGAGCTAGAGCCACCTATACCTCCTGATCCCAAACATGTAGCTGGGTTTGGACCAAGAAGATGTACTTCCCTGTGTCCCAATAGTAGTACTAAACTATAACTGACAGTCTGTGAAGTGTTACTACTCCCAGAAGATAGTTCCAAAAATCTGTGCACTCCTGAATTCTGTGTGGATGATACACCCAAAAAGGTACTCCCATATAACAAATAAGTCATTTGATGCTGTCATCATTGTTGTGTTTTTTATATGACATCACTCCTACTCTTCCTACTACCTAAATTAGAGCTTGCTGACTATTTGTTGTACTGGATACTGAAATGAAAACCAAGACCACTAAGGACAAGGTTTCCAGGTGGATTCAGATGTGTGCACTAGTGTGTGCTAGGTCATCTCTACTTGTGAGCTTCTATATGAGGCCGAGGAGGGTTCCCTGACATGCTTTCCTAAATGGGGGAGCTCCTGATGCTCAAGTTCCACATCTTCTACATGTTTGAACTTCAAACCCTTCCTAAACTATCTCTCTTAGGTAATGCTCATTCGTCTCTACAATAATACCGATTTCTTCTCTATCTCCCTCTCGCGCACTATCATTATACTTAAGCCACATTTCCTCTCTTTTCCTTTCTATCACTAGGTTTGTCATCTTTCACCAAACCTACTCCTACCCCCGTGTGTATTGGGATTTATTTCGCCATTAAAGTTTGTTCTCTAAGTTCAGGGTTACCATCAAAATTTTGATCGCCAATGGAATGACCTTGTAGTTAAGTTCCCCTAGGATCGATTGTAAAAATTGGAATTCAACTACGTTTGGTTGCATGAATAAGTGGAAATTTAGTACTCTAAGATATAGGAAACTCATTAAAAACACCACGTATCCACAACATGAGGCCAAATCAGATCAGCATCATAAAGGGCCTGAAATTCTTTCTAAGGTCTAGACAAGTGTGTGATACCTCCAATTCCATTTAGACATGATAAGTAACTGGCCATTCATACAGTTCTAGGGAAAAGATAGTGAATGAAGGGATCTCATACAAATTTCATGGAGATTTTGATCCACCAATGTGTGGGTGTGAATGTCGAAGTTAGATCTAGTGCTAAACCTCCATGCGTATTCTTCTTCCAAATCTTTAATCCACTCCTCAACACTTACTAAGGTCAATCGTATGTATTCATCAAAGAACCATCCTGAAAATTTGGTAACTGAAAAAGAGGTCTGGTTGGAACCAATGATGCAGCCTATAATTTACCAGTAAAGGCCCAAGCACGCTGTGCACATCAGTCTTCCTAGATTGAGTGCTCACCCAAAGTGCAAAGGTACCAGGCCCCTCTTTAGGGTTACTGGTGTAGGATATTAGCATGATGAAGACTTAAATCATTTCATATCCATGACTAGTATATCATTCTCACAGTGCATGTTCAACCCTCTAGATCTAGAGAATAACAAAATTAAATGATAAGGTTGTTTTAGGGGTCCTAAATGGTAACTGACGGTAGTAATCCGGGTTAATCCAGGTTGGTGATTTAAAGGATGTACCTGACATTAAGTTAGGGTGGGATTTTGATAGGTAACTACTTTAAACTAGGCAAATCCAAACTTGCATAAAATAGGATCTTGTTCATTTTTCTCTGCGGAAATTAGAATGGCACAGCTTGTAAAAATAAAGTCTAACGTGAAAGAAACACACTTGCATGAATTAGAGGGCACATTTAGGCATATATGAAATTTTCAGGAAATAAACACACTTGGGTAGGTATTAAATTAGTTGAATGGAAACATACTAGGAATAGGTATTAGGGTGAGGTGGCTAGATGAGCTTACAATAGACGTGGGAATTATCTCAATACAGAGATATTTAAATAATACAATATTGAATGAGGATTAATGAATTAATTTAATTTAATTAAATAAATTAATATTAGAGTGGGGTGACACAGGGGCCATGGTTAGGTGGAATGTGTTCAAGGTTTTAGTTCATTCCTTAGACGAGGATTTAAATCATACTTCTGAGATGTGAAAACTACATAATATTTGAGTGGAAAGAATACACCTTTATTTCTCTGGAGAAATGCATTACATACTCCAGAATGAGGAAGGTCACATTTATAAGTTATACATGCAACCTGAACTCCTTATGTTAGATGATAATACCCAATAAGATCTAATCCTTATTCCAATCCTAACAACTAAGATCTTCATTTACGCTACCAAATATGTTGTGAGATATATTATATGAAGTCAAATCCTGCTCTCACTTACTTCTTAGGAATTATCTTGTTCCCAAATATTCTCCTTGTTTTTCGGTAACTAGAATCACTAATGATTTTATTCCTCTACATTATTGAAATAAGTATTTTCCTCAAATATGATTTAGATGCACAAATGGCCTTTCTCGTATTTATCCTGGTGCACTTTTTGTTTTTTATTGTGGAACTTTTGGATTCTTGTCAAATACGCTTTTTCCTTAATTGGGGGAGTTCACTAAAAGTTTGGGTTTGATTGGTAAAACTGCTTAGAAAATATCAAACTCCTTTTTTAACTATCTCACATTGCTATGAAAAAAATTCACTCTGCAAACATCCCCATTTTTTTCTCCCTATTTATGTATTTTATTGCTTATACTTGAAGACACTCTTTCCTCGGACTTTTTCATCTTTCTAAAAGTCGCTAGGTATTCTCATTTTGGTACCAAACCTATAACAAATCCCTATAATGAGGTTTTTGTTCACACATTGTTATGAATAAAAAAATCTCCAAGTTTTTCTACTTATTTTTATGGAACTTTTATCGCTATGAACACTTTAGGTAAGTCCTCGGACTATAGCTTACTAAAAGTTAGATCTCTCTTCATTGGTAATAACCTATAGAAAATCTGGAATGAGTATTTTGTATAAACACATTGCTATGAACAAATACCTGGAACTCATATTTCCCATAGGAATCTTTGAGTTTTCAAAATCCCTCAAAAACTATCATTCCATTGATGCAAGTTCTGGAACTAAAGTTATCATTCCTTTTATGACAAGTTCCGGAACTAAATCTGCAAGTTCCGGAACTAAATCTGATTCGTCCATGAATTAAAATTTCTGGAAATAACTATCATTCAATTGATACAAGTTCTAAAACTAAATATGTGAGTTAATCGGAACTAAACCTGCAAGTTCCGGAACTAACTTTGTGAGTTCTGGAACTAACTTTGCGAGTTCCGCATGCTAACTTAAAATAGCTATAAATTTTGCATATGACCTCGGATTGAGATGATTCTTGTTTTTAACTTGCATGTATTTTTTGAGAGGAATCTGAATATGAAATCAAATCTGATTTTAAATGTACTATTCATTATCAATTCCATTTTTCCCAATGCTAACATTATCTTTCTTTTATGGAACCTGCATACACAAGACTTTACATATAAAAGCCCAGGTAATCAATAGACATTAGTCAAAAAAATAGATAACCCAAATATTTCTAAAAGAATGAATTATATATATATATATGGCATATATTATAGCATATATAGATATATATATATATATGATCCTAAATTCTATCTTAAGCAAATTATAAGTTCCTAGATTACATTTAAATCCACTTTCAAAGGTAACTTGGAAGGACAAAACAATGGTAATTTATGGCCAATTTATGGCCTCATCAATAACTATGATGAAATCAAGTATGCAAGAACCAATTATACTCAGGATTTGATACATTGTTTCAGCCAATACACTCCATTGCATTTAAACATGATAAATACATAAAATCTTATTACAATAGATAATACCATATTTCATGCACGCATCAGATTTGGCAGCATAACCTCATAATAACTTAGTTCTTACATACTATTCTATTTTACATAATTCACTACATATTTATAAGGATGGGGAATTTCCCTTCACCGCTTATCTAATCCCAAAATAGGTTACATGTTATTATTAGCCACGCGTCGTTACAATAATAGCCACACATGCAAGTGTGCTAACAATAGACTTCTTCTAGTTAATTGTCGGTAGTAAATCTATACTCAGCCTATACGCATGTAAATCACTTCGTAGCTGAACCTCCAAAAATATCCAATGCATTTCGCACGTAAGTCTTTAACTGGTTTGTGTGTTCGACATGCTATCTCCAAAAATAGCTCATCATCATGAAAATGGCTAAGTCCTGGATCTGTCTATGTCCTTAGCGCATGATTCCTTCCCAATCCTCTTGTGCTTTTGAATGCACTCTGCTCTTCCACGTGAACCTTTTATATTTTTTTCACTAAGTTCTATATTTTGACTGACTAACGCATATAAATCCTGATCCCAATTCCTTTTGAAACCCCTAATGGTAATTATATATAGAACCTTTTTCACATTTTTTATAAGGTATAAAACATAACATATATTATTTGGGTATGAATAATCTAAACTGAGGAACAGGTGTGAGACATGAAATGATTTCATTCCCACATTTTTACTAAGTCGCAGAATAGGTGTGGGACATGCAGGTATTTAATTCTCATGTTTTTATTTTAAAATTCCTCTTTCAAAAGAAAAATAAAATAGGCCTTTCACTCATATGACCAACTTCTAGAGTTACTTAATTATTAATGATTGTTCAAGCATCACATATTCCCCTATAAATACTCAAGCTTGAAACTGAAAATTGATGTTTATTGGGTTTTCCTTATTTTTTTACATTTTCATCCCTTAAAACACAAATTACATTTATGTGCATAATACATGTGAGATAGACATGAAAAAATGGATCACATAATGTGTTTTTATTTTTAACCTTGAATTCATGTCTTTTTCCTTCCTTGAACATTAATTTTATGCATCCTTGCTACCTAATCCAAAGGGAGTAATGTCAATTGTTGGGTTGTAACCTTAACAGACCTCCCTCTTTAATGTAAGCATCTTCCTAGCCATAAGCACATTGCATTTCCCTTTACATTTCCTTGTAGATTTTACTAACATCAACCACACTTGGAGAAAAACTACGTTCCTTGCGACTAGAGATAAACCTTGTTTATTTCCCTAATAGATGCAAAGAAACCCTGATTGTAATTGTGTATACAACCCATACCCTAGAATTTGAGATCCACACCACATTTCCTTGTTTCTAAATTAACCCTTAAAACACATAAGTGAATTCCCCTTTCATTTATTCATGAAATTGAAAACAACTATTGACATTGGTAGTATTGATTGATCACTCTTTTCTTTTTTTAGATCTCCAAAATATGTTTCCTTTACCTCTTTCAAACTGTATGCACATTTTCCTTCAAAAAATTGACACACTAAATTTTATGCAGTCAAAAAACCTTTCCACCATTAAGTACAAAAATTGACAAAATAACATGATTTGCTTGTTAGATAACATCTTCTTCTACCTTGAATACATCAATTCTTTGGGTGACCTCAATTATCAATGATTGTTCCTGCATCGCCTACTTCACTATAATTTCTCAAGCTTAAAATTGCAAAATACATGCCTAAAAAGTGCTACAATAAGTAAGAAACATGGTTAGGTCTCAAATTGGGGCCCTAGATGATTAAGTGGAGCACATATAATAGATATTATTTGGGAAGAAACATTATGTTTCATGGAATAGGTGTGGGGCATGCAGGTATATGATTTGCTGCCTTTTAATTTACAACAATCCATCCATGTCTACATCTTACCTATCTATTTAAATTTCATCCAATTGGAAACCTTAAAGCCATTAAATAATAAGAAAACTTGATTAACAGATAAAAGACACATTTCACCAATATGCGTAATTTCTCTTATGGCTCAATTAGTGATGTTTTTAGTACGACATCTATTTTATTTCTCTTACTTGAGCTTACAACTTGAAAGGGAGGCTACAAATTACTTCAACATGCATCCATTCAGCATGGGTTTCAAACCCTTAAACTTCTTAATTTTCCCCTAATTTTATTATGTCCTCTTTATCATATTGAAATGCTTAACTTAAGCATATATAACATATATTATTTGGATATGATCAATATGATCCATGGAAAGCATATGGGGCATGCAATCCAAATCCTTAATCTACCTTTGACTCATATGACCAATCGTTGGAAGGTTTCAAGTATCGATACATGGCTATGCATCTACTCCATGTAATTACTTGACCTTACAACCATATAAAGAGGCTACAAATTTTTGTAACAAGTAGTCATTACGCTCAAGTTCCAAACTCGGAACATGTAGGATTTTCCCTTTTTTTATTTTTCACCTTTAGATGTAAATTACACTCATGTGAATACTACACTACCCTAATTGTTAACATGATAGTTAGACAAAAACACCAATCTAAATTATGCATGATATCACTACATAAGCATTCAAGGTACAATTCACATCTTCATGTCCCTAACGTGACCCGTGAAACACGAATTCAAATTATCCTTCCATTTACATTTTTTCTAACAAACCTATAAAGTCAAGACCTGCAAATTCAAATAAATATTCACCTCTTTAACATTTTACATCCGCTACTTACATTTTGTGATATCTCCCCCTACAATGTCGTTGACATCTTCTACAACACAGGATTTCTCCTTACGTTTAATAAACATGTCGTGCTCTTTGTAGAGGGTATTTTTTCACATAGCCTATGATTAAGCTAAATGTGGGAATATAAGCCTAATTTTATTGCTATTGCAGCAGTAAATGAATAATCAAGTAAATACAGAAATTAACTCAAGAAAACTAAGTAATAAAGTATGAAACCCTAAATGCAAAGAGAAGGAAAGAAGCCTTAGATAATTTGCAGAAATCCCGAAGGTGTATAAAACTAGAAAAATGGAAAATCCAAAGCACTCACTCTTATAACAAAGATCAATAAAATGTAGAAATGGAGGAATATGTTGGACTAGGACACCTAGAGACGGAAAGGGGCACTTGTGGGTGCCCTAGGCATGTTTCTAGGCTCCTATGTCTACATAAATGCTCAGTAAACCTCCTATAATAGTTGCAAGGTGTTCATTATTATTATCCTTTGGTCTTTGTCAGGTCACACATTGATCGCCGAGGTCATTGAAAACCTACAATGAAGTAATGACCAGTAAAACCCTCAAAGAGACATCAAATCCTAAAAAAGAAAGATGTGAAATGAGGGGTCAAAATGTCCTCAGATGTCACAATGGTGATCTTACAATTGAGATTTACACTACATCTCATACCCAATGTAGTTATATATGTGTGTGTGTGTGTAGAATGGTGCCCTAGGTGGCTCATGTACGTGTTGCACTTGATAGCATGAAAGTAAGCTAGATGTACAGAAATGCAATAGATGTGTGCATGGAATAGAATGAACTCCCCTCTTATGAAGTGTATGCAGCATAACTAACCCTTGTGTCCCTTGGATGGAACTAGATGGATGCAATGGAGCTCTTAAATGCTTTATGGATGTAACCTTAGGTGGTGATAACTAGTGCTTAGTATTTGGTCCCTTATTATGCATAACTTTATATTTATATGATTCCTTTGGTTGAATTTTGTAATTAACTCTGAAAATGACAACTATAAAAAATAGAATATTCTCAAATGGATAAAAAGGACATGAAAAGTGTGAAAAATTTATATTGAGGTAGGGGCACCCAGAGGGGACGAGGGTGCACCTGACACTGGCGTCTTGGCTGGGCGCTGGTGTCCAGGATGATAAATGTCAAATTATAAAATTGCATAGACTAAGCCAGTAAGGGTGCAAGAACCAAAAGTGAAAAAAGAAAGCAAATAAATGTGGCCAGAGGACATGGGTTAATTATTACTTTTCTTACTTAGGAATCATATGAATATTACTATGTAATCAGGACTAAATAGTTACCCAAAGTGCTTGATTTTGTGTCTACATTTTCCCCCACTTAATATTGTCGAGTGAAATATCGATAACATAAAGTAGATAAGAGTTGTGTACCTGATAACCATGTCGATCGATGCCATGAGAGTGTGCTCAAGGGACAAGACAAAGTGTGGAGAGATAAAAAAATGTGAACCGTGGATGCTAAGGAGGAAAAAGTGCAAAAATTAATGATGAAAAATGACCCTAGGGTGAAAACAGCATTTGTAGATATCATGCGATGTTCATGTTGTTCGATGTTGATGTTGATTTGATTTTTGTTGATGTTTATGTGAAGTGACTACTACTTCCCATAAGGGATGGAACTGCAAAAGATAAGAATGAACAAGTAGTCAAATACGCATTTGTATATGATTGAAATATGTAAAAAAGTATGTAAAGAAAATATGTAAAATACGAAAAAGAAAAAGGAACATGTGCACCTAGATCCGTGATGAGTAAAAGAGGTGTAGAAAGGATCCTGAATGATGTTGTAGATGAATGAGATTTTCAGGAAATGATCACATGCTAGTTTCCTCGGCTACGAGTTTTTTGGGTGCAATCTCATGCCTACGTCATGGAAGAAGTGTAGGGAGAAAATTACATTGTCATCCTCCAAACATGTAACTGATTCCTGCACTATGTACGAACACCACTGCAGATGGTGTGTACAAAATTCAAACAATTCGATCCAATGTGAACGTAAAAATTTTTGTTTGGTGCATGCATGTTGAGTGTTAATTATTGTGTGCCCTATAAAAGCCACTATGTGGAGTTCTGTATATTGTGTTGAATTGCCAAATATTGTCTAATTTTCCCCTGGTCACAGGAATCTAGGAAGGGTTAGGGGCACCCAGGTGCTACTATCTTGGTTTGGGCATTAGTGTCTATGTTATGCTAAGGACCAAAATCTGATTTTGAGCTGTGTCTAATACTAACTATTGTGTTGTACTGGTACTATGTTGTGTTGTGTTATGACTGTATAACATCGTATGGGTGACTAATTCACCCAAATGATGCCCCCCCCTCATATGGGGTACATGCGATGTCGCTAAAGGAGTATGTGTCCCAAAGGAGGACAGACCATTATCTTGAAACTATGTCCTGCAGGGGGGAAGGGAATGTTTTTGCAGACCATTATCTTGAAACTATGTCCTGCAGGGGGGAAGGGAATGTTTTTGGTAGATACCAAGGCACACATAAACAAAGTGGATAGGAGACAAGTTTTATTACAAGAAAGACAAACATGCATGTAGAAGACAAGTGTAGATAATGTGTAAGATAAGACACAAGAAGATAATGTAAACACGCAAGAAGACAATGTAAACTATGAAAAGCAGGTTACAAACATGGGACACTGCTCATGATGTCATAAGATAATCAAGGCTGAAGAATCCAAAAATAGATAGTGTGCACACAAAATAGAGGGAAAATACCACAAAAAATTTCAGATAAAGAGTAAGTAATAGTGAACAATATAACAAACAACCATGGAAGAAAATATCCATGCATAACAAATGTTGCACATGAAGCACCTGTTAGCATGTTATAAAGATAAAAGGTATGTAAAAATGTGTGTAGTGTGATAAATTAATGTTATATGAAACAAAATGCAACAATAGCACATGTAGTGTACGTAAGTGATTCCCTTAGGAAACATTGTGGGATTACTAATAGGTACTCGCGCCAAGCATCCATGATGCATGTAATAGATCTGTATAATCTACAATCACAACTAGAAAGAAAGTGAATGTGCATGTGTGTATGGAAAGATAATGACATACAAGATATTCATCTAGCATGTGTCATAAAGTGAACATGTAAAAGTATAAGTATGCAAGAGTAAATGCAACCAAGATATGTAGTATGTTGTGGATGAGGTAGAATTGAATGCAATTTGAATGATAGGATCCGTGTGCCCCCTAAGTGTATGTGTATTTATGCAATGATGTTCATTTTTGCATGCCCATTCAGTAATCAAGAATGAACCATAAATGAGAGTACATCATTGGGAAATGGTTTGAATGTGTGTACAAAAATATGTGATCGTCAAAGCATAAATTGTTCTGGGTAAGCGAGTGAGTAAATGAATGTGTGAGTAAACACAAGAGTGTGGTGAGGTCCATTTGAGATATAGACCCTCAGTAATCAAGTATGGACCATCGCACTAGAGTGCGTCATAGGGTAATGAGTGAAACTCATAATAGTAGATGAATAATATGCATAATGCATGTAGTTTGTAGTGGATGTTGCGATAAGAGGATGTCTAGTATGCGTGAATCATCTTATGTGAAGTGTGTGATGTGTAGTATGTAGTGTGTAATGTTGAGTGTGTAATGTGTAATGTGTGAGGTTCATGTATGTAGTATGCCCCCAACGGTCAAGTGTGAACCAAAGCACAAGAGTCCCTCATTAGGAAATGATGATGCAAGTGCATGCAAATGTGTATGATGAATGTTAAATACTATATGTGATATATGTAAGATGGAAGATGGATAATAACACTAGAATATTATGATGCCCCCCAAGTGTATAGTGATGAGCATTTTATAAAATAGATGATATTAAGAAAATATAAATAGATGATGTATAAAGATGGTGAAGTATGATAAATGATGTATAATTGATTGAGTGATGTGATAATTGATGAGATATTGTATTGTATGTGTGAATTAGATAGATGGTCATATATGTATGTATGCATGATTATGTAATAGATAGGTACTTCAATGAAGTATGGAATGTGAAGATGAAATGGGGATTCTTATTATAAGAGATCCCTTAACAATCATGTAAGGACCAAAATAACACATGTGTGTCATCAGGGAATGACGATACAAATGTATCAAGAGGTTTGTAATAATGCTTAGATAATATTATTCATTAAGCATGAAGCATCAAGTGCGTGAGATGATATCAATGAAAAAGGTGGAGAAGCTATGATGCCCCCCCAAGTATGTAAGCGATGGAGATCTAGTCAAAGACACTAAGTGGGTCAATGTAAGGATTAGTTTACTTAACAAAAGTAATTGGACATTGAAGTGGTGATGGTCTAAGAGCCTTGAGCGATGGAATTCGAAAGAGTGAAGCTAGATTATGTTGGTCTTGCATAGTGGGTGGTTGCTTATTTGTAGGGTATGTCACCATAGAATATTAAAGTGGTGTAGGAGTCATATTGATCTTTAGAGGTGGTTATTTAGCTTGACTTGGTAATGTTATAGATGATTAAGGGGGAGGGGGTGATGAAAGACGAACCTTGAGAGGTGATTTCTTAGTTTTAAGGGGTTGAATAGGTGGTATTTGACTAAGTGAAGAATGTGCATTAGAAGTGATGGAATGATGCTCATTAGACATATATGAATAAGATTTAGGAACTCATTAAGATATAACATGATGTCATGAAGTGAATGATATAATTCCTTGATGCTCGAGATGTTTGATTCTTCATTGTAAAGCATAGAAATAATTTTCATTATTTCCATTGATTCGATGATAATTGTAATAATATGGGTGACCTTGATATTTTGTAAGTCGGTAAGGAGGATAGCCTTGAGTAGACGGTAAAGTGGTCAATTGATGACTAAGGAACTTAGTTATAATGTCATGTTGCTTCGTATTGTGATCAAAGGTGAAAGGCTCTGGTAATAGTATGAATTGAGGCTCACTGATATGAGCACATGTAGCAGTGACAGAATGAAGATGAAATGTAGAAGGATAAAAAACATGAGCCTGAGAATCATCCTTAAGATGTTTGATTTCAGATTTGAGAGATATAATCATGGATACCATAGCCTAAAATTTGTCTTGAAATAAAGAATGTAAATCTTGAATTGAGTCCAACATCGATTGATTACATGGAAGATCACGACTACTAGGGTCATTAAATAGATGATCTAAAATAGAACTCACTTGATGCGGTAGTGTATCACTAGGGAGATACATGGTATCTATGGATTTTTTCAAAAAAACTTAGCAATTATGATGCATTTGAATTACATCATACAAAGAAATTTGAGAAATCTTTGGAGCCATGATAGAAAATATGATATGCCAAAGAAGGATCCAAAAGACCGATCACGAGTGGGGTTCACTAAAATTATTAACCTATATGTGGGAATATAAGCCTAATATGATTTCTATTACACCAATAAATGAATAATAAAGTAAATATAGAAATTAACCCAAACCAGGGATAATTTTAGTGGTGGATATTCCATTTTTGAAAAATTTGAAAAGGTGAATTTTCTAGCCCGAGTCAGTGACCTATTCGCCTAAAAATTACATTTTAATTTTTTTAGGGGTCGGCTTCACCTACCCTTGAAACTATCCCCTATATAATCCTATATTATTCACCAGGTAGAACACTACTAGATAGCTCATACCACCTGGGGACATATGTATTATCAAGTATAGTAAACACGTGACAGGAGGGTGGAGGCTGCAGATGCATGACAGGGAGTTTGTTGATCAGGAAAGGGAGAGTTTGTTGATGCATGAAAGGGAGAGTTTGTTGACACATGACAAGAGTGTGGAGGAAGTAGATGCATGATAGAGAATTTTTGACATGTGACACAGAGATTTTGTTGTCGCATGACCAGAGGATGAAGGCTACAGATGCACGATAGAAGATTTGCTGTTGCATGTCAACAAGGTGATTATAGCGTGTCAATGAACCTCATTAATGTGCATCAACAACCTTGTTGACGCATGTCAGTGAGTTTTATGGATGCACGACAACCACCTTGTTGACGTGCAATAGAAAATCTATGTCGCGCGTCTACAGCCTTCTGTCACACCACTTAAAAATTAGGTGAAACTTTTGCCGTCAGACCCCCAAAAAATTAGCCTTCCCATGAAACCAGTTCTGAGGATATTTTTCAGGCATTTTCCACCTCTAATTTCTAAGAGGTCTCTTAAAATGAAACTTGACCCAAACAAACTAAGCAATAAAGTATGAAACCCTAAGTGCAAAGAGAAGGTAAAAAGCCTCAATTGCTTTGCCGAAATCTCATAGGTGTACAAAACTTGAAAATTGGAAAATATGAAGCATTGACTATTGCAACAAATCTTGAAAAAATGTTGAAATGGAGGAATATGTTGTATTGGGGTGCCTGGAGAGGGACAGGGGTGCTTGTGGGCATCTTAGGCCTGTTTCTGGGTGCATGTGTCTGTAAAAATTATTATCAAACCTCCTCTGAGTGGTTGCAAGGTGTTCGTTTTTTTTCACCTTTGGTCACTATGAGGTCACACAGTGATATTTGAGGTCGGTAAAAACCTGCAATAAAGTAATGAATTGTAAAACCCTCAAAGAGACATCAAATCCTAAAAAATAAAGATGTAAAATGAGGGGTCATATTGTCCTCAATTTTCACAATGGTGATCTTACTACTGATCATTACACTACATCTCAGACCCAATTTAGTTGTGTGTGTGTGTGTGTGTGTGTGTGTGTGTGTGTGTGTGTGTGTCTGTGTGTGCGGAATTGTTCCCTAGGTGGCTCTTGTGCATGTTATACTTGATAGAAAAAAAGTAAGCTAGATGTAAAGAAATGTAATATATGTGTGCATGGAATAGAATGAACTGCCCTCCTATGAAGTGTATGCATAATATCCAACCCTTATGCCCCTTGTATGGCACTAGATAGATGCAATGAAGCTCTTAAATGTTTGATGGATGCAACCTTAGGTGGTGCTAGCTAATGATTAGTTCTTGTCCCTTATTATGATCACATAAGTTTATATTTATATGATTCCTTTTCCTAAATTTTGTAATTAACCCCAAAAAGGCTGACTAAAAAACAGATATAATTCTCGAATGTCTAGAAAGGACTAGAAAATCATGAACAAATTATATTGAGGTCAGGGGCACTCAGAGGGGATGAGGGCGTCTGATGTTGGCGTCCTAGCTGGGCGTTGGTGTCCAAGATGATAAATGTTGAGGCAAAAAAATACATACTGAGCAACTAAGGGTGTAAGACCAAAAGTGAAAACATAAAGCAAAGAAAGGTGGCCGAATACATGGGTTAATTAGTACTTTTCTTACTTAGGAATCATATGAAGAGTAGTATGCAATCATGACTAGATAATTACCCAAAGTGCGTGATTTTGTGTCTACAGCCTCCTCCATTCCTCTTTCCTTTCCCATTCACTTCTCCACCCTCGAAATCCATTTTATACACCCTTATTCCTTTCCCATTATTCCTCTGAATTTTGTTTCACTAGTTCACTATATCCCTTTTGGCGTTCACATTGTACATTGCACGTACAATTGTTGGTTTTAGAAAATTAGTTAAATATGGTCAATACACTAGTCTATGGATCCAATACAATTATATTTATGAATTTTTAAATTATTGGGATAGTGACCATGAAGAATTAAATAATTATATTAATGAAGTATTAAATTATTGGGACCATGCTCTAGGTCTAGGAATAGGCCTAGAATGGTATGACTCAACACGTACAACTCATGAACTAACCATGACGACTCATTGTAGAAACATTAACACCTTTTTCACACCTCTTGGACAATGTATTACCTCATAAATACCTTCTACCAACTTTGTAGCACTCATACCATGACCATGCATGTGTAATGTCCCCATTTTTGAAGACCCTTAGCCTATCTTTCCCCGTGGGATTTGGGATATTGCAAGGGGAACAATTTTGTTAAATAATTAACTATTATTGCCTGGAGCAATAATTATTTAATTATTTATTTATGAATATTATTTAATTTAATTCCCAAAATATAAAATTAAATGGATAATTAATTAAATAAATATTTAGGTGGCTTTTATTGATAAACCCACCCTTTTGGAAAGGGGACGCCACACCTAGGGGAAATAAACTGCTTTTATTTAATAATTTCCATCTCCTACGGATTTCAAATTTTGTGTCTCCTTGATTATAAAGGGAGTGCTAGGATCATTATTGTAATTATGTTATGATGAAATATTTTTTATACTCCATTCTTGGAGTTGGGATGCATGCCCATTGATATTTTCTTCCTCTCTCTCTTGCATGGGAGTTATTGGAGCTATTATACTATTGAAGAATTTCTGGAATTTATTGCAAATTGAATTTGGTATATTTGTGGGATATCTTGCATGTCATATCTAATAGCTGATTTCTAATTCATTCCTTAAAGTGAATTGACTAAGATCTTTACATATTTGTGTTCTAGTGATTGGCCTTATCATGTTTTGACTGGTTTGCATGTTATTTTCTATTAGTTGGTTGTGTGTTATTTCATTTGATTACAACTACTATATTGGTTGATCATTTGAATGTTTTAATGCATGCTTGAATACTCCAATGAGAATTAAATCCTTTACTAAAACTATGGATGTTTTAAATGCATATTTTATATGCTAAAAACCCAACGCTACAATGATTTACTTTAATGAGTTTGTGGGTTATCTTATATGGAAAATGGTTAGATTTTTGTATTCAAACATGTCATAAGTGCACCGACCTATAAGTGGATTGTTTTGGAGTATTTTCTTTGTACTTACATCTGTCTCATGTGATTACCTATTTCCCAGTGAATTCCTCATGAATGTTTCATTCATAGTTAATTTAATAATACTTGGTTGGGTGCATGGTTATAACCTCTCCATGGTAGCAAATGTTTCTACTTTGAACATAGAATGACTTGGAGGAGTATTTGGGGGTAGTTTGACTATCATTTTGCATGTTTTTCATGATATATATATATATATATTGCAACGAATTCTTCAATAATGATCGTGGGTTGTTTGGTTTATTTCATTTAGTGTGGATGGATTAAGTTTATTAGTCGGTGTTACTTCCTTGATAGTGATCTATTCTGGGAAATAATTGGAAGGGCTTTAAGTCTCATAATTGCAGTGATCAGAATGGGATGAAGTGAAGCCTTCAAGTATTGATCCACTTGTGGCTTGTCTATATATATATATATTGCAACGAATTCTTCAATAATGATCGTGGGTTGTTTGGTTTATTTCATTTAGTGTGGATGGATTAAGTTTATTAGCCGGTGTTACTTCCTTGATAGTGATCTATTATGCGAAATAATTGGAAGGGGTTTTTAAGTCTCATAATTGCAGCGATCAAAATGGGATGAAGTGAAGCCTTCAAGTATTGATCCACTTGTGGCTTGTCTAACACATTTCAGTTGAGGTTTTTGTATGATAAAGAGGTAATTTGAAGGTCTAGTCACATTAGACTTTATGAAGATAATAATCTTATCTAAATGAATTCTTTATCACCTATCTTATATCGGTCCATGCATAAAATATATGATCGGACTGTATAAATCTTTCAGTGGCTTCCATAGATGTAAGGGTTTGTCATTTGTTTGCATTTAGGAGAATATAGTGATCAAATTTATATTTCAGCAATATCCATTCATGAAATTATAGAATTTAATGGATGAGTTAAGGATATTAAACCCTTATCCTTGGGTTTATTGAGTCGTTTACTTGACTGGTACAAGTAGTTTTGATTAAGTTGCCATATTCAGTTAATTGATACACTAAGGGGTTGGTTGTTTTCCTAATTTCTATTGATCTCAGAAAGTGTGATAGTATAGCATGTTTGGACCATGCACCAAACACACCTAAACTTCACCGAACCAAGACACTACCAATCAACCTTCATACTTGACCTTGATTGACACCTCATGGAGACTCATATGACACTTACCCACACTTTTCCATCAATGGCCTGCGACGTCAATGACAACCTAAGACACAATGGCCAACATGGGTCCCATCCCTAATGAAAGGTCTTAGGTGTATTTAACTAAGATGTAACTAAGTATAGAGCTAGTTACTATTTATCATTGTAACACCTACTAATGCTATTTCAATAAATTAGGACTTATTCTAGTCTGAGCAGCAAAAAAATACCACTATTATTAGAGTTTGAAATTACTAGTTTTGGATTCCAAAATGTTAAATATTGGAATTATCTGAACTCCAAAATAACAAATATTAGATTCCAATATCACAAATATTGGAATCTAGAATCACATATATTGGAATCCAAAATCACATATATTGGAATACAAAATCACATTTATTGGAATTTACTACACTCCAAAGTACCATATACTGGAATCCAAAAGTCAAAATATTAGAATCCGACATTGATCTGCACAATAATAAACAGAACATGTCTCTATTTTGTATAGGCTAGTGGTTTTGTGGCTTTAATTATTCCTTTGGAATAAAGGTTCTTATCAGTTTCAAAATTTATTCAAGATTAAACTATTCATTTTTTGGATAATCGTTTAATGATTTCAATGAATCCAACATTGATTTAGAAAACCATAAATATAACATGTTTTTGTTTTATACAGGTTGGCATCTGCTAGGATTTAAATTTTCCTTGGAATAAGGTTCTTATCAATTTTAAAATGTCATTAGCATTAAACCATGCAGATCTTGGGAAAATATTTTAATTATTTCATGAAATTTGACATTTGTCTACAAAATAATAAACCGGTCATATTTCTTTTTTATACAGGATATTGGCCGCTAGGCTAATGAATTTCAAGAGATGTGAGAGACTTCCAGGTTCATTTATTATGATGTGATTGAACCTCAGTGTAACTAGAGAATTACTAAATATATTCTAAAGAAACTAGCAGAGGGCATCGATCCAGACTATGAGAATATAATAAAATGTAATATTTCTTCTCATGTGCATGGTAGTGGTGTAAACCACCTTCTGGCCCTACTTGATGAGCTTGTATTTGAAAATCTTCTTTTCTAGCCCAATGATATTTGGTGATGGAAGAAAAAATTCAATATCTTTATTATCCTCCTATTCAAGCTCCCCACATCTCACTTTATTGGACACCATCACTATCATCCCTAAATAAAGAAATAGGAAAATTTGGGAAATCCTCAAGCATCTGAAGTAAATTTTAAGGGTTTGCAAACACACAAATTTCCCTATAAAGAAAATTAAACAAACGTGTTTGTTAAAGTGGACACTTGTTGAGATTAATCAACAACGGATAATTTTGATATGTTTTCTTTAGTGAAAATAAATAAATCATTATACTGAATGAGGAAATTCAAAATAAAAGGAGAATCATTACGTTCAAGTGAAACACAACTGATTCACAAAACCAAAAACCCTTCTAATCTTTCTTTTGATCCATGGCCACATAGACACATGTGATGTGTCCAAGTGACTTGAAAAAACTCATACAGATTGACATCCCTCACGGTCCTCAGGCAAACTGGTAACTCAACCATACTTTTCGTCATTTCTGTGGGGCATGTTGTTTCTAGAGTGGTCTAAGCCACCTTGAGACTAGGAGTTTCCTAGTAGCAGAGGTAGTGGTAGTCCCACCAATGATGCTTCCACCATAGGTGAGGTCCTCGATGGCCTTATACTTTGTTAAGGTGTATGTGGCACGGGTGGGGGTGACATCCTTATGAGGGAATTTTGATGTGCAATGATCGCCATTCTTACTACATATATGAAAAACTATGAGCACCGCACTGCACTTGGAGTGAGAGAGGATGGAAGGCGCATCTCCGCAAAACTTGGAATGATTAGCCTTGGATCCAGGTGGGCGGGGTCGCTCTAGTAGAGTTCCTAGTTGGAAGTGACGTCTAATTTGTGCCACTCATGGCACTCGCAAGTGCACTTATTAAGGCACACTTTGGTCACTTTGTGGATACACATGGTAGTGGTGTGAACCACCTTTTGGCCCTAATCATTGAACTTCTATTTGATGATATTCTTCATCCATCTCGATGATATTCATTGGTGGAAAAATAAATTCTAGATCTTCATTATCCTCCTATTCAATCTCCCCATATCTCACTTTGACAGATGCCATCACTGCCATCCCTAACTCAAGGAACGGGAAAATTCAGGAAATCCTCATGCATCCAGAGTAAATCTTAAGGGTTTGTAGACACTCAAATCACCCTACAAATAAAAATAAACAGACACCACCATGCTAAAAAATGTCAAAATGAATTTAAAAATTAAAGATTTGATAGGTTTTCTTTAGTGAAAACAAATAAATCATTATACTAATTGAGGTAAGTCAAAATAAAAGGAGAATCATTGTGTTCAAGTGAAACATAACTAATCCTATCAACACTAATAACCCTACAAAACCCAAAGAGGAAATAAGTAAAAGACTCCATAGAAATAAGGAAAGATGCCTGTTTTTGAGTCTGCCTTGTTTTAATTTTTTTATTTTTTTAAAGTTTGCCTTGGAATGGCCCATTCTAATCAAAGAATAAGATTAACATAACCATAAGCATTGAGCTTATTGATAGCTCTTTGAGTGTCCTCCCTGTTAACAAAATTAACAAAACCAAGTCCCCTTTTAATCCATTTTTCAATCTATGGCCATGTAGACATCCATTGATGTGTAAAAATGACTTGAAAAGCTCATGCAAATGTACATCCCTCATGGTCCTCAAACAAACTGGTAACTCGAATAGAATTTTCATCATTTCTGTAGCACATGGTGTCGTTGGAGCGGTCCACACCACCCCTAAGACTGGGAGGCCCTCAATAGCAGAGAAAGTGACATCCTCGCTAGCAATGCTTCCACTAGAGGTCAGGCCCTCAACAACCTTATCCATTGTTAAGGTGTTTGCGGCATGGGTGAGGGTGAGATCCTTGTAAGGGCATATTAATGTGCAATGATCCCCCTTCTTACTGTAGATACGAAAAACTATCGTCATCAGACTTGGAATCGTCAGCCTTAGATCCTGGTAGGAAGGGTCACTCCAGTAGGGTTCCTAGTTGGCAGTGACATTGAACTTGCATCACTCGTAACACTTGAGAGTGCACTTATACGGGCTAGTGGCCACAAGGATTTAATTTTTAGTTTGTAATAAAGGTTCATATCAGTTTTAAAATTTATTTAAGATTAAACTACAAAATTATTGGAAAATCATTTAATGATTTCAAGGAATCCAACATTTATTAGCAAAACCATAAATGCAACATGTTTTTGTTTTATACAGGCTAGCACCCACTAAGCTTTAATATTTGTTTTGGGATGAGGTCTTTATCAGTTTTAAAATGTCAATAACATTTAACCATAAAAATCTTACAAAAATATTTTAATGATTTCATGGAAGTCAACATTTGTCTGTACAACAATAAACCGGCCATGTTTCCTTTTTAAACGGGCTAGCAGTCTCTAGGCTAATGAATTTCAAGATATTTGAGACACTTCCAAGGTCATTTACTATGATGTGATTGAATCTCAGTGTAACTACATAATTACTAAATATATTCTAAAGAAACTAGTAGAGGGCGACGATCTAGACTATGAGAATATAATTAAATTTAATCCATCTTCTGGTGCACATGGTAGTGGTGTGAACCACCATCTGACCCTGCTTATTGAACTTGTATTCGACGATCTTCTCCATACCATCCCAATGATATTTCGGTAGTGGCAGAAGAAATGATAGATCTTCATTATCCTCTTATTCAAGCACCCTGCATCTCACTCTATCATACACAATCATTATCATCCCTAACTCAATAAACGGGTAAATTCAGGAAATCCTTACGCATCTGGAGTAAAGATTATGGGTTTTTAGACAATCAAATCACCCTACAAATAAAATTAAACAAATGTTTTCCTTAAATTAGATACCTGTTGAATGGAATCAATGGTGGATAATCTCATTTGTGATTGATGGCATAGGACATTGTAGGGGCATTCGATCTCTTCTCGCATATCAAAAAGAAACTCTTAAGAGAACATTTTTATTAGAAAAAAGAAAGAAACTAACTCAAGTCCTTTATAGTGTTTCTATGTATCTACTGCATATTTCAGTACAACTCTATTTTAAAAGCCACTCATTTTATTATGGGATCATTATTGTTGGGGGGGCATATTATAACTCATAGTATAGGTAAATATCCTTCCACGTCACATTCCTTCAATAATCATATATCTAAAACCTGAATTTCTCACCATAGAGAGAAAGTCAAATAATAATTGACTTTATAGTACTTGATGGTTTCACATGATTTGATAGGAAGCATGTTAGAGACAAAGATATTTTGGTCTACATTGAAGTAATATTCAACTAAATTTAATATAAAATCTTTATTTTCAAGTACTATGTTAAGCTAATTTTATCAAGATATATAATATTACCTGACAGTAAACAAAATCATATTTGTTGTAAGTATTGTTTCACCTGATTCTAGATGTGTTTCTTCAAATGTTGACGAAACAGATAAGGGAAAAGGGTTAGGAGGAATACCTATTAAGATGTTGGTTGTAGGTTGTTGCGCACATATGACTTCTGGATCCACAGCTGATCGTGAGAGCTTCCTTTTTGCTTGGAGGAACTACCTGAAATGGAAAACAATACCACCAAATAAAAGTTAAACAATATATGCAGTGGACTTCCTAGCATGTGCTAGATTTGGGAAGTGTGATACTTCCTAGATGCCTGCCAATCCACTGTTTAAAACAACATAATGCAAACAATAAAGTAAATCCTACTGTAGTTAAAATGATTTAGGTATCTCATTCGTCTATAATAAGAAAATTCATTCATAATAGGAAAAGCTATGACTAAATCTAAAGGTTAGGGTACTGGTATGAGTTAGGGTGAGATTTTGGGTGGTTTTAGGTATTGGGTAGAGAATAAAAGCTCAGTTCTTGGTTTCTGGTCAAAAACATAGAGACGGACGTCAATCTAGTATGACCAGTGTCGGTTTAGGTTAACAGGTGACGATTGTGGGTAACCGGTGTCAGTATGGTTGTGGTACAAGAAATTCAATAAAAACTTGGTGGGGTGACAGATCTGAGGCTAGATGGAAATGGGAGGGAAATGGAAAGGTTTGTATGGGTCTCAGGTATGCAAAGGAATGATTAAAATCCAGGTATGGGCAGTTCAAGGGTGTGGATAAAAGGATGGTCAAGCTTGCATGGAGGTTAAATGGTGGGGGAATGGAAAGGTGAGCAGAAACTAATAACAGATGTAAAAGGATCTATCTAAATGACGATGGACAAGTGTTGGTTAACAAAACTTACTATTTGTACGAGCTTGTTGCTTTGTTGGTAATGGTGGGTGATCAAATGGAATGAACTTGATGTAGTGCTGGCACTTCCCCAGATGCTCTTGTAAAGGAAAATGGTTGTGTGATTGCTTCCGGTGTTGGCTATGGATGCTCTGATGTGTGTACTAACGCTGGTTCTGCTTGTATGCAACTCTGGTTTTCTCACTTGTTCTCAAAAGATCTGATTATCTCTCATAAATGTACCAACCTTGAAATAATGTTGTTTTGGGGGTTAAATGGTAACTAACGGTGGTTCCGGCTTAACCGGTACTGGTTTAGGGTGACCGGCATCAGTTAGGGTGGGATTTCCTAGGTTTACTAAACTAGGTAGATCCCCTTGATTTTATGGGATCTCATTCATTTGCCCCACGGATTAGAATGGAAGCTTCCTTCTAACATGTGGGAATGTGGTTAGAGGGAATTTAGGCATTGATTTTTAGGGTTTGGGTGGGTCTTAGTTAGTTATGGCAACTTATTAAGAATAGGTCTTAGGGTGAGGTGGGTGGGTGAGGTGGGTAGATGAGGTGTCTATGTGAGATGGATATGTGGGCATTATCCCAATTAGGATATTTAAATAATAAATATGCTGAGGATAACAAATTAATTTAATTAAATTAATTAAATTAATATTATAGTGGGGTGAAGGGGGTCATGGCTAGGTGGATGTGTTCAAGGTGTTTATTTGTCGAGGGACCAAGGGGGGTGTGACCCAATTTTGGTGTCTACATTTTACCCATTTTTGTTGCATAGCTTGTATTGGTAAGCGATGCTGAAAAAAATAATATGTGGTTGCCCCATGTGTGGGTGAAGGTGATCCCCCTCAAACTAGGAACTAATGAGGTAAAAGGCAGAATCGGTGAGTGGTTTGATAAAAGTTAAATGTGATGAAGAAGAAGGTGGGTAACAAGGGAAAAAAAGGAAAAGGGTCTACTCAGGTAATCTAGGTAATGGGTTAGGGTCAAAGGTAGTAATAGTTAAATGCACGCACATGTATAAACAATAGCACGGTACCAAGTTGAAGAGTAGGAAAACTCTACATTGTCTGAGGTTGATAGGTTTATCCAAACAAGGTTGAAGTGATTCTGGTATCCAATCATGATGCAGGTTAGGTGCAGGAATGTTCAGGTATGTTCCAATACATGGAGGGTTGGGTTAGGATAAATGGTCACGGCAAGAGGCAAGGTAAGGTCATTTGGTCAACAACATAGGTAATAGTGTTGCAAGGTATAATAGGCATATGAGGTCACAAGTCACTAGCAATGTTCCAGGTCAAAGTATCCAGGTCACGGCACAGGTAGGGCTGAGGTATGGGTAAAATAATGAGTCCCCAAATGAGAACGAGGTTAGGGGATAAAGGGTAAGGTCAAGAAGGTCAAGTGGTGTGGCCAAGTGAGGTGAGTGTAGGATAAAAAAGGATTCAGGTCAAAAATTAAGGGTAGGGGGTAGGAAAAAGGCTAAGTAGGGAAACCGATGATGGTTTAAGGTAACTGATGCCGGTCATGCTAGACCAACTATTGTAAGCTAGGGCATAGGACCGATGTCAGTTATGGTAAACCGACACCGGTTAGGTCAGGGTTGTTATAAAAAGAGAAAAATCCACACTTTTGCAATTCATTTGTCTTTTGCAAAAGAGGAGAAAATGACAGAAGAGAGAGGATAAGGTGAAAAGGGATAAGGTGAGACTGAAAGCTGAGTTGACCAGAAAGATGAGGCTTGAGGCCCATCCCTGTATTTTGATGTATTTTAGTCATTTTTTGATATATACCAGCCTGCTTGCCAAAGATAGTGAGGATGTACGAGAGTTTTGTATATATTTTTAGCATATACCAGCATGCGTGCCGAAGACATTTGACAATTATGTATATGGATACACATGTTTGGATATATTATTTATAGAGATGATGATGATTATGGGCATTATGTGTTTCTGTTGATAACATTTTATTATTATGTATAGATGGATTTTAGGATAGGTATGTTAGGCATGGATTGAGTCAGGTTATAGGCATGGACAGAGTTAGGTTTTAGGCATGGTTGAGTCAAGTTGTGGTCTAGGCATGGATTGAGTCAGATTTTAGGCATGGTTGAGTTAGGTTATAGGCAAGGTTGAATCAGGTTTTGTTTTAGGCATGGATGAAGTTAGGTTTTAGGCATGGTGGAGTTTAAATTGGATGAGGTTGTAATTCATTAATTTGTGTAATGAGTGATGATATGGGTCATGTTTAAGATGTTTTATAATACATGCATGATGATGGTAAAAGAAATGGTAGTCATAATAAATGTATGTTGTGATGATGATAAAAATGTGAAGCAACTTTTTGTTTGTGTGGTTTAATTTCCATTTTTTATATAAAAAGGAAACTAAAGAGGGTAGAATGTGATTTAGGAAAATGAAAGATGAATTTTTTAGGGTAGAGAGTGGCCAAGATAACCTCTAAGGGCCCCATGCCCTCTAAGTGCTACCTACATAGACTTGGCGAAAAGGGACCTTAGGCCGATGTATTTCTCCCATAAGCTAGGGAAGAATGTGAGGAGGTGTGAGAATGAGTTGGTAGGTTTTAGGAATGATTTGAGTTTAGGTCTATTAGGTATGGTTGAGTTGGGGGCAAGTTAGTATAGATGATTTTGATTTTGGTGGAAGAAGAATATTACCTAAAGGTAAGTGTCGATGACTAGGTCCTGTATAAGGTATTCAATATGTAATAAAGAAGGTTAAAACATAAGAGGGGGCAAGAAAGCCACCTGATTAGTGAGGATCATAACTGGTGGACCATACCGTAGGTAGGCTAGTGAACATAAGACCCTACAGACTTTACATGATTGATTATCCTAAAGGTGAATAATATTCACATGATCACCAAATGTCACAGTTCCAAGAGATCCCTTGAGGCGGTAGGAAATGAGAGTGTGAATGGTGAGAGGGTGAAAAGTGGTTCATTTTTATAAGGTACGAGGTAGCATGCCTTTATGGCAAGAGATCCAAGGTCACAATGGGCAAGTCCATGACTAAAAGGTTGTTTGTTTTAACTGATGTTTGAGATAGACTGATCAATGCGGGAAGTCTATATGGGATGAAGAAATTAACTCCTTGAGGTCTTCGTGAAGCTGATCGATGTGGGAAGCTTTATATTCTCTCTCTCTCTCTCTCTCTCTCTCTCTCTCTCTCTCTCTCTCTCTCTTTGAAAGAGCTTTACATAGTTGTCCTTCGAGGGAGCAGTCTATTTATAGCAGCAATTGTAGAGAGAAAGATGTCTTTTTGAGGGAGTCATCTTTTTATTGGAATTTTGACTCAAGGAGTTGGATCCCATGTGAGGACTTTTAAGTCATGGAAAAGACTAAGGTGAAGAATAGGATTATTTTTCAGAAAGTAGGGTGAAACAACCATGGGATCTCATCTAAAGGTAGAAAAAAAGTATTCATGAGAATCATGCTATGTTCAACGCCGTGGTACACATATTCAAGAGAAGATAACAAGTGATGGGTACACACATGATTCTTGTTTAATCATTGGTGAGGTGTAAGAAGTGGATAGCACTCAAGGGACGAGCATGGAAAGAGACAAAAGATGAGGTAGGACTAAAATTCAATAGTAGAATGGTCGAAGATGCAAGACATTAAGGGGCTCAGGTTCAGATTTACCATCGAGTGAAGATAAACGATAAGCACCTGATCCGTAAGTATGGGTCATGATGTATGGTCCAAGCCAATTAGGAGAAAATTTGTGCCGTTTACTTTTTCTACTTTGGTTACATGTTGATTTTCTTTCAGGACAAGGTCACTGACTTGGAAGGTTCATTCATGGACACGTTTGTCATAGGCACATTTGATACATTTTTAGTAAACTTGAAGATGATCAAGAGCATTAAGATGGCATTTGTCTAATTCTCAAGTTGTGCTAAACGGTCCCAATGAAATTCATCATCATTGAGCATGTCATGAAGAGAAATACATAGTGAGGGAATATATACTTCGAGAGGTAGAACATCCTTTGTACCGTAGACCAGAGAAAAAGGTGTAGTGGAAGTGGAAGTACGAATACTAGTGTGGTATGCCCACAGAGAAAAAGGAATGTGTGTATGCTATTCCTTCCCAATATCGATAACCACTTTCATGAGAATTTTGTTCAAGGTTTTGTTAGTGGATTTGGCTTGGCTGTTAGTTTGTGGGTAATAAGATGATGAGAAAATTAGCTGAATGTCGAAGGGGTTACATAGTTTTTGCAAGGTTTTATTTTTGAATTGTTTTCCGCTATTAGTGATGAGGCGATGTGGGATGCCAAAGCGAAAAATGATGTGATGATTGATAAACTCACATATTTTCTCATCTTTCATGAAAATGAGAGGTATGGCTTCAACCCATTTTGTGTAGTATTCAGTAGTGGTGATGATCCATTGATGTCATTGGGAAGAATGGGGATTGATATCTCCAACAAGATCCAAACCCTATTGAGAAAAGGGCCAAAGGTCATGGGCGACCTATAAGGCATGACTGGGTGTATGATGAAGGTCGGCATGTTGTTGGAATTTTACATAGTGCTTAATGTAGTCGCAACAATCATGGTTTACGGTCAACCAGTAATAGCCTACGCAAAGAATACTCTTAGCAACAACAAGGCCATTGAAGTGACCTCCACATATGCCATCATGAAATTCCTTGATGGTATAAGGAATTTAAAAACTCATGTGGCATCGTAAGAGAATACCATAAAATCTGTTCTTATAGAGGAGGACCCCCATGATGACATAACAAGAGACCTTTTTGAGGAAAGCATGTTGTCCATTACGAGTGAGGTTGGGAGGTAAGATAAAGATAGAAAGATAGTCAGAGTATTGTTTATACCAAATGTCACTCGGGTCGGAAGCAATGGTTCCAATAGATTAAATGGCGTGAGGTAAATAATAGGGTGATTGGATTCGTTGTATGGTGATAAATATTTTAGAATCTGCAGGTGAAGTGGGTATTTGAGAAGCCAAACAGGCCATGGTATCGGTAAATTTTTTGGTTGAACGTGGGACGGTTTGAAGGGCATAGTGGTCAAAGGAGGTCAAAAGTATGTCTACATGATGTTTTTACTTTTGAAGTGTCTCATTATGACATTGGTATATACCCTTGACTTGGTTTATGACCAATTGGGAATCACCAAAGATGTTGATGGATTTGACATCCAAGGCATAGGTAGCTTGGAGACCTAATACAAGCACTTCGTATTCGGCAATATTGTTTGTACAATAAAAATATAGTTTGAAGGACAAAGGCATGGGTTCACCATCAAGCGAAATGAGGATAACTCCTACCCCACCCCCACAATAACACTTGGAGCCATCAAATAAGAGTGCCATTTGGTAAGTGGACTCATCTAGGGAAAGGGTGGCAATTGACTCATCTGGAAAGTAAAAATTAGAGGGTTGATCCCCAGAAATAGGTGCATTGGCCAATTGGTTGGTGATAGCTTGGCCCTTGATGGAATTTTGATGGATGAATTTGAGGTCGAGGTCAGCCAGAAGCATAAGCTAGTGTGTAGCACGTTGATTTTTGTAAGGTTTGGCATACATTAAGGGTTTGGTGTTGGTCACAACATAGGTTTTGTGGTTTAGTAGGTAATGGTGAAGTTTTGTGGCAATGAAAACTAAGGCTAAGAATTTTTTTTCAAGATGGGTGTATCGTAGTCCAAAAGAGTACGTCTTATGTAATAAACTACCTACTCCCTGTGTTTTTCATTGCAATGAGCGAGCATGGCTCCCAAGGAGTGATCTGTGGCTAAGATGTATAGGTAGAAGGGTTGATAGTATTTAGGTGGAATGAGTACAAGTGGTTGAAGAAGGTATTTTTTTAAGGCCTCAAAAGCTTTGTGGCAGTCATCATCCCATTTAAAGGAGACATCCTTCTTGAGAAGGTGATGAAATGGTTGACACCGATCAGATAATTGTGAAATGAAATGGTGAATAGACTGCAACTTACCTTGCAGGCTGCGGAGTTACCTAAGATTAGTGGGTGGAGGCATCTCAAGAATGGCCTTGACTTTAGCAGGGTCAACTTATATATCACGTAGGGAAATGATAAATCCCAGGAGCTTTTTTGAGAGAACCACGAAAACACATTTCTTGGGCTAAAGGTGAATGTAATATTTAATAAGATGGTCAAAGATGGTTTGTAGGAAGGTGAGCTGCTCAAAGTAGAATTTAGATTTGGCCAGGATATTTTCCACGTAATCATCTAATATACAATGCATGATGTCATGGAAGATGTAGGTCATATCCCGTTGATATGTGGCACTAGCATTTTTAAGGCCAAAAGGCATAACTCGATAGTATAAGGTCCCCCAAGGGGTCATGAATGCATTTTTGTGTTGATCCTCTGGGGAAAGCAAGATTTGGTTATAACTCGAGAATCCATTCGTGAGTGACAGCATCTCATGACCAGTGGTAAGGTCAACCAGTTGGTCAATACCAGGTAAAGGAAAATCATCTTTTGGGCAAGCTAGAATGAGGTCATAGAAATCCGTGCAAATACAAATTCCCCCTGTCACCTTAGTGACAGGGATAATGTTAGAAATCCAATGAGGATAATCAATGGGTAAGATGAAGGAAATGGAAAGAAGGCATTGAAGTTCTTCTTTGATAAGAAGGGCAATGCGAGGGTGTATTTTCATCAGCTTTTATTTTATGGGCTTAGCATCAAGAATGGTAACGATAATGTGGACCACTATGGTGGGGTCAATACCAAGCATATCTGTGTAAGACCAGGTGAAAACGTGGTTATGGTTTCTAAGAAGAGAAGTGATGGCTTCCTGTTCAGTAGCATCCAAAGATTTACTAATCTTTAGAATGTGAGGATCATCCTGAGTATGAATGTTGATTTCGATAGTCGATTCATTCAACATGGTTTGCATCTCAGATGATAGTGACCGATGAATATATGAGTCTTCTACATGAAGGTAGGTGAGTATAGATCCATCATCCTGGCATTGAATGACATTAATCGAGGGTGTATCATCATCGATCATTTGAGGGTACAGGAAGGGAAGAGAAGAGGGAGCCTTGCCCTCATGTTGATAAGTCAGAGGCTCAAAGGAAATGGTGTTTATGAAAAAAAAAAGTTAGGAGGAATGGATTCTAGATCCAGTGACTCTGTCGATGAAGGTGGCGATGGTGGTGACAAAGGTGGAGAAGGGCTGATGTCTTCAATAAGTTCAATACAAGCCTTCTTGGTAGGTGGTTCAGCAAAGCCGATACCACTATGCTCATTATGCTTGCAAGTAGTACATGGAATAACAGTATGGTGGCCTTTCTTGTAAAATCCAAAACCAAAAACCTTCCATACACATCGGTGTAGGAAGGTGTGGGTGAAATGGTGATTGGTGAGTGACTGGAGGTCAGTGAAAAATGAGCGGGTTTGTGACGGTGGTTCAGGTGTGTAAGTTTTAGTATCAAGTCCCCCATAGGTGAGCTTGGTATGAAGGTGGGGAGGACGATAAAGGATGTGCTCTCCTATATGGTGATCATAGCGAGGGTGCTGGTGAAGACTTCCATACTCTTGCGGAGTAAGGAATGTGTTGACACTATATAGGTGATACTCCCCTAGAGTGAGGCATTGAAAAATGCCCTCTAAGGGATCGATGGTTGGTATGTGGGTATTTGGAATAGATTATGTGTCAAAGGTCAGATCGGAGGTGGAGCTAATGAATTGGGAGGCTAATGGTTTGGCTATGGAGGTTGTGGCAGTGGTAGGAATGGAGGATGTAGGTGTGTTTAAGGTAGCGGCTCCACTGGTGAGGGGAGGTGTAAGTGACGTGGCAGTGGTTTTGGAGGTAGATGCTTTGATGGGTATGAGCACTTCATTGGGTCGGTAAAGCATGTTGCAAGTTTTGAAAGGTGATGGGTCATCTGGAATGTTATAGGTGTGTCATTCATGCTTGAATTTCACACAACGATGTAAAGTGGAAGGGACACAACCCATGACATGAATCCAGGGTCTACCAAGCAACATGTTATATTGAAATTCCCCCTCCAAGACATAAAATAAATTTGGAATAGTACAAGGGCCCACACAAATGTGGAGGATGGCAGTGCCAAGTGTAGAGGTGATTGCATCATTGAATGAATGCAACATGACGAGATGTTTATGCATGCAATTGGTAGGTATGCACATTTGAGCGAATGCATGGGAGGAAATGATATTAATGCTAGCTCCCCCATCGATTACAACACAACATACACGTATATCATTGATGTGGATAGAGATAAAGAGAGATGAGTCTGGGTCATCAGTTTGGTGTGGTGCGATCTCCTCCTCTGAGAAGCTAAGGGAGGCTACTTGGTGAGTTGGTGGAGGTGTGGATAAAGGTGGTAATTTGGTGAGAGAGGCTACATGATGGGGTGTGATAATGGAGGCTACAGGTGTAGGGTCATTGGGTAAAACCTCAATAGATTGCAAGACCTCCATGAGATCTTGACGATGGGATTCTAAGGTTTGGATGAGATCATATAAGGACATTTTTAAGGGGGATTGGTGTAGTTGTTTGAGCATCGTGCAGTGTGTGACCCCATTAGAAATAGGATATGTGGGGCTGCGGATAGTGATATTAGGTGTGGATACGGATGATATGTTGGGTATAGGATTGGTGGGTGAGTTAGTTACCTTTTCCTTGCCTTTTTCCTTCTAAGCACGGGTAGCAACATGGATCATGTTGATCTGAGGTTTGGAGGTAGGTGTGGTAGGTGAGCTATTAAAGGTATAGCGACATGAAGGGAAAAAGCCCAGTGGCGGGAAGGAACCTTGTGGGATGAGTTGAGCACATTGACATTTGGGTGGAGGTTTGATGATATTTTTGATGTGAACCATGTTAATTTCAAATCTCAAAGGTGGTTCTAGGATCTGTGGGGATAAAGGTCTGGATCATTTAGTAGGTAGTGAGGGAAGAGCTGTGGGAATGGGTGTTGCTGAAATGGGGTCCTCATCAAGAAGGTCATCATCGTCAAAGTTTTCTTCAGGAGGACACAACTGGATAAGAATGATTTTTAAATCTTTGTAGTTCTCTACATCATGCCTTGGCACATGATGGTAGGCACATATTTTTGTGTCGTTGAATCCCTTTCATTTGGGTTTGAGTGGGTCATAAGGTCTGAGAGGTGGCAATGTGATGATAGAATTTTCAAGGAGGTTGGTTAAGATTTTGGCATAGGACCCCGCTAGTGGATCGCAATGGGAAGTCAAGGTGGGTTTGGGTGTAGGCACGGCGGACTATAGAGGAATGTTCTTTGCATGAGGGGAGTAGGTTGAGCTACGGTTTTAGATGTTGGTGTGATCTTAGGCATTGGACGTGTTTGTTTGGGTAGGGGTATGGTAGACAAATTGGAAGAAGAGTGTGTGGTTGTTTTGACTACCTTATTGGAGGGTAGTGGATTTTTGTCCTTAGGTTGTACCTTCTTGGGTAAAGGTGATATGGGCACATGATATCTAGAGGGAAAGGTGGATAGTGGAAGAGGGCAAGTTACCCACGGTGATAACAGAGGTGATGTGGAGGTAGACAGTGTAGGTTGTGCAGGGGGTGTGAGGGAGAGAGACTGAAGTGTAGTGGGTAGTGAAGAAGTAACTAATGGTATTAGAGGAATGAGTGGTAAAGATTCTGTAGGTGCGGGTGTAAGTCATGTAAGGTGCTTGGGTATGTTAGAGGCTTGTGAGGGAGGAATGGGTTGTTGTGTTGTTGGTTTACCAGTGGATGAAGGTTTCTTAAGCATGCTGGAAGGATGAGCTCCTAAGTTGGATGGAAACAGTGAAAGTGATGAAGGTGTGATCAACAAGGTTAGAGTACAAGTTCTATGGGATTGGTCCTTTTGGTTAGGTGCCAAATTAAGCTTAGCGTTGGTTTTGGAGGATGTGGCTAAATCTAACTTGATGGGTGGATGAGTAAGGTTGGCGGTTGGGATGACCCCTAAGGTAGTAATAGGTTTAGGAGAGGAAGATGATGTAGGTGTGGGTTTGGATTTAGATGCATGTTGGGTTATGGGTAGGGGTGTGTGTTGAGCCATGATGGGTATCATGGAAGAAGTTGTGATAGAGGTGGTTGTGTTTGGTTCAATTGGCTGAAATATTTTTGGGTAAATAGTGGAAGTGTCAACAAGTGACATATGCATTTGTGTGGAGACAGGAAGCATAAGATGCCCCCAAAATAAGGCTCTATCCACATAATCTAGTTGATCGGCTAGGCATGAAAATGGCACTATTGTAGGTAAGTTTTATGAGGATCCAATGGCAATTCTCGTAAAATGTGTCTTAGAGACGGGGAATTTTCTAGCTTCGGCTTCCATGGGAAAGAGAGCTGAAAGTAAGTCTGTAGGATCTTGGGTAGCTAATGGACAATGGTCACCTAGAGGTAAAGGTATCTATACTGGATCCTTGATAGGTGGAGGAGAAAATGGGTGCTCCTCAGTGGGTGGAGGAGATGAAGGGTGATCCTCTGTGGTGGAGGAGATGAACAAATATCTTTCATGGACTGGAGAAGTACCGTGGGTGACGGATCTCTAGGTGGAGAAGTCAAAGGTGAAGTAGTTTTGATGTCAACAAGAGTCTCCTTCATGGGTGAGAGAGGAGACAAAGGATGTCCCTTTGTGGGTGGAGGAGTAGGTGAAGTGGGTTCAAGTGTAGGTGGAGGATTCGGGCTAAGATTTCCTCTATGGAAGGAATATGAGGTAATTGGGTAGTAACGGATGTATCGCTGAAAATAGTATGGACCTCATGGGTATGGCTATCATGAGTTGAGGACTCTCCAATTTGATTGGAAGAAGGGGTGTGATTAGGAAAGGGTTTCTTGAAGATGTGTAGGTTTTGATTGGGAGGTGCGTTAGGATTATCCAAGGTTAACTCGCCTTTCTCGAGAATTTCTTGGATAATATTTTTGAAAGTGATGCATTTTCCGTCACTATGACCCTTCACTCGATGATAGTTACAAAAGTCGTGTCCTTTATACAATGCAGGTGTGGGGCGAGAAAGGTCAAAACTAGTGTGTGGTTTTATGGGAGGAAGGGTTATGGCCCCAGCTTTAATGAGCTTTTCTAAAATAGAAGAATAAGGTTCCTTGATTGGGGTATATTTCCATTGTTCCCGTCTGAATTGAAAGTTTTTGATAGGAGAAAGATTAGATGAGGGACTAGCTTAATTTAATGGATGAACTAGGCCAGCCTTGAGTACCACCATGTTAGCAGTTCCCTTGGCTTTTGAATAATTTTTCTGTGGTTTTGGATTAGAAGAGGCATCATTTTATTTCAAGGCTGAATTCTTATTGCGTAGTTGGATTTTCTTCTCTTTGATGGCTTGAATCTCTAATTTTCATGCCATGGTGAATGCCTCATCGAAGGTTTAGAAAGTATGGACCTGCAGGGTCAGTGAAATATGTCTAGCACAATCCCATGTGAAGGGCTTTATGAGTTCGGCTTCTAGTAGTTGGAATGTGAGTTGATTGATCAGACTACGCCAACGAGCAACAAAATATACGATAGATTCGTCATCATACTGACACGTAGAGTAGAGGTCAGTCATGGTAACCTTCTTAACAATGTTAATGGAGAAGTGATCCAAAAAGGCTTGGGCTACCTGATTAAATGAGAAGATAGAGTGTCTATGTAACCCACTATACAAATCTAATGCAAGCCCAGTCAGAGACATGGGAAAGATACTCAGAAGCAAAGCGTTGTCATGGGCGATCAGATAACACCCATGTTTGAAAAACCGCAAATGCTATTGCAGGTCTTCTTTACTATTGAAGAAGTTAAATTTAGGCATTTCCCAATGCATGGGTATGGGTGGATAGGATTGGATGGGTGGATAGGCTCATTGTAAATCTCATCATAGGTGAGAGTGTTGCGAGATCCAGAAATCGATGCTTCCAATGTCTGCATCTTATCCATCATTAACTTGATTAGGTCATTGATAGGTTGTGATGGTTAGGTGACTCCTCTAGTGTAAGAGGGTTAGTGTTGGGCATATGACGAGGGTGGCATTCCAGTATATGGTGCTTCCATACAGGTAGATTGAGAAGGAGGTAATGAAATAGGGGATACATACCCAGAATGAATTATAGATGAAATGGGAGGATGCTGATAGTACGTATATGGAGGTGGAAGGGTCGTGGAGACCCTGGTGGCAATGGGGGCTAAGGATTATGGGATAGAAAGGACAATGTTTTGGAAAGGGTTAGGGGTCACTGACACTAGGGTTGGTTGTGTAGCTACAGGTATATATGAAACAATAGGTGCAGATGAGGCTATGTTCTAGGTGGTTGGTGAAGATATAGTGGATGTGGTGGGTATAATAGATGTGGTAGATGCGGTGGTTATAGCAAGTATGGGGCCCAACTGTGAAATGACTGGGGGCAAGGTAGATAAAGGTACCGTAGAGCTAGCAGAGGTTGGGTCGGAAGTAGGAGTGAGTGTTGGTGGGATAGATATGGGCATGTCGTATATCAACTGGTCAGTGTTACTTAGTGTGGATTGGATTAAGTTTATTGGATGGTGTTACTTCCTTGACAGTGATCTATTCTGGGAAATACTTGGCAAGGGTTTTTAAGTCTCATAATAGCAGCAATCAGAATGGGATGAAGTGAAGCCTTTAAGTAGTTATCCACTTGTGGCTTGTCTAACACATTTCAGTTGAGGTTTTTACATGATAAAGAAGTAATTTTAAGGTCTAGTCATAGTAGACTTTATGAAGATAATAATCTGATATGCATGTATTCTTTACCACCTATCTTATATTAGTCCATGCATAAAGTATATGATCAGACTGTATAAATCTTTCACTGGCTTCCATAGATGTAGGGGTTTGTCATTTGTTTGCATTTAGGAGAATATAGTGATCAGATTTATATTTCAGTAGTATCCATTCATGAAATTATAGAATTTAATGGATGAGTTAAGGATAGTAAACCCTTGTCCATGGGTTTATTAAGTCATTTACTTGAATGGTACAAGTATTTTTGATTAAGTTTCCATATTCAATTGATTGATACACTAAGGGGTTGGTTGTTTTCCTAATTTCTATTGATCTCAGAAAGTGTGATAGTATAACATGTTTGGACCATGCACCAAATACACCTAAACTTCACCAAACCAAGACACTACCAATCAACCTTCATACTTGACCTTGATTGATACCTCATGGAGACTCATATGACACTTACCCACACTTTTCCATCAATGGCCTACGACATCAATGACAACCTAAGACACAATGGCTAACATGGGTCCCATCCCTAATGAAAGGTTTTAGGTGTATTTAACTAAGATGTAACTAAGTATAGAGCTGGTTACTATTTAGCATTGTAACACCTACTAACGCTATTTCACTAAATTAGGACTTATTCTAGTATGAGCAGCAAAAAAATACCGCCATTATTAGAGTCTGAAATTACTAGTTTTGGATTCCAAAATGTTAAATATTGGAATTATCTGGAAGCCAAAATAACAAATATTAGATTCCAATATCACATATATTGGAATCCATAATCACATATATTGGAATCCAAAATCACATATATTGGAATACAAAATCATATTTATTGGAATTTACTACACTCCAAAGTACAATATACTGGAATCTGAAATTGATCTGCACAATAATAAAAATAACATGTCTATATTCTTTAAAGGCTAGTGGCCATGTGGCTTTAATTATTCCTTTGGAATAAAGGTTCTTATCAGTTTCAAAATTTATTCAAGATTAAGCTATTAACTTTTTGGAAAATTGTTTAATGATTTCAGGGAATCCAACATTGATTTGGAAAACCATAAATATAACATGTTTCTATTTTATACGGGTTGGCGGCCGCTAGGCTTTAAATTTTCTTTGGAATAAGGTTCTTATCAATTTTAAAATGTCATTAACATTAAACAATGCAAATCTTGGGAAAATATTTTAATGATTTCACTAAATACGACATTTGTCTACAAAATAAGAAACCAATCATGTTTATTTTTTATATGGGCTATTGGCCGCTAGGCCAATGACTTTCAAGAGATGTGATACACTTCCAACTTCATTTATTATGATGTGATTTAACCTTAGTGTAACTAGAGAATTACTGAATATATTCTGAAGAAACTAGCAGAAGGTGTCGATCCAAAGTATAATAATATAATAAAATGTAATATTTCTTCTTATGCACATGGTAGTGGTGTAAACCACCTTTTGGCCCTACTTGTTGAACTTGTATTTGACAATCTTCTTTGTCTAGCCCAATGATATTCGGTGATGGAAGAAAAAATTCCATATCTTTATTATCCTCCTATTCAAGATCCATGCATCTCACTTTATTGGACACCATCACTTTCATCCCTAAATCAAGAAATAGGAAAAGTTTACCAGTGGAGTTGATAGAGTTCTATTTGCTGGAGATGGAGACCTTTGAATCCTTCTTCCTCTTTCTCCTCTTTCTGTGGATAGTTACAGATAGTTAAACAGACCCTCTTCTCTGGTCATTGACCTTTTTTGGATCCTTCTCATGAATCTTCAAGCTTGGACTACTAAAACCAGTTGATTCTAACCTTTTCGAGACACCAAATGTGCAAATCAAGGCTCTTTCAAGCAAGAAACTTACAAAAATTACACATCAACTTTTTTTTAATGAAGTTGAAGACCCCTAAGCTCCCACCGAGTGTGCCAAAACTGTTATTCCAAATCTACAGCACCCCCTAAATGACTTTCAGATCTGCAATCCAGAATTGGGTCATTCAGTGTGATTGCACAACATTGAGTTTTCTACAAGGTGTGGGACCTTGCAAGTTGATAAAACTCTCCAGAGAAAGATGGTTCTTACCCCTTTGTTTAGGTGTATGCATGAATTTTGTAGAGGTTCAATGTTAAATACTACTCTAGATTCCAAGGAGACAGAGTTAAAAGATGCAAAAGGAAACAAAACTAAGTAAAAAACGGTAATACACCAAAGGAGTGATGGACCTCCATTTTTTGCAAATATATACAGATCATAAGAATGCAATTCTAGAACATGCACAAATTACCAAAATGTAATGAAGGATCAGAAGGAAACAATAAACGCAAGAAAGGATTGAAAATTCATTCATAGAACATGATTTATCATTCCCAGTTTTTGATACGATGCATTACAATGGAAAGGAGGCAAAAAAAACATAGTGTAGTTCCAATGGGAGGCCTGAAACTCCATGAATTCATGTGCTAAGGGGAAGAGGGGAATCTGCAAGAACAAAAATATCCAACCCTTTACAAATGAGCCAAAACTTGCATTTAACGATAAAGCATAACAAAGGAAAAGGTAAAAAATGTGGGAAAATTGATTTTTTATCTCCAACCACCAACAAGATTCATTAAAATAGCAAGGAAACCCTTACAAATCCTTTTTTTGATGACTTGGCAATGCTGGAAAAGAAACAAATGCCATACTTCATCAATATTTGGTGGTTGGGGATCGGTTATGTTATTTTTTCCCGTGCCAAATACATTTCTTCATTTTTCTCCCACCAAACCCCACCAAAAATCAAAATTTAATATTCCATAGTGTGGATAATTTTAACATCTTTCTAATGATACCAAAAATGTGAAAATCTGAGTTTTGGATCAAAAGATATGGCCCTTTGAAGATTTAGGGAAAAACATGCGAAATTAGGGTTCGCGGGCCGAAATTTGAAATTTTCCCTCTTTTTTCAAATTGGGAAAATTTCCCAAAAAACCTCCACCATTCCGTCCGACCTCCGCTGCCACATGGCACCCTTTGGTTGATCCGCGGGTTCAAACAATCATTTTGCCCTTTTTGCAAAATTGGAAAAATTTCCAAAAATACTTCGCGCCTCAGCCACTCTGGGACACGTGGAACCTTCTGGTTGCTTGGTAGGGATGCAATCCATTTTTTACCTTTGTGTCATTAACCACTTTGGAGAAAATTCCAAATTCCTTCTGTTTCCTCAACTCCCGCCGCTAACAGGACACGTGGCACCATCTCATTGCTTGGCAGGGATGCGCTTGTATTTTTCCCTTTGACGCACTTTTACCAAACACCAAAAAACTTGAAGTCCTTCCACTACCACCACTCCAACCTAACACATGGCACCATTTCATTTCCTTACGGGATTTTGGGCCAAAATTTTCCCTTTTACCCTTTTTCCCCAAAAGGCTAAGTGCCAAATTTTTTCTCGTAGGCCCGCCTTGGGAAAAATTCCCCTCCAAACTTCGCCGAGCCATAACTTGCAAAATACAAGGAGTTAGGAGGACTTATTTAACTTTTTAGAAAGGGGAGAAAATTATCTATCTGATGAAGCCATCTCTAAGAACTTTTGAGTTCCTTAAATGTGAAAAAAACTGATTGAGGCACAAAGAAGGAAAGAATGAAGGCAAGTTAGCCAAAATAAGCAGGGGGCTCATTTTGGATAACAATTATAGCGACCCAGAGGGGTCATCTACCTATTGGATGAAGTGACCAGTTGTCTAAAGAAATCCATTGGTAAATGGAGTCATGAACTTAACTGCTTATTACTCTCAATACATTAGAAAATCTTTAAGATGAAGATTATGAGAGTAGAAAATTACTTTGACCTGGAACATGATCTGCAAAATATGCATTCATGGGGCAACAAAACTTGTGCCAAAGAACTTAGGGAAATGTAAATCTAAGCTACAATAAAACAATGTGCATAAGCACTTGGAGGAAAGAAAAAAGAAACTAAGCTAATATGTACAAGGTGAGAAGTTTCCCTTCTAGTAGCAATGCTTTAGATGGATTCCATTAAATGGAATCTGCAGTTCCTCACCATCCAATGTAGAAAATTGGAAGTCATTGTTGTTTTTGTATTTTGTGACCATGTAGGGGCCACTCCAAATGGCATCAAATTTTGAATGCCTTCCTGGATTTTCTCGGTCTATATCCCATTTCAACACTAAATATCCAACTTGGAAAGTTCTAGCCTTAGCTTTCTTATCAAAGCTTCTCTTGATCAATGCTTGGTCCTTTTCTATTGTTTAGGTTGCATGCTCTCTGATTTCTTGGAGTTCCATCAGTTCTACATATCTAACATCCATGGGCTCAAACTCCAACAATTCCAATTGCTTCATGAGTTCCAATGTTGGCAACTTAAGTGACATAGGCAAACTTACCTCTTTCCCATAAACAAGTCTGAATGGAGAGTTACCTGTGGATCTCTTAGGAGATATCCTATTAGCCCATAGGGCTGATTTGAGCTTAGTGTGCCAAGTCCTCTAATTTTCATCAAGATTCCTCTTGATGATCTTTAATAGATTCTTGTTGGTGGACTCAGCTTGGCCATTCCCTTGAGGGTAATAATTTGATGAAGTGCTCAAATAGATCCCATTTCTAACAGCCCATTCAGTTACCTTTGATCCTATGAATGCCAATGCATTATCTGATATTATAGTGGCAGGTATACCAAATCTAGTTGCTATCCCCTCATAGAAGTCTAGAATGCTAGATTCATTTTCCTCTTTGAGTGCCACTGCCTCAATCCATTTGGTGAAGTAATCTGTTGCTATTAGAATCCATTTGTGCCCTTGGCTATAATTTGGATTAATGACTCCAATGAATTCTAAACCCCATTCCATGAATGGACTGGTCAAATGAGATTGGGTGCAATGGAATTGTTGCTAACCTCTCTTTGCCTATGAAGAATGCACAATTCTTGCACCTCTTGATCCATGCATAACAATCACTAAACATTATGGGCCAATAATAACCAGCCTTCATGATCTTGAGAGCTGTCACTCTTAGAGAAAAATGACCCCCAACTGATCCACCATGGAACTCTTCTAACATTTTCTCAATCTGATTTGTCCCAATGCATCTCAGGAACACTCCATTGATATCCTTTTTGAACAAGACACCATCAATAAGTGCATATGAAATAGCCTACAATCTGAAGTGTCTTATTTTGGATTTGTTCATCTCTAGAGGGCATAGGCCTGTTTGTAAGAAGTGCATAATGTCTTGGGTCCAGCAAGGAGTGAGCACACCACCATTTTCTTCTTGAACATCTCTTTGTTCTTGGTTGTCTTGCAGCACCAAAACAACATTCTTCTCTTTACTTACTTTAATTGGTTGACTCAAGGCCAATTGATCACATAATCCATTTCCTCATATCAGCTTGGTGACTTTGATCTCAATGTCATACTCCATGACATGAGTAATCCACCCTGCACGTTTTTCATTTAGATTTTTGTTGAGGAGGAAGTCCTTAACTCCCATATGAGAAACCAACACTTGAACCTTGTTGTTTGAAACTAGATGCTTGAATTTCTTCAAGCTCCTAATCACTGCAAGAACATGCTTCTCAATGAAGGAATACCTTACTTCATAGTCCTCCAAGCTTTGGCTAAAGAAGGCAATTGGTTGCTCTACATTTTTTTCATTTTGCTGTACTAAAATCTCAGAAATTGTATCATCACCTCCAAATGCATAAAGGATGAAGTCTTTGGAGAAATCTGGTTTAATGAGAGTTGGATCCTATGAGATAGCTTCTTTGATTACCTCAAAACTGGTCTTACCTTCAGCTATCCATTTGAATGCCACACTTTTCTTCAACATCATAGTTATTGGTTTGACAAGGGCTGTAAAGTTCTGAACAAACCTTCGAACAAATTTTATTCTTCCCAAGAAACTTTGAAGAGCCTTCTTATGTCTTGGTAATGGCAATGCTCTTATTGCTTCAACCCTCTCTGGATTAATTGATAACCCTTCTTTGGAAACAATGTGGCCTAGGAGCTTGCCTTCATGAGCTAGGAATATACATTTTTTTGGGATTCAAGGATACCCCAAATCATCTACATCTTTGGAACACTTGTCTCAAATGAAAGAGATGGTTTGTTACACTTTTAGAAAATACAGTAATATCATCTAGGTATATCAACACTATTTTGTTGATCAATCCCTTGAATGCCATATCCATTTCCCTTTGGAAAGTAGCTCCGACATTAGACAACCCAAATGGAATTTTTCTATATGCATAGGTTCCCCATTTGGTGGTGAAGGTTGTATTGAACTGATCATCTCCCTTTACCATGATCTTATTATACCCTGAATAACCATCTAGCAATGAAAACCTCTCAGAGCCAGCAACAACTTGCAAAATCTACTCCATAGAAGGAAGTGGGTAGTGATCCTTGAGGGATGCTTTGTTTAAATCTCTAAAGTCTACACACAACCTGATTTCTCCACTCTTATTTATAACTGGAACCAAGTTTGCAACCCAGCTTGAATGCTTGATGGGAAATATGATACTTTCCTCTATTAACTTATTCAATTCCTTCTTCATGAGAGGCTCAATGTGTGGATTGACCGGTCTCTATTTTTACCTGATGGGCTTAGCACTTGGATCTAGTTCAATTATGTGTTGAGCTAGCTTGGGATTGAAACCTCTCAAGTCTTCATAGATCCAAAAAAATACATCCTAGAACTCTTGGAAAAGTTGTATAAACTCATACCTTTCTTGCTCGGTTGCCACTTTACCAATTTGAAGTGACTTGCCTTCTCCAACTGAGATTGGCTTTGAATCCTCTCCCTTGACTTGGATGTTTGCTTTCTCCTTCTTGAATTGATCATTAGGATTGAAGATGGACTCTAAAGTCACAAGTCCTTTTGGTGGTTTGTTGGTTCTCAACTGTACCACTTGATCACCATACTATTGTTCCAAGCTTTCCTGATTTTTGGCTGAGAACTCAGCTTCCTCTTGCAAGAAATTGATGATTTTTTGGTCACTCTCAAACATTTGACAAGTTGCATTATTGTCTAGCACTGATGGCCTCACAATCACATGGATGTTTGGCTGCATTTTATCTCTTCTGATACTTTCCACAACATCAAAATTTGCTCCAACTACTGCAAGCCTATCAGCAGCTTGGTTCTCTTTCCTAGGGATGGAGTTGATGCCAAAGCCCTCAAAATCCTCAATGAGGTCCCACACCCTATTCTTATAAATCTTGATCAGGTCATTCTTGGAAGCATGTTGTCCTTTAACTTGGTTAACAATCAGCTCACTATCACTAAAGACTTGTAAGTTTTTTTATGCCTCTCCTCCTTGACCAATGCAATCCATGTATCAAAGCTTCATATTCAGCAGTGTTGTTAGAACATGCAAACTAAAATATAAAAGTTGAATAATACTTAATGCCTTGAGGTGAAACAAGCATAGCTTCTCCTCCTGCACCTTGTCTACTCCTTGATCCATCAAAGAACAACTGACATACCTCATTGTCATTTTTATGGTCTGGCTTGGTGATGCTAGGAAGAGGCTGATTTCCTTCATGCATGTAATAGAATCCTAATTTAGATTCCTCTATTTCATTGTAGGGATCAAAGTAATGTACCTTACTTTCCCATTCATCAAGATTCAAATTTGGGATGCTTCCAACTTTGGTGTCAAATTCATGAGTGCTTGGATAATCCCCTTGATCAAACGTTGAACAATTGGCATTGATTGGGCTTGGAGTATGAGGCTCAATGTGAAATTTTGCAATAGTTTCAGACCTTATTGTGGCCTTGGCTCCATATCTTGTCCTAAACAACATATGTGACCAATCAATAGATAGGTAGCCTCCAATCTAGCTGTGAAATATCTTGACAAACATATGGCAAAAAGTGGTGGCAAATCTATCACTGACACATCTTGCAAAACAGTGACATTGGGCCATGCATGCAAAGTAAGGCTCAAATATTTAATTACCCCAAATGTGGCTATTGCTGTCCCATATAATTGCACCACCCCCTTGGATATGACACCATATTGAGGGCCCAGCTGATCAGCTATTTGCTTGGGCATCACAGAACTACTTGCCCCAGAATCAATCATACAATTATGTACTAGTTTATCCCCAATGATCAATGAGACATAGAATGGAGGGGGCTTCAAAATTTTACCTTGCTGTCCTCCATTATTCCCCTCAAGGATGAGTAGAATTTGTGAGTACAATCTCTTACATATAAGCTAGCTGATTTGAGGTTGACCAATTCTTCATGGCAACTTGTAATAGATCCCTTTGTCCTGGGATGGATAGTGACTCCCACATAGATATGTTCACATTGGTATTCTTCATTTGTTCAATGATGTTAAATGGGGATGAACCATCTCTTTCCTAGCCTTTAGTTTGCACATTCTTTTCTTTTACATGGGCTACAATACCTGGCATTTGAGTTGGTCTAGAAGGTGGCTTGGGCTGCCCTTGCACATTTGGAACTGCATTTTTCTTGCCAACACCTTGTGGAGTGATGGAAGGTTGTGAATCACTTGGATCTAATGAATTCCCTTCACTAATATTCCTCTTCTTTGACCGTGTGTTATCTTCCACACTCTGAGAAGGTGTTTGATTCATACCAAAAAAATCTTTAGCCTATTAATTCACAAGTGTAGTCTCATTTAGAGTTGTATCTTGTTGAGATGTCCCTTGTTGTTGGTTTGTTTCTTGACTCACCTCACTCTCTACACCAATTGTTGTCACCATCAAATCTTGGTTTAAAGCACCATTGAATCACATAGACTGGTTGTGAGGTTCGTTGCATGGGAAACACCAATCATACTCTTGAGCTATATTATTTTGCACTGACACTAAGGCTTTAGAGGTAGATGCAACATTGGGGTTATTTGGCTGAAATGGTCTATTGGTGGGAGGCCTTACTTGATTTTCATTTACAGCTGGGTTGGGTGGCATGTTAGACTGATATGGCTATCTATTAGGTTGAGTTTGAGGCTGATAAGAAGACCTAAAACTTTGAGCTTTCTGACTCTTGAGCGTAACCAACTCATTACCCAAATTTTGCAATTGTTTCATAACTTCTTAAAGCTCATTTGAGGCACTAGAGGATGAAGTAGAAGTTTCATTTAAACTCTGATTTCTAGGAGTGGGAATATGAGCTAAAGTAGGTGCTTGACTAGTACTTGGGCTTCCCAACTCTAGATATAAGGGCATAAGAGGCCTAGGTGTAAGTTTACCAGCTTGGATCAAAAAATTCTCAACCCTAATGGTGATGTTGTAAGTTGCATGTAGAGTTGCACCTCTCATGGATTGGATCAACATAGAAATGTCAGAATTTAAAGCCTTGAGAAAGTATAAGAAAGAACCTTGAGCTGATGGCCTCACTGCTAATGGGATTCTAACCCATGTTCTTTGAAATCTGAAATTGAAGTCTATGTCAGTTGCTCATTGGGAGCTCTCTTGATAGTTATCATTTGCTCCAATAGAGACAAGTTGTCCCCTTTCTCTCCAAATTAGTTATGGAGGGTTGTGCACAACTAGTTCCAATTTTGGATAGAGCCTGCATCAAGGCTCCTAAACCATTTCAAGGCTTTCCCTTTGAATGAAGATGCCAACAATTTGACAGTGATCTCCATCTCAACAATCTCATGAATTATACAAACATTAGCAATGTCCTTGACATGATCACCAAGATTGGTCTAATTTTATCCAGTAAAGAATGGGATGTTCTTCAATGCTGTAATTGGAACTGGGTTTTGTGCATTGAGAGGAAGTCAACTGCTACCAGTAAATTTGACATAAGGATTGGGTTGTGCCATGCTGATTGGCCTGAGAATCCTTGTTGATTGGATGAAAGGTCTAGTAAGTGGAGGAGTTGATAGAGTTCTGTTTGGTGGAGATGGAGACCTTTGAATCCTTCTTCCTCTTTCTCCTCTTTCTGGGGATAGTTACAGATAGTTAAACAGTCCCTCTTCTCTGGTCCTTGACCTTGTTTGGATCCTTCTCATGAATCTTCAAGCTTGGACTGCTGAAACCAATTGATTCTATCCTTTTGGAGTCACCAGATGTGCAAATCAAGGATCTTTCAAGTAAGAAACTTACAAAAATTACACATCAACTTTTTTGTAATGAATATGAAGACCTCTAAGCTCCCACCAGGTGTGCCAAAACTATTAGTGTAAATCCATAGTACCCCCTAAATGACTTTCAGATCTGTAATCCAGAATTGGGTCATTTAGTGTGATTGTACAACATTGAGTTTTCTCCAAGGTGTGGTACCTTGCAAGGTGAGAAAACTCTCTAGAGAAAGCTAGTTCTTACCCCTCTGTTTAGGTGTATGCATGAATTTTGTAGAGGTTCAATGCTAAATCCTACTCTAGATTCCAAGGAGACAGAGTTAAAAGATGCAAAGGGAAACAAAACTAATTAAAAAATGGTGATACACCAAAGGAGTGATGGACCTCCATTTTTTGCAAATAGACACAGATCATAAGAATGCAATGCTAGAACATGTAAAAATTACAAAAATGTAATGAAGGATCGGAAGGAAACATATAAACACAAGAAAGGATTGAAAATTCATTCACAGAACGTTGTTTATCATTCCCAGTTTTTGATACGATGCATTACAATGGAAAGGAGGAAAAAAATGTATTGCAGTTCTAATGGGATACCTAAAACTCCATAAATTCATGTGCCAAGGGGAAGAGAGGAGTCTGCAAGAATAAAAACATCCAACCCTTTACAAATGAGCCAAAACTTGCTTTTAACGATGAAGCAGAACGAAGGAAAAGGTAAAAAAACATAGGAAAATTGATATTTTATCTCCAACCACCAACAAGATTCATTAAAACAGCAAAGGCACCCTCAAAAATCCATTTTTTGATGCATTTGGTCATGCTGGAGAAGAAACGAATGCCATACTTCATCAATTTTGGTGGTTGGGGGTCGGTTTTGCATTTTTTCCCATGCCGGAGACATTTCTTCATTTTTCTCCCACTAAACCCCACTAAAAATAAAAATTGAATATTCCATCATGTGGATAATTTTAATATCTTTCCAATGATACCAAAAACGTGAAAATCTGAGCTCTGGATCAAAAGATATGGCCCTCTGAAGATTTAGGGAAAAACAGGTGAAATTAGGGCAAAATTAGGGTTCACGGGCAGAAATTTGAACTTTTCCCTCTTTTTTCAAATTGGAAAAATTTCCCAAAAAACCTCCACTAGCCTGACCTCCACTGCCATGTGGTACCCTCTAATTGATCCACAGGTTCAAACAATCATTTTTCCCTTTTTTCGAAATTGGAAAATTTTCCAAAAATACTCCGTGCCTCCACCACTCCGGGACACATGACACCTTCTAGTTGCTTGGTGGGGATGCGCTCCATTTTTATCCTTTGTGCCATTAACCACTTTGGAGAAAATTCCAAATTCCTTCTGCAACCCTGACTCTCGCCATTGACAAGACACGTGGCACCATCTCATTGCTCGGCGGGGATGTGCTTGTATTTTTCCCTTTGACGCACTTTGACCAAATGCCAAAAAACTTGAAGTCCTTCCGCTGCCACCATTTCATTTCCTTACAGGATTTCAGGTCAAAATTTTCCCTTTTACCCTTTTTCCCCAAAAGGCTAAGTGCCAATTTTTTTCCCGCGGGCCCGCCTTGGGAAAAATTCCCCTCCAAACTCTGCCGAGCCATAACTTCCAAAATACAAGGAGTTAGGAGGAATTATTTACCTTTCTGGAAAGGGGAGAAAATTCTCTATCTAATGAAGCCATCTCCAAGAACTTTTTAGTTCCTAAAATGTCAAAAAAATTGACTGAGGCACAAAGAGGGAAATAATGAAGGCAAGTTAGCCAAAATAAACATGGGGCTCATTTTGGATAACAGCTTCAACCATAGGTGAGGTCCTAGATGGCATTATCCTTTGTTAAGGTGTATGTGGCATGAGCGGGGGTGACATCCTTGTAAGGGAATTTTGATGTGCAATGATCACCATTCTTACTACATATATGACAAACTATGAGCACCACAATGCCCTTAAAGCGAGAGAGGTCAGAAATCACATCTCTGCTGAACTTGGAATCATCGGCCTTAGATCCTGGCAGGTGGGGTCACTCTAGTAGATTTCCTAGTTAGAAGTGATGTTGAATTTGTGCCACTCATGACACTCAAGAGTGCACTTATTAAGGCATGCTTTGGTCACTTTGTAGATACGCATGGTAGTGGTGTGAACCACCTTCTGACCCTACTCGTTGAACGTGTATTCGACGATCTTCTTCATCCATCTCGATGATATTCATTGGTGGAAAAATAAATTCCAGATCTTCATTATCCTTCTATTCGAGCTCCCCATATCTCACTCTATTAGATGCCATCACTGTCATCCCTAACTCAAGGAACGGGAAAATTTGAGAAATCCTCACGCATTCAGAGTAAATCTTAAGGGTTTGCAGACACTCAAATCACACTAAAAATAAAAATAAATATACGCCCCCATGCTAAAAATGTCAAAATGAATTTTAAAATTAAAGATTTGATAGGTTTTCTTTAGTGAAAACAAATAAATCATTATACTAAATGAGGTAAGTCAAAATAAAAGGAGAATTATTGTGTTCAAGTGAAACACAACAGATCCTATCAACACTAATAACCCTACAAAACCTAAAGAGGAAATAAGTAAAAGACTCCATAGAAATAAGGAAAGATGCCTATTTTTTAGTCTGCCTTGTTTTAATTTTTAATTTTTTTAAAGTTTACCTTGGAGTGGCCTATTCGAATCAAAGAATAAGATTATCATAACCATAGGCATTGAGCTTATTGATAGCTCTCTAAGTGTCCTCCCTATTGACAAACGACTTGAAAAGGCTCATGAAAATTGACATCCCTCATGGTCCTCAAACAAACTAGTAACTTGAATAGAATTTTCATCATTTCTATGGCACGTGGTGTCGTTGGATCGGTCCACACCACCCTTGAGATTGGGAGGCCCTTAATAGTGAAGAAAGTGACATCCCCGCTAGCAATGCTTCCACCAGAGTTTAGGCCCTCAACAACCTTATCAGTTGTTAAGGTGTTTGTGGCATGGGTCGAGGGTGAGATCCTTATAAGGGAATTTTGATGTGCAATGATCCCCCTTCGAACTGAAGATATGAAAAACTATCATCATCAGACTTGGAATCGTCGTCCTTAGATCTCAGCAAGGCAGGGTCTCTCTAGTAGGGTTCCTAGTTGGTAGTGACGCTAAACTTGCATCAGTCACAATACTTGAGAGTGCACTTATACGGGCTAGTAGCTGCAAGAATTTAATTTTTAGTTTTACAGTAAAGGTTCATTATTAGTTTTTAAATTTATTTAAGATTAAACTATATAGTTGTTGGAAAATCGTTTAATGATTTTAAGTGAATCCAACACTGATTTGCAACACCATAAATACAACATGTTTTTGTTTTATACCAGGCTAACGAGCCCCTAGGATTTAATATTTGGTTTTGGAATAAGGTCTTTATTAGTTTTAGAATGTCAATAACATTTATCCAAGAAAATATTAGGAAAATATTCTAATGATATCATGAAAGTCAACATTTGTTTCCGTAAAACAATAAATCCGACCATGTTTCCTTTTTATACGGGCTAGCAGCCACTAGGCTAATCACTTTGAAGAGATGTGAGACACTTCCAGGTTCATTTACTATTATGTGATTGAATCTCAGTGTAACTACATAATTACTAAAGATATTCTAAAGAAACTAGTAGAGGGTGACGATATAGACTACGAGAATATAATTAAATTTTAATCCATCTTCTGGTGCACATGGTAGTGGTGCGAACCACCATCTGACCCTACTCATTGAACTTGTATTTTGACGATCTTCTCCATCTGACCCAATGATATTCGACAGTGGTAGAAGAAATTCTAGATCTTCATTGTCTTCCTATTCAAGTACCCTACATCTCACTCTATCATACACCATTACTATCATCCCTAACTCAAGAAACGTATAAATTCTGGAAATTCTTAGGTATCTGGAGTAAAGTTTATGGGTTTTCAAACAATCAAATCACCCTACAAATAAAATTAAACAAATGTTTTGTTTAAATTGGATACCTGTTGAATGTAATCAATGGTGGATAATCTCATTTTTGAGTGATGGCATAGGACATTGTAGGGGCATTCGATCTCTTCTCGCATGTCAAAAAGACACTCTTAAGAGAACATTTTTATTAGAAGAAAGAAACTAACTCAAGTCCTTTATAGTTTTTCTATGTATCTGCTGCATGTTTTGGTACAACTCTATTTTAATAGCCACTCCTTTTATTATGGCATCATTATTGTAGGGGGGCATATTATAACTCATAGTAGAGGTAAATATCCTTCCATGTCACATTCCTTCAATAATCATATATCTAAAACCTGAATTTCTCACCATCGAGAGAAATTCAAATAATAATTGACTTTGCAGTACTTGTTTCTTTCACATGATTTGATAGGAAGCATGTTAGAGAAAAGCTAGTTTGGTCTACAATGAAGTAAGATTCAACTAAATTTAAGATAAAATATTTATTTTCAAGTACTATGTTAAGCAAATTTTCTCAAGATATATAATATTACCAGACAATAAACAAACACAAATTTGTTGTAAGCATTGTTTCACCTGATTCTAGATGTGTTTCTTCAAATGTTGACGAAATAGATAAGGGGAAAAGGGTTAGGAGGAATACATGTTAAGATGTTGGTTGTAGGTTGTTGCATGCATATGACTTCTATATCCACAGCTGATCGTGAGAGCTTCCTTTTTTCTTGGAGGAACTACCTGAAATGGAAAACAAATACCACCAAATAAAAGTTAAACAATATATGTAGTGGATTACCTAGTGTGTGCTAGATCCGGAAAGTGTGATACTTCCTAGATGGTTGTCAATCCACTATTTAAAAAACTTAATGCAAACAATAAAGGAAATCCTACTATAGTTAAAGTGATTTAGGTATCTCATTCATCTACAATAAGAAAATTCATTCACAGCAAGAAAAGCTATGACTAAATCTTAAGGTCAAGGTCTTGGTCAGGGTACTAGTACAGGTCAGGGTGAGATTCTAGGTGGTTTTAGGTATTGGGTAGAGAATGGAAGCCCGAGTTCTTGGTTTTTTGTCAAAAACAAAAAGATCGACGTCAGTCTAGTATGACCGGTGTCGATTTAGGTTAACCAGAGACGGTTGTGGGTAACCGGCGTCGGTATGGTTGTGGTACAAGAAACTCAATAAAAAATTGGTGGGGTGATAGATCTAAGGCTAGATGGAAATGGGAGGGCAATGGCCAGGTTTGTATGGGTCTTAGGGATGTATAGGAATGATTAAAATCCATGTATGGGCAGTTCAAGGGTGTGGAGAAAAGGATGGTCAAGTTTGCATGGAGGCAAAATGGTGGGGGAATGGAAAGGGGAGTAGAAACTAATAATAGAAGTAAAATGATCTATCCAAATGACAATGGATAAGTGTTGGTTAATAAAACTTACTGTTTGTACGAGCTTGATGCCTGGTTGGTAATGGTGGGTGATCAAATGGAATGAACTTGTTGTAGTGTTGGCACTTCCCCAGATGCTCCCGTGACGGAAAATGACTGTGTGATTGCTTCTAGTGCTGGCTATGGATGCTCTTATGTGTGTACTAACGCTAGTTCTACTTGCATGCAGCTTTGGTTTTCTCACTTGTTCTCAAAAGATCTTATTATCTCTCAGAAATGTGCTAACCTCGAAATAAGGTTGTTTTGGGCAGTTAAATGGTAACCAATGGCAGTTCTGGCTAAAGTGGTGGTGGTTTAGGGTGACCGACATCAGTTAGGTAGGATTTTGTAGGTTTACTAAACTAGGCAGATCCACTTGATTTTCTGGGATCTCATTCGTTTGCTCTGCGGATTAGAATGGAAGCTTCCTTCTAACATGTGGGAATGTGGTTAGAGGGAATGTAGGCATTGATTTGTAGGTTTTGGGTAGGTCTTAGTTAGTTATGGCAACTTACTAAGAATAGGTATTAGGGTGAGGTGGATATTTGGGCGTTATCCCAATTAGGATATTTAAATAATAAATATGGTGAGGATAATGAATTAATTTAATTAAATTAATATTATAGTGGGGTGAAGGGGGCCATGGCTAGGTGGATGTGTTCAAGGTGTTTATTTGTTGAGGGACTAAGGGGAGTGTGACCCAATTTTGGTGTCTATAAGTACACAAATGATTTCTCAAAAGTAAAAAGTAAAATTAAAATTTTAACTTTCAATTTTCTAAAATATACCGTTGGAAAAATGTCATGATGATTTTTAAAAATTAAGATTTGATAGGTTTTCTTTAGTTAAAACAAATAAATCATTATACCAAATAAGGAAAATCAACATAAAAGGAGAATCATTGCATTCAAGTGAAACACAATGGATCCTATCAATACTAACCTAAAGCGGAAATAAGTAAAAGACTCTGTAGAAAGAAGGAAAGATGTTTGCTTTTAAGTCTACCTTGCTTCAGTTTTTTAAAAAAATTTACCTTGGAGTGGACTATTTTGACTCTAAGATTAAGATTATCTTAACCATAGGCATTGACCTTATTAATAACTCTCTAAGTGTCCTTCTCTGTTAATGAAATTAAACAAAAAACAAATCCATTACTAATCTATCTTCTGATCCGTGGGCACATAGAAACGTGTGATGTGTATAAACGAGTTGAAAATATCATGTAGATTGACATCCCTTGTGGTCCTCAAATAGACTGGTAACTCAAACAGAATATTAATCATTTATGTGGCGCATGCAGTCTTTGAAGCAGTCCATGCGGCCCCTGAGACTAGGAAGCGACATCCCCGCCAGCGATGCTTCGACCAGAGATGAGGCCCTCGATGGTCTTTTCATTATTAAGGTGTCTATGGCACCAGTGGAGGTGAGATCTCTTGTAAGGGAATTTTGATGTGAATTGATCACCCTTCTTGTTGCACATATGACAAACTAAGAGCACCGCACTGCCCTTGCAGTGAGAGAGGGTGGACATCGCATCTCTGCCTGACTTGATAGCATTGGTCTTGGATCCTGGTGGGCAAGGTCATTCCAGTAGCATTCCTTATTAGTAATGACACTGAACTTGTGCCACTTGCTCCACTCAAGACTGTACTTATAAGGGCACGAGCTAAAACCCATATTCCAAGAGAGGAATGAATGTGTATTAACATCCCCTTAATAGTTATAAACCTAGATTCCAAGAGAGTAATAAACCCAGATTACAAAAACATTAACATCACATTAATAGTTATAAATGTGTGACGAAATTCATCATTAACCCCCCATATCACCTTTTATTATCCTTGCATGCCTCGAAATAAGGGACATGAAATCACTGCGAAAAATTTCCTCCCACACCTGACACTTTAAATGAATTTCAAAATTCTCCTACTCCCCTTATCAAGAGGATATATTTTCGTAATTAAATATAGATATGAAATAAATTAAAATTCCTTTTCTAAAGGTAGAATTATGCTAAATCATTCTAAGAAGTATTTGAATTTCATTCTAAAACTATTCATCACGCTAGTATCCTAAATTCACAGAATAAATCATAGAAAATTAAAATTGATTTCATGATATCTATGAACACACTGATTGTTGAAGTGGCTGAGAATTTTTCAATTCTTTATATTCCTTAAACTGATGTGAACAATTTGTGCAGTAGACAATTTGAATTTGAGAGGATAATATAACTTTTTAAAAAATAGAGATTTAAAACTTGACCCTCGCTAGGTAATGCCAGTGTAGCTTATTTAGGTAAATTAACATTAATCAAATAAGAATTCACCAGAAATAAAAATGTTATGTACACTTTTTTATATATTAACATATCTATTATCATTTAAATCCTTTTATTGTATTATAAAATTACTAAATATAGTCACACGTATTATACATAATATACATTATTAAGATAGTCACACACATTATATAGAAACTTGTTCTCAAATAAATTTAAGGAAAAATTACATAATTTTATTTTTTTGATAGTTAAATGCTTTTGGCCGGAGCTATGAACCGGAGGTTTGATGGGTCCCCACCCTACAAGTATCAAATATTTGATCGATGAAGGGCTACATAAAAAAACCAAAAACTAGTAGGAAAGATCGTAAATAATGAGGCCAAAATGTAACATGAATAACCAAGCCTGTAAAATACATAGAGCGGTGAAAACTAAAAACAAAGGAGGAATGATAGAGAAACCCTAGGGTTCCACCTCTAATTGGTCCACTGAGCCAAGCATGTAAATATTCCTGAGAAAGGAAAAGGACAAGCTAGCAATAGTCTTTAAGTGCACCACATGATCAGGAAGGGGTGGGGTAGGTTTTGCAAGCACAACCAGGTCTAGGGTTGGCATGCCAGAGATATATGCCCCATCATATTGAAAAAATATTTGAACAGAATTATAAAATTGATGGAGGGCCTGAATTTTCAATTTAAGGGCATCAAAAATCTTGTTGTCAACCCAGAAAGGAGAGGGACAAGGATATAGATTAGCAAACAGAATAGGAAGGAAAAATTCTGACATAGCTCTAACCAAACCCACACGATGACGTGGGTAAATGAAATGGGAGGCGATCCCCATGACCACTTCCTTATCTACACACAACATCAGGAAATTGAACATGAATACACGTACAATCTCGTAGTTGACACGGGATTTCCCAGTACTCTGGATATAATCCATGCCCAGGACTTTCTCAATCACATTCAAAATAAGTGTGGAGCCTATGTGCAAGAAATTGTGAAGACAAGTGGAAGAGACGGGAGAGGGGAAATCCATTTCTATATTCTTTCCCCGCAAGAGGATGAAAAGAACATAAGTAGATGCTATGAGAGGGAAGGGGAAAACAATAGAGAGAAACATGAGAAAACAAGTGAGGGAAAATGAAATCACAACTCAATTGAGTAGTCCCTCGACTCGTGTGAGGCAGGTCAACGCAATAAAAAATGGATGGCATCATCAATATTTTCCCTTGCATCGGATAGATTATGAATAAAGGCTTCCACTGATTGATAAACACACATTATTCAAAATAACATTACTAAATATCATCACACACATTATACAAAAAGGTGTGTAATCAATTAAATCTAAGGATAAATTACATATTTGTAATTAGGTTATTGATTTAATGACATCGTGTACATCTCCACATTGTCTTCTGAATCCTTCAATAGTTGTAATATATACAACAATGCATCATTCAAGTACAATTGTAATATGCGTTATAGGCCACAATTCATCCTTCAATAGGTATATTTTTACAATTGTAATATGAATTACACTTTCTCTAAACGGCACTAATATTTTTGAGAAATATGTTTTGATTCTTGGATCCTCGATAAACAGTACATTTGATGATGATGTAATCTTCCAATATTCCACAACAATAAACAGAAAATATTTAAAATAATGATCTACAAAACATAAAACAGAAAATGTTTATGTTCTATACATGTTATCGGCAACTAGGCTTTAATTTTTTGTTCAAACAAGGTTTTATCATTTTCAAAATGTTATTAACATATGAAGATTAGGTAAAAAATCATTTTATGATTTTACGGAAGCCAACATGGATCTGAAAATCAATGAGAATAACATGTTTCTATTTTATACAATCTATCAGCCGCTAGGATTTTTTTTCTCTTTCGAATAAGGTTATTATCATCTTAAAAACAATAAAAATTATATGTTTCCACTAATTAAGCCTAGCGACTGCTAGGATTAAATTTTTATTCTAAATAAGGGACTTACCTATTATAAAATTTATTTAAGTTTAAACTATGTATATCTGGGAAAACTCATTCTTTTATTGGTCCATTATCCACAATTGTCTCTTCACCCAAGTTAGAAAAAAAAATCTTACCAAAAAAAGAATCAAAAAAAATTATTGCGCACTAATTTTTTTTAAGAACCTTAAGGTAGTTATTTTATTCCATAAAAATGCACAATACATTGTTGGATTTGGATGCAAAGTCTACAATTCAAACATCAATTGTGTGTTTGAAATTTTTCAATGATCTACACATGTTCTTGTGTTCTCCTGCATGTTTCAACCATGTGCATAATTCAGTGTAAATTTTTGGATCAATCTTATATTTTCCATCAAATCTCTAATATGTTGGGGTTTTGAGAGTAATTTCTTCTTTGACTTCATGCAACGAGAATCTTGCATCATCAATTAAAAGTATATTGTTTTCATCATAGACATTACCATAAATGTTTAATATATGTTGACTGGTATTGGTTTTGAATTTACATTGGTGGCATCCCCAAATGAACCTGAAGTGGGTATCTCATAGCCAACTAAATTTTTTGATGAACATGTACTTCACGATTCTTGAATCCATAAATGAAGACTATAAGGCAGTGTCAACATATTTTAATTTATTACTTATCAAGTCAACACTAAATTCTCATTCAAAGTATTTAGTATTCCAGGATCTAAAATATGGAACCATATTACGAGGTATTTTATCACCAATACTAGAAATTCCAAACAGCAAACCTTCAACTCCTAAAACTAGTAATTTCCAAGGCTTCCCAATTAGATCTATAAAAACAACTCAAAATTAATGTAAGATTTCAAAAGTGATTTTAAATAGGTAAACATATTATTGTGATAATATTTTATTTGGGTAACTCACACAAACAACTTATAAAACTATAATATCAATGCAATCACAATGAAGATATAAATATTGCCAACTTTTAAATTTGTAACCTCAACATATAAAATACAGAGTGACCATATGACTGTACGAATTAATATCATTGTAAAAAATCATTTTGAAATAATTAATAGTTATATATTTTATGTTTTCTGTAATTTTTGGATGCCCTCTGTAACAATCAAACCCTGAGACAATATCTATGATATAATTGTGTACAAATTGGTCATCAACCACTTATCTTTGAAACAGTTTTCTTCATCGGATTTTCTCCCCACATAAAATTTTCTAGAGGGTTTCCTTTTGGGCCCATTGTAATACACAATGTGTCTCTAGGACCGAAAACAATATCATCTCTACTCCAAATCTTTTGGAGATATTTTACTGCAATTTCATCTTCTACACAACGATGTTCTTTACCCAAAAAATAATCAACTTTTTGTTTTCAAATTTAATCATATTTTCAAATTCGGTGGAAGAGAAATAGCTAGACCAAAATCCCACTTCACATTTTTTTGCTAGTATCTTTAAAACTTTCTTGAGCCCACCTCGGAAGTTGATAGAATCCTTACCAAACTTGATTGCCAACTCCTTAAGGGATTGGTTTTTCTCATAAATCAAACCCTCCAAATCTAAAATAATTAAATAATCCATTTGGCCAACTGCACAGAAGTAATTTTTTCTCAATTGTCCATAATTTGATATTAACCAATTCAAATAATCAAATTTAATAATGTTAACACTTACTGATTGAGACTCCCACTTGAATTCCCTCACACTCCCCCTCTACAGGTTCTTGTGATGCACGTTCTATTTAAAAAATAGTAATCAATTCAAAATAAATTTTAAGTCGAAAAAAAAAATACGTGATATAACTTATTGCTATACAATATTACATATATGTAGTTGTATATTAGTGACCACTAGGCATAAGCCATTAATGTTTGGACTATGTTTGGGTCGACATTCTTTGATAGAATTAGTGACTGCAAATTATTTCCTCGACTATGTTTGGGTTGACAGTATTTGATGGGCTAGCCCGTTATTGCCTAGACTATGGTTAATATGACATTCTTTGATTAGCTTAACGGCCACAAATTGCCAACTGTATAAAAGGATTTTTTTTCAATTGTCTACAATTTAATATTAACCAATAAACTAAAACTTTAGTCATTTCAAAGTAAATATAATTAAAATATGTATGTTGGTGACCTCTAGGGTAATGCATATAACAAATAGAATACTTTGATATAGGTTCCTAAAAATATGAGGGGCTTATAAATGGTTTTTTTTACAATTGTACACGACTACCATACCATTTTTTGTCTGCGAGTTCATGCATGACATGCCAATAGCCTCCCCATTTGTCATTAAATCTGGAAAAAAATGAATTTTTATTAAAAAAAATTAAACATTGACAATTGAAAACTTCTTGTAATGATACATTTATAATATGAGTATTTCCAACTCTCCTTTTACATATTCATTGAATAGATGGTCAGAGACATCTGGGGAAATAAGTTGAATTTTTTACAACATGTTAAGAACGACTTTGTATCCTTTGCTTATATGTGGAGAGGAAGAGATGGTGTCTTCCTCTATTGGTTGGTTGTTTGTACAAATATTGTATGTATCAGTTCAAATCCATTAAACAAATATAATTGTTTTAAGTGATATTAATCAACATAATTTTTTTCAAATGAGAATAGTAATGCTTTAAAAACATTTCTTGATCATGTGATTCAACAATAAAAACCACAGATAGATCTGAGTCAACTAAAGCATGCACTGCAACACTACCACCGTACAATACTATAACTAGAGAATTTTCAGAAGCGAGTTGAGTGAACATATATGACCAAAACCCATAAGATCTATCATAAAGCAAAGGGTGTGTCTTTCCTCATAGGACGATTTATCTTGCACTGAAAAATTGTTACGTAAGTTTATCCATCTAATCTATGGTTATTTCTACTCCATCCCTATTGTCAACATCACAATTGTGCACATCAGTTATTGTGTACATAAGACACAAGCTCTTAAACTTTACTTTGTTGTCATAAAATCTGTAACAACCTTCCACAACTAATTCCCCCTTGCCTTTAACTTTTTGCATGTATTTTTTTATCATCTCTCTCAACATTTTTGAAGAAGCAACAAGTAAGAGCATAATAATTACATAATTTAAAATACTAGATCTGACAACTATAAGCAGGTCCATTATTACAGCAGAAGTTAGTACACTAGACAAATTGTAGAAATCTACGATCACACGTTTTGTATTGAATGGATTATTTGACGGAATATAAGATAATGTTGACTAGAGCTAGAAGGGATATGCACATTAACAGGTAAAGTCTTTGGTGTCTTCCATCCTTGCTGGAATTTGTTCTTCAATTGAAATCACGTAGTTGTCAATAATTGTTTAAGATGTCGTTGGGAGAACCTCTACCACTTCAGCATTAATTTTTCTTTTCAATGATTTTTTACTTCCTTCCAGAATCATATTTTATTTTTCCTTTATTATCTTCTCCCAAGAGCACACACAACTGGTAGTAGTGAGATTCATGCAGACCAAATTTTTCAACAATATTATTTTCAGTGCATTCTTCCAATACAATATTACCTGGATATTTAGTTTTCATATATTTTAGAAAATTTCCTCTCATTATTATATCATCTTTTACTCTTTGGTAGTAAGAATCAAAAGTCTCTTCTATGACGTTTGCTTCAATAGATCCAGTTAGCCATACTTTCCCTGATTGCACTTTATCTGTTAGAATTGATAGCTCCTCATAATTCATTCCTCTTGCAGGCCTGAAAGAATTCGTCATGAACCTTGCCAATGAATTTTCTTGAAATTTAGGTTGGTTATCCTTAAAAGGAGAAAAAGAAAGCCCACCTGATTTAAACAACCCAAAGGTTGTCCATTTTTTCCATATGTCCTCGAGTAAAAATATAAATGTAATTTTTTTAGAAAGACTCTCTCCCTAGCCACTTTGAAAATAGCAAGACATTGTTTCTCAAAACTCTGCATTGAAAGAGGAAATATTATATTTACTTTCTGCATATTACAAAATTAAATTTTAAGAACAAATGTGTTAAAATTAAATATTGTTACCTTCAACTTGTTTTTCTATGCATTTCCCACTCTGAGCTTCTGAGGACATCCTAGGGATGTCCAAATCATTTGAGCCTTGTATAGTATATCAATAAAATTACTATCAATCCAATTTTTGTTTACCTCATTTTTTTGCCTACAAATATTAACAATGTCTCTTCTCAGTGCATTTAAAGAAATAATGTGAGCCTTTCTAAACTACATCTTAGTATGTAATGACTTGTATTTTCTTTTAGCTAAATTTTTTTGTTAGACGTCTAGAATGTAGAAATGCATTGCATCCCTTTTCAGGTCTTTTGGATCCTTGAGTAGCACAAGTTCCTTTATATATGGTAAAAAGGGAAGAATAATTACATCCCTTGGTGTAGGAATAACATTAATCAACATTTATGACAAGAAGGTCAACATTCTCTTCATGCATAGGTTGAAATTGATATTGTAGAGGCAGCACATGCAACCTCAAAAATTCAACTGGAAAAACATCACCATTGAACAAAAACAATTTTAGTTGTTCAACATTTGTAATTTTTGTTTTCTCAAATTTACTAGTCATTTTCTTTAACAACAAAACCATTTTGGAGTTTCTTTTTACACCCAGGTGGTTCCCTTGCATCAAGGACTTATTTTGTTGATTCATAAATGTTGCCTTCTTAAGTACCCTGGTCTTCCTTCCTCTCCTAGCCCGGCTCCCCCTTTGTTGGGCTCTACTACTGCCAGCCCTGTTTCTCCTGCTGCCCCTACTGCTTGGTTCCCTCCACTTTCGCTGCCACCCCCATGCCGGCTGCACAATATTCTCCTTCCATTCCCCCTGCTATGCTCCTTAATGTCACCCACCTCGCCTCTACCTCTAAAAGACCAGTCACCAGGGCTTCCAGGAGAAACCTTGAGACTCTTACTGTGGAGAAGGAGCCTTTTGAACTTGAGATTGCACATGACCTGCTTGAACATTAGTAGTGCCAGTCCCCGGGAAGTGCAGATGGATAGCTCTTCTAAGAGGTTGGAGGCCTTAGAGGCTGAGTAAAATTGCTGAAGGATGAGGTCAAGAACCTTGCTAAACAAAAAGGCAAGAAAAGCATGGAGGAGGAGGGAAACATTGATAAACAGTCAGATTGAAGACATATACAAGAAGCTGACCTCCTTAGACTCCCGCTTAGGGAAGGCTCAAGACTAGACATGATTACAACATTGCCGCCTTTAGGGCCATTGAGGAGTTCATCGATTTCATGCCAAAAGTGTTTCCAACCTCAGCGATGTCCTGGCTGCACTTTGGGGCAATGAAAAAGATCAAAAGAACCATTGAGGAGCTTGATAAGACTGATGTGCCCATATGACTGCTTTGGGTATGTTTCATGCCTGGAAAAGAATCAAGATCAGTATCAATAAAGCTGCCAAGAAGTAGTTCTGGATGCTTCTGCTGCTTTTAGTTGTTTTTTTGCTGTTTCTCTGTGGTCAGTTTACTGTTTTTTTGCTTGTGTCTTGTTGTTTTGTCTCGTTTGATAGTTGTTTCTGAGCTACTTTGAGCTTCATTGTAACACTTGGATCTTGATCAAGTTTCTCACTCTTATTCCGGCTTCAGGCCTTCTTTTGTATTCAAGGGTATAGTCCCTTTCAAAAAACTATTTGCCAATAATAAAAAAACACAACCAATTTTTTATTCTTTTTAATCCCTTGCAAATTTGGACTTAGAGGTATCTATCTCTAATTTAGATAAATAAGATCTCCTCATTTGTAAATAGCTTTGCATGTTTCGGTGGAGAAAGCAATGGCTATTCAAATAATGACAAATAGAAGAGTTATTCTTGGTTCTATACAATTTTCTGAATACCAAATTCATGTTATTATGATTTTCAAGGGCATTTTCACAACCTATTTTTTCTGAATGTAAGAACAACCCCAAATTCCAGCCATATTTTAAATGAGAACATGTTTTATTTTCTCTAGAAGCCTTCATTTCTAGTTTCTTGAATAATGAAACTTCCAACTCCATGTCAAGAATAAATCACTTATTCATTACAACATTAATGCATTCAACCTGAATATGCAATGTTTGTTGATTAATAACCTTTGAAGTTAGTACCATACTGACTTCATTGACAATGGTTTTATCAACAAAAAATAACCACAGATCTACCATGGTAATTTTCTAGGGAATTCATTTCTACAAACCATTCATCATCTATATTTTTCATATCCTCTACTCCTTCAATCAAAGGAATTTACAGGAACGGTGTTGGACCAATAGAAGACATATTTCCTAAAAAAGGAATTAAACAAATTAATAATTCATAAGTAATTGGAAAGGATAAATAATGTTTCTCAATAGTGCAAAATCAAAGAGATTTTGTATCTTGATGTCTTTATTTTCATAGAGTAAAATTCAATAGGAATAGATATTCATAGGTTAGCTGTCACCATGTATACTTCAATCCTCCTTTAGTTATAATAAAAAATCATTACTAATTTTTTTTTTTATCCTTTGACTAATAAATTTAAACACTTAATCAATTTTTAATTTAGTTTGTTTCAAGTTATCAATTTATTGCTAGAAGTGAATACTAGTGGCTGCTAGCATCTATATATTCAAACTTATCTTGTCGTCAATGTAAAAAATAATTTGCATAGTTTTAGGATATAGGAGATACTAGTGGATTGATGGCTATTAATCCATCACTATAAGAACATATTTGAGTTACACTACTTAATTATGGAAACTTGGAATCCAATATGAGTGATAATGGTTAAGAATTGAATATTTAATAATAAAAAATATTACATTTTGTGATGTGATTAGGTGTTGTGATTAGGAAAACTCACATCACGAAAGGAAAACTTAATAAAAGTTAGGTTCAATTAGTAATTGAAATTAATGAATTATCATAAGATATATCGTGTATATCACATAATTGAAATCGTCTAGTAAAAAGGAAAACTCCTAGAAGTAGTTAGGTTCAATTAGTAATTAAAAGTAATGGTTTCCTGGTATCAAGCCTCAATAGTTTCTTATTTTAAAATCAGTGATCAAATAACAAACAAAACATGGACAACCATTGTGTCTACTAGGATCTTAGAAGGTGGCTAATATACTTAGCGAGTGCTAGGCTTAAGATTATGTGTTTGGCTACGTGTATTGTATTCTCTTGAAATTAATTTTTGAATTACGTCTATCAAGAAAAAGTTGTAAATATTCTTCTTGTCTTGGAATATTTGTTGTCTTCTTGTCTTGAAACATCAAATAAATGGTAGGAAGCATCCAACCTAGTGGCCGCTAGTATTGAAAAATATAAATACAATAATGGAGTTCTGAAATACATCATATATCCTAGTAGCCACTAACATTCAATAGACTTTGAATATCATATTGAACTCAGTGGATGTTAGGCTTAATATTTTGTTTTTAATTACGTCTATTCAGGAAAGCCATAAAAAAAATTCTTGTCTTGGAATATTTTTCCATTTCTTCTCTTTCTTTAGAACATCAAAGAAAGGAAAATCCTTGGCAACAGCTAAGTTGCTTGACTTCCCTTAGGTAGTTTCCTCTCTATTTTGTCAGAATCCATTTTAACTTGGAGACTAACAATCAAGAGGATGAAGCCTTATGTATTACTAGTTGGATATATTGTTATATCACATAATTCATGTTAGTTCTTATTAAGGAAAATTCTTAGTGACCGCTAAGCTACATTTCTTATTGAAAAGAGTGGCTTGGCGCTCACTAGGCTCTCTCTTTTTTCAAAAATTTAAACCTAATAAAAATTCAATATCTAGACAAATATAAGAGTTAGAAACTAATAATAGAATTACATATTTTAAACCTAAAGACATATCATGATCATCTTGGCCTTGCATATTTCCAAAAATTACCCATTAAACAAAATAGTGCTAAATAATTTACTAAAAAACGAGTGTGAAGATGAAGACGAATCTTGCTCAAGACTAAATGATCAGAGGCCACAAAAAGAAATGTTTGTTTTATGTTTACCAATTATTCATTGATCAGAAGGTTAGCATCCTTGTTAGCCTCTACATTGTCAAAGGAATCCATTTTAACAATGCAAAAAACAATCTCAACTGCTTTGTTGTCATTATTTGTAATTATATTATATTTTTTGGACTATCCCTGACAGAGCCAAGTCCTTGAATACATACCTTCGAGAAGGTTGACGCCTTATGTAGTTCTCATTTGATATATTGTTCAGAAAATGTAATTCATCTATCTTTTTATATAAACAAAAATACTTTGCAATTGGTAAGCGTCATTAGTTAATGAAAGGGAAGGCTTTGTTATTACTAAGATAAACAGGTTCTGGTAATAACATAGCAACATTAAGTTAGGAAAGGTTAGATCATGGTAGCAGAAGTAGATCATAGTAGAAGGTATCCTCAAAGCTTGTATGGTAAGGTAGATGTGAAAAAATAATGGGTGTGCCTCTTCTAGAGGCTATCCTCATGATTAATAACTTGACTATTGACTAAATTAAGTAAAGTATTAAATGTATAAATCTAAGGGTCATCTTAAGTGTTGGAACATTGTTGGTCCCTAGCTAATGACTTGAATAGTAATGAATTAATTATTATAAGACACTCCCATATTATCGTCTAATCACAGCCATAAAAAAATAGACCTTTTCAAAAAATCAATCTTGTGTGACATAAATATATAATTTATCATGAAGGTCCATTTTAATCACTTCACAGAATAATTTACAATCCAATACTTAGTCACTAGTCACCAAGTATTCCTAACTACAGAACTTCTAATGATTCCAGTAATGAGAAGGCATTAGCATTTGGGTTTTATGATCACACTAAAATTATTGTATATAACCTTAGCATCCGCTATCATCTTATGATTTATCAAGGAATTTTCATAGTTAACAATGCATATATCTTTATGACAATGACTTTGTTGTCATAATTTAGTAATTATATTATGTTTTGGACTATCCCCTGGCAGAGGTAATGTCCTAATTATATGAAATTCGAGAAGGATGATGCCTAATAAAAGATCTCAATGGAGATTGTTGCAGAAATGTAATTCATATTATTGAAAGTAGTCATATAAATAAAAATTCTTGGAAACCGGTAAGCGTCGTTAGTTAATGAAAGGGAATGCTTTGTTATTGCAAAGATAAACAATTTATGGTAATAAACATAGCCACATTAATAGGCAAGTTTAAATCATAGTAGCAGAAGGAGGTTATAGTAGAAGAAGTATCCTCAAAGCTTGTATGGCAAGGTATCCACAAAAAATTAATGGGTGAGCCTCTTCCAGAGACTACCCTCATGATTAATAACTTGACTAATGACCAGAAATTTAGTAAAGTATTAAATGTATAAATCAATAATTTTAAGTGTTAGAACATTGTTGGTTCCTGGCTAATGACTTGAATAGCAATGAATTAATTATTACAAGAGACTCCCATATTATCGGTAACATGGCCATAAAAAATTAGACCTTGTCAGGGAAAATCAATCTTATGTGAATAAAATTCCCTTTGTATGTTGTCATTAACTCCAAATTGAACCTTACATCTAATCTATTAAGATAGATAATAAATGGGTATATTTTGTAGAAAATCAAGGTATTGGCCAAGCATTCTGTGATAAGATTGGTAATAAATATTTTGATTGGTTAGACTCATCACCATTTCCAATAAAGGTTGATATTAAAGATGCTAGCAAGCTAGTATTAATTACAAGCATGCGATGGCATATTCACTCCATATAATTATCTAGCCGCTCTCCCTTATTTTCACACCTTTTGGGTTTATCTCATGAGCTTTCCTTTATTCTATCATGGTCAGAACAATGTTTCCATTCATGTAATTTTCCATGTCGGTACGTGAAATGGGATTTTATACCAACATTTTGTGTCGTCGTTTGAAATCCATTTTTGGATTGAATCATAGGAAGACCTAGTTGCTATTGAGGGAGTTCTTGGAGATGATTATATTTCTCTGGAGGGACTTCCAAGGGTGAATTTTGAAGTTACTTTGATGTTCATTTTTCATCTTCTTATCATACATCCAACTAAGGATTGGGATTTGGATATGGGTCGTCACTGGATCAAGCCAAGCTTATAGGGTTGGAATGGAATCAAAAAATGGACAAAACCTTGAGTGCATCGTGGCCCTTTATTTTTGATGCTCACTATAAATAGGAAGGTTTGGTGGACGTGGTTATTTTTTTAGAGTTGTACAAACGGTTTCACTTCCTAAATCATCTCTTATATGAAGTCAACAAATGGGGCAAGACATTCGCGATGGGAGGTAGATTTCTCCACTTGCCTAACTTGGATGATATGCCTAATCCACTGCAATAGGAACCGGAACGTTGGGATATTCTTTGCTAGAAATTTCATGATTCGTACGATTGGTTAAAGATTCGAGCTACTGCTAGAAAAGAGCATCTTTTTCTGGAAGCAGAAACCATTTTCAAGCCCGTTAAGGTGGAGGTTACGGAGGTGTCATCTAATTCAGATAAATAAGTACTTCTAAAATCCATCATGTTCTATATTTGTTTTGGTTATTATATAGTGTTTCCAGTTCCATTTTTATCAAAGCATATTTTCTAGCTTACTGGTCTGGGGTTTTTTTGGTATTCCCAACCGCTTGTGTTTTTGGCATTGGCCCTTGCATTTTTTCACCAAATTATTGTTGTATCATTCAAGTTTTTTAGACTTATCCTCTCATTTTATCTGTAATGTAAAGGGAAAGGGACCCTTTAACGCTCCTTTAATTATAAAATACAATAAATCATTAGTAGAAGTTTATGTTATGTGTTACACTAAACAATTAATCACTATAAAATTTAGTTTTTTTCAAGTTTTCAATTTTTTAGTCTTTACTTTTAACAAAAAATTGAAAACTAACAGCAACTAGCATCTATATATTTGAGGATATCTTTCTGTCAATGTAAAAAAAAAAAATTATAGATTTACATTAGAGGGGCTTGAATGCAAGACAATAATTATCCTAGTGGTTGTTAATCTCAATAAAAAAAAAATTTTTTATGTTACCCCAATGCAATGGAATAATCTACAACCTTAGCATCCACTATCATTCAAATATCATATGGTGGACTTTGAATAACATATTGATCGCGATGGCCACTAGGCTAAAAATTTTGTTTTGGAATATGTGTAATTAGGAAATTCATTAAAAATTTTGATGTCATGTAATATTTCTTTTCTTTGAACATGAAAGAAATAAAGTAAACATCCAACGTAGCGGTAGCTAAACTTAGAAGGTTATATTGTAAAATTGAAACATAAGAATGGAGTTTAGTTTTTTTTATTCAGGTCGTTACTAATTGTCATGTATGCAAGGTAAAAACTATCCTAGCGGTCACTAATGTCAATTATTTATTATGTTGCACCAACGGAATATAATAAGATTCGATCTTAAGGGTTGCGTTTACTCTGAAAAATCATTAATATTTGTCATGTCTTCGAATATTTTGTCTTGTTGTGTATTGGAATATCTAAGAAATGATGTAAACATCCACCCTAACAGTCCCTAGTCTTGTAACATTGTATTCTAAAATTTAAATATAATAATAGAGCTTAGTTAATTTTTCTGTCCAGTCATTACTAATTTCCAAGTATGCAAGACAACAACTATCCTAGCAACCACTAACCTCAAGCCTCTGTGATGTTGCAATAATGTTAATTAATAATCTTTGACCTTAGCGGATAATAGGTTTCGAATCTCATGTGATAGAATTTGAATATAATATTGAACCAATCGGTTGCTAGGCTTAAAATTTTGTTTGGAATTCATGTAGTAGACTTCGAATATCCTATTGACCTAAACAGCCACTGGGCTTAAATATTCATTTGAAATTACGATTTTTCATGAAATAAATGTAGTAAGCATATACCCGAGCAGTCACCAGTATTTGATTATAGTATTTTAAAATTTACTACTTGTCATGTATGTAAGACAACAAATATCCTAGCGGCTGCTTGTAAGCAAGGAAAATCAATGTAATGAAATAAATAAACAAATAATGCAAACCTTTCCAACAACCTTCTATGCAAACCTCAAATAAGGGTCTCCTATGAAACCTTTCAAAATGGATGTCAGAGATGATTTGTGGGTGCTCTTCAGTACTCTCCAAGCTTTGAATGCAAATGCTACAGACACAATGAATTCAGCATAATTTTTGTACTTCAAATTCAAGAGATAGTTTGAAAGGAAAGTAAGCCTATAATTTATAGAAGTAGAAGGTAGTTGAAATCGGTTATACATAGATAAATGAGTATGCTAAAAATAGAATTGTGGTAATTTGTTATAGTGTCGGGGGAAGTAAATGAATTAATTGCAAAAATTTGCATCTGGAAAGGTGGTTGTACGTGCATTTTAATTGCCCCCTCCTTTCTAGGATTCTAGAAGTGCGGTTAACTAGGATAAAGACAAGGAATCCAAGTGGAGTATAAATGGAGTCTAGGTGGAGTTTGATCAAGTGGCAGATGACTAGGATGTGCACACACTTAATTAATTAATTATTAAATTAATAACTAATAATTAATTAAGATAAAGGGGTACTAAGGATACATGGGATTAATTTAAATAATCCAAAGGGGTACAATGTGTATTAATTAATTTAATAAATTAATTGCAAATGGGTGAATAACAAGGTGTACTAGTATAATACTGGGAACAAGTGGAAACATAAGTGTAATTTTGGGGTGTCTAAATTTTTTCCCTCTTTAAAGTGCTATTACAAAGTAATAGTGCTTTAAAGATAGTAGACACATGTAGATCGGCGAGTGGAAAAATTGTGAAGAATTGAGATGCCCCAAAAAGCAGAATGATAGAGGAATGCCCCTCAAGTGGGTGGATGCTGCAATAAGGTGGAGGACAACTGCTTGATAGGAAGAAAGCAAGAGATTAAAACAATGATGGGAAAGGATTATGTTCATAGCATGAGGGTTACTTGGAGAGTAATTTTTAGAGCAACCTGATTTTTGTTGTTGCACAATAGAGTTGTCACCATGATTATAAAAGAATCAAGATGGTTAAGCCAGATGCGCATAAACAAACATACACATCAAAGAAAATATAAAAAAGAAAAAAAAACTTATATACAAAGTAGGTATCAGCATCAGGGTTATAAAGGAACTAAGATGTGGTCACACTACTTGTAAGTGGTCCAAAAAGAGTAAACATCAACCATGCAACACAAAATCAAAAAATAAGACAATCGGCTATGCCCTTAATGTGTGCCACAATGATGATTAAGTAGATACAAATGCTCTCAAGTGGGAATAGGATTAGACTGGAAGAGCGGAGCTAAAGTGACTCCTCATAGCACTCTTATTGAATCCATTGTGGAAATGACCAAAGTTGAAATTGCCCCAGGTGAAGTTATATCATGAAGGAAAAACAATTGTGTGACTTGGCCCAAGCAGAGTTAGCATATCATGCAAAGGGAATAAAGAGATAGTTGTAATATTGACACAATCACTAGGGTAATAGATAAAAGTATGATGTTTATCAACATTGTATTGAGATGTTGAATGATTCACTTTAAGTGTTTTCCAATTATAGGATTCTTGTGATAAGTGAATGTTTGTTCAAAAACATTGTGATGATTTATTTTTTTTAATTTTGAAATATTTGATTTTTTGTGGATTTTTGTAAGTTTTGAAATAAAAATGCAAAAAAATGAAAACATTCCATGGCTTAAATAAACCAATAGGAAAAAACAACACGTGCAAATGACAAAAAGATATAAAAGAAGTAATAGAAAGAAACCCAATATGAACAGGAAAGAACCACACCAAAGTTATATGTGAATTAGGATGTGAATAAATTTCTTGAAATTGGTCCACAATAAAGGTAAACAAAGTAAAACACAATGACAAAGTAAAAGAATAAAAAGCATCGTCACAATGTTAAAAAACTACAATAGTACAATATAATGTGCAAAAAATGGCGTCTAATGACACTCTGAATGTGTTCCATGTTGAAGAAATAGACATATTTGAATGCCCCCAAGTGATAGATTAGCATGCGAGAGGATTTGATCATGGTAAATATTGGAGTGATACTTAGATACTCCGAAAGATACTCTTGTCAGATCTCATTGAAGTTTGATCTGTATTGGATTAAAATGTAAAATCCAAGTGTTCCCCAAGGCAAAGTTATATTGTGAAAGGGTAAATGATTTTCTTGGGAATAGATATACACTTGTTGGTCTAAAAATCTGTCGCGCGGACAGATCTATGGATAGACGAGCCAACAGTGTGCAGGGCTTAGCCCCTCTTTGAGACAGCAAAGTGAAACTGGTTTATTGCTATTTCTACTAGCAGGAACCTATGCAAGTCTCACAGATTCTGCCTTCGGGGTTGGGATCTCATCCCAGTAGAGTATTCCAGGCTGCGAAAAGAAAGGAATGAAAGAGGGAGAAGAGAAAGAAAAGATCCGAAGGGAGAAAAGAAATTAATTCCAAAGCAGAAAGGTCAGAAGATTTATGTTTTTAGTTTGGTAGTAAACAGAGCCAAACCTACTTGCATAAATAAACAAAGCAATACTGATAAACAAATGACGGAAAAGTAGATATGAATCTAACCAGATTAAACACATATAGATCTAACGTAAGGAAGATCTAATGTATAACACAGCTATTGAGTACAAAGTCTGAATAATTGTATTACTGTGTTCTTTTCTGTTACAAGAAAGCTCAAAGTCTTTCTCTCCTCACTTCTATTTCTATCTAAAAAATGTTCACCTCTGAATACTACAAGTATTCTAGTATTTATAGAATATGAGGGAGAGAGAAGACAAAATGGAGCCAACCACTTATTTACAAAGATATTTACAAAATATCTAAAAGTCATGTTGACTTTGACAACTTTGATAGATGACATCATCCCATGATGCAACATGGATGATGTCATCGTTTGTATCAACTTACTCAGATATTCGAAAAGAAAGTTGGAGAATAGAGAGAAGAAGAAGAAGAAGAAGAAAGCTACTCATCATCATCATCCTGCGGCCGAAAAGAGGTTGCCTATTTCTGATGCTGCTCAGGTGATGATATGTGGAACTGAGCGCGGTATTCCAAAAACTTGCTGATCATTGGCCCAAATTGATCCTGTGATGGATCCTTGTGCCGTTCACTGATGGCTTCGCAAGTCTCCCACTCGTCTATGAGCTTTTTCCGGGAGTTTGGAATAATCTTTTCTCCGCCTCGATAAGGAACCCAATGAAGTCCCTACAAGCCAGTAGGTTGTTGATAGATTCAGTATCGAATGTGACCTCTGGCCCTGTCCCTTGAGAGGCTATCTCCTTGAAAATCCAGATAGTGTCATCAGCTAATCTTAAGGTAAGGGAAGGAGTGAGCAACCCTGGAGTCATAGATAGAACAATTTTCTCCATTTGATGCATGGCATCCAGGGCCTCTTCCTTTACCTTGTCTATCTTTTCCAGAACGAATTCTAGCTGATCTATCCGATAGTCCAGAGTGGACATAGTTTTGTTGAGGGCCCTTGGGTGGCCGAAGACTCCGAACTTGACCAAATCTTCGACTGAACAGTTGAACATTTGTTGGAAGGCCTCGTGCTGGAGTCTAGCATGCTCCAACTCTTCTGATATCGGACCTGCTAATGCTTGGAGTTCCTTGTTCACCTTCTCAATGTTTTCAGGTATAAACTGATATACTCGGCGATTACTTTTTCACTATCTTTGATGATCTGGCTCCTCCAAGCAGAAACAGCCATACCTTGCTCGCCGATCTTAGAATACTCATTGATCTTCTCCTGACTGAGCGGCTCAGGAGTCTCGGCGGCAGTTGTGGGAGGTGCACTTCCCATCTTCTGTAAGGCCTGAAGCAGATATTTGTTTTGCTCCTTCAGTAGCCTTTTCTCCTCTTTCGTTTCCTGAAGCTTCTTGCAGAGTGCATCCACTGCGGAAAGAGCTTCCCCCTGGAGAATTTCTGTGGATGTCCCCATTGTGACTTGGGTCACGGTGAATGAAATCTGTTGGAGACAGATCTTCTTTTTTTTTGAGGGGGTTGGGGTATGCTATTTCCATGACTCTCTCACCTGCAGCGCTCTTTGAGAAGCGTGTAACCGGCTTGTGTTCTTCACTCCTTTAGCCGGAATGACCGAAAATTCCATCGGAGCGATGGGAACTTTCCTCTTTTGTTGGCTTAGCTGCTGAGAGATCCAAGCTGGTCCTATGGAAGAAGGACCAGAGACAGAGAGGGGGAAGCAACAATGGTAGAAGAGGGGAAAAACGTGGAGACACGCGGCGGCGGCATTGAAAGAATAGCCGAAGAAGTGCCCACAGGAGGGAGGGAAACCGCAACTGCAGAAGAGATAGGAAGGGAAGGGAGCTCGGAGATGAGGGAAGAAATAGAGGAAGACAATCAGCGAGGGAGGAAAAGATAGACGAAGATGCGGGGGAAAGAGTAGAAGAAGGGGCAGAGGACACGACCAAAGGGATGGTCGCTTGAGTCACTCGAGGAGGGGAAGGAAGAGAAGAAGAAGAAGGGATAGAAGGGACCTCTGAAGTTGTAGCGACGCCAACATCCTGGGTGGATGGGCGTATAGGACTATCCTCTGTCAATCCCTCATCAAGAGTTATGACTTGTTCAGGCTCTGAAGGAAGAGGACTTGGAGGGGCTTCCTCCTGAATGGTGCTAGGTTCACCTTCTGCACCTTTGCCTTTCAGCTGCTTCTTTGACCTTGGAGGTGCGTTGCCCAAAGGGGAAGTTGTGAAATCTACTCCGAGGTAGATTAGTCCGTTCATGCGGCACCAATGTTCTGTTCTCCGCATAGTCTCCGAACCGTCTCCTCAATTGTTTGAGGAGCTTTGCTTCTGTCAATGTCTGGGAAAGGCCATTCATCCCCTTCCGTGTCATTATACACCTTGTCAGTTTCGTCTTCCGTAGTTTGGAAGCCTTTGGGGACAATGGCCACTCCATATTGGATGATTTCCGTTAATGCCAAGCGCGAGTGATCCTTTCTTCTGAGTTCCACCTCATGGAGAACGTCAATGTAAATATCCTCAATTTGAGGGACATGGATCGGATCCAGCTTAACCCTTGGTAGACAGCCCCTAGGATCGAAGGTAGGCCTGGCTGGGAAGTCATGTTTCAAATTGAGAAACTCCAACTCTGCGAACATTTCCTTCGCTTTGTGATAGGAAGAGCATGTGTACCGGCCCACCGTGAGGGGGAAAGGAGTTTCGCCCTTCTTTCTTTTGAGGCACTTTTCATGGTATGTGACCAGCTGCCTTGATAACTCCAGTAGAATCAACTTTGGTCTAGCATACCTTGGTAGCCTGGTTGGCTCTCCCAAAAAGTTGACAGCCCTTAGATAGGTGAACGTGGGAAATTGGGTGAACAAGGCTCCCCATTTCTCTGTGACTGCTACTATGTTCTTGGTCATTTAGCTATGAGTCATGTTGGGCCTCAGCAGGAAGATGACGTGATAGAAGAATGCATCATTGATTTTAGCAAATTGAGGGATGCTATTCTCCAGCATCAGCTCTGGATAGTAATCAAATATCTTGGCCTGAGGCCATACTCCACTTCGGTTGAGCCCTGGGTAATCTCTTGCCGATGTTGCAGCATAGACTACATAGGAGTTCATATGAAATACTCCAGTTATGGCAAGCTGTTGTAGCTGCTCAGAGATGGTGCTGCTTATTATTTCCCCCCAGCAAAAGCGCTGATCGAGCAAATTCTTATTCATTGTCTCCAGGTACTGCAGCATCCACTTATGGAAATAGTGGGCATCTGAAAGCCCGAAGACTCTGCTCAGGAAAGTGATAGTATCACTGAGTTCCTCTGAGAAATCACTTCGGTGGATAGTTTGAGGCCACCGGGTCACCACCTGCTTGTTCTTTAGGTAGACCTCATTCATCAACTGCATGCACTGGTCCTCATTGTCTTCCCAGGCCTTGATGCATTCTCGCTGGCTAACAGCCACGTAGTTCCGGTGGTGAGGGATGCCAAGCATTAACTCAAAATGACGGGCAGTGAGGTTTATGACTACCTCGCCCTTACTGTTCTCGACACATCTTGTGTCTTTGTTGTAACATTGGGCAACCACCATCATGAATTCGTTGTTTACAGCGCTGACTGGGATTCTGCCGGTGAAATGCAGAGCACTGCCTATTAACTTGTCCATCCATGGACTTCTTGTAACTTTTTGAGTTCTAACCCAGAACTCATCCATGTCGATGTGACCCAATTCAGAGTCTCTGACATCCATACTGCACTCAGCCTGTGATTCGGGCATCCTGACCCTCTGATATTTGTATTTCATCTCTTCTTCTGTCAGTTTAGCCTTTCCTCTTAGTTTGGTGGGTTTCTTGCTCGACGTAGACATGTGTTCTTTCGAACTCAGTTGCTGATCTGCATGAAGAAGAAGTGAGACCCAATCCAAAAAGGTTGAATTAGTCATTTGATCTTCCATTGGAAAGCTAGCAGAAGAAAGAGTTAGAGATTTAAAGGCTCAGGGCGCAGGAAAAATGTAACTGACAGGCCAAATAGATAAGGCGCACAGAAAAGGAATGTTGCAGAGGTTATACTGGCGCCAAAGGCGCATGGCGCATGGATGAAGCAGGTTGCATTTTATAGCAGGGCGCACAGGAAATGCGTGTTACATTGGGGTTCAGTGCGCCCTTTGGCGCATGGATGGATTGTGTAATATTAACAAATGGTGAGCCAAAGGGATATGGCGCGGCGCATGGAGGGTTTACTCAACATCATGTTACTGCAATGGAGGGTGCGCCCGCGCCTTTGTAATCTTTATACTTACGCGCAGAAGGTTTGTGTTACTTTGAAGCTGAGTGCGCCCTTTGGCACATGGAAAACATTATGCAACATGGACAAAAGGTGCGCCAAAGGCTTTTTAAGGAGGCGCGGGTTTTAGACTTGTAGCATGCGAAAAGGGCGCGCTTCGAGGGCGCATGGATTCAAGATGCAGCAGGATGGCGGGGTGCGCCGTGGGCGCGTGTCTTGAGCATGTTGCATGGTGGGTAGGCGCGCCGTGGGGCGCGTCTGTCTTTATTGTTACAAGGCGCGCCAATGCACCTTTTGAAATAAGCTCACTCAAACTAACAGCTCAAAAGCTCTCTCCTTCTTTCTTCCATTCCCAAAAGATACTTGGACAAGACAACTCTCTTTCCCAGCAGATCTGGAAAGAGGGAGGAAGGAAGAAGAAAAGAAAAGAAGGAAACAAAACAGGACAGCACAGAGGGGGGAAAAAGCTAGCTTAAACACCTTCTATTGCAAACCGACCAGCAAACCAAGACAGACCAAAACATGAAAGCATAAAACAGAGAAGAGGGAGAACCTCTTACCTTAAATATAGCAAACGATTTGGAAAGCGGGTCCACAGGGCGAGATAGCGACAGAGCAGAGCTGACAAATCCAGAGCAATCACGTGCTTGACAAAAGAATGAAAATGACATGGGCGCGCACGGATATTTATAGAAAAACCTGTCATTAATGCGCCACCAACCTTTTGAAATGGCACATGGAAACAACTGTCGACAAGGGAAAGCGTGCGCCCTTTGGCGCATGGAAGGATCTGACGACAGGGGAAAGGGTGCGCCTTTTGGCGCATGAAATGCTTTGTCGGCATGATTTTATGTGCGCCCTTTGGCACACCAAAACTTTGTGTAACATAGAGATTACGTGCGCCCTATGGCGCACCAAAAACTGACTCAACATCCTTTGGCGGACCGAAAGGAGTGACAACATGGAAAACCATGCACCAAAGGCTTTTAAAGGGGCGCATCAAAACTTGATGTTGCAAGGCAAAACCATGCGCCCAGCCAAAAAGGCTCAAAAAGACTAAGTTCAAAAACTAGATTTCCCGGGGAGGGATTTTGCAACGTTTCGAACGCGAGGGATCCCTAACGAGGGATCGAAACAAAATTTTCGGTATGGTTATCGGTAAAATTTCCCTTGTCAATTTTACGGGATAACAACACCACGGGTAATAAAGATGACTATGTTTTGGAACAATCACGAGGAGCGCCATCAAATGGAGAAATTGTTGAATTGTGTTATACAGTTGATGAAATTTTGTCAAACATTATCTGAATTTTTTATTTGTGACAATTTGAAACTATTTTTGGAGTTTTGGACAATTTTATATTGTTTTTTTGTTTTTGAATTGTTTTATATTGTTTTTTTATTTTTTAAGTTTTGTGAAACACTTTTATTTTTTATTTTTTGGGGTATTTCACAACTCAGTAAAAAGGTACATTGGTTGAAAACAGGTGCAAATAATTAAAAGCATTCCATTCCATTGGCAGAAATGTAAATGGTAAAATTGTAGAGTGTTTCACTCCGCTCGTGGCTCCACACAACTAGGAATATGTGAGGGCTCATCACCGAGAGCCAATAAGGACATGAAAACGAGATGAATAGTGATATGAAAGGTGAAGAGAAAGGATGTAAAGACACAAGGTGTAACAAGGATCCATGTGAGAAGAAATGTAACTCATTTGCAGTCAAGATTACCTAACTGATTACAAGATGATTACAATTTGTAGGTTTTGACTTGACTTAGATCTATTGATGGCCTATAAATTGGAAAAATCCGGTTGAAGGAATTGGTCTCTCTTAACATGAGTAGCTAAATTACTTCTTGGGATGTTTTTGATTAAGCACTTTGATTCAGATTTCATAAAGGCTTTATTGGTTAATTGATTTTTTAATTTTTTTGAAGGACACCCTACATGTTGCCCCATGCCATCAGTAAAAGGAAAGGGCTCAACACCGAAGACAAAATGAGGCAAGTAAGGGTTTTCTCCATTCCTAGTCTCATACTTCCAGTAAGAAGTATGGGCTTATCACCGAAGACTGTGAAGGATGAAAGGTGTATTGATTTTATAATTTTTTTGTATCTGTGTGATTTATTTAATTTAACTTGTATGTTTATAGTGTGCTTGTTAGGAAGGAACATTCTGCTCCCAAGTCTCAGCCTCATGTAACTAGTAAGACATAAGGTTTCAACACCGTAGATTGAGATGGGGTGGTCAAAAAGGACCGGGTAAATAAGTTTAGTGCTTTCAGTAAAAGAGAGAGCTTATTTAAAAGGAGGATTTTTCCATCAGTAAGCTTCAAGATAAAACGATAAGTAAAAAGATATGAAATGATAAGAACCATAGCATAGATTGATGTGAAATTGATAGCTTATCTAATATAAATAAGCAACAGTTACATTATATAATTGTACAAATCAATAAGAGACAATGTTGCAGAATGAAGATAATAATATAAACACAAAATAAGATCAAAAATCTAATAAACACACTATATTATTTATTGAATAATTTTTACTTCCCAATTCCAAAATGGAAATGTAGAGCTTATCAAAATAATCCGGGATGGAATCATTTCCTGGATGAACAAGTGTTACAATTTAGTTTCTATCATAGAAATTGATCCCACTACATCTATCCTTGAGAATCTCTCCTATGATCACTCACCAACTATTCTCTCATATATCCCACCAACTATCTCCAGAAAATAATGTGTTATCTACATGATTTTTTCTTCAACAAACTCACAACTAATTACAGTACTTATCTAATAAATGAGTTACTTTTATGGCTACACTTATCCCATGTATTACAATATTTTGGATTTGATACTCTCACAAAGATATTATTAATATAAGTCCAATATATAATATCTTGCTAATATCACTCAAACTTCACTAATGTAATATATGAATATTACATTTAAACTATTACGAATAATAATGTGAATTACTAATCCTAAGGAATATTCAGTAAAATTTCATCCCTAGTGCGAACATGGGTGATTTTTATCCTAGTACCTTCTCATGTTTTACAATCACAATGGTTTTACAAATTGAGCTATATCAGTCAACTCACAACAAGTTGTATGGCATTTTTGACTAGTGGAACCAACAACCACTCTGTATAGTGATTTTCAGAAGAAATTCAAAAACTATTTAGAATTGGTTTTCTAGTGGACCACCAACCACTTATCATAGAGGTATTTCAAGAGAAAAATTTATAAGAAGGTTTTCTAATGCCCCAAAAATCATTTACATCACCAAGAACAATATAAGATCACATCACCTTCACATAGGGGAAAATACAATAAATTTCAAGAGATCTCATAAATACTTCCAAATGTATGTCCATACTATTCTTATTTAGCATAGACAATAAAAATTAAATCACACAAGCAAAAAGTAAATGCCATAAATTCATTGTGTGGTCCCTGATCGCTTTCGGCTGGCGAGAGGTCACTGATTAATCTCCTTCCTTTATTGCCTCCTTCCTCCATCATCGAATGAAAATACTGTTTAATCAATAATAAGAATAATTTCTTTGAAGCTTAATTTGACAATTAATTCGAACTTAGGCTTGAATAAACTTATGGCATGTATGCGAGTGACTAAGGCTAACTAGTTATATCTATCAAGTGATCTTTTGCGATTATCCTGGGTGACCAATGACGATTAGCACATCAAAATTTACTTGGTGGATCCATTAGGGTCACTATCAAGAGACATAGTGCATAATTATCGACCATACAGTCAAAATAAATGGTTCAACAATTAGAGCTTAAAATACGAAATGGTGTATATGTATTCCAGAACCAAAATCCCATGATACAAATGTCACAAAGTCGAAAACGATTCAGATAATATTCGAATCTGGATATCCATAGAAAAACATAAATGACTAGCTCGAAAATGTTAAGAATCCAAATGTGAAAAGAAGACGATGAAAGCTCCAAAACTCTCAGATCTACATCCTAGAGGTTAGTGGTTTTTTCCTACAATGGGCACTCTCATAGCTTGTCCTTAAACCTGCTCTGATACCATATGATATGTTGAAATTGAGAGCTCTATCTAATATAAATCAAGCAATAATTACATAAATAATTATATAGAAAATCCATAAGAGACATGAAATTGTAGAACGAAGTAGATAACAATGTGGAATGGCAAAAAAACCACTGGGGTATAAAAATAGTAAGGATGACTATATTTTGATTGAATAATTTGGAGCAGGACATTACATGGTGCTTACAGAGAGACTTACAATATATAGCATTTATCATTTCCTATAAATCCAAGGAGATGAGACTTACCAATATACATCCCACTAATCTCTCCTAGAGAATCTCCTATGATAACTCACCAACTATTTTCTCAGTATATCCCACCAATATTTCCACACACAATAATGTTATCTACATGAGTTTGTTATTCAACAAACTCATTTACTATAGTACAATAATCCTATATTATGAATAATGAGTTGTATTATGACTCATATTACATTTATTTATTACTCTGGCATTGCTAAGATTATTGAAAATGGAACGTGATATCATTTGGTAGTGCAAGGTATACAAGGTAACTGAATATGGAAAATCACTAATGCTTTTGGTAATGAAGAAAGGATATAACATGCCTGATATCAACATAAGGATAAGTGCAGCACTAATCATTAATGATTAGGTAAAATATGAAGTGAGTCATACTATATGTATCAACAACAATGTTAGGGATCATTTAAAAGTATCCTGCATGGACAGTGACCCCCATTCTTCAAAAGAGCATCAGATGGTCGGGTTTTTAAAAAGGTGCTGAGATATCCAATGTACATTTGTGATGTACGACCCCTAAAATACAATGATAGATATCCACCTTCGATAATGATTATTAAAACTGGGTAATGTCAGTAAATATTGGGTTCTTAGGTCAGGAATTGCAAATTGTTTGTCAAATATTGTCAAAACAGGCAACAACTATCAACTGGAATAGCCTATAATGCGTATTGGCCATATGACAACATGTATGTTAGTCATCCAATAGACAAGATATCCCACCTTGTTGATATGCATGGGGGATTTAGATTTGGCATAACCGATGAAGCCAAGGTTTCTGATCCACTCTTGTACATTCAGTAATAGGTGAAATCCAAATACAGTCTAGAAAAAAATATTGTTATTAAAATGGGGGACGTTAGACCCAAATCAACAGAAAAAATTTAACTTGTACCCATTAAAGCCTAGGTGAAATAGAAGCTAATCTAAAGTGCCTCTCTGTCATTGTGTAGTTTAGAATCCATCCATGATCAGGAACCTAAATAGCTTGCATAGGATTAAATCGATCTTCCTTAGCCAGATCTCGAGAAAATTTAACTATGTAACATATCAAAAAATCCCTCACACCAAGGATTTCAAGGGGGTCTTGACATGATGTTGACTAGAGAGAAGAGAAGCATCTGTAAAATGACCAGATTTGGAAGCAATAGACTCTATGATCTGAAGGATTCAATTCAATCATAATAGTCTATAGATCCAATGGTAGGAACCAAGAGGATATGTTGGGTCATCGTAAGTCTGTATGATTGCATTTCTGCATGGTAAACATGTGTGTAGTTGACTGTGATCTTAGATTTCATTAGGTTCGTCATCATCTAATCTAGCTATGGTGACATGAATATTAGGTCTATATCATGCAAGTCGCTACACATCCACTAGGTATAGGATCCTTCGGCAGTAGGTAGAAAACATGAATCTAATGTGAAAGATTGCAATGGAAGTCCCTGGTAGGGGAACCTTTGCAAAATCTTGGGAAATATGTTCAAAGGACTCCTTTAAGTGGGTTTAGCAAGGATGGATACTCATGATGATATTGGATAAGCCCATGAACCCCCCAATGCAATTTGATATATATAGATGATACAATCCCTATGTGGATAAGGGAGTGTCCAAGACAGATAATGAAGGTAATTATAGAACATAGGGTGGCTCAATCTTACCTTGTATCTTTTCTGTGAATGGATCTTGGGCTAAAACCACATGAAGCTGGGAATCTAACCATTAGGCCAAAATTAGTGAAATTTGCAAAGAGCTTCACTTTCTAGAGGAGATTGATTTAGTCCATGAAATATTAGATGAATTTATTGGAATGTAAATCCTAATATGAGGTTTTTTATGAGAGTCGAGGAATTCCTGATGTGAAAGGATCCATTAAGAGCCATCATTTCCTAATACTCATCTCACTTGTGCATTTCATGAACGATGAAGCATAAGATACCTAATATATGCTGTTTAGTTGATCATCCACTCATCTTTGGATAAAACCTATGGTACCAAACTTGGACAATCTCCATACCAGGGAATGGTAGCTTTATCTACTTGCAACCTGTATTTAACAGTACTCAGTTTTAAAGGTGGGATAATGGAGGTTACATCCACATCATCGAAGGATATCTTTACCTAACCCATGATAATTGTACACCCCTGTTTTGCATATAGAATCTTGAATGTTAGTATCTGAGAAGCCATACCAATCCATGAGATTCCATAAAAGTATTTTCCGAACATGGATTTTGATATCCGCATCCATAGATAATTATATTGTTTAGGATAGGTGCCATGTAAAACTATTCATTGTCAAATGTATAACTATGAGGGGCGAAACCTATGGCCAGATGCTAAGATTCCATCAAAGCAAAATTAGAATTTTTTTCAGATGAACTTGCATGTCCATGAAAGTAGCCTTGGGAGACTTGTACAGATCATGATGTCATTGCAGACTTGCAGAGTTTGCCTAGTGTGGTCAAGTTGGGAGCTAGGATCGACCGAAGTAATTTAGGAAGCAGACGCGGATCATCGCGGAGACAGTTTCAAGATCATGGGCGGAGCGTATTTTATGATCTCATATTAATAATATTACAATCTTTTATTTTTCTCACACAAATATGATATTAATGTAGGCTCGAACAATATTAATATCTTACTAACACACTAACTTACTAATGTAATATATGAATATTACATTTAACTCAATTACGAACAATAATGTGAGCACTAATCCAAGGAATATTCATAATAGAGATGAGACTCTTAATGATCCAAGAGGAATAAGGTTAACATGTATTGTAATAGGTGAATGAAGGTGAGTAAGATAATGGTATGATTAAGGTATCTTCCAATAGATGGAATGTCTAAAATTATTTGTACACAGCTTTGTCATTGCCGATTGGCCAAACACTGCTCTAATACAAATTTTTATTCTCTTTTTATGATTTTTGAGTTTTATGAATTTTGGAGGATGAAGGTTTGAAATGGAATCATCAAGAAAGAGGTCCATGATTATTGAAGGTTGGGTAGTGGTCTTAAGAGGGAAAATCAAAATATTCGATAATTCCTGAATTATGAGAATTGGATGGACATGAGTCAACTTTACAAAGGAGTGAAACTGAAGTTTTGATACATGGGTCTAGTAATATGATATGTTGGGCCCCAAAATATCTTCTAAGTAAAAGAAAGCGCGTGGGGCACATGGGACCTAGTTGAAGAAGGGCTACGCGGGTTGAAGGCGCGCATGCAAAGATTTCTGACAGGGTTTTATAGAACATATGGCATGCATGCAAAAGGCAAAAATGTTTTTCTACTTAGCCACATTTGGCATCCCAGGAAGCACACAAGAAAATAATGACCCTTATGGATAAGGTGTCATCCTTGGTGTACTGTGGATCAAAAAGGGAATATTCCAAGCATGTGATAGAAGGTTCCAGAAGACATCATTGCAAGGAATGGAGAGCTCAGATCTGGAAAGGCATGCTTCCATAAAGGACAACTTTAACACTTGGCAACCTGATTTGTAACTTCTAGAAGGCATGGCAAGTGGGTGCTAAGGTTATAAATACAATTCACCTAGTAGAAGAAAAGGATATAGTTGAAAAGAGGTGAAGCCCTACAAAAAACCGAATAGAGGATGTTATGGGTTAGGGATTAGGAGATCTTTGTGAGAAATACCACATAGAAGGGGATAAGTTCTAATCACTTTTTTGTAATGTGATGAGCATAATATAGTTCTGAGGCATGACTTGGCTCTACATTATTAAATGAGGGTTGGTTATGACCTCAAGGGATTGTAATGTGGTTATTGAATCTATTAATATGAATATAATGCTTTGTTATAAATCATCTATGTTCAATACCTATGCATTTCCTTTCTGTATGAATCATCTCCATGTGGTGCTTGTTATTTCTTTTACCTACATACAATGAGATGACATCTCTTCCTAAGTTCATATGAATGTGGTTAAGTTCTTTTATATCCTACATTTGATTATCTATCCTAAGATGATGCATTCTCATGAAACTCACATAAAGAAGAGACTCGGCGCCTGCGCATGCCTTGGGTGAGCGCCCAGTTTTGCCCACTGGATGATAGGTTAGCACATATGGGATTTTCCTATTGGTCCATGAATGGTATAAAAATGACTACATCTTGGTTCTATTTCCAGGACCTCTTTTTGAAGTTGTTATGAGAAATGGCATGCATCTTTATCCCTATGATTTGTAGATGACTCTTTAGAGCACCTGACTTTAGAAAGTATTGAAACATTAGTTCAAGAGCACGGAGGATGAGTTTTCTCAAAGATTCAACACTTGACCTAAGTTCAATGCACGTAGATGGGTAGACAAGAACCTATACCATAAGTTTTATGAGACATTATTTTGTTGCTTCCTAGTAGAACTATATGAATGGCTTTCAACATATGCATCTAGATCAAGTTGGTACTATAGATCATGTGTGTCGACCCCAAGATGATTATGAGAGACTGTAGGATACAGATCTAACTTGGATGCATGTTGTTGATCACTGGTGAAAGAGAGTGTTGACTAGTTATACTTTAGAATATGCCATTTTGACATATTCTTTCCCAGAAGTTGTTGAGTTTGAGTTTCTGAGGGAGCCTAGAGTATCATTTTTGCATGTTATTCCTTTGGATATGAAGATCTTGGTCATTACCTTGAGTTTAGAAGCATTTCACATGGCCAGCTAAGCTTCTCTAAGTGTTGGGAGAGGAAGCTAGGGTGGAGGAAGATGGCAGACATTATGGCTGAAAAGGAAAGGGAGGAGAGATAAATCAAGTATAGTGAAGCTCGTGAAAGGGAGATGACTAGATAATGTGAGGTTGTAAGTGTGATGGATCTATGGAGGAAGACGTTGTCGGTAAGGAGTTGAGATTCATGTGGAGGATATTGAGCCTGAGAAGTCTATGTTACCCCATCTTGGAAAGCAACGGGAGAGAGGCCCCTTAAGCTTCTGATGAGAGTTTGTCACATGGAGAAAGAAGAGCTATCAGCACGCATTTGATCACACCTGGAAACCAAACCCTAGTGCTTGGTTTTCCATATCAAGGGAGAATTATTTTTAACCCACTTGGTATTGGTGGGAGTGATCGATCGATGCCCAGGAGATACAATTTTTCATTTGGAACATCCATGGCTATGCAAACCATTCCTATATTTGGAGGAATCTTTGGACATGGTGCAAGTACACAAGCTTTGGGTATTACGTTTAGGAGTGGTGAGGGACATAAAACTGGTAGTGGGATAATATTTTAAACCATCGATGCACAGTTCAGTGGGACATTGTGAACACTAGGCGCAACCACTTCTAGTCCTTTGCTGACTATAGGAGGTGGATCTAGTGGGTCAGGAGGAACAAGACCTGGTGGTTCTAGTGGATCATTAAGAGGAAACATCAGAGGGAATGCCAAGTCTCTAGATCAGGATGACAAGGACCCAAACCACCTCCTCAAGTGTTTTTTGAGATGTCTTTGCACTTACCAGACTATAGGGGTATTGAAGATGTTGCAGATCATGTGCACAAGTGTGAGTTACTATAGCACATGAAGGGGAATCACTACCCTGGAGCGAAAGGCAAGTCAGTTTGTAACAACATTGTAAGGGCACATGCATAGTTGGTATAGGAAGTATGACCCCCATCATACAGTGGTAGACTACACCATATTGAAGAACGTCTTCTTAGCAGAGTTCCATATCCCATAGTTTGAGCAGAAGAGCATCAGGGCTCTAAAATAGATCCAGCAGGGAATGGCAGAGAGTGTGCAGGAGTATGGACACACATTTGAATACTTTCTTGTCAAAGCTATCTCTATGGAATTCATCCTTCTCAACATGCTCGATGGTTTTTTATAGGATTGATAACACCATTTAGAAGGGCTCTACCATGCAATACTTTCACATACCCGCGAGAGGCATTGAAATCTACCCTACACACCAAATCTTCTGGGAGGATTAACACTAGTGTTAGCCCTTTTCTGGAGGCTCAAATTATTGCAATGGCCAAGCAGTTAAAGAAGCTATCTGTAACCTTAGCACCTGAGGTTTGTAGTGGGCTTCATTTTACAGACTATGAAGTGGAGGGGCATGCAAAGGATAGTTTCCATCGGAATTTGGTGCCCGTTATGGCGGTAGACTGTGAGATTTTCCATGGGGATCATGATGAAAGTAGATGCCCCTTACACCAACATGAAATCCACAAGAATGTCTCTTGCTATTTCAATATTTATACCTCTACGACCCATGATACAAAGAATTATAGACTGATTGATCATATCCATGATGATATTGATCTGGTGTGTGCCAGATCAGCCTTGTAAGTAGTTCAAAGGATGATGACCATCGTTATGAAGAACGTGCAGATGGAGGAATGCATAGAAGATGTTTTCATGGAGGATTTTTTGGTCATAGTAACCATGGTAGAGGTCAAAGTGAGTTCCCACAAGGAACATGTTATAATTGTGGGTCTACAGAATATTATAAATGTGAGTGCCCTGATCTATTACAATGCTCATGGTGTGGAAAGAAACACAACTATAAAGAATGTCCAAAGATTTATGAGCATATGAACCAGTAGCACCAGAAGGAAAAGGTCACTAGGATGGTAAGCATTAAGAAGGTCAATTCAAAGTGGATGCCAAGAGTGGTGCATGACTTAGGACTAGAACCTGTATTGGTGATGACACAATAAGAGGCCGCATGAGCTAGGGAGATGCAAAGACCAAGGACACTAGTTTCAAGAGAGGAAGTAGTACATGGAAAGTATCCAAACCTTGCTCATCAGAAAGAAATATATCAAGAGACTATGGATGTCATTTGTATTTTACAAGGGGAGATCCAATGTCTCAAGGAGCAGTCCAAGAAGCAGAAGTAGAGAAGTAATTTTGAGGCTCTTTAGAAGGACCTAGATTAAGTCAAACAAGTGTGTAAAATGTTAAGGAAAGAGAATATTATTACCTTGCTAGGAGAGTGGATGACAGAGAAGGTACCACACACGTGGAGTAGAGCATGAAAGGTAGGTGTTGCATGTAAACCTTCCTCCTCATAGCCTTGACTATGACAAGGAGATTACTTTGAATGTGGTTTTTGATGGATGGCTTCTAAGAAATAGCCTCATTGACACAGGAGTAGAGGTTAATGTTCTTACCTTAGATGTATGGCATCGGATGGGAAGGCTCACATTGTATCCATATTTAAATGTGTTGTATATGGTGAACAAGACTAAGGAAATGCCCATTAGAGTCTTCAAGGATGTAGTTATCACCATTCAAGGGGCCAAGTTTACTGGAGACTTCAAAGTCTTAGTGCTCTCCAAAGAAGATAATTTTCTAGCATTACTCGGGTGCCCATGGTGTTATAAGAACATTGCTGACCTGTGGTTTAACAAAGGGTATATTAGTTTTGAGAACAAGGAGGAAAGGGTGGTCATTCCTTTAACATATGGGAAGTCAACGCCCTATACTGAGCCCTTAGGAGAATAAATCCTTGATATAATCTATATGTGCTCCATCAAAGATCCTGAGATAATTCACCCCACGGAGGGGGTTATCTAATTTGAAGATGCTCAGTCCGTGAGTGATGCCACTAGTATAGCATGCGAAAATTGGGCACATGGGACTTATGAGTTAATTGGGTGACAGTTAAGAGGATTTGTAACAAGGATGATAAATTTGTGCTCATTCAAGCACCTAGGAGGAAAGAAGTTGCCAAGTTACTCTGGAGGGACATATCTTGAAATTTTCTTACGGGACAAGGAAGCTCAATGGAAAAATGAGGATGAGAGAAGAGGAATGCTTAGTTACTACCTACTCATAACTTTAGTGTGCTAGTGGGCTACACATTGGGAGAACCTCCTGGAGTGGTGTGAGGTGAGGATCATGTTTTCTATAAGGTTCTTTAGGAGTAATGAGCCCACGGTCATTCAAGACTACCATGGTAAAGAGGCCACTTCATTTCATATCCAAGCATGTGAGAAGGCCTGGATAGGAGGCACATAAGCATTTCCTCCTTTGTTATGAGTGCATAAGTTTTATTCCACCTTACAAGGTTGTGCGCGCGCTTGGTAATTTCATTCAGAGATGCATCATCAGATAGGTAATTGGTAATAGTTAGCAGCTGATCTCATTCAAGCTTTCAAGTATAGGAGTACCAAACCATCAATGGATAAGGTGTTACAAGTGATCAAGCACCTTACGATGGGGGATAGTGCTATGGAAGAGGATATGCTATTAGAATTTTTAGGTAAGCCTTCTTTGGAGACACACCCCAATGAAGAAGAATCAGAGGAGGTACAGCTTGGGAATGCATGCATGGAAAAAGAAAAAGGAAAAATGGTCTATGTAATAGACAAGAGATGGAGGACTTTGGATGTTAACCATTCAGAGGGTATGCGCGATGTCATAGAAAGCATTGATGAGTGAGTATGCGCGCTACATGAGCCCTTAAAGACAAATAAGTTTAACATTGGACATGGAGGCAAAACCTAAGGAAGCTATCATCAGTGACTATTGGTCAGAAAAAGAGGTTTTAAATATCATTGATCTGTTGCACAAGTTCCAATATTTGTTCCCTCGTGCGTACCATGAACTCAAAGGTGTTCACCATTCCTTGGGGGGAAAGAAGATCAAGTTGAAGGAAGGTATGTGCCTGATTCAAAAGAGGCCCTATCAAATGAATCCAAATTTTTGTGTACGGGTTAAGGAAGAAATAGACAAAATGATAGCATCGAGTCTCATTGAGGAAGTGGAAGAATCAAAATGGATAATCCCAATGGTTTATCAGTATTAAGAAGGATGGAAGAATAAGAATTTGCATTGACTACAAGGATCTGAATGCAGTATGTTTCATTGATCCCTTCCCAACCCCCTTTACTGAAGAAATTTTGGAAGGAGTAGCCGGGTGCGAAGTCTTCTCTTTCACGGATGGGTTCTCAGGGTACCACCAAGTCAAGATTGCAAAGAAATACTAGAGAATGATAACTTTCACCACTAAATGGGGAATGTTTTTCTTGCACGGTTATGCCTTTTGGATTGAAGAATGCACCTATTGTGTTCCCGCGCATTATGGTACAAGCATTTTAGGACTTCATCCATAAGTTTCTTAAATTTTTACCTAGATGACTAGACTATGTATGGATTAGTGAAAGACCATTGTGACAACTTAAGGCTGATGTTTGAGAGATGTCAGAAATTGAGGATATCCCACAACATTAAGAAATGTGTCTTTGCTACTCCATTTGGAACCCTATTAGGACACATTATATGCAAAGAAGGTTTGCTAGTAGATCCCGCTAAAGTTGTACTTATCATAGGATTAAGGGAGCTTACTATTCAAAGTCACATTGCGTATATACCCTTTATATATAGGGTGTTATAAGAAGTTCATCAAGGGATATGCCAAGATTTCCACGCCCTTAGAGGAATTATCAAAACACAAGAGTGCCTTTCATTGGGGAGAGGAAGAAATTTGACACTTTGAAGGATAGGCTTGTCACGATGCCCATATTACGTTTTCCTTATAGGGATAAGCCTTTCCATGTGCATGTCAATGCCTTAGGAACAGCTATGGGAGCATTGCTAGCACAACCTAGTCAGGGAATTGTTTATCATCCCTTGTATTTTACAAGTAGAAATTTGACACCAGCAAAACATAATTACACAACTACTAAACGCGAAGCATTGTCAATGATCTACACATTGTACAAGTTTAGAAAGTATTTGTTGGTGACAACATTTATATTCTACACAAGCCACATGGCATTGAAATACTTAGTCAATAAACCCATTCTGTAAGGGTGCATATTTTGTTGGATCCTTCTATTTCAGGAGTTTGAGTTCATAGTAGTGGTGAAGCCAGGAAAGAATAATTCATGACCTAACCACTTATCAAGGATTAACTCAGGAGAGGATACACAAAGCATTAATGATACCATGTTAGACTTGTAATTGTTTTAGGTTGTGGCATGCACCCTCATACTTGGAAGATATCGCAGTGTTCTTAAAAATAGGTGTGTCACCAGAAGGGATGAAGGCCCTGGAGAGAAATAAACTACCAATATGTGTCGCACCCTACATGTTGATTGGTAGATATTTGTATAAGTTAGGTCATGACAAGGTTATTCGTCGATGCGTATTGGAACATAAGCATGCAGCCATTATGGAATAATCACATAGTGGGATTATAGGAGGACACTATGCATAAAATGCTACCACGCGGAAGATTTAATTAGTTGGGATTTGGTGGGAAACTATCTACAAATATTGTATTAAGTTTTGCAAGGCCTGTGACCATTGCCAGCACCTTGGCAGAACCTAGAAAGAGAGATGAAATGACTTTGTGACCAATAGCCAGCACTGAACCATTTTAAAATGGGCAATCAACTTTTTAGAACCAATTGTGCTAACTGCATAAAGGACTGGTTCACTTTTATATCATCACTTGCACTGATTACTTGACATGGTGGGCAGAGGCAGTGCCTACAAAGGATTACACTACGGCGACAGCTACTATATTTTTATGGGAAAACATAATCAGCATGTATGGTTTCCCTTTAAGTTTAAATAGTGATAGGGGTACACACTTTATCAACGAAACAGTCAGGATTCTGTTAGTAGAATTTTTGGTGGCCCATCATAAGACTACCCCATATCACCCTCAAGCAAATGGAACTATTAATGCATTTAACAAAATACTAGATCACACGTTAACTAATATTTGTAATGTTGGAAGACAGGATTGGGATGACAAAGTATCATTCATTCTATAGGCATACAGGACAACCTACAAAATGTTGAACAAGGCCACACCGTTTCAATTAGTGTTTGAAGAAAAGGCTATTTTACTAGTGGAATTCATGTTACCATCACTGCGTATAGCATGCGTGCAGGAGGGTTAGCTGATGAACAAGCACTTGAAGAAATAATTGATAAGTTGATGTAGTTAGATGAAATGTGATCACTTGCTAGATAGATTTAGAAGACAGAAAAAGCAAGACAAAAGTCATGGCATAATCATCATATCAAGATCAAGAATTTTAAGGTTGGACAGTTGGTGTTATTGTATGATTCCAAGTATCTGCACCATCTTCGGAAATTTAAATTCCATTTGGTTGGGACCTTACATCATTTCATACATTCTTGATTTAGGCACTTGTCAGTTACAAGAACTATATGGGATGAGGTTACCAGGTCACTTCAATGGGAGTAGGTTGAAGCCCTACTATAAATAAGTCTTCTTAGAGTTTACAATAAGGCAGTGTTTCCAATTAGTCTAGTATTTTCCATTTATGTCCTTTTCTTTTCTTGTGTTTCCCTTTCTCGTTGCTTGTTCCATTCTTTTTGTTTCGTTCTGCACCTTGTGCATCGATAACCACATTATTTCACTAAGTTGTGTATGTGCAAAGGAACTGCGCATTTGTTTTAGTGTGGGGTGGAGTGATATGAAGTATAGGCCTATAATACAAGTTTGAGTTGGCAATAGAAGTTGTAGTGAATGGCCTGGTTAAAGGATAAAAAAGCACGTAAGGTTAAGAAATGCGTAGAAGATAAGGTGGACAAGAATGGTTGGTGTCAAAAAGGATTTGTGGAAACCACGTGCAAAAAGGATGAAGAGCGCAGGAACAACTAATGGTAGGCGAGGGGAAAAAATTGGGCAAAGGACAAAAGAAGTGCCTTCGGCATTGTGGACGCACACGTAAGAGTCTTCGGCCGGGTTGGATTTTTGCATTCAAGAAGGTTGTAAAAGGGTTTTTGCATACAGGATGTGGCATGTGGGTAAAAGCACTTAAAGATGGCTTAATGGAAAAATATGCATTTAATGTTAAAGAAAGTTAATAGGTGGTATAACATTTAATGCTGGAAAGAAGCAAAATCTATAAATACAAGGTCGGGTAAATCATTTTTTACCTTGTGTTTATGAAGAAGAAAAAACTCTTGCAAACTAGGGCATCTAGAGAGATTTGTGCGAAGAAAGGAGAATCTAAGAAATCTAAAGTTTGTGACTAGGGTAGATCCACAAACCAGTGTGGAAGGAGTACATGGGAGTGGGAAAATTTGTTGAGGAAGTGCCATCTTGTGGAAGGATTTTTCTAGTTAGGGTTTGGCAGCTAGGGCACGAAGTTAGAAGGGTTTGTTTGCAAGTTTGAGCTTTGGGATTGAACAAAGTAGTAGAGCAAAGAAAAGGGAAGAATATTTAAGTGTTAGCACCGACCAAAAGAATGGCACCAAGGAAACCAACCATTTCACCAAAGAAAACAAAGGGCAAGGGAAAGGGAAAGAAAATCATTTCTGTCATGAGCACCAACAAAGAATGGTACATGGAAATGCAATACCCAAATGGGGTATTGCTAGGAAAAGATTGGGAGTCACACTTGCAGAAGATGGCCGTAAGAAATTATAATCATTGCACGAGCACAACGGAGAAGGAAATGGCGCTAGAGGTGGTTTGACCAACTAACATTAGGATGTCATATGGAATGCCTATTTACAACGATGAGGTGAATTTCAAACTACAAAAGTTTGGGTTTTTGTAATTGTACAAGTTACCCTACTTTGGAAAACCTGAGTTCCTTTATTAATGGTTAATGTCATGCATGCATGAGGATCATTTTTATTTCACGGGGCATAAGATGTGCATCACACCACAACTAATATCCAATTTCACGGGCCTCAATTGTGAAGGAGATAACATTGATGATGATCTAAGTGATAAGGAGGCTATCGAGGAGACTGTAGCCGTTTATGACTACAAGAAGGGTTTGAGATACTTTGACATCTCAAAAATACTAGACCCGGTGATGAGGATGGCCACATGCTTGGTAACCAAGCTCAATGATCAAGAAATATGGACACAAGTAAACAAGGCATGGCTGAATGTATGCTGGAAGATATCATAAGGAACCATCTATAATTTTTCCTCTTTCATCATGGATGAAATTATAAGTAGCGCACACGAGGGAGAGAAGATACTCTTTGGTAATGTCCTCCTCAACATTGTGTTTCCATAGATTGGAGTGCCCGATGGACCAGAAAAATTTGTTTGGGAGTATCCAGAAGAGGATCCCTCACCCACAAAGAGGTTTTTGAAATATACTTGTGAAACCATGATGGCCGCTCACAAGGTGTGCCTAGAGAAATGATATAAGTGAATGTGTGATGCATTCAGGGCTAAGTGGAGGATCCCAAAGTAGTTACCCATGCTCGTGAGTGGAGAGGAAGATTTTTCAGTATACCAACACTTCTGCATTGGTAGATTTATGATGACAGATGGGAACATGAGTCTGTGGTGCAAACTACCCTTCTCCTTCACCGCGTTATACTTCCAAGTCAGAGTTAATCGATTTAAGGAGGCCAAGAGACTAAGGTTCAACCTTAGTGAGGTGGATTTACACCACCATGAGCTGTTCCAGAATTTTTTCTACCCAAAGAAGCATGTGTACATGGAGAGATACGTCTCTGATGAGATCCAGATGATGAAGCCTTTGACGCTGCCAATTGCAAGTAGGACCGCAGCAAGGGTGTCTATGCACATAGGGCCTGAATTTGAAAAAGGAACTTACTTTGAGAATGATGTCTCCATCCCTAAAGACCCCACAGGAAGGAAGAAGGCCACACCTAGAAAGAGAGAAAGAGGAGTGAAGAAGGTACCAAGTGTTCCAACTACACAGACGGTAAGTGCGTCGGAGACAAGCACTAAGACTAGTACGTACACGGGGCGGAAGAAGTATCTAGTTAAAGAAAAAACCCTAGAAGAATAGATGCTAGAGCATGAAGAACCCCTTTCCAAGGAGGAATTTCCAAGGAAAACATCACATGTCGAAGAGAAAGAAAAAGAAGAATCCCAGGTACTGGAATCCCAAGTAAGGAAGAAGTAGAAGGTGACAGATGAGGCCGATTCAGAAGAAACAGAAGACCTAAATGCCTACATCGATGATGATGAAGATGAACTAGGAGGTGAAGACCATCCCATCTATGTGATACATGATTCTAAAGAAGAATGAGATGAGGATTATAATGAAGGAGATGAGGAGAAGGAGGATGAAGAAGAGGTTGAGACCGAAGGTAAGGGGGTAGGCGGGGAAGAAGTTACAAAATAGAAAAAAACTCCAAGCCTCATGAAGGAACAAGTAGAAAATTTTGTAGAGAAATAAGTGGAAAAAATCCTCAAGGACCTGGTGGACCAATAAGTGGAACACAGCGTGGATGTGGTGATGAAGGAAGCTGAGGAGGAGAGCATGGGAAAAGAATATGGGAGCATGGAAGGAGATCCCAGTTTGGTTGTGAGCTTTCCAAAAGCTGCACACATAGGGAGGAAGAGTGTAGAACCATCACAAGTTTAAGGAATGGGCTACATTGATGATTCAAACAAGGTGTTGTGTGTGCACTTCCAGAGCACCGTGCTAACAGAACAGCTTTTAGCCATGACTTCATTTGATGCGGAAGGTACATACCCTCAGACAAGGAAAATTTTGTTATGGGCATTTGAGTCCCACATTGATGAGCCAAAATTTGAGGTAAGCCAAGGATCATTTATGAAATTGCTAAAGATAAAAGGTATAAACTCATTGGTGAATGCTTAGAGGCTGTCAAATGAACAGATCTTCAATGCACTCAAAAAATTCTCAGTTGATGTTGAAGCCAGGCTCTTCGAGAGAATTTACGGGGTAAAATTTCTAAAGGAAAAGGAAGAAGAGCTCAATGAAAATACCAAGGACTTGAAGCAGGAAGAGCTAATCAGTGCTTAGTTAAGGCATGAGTTAAAAGATGAAAAGGTAAGAGTGTGTGAGGCATACAAGAAATTAGAGATGATCATGAATGTCATTGTTCTAAAGCATCCAGACTTAATGCCACCCGCAAAAAAGTATGGATCATTCTTACAATGCCTAGAGGACTTGACCCTTATACTCACTATGGAGAGGCGACCACTTGCCCTAGAATCAGCGGAAGATGTATTGGCACACCAAGAGGAAGAAAATAAGATGAAGGTAGTGGAGATTGTTGCTCATTACAACAAGATCCTCGCCAATGTAAAATCTGTCATGTAAGTTTCTGAGGCTACCTATGACAACTGTACAGACAGAGATAGAGTGGAAAGTATCCTAGTTGCCACCCATGAGGCAAAACTCAAGGATTTCTAGGAAAATAACAAAGGGAATAGGGAGGAGCAAGACCAGATCCTAGCTAAGGTAGAAAATAAATCAGAGGCCATTGTGACCTTGGGGGGATCAATCAAGAACCGGCTAAAAGAATTATACCCTCAAATCACTCGGAGGATGGATGTACTCAAGAATTTGGGCAAGCAGCTAGAGGATATTGTGGAGATGATGAGTGCTAAGGAAGAGGAGCTTAGTTTTGAAGAGGTGAGCACCCTGGTGGGTGACCTGTCAACAAGCATAGAATGAGGTCAACACTTGGGGGAAGTTAGAAGATGATCTAAGGAAGGATTTTTCTCTCCTCCTCCAGAAGTAAATAAATTTCCTCATTCTTTCATTTTGTTCCCCATTTCTTCATTCCTTCATTCTTCCATTCCAACCTTTTGTAAGGATCCACCATTTTTTAATACTTTATTGAAGAGTGTTTCCAAGGGCAGAGAACAGGCATAGTGTGGGGTGATGTTGGGCCCCAAAATATTAGCTACGTACAAGAAATCACATGGGCACGTAGGACCTAGTTGAACAAGGGCACTCGGGTTGAGGCACGTAGGAAAATATTTTTGATAGGGTTTTGTAGAACATATGGTGTGCACACGCAAGGAAAAATGGGTTTTCTACTTAGCTACATTTGGCATCCCAGGAAGCACACGAGAAAAAAATGACCCTTATGGATAAGGTGTCAGCCTGGCGACTGCAGATCAAAAAGGGAATATTCCAAGCATGCGATAGAAGTTTCTAGAAGACATTATACGTACCCCAAAATGTACATACTGTATTACCAGAAAGAGGTTACGAAAACCCCAAATATGATTCAAGTCTATTCACAAAGTGTTCGGAATCGAGAATATCTCACCAAGTATATGTTTACATCCTAAATGCTTTATCCAAGCTCCGTGCGCTTTGTTCTATCATATGCCCCATTTTTCTTTTCATTTTGGTCTAAAGTGATAGGACCACCACCTTGCCTAGGTGGCGGTCCCGTGACCACTGCCCAGGATAGGCGGCGGCGGTCCTGTAACCACCACCCTGCATAAGGAGGTGGTCCATGTGCGTGTTTTCCAGAACATTCTGATGAATCACGTCAAATGTAAAAATTCAAGTTTCACCTGCATTCCTCAACCACTTTGGCTTGCATTTATGTTTTGGCCACCTGCTAAATACTGTTTTCCCTTTTTTTATAGTAAAATAGATCAATTTGGAGTTACCCTCTGGTAAATCCAAATGCTATAAATAGCCAGCTTGTTTTCAAACAAATGGCCCCTCTCCTTCTGTGTTTGATTATTCAGTTTGCTTGAAATTCTTGCATAAGTTTCAATAGTTTCATATTTTGCATGAGTTATCAGTCTCTCATTTCTGTATTAGTGATCATTTGATCTTCTTGCTTTCATCTTACTTCATTGTTGTCCCATACAATCAGTTTAGCATAAGATAGTTTCATTTTTTTTATTAGAATCCATTTAGAGTTACAAGTTTTGTTTGTCACAAGAGGTAGTTTCCAGAATTCTTGATGTATTTGCATTGTATTCCCACAATAAATCCTACTAGGAATTACATAGTCAAGCTATGTTCACTTGCACTATCCCTCTCTTACTTGCATTGTATTCGGTTTATATCCAAAGCTGCCATTTTTTTAGTATCTTCTTCTATTGACACTATCATATACACACTTTTCTGGATTCACGAGAACATGAAGGAACGAGGAGATCACACTGAGGGGACAAAGTCACACACAACTAGCATTTACACCTATTCTGTAAACTCCAGGTTTGAGCTATAAAATTTCTAGTTACAATATATCAAATAAAGTAGTAAATTATTTCATTTCAGTTAAAGCTCACTTTCGATATTGCCAGGGAAGCTATGGGGAATGATAGTTTCTGAGAAACTATGATTCATTTTTCACTTCTGAGGTAGGATCGGAAGTCTTTTGATTAAATTAGTTAGTTATTTAAATATTTAGGATAAATTCACAACTGCACAGGAAAATAGCTATACCAGGCTACCTTGCTTGTTTTGATTTTGTTATTAGATTAATTGTCCATTTTCTGAATATATTAGAATAGACTGCTCTTTTAATTTCGTTAAAATACTTCATCAAAAAATACAAAAATAAAAGAATATATGCATAGTGTAGATACATCTTTCATAATTAGTTTATTCATTTCAATTAAAATTGAATCATCTTTGTATGACAATCACGAGACCTAGAGAGCCCAGAGATTACATTTTTGAACCGGTGATACCTCAACCAAATCTCTCCACAACACTAGCTGACATAGATCAAGACCTTAGGATTCAGGTTTTTCAAATAACAATAAACCTACAAGAAATTAGTGAACAGTTGAGAGAGTTGAATATTGAAGATGACAAGGCATACACATTCGGGTCAAATAAAACCAACTATAGACTGCCTTGATAGGATATCTGTATGACTATACAAGAACTCAAAAGAGAACAAATATTTGGTTGCGATCCTTTAGTTCCATAACCCAATGCAAGAGACCTCCTCATCAACATAGATATTGGCTTACGTATTCAAGTTGCCAGAACACCCGTAATGTATTCTGAGAAAATCATACAACTTCTAGTTCTAAACATAGAAGCTGAAAAAGCTTACGACTATTGGATAGTCGAAAGAAGAGATTGACTCCTCATATGACCATAGGAGGTCCGCCACAACCACTAACTTACGGTTGTGATCCACAGGTCCCACAACCCAATGGGCCTACTGATCAATCAGACATTGACGTTGGTTTACGCACACTAATATTCATATCCTCACCACTTCCGCTAGACATCATTACAATAATTCTCTATATTAAACGTAGCAGCCAATCAGGCTAGGGATTTCTGGACTAGACCAGAGAATCATCCACAAAAATCTGGAGGACCCACTACACCTCTCATCACCATTCTCATGACCTTGTATGGAAATATACACGAAGCACCTACAGGTCATTTTCCACGTATCCAACAGCCAATAAATAGGATCTCGGTAGAGCTCAACATTGATTGGAGCCTCCGAGCAGCTATTATATCCGAACAATCCATTACACCAATTCAGGTTAGGAGGGCCTTCTTTGCCTTAGATTCACAGATTCCATTATTGTGTGTTGAGGATATAAGATTGCCCAACTAGTTTTTCTATATCCACATATATTCCATTCTCACCAGCTATCTCAGCACGACCTCGGGAGGTCAGGTATGAAGAAGAGCTGCTTATAGTTTTCATGCTTGTAGATTCTCATGCTTGTTTCATGTCACTTTTCTATCAGCTACAAAATTGGTGAACCCAACATGAAACAAACAACTGTTCTCCTTTTATTTTCATTTATTTCATCCACCTTCACTCTTTCCCATTATTTTGTGGGTATTCATATACCCCCCAAATATGTCGAGATACAACGCATATGGCAGACCTTCTCAGGTATCGAAGAAAATTATGGTCAAACAAATAGACAACTGTCACCCTCACTTTCTGCATGGGCTGACAACTATTCAAGTAATTACTTTTCATCACAAACTCCTCCTCAAAGAACTAGCTCTAGTTCTTCATTCCGAATTGAGGAGTTGGATCAGCTTACACAAACGCAACAACCAGAGCCCTCAGGCTCTAACAATATGATGTTTACTAGAGAGTCCACTTCATCTCCTCAGGTTTTGTTCAGACCACAAATCAGTAGACAGTCAGATCCACTCCCATTTTTGGATGAGGAGTATTTAGTGCACTATGCTAGAAGTGAACAACGCTTCCAAAACATGTACCCACCTATAGGAAGTTTGCAAATACAACCCGATACCCTACTCCAAGAAAACACCCCCATTCCTCCACCTATGGGAAATACTCTCAGTGAAGCTTGGCAGGGTAATGATCAATTCATAGTAGGGTATCATACCCTTTACAACCTCAAGGTGTACAACAAACACCATTAAGGAAAAACACTGTGTCTTCACCAATCGAGGTCATCTCAGCCTTAGTTGAGAAAGTTAGAGGATTGGAACTTGCTCAAGCAAATCAAAATTCATATTTCAGGGCAAGTAGGAATTCCCAACCCTCCACATCATCCCAGCCAAGTTGACCTCCTTACAGGAATAGGCACGTTAGGTATGCCTCCTCAACATTTGTATAACTATCAACAACAAACACCAACTAGAACCATGTTTTCAAATGCCGCTCTAGTTGAAAATATGATACCTCCCGACTTAGCACCAAACAACCCATACCAGAGCAATGCTCCTCCCTACTTAAACATCTATTCAAAATCACCACAAGGAGACATGTTCTCTTCTCCCGGGATGTTCGCTCAACCATAGGGATTTCCTTATGCCCCTGCAAATACATATGCCATGCCATATCAACAACCCATACCACCCCCACCCCCTCAGCAGGCACCATCAATGGTCGAAGCCTATGCAGTAGGACTTACTCAGAATATTTGAAAGAGCCCCTAGACTTCACCATATGAAGTGTCATGCTTCCAAGACCTCTTCCCAATTTACCCAAATACAAAGGGGAGGGAGATCCAAATGCACATATCAAGGCCTATGCCATGGCCATATGAGAATTACTCCCTTGGGATGGGGTTGTTGCTAAGATATTCCCTAAAACCTTAGAGGGTATTTCCCTTGATTGGTACTACAGAATACCTGAAGCCTCGATACACTCATTTAAACAACTCGTGTCAGAGTTTATCAAAGCTTTTGATATGAACAAATTATTGAGAACAGGAATCAGGGAATTCTTGCATATTAAACAAGAGCATAATGAATCCGCTGCTCATTTTATTCAAAGATGGCATACGGTTCTCTACTCATCAGCAAGTGCTCCAAACATGGATCAGATGGAACTATGTGATTTATTCCTTCATTCCCTCAATAGAGAGATAAAGGAATAATTCCAGAAGTTCCCACTAAGAACTTATGATGAAGTACTCGAGAGTGCTCTCCGAATAGATCAAGCAGCAATAGATAGTGGTCATAAGACATACAGAACAAATGAGAAATTAATCATTCCCAATCAAAACACTACGACCTATCCTAATGCCAGGAATACCAATCAAGGACCCAAAATCCTTAACAAAAACCGTGGGGTAACAACAGATGGAGTAACTAACCAAGTTAAAAGAGAAAACATTGTAAACATTTCACCACCCATTAACAATCAACGAAATAACAACTTTACTCCAACAATCAATGCGGTGGATTTTAATCGTCCATCACGACAACAACAACAACAACAATGGAAAATCCAGACACAAGGTCCAAATCGAAACCCAACTGGATATCAAAGTCAAAACCAAAGGCAACAACCTCAAAATTTTAACTCTAACAACCAACAACCTTATCAGAATTTTAGACCATAACAAGTTTCAAATCAACAACCTCGAAACTATAATCCCAATTTGTATTGTGGTTTCCACAAGATTCAAGACCATGATACTAGGACTTTATGTGACTACAATAAATTCATGCAGTGTTTTCTAGAAGACCAAAAACAACTCTTTATAGATATGTTCTTAGCAAATTCTGTAATACCCACGCCAAACACTTACACAGGGGCAGTCTCCCCTCAAAATGCACCCCTCAAGATCTTTAACGATCCACTCCCAAATCATTCTAACAATAACATGTTAGATCCAAGAAGAATGAAAAAGGGTGTTATGACAGGAAATAATGATCATGAAGCTTCAACTTCATTAAGTCCACCGGTCACACCCCAATTAGGAACTCGACCAGCAAACCAAGATAGTTGGCCTAGTAGAGCTAGACACCGAGCTACCCATAGAAACCATAACAAGAACATGGGATTATTCTTCTCAACCAGTTCCAAGCTATCCATTAGAACCAGAAAACATTCAAAAAACATTGGTAAAACCCATAGGCACTTATGATTTAATTAATGACTTAACAAAGACCTTCTCTCATATTTCCTTCTTGGATTTGTTGAAGAACTCTCCCACCCATAGGGCTGCTCTCTTAGAAGCATTAGGCCTTGGTCATTTAATTAACATCACTCCTCCTTTAGAAACACAAGTAAACCATGTACACTTTGATGTCTACCCTCTAGGGCAGACAGATAGGGATACTGAGTTTATATTTGACATAAGTAAAATGCCAACAGACATTGAAATCACGTGTAGAGGTGACCCAGCCTTGCATTTGCAAGTATGGGTTTACAATAATTATGTTAAATGTGTAATGATTGACGATGGGGCAGCAGTTAACATAGTCCCCTTCACTTTTCTTCAAAATCTAGGATATGGAGAAACAAATTGTTCCACAACACGAAATACGCTAAGAGGTTATGATAGCCTCAAAGCCACTTCAATTGGAACCATAGTTTTACCAATCACCTTAGGACCCAAGACTTTCCTCATCGAATTTTATATTATAGATCGGGAAATCAATTATAATATGATCCTGAGTCGACCATGGATACACCACATGAAGGCAATCCCTTCTATGTTATTCTAGGAAATAAGATTTTTGCACTTAGGGAAAATATTTATGGCACAAGGTAACCCAAAACCCTTCTATATACACCTAGCTAACTTGAAGAAAAGACCAGGCGTTCACTCTGAGTTTGAACTCCCAATAAATCAACTTAACAAACCAATTAATTCAAAACCAGAAGAGAAGTTGATACCTACAACACAATTACAAATTACAAATCTAGTCGAGGGCATTCCAGCACTCAAAAATGAGACTAATGTCATAGAAACAGTATCATTAGGGACTACCGCAAAAATTTTTGAATTACTAGAGAAAGATCTACCCATTCTCCTACCATTTGATTCTATGGGTATGGGATACACCCTAGGAATTGGTTCCCTTCCATCAGAAAAAGTTTGTATGGTAGAAGTAACTGAGGTAGAAGAAATAGACATGATGAATATCCCAACATCCATTTTTCCAAGAAAATATTGGACTCTCCACTTTGATGGAGCTAGATTTCACTTTGGAGCTGGGGCAGGTGTGATCTTCACTTCTCCCGAGGGAAATATCCTACCTTTTTCCTTTAAATTAAACTTTGAATGTACAAACAACGGGGTTGAGTACAAAGCCCTCCTCCTTGGCCTCATCATAGCCAAAAGAATGGGTGTCGATAACATTAGAGTGCTAGGAGACTCGTAACTAGTTGCAAACCAAGTCTCTGAGGTATATGAGACTAGAGCTGAACATTTACAACTCTACAAAATGGTGGTATTAAATCTAAGCAAAGGATTCAACTTCATATCAATTGAAGCAATCCCACGAGAGTAGAACCTTCTCACAGATTCAATAGCAACCTTAGCTTCCCGTTTTACTCCAAACAGTAAGTTGGAAAACACAAGTTTCACAGTATCACTTCGTACTGAACCGTTGGTGCGTAAAATACCAATAAACCTGCTCCTGACTCATATAGAAGTTGAGAATGAGTTTTCTATCCTGGATCACTTTGATAGTGATAGATTCACTCTCAAATATCTAAACACCTATGTGGAGCTACATCTCGCTCATCACATAGTAGATCTTTCCCTAATACCACATTCCTCTTCCTATTTTGGAAATCCCATGATAGAGTCTCCTCCGCAAAAGGATCTCGATATCTACGAGGTTAGAGAATGGAGAAATTTTGGAACTACCTCTGGCCCCACCTGAATTTGAAGAAGGAAACGCTTCCTTGATTGAAGAAACAATTGACATAAACATTGGAATGGAGGAAGAACCAAATATTTTAAAATTAGGATCCCTTTTAACTCCAGAGGAGATAGAAATACACACCCAAATCCTTAAGGAACATCAAAAGGATTTCGCGTTTAACTACAAATAAATGACAGGAATTACACCACATATCATGGTACATAATCTTGTCACCAAACCAGATGCAAAGCCAATTAAACAAAAGTCAAGACCAATGAATCCAAAAGTGGCTCTCATGGTGAAAGAAGAAGTAATGAAACTTCTCCAAGTAGGATTCATCAAACCAGTTGACTATTCACAATGGGTATCTAAAATTGTTCTTATTCTAAAAAAGAATGGGAAGATATGCATTTGCATAGACTTTCAGGATATTAACAAAGCTTGTCCCAAAGACGACTTCCCATTGCCATCCATTGACGTCATTTTTGATGCAACAGCCAGATTTGAACTGTTGTCCCTCATGGATGGGTTTTTAGCGTATAATCAGATTAAAATATCTGAACAAGATCAAGCCAAGACAACATTAATAACTCCTTGGGGAACTTACTGTTACACTGTCATGTCGTTCGGTTTTAAGAATGTCGGCGCTACATACCAGCGAGTAATGAAATACATATTCCATGACCTTATTCATAAAATTGTGGAATCCTATGTGGATGATTTGTTGGCCAAGGCCAAGAAGAGCTGTGATCACCCCAAGGTACTCTGTATCATTCTCTCATGATTGATCGAGTATGGCATCACCTTGAACCCAAAGAAATGCATATTTGGTGTGACAGGAGGCAAGCTTCTGGGTTACATTATATCCTCACGAGGGATTGATGTTGATCCAGTGAAAATCTGGGCTATTCTTGAAATGATTCCACCATCAGAAGAGTCTGGTATTAGATCATTTCTTGGGAAACTAGGTGCAATCCGAAGGTTCATCCTAGATTTAAGTTTTGATATTCATCCAATCAACAATCTATTAAAGAAATATTATAGCATTGATTGGATAGAAGAATTCAATGAGGCCTTCGAAGTAGTTAAACACTTCTTGTTGTCTCCTCCCATGCTAATGCCTCCCAGACCAGATCATCCTTTGATCCTGTATTCACGGGATACTGATGTCTCGCTAGCCTATATGCTGGCTCAAGAAGACAATGATAAATGAGAACATGTAGTCTATTTCATTAGTTGAACATTGCTTGATTATGAAACACGTTATACATAGGAAGAGAGAGAATGCCTTGCCATAGTCTTTACAACCAAATGTTTAAGACATTACATGTTAAACCAAGAAACAAGGGTCATTGTAAAGACAGATCATTTACAAACATTCCTCACACAAGGGTCTTTATCTAAAAAGGTTGGATGTTTCATAACTTTAATGGGAAAATTTGAATTAACATTTGTAAACCAGAAATCTGTTAAAGGAAAAATCACTGCAGACTAGTTAGCTGACAATCCGTTAGATGGAGGTGATCTGGTAAATTTGGACTTTCCCGATGAGTGCATATACTTTGTCGAAACCAAACCCCCCATCTCTACATTCCCTTGGTACACCAATATCATCAATTTTATCATGGACCATATGTACCCAGAAGGTGCCACATCGCAACAAAGAAGGTGGCTACACATTATCACTGCTAAATATGTTATCTTAGAATAAGTGCTCTACTGTAAAGCCTTTGATGGAATGCTTTTAATATGCGTTGACATTGAAGAATCCAAAAGATTATTTATGAATCCCATAGTGGGATATTTGGAGGCCACTTTGGTGGTCACACCACTACTCCCAAAATACATTGAATGGGCTATTTATGGCCCACTCTAGAACATGACGTGATAGAGTTTGTGCATAAGTGCCATAAATGCCAAGAATTCTCCCATGAGATTCACATGCCAGCACAATCTCTGCAACTGATAGCAACCCCGTGGCCTTTCTCCATGTGGGGTCTAGATTTGATAGGGAAATTCTATCCCTCGTGAACAGATGGACATAACTTTATAATTACGGCCACATAATATTTTACCAAATGCGTAGAGGCCATGCCTCTCACCACCGTGCCAGGTTCTGTAATCACTAGGTTTATTTTGAATCAAATCATTTGTAGGTACGGTGTCCCATAAGTCATTATCTCAGATAATGGCACATCCTTTAAGAATGATGAGTTCCATAAATTATGAAGTAAATTCAAGATAAACCATCATATGGCCTCTCTTTACTACCCTCAAGCCAATGGATAAGCCAAAGTAACAAACAAAACATTAAAAGCTATTCTCCTCAAAACAGTTAAGGAGAATAAACAGGATTGGCATTTAAAATTATACCCAACCTTGTGGGCCTATCGAACCTCAATAAGAACACCAATGGGAGAAACCCCTTTCTCATTAGTATTCAAGGTAGAAGAAATTCTCCCACTTAGGGTCGAAATACCTAGTCTCTGCATCTCATTATAAGGGATTCTGGGAGAAGAAGCCTATAGAGAGGCATGCCTCTCTCGACTAGAAAGCCTTGATGAGGCCAAGCTGAATTCCGAACAGTGACACAGAGCCTATGCTGATTGGATGTGTCAGAAATATAACAAAAAAGTCTATGGGTGATAAATATATGAGGGAGATCTAGTTCTAAGACTAGACAGCCAGATTGATAAGAAAACTGACGAAGGAAGGAAGTTCCGGCCTAAGTGGTTGGGCCCATACCGAGTCATGAAAGACTAAGGAAATGGTGTGTATCTCTTGTGTACACTAGAAGGTGAGGAGTTCAATGAAATAGTCAATTCCTTGGATCTTAAATGGTTTTACGCGTAAGGCATCAACGTCACCATTTGTATATTATATCTACCTACATTGCATTAGTCACTTAGTTGTTTCATTTTGTTCACTCATTTTGTAACAATTGTGGTCAAGGAACTTATTCTTAAGCAATTCATTACAAGCTTTTGAAAATATTGGAAAAAGAATTAAAAATCATATCTCTTCAGTTTTCATAATATCATCAAATGATTCCAAAATATTTTCATCAAGATCGACAGACAAATATAGATGAAAACCATACCAAGGCCTGCATACTTGGTTTTTCTCTTCTTTCTACTAGGTGAAGTTGTTCTTACCTACGATATGTTCTAGAAGCTTCTTGGTGTCACATATATCCCTCTTACATCTCTTTAAAATAAGGATATTCCAAAATCACAGATCAAAAGTGTCAAAATCAAATAGAATAAAAAATACCAAGCAAACAGAATATTTTATTTTACACACTTTTGTGCCCCACCAACCTTCAGTGATAAGCCCGCATCTCTTACTAGTGATGCGAGGTTAGGAAAGGAAATAAGTGCCCTTACTCACCTATATCCTACCTTTGGTGACAAACCCATGCTTCTTACTAGTGGCATGGGGCAGGGTGTGGGGGGACTATTCACACAAATTAACAAATCTTGGTATTTTTGAAATACAAATAAAATTATATTAAGTGAAAATAAGCGTCCAAATTCCAAAGAGATCAAATACTCAAAACCAGATTTTGTCAACCAGGTTGCCATTTATAAGATCTAAGTCTAGATAAATTGGAAAGTAAGTTGCCTTCTGAGCTTGGTGGTAGTTTTGAGTAGGGTAAGTGTGTAGGTCTAAGTTGTTATGTTTGTGGAACCTATTTTCATGTTAGAGTGTGGTACACCTTCTATGTGTTACACTCAGGTATTTTTACGGCAGTCCCACTTGCCAGTGAGCGGGACAGGGGGGTTCGAGGGCGAAGCCCCTGAAGAAAATTTTCATGGGTGGTTTATTAACCCATAGGTAATGGGTAACCGTTATGGGCTGTTTTTGGGCCCATGGTTTTTCGATACCCATTGTTTTGATACCCATGGTTTTTGCCCATGGTTTTGATACCCACGATTTTATATCAAACTGCTTAAACAATTGTCTATTTATATGGTCTTATGTATACGATAGATATACAAGCAAATGTATTGCAGATGTGCTTTGAATTTGGGTGTGAATTATGTAGAGTTTGTTGAGCATAGCTCCAAATGGATCTGGGTATTGTATTGAGAGAGTGGAAGCTTGTAATAAAATCTGAGCAAGCGATTATTGGTGGATGTAGCCCAAATTGGGTGAACCATGTTAAATCTTGTCTCTCTGTGTTGTGTTATTTATTCTGCACTTTTGTTTGAGATCTGTAATTTTTTTTACATATTATTTTCTACTGTTGTGATTCTGTAAGGGATTATTCTGCATATTTTATCTCTTATTCCCTAACAATTGCTATCAGAGCCTGGTTTGGTTTGCTGAAGTGTTGAATCACAAGGAAAGTTTTTAGCTTGAGTGGGAGCTATGGCAGATGATGGAAGATCTAGGGTTGATAAATTCAACGGGTAGAATTTCAGTCTTTGGAAGATGAAGATGGAATATTACCTTTATCAGAAGGATCTTTATACTCCACTGTCTGAGAAGGTGAACAAACCCTTGAGTATGACAGATACGGAATGAGATTTGTTGGATTGGAAGGTACTTGGAACGATCTGGCTATGTCTTGCATCTTCGGTATTATTTAATGTTTCAAAGGAAAAGACTACAAAAGAACCAATGGATGCATTAGGGAAGTTGTATGAAAAACCCTCTGCCTCTAATAAGATATTTTTAATGAAAAATTTGTTTAATATGAAGATGTTTGAGAATGGTTCAATAGCAGATAATTTAAATTATTTCAATATGGTTGTGAATATGCTAGCTTTGATTACAATAGAATTTGATGAAGAAGTTAGGGCTTTATTAATTCTGTGCTCTTTACCTGAAAGTTAGAATAGCCTGGTAATGGTGGTAAGCAACTCGGTTCCAGCTAACTCGAAGTTGAAGTTTGAGGATGTTGTAGGGGTGATTCTAAGTGAGGAAATGTGAAGAAAAATATCTGGTGAATCTTCTACTTCAGGGAATGCTTTAACAGTGGAAACTAGAGGGAGACAGAAGAATAGAGGAAACCGTGAAAAATCAAAGGATCGGGCAAGGTCAAAATCCAAAAGCAAGATAGTATGCTAGCACTGTGGAAAGTCTGGGCATGCAAAGAAGGATTGTTGGGAGATTCAGGATAAGAAGAAACAACAGGAAGACAACAAGGAGGCAAATGTGGCATTGGGTAATGTATGTCAGGATGCTTTTATTCTTTCTTTGGATAATATTAATGAATCTTGGGTTTTATATTTAGGGGCTTCTTTTCATGCTACTCCACATAGGCATTATTTTGTTAATTATGTTCAAGGGGATTTTAGGCATGTTTTTCTTGGTGATGATGAGCCTTACAGTATAGTTGGAAAAGATTTTGTTTAGGTTAAGATGTAGAATGGAAATACATGGCTATTGAAGGATGTCAGACATGTGCCTACATTAAGGAGAAATTTGATATCGGCGGGGCAATTGGGAAGTGATGGTTGTACTGTGATATTTACAGCTGACTCTTGGAAGCTCACCAAGGGTGCTCTTGTGGTGGCAAGAGGTAAGAAGGTTGGAACCTTGTATTTAACCACTAATAGTACTAATGATTGTAATCTTGTGGCTTCAAATGCAGATACAACATTATGGAAGTATAGCCTCGGTCATATGAGCCATAAGCGCATGGACATCATAAAGAAGAATTTTCCTAGATATACAGAAACAGGTTTAGATTTCTGTGAGAACTGCATATAGGGGAAACATAAGCGAGTAAGGTTTCTCAATGTTGGACCTACGAAGAAAGAGAGTAAGTTAGAGCTGGTACATTCTAATGTGTAGGGGCCAGCTCAGGTATCATCTCTTGGGGGTTCGAGTTATTATGTTACTTTTATTGATGATGCAATAAGGAAAGTTTGGGTTTATTGTATTAGAAAAAAATCTGATGTATTTAATACTTTTGTTAAGCGGAAAGCCTTGGTAGAGAATGAAACAAGCCTTAACTTAAAATGTCTCAGGTCAGATAATGGAGGGGAGTATTGCAGTAATGAATTTGATGATTATTGTTCTAAGAATGGAATCAACAGGCAAAAGATGGTTCCAGGAACCCCACAGCAGAATGGGGGTGTCAGAAAGGATGAACTGAACAATAATGGAACGTGCTAGGAGCATGAGGATACATTCAGGACTGCCTCTTTATTTTTGGGCAGAAGTAGTGAGCACAGCTATGTACTTGATGAATAGAGGACCCTCAAGTGCCTTGGATGGAGGCATACCTGAGGAGGCTTGGTACGATAAGAAAGTCGATTACTCATTTCTTAGATTCTTTGGATGTTAGGTGTTTGTTCATATTGACAAAGATGATAGGACCAAGCTAGAGGCTAAATCCGAAAAATGCACTTTTATTGGTTATGGTGGTGATGACTTTGGATTTAAATGTTCGAGTATTAAAGACAAGAAAATCATTCGGTCTAGGGATGTGGTCTTTAATGAGAAAGTCATGTATAAGCAACAGCTACAGGAAAAAAAGGAAGAATCCAAGAAAGGATATGTAGTGGTAGAGGATCTTCCAGATGGGAAAGTGACCCATGAATCAGTTCAAGAACCTACTCAACAAGAACCCCAAACTCCTACAGTGAGGAGGTCTTCTAGGGTAAGAAAAGAACCTGAATGTTTTTCTCCTTCTCTTTATTATTTATTACTCACTGATAGTGGAGAGCTAGAGAGCTTTGATGAAGCAATGCAGGTAAATTCCAATAAGAAGTGGGAGAAAGCCATAGATGAGGAGCATAATTCTCTCATGGAGAACCAGACTTGGGATTTGGTGAAGCTACCGGAAGGCAAAAGAGCATTGCAGAACAAGTGGGTGTACAAATTTAAAGATGAAGAAGGAGGAAAGAAAAGATGTAAGGCCTGGTTGGTGGTCAAGGGGTTTACACAGAAAAAAGGTATAGATTTTGATGAGATTTTTTCTCCTGTAGTAAAAATGACTTCTATCAGAATTGTTCTTGGAATAGTTTGCAGCAGAAGACTTGCACTGAGAACAGTTAGATGTAAAGATTGCATTTCTCCATGGTGATTTGGAGGAGGAGCTATATATGCAGAAGCTAGAAGGATATGAAGTCAAAGGTAAAGAGGAGATGGTGTGAAAACTGAAGAAGAGATTGTATGGCTTGAAACAAGCTCCACATCAATGGTATAATAAGTTTGATAGCTTCATGATGGAGCAAGGTTATATTAGATGTAATTCAAACCATTGCATGTATACAAAGAAATTTGAGGATGGAATTTATATTATCTTGTGTTTGTATGTTGATGACATGTTGGTTGCAGGTAAAAACATACAGGAAATAAAAGTACTCAAGAAATAGCTAAGTGAATCCTTTGATATGAAGGATTTGGGGGCTGCCAAAAAAATCCTTGGTATGAGGATAACTCGGGATAGGAAATAACGGAAGCTGACTTTATCTCAGGACGAGTACATTAAGAAGGTATTGGATAGGTGTAACATGCAAGATGCTAAACCGGTTGGGACTCCTTTGGCAGGCTATTTTAAGTTATCAAAGGAGTAGTGTCCCAAGACAGAGCAAGAAAGAAACCATATGTCCAAGGTACCTTACTCATTAACGGTTGGCAGTTTGATGTATGCTATGGTATGCACTAGGCCTGATATTGCCCATGCACTAGGAGCTGTGAGTAGATTTATGAGTGACCCAAGTAAGAGCATTAGTAAGCAATAAAGTGGATCCTTCGGTATTTGAGAGGGACCATGGGGATAGTTTTGTGCTACAGTGGATCAGACACCACTTTACGTGGTTATGTAGATTTAGACATGGCTGGAGATGTTGACAACAGGAGGAGCATGACAGGTTATATTTACACTATAGGTGGGACAACAGTAAGCTATATTTCACGGCTTTGTCAACCATGAAGGTTGAGTATGTTGCTGCCACAAAGGCAATCAAAGAGATGATTTAGTTATAACAATTACTAGAGGAGTTGGGCATAAGCAGGAGGAATGTAAGTTGCATAGTGATAGTCAGAGTGTTATACACCTAGCTAATAACTCTGCTTTCGACTCTAGGACGAAGCATATACAGTTGAGATATCACTTCATCAGGACAGCTTTGGAGGAAGATACGTTGAAGTTGGAGAGTATTCATACCAATCAAAATCATGCAGACATGATGACCAAGGTGGTCACAAGGGATAAACTAAAGCTATGTTCAACTTTGGTTGGCCTTCGTGGATGAGAGTGAAGGGTTGAGAAGCTTGCTCAGTGAAAATCAGTCTCCAAGTGGGAGATTGTTATGTTTGTGGAGCCTATTTTCATGTTAGAGTGTGATACACCTTCTATGTGTTACACTCGGGTATTTTTACAGTGGTCCCGCTCGCCAGTGAGCGGGTCAGGGGCTTTGGGGGCAAAGCCCCAAAGTAAATTTTCATGGGTGGGTTCTTTAACCCATGGGTAATGGGTAACCGTTATGGATTGTTTTTGGGCCCATGGTTTTTTCGATACCCATTGTTTTGATACCCATGGTTTTTGCCCATGGTTTTGATACCCACGGTTTTGTATCAAACTGCTTAAGTAATTTTCTATTTATATGGTCTTATGTATATGATAGATATACAAGCAAATGTATTGCAGATGTCCTTTGAATTCGGGTGTGAATTCTATAGAGTTTGTTGAGCATAGCTCCAAACGGATCTGACTATTTTATTGAGAGAGTGGAGGCTTGTAATAAAATCTCAACAAGTGATTCTTGGTGGATGTAGCCCAAATTGGGTGAACCATGTTAAATCTTGTCTCTCAGTGTTATGTTATTTATTCTACACTTTTATTTGAGATATGTAATATTTGTTGCATATTAGTTTCTACTGTTGCGATTCTATAAGGGATTATTACACATATTTTATCTCTTATTCCCTAACATAAGTTTGGTTCCTGTCACTAGTTTGTCTATCTCTCATCATTTCATTCGGTCAAACTCATACAACTTGCTCCCTACCCAACTCTTGGCGATGAGCCCTCGCATCTTACTAGTTGTGTGGAGTTAGGAGTGGGGCAAGTTCATCTTCTTATCATTATACATTCATCACGTTTTTCTGAAACAAGAAGAAACAACGAACATTTCCTGGAGAAGCCAAAAGTTCAATACTACAATATGTTTGCATCATCACATATCATAATTACAAAACAAATCAAAGAGAAACATTATGTTATCACTTGTCATCGATTGCATACATTCTGAAAAGCATATAAAATAAGAGATTCTAAAAACATCTAGTATACACATGGGAAACGAATCATAAAAATTCTAGACGCAAAAAGATCTAGATCCAAAAAGATATATATATAAATGAATCATGTTTTATGTATAATGACATCATGCACTAGGCATGGCCAAAATGATCAATGAGCCCGGAAAATACAAAAACACTCATATAAATATCTGACCAAAAATCACTACAAAAAGACACCATGATCTCTCAATACCTATGAGATCCCTCAAAAGGTGCACAACCTCGTCTAGGAATCCTCCTGCGACGACACTCTAAATGAACTGAGGGCTCGTGATCACGACTAGTAGTTATGGTCTCACTGTGAGAATGACTCCTCCTCATCAAGCACTCAGTGGTCCTATATCTAGCTACCTCAGCACAGAGAGAAGTCATGATCTTTGCCACCTTCCAGACAGGGGAAAACACGTCAGTATGTCTACCAGCTACTGAAGGCTCTCCCACGTTCGTAGTAATTTTGGCCCATGTACTCTCTGAAGGGAGTAGTAGAGTTTCTACACACACCTAGTGAATCAAGTCTCGCTATCCCTCAGCATTCACTGCACATAAAAAAGGAGAAATAAATAAGTTAGAAAGTTGTCCTTGATAAAGTCAAAAACAAACAAAACAACAAAAGGAAAATATCAACTAAACAATTCTAACTAAAACAAAATCGAGAAAAGAGTAGTAACTCACTCAGATCTCCAGGCATCCAGGTGGGATCTCTAGGATCTACACCTACCACAGACCCAGCCACTGACTGTGGAACGTTCCCTAAATCTGGAAAGAGGTGACGTACTGCTACGGACTCATCATCTCCCCCAATGTCCCGAGAAGGAAACTCCTCTGAGATCAGGGTCACCTTCTCTGCACTCTCCTCCGCCCTCTCAACCCTTAAGATGTCCTGAGTGTCATACCACTCAGATTCACTCTCATCATCCCCAGCCATCCCACCTGTCTCGTCTCCCTCTGTCTCCTCTCCTATGAACTCCTCAGAGTCTGAGTCCACATCAATAGGCTCATCACTCTCTCCACTATGAGCAATACCGGCTCCGATCTGAAGTAAAGGTGCTCGAGAAGCACAGGATACCCCTTGGGAACGAACCACCCACCTAGCTACAATGGGAACTCCAATAATGATCATGGTCCAACCTCGGCCTCTAGGTCCTCCCCTGGCCTCACGAATAGACCTGTATACTGACCCCGCTGGAGGAAACATATCAATGTAGGGGAGGCCAAACTATTGTGGCACTCTGTCAAAGGGGTGGATCTCCAACTTCCTTGTCCTGTTTATCAGCTGACTAGTAGTATAGCAAGCGATCAATGTGTGTGCCTCCTCTCCCCATAACCCTGTCATGGCCTGATAAGGAGTGGCCTCCATGTCTGCAATAGTCAAAGAAGCCATTGGCTGGTGTGACATCCTAAGTATGGTCATCCTTGTCCACCTCGCTGCCCTAAAATCCCTAGGATCCTCTACCTGTACACCTCTCCCATAGGGAATGACGCACTCATACACCAAACTCATGACTAGAGTAGGCTCAATGACTGCCCCTATAATCTGACCACCCTATACAAATCATGATAGGTTGTCGCAAGGATGTCTGCTCCCCAAGCATAAACATGGCCATGTGTCTTAATATGTGCAATGATAGGTGCCCAGCAGTATAAAAAAGTATCCCCTCCCTTGTCCCCAATCAACCGTGAGGCAATGATGCCCATAATAGCCTTGCGGAGCACAGGGATGTTAAAAACAACAATAGAACAGACCTTCACCCCCTTCTTTGACCCCATGGAAACAATAGCATCTCCCATATATGTGGCCCACTGAACCATCTGAGATCTAGACAGTTCTATCTTAAGAGACAATCACCTCCTAAGAATCGGGACCCCCAATAAATGGTAGACATCTTCAAGGGTGATGGACCACTCACCCCTAACTTTTGGAAATCGGAAAGTGCTCAAATCTGCATCCTAGTATGAAAATAAGTCACACAATATGTGACTAGCAGGTGCAACATGTGGGACTTGGGCAATCCTCTAAATGCTAGCCCTCTGTAGAGTATCCTACTCAACCTGAGTAAGTGCCTCTAGCACTACAGGGAGCCAATCACACTCCCTCTCTCTGCTCCATCTGATGTACTCCTCCTTCTTCTTCGTTCACCCAAAATAGAGAAAAAGAGTAAGTTAGTAACATAATCCAACTGGAAAAATCATCAAGAACATATAAAAATGTAAAAATAATCAAGTAATACATCTCTTTTTGCATTTTTTTTGAAACCGCCGCCTTGTGTAGAGCGGCAGTTTCGTAACCACCACCCTCTATGGCAATGGTCCTATAACCTCCGCCTTATGGGGCGGCGGTATTCTAACCATCGCCTTCATAGGGCGATGGTCCTGTCCCGAATCGGCAAAATGCCCCTTAAGCCCTAAAACAATAAAAAAATGCAAAAATACATCATTTTGGATGAAATGAAGACCTACCCTATGGGCGCCCCCCCTAAAGACTCATTTAAGACAAACATTTTTGAAAATAATCCCCCCAGGACAAATATTTTTAAATTTCTATATTTTGGATTTAAAAATGATAAAATGAGAAGAACTAACCTAAGACTTCGTGGGTTGAGGTCCTACTCTCAAAGGCATGATCACGATCTCACAATGAACGTTTTGACTATACTCACATTGAAAACGGTCACCGTGGGTCCCAGAGCTCAAAAACCACCAAATCGATGAGCGTAAATGAATAGTAAAATGAGTTTGTTTTACATATATATATTATTCTAATTTTGTTTTGAGTGTTCTTTCGTAGAGTTGGAGCACCAATGGAGGTAAGTTATTATCCCCACACAAATGGTAAGTCCTCATTTCATATTATTTTAGTATTTTTTGATTTGTTTTGTCTATCTGCACTTGAGTCCTCTTTTCATTTTTCAGATAGCGGGAATTTAGGTGGCGACATTTAGACACACAGGCGTGTCAGGTATAGCTTCTAACTCCCCATTTTGGGACCACCATACTCGGACCCACCATTTTATGCCTCTTCATGGCTAAAACGCTTCTCCGAGGGGGCAATATGTATGTACCCAAAAATGTAGGTACTATACTATCGGAAAGAGGTTACGGAAACCCCAATGATAATTCCGGTATCTTTGCAAGGTGTTCAAAATCCTAAAAAATATCACCGAGTATATGTTTACATCCCAAATGCTTTATCCAAACTCCATGTGCCTTGTTATGTCCTCTGCCCCCTTTTTCTTTGCATTTTTGTCTTAGCTGACAGGACCGCTGCCCTACCTAGGCAACGGTCCCGTGACCACCACCCAACATAGGGTGGTGGTCCTGTAACCACTGCCCTACACAGGATGGCAGTTTTGTGCACATTTTCCAGAACATTCTGACAATCGCATTAAACATAAAAATTCAAGTTTCACCCTCATTCCTCAACCACTTTGGCTTGCATTTATGTTTTGGCCACTTGGTAAATAGTGTTTTCCCTTTTTTTATAGTAAAAGAGATCACTTTGGAGTTACCCTCTGGTAAATCCAAATTCTATAAATAGCTAGCTTGTTTTCAAAAAAATGGCCCCTCTCCTTCTGTGTTTGATTATTCAGTTTGCTTGAAATTCTTGCATAAGTTTCAATAGTTTCATATTTTACATGAGTTATCAATCTCTCATTTCTATATTAGTGATCATTTGATCTTCTTGCTTTCATCTTGCTTCATTGTTGTCCCATACAATCAGTTTAGCATAAGATAGTTTCATTTTTTTTATTAGAATCCATTTAGAGTTACCATTTTTATTTGTCAAAAGAGGTAGTTTCTAAAATTCTCAGTGTATTTGCGTTGTATTCCCACAATAAATCCTGCTAGGAATTACATAGTCAAGCTCTATTCACTTGCACTATCCATCTCTTACTTGCATTGTATTCGGTTTATATCCAAAGTTGCCATTTTTCGAGTATCTTCTTCTACTGACACTATTATATACACACTTTTCTGGATTCACGAGAACACGAAGGAACGAGGAGATCACACTGAGGGGACAAAGTCACACATAACTACATTTACCACTGTTCTGTAAACTCTAGGTTTGAGCTATCAAAGTTCTAGTTACAATATATCAAATAAAGTAGTAAATTATTTCATTTCAGTTAAAGCTCACTTTTGATATTGCCAGGGAAGTTGTGGTGAATGATATTTTCCAAGAAACTATGATTCATTCTTCACTTATGAGGTAGGATCAGAAGTCTTTCAATTAAATTAGTTAGTTATTTAAATATTTAGGATAAATTCACAACTACACAGGCAAATAGCTCTACCATGCTACCTTTCTTGTCTTGATTTTGTTATTAGATTAATTGTCCATTTTTTGAAAATATTAGAATAACTGCTCTTTTAATTTCGTTAAAATACTTCATCAAAAATACAAAATAAAAGAATATATGCATAGTGTAGATACATCTTTCATAATTAGTTTACTCATTTTAGTTAAAATTGAATCATCTTTGTATGACAATCACAGGACCTAGAGAGCCCAGAGATTATGTTTTCGAACTGGTGGTACCTTAACCAAATCTTCCCACAGCACTAGCTGATATAGATCAAAACCTTAGGATTCAGGTTTTTAAAATGACAATAAACTTACAATAAATTAGTGAACAATTGAGAGAGTTGAATATTGAAGATGACAAGGCATACACATTCTGGTCAAATCAACCCAACTATAGACTGCCTTGATAGGACCTCCACATGACTATATAAGAACTTGAAAGAGAACAAATATTTGGTTGCAATCCTTTAGTTCCACAACCCAATGCAGGATACCTCCTCATCGACACAGATACTGGCTTACGTATTCAAGTTTCCAGAACACCCATAAGGTATTCTGAGAAAATCATACAACTTCTAGTTCTAAACATAGAAGTTGAAAAAGCTTACAACTATTGGATAGTCGAAAGAAGAGAGTGACTCCTCATATGACCATAGGAGATCCGCCACAACCACTAACTTACGGTTGTGATCCACAGGTCCCACAATCCAATGGGCCTACTGATCAATCAGACATTGATGGTAGTTTACGCACACTAATATTCAAATCCCCACCACTTTCACCAGACATCATTACATAGTTCTCTATATTAAACGTAGCAACCAATTAGGCTAGGGATTTATGGACTAGACCAGAGAATCATCCATAAAACTTCAGAGGACCCACTACACCTCTCATCACCATTCTCATGACCTTGTCCAAAAATATACACGAAGCACCTACAGGTCATTTTCCACGTATCCAATATCCAATAAATAGGATCTCCGTAGAGCTCGACATTAATTAGAGCCTCTGAGTAGCTATTATATCTGAACGATCCATTACACCAATTCAGTTTAGGAGGGCCTTCTTTGCCTTAGATTCATAGATTCCATTATTGTGTGTTGAGGATATAAGATTTCCCAACTAGTTTTTCTATATCCACATATATTTCATTCTCACTAGCTATCTCAGCACGACCTCAGGAGGTCAGGTACGAAGAAGAGCTACTTGTAGATTCTCATGCTCGCATGTCACTTTTCTATCATATAGACATCATTGTGAGGAATGGAGAGCTCATATATGGAAAGGCATGCTTCAATTAAGGACCACTTTGACACTTGGCAACTGATCTGTAACTTCTAGAAGGCATGGCAGTGGGTGCTAAGGTTATAAATAGAAGCACCTAGTAGAAGAAAAGGATATAGTTAAAGAGAGGCGAAGCCCTGCAGAAAACCGAATGGAGGATGTTATGGGTTAGGGATTAGGAGATCTTTGTGAGAAATACCACATAAAAGGGGATGATTTCTAATCCTTCTTTGTAATGTGATGAGCGTAATATAGTTCTGAGGCATGACTTAGATCTACATTATTATATGAGGGTCTTTTATGACCTCAAGGGATTGTAATGTGGTTATTGAATCTATTAATATGAATATAATGCTTTGTTATAAATCATTTATGTTCAATACTTATGCATTTCCTTTCTATATGAATCATCTCCATGTGTTGCTTGTTATTTCTCTTACCCTTATACAATGAGATAACATCTCTTCCTAAGATCATAAGAATGTGGTTTATTTCATTTCTTTCCTACATTTGATTGTCTTTCCTAAGATGATGCATTCTCATGAAACTCACATAAAGGAGAGACTCGGTGCCCACGCATGCCTCGGGTGAGTGCCCAGTTCCCGCTAAGTGATAGGCCAGAACACATCGGATTTTCCTATTCTTTGAAGGGTACAAAAATTACTACATGAGACTTGGGCAGATAGGAGCCAAGTCAAAATATTTGTGAGTAGTTAAGTCTTCGATGAGATCGAAAGACATATGTGATGTTAGAAGAATATTTTCGATGCGGGGAAGATGTTGAGATACATATTCACATATGAGTGAAATAGCATGAGGAAATAAGGATTTATATTTAGATGTATACCCAGGGTTCCTTATAAGCCATAGAGAGGATATAGTCAATCTTTCTCCTTCTAGGTTGTGAATTAATTAATTGGACAAAATATTTGTAATTAAAGCTTGGAACAACTGAATAAGGATATTCCTTGGTATACGTACCTCATAAAGTGTGCTCATGTAGATATATTGATAATTAGGAATCATCGTTGATGAGATTCCTACATGATGGATCATGTGAGGTATAATGGAAACAGAAGGTTTTGCTGTTGCAAGTGTCCAAGTTTATTGTGGTTGTATTTCAACAACAAGACTAGAGATGTCAAGTATAGGATCTGGAATGGAAATAATAAAATGAATCTCAATGGTGTTTGACGATGGACCCTCTTCTGGTATTTCAAGGGTTGGAAGAGAGTCTTGAAGCAAATCCAAGCTCTTGTTAGGTGTTAGAATATTGTTGTCCAAAATAGGTTCAATGTCTTGTTGGATTGATGTAAGAAAATACGGAGAAGAAAGAGATTGGTTTGAAAGGGGAGACACTTGACCTTCATCATGATCTTGTGGAATGTCAGTATGAATAGAAGTGGGAATAATAGTCAACTCTTCATTTAAAGGTGTGGAAGTTGACACATCATTGGTTATAAGATCTTCATCATCAAGATCTATAAATATCTCTCCATCGTCAATTAATTCTTGTATTTAGTTCTTAAAACATGTACATTTATCAGTTGAGTGGCCATCAATGTGATGAAAATTACAATATGCATGAGGTTTGTACCAGTATTTCTTAGGTTCTCATTCAATCCAAGGACTTGTAAGGGGATATTTTATCATCCCAGCCACTTTGAGTTGATGAAAGACACAAGAGAGACTTTCGCCGAGGGGTGTAAACTTACATTTAACTTTACGTGGCGTAGTTTCTTGGCTAGGTTGTATGATTGGATTTTTTATTGATTAGTCATATATGTGAGCCATATTGCAATTATCCGTGACACCAATAGTGATGATATTTCAGTTGCGGTTGATGTATCAAGATTCATCGTGATAATCTCTAGTATGGTGATTATTGTGAGTGAGGTTGAAATAAAAGTGTTTGACAAACTTCTCTGAGAGGTCTATGAAAGTGGTGATATATCCCTTTGGAAGGTGTAAGTACCAATACAAATCTTTTCCTCCTATACTTCTAGGAAAAAGGCACAAGAAAAAGCTATCATTATATGTCACTTCATGGCATGCTATGGAAAATTATTTTATATGTTGTCTCGAATCAGTTTTTCCCTTGTATTTGTAAAATTTGGGCATCTCAAAAGACTGTGGGAAGGGTATGCATAAGATGTCCATTCTTGGGAAAAGGATGAATTGTATAAATCCACCATTGTAATGAGAAATGAGGTATAGTGAAGAAATGTATGATGAATAACGCAACCCTTAGCAAAGTGACTGCTAAGATGGAAGCGATGAATTTTTTCAAAAACTTCGCTCCTAGCAAAGTAGATGCTAAGATGGAAGAGGGAAGAAGATGGAAAAATTTTGACCCATAGCAAAATGAGTGCTAAGAGGGAAGAAGGAAAAAAGGTTATTCAAGTGGTCATCTCTTAACAAAATGATAGTAAAGAGAAAAAGGTATGACAAGAAGTTAGATGCACTCAATTCTGTAATCAAAATGAGTGTCAAAGGAAGAGATACTGGACAATGTGGATGTGATCAACTCATAATCAAATGAATGATAAGAGTGATGAAGAAATGTAAAAAATGGTTAACTCCTAACATGGTAAATGTTAAGAGAAACGAAAAAAAGGGGGGAAAGTGAAACGTGCTCGACACGTAACGAAAATGAATGTCAAGGAAGACAAGACTTAACAAAATGAAGTCAATGAACTCCTAACAAAATGTGTTATAAGAGTGAAAACAAGAGGGGATTTCACAACACCTACCAAAAATGAGTGATGTTAAGGTGGAAGATGGGTTGAAATGTTAATTTAGATGATTCTTAACAAAGTGAGTGTCAAGAAAAATGAAGAGGTTTGAAATGATTTTATGATCCTTTACAAAAGTGAACGTAAAGAGGGGAGAGATGAAAGGTTAGCATGCTCAACTTGTGACAATCATAAGTGCGAAAAGAGGAGACTTTTAACACAATGAAAGACACTCAACTCTCAACAAAAATATGTTAAGTGAACAGAACTTAGGAAAGAAAATGATGGATTTGCTCAACTTTTAACAAAATGAATGGTAAAAGGGGGAGACTTAGGAAAGAAAATGATCAATGTCAACTCTTAACAAAAAGTGTGTTAAAAGATAAGACACGACAAGGAAGTGAAAGCATTAAAATAATGAAAAGGTAAATGTCATCATAAGAAGTGAGTAAACGATGATAAAAAGGTTTGAATCTCACAAAAAATAAAAATAAGAGACAAGGTGGAAGTAAGGGATTAGTGAATTCAAATTAAAACAAAGTGAATTCTTTAATGAGAGAAGTGAAGAAATATTGAGGATTTCAACAATGCAACAGAATGATTGTGAAGTATGACAACGTAAGATGATAGGAGAAAAAGTGGAAGATGTCATAACTCAACAAAGTGGATGTGAAAATGTGAAGATGTAATAGCAAGTAGAGAACAATATTGAATAATGTCAATAAGTCCATAAAGTAAATGTGAAATACAATGATGTAAGAAGGGGGAATGCTTAGAGTTTAACAAAATAACGCCAAACTTAATACTTACGATAATGAAATATCAAGGTGATCAAAAGATTGTTTGACTCTGATAAAGCAAGTATTGCAATGTCAAGACTTAAATGAAAATTAAAGTGCTAAAGTGTGAATATGGATGTCCAAAAACCAAGACTTAGACACGTGTACAAAGTGACAAGATGGATGAGATAGAAAACATGAATGACGAAAGTGAAACACAAGTGTGTGACATGTAAGAAAAATGAAAAGTGGTGAAGTGAAAGTTGTGGCCTCTATCTTAGATTGGCTTGGAAAAGGTGTAGCTTCCTAGGTAGCTCTCTCAACTAGGTGTCAATAGTATATTTGAGCGAGCGTGAAGTTATTGCTAGCTGAAGGCTTTACTTTACCCCCTTTGAAACCCTGAGAAAATATGTTTCTCAGAATGAATTGCACTAGGGTCACCACTAAGGATATTCATGACTCTAACTCACAAGGATTTACTAGTCAAGTAGTATAAAAAGGGTTCTCATTTCATCCACCAGTTCCCTCAAGGTTTGGACTACTTTGGGGTTCCTAGAACCACCCCCTTTATTGTAGCTTAAGGCTTATACCAAGGGGGGTTATGTTCTAGTTATGCAGTCGACCCATAGCTCTTAACTGAACCTACAAATCAAGTGTTTTGAATGTGGTGTTTTTTTAATCTTTTGATTTAAATGTGGTTTGGTTGAGCTCCTTTGGCAACCTGCAGTTAGTAGTTTTTGAAATATTGAATCCATCTTGTGTGAGAGTGGGTCCTGCAAACAATGATTATAAATTTTTCTGGAATGAGGTAAAAATAACAAAACAAATGAACAAGATGACAAAAGTGAACCCACATTTTTTATTTCCAAGATCACTTAAAAAGCATGAGGAAAGAGCATACATGTGGGTTGACTTTGGTTAAGTGAAGCGTTAAATCCCCCAAAAAAAATTGAGAAACAATCATGTTTCTAATTCCCAAGATCCCTTGAAAAAGCGTGAGGGAAGAGCATACGTGTGAGTGGTTCATGTTAGTTGCAGAAAAACAATAGAAAATGACAAGTGAGTTTAATTTTGAAAACAACTAAACATGGACAAAAAAGGCTAAAAAGCATGAAATATATATATATATATATATATATTTCATGCTTTTTATATATATATATATATATATATATATATATATATATATATATATATATATATTGGACCGAAACATCCAATAACACTAAAATTGCAACGTTTACAATTAGTGCAAGATAGTACTGAAACGTGTCTGTGAACCCTGCAAAACCAAGTGACACAGTTAGGCTATGGAACGGAAGTTTGTGAAAAATAATAACAATAATAAGAAAAAGATAAATGTAATGAGCAAGACCAAAATAAGTAACTTAAACTAGTTAAATGAAACAAAATGAAGCAATGAGTATGGTAAATGAAAAGCTTAAATAATTAAACTAAGCAATTAAAAAGGAAATAAGGAAACTAATTTACTTGCAATTAAACTAAAAAAGGAATTAAAAATAAAAATAAATAAAATAAGAAAGAAAAACCTAAACCTAAACCTAAATCTATGTACAATAGAAACTTAAAAACCTAATTGATTGGAAAGTTACTTTGTGTGTTTGTGTGTGTGTGCAGGTTGAAGCGGTGGAGGGGATCGGTGGGGGATCTTGGCGAGCTCAGTGTAAAGTAGAGGGGGTGGACTCGATAGCAAGCCAAAGGGAGCAGGGAGAAAGGGAGGTGTGGGTGAGGCAGAGGGTGCCAGTTGGGACGGCTCAACAGTGAGCCAAGGGGCATGGATGGGAAAATGGGGAGGGGAGGGAGCTGTGAGCAATCCGAGGGCTCGGGAGGGATGGGGACAGCATTAGGGTCATGGGAAATGGGTCTGTGGGATCTGTGTAGGAAGGGAGATGGGTCACAGAACGGGGTGTGAGGTAAGTTGGGTAGTTAGGTGGGGACGGAGTGAGTAGGGGTTGTGAGCTAGGTTGGAGGGGAACAAGGAATAGGGAATGGGGTCACTGGGAGTTGGGTAGGAGGGGAACGAGGTAGGGGAGCTCGACATGGAGCCAAGGGACAGGGAACGGCTCATCTAGGAGTTAGGCGAGTGGGTTGAGTGAGTGGAGGGTGGGGTAGGTAGGGTTTGTGAGATGTGAGGTGGCTCGATTGAGCTAGCCGAGCCAGGTAAGGAGGGGAGGGTAGGGTAGAGTAGCTAGGGTTTAACAAAAAATGTGTTTTTTATATTTTCAATTTTTTTATGTGTTTTTCTTTAGATTTGTTTTTAGTTGATTTTTTTTATATATTTTTGTATATAGTCATTTTTGAAAATTCTATCTAACATGTGCTCTATATTTGTAGGTGTGTGTTTTTTTGTGTCATAGAAAAGAAAGTGATGAAGAACAAAAAACTGAGGTGGGTTAGAAACGAAAAACCATTATAAATATAAAATCTGCAAACACAATATTAGCAACAATATTTTGCAAAAAAAAAGAATATAGTAAACAAGCGACATGGAAGATATTTTTGTAGTTTTGTTGTTGCTTCCAAACCTGCACAATAACAGAGGCACTCCAAAAACAAATTTATATAAACAAAATGAAACAAAATGAAAGAGGGGTGTTAGTCCCACCAAGCGTGCCAAAATGTAAGCAATGAAAATCACTATAATGAAAGAAATAAACAAATCATGCAAACCTTTTCAGCAACCTTCTATGCAAACCTCAAATAAGGGTCTCCTGTGAAACCTTTCAAAATGCATGTCAGAGATGATTCGTGGGTGCTCTTGAGTACTCTCCAAGATTTGAATGCAAATGCTACAGACATAGTGAATTTAATAGAATTTTTGTACTTCAAATTCAAGATATGATTTGAAAGGAAAGTAATCCTGTAATTTATAGAAGCATAAGGTATTTGAAATAAGTTACACATGGATAAATGAGAATGCTAAAAATATCATTGTGGGAAGTTGCAAAAGTGTCAAGGGCAATAAATGAATTAATTGCAAAAATTTGCATCCGGAAAGGTGGTTGTACGTGTAATTTAATTACCCCCACCTTTATAGGATTCTAGAAGTGCAGTTAATTAGGATATAGATAAGGAGTCCAAATGGATTCTAAGTGGATTTTAGGTGGATTTTGATCAAGTGGAAGATGACTACGATGTGCACACACTTAATTAATTATTTATTTAATTACTAAATACTAATTAATTAAGCTAAAGGGGCACTAAGGATAAATGGGATTAATTTAATTAATCCAAAGGGGTACAATGTGTATTAATTAATTAATTTAATCAATTAATTGCAAATGGGTGAATAACAGGGTGTGCTAGGATAACACTGGGAACAATTGGAAACAGAAATTTAATTTTGGGATGTCTTCACTGCTAACCTCAAGTATTTGTGATTTTTCACCATCATTATCTAATTATCTGCGACTGTAGCGGCTGCTAGGAATATCATGTAATAAAATTTTAATAGCATGTTGTACTCAAACGCCATCATGCTAAAAAGTTGATGTTGGAGCTTATTTCAGTTTTTTGTTTTCAGTCCGGTTGTTCATCAATATCTTGAATGCAAGACAAGAATTATTCTAGCGGCTGCTAATCTCAAGTATTTGTTATGTTACACCAACGCAATGGAATAATCTATGACCTTAACGGCCATTAGGCTTCGAATATCATGTGATAAAGTTCGAATAACATATTGAACTCAGCGGCCGCAATGCAAAAAATTTCATTTCGGAATGTGTATTCTAGAAAATTGCTTAAATTAATCTTATCTTGGAATATTTTTTGTCTTGGAACATCAAAGAAAGAAATTAAACATCTTCCCTACTGATCGCTAGTCTTAGAAGGTAGTATTGTAAAATCAAGATATAATAAAGGAGCTTAGTTAGTTTTTCAGTCGGGTCATTACTAAATGTCTTGTATACAAGGAAACAAGTATCCTGACAGCCGCTAATCTCAAGTATTTTTTATGTTGCACCAATGATATTTAATAATCTTCGACATTAGCGACCGCTAGGCTTCAAATATGATGGTAGGATTTGGATATCATAATACAAAAATATAAATATAATAATGGTGCTTAGCTCAGTTTTTAGGTGAGTCGTTGCTAGTTGTATCTTATGCGAGTCAACCAGAATCTTAGCGGTCACTAGTCTCCATTCTTGTTTCAAAAAATCTATTCAGGAAAATATTTAATATTTTTCTTGTCTTGGAATATTTGTTGCCTTGTGTTGTCTTGTAATAGCTAGGCAATGTCATAAACATCCAACTTAGTGGCCTCTAGTCTTGGAATATGTTATTTTAGAATTTAAAAATTGTTACTTTAGATTGGCTCATTTGTCAAGTAAGTCATAAAAATATAAAAAAAAGTATATGGCATGGCATAAGGTCTGCAAAATGAAATATATGTTTGTAAATAGAATGATTAACATTTATATTTAATAATATTTACGAGTACATATAATGTTCTTAACTTTTACTAAACATAAAAAATTTGGTGAAGACATTGCATTTAATTATTTCTACGTGGGAAAAATAATATAAATAACTATATATATCAACGTGAGCAATCATGTGAGCATTGAATATTGAATAATTAGTCACGACTATTTCTTTCATATTAAAAAAATCATTAAAGGAGGTCAAAATGATTACCTAAACTATACAAAATCAAACCATTTGCATTTTAAAAAAAAATAATATGTGACTCGTATTTTTCTACTAGGGATAGATTCTAGCACTTACGGGAATAAATAAATAAACAAGGAAGAACGAAAAATCAACAAAAAAATAACCATAGATACAGATAGAAGGGCTAAAAAGGGAACCTGTTTAACAGACATGAATACTTGAGCTACGGTTGAACATAAAAAATGGGTTTCCGAAAAGAATAAATATTGTAAAAGGGATTACAAAATCTTTGGTCATGGGTAGACAAAAAATTTATTTCAGATAGATCAACACATTTTGACAAGAAGACGAAACGGAACTGCATAAGGCACCAAAGGGAAAGGCAACAACGGATTGTGTGTACAAAACACAAGAACCAGGTGAATACAAAGTGGATACAAGTGCCCGCCATCTACTACGGTACACATACAATAACATAGATGCTTTTAATAAATACTTGTTTTAGTTGTATCTAAAAATTTTGTGTGCTTGATAATGTCTCTTAAAGTTCCATAATCTCTCTAAAACATAGTATCTGTGAGATTCTATCCGCAACCTATTTTTCTAATCTCTTTTGATTCCATCCTTTACAGGCCTCTTGATCTACACTCATACCTATGATCTATCCAAAATCATTGTTTTTTGTCTTGTTTTTGCACCCCCAAATGAGATTACAATCACTTCCTCAGCTTACCATTCAAAAAAATGACCAGGAATCGAGCACTCGGGCCAGTAAATTAGTGCCTACACATGTTGTAATCTGATTTCAAGAGTTTGTTTTCTGTAATTTCAAAATAAAAAAGAAACGATAATATATATTCCTCTGGTGTATTTAGTTTTTTCCCAATTCATTCAACAAAATAAATTCCCCAAAACTAAAAAAAAAAAAAAAAAAAGTGGGAATACGAAATTTCAAATTTTGGGTTTCAACTTCTTAAAGCGAAAGTGCGGGATTTTGATATTTCAAATATTGGCATTTAATGCAGGGGATTTCACATATCGTACTTTTAATCCACCAATCATTAATATTTTCATTTAATTCAGGGGATATTGTTCGATACGGGGAAATCAAATTTATTAATTTTACCTACTTTAAAAACAAGTGGGATAGTGACAAAAGTTTCTTTGTGAACTCACAGGAAAATGAAAAATATTAATTTAATCAAAATAAGAAACCATTTAAAAAATAGAAGTGAACATTAGGAAACAAAAAAATTTAATTTTAAGAGAGCAATATACACCTCATTCATTATTAATTTTTACCGAGTGCGAATTTGATATGTTTTAAATATAATTCATGATAATTCGGGGGATAGTGTGGGATACAGGGAAATCAAATTTATTAATTTTACCTACTTTAGAAATAAATGAGAGGGTGACAAAAATTTCCTTGTGAACTATCGGGTAAACGACAAATAGTAATTTAAGCAAAATAACAAGCCATGTAGAAAATAGAAGTGAACATCAGGAAACAAAGTATTTAAATTTTAAGAGAGTGATATAAGCCTCATTTATTATTAATTTTTATCGAGTGCGAATTTGATATTTTTTAAATATAATTCACGTTAATTTGGGGGATAGTATGGGATACAGGGAAATCAAAATTATTAATTTTACCTACTTTAGAAACAAGTGGGACGGTGACAAAAGTTTCTTTGTGAACTCCCGGGTAAACGAAAAATTATTAATTTAAGCATAGTAAAAAACCATTTAGAAAATAGAAGTGAACATTAGGAAACAAAAAATTTAAATTTTAAGAGAGCAATATACGCCTCGTTTATTATTAATTTTTATCGAGTGTGATTTCGATTATTTTTAAATATAATTCAGGGGATAGCGTGGGATACAGGGAAAGCAAATTTATTAATCTTACCTGCTTTAGGAATAAGTGGGACAGAGACAAAAGTTTCTTTGTGAACTCCTGGGTAAATAAAAAATATTAATTTAAGCATAATAAAAAACCATTTAGAAAATAGAAGTGAACATTAGGAAACAAATTACTTAAATTTTAAGAGAGTGATATACGCCTCGTTTATTATTATTTTTTATCGAGTGCGAATTCAATATTTTTTAACTATCATCCGCATTGATTCAAAAAAAATCCAATAAAATGTTGCATCTTGCAAGTTTGAACCAGTTAATTATGTAATTATATAATTGATATGTCTATTAAGGGGTTTTTAATTAGCGATAGAATTAACAAATACTTTTTACCTATAAAAACCCGCATTATTCAGTTGCAACTATAATCCATTAAAATGTTGACATGTGGCATGAAATTTCTAGTATATCTTGTGATCGTCAATATTTTGGAGTTATTTACGGTTTACTCTAGAAAAACTAAAACATAATTTACGCTTCACCAGAATTTGAGAGTACCCTATAGAAGGGAAAGAAAATAGCGACCACTAAGCTCCATTAGAATGATATTTTTTAAACATCGAATTCAAAATAATAAATACTTAGATTTTATAGGGGACAAGGCTATTCTCTTCGGTACGTGTTAATGAACAACTCGGCATGTTGTATGTTGTCTGTTTATTTGTTGAGCAGAATCCCAACAGTCGTCAAGCCTCTATAACTCTTAGGTTTCATTTCCAATAATGTAAATAAATATCTCTACTGTTTTCAATCACTAGTATTTTCATTAACTATAATCTTATCTTATTGGTTATACAATCCTTACATAGCCAAGTACAGCACTACATACCCTTGAAAGATATCACAACTTCTATATTACTCATAAGTTTTTTTTGTGTCTAACACATAATTTATATTGGTTCGTATCAATTAAAATACTTAGCGACCGCTAAGCTCCATTACTTGAACAAGATCAATCAAACAATTCATGTGAAAGAAAATTCTTAGCGACCACTAAGCTCAAATACGTACAGAAATGAATGATTGTGAGGTAAATAGGACTAAACAATTTTTTAATTTTAACATAGCGCTAGAATAAAAATCATAGTAATAGATATTAGCGATCGTTAGGCATTTTTCATAATATATTTCGATGACAGATATGTGAGAAATGGACAATTTTTATTGTCGAAAGTTATGGAGGTCTTTGCATAGTCGGGAAGAAAGATGGTTATTAAAAATGTTTTCAGGGTTCTCATATAAAATCATAGGGACTGTTAGGCACACACCTTTGCATCTGTTCTTTTTTTACACATCGGTTACCATCAATGAAAAATCTTAACAACCGCTAAGCTCCACTACTTATTAGGAGGAGTAGGTTAGCTACCACTAGGCTCAACTGATTTTTAATTTTGAATAAGAAAATGCTTAGCACCCTCTAAGCTCGAATACTTACAGGAAGGAATGATTTGGTGGAAACTAGGCTAAACAATATCTTATTTCGAACATAGCGCTCTAATAACATATCATAGTAATATATATTATTGGGCGCTAGGCATTTTTCATAAAATATTTAGATGATAAATATGTGAGATATGAAAAAATTTTATTGTCCAAAGCTATGGAGGTCTTTGAGAAAGTAATATATTAGCGGCCTCAAGGCTAAACTATTTATTAATTTTGAAAATAGAGATCAAAAAATAGTTTTTATAAAATAAAATGCCTAGCGACCACTAAGCTCGAATACTTACAGAACATAGCACTCTACGCTTATTTTTTATTGTTTATTGAGAAAGTAATAGATTATCGGCCTCTAGGCTACATTGTTTCTTAATTACAAAAATAGAGACCAAAAAAAAGTTTTTATTATAGAAAATGCTTATCGACCACTAAGCTCCAATACTTACAGAACATAGCACTTAGAAAATAGTTCATATGAATGGATAAAATGCACTCGCAAGGCATTTTTCATGTCAGTTTGTATCAAATAAATTGCATAGTGACCGCTAAGCTACATTACTAACTGAAAGGAGTGGCTTGGCGCTCACTAGGATCTAGTGTTTCTATTTTTTTTAAATATCCACCTAATAGAAATCATTGTCTATCTTAGCGACAAAGATAAGATTCAGAGCATAATAATATAAGTACATATTTTAAAGTTGAAGACGTATCCTGATCATCTTAGCCATGCATATTTCCATAAATAACACGTTAAACAAAATAGTCATAAATGTTTACTAAAAATGGAGGGCAAAGATGAACGCAAGTCTTGCTCGGAATGAATGAATGATTTGAGTCCCTAAAGAGCAATGCATGTTGTCATTATTTGAAATTATATTATATTTGATGGACTATCCTTGGCAGAGCCAAGTCCTTGAATAAAAACCTTCAAAAAGGATAACGCCTTATGTAGTTCTCATTTGATATATTGTGCATAAAACGTAATTCATATCTTTTTCATATAAATAAAAATTCTTTGCAACCAGTAAGCACCATTAATTAATGAAAGGGAAGGATTTCTTATTGCTACGATCAATAGTTTCTTGTAATTAACATAGCCATGTAGTATGGCAAGGTTAGATCATCATAACAGATGTACATCATTTAAACTTAAGACATGTACTCTTCGTCTTGGCCTTGCATATTTTCTTAAAATCACCCTTCAAAGAAAATAGACCTAAATGATCTATCACATTCGCAGGGTGAACGAGAACAGGATTCTTGCATAGGATTAAATGATGAAATTTTATTACATCAATCTAATATTTTTGATATACTATTGTTTTATTTCCATTTATATGGTTTCTATTATGAGGATCCCCAATTGTATGTTTGATAAAATCAACAAACTATTTTTGGCCTAGGAAAAACAAAATTTGGGTCTAAGTGTTATATGTGTGTGTCAGCCTCTCTCCAATCCTTGAAGCGAGTTTGGCAAGATAGTTGCGAAAAAAAAAGGGTGAACTTCTTCCAGATGCTAATCGCATAATTAATAACATAAATAATAACTAGAATTTTTGTAAATTAATAAATGTATGAATCAATAAATAAAAGTGTTGGAACATTGTTGGTCCATTGCTAATTACTTGAATAGTAATGAATTAATTATTAGAGGTGACTCTCATATTATTGCTAATGTCGCCATCAAAAATATTGTGTAAATAAAATTCCTTTCTTATGCTTTCATTAATTACATATTGGACCTTAAATCTTATATATTGGGAGGCTACTAAATAGGTGGATTTTATAGAAAATCACTACTGAAAAAAGTATTTTTTGATAAGATTGGAAATAAATATGTTGATTTCCCGAACTTATCACCTTTTCCAATAAAGGTTGATATTAAAGCCCCTAGCAATCTTGTATTAATTACAAGCATGTGATGACATATTCACTCTATATATTTACCGATCTGCCCTCCCTTATTTTCACACCTTTCAGGTTTATTTCATTGTCTTTCATTTCGTCTGTCATGGCCTTTCCAATGCTTCCTTTCATGCAATTTTCCATGTCGGTACGTGAAATGGAATTTTATACCAAAACTTTGCATCACCATTTGAAATCCATTTTTTGGATTGAATCAAAGAAAGACATGGTTTTATTGAGGGAGTTCTTGGAGATAATTATTCTTTCACTAGAGGGACATCTAAGGGTAAATGTGGAAGTTACTTCAACGTTTTTTTGTCATCTTCTTATCATACATCTAGTGAAGGATTGGGATTTGGAGATAGGGTCATCATTGGATCAAACCAGCATTTAGGGTTGGCATGGAAGCGTAAACAGAAAAAACCTTGAGTGCATCATGGCCCTTGTTTTCTGAGGCTCATTATAAACAGGAAGGTTTGGTGGACATGGCCATTTTTTCAAAGTTCTACAAACAGTTTGATGTCCTAATGCATTTCATTTTTGGTGTGTCCAAATGGGGTGAAACATTGAGAGCGGGATATAATTCACTCCCCTTGCCTGACCTGGATGATATGTTTTCTCCGCTGTAACAAGAACTCACGTTGGGATATTCTTCATTGGAAAGGTCATAAGGCATACAATTGGTTAAAGATTCAGGTTCCTACTAGAAAAGAGCATCTTTTTCCGGAACCACCTGTAAAAACCATTTTCATCCCCATTAAAGTGGAGGTTACGGAGGTTTCATCTTATTCAAATAAATAAGTGATTCTAAAATCCATCAGGTTGTATCTTTGTTTTGGTTGTTATATAGTCTTTCCATTTCCATTTTTATTGAATCATCTTGTCTGTCTTACTGGTCTAGGGTTTTTTTGTATTCCCAACCACTTGTGTTTCTAGTATAGGCCCTTGCATTTTTTACCAAAGTATTGTTGGATCGTTCAGTTTTTTAGACTGATCCTCTCATTGTATCTATAATGTAAAGGGAAAGGGGCCCTTTAACCCTCCTTTAGTTATAAAAAACAAGAAATCATTAATAAAAGTTTTTGTTATGCATTGCACTAAGCTATTTAAACAACTAATCGTTATTAAATTTGGTTTGTTTGAAGATGTCAATTTATTGCTAGAAGTGAAGACTAGTGGCCGATAGCATCAATATATTATAGGATATATTTCCATCAATTTAAAAACAATCTGTATATCTTTAGGATAGAGGAGCTAATAGTGGATTGATGGCTATCTCCATGTCACGATAAAAAAACATATTTGAGTTACACTGCATCATTGTGGAAACCATGAAGTATTCACTATCGAAAGCTATGGAGGTCTTTGAGAAAGTAATAAATTTAATTCTCTTGCCCTAATAATAGAAGATACTATAAATGGCTCTATTTCTCTTACAAAAACCTCTCCTACAACAATTTTTTTCTCGGAAAATTCCACTCATTAATAAAAATTTCATTATTTCCTCCAGAAAGGTGTAGATATAAACACAACTTTTATTTGTGTACCAAGTCAGTTTTGTTTCTTGTGGTTTTTGGATGTCATCAATTAACTGATGCAAGAAATAATAGGTGTCTTTTAAATAGCTCAAGTTCCAGAGACAGTCTTCTATTATTATCAAAAATTTGGCAAACTTGGAATAGTATGATATCGTCTAACAAAATTGTGGCCCAATGTAATGAACAACATCCATCTCAAAATTGACATTCGTTTGCATATATTAGGGTTCAGTACTACTATTGCGCATAATTATAGCTTTGTACCATTAAAATCATCCAAAAGTATTTACAAAAGGCTCTGCAAACAACATGGAGCAAGGTGTTAACACTAACATGGCTAGACATGATTTCATATTGTATATATTATCAGATAAAAAATCAGAAAGCAATATCTTATTACAATTTCTTTATTGACACATCTATTTTTTACATTTAGGTTCTCCAAGGTTGGTCATATTGCACATGGACATGGCTCTTTACATGTACAAAAACATAATGACAATCACAAAAACTAAAATAGAAATATGTAATTGGCTATGGTGCTACAAGAACTATTTATAAATGTGATCTAAAGAATTCTAAGCCAATTGCTATAAAGAAAATGTACAATCACTACCCATTAAGCTTGTTTGCATTTGAAACTAATGTTTGCATGGATGTTTTCACTTTCTCCACTTGGAAACCTGATGTTTTATGATTACATGGTAAACAAAATTCTGTGGGACATCCTACATGGTGAGAAATATTATTATGTTATGAAGAAAAATGGATCATGTGTACATTGTAGATTCATTTTTTGAAATAGAAGCTTCCAATCAATCTCTTACCTTCATATTAAAATGGATTGTTGGAAAATCTAACAAGTGTTTTATTAATTTTTATTTTCATATAGGACCATCAAAGAAGATTAAGCTAGAACTGGAACACTTGGCTAGAGATTGCTCTTGGTGCTGAAGAAGGATAGTCATATCTTCATTATGATTGTAACCCACGCATTGGTCACAGGGATGTGAAGACTTCCAACATTCTTTTGGATTATAATTTTGATGCACATTAGTCAGACTTTGGCATTTCCAAGTGCATTTCCTTAGCCAAAATCCACACCTCTAGATATGTTATGGGTACCATTTGTTACATTGACCCAGAATATGCAAGAACATCAAGGCTTAATGAGAAATTTGATGTAAATAGTTACGAGATTGCTCTTCTGGAGTTGGTGAAAGGAAGGAAGTTGTGTCCAATAACTTAAATCTGTTGAAAATGGTAATATTTTTGTTTGTTAATCTTCATTCAAAGCTTACACTGTACATTTTTTAAGTATTTTTAATGTTTGTTGTCTGGAGCAATCCAATGTGGATGGAATTGTTTTTAACATTGGCAAGTGAACCCAGATTCTATCAAAAGCATACAACAACACGGTCATGGAAACTATTGATACAGAAGTTGCAGCAACCTACAGGGATCTTAGGATTGTAAGAAAAAACTTCCAGTTAGCCTTGCTTTACACCAAGAAATGGCCATCTGTTCAACCCACCATGCATGACGTTGCCAAATTTCTAAAGTTGAAGTCACCAGTTCCTTCTCCTACGTAAATTCCTAGTATTTGAATGAACCAAATGACCCCTACTAATATTTACAAGAGGTATTTGGATGGATATGCAAATGGTAAGCATAGCATTTTACAGTTAGCTTAAGATGTGCTTTAGATAGGCATTTGTTTGTGAGATTTAGTGAGATGATTTCACAAAACACTTTTTGACTGGAACGAGACTTGGACGGTGTTGTCACAACAAAAAAAAAGCATCCCCGAGAGTCTTCTTTATCCAACAATGTTGGACGATCTACTTTTCCCAACGGCTGAGCCGATTTTCAAGTAATTAACAATGACTAGTTTTACTTGGTACAGTCCATATTTTTCCATATTACTACAGACCACTCCGAACCCTTAAAATAGATAAAAGTGTGCCCGAATTTCTTTTTGAAGGGGGAAAATTGAGTTTTGGGAATTTTTTTCCTTTTCCACTTGCCCAATAGGATTGTTTTCTTCATAGCTAAATCAATCGACTTCCAATACTGGTAGTAGTACACTCTTTTGTTGTTGTCTACTCCTAAATACTAGTCTCTACTTTGATAGGACCTCCACTGGTACTTTACTCAACACTATTTGTATCCAAAGCGACACTCTTGTTCAAGAGGTGGCAAAGGTATTCATGTTTTGTGCAAATACAATTTCCCACAAAATATGACCACTCCTCATATAATATTTACAATTGTATATGTATGAATTTGTAACACATTTGAAATGTATAGATTAAACCTTTCAATGTAAAGATAATGATAGATAATTTGTGTTATTTATTGACTCATAAAGAATACAATTGTGGCATAATGAGTCTTTTTAATGATGTAAACTATAAAATATTGGTTCAATGTATCTCTGATGGTGTAAGAAAGTGTTTCTCACAAAAAAAATTGATTGCATTGTGTCAAAGATTATTTCATCTTCTTTCTCATGGAAGTGACTCATCATTTATATAGAGAATGGAACAATTTACAAGCATAAATTCTAATATCTTTCAAAGTAGTAGAATTTTTGATATATTGTTTGTGTTTAATGATTACTCGAAGATATAATTTATAATAACAAACACTACTAAACTTAATGTCCTATACAATCTAATAAAATTATACTTGAGTTGTTACAAGGTATATTTCGGGGTGATAACATAATTTTATGGTAAGTTCCACCAGAAATCAAAATGACACCACTAGCATTTAAGGACAATGTCAAATTTAAGGATTATGTGCATAATAAACATTGAAAAAATCCAAGGTTTTGATCAGGATCTCTCGATTAAATTTGCTCAAGGATGGAGGAATCACGTGGTTAAGTACAATAATATCAAGGTTAAGATATCAGAGGATCTTATTGCCCAGGTCACCGGGCTTAGTATAGATGGAACCAAATTCTTCAACAAGTGGGTGAACAGAGAGGTGGAGGCTAAGAAGTTTCTTGATGAGGGGGAAAATCTGGAATTTGTGATGGCTAGCATCAAACTTGCTTCTGTTCTAGAGCCTTTTGCTAAGATCACAAGGATGGTAGTAAGGTATGTTACTCTTGAGGGGAGATTTGTCACTATCCCCCAAAAGCACTTGATCTTCCTTAATCACTTTCGTAGAAACCTCACCATCAACTTTCCTCATTACTTGTTGAATTCTCTGGAGAAATCTATTATAGAAGTACAAAATCACACTAGGGATGTTCCCCTTCATCAAGGGTTAATACTGCTTATTCACTGCCACTGTTCAGCCTGTCCCCGCTCGGATTTTGCTCCTCCCCCTGCCTCCATCCCTCTACTGCCCGATAGGAAACTTGACATTTCTTCAAGTAGCAGGAAAAGGAAAGAGATGAAAACTAAGGTCCCTGCTTCTCAGAGGGTTCTTAGAAGTCATAAAGACCTAGAGCTTGCTGTGAATTTACTGCATATTAGTAATCCGGTGGAGGATCCTAAAGATGAGGACTTATTGGTGAGAGTTAGAAAGATGGAAAAGGAAATTCAGGAACTAAAGAGTGTTATTAGAGATATGGATAAAGCTAAGGGAAAAAGGAAACTGCAAAATGATGAAGATGATGATATCACTGCTGAATTTTTCAAGAAGCTTCAATCTTTGGATGCCAGGCTTGGCAATGCAAAAGGGTGTAATGATAGTATCCTCTCTGCCCTTAAAAGTATCTACAATTTTATGGAGCAGCATGTTTGTAGTGTTTGCAGTCTCAGTGGTATTACTAAGGATATTTGGGGCTCCAAGGAGAACAGAGATCTTGCAATTGCCCAGGTGGATTTGAAAGACCCTTCCCAGGCCACTTCCATTGCATTCTTCATCTCACTCCAAATGATTAAAGCCAAGATTGACCAAGCTATCAAGTGATTCCGAGCTCTGTTACTGTTTACTGGTGGTGAAGTTGTTGTTGACTGGCGTTTTTGGTGCTATTTTTTGGTTTGGAAAACCAATGATGGTTTTCTATTGTTCGTATTTTTTCTCTTCTACTTTTGTTTGGATCACTGTCTGTTTTGATCCTGTTTTGATACTATATTGTATTATCTAGCTGTTGAGCCCCTTGATGTTGGATGTTTTTCTCTTTTAGAGTCTGTTTTTCTTCTTTTGGTATCTGGATTTTGAGCCTTTTTGTACATAGGGTATAGTCCCTTCAAAACTATTTACCCATAATAAAAAAACATTGAAAGTGTGAGGCTCGCTCTTTTAAAGTTTAAATCTCAAAATTTGAAATTTTTAGGGTTACACTTTTAGAATGCGAGACTTGGACTTTTTAGAGTGTGAGGCTTGCACTTTGAAAGTGCAAGATTCTCATATTTTGTAGCCTCTGGGACTTGCACTTTGAAAGTGCGATATTCTTAGATTTTTCAGAGTGTGGGGCTCACACTTTGAAAGTACAAGCCTCACACTTATAATAGTTAGCGATTTCTCACCTTACATCGAGGCTTGTGACTTATAATAATTAGCAACCACTTACCTTAATACAATGATCTCACCATATAATAGTTTACGAATGCTCAAGACTTTAAACTTTCTTTTACAGGAAGTTATTGTTTATTTATTTTTATTAATCCAATGGGATCATGCCTTATAATAGTTAGTGGTTACTAGCCTTACATACTCCCAACATTGAAAATCTAAAAAATGGTGAAATTGGAATCTAATCATAGCCAAATTGGAATCCAATAATAGCGATATTGGAATCCAAGAATAGCAAAATTAGAATCCAATAATAGTGAAATTGGAACTACAATAAGTCTAACAATGACAATATTGGAATCTAATATTGCTACAAATGGATTCCAATAATAGTAATAATGGAATATAGTATACACAAAAATGGAATCTAATATAAGCAAAAAAGGAGATGGATTTCTTCCAGTACTTGAAATACTGGAATCCTGATTTACAGGAATATGTCTAGATTTAGTGAAATAAGCATTTACTTATTCAGTGCTTCAATTTAAGGGATTTTTTTTATATTCCAAAATAACTCCATGCCTTCAATGATTTAAATACACAACATTTAAATCCAACATCAATGTAAATTCAATCCATCTTATAACAATAAAAAAACCATGTGTAGTTGTATGGGTCAATTAGATCTGCCCAATCCCCCATAGTTTACTTATTACGAGTGTGTATCCAAAGTATACAATTGGTTACCTTTTCTAGGAATTTATAATCAAGTGATTTTTTCTAAGTGCCTACCTAGAACTCAGTCAATTGAATCCCATCCAACATTCTACACCTTTAGTTAGAAATTGATGAATCTAACAGTGTAACCAATAGCTTACACTACTTCGACCAAAGTTTAAGATTCATGCTCACATGCTCAGTTTCATGATGGCACATTCGTCATTAGAAACCTATCCTTTCACCATATCACCTTATATTGTTATCTAGATTTGAATCAGTTAGTTAAGTGATTTAATTTACAAGTTTCACACAAGGCACAAGACATGTCCAACATGTGCGAAGGAACACATCGGTGTCAACTTAGGTTTCCTATGGGAGAGAAAATACTTACGTAATGAGTTACATCAATACATAATCACTTCCTTCCCTGTAGCAAACTTAAGTTAGTACCGAGGTGTTCTTTCTGAATAGGTTGAACAACTCTTTTAACTCAACGTGACATGGTTTAGCTTTAGATATGATATTCATAAAGATCAGACCTTGAAAGGGCAGCTTTAGATACCCACTATAAGGTAGTAATCATTTAATGACTTGCGTCATTAAATGAACGTGAACTTATAGCATCCATATGAAGTTGGCGTTTTGATTTCTATTCGTTAGGAACATCGTATCCCAGGGATTAATTAATTACAATTTAATAATTTTATGACAAGTTTCCATGTTATCACAACAATAATTTTATCGCATCTACTTATGTCTCTATAAGTTTATAAGTATATTTTTGTAACAAGTTATGATTACATTAATGAGTAATTAGATTACAACTCATTGATATCTTGCTTACTTCGTTATCGCAGCAATTCTTTAATTACACTCTACAAATATCGCAATATTATTAAACCTAATATATATTTCAAATGTTAATACATTTTATTGTACTTAACTAATGTATTAGTTTATAAATTAAACTTAGATACATTTATTTCCATATTCATTTCAATCTCAATTAATCAACAATATACTTAATGATAACTTCCCAAATCATTAATATATTTTACTATTTACTTGTTATCCATAACATTTTGCTGAAATCAGTATCATAACGCCATATTTTATAACATGTGTAATCATCAACTTAATAATTACAAACTCAATAATAAATACAAGTACAAATGGATTTTCTGAAATAACACATTGTTCAAATCAGGATATTCTTCCCTTCAATTTAAATAGGACAACGAAGTATTACTTCACTTTACAATATCATCGTGTACTTAATACAATAATTAACTTAATCGTAATTCATGCAATAACTCGTGTAGTCTTAATTAGACATCCACCAAAGATAACTTATTTTTTGTCATCTATAGGAAAGAGAAAAATAGTAAAAGCGGTCAGTTCAAAATGAATTGGCATGAAAATTTATCCTCATCATATTTAAAGTTTAATTTAATATAATACCCAAATGAATAAACTTCAGCAACAACATTGTTTTATTATATTAAATTAACTAAGAATGATGAAACAATGTAATAATTCCTTCCATAATCCTATAGACATCATTTTTTCAAGGATGGCCAATAAGTTAATTAAATCAAGACACTTTTTAATAATAATACAGAACTAATAGAATCACATCCTTTTTAGCCTTGGAGTTAATCAACATTATACTATTATGCCATGCAATATTAGTAGCATATGCCAACTTCTGAACACGATATTATTATCACATTTAAGTATACACAGTGCAACCTAATGACATTGTGTTTGTCTAGCAAGGAAATCTGAGTTGACTGACTTGAATTATTTCATTTCCTGAACAGTAATTAAAAGTCTTTATCTTGATTCCCTACAATATGTCAATTTCCTTAAACATATCAATTAACAAAGGATTAAATACTCAGTTTCCAAGCAGAATAAAGAATATCATTTCGACCTTTCTAAGACAGTAAAAAATGATTACTAATTTCAAAACAAAAAACCTTAGTTAATTCGAAAATACTTGAAACGAATTGAAATAACCTTAGTATTCTTGAACCAAACAATTCGAAATCCTTAACTTTATAAAACAGAAGATATGTCATCATACTATCATATCACACCCATTTATCAATGGCCCTATGGAAGTCATTATTATTCCCACAGCACAGCTCCCATATTATTCAAAAAAATCCAAAACCTTATCGTTTAGACAGAATCATTAACCAGGAACTTAGAAATTTTAGGACAGTGTTTCATAACTGATAACATCTATGTTTTTAACAAACCCAACTCCATGAGGTTAATTATTCGGTCGACTTAATAGTCATTAGAATCGACTCATAAAATTGAAAACACACTTAAGGTTATAGAGGATGATGCCCAAAATAAATGGGTTACAGACAAAGTATTGTACCTCTACTACATACTAAGGTTTGGCTTTTATACGCCAACATCGACCAACCCATGTCGATCTTAACAGTTGGCCGAAAAAACTTAACCCAAACCAGTCATGCAAAGAGCTCAACCAGGTTCATAAGAGCTATCAACACCCATAGTTCACAAAATAAATAAAAAACAAGCTAAGCTTTCATGATCTAAGTATAGACAATAAGCCACCAATATTTTTCATCAATACCCAGAAAAGGGGTTTATACTAAAAGCACATAAAATTGCATAGATGGCCTAAAAATAAAATTTTTAAACCATAGCACAAATCCTTCGATAGTAAAGGTAGAAAACCTGACCAAACTCTATGTAAAATACCTTATTATTTCCAGCTTAATGGATCACGATTATATTCTTGAAAGAATGGACAAATTAACTTCATATTATTTTGTTATTACAAAGATCCCTTCATCCAAGTATTACATAAAAATAAACATCAAAGAAGAAGAAGGGTAAATGATTCATGCCTAAAACAGAAGATAAATTCCTTCATGAAACTTCCTTTACAACTTTTCCTCCAAGTTGAGCTGAGCAACCAAGCAATTCCTCACAAGATCTCACAATAAAACTCCAAAATTTTGCCTTCGAATTCACAGAAAATAACTGTCCCAGATCATAGCAAAAACCCCATTATTAAATCTAACAGCTTCCATTAATAGTACCCCTAAAAATATCCACTATTTGTTTATGAACTATTTGCTAACAACAATCCATTCATTACTTCCAGTTAACTAGATTAAATCTATAGCTATCAATTTTTCATGCAGAGCTCGAAAGAGTGAAAATATAGCTAGACAAAAATGAAAGCCAAAATACCCATAACCAACTCAATAGCTTCCTTGAGAAGATTTGTGCTTCTCCTGAGGTCCATGGGGAGCCAATTAAAGGTCATTAATGCAAGCAGGTGACACGTAGTGGCACTGGGGAGTCGAACTCCCTATTTTCCCTCCAGAGCCATGGGCTAGTTAACCACCAATAAAACTTGGCATTTCAATTAAATAGGGCAAGACAACTCTACCCATCCCCTACTAAAACATGCACGGAGATCCCCCATTCAAACAGTCTAAGTTTATTTGTAATTTAAAACTTGACCAATGCATGTGTAGGCTAATGGCCAATTAAAAATCATAGCTAAATTTTAATAACAATGCAGCTTGGGTCGGTAATCGACTAAGCTTATCAACTATTGAAAAATCATTATAACCATTAGTATATTCACATGGTCGACTAGACCATGGGGTTTATTTGCACTAGGAATATGGTCTTAGACCATTGATTATATGTCCTCAAACCCTTTTATAAAACCGACCTGGTGTTTTCTCACTTATTAAATTGATCAAGCTTAAATCATTATAACAGTGCCATTACCTTGCACAGTATGGCTATCGCCACTACAAAAATATCACAAACTTACCATTATTACCTGCCTAGGTTTATTTAGGGTGTTTAAATTATTAATTAAGACATAAATACTTTTAAGGTCTGCGACCTCTTCCTTCATGTTGCCACTAAACATGAATCGAAGCAAGTTATGAACAACATACTATTTTATTATTAGTGGCAGTATAATCTCATAAATGATAATTGAATAGTATTAACTCAGCAATGTAAAGAAAACAAATATCATCATCCAAACATCATAATCGTAAACTCGTTCGGCCTTATCACTATCAATGGTTGGTATAGTCAATTATATCCATAACGACAAAAGTGTAAAATGAATTACAACTTAAACAACTTGCAAAAGTATGATGTCAGAACATCACATCATCTACAACATGAATGAATTAATCACAACATTCAAAGTACGTAAAACAAATTGCAATACTCGGTAATTTGTGCAACATGACGATAAGTGTTGATATGTTGTTGTGTTTACATACAGCATATTGAAATCGGTCCCCCATGTTCGCAAGTTTGCTCAATATCATAATTCTTTTACGTCAAACAGAATGAGAAAATTGAGGTGTGATAGGCATTGTTATGTAAGATTTTTTATTACAAAAAAAAAATCTTAAAGAGAATGAACTTAACCCCAAGTACCTAATAATGGGTTATGTGCTATAATTATATTCCTTAAGATTGATTAATCTACATGGTGTTCTTATATGAACTATTGATAGAGAATGTGACTGCTTAGAGGTATGTTTACATGGTCAAAAGAGAATGGATGTTCTTTGATAGGTATGTTTGTTCTTGAACATTATTTTTTAGTCTTAGTGTGGGCATGATTATCGACATGCTTATCGAAATGTTATTTGAGAAAACATTGTGGTTCATATTTTAATGTTGTTAAAAATATATGCTAATCATAGTGGAAGCAATAAGAGTATGAATATAATTCTTGCACTAAGAACCAAAAAAAATTCGAAAGGCCATAAAATAAAGATGCATAAGATTTAAGAAGTCATCATCTACTTCCAGTTGCTATTATAACGATTAGTTGTAGCCTTTTTCTTTGTACTTTATCCTCAAGAGTATTCCTCATTCTCCAAATTATTCTCCCTATGAGGTGTATCCTCTATATATATTATTCTTCATCTGAAGAAGAATAATCTACCACCCTTATATGTATGCCTCCTCATAAATGTTTGAGAATTGGGCTCTCTATCCTAAAGGACACTCTACAACATTCATTCCCCTTATGAAGCAATCTCTTTTTATCCCTCCTCTTGTAAATAATTTCTTTCCCTCCTCTAGTGATGCCTTGTTTCCCATCCTTTCAATGAATTTCCCTCTACCAAAACTTTTATTGTGAATCCCACTTGCTAAAATGATCCATAAATTTGAGACAAACCATTACAAAAATGGCCCACAAATATGCCAAAAACACCTCTGAAAATCACCCACAAAAATTGTAATATCTACAAAGGCCACAAAAACTCATTTTCAATAGGTTTTCCAAACCACAAAAGTCTGAAAAAATCTTCACATTTGCCCACAAACAATGAAAAAAGAGTGAAAAGTGCTTTGGAGGCCAAAAAATCTCCACATGTGAAGGGAATGCAACCTTTCTTTCACTTTTGGCATGTGATGGTTTTTTTTTTTTGTTGCTTTTGTATTTTTTGTATTTTATGTGTGGTTAGCATGTTAGATGGGACATTAGTAAAGTTCCTCTAACATCCCTACCTAAAGTTACTTTTAAAAATTTCCATATCATCCCCCATTAAGTTTCCCTAATGTCTAATGTGGTTTTTTTATTTTAAAAAATATGGATATTTTATAAATTTTTAATTGATTTGTGAAGTGTGGTTGTTGTAATAGCTAGAAATTACATACGAGTGGAGAAACGTATATGTTAAAAGGGATAGTGTTGCATTAGGGTGTCATGTTAGGTTATTAATTTAGGTGCCTTGTTAGGGTTTTGTATTACAATGTCACATTAGAGTGTCATCTTAGGGTGTCGTATTATAGTGTTGCATTAGGGTGTCATATTAGGGTATCACATTTGGGGTGTCATGTAAGTGTGTTGTATCTCATGTTAGGGTGTTATGTGTAGGTATCACATTAGTGTGTGATGGGTTTCGTGTTAGATTGTCACGTCATGACGTTAAATTAAGGTCTCATGTTAGGGTGTCGTGTTATGGGTGTCATATTAGAGTGTCATGTCAGGATAACAATTAGGTGAATTGTGTGGAATTATGTGAAATTATGGGAAAGGGCTATCATGTTAGTGTGCCACATTAGGGGTGTTGCAGTAGGGTATCGTGTAAATGTGTCATATCAGTGTGTCGTATTAGGGTGTTGCATTAGGGTGTCAAATGAGGATGTTAAATTAGGGTGTCATGCTAAGGTTCAAAATTATGCTATCGAGTTAGGGTCTTATTAGGTGACATTAGGGTAACTTATGTCAAACTTAGGGGAAATTTGTGTAAATTATGTCCAATTAAGAGAAATAAGGTCAATTTAGGGGAAATGATGTCATTAAATTGGGGTAAATTATGTCAAATTAAGAGTAATGAGCCAAAATATGGGGGAAACTAGGTCAAATTAAAAGAAAATAGGGTCAATTGTGTGGAATTAGGTGAAAGTTGGGGAAGGGTTTCATGTTTTTTCCATATGTCCTTCACGTAGTCCACACACCCTTTCTCCTTCAAGTGGTTTGCACATAAGACACACAATCCATATATTGATTTACCAAAAGAAGATGAAGAGGATCATAAATAACAGAGGAAGGATTCGATTGTTGGGGTCTTTCAACTAGGCTATCCATCTCCCCTAGCTTTATTGGTTATATCCCCTTCAAATCAACTCGTGTTGTGTACACTTCATTCACAACATGACAGACTTTGTTTAAAATATAGTTTGAGGTGTTAATTCTCAAGCCTTTTACCAATGAATTTTGTTGTTGTCTATTGTCGAATGCTCACAAATTTTGGCACTTCTTTCTTTGACAGATTCATCGAGATTATGTGGCACTGAAAATGAGTCTCATAGCCTATTGTATTCTCACATAACCTGAAACCCATGTTCATCAACCCTCTTCCTCTTGCATTGTTTCACCTTTGCTTCTTCCACTTTAACTTATTTGACACCTCCCTTTTGTTGTCCCCATATTGACTTGCCTACGAGTTGATTCTTCCCCATCATAAAATGTCAGATTTCAATAACATGTATCTCATTCTCATTGGTGTTTGGGACCAATGCCTCTCGTCGAGAATATACATTCCTATGTTGTGAATTCATATAATTTGGACCTTTTGGAGAAGCTTTCAAGCGTCTATCACTTTACAGAAAAACTTCCACCAGGCAAGGTTCCCACCAAACACGACAATCCACAAAGCTCGGCATCTAACATTGCACAAACTAACTATAGATATTAGAGGTGTTGAAGGAAAAGGCATTACTTTCACATTTGTCCCAAGAGACTGTTCCTTTAATGACCTGTGCATCTCACTTTCTTTCTCATTCCATCACTACTCGAAGATGGTTTTGTGTCTCTACATCAAATTTGAAAAATTAAAAGAGGCTCACCTACTAACACCCCCAACAATTCTTCCCCAACTATACATTTAAAAATTTCATTAAAAAAACTCATTTTCCTCTTTCTCTTTACACATATCCTTCCACTTCCCAACATTCTTGATTACCCCTAACAACATCCCCATCACACACCACCATCAAAAAAAAGAAGGCCGTGAAATTCTAGGTGCTAAAAAAAAGAACTCCTCCCGTGAGCTTAGGCTGTAATAATGAGTGTAGATATGGAAAGTCATTTTACATTAAGGAAACTCATTGGAGTAACCATCGTTGCATGCAATTATTAAATTAAATTTGGTAGAACAAATTGGCAACCTCAACAATCAACATATTTATACATCATTTTCAATGTTTACATGTATCTTAAATGTACTAGTGGATATTTTAATTCAATTCAAATTAGAATCAATTGGTGAGTAAATTGATATGGGTGAAAAGAGTTAAAACTACATGCCATAACCTTGAAACACTTTGATCATGGAGATAGGGATAAACAGGACAAACGATCATTTTTTTGTTTGTTATAAAACTACAATGATGAATTCCATATTTTATGAAAATGGTGAAATGCACTTGAAAACTATGTGAAATGACGGAAAAAGAGGGAAACTCGTATGAAAAGGAGAAATAGAGGAAAAGAGAAACAATTACTGCACTAAGAATAATAAGAAGTCGACTAAAAAAGAAGATGAGGTCAAAAATATCAAAAACATTAAAAAGATAAGTTAATGATCAAGAAATACAAAGAAAATGTGTTGGGAGCCCTTTTTCCTAACTATTGTCTTTTTATTGTGTGTTATAAATAAAGCTTGGACACATATGCTTTGTAGGTCATCCCGACGCTAAATTATAATTCTTCCACGTATATAAAAAAAAGTAGTAATATTTAAATATAATACTATTTAAGTAAAAAGCATGTGTGAGAGGAAAATTATCCATTGAATATTGTATTCAACATTAACTAAAGGAGGTTGGCCACTCAAAAAACGGGCTAGACACATTGTAATCCAATTATGACATTTCAATACAATCTTGTTTACTTTAATTTTGTTGCAATGCATACTTAATATATTTTTGTTAATAGATTACTATTTTTGTAAGAAGATGCCTGTATCATGTGGTATCATAGCTCCTTCCATGGCCATGTTATGTAGTAGTTTAGGAATTTCTACAAGTATTCATTGTATTCTCTCACCTTGCCCTTTGTATGCAATTATGCATCATATATAACAGTGGTGAGCCGATCCAAATAACTAGACCAACTTCTAATAGAGACGTAGGCCATGAGGACTGAAATGCAACTCAAATTAAAAGCCTCACTAGTCAACTAGCACAAATGATGAACACTATCACCACTCTAAGTAACTTTAATTCATAGATTGATAAGAAAAATAATTCTGAAAACCACACCATTCTAAGAAGAACGCCACATGGTCCAAAAAAAAAAATTGGTAAATTTGATGGAATATACACTACTAGTTCTTTGTACAAAGCATAATATTATTTCCAAACCAAATGCATAACACTCAATATGAAGACATGGTACCAATAATCTCTTTCAATCTAAATAAGGAAGTCATTGTCGTACCGATGGTATCAAAAATCATGGCCCGACATGGATGAAATTACTTGAAATCTTATTGGCTTGATAACCTAAGTGATTATGAGAATTTCACAAGGGAATTAACCAAGTTACGAAAAAATAGTTCTATTTGAAAATATCAAACGTAATTTGTGAAATTGGTTGATATAACAGAAGGGGTGGTACATGAATTCTTCAAAAAAAGTTCGTAAGTGGCTTAAAAGAAGAGGTAAGAGTAGAGATTAAAAAAATCAAACTAAAATAATTTTGTTAGCCATTGGGTTGGCCAAGTTGTAAAAAGACAAGTTCATAGCTCACCATCACTCTTCCAAACCATATCATTTCAAGCAATCAATCCCAACACAAACAGTAACAATTCCACGTCCTTAATCAATAACAATCAAATGCCTGACTGTAATAAATATGTATAGCCATCGGGGAAAAGTATTATATTGTAAGTATGATGAAATTTCACATCAAGGTCAATGCTATATGGAATGAAAAACATACTTGTCAGATGTGGAATCACCTCTCATGCCTGAAGAATGGAAAGATGCAAAGGAATCCTATGAAGAGGATAAAGAAGAATAACATGACATAGATGAGGTCCAAGTGCTATAAATTTAAGTGCATTCATTGGTCAGCATCACCACCCCACAAGGAATAAAAATTAAAGGGTACTTATAAACAACACCCCTCAACATCCTCATTTTTTGAAGCACATGTAACTTCATTGAACTTCAGTTAGCTAAGAAAGCTAATTGTTATGTGTATCCATGTTCCAATGTTGAGGTCATGAAAAATGGAGGCACAAAATCTTGTAAGGGAAAGTGTTGAAATTTCTGAATCTCAGTTGTGGACTATAATATGAAATCAAACATATCTATTCTACCTCTAGGAGGTTGTGATGTAATCTTGGGAACATTGTAGATATGGATAATGGGACCTATCCTTTTAGAAATTTCCAAACTATAGATACAATTCATAGATCAAAGCCGTGAATACACTTAAAACGATTATCACCCATATTCAATAGCATCACTAGAGCGCATCTTATGGAAAATTTTCTTTAAAAGGGCACTCATGGGGTTATCACCCAAATTTGCGCTCTCTAGATTAATGAATCATTTTATCTCAACCATCTATTTCAATTGCATCAACTATTATTTAATCATGCAATCGTCTTTGAAAGTCCTAAGGGATTGTGTTCGCAATTACCAGAACATCATGTCATTTAACTTGTTCTAGAAAGTATAACTCCTAATATTCTTCCTAATTTGTTCTAGGAAGAAATAAAAAAAATGGTGTGCAAATTATAGCAGGCAGGAATCATTAGACAAAATATAATCCCATACTAATGGTCAAGAAAAAATATGGTTTTCCTCATTGTTTTTGTTTTTTGTTTTAAATGAAGAATCATTTGGTTTTTTGTTTGATGGGTAGAATAAGAATGGCTTTCTCAAATATTCTTCCTTCCTCTGTGTGTAGATATGGAAAGGCATTTTATATTAAGAAACTCACTGGAGTAACCATCGTTGCATGCAATTATTAAATTAAATCCGGTAGAACAAATTGGCAACCTCAAGAGTCAACATATTTATGAATCATTTTTGATGTTTACATGCATCTTAAATGCACTAGTGGATATTTAATTTAATTCAAATTAGAATCAATTGGTGGGTAAATTGATATGGGTGAAAAGAGTTAAAACTACATGTCATAACCTTGAAACATTTTGATCATGGAGAAAGGGATAAACAAGACAAACGATCATTTTTGTGTTTTTTATAAAACTACAATGATGAATTCCATATTTTATGAAAATGGTCAAATGCACTTGAAAAATATGTGAAATGACGGAAAAGAGGGAAACTCATATAAAAAGGAGAAATAGAAGAAAAGACAAACAATTACTACACTAAGAATAATAAGAAGTCGACTAAAAAGAAGATGAGGTTAAAAATATCAAAAACATTAAAAAGATAAGTTAATGATCAAGAAATACAAAGAAAATGTGTTGGGAGCCCTTTTTCCTAACTATTGTCTTTGTATTGCGTGTTATAAATAAAGCTTGGACACATATGCTTTGTAAGTCATCCCGACGCTAAATTATAAGTATTCCACGTATATAAAAAAAGTAGTAATAGCTAAATATAATACTATTTAAGTAAAAAGCATGTGTGAGAGGAAAAGCATCCATTGAATATTGTATATAACATTAACTAAAGGAGGTTGGCCCCTCAAAAAAAGGCCTAGAAACATTGTAATACAATTATGACATTTCAATACAATCTTGTTTACTTTAATTTTGTTGTAATGCATATTTAATATATTTTTGTTACCAGATTACTATTTTTGTAAGAAGATGTGTGTATCATGTGGTATCATAGCTCCTTCCATGGCCATGTTATGTAGTAGTTTAGGGATTTCTACAATTATTAATTTTATTCTCTCACCTCGCCCTTTGTATGCAATTATGCATCATATAAAACAGTGGTGAGCCGATCCAAATAACTAGACCAACTTCTAACAGAGACGTAGGCCGTGAGGACTGAAATGCAACTCAAATTAAAAGCCTCACTAGTCAACTAGCTCAAATGATGAACACTATCACCAGCCTAAGTAACTTTAATTCATAGAGTGATAAGAAAAATAATTCTAAAAACCACACCATTCTAAGAAGAACGCCACATGCTCCAAAAAAAATATTTTCCTAAATTTGATGAAAATATACTACTAGTTCTTTGTACAAAGAATAACAGTATTTCCAAACCAAATGCATAACACTCAATATGAAGACATGGTACCAATAACCTCTTTCAATTTGAATAAACAACACCCCTCAACATCCTCATATTGTAGGCAGGAATCATTAGAAAAAATATAATCCCATACTTATGGTCAAGAAAAAAATATGGAGTGTGGCGACTCTATATTGATTTTTGGGAACTAAGTAAAATCACCATCAAAGACGAATTCCCAATTCTAGTTATCCATGAACTAACAATTGAACTCCATGGATTTTACTTCTTCTCAAAGATCAACCTAAAGTGAGGTTATCTCTATATTTGCATAAAAGAGGATGACATTCTTAATACAACCTTCCAAACTCATTAAGGCCACTATTAATTTCTAGGCATACCATTCAACCTCATCATTGTTCCATTAACATTCCAATGCCTAATGAACAAGATTTTTCAATCGTTTCTTAGAAAGTTCATCTTGTTCTTCTTTTATGACATACTTTTTTATAGTTGGTTATGGGAAGAACATTTTATGTACCTAGAATAGACCTTTTGAATTTTTGTGGATAGCCAGTTAGGTGTCAGATGGTCCAAATGCTCTTTCAGCCCAAAATACATCACATATCTAAGGAACATTGTTTCTAATGAGGGATTCAAAGTGCATCTTTAAAATATTGAGGATGTCAAAAAATTAGCTTATACCTAAAACATCAAGATCATTTGTGGATTTTCGGGTCTTACAAGATATTATCGAAATTAATCAAGGACCATGGAAAAAAAATTAGCCTCACTAGCAACATGTTAAAAAAGGATGTATTTCATTGGTAATAGTTGGTGGAAACGACCTTTGAACTTCTCATGTAGGCCATGTGTACAATGCTAGCTCTTGATATGTATGACTTCTCTAAGCCCATAATCATTAAAAATCAGAAGTGGAATTGGATCATTTCTGGTGCAAGAATTCAAACCCATATCAATCACCAACAAGGAACTTGTAGAGAAAATTTTCTCGCTCCATTATGAGAAAGAAACGTTAATTGGTTATGACTATGAAATTACCTACAAAAAAATACTCATAATTAGAAATACTTCTTGGAACAATGAATCTCTTATCCTAAGTAACAAAAATGGGTAGAGAAGTTAATTGGTTATGACTATGAAATTACCTACAAAAAAATAAAGGATAATGTTGTCGTTGATGTTTGGTTTCATAAGTATGATAAATAAAAAATTGTGTGTGCACTATCATTTATTAATCCTGAGTGGATGTAAACTGTTAAACAAGATTGGATCCAAGATCCCTAACTTCAAATGCTCATCCAATAATTTTTAAGCATAGGCTTCTTCCCATTAAGATAGGATCTAGTATAGAAATCAAAACATTGAAAGTTAAAATATCTAACTAGAAAATTATAGAAAATAACTTAAAGATAACATCTACATGTAAAATGATTATGAAATATCCAAGTTTCCGTTATTCCATCTTCTAAGCCCAATTAATCTTGGGATCGACATAATTTGAGACAAAATAGTTGTCTTTAACTTTCTCCCAAATCAACACTATGGATACCAAAAAAATTAAACCTTATGCCTCGCCATCATCCAGACACTCTGGTTTTCTAAAAATTTATGAATATGTCCATAGAAACTTATTTTGAGAGGTAATTAAAGAAGACATCAAAAAACTTATAGTGAAATGTGAGATATGTCAACATAAAAAAGGTGAAACAATAGTGACCATTGAAACATTCCATCCATTAGTTATCCGTATCTAGATATGGACCGAAATTTCCATGGATTTCTTTAAAGGACTACCAACTTCTAATGGGAAATCAATTATTCCTATGGTGGTGGATCTCATCTCCAAATATGCCCAATTCTTCTCCCTCACCCATCCCTTCAAATCCTTTTTCATTACCTGAACCTTTATTGATCAAATCCTCTGCCTCCATAAAATACCTACTTCTATTGTATGCAAGTATGATTCCATTTTCACTAGTAGCTTCTCGAAAGTAATTTTCCACATATATGGTACACATATTAGAATGAGCTCAACAAACCATCTGTAAGAAGATGGTTTAGTAAAAAATTTCAAAAAAAAAAATTCATACCTATTTGTGTTGTTTCGGCTCGAATCAACACATCACTAGGTCAAATATTGGTTACCATTTATGGAATAATGTTATAATGCCACTTATCGCATGACAGCCAAGATGACGCCATATGAAGTTGTCTATGGGAAACCATAGAATTTATGAGGTTATATTCCACACTCAGCATGTGTGACAATATCTTTTAGACTTTTGATACAAAAGGGATCAAGTTCTTAAACCAAGCAATGAAGTCATTAACTAATACCATTCAAATCATGCATTAGTCAAAAAGCTAAATTTACTTACAAACACTAAAATTCCTTTCAAAACTGAAACAAGGGCTAAGAATACATGTCACTTTCTCAAAACCATCACACAAACATTTTTGTAACCTTCGAGAATGATCAAAACTCCATTCATCATCATTTACCTAATTGACCTAGCTAAGTAGTTTGTAGCCCTTCTTAACTCCAAATTCTACTGTCTAGAACACACCACAAGGATCCAAAGCTCAATGTAAAACTTTTTAGATACCCACTAAGGTTTTTTAGTTTATACCAAAGTTTTAGAACCTAACTCAATCTCCAATTCGAATTACTCTCATTTTACCATTTTCTTCACAAAAATCAGGGTCACGTTATAACGTGAGTGTGTTATGGTTTGGTAAGTCCAAGGCATAATGCGAGCATGTTATAACGCACTCACGTTATAGTGCGCTCTTGTTATAACACGTCTGCGTTTCAATGTGTTATGTGGTATATGTGTTTGTGGCATGCTTCTATTGACTAAAATAAATGTTTAGTATAATTTTTCTTTTATTATTATTTATATTTTATTATTTCTTATACTTTAAATTTATTTTAGTAAATATAAGATGTTAGGGTCACTCTGCACCTTATGGAACTAGTCTCACAGCTCCATCTATCACGGTTTAGAAGATAGTTTTTCAGATTCTAATCTGGTCAGTACATAGGTATTTTTCAGGATTTCAACATTCAACCTTCAAGATTTTAGGGGCCTTTTCTGATTGGTTATTGACATTTGTAGGAGTTTTAGATGTGTCAAAACTATATATTCACAAGAACCTCTTCTTCCTTGAAAGTTCCTAGTTTGTCTCAGTAATGATGTCTCCCTATATCCAAGGATCGAGGACTACTGGGGTTTGTGGCAGGATTGGACATTCAGGAATCATTGAGTGTCTGAATCAGAATGTCATTGTATCTAGAGAAACATTTTCAAACATGGGAGTAATGCATCTTGGAAAATAAAATTGAACCTCATAAATCCTCTCAAATTTCTAGCTTACACAAGCATTAGACATATCAAGCTATGTTCTTCGAATGAAATATTCGTTCCCGACAGCTTGCAACTGAAAGAATTATTCAAAAGAGCATAAAAAATGATCAAATTTACTTGGTATCCTAATATGTCAGACCCAAAAATACAACTGGACTTGTTATTCTCAATTTAGGGTTTAGGGTTTAGCATTTAGGGCTCATGGTTCATGGTTCAGGGTTTAGGGTTTAGCTTAGGGATCAAGGTTTAGGGTTTAGGGCTTAGGGATTAGGGTTTAGGCTTAGTGCTTAGGGTTTATGGTTTATGGTTTATGGTTTAGGGATCAAGGTTAAAGACTAAATGTTTAGGGTTTAGGGTTTAGGGTTTAGGGTTTAGGATTTAGGTTTTAGGTTCAGGGTTTAGGGTTTAGGGTTCATGGTTTAGGGTTCATGGTTTATGGTTTATGGTTTATGGTTTAAGGTTTTAGGGTTTAGGGTTTAGGGTAAATAGGGTTTAGGGTTTAGGGTTTAGGGTTTAGGGTTTAAAGTTTAGGGTTTAGGGTTTAGGGATCACGGTTTAGGGTTTATGGTTGAGGGTTTGATGTTTAGGGTTACAAGTTTAGGGTTTAGGGTTTAGGGATCAATAATCCAGGCTCAAGGTTTAGGGTTTAGGGATCATGGTTTAATTTTTAGTGTTCAAGGCTTAGGGTTTAGGGTTTAAGGTTTATGGTTTAGGGTTTAAGATTTAGGGTTTAGGGTTAAGGGTTTAGGGTTTAGGGTTTAGGGCTTAGGGTTTAAGTTTAGGGTTTAGGGTTTAGGGTTTAAGGTTTAGGGTTTAGGGCTTAAGGTTGAGGGTTTAAATTTAGGAATCAAGGTTTAGGGTTTAGGGTTTAGGGTTTAGGGTTTAGGGTTTAGGGTTTAGGGTTTAGGGTTTAGGGTTTAGGGTTTAGGGTTTAGGGTTTAGGGCTCAGGGTTAAGGGTTTATGGTTTAGGGTTTAGGGTTTAGGTTCTTAGGGTTAAGGGTTTAAGTTTATGGTTTAGGGTTTAGGTTTAGGGTTTAAAGTTCATGTTAGAAGTTTCATCACTCAAAATCGGTGGTAGGACAATCAATGTCTACCACGTGCCACCTCCAAATTCCAAATTTCATTTCATTTAAATTCACTTCAAGAAAGGTTGGAGGAAATGAACTTGTCATTTTCTTCATGCCTTTCAGAGGTCCAAAATGTCAATTCGACCCAAATTTGGAAAATATGGAGAACTTGGAAAGCTGAATTGCATTTATAAAGATAAGCTCGAAGCAAAGGAATGCATTTCGTAAGTAATTCCAGTCAAATTTGTTTTCTTTTTTTATTAATACCTACTAAAACTAGCCTTACGATTGCATCCTGATAAAAATAAGTTCCCACAGGAGCCAAGGGAGATTTTAAACTTATCACACAAGCATGGGGAGTTCTCTCCAATAATACCAGAAAGGCTACCTATGATGCCATGGGGAAAAACCAACAAGGGCACAACCCCGCCTTCCACCAACTGAATTCCACAGGCACTGCCACTGCCATTGGCATTACAAACAATCTAAATGGGAATAATTATTCAAGTGTGGATGCCTTTCCTAAAACTTCCATATTCGATGACCACGACTAGAACCAAAAATAGAAATAGAAACAAGACCAGGAACATGACCTAGACCAAGACCTAGACTAGAAATTTGAGAGGATTTCTGAGGTTCAATTTTATTTTCCAAGATGCATTACTCCAATTTTGAGAATGTTTCTCTAGATGCAATGAAATTCTGATTCAGACACTCGATGATTCTTGAATGTCCAATCCTACCACAGACCCCAGTAGTCCTCGATCCTTGGATATAGGGAGACATCATTACTGGGAAAACCATAGGAACTTTCAAGGAAGAAGAGGTTCTTGTGAATATATAGTTTTGACACATCACATCACACCCTTCATTAGGCTTGATGACTACCCCTATCTTTTTTAAGGAACTTTTGAAAGCATCCATGGGTTTATCATAGAAGGAATTACCAATGAATGGAAGGTCACTAAGCCGTAGGCTAACTGAATCCCATTCAGAACTAAACAAGAAATATTTACTAGGTGATTGATAACTCCTTTTGTTCTTAGTCATACCCCTATTGCTATGCTTATTTTGCACAAGTAGACTCAATGATGGTTCTAGGCATGAGACTAGGAAATATGGTCCTAATATTGTCATGCCCTCCTAGTCGAGTAGTCAGAAGCCATATTAGTCTTGTTGATATTTAGTACTAATTACCAATGAAATATAATTCTCCAACTTTCATTTTCTTTACTCATCTTCCACATCATACTGAATAATGATTTGATAGGGGAGTTTCCCTCTTCGACGGCGATACATCGAATATGAATATGATCCTCAAGAGGGGAGTTGCACCTGGAGAGGTATCATCTGATCCTACACCTAAGCCCTAAGCCATAATCCCTAAATGCTAAATCCTAAACCTTGAACCCCAAAACCTAAACCCTAAATCCTAAACCCTATTTTTAGCACCTTGAACCCTAAACCCTAAACCTAAATCCTAAACCATAAACCATAACCCATAAAACCCTAAACCCTAAAACCCTAAACCCTAAACCCTAAACCCTAAACCCTAAACCTAAACCCTAAACCATGAACCCTAAACCTTAAAAATTAAGCCCTAAGCCATTAAGGTCATAAACCCTAAACCTTGAGCCCTAAACCCTAACCCCTAAACCATAAATCCTAAACCCTAAGCCTTAAACCCTAAACCCTAAATCTTAGTTCCCTAAACCCTAAATCGTAAACCTTAAGCCCTAGAACCCAAAACCCTAAACATTTAGCCCTGAACCCTAAACACTAAACCCTAAATCCTAAACCTTAAACCTGTAAACCCTAAACCATAAACCCTAAACCCTTAACTCTAAACCTTGATCCCTAAACCATGAGCCATGAGCCCTAAACCCTAAACCCTAAAACCTAAACCCTATTTTTACACCATAAACCCTAAACCCTAAACCCTAAACCTCTAAACCCTTAACCTTGAGCCCTAAACCCTAAACCCTAAACCTGAGCCCTAAACCCTAAACCCTAAACCCTAAACCCTAATCCTTAAACCCTAAGCCCTAAACCCTATTCCTAAATCTTCCTAAATTATTCCTAAATCTCCAACACTTCCAAGATTCTCTAAATTTATCACCTTTAGATGCTTAATATATTTCTTGAACTATCCTAGAGGGTGTTTGATTAGCTCATAAGATATTCAAGGATTAGGGTTTAGGGTTTAATGTTTCATGGTTTAGGGTTTATTGTTTAGGATTTAGGTTTAGGATTTACGGTTTAGGGTTTAGGGTTTTAGGGCTCATGGTTTAAATTTAGGGCTCATAGGGTTTAGGGCTTTAGGGTATGGGTTGAATGTTTAAGGTTTAGGTTTAGGGTTTAAGATTAACAGTTCAAGGGTTTAGTGTTTAGGGTTTTAGGGTTTAGGGTTTAGGGTTTAGGGTTTAGGGTTTAGGGTTCACAGTTTAGGGTTTAGGGTTTAGGAATCAAGGTTAAGGGTTTAGGGTTTAGGGTTTAGGGCTCAGGGTTAAGGGTTGATTGTTTAGGGTTTAGGGTTTAGGTTTATGTCAAGGTTTAAGGTTTAGGGTTTAGGGTTTAGGGTTTAAGTTTATGGTTTATGGTTTAGGCTTAGGGTTTAGGGTTTAAATTTCATGTTAGAAGTTCTCGTCACTCAAAAACACAATATGGGGTGTTAGGAAGGTGTTTTCAACTCACAAAAATTGGCCTCATCCTCATGAGATCCTTACCCATGGTACACAATAGTCTATTTATGATAGTACCCATTCCTAGAGGTACTTATCAACATTTACAAATATTAACCTATCACCATGTGGTGATCATATCTTTAGTACTTACAAATTTAGGGCCATTTTTGTCTGGAACCGAAAGGGGGTAGCTACATTATCTTGAAATTATTCATGAAACCTTCAATTCTTAGAGAAAAATGGATGTTACCAACATGTATAGGATTCACATATCTTTCCAGTTCCTATTTATTTTCCTCCTAACTCCTTACGGAGCTCCCAAAATCATCCGAAGAAGTCAAATTTCACCATTAGAGTGTTTGTTCCCTGCACCTAGAAAACTCATTGTTGAGAAGATTTCCCTTGAATGAGTAAACATTTCCTAAATCTTCCTAAACACTCCTACAAATGTCAATAACCAATCCAAAAGGCCCCAAAACCTAAACAATGACTATATTCTTTCACAAAACAAGATATCGATTGTATAATTTAAACCCTAAAAGATTGAATGTTGAATGTTGAAATCCTGAAAAATACCTATGTACTGACCAAATTAGAATATGAAAAACTATCTTCTAAACCGTGACAGATGGAGCTGTGAGACTAGTTCTATAAGGTGCAAAGTGACCCTAACATCTTATATTTACTAAAATAAATTTAAAGTATAAGAAATAATAAAATATATAATAATAAAAGAAAAAATTATACTTAAACATTTATTTTAGTTAATAGAAACATGCCACAAACACATATACCACATAACACATTGAAACACGAGCACATTATAATGCACTCATAGTTTCATCTCTTTTGGGTTTGAAATTCCCAATCCATAGGCTTGGATTTTCCTTGGATTTCCAAACCAAAGGTTTGGACTATTTCTGCGTGATTAAAACTGTGTTTGACAGAAAAACATCAAAATTTCACGTGTGCACCCCAATATCTCATGCATTAAAACATAATATTCAAAAATAAATTATACTATGATGTCAAGCTCGGTTTTACCTTGATGACGATATAATTCTTTCTAAAATCTGATTAGTTTAAGGCTTTCATCCATAATTTCTTTTACTAGTGCCTTGTTTTCTTGCAAAAACCTATGCATACATTTTGGTGCACAATTTATGATTTTTTCATCCAATTTTTTTTTTAAAAAGTGGTTTTTTATAAACTCCATTCTACACGCACTCAAAAAAATAAAACTAAAAAATGACTTTTTTTTCTCAAATTTATGGGGGTGCACACACAAATATTTCATTTTCGGGATATGTGCACTTTGAAAATTAATAAAAAATTATATATTCATCCAAAAATTATGAAAAATTAATGGGACCTCATACATGGTCTTAGATAACTTTCTACTAAAGGGATTTAAAAAATTTATATAACTCAAAAAATGGGGGGCACACACAATAGGTTCTTATCTTTTTGACACAAAAATAGACATACTTTGTGTGCGCACCACATTTGACCCTCTTAATCTCAACCATTTAAAAAAAAAAAAGTAGTTTAGAAACTAGATTCTGAGCTCTATGGTACTTATTCTTATCACTTTGTCAAATTTTGAGCCTAGGCATGCCGAATTATTCGATGAAGTTTAGGTTTTGCTGATTTCAGGAAAAAGGTGTCCCTTTTTTACCCCCATTTTTGTCCCCCATCTCCATGCACTTATCTTGCTTCATATAAATTTTTGAGTTCTATCTCTTCGTACTTTTCTCCCAACACCACTTTCACCTTCACAATTAGCCCTATTGGGCCTCTTTAGCTCTTTCTAAGGTTTTCAACTGAGTTTCAAGGGATTAGCTATTTCTCTCTGTTATATCTTACCAAATAACTTATTTATCCTTCATAAAATTCTAATTCCTCATTCATTTACTTCACCAAGCCTTAAATTGTGTTTTCTACTCCAAACCCATTTTTCTAGTCTTCTTGACCACCTTAACTCTTGTTAGTCTTAATTGTATTTCTTAGTTTCTTAAAATATAAGTTATTGTTTCTCCTTCACAACTTGTTTCCATCTCTCTTCACTTTTGGTGAAAAGTTTCAAAACTTTCTCTTAACACTTCAGGCTCCTTAAGAATTTCACTACTCATCTTTCATAACTTGACTTGTCAAGAATGTCATAGAAGAGGATTGTATCTTCCAAACTGATTTAATTATCTCTCTCGTGTGACCATGAAACTTCATAAATGTTTTTTTTTATCTTAATTAGGAAACATTCTATGTGATTTCTTCAAAATTTCAGCAATAAACTCTTTCTTATGGCAAAGATATAGTGTTTTTTTGTTCTATAAACCCTCCAAACTGAGTTATACCATGCACAGTCAAACTAAGTTTTGACCATTTGGCCCATGAAACCTTCTCCAGAAATTTTGAAATTTATTAAAACTTAAATATCCCTTAAAAATTTCTACTCACCAATTTTTAGCCTTACCCATAAGGTAAATATGAAGTTATGGTTATTTTTTATTCTCGAAATTGGGATTTACTAACACACTGTTTGGACTGAGTTTTTGATCTTCACCCTATCAAATATATTCCAATATTTATGAAACTTATCAAAAACCTTTATTATCCATGTCAGTCCTTATTAAAAAACTCATCAAGTTTCAATGTATACTTTTCAAATTATACAATTTTCTTTCTTTTTAAAAACCCTAGGATAGCGTACAAGCCTAATAGGGCATATTTAGTCATAGTTTTTATTTTTCAAATCCAAAAAAAACAATCAAGACTCTAAAGGCTTCTACATGGCGTGTTCCAACTTCATATAACTCCTTCTAATCATGAAAATTCTCCTAAGATGTAAATGTCGCTTAACTTTGCTTTATCAGTCATTCAACAAGACTATGCCCACACAGTATACCAATTTTAGACTTTTTACTCAAATGATTGAAAAAATAGATAAGGGGTTACCTTTAGATGATGTTCCACACTCTTATACAGTATAATAATTCTCTTTGTATGATTTTAGTCAAGGAAAAACTCTTCTTTCATGTAACAGTGTTGACAAATCTCTTATCTCTTACCAAGCTCATCCTTGTTTCTCATGTGGTATCAACCATTTTATTTTTCTGCTCGCTTTCCATGCTTCATGGATACTTTCTCAAAACCATACCAATCTTTCAAACCTACAAACATCATTCATAAATCCAAACATAACTAATAATCATCCATTAATGCACAATCATTCATAGTTACACAGTTTCATGCTCAAGAAGGTCTCTTTATTTATCAAATCCAAGAATGTACATGACTTATTCAGCCTATTGGATTTGTTACAAATTTATTTCCTCCTCTAAAAACCCTCTCTTTAACCTTTATTCTTCTCCATTTGAATACTTCTCACAATAATTAATGAGAAAGAGGGTAGTTAGGTTTTTAATCCAACTAACTCAACTATGGTAAGGATAACCATATTGAACCAAAGCCATGTTAGGGACCATGTAGACTTATGTTTAATTGTATCAATCCTCCACGGCCCTATTTATGACACTTATTCCACCTAACCTAACTCTTAAACCATTAACACAATTTATACAAATTCAAATATTCAAATTGTGGTTTTGGAGGGAAAATAAAAATGCCACTTATTACACAACAAGGAAGGTCCAAATGGACATGAAACCATACCAAGACACCCATTTGAACCTCAAACAACTAAGAGACCTAAGAAAACCAAAATTTTGTTTATTTACAAGAAATGATGCTCCTGCATCAACTCTTTAGAATAACTTATATGCAACATAGAACTGAATGAAGAAACAATCCCATCAACATAATTTGAATGTTCTTTCTATATCAAAGACATGGTTTTTCTCCTACTACAACCTTATAATAAGTATTTCTTGAAAATTAAAGATTGCAAAAAGATAGCCCCAAGTTTTATCAAACTCATAAATTCATCCAAAATATTTTTCATGTTGTATACATGTTGGAGCTACCTACTTCTTTAAAGATCCATCATATCACTCATGTCCATTGTTAAAATAAATTCATTTGTTAACATGTTTAAGTTTAGAGTGCACTTACTGAGTTTTTCACTGAATGGTCTATTCTCTTGAAACTACAGTTAATCCTAGATATGTGATCACAATAGATATACAACTCACACTGTCATTAAGGTCATGATATATTAGCATAGAATGCAATTGTAATATGTATTATGGGAACCCTTACTCTAATTTTAGCAGTCGTTTCCTCGTCTCAATCTTTGAGGATAAATATTTTTTAAGGGGGGGCATGTTAGGACTATTTTTTTCCCAACTATGTTCTTTGTATTAGGTGTCATTAGTAAAATCATGGATGTATATGCTTTCTAAGTCATCCTACTATAAAATTATAATTATCCCACATGAATGGGAATGTAATAACTACCTTCAACTAAGTAGTATAATAAAGAGAACATTAAGAGGGAAAACATTCGTTGAATATTTCGTATCAAGCATTTATCAAAGGAAGTTTTCCCCTCAAAGAGGCATGCACTACTTTGCAATGCAATCTTGTCATTTCAATACAATCATGTTTTCTTTATTTTTGTTGCATTACATATTCACTACATTTATATTGATGGATTAATATGTTTGAAGGAAGGTTTATATGAAAATGTTCCATAAAGTGTCGAACTTGAAGCAAGTATCGATAAGCACATAAATACATTAATACCAAATCAATTAACGAGCAACATGGAAGATATTTTTCTAGTTGTGTTATTGTTTCCAAACCTGTACAACAACAGAAGCACTCCAAAAATAAAGTTATACAAAAAAAATGAAAGAGGAGGGGTCTGAGTCCCACCACGCGTAGAAAAATGTAAGTAAGGAAAATCACTATAATGAAAATCACTGTAATGAAAGAAATAAACAAATCATACAAACCTTTCCAGCAACCTTCTGTGCAAACCTCAAATAAGGGTCTCTTATGAAACCTTGAAAAATGGATGTTAGAGATGATTTGTGGGTTCTCTTGAGTACTCTCCAAGCTTTGAACGTAAATGCTACAAACACAGTGAACTTAGCAGAATTTTTGTACTTCAAATTCAAGATAATGTTTGAAAGGAAAGTGAACCTGTAATTTATAGAAGCAAAAGGTAGTTTAAATCAGTTACACATGGATAAAAGATTATGCTAAAAATATCATTATAGGAAGTTGCAATAGGTCGGGGGAAGTAAATGAATTGATTGCAAAAAGCTACATCCGAAAAGGTGGTTGTATGTGTAATTTAATTGCCCCCGCCTTTCTAGGATTCTAGAAATGTGGTTAACTAGGATAAAGATAAGGAGTCCAAGTGGAGTCTAGGTGGAGTTTGATCAAGTGGTAGATGACTAGGATGTGCACACACTTAATTAATTATTTAATTAATAAATAAATAATAATTAATTAAGCTAAAAGGGTACTAAGGATACATGGGATTAATTTAATTAATCCAAAGGGGTATAATGTGTATTAATTAATTAATTTAATCAATTAATTGCAAATGGGTGAATAACAGGGCGTACTAGGATAGCACTGGGAACAAGTGGAAACAGAAGTGTAATTTTGGAGTGTCTACACTACTAACCTCAAGTATTTGTGATTTTACACCATCGTTATCTAATTATCTTCAACTGTAATGGCCGCTAGGAATATCATGTAATAAAATTTGAATAGCATGTTGTACTCAGAGGTCATCATGCTAAAAAGTTGGTGTTGGAGCTTAGTTCAGTTTTTAGTTTTCAGACCCGTTGTTAGTCAATATCTTAAATGCAAGACAAGAATTATTCTAGTGGTTGCTAATCTCAAGTATTTTTTATGTTACACCAACGCAATAGAATAATTTATGACCTTAATGGCCGCTAGGCTTCAAATGTCATGTGATAGAGTTTGAATAACATATTGAACTCAGCGGCCGCAATGCAGAAATTTTCATTTCAGAATATGTGTATTCTAGAACATTGTTTAAATAAATCTTATCTTGGAATATTTTTTGTTTTGGAACATCAAAGAAAGAAAGTAAACATCCGCCCTAGTGATCACTAGTCTTATAAGGTAGTATTGTAAAATCAAGATATAATAAAAGAGCTTAGTTAGTTTTTCAGTCGGGTCGTTACTAAATGTCTTGTATAAAAGGAAACAAGTATCCTGACAGCCGCTAATCTCAAGTCTTTTTTATATTGCACCAATGATATTTAATAATCTTCGACATAGCGGACACTAGGCTTTGAATATGATGGTAGGATTCGGATACCATAATACGAAAATATAAATATAATAATGGTACTTAGCTCTATTTTCAGGCGAGCCATCACTAGTTGTATCTTATGCAAGTCAACCAGAATCTTAGAATCCACTAGTCTCTGTTCTCGTTTCAAAAAATATATTCAGGAAAATCTTTAATATTTTTCTAGTCTTTGAATATTTGTTTTTTTGTGTTGTCTTGTAATAGCTAGGCAATGTCATACACATCCAGCTTAGCAACCTCTAGTCTTGGAATATGTTATTTTAGAATTTAAAAATTGTTACTTTAGATTGGCTCATTTTTCAAGTAAGTCATAAAAATATAAAAATATATGGCATGGCATAAGGTCCAAAAAATGAAATATTTGTTTGTAAATAGAATGATTAACATTTTTATTTAGTAATATTTACGAATACATATAATGTTCTTAACTTTTACTAAATATAAAAAATGGTGAAAACATTGCATTTAATTATTTCTATGTGGGAAAACAAATATAAAAAACTATATATATCAACACGGCAATCATGTGAGCATTGAATATTGAATAATTAGTCACAACTATTTCTATCATATTAAAAAAATTGTTAAAGGAGGTCAAAATGATTGCCTAAACTATACAAAATCAAACCATTACGATTTTTTTAAAAAAGAATATGTGACTCATGTTTTGCTACTAGGGATAGATGCCAACACTTACGAGAAAAAATAAATAAATGAGGAAGAACGAAAAATCAACAAAAAATTACCATAGATACAGATAGAAGGGCTAAAAAGGGAACCCATTTAACAGACATGAATACTTGAGCTACGGTTGAACATAAAAAATGGGTTTTCGGAAAGAATAAATATTGTAAAAGGGATTACAAAATATTTGGTCATGGGTAGACAAAAATGTGGCTTCAGATAGATCAACGTGTTTTGACAAGAAGACGAAACAAAACTACATAGGCACCAAAGGGAAAGGCAGGGATGAATTGCGGTGCAAAACACAATAACTAGGTGAATACAAAGTGGATGACAAGTGCCCGCCATCTACTACGGTACACATACAATAACATAAATGTTTTTAATAAAATACTTGGTTTAGTTGTATCTAAATTTTTTACGTGTTTGATAATGTCTCTTAAAGCTCTATAATCTCTCTAAAACATAGTATCTGTGAGATTATATCTACAACCTATTTTTCTTATCTCTTTTGATTCCATCCTTTGTGGGCCTCTTGATCTGCACTCATACCTGTGATCTATCCAAAATCACTATTTTTTGTCTCTGTTTTTGCCCCCAAACGAGATTACAATCATTGCCTCAACTTACCATTCAAAAAAATGACCAGGAATCGAACACTCATGCCAATAAATTAGTGCCTACACATGTTGTATTCTGATTTCAAGAGCTATTTTTTCTGATTTCAAAATAAAAAAGAAACCATAATATATATTTCTTTGGTGTATTTATTTTTTTCCCAATGCATTCAACGAAAGAAATTCTAAAAACTGAAAAAAAAAAAAAAAAAAAAAGTGGGAATAGGAAATTTCAAATTTTGAATTTTGACTTCTTAAAGCGAAAGTGCGGGATTTTGATATTTCAAATATTGGCATTTAATGCAGGGGATTTTACATACCGTACTTTGAATCCACCCATCATTAATATTTTCATTTAATTCAGGAGATATCGTCGGATACGAGGAAATCAAATTTATTAATTTTACCTACTTTAGAAACAAGTGGGACAATGACAAAAGTTTTCTTTGTGAACTCACGGGAAAATGACAAATATTAATTTAATCAAAATAAAAAACCATTTAGAAAATAGAAGTGAACATTAGGAAACAAAAAAATTAAATTTTAAGAGAGCGATATACACCTCATTTATTATTAATTTTTATCAAGTGTGAATTCGATATTTTTTCAATATAATTCACGTTAATTTGGGGGATAGTGTGGGATACAAGGAAATCAAATTTATTAATTTTACCTACTTTAAAAACAAGTGGGATGGTGACAAAAGTTTCTTTGTGAACTACCAGGTAAACGACAAATATTAATTTAAGCATAATAAAATACCATTTAGAAAATAGAAGTCAACATTAGGAAACAAAGTATTTAAATTTTAAGAGAGCGATATAAGCCTCATTTATTATTAATTTTATCGAGTGCAAATTCGATATTTTTTAAATATAATTCACATTAATTTGAGGGATAGTATGTGATACAAGGAAATCAAATTTATTAATTTTGACTTTTTAGAAACAAGTGGGACAACGACAAAAGTTTCTTTTTTGAACTCCTGGGTAAATAACAAATATTAATTTAAACATAATAAAAAAACCATTTAGAAAATAGAAGTGAACATTAGGAAACAAAAAATTTAAATTTTAAGAGAGCGATATACACCTCGTTTATTATTAATTTTTATCGAGTGTGAATTCGATATTTTTTAAATATAATTTGCATTAATTTGGGGGATAGCGTGAGATACAGGGAAATCAAATTTATTAATTTTACCTACTTTAAAAACAAGTGGGACAGCGACAAAAGTTTCTTTGTGAACTCCTAGGTAAACGAAAAATATTAATTTAAGCATAATAAAAAAAATCATTTAGAAAATAGAAGTGAACATTAGGAAACAAAGTATTTAAATTTTAAGAGAGTGATATATGCCTCATTTATTATTAATTTTTATCGAGTGCGAATTCAATATTTTTTAGCTATCGTCCACGTTATTCAAAAAAAATCCAATAAAATGACATCTTGCAAGTTTAAACCAGTTAATTACACAATTATATAATTGACACATCTATTAAGGGGTTTTCAATTAGCGAATAGAATTAACAAATACTTTTTACCTATAAAAATCTGCATTATTAAGTTGTAACTGTAATCCATTAAAATGTTGACACCTGGCATGAAATTTCTAATATATCTTGTGATCGTCAATATTTTGGAGTTATTTACGCTTTACTCTAGAAAAACTAAAACATAATTTTACGCTTCACTAGAATTTGAGAGTACCTTATAGAAAGGAAAGAAAATAGCAACTGCTAAGCTCCATTAGAATGATATTTTTGCAACATCAAATTCAAAATAATAAATACTTAGATTTTATAGGGGACTAGGATATTCTCTTCAGTACATGTTAATGAACAACTTTGCATGTCGTATGTTGTCCATCTATTTGTTGAGAAGAAGCCTAGCGGTCGCTAGCCTCTACAACTCCTAGGTTTCCTTTCCAGCAATGTAAATAAATATCTCTACAATTTTGGATCACTAGTATTTTTCATTAACTATAATCATATCTTATTGGCTATACAATCCTTGCACAACCAAGTGCAGCACTACATACCCTTGAAAGATATCACAACTTCTATATTACTCATAAGTTTTTTTGTGTCTAACACATAATTTATATTGGTTCGTATCAAGTAAAATACTTAGCGACTGCTAAGCTCCATTACTTGAACAAGATCAATCAAACAATTCGTATGAAAGAAAATGCTTAGCAACCGCTAAGCTCAAATACTTATAGAAAGGAATGATTGTGAGGAAAATAGGCTAAACAATTTCTTAATTTTAACATAGCGCTAGAATAAAAAATCATAGTAATAGATATTAGTCATCGTTAGGCATTTTCCATAATATATTTCGATGACAGATATGTGAGATATGGATAATTTTTATTGTCGAAAGTCTATGGAGGTCTTTGCATAGTCGGGAAGAAAGATGGTTATTAAAAATGTTTTTAGGGTGCTCATATAACATCATAGGGACTGCTAGGCACACACCTTTGCATCTTTTCTTTTTTTACACATCGGTGGGCATCAATGAAAAAGCTTAGCGACCGCTAAGCTCCGCTACTTATTAGGAGGAGTAGATTAGTGGCCACTAGGCTCAACTAATTTTTAATTTTGAATATAGATATCAAACAAAATTTCTATAAAGAAAATTCTTAGCGACCGCTAAGCTCGAATACTTACATAAAGGAATGATTTGGTGGAAACTAGGCTAAACAATATCTTATTTCAAACATAGCGCTCTAATAACATATCATAGTAATAGATATTATTGGTCACTAGGCATTTTTCATAAAATATTTAGATGATAAATATGTGAGATATGAAAATTGTTTACTGTCAAAAGCTATGGAGGTCTTTGAGAAAGTAATAGATTAGCGGCCTCAAGGCTAAACTGTTTATTAATTTCAAAAATAGAGATCAAAAAATAGTTCATATAAAATAAAATGCCTAGCGACCGCTAAGCTCGAATACTTACAGAACATAGCGTTCTACGCTTATTTTTATTGTTTATTGAGAAAGGAATAGATTATCGGCCTCTAGGCTAAATTATTTCTTAATTATGAAAATAGAGACCAAAAAAAGTTTGTATTACAGAAAATGCTTATCACCACTAAGCTCCAATACTTACAGAACATAGCGCTCAGAAAATAGATCATATGAATGGATAAAATGTGGTCACAAGGAATTTTTCATGTCAGTTTGTATCAAAGAAATTGCATAGTAACCGCTAAGCTACATTACTTACTGAAAGGAGTGGCTTGGCACTCACTAGGCTCTAGTGTTTTTGTTTTTTTTTTTAATATCCACCTAATAAAAATCATTGTCTATCTTAGCGACAAAGATAAGATTTAGAGCATAATAATAGAAGTACATATTTTAAACCTGAAGACGTATCCTGATCATCTTGGCCCTGCATATTTCCATAAATAACCCATTAAACAAAATAGTCCTAAATGTTTTACTAAAAATCAGAGGGCAAAGATGAACACGAGTCTTAATGAATGATCTCCATGAAGAGAATGCATGTTTTATGTTTACCAATTATTCTTGATGAGAAGGCTATCCCTAGCCTCTATATTATCGAGAATCCATTTTAACAATGCAAAAATGTTCAACAGGTTTGTTTGTCATTATTTGTAATTATATTATATTCGATGGACTATCCTTGGCAGAGCCAAGTCCTTGAATACAAACCTTTGAGAAGGATGATGCCTTATGTAGTTCTCATTTGATATATTGTGCATAAAACATAATTCATATATTTTTCATATAAATAAAAATTTTTGCAACCGATAAGCGTCGTTAGTTAATGAAAGGGAAGGCTTTGTTATTGCTACGATCAATAGTTTCTTGTAATTAACATAGCCATGTAGTATGGAAAGGTTAGATCATCGTAACAAATGTACATCATTTAAACCTGAAGACGTGTCTCTCCATCTTGGCCTTGCATATTTTCTTAAAATCATCCTTCAAAGAAAATAGACCTAAACGATCTATCACATACACAGGGTGAAGGTGAACAGGATTCTTGTGCAGTATTAAATGACAAAACTTCTATTGCATTGATCTAATCTTGTTGATATACTATTTTTTTATTTCCATTTATATGGTTTCTATTATGAGGATCCCCAATTGTGTGTTTGATAAAATCAACAAACTTTTTTGGCCTAGGAAAAACAAAAATCTGGGTCTAAGTGCTATATGTGTGTGTCAGCCTCTCTCCAATCCTCGAAGCGAAGTTTGGAAAGATAGCTGCGAAAAAAAGGGTGACCTTCTTCCAGATGTTAATCGCATAATTAATAACATGACTAACAACGACTAGAATTTTTTGTAAATTAATAAATGTATGAATCAATAAATTAAAGTGTTGGAACATTGTTGGTCCATTGTCTAATGACTTGAATAGTAATGAATTAATTATTGGAGGTGACTCTCATATTATTGCTAATGCCGCCATCAAAAAGCTTGTGTGAATAAAATTATTTTTTATGCTTTCATTAATTACATATTGGACCTTAAATCTTATATATTGGGAGGCTACTAAATAGGCATTTTATAGAAAATCGAGGACTGAAAAAGTGTTTTGTGATAAGATTGGAAATAAATATGTTGATTTCTCAGACTCATCACCTTTTCCAATAAAGGTTGATATTAAAGCCCCTAGCAAGCTTGTATTAATTACAAGCATGTGATGGCATAGTCACTCCATATATTTACCGATCCACCCTCCCTTATTTTCACACCTTTCAGGTTTATTTCACTGGCTTTCATTTTGTCTGTCACTGTCATGGCCTTTCCAATGTTTCCTTTCATGTAATTTTCCATGTCAGTGCGTGAAATGGGATTTTATACCAAAATTTTGAACGTCATCATTTGAAATCCATTTTTTGGATTGAATCAGAGAAAGACATGGTTTCTATTGAGGGAGTTCTTGGAGATGATTATCTTTCACTAAGGGACATCTGAGGGTAAATGTGGAAGTTTCTTCGACATTCGTTTGTCATCTTCTTATCATACATCTGGCGAAGGATTGGGCTTTGGAGATGGGTCATCACTAGATCAAGCCAACATATAGGGTTGGCATGGAAGCGGAAATGGAAAAAACCTTGAGTGCATCATGGCCCTTGCTTTCTGAGGCTCATTTATAAATAGGAAGGTTTGTGGACGTGGCCATTTTTTAGAGTTGTACAAACGGTTTGACATCCTAATGTGTTTCGTGTTTGGTGTGTCCAAATGGGGTGAGATACACTGAGGGCAAGACATAGTTCACTCCACTTTCCTGACCTAGGATGATATGTTTGCTCCACTGCAATAGGAACCAGCACATTGGGATCTTCTTCACCAGTAAGGTCGTGAGGCATACTGATTGGTTAAAGAGTCAGGTTACTTCTAGAAAAGAGCATCTTTTTCTGGAACCACCTGCAGAAACTATTTTCATCCCATTAAAGTGGAGGTTATGAAGGTTTCATCTGATTCAAATAAATAAGTACTTCTAAAATCCGTCAAGTTTATATCTTTTTTGGTTGTTGCTATATAGCCTTTCCATTTCCATTGTTATCAAATCATCATGTTGTCTTACTGGTCTGGGGTTTTTTGTATTCCCAACCACTTGTGTTTTTGGCATAGGCCCTTGCATTTTTTACCAAAGTATTGTTGGATCATTCGGGTTTTTAGACTGATCCTCTCATTGTATCTGTAATGTAAAGGGAAAGGGACCCTTCAACCCTCCTTTAGTTATAAAAAACAAGAAATCATTAATAAAAAAATTTGTTATGCGTTGCACTAAGCTATTTAAACAATTAATCGCTATTAAATTTGGTTTGTTTGAAGTTGTCAATTTTTTGCTAGAAGTGAAGACTAGCATCTGCTAGCATCTATATATTATAGGATATCTTTCCATCAATGTAAAAAAATTTGTATAGCTTTAGGATAGAGGAGCTAATAGTGGATTGATGGCTATCTTCCTCATCACTGTAAAAAAACATATTTGAGTTACACTACATCATTGTGGAAACCATGAGGTCTTCACTGTCAAAAGCTATGGAGGTCTTTGAGAAAGGAATAAATTTAATTCTCTTTCCCTAATAATAGAAGATACTGTAAATGGCTCTATTTATCTTACAAAAACCTCTCCTACAACAATTTGTCTTTGGGGAAATTCTAGTCATTAATAAATTTTTCATTATTTCCTCCAGAAAGGTGTAGATATAAACACAACTTTTCTCTGTGTACCAAGTCAGTTTTGATTCTTGTGGTTTTTGGATATCATCAATTAACTGATGCAAGAAATAATAGTTTTCTTTTAAATAGCTCAGGTTCCAGAGACATTCTTCTATTGTTATCAAAAATTTGGCAAACTTGGAATAGTATGATGTTGTCTAACAAAATTGTGGCCCAATGCAATGAACAACATCCATCTCAAAACTAGAAATCATTTGCATCTATTAGGGTTCATTACTACTATTGTGCATAATTATAGCTTTGTACCATTCAAATCATCCAAAGGTATTTACAAAAGGCTCTGCAAACAACATGGAGCAAGGTGTTAACACTAACATGGCTAGACATGATTTCATATTGTATAGATTATCAAACAACAAATCAGAAAGCAATATCTTATTACAATTTATTTATTGACACATCTATTTGTTACATTTAGGTTCTCCAAGGTTGGTCATATTGCACATGGACATGGCTCTTTACATGTACGAAAACATAATGACAATCACAAAAATATAAAAGAGAAATATGTAATTGGCTATGGTGCTACAATCACTGTTTATAAATGTGATCTAAAGAATTATAAGTCAATTTCTATAAAGAGAATGTACAGTCACTACCCACTAAGCTTGCTTGCATTTGAAACTGATGTGGAAACAGTTGGAAGCATCAAACATCAGAATCTTGAGAGTCTTCATGGATGTTCTTTTCTCCACTTGGAAACCTGATGTTTTATGATTACATGGTAAACAAAAGTCTGTGGGACATCCTACATGGTGAGTAAAATGATTATGTTATGAAGAAAAATGGATCAGATGTACATTGTAGATTCATTTTTTGAAATAGAAGCGTCCAATCAATCTCTAACCTTCATATTAAAATGGATTGTTGGAAAATCTAACAAGTGTTTTATTAATTTTTATTTTCGTATAGGATCATCAAAGAAGATTAAGCTAGATTGGAACACTTGGCTAGATATTTCTCCTGGTGCCTAAGAAGGATAGTCATATCTTCATTATGATTGTAACCCATGCATTGTTCATAAGGGATGTGAAGACTTCTAACATTCTTTTGGATTATAATTTTGATGCACATTAGTCAGAATTTGGCATTGCCAAGTGCATTTCCTCAGCCAAAAACCACACCTCTACATATGTTATGGGTACCATTTGTTACATTGACCCAGAATATGCAAGAACATCAAGGCTTAATGAGAAATCTGATGTATACATAGTTATGAGATTGCTCTTCTAGAGTTGTTGATGGGAAGGAAGTTGTGGCCAATAACTCAAATCTACCAAATTGGTAAGATTTATGTTTGTTAATTTCATTCAGAGCTTACATTGTACATTGTTTAAGTATTTTTAAGGTTTTTTGTCTGGAGAAATCAAATGTGGATGGAATTATCTTTGACATTGGAAAGTGAACCCAGATTCTATCAAAAGAAGACAACAACACATTCATGGAAACTATTGATACAGAAGTTGCAGCAACCTACAGGGATCTTGGGATTGTAATAAAAAACTTCCAGTTGGCCTTGCTTTGCACCAAGAAATGGCCATCTGTTCAACCCATCATGCATGACGTTGCCAAAGTTCTAAATTGATATCACTAGTGCTTGCTCCTACGCAATTTCCTAGTATCTGAATGAACCAACTGACCCCTAGTAATAATTACAAGAGGTATTTGGATGGATATGCAGATGGTAAGCACAATGATGTTATAGGGAGCACAGTTGTGCTTCTGATAGGCATTTTTTTGTGATATTTAGTGAGGTGATTTCACAAAAAAAAGTTTTTGACTTGAATGAGACTTGGACGGTGCTGTGATGGAAAAAAACCATCCTCAGGATCCTCTCTATCCCGGGGTCTATCTTTTCTCGATGGCTGAGCTGATTTTCAAGTAAACAATGACCAGTTTTACCTGTTACAGTCTATATTTTTTTCCATAATAATTCAGACCACTCTAAACCCTTAAAACAGATAAAAGTGTGCACCCGAATTTATTTTTGAAGGGGAAAATTTGGGTTTTGGGAATTTTGTTCCTTTTCCACTTGCCCAATAGGATTATTTTCATCATAGCTAAATCAATCCACTTCTGATACTAGTAGTAGTACACTCTTCTGTTTTTGTCGTAAATACTACTCATAAATACTAGTCTCTACTTTGATAGCACCTCCACTGCTACTTTACTCAACATTACTTTGTATCCAAAGTGGTAGTCTCCGTTCAAGAGGCAGCAAATGTATTCATGTTTTGTGCAAATAAAATTGTCCACAAAAGGTGACCACTCCTCATATAAGATTTACAATTGTATATGTACAAATTTGTAACAAATTTGAAATGTAAAGATAGAACCTTTCAATGTAAAGATGATGAAAGATAAGTTGTGTTATTCTGAGCTACTTCGATCATCACAAAACTCAAGAGCATGATGGGATATACTTTGAGTTCATAGGCATAGGTAATTCATTCGTTCTCCAAACCTACATGCTCAGTGAAGAGAAATGAGACATGGAGCAACATATATACCTCTGGTTTGAACCTACAAAATATTTTCATATTTACTTGTGTTCTCTGAAAGATGCATCATTGATTTGGATTTCAAATCTTTGAAAATGATATTCAATCAAAGTCCTCAAGAACATAGTAAGGGCCTAGACACCTTTACAAGGCTAAGAGAATGGACTACAAGAGGTAGACTTGTGAAAACAAAATAGTAGAAAAGTGTTATACTGCACATTAAGGGGTGTGATGAAAATATAGCTCATTCACATGGACCAACATTGGGAAAAGGTGTTGGAATTTCTTTGACTCACAAAGAATACAATTGTGGCACAATGAGTCTTTTGATTGATGTAAACTATAAAATATTGGTTTCAATGTATCTCCGAGGGTATAAGACATGTTTCTCACAAAACTTTTTCTTGCATTGTGTCAAAGATTATTTCATTTTCTTTCTCATGGAAGTGACTCATCGTTTATATGGAGAATGGAACAATTTACAAGCATAAATTCTACTATCTTTCAGAGTAATAGAATTTGTGATATACATAAACTCCCAACTATGATATTTGTTTTCTTTTAATGATTACTCGATAGATATAGTTTATAATAATAAACACTAGTGAACTTAATGCCATGTAAATCTAATAATAACAATACTTGAGTTGTTACAAGGTATATTTTGGGGTGAGAACGTAATTTTATTGTAAGTTCCACCAGAAATCAAAATAACACCACTAGCATTTAAGGCCAATGTCAAATTTAAGGATATGTGCATAATAAACATTGAAAGTGTGATCCTCACAGTTTCAAAGTTTGATATCCGTTCTCGCAGTTTCAAAGTGTAAATCTCATAATTTTAAAGTGCGAGGCTCACAATTTCAGAGTGCGAGGCCTCGTAACTTTTAAGAGTGTGGGGCTCACACTTTGAAAGTGTGAGGCTAAAAATTTTCAGAGTGCGGGCTCACACTTTTTTGAAAATGCGAGGCTCACACTTTTAAGAGTGTGGGGCTCAATAAACAAGCTTGAAGTGTGAGGCTCGTAACTTTTCAAAAATGTGTCCCTTGCACTTTCTAAGTGTGAGTCTCATATTTTTCACAACTTTGAAAGTGCGAGTCTCACAAATTCTGACAATGAGAGGCTCGCCATTTGTAAGTATGCGGTTTGCACTTTCAAAATTGTTATTGCAGGAATCTATTAAGTTGTTAGAATTTATTTTTAATTTAACACAATAGTGCGATCATGACTTATAATAGTTAGTCATGTGCTAACCTTACGTTAAGGATTATTACACTTTCATTTAATACAACAGTGATCATGATTTATAAACTTTGGAGTTAGCGACAACTAACATTAAATTAAGGATTTTTCTACTTCCATTTAATACAATGGGATCATAAATTATAATAGTTTAGTGACTTCACCTAATCGAGGCTCATGACTATAATAGTTAGCGACCCATACATCTAGGCTCGTGACTTATAATAGTTAGTGACTGTTCACCTTAATACAATGGGATCACCATATAATAGTTAGCGACCACTCATGGACTTTGAAATTCAACGGTATCATGATTTTTGTTAGGAAGTTATTGTTAATTTTTTATTTTTATTAATCCAATCAGTGCTCATGCCTTATAATAGTTAGCGGTTGCATAGCCTTACAAGAATTTACTCCCAACATTTTTTTAAATCTAAAAAATGAGCAAACTAGCCTTAGAATCCAATAATAAAAAATGCTAAATTGGAATCTAATAATAGCGATATTGGAATCCAATAATAACGATATTGGAATCCAATAATAGTTAAATTGTAACTAGAATAAGTCCAATAATGACAACATTACAATCCAATAATGCTACTAATGGATTCCAATAATAGTAATAATGGAACCTAGTATAGACAAAAATAGAATCCAATATATGCAAAAAAGAAGATGGATTTATTCCAATACTTGAAATATTGGAGTCTGGATTTAGTTGAATATGTCTAGATTTAGTGAAATAAGTGTTTACTTATTCAATGCTTCAATTTAAGGGAATTTTTTTTGTATTCCAAAATAACTTCATGCCTTTAATGATTTAAATACACAGCATTTATATCCATCATCAATATAAATGCAATCCATCTTATAACAATCAAAAACCATGTGCAGTCGTATGGGTTAATTAGATCTACCCAATCCCCCATAGTTTACTCTTTACGAGTGTGTATACAAAGTATACAATTGGTTACCTTTTCCAAGAATTGATAATCAAGTGATTTTTTCTAAGTGTCTACCTAGAACTCAGTCAATCGAATCCCATCCAATATCCTACACCTTTAGTTAGAACTTGGTGAATTTGACAGTGTAATCATCAGCTTACACTACTTTGACCAAAGTTTAAGAGTCATGCTTGCATGCTCAGTTTCGTGATGACACATTTTTCATTAGAAACTTTTCCTTTCACCATATCACCTTATATTGTTATCTGGATTTGAATCAGCTAGTTAAGTCATTTAATTTACAAGTTACAAACAAGGCACAAGACCTGTCCAACATGTGCGAAGGAACACATCAGTGCTAACTTAGGTTTCCTATGGGAGATAAAATGCTTATGTAATGAGTTGCATCAATACGTAATCACTTTCTTCATTGTAGCAAACTTAACTTGGTACCGAGGTGTTCTTTCTGAATAGGTTGAACAACTCTTATAACTCAGTGTGACACAGTTTAGCTTAAGTTATGATATTCATAAATATCAGACCTTGAAAGGGAATCTTTAGATACCCACTATAAGGCAGTAATCATTTAATGACTTGTGTCATTAAATGAACATGAACTTATAACATCCATCTAAACTTGGTGTGTTGATTATTGTTCGTTAGGAACATCGTATCCCAGGGATTAATTAATTACAATTTAATTATTTTACGACAGGGTTCCATTTTGTCACAGCGATAATTTTATCACATCTACTTATGTCTCTAAAAGTTTTTAAGTATATTTTCATAGCAGGTTATGATTACATTAATGAGTAGTTAGATTACAACTCATTGATATCTTAATTATGATTTAATATAGCTTACTTTGTTATCGCAACAATTATTTAATTGCACTCTACGACTGTCGCAATATTATTAAACCTAATATATATATCAAATGTTAATACATTTTATTGTACTTAACTAATGTATTAGTTTATAAATTGAAATTAGATACTTGTGTTTCCATATTCATTTCAATCTCAATTAATCAACAGTATACTTAATGATAACTTCCCAAATCATTAATATCTTTTACTATTTACTTGTTATCCATAGCATTTTGCTTAAATCAGTATCATAATGACATATTTTATAACATGTGTAATCATCAACTTAATAATTACTAACTCAATAATAAATACAAGTGCAAATGGATTTTCTGATATAACACATTGTTCAAATCAGGCTATTTTTCCCTTCAATTTAAATAGGAAAACAAAGTATTACTTAGCTTTACAATATCATCGTGTACTTAATACAAAAATTAACTTAATCATAATTCATGCAATAACTCATGTGTAGTCTTACTTAGACATCCACCAAAGATAACTTATTTTCTGTCATCTAAAGGAAAGAGAAAAATAGTAAAAGTGGTCATTTCAGAATGAACTGGCATGAAACGTTATCCTTATCATATTTAAAGTTTAATTTAATATAATACCCAAATGAATAAACTTTAGCAACAACATTGTTTGATTATATTAAATTAACTAAGGATGATGAAACAATGTAATAATTCCTTCCATATATATTGTCATTACATCACATAAGTAATCCATAATCCTATAAACATCATTTGTTCAAGGATAGCCAATAAGTTAATTAAATCAAGACACTTTTTAATAACAATACAGAAATAATAGAATCACATCCTTTTTAGCCTTGGAGTTAATCAACATTATACTATTATGCCATGCAATATTAGTATCATATGCCAATTTCTGAACACGATATTATTATCACATTTAATTATACACAATGCAACCTAATGACATTGTGTTTGTCTAGCAAGGAAATCCAAGTTGACTGACTTGAATTATTTCATTTCCTGGACAGTAATTAATAGCCTTTATCTTGATTCCCTACAATATGTCAATTTCCTTAAACATATCAATCAACAAAGGATTAAATACTCATTTTCCAGGAAGAATAAATAATATCGATTCAACCTTTCTAAGAAAGTCGAAAATGATTACTAATTTTAAAACAAGAAACCTTAGTTAATTTGAAAATACTTGAAACAAATCGAAATAACCTTAGTATTCTCGAACCAAATAATTTGAAATCCTTAACTTTACAAAACAGAAGATATGTCATCATACTATCATATCAAACTCCTTTGTCAAGGGCCCTATGCAAGTCGTTATTATTCCCACAACATAGATGCCATATTATTCAAGAAAGACAAAACCTTATCACATAGCCAGAATCATTAACCAGGAACTTAGAAAGTTTAGGACAGTGTTTCATACATGATAACATCTTTGGTTTTAACAAACCCAACTCCATAAGGTTAATGATTCAGTTAATTTAATAGTCATCAGAATTGACTCATAAAAATGAAAACACACTTAAGGTTACATAGGACGATGCCCAAAATAAATGGGTTGCAAACAAAGTATTATACCTCAATTATATACTAAGGTTCGGATTTTATACACCAACATCAACCAACCCAGGTCGAGCTTAATAGTCGGCCCAAAAACTTAACCCAAAATAGTCATGCAAACAGCTCAACCAGGCTCATAAGAGCTATCAACACACATAGTTCACAAAACAAAAACAAAAACCAAGCTAAGCTTTCATGATCTAAGTATAGACAATAAGCCACCAATTTTTTTCCGCAACACCCAAAAAAGGGGTTTATACTAAAAGCACATAACATTACACAGACGGCCTAAAAATAAATTTTTTAAACCATAGCACAAATCCTTCAATAGTAAAGGTAGAAAACCCAAACAAACTCTATGCAAAATACCTTATTATTTCCAGCTTAATGGATCACAATTATGTTCTTGAAAGAATGGACAAATTAACTTCACATTATTTTGTTCTTGCAGAGATCCCTTCATCCAAGTATTACATAAAAATAAACATCAAAGAAGAAGAAGGGTAAATGATTCATGCCTAAAACAGAAGATAAATTCCTTCATGAAACTTCCTTTACAACTTTTCTCCAAGTTGAGCTAAGCAACAAGCAATTCCTCACTCTCACAATAAAACTCCAAAATTTTGCCTTCGAATTCACAGAAAATAACTGTCCCAGATCACAGCAAAAACCCATTATAAATCTAACAGCTTCCATTAATAGTACCCTAAAAATATCCACTATCTGTTTATGAATTATTCGCTAAAAACAATCCATTCATTACTTCCAGTTAACTAGATTAAATTATAGTTATCAAATTTTCATGCAGAGCTCGAAAGAGCGAAAATATAGCCAGACAAAAAATGAAATCCAAAATACCCATAACCAACTCAATAGCTTCCTCGAGAAGCTTTGTGCTTCTCCCGAGGTCCATGGGGAGCCAATTAAAGGTCATTAATCCAAGCAGGTGACACGTAGTGGCATGGGGAGTCGAACTCCCTATTTTCCCTCCAGATCCATGGGCTAGTTAACCACCAATAAAATTTGGCATTTCAATTAAATAGGGCAAGACAACTCTGTCATCCCCTACTAGAACATGCATGGAGATCCCCCATTCAAACGGTCTAAGTTTATTTGCAATTTAAAACTTTAGCAATGCATGTGTCGGCCAATGGCCAATTAAAAATCATAGCTAAATTTTAATAACAATGCAGCTTGGGTCGGTAATCGACTAAGCTTATTAACTATTGAAAAATCATTATAACCATTAGTATATTCAAATGGTCGAAGACCATGGGGTTTATTTGCACTAGGAATATGGTCTTAGACCATTGATTATATGTGCTCAAACCCTTTTATAAAACTGACCTGGTGGTTTCTCACTTATTAAATTGATCAAGCTTAAATCATTATAACAATGGCATTACCTTGCACAGTGTGGCTATCGCCACTACAAAAATATCACAAACTTACCATTATTACCTGCCCAGGTTTATTAGGGCTTTTAAATATTTAATTAAGACATAAATACTTTTAAGGTCTGCAACCTCTTCCTTCATGTTGCCACTAACATGAATCAAAGCAAGTTATGAACAACATACTATTTTATTATTAGTGGAAGTATAATCTCATAACTGATAATTGAATAGTATCAACTCAACAATGTAAAGAAAACAAATATGATCATCCAAACATCATAATCATAAACAATTTCAGCCTTATCACTATCAATGGTTGGTATAGTCAATTATATCCATAACGACAAAAGTGTAAAATGAATTACAACTTAAACAACTTGCAAAAGTATGATGTCAGAACATCACATCATCTACAACATGAATGAATTAATCACAACATTCAAAGTACGTAAAACGAATTGCAATAGTCGGGAATTTGTGCAACATGACGATAAGTGTTGATATGTTTTCGTGTTTACAAGAAGCATATTGAAACCGGTCCCCATGTTCGCAAGTTGCTCGATATCATAATTCTTTTATGTCAAACAGAATGAGAAAAGTGAGGTGTGAGAGGCATTGTTATGTAAGATTTTTTATTACAAAAAAAAATCTTAAAGAGAATGAACTTAACCCCAAGTACCTAATAATGGGTTATGTGCTACCATTATATTCCTTAAGAGTGATTAATCTCCATGGTGTTCTTATATGAACTATGCATAGAGATGTGACTGCTTAGAGGTATGTTTACATGGTCAAAGAGAATGGATGTTCTTTGATAGGTATGTTTGTTCTTGAACATTATTTTTTAGTCTTAGGTGGGCATGATTATCTACATGCTTATCGAAATGTTATTTGAGAAAACATTGTGATTCATATTTTAATGTTGTCAAAAATATATGCTAATCATAGGAAGCAATAAGAGTATGAATATAATTCTTGCACTAAGAACCAAAAAAAAATTGAAGGCCATAAAATAAAGATGCATAAGATTTACCAAGTCATCATCTACTTCCAGTTGTTATTATACTATTAGTTGTAACCTTTTTCTTTGTCCTTTATCCTCAAGAGTATTCCTCATCTCCAAATTATTCTCCCTATGAGGTGTATCCTCTATATATTATTCTTCATCTGAAGAAGAATAATCTACACCCTTATATGTATGCCTCCTCATAAATGTTTGAGAATTGGCTCTCTATCCTAAAGGACACTCTACAACATTCATTCCCCTTATGAAGCAATCTCTTTTTATCCCTCCTCTTGTAAATAATTTCTTCCCTCCTCTAGTGATGCCTTGTTTCCATCCTTTCAATGAATTTCCTCTACCAAAACTTTTATTGTGAATCCCACTTGCTAAAATGATCCATAAATTTGAGACAAACCATTACAAAAATGGCCCACAAATATGCCAAAAACACCTCTGAAAATCACCCACAAAATTGTAATATCTACAAAGGCCAAAAAAACTCATTTTCAATAGGTTTTCCAAACCACAAAAGTCTGAAAAAATCTTCACATTTGCCCACAAACAATGAAAAAGAGTGAAAAGTGCTTTGGAGGCCAAAAAATCTCCACATGTGAAGGCAATTCAACCTTTCTTTCACTTTTGGCATGTAATGGTTTGTTTTTTTTTGTTGCTTTTGTATTTTTTTTGTTTTATGTGTGGTTAGCATGTTAGATGGGACATTAGTAAAGTTCCTCTAACATCCCTACCTAAAGTTACTTTTAAAATTTCCATATCATCCCCCATTAAGTTTCCCTAATGTCTAATGTGGTTTTTTATTTTAAAAATATGGATATTTTAGTAAATTTTTAATTGATTTGTGAAGTGTGGTTGTTGTAATAGCTAGCAATTACATACGAGTGGAGAAACGTATATGTTAAAGGGATAGTGTTGCATTAGGGTGTCATGTTAGGTTATTAATTTAGGTGCCTTGTTAGGGTTTTGTATTACAATGTCACATTAGAGTGTCATCTTAGGGTGTCGTATTATAGTGTTGCATTAGGGTGTCATATTAGGGTATCACATTTGGGTGTCATGTAAGTGTGTTGCATCTCATGTTAGGGTGTTATGTGTAGGTATCACATTAGTGTGTGATGGGTTTCGTGTTAGATTTTCACATCATGACGTTAAATTAAGGTCTCATGTTAGGGTGTCGTGTTATGGTGTCATATTAGAGTGTCATGTCAGGATAAAATTGGGTGCATTTTGTGGAATTATGTGAAGTTATGGGAAAGGGTGTCATGTTAGTGTGCCACATTAGGGTGTTGCAGTAGGGTATCGTGTAAATGTGTCATATCAGTGTGTCGTATTAGGGTGTTGCATTAGGGTGTCAAATGAGGATGTTAAATTAGGGTGTCATGCTAAGGTTCAAAATTATGCTATCGAGTTAGGTCTTATTAGGTGACATTAGGGTAACTTATGTCAAATTAGGGAAAATTTGTGTAAATTATGTCCAATTAAGAGAAATTAGGTCGATTTAGGGGAAATGACGTCATTAAATTGGGGTAAATTATGTCAAATTAAGAGTAATGAGACAAAATATGGGGGAAAGTAGGTCAAATTAAAAGAAAATAGGGTAAATTGTGTGGAATTAGGTGAAAGTTGGTGAAGGGTTTCATGTTTTTCCATATGTCCTTCACGTAGTCAACACACCCTTTCTCCTTCAAGCGGTTTACACATATGACACACAATCCATATGTGATTTACCAGAAGAAAGAAGAGGATCATATATAATAGAGGAAGGATTTGATTGTTTGGGTCTTTCAACTAGGCTAGCCATCTCCCCTAGCTTTATTGGTTATATCCCCTTCAAATCAACTCATGTTGTGCACACTTCATTCGCACATGACAGACTTTGTTTAAAATATAGTTTGAGGTGCAAATTCTCAAGCCTTTTACAAACGAATTTGTTGTTGTCTATTGTCGAATGCCTGCAAATTTTGGTACTTCTTTCTTTGACAGATTCATCGAGATTATGTGGCACTGAAAATGAGTCTCATAGCCTATTGTATTCGCACATAACCTGAAACCCATGTTCATCAACCCTCTTCCTCTTGCATTGTTTCACCTTCGCTTATTCCACTTTAACTTATTTGACACCTCCCTTTTGCTGGCCCCATATTGACTTGCCTACGAGTTGATTTTCCCCATCATAAAATGTCAGATTTTGGTAACATGTATATCATTCTCGTTGGTGTTTGGGACCAATGCCTCTTGTCGAGAATATACATTCCTATGTTGTGAATTGATATAAGTCAGCGTTTTGGAGAAGCTTTCAAGCGTCTATCACTTTACGGAAAAACTTCCACCAGTAAGGTTCCCACCCAACACGACAATCCACAAAGCTCGGCATCTAACATTGCACAAACTAACTATAGATATTAGAGGTGTTGAAGCAAAAGGCATTACTTTCACATTTGTCCCAAGAGTCTGTTCCTTTTATGACCTGTGCATCTCACTGTCTTTCTCATTCAATCACTACTCGAAGATGGTTTTGTGTCTCTACATCAAATTTGAGAAATTAAAACAGGTTCACCTACTAACACCCCAACAATTCTTCCCCAACTATACATTTACAACTCTCATTAAAAAAACTCATTTGCCTCTTCCAATTTCTGTTACACATATCCTTCCACTTCCCAACATTCTTGATTACCCCTAACAACATCCCCATCACACACCGCCATCAAAAGAAAGAAGGCCGTGAAATTCCAGGGGCTCAAAAAAGAACTCCTCCCGTGAGCTTAGGCTGTAATAATGAGTGTTTCCACCGTATCTTTGAAGAGCGCCGTCGTGGGCTCGAATCCCTGTAAAGTATGAATACGACAATCGCTGGGAGTGGCTGCGCTGTTGGTCTGCTTCCCTCCTTTTTTCCAATAAAGCCAAAGCGCCGACTATTATCACCTCGTCTTTTTCCCACATTCTTTTTCTTATATGGTTTTACATTATTTTAAGTCAAATCAAAATTGTTTTTGTTTTTTGTTTTAAATGAAGAATCGTTTGGTTTTTCGTTTGATGAGTGGAATAAGAATGGCTTTCTCATATGGAACTCCAAATCTTTTTCCTTCCTCTGTGTAGAGATATGGAAAGGCATTTTACATTAAGAAACTCACTGGAGTAACCATCGTTGCATGCAATTATTAAATTAAATCCGGTAGAACAAATTGGCAACCTCAACAGAACATATTTATGCATCATTTTCGATGTTTACATGCATCTTAAATGCACTAGTGGATATTTAATTCAATTCAAATTAGAATCAATTGGTGAGTAAATTGATATGGGTGAAAAGAGTTAAAACTACATGCCATAACCTTGAAACACTTTGATAATGGAGATAGGGATAAACAAGACAAACGATCATTTTTGTGTTTGTTATAAAACTACAATGATGAATTCCATATTTTATGAAAATGGTGAAATGTACTTGAAAACTATGTGAAATAACGGAAAAGAGGGAAACTCGTATAAAAAGGAGAAATAGAGGAAAAGAGATAAACAATTACTGCACTAAGAATAATAAGAAGTCGACTAAAAAGAAGATGAGGTCAAAAATATCAAAAACATTAAATAGATAAGTTAATGATCAAGAAATACAAAGAAAATGTGTTGGGAGCCCTTTTTCCTAACTATTGTCTTTGTATTGTGTGTTATAAATAAAGCTTGGACACATATGCTTTGTAAGTCATCCCGACGCTAAAGTATAATTATTCCACGTATATAAAAAAAAAGTAGTAATATTTAAATATAATACTATTTAAGTAAAAAGCATGTGTGAGAGGAAAAGCATCCATTGAATATTGTATTCAACATTAACTAAAGGAGGTTGGCCCCTCAAAAAAAGGCCTAGACACATTGTAATCCAATTATGACATTTCAATACAATCTTGTTTACTTTAATTTTGTTGTAATGCATATTTAATATATTTTTGTTACCAGATTACTATTTTTGTAAGAAGATGTGTGTATCATGTGGTATCATAGCTCCTTCCATGGCCATGTTAAGTAGTAGTTTAGGGATTTCTACAATTATTCATTGTATTCTCTCACCTCGCCCTTTGTATGCAATTATGCATCATATATAACAGTGATGAGCCTATCCAAATAACTAGACCAACTTCTAATAGAGACGTAGGCCATGAGGATTGAAATGCAACTCAAATTAAAAGCCTCACTAGTCAACTAGCACAAATGATGAACACTATCACCACTCTAAGTAACTTTAATTCATAGATTGATAAGAAAAATAATTCTAAAAACCACACCATTCTAAGAAGAACGCCACATGGTCCAAAAAAATTATTTTCCTAAATTTGATGGAAAATATACTACTAGTTCTTTGTACAAAGCATAATATTATTTCCAAACCAAATGCATAACACTCAATATGAAGACATGGTACCAATAATCTCTTTCAATCTAAATAAGGAAGTCATTGTTATACCGATGGTATCAAAAATCATGGCCCGACATGGACGAAATTACTTGAAATCTTATTGGCTTGATTCAACCCAAGTGATTATGAGAATTTCACAAGGGAATTAACCAAGTTACGAAAAAATAGTTCTATTTGAAAATATCAAATGTAATTTATGAAATTGGTTGATATAACAGAAGGGGTGGTACATGAATTCTTCAAAAATTGTTTCGTAAGTGGCTTAAAAGAAGAGGTAAGAGTAGAGATAAAAAAAATCAAACTGAAAGAATTTTGTTAGCCATTGGGTGGTTGGCCAAGTTGTAAAAAGACAAGTTCATAGCTCACCATCACTCTTCCAAACCATATCATTTCAAGCAATCAATCCCAACACAAACAGTAACAATTCCACATCCTTAATCAATAACAATCAAATGCCTCACTGTAATAAATATGTATAGCCATTGGGGAAAAGTATTGTATTGTAAGTATGATGATAAGTTCACATCAAGGTCAATGCTATATGGAATGAAAAACATACTTGTCAGATGTGGAATCACCTCTCATGCCTAAAGAATGGAAAGATGCAAAGGAATCCTATGAAGAGGATAAAGAAGAATAACATGACATAGACGAGGTCCAAGTGCTATAAATTTAAGTGCATTCATTGGTCAGCATCACCACCCCACAAGGAATAAAAATTAAAGTGTACTTATAAACAACACCCCTCAACATCCTCATTTTTTGAAGCACATGTAACTTCATTGAACTTCGGTTAGCTAAGAAAGCTAATTGTTATGTGTATCCATGTTCCAATGTTGAGGTCATGAAAAATGGAGGCACAAAATCTCGTAAGGGAAAGTGCTGAAATGTCTGAATCTCAGTTGTGGACTATAATATGAAATCAAACATATCTATTCTACCTCTAGGAGGTTGTGATGTAATCTTGGGAACATTGTAGATATGGATAATGGGACCTATCCTTTTAGAAATTTCCAAACTATAGATACAATTCATAGATCAAAGCCGTGAATACACTTTAAAACGATTATCACCCATATTCAATAGCATCACTAGAGCGCATCTTATGGAAAATTTTCTTTAAAAGGGCACTCGTGGGGTTATCACCCAAATTTGCGCTCTCTAGATTAATGAATCATTTTATCTCAACCATCTATTTCAATTGCATCAACTATTATTTAATCATGCAATCGTCTTTGAAGATCCTAAGGGATTGTATTACCAGAACATCATGTCATTTAACTTGTTCTAGAAAGTATAGCTCCTAATATTCTTCCTAATTTGTTCTAGGAAGAAATAAAAAAATGGTGTGCAAATTATAGCAGGCAGGAATCATTAGACAAAATATAATCCCATACTAATGGTCAAGAAAAAATATGGAGTGTGGCGGCTCTATATTTGCTATGCACCTAGGGAAAGGATGTTATGATGTATATGTTTTGATGGAGATGCCGACATGTGGCACACATCCCCTTATCTTATTATATCATTCATTTATGATTTATTATACTTAGGAGGTCAGCCTCAGTATTGGCCATAGGTTAGAATGGTATATCTAGGGGTTAGAAGGTTGTATTTAATCATCATATTGAGTATTGGAGTGTTATTGTATGGTTTGGAGGTTACCCCCTCAAAGTGGTATTGGAGGTTGCCCCCTCGAAGTGGAAAAGCTATTATATGAGCATATTGTCATCATTTATCTATATTTTGGTGTTCTCTCATGTTATTCTGCTATATATGTTCTGATTTATACAAGTAATATCTTTACAAGTGGTATCAGAGCAGCGATTTAGGCCAAAATTAGGGAAAAAAACCTAATTGTTTGTTTCAAATATATCTTGAAGAGGGTATCGAATTTTTTCACAATTGTTGCATCATAATTTGGAAACACTCTAAGTCATAATATCTGAAAATTTCAGCTCCATTGGATCTGTTTTGCGGATGTTATTGGTGTTTTATGGTTTTTCATAAATTCACTTTTCAGGAAGCAAATTGTGGTATTTTTAAGCAAAATTTATATTTTTGGAAATATCTTGAAATTTCAGTTAGGTTTTGTTCTTTGTGTTTTTATCCATCTATCGAAATATTTCCAGAATTCCTAAACCCTAATCATGATCACGGGGATAACAAATTTTTATGGAAGTGGTGAGATGGATGCTAAAGAATGGTGGATAAAATTTAAGAATATATATATTTCTCATATTTCATGACAAGTAATAGGTTTTCACATTATCTTGGTGGTCCTACATGGATTTGGTTTACTGAGTTAAAAAATGACAGGAAGGATTGGTCTTGGGAGGAAATGGAACAACTTTTTATGTATAGATGGGACCACAAAGAGGAAGAAGAGTCAAAGGAAGATGATGAGGAAGAATATATTGAAGAATCAAGAGAGAAAGAAGATGAAGAGGAAGGTGAAGAAGATTCAAGGGAAGATGATGGTGCAGCATATATTGAAGAATCAAACACAAAAGAAGTTGAAGAAGACTATGAAGAAGAGGAAGAAAAACAAGATATTGATGCAGAAGAAGATATTATAGCTCCCAAGAAGGAAGATACCATATTTCAGTTTCATGGATGCATTCAAAGGAATAAGATAATTGTTTCCATAAACCCTAACAGCAAGTATAACTTCATCAACAAGGATATGGCTCAACATCTACATATTCAAGAAAGTAATATCAAAGAAGCTCAAGTGAATGGTAAGAAAATTCAAGTTTTTGAAGATTTAAAACTTACTATGGACAAATATACTTTACATTCAGATTTTTTTGCCTTATATATGGATGGTTTGGATATTGTTCTTGGGTATCCTTGGTTAGAGACATTGGGGACAATTAATATTAATATAAAAAATAAGTTTATGAAGATTTGGGACAAAAAGAAGAAGGTCACTTTACAGGATATCAGGCTTAATGGAAATCAAAGAAAAGTCAATATAGACCATGAGGATGATTTAGAATATGGAGAAGAAGGGAGTAAGGATGATTCAAAAGAGGAACATGAAGAAAAAGAAGGAAATGATGATTCATCTACTCAAGATAAAAATAAAATATCAAATGCAAAGGTCGAAGAAGAAAAGAAAGTTCAGAAACATGTTGATAAGGTTGAGGATACTACAACTGTAGCATATGGAAATCCACGTCAACATGAGAGAAAAAAATCATGGAGATATCCCAGGGCACATCATATTTCCAAGCAATATAGATATACAGGTAATTGGAGGAATAATCACTTTATTTATACAGGGGATCAATGGAGCAACAATTATGAAGCATGGAATCCTTATTATAGTTATCCTTATTATGGTTATACATGGAATCCTTATTATGGTTATGCATTGAATCCTTATGTTGGTTATGCATGGAATCCAAGGATGATAAACTATGGTCACGAATGGAATCAGAGTAGCGCAATGGAATATGGATATTAGTTCATATATGTATCATCTACCAGGATCACATATGGATGGATGATCGATCATGGCGCAAAGTGTGTAAAAATTTACAACACACTCATTACATGGTTTCTTCTTATGTTTCGGGGATGAAACATGTCAAAGAGGGAAGGAATTTTATGCACCTAGGGAAAGGATGTTATGATGTATATGTTTTGATGGAGATGCCAACATGTGGCACACATACCCTTATCTTATTATATCATTCATTTATGATTTATTATGCTTAGGAGGTCGGCCTCAGTATTGGCCATAGATTAGAATGGTATATATAGGGGTTAGAAGGTTGTAGTTAATCATCATATTGAGTATTGGAGTGTTATTGTATGGTTTGGAGGTTACCCCCTCAAAGTGGTATTGGAGGTTTCCCCCTCGAAGTGGAAAAGCTATTATATGAGCATATTGTCATCATTTATCTATATTTTGGTGTTCTCTCATGTTATTTTGCTGTATATGTTCTGATTTATGCAAGTAATATCTTTACAATATTGATTTTTGGGAACTAAGTAAAATCACCATCAAAGACGAATTCCCAATTCTGGTTATCCATGAACTAATAGTTGAACTACATGGATCTCACTTCTTCTTAAAGATCAACCTAAGGTGAGGTTATCTCTATATTTGCATAAAAGAGGATGACATTCTTAATACAACCTTCCAAACTCATAAAGGACACTATTAATTTATAGGCATACCATTCAACCTCATCAATTTTCCATCAACATTCTAATGCCTGATGAACAAGATCGTTCAATCATTTCTTAGAAAGTTGATCTTGTTCTTCTTTTATGACATCCTTTTTTATAGTTGGTTATGGGAAGAACATTTTATGTACCTAGAATAGAATTTTTGAATTTTTGTGGATAGCCAGTTAGGTGTCAGATGCTCTTTCAGCCCAAAATAAATCACATATCTAATGAACATTGTTTCCAATGAGGGATTCAAGGTGGATCTTAAAAAATTTGAGGATGTCAAAAAATTAGCTTAAACCTAAAGCATCAAGATCATTTGTGGATTTTCGGGTCTTACAAGATATTATCGAAATTAATCAAGGACTATGGAAAAAAAATTAGCCTCACTAGCAACATGTTAAAAAAATATGTATTTCATTGGTCATAGTTGGTGGAAACGACCTTTGAACTTCTCATGTAGGCCATGTGTACAATGCTAGTTCTTGATATGTATGACTTCTTTTAGCCCATCATCATTAAAAATCAGAAGTGGAATTGGATCATTTCTAATGCAAGAATTCAAACCCATAACAATCACCAACAAGGAACTTGTAGAGAAACTTTTCTCACTCCACTATGAGAAAGAAATGTTATCCATCCTTTATGCAATGATCAAATAACCTCAATTTATTATCAAGAAATTTTTCTGCATGAATTTAAATCATCATAATTAGAAATACTTCTTGGAACAATGAGTCTCTTCTCCTAAGTAAAAAAATGGGTAGAGAAATTAATTGGTTATGACTATGAAATTACCTAAAACAAATAAAGGATAATGTTGTAGTTGATGTTTGGTTTCATAAGTATGATAAATAGAAAATTATGTGTGCACTATCATTTCTTATTCTTGAGTGGATGTAAAATTTTAAACAAGATTGGATCCAAGATCCCTAACTTCAAATGCTCATCCAATAAGTTTTAAGCATAGGCTTCTTCCCCTTCTGAAAGGATAGAGTATAGAAATCAAAACATCGAAAGTTAAAATATCTAACTAGAAAATTATAGAAAATAACTTAAAGATAACATCTACATGTAAAATAATTATGAAATATCCAAGTTTCCACTATTCCATCTTCTAAGCCCAATTAATCTTGGGATCGACATAATTTGAGACAAAATGGTTGTCTTTAACTTTCTCCCAAATCAACACTATGGATACCAAAAAAATTAAACCTTATGCCTCGCCATCATCCGACCACTCTAGTTTTCTAAAAATTTATGAATTTGTCCATAGAAACTTATTTTGAGAGGTTATTAAAGAAGACATCAAAAAAATAGTGAAATGTGAGATATGTCAACATAAAAAAGGTGAAACAATATTGACCCTTGAAACATTCCATCCATTAGTTATCCCTATCTAGATATGGACCGAAATTTCCATGGATTTCTTTAAAGGACTACCAACTTCTAGTGGGAAATAAATTATTCCAATGGTGGTGGATCTTATCTCCAAATATGCCCAATTCTTCTCCCTCACCCATCCCTTCAAATCCTTTTTCATTACCTGAACCTTTATTGATCAAATCCTCTACCTCCATAAAATACCTACTTCTATTGTATGTAATTATGATTCCATTTTCACTAGTAGCTTCTCGAAAGTAATTTTCCACATATATGGTACACATATTAGAATGAGCTCAACCTACCATCCGTAAGTAGATGGTTGGGTAAAAAAAATCAACAAATGTTTTCATACCTATTTGTGTTGTTTTAGCTCAAATCAACACATCACTAGGTCAAATATTGGTTACCATTTATGGAATAATGGTATAATGTCACTTATCGCATGATAGCCAAGATGACGCTATATGAAGTTGTCTATGGGAAACCATATGAAGTTGCATGTGGGAAACCATAGAATTTATGAGGTTATATTCCACACTCAGCATGTGTGACAATATCTTTTGGACTCTTGATACAAGAGGGATCAAGTTCTTAAACCAACCAACGAAGTCAGTAATCATTACCATTCAAATCATGCATTATTCAAAAAGCTAAATTTACTTAAAAACACCAAAATGCCTTTCAAAACTGAAACAAGGGCTAAGAATACATGTCACTTTCTCAAAACCATCACACAAACATGTTTGTGACCTTTGAGAATGATCAAAACTCCATTCATTATCATTTACCTGATTGACCTAGCTAATTAGTTTGTAGCCCTTCTTAACTCCAAATTCTACTGTCTAGAACACACCACAAGGATCCAAAGCTCGATTTAAAAAAATTTAGATACCCATTAAGGATTTTTAATTTATACCAAATTTTTAGAACACAACTCAATCCCCAATTCGAATTATTCTCCTTTTACCATTTTCTTCACTAGCTTTCCTAGTAGCCAAAAAAGTGGACACAAATCCATTTTTTGGCCATTTTGGCCATAACACGCTCACGTTATGGCTCAGACGCGTTATAACGCGACAGAGAAAAATCAAGGTCGTGATATAATGATAGAGAAAAATCAAGGTCATGCATAACACGAGTGCATTATGGTTTGGTAAGTTCAAGCCATAACATGAGTGCATGTTATAACACTCTCGTGTTATAACGTGCTCACGTTTCAATGTGTTATGTGGTATATGTGTTTGTGGCATGCTTCTATTGACTAAAATAAATGTTTAAGTATAAGTTTTTTCTTTTAGTATTCTTTTATTATTATTTATATTTTATTATTTCTTATACTTTAAATTTATTTTAGTAAATATAAGATGTTAGGGTCACTCTGCACCTTATGGAACTAGTCTCACAGCTCCATCTATCATGGTTTAGAAGATAGTTTTTCAGATTCTAATCTGGTCAGTACATAGGTATTTTTCAGGATTTCAGCATTCAGCCTTCAAGATTTTAGGGGCCTTTTCGATTGGTTATTGACATTTGTAGGATTTTTAGATGTGTCAAAACTATATATTCACAAGAACCTCTTCTTCCTTGAAAGTGCCTAGTTTGTCTCAGTAATGATGTCTCCATGTATCCAAGGATCGAGGACTACTGGGGTCTGTGGCAGGATTGGACATTCAGGAATCATTGAGTGTCTGAATCAGAATGTTCATTGTATCTGGAGAAACATTTTCAAACATGGGAGTAATGCATCTTGGAAAATAAAATTGAACCTCAGAAATCCTCTCAAATTGTAAGCTTACACAAGCACTGGACATATCAAGCTATGTTCTTCGAATGAAATCTTCATTCCCAACAACTTGCAACTGAAAGAATTATTCAAAAGAGCATAAAAATGATCAAATTTACTTGGTATCCTAATATGTCAGACCCAAAAATACAACTGGACTTGTTATTCTCAATTTAGGGTTTAGGGTTTAGCATTTAGGGCTCATGGTTCAGGGTTTAGGGTTTAGGGTTTAGGGCTTAGGGTTTTAGGGTTTAGGGCTTAGGATTTAGGGTTCAATGCTTAGGGTTTAGGGTTTAGGGTTTATATTTTTGGTTTAGGGTTTAGGGTTTAGGTTTAGGGATCAGGGTTAAAGACTAAATGTTTAGGGTTTAGGGTTTAGGATTTAGGGTTTAGGGTTTAGGGTTCATGATCTTAGGGTTTTGGGTTTAGGGTTCAGGGTTTAGGTTTAGGGTTTATGGTTTAGGGTTTAGGGTAAAAATGTTTTATGGTTTATGGTTTAAGGGTGTTTAGGGTTTAGTTTTAGGGTTTGGGGTTTAGGGATCAGGGTTTAGGGTTTATGGCTAAGGGTTCAATGTTTGGGGTTACCAATTTAGGGTTTAGGGTTTAGGGATCAATAATCCAGGCTCAAGGTTTAGGGTCTAGGGATCAGGGCTCAATTTTTAGTGTTCAAGGTTTAAAATTTAGGGTTTAGGGTTTAAGGTTTATGTTTACGGTTCATGGTTTACGCTAGGGTTTAGGGTTAATGGTTTAGGGTTTAGGGTTTAGGGTTTAGGGTTCAATATTTAGGGTTAAGGTTTAGGGCTTAGGGTTGAGTGTTTAGGGTTTAGGCCTCAAGGTTCAGGTTTAGGGTTTAGGGTTTAGGGCTCAAAGTTTAGGAATTAGGGTTTAGGGTTTAGTGTTTAGGGTTTAGGTTTAAGGTTTTAGGGTTTAGGGTTTAGGTTTAGGGCTCAGGGTTTAGGGTTCACAGTTTAGGGTTTAGGGTTTAGGGTTTAGGGATCAGGGTTTAGGGTTTAGGGTTTAGGGTTTAGGGTTTAGGGTTTAGGGTTTAAGTTTATGGTTTATGGTTTAGGGCTTAGGGTTTAGGTTTTAGGGTTTAAATTTCATGTTAGAAGTTTCATCACTCAAAATCGGTGGTAGGACAATCAATGTCTACCATGTGCCACCTCCAAATTCCAAATTTCATTTCGTTTAAATTTTCTTCAAGAAAGGTTGGAGGAAATGAACTTGTCATTTTCTTCACGCCTTCAGAGGTCCAAAATGTCAATTTGACCCAAATTTGGAAAATATGGAGAACTTGGAAAGCTGAATTGCATTTATAAAGATAAGCTCGAAGCGAAGGAATGCATTTCGTAAGTAATTCCAGTCAAAATTTGTTTTCTTTTTTATTAATACCTGCTAAAACTAGCCTTACGATTGCATCCTGATAAAAATAAGTTCCCAGGAGCTGAGGGAGATTTTAAACTTATCACACAAGCATGGGGAGTTCTCTCTGATAATACCAGAAAGGCTACCTATGATGCATGGGGAAAAACCAACAAGGGCACAACCTGCCTTCCACCAACTGAATTCCATAGGCACTGCCACTACCATTGGCATTACAAACAATCTAAATGGGAATAATTATTCAAGTGTGGATGCCTTTCCTAAAACTTCCATATTCGATGACCACGACCAGAACCAAAAACAGAAACATAGAATAGGACCAGGAACACGACCTAGACCAGGACCTAGACAGGAAATTTGAGAGGATTTCTGAGGTTCAATTTTATTTTCCAAGATGCATTACTCCAACATTTGAGAATGTTTCTCTAGATGCAATGACATTCTGATTCAGACACTCGATGATTCTTGAATGTCCAATCCTACCACAGACCCCAGTAGTCCTCGATCCTTGGATACAGGGAGACATCATTACTGGGACAAACCAGGCACTTTCAAGGAAGAAGAGGTTCTTGTGAATATATAGTTTTGACACATCACATCACACCCTTCATTAGGCTTGATGACTACCCCTATCTTTTTTAAGGTGCTTTTGAAAGCATCCATGGGTTTATCATAGAAGGAATTACCAATGAATGGAAGGTCACTAAGTCGTAGGCTAACTGACTCCCATTCAGAACTAAACAAGAAAGATTTACTAGGTGATTGATAACTCCTTTGTGTTCTTAGTCATACCCCTATTGCTATGCTTATTTTGCACAAGAAGACTCAATGATGGTTCTAGGCATGAGACTAGGAAATATGGTCCTAATATTGTCATGCCCTCCTAGTCGAGTAGTCAGAAGCCATATTAGTCTTGTTGATACTTAGTACTAATTACCAATGAAATATAATTCTCCAACTTTCATTTTCTTTACTCATCTTCCACGTCATACTGAATAACCGATTTGATAGGGGAGTTTCCCTCTTCGACGGTGATACATCAATATGAATATGATCCTCAAGAGGGGAGTTACACCTAGAGAGGTATCATCTGATCCTACACCTAAGCCCTAAGTCATAATCCCTAAATGCTAAATCCTAAACCTTGAACCCCAAAACCTAAACCCTAAATCCTAAACCCTATTTTTAGCACCTTGAACCCTAAACCCTAAACCCTAAACCCTAAACCCTAAGCCATAAGCCATAAACCCTAAACCCTAAACCCTAAACCCTAAACCCTAAACCTAAACCCTAAACCCTAAACCCTAAACCCTAAACCCTAAAACCTAAACCCTAAACCCTAAACCCTAAACCCTTAAGCCTTAAACCCTAAACCCTAAATCATTGTTAACCCTAAACCCTAAATCCCTAAACCTTAAACCCTAGCCCTAACCCTAAACCCTAAACCCTAAATCCTAAACCTAAACCCTAAATCCTAAACCCTAAACCATAAACCCTAAACACTAAATAAACCCTCAACCCTAAACCCTAAACCCTAAACCTTAACTCTAAACCCTGATCCCTAAACCCTGAGCCATGAGCCCTAAACCCTAAACCCTAAAACCTAAACCCTATTTTTACCACCATAAACCCTAAACCCTAATCCATAAACCTAAACCCTAAGCCCTAAACCATGAGCCCTAAACCCTAAACCCTAAACCCTAAACCCTAATCCCTAAACCCTAAAAGCCCTAAGCCCTAAACAATATTCCTAAATCTTCCTAAATTACCTCCAACACTTCCAAGATTCTCTGACATCACCTCCAGATGCTTAATATATTTCTTGAACTATCCTAGAGGGTGTTTGATTAGCTCAGAACTATTCAAGGATTAGGGTTTAGGGTTTAATGTTTTAGGGTTTAGGGTTTATTGTTTAGGATTTAGGTTTAGGGTTTAGGGTTTATGGTTTAGCATTTAGGGCTCATGGTTCAGGGTTTAGGGCTTAGGGCTTAGGGATATGGGTTTAATGTTTAAGGTTTAGGGTTTAGGGTTTAAGATTAATAGGGTTTAGTGTTTAGGGTTTATGGTTTAGGGTTTAAGGTTAGGGGTTTAGGGTTTTAGGGTTTAGGGTTTAGGGTTCAGGTTTAGGGTTTAGGGTTTAGGGCTCAGGGTTAAGGGTTTATTTAGGGCTTTAGGGTTTAGGGTTTAGGTCTCAGGTTTAAGGTTTAAGGTTTAGGGTTTAAGTTTATGGTTTATGGTTTAGGGCTTAGGTTTAGGGTTTAAAGTTCATGTTAGAAGTTTCGTCACTCAAAAACACAATATGGGGTGTTAGGAAGGTGTTTTCAACTCACAAAAATTGGCCTCATCCTCATGAGATCCTTACCCATGGTACACAATAGTCTATTTATGATAGTACCCATTCCTAGAGGTACTTATCAACATTTACAAATATTAACCTATCACCATGTGGTGATCATATCTTTAGTACTTACAAATTTAGGGCCATTTTTGTCTGAAACTGAAAGGGGTAGCTACATTATCTTGAAATTCTTCATGAAACCTTCAATTCTTAGAGAAAAATGGATGTTACCAACATGTATAGGATTCACATATCTTTCCAGTGCCTATTTATTTTCCTCCTAACTCCTTATGGAGCTCCCAAAATCATCCGAAGAAGTCAAATTTCACCATTAGAGTGTTTGTTCCCTGCACCTAGAAAACTCGTTGTTGAGAAGATTGCCCTTGAATGAGTAAACCTTTCCTAAATCTTCCTAAACACTCCTACAAATGTCAATAACCAATCCAAAAGGCCCCAAAACCTAAACAATGACTATATTCTTTCACAAAACAAATATCGATTGTATAATTTAAACCCTAAAAGATTGAATGTTGAATGTTGAAATCCTGAAAAATACCTATGTACTAACCAGATTAGAATCTAAAAAACTATCTTCTAAACCATGACAGATGGAGTTGTGAGACTAGTTCTATAAGGTGCAGAGTGACCCTAACATCTTATATTTACTAAAATAAATTTAAAGTATAAGAAATAATAAAATATAAATAATAATAAAAGAAAAACTTATACTTAACATTTATTTTAGTCAATAGAAACATGCCACAAACACATATACCACATAACACATTGAAACGCGAGCGCATTATAACGCACGTTATAACGTGCACTCGCATTTCATCTCTTTTGGGTTTGAAATTCCCAATCCATAGGCTTGGATTTTCCTTGGATTTCCAAACCAAAGGTTTGGACTGTTTCTGCGTGATTAAAACTGTGTTTGACATAAAAACATCAAAAATTTCACGTGTGCACCCCAATATCTCGTGCATTAAAACATAATATTCAAAAATAAATTATACTACGATGTCAAGCTCGGTTTTACCTTGATGACGATATAATTCTTTCTAAAATCTGATTAGTTTAAGGATTTCATCCATAATTTCTTTTACTAGTGCCTTGTTTTCTTGCAAAAACCTATGCATACATTTTGGTGCACAATTTACGATTTTTTCATCCAATTTTTTTTTTAAAAAGTGGTTTTTTATAAACTCCATTCTACACGCACTCAAAAAAAGAAAACTAAAAAATGACTTTTTTTTCTCAAAGTTATGGGGGTGCACACACAAATATTTCATTTTCGGGATATGTGCACTTTGAAAATTAATAAAAAAATTATATATTCATCCAAAAATTATGAAAAATTAATGGGACCTCGTACATGGTCTTAGCTAACTTTCTACTAAAGGGATTTAAAATAAAATTTATAGAACTCAAAAAATGGGGGGGGGGGGGGGAGAGAGCACACACAATAGGTTCTTATCTTTTTGACACAAAAATAGACATACTTTGTGTGCGCACCACATTTGACCCTCTTAATCTCAACCATTTTCAAAAAAAATAGTAGTTTAGAAACTAGATTCCGAGCTCTATGGTACTTATTCTTATCACTTTGTCAAATTTTGAGCCTAGGCATGCCAAATTATTTGATGAAGTTCAGGTTTTGCTGATTTCAGGAAAAAGGTGTCCCTTTTTTACCCCCTTTTTGTCCCCCATCTCCATGCACTTACCCAATAATATTTTTTCAGATACCCTTTTGTCCCCTTCTTGCTTCATAGAAATTTTTGAGTTCTATCTCTTCATACTTTTCTCCCAACACCACTTTCACCTTCACAATTAACCCTATTAGGCCTCTTTAGCTCTTTCTAAGGTTTTCAACTGAAGTTTCAAGGGATTAGCTATTTTATCCTTGTGATATCTTACCAACATAACTTAGTTATCCTTTATACAATTCTAATTCCTCATTCATTTACTTCACCAAGCCTTAAATTGTGTTTTCTACTCCAAACCCATTTTTCTAGTCTTCTTGACCACCTTAACTCTTGCTAGTCTTGACTGTATTTCTTAGTTTCTTAAACTATAAGTTATTTTTTCTCATTCACAAATTGTTTCCATCTCTCTTCACTTTTTGTGAAAGGTTTCAAAACTTTCTCTTATCACTTTAGGCTCCTTAATAATTTCACTACTCATCTTTCATAGCTTGACTTGTCAAGAATGCCATGGAAGAGGATTGTATCTTCCAAACTGATTTAATTATCTCTCTCGTGTGACCATGAAACTTCATAAATATTTTTTTATCTTAATTAGGAAACATTCTATATGATTTCTTCAAAATTTCAGCACTTATCTCTTTCTTATGGCAAAGATATAGTGTTTTTTAATTCTCTAAACCCTCCAAACTGAGTTATACCATGCACAGTCAAATTGAGTTTTGACCATTTTGACCCATGAAACCTTCTCCAATAATTTTGAAATTTATTGAAACTTAAATATCCCTTAAAAATTTCTACTCACCAATTTTTATCCTTACCCATAAGGTAAATTTGAAGTTATGGTTGATTTTTTATTCTCAAAATTGGGGTTTACTTACACATTGTTTGGACTGAGTTTTTTATCTTTACCCTATCAAATCTATTCCAATATTTTTGAAACTTATCAAAAGCCTTTATTATCCATTTCAGTCCTTGTTAAAAAAAATCATCAAGTTTCAATGTATACTTCTCAAATTATAAAATTTTCTCTCTTCAAAAACCCTAAGATAGTGTACAAGCCTAATAGGGCATATTTAGTCATAGTTTTTATTTTTCAAATCCAAAAAAAACAATCAAGACTCCAAAGGCTTCTACAGGGCCTATTCCAACTTCATATAGCTCCTTCTAATCACGAAAATTCTCCTAAGATGTAAATGTCTCTTAACTTTGCTTTATCAGTCATTCAACAAGACTATGCCCACACAGTATACCAGTTTTAGACTTTTTACTCAAATGATTGAAAAAATAGATAAGGGGTTACCTTTAGATGATTTTCCACACTCTTCTACAATATAATAATGCTCTTTGTATGATTTTAGTCAAGGAAAAACTCTTCTTTCATGCAACAATGTTGACAAATCTCTTATCTCTTACCAAGCTCATCTTTGTTTCTCATGTGGCATCAACCATTTTATTGTTTTGCTAGCTTTCCATGCTTCATTGATACTTTCTCAGGGCCATACCAATATTTCACACCTACGAACATCATTCATAAATCCAAACATAACCAAGAATCATTCATTAATGCACAATCATTCATAGTTACACAATTTCATGCTCAAGAAGGTCTCTTTATTTATTAAATCCAAGAATGTACATGACTTCTTCATCATATTAGATTTGTTACAAACTTCCGTCCTCTAAAAACCCTCTCTTTAACCTCTATTCTTCTCCATTCGAATACTTCTCACAATAATTAATGAGAAAGAGGGTAGTTAGGTTTCTAATCCAACTAACTCAACTATGGTAAGGATAACCATATTGAACCAAAGCCATGTTAGGGACCATGTATACTTATGTTTAAGTGTATTAATCTGCCATGACCCTATTTATGACACTTATTCCACCTAACTTAACTCTTAGACCATTAACACAATTTATACAAATTCAAATATTTGAATTGTGGTTTTGGAGGGAAAATCAGAATGTCACTTATTACACAACAAGGAAGGTCCAAATGGACATGAAACCATACCAAGACACCCATTCAAACCTCAAATAACTAAGAGACCTAATAAAACCAAAATTTTGTTTATTTACATGAAATGATGCTCCTGCATCAACTCTTTAGAATAACTTATATGCAACACAAAACTGAATGAAGAAACAATCCCATCAACATAATTTGAATGTTCTTTTCGATATCAAAGACATGGTTTTTCTCCTACTACAACCTTATAATAAGTATTTCTTGAAAATTAAAGATTGCAAAAAGATAGCCCCAAGTTTTATCGAACTCATAAATTCATCCAAAATATTTTTCATGTTGTATACATGTTGGAGCTACCTACTTCTTTAAAGATCCATCATATCACTCATGTCCATTGTTAAAATAAATTCATTTGTTAACATGTTTAAGTTTAGAGTGCACTTACTGAGTTTTTCACTGAATGGTCTATTCTCTTGAAACTACAGTTAATCCTAGATATGTGATCACAATAGATATACAACTCACACTGTCATTAAGGTCATGATATATTAGCATAGAATGCAATTGTAATATGTATTATGGGAACCCTTACTCTAATTTTAGCAGTCGTTTCCTCGTCTCAATCTTTGAGGATAAATATTTTTTAAGGGGGGGCATGTTAGGACTATTTTTTCCCAACTATGTTCTTTGTATTAGGTGTCATTAGTAAAATCATGGATGTATATGCTTTCTAAGTCATCCTACTATAAAATTATAATTATCCCACATGAATGGGAATTGTAATAACTACCTTCAACTAAGTAGTATAATAAAGAGAACATGTAAGAGGGAAAACATTCGTTGAATATTTTGTATCAAGCATTTATCAAAGGAAGTTTTCCCCTCAAAGAGGCATGCACTACTTTGCAATGCAATCTTGTCATTTCAATACAATCAGGTTTTCTTTATTTTTGTTGCATTACATATTCACTACATTTATATTGATGGATTAATATGTTTGAAGGAAGGTTTATATGAAAATGTTCCATAAAGTGTCGAACTTGAAGCAAGTATCGATAAGCACATAAATACATTAATACCAAATCAATTAACAATTTATGTACCAAAACTATGTGTCTAAATAATACCCCAATTTGATGTGTGTGTGTGTGTGTGTATGTGTGCATAGATTTCAAATTAAAGTTTCAGTTGTGTGGATACAAAATGGCCATAGTAAACCCATCACATCCACACTTTGTGTCTAGAAAATTTGTGCCCCTAGAAGTAAAAAAACGTGGATCAATATTTGTGTAAATATACAAGTAGGGAAATGTTGAAATCTAAAAACTACATGGGAATAGGATTGAATACATCTAAATATATTGAAGGTTTTTATACATCAAATATGAATCTGAGTGTGTCTCGCAATGAAACCAAGTTATCTAACTCTAACTTGACTACATCATGCATTGCCATAATTCTACTTCCATACATGTATGTGAAGAGAATATCTTGGAGAGTGGAGATAAACTATCTAAATACCTTCTTCCAATTTGAAGTGTGGAACGATCTTTTGAATCACATATCTCAAAGATTCAAAATACACACATGATGTATATATGATAGGAAAGTAAATTCATGATGTAAACATAGTAATATATCATCATGCAAGAATGTGAGTGGTATGTAAATAACCCTACATGTGTATGGATATAAACTATATAAACACGTTAATGTAATGCCCCGAGTGGGAAACATGTAATTGATGCAATCTCATAAAGGAATGATGCTCTAAGGTGAGAAAGATATAGACATGTGAGCTTGAGACTAGGACATTTCCCTAATATGGGAAAGATATAACAATGCAATATTGATTATTAAAGAAGTCCCCAATCTAGGTCAGATATAATAGTGAAAGAATACATAAAGGAATACATGCCTTGAATAGATGCATGATGTATATCATGGAAATATGGGAAAATACATCAAAATATTTACATAATATTAATCATGGAAAGCAGAGACTTGGGGAAATACAAGGAAATGTCCTAAGATTAAAAAATGCTAAATTACTGAGAAATAAATGCACATGCAAGATCAATTGACTAGAGAATACAATGAGAGCAACTATAGCTAGATAAAAAAAAATTAAAAGATAATAAAAATAATTAAATCAAGAAAATTATTGATCAATAAAATCAATCAATAAATAATTAGGAAATAAAAGCAATCAAGATTCAAAAATAGAATTGTTGCTAGTGCATAACATTAATTGGGTAAAGAGTTTACCTTCCATTTTTACCAGGTGATATACATTTGAGCCAAATTTGTTTGTGATAACAAAGGGATCAAACTAATCATGATTAAATTTTCCTTTTTGTTTTTATCTGCATTGTTGTTTGCCAATTTTATTTTAATACCTTGTTGCCAACTTGAAAATGATCTTGATATGATATTTTTAGTATAACCTTTTTTGAGATGATTATGGTAAACTCTGAGATATTCAATAGCATGAATTTGTGTCTCATCCAAAATTTCTAATTGATGAAATATATTTCTTTATAATATTCATCATCAATTATAATTTTCAGTGACACTCTTAAGGAATGAATTTCAATCTCTATGGGAAATCCTTATTTTGCCTCATAAACTGGTAAATATGGAGTTGTAGCCATAGCTATACATACACTCGTGTGATATTTACATAAGGCAGGATATATTTAGCCATGCAAACTTTACTTAATGCATCTAGAGAATATCACTTGTCTCATAAATAATTACAACTTTACATGAGATAGGTTTTTGGGTCTTAGATAGGTCCGACCAATGAGCTTCTACACACACTATGATCAAATCCCTTGTACTTACAACAACCATCTTTTCAAACAAACAAGTTTGGCCCAAGTGGTAATTTTGAGTCACTTGAGTGGGAAAACATTTGAGTTGTCACCTAAATAAATCCATTCACTTTAAGCTATCAAAGGAATCTAAGGATCTCATATCAAAGGAACACTTTAAGGAGGACATAAAAAAACTATTAAAAGAACACATTCCTTACACAGGATCACAAAACTTGTGCACAACTAATCCATGTGTCAATTGCCAAGTGTGAGGGTAGCATTTTAGGCTCCAACTTGTTTACATTCCTTAATGCTCTCCATTTCTTTATGGGATTGAGAAAGCTACATTTGTCTTGATCCCTCTTTAAATTATTGGTAGGAAGTGTAACACACATAACATCAGTGAGGGTATGGTGAGATCATTCCATTACAAATCATGTCCAATCCCTTTTTAGGTAAAAAAAAGTGAGGAGAAATATCCACACATATCACTAAATCATAGGGATCTAGACACATGAAATATATATAAAGACAGGTAAACCAAATCCCATCTCATAGTAGCAAAGGACACATTTCTACATCCTCGAATGAGTTTGGCCACGAGCTTGTCCTCCTAGGATCAATTTTTCCTATGCACACTTTCATATCCCCATATATTTAGATGAACCTTGATAACATTCTTCTTGTCTTTTGTACTCAATTTTAGCATTATGTGAGAACATCTAACTATGGTAGCATGGTAATATCTTTCTAACCCTAACTATACTTTCATTGATAAATCTATGACATATCTTGTCGCATTATCTCTTTAAATAATTTAAGATTGTCATATTATTTATGTTGTTGTTCTGAGTTATCTTATGCAACTCACTACTAAGATTTAGGAATATAAACATAAATTTCATATTATATTTTGGCTTTAATCTAATCCAACCTAAGGTTTCTGTACAATGGAAAAAGTGACATGCGAGCGTGGGGAATCTACAAGCAACTCTTCCTTGCACCTGACCTCCCGAGGTCGTGCTGAGACAGCCGGTGGGTATGGAATATGTGTGAGATGCAGACAAACTAGTTAGGCAATCTAATGTCTTCAAATACGCACTAGCGGAATTTGCGAGTCTAAGGCAAAGAAGGCCCTCCTAACTTGAATTGGTGTGATAGATCAGTCAGCAAGGATGACTGCTCGAAGGCTCCAATCAATATCGAGCTCTGGCATGATTCGATCTATAGGTTGTGGAATACGTGGAAAATGACTCGAGATAGTTTCGTGTATTTCTCCGGACAGGGTCATATGGTGGATGGTAAGTATAGTCAATTCTATGGACAATTCTCTGGCCTAGTCCAGAATTCCCTAGCTCTATTAGCTGCTGTGTCTAGCAAGGATAATTGTTTGATAATGACAGGTGGAAGTGGGGTAGATCTGAATACTAGTGTACGTAGGTCAGTGTCTATGTCTAATTCTCCTATGGATTCGTTGGGTTGCGGGATTTGTGGGTCACAACCGTAGATTCTTGGTTATTGTGGACCTGTTATGGTCATGCATGAAATCAAGTCCTAATCCCTAATATCCAGTAATCGTATGCTTTCTCAGCTTCTATATTTAGGATCAATAACTGTGTGATTTTCTCAGAATACCCTACAGGCGTTCGTGCAACCTGGATTCTTAGGCCGGTATCTATATCTAGAAGAGTGTCTCCTGCATCTGGCTGTGGGACCAAAGGATCACAACCAAAGGTTTGTTCTCTTTCGAACCCTTCTACAGTCATATGAATGTTACCTAGGGTAATCTGTAGTTCGGTTGATTCGACCAAAACATGTGTGCTTGGTCGTCTTCTATGTTTAGTCCGTTCAACTTGGAATTGATTTGTTGCAAGCTTACCGTTGTTCGAAAGACTTGAATTCTAAGATTTTGATCTATATCAGTTATCACTGTGATGAGATTGGGTTGAGGCACGATTGGCTCGAATACATATTCCATGGGCTCTCTGGGTCCCGTGATTGTCATACAAAAGCAACAAAGTAAAGCGAGCTACAGTAAAATAAAATTTACCTATGTGAAGTATATCTATAGCATATATAACTTCTCTATTTTTTTGCGTTTTCTGATGAGCTTTACGAATTTAAGAAAGCAGCTATTTAAAATATCTAGAAATGACAACTAAAATAATCAATTTAAAACAAACAAAATAACCGAGTGTAGCTATTTGTCTGTGTAATTTGTAGATCTATTCTAAACAATGAAATAGCTTATCTAATCTATTTGCAAGACTCTCGATCCTACCTCAAAAGTGAGGAGTGAATCATAGTTTCTCAGAAACTATCAATCCCCACAGCTTCCCTGGAAATATCGAGAGTATAATTAACTGAAATAAAGCAATTAACTACTCTATTTGATATGATTCTAACTAGAACTTTGAAAGCTAGAACCTGGATTCTACAGAACAGTGGCGAATCCGCTGGGTGTGTGTGATCTTGTCCCCTCAGTGTGATCTCCTCATTCCTTCATGTTCACGTGGATCCAGAAAAGTGTGTAATGCTAGCGTCAACAGAATTAGATATTGGGATAAAGGCAGCTTAGAACACTGACTGAATACAATGTGAGTAGGAGAGGGATAGCGCAAGAGTATAGAGCTTGGCTTATGCAATTCCTAGCGGGATCTATTGCGAGTCATGCAACATAAAGCGTCCAGAACCTGAAACTATCCTGTTTGAGGAGCAAAACCTGCAACTTTAATGGTTTCCTAAGCTATTCTACTCCAATGGATTGGATGAAATAATAGCAGTGCTTGCACAAGATGGATACGTGGCTTACTAACAGTAAAACAATGCTAACTAAGCATGCAATGAAAGAAACTAAGCATTCTAAGCAAAAGGAAGACTAAGTCTATTACAAAGAGAAATCAGGGGCAAATTTTGAGGGGCCATTTGCTTGAGCACAAGCCAACTATTTATAGCATTTGCATTTACCCAAGGTAAAAGCCAAATAGAACTCTTAAACTATAAACAATGGCAAAACACTATTCCAGGGAACTAGAATCATAAATGCAAGCTTATGGCGGTGAAAGAAAGCTGGTAAAACATTGAATTTACGTGAGTCGTGTTAAAAGAGCTTTCTGGAAAACGCGTAAAGGATTGTCGCTCTAAGCAGGGCGGCGGTTACAGGGACCGCTGCCCTGTTCAGGGCGGCGGTTTCATCACTAAAGAGCGGAAAGGCCAAGAAAAGAGGGGAAAAGGGAAAAAAACAAAGCATGCGGGGGCTAAGCGGGGGGGGGCATGCAGGATGTTAACGCACACTCGGAGAGCTTTCTCTGGATCCCAAACACCTTGCGAGGAGACCTGTATCATCATTGGGGCAATGTGTCACGTTGTTTCTGGCAGTACAGTACCTTACAATTTTGGGTACGTACAGTTTCATTCATCGCCATTGGGGGTTTTTAATTTCAATTTGATTTTCAAATGAATTTATGATCCTTGGGTTTTTGTTTTAAAAACCATCCTTTCCTTTGGTGTATTCTACATTATCAAAATAGAAAATGTTAATTCTTTTAAGCTTCAGGTATACCTAAATAAAGAGCTAAGACAACTTATTTTAGCTAACCCCCTCAACATCCAAAAACATTATGTTATGTATTTACTAAAGAAAATTTATGCCTTGCAAGTCAAAGAGATTCCCCTAATCATATATAAGACACTAACCCTTAAATCAATCACACCATCAAAGGCCTCTTCAGAACCTCAATCCTGACACTTTACACCCTTAGGTGAAATTCGTACCACAGTGTTTTATACGCTCCTCATACTCAATCTCGTATCTATATCTTCATCTACTCTTACTGATATGCCTCAGCCTCAACCACCTAAGTTTGATGTTAATAGCAATTGTGTTTATCATTTGTGCATTGTGCATACAGACAACTGATGCCATAATTTGCAGCATAAGATATAGGATCTCATTTATTATGGCACTCTTGTCCTAGTAAACCATGAATATTTCCATGATGATGTGATGCATCCAGATGGTTTTCAATTGTTCCTAATGCCCAAATACAACCTAGTAATCCCCTTGACACCATTTCTATATACACCAATGTTATTCCTCCCATGTATCCTTTGGTTGTAAATGGCGATAACCTCTACAATATGTTATGGGTGATATCCTACCTCATATGTCGGTGGCTATGCGTAACTATGTTCAAACTCATCCACTATACAATGCCACTTATGAGCAATCTATTAGTATTTCTCCTCCTCTTAACAATTATCCCACACAAATTAATGATATTTTTGATAATACATTAGCCTTTTATGATCATGATTGCATACCACAAGATGTTATTCATCACACACACTCTCTCCCTAGTATCATTATGTATCATCATAGTACCCCCCCATGCACATGTGACCCATGTTTCTAGTAAACCTATGGTTCTTGTTTATTTCACGCATGAGATACAAGATTTATTTCCTACTAGTGAGTAGAGTGAGAGCATAGACACCATTATATCCTTTACTATTCCCACCCATACCACTCACTATTCACATTCTCAAGTATTTATAAATGACTAGCTTCTTGGCCAACATCCAATCCCATTAGCGAGAAACTATCTACCATTGCAAATTCAACATCATGCAAGAGCCTCGTGGTTCCTCACACTCTCTAATGTAGATATATGTCATAGAACATGTTGATATGGAATGCATGTCAATCAATCTACATTTTATAAATTCTTCAAGTACATAAACAACCTCTAGACCACACTAGACATTGACATTGTTAATCACCGCTCATAGATGTCCCCTATGATCAATTACACTATTTTTTAGTCTACATGCCTATATTGTGACCCATCCCAAACTGTCATACTCACACAAACACTAGACAAATTTTTCTCTAACTCTTTGAATAGTTGATCCCATCGCTAGATGGAGGTCTTGACACCATTTACATATGATTAAATTTCAACTACAAGTCATATGTGCTTTCATATAGTGTCATTTAGTCATGTGTGATACGTAGTTGTTTAAACACAACCTAGTAATCATGACCCACACGAGACACCAATATACTCTTCTACCACACAACGAGAACCTTTGTCACTAGAGTTGTGATGACCTACACCTTGCATTTACTAGTTCTCTAGGTATTGATGATTAGTTATTTAAAATGTGCATGATTATTTCTTTAAATTCTGACAATGATTTAGCTCTTTCCCTTTCTCCCCCTTGACATCAAATGCACCTTAGACCCATGGATATAGTACCCCCTATATAAGCGGCACACTCATTAGCATTCCCCTTCAATGGAAAAATCACTTATACATAGCTTCTCCAACACATACGTGTTTCTTATGTATGCATGAATACTAATTCTTTGAAACCTAATCTATAATCGATCCCTAAGGAATTCCCAACAATGGTGTAACACATTTCAAGCACTTAGGCGACGTAACACATTACAAATAGAGTGATGATGGTTAGCCCAAATTTTGTACTCACTTTTCAACATTTTGTGACATCATATGATTATAGTAGCATGGTAACATATTTCTAACCTTAAACCCTAATTGTAATTTCGTTGATAAATTTATGGCATGATCTCTTTACATAATTTAGGACTATTTTATTATTTACATTGTTGTTTTGGATTTTCGTATGCAACTAGTAATTATTAATTAGGAACATAAACTTAAATTTTATATTAGAGGTTGTAAAAAGTTGTTTGGGTGTGTTTGATCTTGTATTTGTCGTATAATTTATTGACTATATTCTTCTTCTATGATGAAACGTTATTGGTGGTAATAAAGGAATGTCGGGAAAATCTAAATATGTTGTGTGTTATGATTAATCTATCATAATCATTGCATGTTTGTTGGTCACATGGGACACAACAGTTATATGTATCTACAACCACCCTCGTCGGGACATACATACTAGTTTTTGTGTGCTATGACTAGTCATTGCTCTTAGAATTCTTACACTTAGGTTCACGATGCCACCATTATTGGTTTATATCTCAACAACAAATGATTGGCGATGCTCCTTTTATGTAAACTAAACAATGTGTGAATGAAAGGTATCTTTTGAGAATTTGGTTCTTAATGCATCAATGAAAGGTAACTATTGACAAGCTGGTATTTAAACAAGAATATGGCATGCTCAACCAACACTTCGCATTACCAAGGTGATGGTGGTGGCACATACAATTCTTTATTAAGGAATGTTCTGTACTTTACCTTTCCTTTGACTTGGGCAAGTTTGCAATGCCTTGACAAGAACCATGTTAGTAAGGTTATCTAGCATCAAACAAGTTGATTGAGGTCTATATAAGTTCTGATCTTTACATGAGCTCATCAACTTGCTATATTCTTCAATTCATTATCATCACGGTAATGCAGAGGCCATAAGAAATCATTATGAGTCCTTCTTTATTAATAGTGGACGCAACATACATCTCTAGAGAAGGAACATGGACTATGGGTACCTTGCACTTCATCCTCTTCCACCGCCATCAACTAATAGGTAGACAAGTGATAAGTGAATCATCATTAATTCAAAAACATGTCAAACGCCATAAAATATCCTTTTATCGAAAAAGGCAAAACATTTCTTATTATGTGATGCAAAACCAATTTACATGAATCCAAACCAATCTCAAAAATATAGTGATCCAGATTAAAGATATCCAATCTAATCTTGTTAAGAAACAATGAACTCTATAATTGAAAGTACTAAACTTCCATCAAAATATGAACAATTATATGAGATCTTTGATGATCTCAAGGCCTACCTATGTTCTATTGTTGCCCAATTTATAACTTGCCTCAAGACTATTATAGTGGCAATCTATTGTGATTTCCCCAACCAAACCACATGTACAAATAATGGGTCATATTGTTCATTACCACTACATAGATTCCATTCTTGCCCAGTTTATAATTTGGCTTCAAAACTACTATGGCAATTTTATTTCCCAACCCATCCATATGGGCATACAGTACTTATAATTTGGTGTATGACTAAAAAAAAAAAAATCCCAACAATTGTGAGGAAATGAGTTAAGAAAGCAACTATTGATATGGATGATTAAATGAACACTAATATATGTTTGTATGCAATGGAGATATCTTCTAAGCCAATGAATGTTTTAGAAAGTATGAGAGATTTGATTGGTCCTAGTCCTGTTGAAACAAGATGAGTCTAAAATTCAAAATCTCAAGCACACCTCTCTCTGAGGTTGTAACTTGAAACAAAAAACAACCAAAAAAACTTATATACTTATTGAGGTTTGGATAGAACATTTGCTAAGGTAAGATTAACAACATAAGTAGATAACTAAAATTTAATGTTAAAAGACGATTACCCTCTCTAATTTCATGTTGAATAATGTATTTGAAAAGGCCATAGAATTTTATCATCCTCCTTTATGTAATAGTGGATTTGTCAACATACATCTCTAGAGAATGGAACAAGGCTTTTTTATTAACATAATGTTGTTGGCTTGTTCGACCTTCATCCTCTTTTCCACTATGAGTTCATCAATTCTAATAGGTAGACAAGTGATAAGTGAATCATCATGTAAAATTGCCTATAAATACATGTCTTGCCACGCCAAGTAAAATATCCTTTTATCGAAAAAGGCAAAACATTTCTTATCATGGGTGACTTGGTAAACCAATAACATATCAAGCCTCAATCCATATACCATGATACTCAATGTCAATATAAGTGGCATCACAGATTAGAAGATGACCCTCTTACTAATCTAAATGCTTGATTGGTTGAGAAACGATATGTTTGCTTGCTCCGAATTGAAACTACTAAACTCCTCTCATCAAATGACTTCATGAAGCAAGTATATGAGATCTTTGTTGATCTCAAATTGCCTACCTATGTATCTATTGTTGCCCTTGGATTTACGATAACTTATAGACCTCAAGACTATTACAATGATCTTATCTCAATTGTGATGATACCACAATGGAAGTCACCCTCATGTACCAACATAATGAGTCGTATTAGTTCATTACCACTACAGTATGATTCCATTGCTTGCCCAGTCTTCATAATTTGCTTCAAAACTACTATGGCAGTTTGTAAAATTGCCTCTTACCCATCCATATGGCATACAGTACTTATAATTTGGATATGCCTCATGACTGAATCAAACAATTAATCCCAACAATGGTTGGTTGGCTTGGTCCACAATGAGTTAAGAAAGCACCTATATGATCATGGATGCTTATGCCATGATATATGTGATGTATACGATGGAGATGGCCCTCTTACTAAGCCAATGAATGGTTGATTGGTCGAAAGTATGAGAGATTTGCACAGCCTGTCTCCTGGTCCTCCTTGAAACAAGATGAGCTTCTAAAATTCAAGATCTCAAGCACACCTCTCTCTAAGGTTGTAACTCTGAATACAAAAACAAAAAACCCCAAACTTGGATATACCCCTACATCTTGGAATTGTTTGGATAGAACATTTGTTAAGGTAAGATTCTCAATCAATCATAAGTACAATATATCATAAAATTTAATGTTAAAAGACGATTACCCTCTCTAATTTCAAGTAATGAATAATGTAGTTGTGGGGAATGAGAATGTCTAACATGTTTGTTCGGTATAGAGAAATTGTCCTGACTATGTGGCTTCTGCAATTCTAAAAGGCCTTCATTCATTCAAAAAACTACCCAATTTAATGTTGTTGGCTTGATTCAACCTTCAATAACATCTTTTCCTACACTGAGTTCAGCTAATGGTCTAAAAAACAAAACAAAGAATGTATAAAATTGCCTATAAATACATGTCTTGCCACCCCCAAGTCAAACATGCCAATTGCTTCTACAACTCAAAATGCTCATTCACTCGACTCAAGTTGTAACTCGAATTCACTCTTTAGTTGTCAAGTCGGTGGTGAGTCCAACAAACAAAACAGAACAAAGAACCATAAAAAAAGGGAGGGGAGCCCACCCCAAAAAGGTCTTAAAAAATTTAAATCTTTTTATCAAAATATTCTATATTTCTAGCATGACTATGATTTTGTTTCCCTTTAATGGCAACTTTTTACATGAAAAATTAAGATCAACATAGCTACAAATCCTTTGTGAAGAATCGGCAAACCATAAGTAATATTTACTCCCCCAAAAAACCAGACAATTACACTAATTCCCTTGCCAATAAATTTTAAAAACATGACAAAGGAAGTAATCTAGGCACTTGAAAAATTTACGCACAGATCTGTCTAAAGTTGAGGTTAGAGACAAACAAGCAACCAATACATCTCACAGGATACATGAGAGGAGCTCATTTAAAATTGTCTCGACTTCAATTAATCAAAGACAAAATAGTTGGTACCCAAAGAAACCGATACAAGTAAAACACAACTCCTAGCATAGTAAAGTGACTTAAATCACAATGCCACACACGCCAAAATTATATATCTTCTACTCATTTTACCGTACCTTCAAAAATACTACCAAAAAGATATAAATTTGCTGATCAGCAAAAGTCTTTGCAATCCGCAAACCAAAAATTGTTTTGAACGGGATTCAAAACTTTCACAGTTGCCTCTTTGGAATAAGATACTCGGAATTACTTTCAACTGCTCGAAGTTTTCCAAACTGCTCTATTACTAACAAACTAAAACTTGGTCCCATTAATTGATAAAGATCATCAACTGCACCTACAAGAAAGAATCAATTCATTCATTTCCTTATCTCTTCGTATTCAGCTTCAGGTTCTTCTGCTTGAGATTCGGGAGGTGATGTTTCCCCACCAGATTGTTGCTGCACATGTTGTCCTATTTTCAAGGATGCTTGATTGGCAGCCTCAGTTTTCGCTTTAATCTCATTCAAATCATCACTGGCTACTGCCTTCTTCAAATCAGCCACTGCTGATTGTATTTCAGTGACAACATCTGCAGGAATCTTGTCCTTGTACTCACTCAAGCTCTTCTCGACACTGTAAACAGTGCTATCAGCAGAGTTTCTAGCATCAATCAACTGTTTCTTTTCCAGATCCTTGTGGGCATTAGTCTCAGCCTCCCTCACCATCCTCTGAATTTCGTCTTCACTGAGCCCCCCAGATGATTGTATAGTTATCTTTTGCTCCTTGCCAGTGGATTTGTCACGTGCAGACACCAGCACAATACCATTTGCATCGATGTCAAAGGTAACCTCTATTTGGGGCACACCTCTAGGAGCTGGTGGAATGCCAACAAGCTCAAATTCACCCAGAAGCTTATTGTCTTGAACCATCTCCCGCTCACCTTGAAATACTCTCACTCCAACCTGTGTTTGACCTTCTGAAGCAGTCGAGAATACCTGACTTTTCTTAGTTGGAATTGTTGTGTTTCTATTTATTAGCCGAGTGAAAACACCACCCAGTGTTTCTAATCCAAGTGAAAGAGGAGTCACATCCAGCAGAAGCAGGTCCTTCACATCACCACGAAGAATACCACCTTGTATGGCTGCACCCATTGCCACAGCCTCATCTGGATTGACACCTTTGCTTGGTGTCTTGCCAAAAATCTCTGCAACAACCTCTTGAACCTTTGGCACCCGAGACATGCCCCCTACAAGAAGTACTTCATTGACCTCGGATGCTGAAACCCCTGCATCTTTTAGGCATTTTTCACAAGGACTTCTGGTTCGCCCAATGAGATCATTCACTAACGATTCAAATTTTGATCGAGTCATTGTGATGTTCAAGTGCTTTGCACCAGATGCATCTGCTGTGATAAAAGGTAGATTAATCTCTGTCTGAGAAGAAGATGATAGCTCCACCTTGGCTTTCTCTGCAGCTTCACGCAGTCTTTGCAATGCTAATTTATCCTTAGACAAGTCAATATTTTCTGATTTCCTGAACTCGTCAACTAAATACTGCAACAACGCATTGTCAAAATCCTCACCCCCCAAGAAAGTATCACCATTTGTGGCCTTAACCTGAAAAAAAGGGCTAAAATAGATTACAATCATTCCCAGCACAAAATAAACACAATGTAGATTCACACCCTCAAGCTCCAAATAACACAAAATTATGAAAAATCAAAACCACAAATCTTAAGGCTACTATAGATGTTTCTCTGCAATAGAAGCCTTCATAGGTTACAATCAATCCAGGACAAAATAAAACTAATCCTCAAGCTTTACAAAACAAATCCATATTGAAAGCTGGAACCATAAAACAGTTAAGTCACTTAAAATGTCCTCCTACAAAAAACTTAGCAATCATTCCTGGAACAAAATAAAAGCAATGCAGAGGGCCATCTTCACAGACCGGATTGCACACATTCAAATTAGAAACTGAAATCTGAAAAAGTTCTTCTCGAGGAGAAGGCCATAAGGTAAAAAACCATTCCCATGACAGAGTATATTCAGACTGAAACAAAAAATTAGACCATAGAAACTGAAGGCAAGGCACTTGCCTCAAATACACCGCTGGAGATTTCTAGGATGGAAACATCAAAGGTACCCCCACCAAGATCAAAAACAGCAATTAAACCCTCCTTCTCATTCATGCCATAAGAAAGGGCAGCTGCAGTTGGCTCATTGATAATTCTTTTAACATCCAGCCCTGCAATTTTACCAGCATCTTTGGTTGCTTGACGCTGAGCATCATTGAAATAAGCAGGCACTGTGATAACTGCATTGGAAACGGTCCTTCCAAGATAACCCTCTGCAGTTTCCTTCATTTTTGTCAAGACAAATGCACCAATCTGACTAGGTGAGTATTGTTTCCCATTTATTTCTACCCAAGCATCACCATTTGTGGCTTTGACAATTTTATATGGGACAATCTTCTGTTCTTTCTGTGTTTGTGGATCATCAAACCGCCTTCCTATCAAACGCTTGGTGCCAAATACAGTATTAGTTGGATTGGTCACAGCTTGACGCTTGGCAGGAATACCCACAAGTATCTCTCCCTTCTGGTTCATTGCAACAATAGATGGTGTTGTTCGAGCCCCTTCTGAATTCTCAATTACTTTCGGGTTCTACAAGCATTCAATATACATTGTAATCAGGGAGTTTCATGGAAAACAATATAATTTTAGTACCTTTTAGAGACAACAGCCAAGAATTAAAAAACTGACCTTGCCTTCCATGACTGCTACGCATGAGTTTGTAGTGCCCAAATCGATACCAATAATATCACCCTCGGCAGACTTTGAACTGCACCCCAAATTCGAATACAACCATGCCAAAAAATCTTAACAGGAAGAGAAAAAAAATTGCGAAGTACCTGCATCTGGAAAACAGCTCACATAATTCAAAATCTACATTTAAAAAAGATCTACCCCAAACCTGAAAGCTCTCGCTGCACTAGACCATCGCTGTGCCAAAGATAAACCAGGGCATGAAGATTGGAAACTCTGGAAGCCCTGAAAAAGCATTAAATAAGTCAAAATTTACTTTGAAGTGAACCATAGAAACTCACCACCTAACCCCATTGAACATTCAAGCATTTAAAAACCCTATTCTAAGCCCTTAAAATTATGTTCTCTTGTAAATGGATTCAACAACCAAGGAAAACTTTTAAGGACTGATATACTAAGAAAAGTTGGTAAATCTTTCCATATTCATGATATGTTAATATATAAGGAAAAACATAAAATTTCAGACTTTTGGCAAAAGTGTGAATTTAGGCAGCCATATTACGGACACGACTCTACCCAAATTTTCTATATGAACATGGCTCTATGGTTCAGGTTAACCTTTTTGTGAAGGTGGTAACTTGGTAAGCCCTTTGCACATGAGTAGGCTTTGGGTAATTTCAAACTCGGCTCTATGGTTCAGGTTAACCTTTTTGTGAAGGTGGTAAGCCCTTTGCACACATGTAGGCTTTGGGTAATTTCAAGGCCAACTTCTATGCTACCATGAAAGATCTGAAGGAAAGGACGGGCATCCTGATTACTAGATTTAAATGCTGAGTGGATGAAGCATAATTAGCATGGCTCAGGCTCTGGGTATAACTTTGCAGGATCTTACTAACCCCAGCAATAGCGGTGACAAGTCTAATGCAAGTTGAAATTGAATGCAGTTGTTGGTACTAACGCCAGTCATAAGGGCTTCAAGTCTAATGGAAGTTGAATGCAGTTCTTTCTGGTTGATGACCTACAGATATGCTTATAGCTTGCATTTGGGACACCATAAGTCTGTTTTGGTTTTTTTTTTGGACATGAATTTTCAAAAAAAAAAACATGAAGTCTCTATCATGTTGGATCTGTAAATTTGTCGTAGGCTCCTCTCAGTAATTTTTTTAAAGACTACCCCATCTCAAGTCCTCATTAATATTCTGTTTCAAATGCTCTCTTATCTCATCTCTGATGTGTCTACATAATTTGGGACCATCTAATAGGATAAATTTGTACTTCTAAATTTAAAGTTTTATCCCTAACAGGCCTATATGCTGATCATTTAACAGAGTTCTGTAATGTTAAGGGCATGGTCCCCTGGAGTGGAACTTTCTCTATTTTCTGAGCACATATTACTGAGAAAATGTAGGAGCATTTTCCAGTTTTGTGGTCCCACGAATATACAATTTTGTTGTGTTGAGAAATTTAAGGTGAGAATTTTCGAAATTGCATGCAAATAAGTGGTCCAATTTTTTATCAAATTCTAAAATCTGTAAACAAATATTACTCATGGTACTATGTAGACAATTGGTCCTTGAGATGGTGGGGGAAACCTTCAGCTCCCCCTCTTTCAGGTAAGGGTTCCATGGAGGGGTTGCTGCTCCTATTTTTATTGAGTGGGTGGTCCCATGACAAAGTAAATTTAGGGAAATAAGAAATTTTAGAATATTTTCCTAAAAACAAGGAGCACCATGTTTTTAGGAGGAGAGATTTAGCAACATAAATAACTAAAAACAAGGAGCACCGTAAGTTTCCCCCACCCACCCACTTCTATTTTGTAGGAACATATTATGCCAAATGTCAATTTATAAATGGGCAGATTTGTTTTAAGATTTTATCGCAAATTAAAATATAACATTTTTAAATATCTCCCCTAAAAAAGCAGCATACTCTGAAAAACTTTTATACCATGGGACCGCTTTTACTATAAATACTCCTACAATTACTCGCCACACCAGCTAAGAAAATTTAGGAGCCCCCCTCCCATGGGACCACAACCGCTTAAAGTTTTCTGCTTAAAAACCAAGACTCATATTTAATAGGGAAGATTGATTATGAGACTTTTGATGTTCCCACAATCCATGAAATTCGAGAGATAATTTCTGGGAAAAATGTCTGAGTTTTTAATCAACGCATTTTAAATCGCAATTCAAGCTTCATCATAAAAAAAAAAATTCCAATGATGAATCATGGACTGTGATCCAAATTGATCAAAAACTTGACACAGTTAATCCCAAAAATCATATCTTGAAGATTCATTTAATCCTGTAACAGTAGTGTTTCAGCTTTATGGGAACAACCTCTGAGAATAAATAGAAACCCAGGCCCCCTCCATGGGACGTGGAGTAAATCCTTTTCCTATAGAAAAAAGCGGAAGGGAGGAAGGTAGATCGTGCATTTATCTATTTGAAAAAGAAAATAATTGTGCTTATGAAGGCTGGCGAAACATTTATAAAAAAATACCAAATAATATGATCTGAAAGCCCTGAAAAGGCATTGCTTCCAATTGTCAATAAAACTCCAGCACAGCTACTCCAACACAAACCATAGAAATACACCTCCTAACCCTAATGCAACTTCCTCATATTTAATCTCCGGCATTCCAAACCCTAAAAACTGCATTCAAAAACATAGTGCTCAAACCACAAGCTGTTCAAATCGTAGTTATCAAACCCTGAAGCCTCGGCAAAATTTTCGAAGTCCGAGTCCACTGAAGATTCGTGACTCAAAAAAACGTTAAAACCTGCAGACCTAAAGAAAAGTCGTAAAACTGTAGAACTACTCGCCCTCCCCTGTTTTAAAAACTGAATTTATTTGTGTAGCACAAAGAGAGAAAAAGAGGATTTACAACATGGAGGGGCTCGTTTTTTTTTTTTTTTTGGGTCATTTTTTGAGTGATTCTAATTGAATTTTGCAAATGATTGAATTCACTGCCTGGTCATAGACAAGTCAGGGTATAAATTCTCTGGTTGAAAAAGCGGACTACATATTTTAAGTTCCAACCAGATAAATGATGTCCCGGGTATTTAAAAAAACTGAAAAAATAATGCAGGTCAATGATTAAAAAATGGCTTCCATAAACATACCAGATTGTGGGCAAGTGATCTGCATTGGGAATTCTTAACAAGCCTTGATACCAGCAATTTGCCAATCGCCATTATTCCTCCAAAGTAATGTGTATCTTCCTTTCTTCTTTTTCTTCAGAGAATCAGGCCGCCTGCTGATGATGAAGCTTTCAAACCCAGCAAACCCTTCAATAACTCTAAAACCTCTCTAAAACCCTAGTGCCTTTTAATAATGTAATTAACAAATTAGGGCTTTGACCAATGAAAATCCCGCATGGTTCAAAATGACGGGGATTGGTTGGGAAAGCGTATTCCCCAAGTTTCTAGTAAACTCCAGAAATACTAAAGGGAAAGGTGAATCGCCATTTTTGTTACCACTTTGACTTTCTTAGCCGTTGGTTCCATGGGGGCTTACAAAATTTTCTTTGGGGTTGCTGTTTGAAAATTTTAGTGGTTTCATAAGTATGTAATTTTATTGCCTTTGGAAGTTCTAGAAAAAATTATATTCAAACAAATAATTGGATTTTTAATTTTATTTATGTAGTTATATTGTTTCGATTTTATGGGATCAATTTCTAAGTAGAAAAAGGTGAGCTCAAGCGCCATTTATAAGACTGCATTTATAGGGTGTGGTTAGACTTTCACAACAAAGAATACACAATTTTCTCTGAATTGTTTTATTTAATTTAAAATTTTAGATATTTGTATGGCTTAGGTGAGCTTTAACGCAATGAGGAATACACAATTTTCTCTTAATCATTTTATTTAGTTTAAATTTATAGATTTTTCCTAAGGCTATGGTGGGTTTCCACGATAGGGTACACAATTTAGTTTTACATGGGAATTTTTGGTTCGAGAGTCAATTAGAATATAAATGAAGCCTCATTTCATCAAGTACCAATTTAACATATCAAACAGATGGACACAGTTATCATTGGACACCCCAAATAGCTATAACTAATGTTAAACACCCAACGACATTAAAACTTGGGTGGTGTTGGGCGTCGCAACCAACCCATTTATATCTCATTAGCTTTTTATAATTAATCGTTATCAGGTGTAGACACTTGAACTTGGTATCTTATCCTTTGGTAGTCACAGGTTTGATTGTGTTCCCTTGCTAAGACAAATGCTCACATTCTAAGCTCAATCAACACATCTTGTTATCTCTCTCTTGACATGATCATCCCTATATTATGTTATGCCATTAAGTCATGAAATATCAACCAAACAAAGTAGTAATTCAACCCCAGAATTCGTTCCCAAGCTTTATCTTTTATCTCGTCATCTGCCTAGGAAAAACCATACAAATCAAAGGCCATAGTGGACTACGGTTCTTAACAACCAATACAATCCTATCCCCTTTATCTTACGACTCTGATTTTAATTTGATAATCTTATATGTGTTGTTTTATCTTCCTAAGGTCATCCTTAGCATGGCATTTCACCTACGAAAGCCTATATAAGCAAGTCAATATCACTTTAGAACTCACATGACACTTTCATAAGATCCTATTCCAAATACCAACACAAAAGCACTTGAATATCTCCTAAATCTTCCTAAAGCAATTACACATCATTTAAAACAACTACTACATCAGGTCTGAAGCATTCAACCAAGTCAAAGATTCTAGTTTCATACATTTTCATGCATCGAAAAGTATTAAGACCATGTCTTAGCAAGAGCAAGAACACTTCAAACATTGTCTAAGGTCTTCAAGGGACAAAAGGGTTTAGTCTAACAGCTAAAACACACCACATCACATTATTACCATGTTGGGTACATCCTCTACTCTATAGTTATCCTAATATATTTGTGTTAAGTGACACGAGGGCACATGTAGGGGGTTATCTTAGATCACATTCACACTTGTACCTACACTAGGAGAACTACGTGAGGTTTGATCCTACTCGAGGGCATGTAGTGCAACACTTGGATTGGTTTGGCAAGGGTTGACCACCAAGGGAATTCCGGCCTCACCCACACATTGATTTCCCCTTTTGTTATTTAATGATATGATGAAGGATATTACAAGTATCTTGGGTTTCCACTTGTTGTAGGTCATTATAGGTTGTGTCAGGGTTATGCGAGCGAGAGAGACATATAACAACAAAGGTTACCAAACAAGTGAAAGTCACAAAAAATAGATAACCTCGTTGCAAGTAGGTCCAATATCATACATAATATGGTGCAGCCGTACAAAATAAGGGTAGGACCATACAGTCCTAAACAGAGGTAGTTTCTAGTGACAATATTAGAAATGAAGCATCTTCAGGTTCATATCAACTTATTTACCTAGCATGCACACCCAAATCTCCTTTTTTCAACTTTGTATAGCTAAGTCTCCATCTCCTCTTGTGTTTTTGAGCTATCATTATATCATTTATCATTGTTGTAATTATTAATGTGTTATTATGATTATGCATGGTTAATTTTATATTAATTAATTCAAAATAATCCCTTATAAGGAACCCTTGCGTCCTATATATTGTTGTCTTATATCACATTTATATATGTATATATGGTGCAAACATTTGATGAACCCAACTTTTGATCAAATCTATCACTTTTTCCAAACCCTAGTCTTAGGGTTTCACTTTTTCAATTTGCATATGCTTTCTTTCTATGTTCTTTCAGCATAGCAACTAGTTAAATCATCAACTTGCTGAGCATATCAAGCTTTCTCCTCTTACTTACAAGTGTTGAGTCTTGATGGCCTCTTCTCCACCTCATGTATCTAGAATCCCTTTTGTGCTTGATTGAAATGATATTGAAGTACATTTGAATGAAATAGAAACAAATAGCGAGCATTCTTTTAATCACGATCATAATGAGAATAACAATATAGACCAAGACCATGTTGTGTTTGTATCTCACTTTCATGTCAACGTCATGAAAATCCTCATCATATTGAGCCTCTTATCAAGATTCGTCTTGCTACTAAACTTGCTTATGATCAATCATCTAATATAAAATCCCTTTTCAAGTCATCTCCTCCTACATTATCTATCATGCATACATCTAATATTCCTACATCTATGGTGCATATTTCATCACGGGCACCTAAAATTCCACTTCATAGTGTTCTTATGTCTATTTTTATGGCCATTACTATTATTATATTTTTTTATCACAACTTGCAGTGGTTCCCATTCTTCTTATTCTTTTTCTAACACATAAGTTCTTAAGACCCTTGTTCATACTTTACAAGCTCAAATATTACACTTACAACAAGGCACATCTATTTCTTCTCATGTCATGGATTTTACTCAATTGCTTCATAACCCAATTGTATTAGAAGTGGCTTCTTATCCATTACCTATTAGTTCTATTACTCTTAAAATCCCTATGTTTGATGAAAAGGGTGATCCTGAAGAGCACCTTCCTACATTTTATGTTATTTTCTTGGATTACACTAACAATGATACATCACTTACCAAGCTCTTTCCTCAGAGTCTAAAGGATTTTGCTTTACAGTGGTTTTATGATATGCCCATGTGTTTAGTATGGACTTTCTTTCCTTTATCCAATCAATTCATTGCATAATTCTCTATCGAAATTGGGGACAAATTTTCATATGCTCAAACATCTAAAAAATGGCAAGGTTCTAATGAGCACATTAATGATTATGTTTTATGATACAAGACTATGCATACCAAAATGAACAACATTTTGGTTGATAGTGATCTTCAAGATGTCTTCACACAAAGTTTTCTTCCCCTTGCAAGAATTGGTCATCTTTGACATGTTTCCTCCATTTGATCATCTACGTCATACATTGAAAGAGTGTGAAGCTGAGCTACTTAGCATGAATAAAAGAAAATGTATTACTAATATTCCTAACACATCTAATCATAATTTTCAAGGAAAATTTACTTTCAAAGGCAAACCTCATAATGATAAAATTGAATCTAAGGCCAAATTCAACATTGTGCTTCCAAAGGCAAATCGGATAGCAGAATGCTTCCAATGGTGTTGTTATGCCATTGTTGTTTGTTTGTTGTACATCAGTTGTTTTTTTACTGTTGCTTTGTCGGTTGTTGGTTTTTACTTTGCAGACAGTTCTCTGCAGTCAGGCTTAATTGGTCTATCTAGATTTTGATCCATCTCTTGTGCTTTAACTTTCAATTCTGGCTTTTGAGCCTTGGTGTACAAGGGTATAGTCCCTTTCAAAAACTATTTGCCAATAATAAAAAAAAAACATTGTATCTCAACCCACGAAGTTAATGTTGCAAGATCCTTGGTGGTGATTCACATGCTTGCCATGTGCACCTCATCTAGTGCTTTAACAACTACTTGAGTACAATATTGTATCTCTCCATCCACTTCTTAAGGCCGATGTAATTAGGCCTCATATTAAGCATTTGATGTTGATAGCTATTATGAGTATCATAAATGTGTTAGTCATACTACTAATTGAAGTGTTAAGCTTTGTCGCATTCTACAAAATCTTATTGATGCTAGTGTTATTAAATGGGACATTCTTATTGAATCATTTAATCCTACTAACGATAATTCAAATCTAAAAATCTTTAATGACCCACGTTTGATGAGGGTCGTTGTAAACCTCCTCATTTAATCTAATGATTTTCAAATCTAAGGCAACGTTCAAAGGCTAAATGCAATAGGAAAGAGAAAATATTTGTGTGATAGTATTCTTCTTAAGTAAATTGACAACATGCATAAATTCAAATTGTTGGTATCAAATCAAATCTAACCTAAGAACAACTTGTAAACAAATTATGGAAATAATGACTAAAAATAGATTCAATCAAAGGAATGCTGGAAATAAACTAAGTAAATCAATTGTACAAAATCACCCTTCTTCCTCAAGCTAATCAGGCCCTTACTCGTATTTGGAATAAGATTTAAAACTAATCACAAAAAATGTTAATAATGTGCTTGAGAACTTGTATTTTATTGGAATATTGTTAAAAGAACTCCCTTCTTTGTAGAGTATTTACAGTTGTATTTATGGAATACTTCTCATAGTCTACTCAATCAATCCACCAAGAATGTGAAGCAATTTTGGTGGAGATAATTATTCTACAACTAAAAAACTCTAACTCTAACTCTATTTACACATTACTACTTTCCTTCAAGCTAGTTCAACATGCCTATGTTTACTACACATTCACAACAACATAACAACTCATCAAGAAGAAAGCTACATTGAAGGAGTTGATTGCATGAAACTTCCTACGTTAAACAAGTGACAGTTACACAATGCCTACTTGTATCCTTCTTCAATTATAACTTTTCCACCGTCTGAATCCACCTTTGAATAATTGAAATCTTCAAATGTGATAGTCAACTTCTCATATTAATGTCCTCAATTTTTGTTAAAAATTCCTCTCTCAATATGTAGAATCTCATCAAACGATTTCTGGGTTTGGTTTTCCTCCTATTAAGCTTTTCAAAATATTTTGGAATTCTTATTTCCTTGAAAAATGAGGGAGATATCATGATTTTACTGAACCTAAATTTTTATTTTTATTTTTATTTACCTCTCTTCAACCTTCTTTTGTTGAAAATATCACATACAAATATCTCCTCCATGGTTGTGTAAAAACATAGCGGTTTTTCATTATAATAACAAGAGGAACAAAAACATGTCTCAATTTTTCATTTGAAGGTATTTAGCTTTTGTTATAGATGGTCCAGAGTTAGCTTCCCATACAAAATTATAATCCAAAATATTATGGATCTAAACATGCAGTTCTTTCTAATGATCTAACTATGATCTTATTTATTTGATCTTTGCTTTAACACTTCATCCTTCCTCTTTAATGACTAGAACAACATGTTTTGTAACCTTTAACACATAGTTCTCAAGAACATTAGAACGTAACAATTTTTTGGAGAAAAATGACCCCTAAAGAAGAAACCAAGTATATATCCTACATAAGCTATAAGTTCTAAAACCACATCTAAATTCACTCTAAACCGATTCATAGAAGAAAAGTAAGATTTCATTTTTATATATAGACAAGGTATGTTATGGCCTCATCAACTTCCTAATCATAATAATGCTAAATCTAATTTGGAAATGCACCATGCTCATCATGTTGTACTGCCTCCACCTTCTTATGATCACCCATTACATGTATGATTAGTACTATCACTACCATGACATCTTCTTGGCTAATTATTACTTTTGGAAATATCGATATGGCTCATTATTTTTTTGGATACACTTTAGATTCACGATTTTGTTGACTAACATCCCATACACAATGTTTTCATTGATAATAACATTAAACATAATGTATGCACTTTCAAGTTGCTTCATTCTCTTGTGTATACTAAAAAACAAGTAACATTTGATGTTAAGACAAAACTTGGGCATATTGTTCTACCTCTCACAGTTATCTCTGGTAGTATTTCTATTCTATGTTTGGTTACATATTCTATTAGTTCATGTGATATGTGTCTATGTATCACTTGGCTATGTGCTTTTTAGGGTTATACCATCTATATTGTAGCAATGTGTTAGTTTGTTCATAATCAATAAGTGGTTACAGTTAGGGGTATACCATTTGAAACTCCTATACTTAAGGGGCTTAGCCAAAATGATGCAATTATTACTCTTACTCCTAGTACATTTAGACTTGGATATTCTAATTTGCATGCTACTTCTAGTTGGTCACTCTCTCCTAGGCATTATGTCAGGGATTTTAGTTCACATGTTACTTCTTGTAAGTCACTCTCTCTTAGGCCTTATGTTGGGCTTCTAGTTCACATGTTACTTATAATATATCCCTCCCTCCTAGGCCTCCTACTAGGTACCTATCTATGCTTATCGTTATTTAGCTTGTTCAATGATTATTCATTTATATTGTTGCAATTAGCCTTGGAAACTAATTGATTAGGGTAATATATCATTAGCTAACAACCCCCTTAAATATTAATCATTTAAGTTAAATCAATGTAAAGTGAAAATCTAACCAAAGTAAGTCATGTATAGGTCGTAATTTTGTATTTTTATAAATATGTGAATATTTTTGTATTATGTGCTTATTTGTGTTTTGTATTGTTTAGAAATAGCTGATTAAAAGGAAAGGAGGTATCACAAGATATAACTAATGAGGGCCTCATGAAGAGGTGGGACAAACCCAAAAGGTGGAAGAAGCATGATCCTTACATATGTCATAAAATAAGAATGATAATCTAATATATCATGTGTAAAAGGAAAAGTTATGTATCATGAGTATTTCTACCCTAGGTCTCCTACAATGCATATGATGGTTTTTACACATGATATATTAGATTATCATTCTTATTTTATGACATATGTAAGGATCATGCTTCTTCCACCTTGTGGGTTTGTCCCACCTCTTCATGAGGCCCTCATTAGTTATATCTTGTGATACCTCATTTCCTTTTAATTAGCTATTTCTAAACAATACAAAACATTCAAATAAGAACATAATACAAAAATATTCACATATTTATAAAAATACAAAATCACGACCTATACATGACTTACTTTGGTTAGATTTTCACTTTACATTGATTTAACTTAAATGATTAATATTTAAGGGCGTTATTAGCTAATGATATATTACCCTAATCAATTAGTTTCCAAGGCTAATTGCAACAATATAAATGAATAATCATTGAACAAAGCTAAATAACGATAAACAATGCAACCAAGTACTAACAATGAGAAAGAGAATAAGACTTAGCTGATATTTTGAGTTCTATGTTGATCTAGACTAACCTAATGACTAAAAGAGGTTGGGAATGATCTAACAGAGATTCACTACTGAAACTTTGTCTTGAACAGCTACCAAACCAAAGCATATAGTATGGTCTAAAGCATACCCCCACTACGACCCTATTCGTACACTTTGGTCCATTTAGATTTTTTGGATCTGGTTCCTGTGAAGTTTGATTCTCTATTCCTTGATTCAGTCTTTTGTCACTCCAACTTCACTAAAAACCCTAACCTTTGATCATGTTCTAGTAAAACAAACCCTACCTACTCTACATAAGACTCAAGTACACATTAGTCTAAAAAAGTAATGCACATGATTGAGTCAAACTGACCTCAGTGGTTGCCCCATTGTGATTACACCAAGTGCTACATTACATTTCAAACTCTATGTAAGTTTGGTGTGTGTGTGTGTGTGATTGTAATTACATCCTGCTAAAGCTATGTTTTCCCTTGTGCATGTCGTACCAAATAACGGGCTACACTAATTTTCCCTTGATGCATGTGTGGTATGGAATTTAGAAGATATGCCCTTTCTATGATGTGTTAAGGTAGTCCAAATGCATTCCTTATTCTATTCTTGTGTTCAAAAGATAATAGTCGACAGTAGTTGCCTTTTTTAATTCTCTTAGTATGCTAAGTATATATATGTTGGTTGGATATTTTTTCAGGCCAAAATATGAGGTTCAACCACAGTACACGAGATCAAATCCCTCCTCAAAGACAGGTGAGATAGCTTGTTTATTACTGATCTAAAACACAGTAGAAATAATATGTACAATATTCACACTATTCTACCATTGGGGTTGGGATACAATCCCGAAATCCACATCAACTCAAGATGGAGATGTTACAACTTTGGAAATAAAATGGATTAGAAAGGAACTTATTATAGATGAAACAGAGTGGGAAGGGAATGAGAGGAATGTATTTTCTTTCAAGAAAACATAGATCAAGAAATACTTATACAAGTTTTAGATAATGAGTGTAATATTTGAAATGATTAAAATAACCAAGAACACTAAACAAAGAATAGCTTAAGATCTTGGATGTAAGAACAATCTCTCAAGATAGATGAATCCCACAACATAAAGTTTGTAAAATAACACTTGTTTCTATTCCTCAATGATTAAAAGAAAATACAAAGTTTTTCTTCTTCACAATAGCTCTTAATATTCTAAAAATATCTCCCTTTGGAATGCACAAGCATCCCTTATTTATAACGGAAAGAGCAGAGTGAAAATAGGATAAATCCTAAAAAATAGTCATTTAACAAGAATCTTATTTTTCTTGACTCTCATGCAGGAGAACAAGTCAAAATTTGATTCCTATGTGACGAAACAAAAATGAAAAAGACATGTCAATATCTGGATGAAAATGACATGAAACATTATGCTTATTCTATTTCGTCATCCTTGTCTTCCTCCAGTGAAGCCTACTTGTCACAAAATTCTTGGAACTTCTGGATTATGTCCTGCATCTCAACTTCATCTGGTGCACTAGAATAATCACTTAGAACCTCGCAAGTTTCCTGAGTGTCACTTGCGTTGCCATGAAGCTTCTTCAATCTCTTGTTGAGTTTCCTTATTGATTTCTTGATCAAAAACATTCTTGATCCTTATGAACTTTTCAATGGTTGTCAGACCAAAGATGGAAGTTGGTTCATGTTAAATTGATTCTTGAATTTGTTTATAGAGATCATCAGCAGGTAAAATATTCGAGCTTTCATCCAACACCTTGGTGAAGATTCTGGACAACTCCTCTTCTATGTCGTTGGTGGCATCGACCAACTGATCTCTAGATTCCCTCAACTTGTTGTAAGCTTCACTGAGAATATTTATCCTGAATATGATGGCTTTGGTTAGCTAGAAATGCTTATCCCCATGCTGGAATGATTCCTTCTTCCATCAAGATACGGGATGGAACCTGCTTTAGTACATTGAGAGCCTCAAAATTTTACTCAAGGTTCCTGATTTCCTGTGAAAATTCATCATCCATTTTATCACCATATTTTTTTACTTCCTCCATAGATTTATAAACCTCCATTGTGTCATCAATGACCTCTCTTCCTTGTAGGAGTAGTCTCTGAATCCATTCATCAACCGTTCTCCCCTTCTCGTTAATTTTTTCAATCATAGGTACTGATGAGAAATCAAACCTAATTGGAGTAGGGGTAGAAGATGATGGTGTTGACTAAGAATGCTTTGAGAGCTTGAGCAATACTTCTGTCAACTGTTCAAATTTCTCCTTTAGCTCATCTCTACTCACCTTCATTTCCTTCAGCTTCTGGCACAGCATGTTCATGGCATCTTGTGCATCTTGTTGTGCTCCCTCTATTATTACCTTTCCCAGATCAACCCTTGTAATCTGATAATCAGTAACCGTTATATCCTCTTTATTTTTGTTAGCCACAAGAGTGGCAATCTCTACAAACTTATGCTCTGAGGCATCCACTAAAACCCTTGAAACCGTTTTGGGTTTCTTGGTAGATTTGACAGGAGAGGCCTTGAGTGAACTGAAGTCGAAGGCTGGTAGGGGACCTACCACCTTCCTCTTCCTCATAGTTTGATCAACCAACCATTGAGGTATAATGGAATAAGTTTCTCCTATCGGAGGTGTTATGGTTGTATCTGCAGGTGGAGGAAGCTTTACTTGTGGAGTAGTGATGAGTGCAAGTGTGGTGACTGTGGGGATAGATTCAGGGAATGAAGGTGTGGAAGAAGGAGGCATATCTATGGCCATCTTAGGTCCAGCAAAGAGAGGTGAGAGGTTGGAGAAGATGTTGGCCATGGCTGATGAAATTGGCATAGAAATATGAGGTGAGGAAGATTGGGAGAGAGGAGGTAAAGATTCTAGAGTCAAAGCTTGAGAAGCAAGAGAGAGACTTACTTCTAATGAGAAATCATCAAAAGGAGAAATGAGAGGATGACCAACCTCAACTTCTGAAGGAATTTTTCCTTGTTCTGGTGGAGGAGGTGAATCTAGTACCTCAACTGTTTGTGAAGGGGTGGCAAATGATGCAGCTCCTTGCTTTTCTCCCCTTCTGAAAAACTTAAATTTAATATACCTCTTGGTAAGGATTTTATCCTCTTCCCTCTCTCCCTTAGAGGGTCCCTCTTCTAAAGTAGCTAGTTTTGAAAATATCTTTTCCTTATAGCTCATTCCCCAAGAAATTAGCCATGCCTTGGTATGGACAAGAGTCTGAGCAGCTCTTTCAGCGATAGAAGCTTTTTCAGCAACAGACCAATCAATGGCTGGGAATCCATGTTGGTCTCCATCTAACTATTCGTACCTAGTGTCCAGGACACTTTCATTGTCCACGGTGCCTTTGGGGATATCAACAAGATCTAACATCTTAATTTCTTCAAGCATCATTCTGTTGTTGTCTTTTCTTCATATGGAAACTTCATCCTGAAGATCAACCCAAATATCTTCCACATTGGGCACATGCAGGTACAAGGTTCCATATGACTTGAGGACTCCTCTGATGTCGAATCCCTCCCTGAGCTTCATATGTTTCTTCAATTTTTCCTCAAGCTCGTGTACCACATTCTTGGCCTTAACCACAGTAGAGCATGTATACCTTCCAATGGAAATAGGGAAGGAGACGGTGGCTTTGTGCCTGCTTTGTTGGAATTTGTGAAAATCCAACAATTGTCTGACTAATTCCATGAGGATCAATTTGTCACCTGGGAACCTGGGAAAATGAAAAGGGTTACCCTGGAACCTCACCACCCTAAGATAAGTAAACTTCTTGAATTGCAAGAAAATGCAACCCCATTTTGACACTTCAGCCCATGCTTCGTCAGAAACCCTTCTCTTCCTCAGATCAGGATCCAACCTACAAATGTTTTCATAGAAGAAGGCATCATTCACTCTTCTATATTGGTCTTCAGACCCTTTTATTGTCAGCTGAGGGAAGTACCAATATATGTGTTTTGTTGCTTGATTTCCCTTTGCATCTAGCCCATGGGTAGTTCCTCATTCTTGTTGCTGCATAGGTGACATATGACATCATATAGAACTTACCGGTAGACAAGACTGTTTTCATTTGGGAGTCTATTTTGTCACTTATTAGGCTACCCCAATCAATCCCTTGGTCATTCTTCTTTATGATGACCATGAACTGGTACATCCACCCTTGGAATTCCTTTGACTCTGGGAGCCCAAATAACCGACTCAACAGGGTGATGATATCACTGACTTCAAGAATAAAATCACTTCTAGGAACCGACTTAGGAAACCTAGAAATAGTTGGCTTAGCCTTGATCAAGAACTTCTTGTTTACGTGCTTGATGCAGTCTTCCTGATCTTTGTCCCAGGCCTTTTGTGTTGATTTAAGGTCTAAATCAACATACTCCACAAAGTTGGGCAACCTTAGGAGTTGATTGAAAGTAACCTCTGTCCAATTTCATTATAGAATCTCCTGCTTGATTTCTTACTGAGCGAGAGACCGAGTCATAGTTAGAAGCGCATGCTAGGATGAATTCAGGGCATTAAGCTGATATTGGAAATCCTGCTGCGAGAGGGAGACCAGTACCTGCTATCGACTTCATCCAAGAATTCTGAGAAGAATCCTCAATTCTCTTCTAGAATTCCTCCCTATCTATATTACTGATCTCTTTATCCCGAATGTCATAATTGCAACTTATTTAGGAGGAAGACTCCATCTTCTGATACTTATACTTCATCTTTCCTAACTTATCCTTAGATTGGCCAGGGTCTGACATGAGGAGTCTCAAAAAATAAATGCCTTGATGATTTCTGGAAGAGAAATCGGCCTTGAAAGCTTGTTGAATAGGTGCACAGACCTGCCACACTGTTCGGATTTTGAAACTTGCAAAACACCTTCAAAAACCTGACAGACTGAAGTGTATATTGGAAGTCAGGACATGTCTAAGTACTCAATGAAAACCTGACACACTACGGAAAGTGAGGAGGTTTTGGACAAGTAGGAAAACCTGACACACACAACAACCTAGAGGATGTCGAGCAGAGAAATGCTCGACACACTATGGATCTAGATGGATGTCGAGCACCTAGAAAAACCCGACACAAGGCAGGAAAGAGTGAAGATGTTAAACACCTTACAAAACCTGAAACAAGTATATCGGGTTTCTAATGTGTCAGAACATGAAAAATTCCCACCCCATGATCACTTAGGAATTTTTAGAATCATCTTAAAATCCACAAGTTACAACCTATGAAAAATAAGTAAATAATTTAGGGGTAAATTTCAAACAAGAGCCCTCATGAAAGATACAAGAAACAAGAAAAACAACTCAAAACCCTAAAATAGTAATGAATAAGAAAAATAAATGGGAACCCCAAGCAAACACTTCACAAATAACCCAAAAAGCTTCTAAAAAGAAAGAAGAGAAGAATACCTTCAACTAACTTGGAAAATGATCGAAAACGGCTAGAAAAATCAATCGAGAAGCTCGATTGGGTTTGTAGGTAGAGGAAACATCAACGAAAATCCAACGTAGCAAAAATGAATGGTAACAAATGACATGGAAAAACCTGACTATTTATAATAACCTAGCATTAATTACACCTCACTTGACACGTGTGCCAACTACCAGACAACTGGACATTAATGACATGTCATCATGCTTGGAGCATCCGCAAACCTGATACAAAGGATTTGATTCAATTCAGGTTTCAGGTTTTGGGAAACAAGTGACATAAAACATGCATTGGGAAAAAGCATGTTCCGATGCTTGGAAGTTCTAAAAACCTGACACAATGGTTAGGACAGTCGGGTTTTGGGTTTCGGGGAACATGAGGCATATATAACATGCTTTGGGAAAAGCATGTTCTGATGCTTAGGAGTTCCAAAAACCTGACATATTGGACTTAGGTAGTTGGGTTTTGGGTTTTGGGAAACATGAAACATGTAATATGCAAGAAACATGTTTTCATGCAATGAAAACCTGAAAACCCGAAAATCTCTTTCAAAGGGAATTTTTAAGAGATTTGTCCAAAATTTTCCTATGGTTATCTCATTTTTAGCTGGAATCACTAAAACAAGATAACAATATATATATATGAGTTTATTTGCTCACATTTTGACACTAGTGACATGAAAGGAAAACCCTAAGTAGAAATTTAAAATAAGAAAAGAGTGATGAAGAATCCCAATGCAAAATATTTGGAAGAAAACAAGTTAGGAAAAAGGCTTATGGATGGTCGATAACATATGGGTGATATGACCCATTTTATATGCTTTGGTCCAGAAAGCTCGGAAAACAAAACCATTAATATGTGATGATAAGGATCCCTACGAAACAACCAAAATAAGAGGAAGAAATCCATAAAACCATGAGGAGTCACAATTAGATAAATCAAAAGCAACATGAAACTGGGACTTATGTCACTAATGTCTAATCTTCTTACTCAAAAATCACGTATATATTAGTATACTAAAAGTGTAATGTAATAATAATAAGTGCATATTTTAGTGTTTACGTTTAACCCCCCTTTATGCTAGTGAATGAATTTTTCTAGTATAAAGGAGATAAGAAAAGTGTATAGGTAGAGAGCCGAAGAAAATGTAGTTATAAGCATAATAAAAGAGAAACTATGATACAGTGTAATGTGGATCATCATTTTGGTCCACACAGAGTCAGAGGAAGACACAATATGTTATTGTAGATATGTAACCAGAGGAGAGATCTTCCGTGGAGACTTGGGAGATTTATCGCCTTGAAGTTTGTAAGTGGATCAGAAGTGATCAGTTCCCAAGCCAATATACGTTCATTAAGGGATTTGAACATCCTACCCGCCAAAGGAAGAGTGTTGAGAGAGTGGTCTACTTTCCCCCACTATAACACTTCCCATATTAAAGCCCCACCACTGCAAATGGAGCTAGGCCAAATGCTTGTTGAAAACCCCTATAAATTTGAAAAGTAACAACGTCTCATTGTCTCCACCATGTATTGTATGGGCATAGATTATAGGTTGAAATTTTGGAGAGGAATACATTCTATATATCGATTTTCCCCCAATTTAGGTCATCTGAGGGTGAATTTTGCAACATTTTTATAATTTGGAATTTGTGTTATGATTGAATTATGTTGAGTGTTAATATTTGGTTCAATTAGTGCTATTAAATATAAAAATTTCCAATCGCAGTTTAGAGACCAAACACACATTTATATGCAATAAAATCAGGCTAAACAAGAGCTAAGAAACAAGTTCAAAGTCATAATTGGGCCAAAATTAGTGGAGGGAAAAAAACACCCAAAACAAGCATGAGAAGTGGGCATTATTGTCCCACCTGGGCAGTTATGTAATGGGGGAAAAAATAAGAACATTTCAGGATCAATAAGTTTCCAGTAATAGTCTTTTTCAATTTCCAACATCAGATGCTCAATTTCAAGTTACTACCAGGAACAAAATCAGTGGAAAGTTACATACTTTTGGCAAGGGAACTACTTACTCTATTTCATTGGGATCATCTGTGATCAATTTCTATTGGGTTTATGACCATCTACAATGGCACTTATCCATGAGGAAGCATTAAATGGTTGGAGGGAAAATCCTACAACTCTCTCAATATTCTTACCTTAGTGACAGGATGCCTAAAACCCCAGTTTAGTGATAGGACACTCAAATCCTTAGTTTGGGGACATGACTCTCAAATCATCATTATGCTGACAAGATTCCTAAATCCTTGGTACCATTCCAACCATCTCTAAGGAAACAAACATACAGGAACAATTCTATCTCTTATCTCACAACACACATGTGTACTCTATCCTTGATTCACTTTTGTTTCAATAATCATTTCTATTGTCACATTTACTAAGTTAAAGTTTCAATTTAAGTTATCATGGGAATTGGTCCTACATTTATCTTCTTTTGCAAGTCCAACCTTACTCCAACGAAAGACAATACACAAATGGAACAAGGAACAAGCTCAAGCACAAGACACTTTGGAAAATTCAATATCTAAGGAACAAATGTAAGCATCATTTATAATACACACATGAGATCACCCATAGGTTCCTTATCCTCTTTTAGATTCCACGATACACATTATACAATATCCATTTAGCACGATATCAAGTAAAATCCTTGTTCAACACAACATTGGTTATAAATCCCTTCGGCTCTCCATAAAGTATGCTCTTCTTATCTACTTTACGCTACCAAATATTCATTCACTAGTATAAATTGGGGGAAAATGTAGTCACAAAATCATGTACTTACTACTTTCACACCTCTAAATATGTCATTATATGCATGATTCCTAAGCAAGAAAACTTGACATTAACAACACTTATTTTTCTTTTACATTGTTATATACCTCTTGATACTCTTGACCCTTTCTCTTCTCGAATGGTCACTTTACTTTTGGACATTGAAAAACACATGACCCAAATTTGTATTTTCCATTCTATCCTTTGATAATCTTGGACAGTTTCATCCATTAGGGATAAGAGTGTCGAGGCACTATTGTCCCCTTTGGGCATTTTTATCCTTTTCCATCTCTTTTTAAAATTTAGATTGCCACATCATTTGGTATCTTTTTTAAAGTCTCTTTTATCACTTTGAGTTGACATTTTTGGTTTTTAATGATGAAATTCAAACAAGGTAATCATACATATATATGACTTACTCAATTTTATTAGGGGCAGAGGAAAATTGGGGCTCTCACTTTCTATCTACCATCTACAAGAGCAACACTTAAGGATTGCATTTTGGAATACATTATTCACTGCATAGGAGAGGTTATTTATGAATTCCATCTCATACATTCATCTAGGGGAAAAGTAGGTATATCTCGCTATCTTGATGTGACTAGTACAATGGAAAACTAGCTTCAAGGGACATGATTCAATCACACATACACTAGAAATACATAGAGTCTGAAATGTAGTGCAACACTTGTTGACAATCACATTGGGGTGACTGTCAAGGTTAGTATGACTCATGCATATGCATTATTTATTTCATTTAATGTTTGTTTGAGCCTCGTTTAGGTAGTTAGGGTTTATTTTTTAAGAACAGGTGCAACCCAAGAACCTTACAACATATCTGAAGTGACAAACAATGAAAGGAAGAGGTTAAGTTCAGACCATGAAAAGAGCAGAAGTAGAGCACCTACCAAGGCACTAGTGCATGGGGTGATAATGTCCCTATTTGGATGGTTTTGTTTGAAGAGGTTCCTAATTCTAGTTTCATAGATAGAGCTTACAAAACCTAGTTACATCCCTTCCATCTTGTTTTCCAAACCTGAATTAGTCCAGATCTCCTAAACCAAGCTAAGTCACTCTTATCTCCTATCTTGTACACTTGCTTGTAATTTTCATGCAAGATTTTGGTTATTGCTGATATATTCATTTGATCTTAGTCCTTTTATTAATATTTTAAATTTCTTTAAATCAAACTCTTCCCAAGCATTTGAGCAAGTGTGAAACTCAAGCAAGACATTTTCAAAACACAGTTGTAAAATTATGGTTGCACTGCAATAGAAATCACATGTTATGAGAGTGATGTGTGGTTTGAGGCCTCTTTAAAGTAGTGTGTATGTCGATGTTGTATAGGGGTACACACAACTTAAATAAATTTTTTTGTAGGAACTTCTTCTTGCACTACAAGGGTTTGAGGGTTTGAGAGTTTACATAATCATTTTAAAGGTGAGCGAAGAATACTGACAAACAACGACAAACATTCCTAGGTAAATGAAGGACTTAGGAAGTTCTAGACCCAAGTTTCAAGTAGGTCCAAGATTTTACAGAAGGTTCAAAACTGTACGGACAATATTTACTACAATATGTTGTTTTGATCAGTCTTGGTTTTAAATCAAAATTTCACAAACAAAGCATTTCCAATTCTAGATATGCATGTTTCTGCACCCAGACCACCCAAACTCCTATAGATCCATAAAGAATTGGTTAAGTGCATTCTCTCATTATGTTTTGACATTTTTAAAGTAGCTATTCACTTTGAAAAGTGTTATTTTGATTTGTGAAATTAATGTTGGAAGTTAATTATATCATAATAATCACCTGTAAAATTATTCATCTTTTTTATGCATATTAAATAAAAAAGTCTTAAAATAAAAATAGGGTTAAATCACATGGGAAGAAGAAGAGGCAATTCAAGCATCATTATGTTCATGATCATGTAAAATATATTTTTGAAAAAAAAAAGTAGAAATGCATACATCATATGTAACAACATTGTGTTTTAAATAATCTAAGAGATCTTGTTGTGAAGAGAAAGAAAGAACAATAAAACCATTTACAATAACATTTTGTGCATGAGTAGATACAAAGTCATTTGGAGGAAGGGAAGAAATACATATATCATTTGCGTCAAAAATTTTCTCACAAGTATTTGAAATATTATTTTGAGAGGAAGAAGGGACACTAACATCATTTGTAACAATATTGCATGTATATGTATCTAAGGAAGAAACACAAACATTTTTAGGTGAAGAATGAATGACATCATGAACAAAATATTCTATTAGTGCAAAATTGCAGCACCCCCAAATGAGTTCTATAGATATGATTTTCTAAGGCAGAGTCATTTGGTGTGATCTGCATAACATTGAACTTTACCCAAGGTGTGGTACCTTGCAAATGGAAAAGCTCTCCAGATTAAAGGTCGGTTCGTATTCCTCTAGTTAGGTGCATACATGAGAACTTGCAGAGGATCCATCTCTATACCTAATCTAAAATTTTCCAAGGAGACATGGATAAAAAGGGATATAAGAAATAAGAAATGACTAAACTATAAGGTGATGCATTGAAGGAATGATAAACATTAGTTTTGTTGATAGACACAAACCAACAAAATACATACAATAATCAAGCACATATAACCAGATTTATAATGAAAGACCAGATGCGGGCAGAAGAGACAGAAAGGATCTAGAATCGATCATAAACATGTTTTATTTCTCTTCAGATTGATACAATGCATTACAAAATAGCCAGGACGCAAGAACATATTGTAATTTTAATGAAAGGCCTAAACTCCACGAATTCCTTTGCTAAAAGGAAAAGCGATCCTGCAAAACAAAAGAATGTCCAACCCTTTACAATGAGTCCCAAGCCTGTATTTATAGATTCGATATAGACGGGAGAAAAAGAAAGAAGCGGGAAGACAACTCTAAGCTCAACCACCACTATTTAATATCTCCCATAAGATTTTTTCTAAATATGTCTTGACTGCATCAAATCCTTATTCGGCACCTCAAAGGAGAAAGAACCGACGAAGCAGATCGAATCCGATCTAGTTGTTGAGGTAAGAAGATCCTGCATTAAAGGCCCAAAGACGTTTCTCCATTTTTCACCTAATAGAGCCTGAAAAAATGATTTTTTAATCTTTCCATGGCGTAGAGGACATCGAGACGCTTCCAACAGTGTAAGATTTGCAATATTTCGAGCCATGAGTTGAAAGATATTCCCCTTCGAAGTTTCTATCAGGTCCGTACAAATGGGTGAGGAAATAGTTTGAAAAATGGATCTCCTTTTTAATATGGGGCACGTGGTAGCCATATTAGGGAAAATTTAGGTTTACGGGTCCATGATTTATCTTTTTCCCCCTTTTCTACAAAAAAAATGTAAAACTCAGAAAACTCCCACGGCCCCAATGCTCCGCTTTGACACGCGGCACCCTTTGGTTAGTTGGGGAGATGTGCTTCAATTTTTATCTATTTGTCTTTTGACAAAAGGAAAATTTTCACCTTTTTCTCCGACTCCCCGCTTTGACCTTGACTTAGGCTCAAACGCTGAATTTTTCCTTTAGGTGGAGTTGTAGTCCATTTTGCAACTTTTACACCTTTGGAATAACAAGGGGCAAAAAACCAACTTTCCCCCCGATGGCCCGCTTTAGCGCTGCTAGTTTAGGCTTGCCACGTGGCACTTCCTCCGCTACCTACCTAATTTCTATATTTTGGTTAAGTCCTTTGCTTGGCGGGGTCATATTTCTTAACCTGGGACATGTGGCAGTCTGGCGCTCGTTTGGAAACCCTCTCTCAATTCGATCCTTGAATTAGCGTCATTCGGACACTTGGCACTCTCTGCTGGTCTGCCCCATGCATTGACTATTCAACTGAATCTGCCCCTTTTTGAGACTGGACATGTGGAGGCACCGTGATCACTTGAAAGCTCGATTCAAAATTTGGCTTTGAAGGAGCGTCAAGTTGACACTTGATAGCCCCCACAGGTCTATGGACTTTTCAATGGTCCCTTGTATCCTTTTGGACTCTGGGCCACGTGGAGAGCTCGTGCTCATTTGGGTCTCCACCTTTGGACTAACTCTTGGAGATGTGCCAAGCTGACACTTGGTGACCTCTACTTGCACTTTATACTTAGCCAATTTTGGACTCTTTCCTGAATGGTTTTGAGCCCGAAAAACTTCAAAACTTCACCACTTTTTCCCCTTCTTGCTCCTGGTTTCTTTGCGGCATTGCCCCTTCTTTTCTAACCCTGTTATTCCATTGTTGAGTCTACCTGTGACCTATTTACAAGATCTGAATGAGTTTTCTCAGGTTCTTTCTATGTGGGGTCATGGCTGATCCAATATTTTCCCACGGGGTGAAATATGGATAAAAATTTGGCGACTCACAGGGGTATCTGCATGTTAGATGAAAAGACCAATTACCATGTCGTAATCGTTGGGCATGGAGTCAAAAACAATGATTTGATACTGATTCTGCCTCTGATTCATGAGCCAGGCTGTTTGCACTCTCAATTTTCATAAGAAATCTCGAAACAAAGGTTTTTGAGAGTAGAAAGTTGTTTTTACCTGGGGCTTCATCTGTCTCTCTAAATGGACTGCATAAGAGCAACAAAACAACACCACAACTATATACAAAATTTGAAATCATACATAATATAAATAGAACATGTAGAGCGTGCAAAGCACTTAGGAGAAAAGAAACCTAAACTACAACAAGACAATGTGCACAAGCACTTAGAGGAAAAGAAATTAACTAATATGTACAAGGTGATAACCTTCCTTCTAGTAGTAGTGTTTAAGATAGATTCCATGTATTGGAATCTGCAATTCCTCACCATCAAACGTAGACAATTGGAAAGCATTGCTACTTTTACATCTTGTGACCATGTAGGGGCCACTCCAAATGGCATCAAACTTGGAATGACTTCCTGGTTTTTCCCGATCTGCATCCCATTTCAAAACTAGGTCTCCTTCCTATAAGGTCCTTGGTTTTGCCTTCTTGTCAAAGCATCTCTTGATTGAGGCCTAATCCTTCTCTATTGTTTGGAGTGCATGCTCTCTAGTTTCTTCCAATTCTATCAGATCTGCATACCTGGCCTCCATTGGTTCAAATTTAGACATCTCTAGATGCTTCACGAGCTCCAATGTTGGCAACTCAAGTGATATAGGAAACATTGCCCATAGACAAGTTTGAATGGAGAGTTACCTGTAGATCTCTTGGTTGTTATCCTATCATCCCATAAGGCCGATTTGAGCTTTGTGTGCTAGGTCCTCTGATTTTCATCAAGAGTTCTTCTGATGATCTTTAGTAGGTTCTTGTTTGTGGACTCAGCTTGGCCATTACCTTGAGGGTAATAGTTTGATGAAGTGCTTAAGTAAGTCTCGTTATTAACAGCCCATCCTATGATCTTAGAACCTATGAATGCTAATGCATTGTCTAATATAATGGTGGCTGGCACTCCAAATCTGGTCACTATCCCTTCATAGAAATCTAGTATACTAGACTCATTAGCTTCCTTGAGTGCCACTGCCTTGGTCCACTTGGTGAAATAGTCTATCATTGTCAGAATCCATTTGTGGCCTTGGCTCTAATTTGGATTGATGACTCCAATGAAGTCCAATCCCCATTGCATGAAAGGTTGGTTGACTGAAATTGGGTGCAATGGAAGTGCTGTTAACTTTTCTTTACCTTTGAAGAATGCACAATTCTTACACTTTTTGATCCATGCATAACAGTCACGAAACACTCTGGGCCAATAATAACCCACCTTCATGATCTTGAGTGTTGTCACCCTTGGAGAAAAATGGCCTCCAACTGCTTCAACATGGAATTCTTGTAACACTCTCTCAACCTGATCTGTCTCAATGCATCTCAACAGAATGCCGTTGATGTCTCTTTTGAACAAGACACCATCAATAAGAACATATGGGATGGCCTATAGTCTGAAATGTCTCCTTTTTACTTTACTCATCCCGTGAGAACACATGCCTGTTTGAAGGAAGTGCACCATGTCTTGAGTCCAACAAGGAGTAGGTACATCATTATTTCCTTCCTCTTGATTATCATGTAGAACAAAACAAACCTCCTTTTCATTGTTTGCTTCATCTTATTGACTTGAGGCTAGTTGTTCACATAACTACTTCCCACGGACTAGCTTAGTGACCTTGATCTCAATGTCATATTCCATGACATGAGTGATCCATCCTACATGTTTTTCATTCAGATCCTTGCTAATAAGGAATTCTTTAACTCCTACATGGGAGACCAACAATTGGATTTTATTATTTGAAACCAAATGCTTAAACTTATTTAATCCTCTGATTACTACCAAGACTTACTTTTCGATGAAGGAGTATCTCACTTCATAGTATTCCAGACCTTGACTGAAGAAAGCAATTGGATGTTCTGTACCTTCTTTGTTCTACTGAACTAAGATTGCAGAAATTGTGTCACTGCCACCAAAGGCATACAATATGAAGTCTTTAGAGAAATTTGGATTCACGAGAGTTAGGGCTTGTGATATAGCTTCTTTCATGGCCTCAAAGCTTGCCTTTCCTTCAGCTGTCCACTTGAATGCTAAGCTCTTCTTCAACATCAATGTTATTGGCTTAACAAGGGCAAAAAAAATTGGTACAAACTTGCAGACAAAATTGATTTTTCCTAGGAAGATTTGAAGAGATTTCTTGTGGCTTGGTAATGGCAATGCTCTTATTACTTCAACTCTCTCTGAGTCAATTTCCAATCATTCCTTTGATACAATATGGCCTAGAAGCCTACCCTCATGGACCAAGAATATGCATTTTTTAGGGTTCAATGATACCCCAAAGCTCCTGCATCTTTGAAACACTTGTCTTAGGTGGAAAAGGTGGTATGCTACATTTTTGGAAAACACCGTAATGTCATCTAGATATATCAATACTATTTTGTTGATCTGTCCTTTGAATGCCATATCCATTTCCCTTTGAAAAGTGGCTCCGACATTAGATAATACAAATGGCATTTTTTGGTAGGCATAGGTGCCCCATTTGGTGGTGAAAGCTATTTTGAACTGATCATCTTATTTCACCATGATCTGGTTGTACCCTGAGTAGCCATCTAGGAGGGAGAATCTCTCTGATCCAAACACCACTTGTAAGATCTACTCCATTGAAGGGAGTGGGTAGTGATCTTTGAGGGAATCTATGCTAAAGTCTCAAAAATCTACACACAACCTAATCTCTCCATTTTTCTTCCTGGCTGGGACCAGGTTTGCAACCTAACTTAAGTGTTTGATTGGAAATATGATACTTGCCTCTATCAGCTTGTTTATCTCTTTCTTCATCATAGTCTTAATGTGTGGATTGACTGGTCTCTACTTTTGCCTAATGGGCTGAGCAGTTGGATCTAGTTTGAGTGTGTGTTGTGCTAGCTTTGGATTGAACCTTCTTAGGTCTTCATACCTCTTAGCAAATACATCTGGAAATTCTTGGCAAAGTTGTATGAATTCATACCTTTCTTGCTTGGTGGCCACTTTGCCAATTTGAAGTATTTTGCCTTCTCCAACTGGGATTGACTCTGAATCTTCTCCTTTGATATGTATGTTAGCCTTCTCTTTTCTAAACTCATCATTAGGATTGAAGATAGATTCCAATGTCATTAATCCTTTGGGAAGCTTGTTTGTATGTAGCTGTACTATTTGATTTCCATATTTCTGCTCTAATTTGTTTTGATTTCTAGCTGAGAATTCAACTTCTTCTTGCAAAAAATTAATGATTTGCTGATCATTCTCAAACACTTGCCATCATGTGTTGTTATATGGTAATGCTGACCTCACAACTATATGGATATGTGGTTGTTGTTTGTCTCTTTTGATGTTGTTGACCACATAAAACATTGCTCCAACTACTACAATCTTATCAGCAGCTTCGTTCTCCTTCCGAGGTATGGACATAATGTTGAAGGCCTCAAAATCCTCTATGAGATCCCATACCCTACTCTTGTAGTTCTTGAGCAGGTCATTCTTGATAGCATTAAGTCCTCTGACTTGATTGACAACCAGTTCACTGTCACCAAACACTTTCAAGTTCTTGATTCCTAGCTTCCTTGCCCAATGAAGACCATGGACCAAAGCCTCATATTCAACAGTGTTATTTGAGCAGGAAAATTGAAATATGAAGGATGGATAATATTTCATACCTTTGGGGGACACAATCATAGCTCCTCCTCTAGCTCCTTGTCTACTCCTTGAGCCATCAAAGAACAATTGTCATAACTCATTGTCATCTTTATATTCTGGCTAAATTAGCTTATGAAGAGGATGATTCTCTTCATGTAGATAGTAGAAACCTAGCTCAGACTCTTCCATCTCCTTATAGGGGTCAAAAACATGTCTTTTGTTGGCCCACTCATCGAGAGTCAAGTTTGGAATACATCCCACCTTGGTATCTGCTTCACAAGTGCTTAGGAGGTCTTCTTGATCAAAAGCTGAGCAGTTGACATTGATTGGGCTAGACACATAAGATTCAATATGATAATCAACAATGGGCTTAGATCTGATTGTGTCCTTTTCCCCATACCTTGTTCTAAAGAGCATATGTGACCAATCAACAAACATATAGCCTCCAATTTTGGAAGTGAAGTCCCTGGACAAACACAAAGCAAATTGTGGTGGCAAATCTATGATTGATACATTCTGCAAAATAGACACATTAGGGCAGGCATGCAGAGTGAGGATCAGATCCTTGATGATTCCAATAGTTGTTACTACTGTCCCATCTAATTGCACTACCCCTCTAGAGATGACTTCATATTGGATACCCAGTTGATCAACTATTTGCTTGGGCATTACAGAACTACTTGCCCCATAATCAATCATAAAATTGTGCGCCAATTTGTCTCCAATAATCAATGAAACATAGAATGGAGGAGGTCTCAAGTTCTTACCTTGTTGTTCTAGATGGTTTTCCCCAGGTTGAGCTATATTGGTAAGCACTTTCTCTTGCTGGTTAGGGGTATGATTTGAGGTTGACCAATTTTGTATAGCAGTTTGCAATAGATCCCTCTGCCCTGGAATGACCAGTGACTCCCATAGTGAAATGTTCACACTTGTCCTCTTAATTTTCTCAATGATGTTGAATGAGCTATCATTTTGCTGCCCCTTCCCAGGCACATTTTTCTCTTGCACCTGGGTTGTTACAACCGGTGCCTGAGTAGGTCTGGAAGGTGGCTTGGATTGACTTTACACATTGGGAGTTATATTTTGAATGCCAATACCTTGTTGAGCGACGGAGGGTTGAGGATAACCTGAGCTTGGTGAATGTACTTCTCTAATATTTATCCTCTTAGACCATGTATTGGCAACTATACTTTGAGAAGGAGTCTGATTCATTCCACAGAAGTCTTCCGCCTGTAAATTGATAAGCATAGTTTCGTTTGGGGGTCCCTCTTGCTGAGCTCCTTGCTACTAAATTTCTTCGTGGCTAGGTTCTTGTGACACAGCAACGCTTTGCACCATCAGAGCTTGATTTAATGCACCATTGAAGCACATCATCTGATTATGTGGCTGATTACATGAGAAACACCATTCATACTCTTATGCCATGTTATTTTGTGCTAGAATCAATCCCTTTGATGTTGAAACTGTGTTTGGGTCATATGACCTGAAAGGTCTAGCAGCTTGAGGTTTCCCTTGGTGTTGAATTTGATTTATAGCCTGGGATGGTGGTCTATTTTACTGATATGGGGGTCTGACCTGATACTGAGCCTGAGGCTGATATGGCCTAGAACTCTGAGTTTGTTGTCTTTTGATGGTTAGTAGCTTATTTCCTAGGTTTTGTAGTTGTTTCATCACTTCTTGAAGCTCCTTTGAGGTGTTAGATGATGAAGTGGAGGCTTGAGCTGAACTTTAACTCCTGGGGGTGGGTATAGGAGCTAATGTGGGTGTTTGGCTGGTACCTAGGTTTCCTAACTCGAGGTAAAGGGGCATAGATGGCCTAGGGGTAAGTTTTCCAGCCTTAATCAAATGGTTCTTAGCTCCTATGGAAAGGCTATAGACTGCAGGTAAGGTTGTGCCCCCATTGACTAAATCATCAAAGAAATATCAAAATTTAAAGCCCTAAGAAAGTATAAGAAGGCACCTTCATTAGTGGGCTTTGCTATTGTTGGAATCCTGTTCTAGGTCCATTGAAATCTAAGGTTGAAATCTATTAGTTTCTCATTCGGGGCTCTCTTGATTATTGTCAGTTGCTCCAACAAAGACAAGTTATGACCTTTTTCTCCAAACTGGTTGTGAAGAGCTGTGCACAGCTAGTTCTAATTTTGAATAGAGCGTGCTTCAAGGCTCCTGAACCATTGTGAAGATTTACCTTTGAGTGAAGAGGCTAACAACTTGACTGCAATATCCATCTCATGGATCTCATGGATTGTACAGACATGTGCTATATCTTGGACATGGTCACCAGGAGAAGTCTAGTTTTCCCTAGTGAAATATGATATGCTCTTTAATGCTACAATCAGGACCGGATTTTGTGCATTCATAGCAAGTGGGCTGCTACCAGTGAAGTTAACAGAAGGATTTGGCCGAGCCATTCTGGTCAGCCTGAGTACCCTTCTTGTTTGAAAGAATGACCTACTAGGAGGAGGTGTTGATAAGGCTCTGTTTGGGGGAGATGAAGACCTCTGGGCTCTTCTTCTTTTCCTTCTATCTGGAGACAAGTGTATGTGTAAAAACTGTCCTTACTCTCTTGTTCTAAACTTTGTTTGTATCCTTATAATAAACTTGTTTAGACTGCTAAAATCAGTGGAGTTGTTTCTTTTGGAGTCGTCAGATGTACAATTTTAAAACTTCTTAAAAGTTAGAATCACAACAAGTGCACATCAATCTTACTGTAATAAGATGAAGACTTCTCTATCCCATTGGGCGCGCCAAAACTGTTAGTGAAAAATTACAACACCCCAAAATGAGTTCTATAGATCTGCTTTTCTAAGGTAGAGTCATTTGGTGTGATCCACATAACATTGAATTTTCCCTAAGGTGTGGGACCTTGCAAATGGAAAATCTCTCCAGATTAAAGGTCGGCTCCTATTCCTCTGTTTAGGTGCATATGTGAGAACTTTCATAGGATATATCTCTATACCTAATCTAAAATTTTCCAAGGAGACAGGGATAAAAAGGGATATAAGAAATAAAAAATGACTAAACTACAAGGTGATGCACCGAAGGAATGATGAACATTAGTTTTGCTAATAGACACAAACCAACAAAATACATACAATAATCAAGCACAAATAACCAAATTTATAATGAAAGACCAGATGCAAGCAGAAGAGATAGAAATGATCTAGAATTGATCACAAACGTGTTTTATTGCTCTACAGATTGATAAAATGCATTTCAAAACAACTAGGGGGCAAGAACATGCTACAATTTTAATGGAAGGCTTGAACTCCATGAATTCCTTTTCTAAAAGGAAAAGGGATCCTACAAAACAAAAGAATGTCCAACCCTTTACAATGAGTCCCGAGCCTGTATTTATAGATTTGATACATACGGGAGAAAAGGAATCAAGTGGGAAAATAGCTCCAAGCTCAACCACCACTATTTAATGTCTCCCATAAGATTTGTTCCAAATCTATCTTGACTGCATCAAATCCTTATTTTCCGCCTCAAATGAGAAAGAAATGGCAAAGAAGATTGAATCTAATCTAGTTGTTGAGGTAAGAAGATCCTGCATTAATATGCCTGAAGATGTTTCTCCATTTTTCACCTAACATGGCTTGAAAAAATGATTTTTTTAATCTTTCCATGGCGTATAGGACATCGAGACGCTTCCAACAGTGTAATATTTGCACTATTTCGATCCCTGAGTTAAAAGATATGCCCCTTCGAAGTTTCTATCAGGTCTGTACAAATGGGTGGGGAAACAGTTTGAAAAATGGATCTCCTTTTTAATACAGGGACACGTGGCAGCCAGATTAGGGCAAAATCAGGTTTATAGGTCGATGATTTATCTTTTTCCCCCCTTTCTATAAAAAAATGCAAAACTCAGAAAAATCCCACAGCCCCGACTCTTCGCTTTTACACGTGGCACCCTTTGGTTAGTTGGGGAGATGTGCTTCAATTTTATCTATGTGTCTTTTGACAAAAGGAAAATTTTCACCTTTTCCTCTGACTCCCTGCTTTGACCTTGACTCAGGCTCCAACACTAACTTTTTCCTTTGGGTGGAGTTACGACCCATTTTGTAACTTTTACACCTTTAGAATAACAAGGGACAAAAAACCAACTTTCCCCCCGATAGACCACTTTAGCGCTGCTAGTTTAGGCTTGCCACGTGGCACTTCCTCTACTGCCTACCTAATTTATATATTTTAGTTAAGTCCTTTGCTCAGTGGGGTCATATTTCTTGACCTAGGACATGCGGTAGTTTGGCGCTCGTTTGGAAACCCTCTCTCAATTTGATCCTTGAATTAGCATCGTTCAGACACTTGGCACTCTCCACCGGTCTACCCCATGCATTGACTATTCAACTGACTATTCCCCTTTTTTAGACTGGACACATGGAGGCACCACACTCGCTTGAAATCCTGATTCAAAATTTAGCTTTGAAGGAGCGCCGAGTTGACACTTGGCAGCCCCTGTAGGTCTGTGGAATTTTCAATGGTCCCTTTTATCCTTTTGGACTATGGGCCACGTGGAGAGCTCACGCTCATTTAGGTCTCTGCCTTTGGACTAACTATTGAAGATGCACCAAGCTGACACTTGGCGACCTCTGCTTGCACTTTATACTTAGCCAATTTTGGACTCTTTCTTGAACGGTTTCGAGCCCGAAAAACTTTGAAATTTCACCACTTTTCCCCCTTCTTGCTCCTGGTTCCTCTGCGACACTGCCCCTTCTTTTTTGACCTTGCTATTCCATTGTTGAGTCTATCTGCGATCTATTTACAAGATCTAAGTGATTTTTCTCAGGTTATTTCTATGCGGGGTCGTGGCTAATCCAATATTTTCCCAGGGGGTGAAATACATATAACATATTCATCATTGGAGAAAGGAAAGTAATCCTCTATACATGCATCATGTGACTAGTATCATAATGAGAAAGAGATTTAGTGTCACTATTGTTAGAAATAGAGAAATCAAAGTCAACAGATGGTAATTCATCTATCACATTTGTAAGACCATCATATATAGCTAAATGGATAACAACAGTTGGAGCATTATGAATATGAACATTATGAGTAGGAGTGCTAGAAGTACATACAATTCTATAAGCAAGATCATATGAATTGGTATGGTAGGGATATACAAGGTTATGTTGATTATAAAAACACACATACACTTAGGGATCATTATCTTCAAGAAATACATTATAACTTTCATAATATATGGATTGATTACAACTATCTATAGAAGGAGCCATGTGAGAAGGGTGAGTACTATTGTTGTGTAAAATATTATTGTAATCTAGGGAAGAAGTATACATAAGAAAGGTAAGAAGAAAAATAGATATGTATTCCAAACACTTAGGGGTCCCATGGTAACTAGGTTTTAGCCAAAATCAGGTTCACCAAATGATTTAACCTAATGATTAATATTTAAGGGGGTTGTTAACCGATGATAGATTATCCTAATAAATTAGTATCTAAGGATAATTACAATAATATCATGAATAATCATTGAACAAATCTAAATAATGATAAATAATGTAACCAAGTACTATAAATGAGAATGAGAAGAGAACTTAGCTAATATTATAAATTTTGTGTTAATTTGGATTGACTTGACGACTATAATAGGCTGGGAATGATTTGATAGAGCTTCGCTACTAAAATTATGTCCTAAGTAGTTTCCTGAACCAAGATGTATGGTATGGTCTAAAACATACCCATGCTATGGCCCTTTCTTTAAAATGTGGTCCCTTTAGACTATTTAGATTTAGTCCCTGTGTAGTTTGATTCTCTATTTCTTGATTCACTTTTTTGTCACTTTGAATTTACTGAAAATCTTGACCTTCACACCTGTTCCTAAAAAACAAACCCTAGCTACACTACACAATACTCAAGCACACATTAGTCTAAAAAAGGAATGCACATGCTTAAGTCAAACTAACCTCAGTGGTCACCGTATAATAGAAAAGTCACATGCGAGCATGGAGAATCTACAAGTAGCCCTTCTTCGTACCTGACCTCCCGAGGTCATGCCAAGACAGCCAATGGAAATGGAATATATGTGGATACAGACAAACTAGTTGGGCAATCTTATATCCTCAACACAATAATGGAATCTGCGAATCTAAGGAAAAGAAAGCTCTCCTAACCTGAATTGGTGTAATGGATTGTTTAGATATAATAGCTTCTCGGAGGCTCCAATCAATGTCGAGCTCTACCGAGATCCTATCTATTGGCTGTTGGATACATGGAAAATGACCTGTAGGTGCTTTGTGTATATTTCCAGACAAGGTCATGGAAAATGGTAGTGAGAGGTGCAGTGGATTTGTACAGACTATGGGTGGTTTTCTAGTCTAGCCCAGAAAATGTTGGATTGATTGGCTTCTATGTTTAATACAAAAAATTACGTTATGATATCTGGTGGGAGTGGCGAGGATATAAATACCAGCATGTACGTAAACTGGTGTCAATATTTAACTGACTTGCAGGCCCATTGGGTTGTGGGACCTGGGGATCACAACCATGAGTTTTTGGTTGTTGTGGACCTGTTATGGTCATGTGAAGAATCAATCTCTTCTTCTGACTATCCAATGGTCATAAGCCTTTTCAGCTTCTATGTTTAATACCAGGAGTTATGCGATCTTCTCAGAATACCTTACGGGTGTTCTGGCAACTTGTATACGTAACCCTGTGTCTATGTCGATGAGAAGGTCTCCTGCATCTGGTTACAAAACTAATGGATCACATCCAAATATTTGTTCTCTTTCAGGTTCTTGTATGGTCATGTGGATATCCTATCAAGGCAATCTATAGTTGGGTTGATTTGACCAGAATGTGTATGCTTTGTCATCTTCAATATTCAATTGCCTCAATTGTTCACTAATTGCTTGTGGGTTTATTGTCATTTGAAAGACCTGAATCCTAAGCCCTTGATCTATATCTATTAACGTTGTGAAGAGATTTGGCTGAGGTACTACTGGTTTGAATACGTATTCCCTAGGCTCTCTGGGTCCCGTAATTGTCATGCAAAAGATGATTCAACTTTAACTGAAACAAGTAAACTAACTATGAAAGATATATCTACACTATGCTTATATTCCTTTTATTTTTGTATTTTCAATGATGCGTATTTGAACGAAATTAAAAGAGCAGCTATTCTAATATATTCAGATAATGGACAATTAATCTAATAACAAAATTAAAACAAGCAAGTTAGCCTGATATAGCTATTTGCCTGTGCACTTGTGAATTTATCCTAAATATTTAAATAAACTAACTAATTTAATCGAAAGACCTTCCAATCTTACCTTAGAAGTGAGGAATAAATCATAGTTTCTCAGAAACTATCATTCCCCACAGCTTCCCTGGCAATACTGAAAGTGAAGCTTTAACTGAAATAAAATGATTTGCTACTCTATTTGATATATTGTAACTACAACTTTGATAGCTCAAACCTGGAGTTTTACAGAACAATGGTAAATCTAGTTGTGTCGTGACTTGTCCCCTTAGTGTGATCTCTTTGTTCCTTCGTGTTCTCGTGAATCCAGAAAAGTGTGAATGTGATAGCATCAACAGAAGAAGATACTCGAACAATGGCAGCTTTGGATATAAACCAAATACAATGAAAGTAAGAGAGGGATAGTGCAAGTGAACAGAGCTTGACTATGCAATTCCTAGTAGGATTTATTGCGGGGATACAACGCAAATATACCGAGAATTATGGGATCTATTTCTTGTGACAAAACAAAACCTGCAACTCTAAGATTATCAAATGGATTCTAATCTAGAACTGAAACTACCTTATGCTAAGCTGACTGTGTGGACAACAATGGAGTAAAATGAAAGTATGAAGATCAAATGATCTCTAAAGCAGAAAGGAGAGGCTGAGAATTCATGCAAAATCTAAACCTATTGAAACTCATGGAAGAACTTTAAAACACACTGAATAATCAAACATAGAAGGAGAGGGGCCATTTGCTTGTGAACAAGTTGGGTATTTATAGCATTTAGATTTACTAGAGGGTAAGTTTGAATTGATCTCTTCTAATATAAATAAAGAGAAATCACTATTTACCAGGTGGCCAAAACATAAATGCAAGATTTAGTGGTTGAGAAATGTGGGTGCAATTTGAATTTTTACATTTGACGAATCGTCAGAACGTTCTTGAAAACGCGCACAGGACCACCGCCCTGTGCAGGGAGGCAGTTACAGGACCGTCACCCTATCCTGGGCGGCGGTCACAGGACCGCCGCCCAGGCAGGGTGGCGGTTCTGTAACTTAAAGACAAAAATGCAAGGAAAAAGGGGGCAGAGGTTAGAACAAAACATGCAAAAGCTAGACAAGGATTTCTAGGATGTAAATGTATACTTGGTGAGCTTTTCTGGATTCCGAACACCTTGCGAAGAGATCTAAATCATCATTGGGGTTTTTGTAACCTCTTTCTGGTAGTACAATACCTACATTTTTGGGTACGTACATATTTCCCCCTCGGAGAAGTGTTTTAGCCATGAAGAGGCATAAAATGGTGGGTCCAAGTATGGCGGTCCCAAAATGGGGAGTTAGAAGCTATACCTGACACGCCCATGTGTCGAAATGTCACCATCCAAATTCCTGCTATCTGAAAAATGAAAAAGAGGACTCAAGTGCAGATAGATAAAATAAATCAAAAAATAAATACTAAATTAACATGAAATGAGGACTTACCATTTGCGCTGGGATGAGAACTTACCTCCGTCGGTGCTCCAACTCTGCATAAGAACACTCAAAACAAAATTAGAAACATATATATATATATATATATATATATATATATAATGAGCTCATTTTACTATTCATTTGCGCGTGTCGATTTGGTGGTTTTTGAGCTCTGGGACCCACGGTAACCATTTTCAACGAGAGTACAGTCAAATGTTTGTTGTGAGATCGTGATCATGCCTCCGAGAGCAGGACATCGACCCACAAAGTCTTAGGTTAGTTCTTCTCAATTTATCATTTTTAAACCTAAAATGTAAAAATGTTGAAAAATTTGTCTTGGGGGGATTATTTTTGGAAATGTTAGTTTTAAATGAGTCTCTAGGGGGGGCACCCATAGGGTAGGTCTTTATTTTGTCAAAAACGATGTATTTTTTCCTTTTTAAAGTGTTTTTAGGGCTTTGGGGGCATTCGCTGATTCGGGACATGACCGCCACCCTATGATGGCAGCGGTTATGGGACCACCACCTCATAAGGTGGTGGTTACAGGACCGCCACCTCATAAGGTGGCAGTTAGGAAACCGCCGCTCTGCACAGGGTAGCAGGTTTCGAATAGAATGCAAAAAAAGATGTAGTTTTTAATTATTTTTACATTTTTGACATTTTTATATGTTCTTGATGATTTTTCCAGTTGGATTATGTTACTAACTTACTCTTTTTCTCTATTTTTGGTGGATGCAGAAGGAGGAGGAGTATCATCAGATGGAGTAGAGAGAGGGAGTGTGATTGGCTCCCAGCAGTGTTAGAGGCACTGACCCAGGCAGAGCGAGATACTCTACAGAGGGCCGGTATTTGGAGGATTGCACAGGTTCCTCATGTTGCACCTACTAGTCACATATTGTGTGACTTATTTTCATACTGGGATGTAGATCAGAACACTTTCTGATTTCCAGGTGTTAGGGGTGAGTGGACTATCACCCTGGAGGATGTCTATCACATACTGGGGGTTCCGATTCTTGGGAGGTGGTTGTCTCTTAAGACAATAGTATCTAGGTCTCAGATGGTTCAGTGGGCTACCTACATGGGAGATGTTGTTGTCTCCATGGGCTCGAAGAAGGGGGTGAAGGTTTGTTCCATTGTTGATTCTCCTATCCCTGTGCTCTGCCAGGCTATTATGGGTATCTTGGCCTCGCAGTTGATTGGGGACAAGGGAGGGGATACTCTCTTATACTGCTGGGCTCCCATTATTACATAGATTGAGGCCCATGGCCATGTTTACACTTGGGGAGTAGACATTCTTGGGACCACCTATCATGATTTATATAGGGTGGTCAGATTACAGGGGCAGTCATTGAGTCACCCTACTCTAGTTATGAGTTGGGTGTATGAGCGCATCATTCCCTATGGGAGAGGTGTACAGGCAGAGAATCCCAGGGCTGACAGGGAAACAAGGTTGATAGGGATGACTGTACTTAGGATGCCACACTAGCCAATGGCTTCTATGACTATTGCAGACATGGAGGCCACTCCTTATCAGGCCATGGTAGGGTTATGGGGAGATGAGACACATACACTGATCACCTGCTATACTACAGGTCAGCTGATAGACAGGATGGGGAAGTTGGAGATCCACCCCTTTGATAGAGTACCACAATAGTTTGGCCTCCCCTATATTGATATGTTTCCTCCAGTGGGGCCAATATACAGGTTTCCGTTCGTGAGGCCAGGGGAGGTCCTAGAGGCCGAGGTTGGACCATGGTTACTCCTGGAGTTCCCATTGCAGCTAGGTAGGTGGTTCATGCCCGAAGGGGCAGCTGGTGCTCCTCGAGCACCTTTACTTCATATCAGAGCCGGTCCTACTCATAGTGGAGAGGGAGATGAGCCCATTGATGTGGAATCAGACTCTGAGGAGTTCACAGGAGAGGAGACAGAGGAGGAGACAGAGGGAGGTGAGACAGGTGGGATGCTTGAGGAGGATGAGAGTGACTCTGAGTGGCATGACACTCAGGATATCTTGAGGGCCGAGAGGGTGGAGGAGAGTGCAGAGAAGGTGACCTTGATCTCAGAGGAGTTTCCTTCTCAGGACATTGGGGGAGATGATGAGTCTGTGGTAGGACGTCACTTCTTTCCAGATTTGGGGGAGGCTCCACAGTCAACGACAGTGCATCAGTAGCAGGCACAGATCCTAGAGATCCCACCTGGATGCTGGAGATCCGAGTGAGTTACTACTCTTTTCTTGATTTTGTTTTAGCTAGAAATGTTTAGTTGATATTTCTCTTTTGTTGTTTCATTTGTTTTTGAATTTATTTTTGGTGATTTTCTAACTTGTTTATTTCTCTTTTTTATTTACAGTGACTGCTTGAGGGATGGCGAGACTTGATTCACCTAGTGTGTGTGGACACCCTGTTACTCCCTTCGGAGAGTACTCAGGCCGAGCTTACTGTGGACGTGGGAGAGCCTTCAGCAGCTAGTAGACATACTGATGTGTTTTCCCCTGTCTGGAAGGCGACGAAGTTAGTGACCTCTCTTCATACTGAGCTGGTTGGATATAGGACTGCTGAGCGCTTGATGAGGAGGAGTCCATTCTCACAGTGAGACCACAACTACTGGCCATGATCATGAGCCCTCAGTTCATTCAGAGCGTCATCGTAGCAGGAGTCCTAGACGCGGTTGTGCACCCTCTGAGGGATCCCATAGGGATTGAGAGATCATGGTGTCTTTTTGTAGTGATTTTTGTTGGATGTTTATACGAGTGTTTTTGTATTTTCCGGCTCATTGAGCATTTTGACCATGCCTAGTGCATGATGGCATTGTATATAAAACATGATATATATATATATATATATATATATATATATATATATATATATCTTTTTGGATCTAGATCTTCTTGTATCTAGAATTTTGTGATTCGTTTCCCATGTGTACACTAGATGTTTTTAGAATCTTTGTTTTTATATGCTTTTCAGAATGTATGCAATGGATGACAAGTGATAACAAATGTTGAACATAATGTTTCTCTTTTATTTTTTTTGTAATGCTGATATGTGATGATGCAAACATATTGTAGTACTGAACTTTTGGCTTCTTTGGGCAATGTTCGTTGCTTCTTCTTGTTTTGGAAAAATGTGATGAATATATAGTGATAAAGAGATGAACTTGCCCCATTCCTAACTCCACGCAACTAGTAAGATGTGAGGGCTCAACACCAAGAGTTGGGAAGGGCACAAATTGTATGAGTTTTGACTGAATGGAAATGATGAGAGAAAGACAAGGTATTGACAGAAATCAAATTCAGACTTGCGTACTTACTCTTACTCGAAACTACTACATAGTTTAGAATGCAACTTATTTTCCAGTTTATCTAGACTTAGATCCATGGATGGCAACTTGGTTGAAAAAATCTGGTTTTAAGGATTTGATCTCTTTGGAATTTGGATATTTAATTTCTCTTAATATACTTTGCTTTAAAATATTAATATTCACTAATTTGCGTGAATGGACCCCCTACGCCCTGTCTCATGCTACTGGTAGGAAGCATGGGCTCATCACCGAAGGTAGGACATAGGTGAGTAAGGGCACTTCTTTCCTTTCTCAACCTCGTATCACTAGTAAGAGATGTGGGCTCATCACCGAAGGTTGGTGGGGCAAAGAAGTGTGTAAAAATAAAATATTCTATTTTGTTTAGTATTTTTGATTTAACTTGACATTTCTGATTCGTGACTTTGGAGTATCCTTGTTTCAAAGAGATGTAAGAAGGATAGATGTGACACCAAGAAGCTTCTAGAATAGACCGTAGGTAAGAACAACTTAACCAAGTAGAAAAGAATGAGTATGACCAAGTATGCAGGCCTTGGTATGGTTTTTGTCAAGACTTTGTCTGTCGAATTGATGAAATGATTTTGGAACCATTTGATGATATTATGAAAATTGAAGAGATATGATTTGAATGCTTTTGCCAATATTTTCAGAAGCTTGTAATGAATTGCTTAAGAATAAGTTCCTTGACCACAAAATTTACGAAATGAGTGAACAAAATGAAACAACTAAGTGACTAAATGCAATGTAGGTAGATATAATATACAAATGGTGATGTTGATGACCTATGCGTAAAACCATTTAAGATGCAAGGAATTGATAGTTTCATTGAATTCCTCACCTTCTAGTGTACACAAGAGATACACACCATTTCCGTAGTCTTTCATGACTCGGTATGGGCCCAACCACTTGGGCCGGAATTTCCTTCCTTCGCCAGTTTTCTTATCAATCCGGCTGTCTAGTCTTAGAACTAGATCTCCCTCATATATTTCTCATTCGTAGACCTTTTTGTTATATTTCTAGGCACATCCGGTCAGCATAGGCTCTGTGCCATTGTTCAGCATTTAGCCTGGCCTCATCAAGGCTTTCTAGTTGAGAGAGGCGTGCCTCTCTATAGGCTTCTTCTCCCAAAATCCCTTGTAATGAGATGCAGAGACTGGGTATTTTGACCTCAAGCGGGAGAACTGCTTCTGCCCTGAATACTAATGAGAAAGGGGTTGCCCCTGTTGGTGTTCTTATTGAGGTTCGATGGGCCCACAAGGTCTAGGTATAATTTTAAATGCCAATCCCATTTGTTCTCCTTAACTATTTTGAGGAGAATAGATTTTAATGTTTTGTTTGTGGCTTCAGCTTGTCCGTTGGCTTGAGGGTAGTAAAGAGAGGCCGTATGATGGTTTATCTTGAATTTACTGCATAACTCACAGACCTCATCATTCTTAAAGGATGTGCCATTATCTGAGATAATGACTTGTGGGACACCATACCTGCAAATGATTTGATTCAAAATGAACTTAGCGATTACAAAACCTGGTATGGTGGTGAGAGGCATGGCCTCTACCCATTTGGTAAAATATTATGTGGCCATGATTATAAAGTTATGGCCATCTGTTGATGAGGGAGAGAATTTCCCTATCAAATCTAGGCCCCACGTGGAAAAGGGCCATGGGGTTGTGATTGGTTGCAGAGCCTGTGCTGGCATGTGAATCTCGTGGGAGAATTCTTGGCATTTATGGCACTTGCACACAAATTCTACTGCGTCATGTTCCAGAGTGGGCCAAAAATAGCCCATCCAATGTATTTTGTGAGTAGTGGCGTGACCACCAAAGTGGCCTCCACATATCCCACTGTGGGATTCGTAAAGAATCTTTTTGGATTCTTCTGTGTCAACACATCTTAAAAGCATTCCATCGAAGGCTTTACGATAGAGCACTTGTTCTAAAATAACATATTTAGCAGTGATAATGTGTAACCACCTTCTTTGTTGTGATGTGGCACCTTCTGGGTACGTATGGTCCATGATAAAATTGACGATGTCAGTGTACCAAGGACATATAGAGATGGGGGGTCTGGTTTCGACAAAGTATATGCATTCATCAGGAAAGTCTAGATCTACCAGATCACCTCCATCTAACAGATTGTCAGCTAACCAGTCTGTAATGATTTGTCCTTTAATGGATTTCTGGTTTACAAATGTTAATTCAAACTCACCCATTAAGGTTATGAAACATCCAACCTTTTTAGATAAAGACCCTTGTGTGAGGAATGTTCGTAAATGATCTGTCTTTACAATGACCCTTGTTTCTTGATTTAACATGTAATGTCTTAAACATTTTGTTGCGAAGACTATGGCAAGGCATTCTCTTTCTGCCTGTGTATAACGTGTTTCATAATCAAGCAACATCTGGCTAATGAAATAGACTGCACGTTCTCATTTATCATTGTCTTCTTGAGCCAACATGTAGGCTAGCGAGACATCAGTAGCCCATGAATACAGGATCAAAGGATGATCTGGTCTAGGAGGCATTAGCGTGGGAGGAGACAACAAGAAGCATTTAACTGCTTCGAAGGCCTCGTTGCATTCTTTTGTCCAATCAATGCTATAATATTTCTTTAATAAATTGTTGATTGGATGAACAACAAAACTTAAGTCCAGAATGAACCTTCGAATTGCACCAAGTTTCCCAAGAAATGATCTGATACCAGACTCGTCTGATGGTGGAATCATTTCAAGAACAGCCCAGATTTTGGCTGGATCAACATCAATCCCTCGTGAGGATATAATGTAACCCAGAAGCTTGCCTCCTGTCACACCAAATACACATTTCTCTGGGTTCAATGTGACACCATATTCGATCAATCGTGAGAGAATGATATGGAGTACTTCTGGGTGATCACAGTGCTTCTTGGCCTTGGCCAACAAGTCATCCACGTAGGATTCCACAATTTTATGAATAAGGTCATGGAATATGTATGTCATTTCCCGTTGGTATGTAGCGCCAACATTCTTAAGACCAAATGGCATGACAACGTAACAATAAGTTCCCCAAGGAGTTATAAACGTGGTCTTGGCTTGATCTTCCTCAGATATTTTAATCTGATTATACCCTGAGAACCCATCCATGAGGGACAATAGTTCAAATCCAGTTGTTGCATCAACAATAACGTCGATGGATGGTAATGGGAAGTCATCTTTGGGACAAGCTTTGTTAATGTCCCGAAAGTCTATGCAAATGTGTATCTTCCCATTCTTTTTGAGAATAGGGATGATATTAGATACCCATTGTGAATAGTCAACTGGTTTGATGAATCCCACTTGGAGAAGTTTCATTACTTCTTCTTTCACCATGAGAGCCACTTTTGGTTTCATTGGTCTCGAATTTTGTTTAATTGGCTTTGCATCTAGTTTGGTGACAAGATTATGTACCGCGATATGTGGTGCAATTCCTGTCATTTCTTTGTAATTAAATGTGAAAGCCTTTTGATGTTCCTTGAGGATTTGGGTGTGTATTTCTATCTCCTCTGGAGTTAACGAGGATCCCAACTTCAAAATATTTGGTTCTTCCTCCATTCCAATGTTTATGTCAATTGTTTCTTCGATTAAGGAAGTGTTGCCTTCTTCAAATTTAGGTGGGGCCAGAGGTAGTTCCAAACTTTCTCCATTCTCTACCTCGTAGATATCGAGATCCTTTTGTGGAGGAGATTCTATCATGGGATTTCCAAAATAGGAAGAGGAATGTGGGATTAGGGAAAGATCCACTATGTGATGAGTGAGATGTAGCTCCGCATAGGTGTTTAGATATTCAAGAGTGACTCTATCACTGTCAAAGTGATCTAGGATAGAAAACTCATTCTCAGCTTCTATATGTGTCAGGAGTGGGTTTGTTGGTATTTTACGCACCAATGGTTTAGTACGAAGTGATACCGTGAAACTTGTATTTTCCAACTCACTGTTTGGAGTGAAACGGGAAGCTGAGGTTGCTATTGAATCTACGAGAAGGTTCTGTTCTCGTGGGATTGCTTTGATTGATATGAAGTTGAATCCTTTGGTTAGATCTAATACTGCCATTTTATAGAGTTGTAAATGCTCAGCTCTAGTCTCATATACCTCAGAGACTTGGTTTGCAACTAGTTGTGAGTCTCCTAGCACTCTAATGTTATCAACACCCATCCTTTTGGCTATGATGAGGCCAAGGAGGAGGGCTTCATACTCAGCCCCGTTGTTTGTACATTCAAAGTTTAACTTAAAGGAAAAAGGTAGGATCTTTCCCTCAGGAGAAGTAAAGATCACACCTGCCCCAGCTCCAAAATGACATCTAGCTCCATCAAAGTGGAGAGTCCAATATTTTCTTGGAAAAATGGATGTTGGGACATTCCTCACATCTATTTCTTCTGCCTCAGTTACTTCTACCATACAAACTTCGTCTGATGGAAGGGAACCAATTCCTAGGGTGTATCCCATACCCATAGAATCAAATGGTAGGAGAATGGGTAGATATTTCTCTAGTAATTCTACAATTTTTGTGGTAGTCCCTAATGATACCATTTCTATGATGTTAGTCTCATTTTTGAGTGCTGGAATGCCTTCAACTAGATTTGTAATTTCTAATTCTGTTGTAGGTATCAATTTTTCTTCTGGTTTTGAATTGATTGGTTTGTTAAGTTGATTCATTGGGAGTTCAAACTCAGAGTGAACGCCTGGTCTTTTCTTCAAGTCTACTAGGTGTATATCAAATGGTTTTGGGTCACCTTGTGCCACAAATATTTTCCCTAGGTGCAAAAATCTTATTTCCTGGAATAACGTGGAAGGGATTGCCTTCATGCGGTGTATCCATGGTCGACCGAGGATCATATTATAGTTGGTTTCCCGATCTATAATATAAAATTTGGTGAGGACTGTCTTGGGTCCTAAGGTGACTGGTAAAACTATGGTCCCAATTGAAGTGGCCTTGAGGCTATCATAACCTCTTAGCATATTTCGTGTTGTGGAACAATTTGTTTCTCCATATCCTAGCTTTTGAAGAAAAGTGAAGGGGACTATGTTAACTGCTGCCCCATCATCAATCATTGTGTGCTTAACATAATTATTGTAAACCCATACCTGTAAATGTAAGGTTGGGTCACCTCTACACGCAATTTCAGCATCTATTGGCATTTTGCTTATATCAAATATAAACTCAGTATCCCTATCTGGCTGCCCTGGAGGGTAGACATCAAAGTCTACATGGTTTACTTGTGTTTCAGGAGGAGGAGTGATGTTAATTAAATGACCAAGACCTAATGCTTCTAAGAGAGCAGCCCTATGGGTGGGAGAGTTCTTCAACAAATCCAAGAAGGAAATGTGAGAGAAGGTCTTTGTTAAGTCATTAATTAAATCGTAAGCACCTATGGGTTTTACCAATGTTTGTTGAATGTTGTCTGGTTCTAATGGATAGTTTGGAACTAGTTGAGAAGAATAATCTCGTGTTCTTGTTATGGTTTCTATGGGTAGCTCGGTATCTAACTCTACCAGGCCAACTATCTTGGTTTGTGGTCGAGTTCCTAATTGGGGTGCGACCAGTGGATTTAATGAAGTTGAGGCTTCATGATCATTATTTCCTGTCATAACACCCTTGTTCATTCCATTTGGATCTAACCTGTTATTGTTAGAGTGATTTGGGAGCGGATCGTTAAAAATCTTGAGGGGTGCATTTTGAGGGGAAACTGCTCCCGTATAAGTGTTTGGCGTGGGTACTATAGAATTTGCTAAGAACATATCTATAAAGAGTTGTCTTTGGTCTTCTGGAAAATGTTGCATGAATTTATTGTAGTCATGGAAAGTCCTAGTATCATGGCCTTGAATCTTGTGGAAACCACAATACAAGTTGGGATTATAGTTTCGAGGTTGTTGATTTGAAACCTGTTGTGGTCCAAAACTCTGATTAGGTTGCTGGTTGTTAGAGTTAAAATTTTGAGGCTGTTGCCTTTGGTTTTGACTCTGATATCCAGTTGGGTTTCGATTTGGACCTTGTGTCTAGATTTTCCATTGTTGTTGTTTTTTGTTTTGTCATGATGGATGATTAAAATCCACCGCGTTGATTGTTGGAGTAAAGTTGTTATTTCACTGATTGTTAATGGGTGGTGAAATGTTTACGACGTTTTCCCTTTTAACCTGGTCTGTTACTCCATCTGTTGTAACCCCACAGTTTTTGTTAAGGATCTTGGGTCCTTGATTGGTATTCCCAGCATTAGGATAGGTCGTAGTGTTTTGATTGGGAGTGATTAATTTCCCATTTGTTCCATATGTCTTACGACCACTATCTATTGCTGCTTGATCTATTCGGAGAGCACTCTCAAGTACTTCATCATAAGTCCTTAGTGGGAACTTCTGGACTTCTTCCTTTATCTCTCTATTGAGAGAATGAAGGAATAAGTCACATAGTTCCATCTGATCCATGTTTGGAGCACTTGCTGATGAGTAGAGGACTGTACGCCATCTTTGAATAAAATGAGCAGTGGATTCATTGTGCTCTTGTTTAATATGTAAGAATTCCCTTATTCCTGTTCTTAACAATTTGTTCATATCAAAAGCTTTGATAAACTCTGACACAAGTTGTTTGAATGAGTGTATCGAGGCTTCAGGTATTCTGTAATACCAATCAAGGGCAATACCCTCTAAGGTTTTAGGGAATATCTTAGCAACAACCGCATCCCAAGGGAGTAATTCTCGAATGGCCGTGGCATAGGCCTTGATATGTGCATTTGGATCTCCCTCCCCTTTGTATTTGGGAAAATCAGGAAGAGGTCTTGGAAGCATGACACTTCGTATGGTGAAATCTAGAGGCTCTTTTAAATATTCTGAGTAAGTCCCTACCGCATAGGTTTCGACCATCGATGGTGCCTGCTGAGGGGGTGGAGGTGGAATGGGTTGTTGATATGGCATAGCATATGTATTTGCAGGGACATAAGGAAATCCCTGTGGTTGAGTGAACATCCCAGGAGAGGAGAACATGTCTCCCTGTGGTGATTTTGAATAAATGTTCAAGTAGGGAGGAGCATTGCTCTGGTATGGGTTGTTTGGTGCTAAGCCGGGAGGTATCATATTTTCAACTGGAGCAGCATTTGAAAACATGGTTCTAGTTGGTGTTTGTTGTGGATAGTTATATGAATGTTGAGGAGGCATGCCTAACATGCCTATTCCTGTGAGGAGGTCAACTTGGCTGGGATGATGTGGAGGGTTGGGAATTCCTGCTTGCCTGAAATGTGAATTTTGATTTTCTTGAGCAAGTTCTAATCCTCTAACCTTCTCAACTAAGGCTGAGATGACCTCGATTGGTGAAGACATAGTGTTTTTCCTTAATGGTGGTTGTTGTACACCTTGAGGTTGTAAAGGGGTATGGTACCCTGCTATGAATTGATCATTACCCTGCCAAGCTTCACCGAGAGTATTTCCCATAGGTGGAGGAATGGGGGTGTTTTCTTGGAGTAGGGTATCGGGTTGTGTTTGCAAACTTCCTATAGGTGGGTACATGTTTTGGAAGCATTGTTCACTTCTAGCGTAGCACGCTAAATACTCCTCATCCAAAAATGGGAGTGGATCTGACTGTCTACTAATTTGTGGTCTGAACAAAACCCGAGGAGATGAAATGGATTCTCCAGTAAACGTCATATTGTTAGAGCCTAAGGGCTCTGGTTGTTGTGTTTGTGTGAGCTGATCCAACTCCTCAATTCAGAATGAAGAACTAGAGCTAGTTCTTTGAGGAGGAGTTTGTGATGACAAGTAATTACTTGAATAGTTGTCAGCCCATGCAGAAAGTGAGGGTGACAGTTGTCTATTTGTTTGACCGTAATGCACTTCGAGACCTGAGAGAGGTCTGTCATATGCGTCGTATCCTGACATATTCGGGGGGTATATAAATACCCACAGAATAATGGGAAAGAGTGAAGATGGATGAAAGAAATGAAAATAAAAGGGGAATAATTGTTTGTTTCACATCAGGTTCACCAATTTTGTACGATAGAAAAGTGACATGCGAGTATGAGAATCTACAAGTAGCTCTTCTTCGTACCTGACCTCCCGAGGTCATGCTGAGACAGCCAGTGGAAATGGAATATATGTGGATACAGAACAAACTAGTTGGGCAATCTTATATCCTCAACACGTAATAATGGAATCTGTGAATCTAAGGCAAAGAAAGCTCTCCTAACCTGAATTGGTGTAATGGATCGTTCAGATATAATAGCTGCTCGGAGGCTCCAATCAATGTCGAGCTCTACCGAGATCCTATCTATTGGCTGTTGGATACGTGGAAAATGACTTGTAGGTGCTTCGTGTATATTTCCAGACAAGGTCATGGAAAATGGTAGTGAGAGGTGCAGTGGATTTGTAGAAACTATGGGTGGTTTTCTAGTCTAGCCCAGAAAATGTTGGATTGATTGGCTTCTATGTTTAATACGGAAAATTGTGTTATGATATCTGGCGGGAGTGGTGAGGATCTAAATACCAGCATATGTAAACTGGTGTCAATATTTAACTGACTTGTAGGCCCGTTGGGTTGTGGGACCTGGGGATCACAACCATGAGTTCGTGGTTGTTGTGGACCTGTTATGGTCATGTGAAGAATCAATCTCTTCTTCCGACTATCCAATGGTCATAAGCCTTTTCAGCTTCTATGTTTAATACCAGGAGTTGTGTGATCTTCTCAGAATACCTTACGGGTGTTCTGGAAACTTGTATACGTAACCCTGTGTCTATGTCGATGAGAAGGTCTCCTACATCTGGCTGCAGAACTAATGGATCACAGCCAAATATTTGTTCTCTTTCGGGTTCTTGTATGGTCATGCAGATATCCTATCAAGGCAATCTATAGTTGGGTTGATTTGACCAGAATGTGTATGCTTTGTCATCTTCAATATTCAATTGTCTCAATTGTTCACTAATTGCTTGTGGGTTTATTGTCGTTTGAAAGACCTGAATCCTAAGCCCTTGATCTATATCTGTTAATATTGTGAAGAGATTTGGCTGAGGTACTACCGGTTCGAATACGTATTCCCTGGGCTCTCTGGGTCCCGTAATTGTCATGCAAAAGATGATTCAACTTTAACTGAAACAAGTAAACTAACTATGAAAGATATATCTACACTATGCTTATATTTCTTTATTTTTGTATTTTCAATGATGCGTATTTGAATGAAATTAAAAGAGCAGCTATTCTAATATATTCAGATAATGGAAAATTAATCTAATAACAGAATTAAAACAAGCAAGTTAGCCTGATATAGCTATTTTCCTGTGCACTTGTGAATTTATCCTAAATATTTAAATAACTAACTAGTTTAATCGAAAGACTTCCAATCTTACCTCAGAAGTGAGGAATGAATCATAGTTTCTCAGAAACTATCATTCCCCACAGCTTCCCTGGCAATATTGAAAGCGAGCTTTAACTAAAATAAAATGATTTGCTACTCTATTTGATATATTGTAACTACAACTTTGATAGCTCAAACCTGGAGTTTACAGAATAGTGGTAAATCTAGTTGTGTCATGACTTGTCCCCTCAGTGTGATCTCTTTGTTCCTTCGTGTTCTCGTGAATCCAGAAAAGTGTGAATGTGATAGCGTCAACAGAAGAAGATACTCGAACAATGGCAGCTTTGGATATAAACCAAATACAATGCAAGTAAGAGAGGGATAGTGCAAGTGAACAGAGCTTGACTATGCAATTCCTAGCAGGATTTATTGCGGGGATACAACGCAAATATACCGAGAATTCTGGGATCTATTTCTTGTGACAAAACAAAACCTGCAACTCTAAGATTATCAAATGGATTCTAATCTAGAACTGAAACTACCTTATGCTAAGCTGACTGTGTGGGACAACAATGGAGTAAAATGAAAGTATGAAGATCAAATGATCTCTAAAGTAGAAAGGAGAAGCTGAGAATTCATGCAAAATCTAAACCTATTGAAACTCATAGAAGAACTTCAAAACACACTGAATAATCAAACATAGAAGGAGAGGGGCCATTTTCTTGTGAACAAGCTGGGTATTTATAGCATTTGGATTTACCAGAGGGTAAGTTTGAATTGATCTCTTCTAATATAAACAAAGAGAAATCACTATTTACCAGGTGGCCAAAACATAAATGCAAGCTTTAGTGGTTGAGAAATGTGGGTGAAATTTGAATTTTTACATTTGACGAAATCGTCAGAACTGTTCTGGAAAATGTGCACAGGACTGCCACCCTATGTAGGGAGGTGGTTATAGGACCGCCCCTGTCCTGGGTGGCAGTCACAGGACCGCCACCTAGGCAGGGTGGCGGTTCTGTAACTTAAAGACAAAAATGCAAGGAAAAGGGGGCAGAGGTTAGAACAAAGCATGCAAAAGCTAGACAAGGCTTTCTAGGATGCAAATGTATACTTGGTGAGCTTTTCTAGATTCTGAACACCTTGCGAAGAGATCTGAATCATCATTGGGGTTTCTGTAACCTCTTTCCGGTAGTACAATACCTACATTTTTGGGTTAAGCCTAAGTAGAAAATTCAAATAAGAAAATAATGATGAATAATTCCAATGTAAAAATATTCAGAAGAAAACAAGTTGGGACCAAGGCGTATGGAATGACCGACAATGCATGGGCACTATGGCCCATTTCGTATGATTTTAAAAAAATAAAATAATTAAGACATGATGACAGGGATCCCTATGACATGAACAAAAGTAGAGGATGAAGTCCAAAAAAACTACGAGGAGAAATCATAATAAGATAAATCAAAAGTAACAGAAAACCAAGACTTGTGTCACTAATGTCAAACCTTCTTGCTCAGAAATCATGTATATAATAACATAACTAAAAGTGTAATGCAATAGTAATAAGAGCATATTTTAGTTGTCTATATACATGTGGTGTTTTTCATGTTGTTTTGATAGATAACATTATTTCTCTATATACTCTTTACACACGTGTTCATGAGGTCTATTGAGTTTGATGTAAGTGAAAGCACCCCTAAACTTTAACAAAGAAAATTGCATGACTAAACTAAGGAAGGCTAATACCATTGCCACCCTCTAGTCAAGGTTCTAATTCTAGGAATGTAACATTAAGATAGAAGTGAAAAGGAATGCTTAACTAGTATGCAAACAATGCAAAATCTAACTAAACATGCCTACTAATATGCTTTAATTACCTAACATGGGCCTAAATAGACCTAAGAGGACAATAAAATGGTTATGGTTACTACTCCAAATAAGGTGAAATGACCTCTCAAAATGACTACTTGGTCATTTTGGATATCTATCTAATAACCCCATTGAAGGATTCAGGTAAGGATTGGACTTGGCTATGAATCATATGTATTATACGAGATGCAAATCAAAGCATGGTGTAAAGTATTAAGGTAAGAGGTGAACTCTTTTTATGGTTTTTCCTTTTGGGAGAAAATTTGTATTTTAGTGCATGTGGGACTAAAATCCCCAAATTAGATTAGAATTGCTAATAATGATTAGGCCTTGATAATCACAATTAGTGAATTACCAAGTTATTAAGAGGTATGAAGCCTTAATCAATCGCTTAGGGTCAACTAGGAGGCTAGGATAATTTTTTGAAACTTTTTGAGATGTTGTGGAGGGTTAATGGGGTGATTTTGAGTGGTTGGAAGAGGGGTTTGAATCAATACTAGGGTATATTGACCAAATCAAGGGCAAAATAGGCTTATTTTAGCCTATAAACGCTAATTGTCTGTTTTGAAGAGCATTTTGACTTACAATTCATCGTAAAGTGGCATCCTAAATGTGAAATATGTTTGACGATCAACAAAATGCTTTTTAACCAACCAAAGCTGCAAGAAACATTAGTTAATTAGTACAGGTCACTAATTATAGAAAAATCGGTGAGAATGAGAGTGATTTGTGTGCGTTTTGGCAATAAGATATGCCATCTTTCCAGTTAAGGCAGGTTTTGACAATAAGTACTTTAAAGGATCAATCTTTGAAATAAGTCTAATTTTTTTATTGAGCATATAGTGGTGTAGCTTCTGGAAATCAAACAATATGGCAAGGCAAATCCTTCTTGATCTATGGATAATTGAGTCTCATATGCTACTAATGTCTTGCTTATGTAGTATACAACTTTTTCTCTTCATTTTTTATCATATTGGGCAAAAAATGCCCCAATTGCAAAATGTGTAGCCAGAGATATACAACAATAAGGGTTATCCTATCATGGGAGGCATGAGAATGCGAGGGTATTAGCCAAGTATTCTTTTAGCAAATCAAACACTTGTTATTGTTTTGGCCCCTAAGTGAAATTAACATCTTTCTTAAGAAGATGTATGAATGTATGCCACTTGTCTACTAGCTGTGAAATAAAGCTTTTGATGGCCTGAATTTTCCATTGTAAGCTATGCAGCTGTCTAATATTCTAAAGAGGAGGCATATTTTTTTTATAGTCGTGACCTTTTCAAGGTCCACCTCTATTCCTCTCCTTGACACAATGAATCCCAGTAACTTTCCAAATAGCACAGTGAAGACACATTTCTTTGGGTTAAGGTTGAATTTGTATTCCCTTAGGCGCTGCAAGATACATCACAATATTTATGGGTGATCCTCCTCAATTTCTAGATTTACCTAGTATATCATCTATGTAATCTTCCATGATTTCACTTATCGTATCATGAAATATTTCAGTCATCACCATTTGATACATAGCACCTACATTTTTAAGGACTGAAAGACATGAATTTGTAATAGAATGTTTCCCTAGGGGGTCATGAAATCCATCTTTTGTTGATCCTCTTCCATGATCTTTATCTAATTATATCCTGAGAATCCATTCATAGAGTGATAGCATCTCATAGTTGGTGGTAGAATCAACGATTATGTTGATGTTAGGGAGATAAAATTCATCCTTGGGAAAAGATTTGTTTATATATCTAAAATCGATACAAACTCTAATACCGACTGGATTTTTCTATACTGGTACCACCTTAGAAATCCACTCTGAGTAGTCGATAGACTTGATGAATCCTAATTTTAATAAATTTTCAAGCTTTTCCTTTACCAACAAGGCTACAAAAGGATGCATCTTCTCGGAGCTTTTTTTTTTATGGGTTTGGTGCATCTAGATGCACAACTAGGTTGTGTACCACTAAAGTAGGATCAAGTCCTCACATGCCAACATAAGAACAAGAGAAGATGTCTGCATACACTCTTAAGAGTAATGTAAACATTTTATGTTCTTTGGCTAAGATTGAAGCTCCCAACTTAACTATCTTCAATAGATCCTCTGTACTGATGTTAACATCTATTATGTCTTCCACTAGTATATTTGACTCATCCCCCATGCACGTAGGGTTAAGAGTAAGATTGAGATCCTCTTTCACTAAATATGTTTCAGGGAGAACTTCATCTTTATACGGGTACACTATGTTTTCCGTAAGATTGTTTCTGCTTGTCTTTTTCCATAAGTGCCTCAAAGAGGTTTTCACTATAGGACCTCCCAATTTTATTTCCACAAGGTTTTTCTTTGGAACTCTTTCCCTTGCTCACTTTTTTACATAAAGTGTCCACATAATTCTACCTCCTCTCCAAAGTATGTGTATGTGTTGAGCTGGATGGAGAAGTCATTTCTTGTGGTTGTTTCTTGGAATGTTATCTTTGATTCCCAGGAACTCATGCCAATATCCTCATCATTCTAAAACACATCAATAGGTACGTGTTGTTTTTTGATCCCAATTGACAAGTGATGGGTAGATGAGAGTTAATGTTTAAGTTGTAAGGGTTACGAGTGGGTATAATAGGCGTTATGGTAAGGATAACCATGTTATAGAATAGGTTTGTAGAGGTGATGTCTTCATAAAGAATACACCAAGAATTTATTTCGCTTTCATTTTAAGACAAACTATCCTCACTCTTAGAAGAAGCATACTCATTATCTAAATGGTGAGACTCATACACATGGATGCACCTACACCTGATTTATCCAGTATACAATGCGGTATTGAATGGAGCTTCTAACGGGCCTTTCTCATAGCAGGCCACAACCATGTCCTTGATATCTCATAGTAAGAATGATTCCATTTGGAATAACATACCAATATGACTTGTAACATAAATCCATTTCATCATCTTGAGGAAGAAATATAATGTTGTTGAGAATTATTTCATCTTCTAGCAAGCCACCTGAAATGAATTTATTGAAAGGGAAATTATCCCTTGATCTTTGGAATTTATAGCATGGTCTACCACATGTTTGGGCTGATAGCGGAATGGTTTAAATAATAAGGGATCACTGAAGATCATACTCTCCACAACCATTGTTTATGAACTTTATCTTTCATGTAGAAAAATGAGATTCTAATGTAGCCATGCTATTGTTACTAGGATTAAGGGTTTCTAAATCCACTCATGAAGTGAGGGCCTCCAACTAAATAGGGACAACAATCTCCATAGTGGGACACTCATAGATAATGGGAAAATATCCCGACAATGCTCTATAATGAGAAAAGGTTTGGGGATCCCCTTGTATAGTAGGTGTATGTACTTCATAATGAAACTTTAACCATTGATGGTACATAGATGGCAGGACCTAGATGAAATAAATCCATGGGAGAATGAGAAATATATTGTAAGGGAGTTCCAGATCCAAGACATGGAACTTATTATCATGTGTTATGGGACCTAATTCTAATGAAAAAGTGATCATCCCAACTGAATTTTTTTTTTTTCATTTTCATATGCCTTGATGGTAATGACCTTTGTTTCCAGATCAACTTTTGTGCAATCTAATTGACAGAATATTTTGAGAGTACAAATGTTGAGACCCGATATGTCATCCACAAGCACTCTCTTGATCTTCTTATGCTTGATTATTATCTCAATATGTAGTGGCATGTTATGTGAGGGATTTCTAGTTGAGGCCTCTGGAGGACTGAAGGCAATATGTCTTATGGGAACAATTTACACTACCATGGCATGTAAATGCATAGGGTCAACATCGATAGATACTCTTGATCCCTATATGTTTTTGCAAAATATGTCTTTATATGTTATAAATCTTCAAAAGGTCTAAGATTGAAAGCTTAGTTGTAGCCTTCTCTAGGCGATCTAACACATAATAATGACTCTCTTGAGGAGGAGGGGGAGTAGGTATAGATTTTATAACAATATGGGATCATTGTGTTACCATGGAAAATTATCTTGTTTTAATTCTAATTGTATCAATTTTTTCAATGAGCGGGTCGAACACAGCCTATCAAGGCATTGAAATGGTCTTTGTTTGACACATAGTTAATTCTTATTTTGAGACAATTAACCCTGATCCAGATTTTTATTTTCTTCATGATTAGGAAAAGGCTCTTTGAAGATCCATAATTTTGTGTTTGGAGACTTGGCCATGGCAGCGGAATATACTTCTATTTCACCACTATCAACTAGGTCTTGAATGTAGTGTTTTAATCTTAGACACTTGTCAGTGTTATGACCCTTTACATGGTGAAAGTTGTAGAATTCATTATCTCTAAACCATGATGGTTTAGGTGTACATCATCTCCATAGGGTTTTGTTTTAGGGTATTTAACCATGTTAATGGCCTCTAATTGGTTTAATATGGATGATATTGATTCAGATAGAGGTGTGAAAGTATGACGTTTATACTCCGTAGGTGGATTTCCTTTTGTAAGATTTAAAGGTGCATGGTTCTGAATGGCTTGTACCTGCTTAGAATCTACTATTCCATCACTAACAACATTTTTATTTCTATTAGGACTGAATTTTGTTTTATCGCTAGATTTAGAATCGTTATGATCATGGGAGACATAGGTTTCAAAATCAAAATAGCTAACAACACCTTTTCAATTTGACTCCCTTTTTCGATAACCTCTTTGAACGTGTTACCACAATGCATTTGCAAGTGGAACGTAATGTCTGGATGGAGGTTGGGAAAAATATGCCTATCAATTTATTTTGGGTATGGAGCAAGGAAAGTGGCTAGCTAATCCCCTCCATCGTTGTAAAAATGCAACAATTTTTCACTATTTCTCTGTTTCAGCATTACAGAGATCTAACATGGTGACATGCCAGTTCTCTATATTAAAAGAGAAGTGTCATACAAAATTTCAGCTAATTCTGGCCATGTTGATATGGATCCCTTGGGATGTGTACAAACCATTCTAGCGTTGTTGCTCCTAAACTTCATGCGAAAGAGACATATAAGATAATTGTTGCTATACCGTGACCTCTTGGCATGCCATATAAAAGTCTTTTATATGGTCACGAGGGTCACCTTTTACCTTATACTTGTCAAACTTTGGAAAATCAAAGTGTCTTGGGAAAGGTACTTGAAGCATGGCTTTTTCAAATGGGTAAGAGACATAGCTCATCAACCTTATACTTCTTGTTATTGTTTCCATTTAGCCCTCTTATAATGCTTAAAGGGCATTCTTCATAGTTGACCACTCTTGGTTGAAAAGTGGATCTTGTGTGGGTGGCGTAGGTCTATACACAGGATTAAATTTAGGTGTATTCCCACCCCTATTTGTTGTGAGAATATCTTCATAAGGATCTCTTTGTGCTTCCCATCGAGGAGTGTTTATTGGGAACTCCTGAAACGAAGCTTTAGGTTTGGCTTTTGGTATAGCTTATTTCAAAACTTTTGGGTTGTTCCTTTTGTATGTGTGAAAGCCAAAATTTCCAATTGGCGAGTAAGGGCTTGGACCTGTTGTTCTAATGTCACCTCTTGAATAGGTACTTCATGATGATTTTCGTTAGGGGGAGGTTGTGCATGATGAACATGTTCCTTGTTGTCTTCACAATGTATCCTAACTATAGGTATATGATAGTTGACATGGTTTTCAAATGGTACCTCCTCATTATTCTATGGTGCAGAAGTAGAATCATGACATGGATTCAAAATTTCATTAACAGTACGATGAGGTCAGTCTACTTCCTCTTCTCCACGAATCATTCCAGTAAATGAGAGAAGGGTCTACTATGGAAGGTAACTTAGCTCCTAATTCCATAACACACATGAGGACTTCATGTTTGTTTTGAAAATGTAATCATCAAAATTGTGAGGAGGATGCTCTATATCCATATGAGGAGAGTCTTCCTCTCCCCCACTATGATCAACCATGAGATTATCCTCTAAAAGAGGGTTATCTCCTCCAAATATATCAGCTCCTAATCTTCGGGATCCCATTCTTGTAGTAGGCATACTCGAGGTAGGAGGTATAACACAAACGAATTCCACTAAGGTTTACAAAAAAAAGGACCTTAGTCAAATTTTGACTGGCGTAATGATGTAATGTTGTCTCAAAGAATGGTGACTATAGAATAACCAAAAATTCACTAGGTCAATGTGACCTAAGAACCAAAGAATAAATAATAATCTGACCGAGCAAGGTAATATGACACAAGCTTAAATTTGAATAGTACAATGACGTCTAATACTCAAATTTAGTTACACCAAAAAGTTTACTCCCTATGATTTGTCTAAATAGGTTTGAAACCAAATAGTGACAACACAATATCACCAGTTAGGTCAAGTTTGTAATAAACAAGGCCTAAATGGTAAGATAATGTTGATGCAATCCTCTAACAAGGTATATTTAGAAATCATTTTCTAAACACTAACAAAATATAAGTTTTGTAAAATGGACAATAAAAATGTGAGCAACGTAACAACACTATTTGGACACGTGAACCAAGCTTTTAGGAAAAGCAAGATACTTTTAGTGTCAAAATGATGTTATTGCGATGCTAACAATGTATCCTCAACACTCACAAAACAGAAGATAAATCTAGGGTATAAAAACTATGTCTAAGTATAACAAGAATTGCTATACGTGCGAGCAACGTAACGATACAATGTAAAGATTTAGGTCAAGTTTCACAATGGAAACAAGACGTAAATGTCTCAATTGTATGGCTATAATGTGGGCAGCGTAACAACTCAAAAGAAGACAAATATGAAATCACCTAACTATGATGATAATGAGTCTCAAATATGGGTCTTTGAGACAAGGGGGGCCTACTAGATCATGAGTACGTACCATGCACACTTTCAACACTTGCGCTCTAACATTGCAACCTAGTCGCACAAGTAGAATACAAAAGTGGTGGACATGTGATATCTAGTGGTATCCATATATGTTGTTTCCTTTTGTCCAAAAATGGGAAACAAGAAAACAAGGGTGTAAACCAAATGGTGTTGAAATAAACTTGGTGTTATTTTGGCAGAGTTTCACCTTGTCTTAGGATAAGTGAAAAACTAGGACAAAATGACACTAAGTAGATTTTATGATGAAATGTCATGTGGTTTCAAATTTAAGAGATTCTTTCCCTTGTTCAAAAAATAAGATTTTGAATCTAACAAAGTTGTCACTTTGTGAGAGCTCTCAAGTATAACAACTAAGACAAAAATAATGGCTCCAAGCCGGCAAGCTTCCTAGGTGGTTCTCTCTCTATGTGTCACAAGTTTACTTCTGCGAGCTTGATTTACCAAGGTTTCCCAAGGAGTATCTTGGATTTAAATTACCCCCTTCAGTATAATGAGCACTGAAGTGTGTTCAATTATACTTTCACTAGGGTCGCAATGGAAATAAATTTGACTCTAATCTCACCAAGGCCTACTAGATAAGTCGGTAGTGTGGAGCACTTTCCTATTTCATTCACAAGGTTCCCTCTTGCTGTGAACTACTTTAGGGTTCCTAGGACCACCCCAATTTTTGTAGCTTAAGGCTTATGCCAAAAGGGTTATGTCATAGTTTTAAGAAGAGGAACTATAGCTCTTAACCGAAACCTGCAATACAATGTTTTGAATTTGTGTGTTGGTGTGTTTTTTACCTTTTGGGTTAAGTAATTTGGTTTAGACAACCTTTGGAAACCTACAACACACGTGAATGTTAGAAATTGGTTTGGATGAAATCCCTTCTTTCTTTGACAAATCATTTTAGGTCCTTCACACAAATGGTTAGTAGTTTAACAAGATTCACAATATCATAGAAATATAGCAATAAAAATGCTTGTAAATCAACTAACTACCATCAAATTTTGTCAAAAAAAAGGTTTATTCCCAATTAATCCAAGTTCTTCTTAATGAAAGACTAAAATTACTTTTGATTCCCAAGATCACACTAGGTGCAAGGGAAGAGCATACACAAATTTTAGCCTTGATTATTTTATCAAAATGAAAAATCTCTTAAACTAAAAGATCAAGTATATCAATGAAATGATGATTTTCCTTACTCTATAAAATAGAAAAAAGTGGTTTAGAAGTGCTTTTGATTCCCAAGATCACACTAAGTGCAAGGGAAGAGCATACACACCCTATTCAAAACTCAAATAAAGCATGAAAAATCACTTATCAAACCCTAGGCCAATTTTAACAAGAATTACTTATTAAATCCTAAGTGAATTTTGTTAGGAACATTTCTCTAAAATCAATAAATGGACTAAAACAACAACTAAAAACCCCTAGAAATAATAGCTACTTCAAAAAACACAAAATTTGAAATTTTACAGTTTAAGGAAATTTTACCTTGATGCATGGGCGCCTTCTTAATGCATGCACAATCACAGGTGCTCACAGTCATGCACAGTGTCATGCCCCTCTATCATTTTTCGCATAACCCTTAATGCATGGGTGCACTTCAGTGAGGCACATGCACTGTCTTCATGCACAGACACATTTTCACTTAGAACACAAAAAATCATTGTTGCACAGGTGCTCACAGTCATGCATAGGCATCCCAGTCATGCACAAGCACTCACAGTCATGCACAGGTGCCCCTCTTGATGCACATGCACTCACAGTCATGCACATGTGCCTTTTTCCTGTAGGTGGTAAAAAATCGGGTTTTTGAGAAGATTTCTTGAAAAAAGGTCCAATATTTGGGATTTTGAGTCAATTTTGACAGGGCTTCACCTCCTTATATCCTGCAAAAAGCATGAAAACACAACTTCTACCCCTAATCTAGTTGAAACAACTTTCAAAAAATGGAAATTGATCTATAAACTTTGAAAATTAGTCTAAAACTTTGAAATTAATCTAAAAAGCTTGAGAAACTTAATCTAAAAAGCTTGAAAGTACTCTAGAAACTTTGAAATTAATCTAAGAAACTTGAAACTAATCTAAAACTTGAAATGAAAAACTTTGAAACTAAGTTAAAAAGCTTTTAAAAATTGAAATGCAATGGGGTTTGGTCCCACCGGGCGTGCCAAATGAAAGCACCCTAAACTCTACAAAGCTAACAAATAAACAAGGAAGGATAACACCATTTCCACCTAGTTAACTAGGGCTATAATTCTAGGAATGTAACATTAAGATAGAACCTTAAAAGAATGCTTAACTAGTATGAAAATAATGCAAAACTAACTAAACATGCCTACTAATATGATTAATTACCTACCTAACATGGGCCTAAATAAACCTAAAGGGGAAATCAAATGGTTATGGTTGCTACTCAAACAATGGTGAAATGACCTCTCCAAATGACTTATTAAGTCACTTTAGATATTCATCTACTAACCTTGTTGAAGGTTTTAAGTCAAGGATTGAACTTGGCTAGAAATCATATGTATTATATGAGATGCAAATCAAAGCATGGTGTAAAGTATTAAGGTAAGAGGTGAACTCTTTTTATAGTTTTCCTTTTGGGAGAAACTTGTATTTTGGTGCATGTGGGACTAAAATCCCCAAATTAGATTAGAATTGCTAATCATGATTAGGCCTTGCTAATCACAATTAGTGAATTACCAAGTGATTAAGAGGTATGAAGCCTTAATCAACTGCTTAGGGTAAACTAGGAGGCTAGGATAAGCTTTTGAAACTTGTTAAGACGTTGTGGAGGTGAATGGGGTGATTTTGAGTGGTTGGAAGAGGGGTTTGAGTCAATACTAGGTATATTGACCAAATCAAGGGAAAATAGGCTTATTTAGCCTATAAATGCTAATTGTCTGTTTTGAAGAGGATTTTGACTTACGATTCGTCGTAAAGTGGCATCCTGAATGTGAAAGAGGTTTGGTGATCAATGAAGTGCTTGTTAACCAACCAAAGTGGCAAGAAATGTTAGTTAATTAGTAAAGATCACTAATTATAATGGAATTGGTGAGAATGAGAGTGATTTGTGTGCGTTTTGGCAATAAGATTGCAAAAGTGGAATTTAGGTGTCTACAGTAGGATACACAATTACATGTGTTGTCTTAGTCCCCTTCCTAATAAAACTAATCTATGAAGGTAATTCTACACTAAAAATGTGGTTTTGTTTCATTATAATATATTTTCTACTTCCTCATTACACTTGATCACTTATATTGTATATATGTTATCTTTTGAGATAACATGACTAACACACATGTCTTGTGTTGTGCCAATCTATCTCATTTTAGGTGCCATTTCACTATTATTTTCTATTCTTTCTTATTACACTAGTTTCTTACTTGATTTCCCGACTACTTGATTATTTATTGTATGTGGTTTGAGCATCTTGTTTGTCTTACAACATTGTGGGTGTCCCATGTTTGTATCTCTATACCTATCTTACATGTTTACAATTACTTTTTGGTATATGGCATGTGTGCCTTCTATGTGATTATCTCATGACACCATGAGTGTAACATGTTTACAAATATATACCTTCACATGACTAATTTTATATCCTTTCACTTATGTTAATATATTCATTGGTGTGCTTACTTTATTCTATACACATGTACTATTTTTAGTCTTCCTTGTTATATGTTACTTTATTTGTGCACCATTATTTACATCATGTGTAACCCCTTTTGTAAGAACAATTTCCTAATGGTGGACATTATTACAACCTTATGTGTGATCCAAATGTATACTATCAGACTTATCTGACATGTGTACACATCTCTTCCTTAAGTAGTGCACTCAAATGCTTTATTGCGTTGTGCCTGAAAAATGTGGTATTCATAAGGATATTTTCTACATCTACAACCTATATATTATATGACACATGCACTAGTTATTATAGGGTAGACATCCTTTAGAAATAGTGTATTTTTTTATTTTCCCCCAATTTCTTATGCACACTGACACCTCATTTAGATAGATCTAAACACTCACCTAAAGTGCGCAAAGCTACCAAGTCCCTCCTTTGTGATGCTTTTCAAGATGCTAGAATGTAGGTACATGCTAATAAATAACCAAGTGTTCATTCATTAATAAGAACTTCTATTGGAAACACATGTAATAAGGAAACATACAGTTCATATAATAATTAAGATCACTCACACCATGTAGTCACCATATTCAAAACATATAAATTACTAGAATACATCCTCCTTATTCCATTATAACAAAATATTCCATAAAAAAGATGAATACATAACCATAACTAGGCGCTGGAACATGCACAACATCAAACCCCTAAGCCATTATTACTCTCAATGCTTAGTCATAAAAAATAGTACATGGTCATGGTACCTAAATGCAAAACATCCTCCAGATATATATAAGGGTGGGGAATTTCCCTTCACCGCCTATGCACTCTCAAAATAGTTTGCATGCTCAAAATAGCCATGTGTACTTTTTATGTGTGCTAATAATAGGCATTCCTATAAATAAGAATTGCTTTTATCCTATTAATAACTTGATCCATGCATGAACTTCCATCTTCTCTTGTATGTGCTTTTATCCCAAAAATAGACTTTGTTTGGTCCTCATGTCATCAGTGATCAAATTTGACGGGCTGCCCATATTTGAATTTGACAGGTTAGGTTAAGCAGTGCAATATATTTGTTGAAACATATAATTCAAGAAGTAAAAGGTTATTAATAAGATTTTTTATAAATATAATATAATGCATTACATTGAATCAATAATACCTTCTTGATAAACATATTGGAGTAATATACCTAACGCACTTAAAATATTGTAGAGACAAGAAGCCGTAACAATTTCGTATTGAGAAAATATTAAGAAATAAAAAAATGGAACAATTGTGGTGTAATGTATAAAATAGACATGTATTCAAACAAATTATACATCACGTAACAAGTTGTTCCAAAATTCAAAAATGCATTCACTATTTTTATCAAATAATGTCTTGGCCAACACATTTACATTGATAATATTTTGAGCAACAAAATTGACGAGGACTTGACTTCACTCGTTCCTTGTACAAATTGTCACTCATTCATAAGGTTGTGGATATGGTAATCAAATATTTATAGAAACAAGTAATATTTAAAAAATAAATAAGGGCATTGAGATTAAAAAACCAAATTCCAAACATGATTTATAAGATAGAAAAAGCTAAAAGAGAATATTGTTATTCTAAAAACAAAAAGAGTAAGGTAATTGCTTATTGTGTGAAGTGAATGAATATTTTTTAATATAGAAAATAGAAATCTAACAAGCATGGATTTTGTTACTTTAATTATTATTTTATATTTTTTTATTAAAATAAATTTTAAAAATTATAAAAATTAACTTAGTATTCAATTTACATGACAAGTGATTTTTTTAGTTAGCCCTTCTAATAAAAAAATATAATATTTTAATGCCTTTTAGTATAAAAGTGTAATTTTAAATTTCAAATTTTTTTTGAAGTGTCAATTTTAAATCACCCTTTATTGACAACCTAAAAGACATTTGAAGGGCATTGACGACTTCAAATTTAATCCCTGCATGTCATTTTGATTTTTTGCTTTACGGGTCTGCACTCTAATGTGCTTTTCCTATTTTTAGCTCGTAACATGCAAAACCGAAGTCTTGAAGCCTACCTTCCTAAGCACCCGACACTTCAACTACAACTTCACGCACGCACATGCACTCGTCTTGAGTGTCCCATTCCTCCACGCGCTCTGATACTTAGTCAATTTTTCTAGTCTAACATTATCCCACACTAATTAAATTTTTTGTCCTCAACAGTGGAGTTCCTCAACTTATCTCTCCAAAATACAATGAATAAAGAATGAAAAAGAATAAGGAATGAAGTATAAAAATAATTAAATAAAGGAATTAGCCTCAGCATGCGTGTTTCTCTCTACTCCTCGACTGATAACAAGAGCTCAGGGTACTCTTTATTGATCACACTCTCCAGGCTCGTTCCACTCTCTCAACCCCTTTCTTCACTATTTTTGGGGACTGTCCCAACTACCTCTTCCATCTCCTCTAGAGTCATTTCTTCTCCTTTATTCTTGAGCTCCCATGTTACTCCAACTAGTCTTGATATCATTCCTGTCATGAAGTCCATCCTTCACACTATTAATGAACCAAACTCCTTTATTCTATCTTCATGAGGCTCCCTCATAGCTTTAAGCACGTCGCTCTTCTTTGCAACCACAATCAACTTCTCTTCTCTTCCCAAGAGAATCATCCTTCTTTACCACGAGCACCTCATTTTCTTATTGGGTTATGCATGCCTTAAGGATGTGTTTTGGACCCTCATAGTTGCGCACCACCTAACCTTCCTTCTTCAGTTCATATTTCAAGGTACGTAGCATGGTGTCATACATCCCAATCCTGCGTGCTATAGTCTTCTTATTCCTCTCCCTCTCTACTATGAGGTATACTGGAGTTTCTTCCTACATGGTTGAATTCTCCTTAAGCAGCAGGTGGACCAAATATTACAAAACGTGCAAGGCTGAGGGGAATGTATTCTGCATTTTTTCATCAAAATCTGGTCGCACCTCCAAAACCTCACTTCCAATGTCTATAATAAACTCTAGAATCTCCTTCTTATGCTTCACTGCTCAGTTGCACATACCTCAGTTGGTTGTTGGATTTATTTCTCTTTATTATTGTTATCTTCTAAAAATGTCATTAATGGCAAATTCCTTATCTAGATTCTTCCTTACCACCTCTGTTGCCATCTTGGTCAAGGCATTACTTACCTATCTCATCTATGAATTCTATAGGCTTCACCATGATATGGGTGGCTAGGGGCACCTTCTTCATTCTCTGTTGTATGCATGCTTCCTTGTTAATGTCAAAATCTAGTTCATCCATATGTGTTTGCATCGTCTAGCTCAACATTTTCCTTGTTCACATATTTGTTGCTTTTGGGTCTATTATCTCCCACCCATATAACTATTCATTAAAGAGGGTTCTCTAGAACCTCATGTGGATGATCTTGGAAGGGTCATGTACATACCCCATGTCTGATGTATTTATAATTTATTCTCCCTTTTTCCTCTCAGAATACTTACCTTTGGGAATATGTGCCTCTGCACCTAGAACTAGACCTTCTCCTTTTTCACCTGACGCACCCCCATGCTCACCTAATGGTTTCCCTACACTCTTCTCTTTTTCTTCATCTTCTCTAATGGGGCCTTCCTCCTCACACTCACTCATAACCTTATGTGTCACATTGGGCTTCTTCTTCTCTAGGATCCTCTACTCCTTCCACATCAATAATTGGTGATGACTCTGTGTTGCATGCAACTTTCATCCTCTAACTCTTGTTCCTCACTATCACCCTTAGGAACATAATTGTTCCTTCCTCTCTTCTTCTCCAGGATAGATTTTATAGGAGATATCATTGATGAAATCCTTAATGGATCAGAGGGCCCCACGCTAGTGCTCTATGTCTTAGATTTTCTTCTAAGCTTTCTCCTGAAGCCTTAGTCTTTTTCCTTAGCCTCAAGGTCAATTCTTACCTCTTTCTTCCTATCTTGGAGGGTATCTTCACACTGACCTCTTGATACCCATGTGGTTGGTTGTCTCCTAGTGCCATGATCTAATGCACCTACTATCTTCCATCTCCTCCTCCTTCATCCTTAGTTCTCTTCCTCCTCCTCATCCTTAAGAGGGGTGGGCTCATGTTTGCTCCCTGGTACCAATTGTATGCTTTCCCTTTGGTGGCTCTGAGAGTTTAAAATAATATTCAATATACTTCTCATTCACCAATCTAGGCTTAAGGTGGATGTATACCTTAACCACACCAATATTTTCTACTGCCAAAGTCATAGAATTTATAATGATATAATTTGATATCATGGTATTAATGTAAGTAGACTTACCTAATATACATAGGTCTTCTGAAGCATGTGGTAGTCGTATTCAACCTTGTTTGTGTCAAACCTTAACTTGTGCACATCTAAAAATATATTCACTAAAGCTTGAAAGTAGTGCAATTGTAAAAGCATAAGGCAATTTACACCATGGGCTCCACTTACCAGTCTTCATGTAAAACCTAACAACACAGTAGTGTTAGTAGACTACAAACTTTGTCTTCCCATCTACTATTACAGGAAAGTTTATTCGGTATGCACCATTCATGTTCAAAGGCCTCGTGCATTTTTATATACCACATCTCTAGCCTAATCTTGTAGGTGCCACCCATGTGGCTCCATCACAAGTATAATTTTCAAATCACTCATCCAATGAATTTTTCTCTAGTGGGTACTGCCACATTTTGTCCTTGGGGCCATCTAGTACCCCAATATCTACAAACAATAATTGACAAAAGGATCGTGCCCCAAATAATATTTTCACCCTTGTGTGCCTCCTCAATAATTATGTTTCTGCTATGAATGCATCAAGGTTGTAGACAATCCCTTCCACCATCTTCTTTGCAATGTGGAGCCACTTCTTATTTACTTGGCCCTAAGCAATCTTGGTTATTAAATTATTAAAGAGATGCATGAATAATATTAACCACAAGGTCACTTACCTTTGATACATCCATCACGTGCCTTCCTTTATGATAAGACAAATCAACAACAATGGCCTCTACTCCTACTTCATCATCAATATCCTGAGAAATCTCTATGTGCCTAGGCTCCTTAACCCTGTAAGCCTCCCAATGAGTGTGCAGGTGATTCTTACTCACCTTCCCACTGAAGTAGAAGAAGTCCTCATGGACTCTTGACATCAACCATTGATAAAGTTTTTCTGGTTTTCCAAAGTATGACAACTCATAAATATGTAAGACTCTAGCTTTCTCCAAAGTCTTGTGTCCTTCATCGTCATAAATTGGTTTGTCATCCTCAGTTCATGTAAATTTGTCTTCTTTATCAGCTCCTTCTCTATTTGGTCCTTGTTTGTTACTAGTGAAATGATTGTAATCACTTACTTTTCTTCTTAAATATGGGATTCCCAATCATGTCCCATGATTACACCCTTAGGATACTGCATTTTTATAAAACTTTCCTTGAGCACTCCTACTTCTTCCTCATGTTCCTTCTGCTTCTTGCTCCTTGTGGCTACTGTAAGTTCTCTTTTATGGTGCCATCACTCACATGGACAAAAATTATCCTTTCCTTTATCCACCTTCTTCTACCCCTCTAACCTTGAACTCGTGTGCCTTAGCTTGCAATTTATCTTCTTTCCAAATCCTAGATCCTCAAACCCTACTCTTTACACACCTTTTACTTTCTCTCACACTTCTCACGAAGGAGCTCCACCATGGCCATGACCAAATTCACTTGTTTGATGTACTTATCGACTGTAATCACACTTCACACACATTCACACTTTAATTCAGTCTTTAAAGCTCAAAAACTCAAAACATACAAGGTAAGAATGAAGTCACTTGCATCCCTTTTATAGATTTTTGAAAATTTCTTGCATTAATTAATCCTCACCTACCACCATACCCATATTTAATTAAATGTTTTTCTAAGCTTTTACCATGCTTTCCACTACTTTCTTTTTCACCCCAGTCCTAACCTTCTGGCATGCCTACTACTTCTCGGACTATAGACCTCCTTACTAACACCTCTTCCATGTGCCAAAGTACATAATCCTATGCACCTCATACTAAGTAGTTCATCATACCACCTGCCTTCCTTGCATTACTCTAAGTGAACCCTTTTCTTACCATGTGTCTTCATATAAGAAATTTCATTATTATCACCATCAACCTTACACCTATAACACCTTTTTCTTCTGCACTAATTTCCGAACTTGCCAACCTAAATGCAATTATTTTAATCCCTATGAATATTTTTTTCATGTTCTTGCACCTTTATCCTGGTTCACCCTGACACTAAAAGTATGTGTGATCCTCTGCTGCATGAACTCAATAGATAGTAATCAAATTCCTACGCGCAAGCATGCTTATTACAACAAAACAAGAAATTATAAAATAACAAAGGATAACAACGATTGAAAAGAAACACATGAAAGGGAAATCTAATCTAAGTGGAAATACTGCCTTATTACAAACACCAAGAAGCTTTATTTATAGTAGGCATTTATCCTACTCCCATTGAAGTAACCAGGAAACATGGTGCCATCTAATGCACTTGTAACTGACATGCGCCTTGATTCAAGTATCTTGGTTACTACAAAAGGTCCCAACCAATGCATCTTCAATTTCCCTGGATGGCACGCAAACTTGGAGTCATAGAGAAGGACCATCTTTACAACTTCAAATGTCTTGTTCTTAATGTTCCTATCATGCCATGCCTTCTGTCTCACCTTCTTAGTCTTCTGAATCCAACATGCAATGACATGCCTCTCATATAATTACATTAGTTTTTCAATGCGACTCTTCAACAACTTGTTCATCATCAAGTCCACTTATGCTTGCGCAATACATGGGGATGGTAACATGAATTCAACTGGTAGGAATTCCTCTATGCCAAACACCAAATGAAAAATGTGTGGCCTTTTTCAACCTTTTATAAGTGGTCCAGTAAGCCCAAAGTATAACTAACACTTTGTCATCCCAATCTTTCCTTCCAACATCATATATTTTTATCAATGTTTGTCCCAAAATATTATTGAAAGATTTTGTAGTACCATTAGCTTGAGGGTGATAAGTAGTAGTTTTATGGTGTGCCACCATAAATTCTACCAACAAAATTCTAATTATCTCATTAAGAAAATGAGTTCCTCTATCACTTATCAAGCTTAATGGGCAGCCATACCTGCTAATAATATTTTCCCATAAAAATTTTGCTGTCTGTTATTTTACAATCATTTGTAGGTGTTTCCTCTTCCCACCTTGTAAGATAGTCTGTACAAGTAATAATATAACATGTGTTCCAGTCCTACACATGGGTGGTGAAATAGGACCTACAAAGTCAATAGCCCACTTTTCAAAAGGTTTTGTGCACTTGCAATAGTTGAAGTGGCATCTCATCTCTATGTCCAGGATTTCAAAGGCACTAAAAATGATCACATGATTTCACATACTCCTTAGTATCCTTGTACAAAGTCTCCCACCAAATTATAGTCCATAAGAATATTGCACGGTGGTAACATCACCAATGTAATGCCCTCCTACTATTCAACCATGAGCCTCTTCCATAATGGTGTCACGCTTCATGTTCCAAAACACAACGGTGTAAGACTTCATCACGACCCAAATTGTACAAATCTCCACCTAATTAACTGATAAGGTGGTATGTGTATAACAAGATGCTTCTTTCTCTAATGTCTTCATTCCTTCAGGTGCATTCTAGTGTGCAAAAAACACTGTCAATATCTTCCAATTCTGTAGGCACATGGTTTAATATAAACAATATTCACATCGAGCATAGTATCCTCAATGCTCTACACATCCTCACCAAAATTGATCCTTGATAAATGGTCAGTCCTTGAATTAATCTTACCTAATTTCACAACAATATGAAATCAAATTCTTAAATAGAATTATCCACCTATCAAATATGCCCCTTGAAAAATAGGCTTGTTGACCAAGTACTTGAGTGCCATATGATCTATATAGAAAATAAATGGGGTTGCCAATAAGTACTAATGTATGAACTTATGCAACAAATAGATCATAGATAAAATCCTTACACTCAGAAGTTGTGTAATTATACTCCGTCGGTGTCAGCTTCCTGCTTGCAAAACAAATAAGATGATCCATAATTCCTTCCCCTAGTTGTGCCAACAATGTGCCAATCACCATTCTAGAGGCATCAACATGGACATGAAAGGGCTTTATCCATGAAGAAAAGTGTAAAATAGGTACAGTAGTAAGCTCTTTCCTTCAATGTTTTAAATGCCTTCTGCCCTCGCGTCATCCCAATAAAATTTCCCTTTAGCTTTCAAAAATTCTTCCAAGGGCATGGAAATCTTTGCATATCCTTTGATGAAATTTCTTGTAGTATCCTGTGTGTCCCAAAAGAATTCACACACCTCACTTTGATTGGTAGGATCTCTTCCAAGCCCAAGATTATAACTATCTTGGTTGGGTCTACCAATAATCCTTCTTTGCAAATGGGTGTGCCCAAGTACAAGTTCCAAAGGGTATAGCAAAGATATACTTCTTGATGTTAAGATAGATGCTCAACTAGTTGCAAATCTCAAACATCAGCCTGAATTATCACATTGATCCTTGACTAACCCATAATTGATCCAATCATACACTATACATTAGTAAAAATAATATGAATAAAATCCTGAAATGCCTGCACAATTCTATGCACGAGAACACTATTGGCATTTTTAATCCAAAATGGCATATTGTTTAGCTATATTAAACACTTAAAATCCACTCAGTAGTGAAAATTATCTTCTCTTGGTCCTTTTAAATGCACACCTGATGATAAGAAAACCCATTCATTAAAGGAATATTCTCATGCCAAGCTGATTTCAAGGATTTATTCTATGAAAGCAGTGGGAAAAGTTCACTAACACAAGAAACATTGAGTTCTATGTAATCTACATGAACTCCTTATCCTCTCAATCCTTCTTAATGCTTATGTCCATGGGGCTTTGACCTGCATAAAATAGAAAATGTAATTGAAACGACTTAAAAATTCCATTTGCATCTTAATTTCATCAAATACATATTTCAATTAAGTTTTTTTAAAATCATAAATATAGCATTTTCACCACGGAAATTGTGAGGTTGAGTCTGAATGTCTTTATCCGATCGTACTATGAAAATGAAATGAATTTAATAATTCAATAGTCTAAACAAGATCATAATACAAAAAAAATAGGGGGAAAAGTGAAATCAAGTGTAAAAAAACCAAAGAAAATAGTACTGATATGTTTACAAGGTTTGAAAAAAATTGGCGTACATCCCCATTATAGGAAATGGGAATTTCATTCTATTCTATCCACATTTTAAAATCAATGATATCTAAAATGCTAATAGTCTTTCTTAGTGTCCCTATTGGTGCTATGGTCAACCTATGACTAATGATTATTACACACACAAGCACATAACACTACATTGGGTCCTTGTAGATGTAAAATTGGCAATGCTCAGTTTTAAGTCCACTGATGCAATGGCTCCTATGGATGTAGGTTCAGACCCCATTACATGCATGTTTCTTTTTTAGGATTTATAATCTATTTGAATTGAGGAGTTTTGTAGGTGGTATTTTTAATTGGGTTTATGGTACCATCAGTTGAACTGTGTGACAACACTATGATATATTCACATTATGTTGGAAGTTAACAACCAGTATGGATGATCAGCATTCTAAGATGTTTCGTAGATAAGGAGCATGTTTCAGAGAGGGTGATACAAGGTGCCCTAATCCTATACCTGACACCAAGTCTACATAGATCTACCTCTGAGTATAAATAATTTTAAGGTTATTTGATGCTTGTTCTGCCAATTCCAAAACATTGTAACTAGAAATCAATAGTAAGATCCAATTAAGGTAAGTGCCTTTACTTATAATAATTTAATTTCATAATTAAAAGATCAAATAAAGACTTAGTCATCCTTATATTTCATTTAGTAATGTCAAAAATCATAGCTGTACATTTTTTATTTTAATAAAATATAAGATTTTATAATTAACTTTATATGAAAAATTACCCCAAGACTCGAAGGTTGGTAGTGAAAACTTAGTCTTCTCTTTCTGATATTGTTTTCTCGATGCACACCTTGTCCAATTGTGATAACTTACAAAACCCATCTGTAAAAGAATATATCTCTGAGCCCAAAAATATCCTTCAAGTATTTATTCTATCAAAAGGGGTGGGAAAAGGATCTATAACACAAGAATGCATTCAGGGAGCTCTTTAGTCCACACATATCCTTATCCAAAAACTATCCCTTCTTAATGCTTATGAACCATTCAATTTATTCAATAGGCACAATTATTTCTAGACTTGAGCATCTTATCAATTTATTCTTTCACCTTTATGCACGTAGGTTAGGATTAATCCTATAAGGCCTCTTCCTATTCGGGTGCGTGCATTATTTCAACTTGATCTTCATCTCACCTAAAGAAGGATGTACACCTTTAACTCATGATATCCCTGTGGGAATAAGTCTTGAAAGTCACTCAAGAGCTCAATAATCTTTAATACTTCTTTCTCTAACCAATAATCACCAATAATGGCCTCCTTAGGCTCATCCTCTAGTAACGATGTTAACCTTCTTTCATCTTCATAGGATCATGGTATGCATGTGCCTTTTCATTTATAAAATCTATTACCTTGTATGTACCTTCAGTGTGGCTAACATCCAAATTTTCAAATTCCTCATCATCAATCATATATACCAATTTACCCTTTTCTTTTTCTTTCCAGGTGGACCCATTTATACTTCTTCTATGTTCCTCAAGATCAAGGCACATGCCTCAAGATCAGTTTCTCCAAAAAGTTCTAACATAAGCTCTTCAGACCTCAGTGCTATCCCCCAAAGTGATGCACCTCATTATCTGCAATGCTTCATGGACTGGAGGCTTAGTAGAAAAGTAATCAAAAGTTTGGATCATATTGTAGTCATCTCTTGCCAATTTGTTGTTTCTATTTTCAGCTCAGTGCATGGACATACCATGTGCGTGTGCAACCACACAATGTGGAGTAGAACTTATGTACCCAAAGTGATGGTGGTAAGGCCTCCTTACCCTGTGCCCATGATCTCTCACACTCATGGATGTAATGTGAGGTAGGGGACTTCCCATGAAATTCATGTTTGTGTAGGTACATTGCTTTGAGTAAACCTAGTAGAAAAGGTGATTCTCACTTCTTTCCATTCCAAAAGGCTATCTCTATGTGTCACCCACCAATGCGATGTTGTCCCACACAAGGTATAGACCAACATATTCCTTCTATCCCCTTCATTCTTCCACTGAGTCTCCATAGCACAAGAATGTATCAGGATTCCCTTCACCTAGTATACCTTGGTACCTGAGCTGAGCCCAAACGCCTCACCATGTGCAGTGTGATCATCCTAGTGACTCACCCTTTAACTTCATGTGCCTAACCATTTCATATGTGTCATGCACCCAGTTATCACAAGAAACACTAGTAGTGTCACTTACAGACTACATGTCCTCCCACTAAAGAATGCCTTCTTTTGATGGTTCTAGATTCTCTAGATTGTGCACCATCTGAAGCATAAATTCTATTAAGATCTTCTTCACTCAAGGGCTCAACATAAGGATCTTCCTTCTTTTCAAACATAGGTATAATCACATGCAATCCTCCTTGTTCTTAAAACTGATGTATCTCTTGTTAAAGCACAAATCAACATTGTTCGCATAACACCAAGGGTCACCCAAGTAATGTTGGAAATTTTTGCTACTTTAGAAAGCTCCAACACCTCAAAGTCTCCAAGTAAACTTAGCCCCCTGAATGATAATAGATGCATCCTTTAGTACCCCAATAGGAATTGCCTTATTTTTTTTTTCCATATACAACACATTCAAAGATGGTTGTAATGTAGGTCTTCCCATCTTATTCCATGCTTCTAAGAGTGAGTATATTTACCTCAGCACCTGTATCTATCAATATATTACTTACCACCCAACCATCAATTATTGTGTCAAGTGTGATCTCCTTGTCAAATTCATGGTTCATGTGGTGGTAGATTAACATGAAGTATCTATCTCTCGTGCTCAACTCCTACACACGGTACCTTTTCTCGAAAGCCATTCTCTCTAGTAATGGGATGATATTCTCTTGGCATAACATTTTACACACCTCCTTTAGATCATCCACATCCTTCTACGGAAGCTCAACATTCTTTGCATGCTCTCTTGCGCACCTTTATTCCTTTAAGAACTATATTTTACCTATGCATATCTCTAATGACTCCCATAGTCTCCTGGTATACTTCCTTCTGATGTGCCACATCTAGATACTTAGCATGTATCACTTCCTCCCTTGTTATAAGTGGCTTGGCCTTTAGAGGCTCATGCACACATGATGCCTCAGAACTGCATGTCATAACCAGCATGGGTTGTAACTCTAGATCAGTATTCTTAGGCATCCATTGATCAACATTCACACATGTGCACCTTGATCATCTTATTACCCTTTTCATTTCTTCTTGTTTTTACTCATGTGCTCATATAAATCTAGGAAATCCTCCAACTTATGTGACTTTCCACACTATGAACATGCTGCATTTTAAGGGTAATCTCATTGGTAATGATCAGGTGACCCACAAGTATAACAAGTTCCTCTAGTAAACCTTCCTCTACCACCACCATGACCTCTAACCACGATATCCTCCTTGGAATCCTCCATTCCTATTATCTCCATGGTTTTCCCTTCATCAACCTATATCCTCCTTGTATTTATTGCCTTATTATTCCTTATATCCACTCGCCACACTAGTCTGGCACACTCCCGTCTCAATGGCTTCATGGATGTGATCAATCAATCTACAGTTAATGGTGTCATGAGTATGGGACTTGTAAATCTTACAGTACATGGACACCTTCTTCTGGATCATGCGCTACAAAAGAGGGAAATCCCAAACATCATGGTTCAGGTGACAGACTTCACAATCTAGTAATAACATGCAATGCACTACTTGCATGGGAAATTATCTTTAGTATGTCCCTCCACTTCACAATCTGTGCACCATATTCCACTGCATGTCTCATGTGCTGAAGTTGGCAGAAATATTCTCCAACTATTTTTCCATGGCTGCAATTTTCACCTCTAAGAATGGGCTCACTCTAATATCAACACTTCCAACAACCTCAGTGTGCAAAGTGGCTTCCAAAGCCTCGCGTGGATCCACATATGTCTTATGAGAGAGTTTCTCTATGAATGGAGTCAACAATCCTCCAACAAACCATTATGCATGTTGACTAGGATGAATGTCATAGGACAACTTAGACAACAAAGTCTTAAAATGCATGTGTCATACTCCCGTACACTTTCAGCTAAACCCTTCTTGATGTCCTTGAGCATGCTGAATGCTTTGTTACTCAAATTTGGAATATGAAACTCTTCCAAAAATGTAGAATGCATAAAGCATCGTAATCCACCACAGTCTGATGTGGGTCATACTTCATGTACCATCTATGTGTGCACCCTTGTAGCGTAGTAGAAAACTAACTAGCCTTTTATCTGAAATTGTAATTCCCTTAGCACACAAAAGTAGCTCACACTTATGCACATGCTTATGTTACATCTTCAATACCTCTATACTCTGGTAAATGGAGATACATCTCATAGTAAACCTGAGGTGTCAACTGTAATGGTTGTTGAGGTTGATGTGGGGGTTGCTGGGGATGTGGGCCTTTTCCATCAGATCAAGAACTAGAACCTCCACCAGTATTTCCTCCTCCTGATCCACCTGATCCACCCGATCCTCCTACTATGGGTTGTGGGCTAGTTGACATACTTCCTTGTGTCCCAGTGGTGGTACTAGACTAGACACCAATGGTCTATGTGGTTGCAGCTGCTACTGTAGTACTTCCAACATGGTCTCTGTGCGCAACATTTTGACCTAATGATACACATGGGAAAACAATCTTCCAATAACACTTCCAAACAAATGGTGTTGACTATGATGCCATGGGTTATGCTACTAACTTTATCTCCTGAATTCAACACAAAGTGATATGTACTCATCTCCACTTGTTTACCTACACTAGTCTACTTTTCAATGAATACCTATAGATTTGGAACACCATGCACAAGGGCTAGGTGGATAGGTGGGTTCAGATGCATGCCTTGGGGTCCTCATTCTCTCCTCTAACATGCTCTCATCCGAAGCCGAAGGGGATTCTCTACTACGCTTGCCTAAAGTTGGGAGATCCTGATGATGTGGCTCCTCATATTCCATGAGAGCTTCAAAACCTTCACGATCCATCATCCTCCTCAACTCTAGTTCACCTCCTGAATCTCCCATTCATGTGTCATGTCCCTCTCTCACACTTCATTAAACTTGATACTGTCTTTCCTCTCTCTATCAACTTTCTACTACCAGGTCCACCATATTTCTCCACACCTGCTCCTTCCCCTACACACGGTGGGAGTTTAGCTAGCCATGGGTAGGTGCTCTAAATCCATAGTTTCTACTATCAAAATATTGATTGATAATGGTATAACATGCAAAATAAGATCCTCGGGGATCACGCAATAAATCTGAACTCAACTTCCTTTGGACACAAATACGTAGAAATAATGTACTCCAATGTATAACTACACAATACTCCAACCCACCAACGATCTATAACTCGTTCCACTCCACATCAGCAATCAATAAGATTTTGGTAATCCTTTTGTGTCTAAAGTCTCGTTGTATATCCCCAACACTTTTCTACTACATATGTTGCCACCACTCATATAATTCTACTAGGAAAGAAGTTGAAGAACGTCTCATAAAGCTCATGATAAAGGTTATCCTCTACCCAATGACGTGTATTGAAATCAGGTCCAGTGCTATATCTCTACGCAAACTGATCTTGACCATTCTCTACCCAACTTTCAATGCTCTCCAGAGTCAACTGATACGCCATCTACAAGAAACATCCTGGAAAATAGATTCAAAAGAGGTCCCGGACAACAGGAACCAAAATGTAGTCTTTTATTTCCCTCAATTGCTTATACACACTGGCACCTCACTCAGATAGATCTGAATGCTCACCTAAAGCACATGCGAAGCTACCAGGTCCCTCCTTTATGATGCTTGTCAAGATGTTAGCATGCAGATACATGTTAATATATAACCAAGTGTTCATTCAATCATACTTAAGCATTGCATACATTCAATTGGAAACACATGTAATAAGGAAACATACAGATTCAGATAACAATTAAGATCACTTACACCATGTAGTCACCATATTCAGACACATCAATTACCATAATCCATCCTCCATAATCCATTATAGAAAAGTATTACATAACATAAGATAAATACATCACCATAACTAGGCGCTGGAACATGTGCAACATCAAACCCTAAGCCATAAATACTCTTAGCTACTCATTCATGAACAATAGTACGTGGTCATGGTACCTAATACTAGAACATCCAATAGATATATATAGGGGTGGGGACTTTCCCTTCACTGCCTATGCATTCTCAAAATAGACTACATGCTCAAAATAGCCATGCGTACATTACATGCATGCTTTTCAAAATAGCTAATAATAGACATTCCTATAAATAAGACTAACTTTTATCATATTAATAGCTTGATCCATGCATGACCTTCCATCTTCACTTGTATGCACTTTATCCCAAAAATAGACTTTGTTTGGTCCTCAAGTCATTCTTATTTTCTCCTTTGCATGGTCCACACTCTAACATGCAACATCAGACTATCTCTCAGTTTTGGGAATTGCGAACTGATACAGACCTCTAGAGAAGGCTGACTTCTTCTACTTATTCCTAATTCTAACACTACTCCTAAAAAATTAAAGAAAATCCTAACCTAAACGTGCCAAGGGACCAGGGATAGAAAGAGATGTAGAAAAAGGGGAAATCCTAAGCTAATAAGGTGATAGCACCAGAAAAGGTCAATCACTCTCCACGAATGTGAAAGAAAGATGGAAAACATGATTTTATTGATCAAAATATGCACAGTCATTTACATTCATGGAGAGAGGGTGAAACAAATGCATGACAGAAGAGAATCACGTAGACCATGCATTACTCACACAAAAAACACATGAATTGGAGCCTGTAAGTGAAGGAAACACACAACCTAAAAAAAAAACAAAATAAAATTCCAGAAATGTGAACAAAGAGGAAAGGAAAAAATAAACCACGAGACCAAGGCAGATAACCACAAAACCCAATTTTATTGATCAAAATATGCACAATCATTTACATTCATGGAATAAGGTGAAAATACATTGCATATACCAAACTCAAGGTCTGAAACCCATGGGAAGTTGGCCACCATTTTGACATGATGTTGTTACAATAAAGAGGGATCCGTTTTAATAAGCAGGGCTCTTACATTTATAGAAAAAGGAGAGAAGAAGAATAGAAAGAGGGGAAAATTTGAAATCAAATTTCTGACCACAGATAGCAAGCAATAAATTCTCTAAAAATATGGGAGCCTCTTATTATTCGCTGCAGCACGCCATTTTCCTTGTTAGACAAAAGATGGGTGCCAATACTACATTAAATGTTGGTAGTTGCACCACCTAGAACTGTATCTTTTGCATGTTGGAGAAATATTACACCTTTACACATATATATCCTTGATAAAATTAAGAAATACAGTTTCCATTGCATGGAGGATGCTGAGAGTTTCCATTGATATAAGGTTTGTGAAAATCAAATCATCTGATCAAAAGATATGGTGATTTTAGTCTCCCACGGAAAACTGTCATTTTCCTTTTATATGTGGCTTTCTCTTTTCAGTTTTACATGGATTTTATTACCTCTCTACTTCATTCTGCAGCCTTTAGTGTAGCACAACCTTATATTGACACCTGCTGATCTATTTCCTTTGATTCGCGGTCTTCTTGATTTTCTTTTACCCGTTAGTGGCTTGCTAGAACATCCATGAACCCTTTTTCTTCAATCCACAACTTCCCTGACCTCTGGAGCATGCTCCAATTCTTCTATGAATATGTCTCAACTTTGACAGATTAATCTCCTTAAGCATAGATTTCTAAGATTTTCCCTTCACTCTATGGCATTCAATCTTTTTCCTGTGATTCCTTACTTATCTCTGCGACATACTTAAACTTCTATGCGGTCTTCATTCTAAGTTTGCGGCAGTCCAAGTTGTTCTATTTTTGTAAGGGGTGCAAAAATAGAGAACAATGGTTTATTTTAAAAATTATGCCTAAATTCCTTTGCAATGGTGTGGGCTTTTTGTATGGTGTCCTTCCTCCCCTCTTTCAAATATATCAGGGTTACTAAACATTATGATACATTACTCTTCTTTCTTAACAATGCTTTGGTTCTTCTCTCTCATCTTCAATATCAGGGTGTATGCACTCTACACTCTAGTTTATCCTTCAACACAACTGGGGATTGATCACCCCGATCCTTTGATAGCTCATAAATAAATTAAAATATCCAAATTACAAAAAAGAAAGAGCTCCTCCCTCCTTGAAAAGAATAAGTGTATTCCTTCCATGTTTTTCATCTCCTTTACTTTACGTCAATTTCAATTTGATAAAATTTACAAAAATTATTTACATTTGAGTCACAATTCAATTTCTGCTATGGATATTAGCTACACTCTATGTTACAAGTTTCATTATGGAGTATGTGACAACTAACACATCAGAAGATAACATGCACACATAGGTATGTTTTCCTTTAAACATGTGATTTTCCATTACACACTTAAAGGGGGCTACACATAGACACTCAAATTTGGTAGCATATCCAAGTTTGAAAATGAAAAGTTGGCTTTGTTCCATTGCTAAGACAATTTCTCACATTCTATACTCAATCAACACATATTGTTATCTCTCTTTTGACATGCTCATCCATACACCCTACTTTATCATCCATTCAGGAAATATTAATAAAAATTAGTAATTAAACCCCAATCATTATCCCTAAAATTTGGATTTTATCTTATTATCTACCAAGAAAAAATATTATAGATCAAAGCCATAGTGCACTATGGTCTTTCCTGAATTGTATGGTCCTACCCCTTTTTATCTCGTGACTCTATTTTCAATTTTATTATCTTACACGTGTCCTTTCAACTTCCAAAGGTTGACCTTAGCATGGCATTTCAGCTATGAAAGCCTATATAAGAAAGTCGATATCACTTTATAACTCACCTAACACTTTCATAAGCTCTTATTATAAATATTAACATAAAAACACTCAAGGATATCCTAAATATTCCTAAAATAGTTTCACATCATTTAGAGTATACATTACATCAAGTCTGAAGCATTCAAATAGGTCAAAGAGTCCAACTTCCTCCATTTCCAAGCATCCAAAGGTCCTATAGCCATGTTGTAGCAAGAGAAAAGTTACTCTAAGAATTTTCAAAAGTCTTCAAGGGATACAAGGGTTTATTTTAACAACTAAATAACACCACATCACACTACTACTGCATTGAGTACATATTTTACTCTATATGTATCTCGCTATCTTTATGTCAAGAGACACAAGGGCACACATAGAAGATTGGCTTGGATCACATTCACATTTGCACCTGAAATAATTAGTGAAACCCAAGAACCTCCTCAATTTAGAATCACTCCAGAAATGCAAGAAGATGCTACAAATAATAAGCAATAATAGAAACACAATATTGCCAATAAATAAGCGGTATACATAAAGAAAAAAAAAAGAGTTGTAGTCTAAATTTTCTTTTGACTATGTGATAAACATGTCTATAACAACCTCCACATGAATAGGCACACATGATATAAATGGTCAAGCTATGAGTGCAACTTATCCTAATCTAATCCTAAGAGGTTTGCAAAGTAGACTAAGTTAATAAAGTTTAAATAAAGATAAATAAAATTAAAATAAAAAGTGAATATATATAGATATTATACCCACACCCTCCATTATGTTATACTTAGGAAAGTTAAAAGTAAAAAAAATGGGTCCCGATAACTAGGCCTAATAAGGTACCAATGTACTAAAAGATCCCTCATAAAGCATAAAAAGGGATAAAAACCATAGCAAAAATCCTCCCTAAAAGAGAGATTAAAATTTGAATAATGAAGGAAGGAAGAAATCAAGAACTAAATAGTCAGGCTAAATGGTCAAGCTCCACATGAATAGGCACACATGATATAAATGGTCAAGCTATGAGTGCCACTTATTTTAATCTAATCCTAAGAGGTTTGTAAAGTAGACTAAGTCAATAAAGTTTAAATAAAGATAAATAAAATTAAAATAAAAGGTGAATATATAGATATTATACCCACACCCTTCGTTATGTTATACTTAGGAAAGTTACAAGTAAACAAATGGGTCCCGATAACTAGGCCTAATAAGGTACCAATTTACTAAAAGATCCCTCATAAAGCATAAAAAGAGATAAAAACCATAGCAAAAATCCTCCCTAAAAGAGAGATTAAAATTTGAATAATGAAGGAAGGAAGAAATCAAGAACTAATCCCCAGTAAAAATTTCTTCACCCCAAACATCAATCATAATTGAAGATAACGAGGAAATGGCAAGGGTTTAGTGAAGATGTTAAAAATCTTCTGCTTTGTAGGAAAAAACTCCAATATAAGAATTCCATCTTGGATGAGCTTCTTAATGAAGTGCATGTGGACCTTAATGTGTTTAATTGTTTTGATGCTCCATGGGGTTACATGTAATGTGAATGGCAATTTGGTTTTCACACCAAATAATATTGGGGTTGGTCTTTATAAATCTAAACTCTCTCAACAATTTACGAAGCCATAAAATCTCCTAGCTAGTTAGAACTGCAACTTGATACTCGGCCTCAATGGATGATAATGCAATAGTGGTTTGTTTCTTGTAATACCAATCATCATGACCAAAACTAAGGGGATAAAAAAATCTAGAAGTAAACTTTGGAGAATCAACATCACCATCCCAATTTAAATTAATGTAACACAAAATATGTGAAGAAGACCCTTAAGTGTATTAAATGGAAAAGTGTGAAATTACCCAAACATACGTCAAGATACACTTGGATGATTTCTAATGAATCTCATGTGGATCCTAGGAATAACGGGAGAAAAATTTAACTGCAAAGGAAATATCAAGATGATTATGTGTCAAGTACAATAGATAACTGACCATCTACTTATATAAAGTGGCATCAACACTAGATGAAGTGCAGGTAGCAGACAATGTAACTCATGACTAAAAATGTGTGGGTCTATGATTGCAATAAATTATGACAAAGTGATGAATTAATTAAGGGGAATACTTTTGTTGATAAATGGAGATCCCATCTAAAGACTAAATGATCTGTAACCCAAGAAAGTAATGTAAAATTCCCAAGTCTGTCATATTAACATGCTCTATCAAATTGTCTTGTATATCATGTATCATAGGATGGGAATTATATGCGAGGATTAAGTCATCAACATAGATAAAAATTATCAAAATTTAATCATCATCCCTCTAAATGTATATTGTATGATTAGAATAGAAACAAGTGAAACCAAAAGCAAACAAAAAATTGTCCATGTTCTCATACCAAGCTCTAGGAGCTTGTTTGATACCAAAGAGTGAATGATGAATCCTACATACAAGTGAAGAGTATTGTTCAAATCCATGTGCTTTATCCATATAAATATCCTCATGAAGATAACCATGAATAAAATCACTCTCCACTTCCATTTTATGAACTTACCATCTATGTGATGCAACTAGAGAGGGAACCAAGTGCACAAAATCCATCTTGGCAATAGGGAAAAATACTTTAGAGCACTCAATCGCCTGAACCCATGATAAACCATTTTCTACAAGATAAACCTTGTACTTTTCAATAAAAAAAATTGAATACATATTTGGTCTTGTAGACCCACCTACATAAAACCCAATTTTTTCCCTTAGGAAAAGGAACCAAATCCCAAGTATGATTCTTCATCAATGAATAAAACTCCTGTATCATAGCTTCATCCCACTCTGGTATGTCTACCACATCAAAAAAACATTTGGATTAGATGAAATACGTTAACCCATAAGAGTAACCCCAAATGTTTGTAAACGAGTGTGACAGGCGTTAGTAGGATCCTCTAAAATAAGCAGCCTCCTATCAAGTATTGTGGACCCACTTAGGAATAACCTATGTAATAAGATTTGGTGGGGTAGGATCAATAATGTCATAATCTTCAAAGAGGAAGGAGTCCTCAATAACTGAAGGAGTAAGTCAAGATGAAGAAAATGGACGTGAAGGCACTATCTAGGTGATATGTTCATCAAACTATACATCTTGATGAAAGAGAAAATCATGAGAAATTGGATCGAATAAGTAATAAGCTTTCACATCCTCAAAATAGCCAACAACAATGAATGATTTAATTTTCTTCTTCACGGCTTTATGTTTATCATCAGAAATAAACACAAAATCCTCACTACCAAATACTTTGAATGAAGAAACATTTAGCTTCCAATAGAACTAAGCCTCCTTAAGACTCATGTTTTGCACTACGTTGTGGGGCATGTTGTTTTGTATATAGTTAGCATAATTGATTGTCTTATCCTAATAACTAAGAGACATGTTCTTTGAATAAATCATATAATTTTACATCTCTCTCAAAGTCACGTTCTTCCTTTCAACAACACCATTTTGTTGAGGAGTGTAATGGAATTTGTACTAATGTTGAATATTATGTTGTGTACACAAGTGTTAAAATTACTTATTGACATATTCCCCCCAATATATGTGCTTATCATTTTTATAGAAAGTGACGACTTCTTCTCCAAAAATGCATTGAATTCTATAAAATTAGAAAACACTTTACTCTTATACTTTATAATGTATACCCATGTGCATTGTGAGAAGTCATATTTAAAAATGAGTAGATACTTAGCCCTTGAAAATAAAAGTGTTGGAAATGACATGAGGTTAGTATGTACCAATTCAAGGGGATCCTTCATTTGTTTGGACTTTCCTTTGGGAAAAGGGTCTTGATGTTTTTTTACCAAGTACACAACTTAGAAAAATACCATCAATGACCCTAGGAAGACTGAGTACCAAGTTTTTTTTATCTCAATTGCTAGAAATATCTATATTGTAATAACTCATAATATTCATGCCATAGTTTTATCAAAGAATCATCATGAGCAATAAGGGATGAACCTAAAGAAGAATCCAAAACATAAAAAAGATACAAGTATGAACTATGATCTGTAACTCTTAAAGTAATTGTCAGCTTGAGATACTACAACTCTAGGATCATTACATCATGAGTAGAGAACTCCACAATATTTCTAGAGTGACAAATATGACACACTAAAAGAAGATTATAAAAAATATTAGGAATAATAATAATTGTTTTGAGGAATACATATTACAACTCAATTATTCATGAACCTAGAACATCTATATGTGAAGAATTCCCAACTGTAATTTGTGAAATAGTTCTAGTAGTAAGATACATAAGATGATCATGTGATTTTTTCATGTGATGAGAAGCACCTATATCCAGTATCTACTATTTGGAGAGGCAATCAATGTTCTAGCTAAAAGTATATTCCCTTTGCCTTTGGGAGAATAATTAGCAGAGGAAGAAGAAGAGATAGTGAGATTTTTTTTCTTTATTTCTTCTTCTAAGGATTCCATTCATTTCCAACACCTATTTTTAGGATGAATAGGTCTATTGTAGAAGGGAAATTGACCAATAAACTTATTCTTATTTATATAGGTAGAATCATTGGATTAGAAAGTGTAGACTCAATGGATTTAGATTTAGAATTAGATTGAGTGGAATTTGTCTTTAGAGGAGGTTTTGAATTTATCTTTGGCTTAAATTTTCCTTTGGTTGAGTTAAAAAATAATGCCTTAAAGATAGGTATGACTTAAATTTGAAAAAGTTTGGATTTCTACCTAGTGAGATGTTCATAAAAAAATTGAAGTGAAGGAATTTTGAAATCAATTACTTAAGGCATCTATGAAGGAATATAAGGTAGAGAAAAAGACCTGGAAGAGACCTTTTAACTTATAAAAAATTAGAAATATACACTCATCATTTGTTTTAATTTTTCCACAACCTTTCAATTGGTAAAGTATGGATTTGAACAAGGCTAGAAAGTATTCAATGGAAGAGAAGACACTAAGCACAAGGGAAGACAACTTAATATCCATTTGTAAGGCTCTAAATTCACTAAATTTACCAAATAGTTTTTCAAGCTTTTCCCATGCATTTTTTTTGTGTTTTACAGTCCATAATATGAAATATCAAGTTATTTTTTGTATTCATGCCAATAAGTCTAATGGATTCATCAAGTTTGTTTGAATACAAAAAATATTCATATTCCTTAGTGGATGCTGGTTGTGTAATTGAAAAAATACCATAAACATTTTGATTGTAATAATAGTTTCATTATTTATTGCCAAGTATGGTATTCGTGTAGAGTTAAGGGATCAATTTGGCTAGATTTAGCCACTAGTGCAAGGAAATGAAGAAATTCGAAGGAATTGTAACAAAAGAAAGAGACAAGAGGAACGTAAAATGTGCCTTGTAACCCCAAAAAATTATATTAAGATCAATAAACTGATACCCCAAAAAATTGAAGTGATACTTTATAAGTAATGTGACTTATAGATCAAACATAATCAATAAATTATAAAGTTATGCTAGGAGTAGAATCTTAGTATAATATGAAATAAAAATGAACCCGCCATTTTTAAGCACATGAAAAAAAATGCACTTTTAAAAAAACCGGCTTCTTAATACAACACATGAATCAAAAAATATGGTCAGTTGAAAGTATAGAAACTAGGTCAAAACAAGAATAGTCTACAAAAACTAATTTTTTTCTTATAAAATAGGCCACCAAAAGTTAGAAAACACTACTCCAATATGTAGATCATGAAAAAATTCAAAATTTGACAAAAAAAACTTTGTAGGCTTTCTGGAGTAGAAAATAATCCTCTTGAAAAAAATTACTCAAAAACTGATGCTTAATGGTGTAGGATATGTGAAAAAATGTACATGGGGCTAAAAAAGATATTTTTAAGGTCATATGAGGGATAAAATAAACAACTGGGGGATAATTAGGGTGCAAGGAGATAATTGAGAGACTTGGGAGGGTCATATGGGTGATTAATGGCTTAAAGAAGGCTCTTGAGGCTATGCATGTAGCATAAAGGATTTGACCTCTAGAACTCTTGGCAGCTAATGCCTTATAAATAACAATTTACATCATTCCACTTATCATATTTCAATACTACAATTTCAAAAATTATCTTTATTAAATATTAAGCATAAACATGTGCATTTTAAGGGTTGTCCAAACATCTACAAACTTGAAATGGACACTCTAGGAGCATTGAAAATACAAATAAAAAAAGCTTGGAATTTTTGGAAAGCTCATGAAATGAAGAGTTTGAAAATTAGTGAGTAGAGCCTCTCACCTACAATTTTTTTTTTTTTTTTTTTTTTTTGTACACCCTACTTTTTGGGTTTTTCCAATTGAAGGAGTATGACTCTAATACCTTGAAAGAATAGGTGAAACCTAATAACCTCCTCAATTTTGAATCAATCCAGAAATGCTCGAAGCTACTACAAATAATAAGAAATATTAGAAATATAGTGTTTCCAATAAATCAACTAATTATATTTAATATCAACAAGCTTACACTTTACAAATATACGTGATATATAGAGCAAAATCAAGAGTTATAGTCCAACTTTGCTTTTGACTATATGCTAGGAATGTGTGTAAAAACCTCACATGGATAGGCACACATGAGATAATTGGTGAAGCTATGAGTGCCACTTATCCTAATCTAATCCTAGGACGTATGTAAAGTAGACTAAGTCAACAAAATTACAATAAAGCTTAAATAAACTAACTAAACTTAAAATAAAAGGTGCATCTATATAAATATTGCACCAACATCACATACACTAGGATAAATTTACGAGGCTTGATCAAACTAAAGGGAATGTAGCGTAACACTTAAATTGGTATGGCAAGGGTTGACCACCAAGGGTAGTCTAGCCTCACCCACACATTGAGTTCTCCTTTTTTTATCTAATGATTTGATGAAGGGTATTACAAGTATCTAGGTTTTTCACTTGTTGCATGTCATTATAGGTTTTTTTTGAGGTTGTGTGAAATAGAGAAACATACAGTGATGAAGGTTTCTAGACAAGTGAAGGAAATAGAAAGTTACAGAACATCATTTCAAATAGGTCTAAGACCATACAAAATAGGGAAGAGTTGTATGGTCCTGGAAAAAGAGTTTCTAACTACAATATTAGAAACAAAGCATCTTCAAGTTTAGATCATCTTATTTACCTAGTCTACACATCCAAATATCCTTTTTTCCACTATATACAATTAAGTCTCCATCTCCTTTTATGTTTTTGAGTTATCGTTATATTCTTTATCATTAGTACAAGTATTAATGAATTATTTTGATTATACATGGTTAATTAATAATTAATTAATTCAAACTAACCCCCTGTAATGAACCCTTACAACATATATATGTTAACATCTTAATAATATAATGTGTAGAACAATATATAAGATGTAAGGGTTTGTAACAAGAGGTTATTATGAATAAATTAGTTTATAATTAACCATGCATAATAAAAAAAATGCATGAACACTAACAAAAATAATAAATGATAGAATGACAGCCAAAATACATAAGAGGAGATGAAGACATAGTTGTACACAAAGGATATCTAGATGTGTAGATATGGAAAATAGGTTGATCTAAGACTGGAGATACTTCATTTATGAGACTAGAACTAGAAATTTCCCTGGTGTAGGATTGTACAAATATTATATGGTCTTTCCCTTATTCTATATAGTTTTGAATAATATGTTACAATTTTGGACCTTATTGATGTGAGCGGTTATAAATTTATATTCCCTTTTCTTGTTTGAAAATATTCTTCGTTGTATATTTTTCTTGTTCACACAACCTCAGTACAAGATGCAATGTTTTGTAACAAGTATAAACACTAGATACCTATAATACCATTCATCAAAGCATTATATTAAAAAGGAGAGATCAGTGTGTGGTTATGTTGGACTACCTTTGGTGTTTAACCTTTATTGAACCAATCCCCTCCATTCAGCTGTTGATCAGTTGAATGCCCTCAAGGATCGAGCTCTCCATGCCTTCAACTTCTTTGCTGCATGCGCCCTCCTCGTGGGCTGGTCACTCTCCGGGTCATTCTTAACAGCCTTTTGTCCTTCGTTTCGTGGTAGCTTCCCTTGTCTCTGCGTTCTCTTCCTCTCTCAGTTATTTGCTCTTCTTTTCCTCTTCTTCCTTCGTCTTTCTCCTTCTCCTTCTTCCTTTTTTCTTCGTGTTTGTAGGGTTGGGGTCCCTATCCCCACCGGTTCATAGCTCCGGTCAAAAGCGTTTACCAATAAAAAAAAAAAACCTTTATTGAACCAATCCAAGTGTTGCACTACATACCTTTGAGCAGGATTAAGCCTCATGAAGTTATCCCATGTGTATATGTAAGTGTGAATGTGATATAAACCAACCCTCTATGAGTGTCATCATGTCTCTTGAAAAAAATATAATGGGATAAATATAGAGTAGATAATGTACCCAACATGGGGTAGTAGTGTGATGTAATGTAATTTAGTTGTTAGACTAAATTTTTTTGTCCCTTGAGACATTTGACAATGATTTGAGTGACTTTTCTCTCACTAAGTTGTGACTCTAGGAAATTTGCATGATTTGAAATGGAGGAATATAAACTCCTTGATCTAGATGAGTGCTTTAGAATTATAGTAGTGGATGCTCTAAATTATGCACAACTAATTTATAAAGACCTGGGAGATCCTTAAGTACCTTTGGATTGATATTTGTAATATAAGTTTATGAAAGTGTCACGTGAGTGATAAAGTGACATTGACTTGCTTATATAGCCTTCCACATGTGAAATATTATAATAAGGATGATCCTATGATGATGAAATGACGTACTTAGATATTCAAATTGAAATTAGACCTAGAAGATGAAAGGGAACAAGACTATATAAGTCAATCAGGATCTGTAGCCCTCTCTATCCCAAATTGTATGGTTTTTCCTAGTCTGGCAATGATGTGAAATCAAGAGTTTTGGAATGAATACTAGATTATTTTACTACTTTGGTTAATAAATAATTCTTGAATGAACAAGAAATCAAAGTATGAAGATGAGAAAGTCAAGGCAAAGCTAGAGAGTTGTGTTGATTGGAATCAGAATGTGAGTATTTATCTTAGTAAGGGAAACATAACAAAAAATTTCATTGCCAAAGGATAAGTTACTAAATTTGAGTGTCTTCTTTTCACCCCCCATTAATGCATAATTGAAAATTTATGCTTAAAGGAAAAACATACCCAAGTGTGCACTACTTTGTCTTCACTAAATAGTTTTATTTTGGTGTATTGGTGTTGGTATGTTCCATGGTGAAACCTACAATACACAGTCTAGTTAATGTCTATGATAAAAAATAGATTGTACCTTAAATGTAAATAATGCTAGTAACTTTTATAAAATTAAACTTGCACTTTAACTGATGTAAAGTATATGAAAAACATAGAAGGAATAAAAATGTTCATTCTACAGAGGGTGGATCTCCCATTCTTGAACTCTATTTTGGAGATTTGGAATTATTTCTCAAATGTTGAAGGATTGGAGGTGATTAGTCCACACTTTTATTGAAGGAGAAACTGGAGTGTGGAGTACATGCACCCTAAAACTTAAGAGGAGAGATAAGAACTGAAGTACCCATTAAGAGAGAATACCATGTGATATAATCTTTAGTAACCCCAATATATTACCCTACAAATGTGAAATAGGAGAGGAAAGACTATGTATGAAGAATTTATCCACTTTAATACCTTCCATAAACCCATAAACCACACCATTTTAGACGGATCTAGGCCCAATTTTGTAAATAAAGAACAAATTTAAAAAGGAATATATGCATCATGACCCCACTACATGTTGTATAAATGAGACCGAGTATGTAAATTGTGAAATAATGTAGAGGAGAAGAAGGCCCATGTCCCCAAATCATGTTCTTATAACTTTATTTGAGTAGTGTAATAGAGAAAGAATGAAGTACTCATGCCCCCTGCATAATGCTCTAAATTGTGTCATATGTGTCTAATTATGTACCAAAAGTTTGTAAATAACTAAAAGAATGGGAAAGTATTGAAAATTTATGAGAATTTTCCTCAAAGTCGGGAACATCTAATAATGTCAAGACTGTACTACAATTTAGAAAAAAATGTGTACGATTTTGACCAATATTGATTTTTCCCACTTTTTGGTATTTGTACCTATTTATGAGTATTTTTACCGTATTAAAACCTATTCATATGACATATAATCTACCTATAGATGTAGAATTTATCTTGATGAATGCCCCCTCTTCTGAGGCGTATGTGAGGCATTTGAGCACACAACTCAAAAAAAAAATATGTGAGCCCATGTCAGATAAGTCTAATAATATATGTTGGATCACATGAAAGGATGGAATGGTGGCCACTATGGGGGAGTATGTACTCAAAATGGGTTTTGTATGGTGGAGACCATGGTACACAAATAAAGTAACACACGATATACAAAAAAAACAAGAGTAACAATAATACATGTGTATAGAAGTAAAAATAATAATGGATTCATAGATAATGAAGCTAACATAAACAATATCATAGAGAAGAGGAGAAGTAAGGCATAAAACTACAAACATGGTCTCACAAGACAATCATAATAGAAATCACTTTAGGTTGTAAACAAATAATAAAGCACATACACGAAATATAGACATTTAGCTACAAACATGGGATACCCAGAGTGTCGCAAAACAATCAAGGCACTCATGCTGCATGTAAAGAAGCAAACACATGGTTAAGAAATAAAGTAGTCAAGTAAACAAGTAGTAAAGTAAGTTTGTAGTCCACATAAGCAAGTAATGAAGGTAAATTAACAAACAAGGATAAACAATGGTATTGAAAACATACGTAGAAAAATAGGTTAATGTTGCATAAGACACATGTGTTAGTCATGTCATCTCAAAAGATAACATATACAAGATATATGTAATCAAATGTAATGAGTAAGTTTAAAGAAATTGATAATGAAACAAAAACACATGTATAGTGTAGTAAATGCCTCCAAAGATTAATGTTAGTAGGAAGGAACTAGGCTGACACTTGTCATCATGTATTAATGTGTGTGTGTGTCCTGTGTCAAGATCAATATACCTCATGACTGCATGTGTATAAAGAGAATAGAGAAAAATATGCGATCCACCAAACCAATATGACAAACAACATGTATAAACTAACAAACTAGCCAATCAAGTTATGTGTTAAGTCACGATGTTATAGTTTTGTGAATATTTGAATGTTTGTGTAGTGTTTTGAAATAAATATATATGAAAGGGAGTAAAACAAGAGCATTAGAACTAGGAGAAGTAGAATGTGTACTAGATTGGTAATTAATATTTGTGATTAGAGTATTCTATGTCACAAGAATGAACTTATTTGATAGGGATTTTAATTTATTCATGACATTAATTGTGATTGAATTGGTTTTATATATCATGTGATGAGTAGGTATATTGTCATAAGTATAATCATAAATATTGGAAGTATCACCTTTGCCAAAGTATGTATGATCATATATAGTACGAGGAAACATATTCTTAAGAAAGAAGGAAGGGAGATCATTCTATGCCCCCGAGTATGTGAGAAGGGATCATTCACTGGTGAATATTATGTGACCATTGATAGAGTAACATGACAAATCCATTAGATAGAGAAACACTTCAGGAAACATATGTCATAGAACTATAGTTGTAGAATGAGTAAGAATAAAGCGATATTTATACTATGAGTCTTCCAATATAAGTAAAATCCCAACTAGTATGAGGGGGAATGGATTTGATTTTAGAATGATCAATATGACATGATTTGGGACCATCATAGATAAGACAAGAAACATAAAAAACAAAGGGATTAATAGGCACTTTGTGCAAAGGCTCATTTTGTATATCAATTTTCTCATCATCATTGACATTAGTATCAATGGCATATTGTATAGTGGGGTTAAAATTTAATGTGTGTAAATGTTCATTTGACATATAAAAATCCTGATAATTACAGTCAGAGTAATCAATATCAAATTTATCACGTTCTTTAGAATGGAATAATAATGGTAAATTAGTATTATCAGTGATTTTTTCTTCATGTTTCCCCTATTGGGTACATGTGTACACTCTAATTGCTATATAACAATGTGTCGTGTCTCTAATTCAAGTTTGGGTTGCTCACATTGCTTCCATTGCAATGTGTCTTGTGCAAATTTCTATTGTGGGACACATATTGTTTTTATTTAATTTTACACAATAACATGGTGTAAGTCTTGTACTAATATTGATTCTATTCAAGGAGTTATTTCATTCTTATCCTCCTTGTGAATAGATGGATCTTATAGTACAGATGGAGTTAGATCATTTGGTATAACACTATGCTCATCCAATATAGTTGTGGTAGCTTTAGGTAACCATTTAGACTTAGGGACTTGAGATTATTGCATAGGAGATCTATCAAAATATCGTGTCTCAAAGAAAATAAAACCCATACTCTTAATTTTTTGGATTGTTTGTTGTAAATCATAACAATCATTATCAGGATGTCTATTAATTTCATGACAATTACAAAATGATTCACCTTTGAACTTTTTAAGCCTATAAATGGGGTAGTGATGATTAGGTAGCATAGTGGTTAACCAGTTATCAAGAAACTTATATAAAATATAGAAATATGGGCTTTATCAATGCTCATGGGACTAGGTCCCTCTGCTTTAGAATGGGGCAACTCCCATTTATTGAAAAATGGAAACTGTATACACCAATCTAAACTTTGGGGTGGTCATAGACTAGAGAATGTGTAGAAACACCATTGTTGTAACTACAACATATGAGAAAAGGGAGATTTTTTAATTTAGAGAAGAGAAAATGTAGGGAAAGAAGCTAAAATGAGGAGGGAGTTATGCCAACAGGTGTATCAAAAAATCCATTAACTAATAACTTAGAGAAATATTATATCTCAATCAAAAGAAATAGGAAAATACATACACTAATTAAGGAACATGAAATAATAGCAGAAATTGACACAAATGTCAACCATTGATTTTCATTTCATTACAATCGGTATAAAGTCCTATTTTTCCTTACAAAATTGATTTTTGTTTGGGTGAGTATGAAGAGAGAATGGAAGAAAATATTTGTGCAAGAATTAGAATAATACAACATGCTTTAGAGAGAAAAATTTGATCCCAGGTTAGAATAAAGAAGCCATCCCAATATATAACTTTCCTACATAACTTTTCAAATTCACCTGTGACCCTTCATATTCCAAATTAAAATAACTTACTTTTCCTTATTTTAAGAAAATCACTTTTACAATGGAGGAATATGAGGTCACCTAAGTGAATAAGATGAAACAATAAAAAAATACATCTCCCAAAAAAGAAATAGAAATCACTTAAGTGAGTTGGGTCACGTTTACAAAAGTGTTATTTCCTCACAAAGAAATGGAAAGAAGGGAGAGGTAAGAAGAGAGTATAAGAAGTCATGATGTTAATGGAGATCTAGAAAAGGTAAATCCTTGAATGAGCTGAACTGGAGAGATCTTATGGCCTTTGATTATTGAATTGAACCTGGATATTTCATTTGGGATTTATATCTTATGAGGGATCTCGGTGTTCACTAGAATGTACAACCAATGGTCATTTACTACTTACATCATCTTACAATGATCTAACCATTTTTTATTTTTCCAACTGCACCAAAAATGGCATCGCACACTTGGGAAAGAGTTTCCATGAGATGAACACCATAGTTTAGTGGATCAGAAAACTCTCCTTTGATGATATTATAGAAGTGTTCATCGAGTTGTTATACTATTATCTGACTTGAATGCAATGATGGGAATCTCATATTATCCACGTTGGCATTAATAGATTCTTTAATCTCTGGGCCTCGGTTGATGTGAGTAGGTCAATCTTCCAAGGCTTCGTGAATTTCTCACACCCTCCACTCATTTGTATGGTTCCAATTAAGAGAATATTTATCTTATTAGTTTACAGACACTTTCTTTCTCAGTGTCAGTGAGAATCATATCTTGAATGATCGATAGGAGTTCCTTCTAATGATCAATTTCACCTTTAACTGTAATGAAGATACTTTGTAAATTTTTAATTGACATGACAAAACTTCTTGGATCTTGATAATCTCAGGGAGAATATCACATCCTTTCTGCACAACGAAATCTATCCATGCTTTAGTCATCCTTCCCATCTTGTTAAAATGTTGAGATTCTTGAACTGTATGTAGATTAAACTTACTCAAAAGAGTAATTAAATTGAAAGGAATGAGAGGGGGAGATTTAGGATCCAAAAAAGTGTGGAAACATGTTGTTAGAGCCCACACGTGTTTTTCCAATTTCTCTCGGGTCTTCTTTTCTTTTCTTATTTGAGTAACTAGCTTTATAATGGTTTGTTCAAATTTATGAATGTATCACTCATATCCCAATTCTCCCAGAAGAATTATATTCATTTCATAATCATCCATATGCATATGAGCTTCATCCTTATCAACCATAAGATTGAAAATCTCAACAAAATAGGACCCAAAAGAATCCATCATCAACCAAGAAGTGGTTTTGGCCTTCTAAGGGGTATAAGTGAGGAAAAAAGCTCTTGGGAAAGATGGACCATGGGAGTTTTTTCCTTGGATAGGGTATATTTTCATTTAATTATGAGGTCTTCTACCTAAGAGAAGGTAGGTACAACATAAATAGGTGAAGCAAGAGTTGTAAGACTTGTTGTGGATGTATGAGGAACCATGGCTTGACTTGAGACAAGGGATGGTTCATAGATGACACTAGAGTGAGATTATAGTGAGGTCATATGGGACTAAATTTGGTAATAAATTTGTTTCTTGGAGGACTTTGGGTGACTTTTGGATACTGACATAATGAAATATCTAAGTTAAGAAGACCTGGGTTTTTCTACCTTATGATTGATAACTTTCTACAAGGATACTCATGATGATAAAGTGGAGGAAAAACCTTATGAGGAACTTGTACTTCAATAGAATCACCCTCATCCCTTAGGATACTTGGATTATTTACATAAAATTTGGTCATTGACCTTTTAATTTTCTTGTAGGAGGATGGTGGTGGTTGGTGACTGTCTAGAATAATAAACACAACCAACTTCTTAACAAACCACTTCTTTGATATTTGTAAGACAATTGTTGTTTGGATTAAAATGTCTATAGTCTCTACCACCGATCAGTCCACTAGTGCTATAGGAGTTTGATGAATTTATTTTATGTATCCAAGTTCATAAATGTTGTTGAAATCATCGACGAGTGCTTTAGCTACCCATTATAGGTGGTAGTCCCTCATATGTTGAATTGTCATCCTCAGGAAATATCTTTGTTGCACTTCAATTTCATCCACACAATATTTCCGATAATCCTTAATTTCAAGAGGATGATAGATAAAAATCCTTTTACCTTATGCTCTTAGGTGTTTTTTTACTATCAAATAGGTTCCTCACAGTGTAAGCTTGCAAGTTGAATGATCCCAAGGAAGATTCATTGTTGTGAGCGTTTGTAGTAGACTTGCATAAGTATATTCCCAAGTGGATCAAGAATACGACACCTTTGATTTTATTTTCTTTACGTTTGAGGTGAACTTGAGATAGTTGTTGGTATAGTCTGGTGAGATAAATCTTATCACTCAGGTACCATGGAATCTGTAAAGGAGTGTTATCAAACCCACCGACTCAAATGTAGGAGAAGGTTTTGAACAAAATGAAGTAAATCCCCTATTTCATGACTAGTTCATAGGCTTATCTTGATAACATCTTGTTCACATTCTCCTCCAATATTCTAACAACTAACATAAAGAAGGCATCATTAAACATGGAAAAGTGTGGCTTATGATGGAAAATCTTAAGTTGAGGATGAATATGGTATATCGATGCTAATGCATGGATATTTATCTCAAAATAAAATCCTAACAAACTTTACAGGGATGAAATGATGTACACCAGGTAAAAATTCAAGGTGAAATTCTTAGTCATCTCCAAATTAATCAGTTGCTAATGTAAATTTTCACTTATGATTTGACCCTAGTCCATCATTTGGGTTCCATCCATTTTCATCAAAATGAATTGAGACATCCATGACGAAATATTTGGTGGAGGCTTCTCCCATTAGGCAATTCAACATGACCATGCAGTTCAATATATTTTCCACAAATTCAAAGTGAGGGAAGGCCCTAGGAAGATAAAAATACTTCAAAGAATATTTCATCCAACATCTAATTGTCAAGCCTTGAAAACAAGATATGTTCATATCCCATTCTATCAAAGCATCCTTCTTGCTCAAAATGAGCACATTTCTCGACCACAAGATGCCAAGTCATCTGGATATTCCTTCGGGAGTTAGGATGGTCAAAATGGAGCCATCATCAACATTTATTTTTTGATTTCCAGGTTTATAATTGTGAGAATAGGTACAAACAAGATCAATATCCTGGAGGGACAACAGGAAACCTGTAACTTGATGCAAGCCACTGTTGAATATTTCGTATACAAGCACACTTCTACTTTCTTCCTCCATCTACCTTCGCATGTCATCAAAATCCATATGATCAACATTTCTATCTCCTATGTTTGGATACTTAGAGAAAATTTCCTCATATCCCTCATACTTTAACTTCATGTTTGAAAGAATTAGCACAATATAATTATCAATGGAGAACCAACACATGACAAGAAAAAAATTCAAGTTTTTGAAGGTTTCCACGAGTTTTTAATTGAGGTTTACAACTGAAACATGAATTTGATCAATCCAAGATCAATAATAAATAAAACCAAGCTTAAATGGATTCAAATTAAAGATATGGGGAAGGTAAAATCATGTTCCAAATTTGAGACAATTCCTTAGTTGGAATCAACGGGTAAATGGAAAAAGGATTTTATGCACAAGTTGCTTATTTTTGAAGGTTTCAAAGGGATTTTAATGGAGTTTCAAAAAAAATATGAACTTGATATATATATGATCAAAACTCAATTAAACAAAGCATAAATGGATTTTAGTGAGAGGTAAGGGGAAATATAGATCAGCTCCATTGGAATCAACAATAAAATACAAAAAGGATACTGGGCACAAACTATTTATTTTAATGGATTTTGGGCTTAAAAATGAGTTGGATCATTAAAAATTAAATCCTTAACCTCATCACGCATGAAAGGATTCAAAATAAGGGCGTTTTCAAGGTAAATCTACAATGAAAGTCTCAAATGGTTTTCTTCATTTGATCTTTAGGGATGAACAAATGGATTTTAAATAGAGCTAGGGGAAAATGGTCATTTCCAGCAGCAGATTTATAATGAAGATAAAAAATAAAATAAGTGATTTCAGCCCATGAATGCAAGATTAGCTTAAATGCATTTTCAAGGAGAATAGTTTAGTAAAGTTTCAAGCTTTTTCACCCATAGAATCTGTGGTAATGCACAAAATAGTGGGGCACAAAGCTGATTTTAATGGAGTTTGAGAGCATAAAATCAATGAAATTTAATTTTTCCCCCCTTTCACTTTATCTAATTTGTTGTTGGTATTCTTAGAGGGAAAGTTGGAAGTTTGAAAGATAACTTAAGTGAGGGAGATTTGATGCAGAGAATGCAAAGTGAGGATGCAAAGTGAGTTTTTCCATCTCCTCATCCAAAATACACACCAATGAGAGGGATGCACACTTTTTCTATGTCACTTACATTTAAAATGTGCACAATGTACCTTGGGGTCTCCATATGGGCACATATTTGCTTGGGGGAGAGTTTGCTCCACAAAACAAGGAGAGTGGGGTGAAATTTTGACTTTCAGTCAAACCAAACCAACCAATGAGGATGATGCACACATTTTAGAGTATAACTTATGCATATTCCACTTAAACAATGCACACAAATAGGATTAATTCACTTAACTTGTGTTGATGTCATCACCCTAATGAAGAAACATAACAATAAGTAACTTTTTGAGCCAAAACTAAAACTTTGAGTTTCTGAGGAGTATAATACATGATTTTGACTGAAAACTACTCAAAAATTTCATTTCAAACAATTTCAAGAGGTGAAAATACATCATTTTTGAATTTTAATCCAATTCAACCTTTTAGTGTAATAAGGAGCAACATTGAATTGAGTCACTACTAAGACTGAAGAGGAGTTGGGGAAAAACCAATACTTTTTCCATGAAGAGGCTTCCATGATATTCCATTTGATCATTTGTTTTCCTTTTGAATCCAACCGGGACTCTTGAAATTTCCATTCGAATATGACCTTTCTCCGCATAGAAAAAAAACCTTCTTCACAAAAAGCGCAAAGAGTGAATGCTTTCCCAAGACTAGTCCAAAGCTTCCACAATATGACCTAAACCATACCAACACGCATTTAACTTGGAGATATTTCTAATGAATTCAATCATAATTCCTAAAACCACATAGAGCTCACCCAACACTGCCTAAAATTTGACACTTTCAAAAGAGTAAAAACTGAAAATATTGACCAAGACTCTTAAAAGAGACAAATTTTTCTTTGGGGTTTTCATGTAAAATGCCTACAAATTTTACATACCACTAAATATCATGTTGTCTAGTAATATTTTCAAACCAAAGAGGTGCTTTCTGATGTGGTTGACTTAGTATTAGATATCGATTTCTTATAAAATATAAATGATTCCATCTATGTGGTATTTTCACTTCACTTGAATGAGAACATCTATCATGCATATCAGTTTTATAACACTTCCTTCCTTTAGCCCAAAAAATATATTGATCACGATGCATAGAGACAAGATTTATATGGGCATTTAAGGAATCGTTTATATACGTTATCTCATGTGCTTAAGTGATGTGATCTTGGTACACGTAGTTTGAATGTGTACTTGAAAGTCATTTTACAAATCTTGAATAGTTTGCAAGATAGACTTGTAAAGGCTATCAATTCTATAACCATCTAGTAATGAAGGATCCATATGATATGACATATTATCCTTAAAGATTGATTCACACATAATATAACCATAAGGAACAAGGAAATACCAACATTCAATAAATCATACAATCATAGAAGATAGACCCAAAAAATTGATGACCAGAGATTAATAGTAATGCCAAAATTAGTAATAAAGGTAGGTCCATAAGTGATTTTTATCAAGAAATGACATTCATTAAATTAATAAAATGAATATTTTTCAAAGCATAAAGTGAAATTTATAAAACCAAGAGAGATATTTTAGGATACTAGTTTGATGGACAAAACATCTAAGTTATTTTGAAATAATTGTGTATTTTTCTAATTATGTCCTTATTACTTAAAATAGTAATTTGGAAATTCATAAATTTTGCTATAAATTAGGAATAAAAAAGATATGTTTTCATTGGGTATATAAAAATACATAAAAAATATCAAAAGAAGTTTAAATTAGATTATTAGAGTCACTATTTATAGATATAGCTCAAAATACATGTAGTACCAAAAGTGATGTTTAACAAAAAATTATAGTCACCAAAGTAATAAAATGACAATGTATTGAAATAAAGGATGAAGTTGAAAAAAAACAAGAGAAGTGTTTTATGATCTAAAAAAGGGGAAAGAAATCCTCCAAGGAATTTTCAAAAAGTTGTATATTTTTCCTATTTTGCCCTTATTACTAAAAATAGAAAATGTGATATTCTAAAAATTGTGATGAAAATTAGGCCAAACAAAAAGATATTTTCATTTCTAAAATTAAAGAAAAACCTATGAAGGATTTTAGAATAGAGTCATTAATTGTTAGATATGTAATGAAAGGAAATTTGGCCAAAAAGAAGCCCTACAAAGAGACTGAAAAGAGGAGGACCAACCATACAACCCTAAGGAAACTTTTGAAAATTAGTTTTAGATCATTTAGTATAATGAAATAATAATTAAATTTGAATACAAATCATAGAAGATTGATACATATAAAACTACAGAGGAAGGATAAACCTTAGGGAAAATAGGGTTGATAGATTAGATCACGAGTCAGGTTCACCAGAATTTTACACCCTAACATTATACTATGTACATGTGATATAAAAAATAATATATATGGTTTTGTAACATAAGGTTATTATGAATTAATTAATTTATTATCAATCATGCATAATCTAAACAACACATTAATACTTTCAAAAATGATAAATGATAGAATGATAACTTAAATATATAAGAGGAGATGAAGAATTTGTTATACGAAGTTGAAGAAAGGAGGTTTGGATGTGCAGATAAGGAAAAAAATTTGATCCTAAACGTAAGATGCTTCAAATCTAAGATTATAACTAGAAAGTTCCATGTTATATAAACATACAACTATTAGTAGTCTTTCCCTTATTACGGTCTTGACTAGTACTATACGGTCTTGGACCTTCTTCTAACATGGTTTTGTAACTATTACGCTCTTTACTTGTCCAAAAATATGTTTCATTGTATTTCACTCGTGTTAGAACAACTTGCAATGAAATGAAACAAGTAGAAACCTTAGATACCTATAATACCCTTCATCAAATAATTAGATAGCAAAAGGATAAATCAATGTGTGATGAGGCTGGACTACCCTTGACATTGAACCCTTGTTGAACCAATATAAGTGTTACACTACATGTCCTCGAGTGGGATGGAGCTTCATGTAATTCTCCTAGGTTCATGTGTAAGTGTGAATGTGATCTAATTTAACCCCTATGAGTTCCCTTTTGTCTCTTCACAAAAAGATGATGGACTAACTATAGAGTAGAGAATGTACCTATCATGATAGTAGTATGATATAGTGTACTTCAAGTGCTAGACTAAACTCTTTTATCCCTTGATGACCTTTTACAATTCTTGGAGTGACTATTATTTTGTGAAGACATAGCTCTGGGACTTTTGCATGCTTGGAAATGGATGAAGTTAGATTCTTTGACCTAGTTGAGTGCTTTAGACCTATATAAGTTATTGATCTAAATGATGTGAAATTGATTTAGGAATATATAGGAGAGCCTTAAGTATTTTTGAATTTATATTTGTAATAGGAGCTTATGAAAGTGACAGGTAAGTAATAAAGTGATATTTACTTTCTCATATAGCCTTCTACAGGTGAAATATTATGATAAGGTTGACCATAGGAAGATGGAATGACTTACTTTAAATATTAAAATTGAAATCATGTTCAAAATATGAAAGGGGACATGACCATCTAAGTTGGCCAAGACCATAGACCACACTAGCCCAAATTATATTGTTTTACCCAATCTGACAGTGATGTAAAATCAAGAGTTCAAGAAGGAATTCTAGAGGTAATTTAATGCTTTGGTTAATAAATAATTCCTAAATGAATGACATAACAATGTGTTAAGATGAGTAACTCAAGAAAGATCTAGAGAGATTTGTTGATTGGAGTTAAAAAGTGAGCAAATGTCTTAGCAAGGGAACGTAGCCAAAATTGTCATTACTAAAGGATAAGTTACCGAATTTGTGTCTCTATAATATGTTATTTTCTTATATCACATTATTACGTATAGTATTTTAGGGTGTAAACATCATGATTTATTTATAAATTTTTATAGATATTTTTGATAAAAAACAAGCCAATATATTACTTCAAATACAAGTACACAAAACCCTACACAATCAAAAGAGAGGGTGACACAAAATCACAACCCAAGGAAAAATAAAAACTTGAATAAAATTTCATTCAAACAATCTAATAAATCTAAGGAAATGAAAAGGTGTATTTACAACAAAATTGCATAACGTTCATTATCACATGCAAAAATTAAAAGTATGGCATTAAAATAATAATAATTAAAAATAATTAAGCAACAAAAGTGATTGACCCAATAACGGGAGGAGGAGGTTATAGACAATCATGTCCCCTCCCCAAACCACCATCAAGAGGGTGCACAATATCAAGTATGGTCTCTCGACCATCACAATTGTCATTTTTTTCTTTAGTTTTTTCCTTGACTTGTCTCTAAGGTGGTCAATTGGCCAAATTAAGCGTATGTAACTTTACCTGCTCATTCTAACTCATAGGACCATGCCTTGTAAGAAAATAACCATAATCATGAGGTGACACTCTATAACCTCTTGACAATGAACCTCAATAACAAGAAGTGAAGACAATAAAGTAACTGCAACACCTACACTGACCTTTTCTATGATCCATCCTTCCATGGTATATTCCTAATAATTACTCTCTTAAGTAATATGAAGGAACTCTCTTAATTATGTAGGGAGCATTACCTAAATGTCCAATGAGAGTTTTTAGGTGTTCCAAATTGAGTTCCACTTTCTCAACTTGAACTTGCATCTATGTATATTGTTATAGATGCAACAACCCTCTTAGGAATAAAAAAATCTTACCTAAATGCTCTTTATTAAAAACTGCATCATTTTTTTCTTTCCAAATATGAATAGGAATCTTAATGTGAAAAATGTGCCATTTTTTTTCGAATATGTTTGGAATAATGATTGAATTCTCTATAAGAATACGGTATCAAGAGAAATGCTTGAATTTAAAGGGTTTGAAGACGAAATGAATCCAATTCCATTCCTATTGAGAATGCATACAAAACCCAAAAATGTGCTTGAGTGACCCCCCTCCCCAATCACATGCAAGGAATTTAGGAGAAGGAATTCTAAATGCATAGGTCTATCTTTAACTAGGAGACCTTGATAAAGAATGCTTCAAACAAACTGAATTTTGAGGGGTTTCACCATTATCGACTGAATACTTTATATTCTTCTATTTCGACGCAATGAAGAGCTATTGAGATTTCAAGACTTTTTTAGTAGCTCCCAAGGAAAAGGTTGAGAATAAGCTATTAATAACCAAGTCAGGCTTTGTACCAAAATTGACGAGTGGACATGTGCCAATTCAAATCCCTCCACCATGGAAAGGGATCTTTTAGAATGTTATATTATTTTAGTTGAAAAGAGTTCAATAATAAACAAATGTTAAAATTAACTAGGATATGAAATGGAAAATCCCACTAAAGATGTAGTATATCGGTGTAGGGGGATGAAGAAAATGTAATCGACACAAATGTGTAAGGTTTCAAAAGTAGCAGATAAAAAGCATTTCAAAAATATATTTCATCATGGATGCAATAAAATTATTTTACATAAACAACTGGAAGGCCAATCAACTATGACAACTAAAATTTTATTATTTATGCGAGTAATGAAATATATTTGTTTTTGTATTTGAAAATTATTCATATATGTCTATTAGAGACAAATAAATTATACAGATGTCATTATCTTTACTCATGTACAAGAATGGGTAAAGATTACAACATGTTGTGAAGGCATTATTCAAAAAAACAATTAAAGACACCCAAAACAAACCTATCTCATGTGGAAACAAATTTGTCATAATAACTATGGTGGTTTACCTCTGTATAAGGAGGTTGTTGGAGTATGTGCATGCCCATGGCCCCTACGCTCAAGTAACACTTTTTGTGGAGGGAGGCAGGGAATTCCCACAGCACATAGTTTCTCTTCTCCAATTCGGCAAAGATCTCCAGTTCGGGCTCGCCTACAACGTCCGTTTCCCTGAGGAAAACCGAGGGCATGCAAAGCTGAGAAACTACTTCTTCCAATCCAACTGAGTAATGACGGGCAATCAAGATGGTTTCCTCTTTATTTTTACCTATCATTAAAAGATTTGACACAAATACAGAAGCTATTTCTGCATTTAACCTACCCCTGTCGCTCCCCTGGAGATAACTTTCCCCCAAAATCTGTTCCATTGCGTTGCAGACAGAGCCTGAACCAATTCGAAAAAAATTCTTCAGTCTTGAATGAGAAATATTTCTATAAAATGCCATCTCTCGGGCTTCATCTTTCAAAAACAGGAAATGGAATGTCGGAATAGCCATGGACCTGCTACGAACCCTCGACCAGACTCTAGCAATTTTGAAGAGGTGAAAACTTCGATGAATATGAGAAATCAGACTCCTATTGAAAAGCGTGTTCCCGCGAGCCAAATCTGTCACGCCTGCGCGATAATAAATTTAGAGTCCCTTGTAATAATATCAACTACGCCACGCCATTTAGCTACATCATTGGAAATTATGGCCTCCTCTGCTTGCATCACCCCTACGTTGGCCAAAAGATCCGCTACTGAGTTGGCTTCTCTATAAACGATAATTGTATTCTCCATTACTTTGTAGTTTCAGGGAGTTTTATTTCTATTGTGGTGGTAGTATTCTGGTATGACATCCCTTATTTGATGAGCTCGAATATGTCCTTAACATAATATAGGGAATTTAGATAATGAGAACGCCTAATGAGATTTATATCAATAATACTTTGTAGTAGGGGTTGTTGAGGTCAATTTGGATAAATCCAACTAAATAATTTTTTTAGGTTACAAAGCAATGATTTAGGGTTTCTACAAAGGAGAATACATTTGTAAGTATTGAAGTGTGATCATGAGATTTTGATCATAAATTTTAGATCTAAGGACAAACACACTAGGTTCCAGAACCCAGTCACATATTAGAACATCAAAGAATAAATTGACCATAAATGTTAGTATTTCTATTTGGTTCAAAAAATCCTACCCCGTACTCATTTTTTAACACTCTATATTTTACAAGCACTCTAATGATACTCTACACATCCCATTTTCACAGTTCAAGATCTCAATTACACTTCCAAATTTTGTAAAATTGTGTTACCTTTGTAACCTTAACCCTAATTTTAATTTTATCTAGATTTCAAGGGATATGTATATTTGTATCTTACTAGCATATGGTTTAGGAGTTATGTATGTACTGTATTTATATTCTGAGTCATACTATCTTCACATAATAAATTAATATAAATTAGATTAACTCCTCATTTTGACATTATGATTAAATATACAATTGGCTTAAATATAATTATAGAGTAACTACTGTAATATGTGATATACAAATGCTAATGTACAGTAAGACAAAAAAAAAACCAAGCATGTCTACTGTGAAACCCTAAGAAAGGAAGAGAGATAGGAAGACTTAGCTGATTTCCGAGGAAACTGGGAGTGATATGGGAAAGTGAATAGCCAAAACAGACTGTAAGAAACATCAAAAAAGGGTCACCGGAGGTTTTGGAACTCAAAATGACACAGGATAGGGGCACCCATAGGAGGGTAGAGGTGCTTGGGAACTGGAAAAATGAATTTGGGTGCCAATGGCCATGAAAATACTTAGGATCTGATATCTTCTGTGCCAAAAGGGATTATATATATATATATTTTTCGATTGAGATTCGCTCTTTGATCGCCAAACAGGTACCCTATACCCTACACAACAAAGTGTCTAATTACACATGTCCACAAAACCACATCAAATCTAATAAAAAAGATGCAGAATGTGGAGTCAAACTGACCTCGGAGGTCACCAAAAGAGTGAAATTATTGTGGAGCACAGCACTACATCTTAGACCCCATGTAGTTCTATGTGAAAGTGTGTGATATGATGCCCTAAGATGCCCTTGTGATAATTTATTATGATAGTGGGGTAGATCTAGAATTATCTAGATGCAAATGTGTGGGATGGAATAGAATAGACTTCCCCTCTTATGTTGTGTATGAAGAAGTGATGTAACCCTTGTCCCTTGAGTGAGTGTGCTAGATAGATGCTTTTGATGCTCTTTTGCCTTTTGGATGCAAGCTTAGGTGATAATAAGTAATGTTAGTGCTTGGTCCTTGATTTTGAGAAGTAACTACTTGTATTATATATGATTTCATTTTTTGAATTTCGGAATTGACAACTGGAAGGATGACCCATAAGTGAAAAGGATTCCCAAAAGATAAAATAGACCCAAAAAGAGGGAGTAAAGGTGAGAAAGGGTCAGGAGCGCCCAGGAGGGACAAAACCGCCTAGACACTAGTGTCCTAACTGGGCGCCAATGTTTACGGCTATAAAATATAAATAAATCATGTTCCATTAGGGTTGTAGGGTGTGCAAGACCAAATAGAAAATAAGAAATAAGGAAAAGAGGCCAATGATAATTTTTAATCACTAGTTTTATTTCTTAGGAACAATGTATACAATAGTGTGCTTTAGGACCTATAAATGTACCCAAGTACGTGATTTTGTGTCTACACATTACAATAAGTTTTAGGTCTCTTCAATATGTTTCTAATGATTTAAATAACACTCAAAATAGAGGTTGGGGTAGAAAGTTAAGGTAAAATTAACTAAAAGGTGGCATTTTGGGGAGGAGTAGCTTTATGTTTGAGAAAGATTTATTAGGATAAAAACATAGGCAAATGTACATAGATAATAAAAAAAATTCATAGTTAGATAAGGTGAAATTTAATGGTACATAACATGTTCGTGGTTGAACTTGTCCTCCTTGGCTAAGCCTGTCCCACACAATGTTTTAGGAAATCAAACTTTAAGGGTCTATTTTTTGTTTTTTATGATCATGTTCCCATATTTTGAGTTTTTAAGACTATTATCCATCAATATAATTAGGATGGATTTTTCCTTACTCACACTTATACATTTCTTGTTTTAATATTCAATTAGATAAACTACCACTTATCCTATTTTAATGTGTTTTTATATGGGTATTTATTATTCTTAATTTTCATCAATTTTGAAAATACGCATTAGTAATGATTATTTAGGATCTAAAACCCTAATTAATTTAAACACTTATGTATGAAATAATAAAGAACTTGAAGGGATTATATGGGTTAAACAAATACACTCAACATATCAATTAGATCATAGTGAAAAAACAAATAACTCAATAGTTGGCCATTTCATGGGAAACAACCCTGCATTAGGTAAGGCACCCTTAGGTTAGAAGGTGTCTATGAGTACCGTATGCATGCAAAAGAAATACAAAGGAAAATAGGAATTAAAAAGTAAATCCTAATCTAGAACTAATAAAAATACATCAAGATAAAGGTTGAAGGAAGGAAAAACATAAATTTCATCAACACAACATGAAAATGCAAACCTCCCTTGATTGGAGGATTTTCTTTGGATGTGTGGATGTCCTTGTTAAACTAATGTGTGAAATAAAAAGATGACATTTGGTTTCTTAGGAATATTTTAACAGAGCAATAGGCCCATCAAAATTGGCTTGATTCATATTCAGATCTCCTCTTTGTTCTCTGGCAAAGACTTGACAAAATTTCTTTCAAAGTGTTGCCTTGTGTTTTTCTAGGGGAAAAATTCAATAGAAAGCAGGAAAATGATACCCTTGTGTCAAAACGTTCAAGTTTTACCTTTCTAAGACACCCCAAGTCTACCCATTCTTAACACCAAGCCTTACTCAATCTATGTAATGGTCCTCAATTGGATGTCCATCCAACCCCCCTAGTTGATTTAGGAAAGCAAAGTCAACCCCCTAGGTGATTTTAGAAGCTTTTGGAGAATGCCAATTTTGGAGCAGTTTTGGGAAGGGCTGCCATTGGCCTTCCTGGGACTAATGCAACCCCTGGAGTGGAATGAATGATAAAAATTCAACATGGAGATAAATTAAAGTTCCAAGAACATCTGTGAAAAGGTTTCGGGAGATTTTGGAGCCGATTCAACAAAAGTGGGTTTTCAGGCCTAAAAGAGCAAACACCGCGAAGGAGTACCTGAACTTCAAGAAAATATTCTGGGATCTTTGTGAAGATTCAATAGCCCAGAAAATTACCTATGGAAATTATTTTACATTCCCTAAATGTTGAAAAAAAATGAGACATCATGTACTTCTATAGGTAACTCATTCTTCTAGTGGTCCCAAGAAATAAGGGGCCATTTGGAGTTGATGAAGTCATAATTTAATATTAAAACCACCACCATTAAACTAATTGGGTTGTTTTAAATAATTTTCATATAAAATATCACCTCAAAACTCATTCGGGAGCTCAAGATATCATCGTTGCAAGTCGACTCAAGGTAAGAGTTCTCACAGTTAGTCATTTCTTTAGGAGGACAGGTGTCACCACCATGAGCTTGGTGGGATTTAATGTCACTTTTTTCCCTTTAGAAAAGGTACATAGGGGACAAAAAAATTCTCCTATCCCTTTTTAGCCCCAAAAACACCAATGCGACCTCTCATTTGCCAATTAAGCCCCCAAGAGCTAAGTTGAAGCCTTCCCTCTCCCTGTATAGATGATCGCTAAGTGTTGTGATGAGGTGCGAAGTGGAAATTGATGTTCCTTTCATCCCTTTAGAAAAGGTACATATGGGACAACAAAATGCACCCAAATAGACTTAATCCTTTTGGTTCTGCATACACCCAAACATCAGCTCCCATGTACTTCTCTTAAGCCCCCTTACTCAAACACACACCCAATCAAATTTTAACAAATTTCGCAACCACATGTGCTAGGGGATTTCACATCCCTTTCATCCCTATAGAAAAGGGACATAAGGGACAAAAAAATTCTCCCAACCCTCATGCTTTATTTTTAGGATAAATATTTACCAGGACTTAGCCATTTCTCCATTTCATTTCAACCCCCCACACCTCCATACCCTCCCAGAATTATGGCAAAAAATTTCCATGCCTCCCAACCTCCATTACTGCACTCAACCAGATCCAAAAAATATTCCTTAAAATTAAAACACTAGGATCTTATAAGATAAGTGGATCAAAACGACAAAGAACAAAGAAAAAATGAGGATCTTCATTCGAAAAAATCCTCTTTGTCGCCCACAAAGAGAATGCCATAGCTTGCAAACCACGACACATATCGAAGTAGCATTTTTTATATCTTCATAATTTTTAGAGGATTTAAAAACATTAGTAATAGATTTGTCATGTGTGGTGAGGATTTTTTTGCAGCCAATAAATCCTCTTTTCCGTGCAACAAAAATAAAAGGCTTAACATCTATCGTTAAACTAGTGATCGGTTTGAAAAGAAATTTCACCCGTGAAACAAACGGAAAAAAACCACATCAAAAATATAATTTTCATCAAGATTTGAGGAGGGGGAGTGAACCTACAATTTTCGAGCTCTATTAATGGTTTTCGTGCTCGCAACCATTTCCAGGTGAAAAATTTCAAACTTTAAAGTCACAAACTGACGATCGAGTAGACCCGAAATTTCAGAGGGTTGATATTGGGAAAAAAACCCATATAAAAAATATTTTTCTCATCGTGATCATATCAAAGGAAGCATACTTACTAAAAATAGTGGGCCTTTCTACATGGGAGACTACTATTTCGGGTAAGCCACCATCTGAAGAAGTTGTGAAGAAGGCGGGGAACACACCGACAATATCGCAGGTGAAAATCATCGAAAAGGTCGTCTCGGCCCACAATTGATGCTTACTAAAAATAGTAAGTAGTTCCATAAACACCTAGTATAAATAGCAATTTAGTTCATAAGGCAAGAGGGACATAGTGAGAAGAAGAAATCTAAGTTGTCATAGCCAATTGAGGTTTGAAAAAGCCAAGTTTTACACTTACTAAAAATAGTAAGTTGTCTCATAGGTGCTTACTAAAAATAGTAATTTGTTTCAGTGGACATATTTCACAAAAGGAACATATTGGGAGTTAGACATTCAAGTTGGCACATGCAGTTGGATTTCACAAAGATATTTTCTGACACTTACTAAAAATAGTAATTTTCCCTTCCCAGATATAATAAGTGTTGAGTAATCATGAAGAACAAGTTTTCAAGAATGGAACCAACATAACCTCTCTCTTCTGAGTATGAGATAGATGAAAATGATGTTTCCTATATGGATTTTAATGATCTAAAGGCTCACATGATAGAAAAGGAAAGAGGGAAGATCAAAGATAAAATGTTCATAAGCAGGTTCTTTGCAGCTGCGAGAAATCCCGTGTCTGTACAATGAACTGAGATTGTCATGGCCTGCTCACACCACTATGAGCCCAATACACAGACAATTCGAGTAGAAAATGGTACTGAAATGGATGTCATAGCTCCGAGAACCATCTCACTCACCTTGCGAATCCTGACATTTCCCAACATGGCTGTCATAAAAAAGGAGAAATCTATACACAAGTGGGAAAAAATGGATGCATACCTACAAGGGATTACATTAGGGTCATGGATGAAAACAAGAAGAAATCCTTCAAGGATGCCAAAAACACTTTCAAGATGTGAACTTCGTGAAGGCTATTCCGATGCAATCTCTCTTCTTTGCAGGGTGATGGGAGAAGTAAGTATGAGGGACTTTCGGGATTGGATGGATCTTTTCATCCTAACAGTGACTAAAGGAAAGAAATAGATTGATTGGGGGTAGATAATCAGTGAAAACTTACATCTACAGCTGCTCCAGGTGCCCATGACAAAGAAGTTCTACATGAATTCTTATTTGGTCTATTTTCTCGCTAGCTCGAGGTCATTCAAGGGATTGGCTATTACCCATAACATTATTGCTAAGGTTCCAATATTCAAGAAACTCCCTTAGTTGGTAATGGAAGAAAGCCACAAACATTTCACCCGCATGAATGATGCATTCACGATGTACGTGTTCTGAAATTTGGAGGGTGATTTGTAACGATTTTTCCACAAGCGACATCCTTAATTATAAAATATGGTTCCTATTTCATTCAATTCTCAAATTTCTCCTATTTGCAAGTTTCTTGCTTTGACAAGGCTTCACTAAGGCTGCTCAAGTACCAGAGTGATCAAATTGTGCTATTTGAGCTCTGCAGGAAGTTCACACAGGTGAACAACAAAATCAGAAGTAGAAAAAAGAAAGATGTCTCATTTCCCATCTCTCTCGTGGTGTTCATGTGTAAGAATGCAAATGATGCATCCCATATGGGAGATTCCTCCATACACCTAACTTTGCATCCCTATATCACTAGAGCCAACTTCAACATACGAGTTGATTTAGATGTTTATCATATCCAAAATTTACAAGCTGATTAGGAGTTGGGCATTCAAGTTGGCAGCTGTAGTTGGAGTTTAGAGAGGTATTTTCTAACACTTACTAAAAATAGTAAGTTTCCCTTCCCAGATATAATAAGTATTGAGTAATCATGAAGATCAAGTTTTCAAAAATGAAACCAGCACAACCTTTCTCTTCTGAGTATGAGATAGATGTTAGTGATGTTTCATATCTAGATTTTAGTGATCTAAAGGCTTTCATGATGGTAAAGGAAAGAGGAAATATCAAACATAAAGTGTTCACATGTGGGTTATTTGCATCTGCGGGACACCCCATGTCCGTACAATGCACTAAGCTGGTCTTGGCCTGCTCACACCACTATGAGCCCGATACATGGATAATACTAGTAGATAATGGTACAAAAATGACAGTCATAGCCCCAAGAACCATCTCACTCTCCTTTAGAATCCCGACCTCACCCAACATGGTTGTCATCACAAAGGGGAAGGCTGTGTACGAGTGGGAAAAAATGGATGCATACCTATAAGGGATTGCATTAGGTTCATGGATAAAGATAGGAAGAAATCCTTCAAGGATGCCAATTTTTTTTTTGAGATGCGAATTTCGTGAAAGATATTCAGATGCAATCAATATTCTCAACATGGTGATGGGAGAATAAAGTACGAGGGAGTTTCAGGATTAGATGGCTCTTTTCATCCTAACAGTGACTGAAGGAAAGCAACAGATTGATTGGGGGCAGATAATCAGTGACAACTTGCATCTATAGCTACACTAGGTGCCCATGACAAATAAGTTCTACATGAATTCTTATTTGGTCTATTTACTTGCTAACTCGAGGTCATTCAAGGGATTGGATCTTGCCCATAACTCTACTGCCAAGGTTCCAACATTCGAGAAACTCCCTCAGTTGGTAATGGAAGAAAGTCACAGACACTTCACCCATGTGAATGATGCATTCACGATGTACATGATCAATAATTTGTAGGGTGATTTTGAGGAAAGGATGTCACCACAATCGACATCCTTACTCAGAAAATATGGTTCCTATTTCATTCAATTCTCAAATTTATCCTACTTGTGAGTTTACAACTTTGACTAAGCTCCACTAAGGTTTCCCAAGTATCTGAGTGATCAAATTGTGTTATTTGATCTCTGCAGGCAGTTCACGTAGGTGAACAACAAACTCAGAAGAAGAAAAAATAAGTTGGTCTCATTTCCCATCTCTCTCAGGGTGTTCAGGTGTAAGAATACAAATGATGCATCCCATCTAGAAGCTACATTTACACACCTAACTCTACATCCCTACATCACCAGAGCCGAATTTAAAATATGAGATTATTCAAATGTTTTTAATATTCCAGATTTGCACTATGTACTAAAAATTGAAGACTATTGGGCCAACTATGTCGACAAATTTGAAGTATGGGAGAGGGCTCACATGAGGATGACAGTTGATGAGATGAGGAAGTACTAGTTCTCTTGGTATGAGGATACTTTGTAAGATGATGGAACAAAAATGGATGATCCTGAATATAAGGCAATCAAGGCTTTCCCATTGCCTCAAGTCAATTGGCATGTTTGTGAGTCGAAAGATATCAAGGAACAAACTGAGAAAGTGGTTAGAAGAATGAGATATTGATTCCAATGGAAGAGATCCATTTCCATTCAATCACGAGGTACCCCCATAAGTTAGAAACAAGATTCACAACAATCATAACTTAAAGTTGTGGAAATTACTTCAAGTTAAAGACACTCTCAAGCAAGTTTAAAGTGAAAATCCATAGAGTTGGAGACTTCTTCTCATGAAAAGTCACCTAAAAGAGCCAGGAAAGAGGAAGACCCAATTGCAGAAACACAATTGGAAGAAGAGCACATAGTTCAAGACCCAATCTTTAAACCACCACAAGAGGTCTCACCTCTCGTCGAAACTACTTCCTCTCCCATCCAAGATGAACAATTGATATACCTTTCGTGGAGCCTGAGTTTGATGAAATGTTGCCATGGATGTAAATGACAATAGAACTTGATACATACACTGTTTAACAAGTCAAGGTCCCCAATTCATCGACTATTGGATCATTTTCCAAGGGAAGAAAAAGAAAGCTCGCACATAAGGCCTCACAATTTGACAGTGGAGACATAGGTAACCAATATATTGAGGCAACCCGACCTAAGGTGATTGGGCCAGTGGATGAAATGACACTGAGCGATTATGAAATGAGCACAATCTAACTAGGGCTAGCTAGTCATGAAGGATATTTGCATATGTATCATAAGTCTTCCACTCGCTTGGTGATGAGGAACAAAAAATACAAGAAAAATATTGATGTAATGGAAGAAAAGGTGTAAACTCTTTCTTCCTATGTATAACACTTGGTGGATCTAAGTGCATTATCCATTCCTATCGAGGAAGTTACACCCATCAATAGTTTTAATCTAGAATCTATCAAGAGGACACAAGATCTCATGATGCAAAGATGAGCTTATGGCGAATGTATCGACAGAATTGGTAAAAATGGAAATTCAGTGCTCCAAGAGGCATTCAAACTCTTTTCCTACATGTATGCAACTACAAATAGGGTGTGGGTGATCAGAGACAATTTGGAGAAAGAAAGGGATCACTGGGACCCTTTGTGTCTATTGGTGAGTGAAATGAGCAACACTCGCTCTCAGGAGATGATTAACAATAAGGTTTTTGGCATCCATTCTAAGGAATTGTCACGTGTATGGGCAAGGGCCTTAGAAATAAGATATGAAACAATTAGCCAAGCCATTATAGAGTTGGATGAAAAAGAGGAACAAATGTACAAGTTACAGGACAATATCAATCACCAAATACAGAAATTTGGAGTGCATGTAATGGGAGAAAGCACAACAGATGACAAGTTGAATGGTGCATTTGAAGAACATGTTAAAAAGGAGGCAGAAAATCCATTATCCTTCAATAAGGATACCCTGGAGTTCCTCTAAGGTATTTGTGCCACCATTGCACTCATTACAGAAAAGCACTCATTATGGTTCAAAAAGTGCAAATATATTGATGGTACTTCTGATGTGTGGAAAAAGGCTCTAATCTTTGTATGTATCCCCCACATTGACAGAGTGGAACATGTAGTAGTTTGTTTCAGGAAGGAATTCAAAAAATGAAGAAATTCTCAGCAGTGCGAGATGGAGACCGGTCAGGAAGTGAAATCAAGTCTACAGGAGTGGCCCATTATTCTGCATAATTATTTCTCCTTCTTCCTTCTCTCTCCCTCTCCCTCTTTTCTTCCCCCAACTTTCTCTCTCTTTAACTTTCTAATTTCACGTTGGGGTTTATACTTTTTTAATATGTGTTTAAGTCAACTAAAAGTGACTTTAGAAACATGATGTAAAATTAAGTCACCTTGTTTTTATAAAAGGGACTTAATATTTGATAGGAATGTGAATAGTCTATAGTCAAAAATTGGGCATCTGAAGGGTTACCCGGGAAGATGAAGAGTTGTTCCTCTTCTATAAATTATAATGAGCTCCTCTTCGAAACTTTTTGGCTGGTTGTCAATTTGTAATCTCATGAGAGAGAGTAATGTTTGTGAAGGAACAAAGAGATAGCTAATTTTATTCTTTTTTCTCTACCTCACATTTCTTCCATTCCTCACTATGTACAACTGTGATTTTGCAAGATGATAAAGGAAGAATTTTATGTTTTCCAAGGTATATGAATATGTGCCTCTTTGTATGTATGGTTTCCTCTATCCATTAGTTGAAAAAAGCATGTTCTTTTCTTCTAAAAAATGCATGTGTAAATTTTTCTAACTATTGTGTGTAGAAATTTGAATTTCTACCTACAACATTAGTTCCCCTACCTCTTATTCTCACTCCCTTTCCTGCCCTCTTAAAAAATTCCTCTCTAGCAAGATATTGTTTTATTTTCTGCAGGGTCAGTGGACTACCCCTAATGGATCATTGGCCATAAGGCCACCAGAAAAAACCCACTTTTTCAAGCGCATGTAAATACAGAAGCTACACCGTTTAAGTAGAGGGACTTCAATTCCTAGAGAGTTGGCAAGAAATCTGAAGATTTTTCCACTCAATTTTTTTTCTCACCAATAGTTTTTGGCACTCCCCTGTGGGGCATATTTAGTAGTGTCTGCATGAAAAATACAACTAGAAGGTCAAGAAAATAAAAAAATAAAAAAAATAAAAATCCAAAAAATTCAAAAAATATTTTTTTTGGAATTTGAAAAGTCACCCGAGCCTTATGTCTACAAATCATGTCTATTCTGGGTAGCCCTCATTTTTAAAGACCCGATCTACCATTTCACATCCAAGAAGACATCACTTCTAACTTGAGGGAAGGCATTTGACACAACTATCAATGTTTAACTCAATACTTCATCGTCACAAGAGTATTGGACCTCGAAAAAGAATGTGATGTTGAACTAGAAAGACAAACACAAGTTCATGCCCCATAGATAAGAGCATAGATTTCACAGCTAGTGAATCGACGGTCTACTTGGCAAAAAAGACAAGGAGGAAAAAATAATCCTATCTTTGAAGAACTCTAAAGAAGACAAGAGGTACTAAAAAATCTAAGGTCTCCACTTCATCAAGAAAAAATTCTCGGTGGAAGTCCAAGAGTGATCAATCCATTGGATGTTGATTTTCCATACATCAAAAAGAATATTGAAGATTTCACTGACATAGTGATTGAAGAGGAAGCTAGAGAAAGAGAATCAAAAGCTGAAGTAGAGATAAAATCTCAAATTGAATAAATCAAGAGAGCTCAAGATGAATCTGACGCATGAGCAGCAGCTGAATCCGCAACCTTAGAAAGGTTAGAGGTTGGGATCAAAAACATAATGGTGGATCATGATTGTGAAGAGCATAGGCCAAATGTACCATGAGGCAGAAATACTGGCCCCACTTGCACTTCAATAACCTCTCCTTGAATTACCAAAAGGATCGAGGAAGAATTTCCCAAAGTTTAGAGGAGATGGTTCACAACTCCCCAAAAATCACGTAACAACATTCATCATCGCTTGTGGTGTATTAGGAGTAGAACACGAGGATGTGTCCATCCGAATCTTTGTGGAATCTCTGTAGGAGAAGGTGAATGAATGGTTCTACATGATACCCCTAAGGTTTATCACTTGCTGGGAAGATATAAGAAGTGTATTTGAACATAGGTTCAAGACTACAGAAGACTGCCAAGATCTTCTGGTCCAATTAGTACAAATGAAGAAAGAAGCTTCTGATTCAATGAGAGACTTTATTTCCAAATATAACCAAATAATTAGGTGGATTCCAGAAGATGTTGTGCCTTTAAACAACAATCTAAAAAGGTTCTTCATCAGTACTCTACCACCAGAAGTCAGTTTCTACCTCAGGAGGTCCCCAACCTAGAGATCTCAAATAAGCACATGATTACGTAATAGAGACAGAAGATGATTTGATCTTGTCTAGAAAAGTGAAAGGTCCCAATGGGAAAAATAAAGGCTAGAGTTCAAGCTCAGTTCTCATCAACCCTATGATCCAGAAGATGGCTAATGAAATGGTTGCATTGAAGAAGAAATTGTCTCAAATCACGATGTGCAATTCTCCAAGAAAACCTAACCCCTCCAAACCGGCCAAGAATCACCCCACCTCCATGTAGGATTTCTCTAGAAGCACCACCAGTCAACACCGCATGTGATGTTGAAGAACTAGAGGAGGAAGAGGAAATTAAATAAACTGAAGAAGAAGGTGCATGTAATAACTGTTGTCGCCAAATCACTGCACCATCCGAATGGCCAGGATGTGAATAGTACGTTCGATGTGATTGGGACACATGGGATCACCTCTCAAACTGTGGGACTTGGGCTCGAGGTGAACCTCCAGAGAAGGCCGACTTCCTCTTCCTAAACTAAGTGTTGTACTACTCCTAGTGTAACAAAAAATGATCATCTAGTCCTATGCTAACATTTTCATGGGGTTTTAGGGAAAGAGATTTACAAAAATGAAACTATACTAGGGATGGTGATGCACCAAATAAAGGGTGTCTTCAGACTTAGGAAGGGTTAATTTGAAGAGGGTGTGTGCACCATAGGTCAACTTCACCTACTGCAGAGGGTACAGGATACCACAAACTAAGAGACACGCGTTCCCTTTGTTAAACTTTATCAGACCAAGAAATATACCAGTTTCCCAGTGAAGAAGGATGAACTTAAGAAGGGTGAACAGACACCACAACTCAACTACATGCAATACTTCACCACTCGATAAGCACAGAACTCCAAGAACTTGTAATAGAAATTAAACTTGCACAGTGTACCTGCAAGTATGAGAAAGGCACAAAGAAGCACAGAAGGTTGAAAGGACCGAGATTAGTCACAAAACACACACTTTTATTGCTTCCTTAGTCGTGGATCAAAGCTAATAGAAATAAGCTAGATAAAATTAACTTGAAACTGCAGTATAATCGTCCATTGTAAAAAACAAGTTTCTCTGAACCTCGTAAAGGAATACTTTTTATTGTCTGATTGGACGTACATAATGGAAGCGTATAAATATTGCCTATCACCCTCAAAGTTTCTCAAAGAGACCATTTACAAGTAACAAGGATGTAGCATACAAAACGGCCAACCAGGTATTTCAGAGTTGACCTTCACATTCAATTCATTTCAATGAGAAAAAATGCTGAGCAATATGAATCGTTTCATTTTGCACCATTTTAAACCTTCATCTCCTGATTCAGGCAAATTTTATGAAGCCTTGAATAGCGTGACTCCAATCCATCGTACACGGCAGTGAATATTTGTTTCCTGCAGCTGCCATTCGATACTGAACAGATAACAACATAGTTGGTCAACTTGCTTGCTGGAAGTGCTAAAAAAAAAGCTTCTACTATATTGCAACATGCCTGCTGCCTGTTACGTGGGAGTTTGACTTGTGACCACCGAACCATCAGAGCCCGAACGTCTGCAGACTCATTCAATTCACAGCTCCTCGATGTATGTTCATACCCTATTCCAAAGCTTTTATTGTGGCACAGGCTAGAAGTATGCTGGCAAAGGCGAACTGATCAGGTCAGAAATCTGTTTGTTGCATTCGGTGAAACAGTATCAACGCTTCGTGAGGAAACCCGTGTCTTCTGTAAGCTGTAATTATGGTATTCCATGAGAAGGCGTCTCTTTCTTGTGAAAGCATATTCCTGGAAATGTAGGTCTGCAATAGTTGAAGATATGTAGACGGGTTTACGGGGATGTTATGCGTGGTAAGCAGAATGTGTGGAGCCTCCTTCACCTATCTCCATGTCATACTCGATTTTGGCCAGGCTAGACCACCACGTCCAATCCTATTAAACACTTCAACTGTCTCATTCCCACGTTCCCCGACTTACCTTCCGAGTGACTCGTATAAAGACTCGGATCCTGTTTAAACGGCCCATGTGGAAGTATCATGTTGGATAGCCATCGTAATTTTTCCACTTGGCAATCTGATCCAATTTTTCCAACTCGCAGAAGTCTGATCATGGCTTACCATGGTTATATTTCCACTTGGCAATCTGATCCAATTTTTCCAATGTGGAGTGAACAGCCTCAGCGCGGGATTAACAGCTTGGCCCGCCATCATCAAATTTCCGCTTCTTGACTTGGTCATACCAGCTCCAAATCCCCCCCACGTGGAATTTCTTCTTTGGCTTGCCATCCACGAAAACCCACTTGGCATTGCTCACCTGAATCTCCCCCGCGTGGAATTTATTCTTTGGCTTGCCATCCACGAAAACCCACTTGGCATTGCTTGCCTTATTTCCCACGTTTGGGATTGGAGTGCGGGGTTTTATTATCATTTGGCCAGATTTCGTTTTGGACAGATGGCCACCGATTTCCACTTTTCTGCTCAGCGTGAGGAGACATCATTTTCTTGGTGCAAACATTTCAGCTGTAGCTTGTAAGGTGTGATAATTCCGACATAATCCTTTATGCTCGCCAACTTAGTGACTCGTTGAAGATGCTCATATAATTGCAAAGCAAATTATGCTCCATGAATATTCTGATATGAAACAGTTCCACCTCTATGAGATTCGCTTCCATGAGTTGCATCGTAAAACAAGTAAGGTCTCGATAGAGAATCTTTGTAATAAATTTCATCAGGTCTCCCGGTAACACTCTCACTGTCACTTAATCGATTTTCATAAAAATATCTTTGAAGGAAAATCCTGAATTCGAGGATGCATTCGATGCTGAATAGATAAAAACGTAGTTGGACGACCTGCTTGTTGGAATTGCTCAAAAGAACTCTTACTATACCGCAACATGCTTGCTGCCTGTGCACCGAATGCTCAGCCGAGGAAGGTCTGAACAACATTAGCGAAAATATATATATTGTATTCACTTATACCCTGGCCTGGCATTCTTGTTACTGCCTGCGTCGATCTCTACCAAGATTCTTATAGAGTTTCCTTCATTCGTTAATTTTCAACGAGCTATTATTTGCATTAACAAGACCTCATCAAGCTCTTACAACTGAGAGTCTCTACCGAGATGATTTCCGAGATGACTATCAATTTGACACCATATTCTTTATCAACTTGACCCTAAACTCTTCACTGAGTTGAGATCAACTGGGTGCCTTTCGATGCTAGGTGATCTCTTCATATGCAATTTAGGAATTATTTTTAATTATTGCATCTCGTTAATAACCGAAGGTGGGTTCCTGGGATTATTATTTCATTTTGAACGTGATAGGACCCCGTTGTCCAATCTTGCCATGTGTGAAAAATTGGATAACATTTTTGGCGATCTCTTGGGGATGATTGCCTGCTAAGCATGATTCCAGTAGCCTTAAGTCATCCATTGGGCATGGATTCTATGTTAGAATCCTGAAAGTAGTATGATTTTCTTTGACACATCCTGAAATCTCCTTGAGCATTGCCGATATCCTATATCTCCCTGGAATGCTAAGCATGAAGTATACTGAATCTATTGAATGTTTGACATCCATGGAACACTGCAAAATTTTGAATGAAGCAAATTTCGAAAATCTTATGGAAACCTTGAACCTTCTTCTCCTAGACACCTTCTAATGATGAAACAATGTGCAGAACAACACAAAACACAACAACAAGGAAAGCAAAACAACAACACACAACAATGTGTGTAAGCACTTGGAGGAAAAAACCTAATTTAACTGTACAGGGGGTGGAATGCTTCTCAAAAACAAGCTTTGAGATGTATCCCATTCACATGAATGGGCAGTTCTTCTCCATTGAGCCTAGATAGACGAAATGAATTTGCCTCTTTGCAACTTGTGATGATATACGGCCCACTCCAGAGAGTGTCAAACTTGGCATGCCTGCCTAGTTTGTCCTATCTTCATCCCATTTGAGAACTAAATCGCCCTCTTGAAAATGACTGTGGGATGCCTTCTTATCAAAATATTTCTTAACTCAAGCCTGATGCTGCTCCAAAGTTTTCATAGCCTTGTCTCGTACTTCCTCTAACTCCATGAGTTCAGCAAACCTTACTATCAGAGGATCACTCTCTATAACTTCAAGTTGATGAGCTAAATCCAAATAAGGTAACTCCAATGAGAGTGGGAGTTTTGCCTCTCTTCCATATAAAAGAACGAAAGGAGAATTTCTGATGGCCCTTTTAGGTGTGATCCGATCTTCCCATAAGGCAGTCTTAAGCTGTGTATGCCAAGTCCTCTTGTTAGTCTCCATTGTGCGCTTAATAATCCTTATGAGGTTTTTGTTGCTAGACTCAGCCAATCAGTTTCCTTGAGGATAGTAATTGGATGAAGTTTTGAGGTATACCCCATTTTTAACAGCCCATTCACTCAATTTCATACCAAGAAAAGCCAACGCATTGTCTGAAATGACTGTAAACGGAACACCGAACCTTGTCATTATACCCTCCAAAAAAATCTAGAACTGCCTTTTCATTGCTCTCTTTTAATGCTACAACCTCTATCCATCGAGTAAAATAGTCTGTTGTGGTAAGGACCCACTTATGTCCGTCACTGGACGAAGGATTAATCATTCCGATGAAGTCCAACCCCCATTGAACAAAGGGTTGATCCACTTGAATTGGATGCAATGGAAGAGCTGTCAGCTTCTGCTTACCTGTGAAAAAGGCACATTCCTTACATTTCCTTACCCAAAGATGGGCATCCTTGAATAAATCTGGCCAGTAGTAGCCAGCTCGCATGATCTTGGTAGCTGTTGTTCGTGCAGAATAATGTCCTCCAGATAGGCCATTATGAAACTCTTCTAGTATCTTACTGACCTGTTCTGGTCCTATGCACCGAAGGAGGACGCCATTCAAATCTTTTCGAAAGAGAATGCTATCTACCAAAACATATGGGATAGATTGAAGACGGAAAGTTCACCTTTGGTTTTTATCCATGTCTACCAGATATGCTCCCGAGAAGAGGAAACTCTTCATTTTGGATAACCATTAAGCTTGATCAACATTCTCATCAGTATTTAGGAGTGTCACGTCCTCATTACTTTCTGATTCCATGTCTGTTGCAAGTTGCTGACATAAACCCTTACCTCTGAAAAGTTTAGTGACTTTGATGTGCACGTCATACTCCATTACCTTCGTGATCCATCCAGCATGCTTTTCATTCATTTCTTTGTTCAGCAAAAACTCCTTGACACCTGGATGAGACATCATCAGATGAATCTTGTTGTTGGACAACATGTGCTTGAATTTCTTCAAAGCTCGAATAACCGCAAAGACTTGCTTTTCAATGAATGAGTATTTGAACTCGTATTCTTTGAGGGATTGACTGAAGAAAGCGATTGGTTGCTCCATCAGGTTGTTGTTTTGTTGGGTGAGGATCCCTGAAATTCTCTCTTGACCTGCAAAAGCATAAAGGATAAAATCTTTGTCAAACCTGGGGTTCACAAGCGTGGGAGCTTGAGAAATGGCTATTTTGATGGCTTCAAAGCTTTCTCGTCCTTCCTTTGTCCATGAGAATGGCATGTTTTTCTTTAGCATGGCTGTCAGTGGTTTAGCCAATGTCGCGAATTGAGGGATGAATCTCTGCACAAAATTTATGGTTCCCAGAAAACTCTGGAGGCCCTTCTTGTGACTTGGGAGAGATAAGGACATAATTGAATGAATCGTAACTGGATCGATTGATAATCCTTCTATTGAAACAACATGCCCCAACAATTTTCCCTCATGCACTGCGAAAATACATTTCTTGGGGTTAAGTGAAACCCCAAATTCCCTACACCTTTGGAAAACTTTCCTTAGATGCGTGATGTGATCTTCTGCATGCTTAGAGTATACAGTTATATCATCAAGGTAAAATAAAATAATATCGTTGATTAGTCCCTTAAATGCCATGTCCATGGCTCTTTGGAAAGTAGCCCCGGCATTGGACAATCCGAATGGCATTTTATTGTAGGCATACATGCCCCACTTGGTAGTGAAAGCCATTTTGAATTGGTCAGATTCTTGGACTAGGATTTGATTGTAACCTGAATATCCATCGAGCAAAGAAAATATTTGAGCTCCTGCCACCGTTTGAAGCATCTGCTCCATCGATGGAAGATGATAATGGTCTTTTAATGATGCATGATTCAAATCCCTGAAATCTACGCATAACCGGATCTCTCCGTTCTTCTTCCTCACGGGCACCAAATTGGCTACCCATGAGGAATGCTTGATGGGAAAAATTAGACAGGCCTCAATGAGCTTGGTTAGCTCCTTTCTCATTAGTGGCTCAATTTTGGGATTAATTGGTCTCTGTTTCTGACGAACTGGCTTAGCATTAGGATCCAGTTCAATGGTATGTTGTGCTAGACCTGGATCAAAACCACGCAGATCTTTATAGCTCCATGCAAAGATGTCATGATACTCTTGACAAAGTTTGATGAAAGCTTCTTTTTCTTCAGAAGTACACACTTTTCCGATCTTAAGAAATTTTTCATTTGATACCTCAACTTCCTCAAAATATTCTTCTTTGACCACCATGTTAGGGCTTTGTCTTGTGGCTTGGTCATCTGAATTGAAAATGGATTCCAAAGGGACTAAACCTTTTGGTAACTTGTTGCTTTTCAATTGAATAATTTTCTCACCATATGACTCCTGCAACTTATCTTGATTCTTTGTAGCAAACTCCGCCTCTTCTTGTAGAAAGAGGACAATTTGTTTGTCACTATCAAACACTTGCCAACTACTCACATTATCAGGGACTTCTGGTTGAACCACCATTTTAACAAATTGCTGCCCTTCTTTCATGATATCAACTGGTATGTTGTATTGTGAACCAATTGTAGCAAGCCTATCTGCATCTTGATTTTGATCTCTAGGGATTGCATGGATTCCAAAAGCTTCGAAATCTTCAATCAGGTCCCAGAATCGATTCTTATATGATCTTAAAAGATCATTTTTGGATGCACTACGTGCCAAAACTTGATGAACAACTAACTCACTATCTCCAAAAACAGTAAGGGCCTTGATTCCCTTCCTTTGGTCTAGCTGAATTCCTTACACAAGAGCCCCGTATTCAGCAACATTGTTAGTGCAACTGAACTGCAACCGGAAAGATGAGAAGTACTTATCTCCCTCTGGAGAAATTAACATAACACCAGAACCGGATCCATTCTTACTTCTTGAGCCATCGAAGAACAATTGCCACAGTCCTTTAGAATCACTTGGTGTTTTGACAAGTTGTGGTATGATCGTATCTTCTTCATGGATACAGTAGGTACCTAATCCTGTTTCTTCCAAGACCAGCAAACCAGCTTCTTCTTCTACCAATACATCAGCGTAGGGATTGTACTAATGATCTCTACTTACTTCATCTAGCAAAGTATCAGGGACTTCCTCAACAAGGGTGGTTGGTTCATGATCGGCATCTTCCTCTTCTGGATCACCGATGGTGTAATTTCCATTTATGGGACTAGCAGTGTAGGGTTCTACATGATTATGGCAGATTGGTTCTGCCCTTATAGTTACTTTGGTTCCGTATCGAGTCCTAAGAATCATATGTGACCAATCGACTGATAGGTAACCGCCTATCTTGGCAGTGAAATCCCGTGATAGGCAGATGGCAAAGAGGGGAGGGAGATCGATGACCGATATATCTTGGGTGAATGAAAAACTTGGGCATGCATGAATGGTAAGTTGAATTCCTTTGATAACTCCAACAGTCTTAACAGCTGTGCCATCCAGCTAAACAACCCCTCTTGTAACTGGCGCATATTGTATGCCTAGTACATCTGTAATTTGTTTCGGCATGACAGAGCTACTGGCACCAGAATCGATCATGCAATTATGTACCAGGTGGTCGCCAATGATAGGGGAAATGTAGAATGGCGGTGGTTTGTTTGCTGTAGGAATGATTTTCCCTTCCGGTTGACACAAATTTGTAGCATTTGTCACTCCATGGCTTGGTGATCCACTGGTTGTACTAAAACTGTTAAAGAGCTTCTCGCAACAGGTTTCTTTGGGAAGGGATCGAGAGTGCGTCCCACATGGTAATGCTCAGATTGGTTTTCTTCATTTGTTCTACTATGCTGAAGGGAATTGCTCTAACTTTGATGACACTTTTTTGGGCATTGGGGTCCTCCTTTGGAAAATGTTTGTTGGGTACCGTGATGCCTAGAGAACCATCTTTCCCTACGGTGTGGTTAGCTGGTGTTTCTGGTGATTTCTTTCCCACATTTTTATCAACTGCCATTTGTAACCCAGGTTGAGAAGTGGATGCTAGATCAGCTTCGAGAGGTTGAGGCTCCATTGCTCTTTTCTTGGAATGAGTGTTTGCTGCCACTGATGAAGAATCTATATTCAATCCGCAAAAATCTTCTACTTGCCAGTTTAGCAAAGCGGATTCTTCAGGTGCATGCGGTTGATCTGCTACTTCTTGTGTAGATGAATTGTTTGTTAACTCTGAAGGGGAAGATACACTTTGAACCATAAGGGCCTTGCTAAGAACCCCATTGGGACAAATATTTTGATTGTGAGGTGGAGAGCAAGGATAAAACCATTCGTAGTCTTGAACCAAATTATTTTGAACAGGTACTATAGCTCTAGATGAGCCAGCTGCAAGAGGGTTCTGAAAGTTCAAGGGTGTGACATTTGCAACTTGACTTGTAGTTTGATTTCAAGGTTGATTGTTCCCTTGAAAAGGAGAATGGTTAGCTTGATGCTGCTGATTTTGTGGCTGATACGGACGATTGTATTGAAATTGTTGCCTTTTGAGTGCAACGAGCTCATTTCCAAAATTTTGCAGTAGTGACTTGACTTCAAATAGGTCATTCCAAGAGGCAGGGGAAGAATGAGATGGTTGCTTGGAGTCTATTGGAATAGGAGCAATGATAGGCTGATGATTCGTAAGATCTGGAGAAAAGGGCATTGGTGGTCGTGGAGCTATCTTTCCAACCTAAATCAAAGAATTCTCTGCACTTATGGCAACTTCGTAAGCATCAGGCAGTGTAGTCCCTCCCATGGACTGGATCATAACTACTACATCACTATTCAAGGCTCATAAATAGTACAAGAATGCATTATGTGCAGAAGGCTTTACGAGTGCCGAAATCCTATTCCAAGTCTTGTGGAATCAGAAGTTGAAATCACTCATGTATTCTTGGGAAGCTCTCTTTAGGGTAGTAAGTTGTTCCAAAAGTGATAGGTGATCACTTTTGTCTTCAAATTGTTTACATAGATTTTTTCCCAACTCGTCCCAAGTGGTTATAGTGCCAACACCTAACCCGTGAAACCATTGAAGTGCTTTTCCCTTGAAAGAGGTAGCAAGAAGTCTAACTACAACGTTGTCTTCGGTGATATTATGTACTGCGTAGATGCTGGCTACATAAAAGATATGCTCCACTGGAGTAACATGAGCTTCCCCCGTGTAGAAGGGTAAACTTTTGAGTGCCGCAATAGGCATCGGGTCACATTGAGCCAACATGAGAGGACTACTTGCATTGAAAGGGGGAAAAACTTGGTTCCTCGCCATAACAATAAAATGTTTATTGTTTGTAGGTGGAGGAAACCTTCCGTAAGGAGGAGTTGAATGACCCCTACTAAGGTAAATCTACAATTAGGGATGTGGAAATGCCTCTTCTTCTTCTCTTTGGAGGAGATAAGGAAAGTTCGGTATGTTGATAATTTCCTTTGTTTGAGAGAATCTCTTGTATGAATTCTTCACATAATTTATTGCACTGAGATTTGGAATCCAGAGATATAGAGTCACCGGGTAGTTTGACTTGTGTAAGTGAGAAGATAAGTACCAACTCTCTGTCCCACCAGGCGTGCCAAAAAACTATTATCGCCAAATCACTGCACCCTCCGAATGGCTAGGATGTGAATAGGACGTTCGGTGTGATTGGGACACATGGGATCACCTCTCAAGCTATGGGACTTGGGCTCGAGGTGAACCTCCGGAGAAGGCTGGCTTCCTCTTCCTAAACTAAGTGTTGTACTACTCCTAGTGTAACAAAAATGATTATCTAGTCCTATGCTAACATTTTCATGGGGTTTTAGGGAAAGAGATTTATAGAAATGAAACTATACTAGGGATGGTGATGCACCAAATAAAGGGTGTCTTCTAGACTCAGGAAGGGTTAATTTGAAGAGGGAGTGTGCACCACAGGTCAACTTCACCTACTGCAACTTAGAGAGGGTATAAGATACCACAAACTAAGAGACACGCGTTCCCTTTGTTAAAATTTATCAGACCGAGAAATATACCAGTTTCCCAGTGAAGAAGGATGAACTCAAGAAGGGTGAATAGACACCACAACTCAACTGCATGCAATACTCCACCATTTGATAAGCACAAAACTCCTAAGAACCTGCGATAGAAACTTAAACTTGCACAGTGTACCTACAAGTACGAGAAAGGCACAAAGAAGCATAAAAGGATGAAAGGACCGAGATTAGTCACAAAACACACACTTTTATTGCTTCAATAACATGTACAATGCATCATACATTTAGAAGAGGCAACAGTTTCCATTACAGTCTTGAAGAGGAGGCTTGAAATTTATCTCAACACACAAGAACAACTTGTAGAAGAGAGAGGATTCTTGAAAAGTATACACTCGCCTAAGATATATAACTGTCTAACTTGTCTAAACTATTGGAACCCTTTGAAATGAGCTTCCAACTTACATTTATAGAAGAATATGTGAGAAAGAAGAGGAAATGGTCATAATTACATTCCTAAATTGAAGGCCCATGATTTATTTATGACAGTTAGTTGAACCACCTGAGAAGGTTCCATCATGGGTCATTAATTGCCTGATGACCTAGTCTTCTCAATTAATTAAAAGAATATTTAAATAAAATATTTAAATATAATAATAAATATTATTATTAAAATATTTAAATAAAAAAATTAATTTAATTAACATAATGTTGGGACCCCCCCATTGACCCGTTTGACTTGAAGAGGAGGGGGGTCCATGTGGATAGAGTCTGCACAAATCTCAACTCGGTGAGCTTCGAATCCTCTAACTCGGTGTTGCAATTGATTTTCAACCCCACACCAACTCTTTACTCGTCTTGGCAATCGGGCTCCTTTGCATTGAGTGCTTCGAATGAGTGAGCTATCAAACTCGATTCTTATCACTTTCCTCTGTTAAATCAAATCCATTTATGCATTCCACGTTCAAAATTCATGAAACATCACCACGAGCTCCCTGTGAAGTCACCAAGCTCTTCATCCAGCAAACGATCTTACCTTTCCTGGGCTCAAACTCATTTGAATGTCGAGTTTAACCCAATATTTCTGAAAAGAATGGTTTTACCACAATGTTCACGGTTCTTCCTTATCATATAACACTTGTAGTAAGAATGTTTTAGCTTGGCCATAATAAGCACAATTTGAACCTTCTACACGATGAGAAAATGCCATTACCCTTAAAGACCTAATGCTGGCATGATCGATGACCCAGGCTCATGCCCATAACATGTCGATAGACACCCTTAAGAATGATTTTTTGGCCAAAGAGCCCTTCGGTATTTTGGTAGTGCACTCTGAAATCTCAGCTCCAATAAACAATTATGCCACTATTGGGATCTTAGTATGGCATAGGTAGCTATAAGCTACACAATATACTCATTTTTCCAGAAACTAAAAAGATCCTTTATGTTACAAATCTGTAACACGTAAAATAAGCCCTTCAAAAAATACATTGAAAAACTGGGGTAACCAAGAGGACCTTGTAAAAATGTATAGGAAACAACCATATGAATTCTTCCTTAGTCATGGATCAAAGATAATAGAAATAAAGCTAGATAAAACTAGCTTGAAACTACAGTATAATCGTCCATTTGTTAAAAAACAAGCTTCTCTAAACCTGGTAAAAGAATACTTTTATTGTCTAATTAGACACACATAATGGAAGGGTATAAATATTGCCTATTGCCCACAAAGTTTCTCAAAGAGACCATTTACAAGTGACAAGGATGTGGCATACAAAATGGCCGACCAGGTATTTCAGAGTTGACCTTCACATTCAATTCGTTTCTAGGAGAAGAAGTGCTGAGCAATATGAATCGTTTCATTCTGCACCATAATAAACCAACATCTCCTGATTCAAAGAAATTTTATGAAGCCTCGAAAGGCATGAATCCAATCCATCATACATGGTAGTGAATATTTATTTCCTGTAGCTGCCATAGATCCTAGTTCAGAATAACGATAAGCCATAGTTCGACAACCTGCTTGCTGGAAACGTTCAAAAGGCTTCTACTGTACTGCAACATGCCTGCTTCCTGTGCATGGGAGCTTGTCTCACGACCACATCAAGTTCAGAATTGTACAGAGGATGAGGAGAAGGTCAAGGTAGGTGGGAGAAGTATGCTGGCATAGGCGATCTGATCAGGTCAGACATCTATTTGTTACATTTGGTGAAACAGTATCAACACTTCATGAGGAAACGCATGTCTTCTGTAAGCTACAATTATGGTATTCCATGAGAAGGCATCTCTTTCTTGTGAAAGCATATTCCTGGAAATGTAGGTCTACAATAGTTGAAGATATGTAGACGGGTTTACAGGGATGTTATGCGTGGTAAGCAGAATGTGTGGAGCCTCCTTCACCTATCTCCATGTCATACTCGATTTTGGCCAGGCTAGACCACCACATCCAATCCTATTAAACACTTCAACTGTCTCATTCCCACGTTCCCCGACTTACCTTCCGAGTGACTCGCACAAAGACTCAGATCCTGTTTAAACGGCCCATGCGGAAGTATCATGTTGGATAGCCATCGTAATTTTTCCACTTGGCAATCTGATCCAATTTTTCCAACTCGCGGAAGTCTGATCATGGCTTACCATGGTTATATTTCCACTTGGCAATCTGATCCAATTTTTCCAACACGGAGTGAACAGGCTCAGCACGGGATTAACGGCTTGGCCCGCCATCATCAAATTTCTGCTTCTTGACTTGGTCATACCAGCTCCAAATCCCCCCCGCGTGGAATTTCTTCTTTGGCTTGCCATCCACGAAAACCCACTTGGCATTGCTCACCTGAATCTCCCCAGCGTGGAATTTCTTCTTTGGCTTGCCATCCATGAAAACCCACTTGGCATTGCTCGCCTTATTTCCCACGTCTGGGATTGGAGTGCGGGGTTTTATTATCATTTGGCTAGATTTCATTTTGGACAGATGGCCACCGATTTCCACTTTTGCGCTCAGCGTGAGGAGACATCATTTTCTTGGTGCAAACATTTCAGCTGTAGCTTGTAAGGTGTGATAATTACGACAGAATCCTTTATGCTCGCCAACTTAGTGACTCGTTAAAGATGCTCATATAATTACAAAGAAAATTATGCTCCATGAATATTATGATATGAAACAGTTCCACCTCTATGAGATTCGTTTCCATGAGTTGCATCGTAAAACAAGTAAGGTCTCGATAGAGAATCTTTGTAATAAATTTCATCAGGTCTCCCGGTAACACTCTCACTGTCACTTAATCGATTTTCATAAAAATATATTTGAAGGAAAATCCTGAATTCGAGGATGCATTCGATGCTGAATAGATAAAAATGTAGTTGGACGACCTTCTTGTTGGAAGTGCTCAAAAGAACTCTTACTATACCGCAACATGCTTGCTGCCTGTGCACTGAATGCTCGGTCGAGGAAGGTCTGAACAATGTCAGCAAAAATATATATACTGTATTCACTTATACCCTTGCCCGACATTCTTGTTACCGCCTGTGTCGATCTCTACCGAGATCCTTATAGATTTTCCTTCATTTGTCAATTTTCAACGAGCTATATTTTGCATTAACAAGACCTCATCGAGCTCTTACAACTGAGAGTCTCTACCGAGATGATTTCCGAGATGACTATCAATTTGAAACCGGATTCTTTATCAACTCGACCCTGAAATCTTCACTGAGTTGAGATCAACTGGGTGCCTTTCGATGCTAGGTGATTTCTTCATATGTAATTTAGGAATTATTTTTAATTATTGCATCTCGTTAATAACAGAAGGTGGTTTTCTAGGATTATTATTTCATTTTGAACGCGATAGGACCCCGTTGTCCAATCTTGCCATGTGTGCAAAATTGGATAGCAATAACCAGAGATACCTTGAACTTGAGGAACTTGAAATCAACATGTAAAATGGCCTTATTAAATATGTTGAGGGAGATGAGGATAATGATGATGAAGAAGTGCCAAGTTTCTCGTGCATGGTTTTCACCCTTGTATAGTCCAAGAAAGGAGACTCAACGTCCCAAAAAAAGGAAAAGAAAAAGAAAGAAGACTCCCTGGAGGAAGTTCCACAAAATAATATTGTCAGCAGAGGATCACCGCTTCCACCTTAAATAGAGTTAGCTAAGGAAAAACCAAACCCATCGATTAGAAAGAAGCCCACTGCCACACAAAGTAAGTATTCTAGTACTTCTTCTAGTTCTAAAGTTTCCAAGGATAATTCTTCTTCAAATGCTACTCCTGCAAAAGCATCTAAACTACCACCAAAACCTACTTCCCCATCTTCTTCTAAGCCAGTTACCACGCTCGTAAAAGAAAATACAACTCTCAAAGCAACAACACCTCTACCATGTAAAACTTCCGTCGCCCCATGTTTTTCCCTAAATCTTTAGAGGGGCATATATTTCAATCCAGAGCTCACTTTTTCTCAATTTTTGTGTCATTGGAAATATTTTGAAGTCCTCTACATGATGGAATCTTCAATTTTGTTTTTTTGGTGGAGTTTTGTAAAAGAAAAATGAGAAAACGCCTCTGGCATGGGGAAAAGAGTAGAACTGACATTAAACCACCATTTTAAATGCAGTATGGCTTCCCTTCTTCTCCAGCATGGTCTAGTATATTGGGGAATGGAATTTTAAGGGTACCCATGCTTTTTTGATGGATTTGGTTGGTGGTTGAATGATTCCTTTAATTTTTCCTGCGTTTCTCCTTCTTGGCTCGATTTTTCATTGTTAAAAGCCAATTTTGGCTCATTTGTAAAGGGTTGGATGTTCTTGCTCTTACAAGCTCTTCATTTCTCCGTAGCAGGTGGATTTTAAGGAGATTTAGACCTCCCATGGAGATTGTAACATGTTTTTTCCTTCTTTGTTATTTGCAATGTATTGTATCATTTCTGGAACTAACAATACATGTTCTGTGATTGATTTTGCAATCCTCTCTTGCATTGATTTGTTTCCTTCTAATATTTCCTTCTATTTTGGTGAATTTGTGCATGTTTTTTTTATTTCATCCTCATGATGTATGTCTATTTTTGCATGATGTATGTCTATTTTTGCAAAGTAAGGAGTTCAACACTCCTTTGGTGTATCACCTCTCTATTTTTCTTAGTTTTGTGTTCATTTCCTTGTTTTTCTCTCAACCCTGCCCCCTTGGTATTTTTAGAGTAAGATTTTGAATCAAAACCTCTAAAGAGATTGCATGCACACACCTAAATAGAGGAGTATGAACCCGCTTCAATCTCGAGAGTTTTCTCACCTTGCAAGGTCCCACACCTTGGAGAAAACTCAATGTTGTGCATTCATACCAGATGAGTTTTCCATAGAAAAGCATATCCATAACTCATCTGGGGGGTGCTGTGAATTTGCACTAATAGTTTTGGCATGCTCGGTGAGACCTTAGAGGTCTTCCATCTTATTTTTGACAGGTTGGTGTGTTCCTGTTATGGATTCAACCTTTGAGAGGCATATTCAAAATCACATATATGGTGACTCCATCTGGTAAATAACTCATTCTCTGAGGTGCCGACCTGTTTTCCATCCATTCTTATTTCCATCCCTTTCACATCTTCTTTCATTCCATGAAGTTGTGCAATCATGAGTTCATTTCCATCATGGAATTCACTATTTACAATAAGCAACAATATATTTCACCTCCAACATGTTTTACAACTCCTTCAAATAAACATTTTGATCAAATTCAAGATCAACATGCTTACCCATATGAGAAATGCCAAAATCAGTTTGGTTGTGAAGCATATCGAGCAGTAAGCGTACACATGCAATAAAGAAAATCAAATGGAAGATGCTGATTTTGTGGAGAAAATCCAAAAGATGGAGGAAAAAAATGGCGCAATCAAGAGCAACAACTCAAATGAAGGATTTTAAAATTGTTTTTAGGACTCCTTGTCCATGGGGAGGCCCTTTTCAAAGAAACTTCAACCCTCAGGAGAAGTTGGACTTCATGATGGATATGCTACCCCAACTTGCACAATGGACAACAAAGATAGAGGCCTATAAACTTGGTGTTGAGACAACCTTGTCAATGGGTAAGTTCTATACCATCATCTGGGTTTTCTTTTTCCATTCCTCAGGTAGCACCATCTTATTTTGAATACAAAATTCCAAATCTAGCCCATGCTTCCCCAAGTGTTGATTTCCATTTCTCCATTCCCATAGTCTTCCAGCCCATCTCAATTCTTCTCTCCTTTTCCCTTCCAAACAGCCAATCCCTTCAAAGAAACCAGAAGTTTCTATCTCCTCCAACACCACAATAAAATTACAAAATCGATTGATTTACAACCAACCCCTCCTCTTGCATTACCAAATCCATGTTGGGAAGATAAAAATCAGCATGCTAGTTAAGGAAAAAAACAACAAGAAGAAGAGCCAAATAAGGATGAAAAGATTGAAATTTTGTTGAAGTTTGGCTCTTAAATTCGGGATTACAAAAAATCCCCTTGATGGTGAAACCAATAAAGGAGGTTAGAGTTGAAGAACGAGTGGTGGCCGAGGACTGATTTTGTCGTAACAGAAGAAGAGATAAAAAGAAGAAGTATATCAACAATCATTTTTCTCATAATGTAGTGTTCATGTTGGCACTCTACTTGAAGGAAATGTTGGTTCAATTCAAGTTACACAATCAGCCATGGAAAGAAGCTCTAAAGAAGATCTTGAAATCCCAACTTGTCCTCTAGAGCAGCAGATTGAAGAGTTTGACTTGAAAAACTTCATGCTAGAGGAAGAGTTCAATCAAGGGCAAGATTGTCTTCAAACACCAGAGGAAGGAGAAGCTAGCTCCAAATCCAAAAGAAGAGGAGCACATTCCAGTTGTGGGGAAGAGAAAGTGCAGATCCAAAGACTTTCAGCACAAAGCAGGCTATAGAAGAACCTTCAGTTCTTCTTTCTACTTCATCTCGCTAGAGTACTAGTGTTGAAGAAGAGTTTTATCTCTCAAACACAATGTTCGAGGATGAAAGGAACCATGGTGATCAATTTATAGATCAAGAGAACACAATGGGAGAGGTTGAACATTTGTAACAGGACAACAATGAGGGAGTTTACCTGTTTGATTTGGAGGACTTTTTTGATGAAGAAGAACCAGTTGAAATCACACCATCTTCTCCTTCATCATCCATGTTCCAAACACAAGAACCTAATTTTATGTAGGATAAATTTCATTTGTAACTGCCTGCATCTTATAGCAGCTGTTTGGAATCAAGATTAGAAGATTTAAATCTTCCATGTTCTTTATTGGAGGAAGAGAAAGGAGTAAAAAAGTTCTACCATTGCTTCCACACCATCCATTTAAGAAGTTCTGCAAGAAGATTCCATTTTTTGAATGGAAAATCAGAGTTAGGGGCATATCAAATAGATCAGACCTTTCCCAATCAGGTATTTGGCTTCATTGGAGCCAAAAGAGAAGCCATAACAAGTCATGCTTGCCTCTAAGCATGAGGATGATACTGTAAAGTTCTAAGGATCAACTATCATACCTCTTCAATCCAAATGCAGAGCAACTAAAAGAGGTATTGGATTTGTTTTCAGTTGAAACCTTGTTGATTTGGGTAGAATACTAGCTTCTTGTTGATTTTCCACTCATCTAAGAATCCATGATTAGCTGCCAAATCATTTGCATGGCTGCTAATTTTGAAGAAAGGAAGCTATTTTACACAACCAGTTGCTGGGTTTGTTTAGCTCACCTTTGCTTCTAATTAGAGCAGAGTAGGTAGGTTTGATTTTAGTAGAAGAAATGTTTATGCACACTCTATATATCCCATTTGAAGCATGTATGATTTCCAATTTTGTACATAGTCTTGGGTGCTGCTGGTTTTTCTCTTGCACAATCCATTTCAGTGGCATTTTGGTGAATATCAAACTCCAAGTTCAGTAGGATTCAAGTGGCTCATAAGGAAGTTTTCAAAGTTTAGATTAGCTTGCAAGATACAACTCATGACTCCATTCCTAATGGATGCATTAAAGGCTACTAATCATTCATCTAGCAAGTAGATGACCCCTATGAGTTGCCAAATTTTTAATCCAAAATAACCCCCCTGCTCATTTTTTGGTTAACTTCCTTTCATTCCTCTCCTTCTACTGTGCACTCAAATCAAATTTTTTACTTGCTTCAGGCACTCAAAATTTTCTAGGAAATGGTCTTCATCAAATAGATAATTATCCTCACCTTTCTAGAAAGGTAAAATTTTCTTTCTAACTCCTTGTATTTCTCAAGTTATGGCTCGACAGGAGTTTTTGAGGGAAATTTTCCCTAGGAAGGTCCACAACCAATCAGAAAGTACCACGTGGCGGCGGAATGGCAGGGGCAGCAGATGGCGGGTCAGCAGAGGTGAGTTAGAAAATTTTCGCTAATGGGCTAGTCGGGGAGGGGCATAAAGAAAATATTTTGGCTCGACAGACCCCGCGAAGAGAATAGAAATGATTTGACGCCCGTGTCCAATAAGAAGTTGGCACGTAGCGGTCGAGATCAGAGGGGTGGAGGTGATTTTTGGCTTTTCACCAAAATAGCTCAATGGGGGCGCAAAGGAAAAATTTTAGCCCGCTGGGCCCATGAGAGGAATCAGAGGCCGTCACGTGTCTATGAGGCTCGGCGCTAACCAGATGAGGCAGAGTGCCACATTTGGATTTTTGCCAAAGGTTAGGCCGGCGGGGGTAAGTTGAAAAGAATTGGCCAAATGGCTCGACAAGGAGGGTAGAAGGAGAAATTTTTAGCGCCCCCGGATTGTGGACCAATCAGGAGGCCATGCCACATTTCCTAGCCACGTCGGAGAATTCGGAGGCATGAAGGGGAAACTTTGACAATTTTACCAAAAGTAGTTGGAAATGGCGTAAGGGAAAAATTGTAACCGCGAAATCCCACCAAGGTGGAAAATAAGGTTGATTGCAAGCGCATCCCCGCCAAATCAATGAGGAAGTGACATGTGTCACCGGAGCGGCAGTGGAGCGCGGAGGCGAAGTTGGGAATTTTTCCCAATGGAAAATTCAAAGGGGTTTGAAAAGGCCAGGTTTGGGCCCACATTTCCACCAGTGAATAAGGAATGTGCCATGTGGCAGCACGGAGTGGCGGAGGTACGGGGAGTTTTTAGGAAATTTTCCCAAATTCAAAAAGGGGGAAAATTTTAAAGTTTTGGCCTGCCAATCCGATTTTTGCCCCTGTTTTGCCCTAAATCTTTAGAGGGCCATAACTTTTGATCCAAAGCTCAGGTTTTTTCAACTTTGGTGTCATTAGAAAGCTATGGTGAAATTCATCTACGTGATGGAGGGTTCAATTTTGTATTTTGATGGATATTTAGTGGGAGAAAAATGAGGAAAAAGTCTCTGGCATGGGGAAAAACAGTAGAACCGACCTCTCCAACAACAAAAACTAATGAAATATGGACCTGTCCATTTTTACTCCAGTAAGGTCTAAAATGTACTTAGAAGTATGTGATTTTTAAGTGGAAACCCATCATGTTTGTAGGCCCATTGCATGATGTTTTTTGGTGGTTGAATGATTCCTCAAATCGATTTGCCCACATGTTTCTACCATTTCTTGGGTCGGGTTCTGCTCATTGATAAAAAGCTAGTTTTGTCTCATTTATAAAGGGTTGGATGTTATTGCTTTTGTAAGCTCTTCATTTCTCCTTAGCAAGTGGATTTGAAGGAGTTTCAAACCTCCCATGGGGATTGCAACACGTTTTTGCCTTCTTTTTTATTTGTAATGTATTGTATCATTTTTGGAACCGAAAATACATGCTCTATGATTAATTTTCCAATGCTCTCTTGCATTGATTTGTTTCCTTATGATCTTTACCTTGTATTTTGGTGAATTTGTGCATTTTTTGTTGTTGCATCTCTCATGATCTATGTCTATTTTTGTAAAACAAGGATTTCAGCACTCCTTTGGTGTATCACCTCTTTGTTTTGCTTAGTTTTGTCGTTCCATTTCCTTGTTTTTCTCTCAACCCTGTCCTGTTGGCATTTTTAGAGTGAGAATTTTGAATCAAAACCTCTGCAGAGATTGTATGCATACACCTAAACAGAGGAGTAGGAACCAAATTCAATCTGGAGAGTTTTCTCACCTTTCAAGGTCCCACACCTTGGAGAAAACTCAATGTTGTGCATTCAGACTAGATGAGTTTTCCTTAGAAAAGCATATCCATAACTCATTTGGGGGTGTTGTGAATTTGCACTAATAGGACCCTAAAATATTGGCTAAGTACTAAGAGGTGCACATGTGCAGGACGAGTAGGATAGATTGGTGATCAGAATAAAATGCGTAGGGGTTTAAGAAGGGGTTTAAGTAAAACTAGGGCATGCGTGGGAGAAGTAGAAAAAGAGTTTTAAACGAATTATCCATATATGGCATCATGGATTCACTTGAGGAAAAATGTGAGGACCTGAATAGGTGTGATGAGTGGATAACGTGCCAGCCTGGAACCTTGGAGGTCAAGAAAAGGATATTCCACATAGGGAATATTCCCAGAGACATCATTAGAGTTAGTGGAAGGTTTGCAAAGAGGATAAAAATTCACTAATGGAGGACCACATCGACACTTGGAAAGTGATCTGACTCAGAAGATAAGTCATGGAAGTAGTCGATGATCCTATTTAAAGAGGTGCTTAGGTCAGGAGCAGACACACAAAGATTAATAGAGAGAATACAATGTAGAGAATGCATAGAGAATGTAGAGAAAGAGAAGGAGAGTAACAAAGTGCTGTAGAAATGATAAGGGTTTAGAGTTCATGGTGATAGGGTTTAGAGTACTTAGTGCTAGAGGGTTGTAAGGGATACCATCAAATCATATGTATGGGTACTAGGATCTGTAACAAGGGAAATAATGAGGGAAAGTACATAGTTAGGATCTTTGATCAGATAGGCTTACAGGAGTTGAGTCTCTGTCATTTAGTGTATATGGTCTTGAGATGACCCTTTTGAATGTAATATGGCTATCATAACTATATTAAATCAATATACATGGATCTATTATGTACAAATTGTTTATGGGTGTAAACCCTCATTTTATATGGCTTATCATGACTCAAATATGGTTTCTTGTACTTCTTACAATGTTTATTTAGCTTTTATTGATGCATTAATGTGTAGATCTGTTAGTTATACCTTCTACCTTTTAAAGTAGATGAGTGTTCTTCTATTTCTGAAAATAATCCTCCATTAATGGAAAAATATCTTGTAAATATCACATAAAGGAGGGGCTCAGTGCCCATGTGCATGTGCCTCAGGTGAGCACCCAACGTATGTTGGATGATAGGCCGACACGATTGGGGTTAGAAAGAAGTATTGAGGGCAAAATAATGACTACATCTTGGTTCCGTTGCCAGGACCTCTTTTGAAGCTATTGTGAGAGGAATGTGTGATGGTAGGAGTGCTTGACCTTGGATAGTATCGAAGCATGGCTCAAAAACATGGAGGATGAGTTTTCTCAAAGGTTCAATACTGGATCTGAGTTTAATGCACAAAAATGGGTGGAGGAGAACCTATATCATGAACTCTATGAGACATTCTTCTGATTGTTTCCCAATAGATTTGTATGAATGGCTATCAACATATGCATCAAGGACGAGTTGGTACTATAGACCTCATGTTTTGACCTAGGAGGAATATCAATCGGTTGACATGATGTTGATCTGACATGGACCTGTGTTGTTGATCACTGGTGGAGTAGAGTGTTGACTAGTTATACCTTGGAATACGCTATTTCTATGTATTCTTTCCAAGTAGATTATTGAGTTTGAGTTCTTGAGGGAGCCTAGAGGATCATTCTTACATGTTATTCCACTAGCTATCAAGATATTGGTCATTACTTTGAGTTTGGAAGCCTTTCCCATGGCTGGCTAAATTCCTGCTAGGCGTGAGGCATGCGAAGAGCTGGCATGGTAGAAGGATGGTGGACCTTGCGGATTAGAAATGGAGAGAGAGGAGAGGTGGCTCAAGTATAATGAAGCTCAAGAGAGGGAGTTAGAAAGACAACATGAAGCTGTAGGAGTGATGGATTTATGGAGGTAAGATGTTACGAGAAGGATTTGAGGTTCACGTGGAGGACATGGAACCTGAGCAGTCTGCGCTACCCCATCTTGGAAAGCACGGAAGAGAAACCCCCTCGGCTTCTGGAGAGATCTTGTCATATGAATAAAGGAGAAGAGTTCATCGGCACACATCTAAATCCACTTAGTGACCAAACCCTTGGTGCTTAGTTTTCCAAATCCAGAGATAAGTATTACTAACCCAGTTGGTATTGGTGGAAGTAACCGATCAACACCTAGGAGGTATAATTTTTCATTTGGTACATCCATGGCTGCAAAATCATTTCCTACTGTTTGCGAGGTATATTATCTAGTACAAACATTTGGAACAAAGTACGGGTACACAAATCTTGGGCATCACATCTAGAAGTGACATGGGACACACATCTGGTAGTGGTGTAATATCACAGACTGTTGGCACACAGTTTAGCATGATAGTGGGGACACAAGGTGCACCAATTCAAGGACCTTTACCAACTACGAGAGGTGGATTTTTTGGGACAGGTGGAGTAGGAACTAGCCAACCTGGTGGACCTGGTAGGGATCTAGAGGATATGGTGGGTCAGGAGGAATATCCACTAGTTGATCTAGTGGATTTAGTGGTGGAGGAAACACCGGGGGGAATATAGGTTCTGGATCAGGAGAACAAGGGCCTTAACCACCTCAGCAAGTGTTCTTTGAAATGTATTTGCATCTGCTAGATTACAAAGGTGTTGAGGATGTTACAGAGCATGTACACAAATGTGAGTTACTATGGCATGACGAAGGGGATCACTACCCTAGAAGTGTAAAGGCAAGTTAGTTTATAATGAAATTACAAGGGCACACACATAGTTGGTACCAGAAGTATGACCCTCACTAGACAGTAGTAGATTATACCACACTTGCATAATTCCTTCTTAGTTGAATTCCATATTCTTGAGTTTGAAACAGAAGAGCATTAGCACACTAAAGGAGATTCAACAAGGTATGGTAGAGAGTGTATGGGAGTATGACGCACGCCTTTAAGACTCTCTTGTCAAAACTGTCTTATGATATTCATCCTTCTCAGCATGCTCAATGGATTTTTGGAGGATTAATAACACCCTTCAGGAGAGTAGTTGTCACATAAGACTTTCATAGACCCACACGAGGCCTTGGAGGCTACCCTGCATGCTGAGGCTATGGGAAGTGTGGATACTAGTGTTAGTCCTTTTCTTAAATCTCAAATTGCTACCATGGAAAAGCAACTGGAGAAGTCTATCTATGAACTCGGCCCATGAGACTCATAGTGGCTTATGGTGCATGAATTGTGAGGTAGAGGGGCATATAAAGGAAAATTTTCCTCAGAGATTGATACACCATGATGGTAGATTGTGATATTTTCCACAGAGATCATGATGCAAGTAGGTGTCTGCTACTACAGTGCGTGATCCATAAGAATGTGTCTTACTATTGCAAGATTTGAACCTCTACTACTCATGACACCAAGGATTGTAGATTGATTGACTAGATACATGATGCCATTGATATTGGTGTGCACCAGACCAGCATTGAAAACAATTCCAAGGATGATGGTCATCACTATGAAGGACACATGGATGGAGGAGCTCATGGAAGAAGATTTCATGGAGGATTTAGAGGCCATGGCAATTGCAGAGGTAGAAGAGGTGAATTCCCTCATGGAACTTGTTATAACTGTGGGTCCACAGAGCATTACAAGTGTGAATTTCCTGACCTACTACAGTGCTCTTAGGTGGGAAAAAAGAACAAGTATGAGGAGTTCCCAGAGCTATTTGAACACATGAGCCAAAAACAAATGGAAAAGACAAGGGTGCCGGGATGGTAAGCATAAAGAAAGAAGACTCATAGTGGATGCCAAGGGTGGCACATGAGTCAAGAGTTAGAACCTGTACTGGTGACGACACGAGCTGAGGCTGCACACACCAAGGAAATACCAAAGTAGAGACCACTAATTACAAGAGAAGAGGTGGTATATGGGAAGTATCTAGACCCTACCCATCAGAAGGAAGTCTATCAAGAGACCATGGATGTAATCAGAAGTCTTCAAGGGGAAATTCAGTGTCTAAAAGAGAAATCCAGGAAGTTTATAGTAGAAGAAAAGTGTTGAAGACCCTCAGTCAAATATAGATGATGTTAGAGAGGTGTGTAAGATGTTGCACCAAGAGAATATCATTCCTCTATTAGGAGAATGGTTGAGGGATAAGATACCAAGTGCTAGAGGAGAGTGCAAGAGGCAGGTTTTGCATGTTAACCTTCCTCCCCACAACCTTGACTACGATAAGGAGATTACCTTGAATGAAGTTGTTGATGGATGGCTCCTAAGTAATATTCTGATTGACATGGGTGTGGAAGTTAATGTTCTCACCCTGGATTCCTGGAATCAAATGGGAAGGCCCCCATTACAACCATCTTCAAATGTGTTGTATATGGATAATAAGACAAAGGAAATTCCCATTGGTGTTCTAAAGGATGCTTGCTATCACTATCCAAGGGGTGAAATTCACTTAGAGACTTTGAAGTCTTAGCACTTGCTGAGGTGGACAACTTTCTAGCATTACTTGGGTGCCCCTGGTGCTATAAGAACAATGTTGACTTACATTTCAACAAGGGGTATATAAGTTTTGAGAACAAAGAGGAACACATTATCATTCCTTTGATGGATGGGAAGTCAATACCCTATATTGAGCCTTTAGGAGAAGAAGACCTAGACAGAATTTATGTGTGCACTATCAGGGACCTTGAGGTTGTGCAACCAACAAAAGAAGGTGTTATTCAGTGGGAAGATGCTCAATCTATAAGTGATACAACTAGTGTGGCATGTGACAATTGGGTGCATGGGACATATGAGTTAGTCAGAAGGAAGTTAAGAGGCTTTGTGATGAGAGTAACAAAGGCACGCTCAGTTCAAGTACCTAGGAGGAAATAAGTTTCCAAGTTATTCTGGGGGAGCTGACCTTGATGTTTTCCTGTGAGAAATGGAGACCCAGTGGAGATGTGAGATCAGAAAGGAGAAGGATGCTTAGCTATACCTTTCTTGGAACCACAAAAAATTGGTGGGAGACCATCGCGATAACCTTCTAGAGTGGTGTGAAGTGAGAATCATGTTCTCTGTTAGGTTTGTCTAGAGCAATGCACCTACTATCATACAAAATTATCATGGGAAGGAACCTGCCTCGTTTCATGTCCAAGCATGTGAGAAGGCCCTGGATGGAAGGTGTGGAAGCCTTGCCACCTTCTTTATGGGTGCATAAGCTTTACTCCACTTACAAGGCTATGCGTGCACATGGTACATTCACTCAGAGATGTGCTGTCAGACAGGAAACTGACAGGAGTTGATGACTGATCTCCTTCAAGATTTTCGAATATCAGAGTACTAAGCCATTGGTGGATGAGGCATTGTTGGTTGTTAAGTGCATAACTATGGGAGATAGTGCCATGGTGGAGGATAGAATACTAGAATTATTAGGTGAACCTGGCTTAGAAGCATGTGCTTTGATGAGGAAGAATAAGAGGAGATACAACTTGAGTGTGCATGCATGGAAAAAGAGAAAGGAAAGTTGGTCTATGTGATTAATGGTGAAGAGGTGGAAAACTTGGATGTTAACCATACTATGGGTATGCGTGAGGTTATGGATAGTGCTGATGAGAAACCACGTGCCTACCATGAACCCCTGAAAACCAAGAAGGTTAACATTGGTTCAAAGGTGGAACCTAAGGAGGCTACTATTGGGGACTACTAGTCAGAGAAGGAGGTTTCAAAGATCATTGATATGTTGCATGAAGTTTTAGGATTTATTTCCACATGGGTACCACAAGCTTAAATGAGTTCACCACTCCTTAGGAGAAATGAAGATCAAGTTAAAGGAAGGTGCATGCCCCAATTCAGAAGAGACCTTATCGAATGAATCTGAATCTACGTGTCAAAGTCAAGGAGGAGATTGACAAGATGATCACATCAGGCATCATTGAGGCTGTTGAAGAATTAGAATGGATAAGTCTAATGGTCATTAAAATTAAGAAGGATAAGAGGATAAGGATTTGTGTTGATTATAGGGATCTGAATGTGGTATGTGTTATTGACCCATTTCCAACCCCCTTCACTGAAGAGATCCTGGAAGGAGTAGCCATGGCATGAGATCTATTCTTTCATAGATAGATTCTCAGGATATCATTAGGTTAGAATTGCAAAGGAGGACCAAGAAAAGACAAATTTTTCCACTAAATGGGGAATATTTTCCTACACAGTCATGCCTTTTGGACTGAAGAACGTGCTTGCTATATGTTTCATGCATTGTGGTGCAGGCATTTCAAGACTTCATCCATAAATTTCTTCAAGTCTACCTTGATGATTGGATGGTATATGGATTAGTGAGGGACCATTGTGACAATATGAGGCTGATGTTTGAAAGATGTCGGTAGTTGAGGATATCCCTCAACATTAAGAAATGTGTTTTTGCTACTCCATTTGGAACCCTGTTGGGGCATATCATATGTAAGGAAGGCTTAGGGCTGGTGGATCCTGCCAAAGTTTTCTGTTATTATGGGATTAGGGGAGAACCTACTAGCCAGAGCGCAGTGTGTGGATTCCTTGGGCATATGGGGTATTACCAAAATTTATTAAGGGGTATGCCAAGATCGCCACACCATTGGAAAAGTTGCTAAAACACAAAAGTACATTTCACTAGGGAGAGGCACAACATATGGCATTTGATACATTGAAGAATAGGCTTATCACTGCACCCATATTATGCTTTCCTTCTTGGGATAAGCCATTCCATGTACATGTTGATGCTTCAGGGATGGTGATTGGAGAAATCTTAGCACAACCTAGAGAGGGAATTTTTGACCACCCCTTGTGCTTTGCTAGTAGGAAGCTAACCCCAACAGAACAAAACTATACTACTACTGAGCATGAGGCATTGTCAATGATCTACGCACTACACAAATTTAGAAGTATCTATTTGCAACACCCTTTATATTCTACACGAACCACATGGCATTGAAGTACTTGGTAAACAAGCCCATTTTACAAGGGCTGCATATGTAGGTGGGTCCTGTTGTTTCAAGAGTTTGAGTTTACGGTTGTTGTGAAACTGGGTAAGAGTAATTTGGGACCTGACCATTTATCAAGGATTGACTCAGGGGAGGATGCGTAAAAGCATTGAGGATATAATGTCAGATGCATAACTATTTAGATTGTGGTGCACCCTCTGACTTGGAAGATATTGTTGTGTTTCTCAAAATGGGTGTGGCACCAGAGGGAATGAATAATTTGGAAAGGAAGCAGTTAGCCATACACCACACTACATGTTAATTAGTGGAGACTTATACAAGCTAGGCCATGATGAGGTTTTGCACTGGTGCATGTTAGAGCATGAGCACATTGCAATCATGGAGGAAGCACATGGTGGAATTGCAGGAGGACACTATGCATGGAATGCAACCATGCATGCAAGATCCTTCTAGCAGGATTTTGGTGGGAAATGGTTTACAAGGATTGTATCGAGTATTACAAGGCCTGTGACCACTACTAGTGCCTTGGTAAACTAGGGAAAAGAGATGAAATTCCATTAAGACCGATTTCTAGTGTATAACCATTCGAGAAGTGGGAAATTGACTTCTTAGGCCCTATTTCCCTAGCCGTGTGAAGGATAAGTTCATGCTATATCATTACATGCACATATTATCCTTACAAGGTGGGAAGAAGTAATGCACTACAAGGGATTACATAATGGTAACAATAGCTAGGTTCTTGTGGGAAAACATAATCAACAGATATGGATGCCCGCTGAGCTTAACAAGTGATAGGGGTACTCATTTCTTGAATGAGACAGCTAGGATCTTATTGGAAAAATTCATGGTAGCCCACCACAATACTACCCCTTATCACCCACAAGCTAATGGGACTATTGAGGCATTTAACAAAATTCTGAATCACACGTTAACCAATATTTGTGATGTGGGAAGAAAGGATTGGGATGATAAAGTTTCTGTTGTGTTATGGTCATATCAGACTACTTATAAGAGACTGAACAAGGCCACACCTTTTCAATTGGTGTTTGGCACAGAAGTGGTGTTACCTATTGAGATTCATGTTACCATCACTGCATATAGTGCATGCAGGAGGATTAGATGATGAACAAGTGCTTGAGGAGAGGATTGATAAGTTAATGCAGTTAGATGAGAGGTGGGATATTGCTCACTAGATTTAGAAAATAGAAAAATATAGGAATAAGGCATGGCATGATAGACACATCAAGAACAAACAGTTTGAGGTTGGGCAGATGGTTCTATTGTATGATTCCAAGTTTCTGTGCCATCCTAGGAAATTCAAAGTCCATTGGATGGGCCCATACATTGTATCCTATATACTTGATTTAGGTGCTTTCCAGTTACAAGCACTGGATGGAACACACGGTTACCAGGCCCATTTCAATGGGAGTAGGCTGAAGCCCTACTATAAATAAGTCTTCTTTGTGTTTGTAAATAAGGCAATATTTCCAGTTAGCCTAGGTTTTTCTTTGTTGCAGTTTCCTTTCTTTGTGTTTCCCTTTCTCATTGCTTTGTGTTGTGCATGTTTGTGTGCTAGTAGCCACTTATTATTTTAAAAAAAATTCTATGCAGAGGACCGTGCATCCATTTTTGTGTGGGGTGGAGTGATGTGACAAGTACTAGAAGCTATGGTTGTGGATGGCCCAGGTTGAAAAATAAAAAACATGTGGATTGGAAGATCACACATGGAAAAGGTGAACATAAGGGAAGATTGGTGTCAAAAGGATTTGAGAAACCACGTACAAGGGTAAAAGTGCAGGAGCAACATGAGATAGGTAGCATAAAGAACTTGGTCCAAGACATAGAAGAAGAATTGACTTCAGCATGGGAGAAAGTGTGAAGAACTCTATGGTCAAGGTAGTTGCACACCAAAAGGTTGCAGAAGTGTTCACATAGGATTGAAGCATGGAGGAAAAGTGCTGAAGGTTGGCATTGGAAAAAAAAATCCCCTTTATTATGAAAGTATGTTGGTAGGTGGCATGGCATTTATTGTGAGAAAAGAAAAAGTTATAAATAGATTATCGAGGGGTGCATTATTTTCTACCTTGTGTTTTAAGTTATCAAAGAGCTCTCACATACTAGGGCATCCTTACAAAGAAAGTTTGAGAAGAGTTGTGAAGATTTACGTGCATAGCTAGTTTGATCAGTGAACCAGAGTGGAAAGAAGTACATAGGCGTAAGTGGAGAAGGTTATGTGGAAGAATCCCGCATGGGTGTTACACCATCTTGTGGAAAAAGGGTTTTCCAGGTTAGGGTTGTATAGCTAGGGCAACGAGGTTTGAAGGAATTTTCACAAAGGAGTAGAGCCGTGCAAAGTTGAACAGAGCCAAGGATCAAGAGAAAGGAATAAGTTTTAAGGACCCAAAAAAGGAATGACACCAAGGAAAGTAGAAAATGTTTCACCAAAGAAGGGAAAGGGAAAGGAAAACAAGTTTTTTTATCTCTACTAGTTTTAATGAAGAATGGTATGTAGAAATGCAGAGTACCTAGATGACGTATTAATTGGTAAAGAATGGGTGTCTCACGTCAGGAAGATGGCCATCAGTGATTACAACAATTGAACGAGCACCACATAGAAAATGAAATGACACTAGAATTGGTTCTCCCTATAGAGAAGAGGACACCAGATGGAATGCCCATCTATGACAATGAGGTAAAGGTAAAAATGGAGAAGTCTGGGTTGTTGCAACTCTATGAGTTTCCCTATTTTGGAAAGCCTGAGTGACTATACCAATGGTTGATGTCATGTGTGCATGAAGACCACTTCTATTTCATAGGCTCAGAGGATGCAGCATAACCCCCCAAGCTAATTTCTAAGTTCACCAGCCTTATTTGTGAAGGAGATTCATTGGATGATGACTTGGAAGACAAGGAAGCCATTAAGAAGACCATTGAGGCTTATGAATACAAGAAGGGTTCATGCTACTTTGACATTTCTGTAATTACTAACCCGGTGATGAGGATGGCCACATGCTTGGTTACAAATTTGAATGGGCAAGAGAGATGGACATAGATCAACAAGGTCTGGTTGAATGTATGCCACAATATCTCAAAGGGTAACCATCTATAACCTCTCATCTTTCATTGCAGAGGAGATCATAGATGTCATGCATGTGATGATAGAGAGAAGATCATGTTTGGTAATGTCCTCCTCACCATTATATTTTCATAGATTAGAGTGCCTGATGGGCCATGTATAAGTTTGTTTGGGAATACCTAGATGAGAACCCTCCTCTGCCAAGAGGTTTGAACAGTATACTTGTGACACCATGATGACCGCTCATAAGGAATGCATCTAGAAAAGTGGTATAAGTGGATGCACGATTCATTCAGGGCTTGAATGGAGAATACCTGAATAATTTCCTTCACTAGTGTAAGGAGATGTTGAGTTTTCCATATAAAAAATTTTTGAATCGGCACATATTTACTTTGGTAGATGGCACCAAGAGTCCTTGGTGTAAGTTTCCTTTTTCCTTCATGGCACAGTAGTACTTCTAGCCGGGGTCAATCGTTTCAAAGAGGGAAAGAAACTCAGATTTGATCTAAGTGTAGTGGATCAAGACTACCACGAGACTGTGTAGGAAAGTTAATATACCCCAAGAAGGGCATGCCTATGTGGAGAAGTATGTCTCCCATGAAATGCACATGTTAAAACTAGTAACATTACCTATTACAAGATAGGATAACAGCAAGGGTTTATTTGCACATAAGGCCTAAGTATGAAAAAGGATAACTTATGTTAAAGATGATGTCTCCATTCCTAAGGACCCCTCCACGCGGATGAAGATAATGTTATAAGGAAAAGAGATAAAGGAGAGGAATTTTAAGAGAAAGGGTGTCGAGCGAGAAGACAATACAGACAATTGGGGCATAAGAGTCAGGAGCATGGGCACAAGTACTTATTTCTAATAGAATAGGTCTCCCGTGAGAAAAGAGTTGCCACAGAATGGAGGAGTCTCCGTAGTAAGGGGAAGAGTTTCCGGTAAAGGAAGATTCACTCGAGAAATAATGAAAAGATAAGTCCCCTTGAACTGGAATCACCAGTAAGGAAGAATAAGAGGGTGACAAAAGGGTTGGACTCAGGCAAAATAAAAAGCATAGAGGCCGAACAATGGTGATGACGATGATGAAGAGTGTGATGAGGATCAGAATCATCCTATGTATAATGTACAGGAGTTAGATAAAGAAGGAAATTAAGAGAAGTATGAGAATAAAGTAGGAACTCATGCCAAAGGGGGGAGTGAGGAAATAAATATGGAGGATCAGAAGACCTCGGACCCTGACCAAGGAGCAACTAGATAATCACTATAGAGAGGGAAGAGGAAATAATTATCCAACAGTTGGTGGAGAACGAATTTGAATGAAGCACTGAGGAAGTGCTGAAGCAAACAGAGGAGAGCGCGCAAGTGTAGGAAAGGAGTATGGGAGCATGGGCAGAGAGCCTAGACTTAGCAGTAAGCTTCCCAAAGGTAGTGCATATAGGTGGAAAGGGCATAGTAGTGGTGCAGGAACAAGAAATGACTTAGATTAATGATCCGAATAAGGTACTTCATGTGTACATGCTTCCAACAGTACCATGTGCCCACAAAACCAACTCCTCGTCTTGGTCTTCTGTTCGATGAAGAAGGTGTACGTACCTACACATGAGGAAAATTCTATCTTAGGATTTCTAGTCCCACATTGATGAACCCAAGTTCGAGGTAAATCAAGATGCATTGATGAAGATACCATATTCCAAGGGAGTAAACCCTTTTGTAAATGACCAAAAACTGTTCGATGAGAAATTTTGCAACACGCTCAACTAAGTATCATTGGTGGAGGTGGAGATGCAAGAATCTCCATTACAAATGACAGGATAAGAGTTCTTGGAGGAAGAGCTTGATAAAAAGAATGAGGAGATCATTGAGTGGGACAAATAAATAAAATAGAAGGAATTGATAAGTGCACTAGTTAAGGCATGAGCTAAGGGATTACAATAGGCAAAGTTGCACGAAATTTCATAAAAAGATATAGGCCATTTTAGATGCCATAATCTTAAAGCACCTGGACCTTGCCTCACTCTTGAGTAGAAATATGAGTAAATCATGTAGCGCTTGGAGGAATTAACCCAAATCCTCAACATGAAAAGTTGACCACTCGCATTAGAGTTAGGAGATGAGATTATAGCATGCAATAAGGAGGAGGAAAAGTTGAAGATTTGGGGGAGACGGTGACTTGGTACTCCAAGCTCCTTTCCATAATAAATACCTTCTATATAGATGGCTGAAGCCGTGTATGAAAATTATGCCAATATGAGATAGGGTAGTCATGCATATTGTTTGCTACACATGAGGTAGATCTGAAAGAATTTTAGGAAAAAGAACAAAGGCAATAGGGTAGAGTTTGAAAATATCTTAGCCTGAAGTTGAGAAGAAGTTAGAAGCAATCAAAACCTTATGGGGTTTCGATTAAGAATAGCTAAAGGAAGTGTTACCCCTAATTTCATTTGCAGGATGGATGTGCTAAGTGACCTTGGAAAGCCAGCTAGAAATCATTATAGATATTTTATAAGCTAAGAGCAAGGAACTTAGTTTTGATTAAGTAAGTATATTGGTGGGTGACTTACTTTAGCAGGTGCATAGGGAGAATTAGATGCCTAGGAGAAGATTGAGGCATCCATGTAAGGAAGGAATTCACACTCCTCATGTAGTAGTAGCATATTTCTCTATCCTTCCATTTCTTTCTATTCGTTAATTGTTTAATTGTTTCAATACCAATATTCTTTATTCTTTAAGGAAGTATAATGTTTTTGAGGATGGATAACACACGTGTAGTGTGTGGTAATGGTGGACCCTAAAATATTGGCTATAGTACCAAGAGGCGCACACATGGAGGATCAATAAATAGAAGGGTGCTTAAGTAAAAGCATGTAGGGGAAAGGGGTTTTAGAAGGATTCAAGTTAAACTAGGGGCACACGTGGGAGTCAGAATAAGGGTTTAAAGTACTTAGCCATATTTGGCATGATGGAGTCACTTTAGAAAAAACATGAGAACCTGAACTAAGCATAATAAAATGGATAAGGTGCTAGCCTAGTAACCTTTGAGGTCAAGAAAAGAGATATTCCATGCAAGGAATATTCCCAGAGAGCATCATTACAGTCAGTGGAAGGTTTGTAAAGAGGATAAGAATTCACCAATGTAGGACCACATCAACACTTAGCACATGCGATTTGACTCAGAGGAGAGAAGTCATGGCAAGTGTTTGATGCTCCTATTTAAAGAGGTGATTTGGGATCAGGAGAAAACAGATAGAGAGAGAGAGAGAATACAAAGAGAAGGCATAGAGAATGGAGAGAAAGAGAAGGTAACAAGGTGCTGTAGAAATGTTAGGAAATTCTAAGGGTTTGGAGTTCAATGGTGACTAGGTTTTTAGAGTAGTTAGTGCTAGAGGGGTTGTAAGGGATACCATTAAGCATATGTATGGGTACTGGGATCTATAACAAGGGATATAATGAGGAAAAGTCAGAGTTAGGATCTCTGATCAGATAAGTTTATATGAGTTGAGTCTATGTCATTTAGATGTATATGGTCTGAGATGACCCTTTTGAATGTAATATGGCTACCAGAACTCTATTAAATCAATATACATGGATCTATTCTATATAAACTTGCTTACATGGGTGTAAAACCTCATGTTATTTGGTCTTGTCATGACTTAAATCTGGTTTATTGTACTTCTTGAAAATGTTATATCAGCATTTTGTGATGCATTTAATGTGTAGATCTATTAGTTATATCTTTTGCCTTTTTTAAAGTAGATGCAGTGTACTTATGTTTCTACAAATAATCTGCCATTAATGCTAGAAATCTCTTACAAAACTCACATAAAGGAGGGGCTTGGCACTCACGCGCGCCTTCGGTGAGTGCCTAGCGTATGATGGATGATAGGATGATGTACTTGGGGTTAAAAATAAATATCAAGGGTAAAATAATGACTATACCCCAAAACTTCAACTTCACCCACCATGACCCCATTTGACTATGTGGAACATGCAAGTAATACCAAAGTATAGATCATAGATCTTGAATATTTGAAAACACATCCCACTCAATTTGATATGTTGATCCATGTAGTTTGCAGTGGTAGTGCTAAAATATAAAACCCAAATTTTAAAGGAATAATTCCCACACCATCCACACCACCTTCACAAAACATGCTAGCCCTCAGTGCCTCCAAAACCAACAAAGTTGAACCTTTCTACCTGTCACTTCTCATCAAAGGATTCCAACTGAATAATTACATCATAAATTTTGGAGCCTTTGATAATGTAATGTCATTCAAAGTAGCAAATGTTCTAGGTCTTACCTTGACTTGTATGAATGGTTCTTGCTATTCCATGGAGTCCAATGAAGTTTCGTTAGTAGGAAGAATAAAGGATACACAAGTGGCATTAGATGACTTTACAGAAAAGAAGGTGCTCCTCACCATCTTGGTTGAAAATGTTCCAACATATTTTGGGATGCTACTGAGCCAAAGTGTCTGTAGGGATCTAGGTAGAGAAATCAAAATGGATTGGTCATCTCCAACCATTCTAGTCAAGGGATAAATGAAGAAATTACTACCAGTGTGAAAGATGAAGTACATAGTATGGAAATATGATGAACTAAGGATGAACATACTATTTAAAGGTAGTGGGCTAGGTAACTACTTTGCCACATCAGAGAAGGATGAGAAATTTCCACTTCTTATGGAAGAGGAAAAATATAAAATCTGAATAATGGAGTTTGATGGTAGTAATTCCATTGGAGGGTCGGGAGTAGGTGTGGTGTTGTGTTATCTTCCAGTGAATTTTACTTGTTATCCTACAAGATACAGTTTGATAACACAAATAACATAGTGAATTATGAAGCCCTCATCTTGGGCATGGGCGCAACAAAAGATATCGGGATGAATCAACTGAAATACCAGGGTGATGTGGAGGTAATAGTAAGGAAAGTATGGAAGCAATACCAAGTAAAGAATCCAAGGCTCCGACATTACATAAACAAAGTGTGGGACTACATTGAATCTTTTGATGCATTCTCCATTGAATCCATTCCTTGAGAAAAAAAATGAAAGAGCCAATTTCCTTATAATGTCAGCTTGCCTTGTGATACCACACCCATTGTTTGGCAAGGATAAGGTAACCATGGAGATGGTGTTAAGACCTAGTGTAATTGATAATATAATCCACTGGAAAGTCTTCAATGATGACAATAAGCTCCTGGATTTTCTGGTACAAAGAGATAATTTTAATAACCTCTTCTTTGAAGGAGGTGAGAATCCGCATAGGGAAGTGGTAGCTAAAGAGGATAAAGAAGGAATTGGTGACATTGATGAAGAAGGAGTGATCAAACTAAAAGGAAACAAGATCCCTAAAGGCCTATTCTCTCTAGAAGACATCTTTGATAAGAATGATAGATTCATTCAAGAGAAGGAGAAGCAATCTTCCCAGTTCCTAGATGATTTTGAGAAAGAAAACGTCGGCACCCCAGAGAACCCAAGAATAGTTAACATTATAAAGTTTTGTTCACCTAAATAAAAGATAAGGTTCATGCCATTGCTCAAGAAATATTCAGATGTTTTTTCCTATTCTTATGATGAGCTTAAATCCTTCCAGCCAAAGAAACCACCCATTTAATTCCCTTGAAGCTAGATGCCAAGACGTTCAAGAAAAATCATAGGTCATAAAACCCAAAGATAACAAACACCATCAAGGAGAAAGTAATGAAAATTCTCAATGGAAGGATCATATTTCCCATCCATCATTCCATGTGGGTGGCAAACATTGTACCAGTATGGAAGAAGAATGACGAGATAAGAATATGTGTGGGATTCGTCAATCTGAATCAATATTATCTATAGGATAATTACCCCCTCCCCATCATGGATCACATTCTACAGGAAGTCACCAAATCTGAAATGCCCTCTTTACTCAATGGATTCTCAGGGTATAATCAAATTAAGGTGGTAGAGGAGGATTTCACCAAGACACCTATCACAACACTATGGGGTAATTTTACATACAAAAAAATGCCTTTTGGTCTAATCAATGTAGGATCTATATTTCAAACGGCGATGGATCTTACCTTCAAGGATTTTAACCATTGCATTTTCATATACCTGGATGATCTTACCGTATTCTAAAAGAAGAGATGAGACCACTTGCATCACATAGAATAGGTGCTCATAAGGTGTGGGAAGCATGACATATCATTAAATCCAAAAAAGTGCATACTCAGGGTCACAAAAGGTAAGCTACTTAGGCACCTTGTAAAAAAGAATGGTGCACACATTGATCTAAAGAGGGTGAGAGCCATTCAAGCACTATCTCTGCCCACAAGTAAGAAGGGAGTTCATTCCTTCTTTGGAAAATTAAATTTTCTTTGACACTTCGTTCCAGATTTGGTAGAATTGATGAAGCATATTACAACCATGATGAAACATCAAGCTAGCTTCAAATGGAATGATGATGGGAAGGAAAATTTTGAAGAACGAAAAAAGGCCAATGATAAAGCCCCAACCCTTATGTCTCTAGAATTTAGTAAATAATTCATGATGTATTTATACGCATCAGAGCATACCCTCTCTATTCTTCTTGTTCAGAAGAATGATGAAGGTGTACAAGCACTTATCACCTTCATGAGTTTCCCACTAAAGAAACATGAGCTAAACTACAGTTAACTGGAGAAGCATTCCTATGCAGTGGTCAAGGATGTAAAAAATTTCAAGTTTTACATACTCAACTCTCATATAGTGGTGATGGTCCATGGCAGTGAAATCGACTCCATATTGACACAACAAGACCTTGGAGCTAAGAGAAGAAATTAGGTTGCAAAGACTCAAGAGTATGACTTGGTGATTTGGCCTTCCAACTTGGTATGGGGGAATGGTTTGTGCAGACTGATTGTTGAAGATGCAAATCTAAAATCTCAGCATGGTGGAGATGAATGCCCCTACCCCAAGTGTTTTGAATACATGAAACAAGTTATCTTCATGAACATCACTGATGAATGGTATGAAAATATTTCTTATTACTTAACATACGGTGAGTGCCCCACTCATATTGATTTTAAGTAAAGGAGAACACTTACGCTAAGAGCAAAATTTTTTGGAATATGGAACCACACTCTCTACAAAAGAGGTCTCAATGCATGCTTTCTTAGGTGCATTGACAAATAACAACAAGAGAAATTACTGAAGGCATATCATGACCAAGCTTATGGTGGGAATTTATCGGCGATGGTATTTGCACATAAGATCCTTCGAAGAAGATATTATTGGCCTACCCTCTTCTCAGACACCTAAAAATGAGTCTCCAAGTGCAAAGCATGTTAAAAATTTGTTGGGAGACCACAACTTGCAACATTACCACTCAGGCCAGTTTTCATCGAAGAACCATTCCAGTAGTGGGGCCTATACTTCATTGGTGCATTGAATCCTCATTCAAGTGTGGGGCATACCTACATGATCACATTGACATATTATTTCACAAAGTGGGTGGAGGATATCCCAATAAAATAGGTTAACACCGAGATGGTATACAACTTCGTGAAGGAGAACATCATCATCCATTCTGGAGTCCCTCAAAATCTTGTGGTGGAAAATGCCACCTATTTCTCTTTAAGGGAGTTTTCATAGTTCCACTATGGCTATGGGATCTACCTATCCCACTCGTTAGATTACTACCCAAAAGGAAATGGTTAGGTTGAATCAAGTAACAAAAATATCGTGACCATTGTCTGCAAGCTCATGAATGAAAACCAAAGGAATTGGCACAAGATGTTGTATGATGCATTGTGGGCAGACATGATCACTCCAAAGAAAGTAATCGACATGTTTCCATTCCAACTAATATATGGAATTGAATTAGAATTTCCCATTAGAGTTGAAATGCCATCTCTCAAATTTCTCTAGGGAATAGAAGATAAATAATACAAGGATTCAATTGACAAGAGGAGCTTATTTCTTGAGAAGCTGGAGGAGAACATATTTCAGGTGGTAGATTGTATCAAATAACATCAGTTGAAGGTGAAGAAGATTATTGACAAAAATTCTAAGGAAAGGGAATTCAAAGTTGAAGACCTCATTAATTTATGAGAAAAGAGGAGAGAGACCAAAGGGAGCCATGAGAATTTTGATTCATTATGGTTCGATCCATTCCAGATCTGCGAGACTTGCGGTGAAAATGTATTTCTACTCTCATATCTGGATGGGACACTGTTGGAATTACCACGTAGTGGGAAATATCTAAAGCAGTATAATCAATGAAAGTGGGTTGTCCCCCACCTTTTACCATAGGTGATTCTTAAGTGTTTTTTACAATCTGTTGTGTGTGTCTTTCCCTTTTTGTGTGTGTTGTGTATTTTCTTTCCTTTTTTTTTGCGTATGTTTTCTTGCTTGCTATCTCTCCCTAGTATGTTGTACACAACTCTGTAGGGCGCAATGACTAAGGAACTGGCCAATGTGTTATTTGTTAAGATTCTGGGATTCCTAATGTCATGTCTTCATTGCACTCATTCCATACCATGCCCCTAAGCTAGAGCCAACTATTTTCATGTGTATTTGCAGGGGAAAAATTCAATCGAAAGTAGGACACTGATACCCCTGTGTCAAAAATTTCAAGTTTTACCTTTCTAAGACACCCCAGGTCTACCCATTATTAACACTAAGTCTTACTCACTCCATGTAATGGTCCTCAATTATATGTCCATCCAATCCCCCTAGGTGATTTAGGAAAGCAAATTCAGTCCCCCTACGTGATTTTAGAAGCTTTTGGAGAATGCCAATTTTGGAGTAGTATTGGGAATGGCTACCAATGGACTTTCTGGGATTTGGGCACCCCTCTGGAGTGGATCAAAGGAGAATAATTCCACATGGAGATGAATTAAAGTTCAGAGAACATTTGTGAAAAGGTTTTGGGATATTTTGGAAAGATACAGAGGTTTTGGAGCCGATTCAACAAAAGTGGGTTTTCAGGCCTAAAGGAGAAAACACCACGAAGGAGTACCTGAAATTCAAGAAAATACTATGGGATATTTTTGAAGATTCAAGATCCTGAAAAATTACCTATGGAAATTATTTTACATTCCCTAAATGGTGAAAAAAATGAGACATCACGAAACATCATGCACGTCCCTAGGAAACTCATTCTTCTAGCACGCAACTGGTGGACCCGAGAACTAAGGGTTCATTTGGAGTTGATGAAGTCATAATTTAAGATTTAAAACATCATAATTCAACTCATTGGGTTGTTTTAAATAAATTTCATATAAAATTTCACCTCAAAATTCATTTGGGAGCTCAAGATATTGTCATTGCAAGTCGGCTTAAGGTAAGAGTTTGCACAGTTAGTCATTTCTTCAAGAGGACACGTGTCACCACCAAAAGCTTGAAAGGATTTCATGTCCATTTTTTCCCTTTATAAAAGTTACATATGGGACAAAAAAATTCTCCTAACCCTTTTTAGCCCCCAAAACACCAATGTGACCTCTCATTCGCCAATTAAGCCCCCAAGAGCTAAGTTGGAGCCTTCCCTCTCCTTGCATGGATGATCGCCAAGTGTCACGATGAGGCACGAAGTGGAAATTGATGTCCCTTTCATCCCTTTAGAAAAGGGAAATAGGGGAAAAAAAATGTACCCAACCCCACTTAAGCCTTTTGGTTCTTTATACGCCCAAACATAAGCTCCTAGGTGCTTCTCTCAAGCCTTGTCACTCAAACACACACTCAATCAAATTTTGACAAATATCAAAACCACACACATGAGGGGATTTCATGTCCCTTTCATACCTTTATAGAAAGGAAATAAGGGAAAAAAATTCACCCAGCCCTCATGTTTTTTTTTTTGGATGAATATTTACCAGGACAAATCCATTTCTCCATTTCATTTCATCCCCCCACACCTCCATACTATGTTGGAACTCTGGCCAAATTTTTCCAGACCTCCCAACCTCCATTTCTTCACTCAACCAGCTCCAAAAAATATTACTCAAAATGAAAACATAGGGATCTCAGAAGATAAGTGGATCAAATTTATTAAGAGTAGAGATAAAATGATGATCTTCATCCAACAAAACCTTAGTTATCGCCTGACGAAGAAATTTCGATAACTTGCAAACCACGACATGGATCGAAGTAGCATTTTTTTCTATCTTCATGATTTTTAGAGGATGTAAAAACATCAAAAATAGATTTCTCATGTGTGGTGAGGATTTTTTGCAACAAAGAAATCCTCTTTTCTGTGCAACAAAAATAAAAAGATTGACATCTCCCGTTAAACCAGTGATCAATTTGCAAAGAAATTTCACCTCTGAAACAAGTGGAAAAAGCCAACATCAAAAATATAATTTTCATCAAGATCCAAGGAGGGGGAGTGAACCTACATTTTTTGAGCTCCATTAATGGCTGCCATTCCTGCAACCGGTGCCAGGTGAAAATTTTCAAAATTTAAAATCACAAACCGACGATTGGGTAGATTTGAAATTTTAGAGGGTTGATATTGGGAAAAAAACCCACATCAAAAATCTTTATCTCATCGTGATTTGATCACAAGAAGCATACTTACTAAAAATAACATGCCTTTATACATGGGAGACTACTATTTTGAGTAATCCACTATCTAAAGAAGCTACGAAGAAGGTGGTGACCATAGAGGAAGTATCAAAGGTGAAAATAATTGAAAAGGTCATCTCAGCCCACAATTGACGCTTACTAAAAATAGTAAGTAGTTCCATAAAAACCTACTATAAATAAGTTAATGTACCAAACTAAACACAAAAACCTTAAAAAACTCAAATGAAATCGATACCTGATGGACAAGATCCGAAGATGTAGACAGATAGGGAAGCCGATGTAGATAAGACGGGCGCACACGAGCGATCCTGCACAGTAGATCCAAGAAACCTGCGAGACACCGATGCTTGACAGAAAAAGACCACGTTAAAAGATATTTAGGTGGACTACCTGAGAAGCGGGTCCGGGAAGCGATAAGCTCCCTCGGCGGATGTCAGTCCACGTTTTCAATTAAGTAAAGAAGCATACATGATAAAAGATGTACGTAAAGGACTAGATTTTCTGATCAAAGTAATAAACAGAATCTAAACAGTGGACAAAAAGCAACAGAAAATAGGAAACTGTGAAAACAATGCTGGATTTGTGTTACCTGAGTTCTTTTACCTGTCTGCAGGATGATCGGCGTCGATTATGTAAAATCGGCATCGACTGGTTTAGATCGGCGTCGACTGATATAGATCGGCGTCGACTTGTTTTGATCGGGTCATCGATCCAAGACAAACTGCAAGAAGGTTTGGGAAACGGAAAATGAAGGCAAGATCGTCAACGTCCGCTGGATCTGCAGAAGCCGTAGAGATACTGGAAAGGCTCCACCTGTGCTGGATGTAGGAACAGAGTCACCAGAAAATCAATGGAGACTCGCGATGTCGATGTGGTAAGAGTAGAGTAACGGTGCTCCTCTCAGGGATTGATTTGGACAGGATTCACTCTCACTTGATAGATAATGCTCAGACTTGATGCTCGAAACTCTCTCGTTCTCTCTGTCTAACTCACTCTATCTCACCATCTAACTGTCTCTCTCACAATCTGTGTCTAACCAGAACTGAGTTCTGGGCTTCTATTTGTAATCGGCGCTGACCGAGATTAAATCGGTGCTGTTCCAAAAAATCGGCGTCGACCGAGTACCGGTCGGCACCGATCATGGAACAGACTCCTGAAATGGCCAAAAGGAGTGATTTCTGGAAAGATGAGAGTGATCCCTCCACCTCAAATACGGGAAATATCCCGTTGCTTGGTTTGGGAGGAGGAGAAATAGGGGGGATATATGGATAGAATAGATATGGGGTAGATAAGTGGTTAAGATACATGTAAAAAGGTGTAATTAAATAGTTAATATTTAATTACTCATGGGTAAAACATAATGGGGTGAATTAAACTTAGGATAGGTGTTTAAATCACAAATTGAATAATACCCCAAGGGGGCAGTGGTAATGCAAACGTGCCCCAGGTTACCCGAGAGGGTAAACGAATGTGAGGGACACGAAATTGGGTAACCAATTTTAGGTGTCTACATTTTGCCCCTTTTTGTTGAGTAACTTGCGATAAGCAAAGTTGCAAGACAAAAACAAGGAGGTGGAAGAAAGGAAGAAAAAGTGATGATGTGATCCCCCTCAAACTAGGGATGGGATGGGTGATAGAACAAACGATCCCAAGTTTGAAAAAGGTAGATGAAAACACAGGATGCCCCAGCTAGATGTCTGGAGTAGATCTGATCATTAATAATGCACAAAAATAAATAAAGAGGCAGCAACCTAAGGAACTCACATTGGTAGGGCAGTCTAGATGGTCTCCTCATGAGATGACGTTAGTACCTACAGACCCATGAGTGTAAGGAGGGCTGCAAAATAGTCAGCACCTAAAGAGAGACACATTGGTAGGGACAACCAGACGGTCTGCAAAGTAGACGACGTTAGTGCCTACAGACCCGTTAACTCTAAGCTGCCAAAAAAAATGTGAGTGCCCCATGCAAAGGGAACAAACTCGAAATGGATGATAATATCGAAAAAGTATGTGCCAAAAGGCAACACTCAGGGTAGAATAATGACCAGATAAATAAGCCAAGCATCAACACTATGGCAAGAAGATTAGGAGATGGAAGAAAGCGACGTGGAAAGCAACATCGACAGTGCAAATCGATCAAACTAATCGGCGCCGACCACAAAAATCGGCGCCGACCATGCCCAGCACATATAAATATGCGAATGGAAAATGTGAACGATTTATTTACACCGTGACGATTGATTTAGAGAGAGTCAAAAATTGGATTTGAGCACCATGGAAGCCTCTGGAAGCGGTCAGAAGCGGAGGAGGACATGACCTGGGGTAAGTGGTTCTTCCTGAACTCGTCATTATCTTATTTATTTATTTTTTATTTTATTATTATTTTTCAATTTTTGGTGGGAGGCCAGAGTGTTTTTGACACGCTGCCTGCCAATCGGCGTCGATTGAGAGAATCGACGCCGATTTAATGAAAGTGGCACCGATTGAATTCAATCGACGTCGACTATGTATGATCGATGCCGATTGTAATTAATCGACATTGGAATTAATTGACCCGATTGGACAGAATATGTGGATAAAAATGATAAAATGTGTTTTGGATGTTCAGATTTGGATAAATATGAAGCTAACATTGCTCTTGATGTCGTGGATGCAGGCACGAGAGGTATTACACATGAGGGATGTGATTCCCAAGCTACTGGAGACCATTCTCCCCGATGTCACTGACGCAGATTGGCACCACTTAGAGTTAGCCAGGATCGGGGGCTTTTGGTACTACAGACGAGTGCCGCGAGATGTAGAGTTGATGCGAGCACTAGTGCGACGATGGGATAGCCAGACTTGCACTTTTTGGTTCAGGACGGGTGAGATGACCATCACCCACGAGGACATATACAGGATCTTGAGGCTGCCGATCACTGGGGACCCGATAGAGATTACGCCACGAGAGCAGCAGCAGAGGGCCCTAGGTCGATTGTATGGAGACAGGGCAGATGATTCAGAGATAGTGTCTAGGGCAGTGAGGATAGCCTCGCAGTACAGACAGGATGATCCCAGGAGCAGACGGATAGTGTTGATTCAGATGGCAATCTCCTACTTTGCTCTACCAGATTCAGGAGGTGGGAGATTCCCATTGTTATTACTAGATTGTGTTTGTGACATCCTGTAGTTCAGACAAGTGTTCGCATTTGCTGATGCCTTGATAGCAGATATATTATGAGTTATGGATGTATACCACTGGCCGGAGGACAGGCATTGATGTCAGTTTTGTGCTCCATTGCTGGGCATATGAGCACATAGCAGTGATCAGGCCATCCGGGCTTCCTTGGATGCCAGCAGCAGTGGGGGCTATTGATTATGGATTCCAGTGATGGCGGGCCGATATGGCCCCGAGAGATACAGGGAGATCCACAGATTGGTATGCCGAGCGTTTCAGGACGCTGACACCAGAGCAGGTCATCTGGAGACCGTATCAGGTATTTCTGACATGGGCCAGTCAGGATGCTCACCTGGTGGGATTGAGATGGAGCAGGGTGGTTAGGGGCCACAGGCCTGATATGTGGGAGTGCGTCCCATTTATACGGGTATTGAGACAGTTCGGCCTAGTGCAGACAGTGCCGACTACCTACAGGCCTTATAGGTGAGACAACAGAGAGACTGATCTACCGATTTTGATCCCGGTAGATCCATTGAGGGAGGCCCCACCCTCCACAGATAGTGATGATGATGCTGGAGTGGATGATGGTTATGCGGCATGGTATTTGATAGAGCTACCACGACACCTGCCAGCATCTATAGATGTTGATGAGGAGGATATGGCTACAGTGCTGGAGAGACTGGAGGGAGAGCATGCCACTCTGACACATACACACCAGGTGGCTCTTGAGGAGATCAGAGCTCTGACAGAGGAGAGGGATGCCCTGATATTGGAGAGAGACACCACTCGCCAGGAGCGAGATACAGTGATCCAGCAGAGGGATCACTACCATCGACATAGGGAGGCCCTTAGGGCCAAATATGGTGATACAGGTACCATGTCAGAGTCTGGGACACAGGGCACGACCATAGGAGGGCCACCACCAGTAGCACCAGCACCCAGTAGCGACACTACGAGCACCTGGTACTGTGAGCCTGAGTACATATCAGTCTCTCCTCGCTGAGGTGAGATACTACGAGGATTCCTTAGCACAGCATGCCCCTGATGTGCCTCGTTACGGGGCAGGAGGAGATCAGCGACAGCCACAGCGAGCGGGGCATCGGAGGGAGGGAGCACCGGGAGAGACCAAGGTGGATGGAGGCCCCCAGCAGCAGGTGCGTCTAGCTCGATAGGTGGTGGCCAGGAGAGACAACCTGGTCCAGAGGAGGGTGGAGGAGATAGTGTCTTCCACCTATCAGATTTCACGATATAGAGACTGATGTATTTTTGTATCAATGTATTGATGTAGCCTCGATTGGAAGGCATTTTATAGATGGCTTGATTGAAAGCCACCCATTTTTTTGTTGTACAGATACTCATGTATATATATAGATCCATCATTTCCTTTGTCATATGATTGTTCTCATGCTTTTAATTTTGATATACATGGATAGATGTAGCGTAATTATGATGGATATAGACATAGACCGATAGATGATGAATAGATGTGATTGGATAGACATAGATGTAGAGGATATAAATAGATGTGATTTGATGTGATTGATATGTGGATTTAATTTGGATGAGAAATAGATATAGATAGATGTAATGTTACTTGGATGTACAAGTGTTTAGATGATGTGATGGATAGATGGGATTTGATAGTTTTGAGATGTTAATTAAATTTTGATGAAAATAGATAGATAGACCCACATGTGTTCATAATAGATGCTATGATGTGTGTTTTGGACAAAGTAGATCAGATGAAATTAGATAAATGATAGAGTTTGATTAAATTAACATGTTAAATGTCAATTTAACTGGATGAAATAAGGGGAAATACTCTCTGCGAGAGCCAAGGACGTAATGAAACGACCTTGATTTGAAATAAAGGAAATACACCCAGATAAGAAAAAGAATGGTGAGCTGGGCTCCTAACCGACCATAAATAGAAATTTTGATAGGAAACCAAAAGATCATGCATACAAGGCCATATATGAGGTTAAAATAAACCTGACACTAACTAGCCGCAAACCAGATCTAGGAGGGAAACGGAAGGAGCAGTAAGTAGGTATCTTGTCGAAATTTACAAGGGACAGAATACATGTTCATACTGGGAAAATAGGATTCTCTATATGATCGACAAAAGGTCCTATATCTCAGCTTCATTATTTCTGGCAGAAAAAGCAAACTGATCAATGTGGGAAGTTTGCTAGATATGGAAAGACTGATCAATACGGGAAGTCTTTCAGTGATGCTAAAAAGTGTATAAACTGACTGAAAGGCTGATCAATGCGAGAAGCCTTGGGAATTCCTTTGAGAAACAACCATCCTTCAAGGGAGCGGTCTGTATTTTGAATTTTAATGATAGCCATCCTTCGAGGGCATGGTCTATATCTTTTGATTCATTTGATAATGCATGGATAGCTGTCCTTCAAGGGATCAGTCTATCTTTTAGGAATTTTGGATAGCATCTCTTCTTCTTCTTTTTTTTTTTTTTGGAGCTTTTTGAAAGAAGCTGAGTTTAGACCTAGATAGATCAGATAGAGGGGAAGAAAACGTATAAAGAGCACGTACTCATGCCCCGAGTAGATCCGATTAAGATAAACACTTGGGACAGATGAAGCAGTGATTAAGGTATTCCTACCATGAAGAGGAACATATCCATAAGAAAAATGCTATGAGTAGAGCCGCGATACTCATATTTAAGGTAAAAAAAGACAATACGCGGAGAACCACATAGTTTCGAATCACCACGAAAGTATATGACTGGTTGTTAGATGGATGAAAGATCTTGATCTTGCGACTAAATTTGTGTAAGATAGATTTTAACAGTAGAAGGGCCTTAGATGCAAGGCATTAATAGGTTCCATTTCAGGTACACCATCCATGGAAGATAGACGGTAAGCCCCAGACCCATATTTATGAGTGACCACGTATGGACCCATCCAGTTGGGAGAAAACTTACCACGCTGACTCCTTTCTAGTGTAGTGACATTTTGGTTTTCTTTAAGAACAAGATCACCAACTTTGAAGTCACGGTGCTACAAGTGCTTGTTATAAGCACGTTTGACACGCTCAAGATAGACTTGATGATGCTCAAGAGCATTGAGACGCCGCTCATCTAATAATTCAAGTTGTGCTAGACGATTTTGATGATAATCCTCATCAGAGACAAATTCTCTGAGAGAAACACAGAGAGATGGGATTTGGACTTCCAAAGGAAGAACAGCCTCAGACCCATAGATGAGAGAGAAGGGAGTAGCACCAGTAGGAGTACGAATGCTAGTCCGATAAGCCCAGAGAGCAAAAGGGATATGTAAATGCCAATCCCTACCAGCTCGACTAGTTACCTTTGTGAGGATATTACGCAAAGTTTTATTGGAAGCTTCGGCCTGGCCATTAGCTTGGGGATAGTATGGAGAAGAAAAGCTGAGTTTGATATTGAAAGTGTCGCAGAGGTTCTGCAAATCGACGTTCTTGAAAGACTTACCATTGTCTGTGATGAGTTTGTGTGGAACACCAAAGCGACAAATGATGTGTTGATAGACAAAGTCAACAATCGGTTTAGCTTTTGTTGAAGAAAGAGGAATAGCTTCCACCCACTTAGTAAAGTATTCTGTGGCAGTAATGATAGAATGATGACGCTGTGAAGAATGGGGATTGATAAGACCAATGAGATCAAGACCCCATTGTGAAAAAGGCCACAAATCTGTCGCAGGTTGTAAAGCTTGACTAGGGATATGCGTAAGATTGGAATGTTGTTGGCATTTGACACATTTCTTAGTGTATTCACAACAATCTCGATTAAGAGAAGGCCAATAATAGCCTAAGTGTAAGATGCATTTAGCTACAGCCAAACCACTAAAATGTCCACCACAGATACCATCATGGACCTCCTGGATAGCTTTAGATGATTCAGGGGTTTTGAGGCATCGAAGAAAAATACCATCAAAGCCATGTTTGTAGAGGATCCCGCCTAGAATAGTATAGCGATTAGCACGTAGGATAAAAGATCTTCTACCATTGGAAGTCAGATCTGGAGGAAGCACTGAATGAGATAGATAATCAACGATCTGTTGATACCACTCATCCTGAGTATTGGTTGTGATGGCATTGATTGAAGTTAGTTGCCTAAGATGAGATGGTTGATCTAATCATTGCACAGCCACATAAAGTCACGAGTCCTTGGTAAAAGGTGGAATAAGCGAGGCTAACGAAGCCATTGTATCTGTGAATCGATTCGCAGTGTGAGGAATAGCTTGGATAGTGAATTTATCGAAAGATTGGAGTTGAAAGAGAACGATATCACGATATTTTTGAAGGATGTCATTCTTGCATTGATAGACACCCGTGACTTGATTAACGATGAGTTCAGAGTCACCAAAGATGTCGATATGGCGAGCACCGAGATTAATGGCATTTTGAAGACCCAAAACAAGAGCTTCATATTCAGCCATATTATTGGTGCACTCAAAGTTTAATTTGTGTGCGACTGGGATAGGCGCACCCCAAGGAGGAATCATCATGAAACCCGCACCTCCCCCTTGCTGGCATTTGGATCCATCAAAGAAGAGTTTTACTTTAAATGGAGACAGACCAAAATCAATTTGTTGGATATATTCATCGGGGAATTGAGCAAGGGGGACTTGAGTGTCTGGAAGAGGAGCATCAGCTAATTGATCTGCAATGACCTGACCCTTGATAGACTTTTGTGGGATAAACTCGAGATCAAATTCTGTCATAAGCATGAGCCAACGAGTGATACGATCATTGTGATAAGGCTTCGCATGTATTGTCTTGAGTGGATTGACACTTGTGACAATGTAAGTTTTGTGATTAAGGAGGTAGTGACGAAGCTTAGAAGTTGCAAAGAAGAGAGCACAACACAACTTTTCAGCTTCGGAATAACGTGTTTCATACTCATGGAGAGTGCGACTGATGTAATAGATGGCTTGTTCTTTACCACAAGCGTCCCGATGCGAGATCATGGCTCCCAGAGCATGGTCAGTCACAGAGATATAAAGATAGAAAGGCTCCCCCTCGCGTGGAGGTGTAAGCACAGGTGGAGAAAGAAGATAAGCTTTGAGATCATCAAAGGCCTTTTGGCAATGCTCATCCCATTCAAAATGAACATTCTTATGAAGGAGATGATGAAAAGGTTGACAACGGTCTGACAGTTGTGAGATAAAACGACGCACTGATTGAAGGCATCCTTGAAGACTGCGGAGTTGCTTTAAGTTAGAAGGGGGAGGCATCTCAAGGATAGCTTTTATTTTTGCGGGGTCTACTTCAATACCCCTAATGGAAATGATAAAGCCTAAGAGTTTACCAGTGAGAACCCCAAACACACACTTAGATGGATTTAGGTGAAGACAAAAGTGAATAAGCCTCTCAAAGAGAGGTGCAAGAATGAAAATATGATCCTGACGGCGTTTGGATTTACTGAGGAGATCGTCGACGTAATCTTCCACAGTTTTGTGTAAGAGATCGTGGAAGATGTAGGTCATTGCTCGCTGATAGGTTGCTCCTGCATTCTTAAGACCGAAAGGCATGACACGATAACAAAAGGTCCCCCAAGGAGTTATGAAGGAAGTCTTATGTTGGTCCTCTGGTGCGATGAGAATTTGATTATACCCAGAGAAACCATCCATAAGAGAAAGCATCTCATGACCCGCAGTTAAATCCACGAGTTGGTCGATATTAGGTAGAGGAAAATCATCTTTTGGACAAGCAAGATTAAGATCCTGGAAGTCGGTACAAATTCAAATTTTCCCAGTAGCTTTAGTTACTGGTACTACATTGGAAACCCATTGTGGATAATCGATGGGTTGGATGAAGTTAGCCGAGAGCAAGCGCTGCAACTCTTCTTTAACAAGAAGGGCTACTCTAGGGTGCATTTTACGCAATTTTTGTTTAACCGGTTTGATGTCGGGAAGAGTAACGATATTGTGGACCACGATATCGGGATCGAGTCCTAGCATATCCTCATATGACCAAGAAAAGGCTTGACGATGGTTGGAAAGAAAAGTGGTAAAGTCTCCTAACTCCTGTGGATTAAGGGATTGACTGACCTTAATGATGTGAGGGTCTTTAGAAGTCCCTATATTAAGGTCGACTAGTGGCTTCATTGAGAAGCGTAGACGTGTCAGAAGGAATGGTTTTAGGAAGATAGGAATCCTCTGCCCCCAGATAGGTGAGGACAGAATCATCATCCGCACAGTGGATAGTGTTGATAGTAGGAGAGTCGTCTCCAACTATTTCAGGGAAAATTAACGGTATGGAAGCGGACTTGTCATTAGTCTTATAGGTTAGTGGCCCTAAGGAAATGGTATTGACTAAAAAAAAAAGTTAGACGGGATGGAAATGGCGTCATCCACATCAAGTGATGCTTCTGACCTAGCGGGAGAAGATGGTTCCTCAATAGGAAGAGGCTCATCGAGAATAGTGATGGTGGCTTTTGAAAGAGGTTTAAATCCTAAACCAAATTTTTGATGTGGCTTGAGAGTTGGAATGGACGCGAGGTCATGCACACCTTGTTCATATTTTCCCAAGCCAAAGCCCTTCCATGCACATCGATATAAATAAGTTTTTGCAAACGTGGGATTCTGTAGACAATCGAATCCTGCTGAATAGGGCTTGGCCCTAGGAGGAGAATCCAGGTGATAGTGAGGTATATCAAGACCACCGTAAATGAAATTAGTCTGTTGATTGGGCAGACCAATGGTGATGACGCTACCGAGACCTGGCTGATATTCAGGTTGTTTGTCTGGTCTACCATACTCGTTAGGTTTGAGATGGGCGTCAAAAGAAAGGAGAGGAAGCTCTCCTAGTGAGAAACGCTGCAATGTCTCTTCTAGATTTTGTAAGTCCGGTAGTTTAGTTGTAGGTATGGAAGAGGATGAGGCCTTGTTAGGAGAACAAGCATTCTCCTTTAGAGGGGCAGACCCTGTGGTCATGTCGCATTGTGCGGAAGGAAAAGGATCTCCTGGATGAGTATAGATTTTTCCCTCATATTGATATTTTAAGCATCGATGGAGGGTGGATGGGACACAATGCATTGCATGAATCCAGGAGCGTCTGAGGATCATATTGTAGTGGAATTTCCCTTCAACAATGTAAAAGAGTTCGTGAAGCAGCTTCTTACCTACTCGAATGGGCAGGACCACAGTTCCTAAAGTAACTGCTAGCTGATCGTTAAATGATCAAGAGAGAAAGGTAGGGGTGACACTACGTTCTTTGGTAACTTAAGTTGCTCGAATGTGTGTGAGGAGATGACGTTGAGTGCAGCACCACTGTCAATCATAGTGCGTTTTAATGTAGTGTTGTTGATTTGGACTGTGATAAAGAGGGGAGCCTCCAAATCCTCGGAAGAAAGGGAAGGAATTTCTGAATCTTCAAAAGAAATGGTGGTTGATGGTCTATTCAATCCAACAACCATCTCGAAGGGCTGGGGCTCATCTGAATTCACTGCGATGTGACGCAGATTATCAATCAGAGCCTGGCGATGTTGCGGAGAGGATTGAATGAGGTCAAAAAGAGACATTTTGACCGGAGCCTGGGTGAGTTGTTTCATAACACTCTCCTCAACTGACACGGGAATTTGAGCCCGAGGTGCAGCACGAATAGAGACCCGAGGTCTCGGGGCTAATGAGGAAGGAAGAACTCCTTCGGGGGCTGCAGAAATGACAACCCGTGGTCGAGATGTTGTAGATGATGATGGATTATCATACTGTTGGGTTCTAGTGGCGATATGAATTGTGTCAATTTGAGAAGGTGGAAGACCATCTGGAGTGGAATCACTAGAAGTAGAGGTCTGAGTAGATCGTTGGGGCTCAGATGGAGCTAAGATGATAGGAGATACTTGTTCCTCCTCCTCTTCTAGCAAAAGATCACTTTCTTCCAAAAGACTATTGACGACAGATTGAAGAGCTTTACATCCCTCGGTGTCATGACCCGGAGTACGGTGGTAAGCGTAAATCAAATCAGAGTTAAACCAGGAAGGTTTTACTCCTTTAGGGTTATAGGGTTTAATCGGAGGAAGAGATATGGATGAAGATTGGATAAGTTGGTGGAGGATTTCAGTATAGAATCTGGTAGACAAAGATGAGGACAGAGATGATGAAGGCACCTCTTTTACTTTAATAGACTGCCGAGGTAAAAGAACCTGCATGTTAGGTTTGACAGTCTCTTTAGGGATCATCTTATTTTTTCAGACATCTGGAGGAGCAGCTTTGGGCACTTGAGATGGAAGTAAGTGAGACATGATTGATTTCGATGGAGGAGGAGCCCCTAAAATAGATTTTGAAGATGATGGAGATGTGACAAGTGTTGTGGTCTTCAGAGATAAGGGAGGCTGCTTGGTCGAAACTAATGATGATTTAGATAATGTCGATTTAGATGAGGGAGGAGCTCCCAAAGTAGGTTTGGTTGGAGGAACAGAGGGTGCCCTGGTTTTCGGTAACGAAGATGATGATTCTGATAAAAGAGGTGACGTCTTTCTAGTAGGTAAGTCCACTTTTCGAGGTGCTGGTGAAGAATGTGTTGTAGAAGAAGATGATGGTTTTGATAAGTTTGCAGAAGAAGATGCCTTCTCAGCGGAAAAATCCAATCTTTTATGAGGCACAGAGAGAGATTTTTGCGGGAAAGCACCAAGAGTCTTGATGGTTCGAAATATGGGCTTTCCTTTTTCAGGGATGGTGACAATTTCAACCGCATAAGGTGATTGTAACCTTTTCAGGGGAAGCAAATGGGGAGGTACTGATGATGCAACGTTAGATTTCAGTTGTCTCGGTCTAAGTTCAGGCACCAAGAGTGTGGGTGCTGGTGCTACTTCTTTAGATTTTCCCTTAATAGGCAAAGTAGCATCGGTGATGGAAGAAGTGAGTGATGAAGAAGCAGTTCCTTGCGAGGGAACTACTTCTGGTACAGTAATTGTGGGTGAGACTACTGTAGGAAAGGAAACGGGAAGAGTCAAAATCAAAGACGCTTCCATCGAAGTTGGTACAACTATAGGTACGTTCACCAATGGCATAGTCGCAGCAAAAATGGGAGAAACAGAAGTAGATGTATCCACGGTGGAAACTCGAAGGGATGTAATTGCCTCAAGCATTGAAAGAATATCTGACGATGAGACAGATGAGGATGATACTGTCTCAGGTATGGATGGAAGATCAGACAAAGAAGCAGAGAGAGATGAATCCGTATCTAACAATGTTGGAATATTCAAAGATGGGCTATCTGAAGATGGTGGAATCCCAGCGATTAACGAAGCGGAAGGAGGTTCTGATTCGGTCGATGTGTTCGCAGATGGCTTAGGTTTAGAAGAAGATTCTTCAGTAGAGATGAAGCTGATAGTATGAGTGTTTGGTTTTTGAGACTCTGAAGCATCATGGTTCAGGGAATGATTGGGAAAAGGTTGTTTAAAAACATCAAGCGCTTGATTTGGGGGAGCATTTGGGTTATCCAGAATGAGCTCGCCTTTATCAATGAATTTCTGGACAAGATTTTTGAAGGTTTGACATCGTTCAATGTCATGACCTTTGGTTCTATGATAATGACAGAAGTCATTTTCCCTATACCAGAATGGACGTTCTTGGCTTTCATCAATATTCCTAATGGGGGGAAGTTCGATCATGTGAACTTCCAACATTTTTTCCAGGATAGAAGCATATGATTCCCCCAACGAAGTGAAAGATCGAGATGACGAAGGATCCTTTTCGAGAAGATGAGGAGTCTCTCCGTGGTGTTTGATTAGAAGTGTTATCGACTCGTGATGTTTTTAATATGATAGCGTTGGTGGATCCCTGATTCTTGTCTTTAGAAGTGGAAGGGTTTGATTTGGTAAACCGAGAAAAATCTGGTTTAGATTTAGAGTGAAGTTTTAACTTCCCTTGTTCAATGGCGCGAGACTCAAGTTTGCGTGCCATCGTAAAGGCTTCTTCAAATGTATGAAAGGTCTGGATCCTTAAAGTGGAAGAAATATGATTAGCACAAGATCGAGTAAACAACTCGATCTGTTGGGATTGAGGAAGGGAGAAAGACAATTGGTTTATTATCCCTCTCCAACGAGCGACAAAGTCTGCAATAGACTCATCATCGAATTGACGAATGTTATAAAGATCTGTAATCGAGATCTTATGTGTGATATTTATTGAAAAGTTTTCAACAAACATCTGGGCCAATTGAGAGAAAGAAAACAAGGAATGTTGGGGAATGTTATTATACCAGTCTAAAGCAGGTCCTGCGAGAGACATAGGAAAAGTACGGAGCATAAGCTCCTGATCCTGGACTATAAGGTAGCAAGCATGTTTGAATGCTCGCAGATGCTGTTGAGGGTCCTCTCGACTATGAAATTTTGAAAATTTAGGAAGCTCCCATTGGGGAGGATAAGGCTTAAAAGCCACTGATGGATGAATCGGTTCATTACATACTTCTTCAAAAGAGTATGAGGGATGAGCTCCTTTGGTGGAGGCTTCTAAGTCTGTAATTTTCTTGAAAATAATTTGGACCATGTCAGATTGAGGAGGAGGCATGCTGGCATGTCCTATATAAGAAGCAAATGGTGGATGTTGTTGAGGCGTCAACGGGGGATTCATCTGTTGATTGACAGGATGATAAGAGGAGTAACCAGGTGTTCTGGGTGATGCCTGGTGTGGTATTTGTTGTGAAGGAGCCTGTGTATAGACAGGCTGTGAGATGACGAGTGGTTGAGAAAAAGAAGGTTGGATGACAGACGGAGCCTGTGATTGGTGGACTCCTATGCTTGTTGACTGAATCGGAATGGATTGAGGAACATGGGTGTTGATTTGATTGGACATGGTGGGGAATAAGGTCTGAAAGAGGCTTTTTACTGCCGGATTAGTTATTAAGGGTGCTGATGCTAGAGGATGGGTGAAGGTCACTGTTGCTGGAACATTGGAAGAAAAACCAACTGGAGGACGAGAAACAGGAACCAACTGACTCGTTGAAGGAGGTTGACTCATAAAGAGGTACTGACCCTGGGACGCAATGGATGGCATAGACGAATTAACAACAATATGTGGGTGTGCAGACGTGCCCATTATAGCCAGAGAAGAGGACTTCTCAGAAGTAGGTTGTGGAATAGTCGAGGTAACTGTGGCATTAGGAATGGGCAAGACTATTTGAGAACTAGTCGACATGGTCGGTGGAAGAGAAAAAGGAGGCACAGGTGTGCCACCCTCTTCCGTGGTTCGAGGTGAAAAAAATGATGCTAACTGTTCTACAAAAGCCTGGGATGGTTCACGAGGATAATCGTAAACTTGCTGGATTGGTGGTCCCTGATCAGATATTCGAATAGACTTGTGTACTAGGTAGTCCATAAGGGCTACCGGATTGCGATCAAGGAGCGCCTGAAATTCAGGATCCCCGCGAGGAACATACTCCATATCAGAAGCAGATGATATTTATGAAGGACTAGGGGTAGCTGGACGTGATGGGGTTGCTTTGGCCTGATAAAAAGGATTATATGACCAGGATGGGGAACCAACTAACAGCGGTCCCGAGGAAGACCCGGGGGGTGCCGAAACATCCACACTAGTGGTGATCTCGGAGGAAGAAGGGGCCAGTTGAGCCATTCTTCTAGATTGTAATCGAGTGATGACCGTCATAAACAAACTGAAATATAGCGAGAAAAAATAAGATTGACCTAACTAATGCACAGACAATTCAAGCAGCGTAGGTGATTATCTCTTTTAAATTTTTATGCTTTTAAGAAAGAAAATGTTAGGGAAGGCTTTTTAGAACAGGAACTACTCAAATAGCCAAACTAAGGATGGTTTGGGGAATGTTTTGGTGAGGAGTCCCGAAGGCACTTCAGTAAAAGAATGGTACGTGGCTTGATATAGGGGCCTACCCCCACACTTCACACACCGCTGCGATAAGGGAGTCGGGTGCTTTGCCAATATATACCAGAACTTCCGTGAATTTATAGCGCGGCCCGAGTACCGCGTAGGCTCTTCCCCTTGGATATCACTTCCAAGTAGGTGAGGCCAGGGGAGGAATTCTTGTTTAAATGCTTTATACCTAGTGATTTTGGCTTTGTGTGCAAGGGTGAAAAATGAAAATCAAATAGTGTCACTACCGATTTTGATAAATTTTCCAACCTAATTAAAACTAGATGAAAAACATACAGCAGAAATGACAAAGAAAGAGTTCTTTTTAAGCACTAAAAATGAAGTGTTTGATTTCGATGAAGACAAGTTCAAACAGATTCTTTCCCAAATGTGATTAAATTCTTTTTAAGCACCAAAATCGAAATGTTCGAATGTGATAGAAAACAAACAAACAAAGTCTCTTTTTTTTTAGTTCCTAAAAAGGGGGAAAACACTGTAAAAGAGAAATACCTGTAGATTTAGCTCTCCAAGGTGTGTGGACTTCAAAAAGCACATTGTTGAGCTCTTCCCCTCAAACAATCCCATGAACAAGCAAAGTGCTCCGCAAGAAAAGGTTAAGCAAACACACAAACCAACCCAGAAAGATATATCCAGATAATAGCAAAATGAAAAATTTCTATTTAAGGGATTAGAAAAATTTCAAAGAAATAACAATTTTGCATAAAGAGATGGATCAAACATGCAATCTTGAAATCAAAATGAAATATTTACTAATTTTATAAATAGAAATTGGAATTGAAATTTGCAAAAAAATAAAGGACCTAACTTTGCAAATTCAGAAATGAAAGAAGCAAGACTGAAACGATGAAAGGAACTGCTTAAGCAGAACTGATAAAAATCAGTGAAGAAAAAGAACAAAGCTCAAAACTAGAAAAGAGATGAACTTACCAATAAGGGACTTTGGTTGGGTCCCACCGGGTGTGCCAGAATGTTGATCAAGAATTTCGCTTGTTACCTGTCCAAGTTAATGTACCAAACTAAACACAAAAACCTTAAAAAACTCAAATGAAATCGATACCTGATGGACAAGATCCGAAGATGTAGATGGATAAGGAAGCCGATGTAGATAAGATGGGCACACATGAGTGATCCTGCACAGTAGATCCAAGAAACCTGCGAGACACCGATGCTTGACAGAAAAAGACCACGTTAAAAGATATTTAGGTGGACTACCCGAGAAGCGGGTCCGGGAAGCGATAAGCTCCCTCGGCGGATGTCAGTCCACGTTTTCAATTAAGTAAAGAAGCATACATGATAAAAGATGTACGTAAAGGACTAGATTTTCTGATCAAAGTAATAAACAGAATCTAAACAGCAGACAGAAAGCAACAGAAAATAGGAAACTGTGAAAACAATGCTGGATTTGTGTTACCTGAGTTCTTTTACCTATCTGCAGGATGATCGGCGTCGATTATGTAAAATCGGCGTCGACTGGTTCAGATCGGCGTCGACTGATATAGATCGGCGTCGACTTGTTTTGATCGGCATTCGATCTGAGACAAACTGCAAGAAGGTTTGGGAAACAGAAAACACAGGCAAGATCGTCAACGTCCGTTGGATCTGCAGAAGCCATAGAGATACTGGAAAGGCTCCACCTATGCTGGATGTAGGAACAGAGTCACCAGAAAATCAATGGAGACTCGTGATGTTGATGTGGTAAGAGCAGAGTAACGGTGCTCCTCTCAGGGATTGATTTGGACAGGATTCACTCTCACTTGATAGATAATGCTCAGACTTGATGCTCAAAACTCTCTCGTTCTCTCTGTCTAACTCACTTTCTATCTCACTGTCTAACTGTCTCTCTCACAATCTGTGTCTAACCAGAACTGAGTTCTGGGCTTCTATTTGTAATCGGCGCTGACCGAGATTAAATCAGCATCCGTTCCAAAAAATCGGCGTCAACCGAGTACCGGTCGGCGCCGATCATGGAATAGACTCCCGAAATGGCCAAAAGGAGTGATTTCTGGAAAGATGAGAGTGATCCCTCCACCTCAAATACAGGAAATATCCTGCTGCTTGGTTTGGGAGGAGGAGAAATAGGGGGGATATATGGATAGAATAGATATGGGGTAGATAAGTGGTTAGGATACATGTAAAAAGGTGTAATTAAATAGTTAATATTTAATTACTCACGGGTAAAACATAATGGGGTGAATTAAACTTAGGATAGGTGTTTAAATCACAAATTGAATAATACCCCAAGGGGGTAGTGGTAATGCAAACGTGCCCCAGGTTACCCAAGAGGGTAAACGAATGTGAGGGACATGAAATTGGGTAACCAATTTTTCAAGAATGAAACTAGCACAACCTCCCTCTTTCGAGTATGAGATAGATGACAATGATGTTTCTTATATGGATTTTAATGATCTAAAGGCTCTCATGATGGCAAAAGAAAGAGGGAATATTGAAGATAAAGTCTTTACAAGCAGGTTGTTTGTAGTTGTAGGAAATCCCGTGTTTATACAATGCACTGAGCTTGTTATGGTCTACTCACACCACTATAAGTCCAATACACAGACAATTTGAGTTGACAATGGTACGTAAATGGATGTCATAGCCTCGAGAAACATCTCACTTGCCTTGAAAATCCTAAAAGTACCCAACATGGCTATCATGACAAAGAAGAAATTTGTGCACGAGTGGGAAAAAATGGATGCATACCTACAAGGGATTGCATTAGGGTCATGGATGAAAATAGGAAGAAAGCCTTTAAGGATGCCAAACAAAATTCGAGATGTGAATTTTGTAAAGGATATTATGATGTAATCTCTCTTCTCATTAGGGTGATGGGAGAAGTACGTATGAGGGACTTTCAGAATTGGATGGATCTTTTCATCCTAATAGTGACTGAAGGAAAGCAACATATTGTTTGGGGGTAGATAATCAGTGAAAAATTACATCTACAACTACTCCAGGTTCCCATGACAAAGAAGTTCTACATGACTTCTTATTTTGTCTATTTAATCGTCATCTCAAGTTCATTCAAGGGATTGGCTCTCACCCATAACATTGTTTCCAAAGTTCCAGCATTCACGAAACTCCCTCGGTTGGTAATGGAAGATAGTCACAGATACTTAATGAAATTCTTGTCCATCTAACCATCCATTGAAATGAAACTTGATGATTGTAAATGCTTCCTCCTATGAGATGTGGGTGCATTCCAAGGAATTGAATGAGTGTTCAAAAAAACTATGAAGTGAATTACAACATGTGAACTTCAAATGATTTTCCTTTCCCACAAGCATGATGATCCTCTTTGAACACAAGGCCAAAGTTGGAATATGGTGATCATCACATTCCTCCTCATGACCCCTTTAAACCTCACAATTGATCTCTATGACAACTGATTAAATGATTCAACCATGACTATTCTTTTCTGTGACATTTAGGATGAGTTGAATCATCCATCTTCTTACATCAAATTGTGCCATACAGAATTCACCTCAAGACTAATTTTTTGGGATCTTGTGAGGGATTTCTCTCCTATTTGCACCATGAGATAACTTCTTTTCTTTGTAATTGTGGAAAAAATAAATGAGATATGTGGAATGTGAGTTGATACAAGTGATTTGAGCCTGATTTCAATAAGTTTACTATTTTAGCATGCCCTGTCTAGGATAGCTATTTTTAATAAGTTTTTCTAATTTTGAATTTTTGATGGTTTTTGCTTATTTAGAGTAATAAAGATTTTGAGAGTTTACCATTTCTGGAAACTTGATATATTTGGGAGCATGAAAGCTTGCACACTTACTATTTTTATATGGATTTTTTCTAAATGTCATATTGTAACAAAATTGGTTTCAAAAGTTTAGGTTTACTTTAGGACCTTATGCTCCAGTTTTTGAGGTTTTTATCTTGCGAGAACTCCGTAGAACTGAAAATCAATCTTATTAGGTTGAAAATTTCAAATGGATTCTATAAATTACATAGATAATGTAGTGCCCACCATCTTCCTATAATATTTAATTATTGATTCATCTGCTTGACTGGATTACTGATAATGATATCATACTATTTAATCATTATATGGTTTTTGTCATAAATTAATCTTGTGACATAGGTGGTGTTTGAGGAACGTTGTGCCAATAAACTGTTGTGATACATATTGCTAGTTTCTTGTACCCACACTATTATGGATACTAACATGATGCAACTTAGATGGATTTTACTAGATATATGATGGATGAATGATGAATCTATTTCATATTGTGACAATTAATTATGATGATTCTACTTTGGATGTTATCATGGAATAACTTGGATGAATTCTATGTTTTGATCTACTTTAGAAACATATGTTACATTTTGGATAGTTATCTCATTTGGATGCTGGTTGCTTTCTGGATTTGGATTTTCAATCATAAGTGAGATAATTATCGATTGCTATATAGTTGGAATGAATATCCATGATTTATTTGGTTTTCGTTATATTAGTATTATTTCTCTGATTTATTATTTATCGAGCAGGTATGTTTAATGTGTGAATTGAGTGTGCAGATTACAGGTCACACAAGAGAACGTGGGATTTAGAGTTACACCTCAAGTTACGCAAGTGGTTGATTGGGCCAAGTCCTTTAGCCATGCATGATATTTGTGTAGCCTTATTGTTTATGTGGCGTATTCATGTTTGGACACCATTGGTGATTCCTAATGTATCTATGTTAATTTTAATTTGTTTAAGCCTTGTGATAAGTTAGTTTAAGGACCTAATGGTCCCCTACATGCATTAGTGATGTTTTATGTTAATTTATATTGTTGTTAGTGGTTTGGGACCACCTAATCATCATTTGGGTGGGCCCCACCACCTCTTCCTTTGAGCCACTTTACCCAATCTCGAATTTGGGCTAAATGTGGTATTTGTAAGGGTCTCTTTTCACATTGGGGGTCTCCCTTACACTGAAATGGACCCTTTGGACCCTACCTATGGGTAGGGGGGTCTTTTTCAAGGTCAAATGGGATTTTACCTCCCATTTGACCCCTCTCATGTCACCATCTTGTAAGTGTGGTTTATTTTTGTGATTTCTTAAAAGTTGTAGTGTGTTGGCTTATTGGTTTTTAGAAAATTTGGGAGATTACCTCCTAAATGTGTTTTGTTTTATGCTCATTATGATTTTGGGAATATTTTGTTGGAGAATAAGATGGGTAACACATGTCACCCTCTCATTTGTGAGGATTTTGTTTGGTTATTCTTTTATACCTCCTCATGGAGAGGGGTAGGGAGTTTTGCTTGTCATTTTTACTATGAGAGTTGGAGAGAGCTTGGAGCTTGGAGCTTGGGAGCTTGATTATGGTTGTTTTGAAGTTGGATTGTAATTTTTGAGGTAGGCCTTCATACCTCTTGTTTTTGTTTATATATATAATGTGCAAAATAAAATGGTTGTTTGGATTTCTTATGCTTGCATGTTTATTGTGGGTGTATTGTAAATCTTATTTGTTCCTTATTTTCTCTCCATCCATCCTATTTTGTGGTGGATTTTGGAATTGTAGGGGAAGAGGGAGGAATCCCCTCTTACACCACATGGCTTGATGGCCAAGCCATGATGGTCTTTATTTTATTTCCTCCCCTCATATGGTTTGATGTGGAAGATGACTGTTCATATGGTTTGAACCTCATCTTCCATCCTTGTGAAGGAAACTATCTCATGGTTTGAAAATCCTTACAAGGAGGAGGCTTGGTGTTTGGGATGGAGTGATAAGGAGGGTATTTTAGATATGAGAGATAAGGAGGGTTTATGGAGATTATTTTAGTGTTCCTATGGTTGGTTCACAATATGGCTTATTATGGGATCCTTGCCACTCTTCCCCTTTGAGGAAAACATGGAGTTCTCCTCTTGTGAATTTGGTGTTCTTTTGGTTGTTTTGTATTGAAATTTTGTGTGTGTGTGTGTTGTCACCCTTTGTCTCCCCTTACTTGTGCAATCTTGAGGCATGCATTCTCTCTCTCCCATGGGCTTGGAGGGAGGCTAACATGTCCTCCATTTGGTGGAGATGACATGTGATGATGCCATTTGGTTGGGAGGAAACCAAGCCCATTTTCTCTTATGCATTGAATACTTTCATTGTGGCGTGGAAGCTTGGAAAATATGCTTGGAGCATGGAAGAAAAAAGTTGGAAAATTTGGCATGTTGTTCCCCATTTTGGGGAGGCTTATCCTCTTGTATTTTAAGTATGATTTTGTAATTGGTTATGTAATAATTGTTAAGTATTCTTTTATCTTGAGAAGAAGCTTGAAGCCTTGCATTTGAAATAATGTGTCATTTTATCCTCTCTTTAGAATAAGGATTGGCATATTGTAAACTTGTTTCTACATTTTGTAGTAGACTCCTATCCTTGTATTTGTTGCATGTTTTTAATCCTTGTTTAATGGGAATTTGTGGTTATGCTTTTATCTTTTGAAATGAATATTGTAAGGCTTGGATTATGGGATTGGGAGGTTGATTTTTAATTTGTATTGTAATGAAGTTTTGAAGGAATGGATGTAAGTTGAGTTTCAATAAATTTTATACCCATATTCTATTTGATTAGCTTCTTGTATTGAGATAAAAGAGTTTCACTTATTAGTTCATTTTGTTTATTTCAATAAATGATGTTCCAACTTTTATGAGTTGAGGAAGAAAAGAAAGCAAGATTTTGTTTCTTGCATTTCTAAGAATATCTTAGTAAAAAATGTAAAGTGATAATGGAGTTTTAGCTTTGTATTAACAAAAAATATAGAAGATTATTTTTAAGTTACATATTTTGCTCTCATTATGTGATAGACTTGAGAATAGGAATATAGTAAACATGTTTTAGGTTTAAATATCCTCCCTTTATTTTCAAGAAATTTAGTGACATGAAAGAATCAATAAAGCTTATGGCTGAAAATTTCTCTTAGTTCAAATCTCTTGCATTTTTTGTACCCAAAAGTGTGAATGATTTTAATCTATATTTTTACTCTTGAAATTATTTTTCAAAATAAAATTTCCATTTTATGAGTTTTTTTTCTTAATATAAAATAAGAAAGGGGTTTTTAATAAAATTTGTTTTTCATGGTGCTTTCCATCCTTATTATTGTGTCGTGTAAAAATCAAACCAGTAATTTGTTTAGACTGCAATTAAAGAATGTCATTTTACACACACACACATACACACTTCACCCCATATATTCAAATATATAATTAAATCTAGGAGAAATGTTAGAAACCCAAAATTATATACTTCCCCTTAATGATGCCATACAGATATTTAAATATTATGGAATCCCTGATAAATATAGAATATTATCATATATATAATAATACATATAATATATATATACATATACAGCTATATATATATATATAATAATATATTTAATGTGTGGGGCTGTGTGTTTATTAATAAAAAACTTAGATCACACAAAGAAAGTTAGGGCTGTGTAATCACGTTTTATGCTAGTGTGAAATGAATAAAGGAAATCATTTTGGGGGGAGACAGGCTACGCCACCCCCTTACATTGGAAACCACAATGTGGTGTGGCTACATGACCACACCACACTCTACCATTACATAGACCCCATTAGTGGCCACGTGGCACACATGAAAATACCCTCCACAACTGACCCTTGTAACCTATCAACTGATTTCGTATGTAATACACACACATATATTTATATACATAAACTATTAGGTTTTGATGTATATATATATATATATATATACACATACATAAAACATACATACATATATGCATAAAAGGAAAGAAAAATCAAAACCCTGGATAATGGATGATAAAAGAAAAAAAATGGAGCTTAAAACCCCTCCATGAAAATATGTCCACTAAGGAAATGAAGCTCCCAAATGGCCTCCATGCCTTTCCTTCCTCCTCCTGGTTCAACCTGTGTAAATGAGGAAATAAATTCAAAACAAAAGTTAAAAAGAGAAAACATAAAGATGATAATTAGGGTTGTAGGAAACCCTAAAGATCTAGGGTTGAAAATAAAAGAATCTAAGGGCCTAGATTTAATCCTACAACTTTAAATTGGTGGGATTGGTATTCATGGGCCATTAGGGAAAATTAAATTTAAAAGGGGACTTAGGGATTTGGATAGGAACCATGGGAAGTTGGGGGGGGCATAAATTAAATAAATTGGGGAAAACTAACTAGAGGGAAACCTAGGGATTTTTCAAATGAACTTGTGGGCTTAATTTTAAAAGGGGTGCATTTAGTAAATTAATTAAATGAAAAATATTGGGCATATGGCCCCTTTAAGTTAATTAAGGGATACTTTAGGCTTAGGTGGCCTAATGAATGTCCCTTTTTCTAAATTAATTTAATTTCATTTAAATGCTAGACAAAGGGAGTGTTTAACCCCACAAGAAATAATAAGGGAAGATAACAATAGTATTAATTAAGCACTGGGGTAGTATTAACCTTACGTAAATATTAATAAGAATTGAAAATAATCAATGTATTTAAAAAATAATTGTCAAAATTTTTTAGGTGATTTGAGTTTGGAATCGAGTGCCAAAATATGGGGCACTACAGTTGGTATCAGAGCTCAGGTTCCAACACTCAGAACACTGGGTATGATCGTGTATTAGGTTAATAAGTTTGGTTTGATTTGATTTCCCATTCGACAAAAATGTTTCCACTAAACTTATTCACTTCCTTCCTATGTTGTTTCGAAATGCCGTAACAAGGTGTTGGATGTCACACACATCTAAAATAATCACTTTGGAGCGTTGTTCCTATTCTTAGGATGTGATTTTTATCGAATACCAACTTATGTGGGAAATTTTGAGAAATGGAACAATCGGTGGTGATTGGAATGCAATTTTTGTTCAAATTCTCTATTCTAAAACACTTTGTAAAAGTTAGAAAAAGTCATTCAAAAATAACATGCAAAATGGCTCCATGGCTCCCATAGCAAAGATCGTTTAGGATGGTCATGTTCTCTAGTGACATGGGATGTCACAAAAAATTTAAACCCAATTTATAAGACCATTTTATCATTTAGTTGAAGGCATTTTGAGCCATGTTGATCACATTGTTGCATGGGAAAACAACTGAAATCTAAGAAATTCATTTTGATTTAGACCCATGGTTTAGGGAGCTTTAGTAGGAAACTGAAATCTACCACTTCTAACCTTTAGTATTTCTCCATGAAAATTGATTGCAACAATTGGTTTTGTGAAAACAAATTTGGGAGCTAGTTTTTCAAGCGTGTTTTGGAGGCCTCTAGTTGATTCTGTCACAAAAACAAACTAGTCAATCACATAAATCAGCTCTGGAAAAATGAGGTCACAACTAGAGTTATGGTTATCAGAATTATATTCTGTAAGTTGCATCAAATTCTCTATATATATGAGAATAGATGAGAGTTGATAGAATGAGTTGTTCGAGTTGGGATCATTTGTATTCAAAACCCATTTCATAGCCAATTTTTGTTAAAAATGTTGAAATGCAATAGCAAAACTTTAATAGTTGGCCCCGAGAAGGTGCTTCCAGTTTGAGATTCATTCACCAGTTTTGGGTTTCTGTATGTCTTGTTTGAATCCCTATATAATAGATAATTTGTTGGATGCATTTGTTTTACCATTTGGGTATTTGGTACTTGTTTTGTAGGCCCTTTTTGTAGCCATTTTGGCTAGATTGTAGCACAAGAGAACTAGGTCTTAGTGACCCGCTTAACATCTTAGGAAACCCTTGGAGGGTGTAGGATTTTATAATATGATTATTGTGATGTGTTACATGTGTTTCTAGGTTGAATGTTATGACCCAAAAATATTATATGCTACGAGGCATTTTGGGTGCTAATTTCTTTGGTATGAGTTGGTCATTTTGGTCACATACATGGCATGGTTGTTTCAAAAATAAGTAGTGTTTGGAGATATGAGAGTTTAGAATTGTTCCCTAGATCTAAGGAATATGTTTAGGGTGTTTGGTTTTAGTTGGGTTTCCTCTTTGGGTGATCCGTTATTTCTTGGGAAACTCACTCACATGTTAAGGGCACCACATTTAAACCTAACAAACCCTTTTGGTATGGGCATGAAATAAACAATTGTACCTTTTGTAGAGAAACCTAATAAGAGAAAATGGTCTTCCATGTCTTAAAATTTTATTATTGAGAATTAGAATAATTTTCACTCCTCTTGTATACGCTACCAATCTCAATTTTATAACCCTCTTTATAAGAAAATTTACCAAACAACCTTATAACCTTGCTTTCCTTTCGAAAGTGTATTTCTAAATTTAGCATACTTGGATGAAAATGTTTTCTAATGTAAAATCCTCTAACTTGTCTCTAATAATAAATGATAAGGGGAAAATATTCTTAGTGTCTCTTTTTATACGATGGCTTTTCACTTGAAGTGATATTTCATAGTTATTTTATCCTCTATTTAGTAAACTAAGAATACATTGAGCTATTAGAAAATGGACTTGGGTTTTCACAACTTAAAATTTTCATCAAAGCCCCCAGTATAACATTTAGAATTAGCTTTGGTAATGTTCAAATTATTTTAACCCTTCTTGAGCTAGACAAGCCCATTTTCATACTATGATCATTTATTAAGTTTTGGTGCAATGTAACTTGGTTAAATCATTTCTACCCTAGAAGATACACATTGTGATAATAAACCTCCTCGAATTGATTAGAATGTTCCTAATTAATCACATTTATGACACTAAGACTTATGTGTAGAAATCATGGAATCACCCTCTTCCTCTTACATTATCTTGTAGATAGAAGAACATTGATTAATGCAAAAATAACAACTGTTCTCTCATCCTCTCTCTTCTCTCTTGGAAAAGAACAAATAACTTAGTATTGATCACTCTTTTAGTTGGGTGAGATGATTCCAATGGTGTTGGCCAAGAATTACATGTAATTTGGTGTATGGAAAATGATTCATAACCCACAAAACACACACACAACACACAAGTAACACATGGTGCAATTTTGGTGAATACAATTTTTCGTAACCCACACACACACACACACATAACACAACTGCATCTATGTACTAATACCTTATAAACAACAATAAAATCATGAAATTATTTGTAAATGGGAAAAATCATCGAATATGTATTTGAAACAACCTTGGTTGACCAACAATGTTATCATTTGTTACCCCTCAAAATCTAAAATTGAGGAGATCATAAGTTATTGTTTCAAATGGAATAAGTGATGTTTATTATTCTTATTTATGTGATATTCATATAATATGGATTACACTCTAAATTTTTGGTCTTATGTAAGTAACTTAGGCATTGTGTTGTCATTCCTAAGTTCTAGATGAGAAAGTAATGCAAATAATTGAAGGTTGTAATGGTCCCACAAATTATATATGCCTTTGGCTACTTGACTCTTAGGAGACTCTTGCGTAAGATTTATTTCACATTAGAAAACTCTTAGTAACTTATTATAAGATAAATGGTGTAACCCCTTATTGCGAGGACTAAAAATAACAATTATCTATTCATTCCACCTACCGTGGGAGAAAAACGTCCTTTGTTATCAGTATAAACCCTAATTAAGCAATGTAAATTTGGAGTTGGATCGAGAGCTATGTTGTTTTGGGGTACTCTTGAAAACATGGCCCCATTGCTTTTACCACTCAATAGGGTGGTGAAATTTAAGTTCTTTGTATAAAATGGATTCACCCTCTAGTTAAGAAGTATATTTATATACATCTCTTTTGACCTAATGGGTCATTTATGACCAAATAATTGTTGAGTGAAAATTAACATAAATTCCAGATTTTGAGAAGCATTAGGTTATACCTTTTTTAAAAGGGAAAAGGGTATATTGACCTCTGGTATTCTTGAGGAAGGTATGAACAGAAAAGTTGTTGTATATCATCCAAGTTATAAATTTTAATTTACTTAGTATCTTAATAGGTTTTGGAAATGTCCTTTTTGAATGAATTTTGTTTCTACTAACTCATTTATATATTCTCTTGGTTACAGTGATAAATAAACAATAAAATTTAAGTAAAACTTCTCTTATGTCTTGTTGAATTGAAAACTTGTTGTTTGTTGTTTCATTAAGTAAATGTGGCTTTGTTGGGGTGAAGAAAGTGAAAAAATTGTGTTGTCATGGTGGAAACTTAGGTAAAATATTAAACAATAATAAATTAAACCATCCCTTATGAGTTTTCTAAAGAAAAATTTGAACCGAAATTGAGATGTTATAGAAAATGGTACATGCTATGAAACCTTGAAACCAAACTAGAAAATCAATCCTAACCTAATGGTTGGCTATATATTTCACCTACAATTTATTGGTACTATCACTATGTGAACATAAAAATAATTGTCAAATCAAGTCATCACCCCTTTTGTTATGCTTGGTATTATGTGAATCTTCATCCTTGACCCCTTAATGAATAATGCAGATGTTGGGACCAATTTGGAGAGTCTTGTGAACCATTTTCCAAATTTTAAAGTTAATGGTGAGCTAGAAGGTGAAACCACACGTAATTTTGGAAATTTTTCTCTCTTCTTGTGTGTTATTTGTTGCACCTTGGATGGTTATCCATGAGTGGGCTCGTACACATCAAGTATGCATAACTTGATAACCCTTTTGAAGATGACCATGATGTTCCCTTGGCTCACCCATCAATAGTTTCCTTTAAATGTGGACCTTATGATCCAATTATGTGGACCCTTGTAGGAAAGTTAGATGATGATGCAAATGAATATTTGGAAGCTACAATTCCCTTGATTAATATTATCCTATTTGAATACACTTGACTTTGAACCATGTTATATTTGGTGAGGCATGTTTGTTGAGACAAAAAAAAATAATAGTTCCCTTAAAGTGACCTTAATGTTGGACATCCACTTATGTGTGACCATGTAGGGGTTTTAGACAATGATGTTAATAAAAATTTCCTTGGAAGCTACAAATTTCTTTAATTAAATTACTCTAAATGAGAGAAACACTTAGTACAGACCAAGTTTGAATTGGTGGGACATGCTTGTTGTGACTAAAAACCACATGATACGACACATACCTCATGAGGTCATATCCCTATCTCATCCAGTGACTTCCAGGAGGAAGTCTAATCTTAGGAGAGGGGGATGTAGTGCCTTGTCATCCATTTACTTCATTTCATTACTATTTATTATTGATTTAGCATCTGGATTGAGTCATGGATTATTGACATTGATATAATACTATTTAATCATTATATGGTTTTTTCATAAATTACTCTTGTGAAATAGGTGGCATTTGAGGCACATTGTGCCAATAAACTGTTGTGATACATATTGCTAGTTTCTTTTACCCACACTATTATGGATACTAACATGATGTAACTTAAATGGATTTTAGTAGATATATGATGGATGAATGAAAAACATATTTCATAATGTGACCATTAATTATGATGATTCATGCTTTGGATGTTATCATGGAATAACTTGGATGAATTCTATGTTTTGATCTACTATCAGAAACATATGTGACATTTTGGATAGTTATCTCATTTGGATGTTGATTGCTTTCTCGATTTGGATTGTCAATCATAAGTGAAATAATTATCGATTGTTGTATAGTTGGAATGAATATCCATGATTGATTTGGTTGTCGTTATATTGGATTATTTATTCTGATTTATTATTTATCAAGCAGGTATGTTTAATGTGTGAATTGAGTGTGCAAGATTATAGGTCACACATGAGAACGTGGGTTTCAGAGTTGCATCTCAAGTTAAACAAGTGACTGACTAGGCTAAGTCATTTAGCCATGCATGATATTTGTGTAGCCTTGTTTGTTTGTGGCGTATTCATGTTTGGACACCATTGATGATTCCTAATGTATCTATGTTAATTTTAATTTGTTTAAGCCTTGTGATAAGCTAGTTTAGGGACCTAATGGTCCTCATATGCATTAGAGATTTTTTATGTTAATTAATCTTGTTGTTAGTGGTTTGGGATCACTTAATCATCATTTGGGTCGGCCCCACCACCTCTTCCTATGATCCACTTTACATAATCTCTAATTTGGGCTAAATGTGGTATTTTTAATGCTCTCTTTTCACATTGGGGTCTCCCTTACATTGAAATGGGCTCCTTGGACCCTACCTATGGGTAAGGGGGTCTCTTTTCAAGGTCAAATGGAATTTTCCCTCCCATATGACCCCTTTCATGTCACCATATTATACGTGTGGTTGATTTTTGTGATTTCTTAAAAGTTGAAGTGTGTTGGCTTATTGGATTTTTAGAAAATTTAGGGGATTACCTCCTAAATGTGTTTTGTTTTATGCTCATTGTGATTTTTGGAATATTTTGTTGGATAATGAGATGGGTGACACATGTCACCCTCTAATTTGTGAGGATTTGTGTTCGGTCATTCTTTTTATACCTACTCATGGAGAGGGGTATGGACTTTTTCTTCTCATTTTTACTATGAGTGTTGGAGAGATCTTGAAGCTTGGATCTTGGAGCTTGGGAGAGCTTGGTTGTGTTTGAAGTTGGATTGCTATTTTTGAGGTAGGCCTTCATACCTCTTTTTTATGTATAGTATAATATGGAAAAGAAAGAATGGTTTTTTGAATCTTGTATGTTGCATATTTGTTGGTGGGTGTATTATGTGATTTCTTTTCCTTTCATTCTCTCCATCCATCCTATTTTGTGGTGGATTTTGGAATTATATAGGGAAGAGGGAGGAAACCCCCTCTTACACCATATGTATTGATGGACACGCCATGATGGTATTTATTTTATTTCCTCCGCTCATATGGTTTGATTTGGAAGATGAGTGTTCATATGATTTGAACCATATCTTCCATCTTTGTGAAGGAAAGCATCTCATGGTTTAAAAATCCTTACAAGGAGGAGCCTTGGTGTTTGGGATGGAGTGATAAGGAGGGTATTTCGTATGGAGAGATAAGGAGGGTATTATGGAGATTATTTTAGTATTCCTTTGGATGGTTCATAATATAACTTATTATGGGCTCCTTGCTAGTCTTCACCTTTGAGGAAAACATGGAGTTCTCCTCTTGTGAATTTGGTGTTCTTTTGGTTGTTTTGTATTGAAATGTTGTGTGTGTGCATGTGTTGTAACCCTTTGTCTCCCCTTACTTGTGCAATATTGAGTCATGTATTATCGCTCTCCCATGGGATTGGAGGGAGGCTAACATGTCCTCTATTTGGTGGAGATGACATGTGATGATTCCATTTGGTTGGGAGGAAACCAAGGCCCTTTTCTCTTGTGCATTGAATATTTTCATATGGTGTGGAATCTTGGAAAATTATGCTTGGAGCATGGAAGAAAAATTTGGAAAATTTTGGCATGTTGTTCACCATTTTGGGGAGGCTTATCCACTTGCATTTTAAGTGTGATTTTGTAATGGTTATGTAATATTTGTTAAGTATCCTTCTATATTGAGAAGAATCTTGAAGCCTTGTATTTGAAATAATGTGTCATTTTATCTCCTCTCTTTAGAATAAGGGTTGGGATATTATAAACTTATTTATATATTTTGTAGTAGACTCTTATCCTTGTATTTGTTACATGTTTTGTAAACCTTATTTAATGGAAGTTTGTGGTTATGCCCGTATCTATTGAAATGAATATTGTAAGGCTTGGATTATAGGATTGGGAGGTTGATTTATAATTTGTATTGCAAATGAAGTTTTGAAGGAATGGATGTATGACGAGTTTCAATAAGTTTGATACCCATACTCTATTTGATTAGCTTATTATATTGAGAGAAAAGAGTTTCACTTATTAGTTCATTTTTTTTTTATCAAATGCTGTTCCAAATTTTATGAGTTGAGGAAGAAAAGAAAGAATATTTTGTTGTTGCATTTATAAGCATATCTTAGTATTGAAATGTGAAGTGCTAATGGAGTTCTTAGCTTTGTAATAACATAAAAAGAGAAGATTAGTTTGTTACAATTCTTGCTCTCATTTTGATAAACCTTGAGAATAGGAATATAGTAAGTATATTGTAGGTTTAGCTAAATCTCCTCAATTTATTTTCAAGGAATTTAGTGACATGAAAAAATCAATAAAGCTTATTGTTGAAAATTTTTCTCAGTTAAAATATCTTGCATTTTTGTACCCAAAAATCTGAATGATTTTAATATATCTTTTACTTTTGAAATTATTGCACTATCATTCCATTTTATGAGTTGTTTTTCATAAAAGAAAATAAGAAAGGAGTTTTTAATAAAATTAGTTTTTCATGGTGCTTTCCATCCTTATTATTATCGTAAAATCATTCAAACCAGAATTGAAGAATGTATTTTTATACATACATACATACATACATACATACATGTATGTATGTATGTATGTATGTATGTCCCTATATTATATATATGAACATACATACATACATACATGCATGCATACATGTGTGTTATATATATATATATATATATATATAGATATATATATATATATATATATATATATATATATATATATATATGTATGTATGTTATGTATATGTATGTATGTATGTATGTATGTATGTGTATATATATATATAGATATATATATTATGTGTGTGTGTGTGTATACACGCACACATATATATATATATACACATATGTGTGTGTGTATACACACACATACACATATATGTGTGTGTGTGTGTATATACACACACGTGTGTATACACACACACACATATATGTGTATGTGTGTATATACACACACACACATATGTGTATATATATATGTGTGCGTGTATACACACACACACACATATATCTATATATATACACATACATACACACACACACACACACACACACACACACACACACACACACACACACACACACACAAATTGTGTGTGTGTGTGTGTGTGTGTGTGTGTGTGTGTGTGTGTGTGTGTGTGTGTGTTTGTGTATTAAAAAAAAATTATATTGTAAATATCGGTTGTGTGGTAATCGTTTTGACTATGGAATGAATAAAGCTAAAAAACAATTTTGGGGGAGACCGGCTACGCCGCCCCCTCCCTTACATTGAATTCATGGTGTGGTGTGGTTGTGACCACACCATACCCTTACCTCATTAAACGTATCCGTCATGGCCACACCGCCCACCATTCAAAACCTTGCACAGTCGACCATTTTTGTAACTTGCGAACTGAATACGTACACACACACACACACACACACACACACACACACACACACACACACACACACACACACACACACACACACACCTATATGCATAAAACAAATAAAAATCAAAACCCTGGTTCATGGAAATAAATGATACAAAAAGGAAGCTTAAAACCCCTCCAAGAAAATATGTCCACCCAAATGGCCTCCATGGCCTCCTTCCTCCTCCCTCGATTAACTTGCATGAAAATCTAAAGATCTAGGGTTAAAAATAAAAGAATCCAAGGGCCGAAATTAAATCCTACAACTTTAAATTAGTGGGATAGATATTCTATGGGTATTGTGAAAATTAATTTAAAAGGGGACTTAGGGAATTAACTAGGAACCATGGGAGTTGGGGATATAAATTAAATGTGTTAGGAAAATTAACTTGTGGGAAACCTAGTGGTTCTTCAAATGAACTTGTGGATTTAATTTAAAAGGAGTGCATTTACTGAATTAATTAAATGAACAAATATTGGGCATAGGTTTGTTTAAGTTAATTAAGGGATATGGTAGGCTTGGGTGGCGTAATGAATGTTAATTTTCCTAATGTAGTTTAAAGCTAGTCTAAGGGGTATGTCACCTGGAAAACATAATGGAAGATAAAATAGTATCAATGCACTACAGGTTATAGCTCGGACGCAGTTGATAAATTAATTAAATAAATTATTTTAAAAAAATTAGACAAGTTTTCTAAGTGTTTAGGTTTATATCGAATCTAAAAATATGGGGCACTACAGATAATCAATGGAAATGCTCTTATAATCAGCTTGAGGGTGTTTTTGAGAGGAGTGCACTGACACATTTTGGTGGAAATTGGGTGCACCGTTTTGGAGATATTAATAGTTTTTAGTTTGCAAGATTGATGTTATGGGACAAATAAACAACATATCTATGCAAAAATGGAGGTTTTGGAGGGAATACCACAATGTTTTTAAAGTTTTAAAATGACCAAGTGTTTGAGAGGAGTTAGTCATTTTCCATTGCAAATTTAACTCACCACTTAACCGAAAAAATTAACCATGGTTAGAAGAGGGTTTTCATGGAGCCGCACCCTAAAAAATAGGGTACAATAGGTTGTAAGGGGGACACAAGGGTAAAATAAGGGTGCTTTGTACCGTATGGTGACAAGTGGAAAATTCTTGTTCAGTATGAATAAGATGTAGTGACTGAAAAATGGCTTCCAGAGGCCACAACTAGAATTTCACATGACCAGGAGTTGAATGAAAGGATGTGGTGTTCACGTCTGTGTCCCCCTTATCCCATTTTTACCTAGTGCAATCCAAAGGGACATGAAGGTTGAGAAAATGCGTCATGGGGGGTCTGGTCAAAAAGAGGGGGCATGTAGTTAAGTTATGTATAAGTTCAAGTTTATTCTAGGTGCAAAATTTGTGAGGGATGAGTTATGAGAAGTTTTCCAAGATGGGGGGTCACACATTGGTGTCCATGTTGCACATTGGGGACAATATAATGTGAAAAATGGTGAAAACGTGTAACCAAGGGGTCTATCTATCATTAAAAGGGGAATTTACAACTTAACTCTTCTATACACTCCTCATAACACCTTAAGTCATGTTGTAAATGATGAAAATTATTGAAATGATGGGGCTCACACTTTGGTGTCCCCTTTTTCCCCTTTACACCTTAGTGAAAATAAAAGGGGACACCAAGGGTGAAAAAAACTACCAAGCCATTTTGAAATGTTGATGTTAGCCACCTGAGTGCATTTGAGGACTCAGTGAGTGCTTTTTCTACCCCGGGAGCAAACCTTATATTATTTTGACTCCACATCACATGATGAGATTGTATCACCATTATAAGGAGATAATTCTTCCTTAGATTTGAACTTTTGCACCATGTCACCCTTTCAACACGAAGGAGTAACATCAGTGACTTGAGCTATCAATTTTTTTAAAGAATTAGGAAAAACTTTATGTTTCCATCACATGTAGGATTCCAATACCTTTCAATTGACTATTTAATGAGATTCAAAATCCTCACAGAACTCCTATTATTATCCAGACATGTCAACTTTCACCATTGGAGTATAACATTCCCTACACCGAAAATGACAATGTCTTGCTTAAGTTGTTCTTGACAACAATTTCTTCCAAAATTTTTCCCTACAATACCTTGGAAAACTTCATTTATCTCCTATGAAACTCTCAAATGGCTTGAGTCTTGCGTGTCAGCTTCCAGTGTAGACACCAAATTTGGGTCACACTCCCCTTAGTCCCCTTTCGAGCAGTTGACATAACGTGTTCACCTAGCCATGACCCCTTTACCCCACATTCATATTAATTTAATTACTTGCAATTGAATTAATGCCCATTCTCATGTTATTTATTAATTTAATTACTTTAATTAAATTATTTTACACCTCACCTAGCCACATCACCTAGATACCTCATCATGGACTTATTCTTAGTGTATTAATTAACTAAGACCGAGTCTCTACCTATCTTAACCAACTAGGACTTACTATAACCCTAAAATTAAAGTACTATTCCTTCTCCAACAACACTACCACTTATCTAAGCACTAACCATCACTTGAGACCCAGACTAATAAGTAGAGCATGCCAAAAATATCTAAGATCTACTATTTTGGGTAAACCTAGGATATCCCACCTTAACCAACACCGGTCACCCTAACCGTCATCGATTACCATATATATAGTTTGGAAACATTTTTCCCAGGTTGGTCACTTCAAGTTTTAAAGAGGGCTATCTGCATTCAAGCATGAACTAGAGATATCAAACATTAAAATGATAGAATACATTCAACTAGAGGCCCAACAAGTACCTGAGACTAATCCGAAGGAATTGGCATTCATGGTGGCACTTCAGGAAGCACTACTATGGAATTGACCACCAAATACTTTATGGATCGACCATTACCTTCCTTCATCAACCAAGCTTTCAGGTACAAGTAAGTGCATTGCATTTCACATTCATTTCTATACTTACTTAATAGGTTCTTTATCTTTTGGTTATTAGATCTTGCTCTTCACTGTATTTCTCACACCCCACTTTCCAACCACAACCTTCTGGATCTCCATACCTATCCTTTATACCTATATGAGTCTTTCTCACCTTATTACAAACCTAACCATTCCTCCTCCACTCTCTTTGCAATCACAAAGAAGCCCAAAACCACCTGTTAATTAACTTTCACCAAATTGCCCCTACTGACGCCGGTTACCTTAACTGTCATCAGTTTCCCCTTCACTGACATCGGTTTCCCCTTCACCGACATCGGTCACTAGACTGACGTCAGTTACTATACCTCTTGTCAGAATTTAGCCAATTTGTCCCTAACATCCCCCAAAACCTCACAAAAACCTCACCCAAGCTAGATACCCTACATGCAACGTCGCTACAGACCTTCCCATCTCTCTGTGAAGACACAGAGAGAAACTGGACCCCTATTTCTAACATTCTTCCATCCCCACAGAAACCATTATCAGTCATCTAAAACCGACATCTGTCATAGCTAAACCATCATTGGTCATTCCATGAACAAAGTCGATCTATGAATCTGGTAAAATTCCTTAGACCAGCAAGCTTCCCAGTTATCTAAGACCAACCCAGCCTCCACCAAGTCTTACCCAGACCCTGCTTGTGACCTCCAAACCACCTACCTAGCTTGCAACCTAATCTATGACCTTACTAGTTTAATTATCAAAACATTTAATTGGAGTAAAATTGATAGTAATTTGAAATACCTAAATTAGAGTACTAGCATTAGATTCTTTCATTTTACATGTTCATTTATTTTATGTTGAATTATATATATTAGTGGATTGAAAATTGTCGAGGAAGTATCACACTTCATGGATCTAGCTCACGCTAGGAAATACACTAAGATTTTGTGATTAACTATGTTTTGTGGCCTCGCTTTACATTTCAGGTAGTTACTCCTAGCCAAAAGGAAGCTCACATGATAAAATTGGATCAAGAAATCAGATTCATGAGCACAACCTTCAACCAACATATAACAAGTATTCCTCCTTGGCCTTCTACCCTTATATATTTCATTAATCTACTAATAATCCAGTGAAACATTTTGGCACGCCCGGTGGGACCCATCAGGGGTTATTTTGCATTTGTTCATTCTTAGGTAAAAATTGTGTGTTTATTTCCCTTTGAAAAGTATTCACATTAACTTTTCTTCTCTAGAATCTTCTCCTTCTTTCTATTGTCTAAAAACAATCAAGTTTTTGGTTCTTTAAAAAGAACATGTCTTCCTTTCTATTGCATTGCTATTAGTGAAATAACATCCCTCTTCATGTTCTCCATTTGCTACATCGAATGTAATTATGGATTTGGGCTTAAAACATTTTGCATTACATTCTGGTTTGTTACATTATAGCTCACATTAATTGAGGGAAACCTATACACTGTAAGTCATGCCCAGTTGATGGTTGATTAATTCAATCGTAGTTCACTTTGCACACTCTCTTTATAATAAACCACTTAAACAATTTAGACATCTTCTTAAACATCATCCTACCTGGAAGAAGTTGTCAACGATCACACAATCAGAGGATTGACAGTGGGCCCAAGCTATTTTCTCTGTCCAGTCATTAGATCAGAGAAAGGACCACTCCCACCAAAAGTTTACCTAAAACTATCCTAGAATCTTGGATTTTCATAGGGTACACTTTCTATTAAACCAAAAACTATGTTCTATTCACAATTCAGTCTAAAATAGCATAAGCTGAAACATAAAATTCACCAATAGGATTTTGTGTTTCTTAACTTTTGCTTGATTTATGTTTTGAGTTGTGAGGTCATGTTCTCCATTTTTTCTTTCTTCCTTTCACACTCCACAATTATAGTTGGTGTATTCTGAATTTTTCTGAGTGTGTTAGGGTCCTTCATTACCATACTCAAGGTTTCTAGGTTGGTATTTTATCTGATCTAAGTCAAAAAAAATCAACTTTATCCATATTTTTCAAATTTCACAGTGATTGGCATCAGTACAGCAACCGACATCGGTTTACTCATCCTGATCGTCATTGGTTTATTTGACCATTGTTAGTTATCTAATTTTTTGGTCATTTTACCAAAAACAACACTCACCACATTTTTTGTTCTTTTTGAGGTTTATTAAATACATCATCATACCTCTAGATCTTTGAAATCACTGTCAAATCTAGAATTTGTCTTCATTTTTCATCAATTGTTGCCATCATTTATGCAAAACTTATATTCATTCCATAGTAACTAGTATCAGGTCACCCTAATCGTCATCAGGTCACCCTCCTATCACCATCATCGATTGAACCCAACCACTATTGGTTCATGTGTTTTAATTTTTAATTAAAACAATGACCAATTTTACCTCCTAAAACATATTTTCCCCATTTTCTTCTATTTTCCTGTGTCATTTATAGAGATCATATTACTAGGTCTATGCTAACTCACATGGTTTTGACTCATATCCAAGCCAACACCCTTGTGTTCCATGCTAGCCTTCAGCCGCTCCCACCTAGCCCATCACGATCTTCCATATTGTCACCTATGGATCCCACTTAGCCCATTATCATTAGTACCAGTGATGAGGAGTTTGCAAGACTCCTTGACCAAAACCCCATTTCCTTACAATATTATCTTAGCCCATTCATCCACTCAAGACTCATCAGGATAATTGGTATATGACATGCCTACATCCATTCTCCTTCCCTCGCCCCCACTTCCGTACGTCAACTAACCACTAGGTCGACGAATTACCTTCCTCCACCTTACCACCTGTGGTGTTTACCAACTTGACCCCACATCATCTATATCTACTTGCACCTATGGCATCTTTATAGCCCTTTGACATCTAGTTGATCTCCCATGGTGTTAACCATTCCTTCATCATCCACTTGAGCATAGCCCTATCTGCACCCGCCACCTCTTATATACCTATTGCATCTCAGCCACCCATGGTGTCGGAAACCCATACTCCCTTCCAAAACATTTGTCCTCTCCATCCGTCAGTCCCTACCCCCAATCACTACAAGAGTTGTTACATCCACCCCACCTACTTACATGTATCACCAATAGCCCCCAATCTCGTCTATCATCATATTCAAGGATATTTTCCACTTGCATCTATTCCCCCTTGTACAATTCTCGTACTCACCGGCAACCACCATATACTAGGATGCTCTTCCTCATCATACATTCATCATCTACCCCCTTATACTGTAAGGGGTGCCTGGTCATCACAACCTACCAATGAACCTTATTAAAATGATGATGGAAAAGATGAAAACATTGGAAGCATTGGTTCCTGGAGCTCTCACAACTCTTTAACATATGATGAAATATGCAATGAGCCCATTCATCCATCTATTCCCATTCGTCCATACCCTACACATTGGGAAATTCCCAAATTCAATTAGTTCAACAACAAAGAAGACCCGCAGCAACACTTATGGTATTTCAAACATGGGTGTTATCTAATCACTCATGACGATGCTTTACTCCTATGAACATTCCCAATGTCCTTGACATGACCTGCGTTGGATTGGTATAGTGGTTTACCTAGACATTCCATTTACTCATTCAACCAAGTGGCTCAAGCCTTCCTAGACCATTTTTCAATCAATATCGTCAAGAAGGTCACCATGACCAACTTGTACTCAACATGAAAATACGAAGATGAATCTATCGCAGATTTTGTCACTCATTGGAAAAGCCTCATCAACCAAATAACATTCCAACTACCTCAAACTGAACTTATAGAGTTGTTCACCAAGGATTGTGCTAGGCACATCTCACCAACTCTCCAAGTCCAAACCTTCCGTACATTCGATGAGGCATTCACCATGGCATAGAAAACTTGAAAATTTGTGCCATTGAAGAGAAGAAGATTCAATTGTGTAACAAAAATTCTGCATTTAAATCAAATGATGCCTCTTCCTCTTCCAAACCCCCAAAACAATTATTCCAAAGCAAAAGGATCTGCCAACTTGGTAGTTTTAAAATTTGGCCCATCTCACCCATCTAATTCAATCAAAACCTTCCTCCAACCTTTCTCTTATTCAAGATTTTTAGTTCAAGCGAGGAGCAACAGAAAATACACTCCTATAGGAGATCCCTATTCTTCAGTCTTAGAAAAACTTCTTAAAGCCAGAGAAATTGCTCTTCCACCTGTCAAACCACATACTAGTTTTGACCCTGCTCATCCTATGCCTACATGGTACAAGGAACATGACTATTGCAACTATCATCATGTTAAAGGTCATAGCGATGGTAATTGTATAACCTTTAAAAACATTGTTCCAAGAAATGTTAGATAATGGATATCTCATCTTGAGACAACCTAAACACATTGACTAATCAAGAACTTGCATATCTTCAAGAAGTCATTCCCTAATCACACCCCATCATCTAACCAAACTGATAAACCTTCAACTAATGACAGTAATGTCTGTGAAGTTCATGATTGTTTTCAAACTCATACCATACCATTCCTCAATTTCCTCTTATCCCATCTATCGAGGAGATTCTTACATGAGTTCCTTTACCCATGAAGGATCCTATTTCATCTAATCCTTCACCCTAGAGGATTCTCCCCTCATCTCCCCCTTCACCCATGTAGGAGTCTATGATATCTATCGATGTCAATTTCACCACTCACCTCGCAAATTAACGAACAACCTCCAGTGTTAACTATCCTACCCACAGGAGAGTCGCGCTCACCTTCCTCTCCACCGAAAAGAGGAACCTACCTCATCCCACATTGTCATCTCCCCTACCCATAGGGGATCCTTTAGAAGCACCTCTTCCTGTTGGTGACAACTCTCCATCAGCCTTCTAAGATCCTGTTGATTTACTCTCAGCTCTTTTAACCACATATTCTAAAGCTAATTAGTTCCCTATCTCATAGGACATAATTTATAGGGATTACTACTAAATCAACATCATTTCCTCCTACAATAGTGTTGTTTTCATGCCTGGCTGACCACTTGGATTATGTTGATAATTCCATGCTTTGGGGACACCTCTCGGATACCCTTATTAATGCATATGAAAATGTTGTCACCTACTGATACCTCCATGATCTATCCAAAGATATTTCAGACAAACCAAACCAACCATGCCCATGCTGATTTGTAGTGGCCTCTTATTTATCACGCTTCGCCCACACTTAAACCTTTACCAATAATTGAAACTTGTCACCTATGCCTAAACCTTTTCCTGTCACCTATGACCTTTCCCCACGTCTAGAACCGCTACCACATAGGGAGTCATGCCAACATCAAGCCTAGTCCATCCTCCTATCCAACTAAAATTAGCCACATGTCCTCACAATCCCATGCAAAAACTATTCCCCCACCTAAGAGGAAGACCCAACCTTCTAGGCCACATACACTGGTTTCCTCCTACTACCCCTCTTTCACCTTCACCCCTTCCATCTATCCTAAGACCTCACCCATCAACCTTGGCCAAACAACCTCCTACCCAAGGTAAACTAAAAACACAACAAGCCCACCACTTCATCATGAGCCTCTGTTACACCTAACTTATCTACTCTGCATACACCTTCACAATCACCTGTAACCTTTTTACCACACTATACCCACACCACTTCCAGTAACCTCATCACTACCTATGATATTCCCCACTCTTCAACCAATACCCTCCACCTCGTCTCTTCCAAAAACCTTCACTGTACCTCCATTATCACCTTGGCTAACCTTGTCCTCTACCGCCATCTGCCTTCCCTTCTACATCACACACTCTGTCTTCACCTTTACCCTAGGAAGGTGCAACCAAAATTGAAAAACCCACTACCCTCCAAAGAGGTAGTTAAGCCTACAACACCTTCTATCGCTAGTTCATCTACTACGCCTTTACCCAAGAAGGTACAACCAAAACCAAAAACATATACCACCTACCAAACCAGTGGTCAAACCTATTCACACCTCCAATTCCACCTCCTGTGGTGCCTCTCCCACGAAAATCACCCACACTTCAATCCAAACCCACACTCACCTCACATTGTGATCCATTGGCAGGGTCTTATGCCAACATCTTAACATAACCTTTTAGAGACTATTGTCATCACATTTCCACCCCTAAGACCTTACGACCCACTCAAACCCAAACCAACAGGGTTTGACATGATACCAAAATTTACGCCTACCATCGTGTGACATGGCATGATGTAGAAAATTATAAGGCTCTTAAAACTGTTCTCCTCCAACTATGTCCTCTTGAAGAAAATTTTGATGATGATGATATTCTAGATGAGGACCCTATTCCACCTTCACCTATCACCACACATTCTCTGCCCCTTACCTATTCAACGACCCACATCTCCATCTCCATAACCTTTTTACCATCCTCTAATATTCAAGATTAATATGGTCCAGGATAAGAGAGTTAGCCAAACCTCACCTAAATTCCAATGCGTTGTCCTTCTTTGCACAACACCAATACATGCCCTCACCCTAATATTTCCCATCCTATCGCTACACATATCATGAATCAGCTACACCCGCACCCCATATTAATATGGTTATTATTGCTACTTGCGCCTAGAAAGACAAAGGAAAAAAGAAAGTAATCATCCCATCTGTCCGATCTTGTGCCCAATATACCATTTACACCCACACCAAAAATCTCCATTCGGGGATCCACATACCCTATTTCTGATTGTGTCACCAATTGTATAATGATAAAACAATTGCACCAATCCCCTTCTAAAAATGTCTTTATATGACCTTGTCAAAACCTCTGAATCTCATCGACAGGCCCTCATGGAGGTTCTGTAATCCATCAAGATTTTACTTGATGACCCTATGCCTATGGCCTCCATTATCACTCCTCACCATGTGGCTTCTCTCACCAATTTCATCCCCTTCCTCTGCACTCTGATACCAATCATCAAGTAGCCGACCCTCAGTTTCTTTGACGACAAGATTGTACCTCTCCAATTAGATGATCCTGATCCCCGCCCTTTTCATTTCCATCTATATTGATAATATACACATGTTTGACACGCATTATGATTGATAGCGGTGCCAGCATCAACATCATCTCCTGCCATGCATACAACCAAATGTGCATCCCTTCTAGTTGCATTTACAATAACCTAGTTATGCTACGTTCGTTCAATGATGCCATCACTTCCACCCTTGGCACCATCATTCTCCACATGTTCGTGTTGGCCCCTGTATTGTTCCAGAATTGTTCTACCATTCTAGAGGGGGAATTCCAGTATAACATATTACTTGGCCGTCCTTGGATCTACATGTCATGGGTTGTGTTCCTTCAACCTTATATCACTATGTAAAATTTGAACATGAAGGACATAACTATACCATTCCAGCTGATACTTCACCATTCAAAACATGTAACATGTTGTATCAGCCTAATGATATCCTTATACTGGTTAAGGCATCTACCACGACAACCACTTCTCCTTCACCCACAATTCCATCCACCGATGCTGACCACTACCTCTCTTGCACCCAAATCCTCTATTCCTACTACTGTCCGCATCCTCTGCAGCTGACTCAGCCATCAACCCATCTATTTCTCAACCAACCAATGCTTCTTCTCTCCCATCATCCAGTAATGCATCTATTCTGACTACTGACATATTCAAGTACTGATCCCTTAGAGGGCATTTTTCAACGTCTCACTCTGGGGGAGTACCGCATGTACAACATTAACACATTCCTTATTCCACAAGAGTATTGTAACCTTCGCCAACATCCTCGCTATGATCACCACATAGGTGAGGTTTTCCCTTATGGTCCTCCACACCTTCGTACCAGCCTAACCTATGGGGAACTTGATACTTCTATCTACTCACCCGAGCCACCTTCCCAAACATGACCATTTTCATCTGACCTTCAATCTCTCACCAATCATGCCGCTTCGTTCCACACCTTCCTTCATCGTTGTGCATGGAAAGGCTTTGGATTTGGTTTCTATGAATAGGGTTGTCATATTGTCATCTCGTGCACCACACGTAAGCATAAAGATTGTAAAGTGGAATTGGATTTTACCGAACCATCTTTCAAGAAGGTCCATGTTAAACTCGTGGAGGATGAAAACCCTTTTTCACCCCATTTATCAACTTCACCACCTTCACCTACACGAAGTCTATAGATCTATAATCTATTCCTCCTAATTTTTTTTTTCGTGAAAACCATTTCCTTGGGACCTTTGACCTATGAATGAGATGGCGAGGCCCCCTCTTCCTTTCCCTTCCTGTGTCCTAACATGATCGATGATGATACACACTCTATTAATGCCATTTAATGTCAGAGACGATGAGTCTATTCTCACATACCTTTGTGCAGAAGATTCTTATATTCACCAATCATTGCCTTCTGAGACAAAAACCATGTTAAATGAATCAACGATCGAAATCAACATTAACACTTAGGACGACCCACACATTCTAAAGATAGGACAATCTTTAGATGTTGTTGAACAAGAATCTTTTACTTCTTTCCTCTAGGATCATAGACAACGATTTTTCTTGGTCCTATGCTGATATGCCCAGTATTGACCCAAACATTATGGTCGAAAATATTGTCACTATTTCTGAATGCCAAACCTATGAAATAAAAGTTACGGAAAATGCATCCTCACATTGCCCTTCTTGTCAAAAAAGAACTCTAACACCTTATTTTGGTTTCGTTCATCGTACCCATTGATTATATCCTAATGAATCTCTAACATCATTCATGTCAAAAAAGTGACAGAGGGACTCTACATTTACATGGATTTTCATGACCTGACCTTATCTTGCCCCAAAGATGACTTTCCTCTACCTAGTATTGACTAATTCAGTTGATCTCGCCACTGGCCATGAGATGCTATCACTCATGGACGGTTTCTTAGGTTATAACCAAATATTACTTGCCGTGGAAGGATCAACACAAAATCACCTTCATCATTCCTTGGGGGACCTTTTGATATCATGTCATGCCCTTTGGCCTTAAAAATGCTGGTGCTACATATCAGTGGGCTATGACTTATATCTTTCATGACATCATGCATCACATATTGGAATATTACGTTGACGATATTCTTTCCAAATCCAAATATCGGGATGAATACAACTTACAGTCCTTAAGGTCATCTTCGAAACGTCTCATCAAGTATTGTGTTCGCCTTTAACCTAAGAAGTGTGTCTTCACTATTCCTCTCCAGTAAGCTCCTTGGTTTTATCATTTCTTTGCATGTGACATAGGAAGTTGATCCCACTAAAATCAAGGTTATTCTCGAAATTCCTCCACCTACTAACCTTTGTCAACTTTGTAGTTTGCAAGGCAATTTGTAATCTATTCATCGCTTTATTTCGTGTAGCTGTTTGACCGTTGTTACCCATTTCATCATCTCCTAAAAAAGGACGTTTCCTTCAAATGGAATGATGAATGCCACAAAGCCTTCAAGGCACCTTAAAATAATACCTCCTCCAGCCACCTGTGTTCATTCCTCCTAAGGATGACCAACCATTTTACCTGTACATTTCTACTACTAACCATTCCTTGGGTATCATGATTTCTCATCATGAAAATCAACATAGGGAACAAGTAGTTTATTATATAATTCATACACTTCTAGACTACAAGACCAGATACACCCATGCCAAAAAACTCTGCTTAACCTTAGTTTTTGTCACCACTAAACTTTTCCATTACCTACTCAACCACAAAACATTTGTCATCACCAATACTGGCCCCTTTACATTACATGTACGCCAAACCATACCAACATCAACATGCTACACATTGGCTCATGCTTCTTGCAGACCTAGACCTAAAATTCATCCATTAAAAATATATCAAAGGACAAATCATCACTGACCAAATCATAGATGTACCTCTCTCTAGAAATCAACCCTCTAACTTTTATTTCCCAAATGAATCCATCGCTATCCTCTCTTTGGATGATACCATTTACCATATGAACTTATTCTTCGATGGTTCCAAATGTCAGCATGGGGGTGTTACCATGATGTTATCCTCATACCTCTTGACAGTGAGCATATTCCATTATCTTTCAAACTAGATTTTGAATGTACTAACAGTATCACTGAATATGAAAATACTCGTATTAGGTCTTGAAACTCGCCATCACCTTAGATGTTAATTGAATTAATATATTTGGTGATTCCCAACTGGTTATAAACCAAGTTTAAAAACATATACCATTGTCATAACGAAATAATTTAAAAAGTATAAGCATCATGTGGACATACTTTTGACTACCTTTAACCGTTTTGAACTTCAAACCATCCCGTGTTCCACTAATAAATTTGCAGACACCATGGCCTTGTATTGCTTCTCAAATTCTTGCTTCACCCTTCGACTCGAAAATATTTTTCACAGTACAAAGGTTACAATCACCTTCTTATCTCTTTTGGGATGTCAACCTTGTCAGAACCGCTGAACCTGACCCATGTGACCTTTACTAGAAGTAATTTGTAGACTACCTTTCCCTTTTAATTCTGCCTCTAGATCTTACTCACAATGGACAAGGAGCCTTTCTCAAAAGTGTCTCTTTCTATGTCATCATGGGAGGCCTTCTTTATAAATGTGGCCTTTGATGATATCCTCTTAAGATGCCCTACAAGTTCTGAAATTCCTTATCCCATCAAAGAAGTTCATGACAGACATTTATGGAGATCACTTCAATGGTTTAGCTATCGCTAACATGTATTATTGGTCTTGGGCTATTACTGGCCAAACCCTAAATTGCGATTGTTGTGACTATATCAAGTGTTGTGTGAAGTGTCAACAACATGTTAATATTCATCACACCCCTAATCACGCCTTGTAGGTTACGCGAGACCTTTTTCATTTCTCTTAATGGGGTTTGGATCTTGTCGAGAGAGATAAATCCTCATTCTTCACAACATCATCAATGGATTATTACCGCTACTAAATACTACACTAAATGGGTGGAAGTTATACCTCTCATTTCTACAAAAGGCCGAGAAAATATGTGAATTCATCAATTATCACCTCATTTGTCGCTTTAGTGTTCCTCACCACCTCATCACTGATAACGAAAAACAATTGGAAAATACACAACCCTACAGAAAATTTGTGATGCCTTTGGCATTCAACTCAATTTTTCTTCATGTTACTACCCTCAAACGAATGGCCAAATAGCTCAATCAACTAACAAAAATTTGAACAAAATTCTTATGAAAATTGTTGGTGATAGTGGAAAGGATTGGTACACACGCATTCCTTTTTCCTTATGGGCTTATCGTAATAGTATTTTTACCTCAACTGTTATCACACCTTTCTCTCCGGTCTATGGTACAAAGGCTGTCCTGCCTCTTGAAGTCTAGATTACATCACTTCATATCTCACTCAAAGATATGCTCACTGATGATGAATTTCACCAGGACCGCTTGACACAACTCAAGTTATTAGATGAACATCGTATAAATGCTCTCGATCACCTCCAAATATATCATATGTGCCTACGATAAATGTGTGCACGAGTGAACCTTTCAGGTCGGTGACCTTGTCCTGAAGGAAAATCAACATGTAACAAAAGAGGAGAAAAGTAAATGGGAAAAATTTTCTCCTAATTGGGTTGGATCCTATATTGTTACTCATACCTATGGATTAGATTGCTTATCATTTATCTTCCCTCAAAGGTAAAACCAAACCTGATCCCCTTAATTCCTTGCATCTTTGACCATTCTATTGTTGAATCAAGTCCTATATCACCATTTGTCTATTAAACACTTGACCCTTGGGAACCTTTCACCTTCTGCTTACCTATTTTAAGGATTAATGACTAAACAAGAATCATGTGATTACCCGTCACCTTTTTCACCTTATCTTCAATGTGAGTACCATGACTCTACTCATGGCATGATTCTCATTGACACTTTTCATCTTTTTCAAGATGGAATCCCATGGTTTTTCATCACTTAAATCCTCTCTTTTATAGTTAGCCTCTGTGTGCTATGGTTTTGTCTTCAACACAAGAAGTCTATCATTCTATATAGTCTTGTCCATGACTTAAAAGTAAAAAAGTACAATGGGATTCATCTCCTTGAGTCAAACTTATAGAAAAAATATGACTCCCTCAAAAAGGAAATCTACTCTTTCTATCTCGCTGCTATAAATAGACTGCTCCCTTGAAGGATATCTATATAAAGCTAGCCATATTGTACATAGTCTATCATAAAAGAATATTATTCTTACAAAAAAATAAAATCAAATATTCAGAAGATTCTCGCATCAATCAACTTCACGAAAACCTTAAGGATATAATCTACTCATCCCACATAGACTTCTCGTATTGATCAGTAAATCAAAACAAAAATGAAAGCAAAAAGAAAAAGATAAATTTTTTCGTCACGGACTTGCCTATTTTGATCTTGGGTCTCTAGAAAAATAGGCATGCTGTCTCACACTAGGTTACGCTAAAACCTACTTATTTTCACCACATCGACTTTGTTACTATAATTTTATGCCCACTCAAGGGATGTGCTGCAAATGAAAAATTTCATGATCATGTGACTTTATTCACCCTTAGAATAGTCAATCATGGAATGCCTTCAGGGTCTTAGGTTCATAAGCCAATCTTGGTATGGTAGACTTGTTATGGTTATTATCAATTAGGTGGCTCTTTTTTTCACCTCTTACCATTAACCTTCTTCATTACTTGTTGATTCTCCTATACATGACTAGACCATGGACACCTACATTTTAATAATTCCTCTTTCACCAACATCACCATGCTTAGCTAACCTACCTCAGCCATGCCTAACTGACCCAAACTCAACCATGCCGAACTAACCTAGACTTAACCATGCCTAACTGACCCAAACTCAACCATGCCTAACTGACCTAGACTCAATCATGCCCGATACCTACCAACCCCTCCCTTTACCTTATCATATTATTCCCTAGCTTACGGAAGTGATACATTAGCCTAAGGCCCCTTTTCGCAGAGGCTATGTAGGAAACACTCGGAGGGCATGCGACCCTTGGAGGTTAGCTCGGCAACTCTTTCCCCCTAACTAATTTCCCCCCCTTTTTATATTCACATTCTACCTTAGTGAGTTTCCATTTTACACAAAACTGGGAAATTAAACAATCATAAAAAACATAAATACCTACCATTTTATAACATCACCATATCATACATCAATCATTTCAAATTTCCATGATATCAAATATTTGGAAATTTACACCACAAACATACATATAAATCACCATTTATTTTCCATTTATTTTACACCACAACATACATATAAATCACCATTTATTTTATAACATCACCATATCATACATCAATCATTTCAAATTTCCATGATATCAAATATTTGGAAATTTACACCACAACATACATATAAATCATCATTTATTTTCCATACTACCAAAAACTTGGAAATTAAATTAAATGCAAAAACATGACCACATCATGCCTAAATCACCTAGATCCACCATGCCTAAAATGACCTTGACTCCATCATGCCTAACATGACCTTGACTCCACCATGCATATACCTTACTTAATCATGCCTACATGACCTCCACCTTCCTATACCTAACTCAACCATGCCTATACCTAACTCTATCGTGCCTAAATCACCTAAACTCCATCATCCATATACCTAACTCCATCATGCCTATGACCTTGAATCCATCATACTTAAATCACTTAAACTCCACCATGCCTATACCTAACTCCGTCATGCCTAGATGACCTAGACTCCATCATGCCTAAATCACCTAGTTCACATGATACACAATAAAAATGGAAATTAAAAACATAGATACATCATCCATCCCGATCACTCTCATCATCTATATAAATGGGAGAGTCTATGTATCAATAAATATATACATAAATATAAATAAATAAAAGTATCTCAAAATCACTCAGATACAACCTCGCTATCTTCGGCCCGTAAACCAGTATAAAACTCAAAAACCACAAAACTCTCATATACAGCCTCACTATCTTCGGCATGTAAACCAGTATATATATAAAAAAATCAAATCCGGTGCCCAAGAAAAGAAGACCCGCTCCTCTATCATATACTGGAGCACTCCCATTAGTGCTCGTGAGAATCTCCCACCACCCCAAAAATTTGGAAAAGTAAAATAAATCAACCACCTCCATCATCAGTACAAACATCCTCATCTCTTGTGGGTAGGATGCATACATGTCCTCCATATGAGAGACTCACACTGTGATACCTCAGATCACCCATCACCTCACCAAACACTACCATTATCGACTCAACGGACACCTCATATAAGATGGAATAAACTGGCTCCCCTATAATGAGCATCCTCAAGATTTGGTACACGCCCTCCAAGGTGATGATTTTTAACGATAAAATTTTCCAAAAAAATAGGAATTCATAGTGTCACCTACCTCATCTCGGTTGCTGTCTCCATGGTGTCATGTATGGCCGCTATGCCGGTGGTCTGTTTGACCCCTCTCCCCACCTCTGCCATGACCAAATCCACTCCTCACCTCCAAATGAATCGAATCACTCGAACCAATATCATGGACCTTCCAATCGACCACCAATCACCCACTACGTGGCCCACCAAATCAGCTCAACACCTCGTATGGTCATTTTCCCAAGCCTCACCTTCTCCTCTGTCTTTTTCTACAAATGGCAAAAAATCAAAATGAATCTGCAAAACACATATTTTTCTTTTTCAGACCCAAAATAACATGACTGATGTTGGTCATGTTGTTCTTTATGAAAATGACGTCGGTTAAAGCATAATCGACATCAGTCACCTGCCATTACCATTTCACCCATATTTTACCCATTTTGACCTTACCAACACCTCTTACACCCTCCCACAAGCCTAAATTACATATACATTTCCTTACTTATGTTTAGGGACATGTTATTTACCTATACCTCGGCCTTACCCTTGTCATGACCTACATACCCCTGACTTGAACTTCCTTTTGTGACCTTTGAACTTATGTACTTCCATATACCTTGTGATGTCATTACTCGTGTTGTTTAGCCTAATGACCTTACCTTACCTATTGTTGTGTTATTTATCCCAACCAAACCTTTGGTGTAGGAGATCATACCTAAAATTTCTTGCACCTAACCTAATTTATGTTTCTAGACCATATCCTGTACTTTGGATACCTAAATCACTTCAACCTTTTTTGGATAAACCAATCAAACTTGGGTGATGTAGAGTTTGTAAGCTCTTCCACCTGGTACTATGTCGCAATATATACATGTGTGTGCATTTGATTTCTATTACCCATTCCTTAATATGACACATAACCATTACCCAAAAGTTCCCATACCCTCCCCTACAACCCCACCTACCCTCACTTTCATCACTTACCCCATTTATTAAACCAATCATAAAATATGTCTAACACCTCCTCAGTTCTTGGTTTGAGGGGGATCATGTCCACCCACACTTGGGGCAACCTCACCTTTATCCCTACTTAGGGAAACCCCACTCTCACTTATATTTGGTGAAAACACTTCCTAATTTTTCTAGCGTCTCTTAACAATAAAAGCTATGCGACAAAAAGGGGCAAATGTAGACATCAAATTTGGGTCACACTCCCCTTGGTCTCCTTTCGAGCAGTTAACATAACGTGTTCACATATCCATGACCCCTTTACCCCACATTCATATTATTTTAATTACTTATAATTTAATTAATTGCCCATTCTCATGTTATTTGTTAATTTAATTACTTTAATTAAAATGATATACACCTCACCTAGCCACATCACCTAGACACCTCATCATGGAGTTATTCTTAGTCTATTAATTAACTAAGACGGAGTCTCCACTTATCTTAACCAACTAGGACTTAGTCTAACCCTAAAATTAAAGTCTTATTCCTTCTCCAACAACAATCCTACTTATCTAAGTGCTAAGCATCACTTGAGACCCAAACTAACAAGCAAAGTGCGCCAAAAATGGCCATGATTTTCTATTTTTGGTAAACCTAGGATATCCCGCCTTAACCGACGCTAATCAAACCTAATCGTCAATCGGTTACCATATATACAGTTTGGAAACCTTTTTCCCAAGTTGGTTACTTCAAGTTTTTGAGAGGGCTATTTACATTCAAGCATGAACAAAATATCTCAAGCATCAAAATGACATAATACATTCAGCCACAGGCCCAAGAAAGTACCTAAGACTAATCCGAAGGCATTGTCATTCATGATAACACTCTAGGAAGCACTGCCATGACACTGACCACAAAATTCTTCATGGATCGACCATCACCTTCCTTCATCAACCAAGATTTCAGATACAAGTAAGTGAATTGGATTTCACAATCATTTATGTACTTACTTAACAGGTTCTTTATATTTTGGTTATTAGATCTTGCTCTTCCCTTTATTTCTCACACCCCACTTTTCAGACAATCTACGTATCTAACCACCCACAACCTTATGGCTCTCCATACCTATCCTTTACACCTTTCTGAGTCTTCCTCACCTTATTACGAACCCAACCAGTCCTCCTTCAATCTTTGTGCAATCACAGAGAAGCCTAAAATCACCTGTTAATTAACTTTCACCAGATTTTCCCCTACCGACGCCAGTTACCTTAACCGTCATGGTTCCCCCCCTCACCAACATCGGTCACCAAAATGACATTGGTTATTGTACCTCCTGTCAAAATTTTCACCAATATGTCCCTAATATCCCCCAAAACTTGAAAAAAAAACCTCACCTAAGCCAGATACCCTACCTAAAACCTCACTATAGACCTTCCCATCTCTTTGTGTAGACATAGAGAGAACCTAGACCCTTGTTTATGACATTCTTCCATCCCCATAGAAACTGATATCAGTCATCTAAAACCAACATCGGTCATAGCTAAATTGTCATCGGTCATTCATCGACCAACATTGGTATGTGAATTTGTAAACTGCCTTAGACCAACAAGCTTCCCAGTTATCCAAGACCAACCCAAACTCAACCAAGTCTTACCCAAACCCTTCCTGTGACCTCTAGACCACCTACCTAGCTTGCAACCTTACCCGAGACATTTATTAGTTTAATTATAAAAACATTTAATTGGAGCAAATTTGATAGTAATCTGAGATACCGAAATCAGAGTACTAGCATTAGATTCTTTCATTTATTTTATATTGAAATATATATATCAGTGGATTGACAACCTGAAATGTAAAGTGAGACAACAAAACATATTTAATAGCAAAAATGTTAGTGGATCGCCTAACACGACCTAAATCTAGGAAATGTGATACTTCCTTGATGGTTGTCAATCCACTAATATATATAATTCAATATAAAATAAATGAACATGCAAAATGAAAGAATCTAATGGTAGTACTCCAAATTTAGGTATCTCAGATTATTATCAATTTTACTCCAATTAAATGCTTTGATAATTAAACTAGTAAAGGTCCCAGGTTAGGCTGCAAGTTGGGTAGGTGGTTTGGAGGTCACATACAGGGTCTGGGTAAGACTTGGAGTTTGGGTTGGTCTTGGATAACTAGGAATATTGCTAACCTGAGGCAATTTACTAGATTTAGATACTGACGCTGGTCGCCAGAATGACCAAATGGCAGTTTAGCTATGACTGATGTATGTTTTAGATGACCGATATTGGTTTCTGCGGGGATGGAAGAATATCATAAACAAGGGTCTAGGTTCTCTCTGTGTCTGCACAGATAGATGGGAAGGTCTATAGTGAGGTTGCAGGTAGGGTATCTAGCTTGCGTGAGTTTTTTTGTGAAGTTTTTGGGGGGATGTTAGGGACAAATTGGTGAAATTCTGATAGGAGTTATAGTAACTAACATCTGTCTGGTGATTGATGCCAATAAAGGGGAAACCGACGATGGTTAAGGTAACTAGAGTCGGTAGGGAAAATTTGGGTGAAAGTTAATTAATAGGTGGTTTTGGGCTTCTCTGTGATTGCACAAAGAGTGAAGGAGGACTGGTTGGGTTTGTAATAAGGTGATGAAGACTCAGAAAGGTATAAAGGATAGGTATGGAGAGCCAAAAGGTTGTGTGTGGTTGAATAGGTAGATGGGTCGGAAAGTGGGGTGTGAGAAATATAGGGAAGAGCAAGATCTAATAACCAAAAGATAAAGAACCTATTAAATAAGTACATAAATGAATGTGAAATCCAATACACTTACTTGTATTTGAAATCCTGGTTGATGAAGGAAGGTGATGGTCGATCCTTGAAGGATTTGGTGGTCGGTGCCACGAAATTACTTCCTGGATTGCTACCGTGAATTCCAATGCCTTTAGATTAGTCTCAGGTACTTTTTTTGGGCATGTGGTTGAATGTATTCTATCATTTTGATGATTAAGATCTCTGGTTCGCACTTGAATGTAGATAGCCATCTCCAAAACTTAAATTGACCAACCTAGGAAAATGGTTAGCAAACTGTATTTATGGTAATATATGATGGTTAGGGTGACCGACATCAGTTGAGGGTTAACTGACGTTAGTTAAGGTGGTATATCCTAGGTTTACCAAAACTAGCAAATCTTGGCTATTTTTGACGTGCTCTGCTTGTTAGTCTGGGTCTCAAGTGATGGTTATCACTTATATAAGTGGGAGTGTAGTTGGAGAAGGAATAAGACTTTAATTTTAGGGTTAGACTAAGTCCCAGTTGGTTAAGATACGTGGAGACTCAATCTTAGTTAATTAATAGACTAAGAATAAGTCCATGATGAAGGTGTCTAGGTGATGTGGCTAGGTGAGGTGTAAATTATTTTAATTAAAGTAATTAAATTAATAAATAACATGAGAATGGGAATTAATTCAATTGTAAGTAATTGAAATAATATGAATGTGGGGTAAAGGGGTCATGGCTAGGTGAACACATTATGTTAATTGGTTGAAAGGGAACCAAATGTAGTGTGATCTAAATTTGGTGTCTACATTTTCCCCTTTTTATTGCGTAGCTTGTATTGATAAGTGACGCTGACAAAAATAGGAAGTGGCTGCCCCAAATATAAGTGAGAGTGGGGTTAACCCAAGTAGGGCTTAAAGGTGAGGTTGGCCCAAGTGTGGGTGGAGGTCTTCCAAAATTTTTCCTTAAAAATACCTTGGAAAACTTAATTTATCTCCTATAAAAATCTCAGATGGCTTGAGTCTTCCGTGTCAGCTTCCGAAGGGTGTTTACCATTTACAAAATTGACAAAAATGGTCCTTTCTAGGTCTTCAGGGGTAGTTGTTCTTCATTGAAACTCAACGAATTATTCAATCACCTTAGGCATACGTCTTTGCACATGAAAAAAACTTGAAATTTTTCACACCCTTTCAACATAAAAGGATTCAAGCCAAACTATGTATAAATGTGCCTTGTTGATCCAATTATTCCAAATCAAGAAAAGCGGGCATGAAAATATCAAAGAATTTATGGCATGCTTCAACAAGTTTCTAGGATTTATTACTCTTGGTAATAAGCCAAGTGATGATAATTAACATTGTGTTTTTGTCTCTTCTCTGCACCCAGAAATTCAAATTCTATGAAAAAGGAGTACGGTACATAATCTAGAAACTACACAACAAGAGGAAGTTGTCCTTGAAGGCCATATGATCCTATAAAAAACAATAAAAGATCAAGTGTTAGATCCTAGTCCACATGTCTCCAGGGTATAAAATGAAATATCCCAACTTGAAAAGAAATAAGGAAGTTTAACCGAAACAAACTCACTAAGAACAAACTTTGGGCCATTTTTGCCATACTTTTCATAAGAAGAGGAAAATTCAATTCATCTTGCATGATGGTTTCAATTTTACAGTCCTTGGAGTAAGTACATTGGTAGAAGAACAATTGACAAAACCACAAAGTGCATAAGCTATAAGAGTTCATTTTGTGTAATGTGAAGATGAGGATGAATAAGACTCAGAGTCTCACAAGGTTTTCGTACTAAGAAACTATCTTGATGATAATGATTTCTTTTATGAATTGCTAGAAGATGACGATTCTTTATCAATGATATCATGGCATGAGAAAGTTGATAATTTTGACCAAAAAAAGAATGACACTGAAGCAATTGCTATGGATATTAATTCATTTCACATCTTTGAAGATGCATAAGAAAGAAAAAGTTTTAGTTTGAAATTTTCAAATCAGATCATATGATATTTCTCTTCACAAATATCATGGTCCTAATAAATGTAAAAGAACAAAATTTAAATTTATAGAGGAAGGGAAAATTGTTCCCAATCATCACCACTAGTGAAATAGGAAAAAATGCAACATTTGAAGTTTATGATGAGAACGGTGTTTCATTCAATCATGCACTTATTTTTCCAACATACATTTCAATAGAAAATAAATATGTGAAAAAATATTTATAGTGTGCCTACCACAAAACATGATAATTTCAATCATATGAGATTCAATGATAAATCTTTATATATAGAGAATTTTTATCTAGGAACAAGAAGGAACACAATTTTTCAACAAAGAAAAAAGTAATTATCCAAACTTAGAGAAGTTCATTGCTCACCATGAAGTGATGAATGTAGTTCTACTCTTCCATTCATCTTCTCAATAGAAAGGTCCACAATTCTAGCAAGCTCATTTCCTCTCCATGTCAACTGAATTCAATTTTTCCATACCATATCCCATGATTCCAAACATCTCTATCATAGGGGCACCTAATTTTATCAACTAGTTAATGGATTTGTATAATATTTTTTTCCCTTATAAATATTTAATATTTTTCTATAGTGCGTTGTATTTCCATTTTTATTTGTGTGTGTGTGTGTGTGGGTTCAATAAATGCAATAGTAAAAAGTATCTCATAGAATCGTTTTTCATCCCTCATTGGAAGTGACTCTATTCTTATGAATGGATAAAGCACTGGTCTATTTAATGTTGTGATATTTTAGTATACCTTCTTTCCTTGTTTATGATCTTTCAAACCCAAGACAAGTCCCAAAATTTAGCGCTAGTTATTGGCCTGTAAAATTTCTAGGAAATTTACTTTAGAACCCAATAGAAAAATTTACCTCTTTCAGGAATTTTGGTCAAAATAATTTTTTTTACCCTTTTGCAAGTGCCAACTTCTAGGTAGTTCTGGTTGAGTTTTTAGTGGTTTTAAGAATCACGGTTTTAGAAATTATAAAGGTTTTAGAGTTTACTTCATGTTAGTATGGTTTAGGTCATATTTTGGAAGTTCTTGATAGATCTTGGGAACCCATTCAATCCTAGCACTTTTATGAAAACATGTCTTCAAAGAAAGGTCATCTTCAAATAGAAATTATGGGATCTCAAAGTGGATTTAGAAGGTTAAAACATAGTCAAATTAAGTTTCATGCAATCTTATTCATGGTCCAAGAATTTTTTTTTCTCTCCAACCCCTCTCATTTTCCCACTGCATCTCAACTCATTATTGCTCCTTCTTCCACTGAAAAGGATGAGTTGGCTGAAAATTAAAAATTAATCAGTTTTAGATATTTAAAAATTGTAAAAACAATTGAGTGTTTTCCCAGTCAAAATCATATATTGTATGCCTAGGAAAAATTCTTTTTTACTTGGGGTGCATGGAAAGTCACATTTTGTTCTATTTCTCTATTAGAGTGATGAAATCAACAAGTTTAAGTGAAATGTTCTAATTGGCACAACCTTTTGGGTTAATTTTTTCTTCTCTGATCTCAAAATTTTACTCCCTTCTTATTGGTTTATTTTTGTTGACAAAAGGTAAAAGAATCCATCTCCCTCCTTATTTTTCCCTCATTGGCTTTTCCACCAAGGAATGGGTGGATTTTTGGGCCGCCTCATGTATTTGGGCGAGGTTTTGGAATGCATGGGAATTCCAAAAGTGTGACCTCAACTGATTGGGGTGGAATTTTAAAGTGATCCATGCATTTCCAATTTATTTTAAAAACTTTACATTTCCCTCCAAATCTCCATCCACACTTCAGTGATTTTCAAAATTTTAATCCCCTGCTAAATAGAACAATGAAGAAATAAAAACAATAATGAATAAATATAAACATGGAGACTAATTTAATTATTACGAACCTCTATTAAAACCAGTTCCATGCCCTAAATTTTCAAGAACTCATATTTTTCACCTCGTGAATTATATGGAGGGAAAATCATGAAAATTTTCCAAAACACTTCATTTGAAAACACCATTAAGAATATATATATCTTATGTTGAATGATAAAATAGTCTATTTTTAATGTAAAAGAAATGATAACCAGATCCTACCAAGCCAAGAACACATATGCTAATAAAACACCACAATCAATAAGATGAAAGCAATTCGCCAGAATAACTTTACATAAAACCTTTGCAAACAAATGATAAACAATATCATAAATTATTATGGAACTCAATGAAATACAATGAGAATGGGCCTTGCTTATATAGGCAAGTAATTACAATCTAAGAACCAGTCAAGGTCATAGATCAAGCCATAAATCATGGAAAGAACTAGTCATCAAAGAACTAGTTAAGTCCATAGATTTATGAGAGAACTAGACATCAAGGATCTAGTCAATACCATAGATCAAGGAAAGAACTAGTCAATACCATAGATCAAGGAAATAACTATACCTAACAACTAGATAATATCCCCCTAATATCTAAATAAATAAAAAGAAATATCCACACACATAAGTGGGTGAGGATAAATACAATAAAGGTAAATAAAGTACCTAGGTGAACATGAGCTAAGGTAAGTACCTACTCTAACATAATGTGGAAAAATATTTTCTAGCCATAAAAAAAATATTTTCTATAGCTTGCCCAAAATCGTTTTTCTCTTTCCTAGTGATTTGGAATTTGGAGCATAACTCACTCTTGAAAAACTAATCATTTGATCCATATCTTGCATAGTGAGGTAGAGTATATTAAGTAGACATGTATTATTTTTTTCATCATATTCTGCTATCTCCATAAAAAAAAATCAAAGAAGACCAAATTTGTTCCATGTCTCACGTGCAAATTGCATCTCACAAGCATCCCCCATGCAAATTACCCAACAATGAAGGAATAAAACATGAATTGAATTCCTCCTTTGATTCAAATGAAAATTGTATTTGATGCTTTAAACATACAGTTTCACAGATTTGTAGACAACAAAATCTATGCACTTGGGTACATTTCTAGGTCATAAGGCATATTAATGTATACATGATTCCCAAGCAAGAAAAAATAGTGGTTGACAACTCCTTTTGGCCTTTTGGTTGCTTTATCTCTTGCACTTTACTGGCTTTACCACATTTTACAATTTTGTTGACACTTGACTGATTTACCTTTTGATGGCCTCGAACACTAGCGCCCAATTAGAATAGAAGCACCCAAGGGCTCTTGTCCCTTCTAGGTGCTCATGCCCCTCTCTTTCTTCTTCTTACTCTTTTGGGTCCTTTTCTCTTCTTGGTCACCTGTTTAACACTTTGGGTCAGTCATTCATTTGTCAATTATGAAATTCAAATAAGGGAATCATATATATACTTAGTTAATTATTTTAAATAAGGGGCCAAACACTATAAGCATTATCTATCACCACCTAAGATTATACAAAGGCATAAGAGCACTACAAAGTACATATTTATCACATCTATACAAGGTTCAAGGGTTGCATTAGTCTGCATACACTGCATAAGAGGGGAGTTCATTCTATTCCATCGCACACATTTTGCATATTCGAGACAATCTAGATCAAAACCGCTATCATCGTGTATCTGACACAAGGGTAACCTAGGAACACGACAAAAATACACACACACGGAGAATTACATGGAGTTTAAGATGTATTACAACGCTTGGTCGTAAGTTCACTGTTCAGGTGATTGCCGAGGTTAGTTTGACTCCAAATTATGTATATTTTTATTAGATTTTATTGTCGTTTGTGCGCATATGAAGGTATTCATATTTTTTTTAGGTTACAAGTGTTATCGACGACCTATCAACAAAATCAGAGTGATAATGAGTGAATAACAACGAAGATCTTCTGACCCAGAAAAAACTAGTTTTTTAGCATCTGAGAAGACACGGGCACCTAGATTATTCATTAGTGCCAATGGAGGTTCTCTCCTCCTTCAGGATCTCCTGTCCTATACATTCCTAGGTTTCTCAACCCTCGGCAAGCCATTTTGACATTGTTTCTAGCCAGTTCTAGTAGTTACATAGTTTCGGTCATTCCCCAAGTTGCAAAAAATCAACTAAGTCATCTTTCTCCCCATCATTTGCTTAGGATATTACATCTTTGAATGCTTATTGCTTGTACATTATTGTATTTAATCGTTTAAATATCATTTGTTACAGTAAGTTACTCTGAAATAATATTTAATTCAAATTAGATTAAATCAGGCTTCCACATATATTCCAAAGAAGAAAATTCTCATAACTTCCATTTGGTAAGGAGGATTGCCACTAAATTTTCACTGGGAGACTCCAATTGAAAATTACCACACATTGCTTCCATTTTATCTCAAAATCGTTTCCTTGAGAATTTAATTTCAATAAATATTATTATTTTCTAGTTTATTCTTCCATTTTGGGGAAATGGGATTATAAAAAGGATGAGAATGAGTGGGATTTCTATATATTTTTCATCATGGAACACATTTCTCACCTTCCTCTCCTTAGAAAATTTCTTTTCTAGAGGAGAGAGTGCTTAAATTCAACCATGGAATGATCACCAATGTTATGAGGACTATAAATTCTGCATACAAGCTCAGATTTTGGTACAATTAGATTCAATAAAAATGTGTCAGAACCGTGGTCACGATTTTCGAGGTTTCAAATCTCCAATAACAATTTTTTGTCCATTAAAGAAACCATCTTATAACTATTTTTTCAATTGCATAGAGGAAAAAATTATTTTAGGCACTACCTAACTTATGTGAGTCAAACATTCGTAAAATTTTGTCCACTTCAAGGAAGAATCTGTATAGTATGGATTATAAATTATTTAAATATAATTTGTTGAAAACTAAGTTTTGACCTTGTTTCTCCTCACTAGTGAGGTTAATAGTGATCACCCCATTTTCTAGTAACTTAAAATGGAGGGAATGGTACCAGAATTTGGTCCAAAATGGACAAGGATATGTTGAAGAAATTTTTGAGTAAAAACATGATTCAATAGATGTATTATTCATGTTGCTAGGTGATTAAATTGAATTTCAACACAAGATTATCTCTTCTCCCCCAAAGTTCTATTTTTTCCATTTTGAAATCACTTTTGTAAAAGTTACTTAAGTAACTTACAGTTTCTATTTCCTTGTTGGGATTGCTTTAAGTTGTAAATTTTCCTAGAATATGAACATTCATTTATAAATGCCTATAAAAGGCTTGAGCTCAATTATAAAATGGATTATATTTTTTTCCTCTCTTAGCTATGAAGAGTGTTGCTGCAAGTTTGTGTGTATAATGTATTTTTCATACTTCATGAATAAAGGATATGAGTATTGGAAGGGTAATTTATCTGCTGATGTGGATGTTTTCCCAATCATGAAATCATTCTTAGCTATTTGTGATTGAATGCTGTCCACCTTTCCATTCATTTGTATTACAAGGTATACTAGGATTTGGAGGATTTAAATTGCATATCTGTGCAGGTATACTTTGTGAGATACATTAATAATCCATGAATAATGAAGAATTTTTTGCTTCTAGGTGTTTCTTGTTCTCTTTTCTACTCATTTTATTTTCCTCATGTGAGAAAGAGGGTTTCCCCTATTTTTAAATTATCCTTGTGTTGTCTCGACATCCCTATGTGTTTATCCTATTGTAGACTCATCCCATCCATCTTATCACCTATCTATTTTCTCCATTCTTCTTTTTCCCATCTTTTGGGTAATTTATGGTGCTAAGTATTAAAGACCTAAAAAATGCTCACATAATATGAAGGAGATGCCCCTCTAAAATGCAGATAAAGATCACACTGTCAATAGGCGATAGGTGATCTCTCCATGGTTAGGGAATTTTATGTCACTTTCATGTGATGGGTCATTGAAATCAATAAAATAACAAAAGTGACATAAAATGTTGCTAACATTGTCATTAGATTTGCCTTTGATTATATATCTACTTGGATACTTGGCATTGGATGTAGTAGACATGCTAGCAACATACTTAAAGTTATTAAGATGAAGTAATTTAGCTTCATGTTGTTTTAGTGTATGACATATATGATCAAATGAATGAAACTTATCGCAAATAAGCAATTCGTGAAAAAGATTAAAATTTATTTTTGTAAGGAGATCTTGAATTTTTATATCATTTAGAATATTTTTCATTTTAGTGAGCATAATTTTTGTGGCATAAAAAAATAATCACTGATGTGATCATTAGAACCTTTTCATAGTTTAGACATTTGAGCATAAGAAAATTTATCCCCAATATTGATATAAAATTGTGCAAGAAATTGATTTTCCAAATTGGTAAAATATCACACAATTTTTTAGGGAGATCATATAATCATTATAAAGAAAAGTCCTTTAGACTTCTAGGGAATAAATTTATAAGTAAGACATCAAATTAAATGCATAGTTAAAAAAATTGACATGAAACAATAAAATATATTATGTAGGGTCACCCATGCCTTCATAAATAGGAACCTTAGGAGAAATAGGAAGCTTAGGAGAAACAAAACTAAGATATAAAGGATAAGAATCCACTTTGGGTGAGAGTGGGTTATGAAGAAATTGAGTAGAATCCATAACATGAGAAGAAATAGTTGCACCTTTTAGTAATTGAAAAAATTGAGCTTGTAAAGTGTGAACAAGGGTTTCAAGAGCTTGTGTGATAGAAGAAAAATCATGTGAACTAATATGATTACATGTAGGAACAACTCTAGTTGTACGTATGGATATATAGATACGATGTATTGCATTATCAGGTGCCACATGGATTTCATAACTATAGATGTACAAATAACATATGTGTGTATAGTAAAAGATGATTGAGACCAACCAAAAAGGAATTATTCATTAGATTTTTCATCACAAGAAAGTTTAGCAATGAGAAGGATCTTAATAATAGGATTAATGTGATGAGGATTTTCATGAAATTTTACATGAATGTTAGATATGATTTAAATTTGTCATTGGTCCAAAATGTTGTCATCATCATGGTCATAATCATAAGAACCCTTATTATTTATTTCAATTTCATGCAATGGTACTTAATGAGTGGGAGGATCAAGTAGATATGGAATATATGAGATGGGAAACGAAAAAGGAGCATGATGAGACTATGCTAGTGACTAGGAGGAGAAAGATAAATATGATTAGTGGATTGATTTTTAATATGATTGCTATGCATAAACGACATATGAAGGAAGCATATGAAAACTGAAATATACATGTAACACCAAGAGAGAAGATCAAAATAAATAAGGGAACCCTAGAGAAACTAGGGTTTGAGCAAAAAGATTCGATTCTGATGTCAATTTCACTAATTTTTACACCCTAATTAATTTATATGTCATATATATGTACACCAATAAGAAGGATGTAAGATTTTTTATATGGGTTATTATGAATAATTAGCTTCCAACATTAATTATAAAATATCATAATAGTGCATTAATACTTGCAACTAGCAATGAAGATGTTTTATAAGAGATCTAAAACACAAGAGGAGAGATAAAATTAGTTGTACATAGTTCCATAGGAGAGATTTAGGTGGACATCAAATAAAATGGGAGTAATAAACTTGAAGATGCTTCATTGTTGAGGTTGTGACTAGAAAATACCTTGGTTAACAAATATACAACTCTTATAGGATAAATTATATGATCTTGGACCTTCTATATGGTTTTGAATAGAGTGTTTCTTTGTAAATTCATGTGCCCTTCACTTTCCTAGAAATGAGTGTTGTTGTTAAACCTTAAGTGTCACACAATTACAAAACTTGTGAAATAATTTGAATCAAATTCAAACCCTAACCATCTGTTGAATACCCTATAATAAGGTTAGTGTTTAGGTTGAATTTCAATCTATGCACCACCTACATCAACACTAATCTAAAGAGGCCTCAAAACACATGTAGGTCTCCTCATAACATGTAATATCTGTAAAGATGCAACTAGATTTGGGACTTGAACCTCTTAGATAATTATTCTCTTCTTGAGACATTGGATTATGATCTTTATATGTTTGGAAATGAGGGAAATTAAACTCCTTTTCCTTGTTGAGTAATTCAAAATTGTAGTAGTGAATTCCCTAATAGATGTACACAAGATTTTGGAAGATTTAGGGAACTTTTAGATCCTTTTGTGTTAGTATTTGTAATGATAGCTCATAAGAGTGCTAGGTGAGTAAATGAAATGATATTAACTTGATTATATAGGGTTTTAAAGGTAATTTGTTATGACAAGGAATACCTCAAAGGATAAAATAACCCAGAAAAGATAATAGAAATGAAATTAATGTCAGAGGATTTGTCAGTCTAAGACCTTATAGGTCTAGGACCAAATATTACATCCTGACCATATTGTATTGTTTTGGATAAGGTGACAATGTATGTATTATGAAAAATGCATCATGATAACAAGATGTAAAACTTTGATTTTACACAGTATATTAAAAATGTGACGACACATCATTGTATAGGGATAAACAAGTTGGGAGAGACATGGTAATATGTACTAAGTGGGAATAAAAATGTGGATATTTTTCTTAGCAAAAGAGCATTATCACAACTATCAATGTTAAAAGGTAAATTGCCAAACTTGAGTGTCTATAAGAGGTGCACAGATCAAGAAAATGAGTTAACCATTGGGAAATTGAATAGTTTGAAACTAACATATAATGAGAAGATAAGGTTATTAGAACATGTAGCATACATATATTAGACACATGAATCACTAATTTGATAAAAAGTGACATGCAAAGAAAGGATATACACATGATATATGTATAAATATTTGAAAAGGAAAAATATGACATCATATCAGGTAAGCAATGAAATGTTGATGAGAGATTAGATCCCAAGAATTTTAAAGGAATCCTAAAAAAGAGTTAGATAAAAGGTGGAGAAGGAAAAAGAGAAGCCAATTTTCCTTGGATTTAGTTAGAAGTTAGGAGAAGAGAAGGAAGAAAGAGATGAAACCAAATCTCTATAGAGGAGGAGAGATTATCTCCATGGAGAACCATACGAATCTCAGAGAGAGAGGGGGGGACCAAATAAAGGATAAATGTTGAGAGAACACCTTTGTAACACATATGATAATTAGGAGCAGGTAATCCAAAGGAAGAGGGCTCCATAATAAGTTGTAAACTAGATTAATTATTATTTCAATAAAGAAGAATGAAGCACTATTTTGTGAAAATCCATAATGTGACTTTGATGGCTATGTGGTTGGGATTCCCTTTAGTCAGACCCTTGGTTGGGACTACGTCAGATAACATATGACTAAATATTAGATGGAGAAACTCAAAAAACAAAGGAGACACCAATAAATTTTAATTGCACACTTGGTTAAATCCACTGCCATTGATATCTTTCCAACTATATAGGTTTGGTGGAGAGAGATTGTCTATAGTGTTGAGTCTTTCTCCATCGAATAGAATAACACGAGACAAGGAAAAAAATGTGAAGGCATTCCATGACATTTTGACTAAATCTTATTATGCTAAAAGGGTAGGAAATTAATCATATACAAAATTCCTATTAATGAGTTGTTAATTAGATATTCCTTTCACTAAGCCTCAATAAGAGTAATTAGCAAGGAGGTTATTGAATCCTTTTGCAACAAGAACATATGGAGAGAGGGGAAAGGAGAAACCTTTCCTAATTGACATGTACAACCTAAAATTGTGTGATTGCACTCTATTGATGGTAATATAAGGTCTTGTGTTTTAAAAAAACATATTAACATTATGCATAAATCTAGGGCCAAATCCAAGAGCTTGAAGAATTGAATGATGAAAGGTTACTCAATCCTATCATAAGATTTTTCAAACTCAATCTTCACAAACATGACTCTTTGGTTAGAGATTGACCCATTTAATAATTTCCCAAACAATGATAACATTGTCCAAAATATACCTTTGTTGAATAAACCCTGTTTGTTCACTTTTGATAATGAGAGAAAGAAGATGTATTAATCTAAGGTCACAGACTTTTGTAATGATTGTATTGGAGACTTTCAAAAGAGTGATAAACCTCAAATTAGCAATAAGCTGAGGATGTCCAACCTTTGTAATGAATTTGATATTACCTTAATTGATGTGGGTTTGCAGAGGTTTGGACAATGTAGCTTTATAATAGACTTTATGAAGATTTGAGTCAACAATATCCTAGAAAATTAGATAATTTCTTTGGTATTTATGCAATCAAGTGTTTAGTATTAAAGCTTAGTATGGTATTAGTGTTATTATGCCGAAGGCGTTCCCCCTATGGTAAAGGACCTCTAGACGTTTTTGCGATTGTATTAAAGTTGACGGTTTGACTGCTGTCTGGATGTTTTTGCATTTTTAACAATTATTTTGACCTGCGTTCCTTCTTTAGACAGATTAGTGTTTTTGCTGCCACCGCAAATTTCCCCCACTACCGCTGCCTTGAAAACAATATTAGCACAAGCAATCACCTTCCTGTTCTTGAAAATAATGGTAGCACAACAAGAGACAAGTTTTTAGACATGCTTATCAAGTTTATAAAGGGGAAATTAAATATCAGAGTGGTCACCAAGTTTTTACAGGTGATATTAGAGATGAGAGTGTTCACCAGGTTTCAACGGACAAAATTAGATGTATCGCTGCCACAAATGGGAAGGATGGAGAATTTTTATCCCAACTTTTTATCATCGAGGGAGGCTTGCCTTGATTTTTTCTTCCAAGTCGTGTCAGGCACTCCTCCTCAATGAATTATTCAACTGCTAGAAGTCGCTTGGCATGAAAACCCCCTTGCTGCTTTGAAGCTTGTTTGCCAATTGAGAGGCATTTGAGAGACTAGAAAATCTGATCGAGAGGGATTCTACGCTGCCGCTTGTTGGATGCATTCTCACCACCGTAAAACCCTAGCTACTAATGTCGCCATCTTCACCAAATTCGGTTGCCTCAAAGATATCTCAGAGATACTTCTCCATCTCTTGCAGGATAGGGAGGCTCACAAAGAGAAGATCCAGCTTGCACAATTATTAAACCCTAAATTTAAACGGACAAAGCTCCCGACCTGACTCAGAATATTTACAGTGCATAAGCCTCTAAGCATAAAAGATCTAGCCCCACCCCCTATGCATGGATCCCAGCTTCGTGTTGCTTATCAAGGAGTCCCCGGGGACTATAGTGAAGCAGCTACAAGAAAATCTTATCCATGCTATGAGCCCATTCCATGTGACCAGTTTGAGGTTACATTTCAAGCTGTGGAGCTCTGGATTGCAAACAGGGCGGTTCTGACTATGGAAAACTCTCTTAGAGGGAGCATACACAGGAATTATGATCTACTTCTTAGGAACTCTTTGCACATTGTTGGGGAGGTTCAATTTCAAGTACATCACTGTTTTCTTGCATTGCTCGGTGTAAAACTGCAAGGACTGAGGAGGGTGATGAGCCACCCACAAGCTTTGGCACAGTGTGAGAATACCTTGACCATGATGGGATTGAATGTTTCCAGAGAAGCCTTTGATGACACTGTTGGTGCAGCAGAGTATGTTGCTGCCAACAATCTCAGAGACATTGCTGCCATTACAAGCATAAGGGATGCTGAGATATATGGTATGAATATACTTGCAAATGGTATTGAAGATGACAGTGGCAACATGACCAGGTTTGTTATGTTGACTAGGGAGCCTGTGATTCCTAGAACAGATAAGCCTTTCAAGACCAACATAGTTTTTGCTCATGAAGAAGGCACTGGTGTACTTTCCAAGGTCTTGTCAACCTTTTCCTTCAGGAATATTAACCTGACTAAGATTGAGAGCAGGCCTCAGAGGACCAAACCTGTAAGGGGTGCAAATGACCTCAATGGAGGCACTACCAAGCACTTCTTTGAGTACATTTTTATGTTGATTTTGAGGCCTCCATGACAGATCCTAGAGCACAAAATGCTCTTCAAGAGGTTCAGGAATTCACAACTTTTCTCAGAGTTTTGGGTAGCTATCCCATGGATATGTCTCCTCTCAACAGGGGTGATAATTAGAATTATGTCTGGTTTACTAGAGTTTATAGATTGGTTATATATATAAATGGAAGTTGGGTTTCTATTGTATTTGTTGGGGAACATGGGATTGGAAATCAATAAAATGACAAGGTGTTTATATGATGTTTGTAATTGCAGTGAGTAGTGAGGAATTTTAAGCAATTTCAGGATGTTCTAAACATGCACATCTCACTTGTAGTAAGCTGATTTGATTGACAGAAAACTTTAAATGTTAATATAGCCTAAAAAATGTAGTGTTTTGTTCATGAGAGCTTCTGTAATAGGTGTCAAGTGGATTATTTATCTTTATCAGAAATGACTTCTTACATACTAATTAATATAGTTTGGTTTGAAATTACACAATTTACAATACATACCAGTTAATTTTTTATTGTTTCTTCGTATGAAAAGTTTTAGAAAATCAATTAAAAGGAAAGGTGTTTAAATAGTATTTTGGATTTTAGAGTTAAAAGAAGCAATGGGCCCATTTTTTTCCCACAAGAATGAGTGTCAAATAAATTATTCATATTCATTGGTTAATGTGTAGGTATGGATGATGAAGTTGGAGTAACACTAGCTGATGGGCATGACAAAGAAGTTTTAGGATCTTTATGATAAAAAATAGATTATTCATATTCCTAAAAATTTACACAATTAAATCCAAATGTTCAGTTTAGGTGTGTTTCCTTTCATGAAACTTCGGTACTTCTCATCTAATTTTATAAGTTTTCCTCAAGTTTGCTTATTTGACCAGACTTTCTTGGCTGACCAAACCCATAGAAATTTCGTGTCCATAATACAAGGTATGGTGGGTTTGTCATGAGGTCCTTATCATTTCATGTGTGCTAATTATACTGCTTCATATTATACAATCTTATGTGTTTTTTTATTTTAATTTATTTGGCTACCCATTTTACTTGAAAAAAAATTAAAAATATTTAAAATTACACAAAAATGTGTTAAGAGTGGAAAGAGGGTTGAATTCTAACTCTTAATATTCTTATTATATAATTTTAAAAAAATTGAAAATATTTCTATTAATAATAAAAAAAAATTAGTTAAAATCTTAAACAAGAATAGTTGGCAAATAATTTTTTAATATTACCCTATATATATTACTCTATATTTATTTAACTATTGTAATATAATACATATAAATTTGTACAAAATATGATGATCATATTTTAAATATGTAATGTTATTTCAAGTATTTTACAATAAAAATCACAATGAATAATATGTAAATCGATATGGAATTAAATCCATATTTAAAAAATTAAAAGGAGGATCTTACTCTAGAAGCTTCAGAATTAAATTCCTCACCCATTACTACCCTTCTCTTTTTTTCTAAGCTTGGGAAGCCTTCTTTATGGCATTGCAACTTGGGGTCTCTATTAGGAACATATGTACTATCAAAAAGCTTTAGCAATTCCTTGCTTTGATAGTGAGAGCTTGTTTCTTTGGCCTGAACTGTTACATTTCTAGGCAGGATAGTGTTATTCCTTGGCAAAAGACATTTTAGATCATTCTCCTTAGTGGTTGCAAACACCTCTCTCTTCCGTACCTTGCTTACTGGTTTGGATACATAAGAATATCTACATGAGATTTTTGAATACAATGCAAAGTTATCTCTATTAACATGAAAGTCTTCACTCGGATAAGGGGCTATCATTGTCAACATCTTGGCTCAAAGTGCTACCAGTTCCCTGCAAATTTCAAAGACAGATAATGAGTTAATCCAAATCAAAATAAGATTCATAATGCATTGGCCAATTCATTAGTAAGATTTAGGAATATAAAACTTCAATGTAATGAAGGGTCCTCTTTTCAGTCAATAATACTAAAATAGAGTGCAATTCTAATCTAGAATTTCAGGAAAAAATAGTAAGCACCATTATTTCTATACACAAAAGACAATCACTCAGTGACTATCAAAACATAATGATTTTCCTTATAAATACTCCACTTACACAGTGGCCTTGTAGATGGCAGTTGTCCACTAGCTCAAGATGGGCATTGGGCCGAAAATCCTCCTAAAAAATCTAAGCAAGCACTGCAATCTTCAAGCTGTTTACAAGTATTATTCAAATATTTGTTTATTAACTTTGAGGTTGGACTTCTTGCAATGACTTGAAATTTAGGGACATAGTGTGCACTATGCCAGGTTCATGCATGGACAGAGCATATAGTATATTATTAATGGTCGGAAAAGTACATTATGCTGGGAGCTGGGTAATTACTCAACCTTTAGTTTTAAGAATTACTTTCTTTCATTATTTCACGTGGCAGTTTTAAGAAGTAATTAAATTGTACTGCAAGCGGAAGGGCAAGAGAGTAAGTGTTTTTTTTGGGGATTTTATTTATTGTAAATTTTATCGTAGAAGATGTGATTCAAAAAAGCATGATGAATTTATGGAGAGTGGTGGTATGGATAATGAGGTTATAGGTTCAGACATGTGCGAGTTTGGTTTTTGGGTGACTCAATAAATGTACATGTTTACCAGAGAACTAGGGGGCAGTCACTGCAGACGATTGGAGATCTGGACCATTTCATGGTGGAGCACAAGGCCCGTGGAACACACATTTGCAATAGTGGTATTAGGAATAAGAGAAGCCTCTTGGATTGGACTGAAAAAATTCATAAAAAACGAATCAATTGTAGGAAGCAACACCCTAAAAGAAACAAATCAATTGTAGGAAGCCAATTTTTTTTGTTTATTGCTGACCTACTAAAAGAAATGCATGCAAAATTTGAATTTCACCAAGTAATGTATTGTCTGTAACTCAGTCCTTTCTCGCGTGTGAAAATTGCCGAAAACACTTTAGCAAAAATTATCGCCAAAAATTATGTACTTTGAAATTATTGTGTAAGGTGAATTTAACAACTCTTTCACAAAATGTTACGATTGTAAATATATGAGTTGAAATAAGGCCAAAGCTACTTGGTCTGTGTATTCCAGGAAATGCCATGGCTAAGTTGATGAGCAACACTAATACAATATCCCAGAAATCATTACAAACAACATCAACTACAAAAGAAAAAATTATCCCTCTAAATCAAATAACATTTACTATTCGGTGTTCACATTGCATTGTACACATGCGATTGCTAGTTGTATTAATATATTTGAGTGCTTATTTATTATTTTATTGTATAAGAGTAATTAAATATTATAAAACTAATTTATTTATATTTTTATAGCATAAAGTTTTAATGTGATGGATAAACCATATAAATATAACAAATGTTGGATAAAAAGGTATATAATTTTAAGAACATATTTTGAATTTGAGAACTCTAAATATAGATATATTATGGGTGACTATTTTTAAAACCAAATTTTAATTTAATTTATTTTTAAAATATTTTTTATATCGTAAAATTTTGATGTGATAGATTTAAAATATGAATAGAATAAATATTAGATAATTTAGGAAATAATTTTTATTTTTAAAAAAATCAATTTTTAATAATAATTTTAAAATTATAATTTTGTTATAAATAATGAGGGCGTCTTATTATTTTTGGTGTGCAGTTGGACACTCAAGTTAATCGACCCGAGATCAAATCCCGAGACTCGAGTTTTAATTTCATCGGTTGTCCGACAGGCCGTAGAAAAGGGATACCAAAACCCTGTAATTTTTTCTGTTTTTGTTCAGGCAAGATTTCAATCCCCGATCTTTTCATAGTGTTCGACATGGATTTAATTCCGAATATTCCGGATGAAATAAGCAGACAGTGTCTGACGAGAGTGGGATACGAATCGCATAACACTCTGAGAGGGGTTTGCAGAAATTGGGAGGCCTTGTTGAATAGCCCCTGTTTTTGTGAAGACAGAGAGAGGTTTAAGCGGGCGGAGCAGCGTATATGTATGATTCAGGCTTTGTTTACGTCAAAAAATCCGTGGTTTAATAATATATCTTATAACAGGAGTGAAGCTCAAGCAATTTCGTAACTACTGAGTTTTCGAAACCCCATGGATGCAGTAAAGTGAAGATATATTTAACTCCTGCCACCATCTAATTCAGTTGGCTTTGCTACACCATCTGATAATCTGCAAGGGTTTGAGTAGTCACAATATTTTCTCGTCTTCTTGTGGCTTGATCATTTGGAGCATGAACTTTCAAGCCAATCTAACCAATCATTTTTCTACACTGCTTTGCACTAATTGAAAACATATTGCTTGCAAGGTTACTAAGCTGACTTACTAGAGTGACGATGAACATCAAAAATTTTAAAACCTGCCACATCACAAATTATTTGATACAGTAGATAGAAATCATGTGGCAGAAAAAAACAAAGCTTTGGGAAGTGTTTGTAATGGGTTAATAAACGCCGTGTCAAAAGTATTGGCATTTTAGCTACTGTGAGAACTTTAAAAAGTGTAAATGTACTTAATGCTAGAATGGACATGTTGGAGAGCTGCTAACTCCGGTTTTCATTAGAAATTTTAAGGTTGTGTCGACTGATAAATTACCGTTATGTAGTTCTTCGATCGGTGATGCAAGTTTATTTGAGTACTTCCATTGTTGGAGTCTACTCACGAGTCCATTTAAGTAAATATGGATTTGTTTCTTTGTTCTTCATTTACTCCTTCGCTTTAGTTACTTTTCTCTCTATGGAGTGTTGAATTTAGTTTCCACTTACAGGTTTGCCCCAACTTTAGGAGTATCCTGTAAGGAGGTTCTCCAAGGCTATTTCAGCTAGGAAATTCAAATATAGGAAGTAGTTTCCGTTCAAAGGTGAGAATAGAGATATGGCGAGAGATCAAGGAGGCCTATCTAGATCTGGGGGAGGGGACTCTCTATTGTAGGCGTAGGCAGAAGTACTATATAGTACAGGTGGCCATATATAGATTCTTATCTACATTGGGGCCTAGACTAGCCTCCTATCTTGGCGACCTCGATCGACGGCCCGGGGGGCTGGCACCCTATCTATAGACCCTATCTAGATCTATATCTATCTATAGGGGCCATCTCATCTATCTACGTGATATCACTACTTCGTATATAGATTAGTAGAGATCTCTCCATATCTATAGATCTCTCTATCTCTCTATCTAGATCTATATGGGAGGATAGCCTAATAGAATAGACTAGGGGGAGCCATGCATTGATACGGGAGTATGCCTTGGGTGCCTATCTATCCGAAGGGGTTCATCCAGCCATTCGCATATATATATATATATATATATATATATATATATATATATATATATATATTCTATGGGGGGTTCATCTGGCTTGGGTGTAGCCGCCTATCTATATATGGGGGATAGGGCCATGCTCAGTAGAGGAGAGGGCATATCTATCTCCCATCTCTCTATTTAGGGGCCATGCTCAGTAGAGTAGAGCCCGGCCAACACTTTCTGGATAGATATAGAGGGCCTATATAAGAGAGATACGCCCATATCTATATCTATATTCTAGACGGAGCAGAGCCAGTGGGCGTCATCGAGACTGTGCTGAGCAATATTAGCAACCGGGTTCGGTTCCCATATCTATATATAGGGGGCCATAGGCCTATCTAGATTCTATTCTATATGGGGGGTTCATCTGATATCGCTTGGGGTTGCTGCCTATCTATATAGATATTGATACGGTTCAGTTGATACGGGAGTATGGCTTGGGTGCCATATCTCTCCATATCTCTATATAGGGGGGGACTAGTGGACGATCTATAATATAGTAGTGGCTTGGGTGTCGTGCCATATCTATCTATATCTCTATATAGGGGGGGACTAGTGATCTAATCTTAATCTCGCTTGGGTCTTCTCCCCTCTAGTGACTATAGATGGAGACGTCTCGATAAGATTAAGATGAAGGGGCTCCCCACCTGACCCAAGGGGGAGAGGGGAGCCGTGCATATCTATAGATAGGGCCATATCTATATATAGGGTAGGGCCAGATCTAATCTCTATATAGGGCTAGGCTAGGCTAGGCTAGGCTGGGTGCCATATCTCTCTAAACTACTAGACTAGTGATCTAATGTATCTAGAGACTAGTGATATAGCTTGGGTCTTCTCCCCTCTAGTGACTGGTGATCGAGAAGAACAAGAACAAGATGAAGCCCCCCCCCCCCCCATATATATATGGATAGTTTTTTGGCCCACCTGACCCAACCCAAGGGGGAGAGCGGAGCCCCCATATCTATATATACGCTTGGGGTTGCTGCCTATCCCTATCTATCCGAAGGAATGGGGATGGGGGGGGGTTCATCTGCCTTTGGTTTGCTGTTCAGGGATAGGGCCATGCTCAGTAGAGGAGAGGAGTGGGCATATCTATCTCCCATCTCTCTATCTATAGGGGTCTCCCAATCACCAAGCAACTATATATAGAGGGGAGGGGAGGGGAGGGGGCCAGATATAGATTCTCTATCTTCGGTGAATCGCTATATATGGAGTAGGGCAAGTATACCATATAGAGAGGGGGTCGAGTTATAGCTATATATAGAGGGGGCCAGATATAGATTCTCTATCTTGGGTGAATCGCTATATATGGGGTAGGGCTTTGTTTCAATCACACGAGTTGCTGACCCTATATATATATATATATATATATATATAGATAGATATATCACGACCACACGGAGCATATTCCGGTTGCGAGATATATAGATAGGGAAAATAAGATATATAGGACATGGTCATAATCTATATATGTTGCCGGTTGATCATGTTACGATCACACGAGTTGCCGCGTTCATGGTTTTTGTTGCTAGTTATGGCATGGCGCCCTATCCATATATGGGATATTACATATGTAATACCGACATCAGTGAGTAGAGGGGAAGGCCAGTATTCTTCCCCGTCCGTAGCATTGTCGTATTCCTGCATATACAGATAGGGGCATCAGTGAGAGTGAGTAGAGATTCCTGTCCGTAGCATTGCCATATACAGATAGGGGCATCAGTGAGTAGAGAAGAAGGCAGTGGGTAGAGTTGTATTCCGACATCAGTGAGTAGCCGCCCTCATATATACATATACATACCGACCTTCTCTCTTTACCTCCCTTCTCTCAAGATATATAGATAGGGCGGACGAAGATATATATATAGGGCGGCAATCACGCTCTATCCTTACGCTACTCTCTCCCGACGGCCTACCCTAACTAGATATAGCTTGCCCTGATTGAGAACGGGGCACTCTATATAGGCTGCTCTCGACCGGTAGGGATAGGAGGGCGGCTATAGAGATCCTATATAGAGTCGGGTCGGCACCCTGTCCCTGTCCTGCCTGTCCTGTCCTGTCCTGTATATAGATATGGGCCTCTATACAGACAGATATGGCGACCCTATCTAACTATATGGGAGGACGGCCCCTATCTATATATATATGGGGCACTCCCCCGACGCCTCCCTTCCCCCGATGGAGATGGGCCCTCTCTCCATATATAGCTGTGAGCGATCGGGATAGAGTTTACTATAGCTGGGGCCCCCCTCTCTATAGATCTTATCTCTCTGGGGGCCCCCCCATATAGAGTTCTATATAGGCCAACAGTCTAGGCCCATATCATAGAGTTCTGTGGAGAGGATACGTAGGGGGACCGCCCGCCCAGATCTCTTCTCTAGAGATCCCCCCTCTCTCTATATAGATCCTGAACTATAGGCTGTTGGGGCCCCCCATATAGATAGGGCATCCTCCATCCGGGGCCCTATATCTCCACCTATAGAGAGTTGGGTTGCCCCATATAGTTAGATAGGGCCCCATAGTTCTAGAGGGCCATATAGAGATAGGGGGTTGGCCCTCTATAGAGAACTCATATATCTCTCTATCTCTCTATCTCTCTCTCTATATCTCTATCTATCTCTCTCTCTATATCTCTATCTCTCTCTCTATATCTCTCTCTATCTATCTATCTCTCTCTCTATATCTCTATCTATCTCTCTATCTATCTATAGATAGATCTATATCTATATAGATAGATATAGATAGGGCCCCATAGTTCTAGAGGGCCATATAGAGATAGGGGGTTGGGCCTTATCTATATATGGGGCCTAATCGTGGGGCCGAGCGGAGCCCCTATATAGAGAACTGGCCGGGATCTTGCATCCAACATGATTCCCGGGCCGCCCTCTATTAAAATAGAGAGAGGGGGCCCTATCCCCTATCCCAATCTCAGCTTCCCTAACGGTATCTCTGGAGAGATTGGGGCATGTTAGATCTGGGTGCAGCTGGATACAGCATCCCAGTCCCCCATATGAGGAAGATAGCCCCCATCGATTCTCTTTGAATCTCAGCCCCTATCGGCCCCCTGGGGCGCCCTATCGGGGCCCTATATCTATAAGGACGTGACTCTTGGGCACTGACCAGAAGATAGAGGGCCACCAATCTATATCTATATCTATATCTATATCTATATCTATATCTATATCTATATCTATATCTATATCTATATCTATATCTATATCTATATCTATATCTATAGTTTTTTTGGCTGGGCCCATCTGGCTCTACCGGATTGGACACACGGTTCGGGCGGAAACCCCTATCGGCCCGGTCTACCAGATTGGAGACATTGGTGGAACCCGGATCCATATCTGACCGGTGACCTTCTATATAGAGGGCCCCCCCTCTATATAGAATGGGATCCCCAGATAGTTCAGATAGAACTCTAGGGGAATGCTGGTTCGGAACCATTAATCAGAGCGGCCCGGTCCTCGACATGGTCGACAACATCAAGAGAATAACGGTGAAGCAGTGATGCACTCGACCGCATCCCCTAGAATCTATATGGGCATTGATGCACTCGATCAATCACTCACACACCAGCCATATCTCTATAGGGGAGAGTGCTGACGATGTTGTTTATTTACGATGAAGCTCCGCGGATCATGCGCGGGGATGCTATAGGAGATTCTATATGGCGATCCGAAGCCCTCTATAGTTCTATATGGGGACCAGAGGATGCCGATATGCCAACTCTATATACTACTCCGCCGCCCGATCGTCCTCATTCTATATGGGACAGATCTCTATATAGGGAGATGCTGCCCTACCCTATATATATAGAGTAGAGAGGCGCCCTATAGTTCAGATATGGGGGGGGGCTTCGAAGCAGTAGGTGTACTCGGCATATAGAGTATAGAGGGACCGACCGGCCTATAGAATATATCACTTGGAGTAGTATATATAGTTGGCATCCTCGGTAACGGGGAACAAGACGCGGGGTTGGGAACCAACCCGGAGAGATCCTCTCCTCAGATATATATATATATAGGCATTCAGTGTGTTCTCGGTCTCGAATGGAGAATGGTCGGGGGTGCAGTGGAGCATTCCTAGAGGGACTTCTGGCCATAGATCTCTATATCTATATATAGATCTATAGATAGGGTTATACTATATATCGGCACATGCCCGGACCTCATTCCATTCAGGATCTTTCCCCGCCCCTCTATTCTTCACTTGCCCTTCATGTTCTTGGGAATCATAGGCGCCATGGGCTAACCCCATATATCTGACGGCTTCCAGATATATATCTATATAGGGCAGTTCTAGATAGGGCGCCAGTCATATCGTATGGACTTATCGATCGACCCGCCCCTATCTCCCCTATCTATATATATAGATGGGGGGCCCCCTATCTGAACTCTGGGGCCCCGCTCCCGGCCCCTATCCACCCCCTAGGCCTTGGGGGTAGGGGCGCCCCCATCTATATATCATATCTCGCCCGGCAAACTCTAATGCCGGGGGGGCCCGGGGTAGGCGTGTTCATTCGGGTTTATTCACCGAGTCGGCCGCACCACCCCTCACTCTAGATAGGGCCCCCCGGGCGGATGGCCGGGATCACACTTACCTAACCTGGAGCGGTTGGCCCAGGGGGCGCAGCTATCTATCTCCATCTCCCCGGTCGCCCTATCCACCCTATCGGTTCAGTGCTCCCTATACTCTATAGATCTCTTCCCTATCTATATATGGCTGAAATAGATATGATATTAGAGAGAGGGGCCTCTCTACCGACCAGTGCCATATATACCTTCATTGGGCAACACCGCTTCTCTCCGATAGGGCGACCGGCAGAGATTGAGTTGAGTCGACCCCCACCCCGCCCGCCTCAGATATTATGGAGAGGGGCTAGCCAATATCTAGCCGAGGCCCTATCTATCCTATCTCGCCCGGATCCAGATAGTCTAAGATATAGAAGAGAGGGCCGCCCTATGGTTTCCACGGGGCATCCTCTATCGGCCATTCCAATCTTGAAGCCGTGGAACAGCCCGCTATAGGTTCTATAGGGCCCCTCGAGTCACCTACTGTACCACCATCAAGGCCCCTACTCTCTATAGGGGAGGGCCCAGTCCCTATAGATCTAAGTACCAGTTCCAGCTAGACCGATGTTTTCCATTTGCTCCGGCAAGGCACAGGGGAACGCGAAGGCGAAGCTTAGGATTGACCGGGCCCTCCGCAGAATACTATTGAATCGGGCCGCAGCCGGGGGACGCAGGACGCAGACACAGTATACTTACCAGATAGATCAGATCGGCCAGGGAGAGCAGGCCCATAGATGAGATGGCGCCGACCCCACTATAGCAAGGATAGGGGCTCTCGATAGACCCGCCCACCGCACCGAAGCCCCCTATAGATATAGACTCCGACATACATATACATATAGAGAGAGATATAGAGAGAGATAGTAGGAACCGCCCCATCCCACCAGAGATACGGCTACCACCCCTACCTTTAGAGTGCAGGTAGGGACGCCTATAGAGAGTAGGGCGATGCCGGAACCAAACAACTAACACTACCCCTACCGCAACCATCACCCTAGCCCTAGCATATAGAGAACTAGATAGGGGGGGCAACCAAGGAACACCCTAGCCCCAGACCCAAGGAACGATACCGGACTACTCCTATCTGACAAACAACCGGTACCCGCCTAACCCCAACCCACAGACGGATACCAACAGAATCCACACACCCCCAACCCTACCCAGCCCTATCTATCTGTTGCTTCTCGATTGAAAAGGAACCCCGACTCTATACTCTATATATACGCCTATCTATAGCTATTAGAAAGGGGTGGGGGGGCCGGCCCGCCATTATAGTGCATATGAGAGAGATAAGATATATTAGCTGCGCTGCGCCCGGGAAGCATGGCAGCAAGAAGATATATATATATATATATAGATATATATATATACTCAACTTGCATGTGCCTCTATTCTATTTATTTCGCGGGTCTCAGTTTGATAGATAGTACCGTTGGATCGCCGGTAGTTGGAATTAGGATTCGAAGGTGTCCCGGACTATCTCATAACAAATAGCACTCATCCCCCGATTACATTACTATAACGTTATATCGCCAATAACATCTCATCTCTCTTAGGTTGGTCGTATCGAGATAACAAAGAACCTTATACTTCTATCTAATACGATATGGGCTACGAGATATAGCTGGGGGAGATGGTATAGGCTCTAGGTCTAGGAAGCCCAACAAAACAAAACAATATTTGCTTTCTATACGTAACATTCTATTCCAGATACAAGTTGTATCCATCGGATACGGTATCTCCATCGTGTTACGTATAGAATCCGATCGATACGACTCGTCGGTGGAGATTCTAGCAAGATCATTAGGTCGAGCGCACCATATATAGATAGGGGGACCTCCATAGTTCCCCGTGAACCCCGGCCTCTCCCTCCCAATGAACCAGCTTTTGTTTTGTAATACTCATCATCATACTCTCCCACCGGCTTTCCCAATAGCAGCATACCCAGTTATAGCCCTATAGTTCTCTGGGGGGGGGCGGCCACCCTGACTGCCGGCACTTCCTGAATATTCCATTGTCGTGTGTGAAGACATGTTCCCGACCGATCAGCACACCACACGAACCTCTCAGATATATAGAGAGGGCGGCCCTATATATAGAGATCTGAACTCTACTGATGATCTGATCTATATATAGGGCAGGGCGGCAGATAGGGCTAACCCCTAACCGTATATATAGATAGGGGACCCAGGCCCCTACCTCATCTATATATGATATACAGGGCCTACCCGACCGAGATCTATATAGATAGGGGCGGGTTTCTGTCCAGTCCAGTCCAGTCCAGTCCAGTCCAGTCCAGTCCAGTCCAGTCCAGTCCAGTCCAGTCCAGTCCAGTCCAGTCCAGTCTATTAGTAGAGCGTAGAGCGTAGAGCGTAGAGCCCGGGTCGATGGAATAGGTATATAGGGTAGGGGCCCGCCTATCGGCCCAACTGACTAGAAATCTATGCGCATCAATGCGGATCTACCGGTGCTGGAGTCGAGATAGTTGCCGGATCGGCAGCTAGATAGATATCTATAGGGGCCCCTCGACCCCGCCCTATAGATATATAGATGGCGATAGGACCCCTATAGCTATATGGGGGAGAGGAGCCCCGACTACTATACTCGTTGTCCTCAACTCCCTACTGATCGGCGGCCTATATATCTATCTCAACACCATACGGACAGGGATGATCCCCCCACCCCGAACTATCTTCTAGATAGGGGCCATCGGCGGCGGATGTGAACACCACACATCCGCCGGGCCCCCGGCCGAGGAATCTAATCTATATATGGGTGATGGGTGACCCCCAGTTAGATATATAGGGCGTGCCGGGCCACCGGATGGCCGGTGACCCAACCGTTGAACCTGCACCCGCTGAACCGTCGGCCCTGAATGAACTATATGGTATGGGCATCCATCGAATAGATAGTATAGTCAGTCCGCCCTACTACCGATACAGTTTGAACCTGCTGAACTAGGGCCCTATATATCATATGGCGCTGGAGTAGAGACCGCTCAGAACGGTCAAGCCCTATATATAGATATGGATGAAGGGCTCCGGATCAAGCCCTACCTATTCAGTAATGAATCGAATCGAACAGTAAATAGGATAGGCAGCGGCTCGACCAACATAAAGAACTATAGAGAGGCGCCTCGGGGTGAAGCGGCCTATATAGAGAGATATGGGGGGTCTGGGGTGATAGATAGGGAGATCTATAGATAGGGCCCCGATAGGGTTAGAGATCTATGGGTAGGTCCGTTCATAAATCGGGAGAGGGAGATCCAGCACGATAAGAATTCATTAATGGTTATGGGCCCTCTCTCTATATCCTAGATTCTAGATTGAAGCTAAGCTATAGAGAAATGGGCTGGGGAGGAACCGACGGCCTACTATACTCTAACTAGAAACTCCACTGGGCTGGGATAGAGATAGTGCGACCTATTGATTGAAATGAATGACACATTCAACCCAACCCGAGATCTCTATAGAGGGAGACGGGAGATAGGCCCCCCTCTCATTCAGATAGGGGCTCTCGGCCCGGTCGATCATTAGTGAGTGCGTAGTTCTAATCCGCTCGGCCCCTATATCATAACTGTTTGAAGGCGGGAGCATCCTGGTTGCCCGATAGGTGACTCTATAATTCTAGATAGGGGGCAGGGCATAAATCGTAGATGCTGTCGGCCGGCCCGATTCTTTTGTGATCAGAGGCTTGATCGATCGATGAATATAGATTGATTGATAAGGCTATTCCCTCGATGCGGAGATGCTGTACTGTAGATATGAGATATATCTCTATGGGGTCGAGACAGTTGTATATAGAGGGGGGCACCATATCTAGAATAGAGAATAGAGGGGTGGGGGCACCACATGATGCATCCATTCTATCCGCCATTCTCTATATCCAAAGGAGTGATACAACCAGTCACAGTCATTGGTCTATATCCATATAGAGAGTTCGATGGGTGCCCAGATAGTTCAGGGGTGCCCAGTAGAAGGATGAAGTCGGAGCCGTGGGATCTATCTATATATAGATATAGATATGGGTGGGAGTAGAGGGATTCAGTCGTCAGCCCTCTCTATATATCTGGCCTATCGGGTCGTTGGTTGAAGGATTGGGTGCCGGATTGGAGTGGGAGTGTCGGGCCGATTCTAGATATGGGCCGTTGGCCATATCTAGATAGGGGGTTGGGAGTCTGAGGATGGGAAGGAGAATCACTAATCAGTTTCGACGGGCCCTCTCTATATCTTTTCGAATCACTGATCCGTTTCGGCACTCGATCCCCTCATGGGTATGAGGATTGGGTATGAGGATTGGGCCCTATCCAACTCAGATTGGGTATGAGGGCCGGTATTGAGATTGGGCCAGATAGAACTATAGGGCAGATTGGCCCTATCTAGATCTATATATGGGGGTGAGATATAATATAGATAGGGGGGCCCTATCTATAGATCTGGGGGTGAGATATAATATAGATAGGGGGGATTGGGTATTGAGATTCGGGATTGGGCCCTATCTCTATATGTCTTTGGTATGGGTATTGAGACCAACTTGACTTTAGAGGCGGGGGCCTAGACTATGATATCATGAGATGGCACGCCCCCATATCTAGGGACTAGCCTAGTTAATATGGGTGTTGTCCGGATGCTCTGATTAGACAGAAGGGCCCCTATCTGAACTATCTCATCTTGGAAGGATAGTACCGGCAAGCTCCCACGGCTGCTCCGCTGGCCTGAACGACGCCATATATGGATCTAGGGTGCCCCCCCACCCCGTCCAATCATATCTATATGGGATTGAGTATAGATAGGGGGACCCCATGAAGATATAGCCCCCCCATAGAAATAAAATCTATATCTAGGCGGCCGGGGGAACTCGATCAACGTCAGGATCGATGTTTGACCAGGGCTAGAATCGGGTTGGAAGTGAAAGTCGCAAAAAATTGGTGGGGTGCTTTCGGAACCAATTCACTTGAGTGAGATAGGGGAGAGTGGAATTTCGTGTGTAGGGATCAAATCCGGAGATCTACGAAGGAACGCCAAAAGTGAAGGCAGCTCTCTGGGTCTACACTGACGTTGGGGTGTGAAAGCATGGGGAGAAAATAGGTTCATATACCCTGGTAGTCCATGCCGTAAACGATGAGTGTTTGTCCTTGGTCCACCAATATATTGGTCTATACTGGACCGGATCAGGGGCCCAGCTAACGTGTGAAACACTCCACCTGGGGAGTATGGTCGCAAGACTGAAACTCAAAGGAATTGACAGGGGCCTACACAAGTGGTGGAGCATGTGGTTTAATTCGATACAACGCGCAGAACCTTACCAGCCCTTGACATATGAACGACGTGTGCCTGTCCCTAATGGGATGGTGTGAAGCGTATGGTTCATACAAGTGCTACATGGCTGTCGTCAGCTCATGTCGTGAGATGTTTGGTTAAGTCCTATAACGAGCGAAACCCTCATCTTGTGTTGCTGGTCTCTATTGCTCCCCATATATAGATAGCTCCACCGGCTCCCATATATGGGTCGGGTTTCTCACTTTATATAGATTCTAGATCCCCCATAATCTATAGAGTAGAGGGGGCCATTCAGAATTCTAGATAGGGCCGACTCCTGACTCTCTATAGCCTAGCCTATAGTTCTCTATATGGGAGAGCAGAGCAGTGATTTATAGATCTATATCTATATCTATTCGGGGCTCGATTAGAGTGAAGAGAAATGTCACCAGTAGTGAAAGCCCACTGCCCACCTATATAGATCTAATTGGATCTGATCTGCGGGTGGCCTGAGCCCCCCAGATCGGGCCCCCCTCTCTATATTAATCTAGGGGGCGAGGGATCACCCTCTCTCCCATATCTATATAGGGGGGGCCCTCATCGGGGGGCCTCCCAGATATATGATGTATGGGCTCTCTCACCCATCGGGGCTAGATAGTTCGATGTATGGCCCTGACTCATATATATAGATTTTAATATAGGGAGGGGGTCTGAGGCTGGGGACCGGGTGGCGTGATTGATGACACTCCAACCAACCGTAGATATTGATAGAGCCCCAGATCCCTATCTCTATATCAACTTTCACCGTCGTTCTTTGTTTGGACATAGCTTCAGGAGGTCTCTACATCATATTTATGGCTTTAACTTGAGCCCTCTGGATTTCAGACTCCTCTTTGGAGTCCTCGTGCCATAATTTATTGAGTACTTTATCTATAATGTTTTGAGTATTTCAAGGGTCTATAATCTTATAAGTATTTCTTCTCTTCTCAACATTTATCATGCCTCTTCCTACCCAATTTAATCGGATGACTCTCTCAGCCATGGTGCTCTAATACATTAGTAATGCAAAACCATAACTGTCTCCCTGGTACTTCCTTATGAGTAACGCAGAGCCTTGCCCTACTTTCACTTCTAATGGCTGATCACAAACTATTCTCACCTTTGAACGGAAACTACTTCCGATATTTGAATTTCCTAGCTGAAATAGCCCCAGATCCCTATCTATATAGAGATAGGGCCATAGATAGGATAGGGCAGAGAGGTCCCCCCTCTCTGATCTCTCTATGAATGGTGCCCATCCCATAGAGAGATAGGGCCCATCTAGATATGGTGATTGCCTACTCTAGGGATAGGGCTCGACCATCGGAGCATAAAAGCGAAAACCGTGGGAGCCCGCCAACCCAACTAGATCTCTATTCTATATCTATATAGAATAGAGATCTATCTATCTATCTATCTATCTATCTATCTATCTATCTATATCCATATTCTATTATATAGCCATAGCCGCCACCCTATAGAAATATATGGCCCCATATCTGGGATTGACTGGCTATCCTCGATTGGGATAGGAATTGAACAGCTAGTCTCGATTTCAATTTATGCGCTATATATAGATAGGGCACCCGCCCGCCCTATCTATAGTTCGGGGGCCATATCTCCATATCTCCATATCTATATACAGGGCAGGGGGCGACTCTCCTCTCTATAGTGATGCGCGAACCCCTATCTATATATAGATGCGCGCCATATATAGATTAGATAGGGGCCCCCCCCTATCTATATATCTATTATATCTATATAGATAGGGGGATAGAGTTAGAGTCCCATCAATTCTATATATGGGAGCGGAGAGAGGTCTGAATAGAATGGGAATAGTGGGCAGATAGAAATATTCCTGAGAGGATTGTGGGCCTAAGATATCTATATAGACCCCCCCCTCTCTCTATATCTGCCCCCTATCTATATCTATGGCGGCTATATATCCAGTTCTAGTTCCCCTATATAGATATGGGGCACCCCTCCCCTATATACAATATGGCAATATGGCGTCCCTATATATCCATTCCATCTCCCCCCATATATAGGGGGTGGGGGCCCTCTATATATATATGGCAGCGGGAGAGGATTCTAGATTCTATACGTAGGGGTTTCTATATAGACCCTCTATATCTAACTGCCCGGGGTGGCGGCTATATCTAGTTCCCCTATATAGATATGGGGCACCCCCAGATCTATATATAGGGTTCAGGATAAGATAAGATCTATAGAGAGGGGGGGAGGGGGGCGACGGCCTACTATAGAGAGAGAGAGGGCCCCTATCTATACTAATAACGATCGATGCATGTCGCCGACATCCCCGGCTCGACCGCATGAATAGAAATGGAATGACCGGTCATCCCTATTGAATATTGAAGGAAGGCCCCGAGTGCTCTTGCTATATAGATGGGGATGGGGCCCGAAGTCTCTCTTGACAGCCGGGGCGCCCCCATATATAGATAGGGGAGTAGAGTCGAGTACAGTCGAGTGCGCCCGCCCCATATATAGAGATAGATAGATCTCGAGAGCCCCAGATAGATAGATATTCTCTCCCATATAGAGAGATAGGGCCGATCCCTGCTCAACCTCCGGGCTATGGATATAGGGGAGACTCGGGTGGCCCTATCCCTATCTATATAGACCCAGACCCCCCATCTAGATAGATCTAATCAATGCTGCTCTAGAGGAATCCATATAGAACTTGTCGGTGATGCACGCAGCTACATGAATGCCCCTATATAGAGAGATATGGCCCTATATAGATATATCTCCTACTCTATATAGCCGGGGCCCTCTCTATATAGGGGGATATGAGTAGGAGCAGCGGGGGCAAATAATACTGGAGATCTCGGAGGGTGTGGCGATGCCCTATATATTCTATCTGGGAATCCGGCGCCTGTCACGACGGGGGGACGAATGAAGCATCTGCCATGCCGGGGCCCTATATATTCGTTCGATTGGATCGGACGGGCGGATGCCGTGAGAGATATATAGGGCGGAGATGATCGGAGCCCTATATATCTATATGGGGGAGCAGACAGTTGATCAACCGGGGGGAGCAGATGGTGCTGAAGCGGCGGAGGCGCATATATAGAGAGGGCCCCTCTCTATATATCTAGAATGAATCTAGATATCATAATCTATATTGGGTTGGGGGGGGGCCCTATCTCCCATATAGATCTGGGGCTCTATAAATAGGTGGGAACTATTTAATATTGGCTATGTAAATAGAGAATTGGGGCCCTCGATTGATGAAAATCGAGTCCCTCCCCAGATAGCCCCTTCGGAGACCCTCTAGAGACCCTACCCTCTATTTTCTCTCATCTAGAGGGTCTCCGGAGGGGCGGGAGACAAGGTATAGATAGATGCCCCCCCCCCTCTCTATTCTATCTTATCTCGCCATATAGATAGTTCAGGGCTCCCCTCTCTATTCTATCTTATCTCGGTATTCTCCCCCCTCTCTCTCACCCATATATATAGAGGGGGGGCGAGAGAGGGCTCGGATCCCTGGGGGCCCTCTCTATTCTATCTTATCTCGTCATATAGATAGTTCAGGGCTCCCCCCATCTATATAGGGGCCCCCCATATAGATCTAGATAGGGGAGAATAGATAGAGGGTTGAGTGGTTTGCAGACGCTCACACTTCGACCCCCTCGACATCTATATAGAGGGGGGGTCGAGCTCTATTAATCCTCTACTCTACGCTATACCAGTCATCGTCATCAGTCGTATCACGTATATATACAAAATGAAGTCATCAGTCATATCATGTACATAAAGGATGGAGAGATGGATGCCACCCCCAGATAATATATAGGTAATAGTGCCCCGACCACCAGGCCATTGATTGAAGTGCATATACTATAGATGGATACTATGGAGAGTTTGTCGAGTCCATCCCCGGATGCCCCTATGATGATATGGGTCGAGCTCGTCACCATATATCTAATCTGAACTAGGAGGGGTGCAGACTATAGCTTCTTGATCCATTCACACTTGATTATGGGGATGCCGGCAAGGAGCTGTATGAGCGGTCATGTCCACGTACGACTCTGTGAGAAGGATGGCCTTGTTATACCCCACTCTCGTCTTCGATGGGGTCTTCTCTCTCTCTTCCAGGGGAGTATGCCAATATGGTCTTAATGAGGTGTGGAGCTTTGCATCTGACATTCATTCGACTTCCCTCTGCGGAAGTGTATGTCCCCCCTTTGCTCACTTCACTATAGATCAGATCCCACCAATCTAAGCCTAAGCCATACCATACCATACCATACCATATAGATTTCATCTCGTCTTTGGAGACGGAATGGGGAATATGGTGCAATCGGTCAAGAGCTGGTTAGTTCTCTGTCACTCACTCACTGGCCTATATCTATAGGGGGTTTCTCTCCCCGGCGAGTTGGTGACAGCGAACTAACACCATATATCTAGAGGGGCAAGGTGAGAGGGAGAATTTTAGTTTATGGGGGGGCGGTAAACCCCTCCGGGTGATCTGGAGAAGAGTGGTAGGTGATCCCGCGAAGCTTTCGGAGAAGGGTAGCCTGGTGTGTAAGCACATCAATAAACCACGAACCCTCGGACCCAGCTAAGATGAGGGGGGGAGATCCCAAGTACAAGCCTTCTCCACCTATGCATGTGCCGAATGCTCATACGGGGAAGTGCACTCATTGATCCGTTCCATTTTCTTTGGGGCGCCATATAGAGAGATAGGGGAGGGGTGCGGACACACCTGCGTGGATTACGGGTGACGGCTACAGGATTGGCAGGGAAGTGAAGAGTACCCGACGACGGGGATGAATGTAGAACCATCGGACAGGGATAATCATTCCAGTCCCGTGGAGACTCATTAGGAATGAAGGTCTACATTGTAGACCCAGTCACAGGAGGCGAAGCGCAATAGGGAGAAAACACCCCCCCTATATAAAGATGGGAGATATGGGGGGGGGGGAGCCAGTGGATCGACTAGAGATAGGGGTTAGTTTGTTGTTGCTCACCATAGTATATAGAGTTGAGTTCCCCGACCTATTGGTTGACATAGTGTGAAAGGGGCGGCGGTGGGCGATAGTCTATATAGTTAGAGTTTAATTGGGGGCCCGGCCATCGGGGCCCTTATACTCTCTCTATCCTCGGCCCCCCTCTCTCCCATATAGATATAATAGGGGGTGCCCTATCTATATCTATATGGGGGGGGGGGCGAGTACTCTCTCATATCTCTCATATACAATAGTGGTATGGCACGGTGGTATGCCTCTATCATGTCACGTGTATATAGGAGATACACATGAGTCATGTTGTCTGTGAGTCATGAGCCATGGTTGGCTGGTTTTCTTGGGTATTGGGACAGCCCTACCGATTCTAACATTGATGTCTTGGTATGGGAGCGACTCGGTATTGGGCCAGTTGGTATTGGTAAACCAAGTCCCCCGGTTCTCCCTCTCCCAGCCCCAGATGTCAGTCACTGGTTAGATGGCCCAGGTGGCACCGAGGTGTATTCAATTTCAATTCAACGGTGCACTAGTATTCTTCGCTGGGCCACCCACACTAGGCTACAGGGTTATAATAGTCATATTCTAGTCAATGGCAGGCATCACACAACTGGCCCACAACTATATAGTCAACCCATACCCATACGTATCTAGGGGAATCCCATTCAATGACAAACTAAAATCTAGTAGAGGGGAGGGGCGGTCATATATATAGATCTGGGGGGAAGACATTATCCATCACATCATGTTACCGACATCACACCCATTCCATTATCCATCATGATAGAGATGAGATCGGTACGGTATATTCATTATGCATCACACACATCATTCATGCCATGCCGGGCATCGTGCACGTTGGGTCACTTTGGTCATACATATTCCGAATGCCCCCTATAGAGATTTGGGCATTGATCATTGATAGACTTGTTCAATCATTGATAGACTGAACGCCAAGCCGATAGCATTGATAGCTATATAGAGAGAGAGATAGAGAGATAGAGAGATAGAGAGAGAGATCTATATATATATATATATATCTATAGATCTATAGATATCTATCTATCTATCTATCTATAGAGGCCTCTCTATAGATCTTATCTATCTGGGTGGGTGGATTCATTGTTTGCCTTGCCTATAAACTATATAAGAGATGGGGGATGGGGTCGGCGGCCAACGGCCCCACTCGGGAACCGACTGATCCACCAGATTCACACCTAAAGATATATAGAGATGGCCTCGATCGAGGGGGTGCCCCATATCTTATCTAGGACCTGACCCCCCCTTCATATAGATAGAGAATTGAGAATTCTAGATATGGCGGGGTCATACCAAATGCTCTAATCGCTAGCCCGTCATCACCTTGATTGACTGGTGCCCCCCATCCATAAGAAATGAAATACTGTTCCCTATATAGAGATAGGCCAGATCGGCCACAATGGAGAAAAAACCAAACATATTACGTATGTAATATAGAAAGAATGGATGATCGATTCGCATCGATTCATGGTCCCGATATATTGAGTTCCGAGTCCCCATATCTATATAGGGGGCCTATATTCTCTAGAGAGGGGTGCTCCCATTCCGCCGGAATAATTCTGAAGGGCTTCTAGTCTAATCGGTTGAATAGAGAGAATGGGGCTTATAGTTTAATCAGTTGAAACACACCGCTCATAACGGTGATATTGTAGGTTCGAGCCCTACTAAGCCTATTCCCCCGGTCTGAAGGTCATTTATGAATAGAGCCCTTACTATTCCTGTCTTACCCCCTTACCATCGGGTCTTACTATCCGGTCGGGAGAGCACCCCGATAGGCAACCCCTATATATATATATATATATCATCACTGGCATTGCATCGATCAAGATCCTATCAGTCCTATCAGATTCCATTCAACCTGTTGAATCCCAGTTCTGATCTGACTTCCCTCAGGCCCTTCCCTTGTTCAGGTCACTGTATCAGGACGAGCCGGGTCCACGGAAATCGAGTCAGCTATCTATCTCTTTGATTCGTGGATAATGATAATAGAGACTGAGACTCACCTTCCCATAGACCGAGACTACCGATACTGTAGATATCTGATCCGATCTGCCTCTCGTCCTAATGTCATGTCTGGTCACATCTCTGATTCAGCATTATCTAGATCAATCCTCTTTCCCTAGCTACCCAGTGTCCCCATATATGGATAGGGGGTTCGAATCCGGAGGGCCGACTCGCTGGCCCCTCACTATCTATCTATCTATCTATATAGAGAAACTCGGCCATGCCGCATTGGCCCAGATGTCGATACCCTATCTATATATGGGATTCACACCCTATATATATATGGCATATCTAGCCCGCCAGGCACGGAATAAAGAATCGGGGGATCAGATTCGAACAAGGAGATATGAAGAGGGGAATCACCGCATGTGTTGAGCATGAGCATATAGTTAGCGTTCAATCAAATGCGGTGATTCTATACTTTACTCGTAAGTCGGTCATACTGATACTACGTCCTAGCGATTGAAGTGGATCGGCATTTCGGGAAGTGTTTTTCTGAAAACCGCACGGGAGATGGGGGGGAGATGGGCCTAGCCGTTGTGATATGAATATATATATATATAGATAGGATAGGCCCGCCCTAATGAAATTGAATTAAGAATTCAATATAGGTTGGGTTGGGTAGGAGATACTACCGGTGAGGGAGCCATTGGAAGGTGACTAGAACACTGGAAACAAAGACTACACGAGCTAATGACAGAGGCGAAAAGACCTTCTAGCTGATTCCCATTGATTGATCATAACGATATCGTGGAAATGCGCCATGAACCCGGATATATAGGAATAGAAATAAAATCACCTTGATACTAGACCAGATCGATCCCGGGATCTTCTTGAATATGGGAAGATCTAGGATAAGCAGCCAACCTCCTGGAAAGAGCAATATACATAGACTTGGTGAGTAAGGATGCAGCTCCGTGGACCACTCATCAGGCCTAATAGGTGGTGGTATCACACCCTTCTCAAAGGAACCGTACGTGACACTCTCGCGTGATACGGCTCCGTCCTGGGGGTATCCCTCTATTCCTCTCATTGTTGATTCGGGAATCAAGACTTGCCAGGGGGAATGAACACTTGCCATATATCTATATAGGGGGGGAGATCCTAGGTAGATATCTGGGCATACCCCTGAACTCTAGATATGGCCAGTAGCCCATCCTAACTCCCGAAGCCCATAACCAAGTATTGACGGGTGTCTTGATTCCCATTCCCAACTCCCGAGAGAGATATAGATATAGGGTACCACCTTACTGCACGAAGTCAAGGAACAACAGTCTGGTCGAGTCAATAATGATGTTACATACGTAATATCATAATATTGGTGAGGGGGTTGACAACCAATGATGGACCGCCTTCAATCTATAGGGCCGCATTCGGGTTCGAACGACCATTCATTCATCATGGTCGAAACCCTATATCTAGATTATCACATCACCCTGGAAGTGACCGAGACTACCATCCATCGATATGGAAAATCTATATTTGACTTGACCTCTCGATATGGAATCCTCTCCGAACCCTCCAGATATAAATAGGACGGACCCAAGTGACCGTCGAAACCATTGAATCAATCGGGCAGGTTTTTGATTAGAATTTTTAGCTGATCGATAGGGATATAGAGAGAGTACGATTGATTCTATGAGACTAGCTTGATAGAGTGCCCCCCCGGTCGAGGCCCCTCTATCTATATGGCATCGGCAGGTCGGCGGGACAACTAACAACATCAATACTGCGTGGGTTCCATATAGAACTCTATGGGATATCAATTCCGCTTGTAAAGCTCTTTGTATGATATATAGAGTAGGCCATTGGGATTGGACCGGGACCAGGAAGGGACGGACATGAACACAGCTCGCCGGTGAGCCTGCCCCATCTCAATCGGCCCCAGACTCTCTCTATATATAGGGGCGAATACTCCACAAGTATCCGTGGAGAGTGATCAGATCGGCCCCAGCTATGTATATCACATATCCTTCATGCTGATGCTGCTTATAGCTTGCTCCCTCCCGCCCGTGCCATCTATCTATCTATAAGTGTCCCAATCCCCCTTCACTCTACAAGCTCCCTTCACTCTTCCTTCTCGGACCGGGAAGGGCTATGTTGCCCATTACCACATAGATAGATAGGGGGGATCCATCCATCTATCTAATTATCTATCTATCTATCTATCTATCTATCTATCTATCTATAGGGGGACCTCATCAAACGACACCAGAGATCTATATATAGAGCGCTCAACCAGTTACCCCTACTCTAGAGAGTATAGTTGCTCATCAAACAGCACCGCACCCACGTGTAAAATAGAAGCTTCCATATAGATAATAGAATTCTACCCTATATTCCATGGAGGGCTCGCTTCACTCTCGTCCGCATACTTGATCGGTAATCGGTTCATGCTCGCCATATATAGATATAGGGCCATAGAATATAGGGGCCCTATATCTATATATGGGGGGAGTCTAGATAGGGCTCGACCGACTGCCAATCATGTCACGTATATAGTATGGATGGACTATGGATTAGATAGTGAGGCCATGCCATATACGTGAACATGAGAGAGGCATGCATGTGATGAAGATATAGAGAAAGAACCATCCAGACTAGAGTGATGCACCATAGTCTAGTGATGCCCTTAGATATCTGTATGGGCCATAGTCCATCCAGACCATGGGCTCCAGATATAGATAGGGTGCTTGACCGACCCTATATATATATATATATATATATATATATGGGTGCCTATTTCTGTGTTTTCCGGATGAAATCCATAGATATCTCTAGTTCGAACATGGATTACCGAGGTCGGTGTTTTTTTTAATACAGTATGGTTGAGCAGTCAGTGGGCCAGCGAGGCCTATTGATTGATTGGCAGATCTGGCTTGATTCGATTTGACCGGCTATGTGTTATATCTACTTGGGTTGAGGTTGAAGCGGCCCATATCTATAGATAGTTCGGGGTGGGGGGGATCTGGGCGTGGGGGGGGCTAGCGGCATGGCATCTCAAGCTTGAGTTGTTATATGATGGAACACACCTACACTTACCGGTCGTCGAGTACCCCCATATTTGGATAGGGGCCCTCGGATATGATGATTCGTCTCTCCTCTCTTCAGCATACATGATTCTTCTCTCTTGGGTGAGTCCATCATTCACTTGCCTTAGGGGGGTCCCTTTCGTCTAGTGGTTAGGACATCATATTTTCATGTCGAAGACACGAGTTTGATTCCCGTAGGGGATGGATATTCGTAGTTTATTATTACGGGTTACTAGATCCCAGATAGATGATCTCGCTGTGAGATCGCTCTCTCTCTCTCTCTCTCTCTTTTGGGTCGAGGGTGACTATGACTCTCTATAGTCAGGGTGAGCGATAGGGCTATATAGAGTCTAGTTTCATTGGCACCCCTATATCCATATAGGCACCCGCCCAGCCCCCCTGCCACCCCCCCACCCCTTATAGAGGTGGGGTGAGGTGGAGAGGCACTTTCTAGATAGGTGGAGAGCGGGGCCATCTATCTATATGGGGATTAGGGCCGGGGCGGCTATATAGAGATCTGAGATATGCTATGGTTATTCCCATATAGAGAGAGGGGCCCCCTCTCTCCCCCATATAGAGAGGGGGACCTACTAGATATAGCTGGGAGAGGCACACTCCCCCCTCCCCTATCTCCCCTACCCTATCTATCTCTCTATCTTCACTCTAGAGGGCCCCTAGAGAATCTATATATGGGGCCGAGGGCGCCGATGGCATTTATGCTATGCTTGGGAGGCCGAGGGCTATATGCCCCAGTTCTATATAGATCCTCTTGAGCATAACTATAGAGAGTCCCGTCGGCCTATATAGATAGGGGCCCCCAGCTATCCGCTATATAGATAGAGTATATAGTAGATAGTAGAAAGTAGGCCCCTATCTATTATGGGGGTTTCTCTATAGAGTATATAGATCCTTTCTTCAGGTCCCCTATCTATACCGACTAGATAGAGTTATATAGTCGGCCCATATATAGATAGGGCCCCAACCCCTATATATAGATGGCCCCATCCCCCTCCCCCCTCTCTATTATATCTCGGCTCTCTCTCTTATGATCTGGGCGGGAGGTCCCCTACGTATAGAGAGAATTATCTATCTCTCCCAGCCCTACCGGTCGAGGGAAACTATATAGGATGGGCAACCTGACGTCGGACGAGAGCATAAATTCCCTCGACCTCCCTATCCCCTATCCATAAAGAGGGAGAGGGGTGGGGGGGGGTCGGCGTGAGGGTGACTATCTAGAGTTGGCACTCTCCCAACGAAGGGCCTTTAGATTCTCGACCACCCACACGGATCCCAGGTCTCTCTAGATTGGAGATTGGATGGGGTTGGGGCCCTATCTATATATGGGGTGACTATCTATAGTCACCAACCTAACCCCAATCTCGATAGAGGTGGGGGCCCTCTCCCGACGCCTCTAATCACTATAGACATCTATCTATCTATCTATCTATAGGGGCAGGGGGAGGAGGGAGAGGGGCTCGACCTTTCCTTTAGGTCTAGGTCGAGGGTCCTCGATCTCTCGATCGAGCGCCCTCGTCCCAACCCAATACCAATCGTCCGATAGTACCAATACCAACCCAATACCAATGGCCAATCCCAATAATATCTATAGGTGGGGGAGGGGAGTGGGGGGGTGGGGGGTGGGTGGCGAATGCGGATCAATTCATGCGTATCATATGTACACCTGAGAGAAGGTTTTGTACGTGTGCTCCATGTCTAGATAGTCCAGATCTTCACTTATAAGGGGTCCAAGCTTTCTAAGCTCTATGTTGTTGGGGGACTCGGCAAGGGTCTTACCACCATTGACTATGTGTAAGTCTCTCGAGTACTCCAGGATGATCTTCCGTGCCGAGGATTTGTGCTTGTGGGCAGGGGTGGATATAGCAGACCAGTGGATCTGGTAGTCAACAATCATTCGGACTTGATAGAAGTTGTTGCAGCACCTATAGTGGGATAAGAGACTTATCGCGACGCCCGCGAACCGATTGACGATGTCTTCATCACTGACATTCGTCAAGTAGGCCACGTGGGTCGGCCAGGCTCTTCTCCAGCTAACGATACCTCAATCCCGAAGCCTTTGGAGTATATTTCTCACAGGCACCTTGATCTGGGTTTTGCTAGATTCCTGACGGGCCAATTTTCCCGCTGTTAGTTCGCTGCCACTCAATGCACTTCGTGAAGGAGATCGACCGATAGGGCCCCCTGGTCAGTGGTGCCCTCTCCCTCTCTCTATATGGGCATGGGCCCACTGACCCGCCACTCAACCCCCCCAGATCTAGATAGCCCCCCCCATATCTAGATAGGGCCCCCCCTCGGGGGATAGAAGGGGGGATAGAGGGGGGTCGAGGGGGATTATCTAGAGTTGGCACTCGTCCGCGGCTATATATAGATCCCATATATCTAAAGGGGGGCACCCTAGAGATAGATATGGCCCCTCAGGGATGAGGGAGACTCTCTAGAGTATGCTCCCCTCTAGATCTATAGGCACCCGCTCGCCCGCATATAGATCTAGATGGGCAGATAGATGGGGCCATCTCTCAGCCATCTCTTTCTCTATAGGGCCATCTTTCCCTGAGATGAGATATATAGAAAGGGGGGGGCGTCTCTCGGTTGGGCCCTATCCATATATGGGGGCCCCCTATCTCCCATATAGAGTGAGTATAGATGGATATGGCGATAGGACTCTCTAGAGTTATGCCCATATATAGATAGGGGGGCCGAGGGCCATATAAAGAGAGGGGGGGGCAACAGAGTTCAAATAGGGGCTCTCAATCGACGAAAGGGCCTCAGCCCCCCTAAGGTCGAGGAGATACCTGTTGAGTGTTGGGAAGGTGTGCACGTACCGTAGAGAGATCAGATAGATTGTGAAGAACTCCTTTTTGTCTGGGAAGGACTACCTGTAAATAAGAACGCAAGACCACTAGATTTTAGTTAGACAATAAGTGATGGAACTGCCTTAGGCCCAGGAAATATTAGACTTCCTTTCGAAGGTGGTCAGTTCCCCTTTTAATACGAATTAAAGCAAATGATAACAAAGAACTACAAGATACTACTTACTAGTTCCTGATGAAGATATAGGTCCAAGGAATGTGGTGGAGACGGTAAGGCATAGTTGGGATGATCCAGTAATGGAAAGTGAGCTGATGAAGCTATCCTCTATCTCTCCCAATGCTTGGACGAGTGTGACAGCGATCCAGTTGTTCAGTTATAGTCTTGGGCTCGATCCCCTTCTCTGCAACCTCTTCTACTTGTTTCACTTGTCTCGCCTGCCCAAATGAATTCCAGATCCTCTCTTTTTGGTTGGGGAGGTCATTAACAGGGAACCGATGGTAGTTACGTAACTGATGACGGTCGAGTAGGAATTGATGTCGGTCAGGTCAAAGTGGCTATTTTTAGTAAAATAGCCATCTTTCCCTCCTTTTCTCCCGAGGGATCAGTTGTGGGCTTGCTCAAGTCATTATTAGGCTCGTTTTGGTGCGGGTGAGGGGTAATGAGTCATGGGTGTGGGTCTAGACCAACTCATAGGTCTTAATTAGGTTGGTTTAGGGTTAGGGCTAGGTCACAGTGAGGTGGTGAGATGAGGTGGCGGGGTTGGAGATGTGGATTTATTAATTATAAGGTAATTAATAAATCCTTAGGTGTGTAAGGTTTAGGTGGTGAGGTAGTGTTAGGTTGCGGGACGAGATACGGGGTATAGGGTGTCATAAGACCCAAATTTGGTATCTACATTTGCCCCTTGTTGTCATGTGGCTTGTATTTTAAAGCTGCACTGACATTAATAAAAAGTGGTTGCCCCAGTTAAGGGTATAGGTAATCCCCTCAAATCTATCACAGATGGAGGCGACATGAAATCAGGGATAGGGTTGATAAAGGGTGAATGATGATGGTAATATGGTGGGGTAAGTTCAAGGAAACAGACGCACGTTGAAATGCAGTAGTGCGACCAGGGTAAATGATTTGAAGAGCAAACAAGCAATTCATAGGGAAAGGTCGATAGTTTATCTAAACAAGGTTGATATAATCCTGATATCCAAGGCATAGGAAGTAGCTCCAGGGGATATAACGGGTAAGGTACCAGAACGTTGTAGGCATGTTCGACAGTACCAAATGGTTGGTTTGGTTGAAGTAAACGTCACGGTCTTGGTCTAGGAAAAGCTGGTCGGCTGAACAAGTCAAGTATCCTAGTCGTGCTAAAAAATGAACATGTGAGCTCGATTGAACAAACAGGTAAATGATGGGTGGAGAGAAGTTTTGATTTACAGGTCTTGGTTGAGGTACTTAATTGGTATGGCCGTGGGTCAGGCCAATTGGTTGGTTGTGGCCTTGGGTTGGGCCAAGTGATTGGGTGCGGCCTTGGGTCAGGCCGGTTGGTTTGTTGCAGCCTTGGGTCGGGCCGATTGGTTTGTTGTGGCCTTGGGTCAGGCTGATTGGTTTGTTGCGGCCTTAGGTCGGGCCGGTTGGTTTGTTGTGGGCAGAGAGGAGAGGGAAGACATGTTCCACCTCAAATTGCTACATCCCAGGAGGTATATATGATTTTTGGCTGGAGTTAAATTTTTTTACATGCATGTGAATAGGATGTGGGAAGGTAAGTGGGTAGAGATGAAAAAGAAAGGTGATAGGCAAAAGGTTTGGGATGGGGTGAGTGTTGTAGGGTAAGTAATCAGGTGTTGGAGATATGTGCATAGGTATAGAGAGGGGAAAACGAGCACAAAAGTTATCATAGGTGGTGTCTTTTGAGCGAGGTGATTGGAATTGACAGTGACGGATAACGTTTAGGAATAACCGGTATCGATTAGGTAACCAGTATCGGTTGTCTATAACCGATATCGGTTACTGTGTAAAGTTGCAGATTGCGATAAAAAATATGTTGGAAGCTATTTGTTGATTTTTTGTTTATTGGTTTAATGTGTGTAGGCACATGCAGGGTTGAGGATGAATGATAGGGTGCCAGCTTTGTTGTCACGGGTCCGAGTGGATGTAACATCAGCTGAGTGGGCATTACTAAACCATGTGGGGTTAAGCGGAATCCGCTATTATTCACGGATCGCACACAATCATGCTATGTTGCAGGTGCTGATTGAGAGATGGAATCCTGAAAAGAATACCTTTTATCTGCCAACAGGGGAGATGACAACGATGTTAGAAGATGTGTTCCGAATTCTGAGACTCCCAATTATAGGAAGACCAGTGTATCAGGCAGTGCCTAACGCGGTGCGGGCAACGATAACGGTAGTATTTGGTCCAGCCGCACGAGATTTGACACAGCGAGGTTTGACATTCACTTATGGTATAATGTTTGCGGCACACCCCAAGGCAACCAGGTTGTTAGTGGTATTAATGATAGCGGTGGGGTGTTATGCATTACCTAGAGCCGATGGGGGAAGATTTCTGAAATCATTGATGTGTATTATTCGTGAGATGATAGAAGGTAGCGTTACTTTCGCATGGGCACCTGCATATCTTGCGGAGCTATACAGGGGTTTATGGGCATGCAGGTGAAATCACAGGACTACACTGGATTGTGCATACTTATTACATTATTGGGCCTATGAGCACATTGTGTGTGTGCGACCAATAGGCTGACCATTCCAGGGAGGAGAGATAAGAGTGCAGAGGTTGGGATTCAGATGATAGGTCCAGAAAGAGCAAGAGGCAAGAGCCGAAACTGTGATAGATGACGCCAAGTATTATAGGCAGATGTGGGAGATGGTGACGATTGCGGATATCCATTGGAGGCCTTACGGGAACTACATGGTGACGGCGAACATAGCCGAGGATTTGAGGGGTGTAGAGCGATTGAGGTGGATCGCAGGACACAGGCCAGGTGAGTACGAGAGGATTCCTCTAGATCGTGTGCGGCGAAAATTTGGATTTGTTCAGGATATACCCATGGCTCATAGACCATACAGGAGGATCGAAGCCGAGGCACCCTTCTCACCTCCACGACCAACACTTCCAGAAGGACCAGAAGAGACAGCAGCCGATCATAGGGTAATGGATGCAGGAGTGACAAAGTCTTATAGATTAGGGTGGGTAGCAGAGCTGCGAGGTACATGTGAGAGGGCCGATCATCCTGACATAGCTGTGATTACAGTGGAGAGAGACCATCTGTAGGGTTTAGTTCACCAGTTTCAAACACAGGTGAATGAGACAACGGGATTGTTAGAGGTTTTGCAGTCATGAGTGGAGAGACTAGAGGCAAGATTCCTCCATGCGAGAGGGCGTATTCGTATGTTACAGGAGAGATTGGCGGATCAGTGGGAGGAACCAATAGCAGTGGCCCCATTGAGGATGGAGAGGCCAGGTGAGTGGCGTCGACGATCACCATCACTACCTGGTTCAGGATGAGGCGCGGGGGCCTACATGAATTTCATAGGGGTAGAAGAATAAATAAGGATGCCGACCTGCGCATCAATGATAGAGAAGATGTATTTGTTTAACATCTAAATGAAATTGAATATGTATTTTGATTTTGAGTTTATGATAATAATAAGAAATGTTTGTGTTTTGAATGTTTGGATTGATAAAGGACAAAGGTGAGTGTTATCAATATAAATATGCGAAAACATTTATATTTTTAAGCAAAACACAACACATGATAGGTTATGGTAGGGGATGGTCGAGCTAACCTTGGGAGACCCCATGTCTCCTAAGTTCTGCCTACATAGCCCATTGCACAAAGCAAGGAGGGGCCTCAGACCGATGTAGTTCTCCCTTAGGACTAGGGAGAGGTGAATTCAGGCAATTTGGTTGTGGTTAGGCAAGTTGTTGGTTAGTAAAAATTTTTTTGATATTGGTAGGGTAAGGTTGTTGGAGTTGGTAAGGTATAGGTGAAGTGAGGGTTAGATTACCCAAGCATTAGGGAACTGTGTCCTAATTAAGGTCAACACATAATCCCAGATTCAACAAAAAGAGGTAAAAATGTCCCATAGTTGGAAAGAGCTAAACAAACCATGTATTATCATAGGATGAGCGTGAATCCCTAGGTACCTTGCATAGGCGAGAAGTCGATAGGTGAAAAGAGTTGTATAATCACAATATATCAGCTATACGTCACGTCCCTTGAGTTTTGTTGTTGTGAAGAATGGTGAGGTGAGGTGGATGGTATAGCTGGGGCGTAGAGGACTTGTTATAAGGTGATTATTCTAACAAAATAGATCCAAACCGAAATAGACAAGTCCATGACTCAAAAGTGCTTTTGAATACTGATTTTATTTTTCTGGATATAGACTGATCGATGCAGGAATTCTATATGGGATATGCATTTTTTTGTTTCTTGAGGTCTTCACGAAGTTGACTAATGCGAGAAGCTTCTGATAGAGGCTGACTTTGTATAGTTGTCCTTCAAGGGAGCAATCTACTTATAGTAGCATGATGCGGCTTTGCACATAGCTGTCCTTCGAGGGAGAAGTCTAGTGTATAATAGCAGATGCATCTTTGCACATAGCTGTCCTTCGAGGGAGCAGTCTAGTTTAGAGCGTAGTGGTCTAGATGTCCATATGAAGCATCGATTTTTGCAGGAAGTTTGACTCAAGAATATCCTAGAATCATATAATTGAGAACTTTTTATTTTGATACTTTTAAGTCATGGACCTGACTAAAAAGGGGAAGGCATCTTTAAGAGGAGGTGATGATCAAACCATGTGAGCTTGATTCCATTTTGAGATGCACGAAACAAGGTGTATAAGGTGGTAAATGAGCTCAAGGGACGAGTGCAAGGTAGATAAGAAGTGATGTAACACTAAATTCAACAGTAGAATGGTCGGAGATGTAATGCATTAAGGGGTTCAGGCTTGGATTTACCATTAAGCGAAGCTAAACGATAAGTACCTGATCCATAGGTGTGAGTGATAATGTAAGGCCCAATCCAATTAGGAGCAGATTTTCCACGTTTTCTCTTTTCTAGTTTGGTTACATGTTGATTCTCTTTGAGGACAAGATCACCAATCTTAAAGGTATGCTCATGAATTCACTTATCATAAGCACACTTAATGCGCTTTTGATAAATTTGTAGGTGGTCAAGAGTTGTAAGACGACGCTCATCAAGAAGCTCTAATTGGGTTAACCGCTCTTGGTGGAAGTCATCATTGGCGAGAATATCCTGAAGAGATATTCTGAGAGAAGGGATTTGTATTTCAAGAGGCAAGACAACCTCGGTACCATATACCAGAGAGAATGGTGTGGCATTAGTGGAAGTACAAATGCTGGTATGATAAGCCAAAAGGGCAAAGGGGATGTGATCATGCCAGTTTTTCCTAGAATTGTTAACGACTTTCATGAGAATTTTAATTAAGGTTTTGTTAGAAGATTTGGCTTGTCCATTTGCTTGTGGATAATATGGTGATGAGAAGCTAAGTTTGATACCAAAGTTTTTGCAAAGGTCTTGTAACAACTTATTTTTGAAATATTTTCCATTATTTGTTATCAGGCGATGAGGAACACCAAAACGACAGATAATGTGATGATTGATGAACTCAACGAAAATATTAATAGACTTCACACCTAAGTGTAACGCAACATGGAGACCCAAAACAAGGGCCTCGTATTCCGCTGTGTTGTTAATGCAGGGGAAATCGATCCTGAAAGAAAGAGGCATAGGTTCACCTTCAAGAGGAATGAGAACGATGCCTGCCCCTCCACCGCGCTGGCATTTAGATCCATCGAAGAAGAGGGTCATTGGATATGACACATCACTGAGTAAAAGAGTTGCGATGAGCTCATCAGGGAAAGTAAAATTGGTAAATTTTTCCCTGGGTAAAGGGGCTTCGGCGAGTTGGTCTGCCATAGTTTGTCCTTTGACTGATTTTTGGTGTACAAACTCAAGGTCGAGGTCGGCGAGGAGCATAAGCCATCGGGCGATGTGTTGGTTTAGATGAGGTTTGGCATACATATAATGTATGGGGTCAGTGTTAGTGATGACAAAAAATTTGTGATTCAGGAGGTAATTTTGGAGTTTGGTGGCCACAAATGATAGGGCTAGGCACAACTTTTCTACATGTGTATATCTAGTCTCATAATCCACAAGAGTACGGCTTATGTAATAAACGGCTTGTTCTTGATGCTCAGAGTCACGATGTGCGAGCATGGCTCCTACAACATGATCGGTGGCAGAAAGGTAAAAGTAGAAAGGGTGATCGTCTTGAGGTGGGATAAGCACGGGTGGCTGCAAGAGATAAGCTTTAAGAGCCTCAAAGGCTTGGTGGCACTCCTCACTCCATTGAAAGACAATGTCCTTTTTAAGCAGATGATGGAAAGGTTGACATCGATCTGAGAGTTGTGAAATGAAACGCCAGATAGATTGGAGTTTGCCTTGCAAATTACGTAATTGTTTGAGGCTAGTGGATGGGGGCATTTCTAGGATAGCTTTGACTTTAGCTGGGTCGACCTCAATGCCGCGCAAAGAGACGATAAATCCAAGGAGTTTTCCCAAAAGGATGCCAAAGACACATTTCTTTGGTTGAAGAAGGACACAGTATTGTAAAAGGTGATCGAAAATAATGGTTAAAACATCGAGATGTTCACTGTGATGTTTGGATTTTCCAAGAAGATCATCGACATAATCCTCGAGGATAGTGTGCATAATGTCATGGAAAATATAAGTCATAGCTTGCTGATAGGTCGCACCAGCATTCTTAAGGCCGAATGGCATGACACGATAGCAGAAGGTCCCCCAGGGGGTAATGAAGGTGGTTTTATGTTGATCGGATGGGGCTACCAAAATTTGATTGTATCCCGAGAAGCCATCCATGAGAGAAAGCATCTCATGTCCCGCAGTGAGATCAACAAGTTGATCAATGCTAGGTAGGGGGAAGTCATCCTTTGGGCAAGTGAGGTTAAGGTCCCAAAAATCCGTGCATATCCAAAGTCCCCTCGTCACTTTAGTGACAGGTACGACATTAGAAATCCATTGCGGATTGTCAATAGGTAAGATGAAAGAAATAGAAAGGAGGCATTGAAGCTTTTCTTTCACCAAGAGGGCAATGCGTGGATGCATTTTTCTTAGCTTCTATTTAACTGGTTTAGAGTCTGGTTTCAGAGTGATGTTATGGACAACAATGTCAGGATTGATTCCTGGCATGTCGGCGTAGGACCAAGCAAAAGCTTGATTACGGGCACGGAGGAAGGTAGTGAAGGCGGATTGTTCTAATGTGTTGAGAGATTGTCCGATCTTTAGAATGTGAGGATCATCCTCCATGTGGATATTGATTTCTATAGTTGATTCATTCAACATAGTTTGGGTGTCAGATGGTAAGACACGTTGAATATAAGAGTCATCCGCACCGAGGTAAGTGAGGATGGAGTCAACATCCTGGCACTCCACAACATTAATTGAAGGAGAATCTTCTTCGATCATGTTTGGATACAAAAGGGGGAGAGAAGATGGGTCTTCACCATCGCATTGATAAGTGAGAGGACCTAGGAAGATAGCGTTCATGAAAAAAAAATTTTAGGAGGGATAGATCCCGTGTCTATCAATTCTGTGGGTGAAGATGGAAAAATGGGCGATGATGGTTCAGAAGGGGTGACTTCATTGTTTTCCTAGATACAATTGACATGAGGTTTCTTCGGTGTAGGTGGTTCAGAAAATACAAGACCACGATGATCTTTGTGTTTGCGGGTAGTTACAGGAATGATCACATGTCAGCCTTGTTCATAAAGAACGAAACCAAAACCCTTCCAAGCACAGTGTGTCAAGAAGGTGAGGGTGAAACGACGGTTAGTTAGATATTGAAAATCAGATTGGAATGGAACCACACCAAGGGGAGGTTCAGAGGTGACAGAGGATGCATCAGCACCCCCATGCGTTAGGTTGGTGCGGTAATTAGGTGGTCTGTAGGAGATCACCTACCCCACACGACGGTCGTAGGTAGGATGTACATGTAACTGTCCATACTCCTGTGGGGTATGAAAGGTGCTAACATTGTATAGGTGGTACTCCCCTAGCATAAGGCGTTGAAAAACATCTACCAAGGGATCTAAAGTTGGGATGTTGTCTGCTGGGAAGGAAGTGGTATTCGCGGTGGTGGTTTCATTAGTCGAAGGTGTGGGTGTGATTAAGGTGGATGGTTGAGGCGTGGTTGAAGTAGATGGTTGGGCTGGATCAATGGGTGCCTTGACTGGTACATGCACATCATTAGGGTGATATAACATATTACAGGTTTTGAAAGGGGAAGCGACAGCTTTAACGGTGTAAGACTTCCCCTCATACTCGAATTTGATGCATCTATGTAAGGTGGAGGGAACGCATCCCATAGCTCGGATCCAAGGGTGGCCTAACAACATGTTGTATTGGAATTCTCCCTCAAGGACATAGAAGAGTTCGGGTAAGGTACGTGGCCCTACACAAATGTTAAGGATCATGATGCCTAAGGTAGAAGTAATAGCATCGTTGAATGAACACAACATGGTGGGGTTGGCACACATGCAGCTAGGAGGGATATTCATCTGTTGGAAGGATTTGGAAGAGATGATGTTTAGGCTAGTGCCCCAGTTGATCATAACACGACATACCCAGATATCCCAGACGTAAGCCGAGATGAAAAGAGTGGGATCAGGATCTTCTGCACTAAAGATGACAATTTCTTCTTCGGAAAAAATGACAGTAGCGGCTTGCTGTACAGGGATAGAAGTGGTTGTGGAGGTAGGTTGTTTGGTGAGAGAAGCGATGTGGTTAGGTGTTAAGATGGAGGCGACGGGAAAGGTTTCGTTAGGTAGGACCTCTATCCCTTGAAGGATCTCAATTAGAGCTTGTCGATTCGATTCAGATGTCTGAATGAGATCATAGAGTGTCATTTTGACAGGAGATTGGTGAAGTTGTTTGATCATGGTGCGGTGGGAAACTCCATCAGAGATGGGATAGGTAGGTCCACGAATGACCACTTTAGGTGGTGGTGTGATCGGGATGGCAGAAGGAGAAAGAGAGGCCACCGATGTGCTTTCTTTAGCTTTTCCATTGTTTTTCTGACCTCGAGTAGCAATGTTAATCATGTTAATCTCATGAATACGAGAGGAGGAAGATGGTGGGGATAATTCATTGCTCTCGAGAGGTGGGGTTGCAATGATGATAGATTTTGGTGAGGCGGGGACAGGTGGTATAGGAGAAGGGATCGAAGCTAAGGGCCTCTCTCTCCGTAAATTATCTTTCTTAGGCTGTCTATCTGAGATAGGTGACTGACGAAGGATGGCTTTCAAAGCTTTGCATCCTTCTACATCGTGTCCTGGTGTGCGATGGTAAGAAAAAATTTTAGATTCATCATAACCTATAGGTCGAGGCTTAGATGGATCATAGACTCTGAGCGGGGGTAGGGAAATGGTCGCATCCCCTACCAACATATCAAGGATCTTGGAGTAAGATCCTTTGAGCGGGTCAAATTTAGAAGAAGATGAAGCTGTTGATTGAGTAGGTGAGATTTTTGATTGTTTTGGTAATGGTCGGGTACGAGTGGTTTGTATGGGTGGTGATTTAGGCAAGGGACTTTGATGATTGGTTTTAACTAGGTGTGGTTTCTTCTGCGTAGAAGTTATGTTTAGCTGGTTAGAGGATGAGGCCCCAGCGGACGTGGTGGCAGAAAATAACCACGGGGAGAGAGGAGCAACAACAAACAAGTCCTTCGATGATCGAGTTTGCTTGGGGTTGGCAGGTAGGTGAGATACTTGGGGCGACGGTGTTGAGACGCTCGTGAGTGTCTGTAGGGGTGTAAAAGGTATAGGTCATGTTAAAGAATATGTGGGAGGCAAGGTGTATTGAGGCAAGGTGGAGGGGTGAGGCCCTAATATAGAAGGTAGGTGTGATGGTGAAGGCTGAAGCCGATTCTGTTGTATCGGTGTGATCGGGGGCGAGGGTTTTATTTGAGGAAGAGGCATGGATTGGACTCGAGGAGATTGGTTCTGTCTCCTAGGTGGATTGACGGCAGTATTTTTGGATAAATCTAACCGTTTAGGTGGGTGTGTCAGGCTGGGAATTGGTGTAGTTCCAAGCATAAGGGAAGTTTTGGTTAGGTTGATAGAGGTGGTTGAGGGATTCGATAGAGATGAGGGGGGTGAACGTGAGGACATAGGCATTTTGAGCTTTTGTAATCACCGCGGGTATATGGTAGAGGTGTCTGGGTTGGTCATCTGCATTTGAGTAGAGCATGGTGTACTCAAACACTTCGATAAGACTCATCTATCTTCTGGGGGATGACAATCTTCACGTGTGAACAAGAAATTTGGTATGGAAGAGAGGTGGGTTGTGATTCCGGTCCACTGTTGGTGTGATACAGGGGGTAAATGAGGTGCTGTATCAATGGGTGTTAAGAGGTCAACCAGTCGCTGGAAAGATTTAGGTGATGAAGAAATAATAGGTAGGAGGGCATGTTCGAGGGGATCCGTCATGATTAAGGAGTTTGGTGATGTAGGCTCAAGGGGTTTCTCCTCTAAGGATGACAGCAAAAGTGGCAAGCCTTCTTCTTTTACAGCAAGAGTGGTGGAAGGAGATGTTTGGGAAATAGATAAGTTAGATAACATCTGCTCACAATCTTGCAGGGATGTGGTGTAAGAAGGTTCATTTGTGAGAAGAGAACTCTGAGCAGTTAATTCCTTTATGGGTAAAGGAATGGCAGGACTGTCCTCATTCCTGATGAAGGAGAAGAGGGTGAGAATCCTTGCATTGGTGAAGAAGCTTGATTCAGAATTTCCTCAATGGAAGCCCTGGGTTGGGAGTTGAAAATTACATGGATCTCATGCACACTCTTCTCCTTAGCTGAGGTGTCTTGGTTTGTGTTACTGTTAGATGCATGGTTTGGAAATGGTTTGTTGAAGATTTTTAAATTTTGATTAGCGGGGGCATTAGGATTATCGAGAGTTATATCCCCTGCATCAACCATTTCCTGCACTATGTTTTTCAACATCTTGCAATTTTCATGACTGTGTCCCTTCACACGATGGAAGTTACAAAAGTCATTTTCTTTATACCAAGAAGGTATAGTGCGGGTGGAATCAAACCCGGAGTGAGGTTTAACAGGAGGCAAGGTGATAGCTCCTACTTTAAGCAATTTTTCTAAGATCACACCATAAGTTTCTCCCAAGGGAGTGTAATTGATAGGCTCGGCTTTATACTTATAAGTGGCTTTCGGATGGGTATTAGACAGTGCTTGAGATTTGACCATCACTGTGTGTACTACACCCTTTGATTTCGAAGCAGCTGATGCATGAGAGTTGGTGGTGTTGGGTTTGGTGGTAGAGTCTTGAGTCTGGAAATTTGAGATTTTGTTGCGTAACCTCAATTTCTCTTCCTCTAAGGCTCGAATCTCTAGTTTCCGAGCCATAGTAAAGGCCTCATCAAAAGTGCAGAAAGTTTGAATTTGGAGGGTGGGGGAAATGTGTTTAGCGTAAGCCTGAGTAAAGAGTTCGATGAGCTCAGCCTGAGGTAAGGCGTAAGTAAGTTGGTTGATGAGGCCCCGCCATCGTCCAATGAAATCTGCGATAGACTCGTCTTCAAATTTTCGGATGGCATAGAGGTCGGTAATGGATACTTTCTTGGCAATATTGATGGAGAAGTGATCTAAGAAAGATTGGGCTAACTGGTTAATGGAGAAGATTGAGTGCTAGGCTAAAGCACTATACCACTCTAAGGCAGGTCCTTATAAGGACATGGGAAAGGTATGGAGTAGTAAGGCATCGTCATGAGCAATCAGATAGCAGGCATGTTTGAACGATCGCAAGTGTTGTTGAGGGTCCTCCTTACTATTAAAGCAAGTAAATTTTGGTAATTCCCATTGAGGAGGATATGTATGAAGGGGGACAGAGGGATGAATAGGCTCCCGAAAAACTTGCTCGTATGTCAAGGTGTTATGACTTCTCGAAATAGAAGCCTTAAAATTTTGCATCTTGTCCATCATCTGTTTGATTAAATCATTGGTTGGGTTAGATGATGGTGGTGTCATTGTAAACAGAGGACGATTGGTCGAAGAGACGCTACTAGACAATGGTGGGATTGAATGTGGATAAGATAATGGTGATGAATGTGTTAGGGCAGCCGAATAAGGGTGTCCTATATAAGAGGTTGAGGCCACCAGATGAATTTTTGGAAATGAAAAGGTGGGCGAAGCTTGTGAGGGAAAGCTCGTGTGTATAGGTGGTAGAGAGAAAGTTATAAAAGAGACAGTATGTGAGAGAGATGAGGTAGGGTCAGTGGACAGTAGTGATATGTGGGGCCCCAGATTAACAAAGGGAAAGCCAATTGGTGCAGTATGAACCACTGAAGCTACTGATCTGGGAGACAGGGCTAAGGATGAAGACAGTGAAGCAGAGTTATTAGGTGGGGAAGGGGCTAAGTGAGTGGCGATACTAATAGGAATACCAACGAGGAGCTGACCATCGGGTGTACGGTTAGGGGTATGAGACAAATAATATTGTATGGCGCTAGGATTAGCATCCAAAAATTTGTCAAATTCCTTATCTCCTACAGGGATCGTCAGAAAATTACTGGTATCCGTAGGATTCCCCATAGGATGCGAAGGGGGTGACTCAGGCAAAGACATGGAACATGCATGTGAAACCATGTCTGGAGCTTGTTTCCAGGTGATAACAACCATGGATAAGAGGACACAACAAGGATTTAATCAATCCGGAACAAAAATAACAACAAAATGTTGGAATTGATAGGTTGCTGGTTTGTCAAGAACTGTTAAACACAGTAACCGATGTCGTTTAGATAACCGATGTCAGTCAGAATGCAGCCGGCGTCGGTCAGTTAACCAATGTCGGTAGTAAAGGAACGGTGTCGGTCACTATTGAGAAACTGCTGGTTTGGGGATAACAATGTTTAATATACCTTACCAAACTGTCTTGAAGTGATCACTGAAACAGTGTATGATAGAGAAACAGAACTAAAAAACAAGCAAGATGCACAAGCAAATCAAGAGACTAACCCTAGGATTAGTTTTAATCACTTTGGGCTTATGACTTAGACGCCAGATGATGTCAATCCTAAACAAGAGACCTAAGGGAGATGTCAAGTTTGTTTTGGCTCATAAGGCTACCTCAATCGGGCGGAGGAATACCGTGGGAAGGGGGGGGATGTTTGAGCTGTTGTGTTGATTATGATGTGATTTGGTATGTTTTGTGCAGTGAGAGTATGTGTTGTGTCGGTCACTATTGAGAAACTGCTGGTTTGGGGATAACAATGTTTAATATACCTTACCAAACTGTCTTGAAGTGATCACTGAAACAGTGTATGACAGAGAAACAGAACTAAAAAACAAGCAAGATGCACAAGAAAATCAAGAGACTAACCCTAGGATTAGTTTTAATCACTTTGGGCTTATGACTTAGATGCCAGATGATGTCAATCCTAAACAAGAGACCTAAGGGAGATGTCAAGTTTGTTTTGGCTCATAAGGCTACCTCAATCGGGCGGAGGAATACTGCGGGAAGGGGGGGGGATGTTTGAGCTGTTGTGTTGATTATGATGTGATTTGGTATGTGTTGTGCAGTGATAGTAAGATTAATTTCTCATCAATACCGTGGATATCACCCCCACGTGTATGACCTATTACTTAATCTACGTTCACTAGAATTAAAAACAACAAGCAAGAATGTGATGCATGTGTTTTAAAACCAAATCGAAAATGATATTCGATGAAGCAAAGAAGATGACTTTCACTAATGCAAAGATGTGAAAGAAAGGAAAATTCTTTTACCAAAATGACAAAATATTTTGTGAATATTTAGAAGAAAGAAACAACATTTGTGTGCTCCCTATATGAAAGCAAGCAAGAAAGAAAGAAACCCGAAATGGGTCCCACCGGGCGTGCCAAAATGTTTCGCACATAATTTGGTTCCAGAATAGAGTTGCTTCTATCCTGTCATTCTCTTGAGAAACATATAAGGGGTTAGGGCTAGGAGGAATACCTGTTGAGTGCTGGGAAGGTGTGCGTGTACCGTAGAGAGATCAGATCGATTGTGAAGAACTCCTTTTTGTCTGGGAAGGACTACCTATAAATAAGAATGCAAGACCACTATATTTTAGTTAGACAATAAGTGAGGGAACTGCCTTAGGCCCAGGAAATATTAGACTTCCTTTCGAAGGTGGTTAGTTCCCATTTTAATACAAATTAAAGAAAATGATAACAAAGAACTACAAGATACTACTTACTAGTTCCTGATGAACATATAGGTCCAAGGAATGTGGTGGAGACTGTAAGGCGTAGTTGGGATGATCCAGTAATGGAAAGCGAGATGATGAAGCTATCCTCTGTCTCTCCCAATGCTTGGACGAGTGTGATAGTGATCCAGTTGTTCAGTTACAGTCTTGGGCTCGATCCCCTTCTCTGTAACCTCTTCTACTTGTTTCACTTGTCTCGCCTGCCCAAATGAATTCCGGATCCTCTCTTTTTGGTTGGAGGAGGTCATTAACAGGGAACCGATGGTGGTTACGTAACTAATGGTGGTCGAGTAGGAACCGATGTCGGTTAGGTCAAAGTGGCTATTTTTAGTAAAATAGCCATCTTTCCCTCCTTTTCTCCCGAGGGATCAGTTGTGGGCTTGGTCAAGTCATTATTAGGCTCGTTTTGGTGCGGGTGAGGGGTAATGAGTCATGGGTGTGGGTCTGGACCAACTCATAGGTCTTAATTAGGTTGGTTTAGGGTTAGGGCTAGGTCACGGTGAGGTGGTGAGATGAGGTGGCGGGGTTGGAGATGTGGATTTATTAATTATAAGGTAATTAACAAATCCTTAGGTGTGTAAGGTTTAGGTGGTGAGGTAGGGTTAGTTTGCGGGACGAGATACGGGGTACAGGGCGTCGTAAGACCCAAATTTGGTGTCTACACTTGGATCTATAGATAGGATAGGGCATAGAATCTTCAATAGACCCCTCAATAGGGAGATAGGGAGATTTGGTATAGCTTCAAGAGATCTGGGCATCTCCCATGGAGTCTTAGATTTTAGGATAGGCTAGGCACTGCCCAACCCCCTTATGGATAGAGGGCCTAATCCCCACCAACCCCCTAGATCTAGATATATAGGGGAGGGCCCATATCTAGATAGATCTAGAGGGTGTGAACCTAGATTTACCGATCCCTTAGATTAGAGGTTGGGTTAGATACATTATCCGTTAGATAGACATGGACAGTCTGGACGGGTGCCATCTACCAATCCCACCAACCTGATAGGGGTATGGAACCATCTACCGGGAGAGGATATGACCCACCTCCTCATGGCCCTCTAGATCTCACTAAGATTGGTAGAAGAGGCGCCAATCTGATCATTCAATTCTGGAGAGCCCTCTATATCCTAGACTAGAGGAAAGGCGCTAATCCTATATCTAGCTTTTAGCTCTGTATAGAGGGGATCGGTGTGGCTGGTAAGATCGGGGTGGTAGATCTATATCTATATATAGGTATAGGGGGTCCACATCTAACTACCAGCTAGACGTGCCCTCCATCAGGAGGCCCGGATAGCACCTAGCTAGAGTAGAGTCAAGTACATTAGAGTACGGGATAGTGATATGGAGAGAAGGGTAGCCAAACTATCTATAGAGAGGGGGGATATGGGATGGGGGCAACTAGAATCTCCGGCCGGAAGCTTGAGAAATAGGAATAAGAAATCTCTTCTCTTCATCTTCGAGGGATGCTTCCCCCCTCTATATAAATATAAGATATGTGGGCCATAGAGAATCTATATAGGGGGGGGGGGGCGACCCAGATATAGATAGCATCCCTCTCCCTATATATACAACTACAACTATAGGGTGGGGTATTTAGAATAGCCACCCACCTCCCAATCGAGAGGCCGGGTATCATGGCTCTATATATCACCTCACCTCTAATATAACTGAACAGCAGGGAACGGGGTGGAGTGATGATGGTATCGAAATGGTAGGGTAGTGGTAACGGAAGGAATATGTATTATCAAATGAAATGAAAGGCTAGGGTTTGGTTGGCTAGGCACTAAGCCAGGGCTAGTTGACCCAACCTGCTAGTCGATGGCTGAGGTGTGATGGCTAGTCGGCCCAACCTACCCGTACCCTTTATATCTCCTCTCCCCTATATCTAGTTGGGGCAAGTCGAGCAAGAAATACTAGCATATAGATATAGATATAGATATAGATCTCACCTATATCATAATTCCCACCTGCCCCCCCCCCCTATATAGAGATGGGAGCCGAGAAATCTAGAGAGGGGGGGGGCCCTATCCATATCTATTGGGCATATAGATATAAGGGATATGGATAGGGCCATACCATATATAGACGGCTAGTCGCCGTATAGACAAGACATATATGAAGGTGAGGGATTGGGATGGGTTTGATGGCGAGTCAAACAAACCCAACAGTCCATTCCCCTCCCTATATCTAGAGTATCTATAGTTTCGACCAGCACATCAGCCTAGCACATCAGCACTAGCACATCAGCTAGTTCGAACCCCCCTGTCCATGCTAGATTAGAAACTTGAGTCTAGATAGGGAGACTACTATATAGTTAGAGAGGGCCTATCTAGATATTAGATGGGGCTAGATATAGATAGATCCGCCCCAGATCCATATCTATAGAGGGGGAGGGGCCCGCCGCCAGATCGGCCGCCGATCGAGTCTAGATAGGAGGGGATATATAGGCATATAGAACTATAACTATCCATAGCTGAGCAGTGCTGGGATATCTGGATGAACCGGCCCAAACTCGAGATCTATACTCTATAGCTGGCTCCATATCCAGGGTGAACAGTGCCCATCTAATCTATATTCTATAGAATGAACCGCATCTTTCGATTGGTGGACAGACCCCCTAGATATCTAGAGGGGTGCGCCTGGGCCTCCTCCAGTGCCCTATCTATATCTGTTCAGTCAGGTATCTATCCAGGGTGGCCAGATCAGGTATAGGGTGGGGCGGGCTAGGTCTCTTCTCAACCAACCTTGTAAACAGTCTTTCTATAGAGAGAGGCCCTATCTAGATATCTCCCTTCTGTTAGGGCATATAGAATAGTGGGTGTAGGTGTGTTGCCTCAGTGATCTGATAATCTATATGGGGCCCTATATTCTCTATATTGTAGCCCCCTCCCATATCTCTAGATAGGGCCTATCGGTTGAAGATAGATCTGGGGAGGCCCCATAGAATGATCTATTCTATAATCTTTGACAACAACATTTATGTACTATACTCCACAAGATAGAGGTCTATTCTCCGCAAGCCCTATCTGCGATGGTCTCTTCTCCTCATAACCAACCAACTATTGGACCAACTAACCAACTATCATTGTGGACCAACCAACTATTGCGTTGTGTGGACCCCCTATCTATCTAGATATCTCCCTTCTGTTTCTATAGGGCATATAGAATAGTTAGATAGAGCCCCTAGACCCTATATCTATGTGGCCCTATATCTATATGGGGGGGCGGGGGAGGCCTAGGGGCATGGGAGGCCTGCCAGGGGTCGGGGAGTCCCTCCCCCATATAGAGTAGGCTGCCCTCTAGAGCGCCTATATAGATCTAGATCTAGATATAGAGTTCAGATAGAGATCTAGAGAGAGAGTTCAGAGAGATCTATATGAGAGAGAGATATAGAGTTCAGAGAGATCTATATAGAGATCGAGAGAGATATAGACTGATAGAGATAGATATAGTGAAGAGATAGATCTATATAGAGATAGAGAGAGAGATTGAAGAGTGAAGAGTGAAGAGTGAGATCTATATAGAGATAGAGAGAGAGACTGAAGAGTTGATTTAGAGTATAGAATGAGAGTGCAGATAGAGATATAGAGAGAGATCTAGAGAGAGAGTTCAGATAGAGATATAGATACCCCCCCCCCCACCCCACCCCATATAGAGTAAGATAAGATAGGGGGGCCTCCCGGCTACAGAAACCAACCCATAGGCCCCATCTAGATATAGATATGGGGGGAAACTAGTAGTTCTAGTTTGTGTTTGTTTACCCGAAAGAATGCATAAACTCCTCGGCCCCCCTATCATAATAGAATCTAGAAAGGCCTCTCTCTCCCTCTACATCTATAAAGAACTATCTATAGCTGGCCCCTATCCCATCCCCTCTCGGCTCACGGGAAATGAATGAATCCCCATATCCATAGATAGGGGCCGCCCCGGGCCTATCCCCATCTATATAGATAGGCGCCCATCAGTCCATATAGATAGGGGAGGGTGCCTTTCTCGAGTAGGCCCCCATATCATATCGTCATAGGGGGCCCCTATCTCCCCCATATCTAGATTCTAGAGGGGGCGGGCAGAAATGGATGGAGTCAGTCTGCCTCCCATAGATAGATAAGATAGTTCAGGGAGGGGGAGGGGGGGGGCCCGGCCTATAGTTGCCCAATCTAGAAGAGGGGCCCGATCCTCTGCCCTACAATCTATAGGGATAGGGGGGTGAACCCGGGCGGGAAACTCTAGTGGGGGTCCGGTGTCCCGGTAGGGCCGAGGCCCTATCTATTCTATAGATGATAGTGATGCCACCATCTATTCCATACGTGATACAACGGGCCCTATCTATTCTATCTGTTCCTGCCTCCCCTCGGATTCGAGATGGGATAGATAGGGCGGAGATGGGATAGATAGGGCGGAGATAGGATAGATAGGGCTTACTCGGAGAAGGAACCAGAAACGGTGGCATTTCTTCGGACCCCCACTAGAGTTTCCCGGGCCGCCCACCCCCTTCTATAATTGAGAGTAGGGCCCATCTATCTATATCTCTCGGGCACAGAGAAAAACCAAACCCCCGGCTACCAGAACTATCTTATCTCTATAGGGGAGGGGCTAGCCGATAGACATCTAGAGGCCCCCCTACTACTCTCTATATAGGGCGGGCTCCCAGAGCGAGATAGGGTAGATAGGGCCCCCCTCCATAGTTTAGTTCAGAATTGATCCACCTTTCCGCCGGCCCAGAACAAGAAGAACCGGAGCAGCGGGACCAGGAGCCAGAAACAGAAGATAAAGAAGAGCCGCGGTTCGAGATAGGATAGAGAGGGCCAACTAGAACTAGAACTATAGGCCTCTACCAATCAAGTGGGAGCGGGACCGGAGGGCCTCTTATCCCTTATGGCCTTCCCCCTGGAACCAGAACCGGACCCCCGATCTGCCCCCTACCTCTTAATCCGCTCTCAACCTTATAGATCATAGTGGCTAGGTCCGCCCTCTATATAGATCTTCCATATAGCATAGCTGTCAAAGTGACCCGGGGAGCCCGGACCGCGGCTGGGTCCCGGATCTTCTTGTTCTGTTGCCCCAGAATTCTCAATTCTCTATATGGGGGGGGGGAGGGGGGGCGGGCCTATACTATATCTGTGAATCCGGCCCATATCCCATATCTATATGTACCGGACCTGCAACCAGATAGGAGAGATAGGGACGGACTGCCAGATATCTAGATAGGGTCAGAGAAAGAACCGGACGAGATCTATAGATAGGGGTGGGTGGGGGCCCCTATCTCTATCTCTGGTCTGGGCCCTACTCTAACTATAGGCCGGTGGGTGTCGATATATGGGCCCTACCTCTCCCCTACCTCGCCTATAGTTGCCGGCCGCCACTATCAAGGTAGGGCGGAGACAGAGAGGGAGAGAACAATCTAGTGATTCTCCCCTACATATAGAGTATAGGGTAGGGGGCCTGTCATGTTCTCGAGTTGCCCCAAGATAAGATAATTCTCTCTAAACTATAGATGGCCTTCGCTGAATAGATAGGTAGGGCTCCTTTCACCTATTGCCTTATCTCCAGACTGCCCTATCTATCCTATCTTGCCCGGAGCGAGCCCTATCTCGGAAACCGGGGCGTGGCATATAGAGAGTTGAGTTTCATTGGGATCCTTGAACTCGGGGACCGGGTCACGGAGGCCCGGATTTCTTTATTCTATGGGCCGGATAGATAGGGCTCCTGTTACTCCGGGCCCCTAGGATCAATAGGGCGGTTGGTTCAGTCCAGCCGCCCTATTGATTCTAGGGGCCGAGTCTCCCCCTCTCTCTAGATCTTGGTTCGGTTGGTTCAGCGAGACTATCTCTGTCCTCTGCCCGGTTCCGGTTTCCCGGATTGACTTACTCGGTTCCTTGAGATTGAAGATAGGGCCCTCTCGAGTGATCCATCTAGTGAGACAACTTAGTGATTCGCAGAGGGGATTCGAGATAGGATAGATAGGGCCGGGGGATAGGATAGATAGGCTTCCTATAACTTATGGAACTACTGATTCTCGGAACCCACCACCAGATATGGGATAGATAGGGCACCCACGGGGATGGGTGGATAGGGCCCCCATACCATATATTCTATACAGCCAACGGACAACCACCCTATATATAGATATGGCCCAGGACCAGCCCTATCCTTCGCCCACAAAACACATAACCCCCATTGATTGATTCTATAGGCCCTCCCAATATCTGAATAGGGGCTCCGCGGCCCGCTACCTTTCTTCAACAAATCAAGTGGGGGAATCTATAGTCGGGGCGGCCCTCCCCTTCGCTACCTAAGTGAGAGAAGGCCCCATATATCTAGAGCCATATCTATAGAAGGAAGGGCTCCCGAGATAGGATAGATAGGCACTGAGATAGGAGATAGGGCCCCCTATCTCTATATATCGAAGGAAAGAAACTGAACCGACCCACGGCCGATGGGGGATAGGATATATACTTATTCTATCTATAGGGGGCCAGATATAGATATCCCTATATAGAGCAGGCGGAGCGGCTCGACCGATAGATCGAGGGCGGCTATCTGACTATCGGCCGGATCGCTGGGCCTACTCTATGATCTATATGGCTTATATTCTATAGCTCGGCTCGACCATCGGGAGATAATTCTCTATCTAATCTACGTAGGGGACCGCCCGCCCGCCCACCCACCCCCACCCCCCACCTATATATCTCGCTTGGATTGGGGCAGAGAGATGGGATTGGCGGGCCCTAGACCTATATAGGCGGACTGCGGGGCGCCCCGGCCCGGGCCTCCCGGGGTCGGTTCCTATATATAGATTGCCGAGATAAGATATAATAGAGAGGGGAGAGGGCCCGATAAGAGAAGGGATATAGGGGCGGGGCCCTGTATCTATAGCCCTCTCTATTCGTATTAGGCCCCCCAGCCCACTCGGCCGCCCCGGCCCCCCAACCCCCCAATCCCCTCGGGGTGGGCGCCCTACCCTAGATTTCTATCTGAGGGGGTCGAGTGCCCCATATCGTCATAGGCCGTTGGCCGGGGCCCTCCTCCCCCGCCCCAGATATGAGATATGGCCTACCCTCTAGATCTTGGGGGTTGGGGCCCCCTATCTCTATATGGCTCTAGTCCCAGGGGAGCCCTATAGATCTATCCGGCCCCGGGGTCACCCCCGAGGGGCCCCTAGGCAGTCCGCCTATATAGGTCTAGGGCCCCCACCCCAATATAGAGAATCGAATTACACCTCCACCGGCCCCTCTCTCTATATATGGGGTGGGCTCGGGGAAATTCGAGTCGAGGTCGCCCCGGCAGTCCCCAACCCAGATAATAGCAGGCAATGGGTGGGCGGCGGGTCATTAACTGCCCTATCTATACCACCCTCTCTCGCCCATATATATAGATATATATAGAATAGAAGGAGGAGGGGGGGGGCGCCCCTATCTATATGTAGGCCCCCCCCTATCTAGATAGGGCCCATATCGTCATAGGGGGGGGGACTGCCTATATCTATACAGGGGTCATTTGGAAATTAAGGTCGAGGAGGGGGAGGAGGCCCATAGAGTTAGGGGGCCCCTACCCTATATATCTATCTGGGCCCCTATACCTATATAGATCTATATGGGGTGAGCGATAGTCTATATAGTTTCGAGTGGCACTCGACAGTCCAGTCCCCCCTCTAGATCTATATAGATCTATATAGATATATATATATAGATCTATATAGATCTATATAGATCTATATAGAGATCTATATGGGGGCTATAGAGGGGGGGGGTCGAGGACCCTATATATCTATCTGGCCCCGGGGTCATTAATTAAGTCGAGGTCACCCCCGGCCCCGAGGCCCTCCTCTAGATATCTATCTCTTTATCTATCTATCTATCTATCTATCTGAACTCTGAACTCTGAATTCTCCCTATATATTGATATGCGCCCCGGCCGCCAGGTCGAGGTCGCCCCTAGGGGTAATATAGGGGACCCCCGATGGGCCTCGGGGGCCGGGGGTAGGGGGTCGCGCCCCTATATCCAGAGGCCCCCCCTCTATAGATATGGCTCCCATCTATAGAGAGGGGGGGTCGAGGAACTCAACCGATAGGTTGAGGGACTCCCCCGCCCCTATATCTCTATCTGGGCTGGGGGCCTTATATCTCTATAGGCCAACGGCCCGATAGGGGCCCTATCTATCTGGGGGGGACCGGCCCCCCCAGATAGATATAGAGGACGGGGGATTGGGGGGTCGAGGAGGGCCCCTATCTAATCTCTATATGGGGCATAGGCACCCCTATCTCTATAGGGATAGGCCCCTATCTCCCTATCTATATAGAGACTGCTATGCTCAGGAGGATCTATGCTGGGGGGAGGGGAACTCTTTCTAGATATGCCTATATATCCCCTCCCCTATGGCCCCCTCCATATAGATCGAGTATAGATAGCCCTAGATATCTTCTCTATATGGCCCTCGATCTCCCCCCTCTATAGAGATATAGCTTTAAAGCCCATTATTCCGTAAGATATAGAGCCCCCCCTCCCCCTATCCTATGGGAAGGGAATCTTATCTTGTTCTATCTGCGCCGCCGAGCATAAATGCCGTCGGCCATACCATATAATATCGTCATAGGGGGGCCCTACTAACTCGATCCCCCCCGGAGCCCCCATATCTATATCTAGGGCCAGCTAGTTCAGATCTTGGGGGCCGCCATCCAGCAAGCCCTATATCTATATATGGAGTGAGTAGGTAGGTAAGTGAGTAAGTGGGGTTGTAGGGTTGTAAGTAGGTGGGTAGGGTTGTAGGGTTGTAGGTAGGTAAGTAAGGGGAGGCAGCAACTCCTACTCATCGAATTCCCCTATCTAGATATCTGCGTCGTGATGGGAGTAAAGAGGATGAACTGAACTACTCGACTCGACCTTACTTTACCTCGCGCTCTGTAACCTGCCTTAGATATAGAGTATAGGGCTTCGCGCTCTGTAGGATTTGAACCCACGGCATCGGGTTTTGGAGACCCGCGTTCTACCGGACTGAACTGAAAGCGCTTTCTTAGGATCCGTATCCGGGAACGGGAATAGATCGACACGGGAAGGACATAGGCCCGGTCGAGCGCTGCCCTGACGTCAGCGCCCCCAGATAATCTAGAGGGGGGGGGCTACCGGTCGAGCGCTCCTCGTCCTACTTGCAAAAAGAAAAAATCGAGGGCGCCGGCCCCCCAGATAGGAGATATGGCCTAGATCCCAGATAGAGCCGAGATAAGATATAATAGAGAGCCCCCGATCGGGGAGCCGAGATATAATATAGAGAGAGGGGGGGGGGCCCCATAGAGTAGAGAAGATCTATAGGGAGGGGGGCTCCCCTCTATTCTATGGAGGGGGGGGGGGGCGGCTATATAGACTAGAGTCGGGCGAGCCCCTATCTCTCTCTAGATCTCTCTCTAGATCTCTCTCTAGATCTCTCTCTAGATCTATATATGGTATGCCCAGATCATATAGAGATAGGGGCCCGACGGCCTACTCTCTATTCTATAGCTGGGCCCCTATCTAGAACTCTAAGATAGGAAGGGGTGGGGGGGCGCCCCTATCTAGATAGGCCCCCTCCCCTCTATAGAGATGGGGCCTATAGACCTATGGGGGCTAGATAGGGCCCGACGAAGGAGGGAGTCGATCTATCGCCATATAGAGATAGAAAGGGAGCAGAAATGCCCCCTATCTATCTCTCTATCTATCTATCTATCTCTCTCTCTATCTATCTCTATATGGGGGCCCTCGACTCTATAGAGAGATGGCCCCGCCTAGATAATCGAATTCCACCTATATAGGCAAGGCCCCTCTATCTAGATATGGGGTGGGCGGGCGGTCGATAAATGCCCTCTCCCCAGAGAATAGATAGTAGAGGGGGGGGGGGGGAGGGCGCCAATGAAACTCTATATACCATCGCTCACACCCCGAACTATAGATGGGCTCTCGCCCCCATATAGATATATCTATATAGATCTATATATAGGGCCCCCACCCCTTCCTATCTTATCTTAGAGTTCTAGATAGGGGTATAGGGCTTACGGTCGAGACCCTCCCCCTCCTCGACCCCCCGATGGGCCGATGGGGGCCTATTAATATAGGGTAGGGGCGGCCCCCGGCCCATCGGGCCCCAACCCGGGGGCCTATCTATATAGGGGAGGGGTCCCCGATAGGGCCGTTGGCCGGGCCCCCAGAGAGATAAGATCTATAGGGGAGGGGCCGGATAGATCTATAGGGCTCCCCTGGGACTAGAGCCATATAGAGATAGGGGGCCGGGCCTATCTATATCTGAACTCTATATCTATATAGGGGAGGGGTCCCCATATATAGATAGGGCCCCATAGTCTCATTCAGGGTAGGGCCTATAGGGCCCCCAGAGAGATCTATAGGGGGCGTCGGGGGAGTACCCCAGATCTGGCTGGATAGGCCCCCCCTCCAGAGAATAGAGGGGAGCCCCCTCCCTGAACTCTCTTCTCTATGGGGGGGCCTATGGAATATAGATCTGGGGGGGCCCGCCGGGCGGGAGAGGAGGCGCCCTATCTATTATCTGGGGGCGGCTATAGATATAGAATAGGCGACCCGATGGCCGGGGCCCGCCCCCGCCCCAGATATATCTAGATAGGGGTCGGCCGGGTGGCAGTTCGGATGGCCTATAGAATAGAGAGTTCAGGGCCATCCATCTACCATCATCCATTCTATCCGCCATTCTCTATATATATACGTGATACAACCAGTCATATAGCTGGGGCCCCTATCCTATCTATCGCCTATCAATTTCTAGAGGGTCCCCCCACCCCATATATAGTTAGAGATAGGGCCCCCAGATCTATAGAATCTATAGATAGGCCCGGAGCGAGAGCGAGATCTATAGAGAGGGGGGGGGAGGGGGCTCCCCGGGGCCGGGGCGCCTATAGAGAGTATAGGGGTGCATAAATGACCTGACCTCTCCGGTAGGCTGCCCTGGTAGGCTGCTCCAACTAGACTATATACAGCCCGGTAGGCTGATCCAACTAGATATTCCATTCTATAGCCGCCCCCCATAGTCTCATTCAGGCCTATCTCTATCTGGTCGAGCGCCCCGGTCGAGCCCTTCTGTCCTAAACCCCGAAACTCGTCCAACTAGACTATATATCTAGATTGGAGATTGGGCGATTGATTCCTATAAGATTGACAGTGCGATTGATTCCATTCTCCATTCAATATGCGGACGAGGGACGTAGGAGTAGGGCGACTTGACTTGCTCGCCCCCCCGTTACTCGATCACAGTCGTTCGATCGGGGATCCCACGAATCCATGGGGTCATGTTCATGTTCATGAAGTAGTAACATTCCACCCTTCCCATTCCACCTGGTGAACATGAAATGAATCCAGTCACACACCTACATCTTGGCCCTATCTATATATGGGAATCCGGTGATCATGCCGATAAGGAACATGAATCCCACGGAACCAGCCGGGGCCCCGGATAGAACTCCCTCCCCGGATAGAGGGATAGAGAGATAGAGATAAAACTCCCATACCAGAAGATTTCTATATACTATACGGATCTATCATGTACGGAATACAATACACTCCACCCATTCGATCAGCGCATAACTACAATCGAGCACCGCCCCTACCCTATATAGAGAGTCTAGATAGGGGGTTGAGCCATATCTATATACAGGGTGCCGACCCCGACTCTATATAGCTATAGAGAGACCCCCTTTCTGATCTAATGCAGATGGGCACTAAAGATTGCCTATAGATCCCATATAGAGTGCCGGGGGGGCGAGTGGTTCGCTACCGACTAGGCCCTCTATCTACTATAGGGGCCCGCCCACCCCATAGTAGATAGAGGGAATGACCTGTAGATAGAGTAGGCCGCTCACCCCTCTCCCTCCCCGAATATCAATTCAATATCAGATATAGATAGGGGGCTCCATAGAATAGAGGGGAGCCTCTCGATATCTTATCTTATCCCATATAGAGAGTATAGAGGCGGGTAGAGAAACTTATATCTATAGATAGAGAGATAGATAGATAGAGAGAGAGAGAGATAGAGATATAGAGAGATAGATAGATAGAGATATATATCTGAGAGAGAGATAGATAGAGAGATAGAGATATAGAGAGAGAGATAGATAGAGAGATAGAGATCTATATCTATAGATATATATCTCTCTATCTATATAGATATATACCCAACCGGTCCTATCCAGATATAGGGGCGCACGCTAGGCGGAGGGAGAGGGTCTCGTCTCGATCGATAGATCGAGGACAACTAGGCTATACTCTACAGTCAGGTCAGTCGGCCTCCTATCTAGAACTATAAGATAAGATCTATAGGGAGGGGGAGGAGCCATATAGAACAGATAGATATGGATATAGAGCGAGATATAGATATCTATATCTATATAGATTCCTCAACCCGTCCGTTTGTTTGGGGTATATATAGAGAGAATACAAATCTAGTTTGCCCCTCTGCTTCAAAGATATCTATAGGGCAGAATACAAATCGATATCAGAGCCGGGTATATATAGATGGAATACAGATATAGATCTCTGGATTCTATACGCCCTATCCCTATATATTGACCTGATCTGGCGAACATATATCTAGATCTCGCTATATCGGTTCTCTATGCCCGCCTATCCCCCCCCTCACCCTCCGGGGGCGGGCCCCTCCCCTCTCTATAGATCAGATCTGGCGGATATAGTTGATCGGGGGTAGTCATATCACGGATGTAGATGGGATCTATAGGTGATCAATGCCATATAGAGATAGGGAATGGTCCCTTCCCTAACCCATATAGATATATAGAGAGGGGAGGGGGTCGGTTCTCTGGGGCCCTATATATAGATATAGATAGAGTTCTATATGGGATAGGGCCCGGATCTCTATAGACTGGAAGGCCGGGGTGGCATCCATCTATATAGAGATCTAGATATGACTGATGGCTAGATCTATATATAGATAGGGGCAGATAAAAGAGAGTGGGCCGTGACCGAACACAAACCCTATCTATATAGGCACTGGACTGACGAGGTGCATCCGCTCTATACCCTATATAGATGGCCCTCTAGACTAGATAGTTCGGGGCGGTGGCCCTATCTATCTATATGGGGGCTAGATTAGATAGGCACTGTTCGTTCGCCATCAGATATGGAGAGGGGGAACCGGTTCATGGTTCATCCAGCACAGCTATGGATGATCGGACCAGATATATAGCCTTTAGCTACTCACTCGATCGACAGCTCTTCAAAGCGGCCCTCTCCCATATATGGATAGGCCGGCCCGGCCCTCTATATAGACTAGGCTCTTCAGACAGACTCTCTCTAGTCGGCCCCCTATCCCTATCTCTGCAGGTTCGAACCATAGATAGGGCGCCCAGCCTAGCCTAGCCCCCACCCCCACCTCTAGAATCGGGAATCGGGAGATCCAGCACAGCCATATAGATATTTCTAGGGGGAGTTTGGGATGGGCAGATAGGGGCCCGACGGCCTACCCATATATATAGAGATATGGGGGGCCTACTCTATATAGCTTAGCTTAGCTATGCCAACCAACACATAGATCTCATCTATATACGTGATATGACTACCCCCTATCTGGCATAGTTCCATAGCTCCCTAAGGGAGAAAGGGAGCTATGGAACTAACTAACCATTATGGCGAGGGGCGAGGAGAGATCCCCCGGCGATCTGTGCGGTGGAGCCCTATCTATAGATCTGGCATCGATCAAGCTACCCGCGTCCAGTCCGTGGCCGCATCCCCTCTCTCTATATCTAGAGTGCTCCCATCTATCCACCCACTATCTCATCTATAGTCACGACCCGCTCTCCCTTATCAGAAATAAATTCTAAGGGAATTCTGACCCTGATCCGCTACGATCAATCAATGGTGAACCGGTGGCTGGTTAGAGAGGAATGGTACCTCAATGGCCAAGTGAGTACCTATCGCTTCACCACTCTCCGCCCTACACCACTCTCCACCCTATAGAATAGAGAGAACTGGGCTCGCGGATGCCCATCTCTAACTATAGAACAGCTGTCTCCCGTCTCCAAACAAACGTTTCTATATGTGTGTGTTTATGCGCTCGGCCGACCGGATCTCTTCCTTCCATAGAAGAGCCAGAGAGATCTATAGGGGACCGAAACGACTATCGACGACTATCTATAGGACTGATCCGATGCACCATCGCCCGACCCGAATAGAGTTCAAGATGAACTCTCAACTCTCATTCATATACCGTAGTGATGGGTTGTGCCCGGGACCCCCTTTCTATCTGATCCCGCTTGCCGTAGCGTAGTGCCGGCCGCACGAGTCATAGCTTCGGAGAAAGTCCTTTTTGCTGATCCCTGACGACTATCCACAGTCCTTCGCTGATTGTATGATCACCACAGTCCTCCGCTGATTGCATGATCACCACAGTCCTCCGTTGATTGTATGGTCATAGAACTATTAACTCGAACGTAGCGCCCGCGAAGAAGGTATATATCTAGTTCGAAACGAATTGAATCCTCGACCCAACCGGCATTCCACTGATATGGGGCCCTCGACCTCCAGATAGATCTCTCTATAGGGGCGGGGGAGTGCCCATATCGTCATAGGGGGCCCTCACCCTCCAGATAGATCAGATCAGATCAGATAAGATAGTTCAGGAGGGGGTGGGTAGGGTAGGGGCGCCATATCTATGACCTGAACCTCTCTATCTCTCTCTATATCTCTCTCTCCCTCGGCGTCCTATCTGTATATAGAGTCGGGTATTCCATTCTATTCGATCGATGCGCTTACCGATTAGTCCGATGTCGGGTACTCGCGTCAACTTGTATCTCCCGAATCTCCGGGCCAACTCTCCAATCTCGCTGGAAGGAATCCTTTACCCTACCGGTTGCCCGTTCGTGAGCCATTGGGTGGGGTGGCCCGAACTGTCGAGGGCCCCTATCGAAATGCCCTATCGAACCTATCGAAATGCCCTATCGAAATGCCCTATCAAGATGAATTAAATAGGGCATGGCATTTCGATAGGTTCGATAGGTTCCTATCTTATCTTCTGACCCGGCCCCGCACCTACCTGGTGAGATCTTCTCCTATACTGAGATATGAGAGAGATATGATATGGGTAGGTCAGGTCTACAGTAGGCATTGAACCTACCAAATCAAGGGGGGACATCTCTCTATCTATCTCTCGATCTGTATTCTATATGAAACCCATTGATCTGGGTTTGATCTATCTATCTATCTATCTATCTATCCCTCTAGATATGGGAGAGAGGGGCACCCTCCCCGCCTCATATCAATCTTCTCTCTGCCCTCTATCTGGCAGATGGAGATATAGGCTTCTCTCCACCTAGATCTAGCATCCTCTCATTCTATATGCCCTCTAGATTGATCTGGCAAACTACTATAAGATAAGATCTATAGGGAGGGGTGGGGGCACCAACTCTCTCTATGGCGCCCCGGCCAGCGGAGCATAGCATATAGAGAGGAGAGAGTCCCCCGCCAACTCCCAACTCGATATAGAACTAGTTCTATCGGCCACCTCTACTATCAGGCATAGGCCCCCGATGGGAGTAGCGGGTGAGATGCTCCCTATCTACATGACCCGATCTATATCTATATAGGGGCGGGTGAGATGCCCCTACCCCTATTATTAAGGCATAGGATAGGCCCCCTATAGAGATATGGGTTCTCTCGGCCGGCCTGCCGGGGGAAGAGAGCAGCCCCTCTATCTATATGGATATGGGTTCTCTCGGCCGGGTGCTGCTCGGCTGCTAGCTTGGCCCTATATAGAGATCTGGCCGCCCCTCCCCCGAGGCATAGGCCGGCTGATAGGGGGGGGATCGGATTGCCTCTATATAGAATGTCCGGAGTCCCGTCGAATATCAATCATCTTATCACTCGATATCGTCATAGGGGGGGCCCCTATAGAATCTATATATCTCCCCTATCTATATATGGCACTACCAAACCTATAGATGTAGATGAATGGATGAGGAGCATGCCCCCACCCCATATATTCTATATATCAGTTCGGTTCGGTCGAGAGCCTGACGATTCGCGAGTTGACGAGGGTGGGTCGACAGGGAAGGATCGGATCCTCGATTGATTGCCGGATGCTGGAGGCTGCTCGACCGCCTGGAGCCTATCTAATCTGAACTATGGGGAGCTACCGCTACCAGATCTATATTCTATTGGGTGGGGCGGGGCGGGGGGCTGGGCCGGCGGGAATGATTCTATTATAGACGTGATATCAGTCATCAGTCGTATCTATCATGCGCCATATAGATATAGAATAGAGAGGAGAGTCTAATCTATATATGGCCCCGCCCCCAGATGATAAAATAGAATAGGGGCACTATGGATAGGATAGGGCTATCGGTTGAATCCCTCGACCCCAATCCCATCAGTGGGCCCCAATCCCATCTAGAGATCTGGGCGCGATAGAAAGGGACCTCCAACGGGCCGATGGTCGAGCCGGGCATAGCATATAGTCCCGTCGGCACCCGGGCAGTCCACTATATAGCTATAGTCTCTATATGGCTCTATACAGCTCTCTATCTATATCTATATGGCAACGGGAGAGCAGAGGAGAGGAACTCGACCGAGAGGAGGGGAGGGACCGGCTCAACCCCCCTCCCCTCCCCTAGATGGGATATGGGCGCTCCCTCGCCCCTGAACTCTATCTCTATCTGGGGAGGGCCCCTATCCCCTATCCCCCTATCCATAGTGAGGGGAGGGGCAGATAGAGAAATATATAGATATCTGATGGATTGTAAGTCGTATCACTTTTATCGAGTAACGATGGGATGGATATCCATCTGATCGGATTGGTACCCTATCTCTCTATGGCCCACCCCAGACTAGAGAGATGGGTAGGTGGGACTAGAATCTACGACTAGCCCTATGCCAGATAGAGATAGATAGGAAAGGGCATATAGAATAGAGTTCTTCATCACAGACCGGCTCCCCTCCCGTTCGCAGACAGACGGCACACTCCCCATGAATGGAATGGTTGGCATATATAGATAGGGGTTGGGATCGAGGGGAGCCCCAGAGAGGAGAGATATATAGGCAGGCATCACAAACCCGAGGGCGACTATCTAGAGTCGGCCAGCCAATCATCCCTAGCTTTGTTTGTATTACATATGTAATATAATACAAGAGTATATAGCTATGTTTCCCAACCGATCAATCACACCAGATCCGACATAGATATATATCTCCGAACCATGTATGATGGGGCCCCTATCTAGATGATATGACGAAGCCCCTCTCCTCTCTATTCTATCTTATCTCGGCTCCCAGATCTATATAGAGGGCTCGACTGATCAATGGTATTCACGGATCAGTACCCCCCCAATCCAATCCCATATATCTAGAGGGGGCAGCCGATCCCAATCCCATATATCTAGAGGGGGTAACCAATCGGGTAACATAACTCTAGGGGATCTAGACTATATGGGAGGTGGGAGAAATATTAAAGTTGAAAACACATGATGCTTGTGGTGGGATAATATACAACAATTTAGGGGGAAGGGAAAGGAAAGGAAAGAAAAGGAAAGGAGAAAATAAAATTGTGGCTTAAGATGTGAAAGTATATGAGGACAAAATTTTGTTCGTCAGATTACTGATTTAATAAAATATGAATATTAAATCTAAATTTTAGAGTCATTTACTATGATAATATGAAATAGAAATATAAATGCTAAATGTTTTAAAGATGTAACTGTGTAAATAAATAAGAGAGATATGACACTTATTTGATTTACGTTTATCCTGAAGCATATCTAAACTTTTGCAATTGATGAACAACCTGGCAGAGTGTCAGAAATGCTCGATATTAATTCTAGAGCCTGTGGACAAAGCTAGACATGTGCACCTAGGTTGGGGCGAGGGCACCTAGGTCTGACCCCTTCTGGGAACTTGTGACTATGTAGAGGGTCAAAATCTGATTTTTTCTATGTCGCTAGGGTTTTGCTATCACTTTCTTTTGATTGCCTGATATTTGCATTTGGATTACCGCAGTACATGTAACCTGTAACAAAAACCCTAGCTACCTATGTAAGCTCACAAACACATCAAATTGGAATGAAAAATGTAACATGTGAAGTCAGACTGACCCCGATGGTCATTTGAAGGATGAACTTATGACCGAGCGCTGCATTACATTCTAGAATCCATGTAGTTTTGTGTGTTTGTGTGTGAAATAATTAATAGTTTTTTAATAGATTGATTTGTTTCTTTGTTTAAATAGCGTGAAAGAATTTTTTGAATAATGATGCATTAGGAGTGTCAATTGGTTTTATAGTACCCTGAGAGGGATCATAGGGTGATCCCGACTGTATGTCCCCTCTTTCAGCGAAAGGGTGAGGGGTGCAGATAACAAGCACTAATCTAAAAGTAGAGGTGAAACGACATAATAGTGAACAAGATGTAGTATAGAAGATTTGGCAAGATTACACGTATGTTGATTAGTATATGTGCCAGAGTTAACTATAGTATGTTTTAATGTGGATAATACTATGGTATGAAAAATTCTAAGCCGAATGGCACAAACGAGAAAGAAAACGGAGAAACGAAGCTCAAGATATGAGTGAAACCATGTCCTATGTATGTAAATAGTAACTATGGTAAATGTAAAATTGGAAAAATGTTATATATAGTAATAGGAAAAGGTGAATAGTAAATTCATTTTTACCATGGTTGAGTGAGAATTGGAGCTCTAAGCTTGTGAGGGTGCCACGTGTCAGGGAAACGAGGTTGACTAGGTTCGAGAGAGTAGTGGCAACCTAAATTCACAGACGATCGATGAGCTAGCGAGTAATGATATTCTTGGAAAATGTGGTGAAATGGGACCGAATTTTTTGATTTTTTACAAAATTAAATTTTTTGAATTTTTGTGTGTTTTTGACCTGGGTGGGAGTGTCAAAGGTGTTGACATCCTTTGGGACACCAGCGCCTCATTCCAGGCATCGGGGACTTGTTTCTAGGTGCCCCCGACCTACTCTTGGGTGTTGACAACCCAGGAAGGGGCTTTGATAGTGCACTGTGAAATATTAGTGTTTTGAGTAATTTTTTTACTATGATTAGCTGATATTGAATATGTATGAGGTACTAATGAAACATTTATGTTGGTGTGTGTGTTGCACATAGAGATATACACTCGAGAGAGTTTCATGGGGGTCGACATTTGAGTACATTATTGACCTTGGGGTTATGTGATGCTGAGTGGGACATACTAGACCGTGCCGACATGCGACACATAATAATATTGGGGAAGGTTCCCCATAATATTTCTTTAGTGACTGCATTGTGTGAGAGGTGGTGTGTTGATACCTATTGTTGATGTGTAATCATAACACCCCTGATTGTTTACAACTCGATAGATTGAAAGTATCAGTGTGATTGCATAACATGGAGATTTTCCCAAAGTGTGGGACGTTGTGATCGAGAAATCTCTCCGGATGAAGGATGGTTCTTATTTCTCTATTTTTATACACACAATCAAATTGTAGAGTATCTATCCTAAAATATACTCTAACTTGCCAATGAGACAAGGTTGGAAGGATTACAAGAAATTAAACGTAATCTACAGGAGGTGATGCACTAAAAGGAATGTTGGAAACCTCCTTTACATGGAGATGAAAACCAATAAGTTTGAAGGGGATTAATACACACCACAAGTCAACCAATTGCTATGAATTCATTTACCATTAAACACAAACCATTAAATATGCAACACAATTTAACATGCACAACTAACCAAAATTGTAAAGAGAGATTAAGAGAATACAATGAACACAAAAGAGGGTTGAATTTCATCCACAAACATGTATTATTGCTCCACAAATTTGATATAGTACATTACAATGGCCAATAGGCACATATTTTTCATTACAATGTTCAATAGGAAGGTTTGAACTCCAAAAATTCACTTACAGACAAGATAAGAAGGGAGGGTGCAAAGAAACATTATCCAACCTTTTTAAATGAGCCCCTCCTTATAATATATAGGAAGAATGAGAGAAAGAGAGAGAAGGAATTCAAAATATTTCTTCAACCACCCTAAAATGCATTAAAAACACTTGCAACAATGATGGATGCCACTACAAGACCCATGCCTCCATGTACTTTGCCTTGTTGGAGAATAAAGGAATCCCAGACCTCATCATTTTGGTAGGTGAGAAATCTTGAAACACCCTCTAAAATGGTGAACTGAATTTCTTCATTTTTAAATACTTAGTCTCACTAAAATTAAGAAAACTAGTCATAATTGTGTATAGGACACTAAGGGATTTCCAAAAAGTCTAATTTTGTGTAAATCTGAGCTTCCAGTCAAAATTTATGGCCATTTGAAGATGAGGGTGCCATACTACAATAAATGCAAGTGGTTATCTCTGTTCTTTGGACTCCGAAATGCATCACAACCTCCGAAATCCAAAATTTTAGAATTTTGAAATTTAGAACTTCGGGCTTTTCCATTTCAGAGGCCGTGTTACTGTTCATCCACTTGAGTTTGTGAAACCTACGAAACTCTGAAACCCCAAAGTCTGAAATTCAAACTTCGGGTTTTGGACTTCAAGTTATGACTTTTGTGAATTGGGGGTTCAGGGTTCCGAAATGCCAAAGCCCCAAAGTCCAAAATTCAAACTTCGAGTTTCAGACCTGTACGTTTTAAGGGGTTTGGGTTTTAGGGTTTCAGGGATTTTGGGTTTTGGGGTTTTAGGACTTTGGGGTTTTAGGACTTTGGGACTTGATTATCCACTTGGCATATAAAACCTCCAAAATTCTAAAAGCCCGAAGTTTGAATTTCAGACTTCGGGTTTTGGAATTTGGGTTTGGGACCTTTCCCCACACGGCACTATTCATTGTTTAACCCGCTTGACAACTCCAAATTCCTGAATGTCCGAAGTCTGAATTTCAGACTTCAGAATTCAGAATTTTTGAATTCGCCATTTCAGAATTCTCTATCCCGAAAATCCAAAGTTCCTGCGTCATTTACCCCGAAATGGGAGTTGACCCTGAAAACCACTTGAGTGTTTTTAGACTTTGGACTTTCAGGATTTCAAGGTTTTGGCTCATTTTTTTGTTTTGCACAGCGAGAAATTTGATTTTCTCAATCTCTGAAGTCTGAAAATTTCAGACTTCAAGCCTTTCTACTTTGCGAATTTCTTAGACCTTTCTACACTGCCAAACCCTCATGCCTTTGGCGCAACAAGTCATTATTGACTTGACCCCCACCCCCTGTGATCATTTTGTGTCATTATCTCACTGATCTAAGCCCTTTACTTGCCCATGCGAGCTCCCATGGATAGATCGATCCTTCTATTTTCTCTTTGTAAGGTCATGTTTGGCCAATTTTGCCTGATGGGAAAAATTGGACATCATGTATAATTTTTGGTTGCCTACTGGGGAGATGAAAGAGACCTTAGAGGATGTATATTGTATATTGCGACTATCAGTTATGGGCGAGAGAGTAAAAGTGATCGCTATAATGGATTCTTGGAGGCAAATGAGGGCAACTAGATGATACTTTACTGGCACACAAGTACAGATAGAGACCCATATTAGTCTAGATTCCATAGTGAGATTAGTTGCTCTGTGATTGTGAAAGTTCATTACAATGGTTATTTCTTCATTAGTGGTAGTAGAGGGTGGTAGAGTGGGTATATTGTATAAGATGCATGTAATTTTTCAATGCATAGAGAAGTATGGGATGATATTTGGATGGGCGTGATGTGTTCTATCCCATTTGTATAAGGATTTATATAGATTCAAACAGTACCATGGGGGTGGACTAGGAGCCACCACATTGTTACATGTATGGGCATATGAGCATATTGCTATATTAAGGCCACTTAGTGGGCCACGTGCTGATTGGGTGAGACATGATATATTTGTTGCGAGGTGGGTAGGTGCTTGGAGAATAAGACTAGAAACGACCACCTATAGGTTGATGCTTGATTGAATAGGACCAAGGGCCATCATATGGAGGCCATATAGGGAGTATAGTGGATCACTAGAGGATGTAATAGAGTTGTAGTGCATTCAACACACCACGTGATTAGAGGACTGATTCCCAGGAGTGGGAGAGTTATTTTAGGTAGAGTAATTATTGAGGCAGTTCGGTATGGCTCAGGATGTTCCCCGAGATCTGTATGTATGGGTGAGAGATAATACAGTGCCGAGACGACCAAGAACAAGGCCAGGTATGACAGGGGCACAACTAGTGTACCTGGGTCCAAATGAGGTAGATGCGGCCATAGAGCCGATACAGGTGGATGATGTTGGGTGTACCCAAGCCTATAGTGAACAGTGGCAGAAAATAGATGGGTGATATTGTTTCCAGTTGTCGTAGATATAGTGGGTGGACCACTGGTTGGAGGAGTAGAGGGGCAGACACATGCCCCTTATGGAGATGGAATAATAGCTACACTAGCTAAGCGTAAGTATTGTTTGTTAGTATTTATTGATTGCTACTTAGCTATATGTGTGTAATAACTAATGTAGTATTAGATGGTTGTAGGTGATGCTTATTGGTCATTGATTGTTGATTCCTCGATCTGCATGCTCACGTAGAATGTACCTCCAGATGTACTCATAGGAGGTGGCATGCTAAAGCAATTGGATGCGATCGTAGGCGAGCATGCCCATTTTTTTGAGCTAGTGGCTATAACGAAAACCACATGTATTGTACTATTGAGCGAGCGTGATGAGGCTCACACGAAGACTGAGCAAGCGAAATAGGATATGGGAGGAGGATCCCTAGCTTAGGATATATTTGTGAATATGTGGAGCTATAGGGCCGATTCGTAGAGTAGTTAGCCAAGGTGGCCTTACTACAGAGGTAGGTGGAGAAATATAGAGGCCATAACTAGTGACATAGATTGAGTAGTTAATCATCTGGTTCTAGGGTTGTCGTGATTTTTTATAACGATAATGAGGATGATATATGATGTATATATATATATATATATATATATATATATATATATATATATATATATATATATGGATCATTGGTATCATTGTGTTGTGTTGATGTGCATTGATGTAGGATGTGATGATTTTGGCTTGTAATGTGCTTTGTGATATGTATGGTGTAAATGATGGTTTTGATGAAAAATGGATGATGATGTTAGATAGAAATAAATAAGTAATGATTGAAAATAGGATTATGCATTTAAATGAGCATGAAGTATAGAATGTGTGATGAATAGTAATAAATGTATGTGATGTGTGTAATGAATAATAACAATGGGAATGCGATGATATTTTATAATAGAAGATTGATTCCTTGCTAGTTGTAGGATGAAAACGATGTATGTAATTGCACGTGAGTATGATGAAGAGGGGGGAGAATAGTGATGCCCCCAGTGTATGTGTAGGAAAATGAGGTTCATTTATATAATAGCCCTCAAAAATAAAGAATGAACCATAGAACAAGAGTGCATCATCGGGAAATGGTTTGAAAGTGTAATGCTATAAAGATAGAATGTGAAGCACATAACATGAAGAATGAGTGAGTTTTTTGTTGTAGATCCCTCAAAATTCATGTAAGAACACGAATACATCATCGGGTAATGAGGTGATCATATAGAAATCACCTACCAAAGGTGGAGAGGCATACAAGGGATGGTGGTAGTATGTGAAACAGTGGAAAAATGAGTGTAAGATCCAAACTGAATGTCAGATGAAATGGTGCCAATGATAGGAGATGTAGTGGTAGGAAGCAAAAATGCTAACGGCTTAGGAAACCAATAGAAAGAAATAACATTATGAGGTGGGTGAGATGATGCCAGGATAGATGAGATATGTGGAGGACGTGGATGGATAATGATATTAGGAGGTGGAAAAATGATGACCTTAGAGGTAGGTAGAGAAGAAAAGTGAATAGAAGTGGAAGCACGCTTATGCCGAATTGGAGAAAGAGATATCTCATGAGAGCAAGAGCCAAAGGAAATGATACCCTTTTCTTCTAATAGTTGTAACTTGGCATGAAGGGAACAATAGTCATTGTCATGGTGGCCATTGATGTAGTTGAAATTGCAATAAGGGTGATTATGCTGGCGATGTAAGTGATGAGGAGGAGGATGTTGATTAGAGGGAAATATAATTAAGTGCTTATCAAGTAAAGCACACAAAACATCATGAGCCTCAACAATGTGCGAGAAATGTAATGGATCCTAAATGGGAGATGGAGAAGACTTAGGTGGATACTGACGTGGTGGAGGAGATGGATGATATTTATGCGGTGGATGGGATGGAACACACTTGTGAGGTGGCAGAGATGGAGACCTTTGAGGACACTTAATAGATGGAAGAGTAGAAGACGATGAAACAATAGAAGGAATGGAAGGGGGTTCTATAACATGTGCAACAATTAAATATTTTTCTAGATCAATGAATTTATAGCATAAAATCATAAATGATTCACATGTATCATATTATAATATCTCTTTTAATGCAAGAATCAAGCCAGGAAAAAAGATAAATTTTTTTCAAGATCAACGAGATGAAATAATAATTGATGCATGCAAAAATTGAAACATAAAATTTAATTTAGAATGGGTTATTTTTTTACTTGATGTAAACTAGGTAAGCGATCATGTGTAACTCTAAGACCATTGTTAAGTATTAAGTTTCTAAGAAAAACATCTTCCATTTCACAATATGTACTAATAGATCCAAAGGAAAATGAGTATACCATTGAAGAGCATCATCAAAAAGACTATGACAAAAATATTTTAGTAACAGTCAATCATTAGAGTAAGAAGCCATAACCAAAGGATAATGCTTAAGATGAAAATAAGGTTTTCCAGTGCCATTAAAACATGAAAAGGTAGGCATGATAAAATACTTAGGAAAATATGAATTGTGCATTTTCTTGGGAATACGATTTCCATGAAGAGAGTTATTGTCAATGGAAGAATAGTAGGTTTTGATTTCGAGAGTAAGAGATTGAACTTTAGATTGCAAATGGCCAACAACATGCATGAGTGATAAAATATCATGTGAAGGATTTGTAGAAGAAGTGAGAGGCACATGAACAGGTTGAAGTTTTCCATTGTGAGTGATCATGGGAATGTGAGAAGAAGAAGTGGAAGATGAAGGCTCTATGGGAATGCTCGATGTAGGTGTAGAAGAAATAAGAGGAGGTGTAAGAAATGTGGAATAGGAGGAGAGGAACATGGAATATTGACAGAAATGTTAGAATTAGAATTAGAAGAAATGATAAGAGGTTGTAGACACAAAATCATGCACTTTGGGTAATTATTTAGTTCCGGTCTCATACTACTGTTCATATGGTTCTTAAGTGAAAAAGAGTACTAATCAACCCATGTATTTGACCATCTTGCTTTGTTTTCTGTTGCTACTCTTGATCTTGCATACATATTTTCCCAGTCTGTACTGTTATGCTGTGTTTTCCCTATTTCTGACTGGGGTGCCCCAGGTGCCCGGGTCCCCTTTGGGTGCCCTAATCCTCTTTACACTTTCCTCTCAAATTTTTAGGCACTTTCTAGCCATTTGATCTTCTTATATTTTTGGTTGTTGGCCTTTTTCAAGGTTAATTACGAAATTAAAGCAAGAGATCCATATAAATATAAAGTTATGTGACCATAATAAGATACCAAACACTAAGCACTAGTTATCTCTACCTAAGGTTACATCCATCAAAGACATTTATAACTACATTTGCATCCATATAGCTCCATAAAAAATCACGCAAGGATTGTTTATCTACATCACACTTCATGGGAGGGGATTCTATTATTTCCATGCACACATTTATTACATTCTACATCTAGTTATTTTCTCATTACTTCACAAAGTGTGACTGACATAAGAGTAACCTAGGGCACAATATTAACACACACACACACACACACACACACACACACACACACACACACACACACACACACACACACACACACACACACACACACACACACACACACACACACACACACCTAGAACTACATTGGGTATGAGATGTAGTGCAATGCTCAGCGATAAGTCCATCAATTTGGTATCTGAGGACAGTCCAAACCCTTGCTATGCATTTTTATTTTTTAGGGTTTTGATGCATTGGTCTGGGGTTTTGTAGGTGATTCTTCATTACAGGTTTACTAGTGCTTCAACGATCATACAATGAATTCACACAACAATAAATGAACACATGAGAATACTCAAGGAATCTCAGAGGAGGTATTCTATCCATTTCCACAAACCAGGGTGCCTAGATCTCAGACTAGGGCTCCCACGGGTGCCCCTATCCCTCTCCAGGTGCCCCAGTCCATTCAAATAGATCATATATGTAATTTATCTTGTTTATGTGCAAAGGTTTCCTCCTCCTCTTCATATGTTATCCACTGTGACACAATCCCACAGAATCATCGAATTAACTAAATCCTTCTTAACCCTATTTGCATATTAGGGATTTCACATTTCATTGCTTAGATTGATTGGGTTGTATTTCAATATTTTATTGTTTTATTTATTCATCTATTTACTGATCCTATAACATTATATTACTCTATAATATTCACATTTTAGTTAATCAAAGGTGAACTAGTAGGAGTGGTAAAATCATCATGAATTCAATTGGAAACAACCTCAGAAGTGGTAGAAAGAGGATTGGAAAATTCACATTTAGAAGTCTTAAGAGAAGTAACATCCTCACTAACATTTTCATGATCAGAAATATAATTGACATCACTATCAGATAGATTTCCACATGCAAGTAATTCATCAAGAGATTCATCAATATATAGAGAAGGGGAGGATAAATATCATAAGATGCAACTTTGCAATCATTGGAAACATTTTCAGAAATAGAAGAAACATGAGATATATTTTTACATTCATCTTGACTATTGTTAGAAACATTATCATGCATATGTACATTTTTAACATTGGAAGTAACATCATTTGCATCTATAGTGGCACAATCAAGACCAATAATATAATCTATAATAGCATCATCATGTGCTATAATGGAGATAGAAGAAGGTGGAGAAACCTCAGTGACTATAGAAGAACAAGGAAAACATGAAGTAAAGTTTTGGTCATGCAAAACTATACTCACGCTAGAGTTACAAAAACTAGTGGGAATAATGTTTCATGATTAAGAAGTTATCTTTTAACTTCATCATAAAATCGAGCATTGCGATAACGGGCATTAAGTTCAGCCTCAACAACATCATCAACAATAAGATTCACACTAACATGATGCATAACTTGCCTAGGAGAGGAGGAACTATTTTTAGAGATGAGGGTTTTGGGGATCCTAGGGCAAGGAGTTCGATGTCGTGTTTACCAAATGATTTAGTAAAATATGAATATTAAATCTAATTTCAGAGTCACTTACTATGATAAAATACAAAAAAAATACAAATGCTAAATGTTCTAAAGATGTAACCGTGTAAACAAATAGGAGAGATAAGGAACTTATTTGATTTACGCTTATCCTGAAGCATAGCAAAACTAGACCAACTTATGAACATGATGGGTAGAGTGTCATAAATGCTTGATATTAATTCTGGAGCCTATAAAAAGAGCTGGAAATGGGCACCTAGGCTAGGGTGAGGGTGCTTGAGACCCCTTCTGGGTGTCTGTGACTACGTAGAGGGTTGGAATCTGATTTTTCCTATGTCATTAGGGTTTTGCTATCACTTCCTATTAATCACCTGATATTCACACTTAGATCACCGAGGTACATGTAACCTATAACACAAACCCTAGATACCTATGTAAGCTCACAAAAACATAAATTTGGAATGAAAAATGCAATATGTGAATTTGGATTGACCTCGGTAGTCATTCAAAGGATGAACTTATGACCGCGCGCTATACTACATTGCATAATCCATGTAGTTTTGTGTTCTTATGTGTGAAATAATGTCATTAGTTGCCATCACACCAAATACGCCAAGATAGTGGGCTATATCTAGATAAAATTCAAATGTGTGGGATGGAATTTAGAACTTCCCCTTCCTATACAATGTATGCAGAGTAATCAACCCAAAAATGTAGTCTTGTTAATAATATGTAGATATGCTTTCCCTTTAGAATTGTCGGCCCCTATAATGGTATGTATTATGTGTATATATAGGGATCTCTTGTTTGAATTTCGACACTAGTGACATGAAATTCTGACTAAGACCTCAAGATAGGAATAAGAAATCTAAAAAAGATGACAAAAAATGTAAAAAATGTGAACAAGAACAAAGAGGACAGAAGCGCCCATGGTGGAAAGGAGTGCATGGACGCTAGTGTCTAGATTGGGCACGGGTATCCTGGCATAACTGATGACAAATGTGAGAAGAATGACATACATGGATCCATGTGACTTGACTAGAACTGGGCACAAAAGTGACACATGTGAGAGATAAATACAATAGAAACAACCAAAGAAAGCAGATGGACTAGGGAGTGCGTCACCAGTGAATAATTTTCTTACTTAAGATCCATGCATATAACAACATACTTGGTGGTATAGTAAAAAAGTAATATGTACATGATTTTGTGTCTACAATTACCAGTAAGAATTATTTAAATAATTCCATGACAATATAGGAGTATTCATAACAAAAATTGAGATTAAAAATCGTGATAAACCTAGATGAAGATGGGGAGAAAACAATTGTGAGGTTTTTAAATGGATTACGGTTTTAGCTGCAAGATGAACCAACTCTAAAAATAAAATATACACTATAGATGAAGCATATAACAATGCTTTGAGTGATGAGGAGAAGATAAATTTAGGAAAGAGGTAGTTGGTGAGAAAAATGGATGACAATATTTTATTTAGAGGAAAGGAAAGCACTTATAAAACTACAAAAATAAGAATTTGAGGAGGTTAAAGGAGTGGGACATAAATTGACAGAAAAAGGCTAGTTTACAGAAATGGGAAGGGGGTAGTCAACATTTGATCATTGGAGGTCACTAAAGTGATAAAATTGTGGGGACCTCACAAATCCAATGTTTTCCCTCAAATTTCTAGAACCAAAAATAGAGTAGTGATGGTACGAGGGGAGCCACAAATTGAAGAAGTTGAAGTTGAAATGGAAGTAAAGTTGATGCTTCAAATAACCTTGGTAATATGGAGTAGAGAAGTAACCTATTGTTACTGGAGAAGGAAGAGTTTCTTCAAGGCCAAATGTAGATTCCAAGGCTAGGTATGCAAATTTATAATTGATAGTGACTCTTCAGATAATCTAGTAAGTATGAAAATGGTTTTAAAATCACATTTTACTTACACTCCCAAATCTAGACCTTACAAAATTTCATGGTAAACAAAGGGGCACAATGTGTTTGTTAACAAATCACGTGTAGTTACATTTAAAATTAGACCATATGAGGACCAAGTAATGTGTAATGCAATCCCTATGGTTGTTTTCCTTTGTTGGTTGGAAGTCATTGTTAATATGGTAAGAATGTGCCCATAGTGGTAATGAAATATTTGAAGTAAAAAAGGCAATGTGATAAAACTTCCTTATCTATCTGCACAATGGGCCGTATTTTTATAAAAAAAGAGGGTAATGGAAAAGTTTGTTTTCTGTTGTACCCATTGGAGGAAAATATGCTAGGAAAACAAGAAATTCCTCTAATAATTTAAGAGATGTTGGTGGAGTCTTCATATGTGAAACCAATAAATTACTAGTAGGATTACCTTATTGAAGAGGCATTCCTCATCAAATTGAATTGGTTGTAGGTGCTAAATTTTCTAACCAAGATGCTTATAGGTTGACTCCTTTAAAAAATGAGGAAATGAGAAAAAATTTACGAATTTGTTAGAGAAGGTAAGAAAAAGTATGAATTCATGTATGGTTTTCTTTTTGATAAATTGAGGTTGTGTGGATTTTAGGGATATAAATAAAATCATGACAAAGTATAGGCACCAACTTCCTAGGGAGGATGACATATTAGATTCTTTAGAAGGTTCAAATATTTACTCCAAGATTTATCTTCGGAGTCGATACCACCAAATTTGGATTTCTGAAGGAGTTGAGTGGAAGACTGTTGGACCTTTGTCATGAGTCAAATATGTTGTCATTGATGTCAAGCAGAATCAGATGATGTCAAGTAACATTGATGGAAAAAGGAGTGAATTTAGTCAAGTGAGCAAGATGTAAGATGAAGGTTGATTGGTAGTTTAAGCTCACTGAGGCTTCATGAAAATCAAAGATAAGTTCTAAGGGAATTAATATATTTTTGGCCAAGTTGCGGAGATGAAGGAAAATTCACCTAAGTCTAAAGAGATCCACTGAATACTTGGAGCATCTGCCAAAGTCAGTAGAAATCCATGGAGCACTAGAAGGAGCCGTAGAAGGAGAGTGAGTACCGTAGATAACGAGATGAAGCTGCAAAGCGAAATGGAGACAAAGGACGAGTCACAAAGTGAAATTGGTGAAGCTGTGAATGTGAAGGAAGGGTTTTGAAAGTATGAATGGTCTAAGGGTTAAACCATGAGAGTAAAGAAAATAAAAGGAGAAGCAGCGAAATTAAGGAAGTGGAAGGAAAAACCACGAATCAAAGGAAAAACCATGAAGAACTAGAGAATCCGTTAAAGATAGATGTCACCACGCTAGACTACAAAATCCACATGAAGAAAATATAGAATTATGGACATGGAACAATGTCGTAGAAATTTAGAAAGCAAGAAGGAATGTTTTGAGACATTGTACAAGTTGCGTGAAACATAGACGAGCAATAGATAAATACAAAGCCGCCAAACAAAGAGAAGTGTCAGGATACAAAGAAAAAGTTAGAGGATCTGAGGATAACCACAAATTAATGAGATATGGACTGAAAGAGGTCGAAGGAAATCAAATTGTGTCAAGTAAAGACAAGTGAAAGATTGTCAGATGATTTCAGCTAGATGTAAGACTTGAGCTCTACAAAGCACGCTGAAATCTACTGTTCCAGCTGCTAGCATTTAATTCTTGTTGACTTCATGCAAATGCAGTTACATTCTTCATGATATCTTGAGTTTCAAGGTAAAATAAAATATGTAGAAGGAAAGGACTTGCTCATTTTGGTCACTTCGCAAATATGGAAAATCTATTTTTGGGAAATGACTAATAAATTTCTCTTGCAGAATGCATTGAAGATAGTGTAATCAAGCCAATTATAGTTGGAACTAAATCTGGTATGAGCTTCATTTATTTAATGAGTTGAATTTCCAGATGACCAAGTAGGAAAGTGCATGCCACACAATTCAAAGTGAAAAATTGGTTCGGTTGTGTATATACAATTTTAAATGAGTCATAGAGTTGTATCTCAATGAAGAAAAGAGTGATTAGAGCTAAGTAAGAGTTACAAAAGAGATAGATGATGAAATCAAGCTAAGAAAGAGCTACATGAAGAAAGAGAAGAGAAGATCAATGATGCATTGACTTATCAAATGATAAGAGCATCCAGGTGGCAGATTGTTTGAGAAAAGGGGATAGAATCAGATTGTATGACTAGAAGAGTGTGAAAGAACACATAACGATCTAGGAAAGTAATCATAACTCATTGTGAAAGCATTTTCTATAAATATATGATCAAAATATGAATAAGAACCAAGTCGAAGTTGTAGCTTGCTTGTAGGTAGGTACCTGCAGAAGAAATATATTGTGATGTGTAATATTCACTAGATTCCTTTTTTGTGTATAATATCAGTAGAGGTTTAGGGGTTGGTGCTCCTTGTAGGGTCAGCACCTTACCAAGAAAATATTGTAAGATGTGTTATATTATTATGAGTCATTTCTTTATGCAGTATAGGCAATGATTGTTTGGTGGGTTTTTCTCCCGAAAAGGTTTCCCACAGCAAATATTTGTGGTCATTGTTATTGTGTATGATGTCTGTTTGATTATTTTTTCATAATTCAAAACCGTATACCATTAAAGGGTTTAAAAGAAAAAAATTTAATCTACATTGATTCACTCCCCCTGCTTAGTGTTTGTGATCTCCAACAATGGTATCAGAGTGAAGTCCTTAAAGTAGAAGCTTAACATCTTTAAGGATATCCTCCTATCATAAGCATGACAACAAACCAGACACAAGGTTGGTTGTCTCTATCTAGATCACCTTTCTTCACTAGAATAAATTATGAATTTTGGAGAATAAGGATGAAGACATATTTTATGTCACTTAGATTTGATATATGGGAATGCATTGAAAGAGGATACACTCTTCCTACCACACTGATCAATTATTCCGCAGATAAGGTAGAATATGAATGCAAATCAAGAGCAATGAATGACATTCTATGTGGCCTGACTGAAACAGAATTTGTAAAAGTGATGTACTGCACAAAAAAAAGGAAATATGGACCAAACTATAGAATATCTATAAAGGAGATGAAAAAGTTAATATGGAAAAGTTACAGACCTACATAGCTCAGTTTGAGAATCTGAAAATGAAAGACGATGATAGTATAACCTCCTACATGTAAAGAATAAATGAAGTGATTAATATGATCATGGGCCTAGGAGATACACTAGAAGAGTCATTGTTAGTCCAAAATGAGATTGAGATCCCTGACCAACAAGTATGATGTGAGAGCTTCATCCATTGAGGAAGCCAAAAATATGAATACTCTCACGATGGATGAAATTCAAAGCACCCTGTCAGCATATGAGATGAGGACCATTGAATCTAAGACTACTAAGAAAGAAGTGGCCTTCAAGGTCAAGAAAGAAACTCAGTCCGCACAAGAAAAAGAAGAAGAGTCAGCTTCAAGAGATGGGTTGGATGATGAAAATATTGAAGCAATGTTCGTCAAAAATTTGAAAAGAGGCTCAGGTAATTATAAAGGAAAACTTCCCTTTAAATTTTTTTCATGCGGGAAAGTAGGTCATTTTGCTGCAAAGTGTCTAAAAAAGAAAAAAGATAATCATTCAAAACATGAAGAAGATAATCATAAATATAATAAGAAAGAGACTGGTCATTTACAGAAAAATAACAAGAAGAGCTTCTTCAAAAATAAAAGAAACTTTTACTCAAAGGAAGAATCAAGTGAATCTGAATCAGATAATCATGGTATTTCTAAGAATGAGAATGATGAGGACCAATCAGAATGCTTTTTTATGGCCATGGATGAAAATGAAGAAAGTAAATCCAAAGGAAAGTATGCAGTTGATGATGAATAATTTGAGGAAGAAGAAGTTGAGGTAAATCTGGAAGTAGAGCTAGTATGTGTTCTTGAAGAATTGAGTCTGTGTAGAAGAAAGAATCAGAAACTAAGATGCATGCTAAAATATTATGAAGAAAAAATCCATGTATTTGAACAAAGTAAGTCTCAAAGAGAAGAAGAATATGTTAATGAACTTAAGGAAATTGAGACATAGATGGAGAATATTTCACAGTCTCACAAGTCCAAAGAATAAGAATGTACAAAAATGAACTCTGAGACGGAACAACTGAAATCCCAGATGGAACAACTAACCAACGAGCTAAAAATGTATGAAAAGATAGAGAAGATCTCAAATGTGCTAGCTGACATGCTCAATAGTCAAAGAGACACGACTGATAAATATGGAATTGGATTCAAAGGAGAAAATAAAGAAAAGGAGCCAGCAAAGAGTAAAATAAACAAGTCCATGGAAAATATAAGTACCTCATGTGCTGCAAATGGAGGATTCAAAAAATCTACAAGAAGAACTACTATACGCATGATCACATATACTATGAAGTATACACATTCTTTTTATGGTTACTATTTTTCATGTAATCAGTTTGGACATAAAGCCGCCAAGTGTAAGAAATTGTCTAGAGGCTATAGGAGAAACTTTGGCCCATCTTACACTAGATTGAGCTATAAAAATGTCAACTATCATTATCAGAAGAAGATTCATGTAGTTTCAATAAACAAACAAGAGACACCTAAACAAAATAAGTGGATATATGTTCCAAAGAAAGATGATAACAAGAGAAAAAAGTCATGTTCAATAGTGCAGATCACATTTCATGTAAAAAATGAGGATAAAATTTGGTACTTAGATAGTGGATGCTCAAGCCATATGACATGTGATAAAAGTAAGTTCATTACTTTATCAAACAATGCATAAAGTTCTGTAAGATTTGGTGATAACAACTCAACAAACATAGTTGGAAAAGGAACATCAAGTTTAGACAATGGAAAGACTATCACTGAAAATGTTTAATATGTTGAAGGTATTAAACATAATCTGCTGAGTGTGAGACAAATGTGTAAAAGGGGATATAATTTGATATTCCATGTCAAAGGTTGTGATATCATAAATTTCAAAACAATAAAGAAAGTTGCAAATGCCAAGCAGACAAAGAAAAACATGTATGTTCTGAATGAGATAAATAAAGAAAAATGCTTCATTAGCAAGACTGATAAAAATTGGCTGTGGCACATGAGATAGGTACATGAAAGTTTTGAAAATCTAGTCAAATTGAGTGTAAAAGGGTGTGTAAGACATATTCCTGAAATTTTGAAACCTGCAGATACACTATGTAAGGCTTTTTTACATGGCAAACAAACTAGGAGGCCATTCAAATCAAAGGAATACTCTACAACCAAACCACTGGAGTTGATTCATACAGACCTCTACATACCCACCAGAACCAAAGGTATAAATGATGAGTCATAATTTATGCTTCTAGTAGATGATTATACTAGGATGCCATGGGTGGCATGTTTGAAACAAAAATAAGAAGCCTTAGACAAATTTAATAAATTCAAGGCATTGGTGGAGGATGAGAAAAATAAGAAAATCAAATTTCTAAGATTAGATAGAGGTGGAGAATTCAGGTCAAATGATTTTGATGAATTCTGTGAAGAAAATGGAATCAGGAGACACTTTTCAGCCACAAGAACACCTCAGAAAAATAGGGTTGTTGAAAGAAAAAACATGACTATACAGCAGATGGCAAGGACAATGCTAAATGAATCAAAACTTTCAGACATTTATTGAAGTGAATTTGTTTACACCGTTGTCTATCTTTTAAATAGAGCTCAGCTGAGAATAAATAGTGTCAAGACTCCTTTTGAACTGTGGAAGAAGAGAGCGACCAATGTGAAGCACATAAGATTTTTTGGGAGAAAATTCTACATAAAAAGAGATGAAGACAACTTAGGAAAATGTTGACTCTAGGTGTGATGAAGGGATATTCCTTGGCTACTCAGTGATCAACAAGGCCTATAGGTGCTATAATAAACGGTTGCAAAATGTTTTTGAAAGCACAATTGTAAAGGTGGATGAGACTCAACACACCAAAACCAACACTCAACACAATGGTGGCCATGAAGAACAAAAAGATGATGAATAATTGGAAAGTCTGCATGAAGAAGCATATGAGGAAAAAGAAAGGCCAAACACTAAGGCACCCTCTAGGCAAGTTAGAAAGGACCATCCCACAAATCAGATAATTGGAAATAAGGATGGAGGCATTCTCACAAGAAGAAAGCTTAGAGAGAAAAATAACCATGAAGATATAGTGCTCCTGTCAATGATAAAACCCAAGAATGTTGTAGAAGCAAGAAAGGATCAACATTGGGTAGACGTCATGAATGAAGAGTTGGATCAAATTGAAAATAATGAGACAAGGGAATTGGTACCCAGACCGCATGACAATAATGTAATTGGTACCAAATGGGTATTCAGGAATAAGATGAATGAGAAAGGAAAAGTGTCAAGGAACAAGGATAGGCTAGTATGAAAATGTTACATGCAAATGGAAGGAATTGAATTTGATGAGACATTTACACATGTGGCAAGAATGGAAGCAATAAGACTAATCCTGGCTTACGTGACATAAAAAAAATATCATAGTGTTCTATATGGATGTGAAATCAACATTCTTGAATGGTTTATTGAATGAAGAGGTATACATTGAACAATCTGATGGATTTTTAATAACTGAATATTCCCATAGCTTGGTATAGTAGATTGAATTCATACCTCATTGAGAAAGGATTCAAAAAAGGTGTTGCAGATAGCAATCTATACACTAAGGAAGAAGGTGTACATCTGATCATTGTAATAGTGTATGTAGATGACATCAAATTTGGTGGAGACCATGAAAATATGACGTATGAGTTTGCTAACATGATGAAAGAATAATTTGAGATGTCAATGCTAGGTGATCTGTCATTCTTTCTGGGTTTGCAGATCAGTCAAACAGATCAAGCTATTTTTATATCCCAAACCAAGTATGTCAAGGATATGTTTAAAAGATTCAAAATGGAAGAATGTAGACCAATTGGGAAACCAATGGAAGTAGGATGCAAGATGAGCAGAGATGATAACTCTTCAAAAGTAGAAAAAACTTTGTATAGATCCATGATAGGTAGTCTACTTTACTCCACCGCATCAAGACCAACTATCATGCAAGTGGTAGGCCTTGTTGGAATATTTCAAGAAGATCCAAGGGAAACACACCTCAAGGTTGTCAATAGAATTCTGAGATATCTCATGGGCACAATTGAGTATGGTCTATGGTACTCCAAAAGAAGTGATTTCAACATCAAAGCATATACAAATGCAAATTGGGCTGGATGTGTTGATGACAGAAAATCCCCGTTTTGAGTTCACGAAAAAATGATCGGATAACCCCTACGAAATTTTCGAAGTGGATTTTGCATTATGGCCTCTTTTAAAGAAAATCAGGTTTTTGGGTGTTACCAACAGCTTGACATAAGTTTTAACATGCTTTATGTCTTATGTCTTCCGAAACCTGAAACCCGCCTCATATTGTGAAAATCGGGTTTTCGGACATCCAACGCATCGGAACATACCTAAGTTAAAACATGCTTTATGTCGACTGTCTTCCGAAACCTGAAACCCGCCTTGTATTGAGAAAATTGGGTTTTCGGACCCCCAAAGCATCGGAACATCCATAATCTAAAACATGTTTTATGCCCCATGTGTTCTGATTCCCGAAGTCCGCTTAATCCTTTGTATCAGGTTTTCGGGGCTATGTAGCATCTAAGCACCTCATGCTTTATGCATCATGTTTTCTGAAACCCGAAACCCGAATTGCACTAAGTCCCCTCGTGTCGGGTTTTCGGACCTCCCAAACATGCTAACATGGCATTCATGCCAAGTGGTCGGTGAGTTGGCACGTGCCGAGCTGAAGTGTATTAATTACCAATTTTCTTATAAATACGCGGATTTCCACGTCATTCTTACCATTCGTATTTTTAATTTTGTGGAATTTTTGTGCGTGCTCTTCCATTTTCAAAACCTGAAAACTCACCTTGCTCGATTGGATCGTCTGTTTTCAATCTTACATTTCTTGAATTGAAGGTATTTTTCTTTCCCTTCTTTATTCTTGGTTTTTATGGATCGATTGAGCGTATTTTATTCCCAATTTCTTGCCGGGTGTTGAAGGTTTTCTTTCCTTCTTCTTTCTGTGTTGCTTTGGAAAGGGTTTTAGGTTTTTAGGGTTTATCTCTTCTGAACCATCACTTGGTTCTATTCTCTTGAAGTTTTCAATTATATGCATGATGCATGAATAACAAAAGGAGATTGTATATTTGGAATTCAAAGAAAAAACCCTGTTTTTGCTTCTCGGATTTTGAAGATTGTTTTGCAGAGTCAAAGGTCCGAAGTATATTGGAAGTTTGAAGTGTCGGGGTTCCTCAAAGTTCCGATATCAAAAGTGAGTGTCGGGCTTCTTCCCGTTTTCGTCATTGACAGTGAGTTCCGGGTATCTCCGAGTTTCCTTCATCAAAAGCAAGTGTCGGGCTTTCCTCAAAGTTCCGACATATCAAACTTGTCGGGTTCTCAGGGTTTTCTGACATCCTCCTCAGCGTGTCGGAATTTTCTATTCTTCCGGCGTATTCAGTCAATCAGGATTTTCAATGTGGACAACATCTCTTAAGTTTCAAGCCTTTCTCCCTCTAACATTCTTCATGTCAGAACCTGGTCCATCTTAGGAGAAGGCCAAGAAGTCTAGTAGGATGAAGTACAAATTCAAGAGGCTAGCATCTCCATCATATATTGATTGCAATTATGATATCAGGGACACTGAACTTGGAAATATAGATATGGATGACTTCTGGAATAGGGTGAAGAGTTCCTCTCAAACCCCATGGATGACAGCTTTAGCTAACAGTGGCTTGCCCCTTGCAGCAGGCTTTCCCGTGTCCGCCCAATGTCCAGAATTTGTTTTGGCTTGTGCATCTAGTTATGACTCGGCTTCTCGTTCCGTGAAGAGCCAGGCTGGTGAGGTAGTGATCAGGCTAGATGGAGCATATTTTGATGATCTTCTAAAACTACCTAATTTCGAAGAGTATGGGGACCTGAACATCAAGTCGGCTCAGAAGGCCTGGGATAGTAATCAGGAAGACTGCATTAAGGATGTCAACAAGAAGTTCCTGGTCAAGGCTAAACCAGCAGTATCTAGATTTCCAAGGACTATCCCCAGATGTGATTTCATACAAGAAATCAATGATATTATCACCCTGCTGAGCCGGGTTTTTGGCTTGCCTGAATCAAATGTATTTCATGGATGGATGTATCAGTTTATGGTCACCATCAAGAAGAATCAGCAAGGGATTGACTGGGGGACCCTTATCAGCAATGAAATTGATTCTCAGATGATGACGGTCTTATCGACTGGAAAGTTTTATATGTTTTCATATGTGGCTTACGCAGCAGCCGGGATGAGGAACTATCCCGGGCTGGATACTAAGGGAAGCAGAACGACAAACCCAGTTTATAAATATTTCCCTCAAATAACAAAGAAGGGGTCCAAAGAACATTTTAGAAGGGTAAATGATGCCTTCTTCTACGAGAATATCTGTCGGCTGAACCCAGGGTTAAGAAAGACAAGAGTCTCAGACGAGGCTTGGACTGAAGTATCCAAATGGGGGTGTATCTTCTTGCAATTCAAGAAGTTTACATATCTTCGAACAGTCATGTACTCGGGAGAGCCTTTCCGTCTGCCTCGCTATCCAGGGGATAGATTGATATTGATAGAATTGGTCAGACAGCTGTTGGATTTTCACAAATTCCAACAAAGCAAGCATAAGGCAGCTGTATCCTTCCCAATTTCTATCGGAAGATATACTTGCTCGACAGTAGCAAAGGCCAAAAATGTTGAATGCGAACTTCAGGAAAAATTAAAGAAGCATATGAAGTCTCGGGATGGTTTTGACATCCGAGGAGTGCTTAGAGCCTATGGAGCCCAACATCTGCACAGGCCTGACATTGAGGATATATGGGTTGATCTGCGTAACGAAGTTGCAGTTCGCAGAAAAGATAATAGTAGGTTGACTATTGATGAGATTCAGACACTGGAGCTTTCTGATTTGCCAGATGGCACGACTGACAATGAAAGTGTGTTGGATATTTCCTATGATGGGCTTAATGAGGATCAATACGTTTTCCCACCTATTGATTGGTCAGCCAGCGAAAAAGCCTCTATTACAGATAGGTCGGCTCTCATTCTTGCTCGCACCAAAAAATGGCTCTCCTCTTGGGGAATGAATTTTAAAGATGACAAGTTTCCAAAGTTGGCTGCTTCGGAGGTGGGGCCCTCCAAAAAGGAAAAGGACAGAAAGTCTTCTAAGGCGCCTATAAAGGTCAAGATTGTCAAAAAGAGGAAAGAAAGAGAAATCTCTTCAATTGTCTCTCCTGTAGAAACGGTGAATGTGCCAGAATCACCAACACCACCAGAAATAGGAGAAATTAATTTGGAAGAAGGAGGAAGCCAGCTCTTGACTTCATCATTTGTTGATTATCAAACTGAAGAAACTTTGTCTCTTGCATCCAGGCTTTGGAAACTGAATCTGTGCCTCCCCCTCAACAACCACTCCAACCTCCTCATTCCCCATCCACTTCTTCAGGTATGGCCGGTATTTTCTCTGGACTCTCACCCCTCTCTGCTGGAACCCAAGTGATCACCAGCACGCCCCAACCTGTACCTCTCTTTGTTGCATCTACTACCACATTGGCTACTGTTCCCCCTCCAATAGTAGAATCTTCTCCCCTTGAGAGTAGAATACCAGTTACTACAACATTGGAAATTTCCTCTGATACGCCACAATGGCTACTCGAGCAAACTCCGAGGAAGAGGAAAGTGATTGTACCCCTACCAGCCTTTGATTTCAGCTCACTCAAGGCTTCTACTGCGAAATCAGCCAAGAAACCCAAAACAGTTTCAAGGGTTTTGGTAGATGCTTCAGGAGATAAGTTCGCAGAGATTGCCACTCCCTCAGCTGACAAAACTAGAGAGGATATAACAGCTGCTGATTATCAGGTAACCAGGGTGGCTCTAGGGAAAGTAACAGCAGAAGGGGCGCAACAAGATGCAAAGGATTCCATAGACGTCCTGTGCCAAAAGTTGAAAGAAACAAAGGACATCAGAGATGAACTTAAGAGAAAAGTGGAGCAGTTGACAGAGGTTTTGCTTAAATTCTCAAAACCCCTTGAATCCATACCACCTTCTTCTGTTCCTACCGGATTCGATTTCTCATCAGTGCCTGCAATTGAGAAGATTGCTAAACAAGGAAGGGTGGTTGATGAATGGGTCCAAAGGTTGCTCCAACAGGGGAAGGAAGTAATACAAAGCGTTGTGAAAGTTCATCAATCTTTGGGAGACATTCAGAAAGATGGAGAAAAGATGGATGAGGAGATTTCTCAAGAAATTGGACAGCTTGATTTGACTTATGAAGCTCTCCAAGTGTTAAAGCAAATACCAGCACATCTCTTGGTCGAAGAAGGTATTCTCCCTCATACGGATAAGCATTTCCAGCTGACCAAGGCCATCAGATTTAGGGTGAAGATTCTCAACGAAGCCTGCGCTAAGTTGAGAGAATCAAGGGATAAACTGATTGATGGGAAAAGTGATTTAGAAGAAGAGTTGCTGAAGATTTGTTCAAAGGTGTCAGTAGGAAATTCAGGTGTACTATCAGCGGATGATCTCTTCAAACAATTCCAAGAGTCTGTTCAGCATGAATCAATGCTCGGATTTGATCTTGAAAAGATGGACCGGTTGGTAAAGATTGAGCATTCTTTGGAGGCCTTAAGAAAACTCAGCAAAGGATTGAAAAAGCTTCCCGGCACTGCCAGCGATGTTCATGAAACTTGCGAAATTTGGAATGATCATTCCACTGCACCTGATGAGAATGAAATGCAAGGCATAATTCGAAAGTTCCAGGAATTTCAGAGCAAACAGTCTCAGCAGGAGGAAGAAAAAGAGGAAGGAGCAAAAGATGATGATTCAGATTAATGTCCCAACGTCCCATGTCATTTCTATTTTTAAATTGACATGTCTTTTTTATTTCCGTTTTGTCATATTTTTGATTCATACTTTGACTTTATCTCCTGCGTGAGAATCATGCAAAACTAAACTCTAGTTAACATGCTACTTTTTAGGATCTGCCCTATTTTATCTCTAGTTCCTTTTGTTATAAATAAGGGATGCCTGTGCATTCAAAAGGGTCGAGATTTTTTGGAATATTTAGGGGCTATTGGAAAGGAGAAAAACTTTGTGTTTTCATTCAATCATTTTGAAGAATAGGAATTGATATCGTTTTCGACAGACTTTGTGTTGTGGAATATATCTTACTTAAGACAGTGTTCTTATGTTCATGATCTTAAGCTATTCTTTGCATAGCATCTTAGTGTTTCTGATTATTTCGGACATTATATTTGTGATCTAAAACTCGTATGATTATTTCGTGCTCTGCGTTTACTCGAAAGAAAATACGTTTCTCCCATTTCTTTTCTATTGTGCTTCTTTCATTGTAACAGTTTCTAATCCAGTTCATTTAAGAAAGAAATACCCTTGAATCTGTGAATGTGGATTTCGGGATTTCATTCCAACCCCCAATGGTTAGATTAGTGTGAATACTGTATATATTGTTTACCGTGTTTTAGATTAGCAATAAACAGGCAGCCTCACCTGTCTTTGAGGAGGGATTTAATCCCATGTACTGTGGTTGAACCTCATATTTTGGTTTGACAAAATATCCAACCAACAGTTTTTGGCAACTCCGCTGGGGAATACGGATCTATAGTATAAAACTTATCCTCTCGGTGTTTGGCGACTCCGTATTTGCCTTATTTTTCAACAAGATCTCCTTTCAGTTCAAGCTGGCCAGGAAGATCTTCACTCGGTCCCGCCAAGCTCAAGGTGAAATTGATCCACTCTTTGAGTTATTGCAACAACACAATTTCAGTCTTTCTCCCAATAGCATTGTCTCTAATCGAACTAGAAGTTCTTCACCTGTTCGGAGAAACCGGATCCCTGTGGAAGGGGAAGCATCTGCAACTTGTCGTGCACTACTCTTATCTGATACTTGGATCCCTATACGCACTCTTTTTAGAAGGATGGCAGTTCAACCTGTGCCTTGGGGTGCAGTTATTGGTCCTCTTTCCTTGACTCCTCCATTGAATGAGTTACCACGTGGATCTCGTAAAAATATTCCCAAGTTCAATGGAGATGGGAAGCAGCATCCTGACGAGCACATAGCATCTTTCTTTGTTGCATGCGGTGTTCTCGGAGTAGCCCACGAAGATGTCTCCTTCCGACTCTTCGTTGAAACGTTGCAGGGTGTAGCAGCCGAATGGTTTTATCACCTCCCAAATGCATGCATCCCAAACTGGGCTACCATGTGGACTAAGTTCGAAGCACGTTTCAAACCAGCCGAAGATTCTCATGCTTTGTTAGCTCAGCTCACTCATATGAAGAAGGAATCGCATGAACCTATGCGGGAATTCGTGGCAAAGTTCAACAAGCTGATCCAGAAGATTCCAGAAATAGCTGTACCTACTCTGGAAAACCAAAAATGCTTTTTCATCAATGCTCAACCTCCTGATATAAGCTTTTTATTAAGAAGGTCGGTTATCCCATATTTGGCTACTGCTCAGTCAACAGCTACTGAAATAGAAGATGATCTCATCTTGGCCGGAAGGATCAAGAAAGACATACCCAAACTCAAAAATCAAGGTTCTTCTCAAGGTAACACAGATCCTATGTTTCAAAAAATGGCTAATGATTTGATTGCTTTAAAGAAGAAAATGTCCCAGCAGGTGAACAATGTTCCATATCGGGATATACCTAGGCGGAATTTCAATAATAACAATGGTGCACCTGTCAGAGATAGGCCACGGTTAACTCCTGCTCAACCGAGACTAGCAATTGAAGCTCCTCCCGTCAATGCAGTAGTGGAAATACTTGATGAAGAAGATGAACCAGAAGAACAAGAATCTCACGAGGCTTTCGAAGCTTTAGGATATGCTGATGAGTCTTATGATGAGTCAGCTGGTGACTCCAGCATTGGGTATTTGGAATACGATGAAGATGAATGTGCGCCAGATGGTCAATCATTTGCTGTCTTCACTCGGTCCCAATCTCAGAATCCCAGAAAACCTCTTGAAAACACTAAGGAGAAGAATTTGGATCCTCCCATATCTATAGTTAAGAGGGGTACCCCTATTTCGGCGCAAACTGAAAGAGAGGTTACCAAAAAGGGAGCCTCTCCTTATTCTCCTTCTCCTAAGATCAGTGCCTCGGCACAAGCTCATGTAATTAGATCTGAGCCTACCATCATTCCTTCTTATACTGCTTTTGACATTATTGATCATGCAAAGAGAACCAAAATTCAAATGTTAGAGGCAGAATACCTTCAGTCGAATCCTGAATAGTTTGAAAAGCTGGCCAAGTTCATCAAGAGTAAAGCGGCTATTCCATCACCTTCAAAAGGTCTCCTTCCAAATCCTGTTCAAATTCCACCACAAAATAATCTGACCTCTGCTTCTTCCTCAGGAAAGATTGAACCATTTTATTTGTCTCTACTTATAAATGGGTTTAAACTCAGCAATTGCATCATCGACTCAGGGGCCTCTGATAATGTTATGCCCGCAAAAGTGGCCCATGCCCTTGGACTTACTTTGACTAAGTCATATGGACGGTGCTATTCTATGGAAACTAAACAAGTCCCTTTGATAGGTCAAATCAAAGATGCACAGTTTGCATTTGTTGCCTTTCCTGAGAAGAGAGTGAAAATGACTATTTTGGTTTCCGATATTCCTACAGCTTACGGTATCCTCTTGGGTAGAGGATTCTGTAAAGATGTCAGAGGAGAGATTAGTATGGATTGGATCAAAGCCAAGATCCCAGTCAAAGGGGTTCAACAGGTTCTTCATCTTGAACCGCAAGCAAAGTATTTGGTGACCAAATCAGATGATCTTAAGGCTCAGATTCTTTTCGAAGATGCTAGCTTTGGGAATTATTTCATGACTTCAGAGATATCAATTGTGGATGTTGAAGAAGAAGATCCCAATGCTATTTGGATGCTCAAATTTGATGGTAGCTGCTCAGCCTCTGGGTCAGGGGCTAGTGTTGTTCTCATATCTCCTAGCTCCGAGATTTTCCCATCAGCTTATAAGTTGTAATTTGATAATACTAACAACACGGCCGAATATGAAGCCCTGTTATTAGGATTAGAATTGGCTAGACAGAAGGGAATCAGGAATCTCAAGGTTCAGGGGGATGTGGAGCTGATTGTTAATCAGGTCAGGGGTATATATCAGGTAAAAAGTGATCGGTTGAGGCATTACAGGAACAAAGTTTGGGATAGTATAGAATGCTTTGATGCATTTTCTATTAAGACAGTTTTAAGAGATTATAATGACAAGGCTGATTCTTTGGCCGTGTCTGCATCTCTTCTTCTTCCTCATCCTCAGTTCAAGCAAGACACATACTCTATCGAGATTGTGTACCATCCCAGTGTCCCAGATAATGCAACTCACTGGCAAGTGTTTAACGATGATCAACAGGTGTTGGCTTTCCTAGAAAAGGCTGACAATTTCAGTGAGTTATATTTTGAAGGTTCAGAATCAGCCTTCCGTGAAACTATTTCAGATCCATATCAGGAGGTTGATGGAGAATATATCCAGCTGAAAGGCAACAAGATACCAAAAGGTCTGGTTTCCCTGGAGGGTCTGTTCGACAAGCATGATCGCTTTATCCAAAACAAAAGGCAAGTTGAAGGAGCTTCTTCCTCTGAAGTAGATCAAATCAATCTAGGTTCGTCTGACCAACCTCGGATGGTGAATATTGGGAAATTTTGTTCTCCTGAAGAGAAGGTAAGATTCACTTCGCTTTTGAAGAAATACATCGATGTGTTGGCCTGGTCTTATGTAGATTTGAAATCTTTCAAGCCCAAAGATGTTCAGCACAGTATTCCTCTGAAGCCTGATGTGAAGCCGTATAGACAGAAGAAAAGACATTACAATCCGAAGATTTCAGGGACTATCCTGGTAGAAATTCAGAAGATGTTAGATGCTAGAATTATTTTCCCAATCCATCACTCCACTTGGATTGCTAACATTGTTCCTGTCAGGAAGAAGAATGGCGACATTCGGATTTGTGTTGACTTCCGGAACTTGAATCAGTCCTCGTTGAAGGATAACTATCCCTTGCCGATCATGGATCAGGTATTACAAACTGTTACTGGATCGGAAATGCTATCCATGCTCGACGGATTCTCAGGGTATAATCAAGTCGAGGTAACCATAGAGTATCAACACAAGACAGCCTTCACGACCCCATGGGGTACCTTTGCTTACAGGAGGATGCCATTCGGCTTGATCAACGCCGGAGCTACTTTTCAGAGAGCTATGGACCTGGCATTCAGAGATCTGATGGGCAAGGTCATAGTCATGTATTTGGATGACTTGACCGTCTTTTCTAAAAAACGGAGTGATCATTATGATCATTTAGAACAAGTACTTCTGAGATGCAGACGTCATGGGATTTCACTGAATCCTAAGAAGTCCATGTTCGGGGTGACCAAAGGAAAGCTGCTGGGTCATATTGTGACTAAAGAAGGAACTAAAATTGACCCAGAGAGGGTAAAGGCTATTCAGATCCTTACCTTACCCACAAGTAAGACCGGAGTTCATTCTTTCTTCGAAAAGGTTAATTTCTTGAGAAGATTTGTACCTGATTTTGCTAACAAGACCAAGGATATCCTTGGAATGATGAAAGGAAAAGTCCCATTCAGATGGAGTGCAGAAGGGAAGCTTTCATTTGAAGAAATCAAAAGAGCAGTTGCTTGCGCTCCTATCTTGGTATGCCCAGACTTCAAGAAAGATTTCATCATGTATAGCTATGCCTCTGCTCACACAGTGTCAGCCATCCTGATGCAGGAAAATGGGGAAGGAATTGAAGCTCCCATCGCATTCATGAGCTGTCCGTTGAAGGAGCATGAATTGAAGATGTCACAGATTGAAAAAAATGCTTATGCGGTGGTGCGAGCAATGAAGCATTTCAGGTACTATGTGCTGAATTCCCATACTCGCGTTCTCGTTCCTGATACTGCTGTTAAATCCATTCTGACTCAACAAGAGCTGGGAAGTCAACGAGGTACCTAGATAGCTAAAGTTCAGGAGTACGACTTGGACATCAAACCTACCAAGTTGGTACGAGGAAGGGGCCTGTGCCAATTAATTGCAGAAAATCATGCCGAAGCAGAGTATGAAGAGACTCAAGATACCTCTTCAGAGCTGCCTATGGTGCTATTCGTGAGTACGACCGATGAATGGTACATGGACATTGCTTTCTTCCTAACTTATGGTGAATGCCCTTCAAATTTAAATCAAAAGGAGAAGAGGACCGTCAAGCTGAGATCTACAAAATACCTTTTGTGGAATAATGCAATATACAAGAGAGGTATAGATGGTGTTTTCCTGCGTTGTGTTGATAAATTACAACATGAAAAGTTATTATAATCCTTTCATAGCCTAGCATGCGGAGGAAATTTTTTGTCCTCTGTAACAGCATATAAGATCCTATGGGCTAGGTATTATTGGCCTACTCTTTTCCGGGATTCAGCAGAATGGGTGTCCAAGTGTGAGGCTTGTCAACATTTCATTGGTTGCCCCAAGCTAGCAGCTCTTCCTCTGAAGCCTGTGGTGATTGAAGAACCTTTTCGCCAATGGGGGATTGATTTCATCGAAACATTGAATCCTGCTTCCAGTGCGGGACATAATTATGTGTTGACTGCTACAGACTACTTTACCAAGTGGGTAGAAGCCACACCAATTAAGCAAGCAACTTCTGAAGCTGTTTGCAAGTTCCTTAAGGAAAATATAATTGTCAGATTCAGTGTACCTCATAAGATTGTAGTGGATAATGCTTCTAATTTCTCATCACATGAGTTAACTGAGTTTTGCTTGTAACATCCTCATTTTAGACAATAGAACAAGTCAATTTTTTTTTTTTGATAATTACATACTGGTTCTAAATACATAATTTAGAACTCACAATCCAAATAACCATTTATATAACAGACAACCATATGCAGCTGTAATGACTCGGAATACCCCCGATCTATTCATTCCATGACTCGGTAATCTACCGATCTATTCATGAGTAAAAAGAGTTAGTGTTTTTATTTAACACAACACTCTGGCGGTTCTCTTCCCTAATCTGGGATTCAGAATGCTCTGTCCAAGGAATCTAACTGAATAACTGTTACCATTATTCATCGGCATCTCATCCCTTAGACTAGGTGAATTAGGACAACGCAATCAGCAGCTTGCGATACTTTGGCCAAAGATTTGAAACATACTGTTCATGTCTCGTATTCCTTAACGGCATACTCGTCAATCTGGAATACGTCCTTCACCCCATTCATATGTTATATAGAATGTCTTATACTGACCACTGTCAGTCCTTCCTTTCACAACTGAATCACTCGGAGGCAGATTAACAAGGTGATAATGTTATATGGATGCCCACGAGGATTAGGGATATGATGACATACTGGTTCAACCTTGCAGTTCAACCAGTGTGTCATGATACCCCAAATCTCTGAGGCAGTCTTATAACATGACCACGTTCTTAATCGGTCCCAGGGTAACTCGTGCGAAATCAAGTGTAAATCTTAGCGATCAATGCAAAGGGTGTCGCCATAAGTCACCTGCATTGTTGTAACTTAGAGAAGATCTACCCAATAACAAGCGTTACGCACTTGAGTTTAAATTACTTTTAAAGACTTTTCCCTAAGGTTAGCCTTTCCAAATCCCTGGATTCTTTGTCTTAAGACGACCCTCCTCTAAAAGACTCATTACTGGTAGAAGTATTACGGTCACACTCTCATCAAGGAGTCATTAGAATAAACCTGATTCTAAAGCAACAGAATGGGACAATATCTCATAACCTATGCTTGAGATTGCCATCTGAACTCCATTGATTGCCTATCAGTTCTCTTAACTGAATTTATATCATACTTTTTAGTTTAAAGATATAAATGATTTAGAATCCAATTTACTATTGTCCTGTTATACTTAGGACTAGGGATTAGTAATTCAATCCAACTTGTTTAGCGTTCTCTTTCAGGCTCAATTTTAACCTATCTTCTAGAGAGACAATAATTAAATTACAATATTGATTTTGCTAGAACAAATTAGAACTACTAAATACTCATAAGAATTTAGTCTAATTACTTACAAGCTTTCATTGTCAATCGCAAAAGCATCCATATTATACAAAGATAACTATGCCCCTTCGTTACATAAACCGAAGAAGTTCATCTTTCAGAATAGAATACAACACATAAGTATCAAACACTTATTTTCATTCCTTTCGAAACTCATACAATTACATTTTATGCAACAACATGCTTGATATAATGCTAACGGAAAAGAAACATCTTTTCACATATAGTACATCTATAAAATCAAGCTGTAATTCTTTATAAATCAAATAAACTATCTGATCAGCCTGCCAGATCTGCATTGTTTTTACCTCTTACGGCAACCATCTGCAAAAATAGTCAACATGAGTCAGTTCAATGAACTGAGCATGATAAGCACTAACTTTTAAAACAATTGCAACCCATCAATTGTTTTCATTAAACACCCTGTTTAAATGAGATCTGATATTCACATAAGTAAACATAATCAGACTATGCCCTTGTAACACAAAATAATTACAAATATGTAACTCTATCATTGTTACAAATAGTCTTAATCACTTTCTAATATTTCATCAAATATTAAGAAACAAGGAACGAATGTACACAACAATCATTAAATCCAAATCACAACATTGGTCAGATTGTTTCATTCTCCAAAAAGGAAATATCATAACAATTCGGGATTCCACCAATATGTTACAAACAATTTCCCACAGCTAGTCAATTATCAATAATATTAAATAAAGGAAGAGAAAGAACCAAACCATTCATACTTCCTTTCACATAAGTTCATTACTGTACTGCCTTCACATATGAAAACATTCAACCAGTATAAAAATGAACAAGTTAGACAAGCCGCAAGCAAGATCACTGTTCTAAATCGCGAAAATAGAAACTCAGCAAAACTCCTGTACAGCAACTAACACATCAACAATTCATGTAACAACCTTAAGCCCAATGCTAGTTCCTTTTACACAGTAAGGCATTGACACAAGTTGAAAACAAGAACTACAAGCGTATCGCTAAAAACAACAACCTTATTGCATCAACAATCTAAGGTTTCCCAAAGGACTATGCTATGTTGCCCACACGGTATTTCCAAATCATGCACAGTCGAATCGGACAGATTAATTGGAATAGAACATAGCATACATATTCTTGCTCAGTCAAAATCGGACTGAAGTAAAAGAAAGGAATTCAGCCAACGATCCTTACCTTGCCGCATGCAAGTCTTGGAGTGATATTCGCGACTTACCCAACAAGGTCAGAACACGAAACGGTCATCCATACTCAAGGACCTCAAAAAGTAACAAAGACAGTCCAAGGTCAAGCTCAAAAAGAGACAGAAGTACTAGTTACCTTTCCAGAATTCCAATGATTCAAACGGAGGTATCAATTCAAGCAAATGCATAAGAATTCATACTGACATTCATCAACGAAGCATAACAATAATCAGACAACAAATTAATCTCTGCCAATCATTTTACACTAATTTGCACAGGTTGAAGACGTACATGTCCACCTAAGAATCTGTACCTCAAAATCCCAAAAACACGAAGGAATTCCAATCGCAATAACAAAATCGAAATACATGTTATTCCATTAAGTCGCCGGCACTTAAAATACCAACAACTTAACTTTAATTGGCTCAAAAATAAAATGAATCATTCAATCGACTCCTCAGAGTCGTCCAAGCCACAATAGTCTAAATCTATATAATCACAATGTAACTGTTAAAGGTTTTGCACTTATAACCACTGAACCCTACAGCAACATACTATGAAATTTGTTGATAAATACATATATGCCATTCATGGCTAACATTCAGAATGAAACAAGTGAAGCAAATCGAATACCCATTTCAAGCAAGAAAAGCAACTGAGCCGCTTCGAACTTTCGAACAGCTTCCACATAGAAATGAAAAAGCATACCCAGGAATTCTATACTGATTATTTATTACAAATAACCGGGGTCAGAAGGACTGTTCCTTTCTCTAAAGGACTTCCACGAAAGCAAACAACCAAAACACAAGGATGAATCAACATCCACAACAGTAGATAGTTTATATGTGATTCAATCAAGGACTCCACTGAGTCGTTATAAAAAAAACATAGATGTATTTACATTACACACAGTCCACAAGTAATCCCGCTAACACAATAATAAGGAAAACAACTTCCGCAGTAACAATATTATACAGAGTCAACATTAATCCCGTTTCCACAAAAACAAGGAAAACTCTTCTGCTGGGTCGCAAAGACTACGGTAACACAACAGTTGCCTGTTCCAAACTAAAAATTAGGAAGCAATGAAAACCCAAAAGGGTATTATTAAACACAGTCAACAAAGCCCACGACAGAGTTTCCAAAGAAGTGATAATACTGACAAATCTTACAGTATTCATCAAATCATTCCATACGGTTTCCATAACAAGAACAGCGACCACTAAACAAAAGCACACAGCAGTCTTATACTACACACAGGTATATTCTAAGGGCTCACGCCAAACAGGCCGAACACTCGAATCTTGTAAATAAATACCTCACATGCATAAGCCAGGAAGAATACACAAACAAATAGAGTCGAAGTTCGATTTCAACAAACACCCAACAAGAGGAAACTGAAAAAATCGAACCAGAAGAGATACAGTGCCAGAAATCAAACTAGATCTTATAGAAAATTCATCCAATCTTCACAAAACATTTGAACAGAGTTGTTTTAATGAAAGCACTTGAAAAACAGCAAGATATTTAAAGGTTAGGGCTTAGCATGCCTATATGTTGATCAAATTTCCGAAGCAGACCACAGGAAGAGCTCAAACTTCCTTTTCTTTTTCCATGATAAAGCGACCAACAAAATTTCGCTGTCTCCATCACATATATATCCTCCATGATAGAGAAAAGAGCCAGAGAAATTCATTCTTGCCATGCAACTCAAAGAGAACTGGTGCGAAGAACCAGTAAACCAGTAGAGCAAAAACCGAAAATCGCGATAAGCCAAACAAACCCACAAACTTCCCGTTTGCATGCCTTCCCGCGAGTTCCGTGCTCGCTTTCCAAGAAAATTAAATGCCATTAAACCAACTTTCCCGCTTAAACTCAACTTCCACCGACCGCCAGCTTTGGTGACAATCAATCCAAAACTCATGTTCATTTCCAAACTTAGCGACCTGCCACGTCCCCACCGTTTAGCCGTCGCCTAAATCTCCGCCATGACCTGTCCCTCATCCTTATCCCTTACATTTATTGCCATGGGAAACACCGCCCATGGTTCGCCACCCTTCATAGGCCCCTTCATAATCTCCTCCAAAGTTAGGTTAGTATCTTAGGTTAGAGTTTAGGGTAATGCCCACACTAACAATTTTACACAAAGATACTAACTTAGGATATTAACTAATAGCCTAGGTCTAGGTTAGACTAACAATAATCTAACCCCTAGGTCAGGTTTTAGTTTTAGGTTACTAACCCTTAATAATTCAGTTTGGTCCTCGTCCTGAAAACTCAGAAAGACCTGTAACATACCTTCTAGAACAGAGTTAGCTCCCGTTCTTATTGCAGAATTGTATGTCAACGAATTATTACCTGGTCTACAATCGAGACCTTCCAGATATACTTTGATATCGGGAACCGTTTCATTTCTCAAGATCAGCCTGAGTCATAATCCTGACTAGCTTAATAAATACTTCCATACCTTGCAACCTGTTCAAGGTCTGTGATATAATTTATCACATACAGATTTAAAGCATTACTTGGATCAATTCCACTGATCCAAGTCTAGATATTATAGAAGAATATCTCTATAATTCATCCCGTGATCAGATTAATATTCAGACACAAAATGAAATAAATAAAAGAGTCTATTCATATTTTGACTCAGTCAAGATCTGCAATCTGCAAGAAATTCAGTACATATCAAGCATGATTTCTGAATCGAGGAACACATCCTTTTACAAGAAATCACATATCAACACTTGAATGCTTAGGAGAAAGTAACAACAGTTCAGGGTGTTACATTGCTATGGATTCGGCATCACTCTGGCTCACTCATCTGATTATTATCCCCAGGGTAATGGGCAAGCTGAATCCAGCAACAAGAACCTGGTTACCATAATCAGGAAACTAGTGGATGAGAATCAGAGGACATGGCACAAAGCATTGTATGATGCGTTGTGGGCTGATCGGATCACTCCAAAGCGAGCCATAGGGATGTCTCCTTTCCAATTGCTATACGGGATTGATGCTGAAATTCCTATCTCAGTAGAATTGTCGGCCTTGCAGTTGGCAAAAGCGGTTGAAGATGTAGCTTTTCAGAATTCTATCGAGAAGAGGGTTATGTACCTAACCAGGCTAGAAGAAGAGCGAATCAAGGTGGTTGATCATATATCAGATCATCAGAGCAGGGTGAAGAAGATTTTTGATAAAAAATCAAAGCAGCGCAACTTCCAGATTGGAGACCTGGTGTTGCTTTGGGATAAAAGGAGAGAACAGAAAGGAATGCATGGAAAGTTTGATTCTTTATGGAAAGGACCTTTCAAGATCCACGAGTTGAATGGTGAAAATAGTTTCCTTCTATCATATCTAGATGGAGGGCTACTCCCTTTTCCTTTCAGTGGACAACATCTAAAGCTGTTCCACCATTAATGCAAGATGCTCTCTTGCATTGTACATATTTTGCTTTTGTTGTGTGTTTGCTTTTGGTTTTCTTTCTTTCTTTCTTCATTTTGTTTTGTTTTGGTTTTCTTCTTTTCTCCGTAGCCCAATGAATAAGACCAGAGATTCTGAGTTCTCTTCCTTTGGTATTACAAAGAAAGTCCCCAACTGGAGCCAGCTGTTATCCCCGTTTTGAGTTCACGACAAAACGATCGGATAACCACTATGAAATTTTCGAAGTTGATTTTGCATTATGGCCTCTTTTTAAGAAAATCAGGTTTTCGGGTTTTACCAACAGCTCGACATGATTTTTAACATGTTTTGTGTCGTCTGACTTCTGAAACCCGAAACCCGCCTTGTATTGAGAAAATCGGGTTTTCGGACCCCCGGCGCATCGGAACATCCATAATCCAAAACATGTTTTATGCCCCATGTTTTCTGATTCCCGAAGTCCGCTTAATCCTTTGTATCGGGTTTTCGGGGCTATGTAGCATCTAAGCACCTCATGCTTTATGCATCATGTTTTCCGAAACCCGAAACCCGAATTGCACTAAGTCCCCTCGTGTCGGGTTTTTGGACCTCCCAAACATGTTGACATGGCGTTCATGCCGAGTGGTCGGTGAGTTGGCACGTGCCGAGCTGAAGTGTATTAATTACCAATTTTCTTATAAATACGTGGATTTCCACGTCATTCTTACCATTCGTATTTTTAATTCGTGGAATTTTTGTGCGTGCTCTTCCATTTTCAAAACCCGAAAACTCACCTTGCTCGATTGGATCGTCTATTTTCGATCTTACATTTCTCGAATTGAAGGTATTTTTCTTTCCCTTCTTTATTCTTGGTTTTTATGGATCGATTGAGCGTATTTTATTCCCAATTTCTTTCCGGGTGTTGAAGGTTTTCTTTCCTTCTTCTTTCTGTGTTCCTTTGGAAAGGGTTTTAGGTTTTTAGGGTTTATCTCTTCTGAACTATCACTTGGTTCTATTCTCTTGAAGTTTTCAATTATATGCATGATGCATGAATAACAAAAGGAGATTGTATATTTGGAATTCAAAGAAAAACCCTGTTTTTGCTTCTCGGGTTTTGAAGATTGTTTTGCAGAGTCAAAGGCCCGAAGTATATTGGAAGTTTGAAGTGTCGGGGTTTCTCAAAGTTCTGACATCAAAAGCAAGTGCCGGGTATCTCCGAGTTCCCGTCATCAACGCAAGTGTCGGGCTTTGCCAAAGTTCCGACATATCAAACTTGTCGGGTTCTCAGGGTTTTCCGACATCCTCCTTAGCATGTCGGACTCTTCTATTCTTCCGGCATATTCAGTCGATCGGGATTTTCAGTGTGGATAACATCTCCTGAGTTTCAAGCCTTTCTCCCTCCAACATTCTTCATGTCGGACCCTGGTCCATCTCAGGAGAAGGCCGAGAAATCTAGCAAGATGAAGTACAAATTCAAGAAGCCAGAATCTCCATCATATATTGATTGCAATTATGATATCAGGGACACTGAACTTGGCAATATAGATATGGATGACTTCTGGAATAGGGTGAAGAGTTCCTCTCAAACCCCATGGATGACAGCTTTAGCTAACAGTGGCTTGCCCCTTACAGCAGGCTTTCCCGTGTCCACCCAATGTCCAGAATTTGTTTTGGCTTGTGCATCTAGTTATGACTCGGCTTCTCGTTCCGTGAAGAGCCAGGCTGGTGAGGTAGTGATTAGGCTAGATGGAGCATATTTTGATGATATTCTAAAACTACCTAATTTCGAAGAGTATGGGGACCTGAACATCAAGTCGGCTCAGAAGGCCTCGGATAGTAATCAGGAAGACTACATTAAGGATGTCAACAAGAAGCTCCTGGTCAAGGCTAAACTAGCAGTATCTAGATTTCCAAGGACTATCCCCAGATGTGATTTCATACAAGAAATCAATGATATTATCACCCTGCTGAGCTGGGTTTTTGGCTTGCCTGAATCAAATGTATTTCATGGATGGATGTATCAGTTTATGGTCACCATCAAGAAGAATCAGCAAGGGATTGACTGGGGGACCCTTATCAGCAATGAAATTGATTCTCAGATGACGACGGTCTTATCGACAGGAAAGTTTTATATTTTTTCATATGTGGCTTACGCAGCAGCCGGGATGAGGAACTATCCCGGGCTGGATACTAAGGGAAGCAGAAGGACAAACCCAGTTTATAAATATTTCCCTCAAATAACAAAGAAGGGGTCCAAAGAACATTTTAGAAGGGTAAATGATGCCTTCTTCTACGAGAATATCTGCCGGCTGAACCCAGGGTTAAGAAAGACAAGAGTCTCAGACGAGGCTTGGATTGAAGTATCCAAATGGGGGTGTATCTTCTTGTAATTCAAGAAGTTTACATATCTTCGAACAGTCATGTACTCGGGAGAGCCTTTCCGTCTACCTCGCTATCAAGGGGATAGATTGATATTGATAGAATTGGTCAGACGGCTATTGGATTTTCACAAATTCCAACAAAGCAAGCATAAGGCAGCTGTATCCTTCCCAATTTCTATCGGAAGATATACTTGCTCGACAGTAGCAAAGGCCAAAAATGTTGAATGCGAACTTCAGGACAAATTGAAAAAGCATATGAAGCCTCGAGATGGTTTTTGATATCCGAGGAGTGCTCAGAGCATATGGAACCCAGCATCTGCAATAGGCCAAACATAGAGGATATTTGGGTAGATCTGGGTAATGAGGCTGCTATTCACACAAAGGATAATAGCAGATTGACTATTGCTGAGATTCAAACACTGGAGCTTGCTGATTTACCAGAAGGTATGGGTGACAATGAAAGTGTTTTGGATCTTTCCTATGATGGACTAAAGGATGATCAATATGTTTTCCCACCTATTGATTGGTTAGCCAGCGAAAAAATCCTCTATTACAGATAGGGTCATCTCTAATCCTTGCTTACACTCAAAGCATGGCTCTCCTCTTGGGGAATGAATTTTAAAGATGATAAGTTTTCAAAGTTGGCTGCTTCAGAGGCGGGGCCCTCCAAAAAGGAAAAGGACAGAAAATCTTCTAGGGAGCCTATAAAGGTCAAGATTGTCAAAAAGAGAAAAGAAAGAGAAATCTCTTCAATTGTTTCTCTAGTAGAAACGGTGAATGTGCCAGAATCACCAACACCACCAGAAATAGGAGAAATTAATTTGGAGAGGAGGAAGCCAGCTTCTATCTTCACCATTTGCTGATTGCTCAACTGAAGAGACCCTTATCTCTTGCATCCAAGTCTTTGGAGTTTGGGATCTGTGCCTCTTTCCACACAACCACTCCTACCTCCTTATTCTCCAACAACTTCTTCAGTAATGGCCACTATTTTCTCTAGACTTTCACCCCTCTCTGCTGGTACCTCAAGTGATCACCAACACACCCCCTCCTGTGCCTCTTTTTATTGGATTTACTACCACGTTGGTAACTATTCCTCCACCACTAGTAGAATCTTCTCCCCTTGAGGGTATGATACTCTGCTTCTGCAACCATGGCAACTCCCTCTGATACGCCGCAATGGCTACTCGAGCAAACTCTGAGGAAGAGGAAGGTGATTGTGCCCCTACCAGCCTTTGATTTCAGCTCACTCAAGGCTCCTACTGCGAAATCAGCCAAAAAACCCAAAACAGTTTCAAGGGTTTTGGTGGATGATTCGGGAGATAAGTTCACATAGATTGCCACTCCCCTCAGTTGACAAAACTAGAGAGGATATAACAGCCTCTGATTATCAGGTAACCAGGGTGGCTCTAGGGAAAGTGACAGCAGAAGGGGCACAACAAGATGCACGGGATTCCATAAACGTGTTGTGCCAAAAGTTGAAAGAAACAAAGGGACAACAGAGATGAGCTCAAGGAAAAAGTGGAGCAGTTGACAAAGGTTTTGATTAAACTCTCGAAACCCCTTGAATCCATACCACCTTCTTCTGTTTCTTTTGGATTCGATTTCTCATCGGTGCCTACAATTGAAAAGATTGCTAAAAAAGGAAGGGGTGGTTGATGAATGGATCCAAAGGTTGCTCCAATGGGGAAAGGAAGTAATTCAAGACGTGGTGCAAGTTCATCAGTCCTTGGGAGACATTCAGAAGGATGGAGAAAATATGGATGAGGAGATTTCTCAAGAAATTAGACATCTTGATTTGACTTATGAAGCTCTCCAGGTGTTAAAGCAAATACCAGCACATCTCTTGGTAGAAGAAGGTATTCTCCCACATACAGATAAGCATTTCCAGCTGACCAAGGCCATCAGGTTCAGAATAAAGATTCTCAATGAAGCCTTCAGTAAGTTGAGAGAATCAAGGGATAAATTGATTGATGGGAAAAGTGATCTGGAAGAAGAATTGCTGAAGATTTGTCCAAAGGTGTCAGTTGGGAACTCAAGTATCCTATCAGCAGATGATCTCTTCAAGCAAATCCAAGAGTCTGTTCAGCATGAACCAATAAGAGAATTTGACCTTGAGATCATGGATCGGTTGGTAAGGGTTGAACATTCTTTGGGAGGCCTTAAGAAAGCTCAGGAAAGGATTGAAAAAGCATCCCGGCACTGCCAGCGATGTTCATGAAACCTGTGAAATTTGGAATGATCATTCCACTGCGCCTAATGAAAATGAAATGCAAGGCATAATTTGGAAGTTCCAGGAATTTCAGAGCAAACAGTCTCAGCTGGAGGAAGAAAAAGAGGAAGAAGCAAAGGATGATGATTCAGATTAAGTCTCAAACGTTTCATGTCATTTCAATCTTGAAATCGACCTGTCTTTTTCATTTCTGTTTCGTCACATTTTTGAATCATATTTTGACTTGATCTCCTGCGTGAGAATCAAGCAAAACAGAACTCTTGTTTAAAACGCTATTTTTTTAGGATCTGCCCTATTTTATCTCTACTTCTTTTGTTATAAATAAGGAATGCTTATGCATTCCAAATGGTTGAGATTTTTTGGAATATTTGGGGGCTATTGGAAAGAAGAAAAACTTTGTGTTTTCATTCAATCATTTTGAAGAATAGGAATCGATATTGTTTTACAGACTTTGTGTTGTGGAATATATCTTACTTAAGACAGTGTTCTTATGTTCATGATCTTAAGCTATTCTTTGCATAACATCTTAGTGTTTTTGATTATTTCGGACATTATATTTGTGATCTAAAACTCGTATGATTATTTCGTGCTCTGTGTTTACTCGAAAGAAAATACGTTTCTCCCATTTCCTTTCTATTGTGCTTCTTTCATTGTAACAGTTTCTAACCCAGTTCATTTAAGGAAGAAATACCTTTGAATCGGTGTGAATGTGGATTTCGGGATTCCATCCCAACCCCCAATGGTTAGATTAGTGTGAATACTGTATATATTGTTTACCGTGGTTTTAGATTAGCAATAAGCAGGGCAGCCTCACCTGTCTTTGAGGAGGGATTTAATCCCATATACTATGGTTGAACCTCATATTTTGGTTTGACAAAATATCCAACCAACAGGTTTGCATAAGATAGCTAGCCAAACCTCCACCCAAATGTCAATGCACTACCTTCTTTACACAACACCAGTGCATGCCCTCATCATTATATTGCTCATCTTGTCACTACACTTATCATGAATCAATTTATCCCTCACCCCATATTAATATGGTTACCATTGCCACTCGCTCCCAAAAAAGGCAAACAAAAGGAAAAACATAACCAGCCCATCTACCAATCCTGTGCCCTCAATATACCATTTTCACCTCAACCAAAAATCACCATTCGGGGACCCACATACCCTATTTTTGATGGGGTCACCCATCGTACAATGATTAAACAATTGCACCAATATTGCTCAAAATGTCTTTTTACTACCTTGTCCAAACCTCTGAATCTCATCGACAAGCCCTCATGGAGGTTCTAACGAGTCCATCAAGGTTTTACCTAACGACCCTACACTTATGACATCCATTATCAATCCTCACCATGTGGCCTCTCTCACTAATTCATCACCTTCCTCTACATCCACTACCACTAGTCAAGTATCGGCTCTTAGTTTCTCTGATGACAAGATAATACCTCTCCATTTATTATCTATTTTAAGACGTCAACCTTGTTGGAACCATTGAATCTGACCCACATAACTTTTGGTATAAGAATTTTGTTGAATACCTTTACCTTTCCATTCTTCCTCCAGATCTTACTCACAATAGACAATGAGCCTTTCTCAAAAGTGTCTCTCGCTATGTCATCATGGGTGGTCTTCTTTACAAATGTGGTTTTGATGGTATCCTCTTACAATGCCTTAAAATATTTGAAATCCCATATACCATCAAGGAAGTTCACAATGGAATTTATGGGGGTCACGTCAATGGTTTAGCTATCGCTAAACACATTATTCACCTGGGCTATTACTAGCCAACCCTAAACTGTGATTTTTGTGACTATGTCAAACATTGCTGTGAAGTGTCAGCAACATGCTAATCTTCATCACACCCATAGTCATGCCTTACAGGTCGCACGTGTGGGGGTCATAAAAATAAATCTCACATAGGTCTCAACATATTTCATAACATTTTTCCATCTGTAACTCCAATTGAAATTTTTTGAAACTCAAGAAATCACTTTGGGATTCTTGTCATATAGGCATATAGTTCTCTTATAAGTTCTTCTACTTTTGAAACATTTTCATAGTTGCTAACCATTTTATATTCTAGTTTGGAGTCTTGTGAGATATATCAATCCTCATTCTTCCCAATGTTATCAATGGATTATTAATACTACTAAATACTACACTAAATGGGTAGAAGCCATGCCTCTCATTTCTACAAAAGCTAAGAGAATATGTGAGTTTATCAATCATCACATCATTTGTCACTTTGGTGTTCCTCACCGAATCATCACTGATAATGGAAAACCATTCAAAAATAAAACCCTATGGAAACTTTGTGATGCCTTCAACATTCAACTTTGATTTTCTTCACCTTATTACCCTTAAACCAATGGCCTAGGCATAATCAACCAAAAAAAACCTTAAACAAAATTCTTATGAAAGTAGTTGATGATACTAGAAAGGATTGACATACAAACATTCCTTTTTCCTTATGGGCTTATCACACTAGTATTCATACCTCAATTGCTGCCACACCTTTCTCTTTGGTTTATGGTTATAGAGGTTGTTCTACCTCTTGAATTCCAATTCCATCTCTTTGTATCTCACTTAAAGAGATACTCAATGATGATGAATTTCACCAAGACAGTTTGACACAACTTGAGTTATTAGATGAGCATCGTCTCAATGCTCTTGATTACCTCCAAATCTACTAGAAAGTATCAAATGTTCCTATGATAAATGTGTCCATGAAAAAACCTTCTAGGTTGGTGAGCTCATCTTGAAGGAAAATCAACATGTAACAAAAGAGGAGAAAAGTAAACGGGGAAAAATTTGCTCCTAATTGGGTCTTAGACCCTATATTGTTACTCATACATATGGATTAGGTGCTTATCACTTGTCTTCACTTGAAGGTAAACCTGAACCTGAGCCCCTCAATGCCTTTTATCTTTGACCATTCTATTGTTGAATCAAGTCTTATATCACATTCTATCTAGTTAAAATGTTCATCCCTTGAGCACCATTCACACAATTCAATTTTACATATTGGTTATGGTTCAACGACTAAACTACAATTTTGATTGACCCATATTTTATGGATCAACGACTTCACGTGATTACCCATCACCTTTCATCCTTATCTTCAATATGAGTACCATCACTCTACTCATGAGATGATTCTCATGGGTACTTTTCATATTTTTCAAGATGGGAATACCATGTTCATTCATCACTTAAACCTTCTCTTTCATAGTTAACCTCTCTATGCTATGGTTTTTTCTTTCATAATAGGAGCCTATACTTCTCTATAGTCCTATCCACTACCTAAAATTCCAATATATAGTATATATATATATATGTATATATAGCATATATATATATATACTATATGATCAAAATATGAATAAGAACCAAGTAATTACGAGATGTTCAAATTCAAAAATCCTTAAGTCAATCTTCTAGCAAAAAAATATGACTCCCTCAAAAAAGGACATCATTCTTTCTATCTCGCTGTTATAAATAGACTACTCCCTCAAAGGACAACCTATACAAAGCTATCCATACCATACTTAGTCTATTAAAAAACAAAGACTCATTTCTGTAAAAATAAAATAAAATATTCAGAAGCTTCTCACATCGATCAACTTCATGAAGACCTTAAGGATATAATCTACTCATCGCATATAGACTTCCCACATCGAACAATTTATAAAAACAAAAGTTTAAAAAAAGATAACTTTTTTTGTCATGGAATTGCCTATTTTGATCTTGGGTCTTCTGCCAAATAGGCATGTTATCTCACATTGGGGTTACGCTAAAACCAAACTATTTTCACCTCATCGTCTTTTAACCCTAATTTCCTTCCCGCTCAAGGGATGTGCCAAAAATGTGAATTTCATGACCTTGTGAATTTCTTTACCCTTGGAACAGGTCAATCATGCAACACCTGTAGAGTCTTATGTTTCATAATCCCATCTTTGGTATGATAGCTTGTTATGGTTCTTATCAATTAAGAGGATTTTTTTTCACCTCTTACCAATCACCTTCTTCATTACTTGTTGATTATCCTATATAGGACGCATGCATAAACTGACATAAATAGGACCATGCCTAAATTGACCTAAACTCAACCATGCCTAAATGACCTAAGCTCAACCATGCCTAAATTGACCTAAACTCAACCATGCCTAAACTAACCTAAACTCAACCATGCCTAAATGACCTGAACTCAACCATACCTAACTAACCTAGAACTCAACCATGCATAAATGACCTAAACTCAACGAATGCCTAACTGACCTAGACTCAATAATGCCTAAAACCTACGAAAACCATCCCTCTACCTCATCATATTCTTCCCTAGCTTATGGGAGAACTACATTGGCCTGAGGAACCTTTTCGTCGAGGCTATGTAGACATCACTCCAAGGGAATGGGGCCCTTGGAGGTTATCTCATCCACTCTTTACCCTAATCTGTTTTACCCCCTTTTCTATTCACAGGCTACCTTACTTTTCCATTTTACAGCAAAACTGGGGAAAATTAAACACTCAACAAACAATCAACAATTACAAGCATACCTACCATTTTATCACATCATCAAAACATTCAATCTATCATTTCAAGGCATTTCCATGATATCAAACAATTGGAAATTTACACCACAACATACATATACATCATTGTTTATTTTTCCATACTACAAATCACTTGGACATTAAATCAAACCCAAAAAATGACCAAATCATGCCTAACTCACCTTGACTCCATCATGCCTAACTCACATGGACTCTACCATGCCTATACCTGACTCCATCATGCCTACATGACCTAAACTCCACCATGCCTAACTGACATAAATTCCACCATGCCTAACTAGCCTAAAATCAATCATGCCTACATGACCTTGACACAATCATGCCTAATTCACCTAGTTTCCATCAATATACATAATAATAATGGAAATTAAAACAAAATACACCATTCAATCCAATAAACATTGTAAAACTATATAGATGGTAGAGTCTGTGTATCGATACATATGTACACAGATAAAAATAAGATACAAGAAGGATAAAAATGCCCTCAAATGTCAAAATGGAGGGGGTTGATAAAACCTCACTATCTTGGGGCATACAAGCCAATATAAAAACTCAAAATTAAAAAACTCTCATAATACAACTTCACTATCTTCGACATGCAGGGCCGGTATAAATATCAAAAATCAAAAAAACTAATTTTATCAATATAGAACTATTATTTTTACCCTATCACACCTGTGAATCAAATGAACAAGGCTGCTACCTGTCATAGGTAACTCCTACATATACACAATGAAGGATATTATTAATATAATTTAATAATTATACAATGAAAGACATTACTAACTTGTAATTTAACATAATATGAATTACACGAGAAATTTAAAAAAAATTACATGTTGTTTGAATACCTTAGTGAGTTGTTGCACAGATGAAATTGCAGTGGCAACACCTTTCTCTACTTGTCACAGAGATGATGGGGTTTCTAGGGAAGTCAACATCTTTATCAAACATGTATCACGTGAGTTAGATGAACATACAATAACATACATATATTCGACTTCAAAACTAAGATTATATATATTTGCATGTATGTGAAAAGTTTACACAATTAACATTCTAAATTACCTCTGTGAATGTATGTGTACGCATAGTGCTTGCCACCTATGGTAGGGATGAAGATGTGCCTCCCACGCAATGTACTATCAATGCATGTACATTTACAAATACAATTATTTCAAAAATTTAACATATATAAGTAAATCAAGTACTTTGAACTTTTTGTAACACACATAATAAAACATAACAAATACCTGCAAAGGTGACGCCGATGAATGTAATCCAAATGTATCACTCAAAAATACATCTGACATAGTGACATTCTCATGTGCACCTCTAGTACCAAATCCACCAAAATCAGTACGCATGAAAGTATTGTCCTCCTCAGGCTCCAAACATATGCTACCACATGATGAGAAAATATGTGGCCTCATGTTATTACTCCCTGAGGGAATACTCTATGTATCTCTACGAGCATCTAGCTCAGAAATCTCCCTTGTATGTCAAACAAGGGTCACAGATATCCCTTGAAGTGCATGGAGTGTATCAATCTCTCTTGTCTCCTTCACTACTGGAGGGATAGTATTAGGGTGAGGGGGATTTTGTGCAGGGACTCTACCCTGCTGAATAGGTGCACATTGTGCACCTAGTCAATCCTATGTAGATCCTTTTCCCTAGCCTTGGAAATCTCAGAAATCAAAATAATTTGGTATCTCATTGAGGATAAACTCGCAGTAGAGTTTCCTCATAAAGTATAGTGGCACCTCGATGTTATTACAAGGTGGAAAATCAAACACCATCCACCATTGGTCCCAAAAATTATTTTTAATCAAATTATTATTGCACTAAGGGATGGGAAACTATTTGCATGACAACGAAATAGGAAAATTAGTGTGGGGGTCAGTGAATAAGGCACATAAGAGGTCTTTTGTAATTTCTTTTTTCTTTACATCGACATATGACAATTTTTTGGAATAATAAACCCTACAAACCTCTTTGTAAGTTGTCCAACAATCAATTTACTCCATTGCCGCATCAACTTGAGCAAGTAATGCCTCTAATGTGTTTGCAAGAGAGACACAATGGGGGTTTGTAGATTGTGAATCCCTCAATCTTTTGATTAAATCCTCAATTTCAGTTTTGTTTTCAACTATGTGGGCTGCTAAATCTTCTTGACTACCTGGGGGATGTTGAGCAACTGTGGGAGGGTTGGGAGGGATGACAGAAATAACATGGTTTGGTTGTGGTTGATTCCCTCGACCTCAAACTGTAACAATAAAAAATGTATTTAATTCAAATTCTACTCTATAATTATCATATTTTAATGCAATTTTGAGAAAAGAATTGTGCCTATCTCTTCTCTATGGCACCATCGTCAATTCAGATCTTCCTAGTAATCTAGAAACAATCCTTTAAGCTTGATATCTAGATGAATGAAAAAACACGAGGGCACAGTTAAGCTCTGAAACTCACATTTGAGGGAGATAAAATGATAGAGGATCAGGCCTCTTTTTTATTTATAGCAGAAATAACGTGTACGCGTTATAACGTGTACACGTTATGGTTTGGTAATCCCAAACCTAAGAATTTAAAATGCAATCGCATTATAATAGAACATGTTGGTGTGTGGAATCCTATATGTCCTCCACACACATATGGAGGGTTATCTCACATGGGTTAGGTTTAGGGTTTCTTGTGTGTCAGGTACTAAGGTTACTCAGCACCCCATATGTATCCCTTCATTTGACATTTATGAGTGTGCCAAGACACTCCACTGTCTTTTCTCTATGTGCAAGATTTGTTTTGTTATGCAAAATCTTCCATTAATTGATTGATTCCTCCTTGTGATTATGCTATAGCTATTACGTTTCCTTCAGAGTGTAACTTTATCATGGTGCATAGTTTTTGATACGATTCTCGCCAACTCTTTCATGGTATCAGAGCTACACGACTTGCCGTCACACCAAAAGATAGAACTGATGGTGGAGACGGATCTCATCGTGTTAAACAACTACTACACCAACACCCTCCTGCATAATGGAGCCGGGTATACACCCAATCAGGCCCAAAAAATTAGAAGGCAGTGACACCGGGAATTTCCTGGAAGGTCACCCATCCCAGTACTACTCTAGGTTTGACGCACTTAACTGCTTGGATCTGATACCATGTACGATTTTTTGTCGCACCAAAAGCTCAAATTGATGGTGGAGAGGGATGTCATCGTATTAAATAGCTGCTACACCAACATATGTATGATTTTCTGTCACACCAAAATCTCAAACTGATGGTGGAGAGAGATCTCATTGTGTTAAATAGCTACTATGCCAACACCCTCCTGCATGATGGACCCGGGTATACACCCAATCATACCCAACAACATTAGGAGGCAGTGACACTGGGAATTTCCCAGGAGGTCACCCATCTCAGTACTACTCCAGGGTTGGCGCGCTTAACTTCTTGGCTCTGATACCATGTACGATTTTCCGTCACACCAAAATTTTGAGCTTTTGGTGTGATGACAAGTCATGTAGCTCTGATACCAGGCAGTTAAGCGTGCCAGCCCCAGAGTAGTTCTAGGATGGGAGACCTCTCAGGAAATTCCTAGTGTCACTACCTCCTAATTTTGTTGGGCCTAATCAGGTGTATACCCGACTCCATCATGCGGGAGGGTGTTGGTATAGTAGATGTTTAACACGATGAGATACCTCTCCACCATCAGTTTGATCTTTTGGTGTGATGCCAAATTGTACATATGTTAGCGTAGCAACTGTTTAACATGATGAGATCCCTCTCCACCATCAGTTCAAGCTTTTGGTGTGACGGAAAATTGTACATGGTATCAGAGCTAGGCAGTTAATCGTGCCAAGGAAAGGTTCTAAATCTGATAAGAAGAAAGGAAAGGCCCTTGTAGCCAAATTTACTCCTTCATCGATGTGGATTATATATTCTGGTGCCTCGCACTACATGGCTTCTTCACATGTTGAGTTCTCCAACATCGAGCCTTGTGGTATGTCCCAAATCATGATGGGTAATAACATGACAGTGTCGGTTTCCGGTAGTGGATCAGTAGAGATGGATGGGGGAACATTCAACCAAGTGTTGAGTGTTCCTGATCTCTCTACCAATCTCCTATCGGTTTATCAAATTACTCACCTTGGTGAAGGAATGCGAGTGGAATTTGGTCCTAACTTGGTGATTATTTGTGAGCTTAATGATGATGCTACAGTGGTTGAGGGAAAGGCGGATCACCGTTCATGGTTGTATACCTTTTCCTACTTTACTTCTGATTCTACGCGCACTGCCTTGCTCACTCATGCAAATGAATTTAGTAAGCTATGGCATGATCATTTCAGACATCTAAATTATCACTACCTTGAAAAATTGAGCCAAAACGAAATGGTCAACGGGTTACCCCGTGTCAAGTTTTCTAAGGGTCTTTGTGAGGGTTGTACGCTTAGAAAGCATCCTGAAAAGAACTTTGACAAAGGAAAAGCCTTGAGAGCTACTTTTCCTTTAGATCTTGTTCACAATGATATTTTTTGTCCATTTCCGTCTCCTTCATTTATTAGAGCTCTTTATGTGCTGACCTTCATTGATGACTATTCACGATATACTTGGGTATATTTTCTTAAGCTTAAGTCTGAAGTCTATGAAATTTTTCAGGAATTTAAGGCTCTTGTTGAGAAACAGGTGGTATGGTCTATTAAGGTGCTTCAAACCGACAATGGAGGTGAATATGTAAACAATAGGTTCACATATTTATGTACTTCTGAAGGGATCTCCTTGCAACATATAATTACATACAACTCTTCACAGAATGGAGTAGTAGAAAGAAAGAATTGTACTCTTAAAGAGATGGCCACTTGTATGATTCACTCAAAGTCTCTTTCTCCGCAGTATTGGGCTGAAGTAGTGAATTGTGTTGATTACATTCAGAACCATGTTCCACACAAGGCAGTAAGAGGGATGACACCCTTTGAATCCTAGTTTGGATGCAAGCCTGATGTTGAGCACTTTCGAGTCTTCAAATCTAAGGTTATGGCTCAGATTGCCAAGAAGAAATGCAAGGCATTGAAACCACAATCCAAAGCTTATATCTTTGTAGGGTATGCTGATGGCGTGAAGGGATATTGATTGTTGAATCCAACTTATCATGAGATTTTTATTGAGAGAAGTGTTAAGTTCGTTGAGTCTTCTTTGACTTCTACTTTTCTACTTATTAAGGTTCTTCAGCTTGCTGATTTGGATTCTGACTCATCAGATGATGATGTTGTTGAGTGTGCTCCTCTTCTTGATCCTCCCGACCATCAAACCCTTGAGTCTTCAGATTCTGACAGTAGTGATGACGAGGACTATGTCCCTTCTCACTCGAGTGATGAATCTTCCGAATCAGAGGCTGACCCTCTCGGTCCTCTTTTGGCTAGGAAAACTCTACAAATTTCGAGATATTTAGTTGGAGATACTTTGGATATGAGACATAGTCACTCAGATTTTGTTGGACCCCACTCTTTCTTCACCTCTACCTCTAATCCACAGTCTTTCCGAGAGGCTTCTAGTATTTCTGAGTGAGATTCTACCATGGATGAGGAGTATTCCTCTCTTATGAAGAACAATACTTGGGATATCAGCCCTCTTCCAAAAGGAAGAAAAATCGTTTGGTGTAAGTGGGTGTTCCGAACAAAGTATGGAGTAGATGGAGATTTCAAAAAATTTAAAGTGTGATTAGCAACTAACGGTTCTCCTAGATAGGGTTGATTATATTGAAACCTTTACTCCAGTTTCAAAGATGACTTCTATTCGAATGACCCTAGCCATTTCCGTAGCAAACAAATGGAAATTCCATCAAATGGATGTTAAGAGTGCCTTCCTTCATGGTGACCTAGAGGAAGAGATCTACATGGAACAACCTCCGGGTTATGTCCATGATCCCTCCCTCATTTGTAAGTTAAAGAATTATTTTTATGGCCTTAAACAAGTCCCTCGAGCTTGGTATGCCAAGATGGACTCCTTTTTAATTACATCAAGGTTTACTAGGTGTCACTATGATCAAAATGTTTATATTCTATGAAAAGATGACTCCATACTCATTCTTGTTCTATAAGTTGATAACTTGTTGATCATTGACAGTATTTCTTCCTCTATTATTGATTCTATGAAGATTGCCTTGCCCAACAAGTTTTCCATGACTGACTTAGGTTTGTTTCATTACTTCCTTGGGATCCAGGTTTCACACTCTGACTTGGGAAGTTTGATTTCACAACCTAAGTATGCTCTTTATTTGCTAGCTCAGTTTCAGATGGTCTAATTGCAAGTATTCTCCTACTCCTTTTCTTTTTGGGGTTAAGTTGGTTTCAGATTGCTCTACTCCCTTGGTTGATGGTACCCTATTTATCGACATTTGGTATGGAGCTTGATTTACTTAACTCACACTCGATCGGATTCATCGTATGCTATTGGGATCATGTCTAGATTCATGCAGGAGCCACATGAGCTGCATTGGAAAATAACTAAATGGATCCTTCATTATGTTCGTGGCACCTATGCTGATGACATTCACTATCATGGAGGGGTAGATATTGACTTGATTGGGTTCACAGATTCTGATTAGGCCAATGACTTAGATAATTGGAAATCTATTTTTAGCTACAGTTTCTCTCTTGGTTTGGGTCCCATTAGTTTGTCTAGCAAGAAGTAAAATTCAATTGTGATATCATCTATAGAGGTAGAATATAGAGGAGAAGTTAATGCTGCCACAGAAGCTATTTGGCTACAGGGTATTCTGACAAAGTTTGGCATCCACTTTCGGAGGCCTACCATTATCTACTGTGATAACACGAGCACTATCTCCATTTACAGAAATCCAGTTCAGCATCAGCTGGATGAAGCACATTGAGATCCATATGCACTTCATATGAGATCTTATTCATGATGGCATCATTGAAATTCAGTACATTTAGACAACTGATTAAATTACAAATTTATTTACCAAGACCCTTTATTGAGATGAAGTTTCTTCACTTACGGTCTCTTCTTGGGGTGTGGTATTCTGCAGCTGCTCATCTTCTTTGGGCTATGTAGTCCTTATTTTCTTCTTCTTCTTCTAGGAAGTTTTGTGTTTGTATAAGGACACCTTATCAGGCATTTAGTTGCCAGGGCCCTATTGACACATCTTTCTTAGTTGTTTAGGAGTGTCTTCTCTTTCAGTTCTGACTCATCATAGCCACTACCCCAGTTTTGATGAAGGGGGGGGTGTTGGTGTGAGTTATCCTATGTGTCCTCCTCACACATATGGAGGGTCATATCACATGGTTTAGGTTTAGGGTTAGGTTTAGGGTTTACATGTGTGTCATGCACTAGGGTTATGCAGCACCTTATATGTATCCCTTTCACTATTGACATTTATGAGCATGCCAATACACTCCACTGTCTTTCCTCTATGTGCATGCTTTGTTTCTGTTGATGTAAGTTATTCCATTGACTAATTTATTATTTCTTATGCAATTACACTGGAGCTATCACAATTCCGTTGGAGTGCAACTTTACTTCATGGTGCCTCAGTTTTCGATTTGATTCTCTCAAACTCTTTTCAGTTTCCAACATTATATTTATTATTGTGTTTATTGCATTAATTTGATTATGAAAAATGGTATTGGATAACCTACGATGCACTTACCCTGAGTCTATGACATGAACTTAGCATGTGAATCCAAAATAGTATGTGGGTGAATTTGGACATACAGTGTATTACAGACCTGATGAAGTGCAATATCTGATTTTGCATTATGTCCTCTTATATATGATTGACTTTAAATGTCTATAGCAAATTACTGTCATGATTTGTTTGTTGATATTGTTAATTTGATCATATATGATCCTTCCAATTGAGTGTGCATGGTGATTTGGCATGCTTTCATGGGATCTAAAAATTGAAGAGGCAAATACCAAGTTGCATTAATGAGAGACGATGTCATTTTGACTCCTGCTATTGGTCCTATGACATGTAGACGTTGCGTTATTAGTGATCCTAGGGTCTGTGTGGAAGAGGCTCTCTCTTTCCTGTATAATTATCAATAATGGTGACCTTGGTTCTCATACAAGAAATATATATATATTAGTGTCATTTGTTTAGCATGTGACCTGATGTAGATTGCACAAGTAGTGATTGTTGTGCTTGACATTAATAATCATCATGGGTGTGTAACCCTTTTTTACTGATCATACTCGTCATTTGGGAATCTTCATGAATTGTTCTTAGTTGGAAGGCTGTATTTAAACCTTTTGAGTTTTGTTGAGAAAGAAACCTATATTTCACACCCTCAAACTTATGTCCTAATCACCACCCATACTTATTCGTCAGGTTTCGTGGCTTTGATATGGCTTCTTACTCCTTTGGGCCAAGTAAATCATGCTTTCTATCTATTGGATGAATTATGTAAAAATAATTATTGAACTTAGCCATGGCTGCATGAAGTCTAATGGAAAGAATGTATTGAGTATGCTTCAACCAAAGATTCAAAATTCATACAAATCCTTCTTGGATGTGTGACATAAGGTGAGAGTTTTAATTTTGTACTTCAATACTTTATGTTAGTCTAAGAGGTCCTCGTGTATGTATTTTGAAATGTAGTGGAATTTTACTTGGGGTTAATTCATTCAGGGTTCATTTTAAGAGATCCTTTAGGATTGTTGTAACTATGGAATATCCCTAGAAAATCCATCCTCAGAACTAATGTTCACAGGGGTATGTGACTTTTTTTGTAAAGTTTTTATGTTTTTTTTCCAAGTCCTGAATAGAATATTTAACATTTTCAAGTCACGCGAAAAAAATGGTTTCTGCCATGCGACATCGGGGTTGCTAACCACAGGATACATAGGGTTTCAGTCATATGATACACAAGGTTATATGTCATGTGATCAACAGTGAAGTTTGTTGTCATACAACAGGTAGGCATGAATGTCGTGCGACTGCAACCTTGGTGTCCAATGTGTGTGGCAACAACCTTATTGTCTTCACTATCAGAAACCTTTCTAATCACACATCTTTGCTGTCATTACCTGTTTATCTTGTTCATGTAAGAATCTGATCTACACTTTGTGTAGCTATATGCATATTCAGAATCATTGAAAAGTTCATGGTAGACCCATGAAACATCCCATAGATATGACCAAAGATACCTCAGTAAAATCTGGTAGTATTCAGTTACTAACATCATAAATACCTGATAAATTCATTCCACAATTATTTATATAGTGAGTAGTTTTCAATATTTAGGAAGAACTCCGAGACACCTAAACCCGTCATTATCAGCAGGTAAATTACTTCATGAGCGAACTACCTGACTCATTGACCTAGTCTCGAAAATCACCTTGCCTTTTACAAATTTCACCTTGTAAAATTCTCGGAATTCATCGACCCATATTATGAATATTCACCACTAAAAAAATCCCTGACCTCCTAATTTTGGCTTGATTAGGAGTGAGATAGAAGTCTCTTTTTCACCTCTAGTAGGTTGTCATGTGGTTTTTGATGCATTGGGTGCATGGGTTATTTTTGGAGTGATCTTAATGCTAAACTTATCAATCTAGGGGTTAAGGGTTATGCAATTTTGAAATTTGGCAGGGTGTTGAAGAAAAATTATGGACTATGCATTGGAGCTTTGGAAAAAGAGTTTCCTAGCTTCAGATATTTGTATATAGTTTTCCACAAGCTCCAGTGAGATGGACATCTGGCAACATGAGGTAGGCTTAGTTTTAAATTTTCACTTCTGATTTATTGATTCCAAATCCTTTTGAACAAAAAGGTATTTTTCAGCATGATGAAGGTGTATGAATCCTTCAAATGTGATATTTTATTCTAAACCCTTGAGTTGTGCTGCAATGATTTTAAGAGGAAAATGTACAATTTTGTGGTGTTTTCTTATTGTGCGTATAAACTCCACTTAATATTAAGGGGGTGTGTTAGAAGATCAATGGTAAAGTAGTGTTTAATCCATGTTATCTGTTCTACGGAGTATAAGGATGGAAATTATAACTAATTATATAAAAATGTATAATATTCAGATTGGAGATTGTATCTCAATGGAGTAAAATTCAGGTACAACATAGGAGGAGTTGATTATGTAGGGGCAATTTAATGAGGACATGTTTGGTTGCTTCACAATTTTGAGGACACATCATATAACCAGAATTATGTAGGGACCCAAGATTTTTTTAGTTTCGGGTTAAATTGAATTCATCCCCTTTACCAAAATTATTACAAATCTATAGTGTGTCTTGTGTTTAAAAGAAAGTTGAATGGACTGCAAAAAGTTTCTCGCTATATTGATGTCCATTTCAACCATATTTTACCCTGTCAGGGTTAACCAATGTTATAAATTTGTGTATTGTGTCTATATACACCTTAGATAATCATCTATTACTAATTATCCATTCAAAAAATTTAACCTATATAACATCCCATAATATCCTTGTGTAATCATGTTTTTAATTTTAATAAACCATCTAATCATATCATCTCATATTTTAGGACTTATTAGCCTCTCCTAGCTACTTATTAACACCCACCCTCCTAATCCTAGCCCTAAAAATCCTGAAACTAATCTATAATCTAATCCTTATATTACACCACATTCTATATATTTTTCTAATTCTAGAAACTCTCATATTCCACCACCTTCTATGAATTTTAAAATTCATGGAAATATCCTGCAACCTCTAGAATACTCCACCTCTAGAATCTTCCATCTTCTCCTCTCTTTTCCACCATTGATCTTCATCCCACTTGGATAAAACTCTAACCTCCATTCCTCTATAAATACAACTCACCACCCTCATGCATTCCCAACTTTGAGAGCATAAATCAAATCTTCTATCTTTGTGAGCCATCAAGCCAATAGTGTGAAATCTAATCTCTCTTTTATGAGATTAAAGCACCATTAATGGATCTAAACAATTCAGATTCAATACACAGGAAATACATAGATATACTAAAATCAAGCTCCACACTGGAATATTATTATTATTGCAATCATACAACAACTCAATCTTCTCTATTACAAATTACTCCATTATATAAAAGTGGAGGAATAACAGTCTTCTCAACAAACTTTGTTCTTCATGAAACCAATTCTCTTGAATGGTTTCAACAAGCCAACAAATATAATAACAAAATAATACTAATTGTTTTATTATTCTAACTTACTAACCATTGTTTACCTATTACCATATTACATTTCACATTTTACTAATTTACCATGTAGGTAAATATGAACACATATGTTATACACTAACCAAAGAATTCCTAACATAGTGACAAAGTGTTGTAGAAAATTTTAATTATCTTCAACACATCCACAAACAATATATAAAGCTAGTATCAAGCAATCTTGGGGAAAATCTATTTTAACAAAAACCAATTTTAATCTAAGGTAAATAAGGTAAAATGAGGTGAATTCTCTTGTAAATTTGATTATCTTGGCTCAATTGTTCTTCTCACCCCCATTTGAGGTGCTAAGTCTGGATCTAAGTTGAAGGTCTTGATTTGTTTTCATGGATTTTATTCTATTTTCTTGAACTAACCTTGACACATGCACAAGTTTATGTACCACCTATTACATATGTGGTAGTGAAAAACAAGGGCTACCAAAATTTTACACATATGTTGGTAAATGTAACAATAAAAATTAAAATAAATCTCATATCAAATATTGGATCATGATATCTTCCATGATCAAGATTGGCCCTTCCTATCCACCTGCAATCAATAGGACCATTAGATCAATCATGATATGGAATTCCCCTCTCTTCTCACCATTTGTCAATTTTTCACTTTATGGAATTTCCTCTTCATCATTTATTTCATGCTCATTAGCACACACAAAAAATTCAACAAAAATACCACAATTAAACATTATCCTACACCTACCCATCACAACAATTTTTGAATAAGGAAATGGAGCATTAAAATTTCTTAAATTTGTATGGGGATTTGTGATCTTTCTGAAAGTTTTGGGAAGAATATGATAATACATGTGATTTGATGGTTATACATACCATCTGCTTCCAAAGATCTTATTTTTTCATAGAGAATCAGTATGCAAAGGTAAATTAACAGATTTTTCTTATGTTCATTATTGGATTAACATGTTCATTGTGGGAATAATAAAAGAAACAAATAATGAGAATCATAAGGAGATGTATTTTTACCTTAGTATATGGAAATATAGATACATATTATGGGAAGCATTTTTACCACTCCATATTTCTATATTTATAGTACAATGCCAACTCTTCCTCCCCGAGCAAATCATCAAAGACAAGGAAGACATGTCTTATAACTGTGCATGAGACCATAATATAATAATAGAAATTTCAAAAACCTAAATCTTTCAATGTATGTGGTTGGGAAGAATGCAAGCATGGTACAATTTATTTTTCTAATAAAATTTTGTTCAAGAAATAAAAATATTAAAACTAAATAGTGCATAGGATGTGTCGACCATCACTAAACAGAACAACAGATTCCCTTCTGCCATACAACAATGCACACTTTGTTGGAAGAACAATTACTGTTATCCAAAATGTGCCCCCTGCTCATTTTGTGGCTAACTCCTCCCATTCTTCCCTCTCTTGTGCTTCAGTCACAAAATTTTGCTTTTCGGGCACTCCAAACCTTCTGTAAATGGTACCATTGGATAGAGCTCTTTCTCAGCTTTCCAGAAAGGTAAAGTTTTCCTCCTAACTCCATGCATTTTTGAAGTTATGGCTCAGCGGAGTTTTTTGGGAAAAGTTTCCCCTGAAAGGCCCGTGGCCAATGAGATGCCGCCACGTGGCACCTAGAGTGGCGGAGCGCGGGTAAATTTTGGAAAATTTTCCAATTGACCAAAAAGGTGCAAAAATTCGAATTTTTTCCCACGACCCGATTTGGCCCTATTTTGCCCTAAAACTTCAAATCGCCATATCTTTCGATCCAGAGCTCGGTTTTTCACGTTCTTTATATCAATGGAAAGCTGGTGAAATTATCTACAAGATTTCTAGGTAATTTTTACATTTTGATGGAGTTTGGAGAGAGAAAATCGAAAAATGCCTATGGCACGTGGTCATGGACAGAAATGACGTTTCAACCACCGTTTTTAATGAAGAATGGCTCGCATTCTCTCCCAGCATGATTAAAAATGTCAGGGAATGGGTCTGTCAGGGTGCCCATGCCGTTTTTATGGCATTTTTGTCAATGGTTGAACCCCTTGCACTTTTTCCCGCGTTTCTCTCTCCTGGGGTCGTGGTTTGCACTGTAAAAGCCAGAATGAGTTCATTTTGCAAAAGGAGAGACACTTTTCAGCTCTGTAACTTCCTTTTTCTTCCTCCTTGGCAGAATTTGTGAAGAAATTTTATCTTTCCATGTAATGCAACACCTTTTCTTGCCTCTGGATCACTGTAATGTACTGTATTGGATCTGAGATGTTGATATATGTTCTGTGATTAAAATCCCTCAATCCTTTCATATATCTATCATTGCTTTCTTGATCTTTCATTACATTTTGAGCATTTGCGCATGTTTTTTGCTGTGTTTCCTTGTGGATTGTGTATTTCATGCAGCATCATGTGTCTACAACTCCTTTGGTGCATCACCTATTAGCATTAGTTTTAGTTTATTTGCATTCTCTATCTCTGTCTCCTTTGGAATTTAGGGTAGGATTAGGAGTTTAAACCTCTGCAATTGTGCAAGTAAAATAGCTGATAAGAGGATTTGAGGAACCATCCTCTAATATGGAGATTCCTCTTCCATTTTTGCAAGCCCCACACTTGGGAAGAGGATTCAATGTTGTGCAATCACATTGGATGCTTAGAATGATCAAACTAGAAATTTGATCAACATCCAGGGGGTGCTGCTGATTTGCAACAACAATTACTAGACAGGGTGAATCAGTATTTAAAAACTTTTACTTTAGTTGTCTTAATTTTTATACATCATTCAAAACATTCATTCATCATACTTTAATCAATGCGATCATATTAAGCATGAGCAACCATACACAAGAATAAGAGAGTACACAAGAACTCCAAATATATATGTGAAACCATCAAAGGGAAGAAAAACCAATGAAACTCTTCTTATATTACTAAAAAGGGACTTGTATGAATACTACACATCACACAATATTTCTTTAGTGAGGCACCAACCCCACAAAGAGCATCAACCCCTAGTTTAGTAGGACACAAATACTAAAAGGAGCACCAACCCCTATTTAGTAAGGCATCAACCATACAAGGAAGATACGAACCCCTAGGGTAACCAAACACCAAATAAACTACCTAAATATGAAGATCGATGATGATTTATTGCTCAAACAACTGATTGTGACCACTAGTTTAGCTCCATGCACTTAAAACTCTCTCAAACTCCTCTTTCTTCTTCTTTGCTCAAAATTGCACAAACATGAGCTAATTATGTCTAATGACATGTAACTCCTCCTCTTCCCTACATATATCCTCATACCTAATCTATAACCTTTTATTGACCCCTCATAACAATCTCACACTCACCTCTATCTCACTCAAACCCATGCACATAAACTATGTCTCCTTCTCAACTAGGTCATGTATGAATGACCTTATTCAGCTTGCCATCTTCAGATCTAGTAGTATCCTCTAACATTTTCAAGGTCTCATCTACTTAATTTCAGCCCTCATAACCTATTCCTCCTTCCTTCAAAAATTCGATACACTAACAAATGAACCTTATAACTACTTATATACAAGTCTCATGCATCTAAATCATGCAGGTTGGCCTTCATTGAGGAAATATCACAAAATCATAATAAATTAATCATGAATACATCACACAAAAGGTCACATAGGCCATTCATATCATCTCCATGCCCAAAAATATCCATTAGGACCCAAGAAGCCCAAAAGCACTTAAAGAGGCCGGATCTCCAAATATAAATGAGCAAGACAACAACCATCTTCACCAAGGCATTGAATCACTTCAAGAACATCATAAAACACCTCATCATGCTTCCACCACGCCTAGAAAGATCTGCAACATCTCCTCAACCCATGAAACCATCCCAAGAACAAGCTTGTGTTCTTGTGCACCAAACCCTAGAACTCAAATATGAGGCTCAATAACCACATTAGATGACCTCAACCATAAAAGTATAATATATAACTAGAAAGATATTGAAGTCTCAGCTACATAACCATGTGCTAATAAAACCATAAACTAAGAAATTAGATTCCTCAAAACTTCTCTGCATAAGATAGCTTGCTCAAATATTACCTTTTGAACCCCAAAAACCAGTCCTTAATAGATAGGGAACACATTAAAAATTATGGGAACTCAACCATAATCATGAAACTATCAAAGTAAATGTATTATAACTCTCATGCTTTAATAAATAGTAATTTAGTCACTAGATTCAATGGGAATACATTTGCACAAACTGAAGAAACTCCACAAACATGCAGATCTGAGTGGGGCCCACAGACAATCACATAGCTCTATAATATAGACTAGGAAAGATATTTGACGGATTCCTGATATAAATCATAAAATACTTAAATTAGTCAATATAAATCAATTCTGAGTCTTGTACCACCAAATTTCCTCACAATTCACTTTCAATCTAGGGGTTTGAAGTCATATCATTGAGCAGTTTTGGTGTTAACGATGGTTCATAAAAATGTGACAAGATAAAAAGACCTCATTCTTCTTGTTATAACTTATGTGTTCCATGTACCAACATCCTCTAAAGAGCTTATCAACCTCCCATGAACAAAAAATAGTTTCTCCAGCGAACATCCAATTTTGACCTTCGAACTAGAATTTTTACATTTCTAACAGCTTAGATATTGGCTAAAAACAAGTTTCCTTTCTTCTATATTCATCCTCTTGACCTAAAACTTGGTTCCCACACCTTTATAGAAACCTGATATATTCTGTCTAAATATCAATCTTACCCACACACATATGAAACTCTCTAGATACCTATGCTTTCCTTGCCTTGTCTTCATAGTCATTCTCCTAAAGGACATTCTACCTGCACTAATATTCAGCTGATTCTTGACCAGATGGACACCATCTACACATTTTGATATAGAACATCATAACACACATTCCACATGAATACCTTGACTTATTGTTTCCTTCGTTCATATCATACATTCAACCTCATCCATTTTCTCATGCTAGATCAAGAACAAGTCTTAGAATTGCTTCTTCTAATACATGCTTTCACTAAAATTGACTTTGATAATCATCATGTAGACACTATTTACACCCTTGGACACATCACAATGAAGCATGTTATGACACCATGTAACAACCTTATACCACATTTGGGTCTCACACTATTACACATACTTTCTTAAATCATGCCTCAAGAACCATGCATACTTTCCCATGACACCATGATATGACTAGTTCATGACACAAGAAATCTTCATACATGACATAATGAACTTATCATGAAATCATCATTTGATAAATAATCCCTTTGACATCAATGTGACACTTGAAATCAATGATAATAACTAAGACACTATGTCTAAAAATAATCCCCCTTTATCATTGATGGATAACAACCTTTAGAAAAATTGATGGACAACCACATAATCAAACACCTACTAAGACTCTTTATAGACCTCTTTTCATGTATTTGTGATTTCATACTCTCCCCCTTTGACATCTATGAAAAATTTAACCATGACAATTTGACATGGAAAATAACTTAATAAGACACAATAACAACAATTCACTCAAACTTACTTATCTCAACTCCTGTGTCTATGTGCACGCCTATCTTTGACAATCAACACTATTGTAAATGATTCATGGACCATATCTTCAAAAAATGACACATCTTCCCATTGGATTTGTATCTTCTTGTGACTTTAACCTGGGATCTTCAAATGCAAGTACAATGATATGATTATCCAACATAATAGGGCATACAATCACAACTTCTTGTATACCTTTGTTATCACATACCTCTTTGTTATCCTTCCTTTGCATAACAACTATAGACCTTGACTCCCCTGATTCACATTCAGACTGATTTGTTAAGCACTTGCTAATGAAAATTTATTGTATTTCCTTATAAGCATATCATGGTAATAATTATGAAAAGAATACTAAAAGATTCATCACAATCCCATAGACCTTATAACATAACTATATTCCTTTTCCTTTCTTCTCAATAGACACATATTAGTTTAAGATGTTCATAATGGACATCATCAAAATCACACTTGGGACTTCTAAGACCCCTCTTTTTAAAACATACATAGATTCTTACAATTAGAACTACTTATTTCATACGTTAGAACATACTTGTTACACATAAGAACTTATAGAAATTACAATACATTGACATTCAAACTCCCAAACCTGGGATAATGGTACACAAAAATAACTTTTGAGAACACATTATAATACATGTTTTACACCTCTTTACCTGTCACTGAGATGATAGCTCATGGGACAGAGTCCCTATCCTAATGATGACTAAAATTGATCTCAACAACCTCTTCAAGACCTAGATGGACAATGGTTCTCATTCACATGAGCAATGCATAACATTTTCCTCATATTTTTCCTTAGTATTATCTCTCAAAGGTAACAATAATACTTGAAGTAACATAATGAACTCAACAATTTATCATGATGCTTACATCTACACATAGCCTTGAGATTAATCTATTCACCCTAATTAATATTTAAAACTTTCATACATACCTTATCAAGATGTACATGATTATTAAGAGCATACTTCAAGGATATTAATTTCCCTATGAAATAGACCTTACCTCTACAAACATTTTAAGCAATGATAAAGCATAATTGAAATCATGACAAACATCAAAACATACCTATCATGTAGACTTCAAGAATTTAGACTTGTATGTTCTTTCTCATCATACCTGATCTTCATTTCCTAGGCCCAGATGCTCTATCTTTGTCAACTAAATATCTCATGACACTTAATATTGCAACGTATCGTGACTCATTTTTACTCATAAAAATCTTCTTCCTTTTCAACATACTGGGATCATCTTGACATCCAAATTAGTGCACACACCAGTAATATCAGCTTTAGATATAACCATACTTCTTTAACATGGAGCAACTCTACTCCCCCTATCTTCTTAACTAGTAAATTTCCTAATCATTCCAATAGAACCTAGAAGGAAATATTTGATGCACCAAATCTTCAAATATGAACCTTGTACACAATATTGGATATTTGACACACATCACATGTTCTTGGCACTTAGTTCTCATAGACAGTTAAATTTAGACCTGAATCAACTTCTCAATAAGCTCCCCATAGATAATAAGTTATCTAACTTACTCTTTGATTATCCCATATGCCTATCAAGCTTCAAAGTACCTTCTTGAATAACTCCATACATGTCAATTAGCACATCTTCATACACCTCCTGAAGAATTGTTTGCATTGACCATATCCTTGTCTCCTTAACTATTATCAGATAACTTTGCTCAAACCAGTTAGACATATTTCTTCAAACATCCAAATATTATACAATTGAGAAAGTCTCATGTGTCTATAACTTGAACACTAGCATGCCTTTATCACTTATTTTGACTAAATTAATAGAACATAGAATTGGGACTCATACTTCACTATCTTTAAACTAATTATAGATAAACCATGATTCAATCTACTTCAAAAGTTGAATATATCAACAAATTACTTCTACAAATTAATCATACCTTAGATCATCTATGTACTTGCATTGTGTCTTACAAAATACCATCACTTATACTTGTTATATTCAAGCTTATGGAGAATCTAGCATCACCATATGTGAGAACAGTGACAGTCCATCATACACTTGATGACAGGATCACTACCTTCTTACAGATTGAATAGTAACTTCATAGGATGAACATAAACCCATAAACTTCTTTTATATTAATCCTTCAAGATTGACCCAGATTAATCAAACCATCATAAGGCTTCTTAGCAAGATATGACATATTTGTACTATGATCCCTCTTCTTACATACTTGCTAAAGGTGTCAAAAGACACCTTCTTGATAGAAGACTCTAACTTTACAAATCTTAAGATTTCACTCCCCAAATATATTAATAAGTCCTTTTACTACTATACCCACTAGATTCCCAGAATTCATACATACTTTATTGGAGAATAACCCTATTACCAATCTACTATCAAACCCTGAATCTTCTAACATACACAGACGAAATTTGTCCGTTGAATATGAACATGGATAACCATGCCTTTAGGTGGCACAAGAGCTTCATACAACTTGGTCTTCCAAAACATACACCTGTCGGCTTAATCATGGCCATCATTATGACATTTTCTATACTCCTACTCAAATCATATCAACTTATTATAGCTTTATTCTTGTCATGACTTGACTATCATGACCTAGCAAATAATCATTCAAGAACACACCTGATCTGAAACTGCATTCCAGTATGACTGAGAATAAAATGACAGAACATAGATTACCTTAAAATTTCTTCATGCAATCCTTGCATACTACTCAGGAAACATCCTGTCATCTCAAATTCATGCCTTATAAAAGTTCTTGAGAAATGTTCATACTAGGTTTTCATACCCCATCTTCAAGGGTCAACACATCTCTTGTCTATATTGTTTTTCAAGAACCTTATTGACACTTAATTATCATTTGCACTACTAGTTATTATCAAGCCTTAACACTATCCATGCCGTTATTTATATGGGTGACTAATTATCTCCTTTCATCTTTTAGGCCTTATCAAGCTATTGTTGGACTAATTATCTACTATAGATGATCAACTACCAAAAATTCAATACTTGACAATAACGTAGACTAGATCTATGTATCATCATGAACTTCATATGACTTTGGTTCCAAAGTAATTGTAAAACTACTAGAATCTATATCTCAAGCTTACCATGATGTTTCAAGCTAAAAAAAAGAACAATCAGACCTTCTTTTCCTTGATATCATAAGATCATAAAACATTCTTTTTTCATACACCTTTTGTAGGCTAGTATAATATACTCATAGAAACTCAAATTGATAATTCAAGACTTACAAGAAACCAAGTGATCTTCATAGGCATACCTTACACTAGTATATTTAATTTGATCCTATAGACCATTCCACAGTTATGAACTAGATAGATCATCATAAAGCAGGTGATAAAAAAATAACAAGAAATCATTCCTCTATCATGACCTACCTGATACATATGCACAATGCACCTACGCAGATCACTTTCTTATTATTTTCCATAGATTCCCGTGTTCACATATAGCTTGTACAAGAAGAAATGATTCATAGAACTGAACATATATCACATACCTTGACATGATGAATGCATCTCCTTTTATTCATCCTTGATGATGGATTGGTGATAGCATCTTCAAATGGATTATTCAACTAGAATGAATACCTCTTCGTACTTATGAACAATATATTACTTGGAATCTATCCTTAGGTATCACTAAATTTTTATTCCAACTTGCATACATTTAGGCAAATTCACAACATTGTTTGATACATCACCTTAATTTTTCCATACCTCTACCATGCTAGAGTTACTTCCTCACAGCTTATTATATTTGCTTCCATAGCTCTTCTTGGATTTCACTTCATAACTTGACTCTATGGTTAGAAACTATTTAAACTCTTATTCTTCTTCCTTTCCCTTTATAGGTTCAATCATGTCTAGAAAATCCTCAAGCTCTAAATCTAGGAAACCTTCATCTTCTTCTTTAGGGAGACAAACATAAGGAACTTTACTAAGGCCTACTTTGACATCTTCATAAGACTTTTTATTAGTTCCATAAGATGAAAAATTAGAAATCGGATAGCATGCACCAAGAATTTTCTGTGCTTTAATGATATTCTTCAAGTGGTTAAATTTGCTTCAAAATCACCTTGATATGATACCAATTGTTGGAAACACAATGACTGAGAGCGGGGGGTGAATCATTCTTTAAAAACTTTTACTTTAGTTTTCTTAAGTTGTATACATCATTCAAAGCATCCATTCATCATACTTTAATCAATGTGATCATATTAAACATGAGTAACCATACACGAGAACAAGTGAGTACACAAGAACACTAGATATATGTGGGAAACCCTTAAAGGGAAGAAAATCACTCAACCTATATTTATATTACTAAAAAAAGGATTTGTATGAATATCACACATCACACAAGATTTTTTTAATGAGGCACCAACCCCACAAGGAGCACCGACCCTTGGTTTGGTATGACACCAATCCTATAAGGAGTACCAAACCCTATTTAGTAAGGCACCAACCCTACAAGTAGGGTAACACCCCCTAGGGTGAAAAAAAAACTCATCCACCTAAATATGAAGATCAATGATGATTTGTTTCTCCAACAACTGATTGTGACCACTAGTTCATCTCCATGCACTCAAAACTCTCTCAAACTCCTCTTTATTATTGTATGCTCAAACTTGCACCAACATGTGCTGATTATGTATAATGACCTATAAATCCTTCTCTTCCCTACTCAAATCATCATACATCTTCTCTAAATTTTTCTTTACCCTTCATAACAATCTCACACTCTCCTCTAGCTCACTCAAACCCATGCACATATTAGCATCTTCTTCTCAACTAGGTCATGTATGAATGACCTTCTTCATATTGCCATATTTATATATACTTCATATTATCATCATACAACAGTTTAAAGGTATCTTCCACTTCATTTCATCTCTCATAACCTGTTCCTCCTTCCTGAAATTTTTTTCTACACTCTCATAGTTGTAACACTCACAAATGAGCCTTATAATTGTTTATAAACAAGTCTCATAAATCCAAATCATGTAGATCATCATTAATAGAGGAAATATAAAAAAATAATAATACATGCATCATGAATACATCACACAAAAGTTCACATATGTAGTTCATATCATTTCCATGCCCAAAACTCTCCATTAGGACCCAAAAAGCCCAAAGCACTTCAAGAGGCTTATTCACCAAATTTGAATGTGAAAGACCAAAAAAAAACTTCACCAAGTCATTGAATCACTTAAGTAAAATCAAAATATACCTCATCATACTTCCAACATACCTTGAAAGCTCTACAACATCTCCTCAAGCCATGAAACCATCTAAAGAACAAGCTTGTACTTGTGCACCAAACCCTGGACCTCAAATATGAGGCTCAAAACCACCTCAAATGAAATAAAACATGAAAGTATCATATATCAATATAACTATATTTAATTCAAATATATGAACATGTGCTCATACATCCATAATTTAGACATTAGATGCCTAAAAACTCCTCTTCAAAGGCAAACTTCTCAAAACTACCTTTTGAACCCCAAAAACCAGTCTTTCAATATAGGGAACACTTTGTAGATTAGGACCTCAAGAATGACTTGAAAATATCATGGACATGTAGTAAAAATCCCATGATTCCATAAATAGTAATTGAGTCATTAGGTTTAATGGACAACTTTTGCAAAAATTGAAAAACTACAAAAAATTGCCTTTTTGGATGGGGCCCACATATTGTCAAAAGATATAAATAAAACTTGGAAATATTTGTAGGATTCCTATACAACCTCCAATAATAAATTTTTCAAAAGGAATAAATTTTGGATCACACTAATAAATTTCCTCCAAGTCACTTTCAAACTAGGGTTTTAAACTCATAACAAAGCAATTGTGGTGTTAACGATGGTTCATAAAAAATTGAATAACCCAAGGACAGTGATGATTAGGAAGGATTCCTCATAGTTCCATGTGAAATTGAAAAAGGATATTATAATCCCATATAAATTACATTTTCTTTAACGAGCATTGAAAGTTGACCTTCAAATTGATTTTTGCCTTTCTAAGAGCTCGGTTTGACTAAAAATGAGTTTTCTTTCTTCTTCTTGATCTTCCTAACCTGAAACTTTTCCAAAAGAACTAAAGAAACCTCCTTTATTATTTCCAACTCTCATTTTTACCTATAAACATATGAAACTCTCCAAACACCAAGAATTATCCATGCTTACATGCATTATCTTCATTATCTTGTTTCAAAATAACCTTTTAAATGCACTTACCGACCGATTCTTATCCTTATTCATCATATACACATGCCATACAACATGAAAACACATTCAAAATTATTTTAATGAACTTATCTTCATCATATCTCATGCAACCTCACCATTTTCTCATGTTAGGTCTAGAACTAGGCATAAAATGGCCTTTTCCAACACATGACTCACTGAAACTAACCATAAAAAAATCTTGTAGACACTCTTACAAACTTGACACATCATATTTAACATTATTAACACCATACCATATTTTTTCAACACTTGTATCCCACACCATGACAATTATATCTTGAATCATGCCTTGAACCATACAAATTCACCATGACAACATCCCTAAAACTCGTCATGACACCTCATACATCATCATGCACTTATCTGGACCACCAGGACATCCTTTTACATCAACGCAACACTTGAAATCAATGACAAAAAATAAATCACTACCTCCAACATTCTTGCACTTTAATTGTTGATATTATATCATCTATCAGTAGCAACCACCCTTGCTCTGATGAAGCATTGTTTATCAACGTAACAAATAATAATAATAAACTATTTACCTTGAATCAAAATTTGCAACAAAGTAAAGTGTAACATGTCATATTTTATATATATGGAAAAGAAATGTTAAGGGACATAAACAAAAATTTTAAAATACAAAATGTAATGTCACCCCAAGGTGTAAGGGGACATTGAATTCAAAGATCTTGGAAAAATGGAATGAAATTAATGGTTGTGGTAATGTTACTAAGATAATCTTATTTCTATTGATCTTAATGCTTCATATAAGAAAGTGACATATGTAACATGCTCATTGATAAATTGATAGACTAATGTTATAAAAACTCAATGTTTAGAAATAAGAACGATGAAAGATGACATACCTTTGATATGAAAAGAGTGGTGTATATATGGCTTGCTTGAGGAGACCATTATGATGTCATAAAAGTATGAATCAGAAAAAGTATTTTTTACATTATTTTTGTTATAACCCCATTTTAAGCATGTTTTTGTGTAATTTTTTATGACATAAGGACAAGAAAGTATTAAAAATGAGTTTTTGTGGAGATGTTCCTTTTGATAATTATATTTTTTAGTTACGTTTTACCCTACCAAATATCGGTAAATAAGAAAGATAAAAAATAATCAAAGAGAAATTTTTTTAGATAAAATCTTTTACTCTTTGTGGTGTTATATTAATTTTCCATTCAAAAACCTTATAGACCATACATATACATAGAAACAATAAAATCTAGTTGGGGAGCTATCACTTGATTTGGGAATATGATCTACTTGGTGGTACATTAAGTTTATACCCTAATTACATCTATGTTATGGAAATACACAATAATAAAGAGGATGTAAATGTTTGTAATAAGTAGACTATTATGATGTAATTAACTTCCAATATCAATTATACATAATTAAATTAATTCATTCAAACTTGAAATGATTTATAAACGATAATTACTTTCTCAAATACTCAATATGAGAGATAAAATTAGTTGTTCAGGGTAGGATAGAGAGGATATGAATATGCAGGAAGTTAAATAGGATTATATGGGAGTGTAGGTTTTATAATTGAAGTTTTGGAACTTGAAATTGAGTAGGGGCATGACCATACAACCATGGTATAGTCTAGGATGGAAATATACGACCTTTACCTAGAGCTATATAGTTTAAAACATTTTCACAACCTAGATTTGTATCTTTTTGGTGTGCTTCACTTGTCTATAAGTGATCTTCATTGTATGTCACTCTTTCTTGCACAAATTTGGGATGAATTTTAATAACCTGCAACAAGTTTAGAAACCCTATCAACTTTCTAAAACTTTCATCAAAGCATTAGTAAACCAAAAGGAGAAAACATGTGTGTGGTGAAGTTAAAATACCATTGGGTGTTAGATTCCTAGTTGTAGAACCAATCCAAGTGTTGTGCTACATGCCCTCATCATGGGATCAAACCTCATTTAGTTCTCCTAGTTTTTTGTGTGAGTGTGAATAGATAACCAACCTCTAAGGTTTCCCTTATGTCTCTTAACACCAAGATATCATGATAGATGTATACTATAGATATAACCAACACATTAATACTGATATGTGGTGGGCCTCAGCTATGTGACCTAATCCTTTGTTGATTGAAACACTTGTGCAATGCTTGGAGTAACTTTTATCTTACTATGACATGGATCTATGATATTTTAAGGATTATAAATGGATGAATCTAGACTTATTAACCTAGTTGAGTACTTCCTACTTGTAGTAAATAATTCTCTAGATGATGTGTAGGTGATTTAAGATCCTTCTGGGTAATTTTGGAGATGTATTTGCAATAGTATCTTATGATAATTCCAAGTGAGTTATAAAGTGATAATGATTTTCTTATATAGCCTTTCATATGTTGAATATTCTAATAAGGCTAACTTAGGAAAATGAAATAACCCAAATAATGACTTGAAATTGAAATTAGAGTTAGTGAAAGGAAAGGTACGGGACTATAAAGGTCAGGCAAGACTGGACCCTAAATCCCGACCCTTTCATACTTTTTTGGATTAGAGAGAGATGTACCAAAAATAAAATTTGTGTCATAAATATATAATGTTTCATGTTTCATTGATTAAATAATATTCTCATAATTGATGAAAGAGTAGAGTGTAAAGATAATAAAGTTGTAGAAGAGCTAGAGAGATGAGGATATTGGATTCCAAATGTGATCATATCTATTAGCAAGGGAACATGGTCAAACATGGCATTGCATAAGGAAAAGTTACCAAATTTTAGTGTTTACACATTATTACATGAATTAAAAACTAATTATCATAAAACTTACCATAAATTATTATAAAGAGCATTGCTAGTAAAATTTCTAATTTGTGATAGATTTATTGTCGAATGTTGGTGGGTTCCCCTCTTAATTTCATAATCATATCTATTGAATATAAATATAAATAAAAATAAGGTGGTATTGGAGGTACATAATATGCATTAACAAGATAATATTCTAAATATTCAATATCCACTATGAGGCCCTCTTGATACTAAGACTTGCATTAGTTAGTAGAAGTATATTTCCACACACCTAGTGAATAATCTCCTCATAAATATGTTGTGGAGGAATGTAATTGATTCAAGCTGAATTTGTTAAGATCTCTATGGGGTAGTACCCAATGGTAGATTATCCTAATCAATTAGTATCCAAGGTAATTGTAGGAATATCAAGAATAACTATTAAGGAATGATAAAAAAATGATGAATATTGATAGACAATGAAACAAAGAACTAAATAGGAGAGAAGAAAAAATAGTTGATTTTTTGCTCTGAGTGATGATATGAGTTGATCTACTGACTGAAATAGGTTGGAAATGACTTGACATATCCTTGTTGTTAAAGGTGTATCCCAAATTGTTGCACAAACCAAAGCAGATGACACATGATAAATTATACATCATTATGACCCTTTCCATATGTTATTGTCCCTTTAAATTATCTTCTCTTGATACTTTATGAGTCCATGCATTGTCTTCTAATATATTATTTTATGAAATGTGGATCTCTAAAATTGTAAGATTCTCGTTGTAAAACTAATTGATCCTTCAAAACCCTAGATAAAAAAGAATTCATGCGAAAAAACATTAGGTGGGTTTTGGGCACCCCTTGTGTACCACCAACATCGTCAATACTCCAAAGAGGGCCCAAACCTCACGTCATTCTCACATAACATGTGATATCTAAAATGTATAAAATTAAATAGATAACCAAGATCTTTCAAAAATGAGATTGTACTTTCACCTTTTCCCTAGCTTGATTTGGAATGATGATATGTTCCTTATACATATGATTGTATGAATTCCCTAGAAAGTGTTTGCAGAGTATATGGAGATCAAGGGATTCTTGGAATGGATTTTGTTTTGATTTTTATTAGTGTATTCTCATTAGTATCTTTGGGTTTCAATCCTCCATCCTCTCCTCTTTGATAATGGATGGGTAAATAGATTATATATTCATTCACAATTTGGAAACCTCTAATAATGTAAACTAGGAATGTACTAATGGGATTCAAATTAGAGAAATTTTCATTAGAGGAGGAGGGACCAAAGTGGTCAAGTTGGTACATAATGTATGGGAGCTATGGCCCTCCTTATCCGCTATAGTATCAGGTGCATGTGTAGATGATTTGAGAGTTGGGATTGTGATATGTGAGGGTATAAGCTAATTTAATGGATTAATATGACCATCATGCAAAAATATAGGTTGTGTGCACAAAATAATGAGTGGGATATAACTAGTGATGGCATAATTGACTAAGTTTGACAAGTGTGGACTATTGCAAAGGTATTGTATAATTTTTGTTATTAAAAGACATGAATTACTAAAATGAGTGTCTACATTTTCCCCCTATAAGTTGATAATTGAAAATTGTGTTCTTAAAGGAAAAGTCACTTAAGTGTGTAGAAACATTTTGTGCTAGGAATTTGTATTTTTTCTAGTTGTGTTTGTTTTTCCATGATGTGTACATGTAGAGAACAAAGTGTAGTCAATGTTCACAATATAGGAAATCAAACTTTAACTTGAAACTTTGAACTTAGTATGAAAAAAATGTGTAAAGTAGAACATTAAAAAAATGAAAAAGTACACCTGATTGTTTTGCAAGAGAGGAGATGAGAGTACTCTCGCTACCATTTTCAAGGATTTTTGTTGGATCTAGTTGGAAGGAATTGGGGGTGAAAAGTCATCAAGTGGAATGTGCCGAAAGAGAATAGAAAGAAGTGAAAATTCACCCCATATGGTGGAGATTATGCGAGAGAGAGCATGAGGCTCAATGAAATGTGTGCACATCAATGTAGTTTTACTTGAATGGAAACACAAAAAAGATCCAAGTAATCAATAAGAAATTAATCACAAAGAAATTGAGCATGAAAGAAAAGGGTTTACTCATCCTCATAGATCAAAAAAGAGAAGTACATATACAAGTGATGTGTAACTCCCATACATGAATTTTTCATATCCCAGAAATAGAAGATGCGAGTTATAATATAAGAATGGAATATAATTCCCATATGGCATATGACACACTGACATAAATGACATATTTTATGACAGAAACTGTCATACATCATATAAATCCTAATGACTCACGTAAATAAATATGACTCGCTTAAGTTAGATGACTCACCATAGGTGAGGTAAATTTACCTAATAAAAAAATAATAAGTGCATAATACCCGCTCACACCAAAAACCCCCCATTAACATAACTTAGGATGAGGCATGGGAAGAAGAAATAGAAATGGATTCCAAAATTTATGCTTGATGAGGTACCCATGTAAAAACAACAATATTTTTAGAAAGAGAAGAAGAGGAGAAGAGGACTATCCATCTCCCCCAGAAGATACAACTACCTAAAGTCACCATGTATCTTGGAAAGAAGCCTCATGGATTGATAAGGTGTGGTTACTATCCAAGTAACTACACTCCTTATGTAAGGTAGAAGTTACAACTATTCTAGGAAGGGATGGTGAATTTGAAGAAGAAAAAAGAAGGAACGTGGAGTGTCCTATAATTGTGTAGAAGACTTCCTGATGTCTAATAAGTCCCAAATAAAAGTGCATGCTCCCTTAAATGTGTTTGGTAGACTATAAGTAGGTGGATCAAGAAGAAACTCCTCAATAAATGGAAGGTGACAAGCAGTTGTTGGAGGTGGGTCCCTATCACTACTATTCATTTGTGATAGAAGAGAAATTCTCATCATCATAAATGTTCTCAAGATCAAAAGTGTCATTAAGTACAGGTGAATCAAATGAAGAATATGAAGGAGAGACAAAGTGGGAAAATGAATATAGTCGAGTATGATGATTAACTAAACCCACTACAATGATATTTTCATTGTGCAACTCCTTGATGGATAATGAATCTGGAGTGAACACAACCTGTATGCCCTAACCAAGGTGAGTAATTTGATATATTGATAGGATATTGGTTGACAGTGATGGAATACTTAGAAAATTGTTAAATGTTCCACCACTCACTTCAATAGAAACTCTCCAAAAACTTGAGTAGAATTATCATCACCAGGGTCGAAAAGAATTCATGTCACATGGTTCTAATTGAGTGAAATCCACGTGTGAAGAGGCCATATGATGTGAGGCACCAATTTTATTAAATTATATAGGATTTGGTGGTACAACTACAAATAGATCTCTTCCCTTTTTTCATAATTTCTTAATTCTTTATCTTTCCCTTTTACATTGTCATTTTCCTCAGAGCATTCATGGGTTAATGAAGATTGTTTGATAGACTTAGGTATACCTATGTTATTCTTCTCAAAAAGACTAGTGAGGAGGTCAATCTACTTCTTCAAACATTTACTTTCATCATGCCTACTAGTGAAATACCCACATTTGGTTTTCTCTTTCTTAGGATCAACACGGGAAGAGAAAGTGGTGGAATTTGGTTTGGTGGTGAGTTGTTCCTTCTTGTTCTCATGATCCTTTTTGTTTTGTTTATTCTTTTATGAATCCTTCTATGTGTCATGTCCTATAAGTAAAACATGGTATTTAATGGATTTTAGTGCACCCATTTAAATTAGTTTATCTTGTTCTTGAGTTAAGTCGATAATAAACTTGTCAAAGGAGGACATTTTCCATTGTGCTCCAAGTTTCCTTTTGGTTGCATGGAAGGTAGAGGAAAAATCAGAATAGTCATGACCTATTTTGGCGAACACAAAGAATAATATGTGATTCATTTTTTTCAATTCCACATTATTTTAATTTCATTCTCACATATTTGAACTGGGTGAAGTAGTCCTGAAGTGTGTCAAAACTGGGTTAAGACTAATCATTTATTTTCCAATTCGTTCCCTCTCATTTCATCACGTTTCTCAAAAATTTGTTCTAAGGTGTCCCAAACATCCTTGGGTGTTTTGGTAGAAGTTATATGAAATAATAGATCTAGTGAAAAAACATACACAAGAAACCATAAGCTTCATCACATTTGTCAAACTATTTCTCTTTCTCTTTAGCATGTGTTGGTTTAATTTGCAAACCCATACTTATCCTATAAATCTTCTTGTTCACAAGGCGAGTGAAAAAAAATTCTTCCATTGTGATATTTGAAGGGAATAATAAAAAAAATAAATTTGGATCCATTTACAGATTTAGAGTGTGCTTCAAGAAGAAAATAATGAAGGAAGAAAGAAGGAATCACAAGAATTTTACACCCCTTGTTTGTGAAACTTTATAATTAGTGTGTTGATTAAAATCTTATGTTTTCATATGACATGAAACATTTGGCCACTCACCTTGTAATTGGCAGAATCCATGCACATGTGGGGACCAGAATAAGTTTCAATCATGCATAAATAAAATAACACCCTAACTAGCACAAACACAAAGTCATAAACAAGAAAAAAGGGGAAAAAAAAGGTCTCATGTGAAAAAACGTTTCCCATGTTGCAGTTGGGCTCCCTTGTTACAAGGTTGTGGCAGACACGCACACTAACTTGCAAGCAATAGTAAGAACTCAAAAAGGTTACAAAATGGAATCTTGAATGCAAAAAACCTCCCAAAACACGAAAAAAGCCTCAAAAAATCCCTATTCCTTCATAATATCATCCAAAAAGAGATTAGAAAATATGTCCAATTACCCTTAATTTAGAGTTTTCTTGGTTACCCTAATTAGTATAATTTGATTAAAAAAAAATTAACTAGGTCCTTAAAAAACACTAGTTTCCAAACAAATCTTATTAATCAATTAATAATTAAAATCAAAGTGAGGAGACTAGATAGATTTTAAAAGACTAAATTAACTAAATTTTAAATCATAAAAGATTAGGGAAAAGGAATCGGAAAAACCCTAAAAATAACTAAGGATAATAATTCAAGGAGGAGGAAGGGCTCAGGATTAGGCTCAGGTGTAGGAGAATGAGATAAGGACCGAGATCATATGTGTGTTGTAGGGAGATATGAGTTGCATCAAATTAGATGGAGGTCAATGGGCTCAAGACATGTTTTTTTAAGATGGTTGAGTAGGGATGGGAGTGTGACGGGATGGAGATTGCACTTGAACCGCTTTATGAAGGTTATATGGGGACATAACTAAGAGTGGAAGGGTTTAGATCTCATGGGGGATTGAATGTTGAGCTAAGGGAGGGATCAAATGAGCCAAAGGGAGGTGAGAAAGGGGTGAGCTTAAGGTGGCTTGGTTGTTAGAGCCAGGGAGAGTAGGGGCCGAGCCCAAGGTGGCTCAGTCTTTAGAGACGGGGACATAAGGGGTCAATTCCAAGGTGTCTTATTCGGAACTTGTAGAGGTCGAAGGGGAGCTCATCTCGTAAGGCCAAGTTGGGCCAAAAGGGATCTTGGTAGGAGCTTATTAAGGACCTTATAATAGAGGGCATAGAGAAGAGCATAAGTTTAAGGTGGTTTATAGTTCAAAAGAGGAGTAGAATAAGAAAGAGAGCTAATAGGAGGAGACCCACCAAAAGACCTCTAAAAAGGAACCTTCACTATCTTTAGCTGTAGCTAGATAAAATTGGTGAAGAAAACATTGAATCCTAAAAATGAACCCTGTATAACACTACATAAAAAAACACAAACCAAAATCCAAAAATATGAGATTAGCCTAGATTATTGTTAATAATGCACAATATATATATAGATTAAAAAAATTCACAAAGAGCTAAAGAAATCATGAATCTGGGAGTAATTAAAAACTCAATGTGAGTGAAATGATTACTGGAACATCACTCTAATATAATATGAGAGAGAGAGAGAGAGAGCACGAGGATTGATAGAGTGCATGCACATAACCGTAGTTACACTCTAATGTGAACACAAAAAATCTCCAAGTAATCAACAAGAAATTAATCACTAATAAATTGAGCATGCAAGAAAAGGGTTTACTCATCCTCATATATCAAAACTGAGATGTACATATAGGAGTGTTGTGTAACTCCCATGCCTAGACTTTTCATATCCCCAAAATAGGAGAGGGGAGTTACAATCCAAGAATGGAATGTAACTCTCATATGACATAGTGAAACATATGATAGATTTTATGAAAGAATATGTTATATGTCATATAATTCCTAATGACTCACCCAAAAACCTATGAATCACCTAAGTGAGATGACTCACTATGGGTGAGGCAAATTCACCTAATAAATAAATAATAAATGAATAATACCCCCTCATACCAACAAATATAACTATATGGGGAGAATTATATTTTCTCTACATCCCTCCACAAAATATGAGCAATGAGAATTCAATCCTATAAGGATAATAGTCACCTCGACACTTCCCAAGACCCAAAGATAAGTGTCACTGTATATAAACACAAACCCAATTGATTTGAAAATGATGGCACAATGTACTGAGGCAATGTTATCTTGGACATACCCTTAGTGCCACGATGATTTGACTTGTACCATGAATTCTATAATTAAATTTGAGTAAAAATCTTATATATGTTACTTAGAAACTTTTGGACCTCAAAATTACGCCCTTCTCTGAATCATGGCAGACCCAAAATTTTGAGGCAACATGGGAATGTCTCCAAGTGTGGGACTCACGGCTTGAGAAAAAACTCTAGAGAAGGATGGTTCCTATACCATTCTAACCTATTTCTAACTCTACTCCTAAGCTAACCTACTTTAACACATCTAAGGGACCAAGGAGAGAGAGGCAAAATGGAAAAACCTAAGTTAAATGGGGAGGTGATACCACTAGAAAAGAAGGGGTGATCACTCTATACAAGGGGAAGAAAGAGAAGAAAAATGTGCCACAGACCCAAAATTTCAAAAACTAACCCTTCCCATGCATTAACAACACACAAAATGGAAACCTTATAATTAGAAAACACACACAACATACCATAGAATGAAATGGAGAGGTAAGGAGCGATAAAACATGAATGCATGATATAAATAAGCACAAATACCTGATTTTATTTCTTAAAAAGATTCACAGATCATTACATCAATGGTAAAAGGTGAAAATACATTGCAAAGACCAAATTTGAGGTCTGAAACTCTTAAGAAGCCAACCACCATTTTGGCATGGTCTTGTTATAACAAAACATGGATCCCTTATAACATGGAATGTGTTTCATATTTATATAGAAATTGAGAAGGAGAAAGAGAGAAAGATATAGAGGTTCCAACAGGCGTATTCAACCACAAAGAACCAATCACCATAATGTTTGTAGAAACGTGTAGGCGCATGACATGGATCAAATCGCACGCCATCAAATTTTATAAGAGAAGAAACGAGACCCATACTTCTTTAAGTTTTGGTTGGTGAAATGGTTGAACATTTGATTTCAAGTTAGACACGACTTTTTTGTTTCCCATGGGCTTCAAATGATTCTCATGGTTTCCTTGGATTTCTTCATTCTCATCTGAGGAGTTTCTTTGTAATGTGGCTTTGACAACATTTCAAAACCTTCTCCTCCATTTAACATAATTCCAAATGATGCTTTGTTTATTCCACGACCTTCTAAATCCTAGGGGTTTCTTTAAATGTTCCGCATATTTCACCACAGATTTTGAATTTGAATGTGTTTGCAGATTGATAATTTTGATAAAATAGGTCTTGCACACCACGAAACTCATAGCTTTGTCCTCCACATGCCATGGAGGCCTAATTATTTTTCATGCAACATTCTAATGTTTCTTCTCTTCCACGGAACCTCACGTCTTTTTGAATTGGTTACCGTTTTCCTTTTTTCTATAAATTTGGAGAGTCTACAAAACACTAATCCTTAAAAATTCCATGGAACAATGATTTAGTGTGCTGCAACTTTCAAACTTGACCACACTTAAAATTTTTTATCCTTGCCATAAAAGACTTATTTTTTCGTCTCACAGATTTCACATGTAAAATTCATGAAACACTATCCTTACAACAGGTCTTCTACAATTTTCTGTCTTAGCCAATTTTTTAACTTAGACCCAAGTTCGATATCCTTTGTTCTATGGAATCTGGAGAGTTCACAAAACACTGCATCCACACACTCCATGGAACATTGAGTTCCTTTGTTACACAAATTTCCTAATCTTGAAAATCCACCTAAGTCCGAAAATGACTTCTTTTGTTCCAAAGAATCTTAAAAGTCCGTGGAACACTATATTCTTAATAAACCCAAAAAACACTAGGATAGTATTTTGCGACTTCACACATTGGCCACACCAATCTTAACATTTTGGGATCTTCACGAAATATGAATCTCACCATCCTTGCATCACAATATCTACGGAGAAAAACCCATGTTTCACATTTATATAGAAGTCTTGTTTTTAGTGAAAATCCACCTAAGTTTTCTTTTCACCAATTTTTATTCCATGGACTGGGAGATTTTTTGGAACACTACGTTCCTAAAATCTGTGGTACACTAGAAGGCAATGTTCCATGTATTTTTCCACAAAAATCTTTCTAATTCAAAAATTGATGAGTTGTTCAAAATTACATGGGGGGTGTAATTTTGGATAACAGTTTGGTAACCTCTAGGGATATTTTCCTGGTAGATAATGAAGACTAGTAAGCTTGAAGCATCCGTTGGGCATGGAGTCAAGCCCCAAAACTTTGAAAACTAATCAAAAACTTAAAGTTCTTATCCCTGAATCAGCATGAAGCACTGCATAGACTTAGCATTAATATGGAACTTCCTTGCAATTATCTTGAAGCTAATTTCTTGGGAGTTACGGATATGCCTTGGGAATTACCCCCCCAAAAATTATTTTCTACCAAGGAAGGAGCATGGAGAATTCTATTTTACATGTGATCTTGTGGATAAATGAATGTACATTGATAACTCCCCCACATATTTTATTTTTCCATGGAACTTACTCCAAAATGGACCGTGTAACAACAACATGGTCCACAAAAAGTTATGTACAAAGATGAAAAAGCATACATGCTCAAAGAGGAAACATTTAGATTATGCACAATGCACTTGTTTTTAAATAATCAAACCTAAACTATCCTACTCTAACTAAAATCAAAGGGAGATAAAAAACCAATAACTGGTTGGGAGAAATATTTTCCCTTACTTACAAAAATCATTCATGTGATTAATTTGGTAAATAAATCACATGGTGGAAGTACTTACATTTCATTCACTTCTTTTTTTCACAAATTATCAACAAAATACAAAGTGTATACCTCCTCGAGTTGCTCTACATTTAGTTTGAGGTGTTAAAGTTGGCATTTAATGTCTTGATGTTCTTCCTCATGCTCTGAAGTGAACATGACTACTGGAAAATCTATTTTTGGCTCTAAATTATCCAAGTATTTGATTGTGCACACAACGCTTTGAGTTGATGAACTAATCCTTGTGATTATCCCATCTCTTTCAATCTCATCCCCATGAATGGGGTCATCATGTAGACTTTCCTCATGGTGGAGATTGCTTGCAATCTGATTTAAAAAAAAAAAATTCTTCTTACACAAACAACTATGCTGCCTATGGATTCACATCCTATGATTCTAATTGATCTCTCCTTAAGTGAAATGGAAAGTACAAAAAATACAGACAAAATGAAAGTAGAATGGATCCATTTCTATTGAATATTGGAGGGAATTTTATACAATTGTTTTCTCCTATAATCATGGAGTCAAGTCTCATCACCTTATCCCCATATCTCCCCTCTAATCCCTAGTCATACTCCCACTCCCCTATCCATGAGTTGTGCATGGCAACTAATTTTGCACACTCACATATTATTTAAATAATAAATAATACAAATATTCAAACCATATGTTCACACTATGAAAAAATATTTCCTAACATTCACCCCCTTAGTGTGAACATGGGTGAGTTATGTTTAGTACCTACTCATGTTCTACAATCCGATGGTTTTCAATGAGTACCATCAACTCCAACATGTTTTCTAGTGGAACCATTAACCACTCTATCTGTGATTTTGTAAGAGATCCACAAACTCTCAAATTGGTTTTCTAGTCGACCACTAACCACTTTTATAACAATGTACATGTTTCCTCATCCACAATTTACAAAAGAGAACAAAATGTAGGAAAATATGTTCCTAACTATGAATGAGAATTATCCATATGTTCTTTAGTTATTACCACACATGCTGAAATTAAACACACCAAACAAAACTAAAAAAACGTGGCCACCAAAGCAATATTGCGGCCTCATTGATGGTGCTTGACAAGAGATCACTTAAATGTCTCCTTCCTTTATTGCCTCCAGCCTCCATTGTGATGTTGCTAACTCAACCGAATTTTTCCTTGAGTCTCATTATAAAATTCTATTGGGTGTCAGTTTCAACCGATAATGCATTTGATTACAAACTATGCGATTTTGTTTTACAAGTGAAAATGCGTCTGATTTTTGACAAGTGGGGCAAGTTGCCTTTTATAGGCTATACTTTGACAATGACTTGCAAATCTACAATGATTTGTACACTTTCAGATGATTCACTATGACACAAATGAATCTGAGACTTTTAATGGCTAGAAAATGATATTTTCAAAAAGGACTGTGAATTTAATTATGGAATTTAAGGATGACTCAAGACTATACAGGTTTGATCACACACTGTAAATTTGAAAAAATACTTGTGACATGATGTAGAATGTTGTGGCTAAGGTAGATTCAACTGGAATGTAAGACTCGATATAATTTGATTATTCACAGATTGATCAACAAATGATAATGTATTGAAGCATATCCCATATATATAAACAGATCGAACTTACGACCATATCTAATCGCCATTCCAAACAGATGCAGAAACTAAAACTTTAAAAAATAAATGTTCTAATCATATACAAATTCCATAATTTCTTCTTCGAATGCCATAATCTATTAATAACTGAAATCTCTTAAACCATAAACTAGGCTATAACATGAAATTTAAAACCTAAAGAGCAATAAAACATGTAACATTAAACCCCATAAATTAAATTATAAAATTCAGAATCTGCGATTTTGAGAAATTTAATATGACTTACCAGTCATTTTTTTTAAAATATCGGAATACCATGAAACTGGCGAAGAACACTTAAAAGCTCTAAGATCTGCATCCTAGAGGCCATGGTTTTTTCTTGCAACGACTCTAAAAAATTTTCCTAGCAATACAATCTAATACTACACTTTATCTTAAACCATCAAGATTTTCAGAAATAAATTCGACAACAGTAAATCATGTTGTAGAGGTTCGATGACTATGGAAAGTACATAAAATACACAGAAAATCCAAGTAGAATGGAGCAATGTTGTGTTGGATATTGGAGAAGCATTTTATACAATGTCTTGCTCATAGACATTCGATGGAGTCAATTCTCACCAGCTTTATCCCCAGATGAAGTCCTCTAGTCCCTAATCATACTCCCACACCCCTATCCAACACTCATGTATGCCATCTAATTGTGCACACTGCACATATTAGCTTACATATGGAATAATGCAGAATTTTGTCAAACCATATGTTGACACTATGAACAAATATTCCCCTATCAATATTCCCAGCTATTTCAATACAAATTGAATCACCCAATGAATGTTGTGAAACATGCAAAGATGCGATTATTTTTGTGAGTTGTATGCAATCTGATTTCAATTCTATTTTTTGCTTCTTACATAATAAATTCTCTAGATATGAAATAATAATGGAGTTCACACCCTCTTAGATGAAGCTGATCTGGTCCTTAAATCAGATTTCCTCCTTTCCATATAATTTTCTTCAAAAAATACATAGATCCCAATCAGAATCATAACTATTTTCAATTGTTCTCTCCGATTTTCATATGCAAACTTGGTGAACAGTAGTTGGAGTTTTCAAACATACAAAAAAGGGATGTTGATTACATAGCATGGAAAGAAGAGAAGAAAAATTGGAGGTGAGATGGCGGAGTCAACAGAGAAATGGGGCATGTGGTCTTCACTGTAGTGTGCTGATAACATGCAAATAGAGGCTGAACGATCAGCTTATATGGAATTTGTACAAGGTCCACTATGCATAGCCGTTTCCTCCTAGAACTTGTTTGGATGCAACTAAATTAGCGAATGGAAGGACCTCAAAGAGAGGTACAAAGGGAACCTGCTCTGATACCACTAATGAGGAATTATTCCATAATGCATGAAAGATTCTGAAGGCTCAAATGTGCAAAACACACATGATTGGTCAATCTCAACTAAGATATACTATATTGAATCTCGTTGACAATTTATTGAGGTATTCTATGAGAGAATGCTTCTAATTTACATGCTCCTTGACACTAGGTTTTTCAGTTTCTCTAAAAACTGATCAAAACAACGCTGGAACACTGGATTTATGATTGCTAAATTGTTCTAACAACCAATATACTATACCTATTAATCATGTTACAATGAGTTTGTAGGAACCAATATTTTCTTCTCTGATAATAATGAATGACATAAATAATATAGCCATGTCTAGGATGTGATTCTTAATAAGGATCATGGATCTCCATGAAATGATGGATAAAGATTACCAAACTTGTATCGAGGTTTTTTGGGTTGTTTAAACCCACTTACTAATAAACTGAAGGGGTGATGAACTGAAATGAGTGAATGGAAGATATCTTTGTAAGAGACCCATCCAGTTGAGACTTGAAACATGCCAAAATGAATGGAAAGAATGATATGGAAAAGTCGTCTTTCAAATAGATGAGTATTGATATGACCTTAATCATTAAACCAATGAAGCTATTTTAAACTGTAAATCCATTCCATTTTCCCTCATTGATGATGTTTATCATTTAGAAAATACATCAATGGATTGTTCATAATGAAGGTGCATTGAGTCTTTTCATATTTGTAAAATTAGGTGTGCCAAGCTGTTCGATTGATGGTCTTTCGGGGTTGTCAGAATTTCTAGCAATGAAATACTTGAAAAATGAAGAACATAAAGGCTGGGTTTAAATTTGCCTATTTTATTTGGAGCATGCTCAAAACTAGGTTAGAAATTGCTGAGAATTGTACCCTTCTTTGAAGTCATGTTAAACCCAGAATTTTGTGGCAAAATGGGACCAAGCTCCAAGTGATAGGACAATGTGGCTAGATGTGCAATCCTATAGAGAGGGTTGGTGAATCAGCGACCTTATAAAATTTTATTTCAATTATATTAAATTCGAAGCTAACCTACTCTAACATCATCTAAAATAAACATCTAGAAATTCTTTAGAGGGATAGTGAGCTGTATTATGCATGAAACAACCTAATCCACAAGAACATAAGACAAGATAGAACACATAGATATATGTGGTAATCACTCTCTACAAGGGGAAGAAACCCCCCTTTGATCTTTGTATTATTAACAACAATAAAGATTAGAGTGGTAGCACTAACTGCGCACATAGGAGCTACCAACCCCACAATTTCCAAGCCTTCCAACATTGACAAGGTTTTAACAAGCACCCTCTAGCAAGTAGAAAACACATATAACATCCCCAAGATTTAAATGGAGAGGTACCAGGATCTAGAATACAACACCAATCCCTATATTTTATCAAGAACCAACTTGTAAGGATAGCAACAAATACTTAGTTGACTCAACAATATAAATCAGACCACTTACATCAATGTTTGTCACCTTCCCTTACATTTTTGATCAACTGAATGATGACACTCTCTCATATCTTCAGGAAGTTGATTACACTTCAAATTTGGCATGGTATGATTATAATCTCAACAAAACGTCATTCACTTTAGAACTTAGGCATGCATTCTAGATACCTTATAGAAAAATTGAGACCATCATCATATTTTTAAGGATAATAAAGGCTCTAACATGGATAGATGTAAGACCACTTAGGACCTCTCTCTAGCCCTTATATATTTATCATACACAGTGTGGGTGCCTCAACCATTAGGTGTAAAATCTTACGCCATTACCTTTATATACATGACTTAAGAACATTAAACACTTAGTTTGGTTATTACAGCTTTGAAATCATATATGTCGTCCATCCCAATGTTTCAAAGAACATATTAGAACATGAAAAAATCACAATGTTTCCTATGAGCATTCTCAGATGATTCTGCAATGACTTCACATTAGCTTTCTTCACTCTTTGAGCATTCAGGAAGATTTACTTTGTAATTTTGTCTACCACTCAATGAAGCAATCATGAAATTTTGAGAAAAAATGGACATCATTCAATGGATTTTTAAACACATTAATTTTTTTATTCAATGACCTCCTCTTATTTCATCGCATGTTTCATTAATTTGATCTGCACCATGGATTCTCACCATGAAACCTTCTTGAGAACAAGAATTGTCAAACTACCCCAAAAACTAGTCTTCAAGAGTGAAGCTTAAAACACTCAAACATGATAAAGAAAATATGTAGATAGCTATTACATTACCATCAAACAACATCACCATGTTCATTAGAAACATGTCAACTCAGTGCATAATTCTTTATTTCAAGACATTCTAATGTCTACTCCCTTCCACGGACACTCAAAACTAGTATATGAACCCTAGAAATGAGTCTTGAAACTTTGAATCCATAGGACCACTTAGAGAATGAAACATGAACAATAAATGATCCTAGAAATGAAGAATATGTATGTGGATATCTCTCAAATTATCCATTTTTTAGTATTTTCAACTTGACCGCACTTAAATTGACTTTATAGCAACATATTCATAAAGATAGTCTATTTCCTGTGGTGTCCCACTCATACTCGTCTACATGAACACAATGCACACATAGAGACTATCCTGGGAACCAGTCTTACATAGATGATTCAGTCATAAAACTTGAAAAAAAAAACATTATTATCCTATTTGACTAAATATATTTGATAGTGACTTCATGCGAGGGTTTTAGATGGATTCCAAGACATGTTTATAGTGTTAACTGATTGTTCATAAAAATTCGTGGACCATCAAGTTCCAAAACTAGTGTCAGGAAATATCTTGAGATGAGGATACACCTAAGTCTCCAAATGAACTCCTTTGTCCCACATAGATCAGGTTCCCATGAAAGTTTGCATTAACACTGTCAATGTGAAGTATTACCATAGTACACTCGGAGTTGGGATTCCAAAAATTTATAGAACTTGGCCATGAACACAAACTGCAAATTTTTTTTTACTAAATGGCATTTGACTCTCATGATCCTTTAAACTTCATCATCATTATTAAAACATCATTCCAATCCTTTATCCATGATTTCATTTGCATAATCACCATGAAAAATGATGAGACTACCTCATCAAGACAATAAATTACTCAAGAACTAGGTATATGTGCATACCTCAGAACTTAATGAACACATCTAGGACAACTTGTTACACATTTGACAATCCTCTCATTCCCATACTTACCTTAGAAACTAATCCTCATACCTCATTAGTCCATGTTTTCTTCACCTTTGCACTCTACACCTTGGTTTTCATGCTTCAACTGAACTTGAAACCTTTTTCCATGCATCTTGGACCACATTCTCATGCTCAATAAATGATATACAACCTCTTACACATATGTGCACTCATTTTAAAAATCTACCATGACCTACTTATCATCATACCTTTATAATAATATATTTTTCTTCACATTGTCTTAAAATTCTTTCTTTTTGACATTTCCAATCAACCTTCACAAGTGATGCACTTCTCTTTTAACATCAATGACTTACTCAACAATCTCCACATGAAATCAATGACTAATGACATTAATAATGACTATCATTAATATTTAACATCAATGAAAACATTCAACAACATACATAATAGTATAATAGAAAACCTATCAAATTTTTAGTGATAAGGAATATAAAAATGACATTGTAGATGTAAGAAAAACGTGAAAAGACATACAAGTAGAACATTCATCGAAAAAAATATGCCACATACATGGGGGAAACTACTCAAGATGTTGCAATACAATCGAGAGGCTCAAGGAAAATAAAAAATAAGAAAGTAACATAGGGCATTTCATGAAAACAAATGAAAGCATAGATCAAGCATGTGAAAAGAGACAAACAATAAAATTAAAATGATCTTCGGTATGAAAGTAACCTAAAAAATAGATACTACACATGAAGCACACATCAATATGTTATATAAATTGATAGTATGGCATGATGTATGTATTAATTAAATGAGGTAATAATAAGTAAAATGGTAAGTATTTGAATGATAACACCTATGTGTAAGAAAGTGTAAAATGGATGCCCCTGTCAGAGTAGAACAAATAGTAAAGAGTGGTGTCAAACATCCTACATCATGTAACAATTTGTGTGTAGTCTGCATTCAATTCAACATACCATGTGAATGCACATATGTATGGAAAAAGGATATAACATACTATTAATCAAGATACCATGATAAGTAAAATTAAAACATGAAAAGTATAAGTAAGAAATAGAAACTACTAAATAAGAGCAATGTAATTGTATTTGAAATTTTAGCATATTTGAATGTTTTTAGAGTTTTAGCATATTTGAATGTTTGAATGTTTTATGATTTTTAGTCCCCTTAAGGGCATAGATGAAAACCTATTCTCCAAAGATAAGGAAGGCACATAATATCTAAGTGCTCACCCAAAGCACGCAAGGGTACCAGGTCCCTCTTTTATGGCAGCTTTGTCAAGGAGTTAGCATGATAAACACACATATAAATCAAATCCATAATATCCATTCAAAAGTAAAGCATAAACAGATCTAGAACTTAGCCATATGCAAGAATGAAATAAACAAGAACCAAGATCAAATCTACCATGTAAAAGACAGTAAAAAAGGTCTTAATAACAAGAATCCATCTATAGAAATCCATTGTATTAATCATGATAAAACACAGAAGTTGAATACATAAATAAGAGTCTCATCATAGGTCATGTGTGCTCATAAACCAATTGCATAACTCTACTACAAATCTCGTCTCTATTCAAACCATTAAAATCAACACATATTTATAGGTAGTTGGGCTTGCCCTTCACTACTCATGTATTTTCCAAAAATAGCCCGCATGCTAGAAATATCCATGAGTGTGTTACAATCCATCTATAAGAGCATGCAAGCTCACTAATAATATATTATATTCTATTATAAACTGTAGATATAATCCTATTAATAGCCTAATCCCTACATGAAGTTTTAACTTCCTTCACATGAGATCTATCTAAAAATAGACTTTTCTTAAACTGCAAGTCTTCATTTTCTATTCTTATCTCTAAAACCTTGTTTGGTCGCTACTCCAACCCTTTATTCTTCCAATATTTCTCGTGTCTCAAAGTGCAGCTAAGTATGGAACACAAGCTATTAGGGTGTGAGCCTTTTGTGTGTCATCTGTCTTACTTCTGTGCATGCCTTCATGCCAAAATCTCACACATTAAAACACCTCTCACCACTTATATTAGTATATTCCAGGGGCCCAGCATTACCCCACACTAGCTAGATTTCCGTAACCGAAAATTCTCATTTCACCAAGTATAAAACTGTTATGAATCCAAAAATGAACATCATATCAAAAACCCTCAAGGTACTCAGAGGATCTCAGGGAACTTTACATCCACTTCATCCATCATCTTCTTCCACTCTTCCAACTCCTTTAACGCCTTCTCTGGTTCTTCTTCTAAAATATATGGTACTTGGTCTGGTGTTATCTCCTCAACTCTGTTCCTTAGCACTTATATGATCACCACTAGCTCTGTGCAAGCTCCCTCAACAACATCCACATGTTCCAGTATGGAATTTTGGAACTCACAAATCTTGAACTCAATCTTCTCACACTTATTCTTAATTTTTTCCTTCTGTGCGGTGGTTTCAAAAATCAACTGAGTGCTATCAAGTTTGTTAACAGGGACCTTATTTTGTATTGCTTTCAAAACTACATCCTCATCCATCATTCTAGCCTCAATAAATGGCTCACACTTTTTGCATCAATAGAAGCCCATATCCACCAATGTATTTTCTTCCATGAGTTGGGTGAGAAATTATTCCAACTCAGTGATCTGGGCTTCAACTTCTATCTTGTTTTTTTTCCTCTTCCTTGGCAAGCTCTTCATCATATGGTCATACGCCCTTTTGAATGTTAACCAATAACATTCCCACCAAGTCCTCAAGATACTCCATCTCATCACCATAATATGTTTGCGCTTGACTAACTAAGGATGGACATTGTGCTAAAATCTTATTAACTTATGCATCGACCATGTCATATGCTTCCTTCATCATGGTCCATTCTCCTTTTAGCCCCTTACATAGTCTATCTATTTATTTTTCCTGCTCGTTTTTATCTACTACAAGAGTGCAAATAGTGGTGCCTAAGTCCAAATTTCTCCTTACCAATTCAAAGGAAAACTTGTGCAATGTATTGCATGCTTACTCATCATTCAGGTGGTTAGGGTAAATCATTTTGTATGTCACTCTTTGTTTACTCTTCAAGTAAATAATATTAATTGCATGAACATTTACCTCAAAATCTGACTCCTCAGAGTAACTGTTCAAGTTCCAGCTCAACATCTTCTTTGTTCTTGATACCCCCATCTTGATCTAGTATCTCCCACGCATGTAGATTTTTAGTGGCTACTATGCTCTAGAAACATGTGTGAAGAACCTTTGAAGGATCATCAATATAGTCCATATGCAGAGACCTTGGGGTCCACTACTTCCTTTGCACCTTTCTCTTTGTTCTCTATTTCTTTAGGGTAGTAGTGTTGGTACCTGCTCCAAGCCCCTTGTCTTCCTTGATCAAAAAATTATCACATTTTCCTCCTCCCCATGCTCTATAGGATGTATAGGATAGGAGTACTCTCCCTCATCGGGCTCTTATATTTATCTTCATTCATGGGTGCTTTATTCTTCTCATGTGCCGCAACCTCTACTTTTTGCTTAGCCCGCTTTTCCTACTCTTCAAATTATTGCTTTAACTCCTCACGTAAGGAAACACCCACCTTTTCCAAATATTCTTATTCTCTAGTCTCTGTCATAGACTTGGAGACCACTTATGCCTTAGCGGAATTATTGTTGAGAGGTCCAGTACCCCCACTGCTATTCCTGTGATTATAGAATTTCTTTTACGAGAAGTTTCAAGATTCCCCTCTTCTTCACCTCCTTCTTCTTCCTCCTGTGCCTCTTCCCCCTTAACTACCTATTAGCATATGGATTTTCACACATGAAAATGATATGCAACAGTGTGGGAACGAAGTCCCTCCTCAATGAAGGTGAGTCCGCCTTTATTGAAAACCAAAACTGTATTTACATATATACATTCAAAATTGTATGTGGGGGGGGGGGGGTTTGGAACATCAATGGAAAAAAAAGTGAATGAGGGATATGGAATGGAATGAAGGAAAGGAGTGAGGTAAAATAGAACCTAATATTGCATGAGGAAGAAAGATGGATAACTAACACAAATAAAATGGAATGAACATGCAAGAGTTAGGTAAAATAGAGCCTAATATTGCATGAGGAAGAAAGATGAATAACTAACACAAATAAAATGGAGTTTGAGTTAGCCAACCAAGAACGTGTAAAAGGGAACACACATGAGCAAGTAGATAATCAGAGCTTGATCAGTGTGAACTAGAAAAATTGATTAATAACGTTGACAATAAGATCAAAGATAATATTTACATGCAAGATTCAAACATCTAACGTCTAATGAAAATAAGAACATCAAATGTTACAAGAGACAATGAATGAGACACAAAGTTCGTATATCATTAACTCCAAAATGTTTTCACAAAAGAACATAAAGTTTCTTCCTGAAAAAAATCTTGCACACAAAAGTATTTCTTCTCCTCTCTCAAAGCCACCCTTTATAAATGAGCCCCTCACTTCCTTTTATAACCCAAAAGTTTGTTACAAAGTAGTTAGGGTTTTACATGATCATTAAATAAGGAACTTAAGTGACCTTTGAATTTTTTAACCAACGATAACCCAAAAATAGAAATTACTTAAAATATCCATAGTTTCCTGAAAGCAAATAACAACACCTTTTAAAATATACAATAATAACCAATGCCTTATTTATTGAAATGGGGTCCACCTATCTCAAGCGTATGAGAAATGGACTCTCCCACTTCATTAGATACCAGGAAAATTAACTCCCTGAACCGCCGATGAAATTAGGATCTACCGCTTTTTCCAGTTGAAAGGATCTAAACCTTCCCAAAGTTTCAAACATCTTTTCTTCTTCTAGAGGTTCATTTGGTCAAAGAATAGCCTCACAAAATACCTGCAATTCAAGAATCCTACTTGACATATCATTTAAATTAACAATTTTGGATTGAGTGTTCTCAAACAAATTTTTTAATTTGATGCACTACTCCATTGAAACTGAAAAGAAATTATTGGCGGGAGTGTACATGTCCTTAAACAATTGTAAAAATTGATCTTCCACCTGCTCCGATGAACACCTTTGTTTATGCTCATTTACGAGGTTACAAGGAATCTCAGCTATGAATTCTTGAATCAAGGAGATTGAAGTGAAGGCTTCATTGCACATGCTTTCATAATGGATCATAGAATCCTCAAGAAGCATCTTCCTTGATTTGAGATGTAGAAACCAAAGAAAATGTGTCCCTCGATGTTCAAATTCAAGAATTCCTTCAATGGCTAAAACTGAGGATTCCATACTTGTCATCTCCTACAAACTGGGAAATATCTCATCCAAGTTTGATATATTAGAAACAAAAGTTTCTTTGAAATAAATAATTGGATCAAGATATGCACTGACATCTTTATGAAGCTTAACCGCAGTCTCGATCATCTCTTAGCCTAAAACGAGAATCTCTGAAAGCAAAGTTTTAGTGACATGGCCTAATGTGTTTATTTCTTTTGACAAATTGAGAGTCTCTTCATCTGGGGCAGCCACTACATCAGGTACTGGGAAAGTGGATGATATGGGATTTATCAAATGTTGAACATATTCCACCAATTGATTCTTTTCAGCTTTAAGCTGAGAGTTTTGAGACTTATATTTCTAAAGTCTATTTAGCACGATATCAATTGAATCTCGAGCCATCGCCATGTCACTTTCTAATGTAAACCTCCCAATTCCAAGTATGGAAACTTCATAATCAGTAGGTGTCATGGCATCACACTCCTTATCACCTTGTGAGATGGTGAGATCTGTAAATATATTTCCGTCACTATCCACCATTATTCGAGAAAGCACCTTAGGATTCTTTGGAATGATGTCGTTTGAAAGTTTGAAAAGGGCATCAAAATCAATGTCAATTGCCTTGACAAACCTCTTCCTTTTCTTAACCTCAGAATCAATCCAGGAAGAGGTATCATGCACTATTTCCGCATACAAAAAGCTAGAGCTCAAATCAATATTCTCATTGTTCTCGACATCATGAGATCCTACTTGAGTCTTATCTACGACCACGATTTGTGGAGAAACAACCTAAATATCCACCTCTTGATTATTTAGGATATTTTGGGAAATCCCTTCATGAACTACATGCTTCGAAGTGTTTGATATTTGAATTACCTGCACTTGAGTGGACGCATGTTCGAAGCATGGCTGAGGATCATTTGCCACGAGCTTCTGAGCACTATTAACAATGTGGGTAGAAGAATCTCTACTTGAGGTAGAAAATATTGATACACGCTCTCTTCCTACTTTGGGGTTAGGATATTTATATTTTTCTCCACGTGACGCGTTACTTGGCGAAGTGTATTTTGGAAACCACTCCTTTCTTGCTTGTTGTGTATGATTGGATGGTACAGAGGTTGATCGAGAAGAGGCTTTGATTGAATGGAGGCCACCTTGTGTTGGTAATTTTTGTGATCCTGAAGCATGATCTTGAATTGATTGTAACTTTGCAAGTTCTCTATCATACCAAGATATGCTTCTTTCAAGAATCGGTTGATTCTTGCTATCACAAGAAAATTCATCTCTTTTGGTCCAGTTGATCGAGGCAATGGGGTAAAAGCAACTACATCATATGAGGGATCAATGACATCTTCATCATCATTTATGAATGAATCGGGAGGGTTATTGATGTAGAAGGCCTTGATCTAAGAAAGTGTTTGGCGAGAAAAATCTCATCTTCTTACTTCATGTTTGTCCAAACAGGCAGCCCATAAATCTTCCACGGTAGGGTTATGTTGATACTTTGCCCCAAGAATCTTTTACATATATCCATTGATATCAAACTGGGCTCTCTTCACATATGGATGAATTGTGATGAGGGAAAACTCTTTTTCCATGAGTTGTGCACTGAAAATATTTGGACATTGGTATTCCTTGATTTGGATTGGGAAATGAATTCTTGAACGGTGCTTGTCACTAAGAAGACAATGAACTTGGAATAGTTTTCGCGCAAGCTCCATTAATGCCAATCTGTCACTGATGTACTTAGGAAGCTTCCACAGGGTACCAGCAAAGCCACTCACGCGAATGTAGGAAAATGATGAAAATTGAATAAACCAGGTTCCTCATTGGGAAATGACACTCATGGCTTCTTTAGAAAATATTTCCTCAGTATTCCGATTCAGGTTCCGAATCACATGGAAGGTGAATGCATCGTTGACTCTTCTAAAATGGTGAGAGCTATTTTTGAAACTGAGTTGCGGGTAATAATGAAAAACAATATTTGACAGCCCCATGACTCCTCTCGTTTCAAGTCCCAAAAATAGCTTTCTTCTTGCTACTGTATAAGTCAAATACGATGTCATATAGAAGCATCTAGTCATCTTAACTTATATCAATTGTTTTTGAAGGGTGTTACTGATGATGGTGGCCCAATCCACCAACTCTTTCTTAGTAAGGATGATATAGATAAAATGATACATCCATGGGTGGAAAATTCTAGCAGAGGGTAGAACGAAAACTCGACTTAGGAGAGTAATCATGTCCCCGATTTCTTCCACGAACTAAATGTGGTACAGTTCTTTGGGAAGCCTATCAATTCGAGGCCTCTTGGTTACTAACCAGTGTTTATTAACCATCTTTCTCCACCTAAGGGGTTCTTCATCCCAAAATTCTTACGTTGACTGGCAAGTGATATCCGTATTCTTAGGAAAGTCAGGTATGCCAAGCAATTCCTCAATGTGCTCTAGTGTGATTAAGAGGAAAGGTTCGCGATTATCTTTAAAAATTCCTCGTCTCTCCGGATCATAGTGCTTAGCACAAGCAATAAGCAACTCTAGACACCGCACCGAGACAGGAAATGTTGTTGCTTGGGGTAGACCACTATGGTAAAGCCTGTCTGAGAATATGGTTTTGCCTTCAATTTTCACCCGTTCGCAGAATTGTTGGACACTAATGTGACCCAAATTTGTATCAGTGATCTTGTCATATGCTGACTTAATGGAATTGGGAGGGATGATTCCTTGGAATTCATATTTGAGCGCGGTTTTGTTTGATTTTTCCATTGGCTTCCTCAATCTTCTTGTAGATTTGTTAGATTTCTCAGCCATTATAAATTTCACAGAAGAATGATTCAGGCATGCAAAACAATGCAAGCGAGGTCGGGTCTCAGTCTCTGAAACCCCCGTCAGTGCATGCAAAATATGACTCACTTTGATTTTATTATTATTATTATTATTATTTAAAAATAATAATAGTAATAATAAATAGTCTAGGTTACAAAGTTATTTTTTTTAATACACGCACCAAGACTCTGTTTGAATTCCGACTTGGGCAACAACGTTTTTTTAAATAAATGAAATCGCCCAATTTTGATATCGATTTTTTATTTCATTTTCCGGAGAAAATTCTTCCTCGAATGTGTGAAAATCACCTGATTTAAATGGCCGCATACTTTGAGATTCACTTCTTCCTTGCGATCTTTTGAGCGATGTGTGAGTAAAATTGCTTAATTTTTCTGGACTATTTTGGAGATTGCTGTGATTGTCTTTATTGAAAATTTTCCTCCTACAGGCCACATGATCAATGTTTGGATGGCTTCGCAGTATTTTTTTTTTTTTGTCTCTTGCATGACCTACCTAGGAAAATGCATGGAAAACCTCCTTCTGCTGGCTGGGTGTGGGAATTTATTTGTCTATTGGTAACTAATTTTACTTATACCAAACTATGCGTTGAATTTTCCATACTGCCCCATGTGTGGCTTTCTTTTCTTCTCCTGTCTAGGTGTTGGAACAACTATTCTTTTCGGCTATGTATTTCCTTGGGCTATGCGTGGGAGATCTTTCTTTGCTGGAATAAAAATTGCCTTCTCCTCCTTGCCTTCTTTTCTTATTTTCCTTATCTTATACTACGTTTTGGACTGTACTAGCTTGGCTGTGCGTGGAATCTTCTTTTCTCCCCCACTTGGTCTTCCTTTTTTTAAAAATTTTTTTGGACTGTTTCTTTTCAACCTCCATGCGTGGTGTTTTTCTCAGCTATTTTTCTCCTTAAAACTAGAGCAAATTTTCTCTTCTTTGGATTGGATTTCTTGATGAATGTGTGTGGTCCTCTTAGCTCATGCATGGGAAATATGTCTTCAATTCAAATTTTTTCCTTTACCCTTCATGTGTGGAAACTCGTCCTTCTTTTGTTGTCCTTTATGTTGTTTTGGACTTTGTGGGGACTTAATTGCTTAGACCAATGTGTGGCCTCTACCTCCTCTCCACCAGACAACTGGGTGCTGGAATTCAGTTGAATGCTTTTGGTTTTCCTCCTGAAAAATGCGTGGGAATGGAGAAGATCTTTGTCCCTTTTAAACTTTTGTTTGATCTTTCTTTGTTTTATTTCCTCCAAAATTTCTTTTACTTTGGCCTATGCTATTTCTTTTCTAACTTGCATGGAAAATGCTCATGTCATGTTTTATTTGCCATCTCTTGGGATGCGCATATAGCTAAGTCTTGATTCAAATTTTTTTCATTAACCTTCCCAAGCCTGTGTGTGGTGGATCTTTCATCTTTTGCTAGCTAACTAAACTTTTATCCTCCTTTGCCAATGCGTGGAAAAAGATTTTGTTGTCCCCTTTGCCAATGCGTGGGAAATATTTCTTCAATGCAAATAGCTGATACGTGGTATTTCCTTCAAAGAAGCTTGATGATCCTCAGTTGTCCTTCCTGTATTTCTCCTTCACAATGGCGTTCATAGTATTGTGGGATGTGATAAAATATTATGTTCTTTAGAAGAAATAAGAAGCAATCAGAAAGCTTCACACGACTCTTTCCAACGAGTCCAACAAAAGAATTTATGAAGGCTAAACTGACTTCCCCTCTTCCCGGGTAGTGGAATTAATTGCTAGGGGAAATGGGGAAAGCAATGGCCAATTGCCAACTGGAATGGAAAAGTGAGCTGGCAATCTTCGTTCAATTTCCCCATGTGGGAAATTGGGAGATTTCTTGTCCATTTGCCAATTTATTAATTTGGAAATCAGGGGAAGAAATCCCACAAGCAGGAAATTAAAATAAAATTTCCAGGAAAGGGGAAATCTGAGCTCGGGAAGACAATTTGGCATTCCTGGCAGTTGGAAGCACAAGCTTACTTCCCCAACAATAAAAATAAAAATTTGTCGAATGAATTTTTAATTGTTATTACATTAATAGTTATTTAATTAAAAACCCCAAATTTAATAAAAAATGATTTTATCAAATAAAGGATGATAAATTAATTAATTATTAATGCATTTTAAGACCTAGCGGGAGGAGTTCTCGCCCGAAATGGACGAAACGAAGACCGGAACGATCACAAAAATAAGAAGATCACGATGAGAGTGATGAATCACTAGAAATTTCAAAATTTCTATTTTTTAAAATTAATTTTGCGAAGTCAAAATTAGCTGATAATAGCTAGCTCTGATAGGGGACAAGGACTTCATGGATGTAGCAACGGACCCAGACCAAAATATTCATAAACATGATCTCAACACGATGGGGCACAAAAATGGGGCGACACCATAGAAGAGACATAAAAACAGGGAAACAAACAAACCAAAATCCTAATTACCTATGTACATATGGGGAACAACCCATTTTCAATTTTGATAGTGCTTGAGATATTGCCCACTGTAGGATAAAGGCAAATGAGTTCCATCAGGATATGCCAAGTAATTGGTGTTATCTCCACAAAAATGTCTTATTTTGAACAGGCCAGCCACAATGAATCAAACTTCCCATGCTTTCCTTTTGGTTCACATCGTTTGTCCCAGAGAAGAACTAAGTCATTGATTTGAAATTGTCTCTCCCTAGTTTTTCTGTCAAACAATTTCTTCACCTTGGATTGATGTTCCTCGATCCTATTTGCCACTTAACTTCTTTGTTCCTCAAGCTTGCTTAGGAACATGATCCCTTTATCTAATGCATTGGTGAAGAATTCATCATCAACTGCCTGGGCTAATTTTAATGTTGGTAACTCCAGTGTGACGGGAATTTGAGCATCACTACCATACAAAAGTTGAAATGGAGACATCCCGATTGCCCTTTTGGGAGTTATGCGGTTAGCCCACAATGTGTCATATAACTTTTTATGCCAAGTTCTTTGATTTTCTTCGACTAACTTGCGCACAATAGTAATGATGTTTTTGTTACTGGATTCAGCCTGACCATTTCCCTGAGGGCAGTAGTATGACGAATGAGACAAAGATATCCCATATCCATAACAAAAACCTATCATCTCTGCAGAAGAAAAATTTGACGCATTGTCCGTCACGATCTTGTGTGGAATTCTATAACGAACCAATATATTTTCTTTGATGAAGTCACAAACTACTGCAATAGATGTGTTTTTCATTGGTATAGCTTCTACCCACTGTGTAAAGTAGTCAGTTGCGGTGAGCACGTGAGTATGACCAGCACTAGAATTAGGATTCAAAACCTCGATGAAATCTAAACCCCATTATTGGAAGGGTTCTTCAATGACAACTAGCCTCAAAGGAAAAGCTACTAACTTTGGTCTTCCAACAAATTGCTGACAAGCTTCGCATTTTGTCACCCATTTTTGAGCATCAGAAAACATAGTGGGCCAGTAATAATGTTCTCGCAAAAAATTATGAGCCGTCACTGGGCCAGAGAAATGACCACCGCAAGCATGATTGTGGAAGGCTTCCAACAATCTAGGTTGTTGCTCTTTATCAACACATCTGAGGAACATGTCTCCAATTCCTTTCTTGAACAACGTGTTGTCCCAAATGATGTACTGGAAGCTCTTAGTTTGATAGCTCATTTCTCCTTAGCTATCAGATTCTCTGAACACTTGCCATCTATGAGGAAGTAGGAAATATCATAATACCATTCATCTGTGGTATTGACAAAAACTACCAGCGGAGATTTTCTTCAACTGGTCTTCTTTAGAGTTATCTTGTGGTTCGTACTCTGATACCATAAAAGGAACGATAACCAGATCGTACCAAGCCAATAACTCAGATGCTAATCAAACATCACGATCAATAAGATGAAATAAATTCACCAGAATAACTTTCCTAAAACCTTTACAAAAAATGAGAAGCAATATCACCAGTCAAGGTCGTATATGAAATCATAAATCAAGGAAAGAACTAGTCAAGACCATAGACTTAAGAGAGAACTAGAAATCAAGGATCTAGTCAATACCATAGATCAAGGAAAGAACTATACCTAAAAACTATATAATATCCCCCTAATATCTAAATAAATAAAAATAAATATCCACACACATAAGTGGGTGAGGATAAATACAATAAAGGTAAAAAAATAACCTAGGTGAACATGAGCTAAGGTAAATACCTACTCTAACAGATGAGAGGGACATCAAAATGCGTCTAGCTCCTGGAGGTAACATATGTCCTCTTTGAAAAATGACTAAGTATGAGGACTAAAAATGGCCTTATAAATACAGTGGTGGGGGTATCAACTCTTGATTCATCCATTTGATCCCTGAAAAATAGGAATTTTTTTCTAGCTCCATAACTAAACATGAGACAATCTAAATATAAACATATTGTTCCTAGGTGTTATGAAAATATGATTCCAATATATTGTAGAGATCTGAATTACCTTTACAACGATGTATTTTTTAGCTCTTTACTCCTTATATAAATCCCAAAATTGCTTCTCAAATGTCAAGTGCTTTTTTAACATTGTGCGTTTCCTAGGCCTGAGAACTTGTTTCTGATGAACCTTTCCCAACACTTCCAAATATTCCCTAAATATTAAAAAATATTTTCCCCGATATTCTTAGAACTTGATTGCATCTCCATGTTGAATTTTTATCCTTCATTCCACTCCAGGGGGTGTGTTAGTCCCAGGAAGACTAGTCATAGCCCTTCTCAAAGCTACTCAAAACTTTGACATCCCTCTAAAACTCCTAAAATGACCTAGGGGGATTGAATTTGCTTTCATAAATCACCAAGGGGGATTGGATGGACATAAAATTTAGGACCATTAGACGGGATTAGTAATGCTTGATGATGAGGATGGGTAGACTTGGGGGGTCTTGGAAAGGTAAAATTTGAAAAATTTGACACAGGGGTATCGTTGTCATGCTTGAAAATTGGAAATTTTTTTGTTACCCATTTACATGAGAACAATTCTGCAATATCACTCTGATTCTCCAAGTATCTTTCACACACCTCATTAAAATTAAGTTGTCTTTCTTCTCTCTATCTCTCTACTGTCAGGTCTTCCATCTTTCACCACACCTGCTCCTACCCCAACACGTGGTGGAGTTTAGCTAGCCATAGGTCATGCCTCTAAATCTAGAGTTACAATCAAGATCTTAATCTTTAAAGGGATAAGGCACAAATAAGATCCTCTAGGTTCGTGTAAGAACTAGAACTCAACAACCTCTAGACATGCATAAATAGAAACAATTTACTCCAAAGTGTAGCTATGTAAAACACCACTCCACCAATGATTGACAACGTGTGTCCAAGTCAGATCGACATCATGTAAATTTTGGTAATCTTCCTCAGTCCAAATAAGTGCTCTATACCTCCAATTCCTCTTTTATTTGTATGCTACCAGCCACTCGTACAACTCTATAGTGAAATAGGAAAATAATGGCTCATAGATCTCATGATACAAATTATGTTCAACCTGCGCGCGTGCATCGAATTCAGGTCCAACATTAAATTTGTGAAAAAAATCTTCCTCTAAATTCTCTACCCAATCCTCAATACTGGACAAAGTCAACCAATATGTCTTCATCATACAATATCCTTACAAATATCTTAAAAAGAGGTCCCGAAAACATAACCAAATTGTAGTCTTTTATTTCCCCATGTAGACACCTAAAATCCACTTACACTAATTATCCTCTTTCCGTCATTTCCGTAATAATTAACTTTTTCTCGCTAATTAGCTAACATTCCTCTCCATATTAATTAATTAATGACCTTTCGCTAATTAATTAGCCTTCCTATCATTAAAGATAATTACGTATAACAAGGTGCATAAACTAGATCTAGATTTTAACCATATGCAAGAACAATTAAAAAAGAACTAAGATAAAATTTACCATATTATATCCATTCACATATGTGTTCTACAATCAATATCCAACCACAAAGGTCATACTATATTAATTGCACTAATTACCTTCAATTAAGCTTACCTACATACATAACAATTAATCAACATTGAGTCATGTGCACACATAATCCCCAACAACCATAACTCTATTAATGACAAGTGATGATCCCAACTCCATGCTAAATCAAGATTACATATTTATAGGGGTGGGGACCTTATTCCTTCACCAATCTATGTTTTACCTTTATCCCAAATAGGATACATGATAATAATAGCTAGCCTGTGCCTCTTCAGGCATAGCTAAATAAAGAGAGCATCCTTCTTAGCTTGCTAATGGCACCATAGATTATCTAATAATGACAACTATAGTATAAGCATTATTATCTTGAGCTCCAAAATCCATTGCATGGAACTTTATCTTCTTCTTAGTCTTAAATATCCTTTACATGCTTCTTTAGTATTCGAAAAATATAGGAAGATGCACTCCATGTCCATAATGTATCCCATAATTGGCAAGAAGACTAAGTCTCTAATCTTTGAACCATCCTGGGCAACAATCCACTTTGATTCCATTATAGTTCTGCATAGAGTTCACGTGCCCTATTCCCACACGCTTAATCCTCCTACACATTCATAATTAGAGGTAGTATTACACCAACTCAACAGAGATAATTTCATCTAAGCATTACCAAGATAGCATTTCCTAATAAGCTCTTATCTCTGACTAAATAATTTTTTAATTACAAATCTCAGTAAAGTTTCGAAGCTATGTAGAAATTAGCTTCATAATAAAAATAGCTTAGGCCCAATTATGCAGGAGAATATATGGCTTTCCCGGTGGGATCCTTACTCCATCATGTAAATCTGATAGCTTTAATTTCATTAGGGTGGTGTTTATAGTTAGAGGTATGCAAGCCTCTTCTTTCTCTATTAAATCAAATATTGCATATAGTTAACATGCAACTTGTAAAAATATCTTTACTTGATTTTAGAAATCTCTACATGAATGACAAGTCATTCCTTGTAGGTAAAAAGGATGTTACATTTTTGCCATTATATGGTTCTTTCAACTTCTAAAAAGTGTTGTTCAAAATAATTCATAAATGGAATCATGTATTAGAGCATCAAATTTCCCAACATTCTAGATGCTATGTTCAATTCATCAATTGACTTAAGTAATATCTTAACTTATTGAAAATATAAAATAGTGATTAAAAGTAAAACAATATAAACATCTAATTACATAAAAACAAGAGATGCATATGCTGTCTGATATGTGTTTTTTTACTTTAGCTAAGACATTCTTCAACATTTCTTTTATGCCTTCAATTCTTAATAGGGGAGCTTACTAGCAACAAAACCATATCTCACTTGCTAGTTGTCCACGTCATCTAATTTATTTCATTATATGTTAAGTTTTGGATCAAGATATGATTTATAGTTTCCATTAATAAAGATTCAGTCTTACTTGGTTTTAACAACATTTTAATGTTATCAAACAATTCGCTCAAGTCCAGATTGTACTTCTCCATGGTAGAGTAAGAGGAATTTGACCTTGTTGTAGATCTATGGGAAATTATTTTATCACTTTATCTCTTCTACTACATGTTAAGTGCATGCCCGAAATGAAGCATACATGAGCATATGTATAGCCCATTTTCCGATGGTCATAAATTATTTCTCCTGTACCTCTTTTATGGCTCCGTTATTTTGTGCTCAATATGTCCTCTTTAAGAGAAATGCACCAATAATTCCCATACCTTCATGATTGTTTTTTCTTGTGGAAATCACCTATTTTATTCCCTATTTTCTGTGATGCACTGGTCATTGTATTATAACAGTGACATCTAGAGGTTTTGATGAATGTAGTATGTTCCATGATTTACTTGATTTAGACCAAAGCTTGTGTATTCTCTTCTCTTGCACGCATTGTTGATCTTGAGAATCGAAAACAACTTTGAGTCTATATCTTGGAAATTTGATGTATTCTATTTTGCCTAAGTCGAATCCAACCTAAAGTACTAAAAAGCATTTTTTTTATGGTCCTTTGATTGTGGTACAGTTATTCCATTTTTGGATGTAGTGGAGTTGATGGGGTGGTAGTCTGTCAATAAAAATCTTCTCTTAACATGGAGAGAGGGTGGAGGAAGAGGATCAAGTAGGAGCATGGAATTCTATTTTAGAAATTGGGAATAATATTAGATAATATATATAGGAAGAGTTCTAGATGAGAGCAGATCACAAGAGTTGAAGGTAATGGACACGGTCAAAATTCAACCCCTATAGATGCCAAATGACTATTTGAAGGATAAGGGTCTTCTTCTAGTGATTCCTTCATTGATCTTGGTTTAGAGGTGTATAGGAAATGGTACTCCCTAAATAATTTAAGTGAACGATAGTTTGTGATAATTAACTCACTAATTGTGGGTGAGTTGTAGTGCTAACACACTGACCAAATATCAGAGGTGTTATGGGATTGATTTTATATGGACACACACACACACACACACATTTACTAACACATACTGTACGACACCCATAATTACACCCAAGTAATTATTGTTTACTAATGGAGCACTAATTAAATTGAGTTCCTAACATATCCTCCCCTTCTTGCGAACATGGGAAAAACAATGACCTTTGTACATGCAAAAGCGCCGCATACGTAGCATCCTCATGATCTGGATGGTTTCAAGGACAATACCAAAAACCTTTGGATAATTAATTCCAAGTTGGTTATCCAACAAATACCCTAATTAACAGATGGTTTTTGAGGACAGTTAATAAATCAACCCCTGGATAGTTTTTCCTAGACTAATTAACAACCACGATATCATGATGATGCAGTAGCTTTCCCTTCCATTCTAATCAATAAATCAATCATTGCAATTGGATTTAATCCCCTTTCTAATAGCCTAAATTGTACTGAAATATGTTCCTCGTACATTAGCATCTAAAAAGCTTACATACTGGAAATGGAACATTGGAGTCATGTTCCCACCTTTGATTAATTAAAACACCCCCCAACCCCCATTACTTGCTAATTAATAGGATTAAACCCTTCTAAAGTAAGGCACACCTTTACATTAAGAAACACTTATCCATTCCTAATCATGTTTTACCTTTATCCCACATGTCACCAAAGCTGATGAAGCGGTTTCCTTTATCCATTGTTGGCTATATAACGAGAGCCCTCGCTGAATGACCTTTATACCTACACCTAAACCTTCTAAAGATAGAAAATGAAAAGCATGCTAGCTAAGAGACTAAGAGCTTGCCTTTTGTTCACTTGAGAGGTCACCATAGTTAAGAGCTAAAGCTTCAATATTCTTGCAACGTCGTGTATAAGCGATCAAATGCAAAGTAATTTTTGATTGCCATTGCGAGGCATAAATAGGTCCATTCATTCTTGTTCCGTAACTCTTGGAGAGTAGAGACACTTTTTAAAATAGCATTGACCCACAATGAATTTTGACTCTACCACTTTTCACAAGTTATCAAGTAATTGAGTTTAAGAAGACTTAACATTAAAATGATTCTAAACTCTTGACTGGTGTTTATGCTTTATTTTGAGCTAAATTGTAGAACTCTTTTAAACAAACCTAGTTCTTGCTTAACATTTGATATTAGCATCAATACAAAAGACACTACATTACTACAATAGAGAGGACTTCTTACACGCTCAGTGGGACAATACTCCATTGTCAACAATAAACCTTATATCACATAATTTCATGTTTATGTAACTTTATAGTTAACAAATGATTTGGTTAACTAATACCTCTTTTCACACATAAAACATTAGATCTAACTAAAAAAATTAAACAAGACATATATGACACAAATATAGGAATAAAACCAGTATTTACATGTGTTGAAATACCTATATCTTGTAGGTAAAAAGGAGGTGATGAATGCTGTCAAAATTTTAGTGAATTGATGGGACCACAATTTCAATATTTCTCCATGCGAGATCTCATTTTTAGAGCTTACTTTTTCAAGAATATGTGGACATGCTAGTTTTGTCAATTTCTTAACCGACAAGTTATATTTCGCATTGACCAGGGATGCTCATGGATAGAGTTTGACTAGTGCACAAGTCTGATCTATATTACAGGACTTCCATACGTGGTTTCAAACCCTGTCACAATTAAATTTCTTGGTGAGAACATATGTGTCAAGATTTGCGTCGATGGACTATCATTGTTACTGATCAATATGCACGTTTTGCCAAGAAAACTGTGTACATGCTTAGAGGAAACTTATTGTCTGAGTGATTTCTTGTCAAAGAATTTATAAATTCTTGACAGCATCTATGTTAGAGACCTGTACGTGGAAGGGACGTTGCGAGTTTTCATGTTCTATTCACAATATCCAATGAATTCGATGCCAAGAGATTAGATTGTCAGATGCCAAACTGTCCATTAATTTGCATTAGCCCAATGAAAATGTTTCCCTAAATTTGCAGATACTACAGGTCACGTTTGAATCCTTGACAACAAAATGATGAGTGCATGTCATAGTGCATACCCGAGGTTACATAAGATGATCCATATGCATAACCCATTCATTGGCCGACCAAAGACCATAACTTCGGGAGCTCACCAAACCTCAAAATGAATCAGGATTTTTTTTGCATTGAGGAGATATGCGAATTGAAGTATCAAATATGGTCAATGACAATCAATATAAGCTTAGTTTGATTTCATAAGGCATTACATGACAATTGTAGGTTTTTAAATGTTAGTTTAAAATTAGTCCACTAAACTAACATGTGCACAGATGTTAGTCATTGATGACAGTCGCTTCATCATAGAGCCGTATGCTTACTCAATGGTAGAACAAAGTGATGTGTATGCTCTTCTCAGAATAGTTACACCTTTTAGTCAAAATAAGAATCACAAACAACTATTTATCTCTATCTTTTTAACATTGGGATTAAACTTAGAAATTTGATTATTCATTTTGCTTAAGGAAATGAACCTTTTACAAAGGAATTTTTCAATGGTCCTTTGATTTGAAGTTGTTCCATTTCTATATAGTTGGGATAAATTGTTGTTGTTAATTTATATAACAACTAATAACAATTTGATCTAACAGATACTTACGACATAATAATTACTTCACGTAATTCATTGTTTACTAATGGAGCATTAATGGTAAATATTTCCTAACAACTTCATCTTTCATTTTTGGTTTAAGGGAATGAACATTTATAAAGCTTTTTTTATGGTTCATTAATAGAAAAATTTTATTTATTTTTTAGTTGGATTATTTGTTTGTGTATGCTATTGTCTTGCATCCTTGGATGATGTTGAGAATCAAAATTAATTCTTAATCCTCTTTTAAATAATGTGATTTTCTTGGAGAACTACTAAAATGCTTGAGTGCAGGACCTAAAACACTTGTCAAAGAAAGAAGGAGTTGAAATAAAATTAAACTACTAATACACGTTGTTGTACAGGTTGCCAAAAGGTGTTCAAGACTAAACCACACCAAATTAAACATGATAAAAAAACACACCACATTCAAAACACTGTATTTGTAAGGTTTCAGATAAGGGTATGTTCCTCGTCCGCTTAAATCTAGGACATAACCCCTTTGGCATAAGCCTTAAGCTACAACAATGGGGGTGGTCCTAGGAACCCCAAAGTAGTCCACACAAGAGGGAACCTTGTGGATGAAACGGGAAGTGCTCCACACTACCTACTTAACTAGTGATTCCTTGTGAGATAGCGTTACAAGTTGTCGTATCATGACCCCAGTGAGAGTACACGATGGATGCATTTAGTTGCCCACTGTGCTTGAAGGGGGTAAAGTAAAGTCGAGATACTCCCAAATTAGTCATTGCAGCTTATCTGGTTAAATCCCAGCTTGCTTAAATAAATTTTGTAACACCTAGTTGAGAGAACCACCTAGGAAGATATCTTTGACCAGGAGCCAACTTTGACCATTTCAAAACCATTATTGAGTTGATGAGCCATTTTTCATCACGAAACATGTGTGAAGCATTACTTTTGCTTAGTTTTTCACTTACCATAAGGTGAGGTGAAACTTAGCCAAAGTGAGGCCAACATTTTTCACCACCAATTTATCTACTTCCTTCACTTCTTTTGACACTTTGTTGATCAAAATAAGAGTGACTACCTTTGTGTTACCAATTAATTGTTTTCACCACTTTTGTGTCCGTTTACGCCCATCCATGTTTGTGGATGGGTTGTTAAACATCTAAAGTGTGTGGAGGCGTTTTTATATAATTGGTAGTCATTTTTGATCTTGATACCCAAGTCAAGATTCATCATCATAGTTAGGCTTGATTCATCACTTTGATTCTCCTTTGAACATCTTATCTTGTTTATATTGTGTCGACTAAAATTTCGATACTATTTACATCTTGTTTCTCGTAAACTTGATCTAAGTATCCGCATATTGTGACGTTACACTATACACATAATTAACAATCCTAGTTATACTCTAGCTTTAGTTTGATTTCAATTATTACCTCAATTTTGAAAAGTGTTGAGTGTTACCATTTTGCATACGTTATATCAATATCATCTTGATATTAATACCTTACTTTCTTGAGAAATTTTGGTTAACATATCTTGGTGGTATTGTTGTGTCATTCACAATTATAACTGCCACTTTTTGGCATATAGGTCTTAATTGGTTTGGGCTTACTTCTAGCATACATTTGTTTGGGGATTGCATTAAATTCTTGTTATTACTTATGCCTTGTTAATTTCTTTGAACTTGACATAAGTGGTGACATTTTATTGATCATCTTGAAACATCAACTACCATTTGGAAACAAACTTAGGAAGTAATTTGATCATTTGAAAACAAACCTTGTGTGATTGTCGTCTTATGATTATTCATAAATCCATTGATATGTGAATTGATCCATTAATCCTTTGCATCGAACTTTACATCATATTTGGTCATATGGTGTTTATCCCTTGTAGATTTGAGTGGCATTGTGTTTCATGAGCTTTCATGATTGTTCCTTGCGATTTCACCTTATAGACTCATTTAAGGACAATACTTTCGAGCCTTTGACTTGTCACAACTTGTCTGTCCAAACCTTGTTGGATTTTTGAAATTACGTTATCATGATGTATGTTTTTCTTAGATACCCTTTTTGGAAAATCACACAAGCATCCCCATCTTTACAAAATTTCTAGTTGGTTGTTCGTTATGCTACCCAAATCAACATGAAACCTTCTTCACTTTGAAGAAGTTTGATCACACAATCTAGGTCTAGGACCTTTAAACCCAACACATGCCAAAAATGACTGATTATTGCAAGGTTCCTTATACTTATGACAATAAAGAATCAAAGTTTTTGGTGTTCAAATCAAAATATTCCATCATGACTAAACCTTGTTTGGTTCTTCATGCTAGAGAACCCATTCGGGTAACTCATTCCCCACCTTCATCTCATAGTCGGTGGTATGGTTTGGACACTTCTGATCCAAATTATTATTCAAGTTCCCCCCACTCTTTCTTCTGATTCTAATCCAAACATTTCCTCTTCTTCTAAGGATTCCAATCCAAATATTTCCTCTGATTCTTCTGATGATTTAGATCCAAACTAAACTATATTTAGATTCATCTAATTCTCCTAAGTCATGGTCCTTCCCTTCTTCGCATCTATTATCAGTCATCTAAACAACTTCTCCTCCTCTAAAGATTTGTGTCACCACAAATTATCTTCATCATTCATATAATGTCATATGGTCCTCCCTATCTTCATAAGACCCTCTTCATCATACATTTAATATGACTCCTATGTTGTGGTCCTCCCTTTCTTTGCAGGACCCCTTTTATCAGTCACCTCAATGATGTCTTATTCCTTTGAAGATACGCGTGAATCCAAATCCCTACAATCAAACATCTAATACAATTCTTGAATCACGGTCCTCTCTTTCTTTGTAGGACCCTTGTTATTATTCATCCAATGTGATTCTTGAATCACGGTCCTCCCCTTCTTCACAGGACCTTCTTCATCAATCACCCCCACATAAAGTATTCCTTCTTTGAAGATTCGTGTGACTCAAAGTCCTTCTAGTCAAATGTCTGAATCAACCCATGCATCGTAATCTGTAGACTTTGGAATTAATCCTACTAGTTTACATATGATATACCATCATATAGGTAGGTCCACACCACCTTCTTCTACTCCTGAGACATCTAGCTACACATATTCTTCGTCCCCACATCATCTTATTCTATCAATCATCATCAAACATCTTCTAATATCTTCCACACCAATTGGATCTCTTTCTTCCAATCAACCCCTAGTGGTTGATAAACAACTCATATCGATTGATCTCTTTTAGAATGAAAAAACAATCAGGGCATTTATAGGGGCATATGAAGATATTCCTTTAGAAGATTATGAGCAAGGATTCTCTTTAGACATTCGATGCGCTCTAAATATTGTGAGGAAAAGGTTGATTCCTTTTATCAAGAAATGGAGGAAGAGCCTCAAATCATGCAACTTGATCCTCCTCTTATTCTTCCATCTTCACATTCTTCATTACTGTGATGAAACTCCTAGGTCTTGCATTGATCCATGGCCTATCTTCTCATCACCCAATCACTCTTTTATCTATCATAATTCCTCAATAAAAATCATCTTATGGGGTCAACACCAAGTATCCCTTCACCTTCATCTAGGTGTGTGTCACCTTCTAGTAGCCCTCCCTCTGTTATTTGTGGGACATTTTCGAGTAGTCCACTATCTTCTATTCTTGGGGCATGTCCCACTAGCCCCCTTTTCTTCTATGTATGGATCACCCCCGGGTAGTCCATCATCTTCTATTCTTGGGCCACATCCTAGTAGCCCATCATCTTACATCTATGGGTCACATCCTAAGTAGCCCTTCTTCTTCTATTCTTGGGCCACATCCTAGTAGCCCTCCATCTTCTATTTATGGCTCACCTCCTCGTGTAGCCCATCTTCTTCAATCCTTGGACCATATCCTTTTCATCTATCACATTATTCTTCTACCAAAGATCGTGGGAAGCCCACCACTTTTCCTCTCATCAATTCTAAACATCCACGTTATTCTCTCAATTCTCGGGATCAGACAAGTCAAGCATTAGCTTATAAGATATACAGATATGTTCTTTATAAAGCTAAGATAAAAACTTTGAAGAGCTCCAAAGCTTCACAACAACTCAAAAAATTATAAAAATTCAAAATCAAATGCGATTCTAGAATGCACACCAATATACCCATCAAGTATGGCGATAAAGTGCAAAAACTATATGGATAGGGAACTCAAACTCCCACATACGAAACCCATGTTTCAAAACAAATCACAGTCATTTTTTGAGTGTGAACTCACCACAATCATCGAGATCGGGGATAATATCACTCTTGATAAACAAACGCACTTAGTCTCCCTTATCAAGGAAGTCACAAACATCATTGTTGGATCCTATCATGCAGATTGACATTGTTGGTCCCAATCTTTAAAAAAAAAATTCTTAAAAAAAACATAAAATAGTTCACAAATACAAAAAAAATGAGAAAACATTAAAACATTACAAAATCAAAATCAAAGGTACAAATATCAAAGATTTCAATTAGGTATTGTGTACACATGGATGTTCTTTCTTCCCTTTCTTTCATATTCATCTGCAAGTCATCCACCATTTTCATCCCTTTGATGTTATCATGGTTAGCCTATTCGCTACACATTTTGTGACATTTATCTCTATGGTATCCGTTTAACCTTGGTCTTTCATAACCTTGGTAAATTAAAGAACAAGTGACCTCTTAGAGATCCTATCACTATTTACATATAATAAACTTGTTGGGAAGAATTTTTAGGCGTATTTGTTTGACACTAGCCAATGTTTTCATCACAATCACTTCACATCCTTCCATCAAGCCATCAGTGTTTCTTAACCCCTTATCAAACAAGAGAGCTGAAATAAGTTTTCAGAAAGAAAAAGAATCAAAATCAATCAATCAAAAAGAAAAAGCTAAAAGTAAAAGCAAATTGATATATAACTCTCTCTTGGGGTATTTCCAATAATCTCTACTCGGGGCTATGGACGACTGACTCATAGTAGAGAAATGTTGTGATTAGAATCAAATGCATCTCCGTCGGGGCTATGGATGTCTGACTGGCAGCGGAGAAATGTACGAATCTCCTTCCACAATCCATTCACACATCACCTTTCAAACTAAATCATTCCTACACATTGGCTAGTGTCTTCACTTTTTGTCTATCAACTCTTTCATTCAAGAGGTAATTCATTTCCATGTGCACACATGGGATCTCGATGAGTAAAAAAGATTAGTATGTTACCAAGTGTTACTTTTTGGACCTTTTTCAAACTCTTGCTTTAGCGCATGTCTTGTCTCATGATTTGTGCCTTGGGCTAATCACTTTTTCATCAACCGTCATCTAAATATTTTCATAGCATCCTTTTTCTTCAAAATTTGTTTAGAACATCCATGTGTATCAGATGTCCTTTTTGCCATGTTTGCAGGCACTTTTTTCCCTTTTAATAAGATAATTTTCTACTTCCTTTCTCTCATGTGTTTCTTGGCCAGTTTATACGCTGGGGGCATCCTTGTTCCCTCATGATTGAACCTATTTTATATTGGCCTTGATCCCCCTTCAGCACGTGAAGATTTTTCCTTTGCATAATCCCACCTAATCACTGGGGCATTTTCACATCTTCACTTTCTTGTGCATACGTGTGGCATTTTGCCCTTGTACATCCCATCTATTGCTGGGGAATCCATGCTTCTTTGTCTTCCTGTACATAGTTTCAGAAAAATTTCAAAATAAAAAACATTCAAATATGTTTCTAAAAAATTAAAAACAATAAAAATCATTCTGTAAAATCTCTTGCTCTTTGGTTCTCACTTATTCTTGTGCGTGACTCGTGGATCATCTTGATCTACCTCCATTAACAAAGCTGGTTTGCTTACTATGTCTATACTCTGGGGCACAATGAGTTGCTTGGTACTGTTTCATAGTGCACTACTTTTCATAGGACCCAAGTGTCCTTTGTTATTCCCCTTGCATGTATCCTTGCTTGGGGCACCATCTTTTAACCCTTTTCGTTAATTTGCAAAGGTCAGAATCAAATCTTGATAACAAAAACATTGCATTATGTTTCTCTATCAGGTTATCTTGTTTACTTTCTTGTATTGCATTGCATTATGTATGTTGTAGGGAGTTAGGCATCTTTTACTTTCTCGTATTGCATTGCATTTTGTATGTTGCACGGAGTTGAAGTGTTTTTAGCTATGGACATTTGTTCGTATATGGATTTTCATGTCATACTACACTTCTATTCATTCTTTTTAATAAGGACTAATGGCGCCGATCATAAGCAAAATGATGAAATAAAGTTGGTTTTTACATCGACAAGATGATAGCTATATCCATCTCTTTTCATCTTCATTTTTCTTCCATATCACTCTCCTTCTATCAACACTTTTCTTCAAAAGCAACTTGGGGCAATAGGGATCAATTATTCTACTTATTTTATTATGTTCTTTCATCTTTTTTATCATCTAATTGTCCCTCTTTCATCACCCCATCGACACTCAAGGGGGCATCCTTCATTCTATTAATTTTTTCTTCTATCTCTTCAAAAAATATTATTTGTTTGTACTTGTCTACTATCTTTGAAGTGGCGTCACTTACACCACCCCAAAGAGGGGAAAATGTAGACACCTAAAATCCACTTACGCAACCTTTAATGCTAAGATTGCACTAATTATCCTCTTTCTCATCATTTCTTGTAATAATTAGTGTTTTTCCGCTAATTAGCTAACATTCCTCTTCATATTCATTAATTAACGACCTTTCGTTAATTAATTAGCCTTCCTATCATTAAAGATGTCAATTAATGACCTTTCGTTAATTAATATCCACTTCTACTTGGGTTAATTAATTATTATTAATTAATTACAATCGCAACTCTAAATCAATAAATTACCATTTATTGGATCAAATTCCTCTCTTACATCCCACAAATCATACTAATTTTCTTCTAATTATCTTCCTATAAGCTTACATCTACCTATTAATTAATCACCTTTGATTAATTAAAACATCCCCCACCTCCCATGACTTACTAATGATAAATTAAACTCTTCTAAATCAAGATTACCTTTTATAAAGAAACCTTATCCATTCCTAATCTTGTTTTACCTTTATCCCACATTCATCAATTTATTAGCCTTTCCTCTTTAGGAAATCTATATAAGGAACCCTCCTCCTTACCTTTCTTCTTGCATCATGCTTTGAATAGTGAAAGAATATAAGCATTTTGATCTTGAGTCATTCTCCATTTTTGGAAATAGCTTCTCCATCTTGCATCTTTTCACTCAAAATTGAGTAATATGGGAAGATCCAAAATGGTCTTGTAGACATTCTTAGTGAGATTCCATTCTCAATCCTTGAGATCAAGCATCAATCCACTTTGATTTCTTATGTTCTTCATAGGTTCATAGTTTAAGTTAGCAATCATAAAGAGTAGGAAATAACTTAGCATGTAGGCTCATTTATGCATTGAATAAGCATTTCCTTTAAGCTCTTATCTTGATAGTTCATTGTTTAATTAACATTTGATTTTGAAGCTATGTAGATATTAGTTTCAATTTATAGCTTAGTTAATAAAACATGAGCATACCCCAAACATTCTAAGGCACGTTAACAAGTCACTCAGACAGATCTGAGCGCTCACATGAAGCACACAATGGTACCATATCTCTCTTTTATAGTATCTTTGTTAAGGATTTAGCATGATAAACACACATATAAATCAGATCCATAAAATCCATTCAAAAGTAAAGCATAAACAAATATAGAACTTAGCTGTATGCAAGAATGAACTAAAAAAGAACCAAGATCATATATACCATGTAAAATCCAGTAATAAAATTATTAATAACAAGAATCCATCCACAAAACTCCATTGTAATAATCACCATAAAACACAGAATTTGAATACATACATAATATTCTCATCATAGGTCATGAGCGCTTGTAAACCAGTTGGATAATTCTACTACAAAGCCCATATCTCTTCAAAACATGGAAATCAATACCTATTTATAGGTAGTGGGGCTTTCCCTTCACTACTCATGCATAATCCAAAAATAGCCCACATGCTAGAAATAGCCATGTGTGCATTACAAGCCATCTATAAGAGCATGCAAGCTCACTAATAATAGATTATCTTCTATTATAAGTTGTAGATGTAATCATATTAATAACCTAAGCCTTGCATGACATTTTAACTTCTTTCACATGAGATCTATCTAAAAATACACTTTTCTTCAACTACAAGTCTTTATGTTTTATTATTATCTCCAAAACCTTGCTTGGTTGCTACTCCAACCCTTTATTCTTCCAATCTTGCTCGTGGCTTAAAATGCGGCTAAGAATGTAACACAATTTGTAAGGGCACAAGCCCTTTGTGCATTGTCTGTCTTACTCCCACGTGTGTCTTTGAGCCCAAATCTCACACATCAAAACCCCTCGAACCACTTATACTTAGTATCTTCCAGGGGCCCAACATAAGAGAAATGCAATTGATTTTGAATCTTTAGCATATTTGAATGTTTTAGAGTTTTATCATATTTGAATATTTTTAGATTTTTAGCATGTTTGATTTTTTTTGGATTTTTAGTCCCCCTAAGGGCATAGATGAAAACCTATTCTCCAAAGAGAAAGAAGGGTGATCTAATAACTCCCCCAGGGGGAATATATATATTTTTAGTGCTTATGATGAATTATACAGTTTGTAAGAAAATATGTTAAAGAAAACTTATCCCCCACTATGTGTGTGTGTGGGGTGTGTGTGTGTGTGTGTGTGTGTGTGTGTGTGTGTGTGTGTGTGTGTGTGCAAATTGAGGTTCATGTGTGTAACCGTTCCCTCATTAGTCAAATTCAACCTATAAATAGAGTATGTCATAAAGAATTAGGGGGATGTGGTTGCCCTTAGTGTGAGTAGCATATGAACTAGCCAATGAGTATGTTGTACGAGGGCCCACTATTCGCCGATGTGAATGATGGAATCATGTGATCATGAATCTTAAGATGAGTGTCATGTGAGAATAGATGCATGAGTGTGTGGGTAGGAAAGCTATGTCTTACAAGATTGTGTCATGTATGAGGTATAATCGACCTGTTGGAAGACCAATATATGCAAAGAGTATTATGAACCTTGTTTGATGGCTTAGTCCCATGTGGCAGACTATGATACGTAGAGATGAATCAACGGTAAAGGTTGAGGAGACCAATTCAAGATAGTATCCAAAGGTGAAAGTGTCAGACCATTTCTAGGGGTCTGTGACAAAATCATAAGTGTGGGTTTTACCCGATATTTGATGAAGAGAATACGCTCAATAAAAATTCAATTCAACATTAATCAATAACACTGGTTACATATATAGGAACATTCCTATAACCACTCCACCAACCTCACACACTAAATCTAGGTGGGTGGTTCAACCACTTTTATTCCAACCTATTTTCCCTCAACCTTCCTAAGAACACTCTCCTGAATCCTACGAGAGTGTTATTCATATCTCACATACATTATTATTATCGTCCACACACTCAAATTAATACACCCATGTTAGGACTAATTCCTAACATTACCCCTTAGTGATAACATGGGGAGAGGACACAATAGTCTGGAGATACAAAATTCATTGACCTGATTTTCATAACCCCCGCTCGATGTAAAGATCCATGTGGATGTCGGTTACAACTGATAATGCATCCAAAATAATCTCCAATACAATTTTTTTGAAAATTATCAACTTCCCCCCTTTTTCAAAAAATAACTTATGTCCCCTTTACAAATATATTCTTATATCTTGCTTCTTATAAATGAATAATTGCCTCTTTAAAAATCTACTTCCCTCATTTTCTGAAAAGATATATCTTTTTATAATTTTTACCCTTTTAAAAATATTTCACCTCTCTTCAAAATAACTACCCACTTGAGGGGTGCTTAATGTGTGTTGAACTCTAACTTTTCAAACCGCAAATAATCCCACCACGTGGCCTTTTGAAAATGAAAAGGGATAATTACCCTTATCCACATCTTTAGGGATTCATTATTACAAGTTGAGAGAAACGACATGTGAGAGACAAGCTAAAATTTGTGATTCACACCATTGATTGAAGGCCCGTGTTGAAATCTGTGACCAAGTTGTAAAAAACATTGGTGCATGGTCTATGCATCTTACCCAATACTGAGTTAAGAGATGCGTGGAGAAATATCCTCGGGACTATGTATAAAAAATGATGAGACCATAACCATGATATGCATAATTGAGGTTGATCGTAAAGGAAAATATGACAAAAGGTTGTGAACCATGAAATATGAGCAAGGACATTTCCAAGTTAATTATTTGTGATCTATCACAGCTTACAGGGGAGGTCCGATTTGAATCGTCAATAAATGGTAGCCTGATTCAATGCCTTCATTTCCAACATAAAACCTTTCTCAATCCTTAGTCTATCACTGTAGGGTGCGGCACACTAGAGAGCTTGACATAATGTACTGGTGGTCTTGGTTCAGATATTTTTCAGAGTCTTGCAATTTTAGATGATGAACTCGTCAATGATTTTGATCCAATTTCGTTGCATGAGTTTTCACAATATGCATGTCATTTGTAATGTTGAGATCAGGTATCAAAGATTCACCGAAGACAAGGGAGAGACTAGAGTAACTGTTAAGATATATCGATCGACCTCCTCAAGCTGATATAGGTTGTTTATTAGTATGGTGAACGAATTTCAAAAACATACACCTGCAATGTAATTTCTTCCTTTGAAAATAATATAACCTCCGTGCAAAATATAATTCAAATAGCTCTGCAAACTGTAAACTTCTATTTTACCTTAAAAATTTTCTGAACAATTTTTTTTTTAATTTTTTAATTTTTGAAATGCAAAAAATGAACAAAATGGAGTGAAAAATATGGAAAGAATAAAATGATGCAAGTGAATGATTCCTGCCAAATGGGTTCGCATGAGGTCTGCTTTGCTACATTTCTGACAAATTACAATAAGGGTGAATGAACCAACAATGGGTTTTGCACGAGTCCTGCTCTATATATCCATTGTTTGCACGTTTTGACATCGTAACAAATGGATGACACATAGACAATGGAAAATGAGTTTTCACAAGGTCCGCTCTGCTTGCCCATTTCCATTACCTAACCTGGCAAACGAACCATGAGTGGGCTGAAAACCAGAGAGGCCTCATACGAAAACCTTATCTGATACCAAGTGTGGGTTTTACCTCATATTTGAAGAAGAACATATTTTCAATAAAAATTCAATTCAACATTAATTCATATAACATTGGTTACATATATAGGAACATTCCTATAACCACTCCACCAACCTCACACACTAAATCTAGGTGGGTGGTTCAACCCACTTTTTATTCCAACCTATTTTCCCTCAACATTCCTAAGAACACTCTCCTAAATCCTATGAGTGTGTTATTCATATCTCACATACATTATTATTATCGTCCCACAACAATCAAATTAATACACCCATGTCAAGGCTAATTCCTAACATTACCCCCTTATTGATAACATGGGGAGAGGGCACACTAGTCTGGAGATGCAAAATTCATTGACATGATTTTCATAACCCCCGCTCGATGTAAAGATCCATGTGGATGTCAGTTACAATTGAATAATGCATCCAAAATAATCTCCAATACAATTTTTTTGAAAATTATCAACTTCCCCCCTTTTTCAAAAAATAACTTATGTCCCTTTTACAAATATATTCTTATATCTTGCTTCTTATAAATGAATAATTGCCTCTTTAAAAATCTACTTCCCTCATTTTTTCAAAAGATATATCTTATTATAATTTTTACCTTTTTAAAAATATTTCACCTCTCTTCACAATAACTACCCACTTGGAGGGGTGCTTATGTGGGTTTGAACTCTAACTTTTCAAACCGCAAATAATCCCACCATCTGGCCTTTTTGAAAATGAAAAGGGATAATTACCCTTATCCACATCTTTAGGGATTGCCTTATTACAAGTTGAGAGAAGCGACATCCCTCAGACAAGCTAAAATTTGTGATTCACACACCATCAATTGAAGGCCCGTGTTGAGATCTGTGACCAAGTTGTAAAAAACATTGGTGCATGGTCTATGCATCTTACCCAATACTGAGTTAAGAGATGCAAGGAGAAATATCCTCGGGACTACGTATAAAAAATGCAGGAGGCCATAACCATGATATGCATAATTGAGGTTGATCGTGGAGGAAAATATGACTTAAGGCTGTGAACCATGAAATATGAGCAAGGGACACTTTCCAAACCGCAAATTATTTGTGATCTATCACAATGTGGCCTAGGGGAGGTCCAATTTGAATCGTCAATAAATGGTAGCCTGATTCAATGCCTTCATTTCCACATCATAAAACCTTGCTCAATCCTTGGTCTATCATTGTTAGGGTGCGGCACACTAGAGAGCTTGACAGAAACGTACATGTGTGAGACAAGGTTCAGATATTTTTCAGAGTCTTGCAATTTTAGATGATGAACTCGTCAATGATTTTGATCCAATTTCGTTTCACGAGTTTTCACAATATGCATGACATTTTTAATGTTGAGATCAGGTATCAAAGATTCACCGAAGACAATGGAGAGACCAGAGTAACTGTTAAGGTCTATATCGATCTTACCTCCTCAAGCTGATACTAGGTTGTTTTTTAGTATGGTGAACGAATTTTAAAAACATACCCCTGCAATGTAATATCTTCCTTTGAAAATAATATAACCTCCATGCAAAATATAATTCAAATAGATCTGCAAACTGTAACTTCTATTTCAACTTTAAAATTTTCTGAACATTTTTTTTTTAATTTTCTAATTTTTGAAATGCAAAAAAATGAACGAAATGGAGTGAAAAAAATGGAAAGAATAAAATGATGCAAGTGAATGATTCGTGCCAAATGGGTTCGCATGAGGTCCTGCTCTGCTACATTTCTGACAAATTACAATAAGGCTGAATGAACCAAACAATGGGTTTTTGCACGAGTTCTGCTCTACATATCCATTGTTTGCACGTTTTTGACATCGTAACCAAATGGATGACACATAGACAATGGAAAATGAGTTTTCACAAGGTCCGCTCTACTTGCCCATTTCCATTAACTAACCTGGCACACGAACCATGAGTGGGCTGAAAACCAGAGAGGCCTCATACAAAAACCTTATCTGATACCAAGTGTGGGGTCAATTACCTCATATTTGTAGCCTGAACATATTTTTAATAAAAAATCAATTCAACATTGAGCAATAACCCTAGTTACATATATATGGGAACATTCCTATAACCACTCCACCAACATCACACACTAAATATAGGTGGGTGGTCTCAACCACTTTTATTCCAACCTATTTTCCCTCAACCTTCCTAAAAGCACTCTCCTAAATCCTACGAGAGTGTTTATTAATATCTCGCATACATAATTATTTTTGTCCACACACTCAAATTAATACACCCATGTTAGGACTAATTCCTAACAGTAAGAGGATCATTTCTAATGGTAAGAGTGATTGTAATGGCAGGTTGATTAAGATTATTGCTAATTGATGCAAGTGGTATACTAGTGGTAGGGATAACCATAGAAGTAACAGGGTCAACATTAAAATATTTGAATGGTTCAAGGTCCATCAAAAATAGTGTCTTCATAATCATCATAAGTAAAATTAACACATATGCATGTCATTATATATGGGACAATGCTGCATGGCATCAGGTATCAATGGATTCACCGAAGGAGAAGATTGAATATTGAGAGATCCATAATATGAACTGTTAAGTGTGAATTTTTCGATATCCTAAATTATCGACCTCAATGTGATCATTCCTATAGATGTTTGTGTGGTGGTGTCATAACATCACACAGTAAGAATAGATTTCATGATTGTCGTATCAAGGATACCTAATTGTGTGAGTAATGATAAAGGAAATATATTCAGAGAAGATCCATTATGCAATGAGTACACACTAGATGAGGAAATTTTAGATGTAATAACATAATCAAAAGAGGAGGAAAAATATTATTAGCACTAGTGATTAGAACATCCTCATCAGTAAATGTAATGGCTTGATTCATGAGCTTAATATATTCCATGATAGATGCAAAAGCTTCAAGTGGATTGTCAATTTATAATTTAATAGAGTGCAATAATTCTTCTAATGTGTGGGTGAAAATTAGAATTCTGATGAAGGAGATAGAAAAAATATATTTTAGTAAGAGTAATCTTTAATTGCTCAATGATATCATAAGTTTTGGATGATCCAAATGGGTTGAGATGGTTGTGTCGTAATATTTGGGGGTGCAGGGACTCCTATGGGTTATTTATTGTGTCAAGTAGTTATGACAATAAAAATAGAAGTAGAAAGGGGATGATTGTATTGCAGGAGGGAATTAAGTGACAATGGATATACATGCCAAATTGAATGACATCTTAGGAATAGACCCGGGTAGGGGTGAAAGAATAAGGATTTGTCATAATGCTTACAAGAGGGATGCACAAAGGAGAATAGATCCTATATGTGGATGAAATCATGTTCACCAAATTATTTAACTGGGATTGGTTGCACGTAGCCCTATGGGCTATTAACTGATGGTATATTGTCCTATTCATTTGCACGTTTCCAAGGCTACATCGCAAGAACAACAGTAGATGACAATGATAGACAATGATGAATAATGATAGTTTATGAAACAAGGTCCGCTAAATAAAAGAGAGCCCATGACTTAGTTGACCTACCACTCTGTGTGATGATCTAGGATGTGTTATCCATGAGTGGCACTCCCTTTTCCATTTTGGATTACTTATCAAGTACAGGAATAAGGTTGCCTCTTTCTCTGACATCAAGTGTCTAAAAACGGTTGAGTATGAAATCTGTAGAGGCTTCTTGCAAGAACATTAGATGTTCCGTAAATTCCCACAATTTGTAAAATCACAATATCAACAATTTATGCCTTCATATGGTGTCAATAATAGTCCCTACCATGGGCGTGAAGGAAATTTTTTAGGTCCCAAATATGTTCACTTTTGCAAAAGGTCCAAAATTTGGCTAAGTCCACCAACATTTGTGAGAGAAAGTTGAAGACAGGAAAAAATCCGGTGGGTGGATAAGAACCATGTTAGAGTTATGTCCAACCTATGTCTTCCACGAAACCTGAGATTCCAAAGTAATCTGGTTAAGAACTTGGAAAGAAATCCATATCCGTTTTCCTAACGTACAAAGGATGGGATTATGTATTTGGTAGAGGCTACGATTGGATTCCATTATTGGACCCATCATTAGTGAAGCAAGTTGAGAAATGGCTAATATTGGAGTTCCAATTATTATCACTATTCCATGAATTATTAACGTAGTGTCCCCATATTAGTCTGGATTAATTCAAGGATAAAATCCTTAGACGTATTTTCACTATTATTGGATTCCAATTTGGCTATTATTGGATTCCAATTTTGCTGTTTTTGTAGATTTTCAATGTTGAGAGTATGTAAGGCTAGCAACTACTAACTATTATAAGGCATGATCCTGTTGGATTAATAAAAATAAAAATTAACAATAACTTTCTGCAAAAGAAAGTTCAAAGTCATGAGAAGATGATAACTATTATTTTTTGCAAAGGTGAGCGGTCACTAACATTAAAAGAATCGATGAATGTGCCAGAAGTCACTAACTCTTATAAGTCATGAGCCTTAATCTAAGGTGAGTAGTGGCTAACTATTATAAGTCATGATCCCATTGTATTAAATTAAAGTGAAAAATCCTTGATGTAAGTTTATCATACTAGTAACTATTCTAAGTGCATGCCTCATTGCATTTAAGTGTGAGCCTCGTACTCTGAAAGTGCGAGCCTCACACATATGAAAGTGAGAAGACTCATGACATTTAAAGTCTGAGATACTCACATTTTTGAAGTGTGAGCACCACACTATTGAAAGTGTGAGATTCCCACACTTTCTAAGTGTGAGCCCCACACTATGAAAATTTATTAGCCTCACACTTTGAAATGATATCCCTGCACTGTTGAATAATCCGATTTCTAGTGCACTCTATAAAGTGTGAGTCTCACACTCTGAAAGTATGAGCCCCATACTTATCAAAGTTTGAGATTCACACCTCCCACTTGCACCTTTTAGTAGTGTGAATCTCAAAATGGTGAAAGTATGTGGCAGCAACTTTCAATGTTTAGTATGAACATATCATTTAAATTTTACACTTGCCTTAAATGCTAGTGGTGTTATTTTGATTCTGGTGGAACTCACAATAAAATTACCTTCTCACCCCAAAATATACCTTGTAACAACTCAAGTATTCTTTTTTAGATTGTACATGACATTAATTTCACTAGTGTTTATTATTATAAATTATATCTCCGAGTAATCATTAAATGAACAAAAGACAAATTTGGGAGTTTATGTATATCACAAATTCTATTACTGTGAAAGATAGTAGAATTTATGCTTGTAAATTGTTCCATTCTACATATAAACAATGAGTCACTTCTGTGAGAAAGAAAATGAAATAATCCTTGACAAAATGCAAGAAAAATGCTTGTGAGAAATGTAGTCATACACCCTTAAAGATACATTGAACTGATTATTTTATAGTTTACATCAATCAAAACACTCATTGTGCCACAATTATATTTTTATAATGTCAAGAAATAACAAAACTGATTTGTCATCATGTTTACATTGAAAGGTTTTTTTCTGTACATTTTCAAATTTGTTACAAATTCATACATATATAGAGTAAATATTATATGAGGAGTTGTCACCTTTTGTGGATAATTTTATTTTACACACAGACATGAATACATTTGTTGCCTCTAGATCGATGTCGGTTTGGATCCAAGTAATGTTGAGTAAAGTAGCAGTGGAGGTGTTATCAAAGTAGAGACTAGTATTGCCATGAGCCTAGGCAGTAACAGAAGAGTGTAATAATACTAGTATCGGAAGTGGATTGATTTATCTACGATGAAAATCAATCCTATTTGGAAAGTGAAAAAGGAACAAATTACCCAAAACCCAATATATGCCTCTTCTAAAAGAAATTAAACATGGAAATACTTTTATCTGTAAACTAAGGGTTATAGAGTTGCTCCATTTGAATTATTATGGACAATTTGGATTGTAACAACGTAAAAACTGGTCATTTCTTACTTATGAAATTGGCTACATCCATTGAGAAAATCAGACCCCAGGAAAGAGAAGACTCTAGGGAATGAATCACAAAACCATCCAAGTCTCATTCCAATGAAAAATTGTTTTGTGATATCACCTCACTAAATCTCCCAAATGAAATGTTCTTTTAAATTGGAATCCATTGTGCATCCTATAACATCGTTATGATGACCATCATGTATTTCCATCCAAATACCTCTTTGTAAAATATTAAAAAATAGGGATCATTGGTTAATACTATTTAGATACCTAGGAAATTTCTAGGAGTAGGAACTGGCAGTCCCTGATTTTAGAACATCTGATGATAACGTCATGCATGGTGGTATCAAACTTGGTCATTTCTTGGTACAAAGCAAGGCCAAAACAATTTTTCTTACAATCCCAAGATCCCTGTAGGTTTCTATAACTTCTAATCAATAGTTTCCATAAAATGTGTTGTGAGTCCTACTTTTGAAAGAATCTGGGTTCACTTTCCAATGTCAAAGATAATTCCTTCCACATTTGATTGCTCATGACCTAAACCTTAAAAATACTTTAAACAATGTATAATGTAAGATTTATGTGAAAATTAAAAAACATAAATCTTACCAAATTTTCGTGATTTGAAGTTATTGGCCACAACTTCCTTCTCGTTAGCAATGCCAGAAGAGAAATCCCATAATTGCATACATCATGATTTCTTATTCAACCTTGATGTTCTTTCATATTCTGGGTCAATGAGAACAAATGGTACCTGTAACATAGGTAGAGGTGTGGTTTTTGGAAGGAAATGACAATTGGAAGATGCCAAATTCTGACAAATTTGCATCAAAATTATAATCCAAAACAATGTTAGAAGTCTTCACATCACTGTAGACAATGCGTCTGGTGTTACAGTCATAATGAACATATGACTATCCTTCTAAGCACCATGTAAAAATATTGAGCCGATTGTGGAAATTTAGCTTAAGGTTATTTGATGATCCTATCAAAAAATAAACAAGGTGAATTGGGAACACTTATTATAAATCCCAAATAGAAATTTTACTGATAGGAATTTGAGCAGGTATTAGAGAACTTCTATTAATAGAAAAATTGTCTGAGAGGTAAGATTCAAGACAGGATCAAAAAATCATTTCTACTTTTCATGTAATGGATAACCTAAAGTGCATTTGGAAGTAACATATAATCATTACCAACATCAAGTTTCCAAGTTCAGAAAGTTAATAATCCATGAGAGACCCTGCAAAGAATCTGATGTTATGGTTCAAATTGTTTCCTGGGGAAGCTCGGACTGTTCCTAATGCAATTAATGGATTAGCTTCCTGTACATTATCTACATAAAGAATTGGCTTAGAATCATTTATATCACATGTATTTGGTAGGTTACCAGATCTTCCAATTGAAACTATGTCTATGTAATATTTTATTAAAGGATTGTCATCAACTCTGGAAAGTGCCTATGTTGCATGTGGATAATGCCAACCCTTGGAGAAAAATGCAACAAATAGATTGTCAATGTGCTAAATTCTAATATTGAATTATCTTTTTGATGGGTACAAATTTACCGATAATCCATATGAAATTGTGTCTTGATCTAGACTGGGAAGATGGGAACAACTATGTTGTTTGCGAAAGATTTCCCTCATAAATACCTTTGGATAATGCCAAGGTGGGGGCATGTAAGTATGCACAATGGTAGTAAAATCCTAACAGATGCAAACAATTGTCAGTTTTGTGATAATGTATTGAATTGGGCCACAATTTTATTAGACAACATCATAAAGGTATCTGAATTTGCTTCAAATTTTCAATAACATAATACAACAAGGAATACTGGATCCCGAGCTATTTAAAATACAATAGTATTACTTGCATAAGTTAATGGGTGAGAGGTCCAAAAACCATAAGATCACAAAACTAGATTGAACATATTAAAATTCGAATGATATCCCAAGATGCCTAATGTTGGAATGAAAAGGGTTTAATTACAAGAAGTTCCCCAGAATAATTGTTCCTAGGAGAGGTTTCCCATGTAAAAGAAATCTAGCCATTTACAATATCTTCATGTATTAGGCCAAGATAACTATGGCTTATTAATTTCTCATGAAGACCTCCAATCTAAGTTGTGATAAAGTGAAGCATGAAGGTTTCCATAAGATGTAGCGCAACTCAGGATTGTATTAAAAATGATGGTAAGATAACCATCAATACCATTATCCTCCTCAATCCTAAACATGTTAGATTGATGTTTTGGATAACGGAAATATATTCTATAATGGTATTGATGCTAATGATTTAGTCTTTGGGAACAAAATATAGACTAGGTGGTCAAACCTAGCCAAATTTAATAGAGATTAATTCTTTGAAATTGCATAGTGCCCACTTTCACAACGACAACTTTGGATATGGAATGATACTATTGATTAGACTTATGGACATTATTGTGAAGGAGGGTTTTAGGGTCTGATATGATCCCTTTAGATGCTAGAGATCAATGAGAGTTGATTGACTTTGATTCATATAGTGAAGTGCATGGGGGTTGTTATGCATAATTTAGCATAGGCATATGTGAGATCCCCATTGTCTTTTACTTTAATAATTTGCAACATGGGCCCTCTAGTCTACTGACTTGCATTCAATATTGTTCATGTTGGATCACACTCAATATTGATATTAGTAGTAATCCCATGTGCACTCTGAGATGGGTCTTATTATCTCGTAGTTGGTCGCACTGCTAAAAGTGTGATGTCTATCCATATGCAGGCTTTCTAAAGTCTATGAATATTCACAGCTCTTGCACTATTCATGTAGTGCTGAATTCATGATCAATAATATTTGTGAGGCTTCCGTCCCTCTTTGTTCATTGTAATCTTATTCTATTCTATCATTTAGTATGCTGAGCTATATCTTTATTATCATTTGGTATCAGAGTAGGTTCTATGCCAAGCAAGCTTGAAGAGGTGCACTATTGGAGAGGATCCATTGGTGAAGAAGATCTGCATCAATGGAGAGTCATTGACGCATCCCGCAACCTCCATTCCTTCCAAGCATCCTTCAAATAAAATTTGACCTAACAACTCATTTGGAAGGTAAAAAATTTTTTATTAGTCATTGGCATAGCCAAGTGATCCAACATAGTGACGGAATATTTCAGATTTGGAGATCTATCAATTATATCAAAATTTGTGAAAAAAAAACAGATCATTAAAAACAAAAGGAACAGAGATCTTGAAAAAAAATTGCAGATCTAAAGATGTAAAAAGATGAGATCTAAAAAAAAAAAATCATATCTGAAAGTCGGAGGTGTGAAGAATTCGGGAGCAAAGGTTGATGCAATCCCGTCAAAAAACATTCCAGCAGATAGCTCTTAGAAAAAAGGACATACATTTTTCATACAATGTCAGATTGATGTGCACGTTTTTTTTGTAAGAAAGATAAGAAGGATGCACACAACTTTACAGTTTACATCATCTTCAGATTCGGCCTCTACATGTGACGAAAAGTCTGTACAAGTCAGATCAGTTTTTCTAAGAAAAAAAATCAAATCTAGTCTGGTAAATTGGTAAGATCTCAAAGAATAAGATTCATGATTCTTCTAAAATTTTGTGGATTTCAATAAAAATATTTTATGATGCTTCTGTCAAAATTTTAGATCAAAACCCATATCACGGTTTGTGCCACAAGGTGAAAACAATAATCAGATTGTTTCTATGGATCTCAAGAACATAACAGGTCAGCGGTTCAACTCCCACTCTGTCCATATTTTTTATCTAAATTATTTTTTTTGGAAATTTTGGAGAAATTACTAAATCTTGGGAGATTTCCAAATTTAGAAGCTCACCAAACACATTTAGATCCACTACTAAATTTAGCGGAAAAACACCTATTGGGGGGTAAAAAATATTTTTGGCCTAAATTATGTATTTTGTGATTCTAGACCCTTTTTTCTAAAAAGGGGGGACACAAAAATTTAATTTTGATGTACTTTTAGAGAATTTTGTACTAATATTGGTGCATAAAGTGAAAAAGAAAAAATAAAAGTGCAAACTTTTTATTTTATGTTTGGTTCTATCACACGAGATCATTGATCTCATAGCAGCGTTCGGTATTTACGGTGCCTCTAGGAAGCGCTTACGGGTGATGCCGTCGTGACTACTACTGGACTTAATGCCTAACACAGTTTCCTAAATGTCATCTGGACATCGACCCTATAAAATAGATGGGGAGTAATAAGGACACAATACACACACATTTGAGCCCTCCCATCCGTTTGTGCTTGCACAAACCCCTCTCCGTACTGTCTAGAACGTACTACGTACTAAATTATGAGACATGCGTTAACACCTCTTTCCGTACTGACAGGTATATTGAAAGTGTGATCTTCTTCCACATACCGACAGGTATATCAGAAGGGAGCGTATATAGAAAGGTTTGGTATATCGGCCTGAGGGTATATTAAGAGGGAGACCATAAACCTGGAGTGATAAGAGCCTTACCCTTTGTCAGAAAGTCAGAGTTTCAGAAATTTAGATTATACAAATGGGTGCCCAAGCACCCAATATCGCCTTGCCAGATTCATAACAACTTAGAGGAAACAACTATGCTGCATAGCAACCAAAGATCAAGATGTTATTTGAGTTTAAAGGCCTATGGAGAGTTGTAGATGGAAAAACAACAAGATCGCTTGATGATGGAAGACAACAAGTATGGATTGTACAGGGCCAAGTCAAAAGGCCAAGTTGATCATCTTGTTTAGCTTAACAGACGATGTGCAACATCACATTAGAGATGCCACATTGGACCAAGGATGCATGGGATAAGTTGAGGACAGTCCATGAGGCAAAGATGATTTTTGCCATCCTCATCCTACTATCACAACTGCATACTCTCAAGTCTCATTCACAATCAGAAGGTTGAATTATTTTGTGAGACGAATTGCTACCTTGAGGGCATCTAAATTGGCATTAGGAAATGAGATAAGTGATGAATACCTCGTACCAATTGTGTTGCGAGTAGCTTCCTGCTTCCTTATAGACATCGTTGTGATTACCATCTGTATGAGTCAATCACACAATCACCCTCTGAGAAGTTGGTCAATCTACTCCAACAAGAAGAGGCAATTGAACAACAAAGTTCATGAAGATGAGCTAGGACTATCTTCGTAGGAGTAAATGCACTGGAGTTGTTGATTTTAATCCAATCACATGAAGTCCCAACAAAATCAAATTCAACAAAGGTACCAAAGTCAACGATACAACACCAAGATGTTTCCCATATGCAATAAAGTGGGACATGACAGCAAGGCCAATGTTGGTACATTTCCTACAAAAAGGGTTCTTCAAGCAATTCAAAACCCAATATCCCTATAGGTTAACTGTAACTTTTAATAAAGGGAAGTCCAACAACAACAATCCAGGGCAGAAAAATGGTAATTGGCAAAGAAAACCCAAACAACAAGGGTACATTTCCGAACATGAGGATGATCTAGATGAAGTTCACCACATGTATTCTGCTCAATGTAATGAAGAAACCAATTCCATCACAAGATATCTGGTATGTTGCTCCTGACAATAAACCTTAAAAATACTTAAACAACATACAATGTAAGATCCAAATGAAAATTAAAAAATAGAAATATTACCAAATTTTCGTGATTTGAGTTACTGGCCACAACTTCCTTCTCGTCAGCAGTGCCAGAAGATAAATCCCATAATTGTATACATCAGATTTCTTATTCATCCTTGATGTTCTTGCATATTATGGATGATCAAGCTCTAGTGGCCAAAGACACACAATCTGCAGAACTATGGCATCGTAGATATGGTCACATCAGTTTTGGCTATCTCCAAACACTTCAAAAGGGCAAAATGGTGAAATGATTGCCTACACTCAAGCACAACACTGACAAGTGTCACAATTGCCTAGCTGGAAAGCAACACAAAGTACCCTTCCAGAAGAATAGATATAGAGCTAAGGGAAAGCTTGATTTGGTGCACACCGATCTTTGTGGGCCCATGCAACCAAGTCATTCTGGATGTCAATACTTCATGCTTTTTGTTGATGACTACTCAAGAAATATGTGGATATATTGTCTAAGAAACAAGAGTCGAGCCTTTGAGACATTTCAGAAGTTCAAAGCACTTGTTGAGAATGAAGTTGGTCACAAGATAAAAACTCTCCGCTCAAATCGAGGGGGGGAATTCATAAGAAATGAGTTCAAGACTTACCTGGAAGCTCATGGGATCCGTTGACAAATGCCTCCTACTCACACACCACAGCAAAATGGTATAGTTGAGAGAAGGAATCGTACTATCATGGAAATGGTGTGATGTATGATTGACAACTCAAGTTTAACAAAGACATTTTGGGCAGAAGCTGTAAGAACTGCAGTCTATTTATTGAAGAGAGTGCCCACAGTAGCTCTTGAAGGAGTGACACCTCAAGAAGCATGGTCAAATTGGAAACCATCAATTGCACACCTAAGAGTATTTGGGTGTAAAGCTAGCATGCACATACCCAAGAAGAACAGGAACAAGTTGGATATGAAAGCTGAGAAACTGATATTCATTGGATACAGTGAAGAAGCACTTGGGTATAGATTATGGGATCCAAAAGCAAAGAAAGTATACACAAGTAGGGATGTTGAGTTCTTTGAGAAGAAAAAAGCAGATGCTCCACTCAACGACTCAATAAACATGCAGAATGCATCTCTTGTGAAGACATAATTTGATGTTCCCACTGAAGATGACAGTGATGAATTGGATGATGGTGAAAACTTAGATCCACCACAAGCCAATGGAATAGCTAAGAAGTTACCTAAATGGTATACTCAATTAATAAGAGATGCAAATTTAGATGAAGCACCTAGCACATCATCTAATCCTGGACCTAGAACTCGCATTCAAGCTCATGAAGAGGTCAATTATGCCCTAATGACCAGAGTTGTTGAAACAGTTGAGCCATCTACAGTTCAGGAAGCCCTACAATCAAAAGTTTAGAAAGATGCCATGGATTTAGAGTATCAGTCAGTGATGAAGAACAACACATGACAACTTGTCGACCTTCCACCAGGGAAGAAACCCATTGGATGCAGATGGATATTCAAGACTAAGTATGAATCAAATGGGACTATTGACAAGTATAAAGCTTGTAGCAAAGGGGTATGCACAACAAGAAGGAATTGATTATGAGGAGACATTTGCTCCCACATCCAAGATCAAGACAATCAGGATGATCTTTGCTCTAGCTGCACAATTTGGTTGGAAAGTCCACCAAATGGATGTGAAAATTTCCTTTCTTAATGGAGATTTGCAAGAAGAAGTATATATGACTCAACCAGAGGGTTATGTAATACCAAGAAAAGAGATGATGGTATGCAGACTCATAAAATCTCTATATGGCCTAAAACAGGCACCTCGGGCATGGTACATCAAAATTGATGAGCATCTCATAAGTCATGGATTCTAAATGAATCCTTATGACCCCAATCTCTACCTCAAAAATCAAGGGGGGGAGATTGTCATTGTGGTTGTATATGTTGACGATCTAGTCATTACAGGCAGTTCTACGAAGATGATCGATGCAACAAAGAAGGATTTTAATCGATCGTTCGACATGACAGATCTCGGGCTCATGCACTATTGTCTTGGGTTGGAAGTATGGCAAAAAGAGAATCATATATTTGTGTCATAGTTGAAATACACCAAGACAATGCTCGAGAAATTCAGGATGATGTACTGCACTCCTATTCCTATAGCTATGGAAGCGAGACTTCAGTTATCCCGTTCCGATCCATCACCACTGGTGAATGCAACTCTCTATCGGTAGTTGATCGGAAGTCTCATTTACCTGACATATACTAGACCAGATATCAGCTTTGTAGTCAGCTATTTATCACGCTTCATGTAAGAACCGAAAATATGTCATTGGAAAGCAGCAAAGAGAATACTGAGATATCTAAAGGGTACAGTTGACCTTGGTCTAGAGTACAAGAAGAATGACAACTTCTTCTTGACATGATATTCAGATTCAGATCATGTAGGAAACATGGATGATAGGAAGTCAACATCAAGCTTCTTCTTCCTTATGGGATCTTGACCGATATCATGGGGAAGAAAGAAACATAACTTTGTTTCCCGCTCTTCTACAGAAGCAGAGTATCGAGCTACAGGTGAAGCTCTTTGTGAAGCAATATGGCTACGCCAAATACTGGAAGGAATTGGTCTACCACAACAGAAATCTACTCCAGTATATGTTGATAATGAAGGAGTTCTGAAGCTTGTTCGCAATCCAATATTTCATGAGAGAACCAAGCATATTGAAGTACAGGTTCATTTCATACGTGAGCATGTCTTGAAGCACAACATACAGCTCCAGTTCTATCCTACAGCTGAACAGAAGGCAGATGTTTTCACTAAGTCACTTGCACGTGACAAATTCACACCATTCAGAGAGTTCCTCTCCACTTCATTGGAAACTATACAAAATTAAGGGGGGGAATGTTAGCATAATTTAGCATAGGCATATTTATTGCATTTTATTGCATTGTCTTTTATTTAATAATGTGCAACATGTGCACTCTAGTCTAGTGACTTGCATTCAATATTGTTATGTTAGATAACATTCAATGTTGGTATTAGTAGTAATTACATGTGCATGTGAGATGGGTCTTATCATCTCATAGTTGGTGCTTGCTAGGGTGTCATGTCTATCCATATGAGGATGTCTAATATCTATAAATATTACAGCTCTTGCATTGTTATACAATGAGAGGATTAGTATTACAAACCCAAATGATCCAGTAATAATTTGGTGAAAAAATGCTTAAGGGCCTATGCCAAAAACACAAGTGGTTGGGAATACAAAAAACCCATAGACTAGTAAGACAGGCATGATGATTTGGTAACAATGTAACTGACAAGGCTATATAAAAACAAAAAAAAAGTTATAGCCTGGTAGATTTTAGAAGAACCTATTTATTTGAATCAAATGACACCTCTGTAACCTCCACTTTAATGGGGATGAAAATGATTTTTGTAGGAGGTTTCGGAAAAAGATGCTCTTTTCTAGCAGTAGCCTGACTCTTTAACCAATTGTATGCCTCGTGACCTTCCCGGAAAAGAAGATCATAATGTGTCGGTTCCTATTCCAATAGAGAAAACATATCATCCATGTTAGGAAAGGAGAGCGAACTATGTCCCTCCCTCGGTGTCTCACCCCATTTGGACACACCAGACATGAATCACATTAGGACGTTAAACCGTTTGTAAAACTTTGAACAAATGCCACATCCACCAAACTTTCATTTTTATAATGAGCCTCAGATAGCAAGGGCCATGATGTAATCATGGTTTTTTTCCATTTCTACTTTCATACCAACCCTATACATTAGCTTGATCCAGTGACGACCCATCTCCAAAGCCCAATAATTTCTTGGGTGTATGATAAGAAGATGAAAAATAAATGTCGAAGCAACTTCCTCATTTACCCTTGGACCTCCTGCTAGAGAAAAATAATCATCTCTAAGAAATCCCTCAATAGAAACCAGGTCTTTCTCTATTTCAATTCGAAAAATAGATTTCAAATGACGATAGCAAAAATTTTGGTATAAAATGTCATTTCACGCATCGACGCGGAAAATTGCATGAAAGGAAACATTGGTGTGTGCAATGAAAAGTTTGTTAAATCTATGAACATGGGGTAAGAATCTCTAAAGAAACCCCAAAATATTTGGAACAAACAAGTCAAATGACCATCAAATTATAGATAGGAAAGAGCTACCTATTTGCATGCATATATAAAGCTTGAAACAAACAAATCAACCTCTAAACATGACTATATTAGCTCTCTACTCCATGAAATCTATCTATAAGATGAACCTATTAAAGCTCTAACAATAATTTATGTGTTTATTTATGTTTCAAAAGCTTAAGAATGGAAGCTCACCATTAATGGCTTCTCCCATTTACCTAAAGCTTTGAAATGATTAGTAACAAGTAAATAGCTCAAATAAACTATGAAATGAATCTTAAAGACTCTAAGCATGACCTAAATCAGAAATGAGAGAGAGAGAGAGAGAGAGAGAGAGAGAGAGAGAGAGAGATTTCTTCAAAAAATGTGGGAGGGGTATTCCTCTATTTATAGTTTTTGGATTTGAGAAAAGGATGTTTTGGATGCATGTGGGATTAAAAAGGAGTCAAAAAGTTGATTTTTAGAAAAACACATTAGGAGGTGTGAACTAGATTTGGAAAGCTAAGTGGCTATTTGGAAAGGTGAGATATTTGTTTAGAAAGTCAAATTGTCTTTAGAAAGTCAATAAGAGGGTTAATTAACCTAAACAGAGGTTAATTAAAGGGAAAACAAGCTTATAGAAGCTGGTTAGAGAGGGATTAACAGGTTTAGGAGGTTTAGAAGAGGTTAGAAAGGGTGTTTTACTAGCGTAGTGTAGTAAATTAACACGAGACTAGGATAGTTAGTATGATCTTAGTAATAAGATCATGTAGACCAAATTATAGGTGTCTACATTTTCCCCTCTTTGAGGTGACGTGCGCGACATCACTTCAAAGAAAGTAGACAAGCATAAACAAGTAGAAAATTTTGAAGGGGTAGAAGAAAAATTAGTAGGATGAAGGATGCCCCCTCCAGTGTCGATGGGGTGATGGAGGAATGCGATCGATGATCGAAAAAAGAGGACTGAAGAAAGAATAGTGTGAAGAAATGGGGAGATAGAAGAGAAAATAACAAGAAAAATGGACTTTGAGCTATCCACAAGGTATTGTTGTATAAACAATTATTATTCATCATATTGCTAGTAATCTTCATCATCGGTCCTTATTAAAATATAAGCATACGACGAGAAGCGTAAAATGACATGAAAATCCAAGATACAAACAATGGTCCATTGCTAAAATGGCCAACTCCATGCAACATACATGAATGCAATGTAATATGAGAAGCAAACAAACTCACTTAACAGGGAAATAAGTACAATCACACACACTCAAACCAACAACATTTAAGATGATTGCACAAATATTTTGCTTATCGAGTTGCAATCCCAAATGTTTTGATAAATGACAAGGGTTTAAAATGACGCCCCAAGCAATTTGTATATGCAAGGGAAAGGATGGAGGACACTTAGGTCTGATGAAAAAGTAGTGTGCATAATGAAACAATACCAGACAATTCATGCCCCAGAGTATCGATGAAGTAAGCAGTGTAGCTTTTGTAAATGGTTTGGAGATTCAGAGGATCCACTGAGTCACTGTCTCAATGCACGTGGAAATGCCAACAAGATATGAGATGAACGTTGTGCGAAAGACACAAATTTCAGCTATGCAAATGAGTTGATTACCAATTTTAGTCCATTTTCAAAGTTTTCCACGATTTATTTTCACGGGATTTTTGGATGATTTTATAATTTTTAAATTTTTGATCGGTCAGAAGAATTTAAGAAATGGAAGATCTCCTAGAAGCACGTAAAAATTCCCTAGGGCAAAGAAAAGGGCATCAGATAGTAGTAAAATGCCCTGACGAGAAGAAGAATGAGCCAAAAATAATTATTTAATAAAAATAATTATCGCGATGGGTAAAATAGAAGAAAACAATGGAAAATAGCACCTGGAATATTTGTAAACTGACCCCAGGGAAAAGAAATGATGGCTAGGTAGCACTTAGTGCTTCCAACGTAGTGAAAAATTAATAAATAAAAATAATCATTTAGTGAAGAGAAGAAGTGTTAGAGTGATCACAATGGAGAAAACATGCCCCAGGGGCATCACGACGGCCTAATATACCCACCTAGGGGGGGTAAATCAATCACGACTAGTTCATTTGTAGCAGAGCTCTTGCAAAATTTCACCATGAGTGAGTGTGAGAGCATTGGAGTGAGATGATGAGGCTATCAAGTAGGAGGAGATGAGTAGATCACATCTACAAGTATCGTTTAGGATGCCATGGATGGACCCTACGTGAGTGACCTATCCTTGATTCGTCATTTTAGCATTTAATGTCAGTTTTTCACATTTTTAGGCTAGTTTAAGGAATTTTTTTATGTATGCGCATGTGCGTGCATGCATCAAAACCACAGGTACGCATAGGCGTACCTATCAAAATATGGGTACATGCACGAGTATCTGTTAAAGGGGACATGTATACGTCCAGAGGGGGAAAATAGGGATGCACATGTGCGCGTGTCGACTGACAGGCATATGCGCCGAACTAGAGGCGTATGTGTCCTGGGTAGGTAGGGAGTTAGATTTATAAAAAAGGGGGTATATGCATTAATATGGAGGTGTAAATGTTGAAATGGAGGTGCACATGCATTGAGTGTGTATAGCATTGAAATATGCGTGCATATGTCGAAGCAGGTGTGCATGCGCTAGGGAAAAGTACATAACTTACCCTTGCAAACAATTAGCTAAGTGTAGATGAAAATAGACTAGGTTGTTGTAGAAGGAAAATTAGTATGTTAGATGAATGAAAGAATAATTTACTAGAAAATTAGATAGAAGTAGATATAAATGTAACCCTAATGCATGTATCATTTGTTTGTGTGCAAGCGGATACTACTCGTCCTCCACACCAGAGAGAGATTTGGTCATCTGGCTACGATAGAGGCGTAGTTTGATGAGGATGATCAGAGGATACTATATATCTTTCTATATGTGACGGGGCTAGCCCATGTGGCTGATATGCCACAGATCACTCTAGATCATGGTCTATTGACAGCAATAGTCGAGCGATGGCATAGTGAGAGTCAGTGCTTCTGAATCCCCACTAGCGAGATCACTATTACCTTAGAGGATGTATGGCAGATCATGTGGGTCCCCATCTAGGGTGAGCTGATTTAGTACTTGAGTCACTAGCCTGTTATTTATCAGTGTATTCTAGAGATTTTTGGAATTCCAGCTATACCGCATCACAAGATGATAGTGAGATTATCACAGTGCATAGAGGATCTTGAGCTTGATTGGATCGTGGTATATCTGATGGCTTTTGTCAGTGGAGTTTTACTCCCTGACAAAGCCAGAGCTTCATTTCCACTTTGCCTCATTGGAGTGATATGCAGATTGATTGATGGCGAGACCTACTGTTGGGGCCAGTGCATACTGACACACTTATACTGGGACCTACAATTGATCACCTACTACTGTCAAAAGATGGTAGGACCTACCAGGATGCTTCAGCTTTGGGCATGGGACCACATTGCTATGGGTCGTCCCACAGGTGTACTGAGGGTCCGAGCTCTAGAGGAGTCTTCTGATATGGGTTGGGTTCCAATTGGTGATGATGTGCGGCCCATATGGGAGACACCTATCATTACCACTACGAGTTAGATGACCTACAATAGGTTGTAGTAGTATGGAATCCATACGGACACTTTTAATGGCCTTGGGATGGCCTAGAGCTCATTACAACAACAGTTGAGCATTTTATGTTGTGCAGCCACAACTATATGCAAGATTTTTATAGGGTTGATCGGTGCTAGAGATAGTTTGGCATTACATAGGATGTACCTACACCAGATATGTGGTACACTCATAGGGACAAAGAGTAATTTGACACGAGGCCACAGATTACTAGAGACAAAGATTTGACTAGCTATTTACAAGTGGTGTTAGCCATGTGGGTACCCTTGAGAGAGGTCTGAGATCCGAGGTGTACACCAGAGTATGCTCCATGGTACCACATGGTAGTGCCTCGTTGATTTACGATTCCGAGATCGGCTTACGATGCAGGAGTGAGAGCACCCCTAGTGGGGCCTCCTAGTGGTGATGAGGGTGGACGTGATGGGCGTAAGCTGATGGTGATGATGATGTGATGATGATGATGATGATGATGACAACGACGATGATGATCCTTTTTATGGCCAACATCATGATGGGGGTGGGGGATAGGGTCCTCAACTACAACAACCACACAAACAGGGTCCTAATATTAGATAGAGATAGGCACCTTGGGCTCTAGATATAGAGTTACCTCCAGTAGGCATTCAAGTGGCGGTATATGCCCCATTACAATAGGTGTTTCCGTAGCAGGGTCCCTCACCTCACACTCCAGGTCATGGTAGAGATTATGGAAAAATAGCTATGCTTCAATAGTAGCTATAGGATGTGATATATGTTCAGTTACAGGTAGCAACTTAGAGAGATCAAGTGAGGGCACAATTACAGGTCGCGGCAGTAGTGAGAGATCCGATGAGAGCCCAAGCCACTTAGGGTGGGGATGGAGGAGCATGGAACAAGTAGATTAGGTAGCTAGCAGTGTAGGGTGCTCAGATATTGAGTCCTCCTACATCAGGTGTAAACACATGCACATGGGGTTATGGTACAACGAGACTAGGCTCAGGCACATGTGTAGGGTTTTATCATTTAGAGAGATCGGGCATGGGCCTAGGTCCATACCATTATAGCAGACAGAGATAATTAGGAAACCATTATGAGACATGCCTATGATGATATAGGTAGACTGACAGGGGAGTGAGATGTTGTTGTATAGGAAGCCACTACTTTTGGGGATACAGAGATTATTCAGGATATTATGAGAGCCAGTGGTGAGGCCTTGTATTATAAGGCCACCTATTACCAAGTAATTGCAATAGGACACTAGGCTGTACCCTTTGATCAGCTAGATGTGAGTAGGACATGTTCTAGATCATGGAGGTTAGGATGATCGGTTAGATCAGTATAGAAGCCAGTGGGATAGTAGGGTGGTACACCTAGAGCCAGACCATCATACCTACTGTAGTTTCATCCTCTAGGTCATAGACTAGGTAGCCCTAGAGAGGGTGAGAGTCATGGTTGACTCTCTCTTTTTGTACAGACCTATATATGTATACATGCCTCTTATGAAGGCTGATTTTGATTGATGTATGTACTGATGTATCACTTTTTTTTATTATTCCTCTTGATGAAGGTTCAGTTTTGATTCATTCCCTTTAGATGGCATATTTGTATCGATGATGTATATCTTACTTTGAGACAGATATTTATACATGTATATATGGACATTCGATGGTTTATATTTTTCATGTTTTATATGCCCTATGATGATGATCCATATTTATAGATGTATGAGTGTATCATGGTGATGTAATATTCTCATTTCCTATGTATATTTCATGCTAGATAGAGATGTCATACCACATGTTTTTATATTGATGATATATCTTCAGATAGTATCAGATGTCTTTTTTATGAGACATTTTGGTAGATGCTAGCATTTGGGATGATACTAGATGATATTGGTGTGGGGGGATAGATTTGTGATCATGCACAACCCCTCTTGCCCTCATTGATGATACGATACATGATGATTAGTTAAGTATACATGCATGATGTAAAACTTAGAATTTTTGTATATATGATGTATTAGATGATGTTATATGTTATGAATGATAGATGATAGATGTGATAACAAATATATGTGCAGTAAAACAAACACACAAGCAAAAGTTAACAAAACTAAACAAATATACACCTAGAAAACCACACAAAAATGTAACTAGAAATGAATTCGTGCAAATTTTAACAATAGATTAAATTGGTATCCAATCTAAATAAGTAAAATGAATCCTAATAGATGCATACAAAAGACAATGAATACATAACAATATTTTACAAGTACGAAAGTTAAAAATGGACTTAAAGTGACACATAATTAAATCAAACAAGATTCAATCTAAGGTAAGCAAATGAGCCATACTTCAAATCATACAACGTGAAAATAAATTTACAATCAAGACTATACAAACTGACAACTAAAAGTAATTTAATCACTACCTTGTTTTTGTGGGACAACATTGATATATTTTCTAATGTTTTTGGGTTATCTTGAAAGATAATTTTTCAAGGTGACTGTTCTCATTATTTTCGAGGTTTTCCTAAGACAACGTTACGAAGTTGGTGTAGTTTCATTCCTAAGGGGGATTTTCTGAATGTTTATATTTGTGTGCATCTATTTTCTGAATGTTTTTTATATTTGTTGAGGTCATGTTTTGAAAGAAATGTACAAGGACAAAGAAGCGTGGATTCCCCCAGCGTGATGTGAGATTATACAAAGGGAAGAATGCCACACATATATGTATGAGAAAGTGGAATATGAAGGTTCCCCCAACGTTAGATGGGAATATTCAAAGGCACATCCTTCATGTATATATAAGAACAAATAAGCTAGATCATGACTTGGCAAAGATAGACTCGGTAGGGTTCCTAGAGATATCAAGGGAAACTAATCCTAGATAGCGGTGAGGGGTTACCCATCCAGATGTAAGAGTAGTTTGTGACCAATGAATCCTCCTTGAGTGTTGGAAACCGGTTTTCACCCAAAGACCTACCCATTGTGCCATAATTGTGTGGTTTTCACATGTGGACGACCTATTTTTTCTTTACTATTTTCTTGATTTTCTGATGTTTTGCTTGTTTTTTTCTTTGTTTTTCTACTTTTTAGGTATTTTATGATATTTGCACCATGATTAAGCATAGAACCGCTTGAGATGCATGGAATTCATAGGTTCTGGAAGCTCTTCACCATCTAAGTATGCTATTTTATAAGCTCTTGATCCATATTTAGCAACCACCACATAAGGCCCTAACCAGTTAGCCTCAAATTTACCTTTCTTTTCTCTATCCTTGACAGTGTTTTTTATTTTCTTTTAGAACAAGATCTCCTACATCTAATTCACGATGAATGATCCATTTTTTATATCCTCTTGATACTCTATTCTGTAAACTTTTAGGTGATTAAGCACTCTCATACGCTTTTCATCCAACAGCTCTAGCTCTGCTAGCCAGAGAAACTCTATAGTATTTGTCCTTATTGAGATAGTCCTCGGAGAGATATTCTAAGGGAGGGAAGTTCCGCTTCTAAGGGTGTGATGGATTCAGTGCCATAGACTAAGTGAATATTGGTTCACACCAATAGGATTGTGGATGGAGGTTCGATATGCCCATAGAGCAGAGATGGATCTAAAAGTGCCAATTATGGCCAGTATTACTTATCATTTTCTCCATGATCCATCATCCATACAAGATTTTTAATTGGTAGCCTTGGCTTGCCCATTACCTTCGGGATTATGGGGGGTAGAACACTTGAACTGAATATGGAAGCGTTGACACAATGCTCTTGAACTATTTTGTATTCTTGAATTACTTAAGATTATCTGTGCTAGTGATGAAAGATGGAATAACCATGATGGCAAATGAGGTGATTCATGATAAAATTGGAAATTCATGCACCAGTGACATAAGTAAGAGGCATAACCTCTACCGATTTAGTAAAATACTCGATCGTGGTGATAATGTTGGTATGGCCATATAAAGAAGAAAGATGGAGCTTCCCTATGAGATCCAGGCCCCATTTAGAAAATAGACCAAGGTATCGCAATGGGTTATAAAGCCTGTGTTGGCGCATGTATCAAGTTGACATATTTTTGGCATAGTTCACACTTCTTTACAAAACTACAACAGTCTTGCTTCCATGGTAGGCCAATAATAACCCGCTCATTAAGAGCTTCTTAGCTAAGTCCATACCATTGGTGTGTTCCCTAAAAATACCTCCAGTGCACTTCCTTAATAACGTGGAATGATTTAGTAACATCTAAAAAATGAAGCAGATTATTGTCATAGCCACGATGATAAAGGGTGCCTCCTAGGACGGTGTAACGGGCTATGCGGAGGATAAGGGATTTCTTCTCACAGTATGGGTAATGTTTAAGGGAAAATATGTCATCTTGTAGGTATCTAAATATAGGGTCATACCAAGGGAAGAAGGGACCAACAACTTCACATGCCAAACAAGATTCTAGTATGTCGTATGTGGGTACTCGTAAATGCTTTAAAAAGAAGGGCATTTTACTTACCTAAGGTGGAATGTGTAAGAGAGATCCAATTGTAGCCATAGTCATCCGCTGAACTGTTCTGTGACCTTGGTTTTTGTTCAAAGATAATTTGTATAAAATATTCCTTCACTGTTTCAACCAATTTCTTATATGAAATAAGCTTTTCATATTTAACATTATACTCATCATTAACTTGTTTAATAATAAGTTAGGAGTCATCAATGACTCGTAGATGTCTGATATTCCAAGTGATAGCCAACTTGAGGCCAGTGATGAGTGCTTCATATTCTGTAATGTTATTAGTGTACAGGGAATCCCAAACGGAATTGCTCTTGGAATAACCTCACCCATGGGAGTGATGAGCACCACTCATACTCCTGATCCATAGAAGGTGAATGATCCATAAAAATGAACTTGCCAATCCACTGAACTCTTCAACATACATCATGGATGCATCTAGTAGATCCAAACACAAAGGTTCCATCCCTGGTAGAGCATCTTATGCCAACTGATCAGCCAACAACCTACCCTTTTAATGAATTCTGGTTAACAAAATCAATCATCAAATTCACTTTAGGAGAATGATCTAATTAGCCATTCATCCCGTAATGGAAGGTTTGGATAAAATGTATTGGAGAGGGTCAACTTTGGATATTAACTTGGTCTTATTGTTAAAGAGATAGTGGTGTAGTTTCTAAAAGGTAAAGATAATTGTCCAGGCAAGCCTTTTCAATATGTGGGTAATTCAGTTCATAGGCAATCAAGGTGTGACTAAGTTAATAAACTTACCGTTGTCCCTATGGTCTAGGTCATATCAGGCAATCAGTGCACCAATAAAAAACTGGGTAGCTAAAATGTATAATAGGAGAGGCTCACCTGGGGTAGGCAGCATGAGTACGGACGGGTTGACAAGGTACTTCTTAAGCAATGCAAATGTCTTTTGATAGTCTAGTCCCCAGTTGAATGCAAAATCCTTCTTGAGGAGATGTGTAAATGTGTGGCACTTATCCAAAAGCTGTGAAATTAAACGATGAATTTCATGTATCTTTCCTTGTAAACTTCTTAGCTATTTAAGATTTGTAGGTGGAGGAATTTCTGTGATAGTTATAACCTTTGCAGGATCCACCTCTATTCCTCTCTGTTAAATGATGAAACCTAGGAGCTTCCCTGAAAAAACACGAAAGACACACTTCTTAGGATTGAAACGTACTTTGTAATCTTGAAGACGTTGAAAATTATGTCTTAACACTTCAAGGTGTTCTCCTCTGATTTTATATTTTGCTAAGATATCATCAACCTAAACCTCCATGATGTCATTCATCATGTCATGGAAGATGATTGTCATTGTGCGTTGATAGGTGGCCCTGACATTCTTAAGTCCGAAAGGCATGACCTTGTTAAAAAAATTCCCTCAAGGGGTGATGAATTTTTTTTATGTTGATCTTCCTCTATAATTCGGATCTGGTTATAACCTAAAAAATTGTCCATTAAGGATAACATTTCATAACCAGCGGTAGAATTGAAAATCATGTCAATATTAGGCAAAGGGAAGTCATCTTTGGGACATGATTTATTGATGTCACAAAATTCAGTGTAAATCCTTATGCCAACCAAATTCTTATGAATTAGGACTATGTTGGATATCCAATCTGATTAGTCAATGGGTTTAATGATATCAACAGCTAATAATTTTTCTAGTTCTTCTTTGACAAGTAGTGCAATTTTTGGGTGCATCTTTCTCAATTTCTACTTAATGGGTTTGGTGTCTAGGTGCACAATGATGTTGTGCACAACTAATTCTAGGTCCAAAACACACATATTTTCATACGAACATGCAAATATATTTGCATATTCTCTTAATAGTTCAACAAAAAAATGTTCTTGAGCTAAGAGTGAAGCTCCCAGCTTTATCATTCTAGGTTCCTCTTCTAAGCCAATGTTGACACTGATCATTTCTTCAAAAATAATTTTAGAAGCATCTTCCATCCATGTAGGATCAAGGGGAAGAGCAAGGTTAACCTCCTTACATGGCTCATCATAATATTTAAATGGATATACCATTTTTTATAGGTTCTTCATTTTGTTTATCTACTAGTGCTTCAAAAAAAATTTCACTATGAGACTTGTGTTTGTTCTTTCCACAAGGATTCTCTAAAGTGTTCTTAATCTTTCTTATGACCTTATTATTCAAGCATACACACATATCTGACTCTTCTCCAAACTATGTGCAGGAATCCAGTTGGATTGTGAATCCTTTCTTATGATCCCCAATCGGAATAGAATCCTTGAGTCCCATGAATTCAACAAATTCTTTGTCATCCTCAAAGAAATAGATTGGCACATGAGATTCTTGATCCCTATAACACCCTCTAAAAAAAACCCACTTGAGACCCAAGAAACAACCTAGGATTAGTTAGGGAAATTATGGAATAATTGTTTTTGTTTGAAAGAGTCTACAACCAGGTTACAAGGCAACAACTGTCACTAACAAGTTCCAAAATAATTCTAATCCACTAGAACATAATTTTCTTTTATTAAAAATTATTAGAGGTCATAAGGTCCAAGATTTAGGGTTAGAAAGTTCAATTAGGTTCAGAGGGTAAACCTTCACCGTACCCACTCTCTAATAGGTTTAAAGTTTCAACTTAATTTTTCTCACACTTAACACATTAACAATTTCCCTAAATCATTCCCATTGGATAGGAAATTTCCTCACCTTTCCATTGATATAAAGAAGTCCTCATAACTCCTCATATTTCGCAAGTTATGGGCTGGCGGGCCTTGGGGTGAAAATTTTCCCCAAGAGCAGGCCTGTGGGCCCAGGGGTGAAAATTTTCCCACCAAAGGGCGGGTTAGAGGGTCGCGGGGAGACTTTTGGAACATTTCCCGCGTGGGGCGAAAAAATAACTTTACACCCATGCACCCATGGGTCCACAAAGCCATAAGGGACATGTACCATTACCCAAGTTCATTAATGTATGATGTTGTTAAGTATAATTAGTAGTAGCGTCTGATAGAAGATAACGGCGCCGCAGTACGGTGCCGCCAATAATGTGGAGTACGGTAACAGTCAAAGTACAATAGGAATGTTGTAAAAAGTAAATATTTGTCGTAAGTGGTCCGGTAATGTTAAAATGTCAAAGTTTGGGTAATTAGAGAAGTAGGGTCTACGTGATTAGGAATTAGAAATATTATATTGGTAATAAGGACAAGGAGTGAGGTCATAAATATTTTGTGTATTTTATTTGTAAAAAGTCTAAAAATGTGGAACCCATGTAAAATGATAAGGTTTATCTTATCTTAACAGATAAGCCTACATGTACAGATAAGAGTTAAGGTATGGAATATGATTCGTCGGAGTGGATTTCTTATCCTATCTTAGAGATAAGATGGATAAGCCTGGAAGTTCTATAAATAGAGAGGCTACCCCCCTCATTTAGCATAGAAAGAAGTAGTGAGAAATATTGTAGGAAGTGTACGAAGGAAGCCATCAGTTAAAGGTGTGTTGAAGAAGCCATCAAGAGGCGTAATTGTAAAGTTTCTCCCATAGTCTTGTTGAAGTACCTCATGGGTGAGATTGTAACAATTTCATGTTAATATTATTATTTCCTTTGATATTTCTGATTTGTCATCATTCTGTCTTATCATAGTCGATGGTATTCTTGTGTTATGTTGTTGTTCTGTTTCCAGATTACATCCACCAAACTAAAGGCTGTGCATTAGTAAATAATCATAGCACGAGGAGTTCCCGGTGAAGAATTATCATAGTGCCGGATTGGTGATGACATTTTGGTTCCGTTGCCGGGACCATTCCTCGTTGGTGGATTTTCTGGAGAGATATTCCCACTTAGGCAAAAATTAATTGGAGGGTAACCTTGTTTTTACTGTGCATAGTAGTTACCATGGTAAAGTCATTTTTACCGTGAATAGTAGTTACCATGTTAAAGTCATTTTTTCCATGAATAGTAGTTACCTTGGTAAAGTCCTTTTTGCTGGGAATAGTAATTACCACAGTAAAGTCACTTTTTACCGTGAATAGTATTTACCGCAGTAACTTCACTTTTTACCGTGAATAGTGTTTACCACAGTAAAATCAGTTTTTACCGCAGTAAGTCAAGTTTTACCATAGTTTACCGTGGTCATTTCTATAGTAATTCCAATTATTTGTGCACATAAGTCTTGTTGATTGTACTTGTGAGTTGGTATTTCACAGTGGTTACTTTTGAAAATGGGAAAGATTCCCGTTTTTTCAGCTCAATCTAATGAAGATGCTTCTTCTTTCATTCAAGAATTTAAGCGATCTTGTATTTGTAATGGCCTTATAAGAAGGGAACAATGGACTGAATTTTTTCCTACCTTTTTGGATGGATCAGCACTTAGGTGGTTTGAAACACTAGGAGATAATGTGAAAAATTCATGGGATTTATTAACTGAAAGTTTTCTTGAAGAATTTGGTGAACAACAGAGATATGCAGATCTCATGATCGATATCACAAAGCTAACCCAAGGAGAGAAGGAGAAGATAAGGGATTATCATGCTCGTGTTCTAGAGCTAAGGAGGAAGCTCGATGCCCAGATCCGGAAGGAAGGATTAGCGGATGGGTTGATGAACGGCGTGGATAATCTCCTATGTAAGCACTTCATTCTTGGGATGAAGCCAGAGATCAGACAACGAGTGAAGTATGACCGCCCAGCTACCATTGAACAAGCAAAGGAGATTGCAAGAAGGCAAGAAGAAAGCATGGAAGAGGAGCCCAAAGAAATTGTTGCTAAAGTAGAGCCTACACCAGCACCTTTGGTCCAGAATCCACAACCACTCCCGGTGAGCACAAATATTTCTCCTAGTACATCTACTGAGTATGAAGATCTGCTCAAAAAGATGGGTCAGTTAACTATTAATCTTCTTCAAGGAAAGGAATTTAGTTCTCAGGGAGGAGATAGAGGTCCAAAAAGAAATATTTCTGAAGTTGTTTGTTATGGTTGTCATAAAAAGGGTCATTATAAGTATAATTGTCCAGATAGAGCTTCTACATCTGGTAAAGGAGATAATGATAAAGGAAAAGCACCTGTGAATTCTTTTGATGTAGTAGATAAGAGCAGAAATAATGAAGTAGATGTGTTTGTAACAAAAAGAAAGAAAGAAAAAGATAATCAAGATGGAAATGATCCTAAGAAGATGAAAGCAGAAACTAGTAAGAAACATAGGAGAAGAAAGTTGGGTGTGCAGGATTTTCTGATTTCACAGGGGCAAGGACCATACTCCATCTTGGAAGATCTGTCCAAAAGGCCTGCAAATATTACATATGGTCAACTCTTGGCTATGTCTTCTGAGAAGAGGCGGGAGTTGCGAGGTGGACTCAATGCTCGAAGAAGGAAGGAGGTTGAGGTCCCTGTTTTGGAGGCAGAGGCAGATCCCTATGCTCCACAAGCTGAGGTATTATGTAATGGTATTTCAATTCATGATGTCTTAGTTGATGGAGGTGCTGCAGTTAATGTAATGACCGAGTCTGTAATGAATATGTTGGGTTTAAAAATTGATCGCCCTTCAACACTTATGTTAAGGTCATTAAATAAAGGAAAAACTAAACCAGAAGGTGTAGTTTCAAATGTGGCAATATCTGTTATGGGTGTGGTATGTGTGGTAGACTTTCAGGTGATGAAAAATGGTACTGTTGCGTACCCAATGCTGCTGGGAAGACCATGGCTAAGGAGAGTTCATGCAAGAAACTACTGGAATGAAGGTTTCATGACACTTGGACGTGGTAGAGAGAGGGTGAAGATAAATGTGATCCCTCGACATCATAAGGCAGAACCTGTGGATTCAAGTGATGAAACTGATGATTGGACATCCTCTGATTACTCTAGTACCAGTGAAGTGGACACTGAAGATGAAGAAAGTGAGGTTGATGTTTCAGTCATGGATATCCTTCCAGTCACACCAACTCATGACCCCATAAAATTATCTGAAGAAGAAGTTGATGATCGTCTCCAACAAATAAAGATTGGTGATGCTGTGATGGAGAGTGAGAAGGAATCCTACCTCCAGCTCTTTCGAAGGTACATACACCTATTCACTTTCGATTACAAGGAACTCCGTCAAGTAAGTTGGGTAGAACATTCTATTGAGCTGGTAGATGGTGCTAAGCCCATAAAGCAAATGCCATATAGAATGAATCCTAATTTTTCCAAGACTGTAAAAGAAGAAATAGATAAGTTGCTTGATGCAGGATTCATATTTGCTGTGGAGAATTCAGAATGGGTTTCTCCCATTGTGATCTCAATAAAAAAGAATGGGAAGCTACGCATTTGTGTTGATTACAGGAAGCTCAATAAGGCAACAAAGAAGGATCATTACCCTCTTCCATTTTCAGATCAGATCTTGGACGAAGTAGCTGGCCAGGAGTGCTATAGTTTTGCTGATGGATATAGCGGCTACAACCAAGTTCGTATAGCAGAGAAAGATCAGCTGAAGACCACGTTCACCACTCCTTGGGGAACGTTTGCTTATAGAGTTATGCCTTTTGGGTTGTGTAATGCTCCAGCAACATTCCAGCGGTTGATGAATAGGGTGTTCGAACCCTACATTGGGACCTTCATCAGAGTATTTCTGGATGATTTTTGCATCTATGGGAGCAAGTTGGACCACCTGCACCAAATGGAGACAGCGTTTCAAAGGTTAGATGAAGCACAAGCCTCACTAAACCCTACAAAGTGTGTCTTTGGATGTTCTAAAGGCGTTTTGTTAGGGCATGTTGTATCCAGAGATGGTATTGGTACTGATCCTGATAAAGTTTCAAAAATCAAAGATTTACCATTTCCTCTTAATAGAAGTAAGTTGAGATCATTTTTAGGCCATGTGGGTTACTATAGAAGGTTCATCAAGAATTTCTCAAAGATTGCACAGCCACTAACCCAGTTCTTGAAGAAGGATGTTACTTATGAACCAGGAAATAAGGCGCATGAAGCTTTTGGACAACTGAAGGAAGCCCTGGTGTCTTCACCTATTTTGAAGAATCCAGATTGGAGCAAGCCATTCATTGTGTACACTGATGCCTCAGATACAGCACTAGGAAGTACTTTGAGCCAAAAGGATGAAAATGGGAATGATCATCCAATTTACTTTGGGAGCAGACAAATGAGCAGTGCTGAGGTAAATTATACTGTAACTGAAAAAGAGGCTCTGGCTATCATTTTTGCTGTAAAGAAGTTTAGAAATTACTTGCTAGGGCAAAAATTTCTAGTTGTAACAGATCATCAGGCTCTAAAATATATTGTAAATAAGCCTAACCCATCAGGGAGGATAGCAAGATGGATAATTTTGCTACAAGAATTTGAATTTGATATTATAGATAGGCCAGGAAAGAAGCATGTCAATGCAGATGCACTCTCTCGAGCCTATGATGGTTTAGGATCATCTTGTGATGATGATGATTTCCCCGATGCAGCATTGTTATCCCTTGACACAATCCCTAGTGAATACATAGATATTTGGAATTATCTGAATGAATTCAAGTTTCCTGATGGTGCCAATGCAAAGACTAAGAGAAAGATTACTCAAGCCAGTCGTCCATATTCTATTCTGCATGGAGTATTATTTCGAATAGGACCTGATGGACAGTACAAGAGGGCAGTTGGACGTGATCAAGGGAAGGAGCTGCTAGAAGAATTCCACAATGGTACATGTGGAGGGCACTTCTCTGGACAACTTACAGCAAGAAGGATCTTGGATGCAGGTTATCACTGGCCCACTCTTTTTAAAGATTGTTATAATTATTGTAAGACATGTGATATTTGTCAAACACATGGTAACCGTAAGACTTCATCAGCTCCATTATGTCCTATTCTTCCCCTTGGTCCCTTTGAAAAGTGGGGAATAGACATTGTAGGTCCACTTCCAACTACATCACGCCAAAATAAGTATATTGTAGTTGCCACAGATTATTTAACCAAGTGGGTTGAAGCTAGGCCATTGAAGACAGCTTCTATGGATGAAGTGGCAAGGTTCATATATGAACGTATTGTCACCAGATTTGGTTGTCCATTAGAAATTGTAACAGATCAAGGAAGCCACTTCATTAATGAGGTGGTAGAAGCCCTAGTCAATAAATTTTCTATTAAGCACAGGAAGGCAACAACATACAAGCCAAGCACAAATGGACAGGTGGAACGAACAAATTTTGTGTTGTGTCAAATTCTAGCAAAAGATGCAGCCTTGCAGGTACATAAATGGGATAAAAGGATTCATGCAGCATTGTGGGCATATAGGGCAACATCAAAGTCAGCAACAGGATACTCCCCATTTCAGTTGGCCTATGGCATTGATCCAGTTCTTCCTATTGAGTTTGATATTCCCACTGTGAGAGTTATGAAAAATGAAAGGATGGATGAAAGTGATTCAGTAAAAGAAAGGTTGGTACATCTTCATTTACTGGAGGAAATGAGAGAAATAGCAAAGGATACAAGCCATAAGAAGAAAATGAAGCAGAAGGAATACTTTGATCAAAAGATCCGGTGGTCTCCATTTCATGTGAATGACTTGGTTCTAGTATATGATTCCAGATACAAAAAAAGAAGACAGAGAAAATTTCTTCCAAAATGGATGGGGCCCTACAAAATAGCAGCTGTGCATGAAAATGGTACGTACCGACTGGAGGAATTGGATGGCACTCCCATTACGAAATGGGTCAACCACGACAAGTTGAAGATTTTCCAAGCACCAGAACAGTCTACTCCGAGGACGGAGTAGAAGCTAGGAAGGGGGAAGATGTCGACACTAAAATTTTCCTCCATAATTTCTATTTCATTAATGTATGATGTTGTTAAGTATAATTAGTAGTAGCGTCTGATAGAAGATAACGGCGCCGCAGTACGGTGCCGCCAATAATGTGGAGTACGGTAACAGTCAAAGTACAATAGGAATGTTGTAAAAAGTAAATATTTGTCGTAAGTGGTCCGGTAATGTTAAAATGTCAAAGTTTGGGTAATTAGAGAAGTAGGGTCTACGTGATTAGGAATTAGAAATATTATATTGGTAATAAGGACAAGGAGTGAGGTCATAAATATTTTGTGTATTTTATTTGTAAAAAGTCTAAAAATGTGGAACCCATGTAAAATGATAAGGTTTATCTTATCTTAACAGATAAGCCTACATGTACAGATAAGAGTTAAGGTATGGAATATGATTCGTCAGAGTGGATTTCTTATCCTATCTTAGAGATAAGATGGATAAGCCTGGAAGTTCTATAAATAGAGAGGCTACCCCCCTCATTTAGCATAGAAAGAAGTAGTGAGAAATATTGTAGGAAGTGTACGAAGGAAGCCATCAGTTAAAGGTGTGTTGAAGAAGCCATCAAGAGGCGTAATTGTAAAGTTTCTCCCATAGTCTTGTTGAAGTACCTCATGGGTGAGATTGTAACAATTTCATGTTAATATTATTATTTCCTTTGATATTTCTGATTTGTCATCATTCTGTCTTATCATAGTCGATGGTATTCTTGTGTTATGTTGTTGTTCTGTTTCCAGATTAAATTTTTACCATTTTGACAGTAAAACGACTGTAAAACGGTTGAGCCTGATTTGGCTAAGTTTTGAAATATTTCCTTTAAGTGATTTTGTCTATTAAATTTCATTTAGGGCCTACTGCTTCAATTTAATCATTTAATTTCTTATTTTATTGTTACATGTTTGAACTGTGCATTTTTGGTTTAGATAATTGCCAGTTTGAAATTTCACAAAAATAAAATAGGGATCAAATTATAAAGGGGTCTATTTGCCACTTTCATCTTCTAAGTATTTAAAATATCATTCCAATTCTAATCTAAAACATTTAGTTGATTCAAATGAAAGCTATTCTAAGACCAAAATGCAATTCTGATTTCAATTTTATAACATTCTAAAAAGACAGAGTACTGTATTTTCCTCACACGCATTTCTTCCTTTCAAATAAAGATTTCAAATACATTTCAAATGATTAGATTCAATACAACAATAGTAACGTCTTTTGTAAAGGTATTGAACAATCATATATTCAGTTGGAATGATCCAACTTTTACAACCTTTCTTGATATACATTCCTTCCAAAACACATACTATACTACAGATACAAAATAATATTTCTTTTCTTTCAAAAATCAGATAACAAAGTGCAACTCACTTTCACATTTCAATATTACAACTTTCATATCAAATAAACATCTTTCCATCACCAAACATTTACAATTTCATCCACTTCAAGTGGGAAAGGTTACAATTATGATTTCATTTCACGAAGGGACTGTCAAACTGTCTTTTTCTCATCTCCAGAACATCAACATGCATACCATCATCTTCCAATTTTGATCACAACAAGAGTAGGGGAAAGGCAACGCTCTCCACCCAACCAAGACATCCAATGAAAAGGAGAAGCCATCCTTCTTCATTGGCCCTCGAGCCCCAACCACAATGCAATAAAAGATGTGATCAACTCATGGCAACAACAAGCTTCCACATCAAATGCACACAAGCAACATTTTCACAATAAAAACACAATCCAAAACAAAATAACAGTTTACAACCTACATTAAAGACATGACAAACAATACAAAGGACTTCATCAAGCAAGCCAAAGGAGCAAGAAACTATGGGGGATGCTTCTTATGCCTCCCAAAAGGGGGAAATGGGTATCACCACCTAAGAACAAACCACCAAAACAAGCAAACCAAAAATAGTATATCAAAAACCCTGACATTCCTTATGCCTCCCCCAAGTACCCTTATTCCTCACATTTTCTTATGCCTCCCCCAACCTCTTATGGCACCCCATAATGAGTAAAGAAATGCAAGCTATTTCTTTGTAAGGTGGAACCCAAAATCCCAACTCCCTCCACCCTTATACCTCCCTAAAACACACTTGTGCCTCCCACAAAATAAACCCCATAGTCTTCTCCTACACCATTCCTAGGCCATCTACCCAATAGCCCACAAACAAGCTAAAACATTCACACATTACATTTCATAAAAAAGATAAGAGCATTTCAAGAGCCAAGCTCTTACCTCTCCATGATGGAGTTTGTTCCAAGTTCCAAACAAAAAGCTGTTTCCAAATGAAAGCAATCCAAAAATCAACCAAACATAAAGCATCCAACAATCTTCCAAACTTCTCCAAAAGCAAGAGCTCCCAAAACAACAAGGAAAATCTGCCCAAAATGAAGTCTCCAAAAAGTGAAGCAACCCAAAAACAAGGTAAGGAATTTTAATTTTATAGAAGAGGGAAGAGAAGAGGATGAGGTGGATCCATGTAGGATGCCACTTCACACATCCTCAACTCCAACACATGATTCAACTTCATTCCCCAAAACATAATAAATAAGTGGGTGAATAATATGGTAGATTTACTTACACACTCAAACAAGCCCATACCCCATAAGGACTGAAATTAAATTATGTAAGAAAAGTGAAATTACAACATTCAACCTGACTTGTAAAAATGCATTAAAAAGATCTAAATTTAACCCTCCAACCATAGGCAAGGTTGGTATGTAAATTTAACAGGCATGGGACAAGTTTAACTTGTCCCACAAGCCTCCAAAATCAGCCTTCAAGGACAAATTCGAATTTCCAAGAAGGTGGAGTGTTTCACACTCAAAATTTAACTTACACATCACTTACACATTACTTACACATTCTTACAACACTTCTAAAACATGGCCAAAAACTCTATTAATTACATTCTTATGACATCTTTTAATTAATTAACTAAACAATATGATTACTCACAATATTAACACCACATTAAATAAATAATGAAAAGGGTAAGTGCACCACATAAAACACATGAAAAATTTAAACAAAAGGGACCAAATAAAAGAAAAGCGTAAAATCCCTTGGTCACATTTAAAGGTGATTCCCCCCCATGGGAATCCCTAACACAAATACAAACACACACAAACCAAATACTAGTTGCCATGGTGACCTTGTTGAATTCATCTAGAATTCCAAAGTGGCTGGCCTCCAATCCCCCAATGTTTGTTGTGATATTTTAACTTGCAAAAAAAAAATACCTCCTTCAACCTCGTGGCCATATCAGAACATCTAAATGAATATAAATATAATTCCCAAAATCATCTAGATATATGAATCACAACAACATCAAAACAATCTAACAATATCATTTATAGTTTTATCAACAACTATATCATCATCTAATAATTTTCCATTTCTAGGTCTACTCACAATATCCAAATATCACAAGTCTGCACAACATCCATAATATAACCATGTCAAACAATATATCAACATCAAAATATAAAGTGTCTCTAATAATCATCATGCATCATATAAGAATCAAAGTCAACAATAATCCATGATCAAATATCTAACATGATACTAAATAAAAACTATAATAATGTCCATAATATAGTCAACAATGTCATGATCAGTATCAAAAGGTGTCAAAGAGAAGTGGGCACCACAAGTTCAGGATATACAAGGGTTACTTAGCAATTGGTTTGAGGATTGGATTTAGATAAGTTAAAAATATCTGAATCAGGGAATAGGTTAGTGGAATCAAGATCCTCATAGAGGCTACATTGGGAATCTGCATTGCTATCTAAATGAGATGAGACATCCTCACGTTCAGAAGAGGTGGCATCAATCTCAAAGGGTGGATTCGTCATGAGGTATTATTCCAATACCATGTTTGTTACATTTGAAATAAGGGGTAGGAATGAGTTCTAAACCATCCTTGTGCATTGATACCACATCCAAACCCATTGTAACCCATGACGTACATCATACGGTGCCCTTTGATATACTACAAATCTTAATGACATGATGCCATGGTACCTTCAGGTACCCTCCTGATGGGATCTTCTAACATATTTTCCTCGGATAGGAGACCACTAGGGATGAAATTATCCAGTGGTTTAGGGAATTTATCTCGAGTGCTCTTAAGTTGAAAGTAAGGTTTTCCATGTGTCCTGGGTGACACTGACAGATCTGATATTAATAAGGCATGTTGAAGAGTGAATTTCTCACCTAGGCCATACTTTTCAGACGTTACCACCCATGATGTGAAAGGGTTGACCAATGAAGGAAATTTTTTATTACAAGGAGTGATTGAATCTAGATCCACACGTTCCTTGATAGTTTTTGTTTGTAAAGGAACAACATTATTCATAGAAGGGCATTCATAAGCTGCACGAGAAAAATTTGTGGAATGCTCTACAATGCGTGAATGGTTTTGGATCACATTTAATGGTGACTATTTTTCCTTCATGGCACATCTTTATACACCTAATGGAAATTTGAAGGGATGTCCTACATGGCATGTATCCAAGGGTGTCCTAAGAGCATGTTGTACAGAAGATCCAAGTCAAGGACATGGAACGTTGTATCATGATAAATCGGCCCTATTTCCATTGGAACTACTATAGTACCTGATGACTCATGCTCCTCATTATCATAAGATGTTATTGTAATAGTTTTGGCGCATATATTTGTTTCTGAGTGGCCTAGTTTTTTAACCAGCTTCAAAGTGCAAATATTTAGACCGGTTCCACTGTCCACAAGTACTCTCTTGATCTTACGACGAGTAACAACTACTTCTAGGTATAGGGGTAAGTTGTGCTCTAGGTCATTGCATGGGATTACAACATGATAAAAAGTGATATGATCATTGGAATCAAGGTGTACAATCATTTCTTGAAGGTGCACAAGATCTACATTTGTGGAGACTCTCGAACTCTGCAGTGTTTTATATAATATATTTTTATGAGCAATAGATATTTTGAGGAGATATAAGATTGATATCCTAGTGGGTGTCTTTTATAACTATTCTATTAAATTATATTGACCTTCCCGAGGGATAGGTAGGGGATATGGTATAATCAAATGAGCGCGTCACGTCCCTACTGCTACAATTTTTTTTAAGATCCTAATAGTATTGACTTGTTCATCAAATGAACGTATACATCCTATAAGGGAATCGAAGGGACTATCATTAGTTGGATAATCATAAGTGGCAGTCCTATAGTCATTAGAATTTTGTCCATGATATGGCTTCATGTTCTTCTTATCTACATGGTTAGGAAAGGGATCTTTGAAGATACCCATTTTCTCATTTGGGCCTTATCCTGAATCAGGGGGAGAATCTACAGTGATTTTTATCTCTTTGTTGAGATCTCTTATATAATTTCGTAGTCTCAAGAACCTATCTTTTTTTTGTCCTTTAACATGATGGAAATCACAGTACTCATGCTTTATGAACCAACCAGGTTTTGGAGCATCTTCAGGATATGGTACTATCACGGTTTGGTACTACACCATGTTTACCTCATCTAACCATTTAAGTATAACAGATAGTGGTTCTATTAGTGGCATAAATGTATGTTTTGTGGGTGCCTTTGGGCGAGGTCCTTGCGAATCTATAATACTATCGCCAATGACATGTTTATTTTTTTTGAAGAATTTTGATTTATCTGAGGGTTTTGTTTCATGTTTGTCCTTGATGATCAGTTTAAGTGTACCCTTTGTGATAAGAACATTTTTTATTGGACTACCCTTTTCTATAACTTCTTTGAAGTTAGAGCCATAGTGCATTTGTAAATGAAAGGATGTCTTCAGGTTTAGGTTAGGGATGAATATGATTACTAGTTCTTTTTCTAGAAAGGCACATGGGAAATGACTTATCAACCTACGCCATCATTGTAAGAAGCTTGCGAAAATCTCGTTGGGCTTTTGTTTTGCATTGCAAAGTTCGTTCATCGTGATATAATTCTCTATATTGAAGGAATAATGTCACACAATTTTTTTTGCTAGTGTGGGCCAGGTTGTAATGGATCCTTTGGGTATACTAAAGAACCATTCTAATGCCAGTGCTCCTAGGCTGCGAGGGAATAATCATATTAAGAAATCATCACTATACATGACCTCTTGGAAAGCCATGTAAAATTCCTTGATGTGATCACAAGGATCACCTTTGATTTTATATTTATCAAACTTAGGAATGGAAAAATGCTTTGGAAATATTTGTCGCAACATGTCCTTATCGAAGGGATAAGGGCATAGTTCTTCATATAAGTACTTCCTGTTGTGTCCCACATTTCCTTCCTGTAGTGTAGTAAGTTTGTTCTTCATTGATTGTAACTCCTATTGAATGAATTTCTCTTTTGTAGGAGATATTGGTCTATTTACCTTAGCAACTTTAAAGGTTGTGTCATCATATGGATCAAAGTGAAACTTACTAGATTTTTCTTTGAGTTTTTCTTTATGTACGTTCCTATTTGACGAGCCTAAGTTTGCTAATTTTTGACTTAGTTTCAATATTTATTTTTGAATGATCTCTTCTTCAACTAAGGGATCATCTTCCTTGTCAAATTTAGGAGGTGGTGAGCCTTTGCGCTCATGCTCAATTTTTACTTTACGTGAAGCCTTATATTAAGGTCTTCACGAATCACCAATTGGTTTTAATAGGTCTTCTTCAATGCTTTTGTGATGTTTTCTAGAAGTAGAAGTATACCCTACATTAAAGGGGTTATCCATGTCTAAGAGGGGTGGTCGCTCTTCCATTTTATGATTGACGATATTAGTCTCCACTTCACGTTCTTGTGGAAGCCTAGCCCCTAACTCTAGGACTCTTACGAGTACTTGATCTCTGTTATAATAAAGGAGCTCGTCAAATCAACCTAGGTCTAACTTATGTTTTTCCTCAGAAGAATCATATTATTCTCTGCTATGATCAAATAACGGTTATGTGTATTTGACTTATGAAAAGAGAGGTGCTAAGTTATTACAGTTAAATGGGAAGGATGTGAAAGGATTTTCTTCTAAGTCATGCTCGTTTGGTTTAGATGCCATTTTCATGATTCTAGCAATTACTAGTCATAGTTATACTAGGTTTTTATCTAAATATATTCAAAGTTGTATGAAACCTAGGTGTATGTTGTGTAAGTTTTCTGACGACCAAAATATCCCAGTGTGTTCTAGATGTAATGCTATGCAGTTGTTTATCGTTCAAAGAACAATCATACGAACATTAAATTAAACAATCACTCAAGTTTTCACTTAGCAAGACTATACCCTAAACTATGATTCCAACAAAGGACTCAAGGTAGATAGTGAAAATACCCTATTAATACATAGGTCGAGTTAGAATACTAACAAGGCCTAAATACCAAAGCGGTATTAACATGATCTCTCCATGAGATATACTTAAGACCATTTTAAATGTCGATGACACCTAAGTTTTCAAAAAATGGAAATTGTGAATGTGGATAGTGTAACCACACTATCTTAACACATTAACCTAGCAAGCAAGGTGTTAGTATCAAGATGATGTCATCAAATTATACACAAGGCAATATTGACACTCATAAAAGACTCAGATAACATTGGAATTGAAACTAAGTATAAGTATAGAAATAATTTCTTAGTTGTATGAGCAACATAACCCTATAATAAACAAACTTATACCAAGTTATCACAAAATTGAAAACACGATGTAAGTACCAAAAGATTATGGCTAAAATGTGAGAAAAAATAAAAACTTAAGGATAAATAATGATGAACCGAAATTATAGCAATGAAGACGATCTTGAAATCAATATCAAAGGACTATCAAAGACACGAAAATGTACTTGTGCACTTTAGACATTTAACAACCAAACCACAAACATGGATGGGCGTAAATGGAAAAAAAGTTACAAATAATGTCCTTGATAAGACTCGTGGGGGTATTCTTCCTTCAAACCCCAAATGGGAAGTGATAATGCAAAGGTATAGATCAAGAGATGAAAATAAGCTAAGCACCACTTAGGCATAGTTTCACCTCGTCCGAAGGTGAGAAAGAAACCAAGATAAGTGATACATTGTTTAATTTTCATGATGAAAGATACTTAGAAAACTCAAGTGGACTCTTTTCCTTGTTCGAAAAAAAGGTTTAATCCAAGTAAGTCATCACTTCATGATGGCTTCGATAATATGACATGAAATGGACTAGTAAAAGTGGGCTCCAAGACAAAATGGCTTTCCTAATAAGATCACTCAACTAGGTGTCAAAGTTCATCTAAATGCGAGGATTTTACCCAAAGAACTCCAAGATTACTTGACCCCCTTCAAATACAATGAGAAATCGTCACTATTCTCACTGGGGTCGTGCCAACTTTGACTCTAACTTGGAGTGTAAAATATAGTCAAGTGGGTAAGAGGATCATGCTTCTTGTTTCATCCACGAGGTCACTAGTAAATTATTTAGGGGCCACCCCCATTATTGTAGACACTCTTTTCCAAAACCTACAATACGATGTGGACTGGTGTGTTTTTTATATTGCTTAGCTTAATGTTGGTTTTAAGTAGCACACCCTTTGGAAACCTGTATCACTCAACCTTTCTTTGAACACAGGTGTCAACATTACACCATAGATAATGATTTTTGTGGCTAAATGTGAGCTTGATTTACCCAAAGAGTCCCATTGAATAATTTTGGAGTATCATCAAAATTTCCTTACCCCCTTCAAATACGATGATTTTTATTGAATAAATACTGTTCAAGTGTATTCTCACTGGGGTCGTGATACAATCACAATCTTTGAACATTAACTTGCAATGTAAAATATAGTCAAGTGGGTAAGCGGAGTGTTTCCTGTTTCATCCACAAGGTCACCTAATCAATGGTGGTTTACTTTAGGAGAGTTCCTAGAACCAACCCCATTGTTCATAGCTTAAGGTGTTATGCCAACAGGGGTTATGTTCTAGTTGAAATAAGCAAAAGAAACCTATACCACATAACTGGGTGAAAACCTGCAATACAGTGTAATGTGAAGTGGTGTGTTTTTTTATCTTGCTTAGCTTAATGTGGTTTCTAAGTAGCACACCGTTTGACAACATGTATGAAAACACTATGCATTAGAAGGTTTCATTTTTTGTAACCTCCTTTCTTTGACAAGCATTAGGCCCTACATGCAAGGACATTAGTAATTTTCCACCACAGATAATGATATCTAGAAAGAGAGTTTACATGTTTCTTTTGATTCCTAAGATCACCAAAAGAGGTGTGAAGGAAGAGCATACACAACGACGAAAATGTCAACTAAAACAAGATTTATGAAAAATACTTTAAGTGTTTATTTTTTTGTAAAAGGTAGAGTTTGTTTTAAACCAATTTGGAAAGATCAATCCAATTAGGAAGCCTAAAGTAAGTGTTTCTTGAAAGTGACAAGAAGGTTTTTAATAAGTAGTTTTTGATCCCCTATGGTCACCTAGAAGGTGCAGGAACAGAGTATACACACTTCAAAAACACTCCCTTTCTAAATAAGAAAATGAAACACTTAAACTACGGATTAGTGGCCAAATGACATGCACTGAAAAGAAACCTGCAATCACTTGTTAGAGCCTGCGTACAACCAGAAAAACTCAAAAAAATTGATCTTACAGCTTGAAAGCTCAAATTCTTATTTTTAACTCAGAGACTGCTAGGAGCCCTAGAATGATCGCATGTGCATCCCAGTACAAAGTAGATAAATTGTGCCCATAATGATGTGAAGGTGTGGAAATAATTTATAAACTAGTAAGGTCCAACACCTATGCATGGGCTTGAGAACTATTGTATTGCTAGGGTTTCAATAGAGATGCCATGTCTTCCTAGACCTATGGATACACTTGTAAGCCAAGAACTTTAAATCAAATACATTTCTATGCCAATTCCTAGATACACTGTGCAACCTTAGGCTATGGGTACCAATTAAGAGTAAGCATTCCTATTGGATTATGTAAATCAATTCGGATAGGTCACAATTCTTGAATCCAAAAGATAAATCAATTTGATTAATTGCCACACCTACGCGTCTATGAGGCAGGGTGCCTGAAAATCAATGGAGACACCAACTATATTTGATTTATTTGTTTAGTGGCCCTTTGTAAATGACTTATCAGTGAAAAATATGACCACACGGGTTTGCTCTTGGAGTCGACAAGTGCGCTAGCCAAAGGCTTCAACGACAGATGCTCCCCTTCAGGACACATATGTGTACCCCCTATAAAACCTGTACAAAAGTTACATGGAAATGAAAATTTTCAACAGTTAAACAGGTTAGTTTTTAATGAAAGAAACCTATTTCCAGTTTAAACCCACAAAATATGCATGAACAAGGATGATTTATCTTACTTAAAAAATCAAATCAAGTGAATAACAAGATGTTTCTCCTAGAAAGCATGAAAGTGAACTTTAAAATGCTTGGAAAAGGCTCCTAGAGGACAATGGAGTATGTCCCACCAGTCCTGCCAAATGTGTGCAATGAAAAGTTTGTTAAAGCTATGAACATGGGGTAAGAATACTCTAAAGAAACCCCAAAATACTTTGGAACAAACAACTCAAATGACCATCAGATTAGAGATAAGCAAGAGCTACCTATTTTCATGCATATATAAAGCTTGAAACAAACAATCAACCTCTAAACATGACTATATTAGTTCTCTACTCCATGAAAGCTATCTATAAGTGAACCTATTAAAGCTCTAATAATCAGTTATGTGTTTATTGATATGTTTCAAAAGCTTAAGAATGGAAGTCTCACCATTAAGGGCTTCTCCCATTTACCTAAAGATTTGAAAGGATTAGTAAATAACAAGTAAATAGCTCAAATAAACTATGAAATGACTCTAAAATACACTAAGCATGACCTAAATCAGAAATGAGAGAGAGAGAGAGAGAGAAAGAGAGTTCTTAGGAAAAAGGTGGGAGGGGTGTCCCTTCTATTTATAGTTTTTGGATTTGAGAAAAAGAATGTTTTGGATGCAGGTGGGACTAAAAAGGAGTTAAAAAAGGTTATTTTTAGAAAATTACATTGGGTGGTGTGAACTAGATTTGGAAAGCTAAGTGGTTATTTGGAAAGGTGAGATATTTTTTTAGAAAGTCAAATTCTCTTTAGAAAGTCAATAAGAGGGTTAATTAACTAAACAAGGTTAATTAAAGGGAAAACAAGCTTATAGAAGTCTGGTTAGAGAGGGATTAGCATGGTTTAGGAGGTTTAGAAGGGGTTAGAAAAGGGTGTTTTACTAGTGTAGTAAAGTAAATTAACATGAGACTAGGATAGTTAGTATGTTCTTAGTAATAAGATCATATAGAAATTATTATAGGTTTCTACGATTGGAAAGGCCATGATAGACAAAATGAAATCCAGTGAAATAAAAATGAAAGGTTTGAAAATAAGGAAGAGTGGATCGATAAATATATGGAGTGAGTATGCCATTGCATGCTTGTAATTAATACAAGCTTGCTAGGGGCTTTAATATCGACCTTTATTGGAAAAGGTGATGATTTCAGGTGATCAAAATATTTATTTCCAATCTTATCACAAAATGGTTTGATAAAGCCGTGATTTTCTATAAAATCCACCTTTTCAGTAGCCTCCCAATATATAAGATTTAAGGTCTAACCTGTAAGTAATGAAAGCGTAAAAAGGAATTTTATTCATAATATTTTTTAATGGTGGCATTAACAATAATATGAGATTTGCCTCCAATAATTAATTCATTACTATTCAAGTTAATAGAAATAGACCAACAATGTTCCAACACTTTAATTTATTGATTCATACATTTATTAATTTACATTGGGTGGGAACAGGGTCCATAGTCTATAGTCGGGGACAACCTCGGTAATCAATATCATGATATTGCACAATTTAATCTTCAAACTATTAATAATCATTAAAAATAAAATATATATATGGTCCTTCGAGTAATCTCAATAATTTTTACATATACTTTTAATTTACTAATTTGGGATTGATGGTGTGTTTTATTTATGAATAACATCTTATATTATATTAACAAGTAAAATGATATAAGAATATTCGCCAAAAAATTGGACGGTATGGAAGCACGCCCCAAAGCCACAAGTTTAAATTAGGCAGACAAAAATGCTAGGAGTACATCCAATTACAAAACATCACAAGAAAAAAAAAGCAAAAAAGTTAACCCACAACTATGAATTACTGACCAACAAGGCACAGGTCTTGATAATGCCATCAAGATCCAGAAAAATATCGAGGATAGACAATTCCCTACTATTGCTTTCCTTCAAAATAAAAAATATCGGTGTGGTCATGAACAAAAAACTCATTACTTAAGTTTTAATGAAAAGAGTCTAAAACTTCCATACTGCATCTTGTTTCATGATAAAAATCATATATTTGGGCAATACAAACCACTATATTGGAAAAAAATTGATCGATAAAATGTTGTATTGATAGGGTTGGTTATAGACAATTACTTATACACAAATTATACACAAAATGCTTTCCATCTAACATTCTTTTCTCAATACCCTCTTCAACATTCTCTGTAATAACACCTTTTGCATTTGTGAAACGACTTCTACAAAATTTACTACATATCTGCACAACCACACTTCTCTTACATCAATCAACATTATCAACTTCTATCAATCCATAAAAATACATTCCAATAGAAAATTCTAGTTGTTAGTCATGTTATTAATTATGCGATTAGTACCTCTAGAAGAAAGTTACCCTTTTTTTCCCGTGACTATCTTTCCAAACTAGCTTCGAGGATTGGAGTGATTCTGACATGCACATATAGAACTTAGACCTAGGTTTTAGATTTTCCTAGGCCAATAAAAGTTTGTTTATTTTATCAAACACGTCATTTGGCATACTATAATCCGAAATGATTTGATCAATGTAATAGAATTTCATCATTTAATACTACATGAGAATCTTGTTCACCTTCACCCTGTGTATGTGGTTGATCCTTTAGGAATATTTTCATTGAAGGATGATTTTAATAAAATATGCATGGCCAAGATGGATAGAACATGTCTTCAAGTTTAAATGATGTACATCTATTATGATGATCCAACATTGCCATACTACGTGGCTATGTTATTTATAAGAAATTGTCGATCCTAGCAATAACAATAGTTTTCCCTTTCACTAACTAATGGCACTTATCGGTTGCAAAAATTCTAGTCATTAGTCATTCTTCTCAAAGGTTTGTATTTAAGGACTTGGCTATGCTAAGGATATTCCATCAAATATAATATAATTACAAATAATGAATTCAAACATGTTGAGATATGTTTTTCTTGCATTGTTAAAATAAATTCATTGACAATACAGAGGAGAGCAGTTGATAGCCTTCTCATCAAAAAATAATCGGTAAATATAAAACATGCACTGCTCTTCATGGTCTTGGATTATTCATTCTTGAGCAAGACCCATGTTCATCTTTTTTCCCTCCATTTTTAGTAAAATGTTTAGGACTATTTTGTTTAATAGGTTATTTCTGGAAATATGTAGGGCCAAGATGATCAAGGAAATGTCTTCATGTTTAAAATATGTACTTCTATCATTATGCTCTAGCTCTTATCTTTGCCGCTAATACAGACAGTGATTTTTTATTCAGTGCAATATTTTTAGAAAACATAGAAATAGTAGAGCCTAGTGAGCACCAAACCACTTCTTTCAGTAAGTAATGTATCTTAGCGGTCATTATGCATTTTCATAAATACAAAATGACATGAAAAATGCCTTGTGACACAACTTCATCCATTCATATGATCTGTTATCCAAGTGCTATGTTCTGTAAGTATCGTAGCTGAGTGGTCGTTAAACATTTTTTGTAATACACACTTTTTTTAATTTCTGTTTTCTTAATTAAGAAACAGTTTAGCCTAGTGGCTACAAATCTATTCCTTTCTCATTTAACAATAAACAATAAGCGTAGAACGCTATGTTCTGTAAGTATTCGAGCTTAGCAATTGCTAGGCATTTATTTTATATGAAATACTGTTTTTTATCTCTATTTTCAAAATTAATAACCAATTTAGCCTTGAGACCGCTAATTTGTTACTTTCTCAAAAGACCTCCATAGCTTTCAATGGTAAACAATTTTTATATCTCACATATTTTGCATCTAAAAATTTTACAAAAAAATTACTAACACCTAATAATATTTATTACCATGATCTGTTATTAGAGCACTATGTTCGAAATAAGATATTGTTTAGCCTAGTATGTCAGAAAATCATTCCTTCCTATAAGTATTCAATCTTAACGTAGTCACTCAGCATTTGCTTTAATACAAATTGTTGTTTGATCTCTTTATTCAAAATAAAAAATCAGTTGAGCCTAGTGGTTGCTAATCTACTCCTCCTGACAAGTAGTGAAGCTTAGCGATCGCTAATCCTTTTCATTGATGCACACCAATGTGTAAAAAAAAGAAAAGATGCAAAGGTGTTTTCCTAGCAAGTCCCTATGATGTTATATGAGCACCCTGAAAATATTTTTAGTAATCATCTTTCTTCCCGACTATGCAAAGACCTCCATAGCTTTCGATAATAAAAACTATCCATATCTCACATATCTTTCATCAAAATATATTATGGAAAATGCCTAGCGACAACTAATATCTATTACTATGATTTGTTCATAAGGCATCTATGTTATCAAGAAATTGTTTAGCCTATTTTCTGCATAATCATTCATTTCGGTAAGTATTTGATCTTAGCGGTCGCTAATACACTTTCTTTCACATGCACTGTTTGATTGATCTTGTTCAAGCAATGAATCTTAGCGGTCGCTAAGCATTTTACTTGATACAAACCGATATAAATTATGTTTTAGACACAAAAGAGACTTATGAGTAATAGATAAAGTTGAGAATTATCTATCAATGTTATGTAGTGCTACACGCTTGGTTGTGGAAGGAATTTTTAGTCAATAAGATGAGATTATAGTTAATGAAAATACTAATGATTGAAAATTGTAGAGATATTTATTTACATTCCTAGAAATGAAACTTAGGAGTTGTAGAGGTTAACAACTTCTAGGATTCTAGCTCAAAAAATAGACAGAACAACATATGACATGCAAAGTTTTTCATTAACACATGCTGAAGAGAATACCTTGATCCCCTATAAAATCTAAGTATTTATTGTTTTGAGTTCGGTGTTGCAAAAATATCATTCTAATGGAGCATGGTGGTCACTATTATCTAAACTCTCTATAAGGTACTCTCAAATTCTGGTGAAGCGTAATTTTTTGTTTTTAGTTTTTCTAAAGTAAAGCATAAATAAATCCAAAATATAGACGATCACGAGATATATTAGAAATTTCATTCCATGAGGCAACATTTTAATGGATTACCAGTTACAACTTATTAATGCGGATTTTTATAGGTAAAAAATATTTGTTTTAATTCTATCGCTAATTAAAAATTTCTTAATGAATATGTCAAGTATATAATTGTGTAATTAAATGGTTCAAACTTGTAAGATGCCACATTTTATTGGATTATTTTTAAATTAATGCGGATGATAGCTAAAAAATATCGAATGCGCACTCGATAAAAATTAATAATAAATGAAGCATATATTGCTCTCTTAAAATTTAAATTTTTTGTTTCGTAACATTCACCTTCTATTTTCTTAATGGTTTTTTACTATGCTTAAATTAATAATTTTTTGTTTTCCCCGCGAGTTCAAAAAGAAACTTTTGACATTGTCCCTAGCAGTTTCTAAAGTAGGTAGTATTAATAAATTTTATTTCTCTATATCCCATGATATCCCTCTGAATTAACGTGAATTATATTTATAAAATATTGAATTCGCACTAGATAAAAATTAATAATTAACGAGCCATATATCACTCTCTTAAAATTTTATTTTTTTTTTTCCTAATGTTCACTTCTATTTTCGAAATGGTTTTTTATTTTGCTGAAATTAATAATTAATCATTTTCCCGCAGAGTCCACAAGGAAATTTTTTTCGATGTCCCACTTGTTTCTAAAGTAGGTCAGTATTAATAAATTCTCATTTTCTTGTATTCCACACTATCCCCCAAATTAACACGCATTATATTTTTAAAATATTGAAGTTCGCACTCGATAAAAATTAATAATTAACGAGGCGTATATCACTCTGATTAAAATTATTATTTTTTTGTTTCCTAATGTTTACTTCTAATTTCTAAATGGTTTTCTACTATGCTCAAATTAATATTTTTCGTTTTACCGAGTGTTCACAAAGAAACAATTGTCATTGTCCCAATCGTTTATAAAGTAAATTTAATAAATTTGATTTCATTGTATCCAACACTATCTCCCAAATTAAATGCAATTATTAATGAGTGGTAAATTCTAAAGTAGGTAAAATTAATCAATTTGATTTCAACGTATCCCACGATATGCCCCGAATTAAACACAAATATTAATTACGGGTGAATTTAAAGTACGATATTATGAAATCTCACCACATTAAATGCCAATATTTAAAATATCAAAAATCCCGCACTTTCTCTTTAATAAGGGGAAATTCAAATTTTTAATATTTCATATTCCCACTTTTGTTTAGTTTTTGGAATTTTCTTTCGTTGAATGCATTTGCGAAATAATTAAATAAATTGGGATAAATATATATTAGGGTTTTCTTTTTTAGTTTGTAATCATAGAAAAGTAGCTTTTGAAATCAGAATACAATACATGCAGGCACTAATTTACTAGTCTGATTGCTCTATTCCTAGACATTTTTTTGAATGGAAAGCCGAGGTAGCAATGATCATAATCGTGTTTGGGAGTGCACAAACAAGATAGAAAATAATGATTGTGGATAGATCACAGGTGCAAGTGCAGATCAGGAGGCCTATAAAGGACATGGAATCAAAAGAGACAAGCAAAATAGGTTGTAGATAGAATCTCATTGATACTGTGTTTTAGAAAGAATACGAAGCTTTAACAAATATTATCAAGTACGTCAAAATATTATATAAAACTAAAACGGGTATTTATCAAAAGCATCTATGTTATTGTACGTGTACCATAGTTGAAGGTAGATCACTTGTAGCTGCTCTATATTCACCCATTTCTTTTGTTTTGCACCGTAATCCGTCCCTACCTTTCCCTTTGGTGCCTTTACAGTTTCGTTCCATCTTCTTGTCCAAACTGCGTTCCTCTTTCTGAAGACCATATTTTTTTCCACCCATTACCAAATATTTTGTAATCCCTTTTAAAATATTTATTCCTTCCAAAAACCCATTTTTTATGTTCATTTGTAGCTCAAGTATTCATGTTTCTGTTAAACGAGTTCCCTTTTTAGCCCTTCTATCTGTCTCTCTGGTTAATTTTTTGTTTATTTTCCGTTCTTCTTTGTCTCGTTTATTTTTTGTTGTAAGCACTGACATCTATCTCTAGTAGCAAAACAAAAGTGGCATATTCTTTTTTTATAAATCGTAATTCTTTGCTTTTGTATAGTTTAGGTACTTATTTTGACTTCCTTTAATGATTTTTTTAATATGAAAGAAATAGTCATGACTAATTATTCAATATTTTATTCTCACTTGATTTCTGTGTTGATATATATAGTTTTTTATATTCATGTGTTCCCGCGTATTAAATGATTAAATACACTGTCTTTACACTTTTTTATGTTCAATAAAAGGTAAGCACATTATATGTACTCGTAAATATTATTAAATGTAAATGTTAATCATTCTATTTACAAACATATATTTGATTTACATTTAGTAATGAACTTACTTGATAAATGAGACTAATATAAAGGTAACAATTTTCAAATTCTAAAATAACATATTCCAATACTAGAGGTCGTTAAGCTCGATGTTTACGACATTGCCTAGCTATTACAAGATAACACAACGTAAAAAATATTCCAAGACAAGACAAATATTAAAGAGTTTCCTAAATACATTTTTCAAACAAGAACGAAGACCAACGACCATTAAGATTCTGGTTGACTCGTATATGATACAACTAGGACGGCTCGCATAAAAACTGAGCTAAGAACCATTATTATATTTATATTTCCGTATTAATTTTTTCAGAATCCTACCATGATATTCGAAGCCTAGTGGTCGCTAATGTATAAGGTAATTAAATAGACATTGATGCAACATAACAAATACTTGAGATTAGCGGCTACTAGGATATATTGTTTCCTTACATATAGGACAATTGGTAATGACCCGAATGAAAAACTAACTAATCTCCTTTATTATATTTGGATGTTACAATACTACCTTCTAAGACTAATGACCGCTAGGGTGGATGTTTAATTTCATTTCTTTGATGTTCCAAGACAAAAAATATTCCAAGACAATATTCATATAAATAATTTTCTAGAATACACATATTTCAAAACAAAAATTTCTGCATTGTGGTTGTTGAATTCAATATGTTATTCAAAGTCTTTCGCATGATATTTGAAACCTATTGGCCACTGATGTCGATAGATTATTCCACTACGTTGGTGTAACATAATAAAGACTTAAGATTAGCAGTTGCCAATAGGATAATTCTACTCTTTCTTTCAAGATATTAATTAACGACCCGACTAAAAACTTAAAACTAAACTAAGCTCCAATACCAATTGTTTAACTAGGCGGCCTTTGAGTACAACATGCTATTCGAAAGTTCATTCCAAGATATTCCTAGTGTCTTCTATAGTCGAAGATAATTAGATAGCGTTGGAAAAAAATAAAAAATACTTGAGGTTAGTGTCCACCTAGGATATTTGTTTTCTTACATTCATGACAAGTTGTAACGACTTGAATAAAAATCTAATTATGCTACCCACAATTATATTTAGATTTTAAAAGACTATTTTCAACGACTAGTGATTGCTAGGGTGGTTGCTCACTACATTTATTTCCCTAAATACTTGTGATTCAAAATGAACAATTTAAGCCTAGCAGTCGTTGAGATCAATATGACATTCAAATTCTATCGCATGAATTCCAAATGAAATTTTAAGCCTAACAGCCACTGTTGTGTTCAATTTTAAGATTAACAGCCATTGGGTTCAATATCATATTTGAATTAGCATTGTTGTAACATCACAGAGGCTTGAGATTAGCAACCGCTATGATAGTTTTTGATTGAAAAGCATATCCATATAATAATGATGAAATGTAAAATGATAATCCTACAAAATCGGGTGGAAAAGATCACACCCCACATGCAGAGCAAAAGTAGCCATAAAAAAGGCTATGAGTGGCATAAATTACATAATCATATTAAGATAAGATTATCAATAAAAAAAAGTCAGAGAAAAATTTACAGAAACCAAGCCAGGCATGGAGCTAGGCGGTGGTGGCGAACATGGAGGTAGGAGGTGATTGCGGGGGGCTCTTCGATTGGTCACCCCACCCACCAGGAGGGTTGGCGGGGGTGTTAGAAATCGGCGTCTAGCCATCAGTCTACGGTTTCTCCTCCTTAGTGCCCTGTTGGTTGGGCGAGATGGCTAAGGAGAGCCGAGGGAACTTGGATTGATCAGGCGCTTGCCACCCAGAACCGCCACCACTCAGCTGGCCAAAAACCCCTGATGTGAGAGGAGCCTAAGAAGGAGGCAGAGAAGGACCCTGCCGAGGAGGGTAGGTGCTCCACCGCCCACGAACCAGACCCCGATCAAAATTGTGAGGGGAGGCGCTCCGCCGCCCACGAACTGGACCCCAATCAAAATTGTGTCGCCCATAGGAACGGGAGCGGTGACCTTGTGAACGGGAGTGGCGATGAGGAGAGTCAGGCAGAACACGACTGACAATGCAAGGGGTGCTTCCCTAGTGATCCAGTAGGGTCTGCAGGTGTTCCACCTCAATGTAAACTTTCTCCGCTTGAACTTGAATCTGAAGCGAGACATTGGAAATAACAGCTAATTTGTTAGAAATAATAAAAGTTCTATCCACTGTATCTTTGTTAAAAATAGCTGAATTTCTAGTTTTCCATATGTGATATAAAAAAGTATCCCGAAAAGAATTCCAAATGTTGAAAAATTTTGCTGGAACAAAGGCTGGGTCCCCCAACATAACCATTTTCCACGTAAAGAACGTGGGTAGAAAAGGTTGAGAAAGGGTATGAATCTAGTGCCAAGCAGAATGAGCGTGGGGGAAGAACCAAAAAATATGAAGTAGAGTTTCAATGTGGTTGTAAAAAGGGTAGCGTAGTGGAGGAGCTCCCATAAGAATGAGGCATTTTCCCACAGGAAGCCCTTGGTGGAGAATACACTAAAGGAAGTGAGCAACTTTGGGCTCTATAGAAATGGCCTAGACAACCTGAAAGCGTTGTTTCCAACCAAAATGGGTGGAATGCAAGCTCCAATGAGAATTGAGCTTAGTGAGAGGGAGATGCTTCTGAGCAAGAAGCTTGTATCCCACTCGAGGTTTGTAATTTCTAAAGGGAGTGGCACTGGGCCAATGTCAGTCAAACCACTACGGGCGCTATGTATGAATACCAATTTTATGCAAATAATCACCAGGTATGAGCTCTTGTATTAGAGAAATGGCTTGTTTATCATTGTCATGATCTGTCATCACCAATCCGGCACTATGATAATTCTTCACTGGGAACTCCTCGTGCTATGATTATTTACTAATGCACAGCCTTTATTTTGGTGGATGTACTCTAGAAACAAAACAACAAACATAACACAAGAATACCATCGACTATGATAAGACGGAATGATGAAAAATCTGAAATATCAAAGTAAATTATAATATTAACATGAAATTGTTACAATCTCACCCATGAGGTACTTCAAGTGTTATTGACTTCACTTGCCTTCCACCAATACTATGGGAGAAAATTTACAATTACACCTCTTAATGGCTTCTTCAACACACCTTTAAACTGATGGCTTCCTTTACACACTTCATACAATATTTCTCACTACTTCCTTCTATGCTAAATGAGGGGGGTGGCCTCTTTATTTATAGAACTTCCAGGCTTATCCATCTTATCTCTAAGATAGGATAAGAAATCCACTCTGACGAATCATATTCCATACCTTAACTCTTATCTGTACATGTAAGCTTATCTTTTAAGATAAGATAAACCTTATCATTTCACATGGGTTCCACATTTTTAGACTTTTTACAAATAAAATACACAAAATATTTATGACCTCACTCCTTGTCCTTATTACCAATATAATATTTCTAATTCCTAATCATGTAGACCCTACTTCTCTACTTATCCCAACTTTGACATTTTAACATTACCGGACCACTTACGACAAATATTTACTTTTTACAACATTCCTATTGTACTTTGACTATTACCGTACTCTACATTATTGGTGGCACCATACTGATGGTGCCGTTATCTTCTATCAGACGCTACTACTAATTACACTTAACAACATCCTATTCCTAATACATACATTAATGAAATAGAAATTACGGAGGAAAATTTTAGTGTCGACATCTTCCCCCTTCCTAGCTTCTACTCCATCCTCGGAGTAGACTATTCTGGTGCTTGGAAAATCTTCAACTTGTCGTGGTTGACCCATTTCATAATGGGAGTGCCATCCAATTCCTCCAGTCGGTACGTACCATTTTCATGCACAGCTGCTATTTTGTAGGGCCCCATCCATTTTGGAAGAAATTTTCTCTGTCTTCTTTTTTTGTATCTGGAATCATATACTAGAACCAAGTCATTCACATAAAATGGAGACCAACGGATCTTTTGATCAAAGTATTCCTTCTGCTTCATTTTCTTCTTATGGCTTGTATCCTTTGCTATTTCCCTCATTTCCTCTAGCAAATGAAGATGTACCAACCTTTCTTTTACTGAATCACTTTCATCCATCCTTTCATTTTTCATAACTCTCACAGTGGGAATATCAAACTCAATAGGAAGAACTGGATCAATGCCATAGGCCAACTGAAATGGGGAGTATCCTGTTGCTGACTTTGATGTTTCCCTATATGCCCACAATGCTGCATGAATCCTTTTATCCCACTTATGTACCTGCAAGGCTGCATCTTTTGCTAGAATTTGACACAACACAAAATTTGTTCGTTCCACCTGTCCATTTGTGCTTGGCTTGTATGTTGTTTCCTTCCTGTGCTTAATAGAAAATTTATTGACTAGGGCTTCTACTACCTCATTAATGAAGTGGCTTCCTTGATCTGTTACAATTTCTAATGGACAACCAAATCTGGTGACAATGCGTTCATATATGAACCTTGCCACCTCATCCATGGAAGCTATTTTCAATGGCCTAGCTTCAACCCACTTGGTTAAATAATCTGTGGCAACTACAATATACTTATTTTGGCATGAGGTAGTTGGAAGTGGACCTACAATGTCTATTCCCCACTTTTCAAAGGGACCAAGTGGAAGAATAGGACATAATGGAGCTGATGAAGTCTTACGGTTACCATGTGTTTGACAAATATCACATGTCTTACAATAATTATAACAATCTTTAAAAAGAGTGGGCCAGTGATAACCTGCATCCAAGATCCTTCTTGCTATAAGTTGTCTAGAGAAGTGCCCTCCACATGTACCATTGTGGAATTATTCTAGCAGTTCCTTCCCTTGATCACGTCCAACTACCCTCTTGTACTGTCCATCAGGTCCTATTCGAAATAATACTCCATGTAGAATAGAATATGGACGATTGGCTTGAGTAATCTTTCTCTTAGTCTTTGCATTGGCACCATCAAGAAACTTGAATTCATTCAGATAATTCCAAATATCTATGTATTCACTAGGGATTGTGTCAAGGGATAACAATGCTGCATCGGGGAAATCATCATCATCACAAGATGATCCTAAACCATCATAGGCTCGAGAGAGTGCATCTACATTGACATGCTTCTTTCCTGGCCTATCTATAATATCAAATTCAAATTCTTGTAGCAAAATTATCCATCTTGCTATCCTCCCTGATGGGTTAGGCTTATTGACAATATATTTTAGAGCCTGATGATCTGTTACAACTATAAATTTCTGCCCTAGCAAGTAATTTCTAAACTTCTTTACAGCAAAAATGATAGCTAGAGCCTCTTTTTCAGTTACAGTATAATTTACCTCAGCACTGCTCATTTGTCTGCTCCCAAAGTAAATTGGATGTTCATTCCCATTTTCATCCTTTTGGCTCAAAGTACTTCCTAGTGTTGCATCTGAGGCATCAGTGTACACAATGAATGGCTTGCTCCAATCTGGATTCTTTAAAATAGGTGAAGACACCAGGGCTTCCTTCAGTTGTCCAAAAGCTTCATGTGCCTTATTTCCTGGTTCATAAGTAACATCCTTCTTCAAGAACTGGGTTAGTGGCTGTGTAATCTTTGAGAAATTCTTGATGAACCTTCTATAGTAACCCACATGGCCTAAAAATGATCTCAACTTACTTCTATTCATAGGAAATGGTAAATCTTTGATTTTTGAAACTTTATCAGGATCAGTACCAATACCATCTCTAGATACAACATGCCCTAACAAAACACCTTTAGAACATCCAAAGACACACTTTGTAGGGTTTAGTGAGGCTTGTGCTTCATCTAACCTTTGAAATGTTGTCTCCATCTGGTGCAGGTGGTCCAACTTGCTCCCATAGATGCAAAAATCATCCAGAAATACTCTGATGAAGGTCCCAATGTAGGGTTCGAACACCCTATTCATCAAACACTGGAATGTTGCTGGAGCATTACACAACCCAAAAGGCATAACTCTATAAGCAAACGTTCCCCAAGGAGTGGTGAACGTGGTCTTCAGCTGATCTTTCTCCGCTATATGGACTTGGTTGTATCCGCTATATCCATCAGCAAAACTATAACACTCCTGGCCAGCTACTTCGTCCAAGATCTGATCTGAGAATGGAAGAGGGTAATGATCCTTCTTTGTTGCCTTATTGAGCTTCCTGTAATCAACACAAATGCGTAGCTTCCCATTCTTTTTTATTGAGATCACAATGGGAGAAACCCATTCTGAATTCTCCACAGTAAATATGAATCCTGCATCAAGCAACTTATCTATTTCTTCTTTTACAGTCTTGGAAAAATTAGGATTCATTCTATATGACATTTGCTTTATAGGCTTAGCACCATCTACCAGCTCAATAGAATGTTCTACCCAACTTACTTGACGGAGTTCCTTGTAATCAAAAGTGAATAGGTGTATGTACCTTCGAAAGAGCTGGAGGTAGGATTCCTTCTCACTCTCCATCACAACATCACCAATCTTTATTTGTTGGAGACGATCATCAACTTCTTCTTCAGATAATTTTATGGGGTCATGAGTCGGTGTGACTGGAAGGATATCCATGACTGAAACATCAACCTCACTTTCTTCATCTTCAGTGTCCACTTCACTGGTACTAGAGTAATCAGAGGATGTCCAATCATCAGTTTCATCACTTGAATCCACAGGTTCTGCCTTATGATGTCGAGGGATCACGTTTATCTTCACCCTCTCTCTACCACGTCCAAGTGTCATGAAGCCTTCATTCCAGTAGTTTCTTGCATGAACTCTCCTTAGCCATGGTCTTCCCAGCAACATTGGGTACGCAACAGTACCATTTTTCATCACCTGAAAGTCTACCACACATACAACACCCATAACAGATATTGCCACATTTGAAACTACACCTTCTGGTTTAGTTTTTCCCTTATTTAATGACCTTAACATAAGTGTTGAAGGGCGATCAATTTTTAAACCCAACATATTCATTACAGACTCGATCATTACATTAACTGCAGCACCTCCATCAACTAAGACATCATGAATTGAAATACCATTACATAATACCTCAGCTTGTGGAGCATAGGGATCCGCCTCTGCCTCCAAAACAGGGACCTCAACCTCCTTCCTTCATCGAGCATTGAGTCCACTTCGCAGCTCCTGCCTCTTCTCAGAAGACATAGCCAAGAGTTGACCATATGTAATATTTGCAGGCCTTTTGGACAGATCTTCCAAGATGGAGTATGGTCCTTGCCCCTGTGAAATCAGAAAATCCTGCACACCCAACTTTCTTCTCCTATGTTTCTTACTAGTTTCTCCTTTCATCTTCTTAGGATCATTTCCATCTTGATTATCTTTTTCTTTCTTTCTTTTTTTTGTTACAAACACATCTACTTCATTATTTCTGCTCTTATCTACTACATCAAAAGAATTCACAGGTGCTTTTCCTTTATCATTATCTCCTTTACCAGATGTAGAAGCTCTATCTGGACAATTATACTTATAATGACCCTTTTTATAACAACCATAACATACAACTTCAGAAATATTTCTTTTTGGACCTCTATCTCCTCCCTGAGAACTAAATTCTTTTCCTTGAAGAAGATTAATAGTTAACTGACCCATCTTTTTGAGCAGATCTTCATACTCAGTAGATGTACTAGGAGAAATATTTGTGCTCACCGAGAGTGGTTGTGGATTCTGGAGCAAAGGTGCTGGTGTAGGTTCTACTTTAGCAACAATTTCTTTGGGCTCCTCTTCCATGCTTTCTTCTTGCCTTCTTGCAATCTCCTTTGCTTGTTCAATGGTAGCTGGGCGGTCATACTTCACTCATTGTCTGATCTCTGGCTTCATCCCAAGAATGAAGTGCTTACATAGGAGATTATCCACGCCATTCATCAACCCATCCGCTAATCCTTCCTTCCGGATCTGGGCATCGAGCTTTCTCCTTAGCTCTAGAACACGAGCATGATAATCCCTTATCTTCTCCTTCTCTCCTTGGGTTAGCTTTGTGATATCGATCATGAGATCTGCATATCTCTGTTGTTCACCAAATTCTTCAAGAAAACTTTCAGTTAATAAATCCCATGAGTTTTTCACATTATCACCTAGTGTTTCAAACCACCTAAGGGCTGAACCATCCAAAAAGGTAGGAAAAAATTCAGTCCATTGTTCCCTTCTTATAAGGCCATTACAAATACAAGATCGTTTAAACTCTTGAATGAAAGAGGAAGCATCTTCATTAGATTGGGCTGAAAAAATAGGAATCTTCCCCATTTTCAAAAGTAACCACAGTGAAATACCAACCCAAAAGTACAATCAACAAGACTTATGTGCACCAATAATTAAAATCACTATAATAGAAAATAGAAATGACCACGGTAAACTATGGTAAAACTTGACTTACTGCGGTAAAAACTGACTTTACTATGGTAAACACTATTCACAGTAAAAAGTGAAGTTACTGTGGTAAATACTATTCACGGTAAAAAGTGACTTTACTGTGGTAAATACTATTCACAGCAAAAATGACTTTACCATGGTAACTACTATTCATGGCAAAAATGACTTTACCATGGTAACTACTATGCACAGTAAAAACAAGGTTACCCTCCAATTGATTTTTGACTAAGTGGGAATATCTCTCCAGACAATCCACCAACGAGGAATGGTCCCGGCAATGGAACCAAAATGTCATCACCAATCCGGCACTATGATAATTCTTCACCGGGAACTCCTCGTGCTATGATTATTTACTAATGCACAGCCTTTAGTTTGGTGGATGTAATCTGGAAACAAAACAACAAACAGAACACAAGAATACCATCGACTATGATAAGACGGAATGATGAAAAATCTGAAATATCAAAGTAAATTATAATATTAACATGAAATTGTTACAATCTCACCCATGAGGTACTTCAAGTGTTATTGACTTCACTTGCCTTTCACCAAGACTATGGGAGAAACTTTACAATTACACCTCTTAATGGCTTCTTCAACACACCTTTAAACTGATGGCTTCCTTTACACACTTCATACAATATTTCTCACTACTTCCTTCTATGCTAAATGAGGGGGGTGGCCTCTTTATTTATAGAACTTCCAGGCTTATCCATCTTATCTCTAAGATAGGATAAGAAATCCACTCTGACGAATCATATTCCATACCTTAACTCTTATCTGTACATGTAAGCTTATCTTTTAAGATAAGATAAACCTTATCATTTCACATGGGTTCCACATTTTTAGACTTTTTACAAATAAAATACAAAAAATATTTATGACCTCACTCCTTGTCCTTATTACCAATATAATATTTCTAATTCCTAATCATGTAGACCCTACTTCTCTACTTATCCCAACTTTGACATTTTAACATTACCGGACCACTTACGACAAATATTTACTTTTTACAACATTCCTATTGTACTTTGACTGTTACCGTACTCTACATTATTGGCGGCACCGTACTGACGGCGCCGTTATCTTCTATCAGACGCTACTACTAATTATACTTAACAACATCCTATTCCTAATACATACATTAATGAAATAGAAATTACAGAGGAAAATTTTAGTGTCGACAGGCCCAAACAACAGTGAAGTGATGCTTCCACCCAAAATGAGTGGAATGCATTCTCCAGTGAGTATTTAACTTATTAAGAGGAAGCTGCTTCTGGGTGAGAAGCTTGTAGCCCACCTGAGATTTATAATTTATGAAGGGGGTGGCAGAGGGCCAATGCCAATCAAACCACCATGGGTGCTGCATAGTGACACCAATTTTATGCAAGCAATCGCCAGGTATGAGATCTTGAATGATAGAAATGGCTTGTTTGTCATTGTCATTTAGAGAAAAATTAACTTTTAGGCTATCCCATAGAAGCCAATCCTTGGTGATAAGACAAAAAAGGTCCTGAATATGCTGAATCCCTTTTTTGAAAAAATGCAAACCCTTGAGCTGCAAGGAAAGAGCAAGGGGTTTGTCATGAAATTGAAACTCCAGATTCCACCAAAAACTAAGAGAGTTAAGAGAGAGCCCATTCCGGAAACCATCACCCTGGTTCCCAAGTTTTCCATATGCTTTTGGCCACATAAGAGCCACCTATTTTAACAGTAGTAGGGCATACAAATAAGGAGTAGTAGTTCAAACCCTGTCAAGCCTTTTGATTAAGCGGAGAGCCTTGAGATATAAAATTTATGAGAAGAATTTTTGAAGACTCCTCACCTTCAAGGTTACGAATAATCCATTTGGTAGTAAGAGAAAACCCTTGCATATTGAATGTTGATTAGGCCAAAACCACCAATGTTCTTTGGGCATACATCATATATCCTAATTAACTCTGTGAAAACCATGGTTCCCCTCGGAGTTGGCCGACATGGAAATTCATGCAGAATTTTCTCCAACCTATGGTAAGTAGCTTTAGAAGGTTCCCAACATGATGAGTAATAGACATGAGTGGCAGCCAAAACCTTAGAATAGACTTGGAATTTTCCAACAAGAGACATATGCTTTGTAATCCTAAAAAGAGATATTTTTTGTTCAACTCACTGAATCACATAGTTCCATAGGTTAGCAGGGGAAGCCATAAAAGTAAAAGGAATGCCTAAGAAACTTGAATTGAACACCAGGTTCAATCCAAAGCCATTGATATCCCTCTAGCCAAGGAGGTTTGGGACCCATTGCGCTTGTCTGTAACATTGGTTTTTCTTTCATTGGATAGCAGAACCAGAAGCAAGACAAAAAAAATATCAAGACATTACATGGCATTAGTAATAGTGGCCTCTAGACTCAGCTAGAGTGATAAAAGAGTCGTCTAGCAAAATGACCATTAATCAACTGCTTAGGAGAGGAAGGTAGTTGGATACCTTTAACCAAACCAGCATTAGCAACATTAGCGAGAAAGTAGTTTAGACCTTTAACAATAATGACATAAAGAGAAGGAGCAAGAGGGCAACCTTGCCGGATGGAATGATGAAGAGAGAATCATCTCAGACTGCTGACCATTGATAGTAATATAGACACCCGCATTTTGAAAGAGCATATTAATAGAGTAGATGAATCCTGGTTCCAAAACCGATAGCTTGCAGCATGGCCAGAATGAAAGGCCACTCAACTCTGTCATAGGCTTTTTCAAAATCAATTTTAAAAAATAGAGTCAGCTCAAGAAGTCTAGCGGGCATATTCCATGCCATCAAAAACTGCAATGATGTTGTCCAAAATATATATGTTTTTGTTAAAGCCATTTTGTTCGCTCCTAATGATCAGGGGCAATAAATTTGTTAGCATGATAGCCAAGAGCTTTGGAAATAATTTTATACAAGAGATTAAACATATTTATTAGCTGTCAATTGGTGATAAGCTCAGAGGTCTCAAGATCTTGGGGATGAATTTGATTTTTCTTCTAGTTAATCAGATTTCACCTAGGGTGTTGGAGGATATAGATTCCAAATAGACCTAATAAAGATCCAGACCAACAGTAGTCCACAAGAGACTAGTAAAACTCATAAGGAAAACCATCAACACCGGGGGCTTTAGCAGAGGCCATTTACAAAACAAGCATCCTTCAAATCATTAAAAATGAGAGGCCTATCACAAGCAATGCGCTGACTTTAAGAATAGCTTGCAGGGAACAACATCAATGCATTGGAAGAGAGCAGCATCGTGCGAGTCGGAGTAGCAGGTTGAGCGGCAAAAACATAGCATGATAGTGATGCACAAAAGCTTGCAGAATATCAGGTAAGATGGTAAGCTTTTGATTGCCTTCCTTGATTGCTTTGATTTTGGTGAGAGTTTCATTAGATTTAAGGGAAACAAAAAAATCCTTAGTAACTTTGTCACCAAAGCGGAAGCCAGTGCAGACGGGCTCGTACTTAAGCTCCTTTAGCCTTATAGTGTTCCTCAACCTGAAGTCTAATGCTTCTAACGAGCAGCTTGCACTTGACAGGTGAGTGTTGAAAGGAGACAAATTAAGCTCTTGAATAGCCCTTGAATATTTAATATGAGAGGTTTCATGACCATTCTTGCAAAAAAGAGCATTTTATTTCCCATACAGCTGACAGGAAAGAAGTGGTACGAGTGATGGCATGAGACCACAAATTAATCCAACCAATCCCATCAACAGGTATCGGGTCAAGATTCCAAATACGTCTTATATAATCCAAAGTTATTGGGATGAGAGAGGTGAGAATGAATTTAAATAGAACTGAGGTGGACTTGGGCTTGGGACAATGAAAGTTCCATTGAATCCCAAAGAAGATATGCTCATGGTCAGAAACCAAAGTAGTGTCCACCACTGAGACCGGGAGGCTGTTTGAAGCAGTCAAAGGAAAACCATTGCTACTATAAAAGTAGAGATCTATCAAGGCGTTTATAAACTCTATCATCTCCAGATCTAAAATTTGACCAAGTGAACCAAGGAGTGGCAGCATTAGAGTGCTTATGGTGGTTGGGATGAAACAGAAAGAGTTTATTACACAAGGAAAACTAGGCTTCACGTTCACCAGCACACCAGTGCATTGGAAGCCGGCCCAACTTTTCTTTGGGGAGATTCAACCATGTTGAAATCACAACATAAAAATCCAGGTAGCAGAGGGTAGGTGATCATCCAACCACTACAAAAAAAAAGAACACTCCGAGAGGCATCATTAGAAGCATAGAATATTGGCCAACCCAAGAATGTGGCCATCAAAATCAAAAAGGGTCCACACAACCCAATGAGTGGGGTTGGAACCCCATGATATGATGTTGGAGGTGAGGTCAGGGATTAAAAGAGTGATAACACCACCTCAACCATTATCATGAGCTGAAATCTGACAAAGAGAACCAGGCCAGATTAGTATGCATAGCAGCAAGAAAGATGGAAGCTAATGATTTTAACATCTTGCAAACACAACACCTGAAACTTTGTAAAATGCTTACAACTATCTCTGACAAGATATCTGCGAGTTAGATCAGTTAGGCTCCTGACATTTCATGAGTAAACTAACCATGGATAACTATAAAGGTGCATGTTTTCCTCCTCAAGGCCTAGCTAACGCTCCAAAGACAGTTAGAGAAAGTGACTTGCCACACATTCCCATGCATATAATCATCGATGAGCTCAAACTACCAGCGGGGTCTCTATGAGAAAAAAACTCCTCAGAAGGGAGGAGAAGGACTTTGGGAATGGCGCAAGGTAGTTCCTTTCTATCTGTCTGAGCAATCCGAACCACTAGCAATGTTATCCAAGAATCTTGAAGTCTTCAAGGAAGTGAGGGGTGTGCAAGAGCAGCAGTTGAGGGGAGAGAGTTGATGATAATTTCAGCTTGCACGGAGTTCTGGGAGATAACAGATGTGCGAGCTTGGGAAGGGTCACAATAGACGACTTCAAATGAGCAGAAGCAGAAGTAACCACCGGTTTGTAGGTAGCATTGTTGGGGCTTGTTTCGGGCCGAGGCCGAAGGTTTTCGGTCGGTGACAGTAGTCCATCCATCAGAGGAGGGAGATTCAGGACTTAGGTTCTGTCGGGGTTTTCTTTGAAACGGGTGGTGGGCTTAGATGTCTATGAGAGGATAGTCCTTGATCATTTGGTCTATGGATTGGCACCGAGAAACAAGTGTTGCGAAGATTGATGTACAAGCACTTTATATGTAAAACGTGTGTCTCCAACCTAGATATCGAAGGGTATCGTTGAGGTCTTTCGAAAGATCAATCTCAACATAGACCCATTTTTGGGGGTTGAGCCGAATAGAACTTAGGTTGTCTCATGGCAGATGAGGTGACCCAAGTGTTTGATAAGTTGATCAATGAATCCCCACAGAGGCAAAGGAAGGACTGGAAATTCAACCCAAACATGAATTTTGGGTTTGGCTTTCTCAGCAGACTTGAAAATCTCAATTCCAGTGGTAAAACACCATAAGAGTATTACGTGAATAAACCAAGGACCATGATTGAAGACAATGGCTTTGCAATGTTTCAGCATTGGTAAAGCGAAACAGAAAGAAACCCTTGGTCATGTTTTAGACTCCCTCTACCTTGACTCCATGAGGTCGCCAATGATTATGAATCCATTGGTGGAGGATACCTTCAAGGAGAACTTGGCCCACAAAATAAGAAACAAGAGAATATGATTCAAACTAGTTGCAGGCTTTGTCAAAAGCTAGGCAAATCAAGAACAATATCCGGGGAAGGAGTATCAGTATCATTACCTCGTCGAAAACATTTCGGGACAAACTTCCTCGCTCGTTTTCACCGCCATTATCCAGAGCTCCTGACGATGAGACTAGCATCAATAGATGCATGGCCCGAGGAGGTGGTCATTATATAAGCCACTACCCAAGGGACGGAGAGGTGATCAATACAAAATTAATGTAGATATTCCCACCTAGATTTGAAGATCGGCGGTGTGATGCGATGACGGCGTACAGCAAGGCTGAGCATTCACTGCGCAAAAAAACTCCATAGGTCATGTTTTAAATGACAAAAGAACAAATAAATTTGTAAACCTGAGCTTCGTGAAGGATGAGGAGGAGTTGTCTTGCATACATGACAATTAGTAATGACTTAATGAATATTCAAATACAAAACTAGACAACAAATATTCGAAGGCAAGATAAATATTAAGAATTTTTTAGAGTACATGTAGCCCCTAAGATCGAAGCTTATTATACTTCCTTCATGTAACATAACAAATTTTAACAAATTTTGTGATTACATATATTCCAAAAATAATTTTTCATCCTAACAGTCATTAAGTTCAATATGTTACTCGAATTCCACCACATGATATTTGAAGGATATTAGGCACTAAGGTCATAGATTATTTGGTGGCATTGGTTTAACATAAGACAAACTTGAGATTAGCGGTTGTTAGGATAATTCTTGTCTTGCATTAAGGCCCCTCTAACCTAAAGCTATAAAGATTATTTTTTTACATTGATAGAAAGATATCCTAGAATATATGGATGCTAACAACCACTAGTCTTCACTTCTACAAACAAATTGACAACTTGAAACAAACCAAATTTAATAGTGAGTAATTATTTAAATTGCTTAGTGTAACACATAACATAAATTCTACTAATGATTTCTTGTATTTTACAATTAAAGGAGGGTTTAAGGATCCCTTTCCCTTTACATTATAAAAACAATGAGAGGATCAATCTAAAAAACCAAATGATCCAACAATACTTTGTTAAAAAAAATGAAAGGGCATATGCCAAAAACACAAGTGGTTGGGAATACGTAAAAACCTCAGACCAGTAAGACAAAAATGATGATTCGATAACAATGGAACTGGAAAGGCTATATAACAACCAAAACAAAGATACATCCCGATGTATTTTTTAACCATTTATTTATTTGAAGCAGATGACACCTCTGTAACCTCCACCTTAATAGGCATGAAAATGGTTTCCGCTGGCGGTTCCAGAAAAATACGTTCTTTTCCAGTAGAAACTCAACTCTTTAACCAATTGTACACCTCATGACCTTGCTAGAGAATAACATCCCAATGTGTCGGTCTTTGTTGTATTGGAGAAAACATTACATCCAGGTCAGGAAGTGGAGCGACCTACCTGTCGTTGTCGGTGTCTCGCCCCATTTCTCCACTTCATATAAGAAACAATTTAGGGCATTAAACTGTGTGAACAACTCTGAAAAAATGTCCTTGGGCACCAAATATTATTTACTTTATTTATTTAATATTCGAAGAAATATTATTTAATTTAAAATATTATTTACACATATTTTAAAATGAAAAATTTATCCTAGCGGTCGTTGCGTTCAGTGTGTTAGAGACCACTAGGATGATTCTTGTCTTGCATTCAAGCCCCTATAACCTAAATAAAGATTTTTTTTACATTGATGGAAATATATCCTAGAATATATAAACATTAGAGACCACTAGTATTCACATCTGCCAACAAATTGACAACTTAAAACAAACCAAATTTAATAGTTATTAACTAGTTAAATTGCTTAGTGCAACACATAACATAAAATTCTACTAATGTTTTCTTTTATTTTATAATTAAAGGAGGGATGAAGGGTCCCTTTCCCTTTACATTATAGATATAACGAGATGATCAATCTAGAAACCTCAATGATACAACAATACTTCGGTGAAAAAACGTAAGGGACAATGCTAAGAAAACAAGTGGTTGGGAATAAAAAAAACCCCATACTAGTAAGCCAGAGAGTATGCTTCAATAAAAATGTAACTAGAAATGCTATACAACAACCAACAAAAAGATACATCCCAACAGATTTTAGAAGCATTATTTTATCTGAAACACCTGACCAAATTCTAACCTCTACCTTAATGGGCCTAAAAACAGTTTCCACTAGCATTTCCAGAAAAAGATGTTATTTTCCAACAACAGTCTGACTCTTTAACTAATCGTACACCTCACGATCTTGCCAAAAAAGAATATCCCAAATCTGTCAGTTCCTATTGCAGTGGAGCAGACATGACATCTAGGTCAGGAAAGTGGAGATACCTACCACCCGTCTCTAGTGTCTTGCCCCATTTTTCCACTTCATACAAGAAACAATTTAGGACATTAAACCGTTTGAACAAATATACAAAAACGTCTACATGCACCCAAACCTTCCTATTTATAGTGAGCATCAAAAAGCAAGGGCCACGACGCACGAGCAAGGTTTTCTCTATTTCTGCTTCTATGTCAACCCTATACGTTGGCTTGATCTAGTGACGATCCATCTCCAAATCCCAATCCTTCACCAAATGTATGATAAGAAGATGAAAAAAATGTTGAAGCAAAATTTTTTCTTCCAAATTTACCCTCAAACGTCCCTTCAAAGAAAGATCATCATCTCAAATAATTGCCTCAATTGTAGCCAGGTCTTACTCTGTTTCAATCCAAAAAATGGATTAGCAAAGGAACATGTTCAAATAGCAACGTGAAATGTTAGGCTATATAAAATCCCATTTCACTCATAGCCACAAAAAGTTACATGAAAGGAAACATTGGTCCGGCCATGACAGAATAAATAAAATCTCATGAAAGAAACCCTAAAGATGTGAAAATAAGGTGGGGGGGGGGGGGGGTTAGCTAAATATATGGATTGAATATGCCATCGTTTGCTTGAATTTATTACAAGCTTGTTAACGGCTTTAATATTAAACTTTATTGGTTGTTCGCGTCCATCTCTTGTTTTGAAAAGGTGAGGATTCTGGCCAATCTATATATTTATTGTAAATCTTATCACAAAACACTTGGTGAGTCCCTCAATTTTTCACAAAATTTTCCTATTTAGTATTTATCTTAATAGATGAGATTTAAGGTCCAATATGGAGTTACTGAGAGCATAAAAAGGGAATTTTAATCACACAAGGTTGATTTCCCCTGAAAAGGTCTAATTTTTAATGATGGTGTTATCAATAATATGGGAGATGCCTCCAATAATTAATTCATTATTATTCTAGTCATTATCCAGGGAAAAATAACATTCTAACACTTAAACTTATTGATTTATACATTTCATATTTTACCAAATTTCTAGTCATTAGTCACCCATTATTTTTTTACGGCTACCACGTCATACAAGCTTCAAGGATACTTCTTCTACTATGAGAAAGGAGCCAATGATTGTGCATGGGTCAATGACCGTGAGTGTGTATGTGAAATAAAGTACCATTAGTTGTTTGAATTCAAGTTAAAAATTAAATAAAACTAGCAAATAAAGGAAGTCACATCAAGTCTCATCAATTAATTATCTTATGAAATGGTGACACGTAGACAACCCATAAAAGGTGATTTTATTCTCAAGTAATGGGTTGCCTAAAATTCCTTTGTATTCAAATGTAATTATTTTAAATCCCTTAAAAATATCTTCTCCACATAATTTAAATGTATAATAGAAATTCTACATATTAAAAAAATCATGATCTATTAAAGGGTATTTTAATTTTTTTTTAATGATTGTTAAGTGGCTCTAGCAACCTCTTACATTAGGATTCACGATAACTAGATCATTTCCTCTACTATGATCTAACCTTTGCATAACTATGTGTCTATCTTTATTACCAGCCTTAACTAACGGTGCTTACCTTTCATTAACTAATGGCTCTTACCAGTTGCAAAGCATTTTTGTCTATATGAAAATATATGGATTACGTTTTATGCACAAAATATCATATGATAACTACATAAGGTGTTAACCTTCTCGAACGTATGTATTCAAGGACTTGGATCTGACAAGGATAGTCCAACTAATATAAAATAATTACAAACAATGATAACAAAGCTATTGAGATTGTTTTTTGCATCGTTAAAATGGATTCCCTGATATTGTAGAGGCTAGTGGCCACTAGCCTTCTCACCAACAAATAATTGGTAAACATAAAACAAGCATTGCTCTTCATGACTTCTGATACTTTATTCTTGAGCAAGGTTCATGTACATCTTATCCCTCGATGTTTAGTAAATTGTTACTGAATATTTTGTTTAACGGATAATTTTTGAAAATATGCAGGGCCAAGATGAACATGATACATCTTCAGGTTTAAAATATGCACTTCTATTATTATGCTCTAACACTTATATTTTTATATAATGTAGATGGTGAATTTTTCATTGATGTGGCTTAGCGGTCGCTAAATTTTTTCATTGATACCGTAGCGATCGCCAAGAATTTTCCTTTCTTTGATGTTCCAAGATAAGAGAAGACAACAAATATTCAAAGACAAGAAATATATTTACCACTATCCTGAATAAACGTAATTAAAAATATTTACCACTTTTCTGAATACACATAATTAATACTAGAATATTTGAATTCTATTACATGTTATTCCTAGCATAACATACTAGATTGATGTTGGTGGCCGCTAGGATATTTGTTGTCTTTTATATAGGACAAGAAGTAACGACTCCACTAAAAACTAGCTATGCTCCATTATTGTATTCAAATTTTACAAGACTAGCGACCGCCATGGAGGATGCTTACTATATTTATTTGATGTTCCAAGACAAGAGAAGACAACAAATACTCCAAGAAAAGAATTTTTTTACAATTTTTTCTGAATAAACGTGATTTAAAATGTAGATTCAAGAGAATACAATACACGTAGTCAAACACGTAATCTTAAGCCTAGTGCCTGTTAAGTAGATTAGCCACCACAAGGATCCTATCAGACGTCAGGGTTTTCCATGATTTGTTTGTTATTCAATCACTAATTTTAAAATAAGAAACTATTAAGGCTTGATACCGGGAAACCATTAATTTCTATTATTAATTGAACCTAGCAGTTGCTAGGCATTTTACTTTATACTATTCGATTTCAATTATGTGATATATATGATATATCTTATGAGAACTATAAAAGGCACCTAATTACAACATCCAAACACATCATGACATGTAAGATTTGTTATTATTAAATATTTTATTCTCAACCCTTATCAGCCATGTTGGATTACAAGTTTTCAAAATGATGTAGTGTAACTCAAATATGTTTTTTACAGTGATGGAGATATATAGATGCTATCTAGTCTTCACTTCTAGCAAAAAATTCACTACTTGAAACAAACCAACTTTAATAGCGACTAATTGTTTAAATTGCTTAGTGCAACGCATAACAAAAAAATTATTAATGCTTTCTTATTTTTATAAATAAAGGAGGGTTGAAGTATGTCTTGTGGCCACTGTGCTATAAATATTTATTCCTATTGAATTTTACTCTATGAAAATAATGACATAAAGATACGACATCTCGTTGCTATTACACTGTTGAGAAATAATATTTGTCCTTCCCAATTATTTACGAAATACTAAATTTTCTAATTCCTTTTTTCAAGTAATATCTCTTCCATTGGCCACACTCTATTCATCGAAATTCCTTTGATTGAAGGAGAAGAGGATTGGTAAAAGAGATACGATGATTGGTTTGTAGAAATGCATTCCCCAGAAAATTACCATGGTGATCTGTGGTTATTTTTTGTTGATGACGACGTTGTCAGTGAAGTCGGTATGGTACTAAATTCAAAATTTATTGATGAGAAAACATTGTGTATTTAGGTTGAACACATTGACGTCATAATGAATGAATTCCTTATTCTTGACATGGAGTTGGAAGTTTCATTTTTCAAGAAACTAGAAATGAAGGATTCTAGAAAAAATATTGCATGCTCTTGTTTTAAATATGGTTGGAATTTGGGGAATCTCATACAATCAGACAAAACAGGCTGTGAAAATGCCCTTGAATTTCATAATAACATGAATTTGGTATTCAAAAAATTGTATATAACCAAGGATACCTCTTCTATTTTTCATTATTTGAATAGAAACAAATTGCTTTCTCGATTGAGACATGCAAATCTATTAACAACGCTGAGGAGATCGTATTTGTCTAGATTAGAGATAGATCCATCTAATTCAAAGTTGCAAGGGCTTAAAAAGAATAAAAAATTGGTTGTGTTATTGAAGAAAGTGACCAATATATTTGAGTAAACAGAAACTTCAAATGTTGAACAATTAAAATTATTTTTGTTCGATGGTGATGTTTTTCCAATTGAAGTTTCTATGTGACATTTGGCACCTCAAGAATATCAATTATGTCTTATGCATGATGATAATGTTGACCTTCTTATCTATTCAATGTTGATTAATGTCATTCCTACACCAAGGGATGCACTTCTTCTTCCCATTTTAACTTCTACAAAGGAACTTGTTCAACTCCAGGATCCAGATGACCTGAAAAGGGATGAAGTGTGGTTCTACATTCTTGACGGCCAACATACCATTTGTGCCCAAAAAAAATGGCTGAAAGAAAATATAAGTCATTACATATTAATATGTAGTTTAGAAAGGCTCGCATTATGTCTTCACACGCTCCTGGAAAATTCATTGTTAAAATTTTTAAGCAGCAAAATGATGTAAACAAAAATTAGATTTATACCATTTTTATTGATGTAATCTGCAAGGATCGAATGATTTGGAGATCCCTAGGATGTCTTCAGAGGCCCAGAGTAGGAAACTCAAAGTCAGACAATTTGAAGGTAACGAAACTTAATTTTAACGTGTTTATTCTTAAAATTTAATTTTGTAATATGTAGAAAGTAATTATATTATTTCCTCTTTCAATGTAATGTCTTGTTATTTTCAAAGTGGATAAGGTTGAGAGAATTTATGACAAAATAACATTTCTATTGTTACCTTAGCACATATGGACAAAATTTACAACAACCATTGAGTTATTTAAATCAGGTGGGTTGTCTTGTTCTCCTTTTAAGAATAACTAGCCTAAATTTCAACCAAATTCATTGGCAAGGTTCATGGTGAATTACTTCAGGCCTGTAAGAGGAATGATCGATGAGGAGATATCAATTCTACTAGATAAAGTGCAAGCAGGAAAAGTATGACTAACTCACTTTATTGAAGCAGGTGTCATAGCGGAGACTTTAGATACTTACTACTAAAGAATAAAAGATGACAGAAGGATGAGAGAAAAATTTATAAAATATATGAAAATAAATATCAAAGTAATAGTGTATTAGCAAAATACACTGAAAAACATAGTGTTGAAAAATTTGGTCTGCATGATTCTCACTACCGACAGTTGTGTGTGCTCTTGGGAGAAGAGAATAAAGGAAAAAGAAAAGCTGATTCTGGAGGAAGTGAAAAATAGGAAAAGAGAAAAATTTATACTAAACTGGCAGAGGTTCTCCTAGTAGAAGCTCAAACAATTATAGACAACTAGGTGATTGCAATGGAAGAAAATATTCCAGTAAGGATGGAAGACATCGAAGACTTTACCTGTCAATGTGCATATACCTTCTAGCTCCAGTCAACAATATCTTCTATTTTGTCAACTAATCTATTCAACGCAGAATGTGTGATCACATATTTCTGTAATTTTTCTAGTGTACTCACTTCCAATACAATAATGGACCTGCTTATAGTTGTCAGATATAGTTTACTAAATTGTGTAATTATTGTTCTCTTACCTGTTGCTTCTTCAAAAAATTTAAGAGAGACGTAAAAAAAATATATAAAAAAATTAAAAAATAAGGGGGAATTAGTTATGGAAGGTTGTTACAAATTTTCGGACAGGAGAGGAAAACTTAATAGCTTGTGTCTTATGTACACAATAATTGATGTACACAATTGTGATGGTGATGATGGGGATATAGCAGAAATAGCCATGGATTGGATGGATCAACTTCTGCAACAAATTGTGACTACACGTGAAATTTTCCTATGAGGAAAGACACATCATTTTCTTTACAAGATATCTTATGGGTTTTGGTCTCATATGTTCACTTGACTCACTTCTGATAATTCTTTGGTTATAGTGTTGTACGGAGGTAGTGTTGCAGTGCATGCTTTGGTTGACTCAGGTCTATCTATGTTTTCTATTGTTGAATCACATGATCAAGAAATATTTTTACAACATTACTATTCTCATTTGAAAAAATTTACATTGATTAAGATCACTTTAAAAAATTCTATTAGTTTAATAAATTTGAACTGTTACATACAATATTTATGCAGACAACCAAACAATAGAGGAAGACACCATCTCTTCCTCTCCACATACAAATAGAAGAAACGATGTCAATCTTAGTATGTTACAAACAATTAAAATTATTTCCCCAGATGTCGTTGACCATCCATTCACTGAATCTATAAAAGGTGAGTGGGAAATACTCATTTTATAAATTTATCGCTACAAAATGTTTTTGATTGTCATTGTTTACATATTTTGAATAAAGACTTCATTTTTTTTTTCAGATTTGATGCAGAATGGGGAGTTTATTGGCACATCATGCAAAAACTCACACCTGGAAAGTAGTATGATAGTCATATACAATTATAAATAAAACCATTTATAATACCCTCTGTTGGCTAGATTTTCTGCATAGCATCAAACCTAGGTAGTCATGAGATAAATCTCCCTCATTTAACCAGTGAGGCTCCCATGTCAAATTTGTCAATTTAAAAATGTGTTATTATCTATCAGGGGTTTTACTTTAACCACGTAGTTCATGAACCATAACTAAGAAGTTCTGTAGTAAGTAAGTAGCTGTTCAAGAAAGGAAGTATTTTATAGAAGAAGGAAGTAAAGGAAATACAGAGAAGAAATGGGGAAGATGTGCATCCCAATTAGTAGATAGCAGAGCTAATTGCATGCACATAAAAGAAAACTTAATAGATATGAACACACATAATTATAAAACAAAGGCAGCTCTAGATCCAGATCTAAAATAACATAAAGTTTATTAAGAGATCTAAGATTAAAAGCAAGAAACACAGTACACTGTGACACAAAGTTCTCTGGAAACCTACTCCTTTGTATTCCTTTGCTCCAAGTTGCTCTCAGGGGTCCAGCATAAAGTCTAGAACACAATATTTCTGCTTACAAATACTGATAGATCATTAACCCAGAGGTTCTTCTCCTACTTATAGAATGTAGGAGGGAAAGTACAAATGGAAAACTCAAACTGAACTGAAACATAAAAAACAAGTAAAGATGACATTTGGCAATCATACTCAACTATCTTCTCCTTAAGTGACACATGTATCACTTAACTAATAGAATGGTTCCACATGACTTTAAGTAATGGTTGCAAAACCAATAACTTAGAAGTTTTACAATTTCATCCGGGAACATAGAAAATAAAAGAAGAAAGAATAGAAGAAGTCATGCCAACTGTAATGTTTATGTCTTTTTCTTGTTCTGATATCGATATAATTGTCGAACATGTAATTCAACATCCTTCCATCTATTTTAGCCACTACTTCTTTCTCTGTCCTGGACTGCATCAACCCTTCATTCAAAACTTTGATGCATGCTTCCACATCTTCAAAGCTTAGCCCAAACCTCACAATGTCTTCCTACAGCGCCACCAGTCTACTGATAGAATTCATCGTGAAAGGCTTGGTAGCTTTATAAATTCTCTTTTGTACCATCAGAAGAGACCCTTCCAGGGAATTAGGCACCTTAGTTGAGATGATCCACACGTATGAAGTAACATTCCCATCCACTCTCTCCTCAGTGAAAGAAATGACACTGTCTGGTAAGTCTGATGTCCTACTCTAAAGTGCCTGCATCCTCTTCAGCAAAACTCTACAGATTTCCAGACGGAAAGATACTGCAAATTCTAGCTACTTCCCCTTCTCGACTGATCCATCCGGTACAATCTATTCCGCAATCAATACATCTCCTAGTAGCTTGTTGATCTCAGCTAAAATACTTAGGTTACTCTCTGCAATTGTATTCATGCCTTCTATGTTAGCCATCTGTTGCTTCATCCGATTTACTGCATCATCCATAACCTTTAGGTAGGCTGGCATTTCTCCAAGTTGTACAGAAGCTTGAGGAATAATCAAATCCTTCCATTCGTCAATAGTTTTTACTTGATTTCTTACATCCTCCATTTCCTGCATAAGATGATCACTCACCTGCTTTGAAATGGACTGAATGGAAGGTTTAGCAACCTTGGCTATGATCTCACATAATTGAGATACTTACTTCTGCAGCTCTTCTTTCTCCACCTTTTCATAGTCAAGCCTAAGGAATAAAGCATCCATCAATGTCTGCATGTCCTGCTTCAATCCTTCAGTGGTGGCTTGACTGAGGGGTACTTTGGTTACTATCACATATTCTTCCATGAGCTCCTCTATCTTTCCTTCTACCGAAATTGATATCTCAGCAAACTTCTCTCTTGAATCCTTGATGATCAACCCAGAAGTTACTTTGGCAACTTTAGGCCTTCTGTCTCTTCATCCCAGATTTTGGAGTAGCTACGAGTCATGCTCCTCTAAGTTCATCTCCATTCTCGCTTCTGGAACCAACTGCGAAACCAACCATTCCAAGAAGTTACTACTTGGAGAATGAGGAGTTGTTGAGTGAACTACCATCTCCCTCATTACATCCTCTCCATCAGAAAGTGCCATAGTGTTATGGATGCCACCTTCTGAATCATCTAAGGACAAAGCCCTTTCAAATTCCGCCATCTGCAGCCTTAACGTATCCTCTGGAACAGGAGCTGAACAAAGTGGCTGAGGGGAGAAGATGAATGTCGTTGGATTTAGTAGAGGCATGGAAACATCTTGTTACGGTGCAATAGTTGGTGAAGTACTGAGTACTAGAGAAATCAGAGCTAAAGTCATGGTCGTAGAAGTGATCCTCTCCTTGGATTGATATCTTCTATGCACTTTCAACTTCTCGACTTTCCTACTGCTTTCTCCTCCATGCTTCCACTTGAGGGACTATCCTACGCCGAAGTTTCCCATGACTTGATTCATCAATGCTTCATCGAGGCAATATCCTTTCGTCAGCAACTAGTTTGAAGTATTCACCAACACAGCTCCCGAATTTTCTTCAATTTTTTTGCAGCCTCCTATGTTATTCTGCAGTATGGCTTTATCTCCTCCCATTTGATGGTAAGTGTCAAGTACCACATTCCCATCATCTTTAAGATCCACAGGTATCCACGCTAGTCCAAATTTGAATACTTACTTTGCTGATAGCCTACTGAAAACTCTCTTTCTAACCTCATACTCACTTTTGCACTTCATCCAGAAATCTTCTAATGAAGGCACATGTGCGTACTCCTGAGAGATTGTCTTCCTGGCTACTCCAAATGGATCGAAGTTCAGCCGTGCAGGGAAGAACTCTTGCTCATACTCAGATAACATTTGTGCCTCCATCCGCCGAGCTGTATGAATGCTAATGTAGTTGTAATATCCCACAATGATTGGGAAGAAGCACGTAGACTTGTGCCAATTTGACTAAAGGTCGTGTAACTCCACAAGTTGCTTGCTCAGCTCCATGGAAATCAATCTATCATTTGGATTCCTGGGCATCTTTATTGGTTCTCTAGAAAAGCCTGTAACCCTGAGGTATGTGAAATTTGCAAATTGAATGAATAGACTGCCAATCTTGGACACAGCTTCCCACGCTTCCTTTCTTACCCTATTGGCCTTCAAGTCTTTGTCTAGCCTGCAGATGAAATCATAGAAGAATTCATCGTTGATCACTTTGAAATATTTCTCGCACATAGATATAGTAAGCTATGGGTAGCACTCGAAAATGGGGTCCTTAGAAAGAACACCACATCTATCCATCTTGGAAAAGACACCTTGTGAAGCTACAACATAGACCAAGTAAGAAGTCATTTTGAAGCTGAAAGTTTGCTTCACATTCCAGAGTTGCTCACCAATGTTTTTGCTAATAATTTCTGACCAATTGATTATAGAATCAACCTTGTTGACTTCAATGGTCTTGATGAAAGCATACATCCATGTATGGAATGAGTAAGCATTTTCCTCACCATTCATCCTGCATAGCAATTTGATAACATCATCTACCTCCTGCACCAAATTGGACCGCAGAAGAGTTCTCAGGAACTTTGAAGGAGATCTAGGTTTCTTCATGTATCGGCTATTCATTATGCTCACACAATCAGCTCTATGCTTCTCCCACCTGTTGCCATCATTCTGAAGACTAATGGAAGTCACCACCTTTCGCACTGGAATCTTCAAACAATAATTGATGAACTCTGCGTTCAAATGAATTATTGTCTTTCCCGAAGCATCACGCACTAATCTTGATGAAGGATGGTAAGATCTAGCGTACTCCATAACAAATTCTGGCATCTGGGATGTACATGGAAAAGTTACAGCTTAGATAATTCCACTGCTTTTAACCGCACGCATGAGTGAAGTCTTTCCCGCTCTGGATCTATCAATCAAATTGGCAAGAGGTTCCAGCCCTAGATCTGTGTCTCCTATGTCTACAAGTTTGGAAGCGATGCATGACTCCATTGTGCTTTCTTTTTCGTCTCTCTTCGCCATGGCTTTGTCTATCTTTGTCTGAATAATTCTTTTTCTTCTTACTTGACCAGATTTCTTCAAAACTGGTGCAGATCTGGAAAATTCTTCATATTCACAGGATATATGCAATGTATTGGACATTGATAAAAGATCCTTTCTTTTGTAAAGCACCTATAATGAATTCCTGTAATTTATTCAGACAAAAATGGCCACCGGAGCATGAATAGTGAATTTTAATTGTAAAAATCTACACTTTTCAAGCCTGCTGCCCCAAAAATTGGTGTTTAATTTGCACATAAAGAGAGCATGAATCCTTTCAACAACACTTGAGCACATGTAACACCTATGCAAACAATTATGTAGATAAAGATCCACCTCCTTCAAAGCATGCGCCAAATCTGAAAGCTTTTAGCCTTGTTACCACCTTGCCTGAGCAAAATCCTTCTTCAAATGGGGGCACACTTTTCCTCTTGGCTGCAATTATTTATCTGTGAATTAAATAATTCACCCATATGGCTTCCCATGCTTATATAACCCTCACAATTCTATAATTAATAATTGCCCTAACAATTAAAGGCAATTAATTAATTAAAAAGCATGCTCTTCTTTTTTAAAAATAGCATGTTTAAGGACAACCATTCAATAAATTAAATTAATCCAATTTAATCCTTCACACTTCACTTCACTTAAGCTTCACAGTGTGCCTTGACCATAGCCACTGAAAATAGAAATTAATTTAATGATTTAATGCCTTAAAAATCATTAAATATCTCCCAAATGGGGCGCACTTTTGAAAGGAAGGGGGCAGCCAATAAATAAATTAAATTTAATGCATTTAATCCATTTCTTTTATTCCCCTTTTGACTTGTTGACTTCTTCCAAGCTTGGGTGCACTTTTTAGAAGAATAGATTAATTAAAATAATCACTTCAAGGCTGCCATCATTTCACCAAAGGGGGTGCACTTTTTTGCACATATAATTCTATTTTTAAGAATTTTTTATAATGGAATTCTTTACCCTGCAAGGCAGGCACTAAAATCCCATGATCCACTTAAGTGATTTGACTTTGACAATGGGATTATTTACCTTACAAGGCAGGCACTAAACTCCCATGATTTCACTTAAGTCACTTTCCTTTTATTTTATCATGGGAATTTTTACCCTGCAAGGCAGGTAATAAATTCTCGCCTGCCTGTGGCCTCTAGCTTTCCCACTGCAACTTAAGTGAATTTTATAACACAGGAAAAAGTACCCTGCAAGGCAGGTATACAATTCCCACCTTGCCTGCTGCTTGTATTTTTCCCATTGCAACTTAAATCCTTTGTTTTCCAAAAATGTGCCCAACCTCGGAGGGGCTTTTCTGTGCACGACTTCACTTTTTCCCAGTGATCCAGACCTCTGATGGTGACTTCCTCTGGGCATAATGTGCGTATATGTTTTCCAGCAGCTCCAGGCCAAAAATCGAGCTTACCCGACAAAGGAATTGTTCTAGAGAAATTTCGCAGAAAATGAAACGGAACAACACAAAAACACAAAAAATCACCAAAAGTTACTACCATTCGATCATAACAGAGTTAAAACGGAGCACAAATAGCCTCATACTGGGCTCAAAATAATTGAATACAAATTTCCCGTAGAAAAATCCTGACAACAGAATATAACAATTTTGGGCATCTGGGTATTTGGCAAAAAAGGATAATATGACTGTTTGGGAATATCTTAACGCAATACAAGAACTTTCAGGAAATAAAAACACAAAACGACCCACTATTTTAAAAGTATGAAAAAATTTCGGATAGGGTAGTCGCAGATTTCAGGATGAAATCTGGATGACACTAGTCAGCTCCGTCTGTGGACATCTTTTTCTTTGTCAGAATGCAAAAGGGAAAAGATGAGATCCCAACATCTCTGGTTTCGTATCTCATCTTTATCCATTGGGCACGGGGTAAAGCAAACAAACACAACACAACACGAAAACAAAACAAAACAAGGAAAAATAAACAAAGTTTTATTTATGTACATACAGGTTTTACCTTGCTTTTCATGTCCATAACAGCTTCAAGTGTTGCCCATTGAAAGGCAACGACAATTCAACTCCATCCTAATGAGAAAGAATGAAGCTATCTACTCCGGAAATCCTCTTGATCACAAAATTCCCTTTCCATAGTGAATCGAACTTTCCATACATGCCTTTTTCTTCTCTTCTTTTGTCCCATAAAAGGACCTAGTCATTGACTTCAAACTTTCTTTCCCTAGCCTTTTTGTCAAAGATGAATTTCACCTTCCTTTGATGCTCTATCAACCTATCTGCAACTTGAGTTTGTACTTCTCTCAATTCAGTCAGGTACATAATTCTCTTATCAATAGCATCCGTGAATGTGGAATCTTCCAAGGCCTTAAAAATTTGTAGGGCAAGCAGTTCCAAGGTAAGAGGTAACTCTGTGTCTCTACCATATAACATCTAAAATGGGGGCATGCCTATCGCCCTCTTTGGTGTGATTCTATCGGCCCATAATGCATCAAACAAATTTTTATGCCAAGTCCTTTGATTTTCTGTTACCAGCTTGCGCACGATAGTTACCAAGTTTTTATTACTAGATTTAACTTGACCATTCCCTTGTGGATAGTAGTTTGAGGAATGAACCAGCTGGATCCCATAAGTGTAGCAGATATCCACCAGCTCCTCAGAAGAAATATTCAGCACGTTGTCTGCTACAATTTTACTGGGCACGCCAAACCTGACAATAATGTTTTCTTTTATAAAATTACACACCTCGGCGGAAGTGGCATTCTTCACAGGAATAGCTTCTACCCACTTACTAAAATAATCAATAGCTGCTAGGATGTAATGATGACCAGCACTGGAAGTCGGGTTAAGTATTCCAATAAAATCCATTCCCCACTGTTGGAAAGGTTCTTCAATCACAATGGGTTTTAGAGGTAATGCAGGAAATTTCACATGCCCAACAAAATGTTGGCATGCTTGACACTTAGCTACCCAATCTACAGTATCTTGAAAAAGGGTTGGCCAGTAATACCTTGCTCTAAGAATCTTGTGTGCAGTGACTCGAGCTGAGAAATGACCACCGCAAGCCATGTCATGAAACTGTTGTAGTAGCTGATCCTGTTGAGCTTTATTCACGCATCTAAGAAATACGCCATCAATTCCCCTTTCGTACAAACCATGATCCCAAAGAACAAAATATTTAGATTTAAGTTTGATTGTTCGTTTCTCTTTTCTGGAAAGTTGATCTAGGCATTCTCCATACATCAGAAAGTAAGCAATGTTACTGTACCACTCCTCTACCAGATCTATAAAAAGTACTACAAGAAAATCCCCATTTATCTCATCTTGATCTGCTTCTGGCACTGATGTTTTCATCTCCATCATTAAGTTGCACAGACCTCTTCCTTGAACCAGCTTTGTTGGTTTAATATCCAGGTCATATTCTTGAACCTTTGTCACCCATGTGCCTCTCAATAATCCTAACTCTTGTTGAGTAAGGATGGATTTAACTGTAGTATATGTAACCAAAACCACAGTGTGTGAGGAAAGAATATAATACCTAAATGCTTTGCACGCCTTCGCCACTACATATGCGTGCTTTTCCATGGGAGTGTATTTCAACTCATAGGCTTTAAGGGACATGCTCATGAAAGCAATAGGAGCTTCTGCGTCCTTTTGATTTTTTTGCATCAGTATTGCTGACATGGTGTGTTCTGAGGAATAAAAGTAAAGAATAAATTCTTTACTGAAGTAAGGTGAAACTAAGACTGGAGCTTTCGACAGGGCCTCTTTACTTTTCTTTAAAGCTTCCTTCCCTTCACTGCTCCATTTAAAATCTTGTGTATTCTTCATCATATTCGAAATATGATGGGTTAGCTTAGCAAAGTCAGGAATGAATCTCTTGAGAAAATTAACTTTTCTAAAGAAAGTGTGAACTCCTTTTTTGGATGTGGGCAAAGGCAATGTCTGAATGGATTTGACACGCTCTGGATCTATCTTTGTTCCTTCTTTGGAAATAATGTGCCCTAGTAGTTTTCCTTTGGTTACGAAAAAGATAGATTTCTTGGGATTCAAAGAAATACCATGCTTGTGGCATTGTATGAAAACCTCTTCCAAGTTTGAAATGTGTGTGCTTCTATCTTTGGAAAAGACTGTCAGATCATCCAGATACACCACTATGCTTATATATTTGAGATGAGCAAAGGCTAGATCCATAGCTCTTTGAAATGTAGCACCAACATTAATCAGGCCGAACGACATTTTCTGGTACATGAAGGTTCCCCAAGGTGTGATGAACGTCGTTTTGTATTGATCTTCCTCAGCCACCTTGACTTGATTGTAGCTTGAAAAGCCATCAAGCATGGAGAGCATCTCAGATCCAGTGACCACCTGCAGAGTGTGATCCATGATGGGAATGGGGTAGTTGTCTTTCAGTGAAGCTTGATTAAGGTTGCGGAAATCCACGCACAGTCTAATCTCGCTACTCTTCTTTCTTACAAGAACTATGTTGGCCAACCATTCAGAATGATGTATGGGATAGATAATATTTCCATCTAACAACTTCTAAATTTCTGCAAAGATGTTTCTTGAAATGGTAGGGTTGAGCCACCGCAGCTTCTGCTTGAAAGGCTTATGTTCTGGTTTAAATGGGATGTAGTGTTGAACTTCCGCAAGCTGATATGTTTTCAGATCCTGGTGATACTAGGCAAAAACATCCATGTATTTCTTAAGAAGCTTAATGAAAGCTTCTCTTTCGGCCTCTAAACAACACTTACCCAGATTTACTAATTTGGGATCATTGCTAGCTCCCAAATTTAGTAATTGTGTGTCAGAGGAAGAACCTTCCCCACTTTCTTCATTTTTATTAAGCGTCTGATCATGCTTATAAAACATTTCCTCAAGAGATACCAAGCCTTTGGGAATTTAATTTCCTTTTAGTTGGATAATCTCCTAACTTCCCGAGGCGTCCGCATCTATTTCTCTGACAGTAGTCTGCCTAGGAGGTGAATTGCTTCCCTCATAGTAGATCTCTTCAAAGTTGTCCTTTTGTTGGAGAAACGTAGCAATTTGCGTGTCATCATTGAAAACCTGCCATTGCTGGACGTTGTTAGGAATCTTTGGGTGAAAGACCATCTCCACCTTGTAGTTTCCCTATCTAAAGAATGCAGGAGGCTGATCCATATTCAACAACGGTGCAGTAATTGCAAGTGAATCAGCTCTTGAATTTTTTTCTCTCGAAATGTAAGATACTGAGAAAGCTAAAAAATCCAGGATAACAGAGTAGACCCGATCTCTATAGTGTCGTAGTTTGTCCTTTTTGACTTGGTAGAGGCCTCTTATCTATTTCACGATCATCTTAGCATCTCCTTTTGCGTGTAATAATTTTATTCCCATTGTTCTTGCCTGCTCCATGCCTAACAACAATGCTCCATACTCAGCTGTATTCTTAGTATTTTCAAACATCAATTTGAAGGAGTGTGCATGCACCTTCCCTTCAGGAGAGATAAGAACAACACCTGCGCCTGATCCAAATGAACAGCAGCTGCCATCAAATTCCAGAGTCCAAATCTTGTTATCAAGTTGATGTGGTTCTTGAATCACCAGTTGAACATCTTCTTTATCCATTTCCAGATAATAGACTCCATGATAAGATTCCTGAAACAAGATCTGAGATCTAGGATCCTCAGACTTTGATATTGTGTACTTAGATTTCTTCTCAGGTTCCAGCTTCTGATTTATTCCTTTGATTGGTATGTGCACACAAGACCAATCCATCTTGACTTCTCCACCCAACTCTTTGCAGAAATTTCTACTCAAAAGCATGTCATAAGAGACTGGAATGTCTGTTACAATGATAGTCATTTTTCAGTCTTTTATCTGGAAAAGAAGCAAGTATTGCCTGCGCATCTTTGATTTTACCCACAAGAGGGACTTGTCTTTCCATTGAATAACACCTTCCGATGGTTTTTGTCAATGTGAGACCCAAGACATCAGCAAATTTTGCAGGCATGACGTTGTCAGAAGCTCCAGAGTCCAAGATGCAATTGCTTAGTTTGTGTCCGTTGATAAGCAGTGACACATAAAATGGCTCAATCCTTTCTAATGTAGCAGGAGAAGAGGTAGAAGGAGAAGAACTTGCAACCACATTATTTGAAGGGGGAGTATTCTTTGGGCTTGACAAGATACCCCGTGAAGTATTATTTGTTGGGCTAGGACTGTTACTTTGCACATATTTCACCAATCTATTCAACTGATTAAGAAATGCTCTCAAATACTCAGCTTCTGACATTTAGACCTTGTTCTTCTTGATGTGATCAATTATGTCGAAAGCTTGACTTGCTTTAGTAGGATGTGCATTGGCTCTTTGTTGCGAATTCAAAGAAATTGAATATTTATCCTTAGGCACTAATGAAGAAGGAAGAGTGCTACCTCTTTTCAAGATAGTAACATCCGGGCCAGGATCTTCTCTTTCTTTTCAGCCGCTTGTGGATGCTTCAGCATTTTGGCGCATCTGAGACCTTGTAAACACCACAAAAGTGTGACCATCAGAATCTTCAAAAGATTCATAATATCCATCGTCAGATTCATAGTCTAGGTAACCAATATTGGAGTCTCCAGCGGGATCTATAAAGTCTTCATCATCGAATGATTCATCATTGCCAAGATCCTCTTCATTAGTTTCCAAGTTATTCCTTGGAGTAGCTTCTATTGCCAACCGTTGTGGTGCATCAACAAGTCTGTTACGGTTTTGATTTTGATTTTGACCATTAAAGGTCCAGGTAAGAGCTATTCTTGAGGGGGTTGCATTCCTTGCTTGAGATATCTGCTTCTTGATCTGCAGCATGTCATTAGCCAATTTCTACAACAAACGGTTTGAAGTACTAGAAGAAGTGTCATCACCCTTGTGAGATGGTTGTTTGAGTTTCCCAGCCATGATCAAGTTATCCTCAACTTCCATGGCAGCATTTTGTGCTTCAATTAGATTTACAGGTCTTGCCCTTTTTAGCTAATATCCAACTTCAGGCAATAGAGCGTTTATAAAAAATGTCTTTTGATTTTCGTCGCTCAATGCGGCAGAATCAGGGATTTTATATAAAAGCCTTTGGAACCTTGCAATATAGTCCCACATGTTCTCGTTTGGTTCTTTCTTCAACTGCATTAGTTGGGTGATCAACGTGATAGCATCCTTTGCAGGCTTGAATCTTTTTAGAAATTGCTCACGCATAGTCGCCTAGTTGGTTCTGGTGCTAGGAGCTAGCCGATAGAACCATTCTCTAGCCAAGTTGTGTAGAGACTCAATGAAGAGCCTAACTGAGAAATCTTCATGCTCTACTACAAGCACACCACAAGATATGAAGAAGGCCACCAAATGATCATCCAGGTTTTGCTTTCCATCTCCAAAGAATTTTGAAAAATTCTTTCTGGATCCCTTTGGCAACTCGTGCATAGGTGGAGCCAAGTTTAGAGGTCCAAAAGTTGTTCACCATGGAACAGGTACTAGCTGATGCCCCATGTTGACTTGAGCATGTCTCCTCCTTGTGTAGACTTGATAGACTTGATGGATAATTCCAACCGCGATTATGCTGAATATGATCCAGATCCGGATGGATGTGCACTCTCCTTCCTGGTGAGAGATTAGATCTATTGCTTCTAACTTGAGGAGGATGATTGAAATTGAATTGCTACTGCTGTTGGAAGAAATGATCAGTCCTTCCTTACGCATTCATGGTTCAGGTGAATGGATGTTCAGCCAGGTTGACATTTGTATGGAAAACACTCTAATCTTCAATAGATAAACCTTAATCTACAAGGATAGTTGTTCCCCAGCGGAGTCACGAAAAATTGTTGGCTATATTTTCTGCATAGCATCAAACCTAGGTAGTCATGAGATAAATCTCCCTCATTTAACCGGTGAGGCTCCCGTGTCAGATTTGTCAATAAAAATGTGTTATTATCTATCAGGGTTTTTACTTTAACCACTTAGTTCATGAACCATAACTAAGAAGTTCTGCATCAAGTAAGTAGCTGTTCAACAAAGGAAGTATTTTATAAAATAAGGAAGTAAAGTAAATATAGAGAAGAAATGGGGAAGATGTGCATCCCAATTAGTAGATAGCAGAGCTAATTGCATGCACATAAAAGAAAACTTAATAGATATGAACACACATAATTATAAAACAAAGGCAGCTCTAGATCCAGATCTAAAATAACATAAAGTTTATTAAGAGATCTAAGATTAAAAGCAAGAAACACAGTACACTGTGACACAAAGTTCTCTGGAAACCTACTCCTTTGTATTCCTTTGCTCCAAGTTGCTCTCAGGGGTCCAGCATAAAGTCTAGAACACAATATTTCTGCTTACAAATACTGATAGATCATTAACCCAGAGGTTCTTCTCCTACTTATAGAATGTAGGAGGGAAAGTACAAATGGAAAACTCAAACTGAACTGAAACATAAAAAACAAGTAAAGATGACATTTGGCAATCATACTCAACTATCTTCTCCTTAAGTGACACATGTATCACTTAACTAATAGAATGGTTCCACATGACTTTAAGTAATGGTTGCAAAACCAATAACTTAGAAGTTTTACAATTTCATCCGGGAACATAGAAAATAGAAGAAGAAAGAATAGAAGAAGTCATGCCAACTGTAATGTTTATGTCTTTTTCTTGTTCTGATATCGATATAATTGTCGAACATGTAATTCAACATCCTTCCATCTATTTTAGCCACTACTTCTTTCTCTGTCCTGGACTGCATCAACCCTTCATTCAAAACTTTGATGCATGCTTCCACATCTTCAAAGCTTAGCCCAAACCTCACAATGTCTTCCTACAGCGCCACCAGTCTACTGATAGAATTCATCGTGAAAGGCTTGGTAGCTTTATAAATTCTCTTTTGTACCATCAGAAGAGACCCTTCCAGGGAATTAGGCACCTTAGTTGAGATGATCCACACGTATGAAGTAACATTCCCATCCACTCTCTCCTCAGTGAAAGAAATGACACTGTCTGGTAAGTCTGATGTCCTACTCTAAAGTGCCTGCATCCTCTTCAGCAAAACTCTACAGATTTCTAGACAAAAAGATATTACAAATTCTAGCTACTTCCCCTTCTCGACTGATCCATCCGGTATAATTTGTTCCGCAATCAATACATCTCCCGGCAACATGTTGATCTCAGCCAAAATACTCAAGTTACTCTCTGCAACTGTATTCATGCCTTCTATGTTTGCCATCAGTTGCTTCAGCTGATTTACTGCATCATCCATAACCTTTAGGCAGGCTGGCACTTCTCCAAGTTGTACAGAAACTTGAGAAATAATCAAATCCTTCCATTCGTCAATAGCTTTTACTTGATTGCTTGCATCCTCCATTTCCTGTATAAGATTATCACTCACCTACTTTGAAATGGGCTGAATGGAAGGTTTAGCAACCTTGGCTATGATCTCACATAATTGAGATACTTGCTTCTGCAGCTCTTATTTCTCCGCCTTTTCACTGTCAATCCTAAGGACTAAAGCATCCATCAATGTCTGCGTGTCCTGCTTCAATCCTTTAGTGGTGGCTTGACCGAGGGGTACATTGGTTACTGTCACATATTCTGCCGTGATCTCCTCCTCTATCTTTCCTTCTGCCGGAATTGATATCTCAGCAAACTTCTCTCCCGAATCCTCGATGATCAACCCAGAAGTTGCTTTGGCAACTTTAGGCCTTTTGTCTCTTCATCCTAGATTCTGGAGTAGCTACAAGTCATGCTCCTCTAAGTTCATCTCCATTCTCGCTTCTGGAACCAAATACGAAGCCAACCATTCCAAGAAGTTACTTCTCAGAGAATGAGGAGTTGTTGAGTGAACTACCATCTCCCGCATTGCATCCTCTCCATCAGAAAGTGCCATAGTGTTATGGCTGCCACCTTCTAAATCATCCAAGGATAAAGCCCTTTTGAATTCCACCATCTGCAACCTTAACATATCCTCTGGAACAGGCATTGAATGAAGTGGCTGAGGGGAGAAGATGAATTTTGTTGGATTCAGTAGAGGCATGGAAACATCCTATTATGGTGCAATAGTTGGTGAAGTATTGAGTAGTGGAGAAATCAGAGCTAAATTCATGGTCGTAGAAGTGATCCTCTCCTTGGATTGATATCTTTTATGCCCTTTCAACTTCTCAACTTTCCTACTGCTTTCTCCTCCATGCTTCCACTTGAGGGAATCTCCTGTGCTGAAGTTGCCCATGACTTGATTCATCAATGCTTCATCGAGGCAATATCCTTTCGTCAGCAACCAGTTTGAAGTATTCACCAACACAGCTCCCGAATTTTCTTCAATTGTTTTACAGCCTCCTATGTTATTCTGCAGTATGGCTTTATCTCCTCCCATTTGATGGTAAGTGTTAAGTACCACATTCCCATCATCTTTAAGATCCGCAGGTATCCACGCAAGTCTAAAGTCGAATACTTCCTTTGCTGATGGCCTACTGAAATATCTCTTTCTAACCTCGTACTCACTTTTGCACTTCATCTAGAAATCTTCTAATGAAGGCACATGTGCGTACTCCTGAGAGATTGTCTTCCTAGCTACTCCAAATGGATCAAAGTTCAGCTGTGCAAGGAAGAACTCTTGCTCATACTCAGATAACATTTGCGCCTCCATCCACCGAGCTGTATGAATGCTAATGTAGTTGTAATATCCCACAATGATTGGGAAGAAGCACGTAGACTTGTACCAATTTGACTAAAGGTCGTGTAACTCCACAAGTTGCTTGCTCAGCTCCATGGCAATCAATCTATCATTCGGATTCCTGGGCATCTTTATTGGTTCTCTAGAAAAGCCTGTAACCCTGAGGTATGTGAAATTTGTAAATTGAATGAATAGACTGCCAATCTTGGACACAGCTTCCCACGCTTCCTTACTTACCCTATTGGCCTTCAAGTCTTTGTCTAGCCTGCAGATGAAATCATAGAAGAATTCATCATTGATCACTTTGAAATATTTCTCGCACACAGGTACAGTAAGCTATGGGTAGCACTCGAAAATGGGGTCCTTAGAAAGAACACCACATCTATCCATCTTGGAAAAGACACCTTGTGAAGCTACAACATAGACCAAGTAAGAAGTCATTTTGAAGCTGAAAGTTTGCTTCACATTCCAGAGTTGCTCACCAATGTTTTTGCTAATAATTTCTGACCAATTGATTATAGAATCAACCTTGTTGACTTCAATGGTCTTGATGAAAGCATACATCCATGTATGGAATGTGTAAGAATTTGCCTCGCCATTCATCCTGCATAGAAATTTGATAACATCATCTACCTCCTACACCAAATTGGACCGCGGAAGAGTTCTCAGGAACTTTGAAGGAGATCTAGGCTTCTTCATGTATCGGCTATTCATTATTCTCACACAATCAGCTCTATGCTTCTCCCACCTGCTGTTAGCATCCTGAAGACTAATGGAAGTCACCACCTTTCACACTAGAATCTTCAAACAATCATTGATGAACTCTATGTCCAAACAAATTATTGTCTTTCCCGAAGCATCACACACTAATCTGGATGAAGGATGGTAAGATCTAGCGCACTCCATAACAAATTCTGGCAACTGGGTTGTACATGGAAAGGTTATAGCTCAGATAATTCAACTACTTTTAACCAAACGCATGAGTGAAGTCTTTCCCGCTCTGGATCTATCAATCAAATCAGCAAGAGGTTTCGGGCCTAGATCTGTGTCTCCTATGTCTGCAATTTTGGAAGCGATGCATGACTCCATTGTGTTTTCTTTTTCGTCTCTCTTCGCCATGGCTTTGTCTATCTAAATGTCTGAATAATTCTTTTTCTTCTTACTTGGCTAGATTTCTTCAAAACTGGTACAGATCTGGACAATTCTTCAAATTTGCAGGATATATGCAATTTATTCAGACAAAAATGGCCACCAGAGTATGAATAGTGAATTTTAATTGTAAAAATCTACACTTTTCAAGCCTACTGCCCCAAAAATTGGTGTTTAATTTGCACATAAAGAGAGCATGAATCCTTTCAACAACACCTAAGCACCTGTAACACCTATGCAAACAATTATGAAGACAAATATCCACCTCCTTCAAAGCATGCGCCAAATCTGGAAGCTTTTAGCCTTGTTACCACCTTGCCTGAGCAAAATCCTTCTTCAAATGAGGGCGCACTTTTCCTCTTGGCTGCAATTATTTACCTGTAAATTAAATAATTCACCCATATGGCTTCCCATGCTTATATAACCCTCACAATTCTATAATTAATAATTGCCCTAACAATTAAAGGCAATTAATTAATTAAAAATCATGCTCTTCTCTTTTAAAAATAGCATGTTTAAGGATAGCCATTCAATAAATTAAATTAATCCAATTTAATCCTTCACACTTCACTTCACTTAAGCTTCACAGTGTACCTTGACCATAGCCACTGAAAATAGAAATTAATTTAATGATTTAATGCCTTAAAAATCATTAAATATCTCCCAAATGGGGCGCACTTTTTGAAAGGAATGGAGTAACCATTAAATAAATTAAATTTAATGCATTTAATTCATTTCTTTTATTCCCCTTTTGACTTGTTGACTTCTTCCAAGCTTGGGCGTACTTTTTAGAAGAATAGATTAATTAAAATAATCACTTCAAGGCTGCCATCATCTCACCAAAGGGGGCGCACTTTTTTGCACATATAATTCTATTTTTAAGAATTTTTCATAATGGGATTCTTTACCTTGCAAGGCAGGCACTAAAATCCCATGATCCACTTAAGTGATTTGACTTTAACAATGGGATTATTTACCCTACAAGGCAGGCACTAAAATCCCATGATTTCACTTAAGTCACTTTCCTTGTATTTTATCATGGGAATTTTTACCCTGCAAGGCAGGTAATAAATTCCCACCTGCCTGCGGCCTCTAACTTTCCCACTGTAGCTTAAGTGAATTTTATAACATGGGAAAAAGTACCCTGTAAGGCAGGTATAAAATTCCCACCTTGCCTGCCACTTTTTTTTTTCCCATTGCAACTTAAATCCTTTGTTTTCCAAAAATGCGCCCAACCCCGCAGGGGCTTTTCTGTGCACAAGTTTCCCAGTGATCCAGACCTCTGATGGCGAATTCCTCTAGGCATAACGTGCGTATATGTTTTCCAGCAGCTCCACGCCAAAAGTCAGGCTTACCCGACAAAGGAATTGTTTTAGAGAAATTTCACAGAAAACGAAACGGGACAACACAAAAACACGAAAAATTGCCAAAAGTTACAAATAAAGCCCAAAACTTATTCCAAGTTAAAACCCTTCTGGTACATAAGAGTAATGACATATTCAATCATAACAGAGTTAAAACAGAGCGCAAATAGCCTCATATGGGGCTTAAAATAATTAAATACAAATTTCCCGAAGACAAATCCCGACGACAGAATATAACAATTTTGGGCATCTGGGTATTTGGCAAAAAAGGCTAATATGGCTCTTTGGGAATATCTTGACGCAATACAAGAACTTTCAGGAAATAAAAACACAAAACGACCCACTATTTTAAAAGTACGAAAACATTTCGGATAGGGTAGTCGCAGATTTCAGGATGAAATATGGGTGACACCACCCTCATAATTTAAGGAACCTATAGTGAAGTAGTTTATTTGTAATATGTATTACCCTAGCGGTCACTAACATACATCTTTTAATTATATTTTTTTAATTGAGTAAATTTCTTGTTTATTGGTTAATATTAAATTCCAGACAATTGAAAAAAAATTACTTCTGTACAGTTGGCTATTAGCGGTTGCAAAGCCCATCATAAAATATTAACCCAAACATAGTCCATAAATTAATAGCTTATGCCTACTGGTCACTAATATACAAATACATCTATGCAATATTTTATAAAAGGAAGTTGTATCATGTATTTTTTTACCTCGACTTAAAATTTATTTTGAATTGATTACTATTTTTTTAAATAGAACAAGCATCAGAATAACTTATAGATGAGGAGTGTGCAAGGGAATCTACGACAAAGTCTCAATCCAGTAAGTGTTAACACACTAAAATTTTGATTATTTGAATTGGTTAATATCAAAATTGTCGACAATTGAAAAAAAATTACTTCTGTGCATTTGGCCAAAAATATTATTTAATTATTTTAGATTTGGAGTGTTTAATCTATCAGAAAAACCAATCCCATACAGATTTGGGAATCAAGTTCGGTAAGGAGACTCTCAACTTGTGAGGTGGGATGGAAGGAATTTTTAAAGATACTAGCAGCAAAATGTGAAGTGGTGATTTTATTATAGCTTTCTCTCTTCCGCCGAATTTTAAAAGATGATTAAGGATTTAAAAAAAAAAAGCATTTGAATTAAAACCAATTGATTATTTTGGGTAAAGAACATTGTATGTGTAGAAGATGAAATTGTAGTAAAACATCTCCAAAAGATTTGGAGTAGAGATGGACATTGTTTTCAGGTCTTAAAGACACATTGTATGCATTACAATGGGCCCAAAGGGAAACCCTCCAAAAAAATTTATGGTGGGGAAGAAATCCAATGAAGACAATTATATCAAAGATAAGTAGTTGATGACCAATTTGGACAAAAACATATCACAGATATTATGTCAAGGTTTGATTGTTGCAAAGGGCATCCAAAAATAACAGCAAACAAAAATATGTAACTATTAATTATTTAAAAATGTTTTTTACAATGATATTCATTCATACAATCATATGGTCACTCTTTATTTTATATGTTGACATTACAAATATAAAATTTGGTAGTATTTATATCCTCACTATGATTGAGATGATATTATAGTTTTATAAGTTGTTTTTGAGTTGTGATTAAATACTTTGATGCCTTGTTTTTAATCACTTTTAGAAGCTTACATTAATTCTAATTTTTTTTATAGATCCTATTTAGAAGCCTCAAAGATTACTATTTTTGGGATTTGAAGGTTTTTTTATTGGAATTTCTAGTATTGGCAACAAAATACCTCGTAATATGATTCCAGATTTTAGATCTAGGAATACTTAATACTTTGAATGAGAGTTTAGTGCTAACTTGATAATTATTGCATCAATATATTTTGACACTAGCTTATGGTCTTCATTTATGGATTCAACAATGGTGAAGTACATGTTCATCAAAAAAATTTTGTTGGCTACGAGAAACTCACTTCAAGTTCATTTTGGGATGCCAATAATGTAAGTTCACAACAAATACAAGCCAACAAATAGTAGACATTTATGGTAATGTCTATGGTGAAAACAATATACTTTTGATCGATGACACAAGATTCTTGTCGCATGAGGTCAAAGAAGAAAATAATATCAAAACCCCAATATACTGGAGATTTGATGGAAACTATAAGATTGATTAAAAAAATTACATTGAGTTATGTACATGGTTAAAACATGCAGGAGAACATAAGAACATGTGTAGATCATTGAAAATGTTCAAACACACCATTTTATTTGAATTATATACTTTGGTTCCAAATGCAACAATTTATTGGGCGTTTTTATTGAATAAAATAACTACCTTAAGGTTCTTAAATATTTGCAGTGTGTAATCATTTTTTTGATTATTTTTGGGAAAGAAAAACATTGTTCCCTAACTTGGGTGAAGAGATAATCATGGATCATGGACCAATAAAATAACGAGTTTTCCAAAAACTACATAGTTTAAACTTAAAGAAATTGGTAAGACCATTATTCCCAATCAAAAATTAAGCATAGTGTCCGCTAGCATGTAAAAAATAGAAACATATAATGTTTATCATTTCACACATCGATGTTGGCTTCTTTGAAATAAAAAATATTTTTTTCCCTAGTTATGCTTGATTTAATCTTAAAGACATTTTTAAATTGATAGGAACCTCATTCGCAAGAAAAAATATATCCTAGTGGTTGCTACACCATATAAAAAAGAAACATGTTATGCTTATTGATTTGTAGATCCATGGAGGCTTCCCTAAAATCATATAATGATTTTTTACTAGATATTCATATGTTAATCTTAATGACATTTTGAAAAAGATAAAACCTTTAAAAAAATAAAGCCTAACAACCACAATCACCTATAGAACTGAAACATTTTCTATTTATTGTTTTCCAAATCGTTATTTTAAATATTTTTTTATTGTTGTGAGGAAGATTGCATCGTGATCAAACATGCCATTTATCTAGTATCCAAGAATCAAAACATATTTCTAAAAACACTTAGCACCATTTACAACAAGTGAAATGCATATTACAATTATACAAATATACCTATTGAAGGAAGAATTGTGTCCTATACTGCATATTAAAATTGTACTTGATAGATGAATTGTGGCCTATAATGAAAATATTGAAGGATGTGGCAAATGATGTGGTGACATACATGATGTTGTTAAATCAATAGCCCAATTACAATATGTAATTTTTCCATAGATTTAATGGATAACACCTTTTTGTATAATGTGTGTGATTGTCTTTAGTAATGCAATTTTGTATAATGTGTGTTTATCAATCAAGGGTAACCTTTATTCATAATCTAGCCTTTGTTTTTGGTGTTCCTCAGACCCCCTTATAGTTGTTACTCTTTTTTTGCTAGGCTTGGCCTAGTGTTCTTTTCTCTTTATGGTTTTATCTCATACCACCCACTTATTTTATTGAGAGAATCTTGTATCATGTTGCATTTAATATAATATAAGATCCTTTACATAAAATAATATATCTAATACATGGTAAAATGATCATGACGCCATCCATTTTTTATTGCATCGATACCTTCCTCACATGAGTCGAGGGAATATTTATTTATTTTTGTTTTCACCTGTCCTAAGTTGTTTTCTCATGTTTCTCTCTATTTTTTCTCCTTCCCTCTCATGGCATCTACCTATGTACCATTTATCTTATTGCGAACAAGAAGAGGGAAACGACTTTCCTCTCTACTATGTATGACAATCGTTTTCACAATTTCTTCTACATAAACTCCAAAAATGTTATGAATGTGATTATGAATGTCTTGGGTGTGGATTATCTCTAGAGCACCACGAGATCATGTGTAAACTCTAATATTACAAAAATATTCATGTTCAATTGACTAGTGTTATGTGCAGATAAAGTAGTGGTCATGGCTATCATGTCCCATTTCATTTACCCATAATGTTGTGTGGGTTTCATCAAAGCTCTAGTATAAGTATTCCTTCCTTGTCTTTTTGCAAAGATGTATCCTTTTCCATCACCTTTTTGGGTTTATAGTAGGATTTTTGATGCCCTGGAATTGAAAATTTAGGTCATGCTTCAATTTTTGGACTCTATTCAAAGCATCTATCGATCCGATGGGGCATCTATCTCCAACATGCCATCCTTAGACCTCATCATGCTCACAAAACCTACCCTGTACCATTCCTGATTGCATGGTGTAATTGAAGTATATTTTTGGCATGTACTTTTCCTTTCTCAAGATTATTACAATGCTTAGCTGGGTGGCACCCTAGGGTTTCTCTATCATTACCACTCTTTTTTTTGCTTTCACAGCTCTATGTTTTTTGCAAGATTTGTTTTTCATGTTACATGTTGGCCTCATTATATTTTGTACTCAATTTTAGTTTTTTTATGTAGCCTTTCATCAATCAAAATGTGAGATACGTATAGGGTGGCAAGCTATCAACCCTCCAGTTCATAGCTCTAGTTAAAAGTGTTTAACTATCTAAAAAATAAAATTATATAATTTGTCCCTAAAGTTATTTGACAAAAAGTTTCTCTATAATGTGTCCTAACTATCTTAATAATGTTTATATGTATATTATGTGTGATTATCTTTAGAAAATTTATAATACAGTAAAGGATTTAAACGATAATAGATATCTTAATATATAAAAAAAAAAGTGTACATAAAATTTTTGTTTCTACGTGAATTATTATTTGATTAATGTCAATTTACCTTAATAAGCTACACTGGCATTACCTAGCAAGTGTTAAGTATTAAATCTCTTACTTTGATTTTTAAGTTCATATTATCCTCTTGACTTCAAACTGTCCACTGCAAAAATTGTTCACATCAGGTTTAAGGTATATAACAGAATTGAAAAATTGTCAGTCACTTCAAAAATCAATGTTCTCATAGATATCATGAAATTAATTTTAATTTTTAATGAATTATTCTGTGAATTTTTGATCCGAGAGTGAAAAATAGTATTACAACAAAATTTAAATACTTCTTAAAATGATTTACCGTAGTTATAGCTTTAGAAAAGGAGTTTTAATTTATTTCATATATATATTTAATTATGAAAAATATATCCTACTAACAAGGGGAGTTTTAAAATTTTAATTGTCATTTGAAGTGTCAAGTGTGGAAGGAAAATGTTTGCAGTGATTTCATGTACTTTATTTCGAGGTACACAAGGATGGCAGAAGGTGATGTGGGGGGTTAATGATGAATGATGTCACATATTTATAAATATTAAGGGGGTTTTAATGTTCTTGTAATCCGGGTTTATTCCTCTATTGGAATCTGATTTTATAACTATTAAGGGGATGTTAATGTTCTTCTAATGCCGCTAGGGTTTATAAATATTAAGGGTATGTTAATGTTCACCCTCGGGGTTTATTCCTCTCTTGGAATTCCTTACAAGTACAATGTGGTGCGTCGTGCACATAGTATATTAAGGGGATGTTAATTTTATTGTAATATGGGTTTATTCCTCTCTTTGAATTCAGGTTTATAACTATTAAGAGGATTTTAATGCACATTTACTCCTCTCTAGGAATATAGGATTTATGTTTCTACTTGGTGTATTGGTATTGCAGTTGTGTGGTCCGGTCTGTGTAGAATTGAACAAAGAATTTTTATTCATGATAGCATGGATGTTAATAGGAATATGGAATAATATTTGGTTTTCACTTAACCTTAGGATCTATATGATGTTAAATCTAAGGCTATGGAGTTGTTCACCTGAATGGGATTCTCCCCTTTCATAAATACTTTTGATGGGTACAACGATTAACTCAGTAAGGATTTAAAATTGGCATGGAAGCTGACCAAGAAATGGATGAGGGGCAATGTGGTGTTGTGGGGAGTAAATATTGAATTATCAATCAACACACTGGCTTATGTTATGGGAATTCCCATGAAAGGATGTGAAGTCTACAAACCTAAAAAGGATTCAATGAATGAAATGAAGCTATTTTTGTGAGGTAAGGAAAAAATCAACCCTCATTTTGTGGGTTTTCTTAAGAATTCCTTACCTCCCCCATTCAATGAAGTGACCCTTAACCTAATCCAATTTTTCACTCTTGAGGGATGCCACAAATGTATCTATGCTTACCATCTTCCCATGCTCAATTTCCTCGAACATGGGCATAGTTTTATTTTTACATACTATATAATTTGTTATTTATGTGCTACCCTAGACCACTACAATAAAGGAAAAATTAGTATTTCCCAATCATCATCAAGGATTTATTATGGCCATTGTGAAGACATCAATCTTGGATATGGATAAAATGGTTGGTGGGGATAGTGTCCTGTCAATAAACCTTGAAGATTATGTTATGGAAGATGAAACTAATTTTGAGAATGAGGAGTCTAGAGAATCCACTAAGTTGAGTGAAGGGGATGATAAAAATGTTGTTGAATTTGAAGCAGTACAGGACCTCTAAGACCTAAAACAAGATGACGTGAAGGTTGTGGCTGTTAAGAAGGCTAAAAAATGGGAACAAATTCGATAGATGAGGCCGGTTTCAGTTGACACCTAGGAAAAGACCCAAATGGAATTTCTTGGAAAAGGTGGTGTGGAAGAGGGAGTTGATCTTTCTAAATTGGTTACAGACCTTGAAAACGTGAAATGTGACACTTTTCTTAGTAAAATCACTATCCAGTTTATCCTTAAAGAATGACATGCAATGAAGATAAAAGTTGAGGATGTGGCTCAAGTCATAAATGGTGACAATATGGAGGTTCTACAAGAAAAGTGTAAGAATTTAATCAGTGATGTGGATCATCTTAAGGCTATGCTTTAGAACTTCACTAAGTGGAGTATTCTCACTATCAAGTGCACTTTACAGCACCTTCAAACTCTAAGATAGTTGGCTACCGCCTACATAAAATTTGAAGAGCAGGGGACATCGAAGATGAGAAAAATGGAATTATCTGAAGCTGGTGTAACCACTCTGGGCATTAAAATTGAATCACTGGCTAAGGAGTGGTCCACTCTGGTGGCCAACTTGGAGAAAATGAAAAATTAGTGGTTGTTATTAGCTTTTTGTTTGGTGATATTAGTTGTGTTTTTATTGTTGTTATTTTATTGTATTGGCTGTTAGTTTTGATTCTTTTTTTATTGGACTATATTTTTATATGGTTTGGTATTGAATATATTATCTATTTGGCATTCTTGTTATGTACGGGGTAGGTTCCCCCAACACTCTTTTACCTAATGTTAAAAAAAAATCTCACTCTCTGAGTGGAATTGTCCACTCTTAGGAAAAATAATATTCTTTTAAATTGAAGCAAGGAAGACTTAAAAGAAGACATGTTTCCTTCTTTCTATGGAATATTTTACTTATTTCCACTTAACATAAATATTTTATCTCACATTTATTTCAATATTGCTTCAATGTAGACCAAACTCACTTTATCTCTAACATGTTTCTTATCAAATCATGTGGAAGCAACAAGTACTGTAAAGTCAATTATTATTTGATTTTCTATGGTGAGAAGTGCAGGGTTTAGATATATTATTCTTGAAGGACTATGCCATAGAAGGATATTTACTTATTCTATTATTTATAATATGGTTCTCCTAACAATAATGAATCCATAATAAAAGAACTAGATTTTGAAATTAAGTCGTACCAAAATATGCAGCAGATACATAGATGCACTATAAAGGACTTTAGTTGGTATCTTTCTTTTTTCAAAGAAATATGTTCTCATAATAGTTCCTTTTTGAACATGCACACAAATATCAAATGCCCTTACAATTAAATACATCTTCACTCTTAAACAATATTAACCGTTGTTGATTACGTTGAACAGGTATCCACTTTAATGAACACGTTTGTTTAATTTTATTTGTACTAGTAATTTACTATTTAAATTCACTTAAATATAAATAAAATATGAAGAGTCAATGGGACCATAACCATAAATTTCTTAAGATTTGTGGTAGAGAGATTAGAGAGCCCTTAGATCCCTTAAAACTTAAAAAAATATTAACTCTAAAACCTTGACAAGAAGTTTACATGAGCATAATTATTCTTATTTTTTATTTATAGGGTATTATTGGGATAACCAATGATTTTAGTGTCTGTAAACCAGTGATAAATTTTCTCTAGACGTGTGATGATTTCACTACTTTTCCCTTTTCTTGATGTAGGGATGATAGTAATGGTGTCAGATAGAGTGAGATGCAGGGAGATTGAATAGGAGGGTAATGAAGATCTAATATTTCTTCTCCCACCGTTGAATATCATCAGGATGGATGAAGAAGATCGTTGGAGATATTTCTATGGAGTATTTTATGAAGAATATGGTGGTTCACACCACTACCATGTACAATAGAAGATAGATTTTACATTTAATTATATTATCATAGTCTAGCTCAACGCCCTTTGTTATTTTTTTCAAAATATCTTCATGCATTCTATAGTTACAGTGATGTTCAATCACATCATAGTAAATTAACCTAGAAGTGTCTCACATCTCTTAAAAGTCATTAGCCTAGCAGATTCTAGCCTGTATAAAAATGATAAAATATGTCTAAACGAGATTCAAATTTAACACCACGTTGAGACCTTTATTACAACCATTAAAGGGCAAGAGAATATGTTCATTATCTCGTATAAATCAGAAACATGTTTTGTATATAACATGTCATAAATAATGTTTAGCTTTAGCTAGACCAATTACCATAGTATAAAATAATGGGTTGGTGGTCGTTACCCCCTTATTACATGGCATAAATAATGGCTGGTGGCCACTAGCCCTTATAAAATAGAAACATATTCTATACATAACAAATCATAAATAATGCCTAGCTGATGTTAGCCTGTATAATGGAATCCAATATTTGATTTTCTAGATTCCAATATATGGGACTTTGGAGTACATATAACTCGATTAAAGGTGATTTTGGATTCCAATATATCTAATTCTAGATTCCAATATATGCGATATTGGAATACAATATGTGCAATTTTGGAATCTAATATGTGCGATTTTGGAGTGTAGATAATTCTAATATTTAACATTTTGGAATCCAAAAATGACAATTTCGGATTCCAATATTCCAAGTTTTCTATAGCTCAGACTGGAATAAGTCTCAATTTAGTGAAATAAGTGTTTTTTCTAGGCTCTACAAAACACATCTAATGACTCCAAATATTCTATCAACTGGTTTAATTAGAAAGTGTCTCTATCTCATGAGATATATTCAAATAAGACAAAGGATGGCATGTGGAGAGAATTTTAAAAACTTGTAATTGTCACCAAGGAGAAGAAGAAGAGGCATATCTACACAGAGATCACCATCATCTCCAAAAATAGTTCTCTCTACTCCCCCTCCTGGTAGGCCTTTCTTGTTGTCTTCTAGGGTTATAAGACCCATCACATTCATGGCTCATCAAAGAAATCAAAAATTTGTCACATTCAATAGAGGAATTCCCTTTGCTTTTATCCTAATACGATGACATTCTGGTTGCATATGTGAAGATTATTCCTTTCTTCACTGGAGAGAACACTATAACACCCATTGAGAACATATAAAGGTATTGTAAACATCTTCTCAGTATATCATGTCACGACAAGAGAATGTAGCCATCAAAATTTTGGCAACTTATTTCAAAGGAAAATCTTAGCAATGGTACATAAGCTTAATAGTTAATACCATCTCTACTTGGAATGAGTTGGGAGAAGATTTCTATGCAATCAGTTTGAAGACAAGTTATACCATCTATCTTTGGTGGAGCAACTGAACTACAACAAAGAGAACACCTCATGAGCTAATGACTAATTGTAAAATCAAATTTCTAGAGAACATGGGATAGAATCCCAGAAATGGTAAGACCTACACCCCAGTATTTTTTTCTCTATTACTTAAGATATTTAAATAGTGACATCTTTTTCATGATCCAGTCCATGATGGGAAGAAACCTTACTTGATGCTATGTGATATTGCTATTAGAACAAAGAATAGTCTTATTCAGGATAGGAAACTTGCTCCTATAAACCTAATGCACATATTCTTAGAAGTAAGGACATTTTAAGCCTTGTCAAAATTTCAAATTATCTCTCATCCAAACCTCAAAAATCCAATGTTCAAGCCAAGAATCTACCTCTATAATCCCTTCAAGCGAGTTGCAGGAAGTCATGAAACAATTGCAAAAGCTTTGGAAATGAGTCGGTATCCTTGAAGAGGCAGCGAGCTCAAAATTTTAAACCTTATCAATCTCCATACCAACCAAACAATCAATACCCCTTTTCATCCAAAAAAATCGTTATTCCAAGAATCTCCTCCAAATAAAAGTTAAATTACCCATATAAATCCTTTTTTGTCATATAATCCTGATATGAAGTAATTTCATTCAAGGCTTTGGTTCCGGTTCAGAATAATTTAGTACAACATTATGAGTGGTGCTTCTCCTATAAATATTCCCCATAACCAAGAAACTTTCCCCAATGGCATACTTTATTGATATTTGATGATAGAAAATGCTCTTTCTCTCAAACCGCATCAATAGAGACAATTTTTTCATACAAAATTATTCAATAGCCATCAAGTGATACTTCACTTGTGAATTGGAAAATGGATGAATTATGCATGTGGATCAATAAGCTTCAGGGGATAAATCAAGTGTCTTCTTCTAGTATAGTAGCCACAAACACCATGTCTAAAAAGGGCTAGATGGACAAAAACACTCCATATCTTACTTCACCAAGCCCGCATCCCCAAGACAGAAAATATACTTGTGGACTCAAGAAGAATCCAAGATTCAACAAGTAATCTATGGAATGTAATAAACCTTCAGTGCTACTATAGACCAGTGAAACATTGTGTACCCACATGGTAAAGAAATTATATCCAATGGAGATTTTCCGTAAGATAATAAAAATCTACATCTTAAAGGAAATCTGCAAAATGTATAAATTTCACCATCCAAATAAAATCCGCATGGATACATAAAACACGAAATAATGAAATTCCATTCCTCTAGTGTTACAGAAATCCTCTGTGTACTCCTTTCAACAATTATAGAGAAATGAATTAATGAACAATGTAAATACCTCAATGTGGGAATATTTAGTCTATTCCTAGATACAGAGATCTTCTACAATCCGCCACGGATTCATTTTCTTGCACTGCATTGAATCATATAAGGAGAAGAAAAAGTTGTGCTCACTAATGTAATTCAGTAAAAGGATGACCAACCAGGTAATAACATGAAGCCACCACCCTTCTATGTATCATTGATCATAGGAAATCATTTAGTGCACAACTACATGATTGACTCAGGGGAAAGTAGTTCAGTGATGCCCAAAAATAAATAACAGACCAGCTTGGTCTTGAATATGAGTCACTCTCTAAAGGAGTGGTGTAATTAGATGGAACGGTATGGTGGGAACTATTGGACTTTAAACCTCACACTACATTACATGTATGCCAACTTCTCAATTCCATGGGATATTTTTATCATTGATCTTCCCCCCTTCTTTTCTTTATCCCTCTCAAGGGATTTCACTACTAATATTGGTGGGTACTTATCCACGGATTGGTCTCATATGATTTTTAGAACTAGTTATGGCACCAATTATATCATAAGGTCTTAATCAATTTCCACATACCATATAGAGCCTTATTTTCCCAACCCCATCAATGCAATTTTCACAATTTTTTATCAAGAGGATCACCTAAGTGTTCAAGAAGAAGGATACTCAAATTGAAGGTATCCCATATTTTCTACTTGATGGGTGGGGAATGGAATGCCATGGTTTTGATCCCTATAAAAAACATAATGAAAAATTTTTGCTTTGAAATCTATTGTCTACATGAAGAATAATTCACCTCTTCCTTGATGTTATAAAATCAAATCCACAAGATTAATGTCATCTAAGAGATGTTATTTGATGGATCAAGAAGAAGACAAGGTGCAAGGGAGGTGTAGTGCTTGTATCTCCTAATCGGTATGAGGTATTTCTCTTCTTTCATATTTTATTTTATTTGTTCTAAAAACTTAGCAGAGTATGAATCCCTCATCCATGGCCTACAATGGGAAAGAAAGAAAAATATCAATCAATTGTAGAACTTTAGGGGATAGTGAGATGGTAGTGAATCAAGTGAGAGGGTTGAATGCAGCTAAGAATGACTTGTTAAGATATTACAAGTATAGAGTAAAGGACTTTATAGAGTATTTTGAAGCATTCAATATCTATTCCATACTAAGAAAGAAGAATGAATCATCTGATAGATTAGTGGTAGTGGAAGAAAAGTTTGACATTATTGAAGATATCAAAAAGGATGGATTGCAACTGCATGTTGGAATAATGGCATGGCATGTTTTCCTAAACAATGAAAAAAATTGGAAAGTGTTTGAAAGTGATCATTAGATTTTCAACTTCATCAAAGAAGAGGTTGAGTTTTCATCAAGGAATCAAAAAAGGTTAGAGCAGCAATATGGAAACCAAATTATCTAACTCATATCAAAAAAGTTTCCCAAAGGACTAGTGACTTTGGAATCCATTTTTAATTGTGATGATCAACTCAGAAAATAAAAATCAAACATGATGGTAAAAGGTGAGGATTATGAACTCATCTCAATTAGTGAAGAAAATCTTCTTAATATTGGAAAGGTTTATACTCTGCAAGAAAAACATTATTTTTATATCTTTTCCAAGATTTGTTGATGTATTTGCATGGAAATGTGAAAACCTTGGGTGTTTTGATCTTGATTTATCTCATAGATACCATTGAATTGGATCCAACAGCCAATCCCATTAGGAAAAAACAAAGGCTTTTTAATATGTGGATTGAGTCTCTAATGAAGCAAGAGTTGAACAATTTAATAGAGGCCAATATCATTTTTCCTATCAAGCATTCATCATGGGTTTCCAGCCTAGTTTTAGTATAGAAGATAAGTGGGGAAATCAGACTGTGTGTTGATCTCAGGGATCTGAACAAATCATATTTGAAAGATCATTGTTCACTACCTTCTATGGAGATTTTTTTTCAAATGGTAGCAAGGTAAGAGAACTTTTCTATTTTATATGGGTACTCTGGTTATAACCAAATCATGGTAAAGGAGGAAGATCAATTCAAGATAACCTTTACCACTAAGTGGGGGACCTATGCTTTCAGTAAAATTTAATTTGGTTTTTCCAATGCAGGATCAACCTTTCAAAGAGCTATGGATATGGAATTCAAGGGACCAATAAAAAAAATTCATTTTCTACCTAGATGATATCACAATATTTTCAAATAGTGTAAATGATCATATTCTCCATCTCATGCATGTGTATGACATATGTAAACAATTTGGGGTTAATATTAATCCCAAAAAATGTGTCTTCCTAACATTATGAAGGCAAAATCCTTGGCCACATTGTCTTTAATGAGGGACTGATAATTGATGTAGAAAGAGTAGATATCATCCTTGCATTATCATTACCAAGTCACAAGAAATGAATTGCAAAGCTTCTTAGTAATAATTAAATTTGTCAGGAATTTTATCCTAAATTTTACCAGTCTTGTCAAGCCACTAACATCTATGCTGAAGAAAACCATTCCTTTAAAGTGGATTGTGAAAGGGAAGGACAAATTTGAAGCCATAAAATGAGAAATCACATAGGCCCCTACCCTTACCCATCCTAATTTATTAAAGGATTTCACCTTGTATTCCTTTGGAGGTGCAGGGTCACAATATACGCCATGCTAGTGAAACTAAATGAAGAAAAATTTGGAACATCCAATTACTTTTTTCATCCAAATTATTAAAGAATATGAAGTAAGGTACTTATGTGTTGAGAAGCATACCTTAACTATCATAAGGAGATTAATGAAATTTATACGTATTTTATCCAACAATAATACCCATCATATGGTTTCACACTTAGGTGTGGAGTATTTTCTCCTGCATAAGGATCTGAATAAGAAAAGAGCTGATTGGATAACAAAAGTAATGAAGTATGATGTTGACATAAAAGTGACTAAGTTAGTCAATGGAAAAGGTTTGCGTGAGCAGCTCGTTTCAAAGCTGCAGAATGAAGAGGAGTCTACCTTAGTATTCAAACATGATCAATGAAAACCCACTAACACTCCACTTACGCATGGTTGACTTGGGACATGTTGACTAAAATGAGCTCACACCTTCATTTTGGGTGACTGGTATCAATTTCCTCTTGTAGCGCTTCTAAATTTTATTTTTTACCAATTTTTAAGCACTTGGGAAATTTTGAATCCATAAAAATCATAATGTTTTTAATCATATTTGGATTCAATTTTCTCTAAAAAACCCCTTCATTTAGTTGTAAAAAATCCCTTTTTCCAAAAATGCAAAATATTCCTTCAAATATTACAAGTTTACATATTTCAGGGGCCTGGGAACTTTTCGGCAGGTTTACATATTTCGAGGGCCTAAGAAATTTTTTCACAAGTTTTCATATTTCAGGGGCCTAGGAAATTTTTGCAAGTTTTCATATTTCAAGGGCCTAGGAACTTCTTGCAAGTTTCCATGTCAAACCTAGGGGAACTTTTATGCATGTTCATAGTTATCAATGTAAAATATTCAAATGCTCATTAATTTTTATCTAGGTCACCAAATGACACATACTTTATATTGTTGGAAAGGGATTGAATATTACTACATGATTAATGCATTTTTGGGTCACATTAAATTATTTTATTGGTGCAAAATTGGAAAAAATAATTTGGGATTGTTTTCAAGTATGGGCCATTGCAAAATTTGAGTATGCCCATGTTGGATCTGTAAACTTAAATGTTGATTGGTCCTGGGTGGTTGAAGAATTGGTTGGGATATTTAATTTCATTTTCCCTCTCTCTCCTCTTCTTATTCTATAAATGCAACTCATTTTTATTGTAATATATCCTTCTCCATTTTTTGCAAAGGCACCATTCCAAAATGGTGTCCCAAACAAATATGAGTTGCAGAACTGTGTTTTGGAGCTTGTAATGTTATCAATTCCTCCCAAATGGATGGAACAACCTGTGTATACTCTATGCCAATTAAATATGTAAATTTTTTCTCTTCTCTTCCCTTTTCTTACATTTGGTTGTGTCTCTTACCACTATGTTCTCTAATTTTATGTTGTGTATGAGTTATGTTTGTAGGTATTCCTTTTCTTTATGATTTGTAATGCATGGAATGCAAGTGGATTCTACTTGAGTTGGATATGTGGCACACTTATCTTCCCCCTCCTTCCTTCATATCCATATCATTTCTCCCTCATGGAGATTGATCCCCCTTTTTTGGGTGCTTTCACCTCTCTTTAACTTAAAGGATTTCCATTTTTATGTATTTCTCTCTCTCCCTGGTCCCTTGGATTCTTAAAGTAGAGTTAGATATTTGTATTTCCTTCCCTAAGAGTAGTTTGACATTAGTAATAGGTAGAGGAACCAAAATTCTCTAGAGGTTTTTCTCAAGTAGCAATTCCCACAACTTGGAGACAATCTCATGTTACCCAAAAACACTAATTTCTCATCCATCATTCATGAAAAATCAGAGGGTGTTGTTTTTAAGTGATAATAGGACATAACACACTTTCTCTGTACATGTCAATGCTTACAAGATTTGAAAAATTCTAAGAGATGGTATTTTAGGCTTAAACATATCCCCTTTGTGCTTATTAGTGGCATATTGTTTAAGAAATATATCAATAGAGTTCTTTCGAGATGTATCAAGGTGGATCATATTGATAAGGTATTGTATGAATTCCATGATGTTGTGATTGGAGGAAATTTTGTTCCAAGGATAACAACACTCAAAATAATGAAGGTGGTATATTATTGGTTGAGTATTTTTAAGTACTATTATGCATGGGTAAAAAAGTGCAAAAAGTGTGATTTTTTTCATAGGAAAGGAGAGGCTAACATCTCTTTCACTTCACCCCATATTTTTAGATTGACCATTCATGCAATGGGAGTTATATTTCATTGGAGTAATCAATTCACATTCAAGATTAGGTCATAAGTGGATCCTTAATGCCACATATTACTTCACCAAGTGGATAGAGGTGGTTACTTTGAAGGAAGCAAATGAAGCTAGCATTTAATGTTTTTATGAAATTATTGTGGCTATATTTGTTGCTTCTTCCACAATAATTTCTAATAATGCTCTAACATTCCTTAGCACGAATTTTTTTATTGGGATTTCAAGAATGGAATATATTTGAGCACTTATTCAAACTATTACCCCCAAGGTAACAAATATGTTGAATCTATCATGGGTGTTAAGAGCATTCTACCATGGGTGTGAAGGAATTTTTAGAGGTTGCAGAGATGTTTTATTTTTTGAAAGAACCAAAATTCGGCTAAGTGTTGAATTTGTGAGCCAAAGTTGAAGACAAGAGAAAATCTGTGGCAAAGAAGAATATGTTTACATTTCGTGAAATCTATCTTCTGTGGAATAAGGAATTGTGAAGTCTCGTGGATATAGAGAGAAATGAAGTTTCATGGAGTTTCTCAAATCTGTGGAGGAGGGGAATATGTATTCGGTATAGGCCACGATGTAATGGAGAAGTGGTGTTAGAATTGGAAGGTAGTGAAGCAAGTTGGGAAATGGCTAAGCCTGAAAACCGTGAAACATAATCCTAGTATTCTATGGTTTTTCCTAATGTAGTGTTCCATAAAATTATCTAAGTCTATGGATGGTGAATTGAGTGAAGGAAAATATCCTTCATGGATTTTTATGAGCAAGAGGTTTGTAGTATGCTAGGAGTCAAAACAGTTAAGTGTGGACTTTAAAATCAAAAGTTAAGGAATGGATGCGAAAGCTAAATTGAAGAAATGCAGAGGTCATTTTTGGTATTACATTGGTTAAAAAAGGTTAATACACCATGAAACATACAAATATGTGTGGAAAAAACCCTTAGAACTCTTAATGCCGTAGGATAAGGCAGAACCAGTTTTTGTGTCATATCTTTCGATTGAGAGCTCCAAATTACAAAGGAATCGTTATGTTTTCTTCATTTGAACCATTTATATTTAAATAATATAGCATTTTTTTCACCATAATAAAATATAATGGTCTCATTTATGATACAACATAAAGTTTCTTATGAGAACCATGTTGAAATTTCACCCTCACAACACAATCAAAATTTAATAAATTTGGTAGAGATTATTAGAAATAATATAACACAATAATATCATAAAAACACATAATATAAAATTCATTTGGGATAATTTATTCATTGTTAGAGAGTTACATATATAGATCAATCAACCCCTACAATGGTGGAGTCAAAAATGATCTTAAATCCCTCATATCTCTCTCCATGAATCTCTCAGTCTTGTCTGATAATATCTCTAAAACATCCTTAGGATCACTCACACTACAAAATAGCTACCTGATTTGTTCTCACAACTCACCAATAATTAAAATATTACAACTATATTATTAATATGAGTTCTATAAACTCGTTATTAATAATTGTTATCCCAAATTCCCCCCCAGATAATTTGGTCAAGACAACCCCGTACATAGAGAAATTATGAAGGAAACGAATCATACCCGTGAGCTCACATTCCAGGATGACAAATAAGTTACAGATGGGCTTGGAAATGAAATAGAAGGGTTAGAAACGAAGGAGTAGTGTCACAGAGAAGCCAGGAGCAAGAAGGGGAAGAAATGGTTAAGATTCGAAGCCCTCGGGCTCAAATCCGTTCAGGGAAGAATCCAGAATTGACTAAGTATGGAAGAGCCAGCAGAGGGAACCACATGTCCTAATGATGCTCCTCTAATGGTGAATCTAAAAAAGAGAAGCCCAAACAAGCATCAGATTGACGCATGTCCTAGAGGAAAGTGGGGAGTCGGAAGGAAAGGTGAAAATTTTCCCTTCGTTCAAAGGGAAAAAGATAAATTGTAGACCCGCGAGTCTGATTTTTTGCTCTAAAAAGGGTGCCACATGTCCCAAACCAAAAGGGGGGGCCCATTTTTCAAACTATTTTCCCCTTCCATTCATACGGACCCAATACAAAATTTGAAGGGGCATATCTTTCGACTCAGAGCTCGAAATATTGCAAATCTGACACTATTGGAAAGATCTCGGCCTCACCTACATCATGGAGGTCTGAGACTTTAATTTTTGAGGAGATTAGGTAAAGGAAAATGTAGGAAACATCTTTGGGCCTTCAATGTAGGATCCATCTGTCTCAATAACCATATCAGATTTGATCTATTTCCATCGTTTCCTCTTCTTTCAAGGCGTCAAATCAAGGAATCATGCAGTGAAGATGGATTTGGGGCATATTTTATCAGGAGCATTAACAACAGTGGTTGAACTTCAACCCACTTTTCTTGCTTCCCTCTCTCTTTCTTCTCTCTGATAAAATCTATAAATACAGGGGTAGGATTCATTGTAAAGGTTGTTATTCATTCTTCTTCCCTACCCCCCCCTCTCTCTTTCTTTCTCCATGGTCGAATGTGCAGTTTAAGCCTCCTCCCTTGGCTTTGTAATGGCAGTTTCTTACCTCTTTCCCATTAATGGTGTACTATGTGAACTCCTGGAGAAATAAAATCTATTTGGTGATGCGTTTTGTCCATCCTTTTCTCATTTTGTTGTCTCTTCTCTCCTCTCACCATTGCAGGGTATATTATGCATATCTTTGATGTCCATTGCAGGTTTTGGGAGCTATGTTTGAGGGGTTTGAAATGGTGTTTTTGTGTGAACTTTACTCCTTGGTCTATGATGAATCTATCCATCCTCTCCATTTCTCACCTCTCTCCATTTCAGGTAGTTGGGTTTGTGATCAGTATTTCCCTTTTCTCGATTTTATCACCTCTGTAGTGTAGGATTTTTTTATTTTCATGCTCTCTCTCTCCTTGGTCCCTTGGAATTGATATATTAGGAGTATATAGCCACATTTCATTCCTTAGAAGTAGTTTAGCACTAGGATTAGGAAGAGGAACCAGCCTTCTCTAGAGGATCATTCCCATTTACAAGTCCCACAGCTTGGGGAATAATCCAATGTTATGCAAATCACACCAAATGACCATGCCTTAGAAAAGTAGATCCATAACTCATTTTGGGGTGTTGTGATTTTGTATTAATAGTTTTGGCGTGCCCAATGGGACAGGTCTGAAGCACCTTACCACTTCACTTCATCAGGTTTGATGTGTTCTTGGTGAAGATTTCAGCCTTTGGAGGCACTTTCAGGCACATCTAGCAACTCCATCTGGTCAAAACCCATTCTTTGAGTTACAGACCTTTTCCATCCATTTCCACTCATTTCATCCATTTTCTTCTTCCATCTCTTTCATTTTCTCCCATTCCATGAAGTTGTGCAATCATGACTCCATTCCCTTCATGGAAATCACGCTTCCAATAATACACTCAACCTCCAATGTATTTCCCAACTCCTTCAGATCAGCATTATAATTAGATCCATGACCATTATGCTTACCCATATGAGCAAGTGTCAAAACCAGTTTGACCATGGAGCTTATCAAGAACAAGGGGACGCATATGATGGTGATAATTATGTAGAAGATGTTTTTTTTTCTAGAAAAAATCTAAAAAATGGAGGTTGGCATGGTTCAGTCAAGGGGCATAGCACAAATAAAGGAATTTCAGATTGGTTTCAGGGTGCCCTGTCCATGGGAAGGCCCTTTTCCAGGACATTACAACCCTCAAGAGAAGCTTGACTTCATGGTTGAAGTTTTGCCTCATCTTACAAAGTGGGTTGAGGAGATCAGGGCTTATGAGAAAAGTGCAAGACAACCTTGTCAATGGGTAAGTCAATCACTGGCTCCTTGTCTTTCATTTTCTTTCCCTCAATCTTTATCATTTTAGTAGAGGAAAGAGTCAAGCCCCTCACTTTCTGCCCCAAGTTTTGATTTCATTTCTCCATTCCCTACTCTTCCACTTCATATCAGTTCTTCTATCCTTTTCCCTTCCAAAAAATCATCTCCTCCAAACAAACAAGAAGTTCCACCTCCCTCCCTACCACAAACAATTGCAAAGTTGGTTGAATCCCAACCTACCACTCCTCTTGATTTCCCAAGCCCATGTTGGGAAGAGACTCAATAATCCATTCAAGGAGAATAAAAAGAAGAGTAGCCCAATAGAAAAGAAATGACAGACAATATGAAGAGTTGGGCTACCAAATTTGGGTTTACAAATATCCCCTTGCTAGTTAAGCCTACAAAGGATGCCAAGGTTGAAGACTTAATGGTGGTTAGGACTGATTTTATCACAGCAGAAGAAGAACAAGGAAAGGAAGAAGATCAATTATTAAGTTTCTCAGAGTGTAGTGTCCACAATGGCACTTTGTCTGAGAGAAATGCTAATCCAATTCAAGTTGCACAATTAGCCAAGGAAGAAGAAGAACAATCAGCTCAAAGTCCCATTGGGAAGGAGCAAATGGATGAAACCAAATCAGATTTTGTAACAGCAGAAGAAGAAGGCATCATTGATAATTTCTTTGCTTTTATTCAAAGGGCTTGTTTTGGTTGATGAATCCATCATGGAGGAAAATTCTAAAGAAGACATGGATGTCCCAAACAGTGCTCTAAAGTAGTAGTTTTAAGAGTTTTCTTTTACAAGCTTCATGCTAGAAGAAGAAGTTATCCAAGGGAAAGATGGTCTTCAAATAGCAGAGGAAGGAGAAGTTTCTCCAAATTCAAAAGAAGAGGAACACTTAACAGCCATAGAGGAGAAAATTCATTTGCAGTCAGCATGCACTTCATAACAGTCCTCTGGAACCAAGGTGGGAAGATCTTGATCTTCCATGTTCTTCAAAAGAGGAGGAATAGTAAAAGCAGAAGGATGTCATCATCTCTCTCATCGCCATTCATCTAAGAAGGTCCACAAGAAAACTCCATTATTGGAGTTGAAACTCAGAACAAAGGGCACATTCAAAGGATCAAGACCGTGTCCAATCAGGTACTTTGCTTCATTGGAGCCAAAGGAGAAACCAAAACAAGTCATAGCCTACTTCATGGCATGAGGATGATCATCAAAGTACCAAGGGTCACCATCAATACCTCCAAGAGTCTAATGCAAGTCATCTTGAGGAGGTATTTTCCATTAATGTTGATACCTTGATGATTTGGGTAGAGGACAGACTTATAAACAATTTTTCACTTCATATTGGCACCTATATTTAGTGTCAAATCGTTTCCATGGCTGCCCCTCTTGAGAAAGGGAAGCTATTTTTCCCTGCCAGTTGCAGGCTTTGTTTGAGCTCCTTTTTGGTCTTAGTTAGAGTAGTGTAGGTAGGTTTGTTTTCAGTAGAAGAAGTGCTTTTGCACACTCTGCATGTTCCATTTGGAGCATGTATGATTTTAAGTTTGTACATAGTTTTTGGTGCTATTACTCTTACATGGTGCATTCAGTTGGCTTTTGGTGAAGTCTAACTTCAAGTTTAAGTGGGTTTCCAAGAGGCTCAAAGGTCATAATTTCAAAGTTCATATTAGAATCAGTTTATAAGGCTGGAATCCATGCCCAATGGATGCAAAAAATGCCTCTTCATTTAGTAGGTAGATGTCCCCACAAGTCACCAAATTGTTATCACAAATTTCCCCCGGAAAATTTGGTCAAGACAACCCTGCACATAGATAAATTATGAAGGAAATGACTCAGACCCATGACCTCACATTCTAGGATGAAAAACAGGTTACAAATGGGCTCAGAAATGAAATAGCAGGGTCAAAAATGAAGGAGCAATTTCATAGAGAATCCAGAAGCAAGAAGGGGAAGAAACAATGAAGATTCGAAGCCCTCACACTCAAATCCATTCAGGAAAGAATCTAGAATCGACTAAGTATGGAAGAAGCCAGTAGAGGGAACCATGTGTCCTAATGGCACTCCTCCAAAGGTGAATCCAAAAAGGAGAAGCTCAAACAAGCCCCAGACTGATGCGTGTCCCAGAGGAAAGCGGGGAGTCAGAAAGAAAGGTGAAAATTCACCTTTCGTTCAAAGGGAAAAAGATAAATTGCGGACCTGTGAGTCTGATTTTTTGCATTAAAAAGGGTGCCACGTGTCCCAAACCAAAAGGGGGGCCCATTTTCAAACTATTTTCCCATCCATTTGTACAGACCCAATACAAACTTCGAAGGGGCATATCTTTTTACTCAGGGCTCAAAATATTGCAAATCTGACACCATTGGAAAGATCTTGGCCTCACCTACGTCATGGAGGTCTGAGACTTTAATTTTTAAGGAGGTTAGGTAAAGGAAAATGGAGGAAAACATGTTCATAGCCTTCAATGCAGGATCCATCTATCTCAACAACCAGATCCGATTTGATCTATTTCCGTCATTTCCTTTTCTTTCAAAGTGCCGAACCAAGGTTTGATGAAGTAAAGACAGATTTGGGGGCCAGATTTCATCAGAGGCATTAATAGCGGTGGTTGATCTGTAGCCTATTTTCTCCGCTTCTCCTCTCTCTTTCTTGTCTCTAATCAAATCTATAAATAGAGGGGTAGGAATCATTATAAATGTTTTTTTTCATTCTTCTTCCCTGCCCCCCCTCTCTCTTTTCTTCCCCATGGTCGAAAATGGAGTCTGAAGCCTCCTCCCTTGGATTTGCTATATAGTGGCAATTCTCTTACCTCTTGCCTAGTAATTATTGTACTGTGTGAAATTTTGGAGCAATAAAATCTATTTTGTGATGTGTTTTGTCCATCATTTGCTCATTTTGTTGTCTCTTCTCGCCTCTCACCATTGCAGGGTATATTGTGCATATCTGTGGTGTCCATTGTTGGTTTTGGGAGATGTGTTTAAGGATTTTGAAATGGTGTTATGTGTGAACTTTATCCTTGGTCTATGATGCATCTATCCATCCTCTCTATTTCTCACCTCTCTCCATTTCAGGTAGTTGGGTTTGTGATTAGTAGTTCCCTTTTCTTGGTGTTATCACCTCTATAGTGTAGGATTTCTTTATTTTCATGCTCTATTTCTCTCCTTGGTCCCTTGGAATTTTTATATTAGGAGTAGATAGTCACATTTCCTTCCTTAGAAGTAGTTTAGCACTAGGATTAGGAAGAGGAACCAGCCTTCTGTGGAGGATCATTCCCATTTTCAAGTACCATAGCTTGGGGAATGATCCAATGTTATGCAAATCACACCAATGACCCTGCCTTAGAAAAGTAGATCCATAAGTCATTTGGGTGTGCTGTGATTTCACATTAACAATAATATTTAAATTTATTTAATAATGTTACATAATATTTTGGTAACATTCACTTCCCTATTGTTAACATTATTAATTCCCATTATACACTCCCCTAATGTTGACATGGTAAAAAAAATTCACACGCTTATCTATAGTATGCTCACCCATGTGGCATGCCCAACTTGGCTCATGAACTTGATCAAAATAAAGGCTCTCTCCTTCCATGGTTTTAAACAAGTTTACCACAAACCTTGACGTGAACATGCCCCATCAATTGTCCACCTCATGTGGTTTTCTGGATCTCCCACAAACCTTTTCAATATCCACAAACTGACTTACATTGGTGCTTTTAATCTTCTGCAATGCTCTAACATGAAGAGAAAATGTAGGAAATATTTCTCACGTGGGAGCTCACTTATTACAATAGTTGAACAGGTATTATTCATCTATTCTTATTTGTAGAAACTAAACACACAACTGAAAAAATAAAATGCTACAACACCATTATGCGGCCCCATCACTTGTGGTTGGTGAGAGGTCTCGCTGATTGACCTCCTTCCTCCATTGCCTCTGTCCTCCATGTGTCATGTTGCTAACTCAATGAATTTGGCTTTGAGGCTCAATAATTACATACCTTATATGAACATCGGTTTCCACTGAAAATGCATTCATAAGGCAATTTTTTTTTTAATTTCTCAGAATTTTGATGTAGATACTTTTTTACAATAGCATTGACTAAAAATAAAAGTTGACTCTATACAATACGAATAATCTTTTTATGACAAGAAATTTGATGACACTTACAAGTAATGACAAAAAAAATTTAACAAAAAAAACAAAAAAGACTTAGAATAACATATCCAATTAAAAAATTGGATTGACAAAGCTAAAAATAATTATAATCAAAACAATAAATTTCATGGACTATGACTATTAATAGGACTTGTAATCTAATAATGAGTGGTACTTATTCATTCTATTTCAGAAACATTCTAACACAACTATGAGTATTCTAAAACATAAAGATTTTATGGTGACACGAGAAAAATATAGTATGAATTAACAGAGGTAAAGACTACATGACATACAATATTGTATCAAATCCTAAGAACTTGCACGCATTTTTGAAGTGATGTTGGAGGATCCTGAGACATCAAATATGACACAATGATGAATAACCACATGCACAAACATAAGGCTCATATACCAAGCATACACAAACATAGGAATTTCACACTATAGAGCATAAATTCCATGTGACCAGTATGGAAGATAAAATACCGTAGAGAGATTTTAAAGTATAATCGGCATAATATATAATGTGTCTACTCCGCTTTTAGTGTCTTTAACAGATCTTAGGCGGTCTGGTTGGATATTCCCACATACCAAAACATGTACAACCACCAGAACTTAACAAATGGATAGAGGTGCAAACATCTTTTGAAAACTGTTTCTTTTAATGCAAAAATGTGGCCGAGAAGCCCAAGGTTGAAGCAATGAACACACAGTTGATGGATCGATGGGATCCTGAGATTTCAAATATCAACGCAAAGATAAATTATATGCTGAAATGGCCAAATCATAGACCATGCAGAGAGAGAAAATAAATGGATCTATAGTCTTAGAGATAGATCACACAGAGAAAAAATAGTGGGCACAATTATTCCAAACTGCAACGTCAACAATGAAGCTCTTTATATTTTCATATGCATCCAAGGAAACATGAACAACTGTTGTTAATAGCTAAAATTATCTTGAATAGTTTAATATCTACAAATCTAAAATCCTCTCATATCAATAAATTTCCATACATAGGGGAAACCAATAACACATATATTCCTAAACAATTCTCAGAATTCCATGATAGGTACAAGAAATACCATGCTCTGATACCAAATAATAAATTTGGTAGAGATTATTAGAAATAATCTAACACAATAATATCATAAAAACACATAATATAAAATTCATCCAGGATAATTTATTCATTGTTAGAGAGTTACATATATAGATCAATTAACCCCTACAATGGTGGAGTCAAACATGATCTTCAATCCCTCATATTTCTCTCCATGAATCTCTTAGTCTTATCCCATAATATCTCTCAAACATCCCTAAGACCACTCACAATACAAAATAGCTATGCGAGTTATTCTCATGAATCACCAATAATTAAACTATTACAACTATATCATTAATATGAGTTCTATAAACTCATTATTAATAATATTACAATTTATTTAATAATGTTACACAATATTTTGGTAACAAAATTTTCCTTCCCTTGGTCTTTGTCTTCCACTCTAAAGGATTATCATGCTCCCACATTACAATGAATTTTAAAGCCATGATTGATGGAGGATTTTGAATATCATAATCCCCCATAGGTATATATTGAACCTATTTTTATTCTTGATTCATTGCATCAATAATCCATTTATAAAAAGGTTGAAATGAAGATCCTCAAACTGGTACATCTTGTTTACGCTTCTGTTGGTGAAATAATTTGTCGAGTGGAAAAATCATGAGATTTCACCAATTCTTGAGGACTATGTCCCTCTACTTGAATGGGGAAGCTCCATTTATTTAAAACAAGGAAACATATATACATTACTCTAATTACGGGGGTGGCCTTACGATCGGGGATCACACATTCATATTTCCCTATACCTGTGGCAAAGTGCTTGTGTGGAACATAAGGGAGGAATTGTGAGGGATAAAGTGTTATGTTGTGGATTCTATTTCATGTGTGGAAGAGTTGAAGACTATACATGAGGAAAAAGTGGTTTTACTATTCATAGTTTTACTATTATGGGTTTACTATTCATGGTTTTACTATTCATAGTTTTATTATTCATGGTTTTACTATTCATGGTTTTTGCCCATGGTTTTGGCCAAACTACTTTAGTAATTACCTATAAATATATCTTTGATGGAGGAGATATGGTATTGAAGAGGCATGTGAATTCATGTGTGAATTCAGGAGAGTTTTGTTGAGCATAGCTCCAAAACATATCTGATTATTGTATTGAGAGAGAGGTGGCTAGTAATAAATCTGAGCAAGTTCTTGGTGGACGTAGCCCACATTGGGTGAACCATGTTAAATTTTGTATTTTCTTTTATTGTGCATTATTTATTTATGTTTTTATATTTTTGCAAGTATAATTTTTGTTAAATAGTTTCCTACTACTATGATTTGAGGAATTGTTTTTGCATTTTTATTCTCTAATTCCTAACAACTAGTATCGGAGCTTTGGTGGTGTTTTTTGCTGAAGTAAATCACAGGGAAATTTAAGCTTGAGTGGGAGCTATGGAAAATGATGGAAGATCAAGGGTTGATAAATTCAACGGGCAGAATTTCAGTCTTTGGAAGATGCAGATGGAAGATTACCTTTATTAGAAGGATCTTTATATTCTGTTGTCTGAGAAGGTGAACAAACCCTCGAGCATGATGGATGTGGAATGGGATTTTTTGGATAAGAAGGCACTTGGTACAATCTGGTTGTGTCTTCCATCTTTGGTATTATTCAATGTTTCAAAGGAAAAAACTACGAAAGAACTGATGGATGCATTAGGGAAGTTGTATGAAAAACCCTCTGCCTCTAATAAGATATTTTTAATGAAAAATTTGTTTAATATGAAGATTTCTGAGAATGGTTTGGTAGAAAATCATTTAAATGTTTTAATATGGTTGTAAAGATCCTCGCTTTGGTTATACTAGAATTTGATGAAGCAGTTAGGGCTTTATTAATTTTGTGATCTTTACCTGAGAGTTGAAATAGCCTGGTAATGGCAGTAAGCAACTCAGTTCTAGCTAACTTAAAGTTGAAGTTTGAGGATGTTGTATGGGTGAATCTAAGAAAGGAAATGTGAAGAAAAATATCTAGGGAATCTTCTACTTCAGGAAATTCTTTGACAGTGGAAACTAGAGGGAGACAGAAAGATAGAGGAAGTCGCGGAAAATTGAAGGATCGACCAAGGTCAAAATCCAAAAGAAAAATAGTATGTTGGCACTGTGTAAAGTCAGAGCATGCAAAGAAGGATTGTTGGGAGCTTTGGTATAAGAAGAAACAACATGAAGAAAACAAGGAGGCAAATGTGGCAACGGGTAATGTATGACAGGATGCTTTGATTCTTTCTTTGCACAATATTGTTGAATCTTGGGTTTTACATTCGGGGGCTTCTTTCCATGCTACTCCACATAGGCATTATTTTGTTGATTATGTTCAAGGGGATTTTGGGTATGTTTTATTGGTGATTATGAGCCTTGCAGTATAGTTGGAAAAGTTTCTGTTCGGGTTAATATGCAGAATGGGAATACATGGCTATTAAAGGATGTCAGACATGTACTACTTTAAAATGAAATTTGATATCGGTGGGCTAGTTGGGAAGTGATGGTTGTACTGTGATATTTACAGTAGACTCTTGGAAGGTTACCAAGGGTACTCTTGTGGTGGAAAAAGGTAAGAAGATTGGAACCTTGTATTTATCCACTTATAGCACTAATGTTTGTAATCTCGTGGCTTCAGAAGTAGATACAACATTGTGGAACTATAGGTTCAATCATATGATTCATAAGGGCATGGACATCATAAAGAAGGATTTTCCCAGATATATAGAAACAAGGTTGGAGTTCTGTGAGGACTGCATATATGGGAAATAGAAGTGAGTAAGGTTTCTCAAAGCTGGACCTACAAAGAAAGAGAGTAAGTTAGAGTTGGTGCATTATGATGTGTGGGGGCTAGATCAAGTATCATCTCTTGGGGGTTCAAGTTATTATGTTACTTTTATTGATGATGAAACAAGGAAAGTTTGTGTTTATTGTATTAGAAAAAAATATGATGTATTTGACACATTTGTTAAATAGAGAGCCTTGGTAGAGAATAAAATAGGTCTTAATCTAAAATGTCTCAGGTTAGATGATGGAGGGGAGTATTACAACAATGAATTCAATGATTATTTTTCTAAGAATGGAATTTACAGGAAAAATATAGTTCCAGGAACTCTGCAGTAGAATGGGGTGTTAGAAAGGATGAACAGAACAATAATGGAATGTGCTAGGAGCATGAGGTTATATGTAGGAATGCCTCTTTCTTTTTGGGTAGAAGCGGTGAGCACAACTATGTACTTGATAAACAGAGGACCCTCAAGTGCCTTGGATGGAGGCATACCTAAGGAGGCTTGGTATGGTAAAAAAATTGATTATTCATTTCTTAAAGTCTTTGGCTATGAGGTGTTTATCCATATAGACAAGGATGATAGGACTAAGCTAGAGGCTAAATCAGAAAAATGTACTTTCATTGGTTATGGTGGTGATGACTTTGGATATAAATGTTAGAGTATTAAGGACAAGAAAATAATTTGATCTAGGGATGTGGTCTTCAATGAGAAATTCATGTATAAGCAATAGTTGCAAGAAAAAAAGGAAGAATCCAATAAAGAATATGCAGTGGTAGAGGATCTTCTAGATGGGAAAGTGACACATGAATCAGTTCAGGAACCTCCTCAATAGGAACCTCAAACTCCTATATTGAGGAGGTCTTCTAGGGTAAGAAGAGAACCTGAACTTTTTTCTCCTTCCCTTTATTATTTATTACTCACTGATAGTGGAGAGCCAGAGAGCTTTGATGAAGTAATGCAGGTAGATTCCAGGAAGAAGTGGGAGCAAACGGCTAAGTGCAGTAAGTTGGGGGACAAAAAAGGGGTCATACGTGGACGTCATATTGCAAATAACAACATAATATCAACTTGTAGGGATTATTAGCAATACATACACTCAAAATTAGAAAAACTTATATTAATATGAATCGTACCATCTTGAATCTAGTTTCTAAAATACTAAATTTTTTTTAAAATGGACAAGATTAGCTATATTAAAAACTCAAAATTCAATGACTTGGTATTTTTTTTTTAAATGCCTATAAGATTATAGTCTGTTTGCCCACAATTTGGATGACCAAAAATTGATATATATTTTTCTCCTTTGGTGAGAAGTTAGATGCCACTATCTATCTTGGAATGAATTTTATTTTGTACTTTTTTCAGCAATATTTTATTTTTTATGATTTTTTCCGTGAAAGTGGTATGAAAACGTAAAGAAAACAGAGCACTTTCCGTTTGCCCACCATAACTTCATCAAAAAATATTGAAATCAAATAAATTTTTTTTTGAACATGTATATAATTTTGCCATAGTTGGGATGGTATAAGTTTTATCACATTATGATAAGTGAAACAAAATTTGTAGTCTTAAACGTAGACATAAATATTCATGGGAAAAAGTGTCTTAAAGACCTACTATTAGTAAAAAATTATAAAATGATATTTATCCTATTCTATTCACTTTAAAATCAGTATTTCTACAAAGATAACAGTCTCTCCTATGCAATGGTACCATTTTTATGACATATGTTTTACTTTTCGGCATGGTTCAAGTCCGCGGAAGAATAAATTTTATGTTTTTCTATTTTTATGTAAAATTCAGGATTTGATGTCCACTTAATTGTCCCCCAACTTGGTGCACTTACCCAAACCATAGATGAGGAGCATCAAACTCTCATTGACAACTAGACATGGGATTTGGTGAAGCTTCCCAAAGCCAAAAGAGCATTACAGGACAAGTGGGTGTTTAGAGTCAAAGAGGAAGGAGTCAAGAAAAGATACAAGGACTAGTTGGTGGTCAAGGGGTTTGCATATAAAAAAGGTATATATTTTGATGATATTTTTTCTCCTGTAGTAAAAAAATGACTTTTTTTAGAACTACTCTTAGAATAGTCGCAGCAAAAGACTTGCACTTAGAGCAGCTTGATGTGAAGACTACATTTCTCCATGGTGATTTGGAGGAGGATCTAAACATGTAAAATCCAGAGGGCTATGAGGCCAAAGGTAAAGAGGATATGGTGTATAAACTGAAGAAGATCTTGTATGGCTTGAAACAAGCTCCACGACAATGGAATAATAAATTTGATAGCTTCATGATAGAGCAAGGTTATATTAGATGTCATTCTGACCATTGCATGTATACAAAGAAATTTGAGGATGACAGTTATATTATCTTGTGTCTATATGTAGATGACATGTTGATTGCAGGGAAGAACATGCAGGAAATAAAAGTGTTCAAGAAGCAGTTAAATGAATCCTTTGCTATGGAGGATTTAGGGGCATAAAAAAAATCCTTAGTATGAGGATATCTCAGGATAGGAAGGAATGGAAGCTGACTTTATCTCAGGAAGAGTACATTAAGAAGGTATTAGAGAGGTTTAATATGCAGGATGCTAAACTGGTTGGGACTCCTTTAGTACGCCATTTCAAGTTATCAAAGGAGCAGTGTCCTAAGACAGAGCAAGAGAGAAACTAAATTTCCAAGGTACCTTAGTCATTAGCAGTTGGTAGTTTGATGTATGTCATGGTGTGCACCAGGCCTGATATTTCCCATACAGTGGGAGTGGTGAGTAGATTTATGAGTGATCCAGGTAGAGATCACTAGCAAGCAGTAAAGTGGGTCCTTTGGTATTTGAGAGGGACCATGGGGACAATTTTGTGCTACATTGGATTAGATATCACTTTGTGTGGTTATGTAGATTCAGATATGGCTGGAGATGTAGATAGTAGGAGGAGCACGATATGTTATGTTTACACTGTAGGTGGGACAATAGTAAGTTAGATTTCACGACTAAATAAGCTAGTGGCTTTGTCAACCACGGATGTTGAGTATGTTGCTGCCACAGAGGAAAGCAAAGAAATAATTTGGTTACAAAAAATTTCTTGAGGAGTTGGGGGCATAAGTAGGAGGAAGGAAAGCTACATAGTGATATTCAAAGTGTTATACACCTAGCTAAGAACTCTACTTTCCACTCTATGATGAAGCATATATAGTTAAGGTGCCATTTCATCAGGACAATGTTGATCGAAGAATACTTTTGATAGAAGGCCAAGATCAAAGGCGCAGAAGGACAGGAAGGACCCACACGCAGAAGGCAAGTTTATATTTCAGGACTTAGCTGATTTTGAGCATAGAGACCTATTTTTAGAAGATGGTGTGCAGGACACATCAACGATGCAAAGATGTGCGTGCCATGCATTGTCTATATTTGGAGAAGTGGTTCAAAGCATCTATGCATGAAGACCAGCTAAGAATAGAATTGACACTTCAGTTATCTGTAAGAGGACTATAGATAGCGCACTTGCATGTGTGGCTATAATTGTAAATGGCGTGTGGTTATCAATAGCATGTGACCTATTTCTGGAATAGATAAGCGGTGAAGGGAAAGTCCCCACCCTATATATATGATGTTAGGTGTATAGTAGAGAGAGATGTGTATCAGGAGTGGTGTATGTATGATTCTGGATGTATGAATGTGTGTATCAGATCCATACGTGCCTTGATATAGATTGATAGTACTTGTAAGGAGCTTCTATATTTATTAATAGATGGAAGATATTGGCTGAATCTAAGTGTCATTCTACGTAATTGAGTAGTGCATGTTATTAATTCAATGATGATTATTGTTTAAGCTTGTTCTTTCATAGATATTTGGGTAGCATGCATGATAGAATGATGGACTAGTTATGAATGTATATGTTTCTTCTTCATCATGTTAACATCCTGTTACAGCAACCCTAAAGAGGGACCTGGTACCTTTGCTCACTTCAGGTGAGCACTCAGTCTAGGTTGAGTGATGTGCCAACGTGACTAGGGTGTTATCTTGTAAATTCTAGGCTGCATCATTGGTTCCGTTGTCCGGGACCTCTTTTTTAGTTGTTTTCAGGATGTTTCACGATGAAGATGTACCGGTTAACTCTAGCAAGTATTAAGGAATGGATACATGAAAAGGAGGAAGAATATGCATGACTGGTTCAGCAGTGGATCTGAGTTTAACACATGCACTTGGGTAGAACAGAACCTGTATGACAACTTATATGAGAGATTTTTCACTATCTTTCCAGTAGAGCTATACGAGTGGCTTACTACTTATGCATCTCAGTGGAACTGGAGGTATCACACACTTGTCTAAACACAAGAAGAATTTCAGGCCCTTTATGATGTTGATCTGATCTGGACTCGTGGTGGATACATGGTTTTGTGGTGTTCTAAATAGTTATATTCTGAAATATTCAATTTCGACGTACTCATGCCTAGAGGTAGCTGAATTCTAGTTTTTACGGTATCCAAGAGGAACATATTTGCATGGTATTCCACTGGCGATCAAGATCTTAATGGTAACCTTGAACCTAGAGAGTAAACCAATGGCTAGCTAAACTTCACCATGTGTGAAGGCAGGAACAGGTTTGGTATTAAGATGGCAGACCTAGTGGCAGAAAAGTAGAGAGAGGAAAGGTGGCTTAAGTATAATGAGGCACGTGAGAGGGAAATAGAGAAGCAACATTCTATTGCAGAAAGTATGGCATTGAGGAGAGAGCTAGCTCATGAAGGATTTATGGCTCACATAGAAGACGTGGAGCCAGAGCATCAGGAACTCCCCCATCTTGGAAATCATGATAGAGATCCCTTCTCAGCCTCACACAAATGTGTACCAGTAGAGACTACTCGGGCCAGGCATGCATCTTAATCCACCTGGTGACCTAGCCTTTGTGCTTGGTTTTTTAGTATCTAGTACGACAAGTAACCAACAAACTAACTTGGGAAGTAGGAAAGCGGGAGTAAGTCAGGGATCAAGTACATCAATGGTAGGATAGACAGCTTCAATGTCATTTGGAGGAGCATTCTTAGGCACATCATCCACACAGAATGTGAGCACACAGAATGTTGGATTCACCTCTGGAAGTGGAACTACTTCACAGACTGTAGGGGTTCTATATAGTACTACTTTCAGAACACAAGGGAGTACATCTACAAGCCCTATTCCAACTACATGTGGTGGATCAAGAGGTATAATTGTGGTTCTATGGTTCTATTTCGGGTGGATCTGGTGGTTCTGGAGGTAGAGGGAACCCAGGAGGTTCTAGATCAGGTGGTCAAGGTCTACAACAACCACAGAATATCTATATGGAGATGTCTCTTTGTCTCCCGGAGTATAGAGGTATAGAGGATGCTGCTGAACATGTGCATATGTGTGAAATCTTGTGGCACGCTAAAGGGATTACAACTACTGAGTGAAAGGCAAGTCAATTCGCTACTACATTATAGGGGCATGCACACAGCTGGTATAGGAAGTTTGACCCTGATCAAACTTGTGTGGATTATGCAGCACTGAGGGATGTTTTCTTGAAAGAGTTCCATATCCCTGAGTTTGAGTAGAAGAGTATAAGTGCACTCAAAGATATCAAGCAAGGCACTACTGAGAGTGTACGTGAGTATGATGCTTGTTTTAAGACACTTCTATCTAAGTTGTCTTATGATATCCATGCTAGCCAACATGCACAATGGTTCATTGGAGGATTGATTACACCTTTTAGGAGGGTGCTGTCACATAAGACATACACGGATCTACGTGAAGCACTGGAAGAAGCTTTACATGCTGAGGTAGTTGGGAGCATTGACACTGGCGTTTAGTCCATTTCTAGAGGCTCAGATCACAGCTATGGCTAAGCAATTAGAGAAGCTATCAGCAAATTCAGCCCATGAAACACACTTAGGAATTTGGTGTACATAGATTGTGAAGTGGAAGGTCACACCAAGGATAGTTTCCCTCATAGATCTATATGCTCATTACTGCTGGACTGTGAAATTTTCCATTTGAATCATGATGTGCTTCACTGTCCTTTGTTACAGTGTGCTGATAAGGAAGAATGTATCTTTCTTTTGCAAGATTTACAGGTCCACGACCCATGATACTGAGGATTTTCAGTTGATTATTCAGATCCAGGATGCCATAGACATTGGAGTACAACAAACAAGTATAATAGATAATTCTAAGGATAAGAATGAGCACTAGGATTGGGATCATAATCAAATGCGCTATGACAGGAATGAGGGGCATTTTGAAGGAGGTCGTGGAAGAGGACATGGATATCATGGTGGATATGGAGGACAAGGCAAGGTGGAGGAAGAGGAGATTTTCCTCGTGGGACATGTTATACGTGTGGATCTCCTAACCACTACAGGTGTGAATGTCCTTAGAATAATGCATGTTCTTTCTATGGGAAGAACCATAGCTATGAAGAGTGCCCAGACTTATATGAGCATCTGAGAAAGCAACATAAGCAAGAAAACAAAGGTGTCTGGAATGGTTAGAATCCAGCACGTGGTAGAAGACCAATGGATGCCCAAGATAATAGAAGGACCTGAGGCATTGATAGTAAATATTACTACATGCACGTTGAAGTTGCACGTGCGTGAGAGGCATTGCACCAGAAGCCTACGATTACCAAGGAGGAGGTTTTGCATGCGAGGTACCCAGATCCTACTCATCAGAAGGAGGTTTACCAGGATACCATGGAAGTGCTAAGGAATCTTTAGGGTGAGATACAATACCTAAAGGAGAAGAAGAAAGCATTGGAGATAGTTTAAACTGATATCGATGATCTGTGAGAGGTGTGTAAGATGTTGCACCAGGAGAACATTATTTCACTATTAGGAAGTTGGTTAAAAGGGAACACTCCGCGCAAGTCTTGAGACCAGATAGTAGATTATGCATGCAAATATTCCCCCTGATAGCATTGACTATGACAAAGAGATTACTCTAAATGTTGTTGTGGATGGGTGGTTGTTGAGCAACATATTGATTGATACAGGCGCAGAAGTAAATGTGCTGACATTAGATGCATGGGTATAAATGGGGAGACCTCCATTGCAGCCATCATCTAATGTGTTATTCATGGAAAACTAGACTAAGGCCACTCCCATAGGAGTATTGAAGGATGCATCTATAACTATACAAGGGGCCAAGTTCACTAGGGATTTTGAGGTATTAGCACTTGCAGAAGCAAGACAATTTTCCAGCCTTGCTCGGACACCCTTGGTGTTATGCAAATAATGCTGACTTGAGATTCAATAAGGGATATATCAGCTTTGAAAACAAGGAGGAAAGGGTTGTGATACCCTTAACAGATGGGAAGTCTATGCCATATGTTGAGCCTCTAAGTGAGGAGGACTTAAACAGAGTCTATGTACGTGTTATTTAGGACCCGGAGGTCAATGAGCCATCGAAGGAAGGCATCCTACAGTGGGAGGATTCTCATTCTATTAGTGATACTACGAGTATTACTTGTGAAAATTGGGCTCATGGTACATATGAATTGGTAGGGCGCGAGGTGAAAAGTGTGGTTGCGCGCAAGAATAGATTTCATTCAATTCGACGGATAGGTAGCACAGTACCTTGGTATACAGGGACAGAAGATCTTTCTACCTTTCTGAAGGCCATGGAAATGCAGTGGGTAGATCTAGTTATAAGGAGAGATATGTTAGTATATACATTGTGCGGACAGTAGTGCACTGGTGGGTGGTACACAGAGATAATCTTATAAACTGGGAAGAGATTGGAATAGCTTTTTCTACCAAGTTTATAAGAAATAATGCACCTACACAAATCTGCACTTATCATGGTGATCAACCTGTTTAGCATCACATTCAGCAGTGTGAGAGACTCTAGATAGCAGGATAGGAAGCATTACCACCTTCACTTTGGGTGCATAGATTGTATTCCACGCTCCAAGGATGCGCATGTACGTGCTTGGTATGTATATGTAGAACTACATAGAGAAATTGGGAACTGGCAAGAGTTGGCTGCAGGTATGATCCAGACATTTGACTACTTCTCGACTCAACCTCCTGTAACAGAGGCATTAAAATTTTTCAAGCACTTAACTATGGGAGATAGTGCAAAAGCAGAAGAGCATATTTAGGAATTATTTGGTGAGATAGAGTTCGAATCATGTTTTGAAAAGGATGAGGAAATAGACTCCAAACTACTTGAGCATACTTGCCTTGAGAAAGAGAAAGGAAAGATGGTCTACATTGTGGATGACAAGGAAGTTGAGAACCTAGATATTGAACATTCACACTGGGGTGCGTGAGGTCTTGGATAGTGCAGACAAAGATGCGTGTGCCTACCATGAACCCATGAAGACAACAAAGGTGAATATAGGTTTGGAGGCTGAGCCTAAGGAGGCCATAATTGGAGATTACTGGTCAGACTCAGAGGTAGCAAATATCATCGAGTTACTCAGGGATTATCAGGACTTATTCCCTTAAGGATATCATGAACTTAAAGGCATGCATGAATCACTTGGGGAAATGAAGATCAAACTTAAGGATGGTGCATGGCCAATTAGAAAGAAGCCTTACAGAATGAATCCTAATTTGCACGAAAAGGTAAAAGAAGAAATTGATAAAATGTTGAGATCTGGAATTATCAAGCCCCTTGATGAGTCAGAATGGGTTAGCCCAATGGTGATCAGTATCAAGAAGGATGGATGGATTAGGATATGTGTGGAATACAGGGAGATGAATGTTGCATGTGTCACAGATCCTTTCCCTATGCCATTTACTGAGGAAATACTAGAAGGTATTGCAGGGCACGAAATATATTCTTTCACAGATGTATTTTTTGGGTATCATTAGGTTAGGATCACTCAGGAGGATCAAGAAAAGACAACATTTACTACTGAATGGGGAAGCTTTTGCCTATACTGTGATGCCCTTTGGATTGAAAAATGTTCCTATCTATATTCTCACGCATAGTTGTTCAGGCGTTCAAAGATTTTATTCACAACTTCTTACAGGTCTACCTAGATGATTGGACAGTATATGGGCTTGTGAAAGATCATTGTGACAATCTGTGTTTAATGTTTAAATGATGTAGACAATTGAGTATCTCTTTGAACATCAAGAAATGCATATTTTCTATGCCATTTGGGATACTATTAGGACATATAATCTGCAAGGAAGGTTTGCTAGTTGATCCAGCCAAGGTTGCAGTCATTTTAGGCCTAGAAGCACCTACCAGTCAAAGTGAGGTACGTGGATTTTTAGGTCATACAGGATATTATAGAAAATTCATAAAAGGGTATGCCAAAATTGATGTACCCTTGGAAGAATTGCTGAAGGGGAAAGGTACATTTTATTGGGGAGAACCACAGCAGTGCGCGTTTGAGGTATTAAAAGAGAAACTTACTACCACACCCATTCTGCGCTTTCCCTCATGGGATAGACCATTTCATGTGCATGTGGATGCTTCTGGTATGGCCATTGGCACTGTGTTAGCTCAACCTAGCAAAGGTATTATAGATCATCCAATTTGTTTTGCTAGTAGGAAGTTGACTCCTACTGAAAGGAATTATACAACTACAGAGTGCGAAGCTTTTTCAATGATCTACGCATTGTACAAGTTTTGACAGTACTTGTTAGCAACACCATTTGTGTTTTATACAGATCACATGGCATTGAAGTACTTGGTAAACAAGCTCATCTTACAGGGGCGTATATATGCATATGGGTGCTCCTATTTCAAGAGTTTGACTTCACAGTTGTGGTGAAGCCAAGGAAAAGCAATTCTAGACCAGACCATTTATCTAGAATCAATTCAGGAGAGGATGCACAGAAAATTGAAGAAACAATGTTGGATGCATAGTTATACAGGTTACAACATGCCCCATGGAATTAGAAGACATTGTTGTCTTTCTACGAATAGGTATGGCACCAGAAGGAATGAAATCATTAGAAAAGAAGCAACTTGCTATACGTGCAACACCATTTATGTTAATCAATGGTGACCTTTACAAGCTAGGTAGAGATGAAGTATTACACCGCTATGTGTGTTAGAGCATGAGTGCAAGGATATCATGGAAGAGGCTCATGGTGGTATTGCAGGAGGCCATTATGCAGGTGATGCAACTTCCTGGAAGATCCTAATTGATGGATTATGGTGGGAGACACTGTATAAAGACTGTAAAGATTATTGTAAGGTGTGTGATCATTGTCAGCACCTAGGAAAACCAGGGCAAAGAGATGAGATGCCTTTGAGACCGATTACTAGTGCCAAACCATTTGAGAAATGGGCCATTGAATTTGTAGGGCCTATTTCACCAGCCGCACACAGGACTGGATCGCTATATCATTACTTGCACAGATTATCTTACACGGTGGGTAGAAGCAACACCTACGAAAGACTGTACGACAGCTACAACAAGCTAGATTTCTATGGGAGAATGTTCTTACATGATATGGATGTCCTTTAAGCTTGACAAGTGATAGAGGTACACACTTTTTGAATGAGACAATCAGGATCCTATTAGATGAGTTTATGGTTACACACCATAAAACTACACCTTACCATCCTCAGGAAAATGGAACTGCTGAGGCCTTCAACAAAATTTTGGGCCATACTTTGACAAAAATATGTGATGTTGGAAGAAAAGATTGGGATGACAAAGTGTTAGTTGTTCTTTGGGCATATAGAACAACTTACAAGAGATTGAACAAAGCCACACCATTTCAGTTGGTGTTTGGCATGGAAGTTGTTCTTCCTATAGAATTTATGTTACCTTCTTTGCACATTGCACACTTGGAGGTCTAGCTGATGAACAAGCTTTAGAAGAACATATTAAAAAGATGATTCAACTAGATGAGCACCGAGCCATAGCACGGTGGAGTCAGAAGCAAGAAAAGGCCAGGTAGAAAGCATGGCATGACAAAAACATAAGGGATAAGAAGTTTGAGATTGGATAAATGGTACTTCTTTATGACTCAAAGTTCTTGCGCCATCTAGGAAAGCTCAAAGTGCATTGGTTGGGGCTGTATGTTATCACTTCTATACTTGAATCAGGTGCTTGCCAGTTAGAAGCACTTGATGGAACACGGCTACCTGATTACTTTAACGGGAGTAGGTTGAAGCCCTACTATAAATAAGTCTTCTTGGTGTTTGTAATAAGGCAGTATTGTCATTTAGTTTAGGTTTTCAATTATGTATTTCCTTAATGTATTTCTTTCATTGTCACTATGCTTTGTCAATTTAGTTGTTGTTTGTGTAATAAGTGTGCTTATGCACATGAAGCTAATTACTGTATGAAGAATGTTTTTGTGCAAAGGACTGCACATACTTTTAGTGTGGGGTGGTTGTAGTGATCCAAAATAAAGATAGAAAAAGATTGTGGGAATTGAAAGATGAAAGGAATAAGCTGCTATGGGTGTGCTTTAAGTCAAAAGAAGATTGTTTCTCAAAGATGACCAAGGATGGAGATGAATGAAATAACAAGTATAACGTGAGGTAAGCGGAGGCCATGTTAGCTACCAAGAGAAGGTGCAGTGATGAGGTACTCGGGTGCAGGAGTGCGCACTGAAGAGAAGTCTATAACTAGAGGGTAGGAAGGTGTGCTAGAAGGTTATAGATGGGCATGAAGATGTACCACATGGAACGAATGGATTTGGTCAATAAATGAAGGGACATTTGGTAGGTGAGGAGTAATAAATGCATCAAAATTTGAAAAAATTATATAAGGAAGGGATGCAGATTCATTTTTACCATTGCAATTAAGAGTATTCACGAGAAGAGCCAAGTGCGAAGAGCCGAGTGATCGAGTTAAGGTGTGAAGGGTGTGAAACCAAGAGTGACAACTAGATCTGTGCTATAAGAAGCTTGTGTCCCCAATGGTGAAGGGTTTGAGTGAAGCAGGGAGATAGATAAGAGTTAGGTTATGAAGTTTCCACCTAGGGCATAATTGAATCGAGCTAGGGTTTGATTCACAGAGTTGCGGAGTTGAAGAAGAGACATTTGCAAGGTAGAAATGGCACCAAAGAAGGCATCTGAAGCAGCAGCAAAAGGAAAGAAGAAGGTGGTCATCGAGGAAGAAGAGATGGCACCTGAAATCCATTTTTCAAAGATGCAATACCCAGAAGGAGTCATTGTCAGCCAAGAATGGGATTCACCCATTAGAAAGAGTAAAGTGAGTGAATATAATCACAGGACGTCGGAGAACAAGAAGGAGCTCGATTCCTTGCTCATGGCTAGAACAAACAAATGCACGGCAGATGACATGCCAGTATATGATGATGCGGGTGAAAATTTTTTTGAAGAGAATTGGGGTATATCACTTGTATGAGCTACCATATTTCGAGAAGTATGATCCCTTGTACCAGTGGCTCATGAGAAAGGTACACAAAGACTTCTTCTACTTTGTAGGACGCAGAGTTAGAATTTCATCTACGCTTGTCTCATTAGTGACAGGTCTGAAGGCCATAGGGGAAGACATAAAAGGTGACCTTGCAGATAAAACCATGATTTTAAAGACCAAACAGGAGTTGGGATACCTGAAGGGTCCGTGTGGAATGGACATAGATAAATTGAAGAACTATCCAATTGTACAAGCTGCAGCACACCTTGTTACCAAGTTAAATGATCAGGAGAGGTGGTCGCACAGGTAAACACTATGTGGTTGCATGTGGCGTGAAAATGTTTATAAGGGACGATCTACAACATTGCAGGCTATATTATAGAACAAATAGTCAAAGAAGTGTGCACATGAGGGAAGATCAGCTTTGGGGTTGTTCTACTATCACTGGTCTTCATGGAGATTGGAGTACCAGATGGACCCAAGGAGAAAATATGGGAATACCCCATGGAGAACAAGTCCCTAGCTGAAAGATTCAGCAAATACCTATGCAAGGGGACCATGACAGATGAAGTAAAGCAAAGGGTGGAGAAGTGGTATGACAGGCTCTGTGCAGCATTTGGGGAAGAATGGCACATTCCAAAGGACCTACCAGTAGTGGTAGGAAAAAAAGTTCAGTTTGTTGTATACCAACATTTCTACATTGCATTTTCCAATGAAGGATGGAGTCTGGAGCCCTTGGTGCAAGTTACCTTACGCATTCACTTTGAGGTATTTTCAAGAATCTATTCATAGATTTACCAACACACGTAGACTGATCTTCAATGCAGATAAGGTAGACTGTGATTACCATACATTAAGGAAGAAGTATGTATATCCTGGTAGAAGTGCCTATAAAGAGAAATTATTTCAGAGGTGTTGAATATCAAACCAATAAGTTTGGCGGTAGCAGATGTGGGGGCAGCATTGGTATATCTCCAGTTGAAGCCAAAAATGGAGAATAAAAAATATGTGGAAGGTGAGTTCACACTTCGAGCACCACCAAAATGAAAGCATACAATGGAGAATATCCCAACACCTAAGCCCACAGAGCAAATTGAAGTGTCGGATGAGGAGGAGGAGCGTGAAGATAGTGGTGGTTTGGAGCATAGGGGTAGGAGACATCCTACAAGTCAGAGTGAAGCTGAGTGCATTGTTACACCACCTCAGCCACAAGAGGGGGATGAAGAGGACTTGAATGCGGTCCAAGGGGAGCACATGTTTAAAAGAGTATTCAGGAGAACAAGGACCCAAGGTGCTACCCCAACCACTGTGTGCAAATCACCCCGACTCTCCCCACAAAAGGAAGTGACCACATAGAAAAGGAGGAAGTTGAAGTTGAATGAGGAGGTGGAAGAGTCAGAGGAGAGCGCATGCCTACATCTCCTACACTTCCAGAGCACACAGAAGAAAAGGATGAGGCATCAAAGGAGAAGGAAGAAGAAGAGAAAGGACCAAAGGAAAAAGTTGTAGAAGATATTCAGGACATAGAGATGCAAGTCCCAAATTTGGAGGCTAGGGTTCCTAAGTAGCAAAGGTCTAGGAGGACAAGTGGGGAGCACATTCCACCAACCATGGGGTATGCAGAGGATGTAGGAAAGATTATCCGCACCTTGCTTCCAGAGCACAATAGTGCAGAAGGATCTATTTGGCTAGGGATTTGATGGACGAGGATATGATGACCATGCGAACTAGAAAGTAACTATTATGGTCAATGCACACCCACATGGATGAGCCTGACTTTGATGTGTGTGAAGATTCATGCCTTTCGAGGTGACTGAAGAAGGCACCTCAGGCTAGACACATGACAGTAAAGCCTACTATCATGTCAGACAAGCAAGGTCAGTAATGCACTGGTGAAAGTTTCTGCAGAGGTGGCTAGAAGAAACATGGACAAATCTACCACAATCAAAGCAGTTGCGCGAAGAGTTGAAGACAAAGGACGCTGAGATAACATGTGTAACACAGGAAAGGGACTTCATGCAGAAGAATAATGAAGTTTTTATAAGCATCACAAAGGAGATTGGGGACAATGTAATCAAAGCAAGGCCACACTTGGAACCCAAGGTACCAAAGACATTTCCTTCAGCAATACACTATGTGGGAAAGTTGGTGGAATTGGTGCTCAAAGATGAAACTATTATGTATGCAAGTGCCAGAAAGATCAGAATAGGATGCCGAATGGGAGAAAGCATCTGTGATGAGAAAAATTACATCTTATGAAGGGTTGTTGCAGGCATTACAAGAAGTCTTGAAGAAAGTGGATCAAGCTTTAAATATATACACAGCTCCAGAGGTGCTCATCAACATTAAGACCTTGGAAGAGAACAATGAGGTCCAGAAAAGCCATGAAAGATGAGACATTGGGCCACGAGTAGAAAGGTTTTCAATGGTTAAACAGAAGCGTGAGGCCCTGACAGCAGCACAAGAGCCACACAAGACTCGGCTGGAAGAGCTTGGAAAACTTATTGCGCAGAATATGGACCTTTTGGAAGGAAGAATGACATCCATGTCCAGTGTTGTGTTGGTTTTACAAAATGATAAAGGAGAAATTATGTGGGATGAGTTGGAATCCATTGTTGTGGACATCCTAGAGAAAGTGAATAGGCACTCACTGAATGGTAAGTTTTGGAGGCTACAATAAAAGAGGAGTATCCAGAGCTGATACTACAAACTGATACAGAGGAGGTTGCTTAAATAACCTCATATAAATTCTTTATTTATCCACATTCTTCATTCTTATTCTTTCATTGTTATTCTTTCCTTAAAATTTTTGGAGATACCCATTGTTGGGATGATAATGAGATTAGTGTGGGGTAATGTTGATCAAAAAATACTTGTCGAAGATCACACAAGGAATCCGTGTGGGATAGAAGGCCAAGATCAAAGGCATGGAAAGGACAGCAAGGACCCACGCGCAGAAGGCAAGTTCAGATTTTAGGACTTAGCCAATTTTGAGCATAGAGACCTATTTTTAGAAGATGGCATGCGGGACACATCAACGATGCAGAGATGTGTGCGCCATGCATTGTCTATATTTTGAGAAGTGGTTCAAAGTGTCTATGCATGAAGACCAGCTAAGAATAGAATTGACACTTCAGTTAACTGTAAGAGGACTATAGATAGCACACTTGCATGTGTGACTATAATTGTAAACGGCATGTGGCTATCAATAGCATGTGACCTATTTCTGGAATAGATAAGCGGTGAAGGGCGAGTCCCCACCCTATATGTATATGATGTTAGGTGCATAGTAGAGAGATAGATATAGGAAGCGGTGTATGTATGATTCTGGACGTATGAATGGGTGTATCAGATCCATACGCACCTTGATATATATTGACAGTACTATAAGGAGCTTCTATATTTATAATAGATGGAAGAAATTGGCTGAATCTAAGTGTCATTATGTGTAATTGAGTAGTGCATGTTATTAATTCAATGATGATTACTGTTTAAGCTTGTTCTTTCGTAGATATGTGGGTAGCATGCATGGTAGAATGATGGACTAGTTATGAATGTATATGTCCCTTCCTTCATCATGTTAAAATCCTATTACAACAACCCTAAAGAGGGACCTGGTACCTTTGTGCGCTTCGGGTGAGCGCTCAGTCTAGGCTGAGTGATGTGTCAGTGCAACTAGGGTGTTATCTTGCAAATTCTAGGCTACATCAGACAACTTTGGAGGAAGATAAATTGAAGTTGGAGAAGATTTGTACCAATCAGAATCCTGCATACATGATGACCAAGGTGGTCACAAGGGAAAAAGTGAAGTTGTGTTCAGCTTTGGTTGGCCTTCACAGACGACAATGAATGGTTAAAAATCTTACTTAGAGGAAAACTAGTCTCCAAGTGGGAGATTGTTATGTTGTGGAGCCTATTTTCACGTGTGGAAGAGTTGAAAACTATACACGAGAAAAAAGTGGTTTTACTATTCATGGTTTTGGCCCATAGTTTTGGCCAAACTACTTTAGTAATTTCCTATAAATATATCTTTGATGGGTGAGACATGGTATTGAAGAGGCATGTGAATTCAGGTGTGAATTTAGGAGAGTTTTGTTGAGCATAGCTCCAAAACATATCTGATTATTGTATTGAGAGAGAGGTGGCTGGTAATAAATCTGAGAAAAATCTTGGTTGACATAGCCCACATTGAGTGAACCACGTTAAATGTTGTCATTCATTCTCTTGTGCATTATTTATTTATGTTGTTATATTTTTGCAAGTATAATTTCTGTTAAATAGTTTCCTACTGTTGTGATTTGAGGAATTGTTTCCGCATATTTATTCTCTAATTCCTAACATAAAGGTGAGGATGGAAATTATGATAAGGTATTTTATATTTAAAATAGCACATGTAGATTTTTCCAACATAAAACCAAGAGTATTTCCATGCATTCAATGAGAAGAAACCATTTACATAGAAAGAGGAACAATCAATAAGAAATAAAAAAAATTATTGCATCATGTTACACAATTTACAATTCTCAAGGATTACAAGTTGAGATGGAAATAGAATAATGTAATAGACAAGGAATATAATAATTTGATCACTTGTTCATATAGAGGATATGGGAGCTATTAAACAAGAATAACCCTCTTTTTATAATGAGGATGTCATCTCCTTTTATAACATTAAAATTCACCTCTTCATCTACACCCCCACATGACTATTCATATCTCTATTGAATATCTGACTTTTCATTATCTATGAAATAAAAAATTAAGTAGCCCCTTATAATTTTAGGAAGTACTTTTACATCTTACAAATTATATTATATAGTCACATTAATGAATAAGAAAAAAAGTCATAATCATGTACAAGAGGAATTAGGAGGAAATAAGATAATGAGAGATGAGTGGAAGGATTATCTCAAGAATGAATGAAGGTGCCTATGCCCTCAAGGAAGATGAGGATCATCTACGATGTTGATGAATACCAAAAATTGACCCATTATGACTCTCTACAACACCGTGATGCTCTGCTAATGAAGATTGATTCATTCAAACTTTGCCCCTTCAAGACCTCTCCAGAATGATGCACCTGTATAGCATACTTGAATTTTATTGAAAGGAGAGGTGATTATCCTTTGATTATTGAAGAAAATGAAGGGTGATTTACCTCACTTGAAAAAACATTCCAACCTTTGAAACACTGCAATGCCTCCAAAATATCAGGTCCTTGATACAAACTGAGACCATTGCCTACACAATTCAACCTGATGATCCGAGGCTTTGGGAAAATAGAGCCATCCATGAGATGACGTGAAGAGTACCTTAAACATGTGAAAAATGAAGGTGATAATATGGAGGAAACATGATTGCAAATTATGATCAACCCATCTGGTGAAGTGAGGAGAACACTGAGACCAAAATGCTTCGTTGTGACCAAAATTGGCAACTAAGAAAGATTCTCTTCTGTTTGAGACATAATACCAATTTACACCATTTTAAAAGCATGAATTTGACCTCCATGAAGGTTGGAAATAGTGAGGAATGGAGGATAAACAACCATGGCCATTTTTAGTTTTCTCTAGATACTATTTTTAGTAAGTCTTTCCTGGGTAACTAATTTTGGCAATTTCATTGAATTGTCACTTTTGAGCACTTTTCCTTCTGGGGAATGAACTTAGTGTCTCAAATCCATTATTTATTTGGACATAATATCCTTATTAATTTACTTTAATGGGTTCTTGATAAAAATATACATTGGCACGGGGTGTTGGATTGGACAAAAAAAGGTCTCCAAAAAGTCTACTTCTCATCGGGATGCTTTGTTCCAATTTTCAGGGGTTTCACTCATCTGAATCTTCAAAAATTTGAAAATTAAACTTACAGGTCTTCATTTTATTCATCTAATAGGGAATAATGTTTAAAAATATCATTCCTCTATAACTCCAATCATACCCATTTTCATGGTCCAAGAGAGTACCCGTCGGAAATCTAATTTTTCGAGGATCTCATGCTCCGAGTTTTAGCTCGTTCGACTTGCTACAACTCCATATTTCTGAGGATGAAGTTTTCCATTGCTGAAAGTTTTTTATTTCCAATTTTGTTTAGTATTTCATCAATTAGATCATTTAAACACTCATTTTAATGACATTCATGTATAGAATCTTCAGTTCGAATCTCATGGAAAATGAAACAAAGATTTGTGAGATATGAGCAAAAATGTGTTTCCGGACATGGGGATTCTTGGGAAAATTAGAGAATGTATAGGTAACAACATAAATTGAGGGAAAATAAATTTTAAAATGATCTCCAAATTTGGTTGAGTGTGATTTGAATGTTTAAAAGTTAACCATGGTTAAGCTAGACTCATCTTTGATTCACTTGCACTCCTTCTCCTTAACCCGAGTTGAGAGTGAGATGAGACTTTCCAAATGGGTATGGGAGCCTCCATTTCACCTTACTACATTTTTTAAGTGGTGAAATTGTGAAAAGGTTCAATCATCTTGATAAAATACACCATGGGGTCAACTCTCATGAGGAAGGGGATGGGTTTGTGCAATGGTGTGAGCAGAAAACTATGTCCTTGCATGCAAGTTGAGTGTTTAACTGCCAAGAGATAGAGGGATTACAAGGTGTCATGCCTTTTTTAAACTTATTCAATTTTGAACTAGGTGAAGATGTGAAATCATGATCTCAAAGTGCTCCATGGGTCAGGTTATCATGGAGCAGGGGACATGTTCAAGTCATGCATACCTAACCAAACAAGCTATGTTTTAATTGACAAAATGAGTCATGCTCCTTGGATTTGAAATTTTTTGCACCCATTTCACTTTTACACTAGGTTAAAATCTTAAATGAGGCCTCTCGTCTATGCCATGGAGGTGCTGGAACATTAGCATGGGGCAAAAATTACATGTGAGTTGATAACACTCACCTAACAATCAAAGATGTCACTTAAGTCATTAAATTTCACTTATCCTCTCTCCTCACCAAGGGGTCACACTTTTTTTCTACCCATGCACCTTTTACCAAGTGGAAAGGTTAAAAATTTCATACAAGGTGTGAAAGTGTGACCTAGACACTTATAGTAAGCATGCCTTCACCAATAGTTGCCAAAAATAGACCCCAGAGAGTGATTCTTTGCCCCCAGAGCTTCTCTGAGAGTTTTATGGGAAAAAATTATTTGATTTTGTCTTGAAAATACCTTTTGAGCTCAACTGTACAAATTTCAGGATCTAATTATGCTTTAAATTTAAATTTTTTCCCTCTTATTTTTCCAATTCAAGCCTGTGTGTCGGAAGGTCAAACTGCCACTAGAGAGAAACTTGTATTTTTATCTATCATATCACATGTGGCATGTAGATGGTTGAATTAAATTCACTTTTTTTCAATCAAATCCCAAATCCCTTTGTAACTTTCATAATGCTCATTGTAATCTCCACCAGGATTGGAGATCTTCACTTACATTATCGGGCTAATATCTCAAAATTATGACAATAGAATCTCCCAAAAAAATTTGCAATATGAAGTAGATTTTTTTTTATATTTCTGTTTTTCACATCAAAAAAATACCCAAGGCTCTTGAACCATTCAGAAAAAGCTGCTAGCTTGTTCACTACTTTCATTTCCCTGCATTATGCTACAAGTAGCCTAGTGTTACATAGTTTATTCCTAAACTTGTTTCTTCTTGCAGAACTTCCCAAAACTTCCTGAAACAATATCATGACTCTTTCATACACTATTTTTATTCATTATATATTCTTGATACATCATCTGAGGGTGTTTACCAAGTGCGAGGACACTAAAAATAGGCCTTTTGGGCCTCCAGGAGCAATTCCTTCAAAGTGAATCAAAATGAATCCATGAATTTCTTCCCAAAAATTTACCTGCACATGAAACAGACTTTGAAAAACTAGTTATCACATCCCTCTCATCCATGATGGGGTTTACATAGTTAGCAACTTACCGGAGGGTAGATTTACATTACCTAGTTTAGGGACTTTTTGAGTGTGGGCTTAGTTGTTGTGGAAAAAAAAATCAATTTTTCATGCTAGACATTTAGCATGCCAAAAAAATCATAGAAAGAATAATTCCCATTGATTTATCTCAACTATGTTTCCTACAAATGTAATCATTGTATAATATTGTCATAATTTTAATTGAAAAGAGTGAAAATATTAAATAATAAAAACATCACTAATAGAGAATATATTCACCTGTACCACTTCTTCATTGTAGACTTGTTTTGAAGAACATAAGAATATATCACATTTATTTCTTTGTGTGATTTCTCAAAACAAGTCTCCTTTCATTCTAGCAACTCACTTTCAACTATTTCCTCTTCTTCATTATCACATACATGTTGAGTTACAACTATAAAGTCCTTCGTATAATCTATGCAAAATTTGATGGCATCTTTCATTATATATCCCTCAAACATGCAACCTAGATACTCAAGTTCCTTCTCCATATGTATTATAAGATGCACAGAAATATTAAATATTTTTGGTGTAAAATCACACTCTAGTAAACAAAGGACTTCAACAACCTCCTACCTCAAATAATCAAAAGTTGAAGGACCTAACACATGTAAACTCATACTTTTTAGTAGCAATCATATCCTTATGATTTCTAGTTTTTTCCCTTTTTCTAAACTTAATATGACTATAATAGGTAAAATTCCCTCAATAAAAACATTATAGTCATGGGTCTTCACACCTCTTAAACCTTTAATATTATCTTGATGTATCTATGAATTACTTGCATATCTAGTGGGAAACCATGTTTGAGACAACAAGATTATGAATTTTTTATGTTGTGCCTCTGTCAACACATAAGAAACATGTAGCTTTTTAAATTTTCCATTATTAAGACCTTCAACCCAAAAAATTTGACAATTCTTTATTTTTTCCAAGTCTTTTCGCACTAAAATTGTTTCATACCCACCAGAATGAGTTTTGAAAATAACCCAATAATCATTTTTCTCACAATACATGAAGTCAAAAGTGTGTCTAATTGGTAATTCTGCAAAGTATGGTATCTTGTAGAATATACACAATCATTCTACACATGTATCATCTACTAGATCATATTTACCATAAACAAATACCATCACTTTCCATAAATTAATTTCTTATTGTAGACTTCTCAATAATGTATTCACTTTATAGTGCCAATGGGGATTGTAAAAACTCTTTGTTACCTTAAAATGTGATTTTTGTTGACAATATGGATGATCTATTAGAAGGTAATCATAGTGTCCACAATAAATGAACTTGTTCAAATCACTTTAGTTTCACATAAATGGCTTGATAATTCAAACAAGAAGGTGGTACAAATTAACTTACAACAATTAATATGTTGTTCATTAATCTACAATCATTTAATTATCAGACCTACGGATGCAAAATTTCAATATTTTCAGTGATGTATGCACAATTACATATGTTTTAGGAGTGTAAAGGTAAATTATTGTCACTATAATTAGGAAATAACATTATTGAAAATGGACTAAACTATGATTGGAAATAAATACCATGGTTATAGAAAAGCATTTAAAAATAGAATACAAATAAATAAGTAAACTTCTGCAATTCTCATCATGAAATGAATTAATACAACGAACAAAAGGGGAGGATTAGAAAACTACAAGTGGGCCCTACCTTGGGTGCTAATCCCTCATAAGGCTTGTGTTTACAACAAATTAACATAACTCAAATTCTTATTTCATCATCATGAAGATTACAAATGGAAAAATACAGTAAAACTCTCTATCTATGGACTAATCTACCTCTACATATGTATATCTTTTACAACATTAATCTTTCCTTTTTATATCATTCATTACAACATTGGCATGAAGAGATGGATTCATACTAGGATTTATAATTGGATTTAGTAAAATATCCTAACCAAGCAATCTAGAAATTTGCATGCAACATAATTTTTTAGGATATGTTCTAATACAAACACATAACTTAGTGAATAGTCAATTGAACAACCGATTATTAAATTATAAATTCAATCAAATAGTTATTTGTTTGATTTGCAATGCATGATCAAGTGATGGTGTTGAATCTTCTTCTTGTTCACATAACTTCTTCTCTATTAACATGTGCAAGCTCAAGAAAAGTGTCCATGTTGTTCAAGTTCCTCATAATCATAGCTCTACATATGTGTGTGACCTCTTGTGGCTACAGGCGCTTGGCAGTGTACGGGTCTCTTTAGCTGTATGCCAGTAGCTGCAGATGACCTCTATGTTGTGAATGAGTTTCTTTGGATGCATGTTAGTGGATACACATAAAAACTCTTTGGAAATCAAGGTTAGTACTTATTCAAAGAAATATTTAACATCACATTACATATAGAAGAATAAATGCATACCCATAATCCATAAAATAAGGTAAACTTAGTAATAATTATATTAACTAATATATGTGCCATAAGCTCAAGATATAGTGGAAATTTTCAGCCGTATCATCAAGAAATACAAGTTCAGGGGTACAAATGGATTAAACAAAAATACAAGAGATGAGGTGTTGAAACAAGAAATAAAATAACTCATCACAAGACATCTATTATATCCATGAATTGTGAGCCCATATAATGTTCCATATGCAGGAAGCTCATGTATTATAAAAAGTAATGTCTCCCTTAATGTGAACCTGAAACAAATTTACCATCCCTTAAAGATTTAAATGCATCAACCCCTTCCCAAAATTCTTTTTAACTCATCATATAATGGATCCAAATAAATATCTATTATATCTGAAGTTACACTAGATTATTCTCTGTTATACTCAATGAATGCATTAAGAAATATGGCTTGGTTGTTGACTAAGGAGGCAAATTGTAATTTATCAAAAATACTAGACAAGTTGACCAAGTTACGTTCATATCTGAAAATGGTTTCACACCATCTAAATCCAACTCAATCCTTATATTTCATTTTTCTTGTGCAAAACTAGGACATTTGTTATCAAATCCCATCCATATTTAGGAATCAACAAAATGACTTTTTTTTCATCATGGCTCTTATTTTGGGCATGCCATTGCATATGTTCAATAAATTTTGGACACATACAAATTTGAAGTAACCTTTTTAAAGAGGAAAGTGATGAAGAAACTTTCTTAGAGAATTTGATTTCAAACATGTTATTTACCATGCTTCTCCACATATTAGACAATGGATCTCATTTGCAAGTGTTTTAAGAAATAACACATAACCCTTCACACATGCATAATTTTTTTCATACTCTAATCCTATCTTGGAAATAAATTTTTTACATATATAACATGTGTTTGGTAATGAAGATCCATTTGGTAATAAATCATATAGAAATGCTAGCAAGTTATCCACACTATCATTTGGTCATCCATGAACCACTTGTAAATTTATAATTTTTAGGATTGTTGATAAAAGATTTAGTTTGCAAGATGGATACATGGGTTTTGAATTTTATCCATTAAACTTTCCCACAGTATTGTATCCTTATCCTTGAAATTTTTTTCACCCTCAAAATGATCTACACTTTTTTCATGAGGTAATTATAAATCATCATTCACTATTCTATTATTTTATATCCATTCATCTATGTATTTTATCTCATCATGACCTCTCATATGATAATCAAATTCATCAAGATAATTATATTAAGGCCAAGGGATAATTCTAGAGTGCCCATAATTTATTATATGCCCATTGATGAATTCCCTTTTTCTAATTATTCCACCTTTGCAGTGGTTACATGGACATGGATATTGAGTAACATTTTTCCTAGAAACCTCAGCCTCATCAAACTCATGATATTGTCCATCTATAAAACTTTGAGCTTGACTCATCTTTAAATTTCTTCAATAAATGACATATAAACATTCAAATATGAACTTATTACAGCCAACCTAAATCCACTTCAACAAAATATAAGTAAGAAAACTGAAATTTTGGATAGTGATGGTCCAGACCTTAATCCACACTTATATGTCTTCCTATCCAAGATTGTATGCCAAACTTTTTGGACATTGATTATGTGTATACAATATATTTCATACAACACGTGAAAATTAATATATACCCAGATGAACAACATAGTATAAACAAAATTTCAAAACTAAATAGTCATTACAAGTAGAGACATGTATAACATTCTAAGCTATAAATAATTTTAAATTTTTAGTGTTTAGCTTTATTTCCTCTACTAATAAGATGTCAATTCAAGGTATTTGTTATTACTAGCAATTATACTAGTCGTAACTCATCAAGTTGTATCCTAAAAAATGCCATATTCCACTAGATAAGCTTCAGAGTCTCTTAGAAAAATGTCATATTACACTAGAGAAGTGTTGTAGTATCTTAGAAAAGCACCAAATTCCACTAGATAAGTGTCATAATCTCTTATAAAATCACCATAGTCCACTAGAGAAGTTTTAGAGTCTCTTACACAAGTGTCAGAATCAACAAGAGAAGTGCCAGAGTCTCTTATAGAAGTGTCAAACTCCACTAGATAAGTTTCTGAGTCTCTTACAAAAGTGTTGGACTCCACTAGAGAAGCATTATAATCTCTTACAAAAGCATTGGATTCCACTAGAGAAATGTCAGTCTCTTACAAAATAACCGAAATCCACTAGATAAGCACTGAATTCTCTTACAAAAGTGTCGAAATCCACTAGAGAAGCATTGAAGTCTTTTTAAAAGAACCAGAATCTAGTAGAGAAGTGAAAAATTCTCTAACAAAAGTTTCAGAGTCCACTAGAGAAGCATTGGAATCTCTTAAAAAATCACCAAAGTCTCATTATGTGAATATTTTCATATCTTGGATAATCTTTGGAACCTTATGGAGTAATTCAAGCAGTATTTTCACCTTTAAAGAGTAGGGGAGGTTTTGTTAAGATTCCTTAGAAAAATTTTGAGGCATGAGAGAGAATTATCACAAGTGGAAGTCACAAGATTTCCATTCTCTACAAGTCCTTGAACTTAGTAGACATGTTTCCCATTGAGAACAATCGAGTGAAAGAATTTATTATAAGATTATCCTTGTTTGTTCCATTGTTAGTTTGGATTTTGTTTGCTAAAAGTATTCTTCTCATTTCTAGTTCAGAGCTAACTCTTGATTTAATATTCATTCTTCTTTGTTAAATTTTTATTGATCCCTTGTTTATTTATTAACTTATGGGAGGATTCTAATTAAGCATTAATATTATTCCCTATCTAAAAAAATATTACCAATTTATATTCTATTTAAGTGTTTGATTTTAGTTTTTTTAGAAAATGTGTATGGTAGATAACCAGGAATGAATAGAGTTTTTAAAAGGAACAATAACCAGATCGTACCAAGCCAAGAACTTAGATGCTAATCAAAAACTATGATCAATAAGATGAAAGCAATTTGCCAGAATAACTTTACATAAAACATTTGCAAACAAATGAGCAGCAATGTCATATATTATTATGGAGCTCAATGAAATACAATGAGAATGAGCCTTGCTTATATAGGCAAGGAATAACAATCCAATAACCAGTCAAGGTCATAGATCAAGCCCTAAATAAAGGAAAGAACTAGTCATCAAAGATCTAGTCGAGACCATAAATTTAGGAAAGAACTAGACATCAATGATCTAGTAAATACCATACATCAAGGAAATAACTATACCTAACAACTAGATAATATCCCCCTAGTATATAAATAAGATAAAAATAAATATCCACACACATAAGTGGGTGAGAATAAATACAATAAAGGTAAATAAATTATGTCGGTGAACATGAGCTAAAGTAAACACCTACTCTAACAGTTTTGGTCCACCATGTATCAAATTTGTTGATGAAATTAGGATTTTTCGATCCATAGTTTTTCACACTATAGTTGAGTTCTTATTTTTTCATCATAAGAATATTGTTGGCAAAATAAATCATGAGTTCAACCTCTTTAATTTTTAAAAATAAAAAAGAGTTAGTGAACTAGAGAGTCATATCAATGGAAGAATAATTAATGAGACAAGTTTAAAATTACTTATACGTCACTTGAGCTGATTTTTTGTAGGTATAATGATGTCTCGGTTCCTAATTCTACCCATGGAATGTATGATTCAATCTAGATACTTAATAAGAATTCATTGGTTGAAATTTTTATGCATTGGGTATAAGCACAATTCTCATTTTTTCCATTCTTTAAGAAAAATCTTCCACTGAAGGCTTCGTTTATATTTTCATGTAGGAAGTGTAAAATTTATTTAAATTAGCTCATTATGGCATAAGTTATAGGTATATAATAAGCTTAAGGAATATTTATGTATTGTAAATGAAATGGTTTATTTGCTATGGGCATCTGATTTATCATTTCAATCATTTTCCACTTACAGGGTCTTGAGGAATCAAATGGTAACAACTGTTATATGCCTATAATAATTGCAGGAACTTGAAAATTGATGCTAGAATTCACTCGTGCAAGAAACCATACATTATTCTAGTTTAAAGTTAATGTATGTCTTTTAACACGCATTCAAAAGGTCTAGTGGGATCCATACGAGTCCACTTAAATAGAACTAAATACATATGCTTCAATTTTGGGATCCCATATTTGCATCATCTTGTCTGTTGATTTGTTTATTATTTTATCTTCTTCTGATTTGTTACTGTTTATTGTTGATACAACCATTGGAAGGGCATAAGTTATATTTAGAATTACCATTGTAGATACCCATGACATGGATTGAAAGGAAGATGGATGGAGCTATGATATTCCTTTTTGGGAAGGTGTTAAAACCTTAATAAATTAGTGATATAATTTTCAAGGCTAGTCACATGAGAAGAAGGATTGACTATAAATTTTTGAAAACCAATAAGCTTGAAATTTTCAAACAACTACTGCTGACCTCCTAGTGAGGTTGCATGAAAATATCATAGAAAAATTCCACACATTGCAAATATGTTCATTAAGAAGAAAATATATCATACGTGCTAAATTATTTATCTAAAATATAATCTAAGAGACTCTATAATATTGGATGGGGTACTCATCATTCATTGGTTGAAAGTAGATCCCTTAGTAAAGAGGTGAGTGTAAAAAAACTAAAATAAAATATAGGATAAGAGATGCCTCCCACCCTCAAATATTTCTATATAAAACATTGACATGTCATTAAGAGGGAATCCACGTAAGGTCGAGTCTGGTTATTTGCAAATATGTCCTATTAGAGGCTTCATCAAACTAATATCCAAGGGAAGTGCTAATGACACATGCAATTATTTCTGTGTAAGGGTCTTATGTTGACCATTTCTCTTGAAAAGAAGAAAATTATAGTAGGAGACTCCCAACTAGGTTAGAAATTCAAATTGTTAAAGGGGTTATGCCCAACTCAACACTCAAAGGCATCCATATAGAAGGTCTTGATATAATACCCATGTTCAAAAGCATGAGTTCTACCCATTGTTATTATTTTGGACCTTCTCCCACCATTTTTGTTGATGGATGGAGAGAGTAGAGCCACACATAAAACCTCTAAGATGAAAAATAGAGAGAGTGTGAAAACTTAGCACAACCAACTATGAGGAGGAGATAGATAGAACTCGTGGAGGAGAAGAAGTTGAAAATAGAGTTCAATAATACTAACAAGAGACATACCTTAGTTTTTCTTGTTGATCCATAAATCTCCAATGTCTACAATTTGATGTTCCTTCTAACCACTATACTATTCGAATTTATTTTCAACAAATTCTTCCCTTACGAATTTTTGAGTTCTGTAAATAGTTCTTTCCCATGCAACAAATGTCATTTCTTGTTTTCCCATAAATGCCTCCAATCTACAATGTTTCCATCCAATGACAAAATAATTTGTCTCTCAATGCCAAAACAATATCATGCCTAAAAAGTTATCCTCTCCATTAAATGTCATGCATTGTTTATTCCCTAAATGCCTCCAATGTGCAATGTTTCCCTGTAACGCCAAAAAAAAATCTCCCCGTAAAATGCCAAAGTAGTATTAAACCCAAATTTGGCTTCCCTTCATAATGTCAGAACAATATTTGGCCCCAAATTTTACTTCCATCCAAATCCTAGTCGAGAGCATAATATGCCTCAAAATTAAATTTTGTGGATAATATTGCATTTGATTTTATATTAATGAAAAAATTACCATTTTAATATACCTAAAAATTATTAAAATATTATTAATTGTTAGTATAGATTATTCTTTATCATTTTATTTGTTTATTAGGATAATTCTTTTACTTGGGTTATGCATACACTTGTTGAGTTAGTTTTCTTAGGTGTACTAATTATGTGGAGTTAGCTTACTAGTGTGAAGTTATCTTACTAGTTGTGTGGAGTTAACCTACCATTTATGTGGAGTTAGTCACCATAGATCTAAGTGGTATTTGCACTTCCCTCCTCCTATATGTACATCCTTATTATCAAGCTAATTTATGGATTGTAAATTATGGAATGTGATGGTCTATAAGCATCTAAGATCTTTTTGGCTTGGAATAATCTGGTTAACATTTTTTTCATTGTATCAGAGCTATGTATGTTGTATAGATTCATCTATAAGTTTTTCTATACAAACAAGGGTTTAGCTATTTTCATATATTTAGAATTTATTCACACTTTTATGTAGCGTGCATTTTCATGAAAAATGGACTACACCATTGTGACAAGAGAATTTCATAACCATAGGATTGACAGTAAACTCGACCATGTTTTGAAACAGTCAAATCTAGACATTTTTGGGGGTTTTTTGTAGCTTTTGGAAAAGCTACACATTTCCATACTATGAAAGCTTTTCTCAAAATTTTGAATTTTGGGTTTTTTTGGGTTCATCTAAAAACAATTTGAGTCTTGTTCATATTTCTTATTATAGGCACCCATTTTTTGTAGATCTGAATTCGATCTTTTTGGGAAAGATGCATAATTCCATATAAAGATATCCTTTTTCAAAAATCTGACTCCTAGATTTTGATGATTTCATGTAAAAAATCTCAGTATTTTTTAGATTCCTTGTTGTAGGAGCCCATTTTTGTAGATCTAGTTTTGAGCCCTGTGTGTAGTGGTTGCTCCTGGGAATCCATCAATGGAATTTTTTGGTGTTTTGTCAATTTACAGGTATATATAATATTTTAACTGAAAGAAACGATAACCAGATCGTACCAAGCCAAGAACATAGATGCTAATTAAACACCACGACCAATAAGATGAAAGTAATTCACTAGAATAACTTTACATAAAACCTTTGCAAATAAATGAGAAGCAATATCATATATTATTATGGAACTCAATGCAATACATTGAGAATGGGCCTTGTTTAAATAGGCAAGGAATAATAATATAAGAACCAGTCAAGGTCGTAGATCAAGCCATAAATCAAGGAAATAACTAATCATCAAAGAACTAGTCCAGACCATAGATTTAGGAGAGAACTAGAAACCAAGGATCTAGTCAATACCATAGATCAAGGAAAGAACTAGTCAATACCATAGATAAAGGAAAGAACTATACCTGACAACTAGATAATATCTCCTAATATCTAAATAAGATAAAAGAAATATTCACACACATAAGTGGGTGAGGATAAATACAATGAAGGTAAATAAAGTACCTAGGTGAACATGAGTTAAGGTAAATACCTACTCTAACACCCCCCCTCAAGTGAAGCTAGGGGCCAAAATAGAAGTGGCATGTCCACAGTATGAGTCCCGATAACTAGGCCTGATGAGGTACTCATGTACAATAACTAGGAAAAAAGGACACCGCAAGGTACCCAAAACCAGTAACAACAAAGTAAAGAGAGTAAAGACCCGCTCTAAGGCATCCCAAGAATCCTAGCTCAAAAAATTGTACAATGCTAAAGAAGTTTGGTGTGTACTATGGTCTGAATCCACTGCTCGATCACAAAACTCAAAAACAGCTGACATGGGGTTTCACCAGAATAGCTCCATAAAAGGAGGTTGTCAATGGAGTGATGTCGAAAGTGCAAAAAACACCAAACATAATTCGATCAACTACTGCAAATAGGTGTGCCATGATCCAAGAACAATAACTAAAGCAACAAGGCAAGGACACAAACTCCATAGTGTTATGATCCAAGAAAATCCAAGGTAACAAGACAAGGACACAAAACCCGAAGAAGCAGGATCAACACCACACCCTCCCATATTGTTGAATGGGTGGAGTGATGCTATAAATCTATATGAGTTGTCAAAACAACTACTCAAACACTGAAAAACTAACACTGGGCTCCACCAGAATAGATCCCCCACAAGAGATACTGTTAACATGTCAAAAGTGTCGAAAATACAGATACAAAATCTCTTAACAAACAGGAGAGATATGCTACACCTGCTAAAGAAAAAATGCTCGAAACAAGAAGCATCATAATGCATAAGGTATAGAAAGTTGAGAAAGAGGCCAAATGGTGGAGGAGCCATGCCTGTAGAGTCCTCTCAATGAATGCCTATGTCACCTCCATGAGTGATAAGATATCCACCCCAAATCAACACGGATGGATGAAGAAGATTTCTGCATATGACTTGGTGTCAAATGCGCAATGGGTGCATGTAAAAGAACACCAGAATGTGTCAAGTTGATCATGTCTGACAGCTAAAATCTCAGGTTTCTCAATCCTGAGTGAAGGTGCAAAACTCATGTGTTTCTCATGATCCTCAGAAAGAGTCGAGCGAACAAAAAAAGGAGCTCTATCAATGTGTGATCCCAATGAAGTATCTTCTCAAAAACCAATGTCATGATGAGAATTCCACTTAACATGTGGAATAGAGGAAACAATACCCTGTGAATGTTTGTCAATAACTCTGTTAGTGAGACCCATAGAATGGAGCATGCGAGAACTGAATGCAGTGGTATGATTCTTAAAAAAGCCATGCAACTAAGTAGAAGTAGGATACACAACATGTGGTACTGTAATAGGCACATATGTGGAAGAGCATGTAGTAACAAACTTCATAGGTGTATGAGCATCAAGAGCATGAATAAACTCAAAGACTGACAGAATCAATGTCAATGGGTTTAAGAGCAATAGCTAAAAGTGGACTAGGAGCATGGATATGACTGTCCACAATATGATGGTGATGTTGTAGGCTAGCAAGTTTGTTCTGCAGGGAGTTTATTATTGTATCCTTATTGTGAATGAGTGATTATAGAAGAGAATTTTACTTCTTGAGCGATCTATTTTCTTCCACAAATTTTACAATATCCTCTTGAAGTCCACATACTTCAGAGAAAATCATATCATTCTCAGAAGTACAAACTACAACTCCCAAAAATTTATGATGTCGAGCTCAGCCGAAATTGCGTTCACAATTGATCACAACACTCTTCCATATTTGGCACTTTATAATTATAGCGCAAGTCTCAAAATAAATATTTCCAATGGAAAGAGCATGAAAAAAGAAGCAGTTTTACAAAAAACGGCACTCAAAATCGAGTTACGGATCAAAAGTTACAAGCTTTTTAATATTTTTCTCTGGTATTTGTTTTAATTGCCACTAAAACAAAATAAATTGTTGTTGCCTTCACCACACATAAAATTAAAGGGGGCTGAAGTTAAGCACGTACTAGTAGGAATCATAAGCTTTAAACCCTCATATGACCAAGGGCTAAGGATTTTAATGGGTGTTTGCACAACTTACTATTCTAAGGTGTGCACGTGTTTTCGAGAAAGTCACATCCAACTACCTCTTCAGTAAAAAATACTATTTCTAGACTGTGTAGACAGTGACCTTTATTACTGAAAATAGCAACCTACGGATTTTTCCGACATAGCAAAAAACGTGCACAGCATCTGTGGACCCTTGCCAAAAAAGGAAAGACCTGAAAACCTTCATGTGTGCAAGCTGAGATAGATACGCTACAACATAAAAAACCCCAGTACATATCTTGAGAAATCCAACAAACCTGAATAAATAAAATCGTGTTTTTTTTTCCTTGGCTCAAATCCTGAGACACACCTGTGTGCATCTCTGCAAAAATAAAAAAACCATAAAAAATGACTGCCTCCAGAATTGGCCGAGTTTACAGTCGATCTTAGGGTTTTCACGCCTTCTGGATCCAATGGAAGCCTCTGTTTTACACAAAAATACATGCAAGAACAAAATACAACCAAATCCCAAATATATGAATACACAAATAATTTATTTGCAAAATAAAACTTACAGACGGATGCCAACAACAATCTCCTGCTCTGATACCATGAAAGAAATGATAACAAGATCGTACCAAGCCAAGAACATAGATGCTAATTAAACACCATAACCAATAAGATGAAATTAATTCACCAGAATAACTTTACATAAAACCTTTTTAAATAAATGAGAAGCAATATCATATATTATTATGGAACTCAATGCCATACATTGAGAATGGGCCTTGCTTAAATAGGCAAGGAATAACAATATAAGAAGCAATCAAGGTCATAGATCAAGCCATAAATCAAGGAAATAACTAGTCATCAAAGAACTAGTCAAGACCATAGATTTAGGAGAGAACTAGAAATCAAGGATATAGTCAATACCATAGATCAAGGAAATAACTATACCTAACAACTAGATAATATCTCCTAATATCTAAATAAGATAAAATAAATATCCACACACATAAGTGGGTGAGGATAAATATAATAAAGGTAAATAAAGTACCTAGGTGAACATGAGCTAAGGTAAATACCTACTCTAACAATAACAACTCTTTAAAGAAGAAAATTAGTCTTATGGAAGCCATTACTAAGCAAGTTCAAGCTTCAAGTAGCTACAAGGGAATTTTTTTGTAGATTCATTTTTTATTTGCATCATATTCAGAACTTATACTCTACAAAAAGAGAAACAATTTCTGGGTTTTTTTCACAACACCCAAAAATGTTTTGGGTATCTGTTAGGTTTTACAAATAGTGAACAGAATTTTTAGAAATGATTGTTAAACCAAACAAAAAAAACTCCAATGACAACTGTATCGTTAGGTTAATGAGCTAATTTTGCTAAGATACAATTTTACTAGCCCTGGTTGTTGACTTTGTTATCTTGCAGGGAGAATTTTTATTATTTTTTGTATAAAAAACAACATCACAATTGGAATATTGTAAATAGAGTTAAAAAGAAAGTTTTTTTATTTCTTGTTTGAATTCCTTGTATTGTAACGTGTCAAAAATGAAGGGTGGGGTCTATTTTGGCAGGAGGCCAATAACCCCCTCATAAGAAAAAAAACTTTCTTCTCTTTTCTTACCAATTTCAATGATTGGTTACAAGGCCACATTACTCTAGCCCTTAGTGTTTTTTTAATATTTTAGTGCAATAAATGGGCCATCAATGACGGGAAACCATTTCTTTAATTCTTTTGATCTGTAACTCAAAAATGAGTGTCATCTTTTGTAAAATTTTATATTTTTCATTTCCCACACATTGAGCCTTTTTGCATTATAAAACACACTAATTTATAAAGTGCCAAAATTTGAGAGGTGTTGTAATCACATGCAAACGCATTTTCAAATGAGTTTGACGTCTTGAATTTTTGGACGATTGTATCATTTTTTTATGTATTCTTGCATATGCCATGGACATATTTTCTTTACAGTCTAAGAATGAAATTTTAGTATATGAAGTTTGTTATATTCAGGAGGACCTAGTCAAATTTGTGGAAGAATATATATTGCTCATAAAGTAAAATTCTCTTCTACATTCCCTCATTCATGACAAGAATAAAATAATACACTCTCCTGAGAAAAAAACTTATTATCTTACAACATAATCCTCATATTTTGAAATCTCATACCCATGCTCTTAGTCCACTTATAGCTACTGCTCATGCACCCACTAACCTTACTTTGTCAGTTTATGAGAATGCACTTGTTGTTGATGCTCCTAATCTTATTGTTCTTAATACTATATGTTCTACTTCTACATTTGTTCCCATTACAGTAACATGTTATGTGTATCCCACTTCAGTGCCTCCTACTGATATGTCTAGATACTTTGAGAAGCATACAACTACATTTGGTGCTTGCATGTTCTGTTTTATGGGTTATTCTAGTGGAGGTATTGTTAGAAATCCCCAAGGTATTGCTTCACCTATTTAACCTGATAAGTGGCACTCATTTCATGCCATTGGTTTTTGAGAAGGTTCTTCATTAGGATCACATGATGATAGAGCTCATGTTTTTGTTCACTCAACTCTTCCAAAGGATCATGACCTACACATGAGTTATACCACACCTTCACTCAGGCCTGAGAAACCTGATATTTGAGTTGTTAAGCATGATCAACCTGACACATATTCTGATGTTTCCTTGCATTCTCCAATAGTACACTTTTCACCTAATCATGTGTAGGCATCTTGTTCAACTATATGTTTTCATCTGGGATGGATACATGATCATTTGTGATGACAATGTAAATATTCATTAAGATGAATCTATAAGCATGCCTTCTCCACCATTCAACTTCTTGATCCACTTTTTCCTCCTCCTACATTTTAATACTTCTTGTTTTCAACTACTTTCCTTAGCACGTGTAGTGCGTGTGTCTTATTTTTTGAGATATTTTTTATCTATATTTTTGACACCTTTTAGGCATGTTGATAGTCTCTTTTTATGGATCTATTCTATTGGATCCTAGTGTCAACTTATCAGTGTTTGAGTAGTGGTGTGGTCACTTATACATATTTTGTAGTTTCACTCCACTTATTCAGCAATATGAGAGGGTGTGGTGTTGATTTTGCTTTTTTTATTTTCGTGTCCTTGCCTTGGTTGTTGTTCTTGGTTCGTGGCACACCTTTTTCTAGTAGTAGATCAAACTATATTTGGTATTTTCTTGCACTTTATACACCACCTTTGACATTTTCCTATAGTTATTTTTTTGAGCTTTTTATTCTTCTTAAGGGTATATATTATGTTAAATTACAGTTTCAGAGGCTATATTGACAATATTCTAGTATGGAACTATTATGTTGTATCACAGTGTTAGTTGATTTTGAGTTTTATACTTGAGTAGTGGATCCATACCATAGTGTAGACCAAACTTCTTCTTCAACAAAGTAAAAAAAAATTATCCAAGCTTCTTGGGATGCCTTACAATGGTATTTTCTCTCTCTAGTCTATTTTTTCTAGTTTTTGGGTACATTACAGTGATTTTTCATCCATGGTACTCTCTTTTTCCTAATTATAGTATGTGGATACCTCATTAGGCCTTGTTGTCAGGATCTAATTTATTTTTCTAGCCACTTAAGCTACACTTATGGGGCGTTTTAGTGTAGTTTATTATCTATCCTTTTATTTTTTTACTAGGATAATTCTTGCACTTGGGTTATCTCTACACTTATTGAGCTAGCTTGTTTAGGTGTACTAGTTGTGTGGAGTTAGCTTACTAGTTGTGTGGATTTATCTTACCAGTTGTGTAGAGTTAGATTACCAGTTGTGTGGAGTTAGTCACCAATGATATAGGTGGTAGCTAAACTTCCCTCCTCCTATATGTACAATCTAATTATTGAGCTAATTCATTGGTTATAATTTATGGAATGTGATGTTCTATTAGCATCTAAGATATTTGTGGCTTGGAACAATTTGATTATCATTCCTTTCAAAAAACTCTATTTGCATCCACATATTTGTGTGGAACACTTATAAACAAAGGTGTGGTAAAAATAAGTCAGACACAAAACAACAACAAAAAAATTAATATCTTATAAGAAACATTACAAGCAACTCTACAATCTGAGTATATATAATACATCATTGACTCATGGGTTAAATTTGATGGTTGGTTAGACATTTTTATGATTTTAGCCATAGAATACTTGCAAATATTTGAAATAATTGTCACATACAACTTGTATATAAAATATGACCGTTATTTTTATACAAATTTATATGTACACTATATATTAAATATAGTTGAATATATATAATAGTTAAATTAATTCACAACAATAATTTCACGCATTTAACACTAGAGGAATAACCTATTCAAATAGTCCTTATCAACCTTTCACTAGCACATTTGGATGATAATAATGATTAGCTTATAAATTACTATTAATGTTAAGATATTGCAAATTTGGTGTTAAATTATAAGAAGAAAAAATTTCCACCAAAATATAACACCAATTTTGTACCATCTTACAAATAAATACTATTATATTGGTGTTAAATTATAGGATTATACCAAATTGGTGTTATATTACAAAAAAATGATATGAACACCAAAAATGTTGGTTTCTTAGTGTTAAATTTATAGGATGATACCAAATTGGTGTTATATTAAAAAATAGATATGAATACCAAATTTTGGTATCTTGGTGTTAAATTTATAAGATGATACCAAATTGGTGTTATGTTACAAAAAAAAATGAACACTTGGCATCTCCAGATTTTACCCTAAAATTTGAGACTACCCCATGTTAAAAAAATTGTTCTTTTAAAATAACAGGTATTTTTTGTTTTTTTATTGCCAAAAGATGTCTCTATTATGTTAATATATTCACAATGAAACATATGAGCCAATTTCGACAAATACCTAGATGTTGAAACTCATTTTATCCCTTCGCCCAGTTTTGTCTGCAGGAAATTTTTATTTAATTATTTAATAAATAAATAAAGCCTCATTTGAAATAAATTGTGCTCCGGTTGAATCTTGTTGAAGTTTTGCATGCTAGTATTCACACATCTCAATAGAGTTTCCACCAGGAATGAATTCAGAGCATTGTCTACAACTTTTGGCAACGTTTTTGGTTTTTATTTATTTCTTTTGATTTTTTCTCCAATTTTCTTCGTTTTCTGTCTGTTAAATTCCCTTGGATCCATTCTTTGTTCTGTATAGTCTGTTTAAATTCATGTAACATCTGTAGTCATTTATGGCCGCGGTACCAGAAGGAATCGGTCTCAAAAGGAAAAATTTTGATCAAAAAAGATAAATTCAATCAGAAAATGTCTCTCCTAGGAAAGTCACATTTTTTGGAATAAATAGATCTAAGCTACAATGGGAATTTTGGCAGTGGTAGGAAGGCAGGAATTTCTTACTTGTCTTGCAGAGTACTTTTTCCTATGAAGTCAAAGTCACTTAAGCTGCAATGGGAATATTAGAGGTGGCGGGTAAACGAGAATTTGTTACCTACCTTGCAGGGTTAAAATTTCTATTATAAAATAAAAATCACTTAAAGCACCAGTGGAAATTTCTTACATGCCTTGCAGGGTAAAAATTCTCATGATGAAATTCAAATCACTTAAGTGGAAGAGGGGATTTTTGGAGCTGCAATGCAGGGTGGAAATTCCCATCAAGTTGACTTCCTATTTTTAGCATCTACCCCTACCAAAAAGTGCAACCCACCTTGGAATTAAACAATGCATTTAATGTTATTTATTTATGCCTTTTTCACCCAAGTTTGGCACCATATACAGAAGGAAAGTCAATGAAAAAGAATAAGTTGAAAAGAAGTCAAGGATGCATGCTAAAAATAAATAAAATAAATTCATATAAAAAACCAGCCACATGCATAATTGGGAGCCCAAATTGGATGAGTAGACATGACTATTAATTAATTAAATTGCCAGAAATAGGAAGAGGCAATTATTAAAAATAACATGTTGGAGGTTATATAAGCATGGGATGCCATACAGGAGAATCACTTTTTCCTTAAGATTGCATCTCGGACAAGTTTTGTCGTTAAAAGGAGGATGTTGCATTAATAAATATTTTCCACTGTCGGGAAGCTTCGAGTTTTGGTGCCTAAGGTTTGAATAGCTTGGTTTTTGTCATTCTGAGTGTCTGCATGTTGGTATATGTGCCCAGGTGAATTAAATAAAAAAAATTCTTGTTTTACATGCAAGTAAAACCTCAAATTTTAGGGCAACAGAATTTATATGCATATTTTGGTGATATAAATCAAGTATTCATGCCCTGGACTCCATCTTTTTCTAAATTAATTACAGGTGTTTATATAAGTGAAAGGGAGTTCAAATCAATGTCAAGTACATTGAATATATCTTCTGAATCTAAATAAACTACTAGATCTACACAAATTGAACCAATTGCGAGGAATTCTGGCAGGATTAAAAGAAAAAGAGCTCAAACAAAGATTATTCCAAGAATAATGAAGCATGATGAAAGAGAAGGATCAGTAGAAGCATGCATAGCTTCCAGATTTTCTAAAGTCAATGATACAGACATAGGTCCTGAACCTATCACCTATTTAATTGACAGATCTGGGTCTCATAATTGTAGAGGCTTCCGGTAAAAATTCCTCCTCTTGTTTCTAACACAACCCATGTAGAATTCAGTGCATGGAAAATTCCATCCAGGATCTTGTGCATGTGCTCCCAATATTCCAGTCGAAGCCTTCATTGAATTTACTTGTATTTTCATTCACCCAGAATGCTTTCCAAAATTTAAAATTTCTCATATGCAATTAAAAATAAAAGATGATTTTTGTTTGAATTTGTTATGGTAAACATTACACTGGTGCACATACTGGAGAAGAACTACAAAATCTTCAAGGATAAGAGAGAAGACATGTTAGAGGCAACACACATAAGTAAAATCACATTCAGCTACTTCCAGATCCAGTTTGGTGAGAGTCAAAAGCAAAAGAGTCAACCACATGCAGAATATAGAAGAAGAACAAGACTGAGAGTGTTGTAGCTTTCTCTAATTTATTTTTCTCTTTCTTATTCTTTCTCTTATTTTCTCTGACAAAGTGATTGAAAAATATTAAGTGATTGGTTTAAAAGTAGTTACTTGAAGAAGTCAATTACTTGAAATAGTTGCCAGACACGTAAAAAGGAAGGTGTTGGAACATAATGATTAAGTGGTCTGGCCAACCCTTAATGTATATGGGTCCATCACTAATATATAGGTTAATATTTAATAGTATGAAATATTTCCATTTCTATTATTAAATATGCTAACCTAGGTATATACTTTAGGTTAAATATTTAATATCATGAAATGATTATATTTCTAATATTAAATATTATAAACCTAGGTGTATGTGTCAACCATTTTAGGTTGAAAAGGTGGGTCGGGAGACATACCTGATCACCTTATACTTAAAATCACCTTATATTAAAAGAATTTTAGGTCCTCATTTGATATATTCGGGAAATATATCAAAGGTGTGTAAATCAAGTGATTTGGTTTTACCCTTGGTAAATAGGGTTTCAAAGGAGGAGATGATCTTACAGATGATCTTACTGGATGTAAAATAAATTCTATGAAGTAAAAGGTTATTTTCAAAGTGGTTTTTACCATATTGGAGTTTTCCACTATAAATACTGTGTCACATGCGTTATTTATTTCTTGTAAGTTTTAAAGTTTTTAGCTTGAAGGAATTATATAAAATATTTTACAATCTTTCCATAGTTTTAAATTTGTGCAGGGTAAAATTAAGAGTAAATAAAGGGAGGAGACAAGGTTCATGAAAATAGGAATTTTATTTTATTTCATTGGTAGGGTGAAATTACTTGTCCCCTCTGTAAAATATGTAGGTTAATCTATACTCTCATAAATCTACTTACACCTGGTAAAATCCTTTTAACCTAGTCTATGTCCTTTAAACCCTTTTAATAAGGGTTGTGTTTTTTAATTAAAAAATACTATAGTTTATAATTTTTATGAACTATACGTTGTTTTTTATTTACATTCTATAAACTATATACCTTTTTTTTTTAAAAAGTGTATATATTTTTACATTATAAATTATAATAGGTTATTATAATTTAACGGTCAAATGACCGTCACAATAAACCAAACATAAGACAATATGACGGTCATTTAGACATCAAATTTAAATTCGTATGTTCCAATAAATTTTCACTGTGTTAAAATTGACGGTCCAATGACCATCACAACAGACCAAAAAATAAGCCATTATGATAGTCATTTACATGTCAAATTTAAGTTGGATGAATTTTTATCTACATTAATTTTTTCAAAAATTTGAAGTTGGTATACATTCTTAAGAGTCTCTTCTTCACTTCTATATGGTTGGAAATATTTTTTATATAAATCTGGGGTATAATGCAGAGCCCTTTATATTGCGGATTATTATTTTGATCATGGGAGGTTAATTAGTATGCATTGTAATGACAAAATTAGTTATGATCAAATAGTTTCTTTAGATCTATAAAATTTAGATCTTATTCTATTAAAAGTGATGTTTTTATTATCGATAAATATATATCTAACTCTATAGTACATTGTATATTATAATGGGGTGCTTTTTAAAAGTTAGGAAAATAATGACATCTAATTATTTCTGTCTTGACAAATCTCAGATCCTGAATGAAATCAACTACAACATTTGGATCAAAATAGAATTTATGGCGAGGAAACTCTGGATGATTATTTTTGGATCTGAGGTTGTTGGCAATGGTCATCAAGCAACTGTAGATAACATGAATACATTCTTGCAACGAATGCAGCAAGTTTTTTCTATGATTCTACGCAATGTGAATGATGAGTACCTTCTACATATCGGTAATGTCGAATATCTGAAAAAGGTATGGACACAGCTAGAATCCATGCATAAAAGATACTTGGTATATTAAGGATAATAATGTGAGTATAGTAGCTAAAAGAATTCAAAAAAATGGTCTGTATATTTTTTATGATTTCTCTTCTGCATCTTGTTTTATATCTCAAATTTTGAATAATTCAAAACTATGGCATGAAAGGTTAGGACATGTTAATTATCGAAGCTTATATAAAATGTCTAGATAAAATCTAGTAAAAATTTTACATGTGTTATCTTATTCTCTTGAAGTTACTTCATGAAATGCTTCTAAATGATAGTTTTGATTCTAATTTAGTAAATGGTTATGATGATGTTTTGATGCTATAGATGTTTCTGAAACTCTTATCTTCCTAGATAAGAAATTAAATTGGGATCAATCTATGTTAGAAATTTTAAATCTTATTAACCTTAGTAAAATGATCAGAATCCGCCATATGTACCATGCATTAATTACCTTGTATGAACCTGAGCCGTGAAGTATTATAGGTTCTAGGTGGATATACAAAGTAAAATATAATGTTGATGGTAGTATTAATAAATATAAAGCTAGACTTATTGCTAGAGATTTCACTCAGAAAACTGGTATTAATTATGTTAAAGCATTTTATGTAGCTAAAATAAGTATTGTTAGGGCCTTATTTGTAATTGCCACTCAATTTGGATGGAAAATCCACCAAATGGATAAGAAAAATATTTTTTTGAATTATGATTTAAAAAAGAACATTACATGTTTCAATCTAAAGGATTTGAAGAAACTGGTAAAAAAAACTATCTTTGTAAGTTGAAAAATCCTTGTATGGTTTAAAACAAGCTCTTAGAGCTTGGTATGCAAAAATTGTTTCCTTCTTTAAACTGTTATGTTTTGTTAATTTTTCTTCTAACAATGATATATTTATCAAGTAATAAGGCTTGCATATTATCATTATATGTATATATTTTGATGATTTTCTTATGTCTGGTGATAATTCTGATTTAATTCATAGGATTAAAAAGAAATTGAAGTAGTACTTTGAAATAACTAAGTTAGGTCTCTCACATCATATTATTTGTATGATTGTATTTCATTCTATTGTTATTATTCAAAACACAATATGCAACCATTGTATTGAAAAAGTTTCTTATGATTGATCGTAACCCATTTTCTACTTTAATAGAAGTTGGAATAAATATTGATCATAAATCTTCATATAAAAAAGGTTGATCTTATATACGTTTTTAGTTGATAGTTTGATTTATCTAAATATAACTAGATCAGATATTTCCTATACAGTAAGAATTACTTCAAGGTTTATGCAGAAATATTTTTTATAGATCATTGGTGTCTTACAAAAATAATTTTTATATATTTGAAAGGAACAATATATTATGGGTTGCATTATAATAAGAATGAAAATAATATCTTATATGGAATTTGTGATTCTAACCATACTGATGTTGTGTTATAAAATATAATGGATATGTGTTCAAGTTTTTTAGTATAGGAACCATTACTTTGAACAAAAAATATAATCAACAGTCTTCATTTCTTCTACTGAGGCAAAGAAAGTACAATGGAAGAAGTAAAGAAGCCATGTGGCTGCAACGGTTGTTGGTAGAGATACACATGGAAGCTAAAAGAAGTATTTCTCTTCTATGTGGTGGTCAGAGTTATATTACTATTGATTAAGAATCCAGTTCAACATCATAGGATGAAGAACATTGAAATACATATACACTTCACTCATGATAAGGTACAAAGTGATGAGATAAATCTCAAGTTCATGGTGACTGAAGAGCAGGTTGCTGACATCTTCACAAAGTCTCTTAGTACTGCAAAGTTTTGTCACTTTCATGAAAAGCTTAGATTTCTGTAGTTTCCATTGAGGGGGAGTGTGCATGACAATTTCACCTCCTAATGGAACTTGGTTTTTGTAAAAATACCTTCGGGTATTTGTAAAAGTCCTTCAGGAAAGTGTAAAAAAGACCTTCGGGAAAGTGTAAAAAGACCTTCATTCATGTATACCTCCTTAGCTTCTTTTTTAGAAATCAGTGTAGAAATATCTTAAAGGAGGTCTTCAGTAAACTCTTTAGTGCTATTGAGTTTACTGGTAAACATCCACTACAAACATATTGTTAAGGAGGTCCTTGGTTGTAAAAGGCTCCTATATGCTTGGGTTTAATAACATTTTATGAGAACCTGTGAGAACATGTAAAATTCACAAATCATACTTAGCCACTGATCATGGGAAATATTTGTATCTTTGGGATTCCAAATCCTTTTTTACCAAAAGGTAAATTGAGTATGATGAAGGTGTTATAATTTCTTCAACCGATATGCTAGCCTAAAACCTTTATGGTTGAAGGATTGTAAATCATGAATCCTCAAATTCTAATGTACTACAGGCAGATAATTTATTGACATATGTTATGTTACCCCACTGAACATTAAGGGGGGGTGTGTTGGAACATAATGATTAAGTGGTCTGGCCAACCCTTAATGTATATGGGTTCATCACAAATATATAGGTTAATATTTAATAATATGAAATATTTGTATTTCTATTATTAAATATGCTAACCTAGGTATATACTTTAGGTTAAATATTTAATATCATAAAATGATTATATTTCTAATATTAAATATTATAAACCTAGGTGTATGTTTCAACCATTTTAGGTTGAAAAGGTGCAGGGGTATTGTAGGTAGGATGAGTTAGTTTAAAATGATATTCTAATGAGGTCGAGAGACATACCCGATCACCTTATATAAAAAGTACTTGAGGTCCTCATTTGACATATTCAGGAAATATATCAAAGGTGTGCAAATCAAGTGATTTGGTTTTACCCTTGGTAAATAGAGTTTCAAAGGAGGAGGTGATCTTACTGGATGTAAAATAAGTTCTCCAAAGTAAAACATTAATCCAAGTAAAACATTATTTTCAAAGTGGTTTTTACCCTATTGGGGTTTTTCACTATAAATATTGTGTCACCTGTGTTATTTATTTCCTCTAAGTATTTCTTTATTTACTTATTTTATGATGTAATCTTTATTTAAATATTTATTGTAACATTATGTAATATTTAAGTTTATTAAATCTCTAAATCTGTATTTATTAGAATCCTCAAATTCTAACAGAAGGTTCTATTTTCAATTATAAATCATGCATTTCATGCAAAGAGGAATTCTAGGATAAATATTTCCAGTTGTTTCCTTTATAACTTCCACATATTCTAGTTCAGAGAAAAGGAAATTTTTCTCAAAATTTGCAATTTCCTATTTGTAATTTCCCCTCCATATAGTATAAATGGAGGAATACCCTACGAGTAAAAGGAGGAGAATTTATAATCAGCATTCTTGTGTTCTAGACTTTGGTATTTTGAAGTCAAAAAGTTGAAACCCTTGATATATTTCTGAAAGATAAGGAATAAATAGGAGGCATATTTCCATAGAACTTTGTGTCAATGATGTATTTATTTCTTATTTCTTTTTATATCTTTGCATAAACTTTGTGTTGTATAACATTTAAATCTGGATCTGAAAATTTCTTTTGCTTTGAATTTTGAATTTCAAGATATATATTTTTTTGTCTATGTGCATATGACCAACTCTGTCAACTATTGGTTAGGTTTCACATCTTCTTTCTTTTCTGCTCGTATTCACCAACATATTCAATTATTTCCCTCTTCTGCATATATACAATTCTTACAGTTGCTTACTTGCTGCAAAATTGCCTAGCTATGGTCCATGAGCTACACAGTTAAAGTAAAACTAGCAGATAGATATTAGAAAATATAATTGAAAAAATATTACACGGGAGCCTCACCTGTAAATGAGGGAGATTTATCTCATGACTACCTTGGTTTTCATCTATGCAAAAAATCTAGCCAACAACAATAAAAAATTTGGTGTTCTGGTGTTAAATGTGTGAAAGTACTATAGTAAATTAAGTGACTAGTTAATTAATTATTAACTTAAACAAAAGGAATATATTTATGGGTGAAAGGGGAGGGGTGAGGATTAATGTGTGTGTAATTGATGCAATATTGGTTTCCACGTACAACAAAACTTCCATTCATCATCATGATTTCAATTATTTTGATGTTTTGAATCTCTACCACTTCATATAACTTCCTATCTACATAGAATATTTCCATGACAATTAATTTTGATTTATCCATGCACATAGAATGTTTGGTGTCACCTTCATGTTCAATAAGGGATGATTTTCTAACTTCAGCATGCTCTGAATCCTTGCAATTTTATTTTAATCTTGTTTGAAGTGATCAACCTATTTCAACAATGTAGTGATTTATGTATAAACAAGGAATAAAATAAACTCCTTTCCCTTTATTTATACTCATATGGTATTTTTGGTATCTTATTTTTTTATGATCATGTTTACAGGTTGGAAATACATTTTTATGCCCTTTATTCTTAATATATTGGATATTTTGTTTGAAGTTCCTTTTATGTATGGAAGAATTGGTATTGTTTCTAGCCCTTTACTTGGATCACAATCTCTATTGGGTCCTTTCTTTGCCTTTGTAGTTGTAACCTTTATTTTTTGATCATTCTAAACCATTCCATTTTAGAACCTTTGTGAGGTGTTTTTTTCCATTTCAAAATGTAGATCATCAAATATTTTTTATAGTTCTAATGAATAGCATCTTAAGGAAACTCATCTCTTATGAATTAAGGGTGGTGTGATTTAATGAAAATATAAACATCTAACAGTGTTTTCTTCTTGTAAACTTGATGTTCGATCTTGCCATCATCGCATCTAATGATTAAAACATCCAAAAAAAGGACTAGGCCATTTTCTTCAATTTCCATAATAAATTTAACTTGTAATGATTGTGATTTTAGGTGATCCAAGAATGCATTTAAACTTTCCAACATGTGTTTCCAATTTACATTCGTGTTATCCACAAATCAGACCCACCATTCTAATTTTACAATAGATAAATCCAATGTTTTTTCCTCAAAGTATCTTCGTGAACAAGTTTTTTGCAATCAAGGAAGGGGGAGCCCAAAACAATTCCTTCATTTTTTTCATTAAATTCTCCCATAAATGTGAAATATGTATTCCTTAAGTAAAACTCAAAAATATTTTCTACAAATCAACCATGTAGTTATAGATAGGTTAAACACCATCAAAATATCACTAACAAATGGCATTGTTTTCCATTCAATTTTTTCTAACATTCGTCCTTGCTTGGGGCATGTTACATCTTTATTTTTCATCTCTTGAGACATATATACCCCCCCATTCATCTCCCTTTCCTGTATCCTCCCCTTGGGGAAAAATTGTGTACCTTGTCTCCATCCTGCATAAATCAAGAATTAAATAAGACATAAAATTCAAATGCATCCATTAAACAATTACTTGTTTGAGTTTGTTTTTTACTCTTCTTTATTTATTTTATTAATTGCATTGCATTGTACTTTGTTTTTTATTCAGTCCTATAGCATCTTGTAAAAATTGGTATTATGATTTTTCATATCGTAGTACTTATTATTGCATTCTAATATCAAATAAAGTTTTTTTAGAAACATATCAATGTGCATGAAAAGAAACATTACCCAATCCCTCTATTTTCAGTCCCTCTACTCAAAAATTATAATATTCTATCCTATCAACCATTTATCCTATAAACATATATTTTTGAAACAATCATCCATCTTAAAAGCATTGGAGGAAGTTTAAAAAAATTTAACAAATATTTTAAGTAAAATTTTGTTGGTTCCTTTTGATTTGTGTCTTTTTGTTGTTTTTTGGCAGTTCTACAGTTGTTATTTTGCAGTGTAGCATTTTTTAGCTCTATGGTGGAAGTTTTTCCATTTCTTGTGTTTTCTTTTGAATTATCTAGCTACTAGGCCTTTCTTCTATGGTGTGGCCCCCACATGTCAAAAAACCACTTTGTATCTTTTGTTATATCTAACCTTTGGGATTTTTTTACTTTGGGGTATGGTCCCTTCCAAAACCATTTATCTCTAATAAAAAACCATCATTCAGCTTGTGAAGTTAGTCTACTGATCCCTTCCCCAAATCTATTAAATGGGGGCCATCAATCAACATTTTCAAGTGTTATCTATCTTACAAAACTCGGTCTATTAATCCCTTCACTAAAACTACTGAAGTGGCCTATCGATCAACATTTCCAGGTCCTGTCTATTCCATTTTACCATACTGCAAGGAACTAATCCTTCTTCTGTGATCTTTTCTCCTATTTTCGAGATTTAATCCCCTTCTTCTATCACTACATTGTCTCTCAAGGGGGAATCCTCCTATCAATATCCTCATCCCTCCTATTATTCCATAATGTATACTACTTTCTTTGAAAGGGTTCCACTAATGTGACACCCTCCAAAAAAGGGGAAAATGTAGACACCTAAAATCTTCCACATTGGATGTAGTTTAAAGGCACTCACATCATACTAATACCCATCTTCATTTATTAATGAACAACCCTCCATCAATTAATGATATCCCTTTTTCATATATAAATCATTGTTAATTAAAAACACCTTCGTTTGTTAATTAATAACTAATTATTAATTTACTCGAAATCGCCCTTCATCTATTAATTAATGACCCTTCATTAATTAAATCCAACTCCAAATCACTTGTATAACCTCATCAATTTACTCTAAAATCCTCTTAAATAGCTTTTATAATCTAATAAAAGTATATTAATTAATCCCCCTTTATCCCCATCCAAGTCCTATGAAGCACCCACCCCATTTAATTTTTCTACATCCTACTTAATCAAGCATAATCCTACTCATTCAAGCTTAATCCCACATTCCCATTATCTTGCATTCACTGAGAATGAAAATCTTCCCAATAAGAGAAGGCTATAAAATAAACCCTCTACCCCCTTCCCAAAACACACTTTGGAAGACACGCCTTCACACTTGGTCTTTAAAATGGACCTTAACACATTATCTTTGTGTTGGCAAGAAAAATTATCAAGTGGAAAAATCTGTGGATTTCTTGCCAACGCTCTGGGAATCGAAGTCCCTCTACTTAAAGGGTTTGTTAGTGTAGATTATTATTTATCCTTTTATTTATTTATTAGGATAATTATTACACTTGTGTTATCCTTGCACTTGTTGGGTTAACTTGTTTAGGTGTACTATTTGTGTGGAGTTAATTTACTAGTTGTGTTGAGTTAGTTTACTAGTCTTCTGGAGTTAACTTAACTACAAGTATCAGTTAGTGGAGTTTTTCACCACTAATTTAGGTAGTAGTTACACTTATCTCCTCCTATATGTACATCTTTCTTATTGAGTAATTCAAGTCATTGTATTGTAATGTATTGAGCATTATGGATTATGATGGATTTCCATATATGGTATTTTAACTCTTCTATTTTTTAAATCTAATGTGGTGTGCTATTATCATCTAAGATCATGCCTTGGAACAATCTTCTTATCATTCCTTTCATGGTATCAAAGCTATAGATGATGTAGACATCCATATGTAAGTTTTTCTTTGTAAGCAAGGGTTTAATATTTTCATGTATTCAAAATTTGTTAGTACATTTCTGCAGCATGCATTTTTCTGCAAAACGAATTGTGCCATTGGATTTGGAAGGTGTCAAAACTCTAGAATTGACAGAACTCGACCATGTTTTGAGAAAGTCAAATCTAGACATAGATTTGTACTCTCTAGGTACATTCTTTTATCCATTAGATATAAGTGTGTACCTTTTGGATGCATTCTTTTACCCTCTGGATATTTCTATTTTGGATGTAGTATTTTATCCACTGGATGCAGATTTGTACCCTCTCGGTGTATTCTTTTATCCATTGGATATAAGCGTGTACCTTCCGGATGCATTCTTTTACCCTCTGGATATTTTTATTTTGAATGCAGTCTTTTATCCACTAGACACAGATTTGTACCCTCTCGGTGCATTATTTTATCCATTGGATATAAGCATGTACCTTCCATATGCATTCTTTTATCCACTAGATGCAGATATGTACCCTCTTGGTGCATTCTTTTATTCATTGGATATAAGTGTGTACCTTTTAGATGCATTCTTTTACCCTCTGGATATTTTTATTTTGGATGCTTTCTTGTATCCACTTCATGCAGATATGTACCCTCTTAGTGCATTCTTTTATCCATTCGATATAAGCATGTACCTTCTGGATGCATTCTTTTACCCTCTAGATATTTCTGTTTTGGATGCAGTCTTTTATCCACTAGACGCGGATCTATACCATTTGGGTACATTCTTTTATCTATTGGATATAGACGTGTACCCTCCAGATGCAATGATTTAGCCTTTTTACATTTAGGTTTTAGGCACAACCTTTTATCCTTTGTTCGTAATCATGTATCATGTGGATGCACTCATTTACCCTTTAGACATTTGGGTGTCATGTGTACCTTTTAAAAAAATATCAGCATTAAAATATTATTTTAATAACAAAACCTTCTAGAGCTCATAACTTTTGATCCTTAGCTCAGATTAAGGTGATATTTTTTTTTAAATTGTGTATTTTTTCGAGATCTACGCATTGGTAAAATTTTTATAAACATATTTCAAATGTAAAAGGTACTTTTACTCATTGTAATATTTACATGCATTTAATTATAAAGTGTCAAATTTGGGAGGGTGTTGTAATCACTTGTGGACGTAATTTCTGTTGAGCCTGACGCCCTAAAATTTTGGGTGTTGCATTCTTGTATCTATGGGTATATACATTTATGTCTCTCTTATTTATTAAGATATTTTATATATGTATTTTTGACACTTTTTTTGGCTTGTTGATAGTCTCTCTTGTGGGGTAGCTATTCTGGTGAAGCCCAATGTTAGTTTGTCAGTGTTCAAGTAGCTGATTTTGATAATTCATACAGATATGTGGTGTCACTCTACCCATTCAGCAGTATGGGAGAGTGTGGTGTTGATACTAATACTTTGGGTTTCATGTCATTTCCTTGTTACGTGTTGATACTGCTTCTTCAGGTTTTGTGTCTTTTCCTTGGTTATTGTTCTTGCATTGTGACACGCCTATTTGTAGCAGTTGATATTTCATTTTTGGGTTTTTGTCCTTGCCTTGTTACCTTGGATTTTCTTGGATCGTGGCACTTTAATTTATTTGGATTTCATGTCCTTACCTTGTTTTCTTGGATGTTCTTGGATCATGGCACACCTATTTGTAGCAGTTGATTGATTATGTTTGGTGTCTTTTTGCACTTTCAACATCACTCCATTGACAATATCCTTCCATGGAGCTATTCTAGTGAATCCCAATGTCATTTTTTTTTTAGTTCTATGATTGAGCAGTGGATTCAGACCACAGTGCACACTAAACTTCTTCAGCATTATACAAATTTTTGGAGCTGAGCTTCTTGGGATATCTTGTAGTGGGATTTTTCTCTCTCTCTCTCTACTTTGTTATTACTGGTTTTGGGTACCTTGCGGTGTCCAATTTTCTCAGTTATTGTACGTGGGTACCTCATCAAGGTTTTTTTTAGGACCTACCTTATTTTTTTCCCACCTAAGCTATGCTTATGGGAGGGTGTTAGTGTAGGTTATTATTTATCCTTTTATTTATTTATCAGGATAATTCTTACCCCTGTGTTAGCCCTACACTTGTTGGGTTAGCTTGCTTAGGTGTACTAGTTGTGTGGAGTTAGCTTACTAGTTGTGTTGAGTTAGCTTCTCGATTATGTGGAGTTAGCTGACTAGTCTTCTGGAGTTAATTTAACTACCAGTATCAATTAGTGGGAGTTCTTCACCGCTGATTTAAGTAGAAGTTGCACTTCCATCCTCCTATATGTACATATTTTTTATTGATTAATTCAATTATATTGTAATGTATTGAGCATTATAGATTTTGATGGATTTCCATATATGGTATTTTAGATTTTCTATTTTACAAATCTGATGTTGTGTGCTATTATAATCTAATATCACAGCTTGGAATAATATTCTTATCGTTCCTTTCAGGGTCCAACTTTCGTATTTGCATGCACTTGAAAAAGTGGGTTTTTCCTAGTGACCTTACAATCGGGGATCCAATAGGGACACTCCACTAACCCTGTAGCAAAGCTAGCAATCTCTTGCTAGAGAGAAAATTGTTAAGAGAGTGGGAAAGGGAGTGAGAATAAGAGGTAGGGGAACTAATGTTGCAGGTATAATTTTAAAGTCCTACACACACTAGTTAGAAAACTTTACACATGCATTTTTGTGAAGAAAACATCATAATTTTTTGAGCTACTAGCTAGAGGAAACCATATTTACAAAGTTGTACACATTATTATGCCTTGGAAAACATAAAATTGTTCTTTTATTATCTTGAAAAAGCACGGTTGTACATAGTGAGGAATGGAAGAAATGTGAGGTAGATAAAATAGAATAAAATCAGCTATCTCTTTGTTCCTTCACAAGCATTACTCTCTCGTGAGATTACAAATTGAAAACTAGACCCAAAGTTTCGAAGAGGAGCTCATTACAATTTATAGAAGAGGAATAACTCTTCATATTCCCGATGACCCTTCATATGCCCTATTTTCTACTTTAGACTATTCACATTCCTATCAAATATTAAGTCCCTTTTATAAAAAAAAAAGCGACTTAATTTTACATCATGTTTCTAAAGTCACTTTTAATTAACTTAAAGACATATTAAAAAGTGCAAACCTCAATGCAAAATTAGAACTTTGAAGAGAGATGAAGTTGGGAGGAAGAAAAGAGAGAGAGGGAGAGAGAATGAAGAAGAAGGAGAAAGAATTATGAAGAAGAATGGGCTACTCCAGTAGACTTGACTTACTTTCCTGACCAGTATCCATCCCGTGCTACTGAGAAGATATTCATTTCTCTAAATTCATTTCTGAAACAAGCCACTCAGGTTCCACTCTATTAGCATGGGAGATTCACACACATCTTAGAGTCTATTTCCACCCATCAAAAGCATCATTGATATCTTTGCACTTTTTGAACCATGATGAGTGCTTTTCTACAATGAATGTAATGGCGGCATGAATACCTGAGAGGAACTCTATGGTATCCTTATTAAAGGATAATGGATTACCTACCTCATTTTTAACATGTTCTTCAAATGGCCCAATCAACTCATTGGCTATTGTGTTTTCTCCCACTGCAGGCACTCCAAGTTTCTAGATTTGGTGATTGATATTGTCCAGGAACTTATATGCCCATTCCTATTTTTCATCCAACTCTACAATGGCTCAGTTGATCATTTCATATTTGATTTCTAAGGCCCTTTCCCATACACATGAGAAGTCCTCATAAGAGGTTCCAAAAACCTTCTTGCTAATCAACTCCTGAGAGTGATTTTTTCTCATTTCAATCACCAATGGACACGGAGGGTCCCAGTGATTCCTTTCTTTCTCCAAATATTCTTTGATCACATGTGCCTTATTTTTGGTTGTACACATACAAAAAAAGAGTTTGACTATATTTTGGAGCACTGAATTTCCCTTTTTGGAAATTTTTCTGAACCATTCACCATTCTCTCATCCTTGCACCGTGATCTCTTTTCTCCTCTTGATAAATTATGGATTAAAGTTGTTGATGGATGAAACTTCCTCGATAGGAATGGCTTAAGCACTCAGATCCACCAGGTTTTGTACATACGATGAAAGAGTTTTTACCTTCTCTTCCATTTCATCAATATTTTTCTTATATTCTTTGTTCCTTGCCACCAAGCAAGAAGAAGACTGCTGATACATGTGCAAATCTCCCTCACGAGTATCCAGACCTAGTTGTATTGTGTTCATTTCATAATCAGTCAATGTCATTTCATCCACTAGCTTAATCACCTTAGGTTGGGCTACCTCAATATACTAGTTATATGTGTCTCCACTATAGAATTGTGATGATGTGTGTGCGAGCTTTATTTTTCTTCCCTTCGTCAATGATGTAATTGCCAATAAATTGTGGACCGTGACTTTTTCCATGGTGTGTGTATCAGGTGTTATTATCTCTTTCATACATGGGAACATTTCATCGAACTCAGGCTCTATGAAAGGAATATCAAACATTCCTTGCTCGAGTGGAGGAGAAACATCTTTTATGGTGTTAGCATATGGATTTGCACGCATGCAAATGACATGCAATAGTGTGGGAATGAAGTCCCTCCTCAATGAAGGTGAGGCTGCCTTTATTGAAAACAAAAACTGTATTTACATCTATACATTCAGAATTGTATGTGGGGGGTGTTTTGGAACATCAATGAAAATAAAATTGAATGAGGGAGATGGAATGGAAGGAAGGAAAGGAGTGGAAAGGAATGAACTAAAAGAAAATGCAAGATTTAGGTAAAAATAGAGCCTAATATTGCATGAAGAGGAAAGATGAATAACCAACACAAATAAAATGGAGTTTGAGTTAGCCAAAAAAGATGTGTAAAAGGGAACACACATGAGCAAGTAAATAATCAGAGCTTGATCACTGTGAACTAGAACAACTGATTAATAACGTTGACAATAAGATCAAAGACAATATTTGCATGCAATATTCAAACACTAACATCTAATGAACATAAGAACATCAAATTCTATAAGAGACAATGAATGGGACATAAAGTTCATATTTCATTAAATCCAAAATTTCTTCTCAAAAGAACAAAAAGTTTATTTCTTTGAAGTAAAGTTTGCATACAAAAATATTTTTTTCTGCTCTCTCAAATTCACCCTTTACAAATGAGCCCCTCACCTCCTTTTATAACCCAAAATTTGGTTACAAAGTAGTTAGGGTTTAACATGATCATTAAATAAGGCTCCTAAGTGACCTTTTACTTTTTCAACCAACTTTATTAAAGACAACCAAAAATAGAAATCACTTAAGTTACCCACAGTTTCCAAAAAACAAATGACAACATCCTTTTCTTAAAAATTCACTTTTTAAAATATACAATAATAACCAGTGCCTTATCTATTGAAATGGGGTTCACCTATCTCAAGCGTATGAGAAATGGACTCTCCCACTTCATTAGATACCAAGAAAATTATCCCCCTAAACCGCCGATGAAATTAGGATCTGCCGCTTTTGCCAGTTGAAAGGATCTAAACCTTACCAAAGTTTCAAACATTTTTTCTTCTTGTGGAGGTTCATTTGGTCGAAGAATAGCCTCACAAAATACCTGCAATTCAAGAATCCTACTTGGCATATCATTTAAATTAACAATTTTGGATTGAGCGTTCTCAAATAAGTTCTTTAATTTGATGCACCACTAGATTGAAACTGATGAGAAATTGTTGGCAGGAGGAGTGTACATGTCCTTAAAGAATTGTGAAAATTGCTCTTCCACCTGCTCCGATGAACACCTTTGATTATGCTCATTTACGAGGTTGCAAGGAATCTCAGCAATGAATTCTTGAATCAAGGAGAGTGAAGTGAAGGATTCATTGCACATCCTCTCATAATGGATCATAGAATCCTAGAGAAGCGTCTTCCTTGATTTGAGATGTAGACACCAAAGAAAAATTGTCCCTCAATGTTCAAATTCGAGAATTCCTTCAATGGCTAAAACTGAGGATTCCATACTTGTCATCTCCTACAAACTGGGCAATATCTCATCCAAATTTGATATATTAGAAACAAACGTTTCTTTGAAAGAAAGAATTGAATCAAGATATGCACTGGCATATTCATGAAGCTTAACCGCAGTCTTGATCGTCCCTTGGCCTAAAACGAGAATCTCTGAAAGCCAAATTTTAGTGACATGGCCTAATGTGTTTATTTCTTTTGAAAAATTGAGAGTTTCTTCATCAAGGGCAGCCACTGCATCAGGTACTGGGAAAGTGGATGATATGGTATTTATCAAATGTTGAACACATTCCAACAATTGATTCTTTTCGGCCTTGAGCTAAGAGTTCTGAGACTTATATTTCTCAAGTCTCTTTTGTACGATATCAATTGAATCTTGAGCCATCGCCATGTCATTTTCTAATGTAGACCTCCCAAGTCCAATTCTAGAAACTTCATAATCAACAGGTGTCATGGCATCACGTTGCTTATCAACTTGTGGGATAATGAGATCTGTAAATCTATTTCCCTCATTATCCACCATTATTCGAGAAAGCACCTTAGGCTTCTTTGGAATGATATCCTTTGAGAGTTTTAAAAGGGCATCAAAATCAATGTCAATTGCCTTGACAACCATCTTCCTTTTCTTAACCTTGGAATCAACCCATGAAGGAGTATCATGCACTATTTTTGCATGTAAAATCCTAGAGCTCAAATCAATATTCTCATTGTTCTTGACATCATGAGATCCTACTTAAATCCTATCTACGACCTTGATTTGAGGAGAAACAACCTCAATATCCACCTCTTGATTATTTAGGAGATTTTGGGAAATCCCTTCATGAACTACATGCTCCAAAGTGTTTGATATTTGAACTACCTGCACCTGAGTGGACGCTTGTTCGAAGCATGGTTGAGGATCATTTGCCACGAGCTTCTGAGCACTATTAACAATGTGGGCAAAAGAATCTCTACTCGAGGTAGAAAATCCTGATACATTCTCTCTTCCTTCTTCAGGGTTAGGATCTTTATATTTTTCTCCTCGTGACACGTTACTTGGCAAAGCAGATTTTGTAAACCAGTCATTTCTTGCTTGTTGTGTATGATTGAATGGTATAGAGGTTGATCGAGAAGAGGCTTTGGTTGAATGAAGGCCTCCTTGGGTTGGCTATTTTTGTGATCCTAAAGCATGATCTTGAATTGATTATAACTTGGCAAGTTCTTTGTCGTACCAAGATATGCTTCTTTCAAGAATCGGTTGATTCTTACTATCAAGAGAAAATTCATCTCTTTTGGTCTAGCCAATTTGAGGCAATAGGGTAAAATCAACTTCATCATATGACGGATCAATGACATCTTCATCATCATTTATGAATGAATCAAGAGGGTTCTTGATGTGTAAGACCTTGATCTGAGCAAGTGTTAGGCGAGAAGACTCTCGTCTTCTTACTTCATGTTTTCCCGAAATGGCAGCCCAGAAATCCTCCATGGTAGGGTTATGTTGATACTTTGCTCCAAGAATCTTCTGCATATATCCATTGATATCAAATTGGGATCTCTTCACATATGGATGAATTGTGATGAGGACGAACTCTTTTTCCATGAGTTGTGTACTAAAAATATTTGGACATTGATATTCACCAATTTGAATTGGAAATTGAATTCCTGAACGGTGCTTGTCACTAAGAAGATAGTGAACTTGGAATAGTTGTCACGCAAGCTCCATTAATTTCCATCTATCACTGACATACTTAGGAAGCTTCCATGGGGTACCAACAAAGCCACTCACGCGAATGTAGGAAAATGATGAAAATTGCATAAACCAGGTTCCCCATTGGGAAATGACACTCATGGCTTCTTTAGAAAATATTTCCTTAGTATTCTGATTCATGTTCTGAATCACATGGAAGGTGAATGCATCATTGACTCTTCTAAAATGGTGAGAGCTATTCTTGAAACTTAGTTGAGGATAGTAATGGAAGACACTATTTGATGTCCCCATGACTCCTCTTGTTTTGAGTCCAAAAAATAGCTTTCTTCTTGCTACTAAATAAGTCAGATATGATGTCATGTAAAAGCAACCCGTCATCTTAACTTCTATCAATTGTTTTTGAAGGGTATCACTGATGACGGTGGCCCAATATACAAACTCTTTCTTAGTAAGGATGATACAGATAAACTAATACATCCATGGGTGGAAAATCCTAGTAGAGGGTAAACCAAAAACTCAGCTTAGGAGAGTAATCATGTCCTCGATTTCTTCCACGAACTCAATGTGGTATAGATCTTTAGGAAGCCGGCCAATTCAAGGCCTCTTGGTCACTAACCAGTTGTTATTAACCATCTTGCTCTAGCTAAGAGGTTCCTCATCCTAAAATTCTTGTGTTGACTGGCAAGTGATATCTGGATTCTCAGGAAAGTCGGGTATGCCGAGCAATTCCTCAATATGCTTCGGTGTGATTAAGAGGAAAGGCTCGTGATTATCTTTAAAAATTCCTCGTCTCTCGAGATCATAATGCTCCATGCAAGTGATAACTAGCTTTGGACATTGCAACGAGACAGGAAATGTTGTTGCTTCGGGTAGACCACTATGGTAAAGCCTATCCGAGAATATGGTCTTGCCTTCAGTTTTCACCCACTCGTAGAATTGTTGCACATTGATGTGACCTAGATTTGTATCAGTGATATTGTCATACGCTAACTTAATGGAACTGGGAGGGATGATTCCTTGGAATTCATACTTGAGCATGGATTTTTTTTATTTCTCCACTGGCTTCCTCGATCTTCCTACAGATTTGTTAGATTTTTCAGCCATTACGAAATTCACAAAAAAATGACTCAAGTATGCAAAACAACGCAAGCAGGGCCAGGTCTCAGTCTCTGAAATCCCCGTCGGTGCAAGAACAATATGAATCATTTTATTATTATTATTATTTAAAAACAATAATAATAATAATAATAAATAGTCCTGGTTACAAAAAAAATTAAAATACACACACCGAGACTTGGTTTGAATTCTGACTTTGGTGAAAAAGTTTTTTTTAAACAAACAAAATCACCTAATTTCGATATCTCAATTTTTATTTAATTTTCTAGAGCCAATTCTACCTAGTATGTGTGAAAATTTCTTGATTTAAATAGCCAGGTACTTTAAGATTCACTTCTTCCTTACGATCGTTTGATTGATTCGTGATTGAAACTTCTTGTAAATGCATTGATACCCTTAGAGAATGCATGATTTCTTGTGTTGGAAATAGAAATGATTTAATCTTTGCTCAGCTGGGAAAACGTGTTCTTCTCTACAAAATTTATTATTTTCTTTATTTCTTGGACAACTCCACCTTCTCCTTTGTAAATGCGTTTAAACCTATTTGGGACTGTTATTTTCCAACGTAGCTGACTGTTTGTTGTTGATAGTTGCTGGAACTTTAGTGTGAAATCCTCCTTGGAAAATGCGTGGGTATTTTTACTCCAAATGTGTGGTCTCTGTTTTAACAAGCACTGAATCTGGCTATCTCCTTGAGCTGAGTGAGATGTTGCATGGATTTCCTCCTTGGTGACGTAGGTATTCTTCTCCAAAACATGCATTGAAAATTCTGTCTCTGCTTCAATGTGGGCTCCTCTTCAACCTCCAGCACATGGACTACTCTTTTTTCCTTATTTTCTTTTCTTTGAAACTATTCTTTGGCCTATGTGATGGATTTATCTATTTCCTTTGGCTGAGCGTGGTGTTATGACAACTACATGCAACATATTGTTAATCCATGGGTGCTAAAAACTGACTCCTTCCACCTATGTTGCGTGGAAGCTTCTATTTTGCTCCAGCGTGGTTGTTTTGGTGGAATTTTTTATGGTTAAAATTATCGTATTTCACACCCCTGCTGCATTAGAAAACTCCTTCAATCTCCTCCAGCGTAGATGCACATCAAAACAAAACAAAATGTCCCATTTTTTAACTGTTCTCCTTTTCAATGTGTAAAGATTTTCTTCCCTCTAGCTGAGCGTGGAAAATCTTTCTGGGTTGTTACTCTGAAGAATGCATGAAATTTTTGTTGAGGGATGTGATAAAATATTACTCTGTTCCTTCATAAGAAATAAGAAGCAATTGGAAAGCTTCGCATGAATCTTTCCAACGAGTTCAATAGAGGAATTTATGAGGATTAATCCAACTTCCCTTCTTCCCAGGTAGTGGAATTAATTGCCAGGGGGAATGGGGAAGCAACGGCCAATTACCAACGAAAATAGCAAGGCGGGATGGCAATCCCCGTTTTATTTCCCCATGTGGGAAATTGGGAGATTTTTTTCCCATTTTCCAATTTATTAACTTGGAAATTGGGGGAAGAAATACCACGAGCGGGGATTCAAAACAATTTTTCCAGGAAAGGGGAAATCTGGGCCTGGGAAGCCAATTTGGCATTCCCGGCAATGGAAACCGGAAGCTTATTTTTCCCTTGGAAATTAGAATAAAACTTGTCGAATGAATTTTAATTAATATTTATTTAATTAAATACTCCAAGGTAATTAAAAATTAATTTTATCAAACAAAGAGTAATTAATTAATTAATTATTAATTAATTAATTTTTAACGTGACTTGAGACCTGGCAGGAGGAGTTCTTGCCCGAAAAGGATGAAATGAAGACCAGAATGATCACAAAAATGAGATGTTTGTGATGAGAGTAATAAACCACGCAAAGTAACACTTTTTAAAAAATTCAAAATTTTCATTTTATTTATTTAAAATTCAATTTTGTGAAGTCAAAATTAGCTGATAATAGTTGGCTCTGATTGGGGACAAGGACTTTATGGATGCAGCAATGGACCCAGACCAAAATATTAATGAACATGATCCCAAAAATTATGAGCACAAAATTGGGATGACAAAAGAGAGGAAACCGAAAAACAGGTAAACAAACAAACCAAAATCCTAATTACCTATGTACATACGGGGGACAGCCTGTTTTCAATTTTGATAGTGCTTGAGAAATTACCCACTATAGGGCAAAGGAAAATGAGTTCCATCAGGATACGCCAAGTAATAAGTGCCATCTCCACAGAAATGTCTAATCTTGAATGGGCCCAGCCATAGCGAATCAAACTTCTTGTGCTTTCCCTTTGGCTCACATCTTTTTTCCCAAAGAAGAACTAAGTCATTGATTTGAAATTGTCTCTCCTTAGTTTTCCTGTCGAACAATTTCTTTACCTTGGATTGATGTTCCTTGATCCTTTTTTCCACTTGATTTCTCTGCTCTTCAAGTTTGATTAGGAACATGATCCTTTTATCCAACGCATTGGTGAAGCATTCTTCATCGACTGCTTGAGCCAATCGTAATGCTGGTAATTCCAATGTGATGGGAATTTGAGCATTGGTTCCATACAAAAGTTGAAATGGAGACATCCCGATTGCTCTTTTTTGAGTTATGTGGTCAGCCCATAATGCATCATATAACTTTTTATGCCAATTTCTTTGATTTTCTTCAACTAACTTATGCACTATAGTAATGATGTTCTTGTTATTAGATTCAGCCTGACCATTTCCCTGAGGGTAGTAATCTGACGAATGAGACAAAGATATCCCATACCCATAACAAAAACCTATCATATATGTAGAAGAAAAATTTGAGGCATTGTCTGTCACGATCTTGTGTGGAATTCCATAACAAACCAATATATTTTCTTTGATGAAGTCACAAATTACTGCATTAGATGTTTGTTTCACTGGTATAGCTTCTACCCACTTTGTAAAGTAGTTAGTTATGGTGAGCACATGAGTATTTCCAGCACTAGAATTAGGATTCAAAACCCCAATGAAATCTAAACCCCATTGTTGAAAGGGTTCTTCAATGACAACTGGCTTCAAAGGCAAATCTACCAACTTTGGTCTTCCAACAAATTGTTGACAAGCTTCGCATTTTGTCACCCATTTTTTAGCATCAAAAAACATAGTGGGCTAGTAATAATGTGCTCGCAGAATTTTATGAGCCGTCACTGGGCCATAGAAATGACCATTGCAAGCATGATTGTGGAAATCTTCCAACAATCTAGGCTTGTTGCTCTTTATCAACACATCTGAGAAACATGTCATCAATTCATTTCTTGAACAACGTGTTGTCCCAAATGACGTATATGGAAGCTCTTAGTTTGATAGCTTGTTTCTCCTTAGCTATCAGATTCTCTAGACACTCGCCATATGTGAGGAAGTAGGCAATATCATAATACCATTCATCAGTGGTACTGACAAAAAGTACCAATGGTAAATTGTCTTCAACTGGTTCTTCTTTAGAGTTATCTCGTGATTCATTCTCTGTGATGAGTTGGAAGAATCCTCTTCCTTGAAGCAACTTGGTAGGCTTGATATCCACATCATATTCCTAGATCTTAGAGACCCAATTACCTCTTTTATATCTTGGTTCTTTTTGTGTCAACATTGCTTTAACTGCGGTGTCTAGAACTAAGACTTTGGTGTGAGAATTCAACACATAGTACCTAAAGTGTTTCAGGTCTCTCACCACCACGTATGCATGTCTCTCAAGAGAAGTGTAATTAAGTTTATGTTTCTTGAATCTAGAACTCATAAATGCAATAGGAGATTCGATCCCCTCTTGATTGTGTTGAGTCAAAATCGCGGAGATTGTGTGCGGTGAAGCATAACAATAAATTATGAAATCCATTTTTAAATCAGGACACACCAATGTAGGATCTTTTGCAATAGCACCCTTGATTTGCTCAAATGCCTCTCTACCTTCTTTTGACCATCTGAAGGATTCTTTTCCTTTCAGCATATCAGTGATTTCTTTAGTTAGCTCAGCGAAATATGGCACAAACCTTCTCAAAAAGTTCACCTTCCCAAAGAAGGAGTGGACTCCAGGCTTACTTGTAGGTAAGGAAAGATTCTTGATAGCTTGAACATGCTCAAGATCAATCTTAGTTCCTTCCTTAGAAACAATATGACCTAGGAGTTTCCCTTCTGTAACTCCGAACGTAGACTTTTTTGGATTTAGAGAAATCTTATGAAGTTTGCATCTTTGCAATATTTTCTCTAAATCTCTTAGGTGATCTTCTCGTTTCTTTGAGAATATTTTCAAGTAATCTAGATATATCACGATGATCTTATCTTTATAATCTACAAATGCCATATCAATAGCCCTTTAAAAGGTAGTGCCAGAATTAATCAAACCAAAAGGCATTCTTCTATACGTGAATGTACCCCAGGGGGTAGCGAACGCAGTTTTATGTTGATCTTCTCTAGCCACTTCAATCTTATCATAGCCAGAGAAGCCATCTAGCATAGATAGCATTTCCAATCTAGTTACCGCCTGTAGAATATGGTCTATGACTGGCAGTGGGTAGTTATCCTTCAAGGAATCATGATTAAGATTGCAGAAATCCACGCAAATCCTAATTTCTCCATTTTTCTTGTGAACTGGTACAATATTAGCTATCAAGGTCGAATGTCGAATAGGAAACATTATTCATGCATCTAACATCTTTTGAACTTCATGAAATATTATCCCTACAATCTTGGGATTATATTGTCTTTTCTTTTTCCTGGATGGAACTGCACCAGGGTTCAAGGGTATGGCATGCTCCATTTCCCTGGGTTGGAAAGACTTCAAGTCTTCATATGAGTAAGCCAAAACGTCAGAATATTTGGTAAGGAGGCTTATGAATTTCCTGCGCTCCTCAGGTGAGCAACACTTACTGATATTGACCAGGTGAGGCTTATCCTTGGTACCGATGTTAACTTTCTCATAGTCAGCATAATTTACAGGTCCTGCCTACTCTTTCTCTTTGATAAACCTGTCAAGTTTGTTGAAAAGTTCTTCAAGTGAAACCAATCCTTTGGGAATTTTATTTCCTTTAAGTTGGATAATGCCATCACCAGGATATTCATTCTCAACTCCTTCCTGAACGGGTGAGGTAGTTGACTCACGAAACGTGAAATCACTTCCTTCAAAGTAAAATTGTTCAAAATTATCTCTCTTTTCCAAGAAGGCAATAATTTGTTGATCATCATTAAATACTTGCCAATTTTCTGCATTGTTAGGAACGCTTGGCCTAAAAACCATTTCAATGGTGTATTTGAATTGATCAAACTCTAAATAAGGAGTCATTAATGAAGCTGAGACTGCTAGAGAATATTCTTTGTCATTCTTTTTGTGAGGGACAGATTTTATGGAAAAAGCATCGAAAGCTTCTATTGTGTCCCACACTTTATTTCTATAATGTCTCAAACGATCATTCTTTACTTGGAACTGATTTCTTACCTATTTCACAATCAATCCCGCATCTCCAAAGAATTCCAAATTTTTTATCCCTTTCTCCTCTACAACTTGGAGGCCAAGGATTAACGCCTCGTACTCAATAGTGTTATTAGTATTTGAAAATTCAAGTTTGTAGGAAAAAGGAAATATTTTACCATTTGGAGATATGAGCACCACTCCTGCACCAGAGCCCGTCGAGAAACAACTTCCATTGAACTCAAGAGTCCAGATCTCATTGGAATCTTGAAATTGATCTCATGGGTATGAATTTCTATAGTCATCATATAATTACCCATACTTGAGCCTTGGAAATGGATATGTGCATGAGGATCTTCGGTTTTAGTTACTGTGAACTTTTCCTAAGCTTCTTCATTTCTCCACTGATATGGATCATGGTGTGAGACCAAGCCATTTGAATTTATCCTCCTAAATCCATACAAAATTTCCTTCCCAACAACATTCCATACGAGGCGGGAATATTAGCAACTAAAATAGTTACCTTAACTCACTTTTGAGGGAATTGGGCTAAAACCATTTGGGCGTCTTTAATCTACCTGATCAAAGGAACTTGTTTGGTTTCCATGGAGTAGCACAATCCGAATGTTCTTGTACAAGTCAAACCAAGATCATGTGCTACTTTTTCCAGCATCACATTATCCGAGGCTCTAGATTCTATAATGCAATTACTTAATTTGCATCCATTGATCAGAAAGGACACAAAGAAAGGTTCAATCTTTTCATTTGAAGGTGTAGTGGCCGCCACAATATTTTGAGTTTTCCCATCTTTGGGAGTTTTCAGAATCCCTTTGGAGGAATGAATAGTAGATTTTCCTTTGATAAACTAGACCAATTTCTCGAGTTGATCCTTATTGGACTTCAAGTACTCTTCCTGTGACATGGAAATTTTTGTTTTATTGATATGATCAATGATATCAAATTTGGGCAAAGTAATCGTACTTGATGTCTCAGCTACTAGTTCTTTCAAACTTGATGATGGCACACTTTTGACCTTTGCCTCGGGCTAGGTTGATACGGACGTGGAAGAAGAAATTTTCTTCGTAGCTGATTTATCAATTGATTGATTTAACAAAGGCCCTCCTTTCTGTAAGATAGTTTTGACCTTTGAAACCTTAGTCACCTTAGACTCTTTAGGAGTCTCATTTGTCTTGGATTCTTTAGAAGTTTCCTTAATCTTAGATTCTTTTTGAAGTTCCTTGGAAACCTCTTTGTCTCCCACCTTAGTGGTATCCTACTCCTTTTTCTGAGAGCATGTGAAGACAGCGAAGGATTGACTATTCATATCTTCTATAATCTCTTTGTATCTATCTTCTTCTTCTGAATGGTACTCAAAGAAATGATTATTACTTTCTCCCTCAAGATCTTCAAATTCAGGTTCAAATGTTCCAGAATCCGGATCTTCCTCATCAACCTCGATGACTTCAACCTCATTGTTGCTCTCTTCAATGACATCACATTTTGAGTTAGTTACGGGAGCTTCTTCAATAGCAAGCCTCCTTGGAGGACCTGCAATCCTGGATTTGTTGGTAACATATCCTTTCCTTGGGATGTCTTTGTAAGGAGCGGGTTTACTACTGTGATCAACTTACTTTTTCAAAGCTAGCACATCATTAGCTAACTTAGTGAGTATAGCTTCTGAAGCATTGGAGGTTTCTTGAATCTTTCCCTTGAGGGAAGTTTTATTGAATTTACCCGCCATGATTAAGTCATCTTCAATTTCTATGGCCAAGGATTGAGCAAGTTCCAAAGTAGCCACTCTAGCCCTTCTCAGCTGATAACACACTTCTGGTTGTTGTGCATTAATAAAGAAACATTTTTGTCCATCAAGGTTTGTACGAATCCCGATGGGAACTTTGTTCATGATTTTGTTGAATTTAGCCACGAAGTTCCTCATGGGTGTTTTATTGGCTCTTTCTTCACTTGAGATATTTGGGCAAGAAGGGCATGTTCATCTTCTTTCATCTTGAATCAATCTTCAAACTTAGTTTTCATATCATTCCAATTTGGAATGCATCCATTTGGAAGATGATGAAACCAATCTGCAGCAACATCACGCAATGTTTCGATGAAAAGGTGAATAACAACATCTTCATATTCTACCATGGCGAATTGCTTTCATCTTATTGATCATGGTGTTTGATTAGCATCTATGTTCTTGGCTTGGTACGATCTAGTTATCATTCCTTTTAATTCCTAAGCAAGAGACTTAATCATTGATAACATTTGTTTTGCTTTGATATTATTTTTATCCTTCTTATCTTTATTACTTGTCTTTTATAGATTTACATCTTAAAATTTTTACACACTAGATGACACCTATTTAGCTCTAATTAAACTTTTTAATCTTTCTAAAACCCTATATAAGACCACACAAGAGCGGTCAGGAGCTATTGTCCCCTTTGGGCACTTTTTTACACTTTCTCTCTTTTGTTGATTTTTCAAATGTTACTTCTTACTTATATTTGTTTATCACCCTTAGTCGGCCTTTCACTTGTTAATGAAGAAACTTAATCAAATGAATCATATACATACATGTCTTATTTAACCTCATTAAGGGGGGAAAGCATTCAAGAGGCACATACTATTACAAAGACCTAATATTTATTCTACTATATCAAGGATTGCATTTTGAGACTACATAATTCATTGCAAAAGAGGGTTTATTCTTAATTCCATACCACACATTTTGCATTGGGACAAAGTAGTTGTATCCCACTATTATTTTTATGACTAAGACTAGGGCATTGCAGGTCAAGGGATACTATTCAAATCACACACACACACACACACACACACACACACACACACACACACACGCACGCACGCACGCACGCACGCACGCACGCACGCACGCACACACGCACACACACTAGAACTACATTGAGTATGAAATGTAGTGCCGCACTTGGTGATAATCACATTGGGGTGATCAGAGAGGTCAATCTGACTCAAGCATATGCATATTTTTATTCATCTAATGTGCACTTGAGTATTTTATAGATAACCAAGGTTTATTTTATAGGTACATGTGTGAAAAAATATAAGTGCACTGAACTTGACACAACCTATAATGAACAAGCAGCAACAAAGAAATAACCAAGAGAAAATCCCTTTCGTAGATACCAATTCCTAGATAAGATGTTAGTTCCCATCTGACCCTGTCCTTCCCCAAACGCTTATGTCCTTGAAATTTTTACATCAAAAAATTAGACACAAAGCTAGCATAATCTAGAATACACCCTTCTAGATTAGTCTCCATACCATAATTAGTTCAAACCTACGGGTGCAAGATAATTCATTCTATAAACCCTATTTATCACTCATATTTGTACTTCTTTAGCTAGATCTTGTATGTTATTATTATTTTATATGATTATTAGTGTCCTTACTTTAGATTTATTTTTATTAAATCAAGACCCTAGTGGAAAGGTGGGAGAGTGTAGAGGATTTTGCAAGCAAAGAAGACTCCAATTTGAGGAGTTAAGGAGTGCAAAGACAAAGGTATGCATAAAAATGTGAGAGATCATACGCCATTTGAAAGTGGATATGTCATTATAGGCCATTAGATCCAAGTAGAGAGAATAACCAGTCTAGGATAGGTCCCTAGGAAGAACACCAAAAATTTGTAAAATCTCTAGAAGAGAGTTTAAAGCTCCATACAGAGTTGTAGCATGTATATAGGTCATAAAGGCCATTGAGTGAAGAGAAGAAACCATTGATTTCAATTCCATTGTGTTAAATTTGAAAACTTTGTCAAGCGGTCACCACCTGTCATGCCATTATTAGTCAATTTTTTCAGTTAAAGAGCCAATTTAGGCCAATTTGAGACCCTAATCATAGTTGTGGTTATGTGATGTGAATTTTGACTCAATTGGACCCCCTAATTATAGCATGCACTAAATAATTAGTTTATTAGTTTAATAAGATAATAATTATTGATTAAAAGTAGCCATGTGAAATTAATTAGAACTTTATGATGTGATGTTTGAATTCTTCTACCGTTAATTAAAACTCTATATATGAATCAATTTGTCAATTTGATTTGAAATTAAAGATGTAATTTGTGATGTAGGAGCATCAGGGGGAATTGGATTTCTTACATAAGTTTGAAAATTTTAGTCAACTACGGGCACACAAAAGGATGGTGAGAAGGATAATGGAGAAAGGAAGGTGTAGCAAAAAATTTGGGAGATGTTGACGATTACGCAAGGCTTTCATGGATGTTTTGTGAAACAATTCATTTGTATAATACATGTTGATTGCACAAGGAAAAGAGTACAATGTTTGCATGAAGTTGCAAAGGAAAGGCAGAGTGTTTTACATTATGATGTTTTGTGTAATGATTACACATTTTCATGGTACAATCATGTGGGTTGAGCATAGATCCTTGGGCCAATGCCTAACCAACACACAATAATAGTGGACACGTGAGATGATTTGTTGACAAAGCATGTAAGAGGAGAGGGATAAAGATTCATGAAGAGAAATCACCCACTCACTTCCAACACAAAAATGTATAGAACTTAAGAAAACATAGATTAATTCAAGTCCACCATTTGAGGGGCTAAAGTGGTGAAGAGTATAGAGATGAGCTGAGTCTCTATAAACAAGTGAAACTTGTCAAGGGTCCTGCAGAAACACCATTGTAATAGATTTAGGATTTTTGTTAATTTTTGTAACATTCCCAATAGTGGGAACAATATTTGTAGATGTTGTTAATTATTTTTAAATCAATAAAAGTGTGTGTGTTTTGATTTTTATGTATTATAAGGCATTTCATGAGTCCATATATTCAAGTGACTATTGTTCTCTTTGAGATTGACAAGGTTTGTAAAATTTAATGTTGACACGTCTAAAAATCCTACAAATGTTAGTAACCAATCTGAAAGGCCCCCAAAACCTGTCAAAATGACCACATGCTTTCCCAAAATAGACATTGATTATACAATTTTTATAGTAAAATTTTTATGTTGAATGCTGAAATCCCGAAAAATATCTATGTTTATGTAATTATCATATTTCTAAATTGTGACTCATGGAGCTATGATACTAATTGCATAAGATGCAGAGCAACCCTAATTTCCTATATTTACTAAAATAAATTTTAAAGTATAAGAAATAATAAAGTATAAATAATAATGAATGAATAACATTTATTTTAGTAAATATATAGCTTCAAAATGCACATCTATAACACAATTAAGAGGAACGCATACAAGTTCCATGATTTATGCACCCAAAGAAGTGCTACTAGGCTTGAAAATGCTTTTTTTCCTAACCCTAAGCCCTACAATTGTTACAACAATACAACCTACGTGTTTTTGGTTGAAAATACATATATTCATCTTTTACCATGATAAATCCTACAAACACGAATGATATCTTTCTTAAAAATATGCCTACAACGTACAGTAAACTATCCTCTTTCTAAATATATATATTTTAATTTTTTACTATTATAAGGTTTCTATTTATATTTATTTCAAACTATGTTTTTGTACCTCTATTAGTGATTATAAACGTTTATCTTTCTTCATGTATATTTTGTTTCACTCCTTCAAATTGAATTAAAATTATATAGTCCCAAGCTAGGAATAATTCTATACATATTCAAAAAAATGATCTAATTTTTGATATTTTTTTAGGTAGTTGGGGGGGTACAATCACTTATCCATTATTTTTCAAATTTCAAAGTCTCTTTACTTGAAAAATCATAAAAAATAAAAATTGAATACAAAAATTAAATAAAAATTATATCCCAAACTAGATGATTCTACCTATCTTTCCACCAAAGGATTTTTAAAAATACTAAATAGTGCTCAAAAAATGAGGGGGAAACGACTGACTATCTACTATGTTTTTTTTTTTGTGAAAACATGAGCACCTATTAGCATTTTAACTCTTTAACCCACTTACACTTAACCATTTTCATAAAAAAATATAATATCTTAAAAACTAGACTCGAAATGTTATAATCCATGCTCTTATAACATATTTAAATTTCTAGTGTAGCTATCTTAAATAACTTGTACAAGTTGATGTTTGTTATTTTTAAGAAAAAGGCGTCCACTTAAGACTCCCTTTTAGGCCCCATCTCCATGCACTTACCCTGCATGCAAACCAAGTTTAGTTAGATGTTTGAAAATTATTTTTTAAGACTCACTAAGGAGAGTGACGATTCTTCACTTCGTTGTAAGCTCATGATGACCAATCTTGGGAATAAATAAAACTGATATTACCTTGATCAACAAGGAATCCCAAAGATTTGGATTGGATAACTTCTAAATAAAATTTTTGGATGTTCAAACCAGCTATATCCCAGAGGATTTCTTAAAATTCACGAGGGAAACATCAATTCAAAGAGCTTTATTAGTGTCCATCTCCATTACAACATCTCTAAGATCATTCAATCCTAGTAACCTATCACACATAGCTCCTCAATATTTCCTAAGCTTGCACTAAACAACATGAAGGCATTGTAACAAAGAATTTTCTGTAACAAGAAAATAATCTTGAGGAAAAAACACTCCATGGTAGTTATGCAAAAATCCCTAAATGGTTACATGAAGCTTGGTAATCCAAACATCAACATGTTTGATCACTTTGATTTTATTTGTATCTTGTATGAAGTGGAGAAAAGAAAAATAATTCTTTGGAAATCCTATCACCCACCCTTAACCAATGCATTCTGCATCGAATGATATCTCATGGCTTTGTAGGTTTCCTCAACTTTGATCTTATATCTTCATTGTATAACTTGAATTTGTAGTTTTACATTAAAATGAGAGAGATCCATTTCTTATGAAATTATAGTGAATTCATGGTGTGAGGCCTCTCAAGCGTGTTATAGAAATATGGATACATGTTTTTCATAAGTTCTAAGGTGGTTGTCCAATTAATAACATTGACCCACTGATTAATCCAACCACTAATTTCCTTGGTTTTGGGGACTAGATTCCATATTCTCTTAATGTACGAGAGATTTGTCTCATGCTTGAGATGAGAAATGTTGTGATAAAACTATATTTTAATTAACTCATAGCATGGAGTGGACCACTCAATGCAAAATCTAATGGGATATGGTTAGAAAGCATAACACCATCAACCAGAAAATATGGGATATGGAGTTGGGAAAGAGAAAATATCTTTTTTAGTAAGTATGTAGTTCCAATATTTTTACAAATCTCTCTTGACATGTCTCCTAAAGTTATAATAGGTAAACCAAGTCAAGATAGAAATTCCACATTGACACAAATAATTAGGATCAAAGAGATCAAACTTATTGCACATGTATAACTAGACCTCTTCTTTTCCATCACACTAATGCACAAGAATGTAACCTTATTTGTCCTCTATGGAATCCACCATATTTAAATCATCACACATGATCTAGTGAGCATCCTGGAGCAAGTTAGAATTCTACCTCCACAAAATATCCTTATCTACTATCTTGGAGACATACATGCTAGCATAGCCCAAGAAAATTGTCATCAAAATAAAAATGGATTAATACTACTTGATGGGTGGGGTCTGAGCCCCATGAAATTATATTCTATGTAAGTCTATTGAAATCGTCATGATCAATCCTCTATAGCCATGATCATGATTGGACACATGGTAGAGGGCACCCAACAAGATAATGTGGGTGACAGATTGAAGGATAAATTCAGTGATTTTTATTTCCTATAAACACAAACAATTCACAAGGTGAAAATATTGATAATAATACATGACCATATATCTACATGTCAGATCAGTAAGACATCAAACATTCCAAGAGTAAACTATCATGAATATAACATCTAGGTACATTAAACTATCATGAGGAAACATCCAAGTGCATGTCGGTCCCTTATTTTAGGTCTTCAAGGGGAAAAATAACTTATTAGTAAAATGAAATGTTGTTGATTATCTTGTAAGAATCAATCATTCAAAATGACATTGTTTTCTCCTGGACATATTCCCCATCATTAAATAGGAAATAGGTTGTGTAACCAAAAAAGTATTGTCTTACATTCAAAAGTAACTAGATTTACCTATGAATATTTGGAAATCAGTGAAACCCAGGATTCTCCTCAATTTGGAATCAATCTAAAAATGCCAGAAACTACTGCAAATGATAAGAAATAATATAAATACCTCATTGTATATAAATCAACCAAATGAAATTGATAGAAACAAGATGTCTCAACAAATCTTATTTTTAATTTACAAATAGAAGTTGTCTATATATAACAAAATCAAGAATTGTAGTCCAACTTTACTCTTTTGACTATATGATGGACATGTGTGCAAAAACATCTACATGAATATGCACACATGAGATAATTAATCAATCTACAAGTGTCACTTGTCCTAATATAAATCTAGGAAGTGTGCAAAGTAGGTTAAGTAAAAAAAGCTTAAATAAAACTAAGTAAAATTAAAATAAAAGGTACATATATATAACTATTGCAAACAAAATGATGGAGTATTATCTTGCATTCATAAGTAACTAGATTGACCTATGAATATTTAGAAATCATCCCTAAGTAATGTTTGTGATGGATGTTGATTAAATTAAATTGTAATTATATAGTCCAATCTAATGTTATAGAAGTAGCAAATAAATCACAATAAAATGTAGTAAATAGACCCAAGCAAATCTAAACAATGAAATGTTAAACCCTAATGTGCAAAGAGGGTTAGGAAGGCCTTAGCTATTTGATGATGTTGTGAGATTGTGTCGTAGTGAAGACCAGATGAACAAGAGGAGGAAATCGTCGCATATGATCCTGAGAAAATGCATATATGAGTTGGCTATCTCGACTAAGGTACCTAGAAAAGGGACAGGGGCGCGTGGGGGCGCCTCTAGTCTATAATCTAAGCACCTGGTCTGTGAAAAGGCTCTGTAAAACCTCTTCTAAGGTGTCTATGGATGTTTGACTATGTTCACTTCCTATCAGGTGAATGTCAATGAACTCCATTGGATGTCACTACAAATCAAAGATGAAGGAAAACACCTGTAAAACCCCAGACAAAGGCATCAAAACCCTAAAAAAAATAAAGATGCATATGAAGGGGTCAAACTATCTTCAATGACCACAATGGTGGACTTACTAACTACGTGTTACACTACATCTCAGATCCAATGTAGTTCTAGGTGTGTGTTTGTGCGTAAAGTGTGCCTTAGGTGCTCTTATGTGTCAGTCACACTTTGTGAGTAGCGAGAAATAACTAGATGTAGAATGTAAGTAAATGTTGCATGGAATAAAATAAACTCCCCTCCTATGAAGTGTGATGCAGAATGAACCAACCTGTGTCCCTTTGTGATGGAGGCTAGATGGATGCAAATGGAGCTATAAACGCCTTGGATGGATGCTACCTTATGTGGAGATAGTAAGGTGCTTAGTGTTTGGTCCCTCATTATGGTATCATAACTTTATATTTATATGGTTCTCTTGTTCTAATTTTGTAATTAACCCTGAAAAGGCCAAACCACCAAAAAATATAGAAAGATCAAATGGATAGAAAAGTACCCAAAAGGAGAGAGTAAAGTGCAAAGAGGATCAGGGCGCCCCCAAAGGGGACTAGGGTGCTTGGGGCACCCCAATCTTAGATGGGCACCCCAATCAGCAATAGGAAAAAATATAGTATGAACATATGGAATGGGCAAGTGTGAGTGTAAGATCGAAAGTAATAACAGAAGGAAAAAGTAAAATGGCCAAAGACATGGGTTGATTAGTACTCTTTTTCACTTGAGAACCATATAAATAGTAGTATGAGACTGGGACTAAATAACTACCCAAAGTGCATGATTTTGTGTCTACATTTTCCCCCACTTTATGTCAGTGAGCAGAAATCTTGGTAACATAAAGTAGATAGAGATGCGTACTTGATATACATGTAGAGTGATGTAGAAAATGCGTTGAGGGGACTAGATAAAGCATGGAGTGATAAAAATATGGAGCATGGAGACTAAATATGAAAAATTACAAAAAGTGATGAGAGTGAACCTAGATCAGAAGTGCGTGTGTAGATGCCAAAGTGTGTGATGTACCTGGATGGTTAGTATCATGTGTGTGATGCACCCACTATGTGTGTGTTGTTGAGTGTTTTCTTCCCATAGGGATAGACCTACAAATAGAGAAGATAATCAAGTAGTAAAATACACATGTATAATGTGTAAAAAACACATGTATATATGTAAAAATCATGTAATGAAAAGTACAAAAAATAAAAAAGGAACACATGCACCTAATTTGTGATGAGAAAAAGGGTGTAGAAAGGATCATGTAAATTTCGATGAAGTGCGAGTTTTTTCAGCGATCTCGCGCCACTAGCTAAAGAAGTGTAGGGAGAAAGACGTGTTATTCTCCAACCTATAACTGCTTCCACGAGAGTGTGAAGAGATCTTTGTACTACTTGATTTTTTTGGTTGATCTAACGCCACTGGCCGAAGAAGTGTAGGGAGGAAAGTACAATGTTCCTCCAACCTATAACTTCTCCCTAGAATGCTAAGGACAAACTACCCTGTAAAATTCATTGTGTATGGATTTCTATAGAGTGGTCTGAACCCACTCACTGTATAACCCATTGTGTCATGGATGGAAACTGAAAAAATTATCTATACTGGTACTTGTGATGTGTAGTGTGTATAAACCCAAATGATATCCTCCCTCTTTGGGGGCGTATGCGACATCACGAATAGGAGGATACGACCCCAAAAGAGGATTGATCATGAAAATTGTGCCCTACTAGGGGGAAAGGGATGTGCTTGGTAGAAACTAAGGCACACATAAACAAGTGGCTAAGAAAAAAAGTGTTAGTACAAACGAGCATGCATGTAGAAAACAAGTGTAAAATACGTAAACCAAGTGTAAACAAATAATGTAAAACACCCAAGAAGACAATTTAAACCACACAAAGCGGGTTGGAAACATGGGACATTACTCACAATGTCACAAAACACTCAAGGTCCGTAGTGGCCACATATAAACAAACAAGTGTACACACCAAACAAAGGGCAAGACCCGCATACAATAGCAAACAATAGCAGACAATGTAACAAACAAGTAGACAAATTTCCATGGAAGCAAGTAATCTTGCAAAACAAATGTTACACATGAAGCACCAATTATCATGTTAGAAAGATAACCTATATTTCAGAAGCGTGTATAACCAATAAAGTATTGTTCTATGAAATAAAATGAAACAATAGCACTTGTAGTGTACAAAAGGTGGATGCCCCCCAGTAACCGTTGCACAATTGGGTAGTGTGTCAAGCATCCATGATGCATGTAAAAGCTATTTATATGTGATCAAAACTAGAAAAGGATGTGAACCTACATGTGTGTATGGTAAAGATAATGACATATAAGCAATCTATTTGGCATTTGTAATAATACGAACATGTAAAAATGAATATAATTAGGAGTAAATGCAACCATAAAATGTAGTATGTTATGGATGGATGGAATGGAATGTAGAATGGATGATAGGAGCCTCGTGCCCCCGAGTGAATAAAAGTGTATGCAGTGAGGTTCATTTAGTATGCCCCCTCACCAGTCAAGAATGAACGGTAAATGAGAGTATGTCATCGGGGAAATGGTTGAACTATGTGATGCGTAGCGCTTTATGGTGAATACGTATGTGTAGTGATGATATGCGGCCTAGAGATGAAGTTTGTGTGAATCTGTAGCCTAAGCATATATCATGACAAGATGATCGAAGGAGTGATGATTTAGCCTAAAGAGTATATCACTAAATGATTATTAGAATAGGGGTGATGATGCTCGAGCAAGTGATGATGTAGCCTATGACGTATATCACTATAAGATAAGTGAAAGGAGTGGTGATGTAGCCCTATGGATTATAGCACTACAAGAAGATGGGATAGGTTGACTATTTAGCCTATAGAATATGTCACTAAACCTAGAAATTTCTCATGATAGAAGGTTGAATGATGAATGTGTCAATGTGATGAGGTCCATTTGTGATGTATACCCTCAACAATCCAATATGGAATGTGAGACTAGAGTGCATCATAGGGTAGTGATTGCAATACGTACAAGGAGATGTGTGTTGTATATGCAATGATGAGAGATGACCATGTGACAAGTAGAATATTTAATATGTGATGTGTAGTATGCAATGCAATATATGTAGATTATATGAGTGTGAGACATGTGTGATGAACACTAGTATGGTGTGTAAAATATGTATGATATGAAAGATGCGCAAAGGTTGAAAAAAAAATGATGCAGAGTAAACGTAAGTATAATGTGAGATGATGTTGAATGTGCAGTGTATGGGGTCCACGTGTATAGGGTGCCCTCGACAATCAAGTGTGAACCGAAGCACAAGAGTGTGACATCAGGAAATGTTCTGATGTTAACGTGTGGATGAATATGCGTATGCTAGAAGGTTTGATAATGTGAGTATGGAACATGTGTTGTCACTATGTGGGGGGGGGGGGGGGGGGGGGGGGTTTGTGTGATTTTTATGCCCCAAAAGTGTGTGGTAGAGAGTTTAGTCATGTGACATTGTCTAAAAGATCATCGTTGTCATGATTGAAACATACTGGAGCGGCATTGAGGACATGATAAGCAATAGAATTAGGTGGATCATACAAACAACCATTACGATGTAGTGTGTATACATTTATGTAATATTATTCATCAGTGAAAGGGGCTAGCAGACATTCGTGTGGATACCAATGAGAAATATTTGGAGCATAAGTGGGAGATGAATCAGTATCGATGGAAACATTGTCGAACAACATATGAAATATGAGAGAAGTGTTGTCCATGTCTAAAGTACCACAAATATAATCTGTTAAAAATTGCACTATAATAAAAAAAACAAACACTGAATATAATTGTATTCAATTTAGAAATCATCTGGGGATGTCATAGATATTGATAGAGGTTACATATATAGTGTTTGATATCCTACAATGGTGGAGTCAACACTCATCTTCAATCCCTCATATCTCTCTCCATGAATCTCTCATTTTTTATCTCCTAATATCTCTCAAACATCCCTAGGATCACTTACACTACAAAATAGCTACGTGAATTGTTCTCACAACCTCACTCAAATAATTAAACTATTATAACTATATTATTAATATGAGTTCTACAAACTCATTTTTAATAATATTACATTTTATTTAATAATGTTACACAATATTTTGGTAACATTCACTCCCCTATTGTTAACATTATTAATTCCCAATATACACTCCCCTAATGTTGACATGTTATAACATAACTCCTTTTTTTGGCAACATGTTGCACTAGCTTACCTCATAATCTGGAGCAATGAAAGGTGTGTAAACTTCCAACTTGCTAACTATCTTGTTGCTCATGACCACAACTATGCGAAGGAATGCATCCCGCATTTACTCCATGAAAATAATGCACTCGGCATTCCACTATCAAATCATCTTCATAAAGAAGGAAGGCAGTCAGAGGACCACTACATCAGTAAAATTTTATTTACCTTTTTACATCTGTGATTTTCTAGATCTACCACCAACCCTTTCCAAAATCTATTGAGTGTTACAATATAACTTAGAGACATACTCTACAATGTTTTCTTCTAGGAGGTTACATATAGGAAATTTCTCACACATTACAATTGACCAGGAATGTGACATCTGTTCTTATTACAAAAAATAAACACACAACTACGACCACAACTTCATGTGGCCCTGTTTTTGGTGATTGATGAGAGGTCATTGATTGACCTCTAGCCTCTTTTGCCTCTGTCCTCCATTTATCGGATGCTAACTCAGTTTGTTTTTATCATAACATTCAATTTACATTGATGGATGTTGGTTACCACCAAAAATGCATCCATAAGGCATTTGTTTTTAATTTTTGAACTATCTACGACTCACAATATTGACAGATAAATAAACTTTTGAGTATTATACAATGAGACGATACAAAATAACTACAATACTTGACTTACAATAAGATGTCTAATAAAAATTTTAACAAAATGACTAAAACATGTCACAAAGGATAAAATACAAAGAAAAGACAATTTATAACACAGACATTTTTTTTTACTTTTAGATTTTAATGACAGAAACTAAAAACTTTCAAACCACAAATTAAAACCTAAAAACTGCCTAAATAAAACAAAACTTAAAAATAAACAAACTTCTTAGAAAAACATATGGGATAAAAAAACAAAAACACTTTTTAAAAAGTATATACCACTATTTAACATGTAAACCCACAGTGTTTTTGGTTAAAAAACTTAGAACAAAAAAAAAAAAAGGAAATTACAGACCAAAAAAAAATTAAATACAAGACAAGATAATAAAACAAAACAAGACAGCATAGAGAATATTACATTAACACCATGGAAGTCTTGGATGGCAGATCATAAACTTTGCATAATAAATCCTTCTTGCATCGCGTCCCCTCAATACATGTCCCCCTCAATACATGCAAATTCCAATGCACTATCATTCCATTTTTGATGCATGAAGACCAATGCAAATATTGTGGCATTCGAGGTGAGAGTAGAGCTCAAATGTGTGGTATGAATGAAATCACTTCATATATAGTGTTTGTATGAAATCACTTTGTAGGTCTTAGAAGATTCATGTGAATTATGATCCCAAATTCCAAAAAATGCTTAAAATGCCATAATCCTTGTCACGTTTTCTCTTAAACCAAGAACTGGGTTTTTTTAATTGGAAATGACATCCGCATGGGTTTTTTAATTTTTTGACAACTCATGCTTAGAATCTGAATAAACAAACCCACAAAATTTCCAAGAATTTTTATTCTGGGTTTTAGAGAAAAATGTAATTTATCAAACGTATTTTTAAAAAATAAAAATCCTTTGAACAATAAAAGAGAGGGAAAAGGTAAACTGTAAAAACATTTTGAACATAAAACTCCATAGAGCACTGCTGAGAGCCACCTTCTCTAATACCACTGTTAAATATTGCACTATAATAAATAAAAAACAAATGAATATAATTGTATTTAATTTATAAATCATCCGGGATGTCATTCCATCTCAAGGATGTCATAATATTGATTTGAATGATATTGATAGAGGGTTACATATATAGTGTTTGATCTCCTACAATGGTGTAGTCAACACTCATCTTCAATCCCTCATATCTCTCTCCATGAATCTCTCAGTCTTATCTCCTAATATCTCTCAAACATCCATCTATACAAACTGAAAGGATCACTCATGCTACAAAATAGCTACGTGAATTGTTCTCACAGCTCACTCAAATAATTAAACTATTACAACTATATTATTAATACGAGTTTTATAAACTCATTAGTTGCATCAGATAAAATGATACCAAAGTTAGTGTTTGTTGAGAAAGTAGCAAATAAAGTCCATTGATGGATTCAAAATTAACAAAAAAAACTGAGTTGATTGCATTATAGGAACTTATGAAACTAGTTACACAATATTTTGGTAACACAACAAGCCAAGATTTCCCAAGTGCTAGTGGAGAAGTGCGAGGGGCTTGTGCAATGAAGATTTTCAAATGGTGCTTGCTAAACACACGAAGGTCATAGGCACATGGTGATACTCTTAATACACAAAACCAATGGATGTCAATGTGACATTAACCATGATAAAGATGAGCTGAGTGAATCAGTGGTAAGATATCATTAAGTGTCAAAACAAATTTGGTTAAGCCCTCAAGTATACAAATAGTATTTGTGAGGGATTTTCTATTAGAGAAGCATGGAGGGTTTTTAGTATTTCTAAAATTTGGCAAACCAACTTTCCAAACATGTTAAAACTATGGCAGAGTACACTTGTGATTCCTGCAAGTACAGCAGCATGTGAACGAGGGTTTTCAAAGCAAAACCTAATTAAAGATATAAGAGGATCAAAGCTAGAAATCATCACATTTGGGATGTCATGTGAGTATCCCCAAAAGGACCTGATCCTTCTTTAATCGAGTAGGTGAGTGAAAGGTAGGTGGCAGATATGTAGAGTGTCTGGTAGGAGATTAAACAATGTCTAAAGTGTTATTTTTTCAATTTTGTAGATGTAAAATTTTACTCAATTTTTTTTTTTGTATAGTTATTATAAAAATAAATTTGACGTGCATATTATATTTTGAACGTCAAATTCCATATAATTTTTTAGACCGTCAAATAAGATTATTGTGACATGTAACATTGAACGTCAAAATCCAGCACTGATAAAGTCTTATCTTAATATCTCTCAAACATCCCTAGATCACTCATGCTACAAAATAGCTACGTGAATTGTTCTCACAGCTCACTCAAATAATTAAACTATTACAACTATATTATTAATACGAGTCTTAAACTCATTATTAATAATATTACAATTTATTTAATAATGTTACACAATATTTTGGTAACACAACAAGCCAAGATTTCCCATGCTAGTGGAGAAGTGCTCTCAATCCATCAACCATAAAGGTATCTTCAAAGTAAGAGTCATCTATATCGATAGGTGTAAAAGATTTAGTTGATGAGCCTAATGTTTAATCAGTGATTTTGCACATCATCGTAGATTTGTCATCAGAGTCCTTAGATTAAACAATGTCTAAAGTTTAACATACCTTTGATAAAGTATCTTATCATTGATAGGAGGGGTCTTGAACTTATATTCTCTCAATCCATCAACCATAAAGGTGAGTCATCTATATCGATAGGTGTAAAATTTAGTCAATGTTTAATCAGTGATTTTGTCATTTGTCATCAGAGTCCTTAGAATTATCTGTGTCAGTATTGTCATGTTGTATAGCTTTGTCAAGTAGAATGTTAGGAGTTTTACTATATGGAGGAGTGGTAGGTGTATTGATAGGTGGATCAGTTGTGCTTAGAGGAGTAAATACAGTAGGTGAGATTATTGTCGTGGTGTGAGTAGAAATAGCCAAAGTACTTGGAGTGGCAGAAGTGTTTCACCGCAAAGTAGAGATAAAACAGATAAAGGTAAGGTCAAGGAGGAATACTTATTGATAGTCGAAGATAGTGTGTGCACGTAGAATGTTGACATAGCTTATTGTGAAGAGATTCCCTTATGCTAGGAGGAATAACTTTAAATACAACACAAGACCACAAAATAGAATTAACAATACTGGTTAGTGGATTACCTAGCAGAAGTTAGATCCGATAAGTGGGGTGCTTCCTAGAAGGTTGTCAATCTGCATTTTAAAACAAGTTAATGCTAATAAATAACATGAAATAAAGAGACCTAATTTCGTTGTATAGTTTAGGTATCCTACAGAAATAGAGTAAATCAAATCTAGTCTAATAAATGCATGCAAGGCTAAATATAAGAAGGGTAGTAGTGGTTGATGGTCTGTGGGTGTAAAAGAGGTTGTAAATAAGGTATGGACAATATTGGGTAAGGTTCTAGGTTATTAGGAAGGATTTATAATCTCGTTAGTTTAGGAAAATTTCCAGTCACAGAGATCAGTATCGGTTAGGCAACCGATGTCGGTACTAGTAATGAATCGACGTCGGTTGGGTGAGCGGTGTCGGTAGGGGAAATTTGGTAAGAATATTAAAAATAAAGTTTTGGGAGCTCTCTTTGATTTCATGGAGAGTTAGGAAGGTTTGGGTGAGGTTGTGGGATTATTATAGAGACTCAGATATCATAAGAATGGTATTTGGGCAAGATATGGAGGTTTTATGGGCAAATAGTCAAATGGAGGTGTTGTACGAGAGATCTGGGTATGGGAGGTGGCAAAATGAAATAGATAACTAGTAAATAGCTAATCTATTGAAACTAATGACAAAGAAGAAATAATAATTACTAGTGGAATCCGAGTAGAAAGCAGGTGGTGGTGATGATTTTAGGAGAATGTGATCTCAAATGAATGCAGCAATGGTATGAGGACATGGTGCTTCCATGTGAGTGCACTGGAGCTCTAGATTAATCTCTTGATGAACTGTGTGGTGTCTAAATGTTGTAAGTGTCTCTGGTATACCACAAGATCATTGAAAATCTTGAGATTCAGTATGCAAGGTTGCAAGAGCTAGAAAACCATATTCATAACCCAATCAATGAGTTAAGATTTGTTATTTAACCTAACTGATGGTGGTTAGGTGACCCACGCCGACCAAGGAATAACCGGCATCAGTTAAGGAGAATTGGTCTAACTTTACAAAAATAGGGTTTTCTCCCAAATTTTGCATGGTCTTTGGCTTAGTCCGGGTCTGGAGTGTTGAATGGCATAAATTAGAGTGTGGAATTTGTTAGAGGATTAATAGGTCATGAATAGTTAGGGTTGGAAAGTGTCCCAGTTGGTTAGGATAAGTGGGGACTTAGTCTTGAGTAATAAGTAGGGTTGGAACGGGTCTAGGGTGAGGTGGATAGGTGAGGTAGATAATTAATCTTAATTTTTATCATTAATTTTATTATAATGTATGCAAGTGGGCATGGTGGGGGGATAGTATTGAATTAATTAATAGAAGGGCATTTAGAGGATTGTGACATAATTTTTGTGTCTACATTTGCCCATTTTTGTCATGTAGCTTGTATTGATAAGTGATGTTGAAAAAAATGAGAAGTGGTTGCCCTAATTATGGGTGAAGGTTATCCCCCTCAAACCAGGAACTGATGGAGGTGTCATAAAAATCGGTGATGGATTTGATAAAGTGGTATGTGATGAAAATTCAAGTAAGGTGCAAGCATGGGAAATGGTGGTATATGTGTGGGTAAGAGGTGGGGAATTTAAACACAAGCACATGTATAAAATGCAACAAGGCACTAGGATGAAGAGCACATAAAATCTAAATTGTCAAAGGTCGATAGTTTATCCAAACAAGGTTGATGTAGTCCAAGTATCCAAGGTATACGATACAGTTTGAGAGACATAGCAAGGTTGGGTGTAGGAACAGGTATAGGCGTGTTCCAAAACACCAAATTTTTTGGGCTGGTTGAGATAAACATCAAGACATAAATTAATGTAAGGTCCAGATGCTAAATAACACAAGTAGTGTCATCGCAGGGTATAGTAAGTAAGTGAATTCAAGTGTCCAATGGTCAGGTTGGGGTAGGTTGTATAGGTAAGGTCGTAGGCAAGGCCGAAATATAGGAAATAAGGTACCCCCAAAGTATATTGAGGTTGGGGTTTAGGTAATAAGGCTATTAGGTGAGCCTATAGGGCCTAGGGTAAGGTTGTGGTTTGTAAGAAATTGGTCTATGGTAGTAATTTTTTTTTGGGAAAATTGGGTATAATTGGGTTAGGAAGGGTGACCGATATCAATTGAGGGTTAACCAATGCCAGTTATGGTAACCGATTTCAGTTGTTTAGGGCATGAGACTGATGTCCGTCTAGAAAAAATTGGGTTAAAACAAAAAAGCCATGTGAAAAGTGACTCATTTGTGGATTTTACGTGTTGAAAATGATAGAGAGGGTACATTTTGTACTTATGACTTGGAGGAAAATGACAGGGCTATCTACTAAGCTGGTTTGGTGAGAGTTGAGTGGTTGGAGAAGTGTAGTTGGTGGGCCCACGAGATCTAGACGAGGGATTTGATTGGTTGATATTTGAGAGGTTGATTTAGTCATGGCAGAGGCAAGAGAAGTTGGAGGACCTCCAATTTAGAGACCAGACATCCCACCGAGGAGACGAAGCCGAGTAGAGGTAGGATTCGGTCTCCATTTGGTGTTTTTGATTTAAACTAAAGTAGATATATGAAGGATTTGGTTTTTAAATTTTGATTGGAAATTTGGGTAAAAGAGGGGAAAATTAGGTATGGGGAGGGCCAAATGTAGGGTAAGTATGTGGTAAAATGTATTAGATGCAATTTTGGGAAAGTTTGGGGTAGTTTTTAGGTGTTTTTGTTAATTTTTTTAACAATGGGGACGTGGGGGTTCGGCCCTAGGGCTGAACCAGTGACCGATGTCAGTTGGGAATCAACTGACATCATTGGGCTAGCCGGCGTTGGTAGGGCTAATGGGTGACTAGTATCAATCATGGTGACCAATGTTGATCACTATTAAAAGTGACCAAGCGTTAAAAAAGTTAATTTGGGAAGGTAAAAAGGTAAGGGTAAGGTGGGTAAGTGTGTAGTGAAATAGGTTTGGATAGATTAAGAGTATAGGAAAAATATAATTGGGTGAGGTTTAGGGTTATTATATGTATAAATGGGTGGGTTAAGGAAAATTAAGTCAAAGTGGTGAAGAAGGGAAAGTAGTGAATCTAAATAGATGTAGCAGTTTAGGCTAGATAAAATAGATGATAGGTGAGTGAATTGGGTATAAGGTAGGGGCTAGTAGAGTCGTAGGTGGTATTTAAATAGGTAGGATCAAATAGATGATCTAAAAGGGTAAATTGATTGACACGTTTAAATGGTAATGATGCAAATGCATCAGCAGTTGACTATGTGAGACAGGGTGCCACCTCTTTTGGTATAGATGCGGCCTAGTGTGACTGAGGACAAGTGGGACCATATGACGGATGTTGGGCTCAGTGTTTTGAGGTGATATAGGTACATTATACGAGATCACAATTTTATGGTCGCTCTCATCAACAGATGGTATTCAGCAACCAACACCTTTCATTTACCTACCAGCAAGATGACGATTAAGTTGGAGGATGTCTACAGGATTTTACAGCTACCGATTGTTGGGGAGCCATTACATCATATTTCTTCAGATGATTCATTTGATCTTATGGTGACCGTATTTGGTGAGGTGATGGGTGACTTGATATATCACAGTGCTAGCATCAGTTATGGGGATATGTATGTTGCACATCCTCACGAGACCAGATTGGTAGTTTTGATTATGATAGCTATGGGATGTTATGCTCTCCTAGATTCATAGGGTGGGAGTATTGGAGTATATGATAGAGGAGCGAGTGTGTTTTACACGGGCATCGACCTACTTGGTACTATTATATAGAGACTTGTTGGGCATATGAGCACATAGTATGTGTGTGCCCACAAGTACTTCCATGACAGGATTAACACTTGCGAGTCTACAAGGTTGGATATAAGAGGTGGGTGCCAGTAGGGGCACATCCACGAGTGGAGGAGGCGCCATGAGATGTGATATATTATCATCAAATATTATAGGGGCTATATGCTTTGGATATTGTATGGCAACCTTATGTCGATTTTCCATCTTACGGGTGCATGACAGAGGAGCTGAGGGGATTAAAACTGGTGAGGTGGATACAAGAATGGAGGGATGGGGATCATGAGATGATTCTGATTGATTGAGTCTGACACCAGTTCATGATTCAGCAAGATGTGCCTCCACCGTTTCCAGAATATCACAGGGATGATGTGGAGAGGTTGTTATCTCCACCACATCTGACAAGGCTAGCAAGGCAGGAGGAGCAAGTTATAGATAGGTGGATCGATGAAGTCGACAATGATGAGGTTCGTCAATCCTCGTCATTAATAATGTCAATCCAAGGATGGTGTCTGATGGTTGTATGCATTAAGAGAAGAAGATCTTTGGAAAATAACTCATTTAAACATAAACCAAACTTGCATAAAATAAATCACACTTGCATAAATTTAAAGGCACACTTGCAGAAATAAAGTTTACATGAAATAAATCAAACTTGCATGAAGGAAATCACACTTGCATAAATTGAAATTGTTGAATTGGAAATAAACATAATTAAACGAAACACCTGCAGGTTCACAACAAACTGGATTTTCACAATACAAAGATAAAAATAATACAACAGAATGAATTACAGACAAATGAATAAACATAAATACACATATCCATCTTCCTTGAAATGAGTGGCTAGCTCATTCCTTGGAAGAGGATTTAAATCATACTTCCGAAATTTTAAAACTACAGAATATTTGAGAGGAAAGAACAAATCTTTATTTCATGGGAGAAAAGAATTACATATCTCAGTGTGGAAGGTTGCATTTATAATTCATGCATCCAACCAACTCCTTATTTTAGGAAATACAATCTAATCTTATCTTTGTTCCAATCCTAACAACTAAGATCTCCATCTCCACAAAATATGGAGAGAGATATATTATTGAAGTCAAATCTTATCTTACTTATTTTAGGAAGATTTGCTCCCAAAATCTTCTCCTTGATTTCTGGTAACAAGAATCATAATGATTTTATTCTCCTACATTATTGGAAGGAGGTTTTTCCTGAAAATGTGATTTTGACCAAATACCTTTCCTGAATTTTCCATTTGACTTTGTTGTTTTTTATTGTGGAACTTTTGAAGCGTGTCTAATACACTTTTTCCTCAAATTGCAGTTCACTAAAATTTAGATTTCTCTTCATTGGTAAAAACTATAGCAAATATGAATGAGTTTTTTGTCAAACACATTGTTATGATCCATTTGACTTTTTTGTTTCTGTTTATGAAAATTTTAGTGCTCGTCTGATACACTTTTCCTCGTACTGCAGCTCACTGAAAGTTAGATTTCTCTTCATTGGTAAAACCTATAGAAAATGAATGAGGTTTTTGTTAAACACATTTCTATGAACAAAAACCTCTATCATATTTCCCATTGGATTCTCTTATTTTTCATAATTCCTCAAAAACTGTCATTTCGTTGATGTAGGTTCCAGAGCTAACGTTACTCTATTGATGCAGGTTTCGAAGCTAACTCCAATGGTTTTAGAGCTAACGTTACTTTTTGATGCAAGTTCTGGAGATAAATACAATGGTTTTGGAGCTAACGGTATAGGTTCCAGAGCTAACTCCAATGGTTCCGGATCTAACGTTGCAAGTTCCAGAGCTAACTTTGCAGGTTCCAAAGCTAACTCCAATGGTTCCAAAGCTAACTAAAACAATTATAACTTTTGCATGCAATCTCGGATTGAGATGATTGTTTTTTTGAACTTGAATTATTTTTTTGAACTTGAATAATTTTTTGAGATGAATTTGAATATGAAATAATATTTGAGTTTATATTTATTGTTCATGATCAGTTCCATTTTTCCCAATACTAGCATTATCTTTCCTTTATAGCCTACATACACAAGACTTTGCATCTTTTCCCAAATAATCAATAGGATTAGTCAAAAAAATAGATAACAAAATATTTCTAAAGAGTGAACAAGATATATATCCTATATTTTATCTTAAGCAAACTATAAGTTCATAGATTATATTTAAATCCACTTTCAAAGGTAACTTGGAAGGATAAAATAATGGTAATTTATGGCCAATTTATGACCTCATCAGACACTACAGGTGGATATAGGCACCGGTGGATAGCTCAATAATAGGTAGTACTGCCACGGTCAGGCTAGTCAGATTTAGCTATGGTGATAGTACAAAGGGACCAGTTACAGGGGTAGGTGACTTCCCTACAGTTGTAACTTACTCAGGCCCAGGCACATGTGGCCACCCTCTAAAGACAAGTCACTAGATTACAGGGGTAGTTGGCATAGACGCAGACTCAAGTTCAGGTCCCAACACAACCACTAGCAGGAGATGGGGGACATGTTTCCCAATTGCAGGCATAGGTGGTAGGGTTATAGGCATAGGTAGCCATGTTATAGGCTCAGGTAGGGGATGGGGGGAAGGTTACAGGGCTACAGGTACAGGTTGCCACACTACAGACATAGTTTGCCACTTTATAGGGCCAGATGATATAGGCTTAGGCTCAAGTACATGCACAAGCACTGGGACATGGTCATATTTTATAGATAGCAGGACATGGACCATTGGTACAGGCATATGGTCTGCAAGTAGGTGCCAGAGTTATGGCATCACCCCTGGTGATTTGCATGGTCAGTTATAGAGATTTTGTGGCAAAGGCTAGGTATTACCAGGACTGTTTGATGGAGAGTGGTATCCCGTACGTGACATATGGTGAGTATAGAGCACAGTAATCAGCAAGTTCTAGGACTATCTCACAGACTCAAAGTACCAACATCTCAAAGAGTCGTCAGACCCATGGACAGGGAGAGGTGACTAGTAGGTCAAGGTGGAGGCCAGATGAGGGGGCCAATGAGAGCAGAAGAGGTGTCATCCCCTCATAGAGATGAGATGATATGCATTTTTGAGTTTTGATTTTTGATATATATATCAACCCACATGCCGAAGACGTGAGATGTATATGATAGTTTTGAGATACTTGTATGTATATCTATATATTCAATGTATTGATATATAGAATTTTTGATGTATAGATGGATGATGGTAGTTATTGATGTTATTTTTGGTTTGTATTTCCATTGTATTGTTATCATGGAAACTAGATGTGTTCATGGTTTGGTTTAATTTTCAAGTTAATGATTTTATGGAAACTAGATGATTAGGCATGGCTGAGTCAATGTTGATTATGAATGATTGGTTTGATTTCTATTATATTGATATTAAGGAAACTAGATGATTAGGCATGGTTTGGTTTAATTTCCAAGTTATTGATTTTATGGAAACTAAATGTGTAGGCATGGTTTAGTTGATGTTATTTGTGAAATGAAATGATGTTTTGTTGAATGGTTTAATTTCCAATGTACTGATATTATGGAAACTAGATAGTTAGGCATGGTGTGGTTGATTTTATTTTTGAAATGAAATGATGTTGTGTTGAATGTTTTAATTTCCAATACACTGTTATTATGGAAAATAAATGATGATGTATAATGGATGATGTATGGTTTAGTTTTCAGTTAACTTCCAAATTATTGTTCCTATGGAAACCAACTAATTAAGTGTTTGTTTGATGGGGGAAATGACGATTGGGAAAAGAGTGGCCAAGTTAACCTCAAAAGGCCCAATGCCCTAAAAGTGTTGCTTACATATCCCTTGTGAAATGGGCCTTAGGCATGTTATCCTATTTCACAGACTTGGCAAAATTAGACAATGGGGGTACATCGGACCCTGGGACCGAAAAACTTCTTTATGAAGTCCTCTGGGATATTATGGGTGCCTTTTACATTTATGGAGTGTTTTTGGCATTCCGAAGAGTTTTGGAGGCATTTTGATTCATTCTTCCCTCTAAGTTTTACTAAGTCTAAAAATTGACACTTATGGGCCCATCTTTAGCCAATGAGGGAAAAAGTGGTCGAAGTTGACTAATCACATTTAAACGATCCTTTTTTCATTTCATAATCCTCATAGTTCAAGGAACTAGTAGAGATCTACAGGTTTTGAAGTCAGGTGTAAAAATTCCACAGCAGGGGGATTTGAGCTCAATTAGCTTGTCGAGCAGCTCGGCAAGCTAATGTGGATAAATGGGTCGCCAATTACAAAGTAGCTAGGTCAAGCTATTTTGGGTATAATGAGACATTATAATGTGGATGAGCCAGGTATGACAGAATTATTTGGAAAGGCTTGGACTTATCACATTAGCTCAACATTCATTGATAAGGGAAATCTCAACATAGGTATTTAATTCGAGCTCGCCAGGAAATGAATGGAAGAGATGACCAAGGATCTTGACAGGGGCACCTTCATAAGGGTCGAGCAAGCTATAGAAATTGGAGCTCGACAGATTTATCTCAGACTTCCCATTGAGTTAGGAAAATATCTTGATTATAGCTTGCAATGTTAAACGGTTGTAGGGTTTGTGGTATAAGGTGGGTCGTGTCGTGGTATGTTGAGCCTAGGCGCAATGAATTACATTAGATTTCAGATCACAAAAATATAAGTTGCTCTTCAGTTTGAGGCTTAACATGATGTTTACAAACAATGATGACATGAGCATAAATTGAAACCCAGTGGGAATATGTCCTCTTTAGCTTATTACAATAGGACGTATGGATGAGTCGAGTCATAAACTAAGCGCGAGAGTATGGAGGGCACGCAATGTAGAGAGCCTTTCTCAACTAGATGATAACTCGAAATCTCACAAAGACCATGGCACGTCAAGCTCACACATGAACAAGTAGAATCTCATCATGAATGCATGGCCATAAGAAATAAGGGAGTATGGGAAGGTTTATTCACTCAGGTTGAGTTTGTGAGGCATGTCAGTAAAGTTTACAGAGAGGATGAAATTGCAAAGGCATTTAACTAAGCAGCAGGCTCATGAGGTGATGGCTCAAATCGAGCTCATAGGATTGTGGAGATTTGCATGACTTGAGGGATTTTTATGCCAAGATTGAGAAGATCGACATTGCAATCATGTTATGTCAAGTCGCAAGCTATATGGGCAGACAGGGTTAAGCTGGTTATTTTTAGAACCAGTTAAGATATTCAAAATATAAACATGAGTCATACTTTTTTCGATCCTAAAATGTTGGTTCAACACTATAAGTTCAATGGTGGGCACGTTGAAGTCATAGGGGCCAGGTCATCATGCAGATGATGAGATAAGCACAATGAGAAAAGAAGCAGGATGAGTTGTGTGCAACAACATTTAACTATAATCAGCTAGGGGAAGCTATTATAGTGAGTTCGGGAACGTCAGGTACAAGGAATGAAAATTCAACATTTGAACTTGAGTGGATGTCACAGTGTAAGGAAATGTCCATCAATTCATTCTAATCAGGTGGTTGAGCTGTTATGATTAAGAACTGAGCCAAAGGTTAAAGAAATAACTTGTCCAAGTTCATACAAAGAACAAGTGAGTTGTTTATTGACTCAGCTGGTCGAGGACTCACACTGCGCTACAGTATCAAGCTCAGATCATGATAGGTGAAATGAACTTTGTCTCCAGACCATGTAATACTCCATTGATCTTGTTCAATGCTAGTAGAGTAACATGAAAGCTTTCAAAGCCGAACCATTACATTGAAGATAATCAAGTTCAATAATGGAGCATCAAACATGAAGGTTGGAGGATTACATAGCAGATGTGAACCGAATGACTCCTCATAGGTCAAGCCCGAATGCAGGTGATGAGATCAATCGAGCTTAGCATCGAATGTTGGTAAGAACTCAAATCTAATCAAGGTTGGTGGGAACCAATTATAAATCCAAGGAGACCATGCAAGGCGATATCAGAGCTTTAACGTCGATGGATCGAAGAATTCATGTTTGACTCATTTTAATCAGACAAGGAGCTCATGGATTCTGGAGCTTAACTTACAATGAACTCGGTGAGAGTTAGCTCTCTCAACTAAGCTAATCCGATTTGAGGAGATGGTGATCTGGTGGAGAAGTGGGAATTTGGAACCAACTTTCCTAATTGGTGTGTGGGAAAATTGGCCTCCAAAGACCAAAATACACCCCTACGGACTTGTCAATTTTTACGTCATGGAGGCCATGGCTAGTAATTCGTCACATAGGAAAAATAACATCTGAGATCCCAAGACGCTAGAACCAATGCAAAGAGGTCTTCAGGGTATGACAAGATTTAATCTCTGAGTTGGTGGAATCATCATGTCGGGCCCACTGGGGAAGTGTGACAACAAGCGGGTGATGTAGTGAAACTCTCCCACTGAGTCATGTTGTGGTGGTTAGACATACAACGTCATGTTTAGCACTAGTAAAATGAAGAGAGATAAGGTCAATGTGCTCTCTCCATAATAGCGACTCAGTGTTCAATATGATATACTCAATCAATGCGTAAAAGGAGGAGCCTCCGAGTTGATAATTCAAAAAGTGGAGGCCGAGTAGCCAGTCAATTCAATAGGGTTGTTCATTTCGAAGAAGTCATTTTGACGTGATGGAGACATGATTGATATAATCAAAGGCCGATTCAATGTATAAGGTGTAGTGAAGCATGCATATGGAGGTGGGCTTAACGTGTCAAATGTTTAATAGGGCAACCATGTAAAGTGGGCTATTTTTAATGAGCCATTAGAATCATGTTGAGAAATAATTAAGATGACATTCAAAAGGTGGACCGAGGTGTTGGTGGTAGTAAACAAATAGCTCACCCATGTTTATGGTGAGGAAGTATCAACGAGAGCCGTCGAGTTTCAAATGGGTCGGTCAGTGTTGAAGAGGGACGTGTCCACAAGGGTAGATAAGGTATGGCTCAACTGAGTCATTTCCAATTTAATGGCCGACTCAACAGGGCAATCACATGCCAAGAACTCCATTTCACAATTTTGACTCATGGGTCCCATCAGAGGTCGAAATGCCTTAAAACATATTATTTTTATTAAAATATTTTATTTAAAATATTATTTTTATTTAAATAATGGATAAATCCAATCTTTGAAATTTATGAGGCATAATGGAATGTTCCTTTCAAGTGTAATTAATGATGTAATTAAGTATGAAGGCCATCATGTGCTATTATTTGGCCCAGAATTAGGCTTTCTTCCTTCTTTCTCTTCAGTTGGATTTTCTATAAATGTAAAGGAGGAATTCATTCCAAAGGGTTGGACATATTTTCTAAAGTTCCTCTCTCTTTTTGCACGCTAGTTTATTGTGGATTGTGGGAACTCTCAAGCCTTTTCTCCAAGATTGTAATAGCAAAACATTGCCTCTTTTTAATGTAATGATGAATTATGCACATGACTGAAGTAATAAAATTGTATTTTGTGACTAATTATTGGCCCTTTCATCATTCTAGCTACTTCATTATGCCTTTCTCATGTTTGTAGGTATACTCTACAATTTTAAGTTTCCATTGCAAATTTTGGGAGTTTTGTGCTTATCTGGGGGTGACATCTTGTATACAGTTGGGTTATGGTGCTTGTTCATCCTTCTTCACTGGAAAATTGAAAACTTGTCTAGCAACACCCTTTCTTGGTACATCACCACTTCTAGTATAGGTTCTACTTTTTACAAATCTCTCTCCTTAAATCCCATGAGAATGTTAGTATAGGTCTAGTTAGTTGTTTTATTACATTGGAAGAAGTGTTGTGTTTAGTTTAGGAAGAGAAAGTCAACCTTCTCTGGAGGATCACCTCAAGCCCAAGCCCCATAGCTTGAGAGGTGATCCCATGTTACCCAATCACATTGAATGCCCTATCCATCATTTGGCCATTCGGAGGGTGTAGTGATTTGGTGATAACAATTTTTATCATGCCCGGTGGGGCCACAAGAGTCATATCTTTAACAGGTGTGTGTATTGTGTTCACTTTATTTCATTAAGAAATTGTGCTCTAAGTGAAATTTCATCCTTAGGAGGTATTCCCAAGCACAATTGGCAACTCTATTGGTCTAAGTAACCCACTCTTTGAGTTGTAGAATTTCATTTGTTACCCATTTCCATCTATTTTTCTTCTGCATCTTTCCATTTTTCTCCCATTCATGAAGCGATACAACCATGGTTTCATTCCCTCACTGGAATTCCCACTTGCAGCAGCGGTACTAGTTCAACATTCCTTAAGGCTTGCCAAATCCATCTTCAAGCTATCATAATCCACCTTTAGACCAATTCCATTATGAATATCAGTTTGAGCATGCATGTCCACATGAGCAAGATGCAACTCAATTTGGTCATCCACCAAACTTTTGGGCTGTTGAACAAAAATGGCATGCATATTCTAGAGGCCATCCTACACATGAAGAATACCACTTGCAAAAGAAGATCCAAATAATGGAGGTAGGTATGGTGTAGTGTAGAGCTAGATCACATATGAAGGCATTCAAAATTGGTGTCAGGATACCTTATCCATGGGTTGGCCCTATGCCAAAGTTTGACAACCTACATGAAAAGATTGGTTTCATGACTAAATTTATACTTCAGCTTGAAAGTTGGATCGAAGAGATAGAGGCCTATGAGTTTGATGCAAGGAAGCCTTGTCAATGGGTAAGTCCTACACCACCACCTAAGAGTCCTCTTTTCATTTCCCAACCAATATCATTTCAGTCTAAACCTCAAATTCCAAGATTTTCATTTGCTTCCCATTTTGAGAATTCTATTCCTTCATCTCTTGTCTTCCTATCCCACCATGAATAATTTGTTCCTCGTTCTTCCAGAATTACTTTTTTTCTACAAAGGTCATCAAGACAAGAGGTTAAACTTCTTCCATCACCTCAAATAGTGAAGGAAGATGTTGAAGCCCAACCCGCCCCTCCGCTTGTAGTCCCAAATCCATTCTGGGAGGAGCATAATCAAGAAATGAGAAAAAGGGAGGAAGAGATTGAAGAGAAGAGTAAAGAATATATTGCAAAAATTTTGAAGGAGTGGGATGCAAAACTTGACATTAAGCAAAATTCATTTCTGATTTAACCTTCTATAGAGTTTGAAGCTCAGAAACAGGAAGAACAAACTAGTTTTGTACCAAAAACACATTAAGAGCTGAAGGATGAAGACCAAAAGTCTACCTATTTAGAATGTAGTATCCAAATTGGTTCCATATCATCAGAAGAGGTTGAATCACCATAAGTGGAAAAATATGTTGTAGAAGAGAAAGAGTCAACTCCAAATCTGCCAAGAGAAGATTATGCGCAAGTTGAAGAAGAAAAACTCCCAGGTGTACAAGGTAATTCTAATGAGTGCAGTGATCCCAACTACCATGCATGTCAAGAACTTGCAGAAATTTTAGAGAGTTGCATTATTCCACCAAGGTCATCACCGCATACTGTAGCTAGTCACGAAGAGCTTCATATTGTGAACAAAGATCATGTAGGTTTCATAGGTTTCAAATCCTTTCCCCTCTCCAAATTTACAAAAATTTAATTTCCTAGATGAATTCGATCTTTCTAATTTCATGTTTGAGAGTGAGGAAAATCAGGGTGAACAAAATTTTGATCTAGAGATCACCATGGTTGAAGAAGAACCCTTACCACAATAGGAGAATGAAGAAGCAAGTTATTTTTTAGAAATAGAGGAATTGAATCTTCTGTATGATTCATTGAATGAAGGAAGAGAGGAGCACACAGGAGAAACTAAATCAGATTCAGAAAGCTTGTGCGGAGATGACATCATTGAAATTTTCTTGCTCGCAATTGGGGAATCTAACTTAATTTATGAACTAGTGATGAAGGAAGGTTTTATATTGAATGAGGAGGTTTAAAATTCAAATCAGCTTTGTATTCAATCAGAAGAGAAGGAATTCATAAGTGATCATCATACTTCAAACACTTACAGTGGTTCAACAATGACTTCATTAGAGGCTACAAGCAATCCCAACGAGTTGCATGTTGCTAAAGAACTCCTTGTTGTCAAGTAAAAAGAAGGAAATGAAAGAAACATCACTTAAGTACCATTCATCCATGCGGAAGATGAATTCTTTGTAAATGGGAAATAAGAGGGAAAGGATGTCATTGTAACACCTTTCATACAGGAATGTCTGCATGGACACTTCCTGGTTAGAGTTGAAGCTCGGAGTAACGGGGATATTCAATGGGTTAGACCTTTCCCAATAAGATATTTGGCATCATTGAATCCAAAGGAGAATCCGCAACTAGTCACATTCACCTTAGAATGTTAGCATGATTTCTATAGCCCCAAGGATTAGCTTTTATGCCTTTACAAAAAAAATGCAGGGAAACTAAAATAGACATACTTTCTCTTTCCAGTTGATGCCTTGGTGAACCAAGTGGAGAATTGAGCTTGCCTCAATTTTTCACTTTTAGTCTCAGTCATGTCCACTATCAAAACATCTACATGGCTGCCCATTGTGAGGAAAGGGAGTTATTTTTCACAACCAGTTGTAAGGTTCATTTAACTCACCTATGCCTCCAGCTAGCGTAGGGTAGGAATAGGTTTGCATTAAAAAGAATAAGTGGCTGGTACACTTTGCATGTTTCATTTTAATCATGTATGGTTTTCAGTTGTTTTGTGTGTTGTGCTTCATTGTTACTCTTGCACAATGTTTCAAAGGTGGAAGTTTTTTAGGAGAAGAAAAGGTCCATGTTTCAATGAGAGTTTCATGATATTCAAAACTTCACAGATGCTTCATTCAAAACTTCGCAGTATGCCATAGATGTCAATCAAAGGACAAATTCAGTATACTTCATGCAAAGGATCAGATAATTTAGTAGACTTTGGGCTCCAAGCAAAGGGTCAGATCGGTTTTGACATGTCAACATTGAATCTATGCCCAATGGATTTTTTAAGGCTTCTGGACTAGTGCTTAGTAGGCAATCATCCTCGAGAGGTTGCCAAAAAATGTTATCCAACTTCGTACACTTGGAAAAATTAGACAACGGGGGTATATCAGACCATGGGACCCGAAAAACTTGGTTATGAAGTCCTTTAGGATACTACAGGTGAATTTTGCATTTAGGGAGTGTTTTTGGCATTCTGAGTAGTTTCAGAGGAATTTTGAGTCATTTTTCTCCCTACATTTTCCTAAGTCTAAAAATTAACACTTACGGACCCATCTTCAGCCAACGAGGGCAAAAGTGGTCAAAATTGACTAATCACATCTAAACGATCCTTTTTTCATTTCATAATCCTCATAGTTCAAGGAAGTATTGGAGATCTAAAGGTTTTGAATTCAAGTGTAAAAATTCCCCAGAAGGGGGCTTTGAGCTCAATTAGCTTGTCGAGCAACATGGCGAGATGCTTGGTGAGCTAATGCAGATACATGGGTCACCAATTGCAAAGTAGCTCAGTCGAGCTATTTTGGGTATAATGAGACATTGTAATGTGGATGAGCCATATGGGTATGAAACAATTAGTTGGAAAGGCTCGGACATATCACATTAGCTCAACATTCATTGACAAGAGAAATCTCGATGTAAGTATTCAATTTGAGCTCACCAGGTAATGAATGGAAGAGACAATCAAGGATTTTTACAAGGGCACCTTTATACAGGTTGAGCTCACTGTAGGAATTGGAGCTTAGCAGATTTATCTCATACTTCCCATCGAGTTAGGAAAATATCTTGGTTATAGCTCACAACATTGAACGGTTGTAGGGTTCATGGTATAAGGTGGGTTGTGGCGTGGTATGTTGAGCCTAGGAACAATGAATTACATGGGAGTTTGGATCACAAAAATGTAATTTTCTCTTCATTTTGAGGCTTAACACGACGTTTGCAACCAATGATGGCCTGAGCATAGATTGAAACCCGATGGGAATATGTTCTCTTAAGCTTATTGCAACAGGATGTATGGACAAGCTAAGTCATAAACTGGGCTCAATAGTATGAAGGGCACACAATGCAGAGATCCCAACTCGACTAGATGATAACTCAAAAGCTCAAAAAAACCATGGCACACCAGACTCATAGATGCACGGGTAAAATCTCATTGTGAGCGCATGGCCACAAGCAGTAAGGGATTATGGGAAGGTCGATTCACTCAGATCGAGTTCACGAGGCATGTCGGCAAAGTTTGTAGAGAGGATGAAATTTTAGAAGCATTTGACTAAGTGGTGGGCTCGTGAGGTGATGGCTCAAATTGAGCTCCTAGGATTGTGAAGATTTGTATGACTCGAAAGAATTTTATGCCAAGATTGAGAAGATCGACATTGCAATCACATTGTGTCAATTCCCGAGCTATACTGGTAAACACAGTTGAGCTAATTATTTACAAAATGAGCCGAGATATTCAAAATATAAAGACGAGTCATACTTTTTTTGAGCCTACAACGTTGGTTCAGAAGCTATAAGTTCAATGGTGGGCACGTTGAAGGCATAGGGGCTAGGTCAACATGTGGATGACAAGATAAGCACAACGAGAAAAGTAGCATGATGAGTTATGTGAAATAAAATTCAACTCAAATCAGCCAGGGGAAGCTATCATAGTGAGTTCAGGAACCTCAGGTACAAGGAATGTTGATTCAACATTTGAACTCGAGCGGATGTCACAGTGTAAGGAAATGGCCATCGAGCCATTCCAATCAGGAGGGTGAGTTGTTATGATTAAGAACTGAGCCAAAGGTTAAATAAATAACTCGTCTGAGTTCATAAAAAGAACAAGAAAGTTGTTTGGCTGATTGAGTAGGTCAGGGACTCATGTCGCTCTATAGTATCAAGCTCAGATCATGATAGGTGAAATGAAATTTATCTCCAGAACGTGTAAAACTCCACTGAGCCCGTTTAATTCCAGTAGAGTTGCACAAAAGCTTTCAAAGCTGAACCATTACATTGAATATAATCGAGCTCAATAATGTAACTTCAAATGTGGAGGTAGGAGGATTGCATGGTAGATGTGAACCGAATGACTCCTCATAGGTCAAGCCCTAATGCAGATGATGAGCTCAATTGAGCTTAGTAGCAAATGTTGGTAAGAACTCAGATCTGATCATGGTTGGAAATAACCACTTGTAAATCCAAGGAGAATGTGCAAGGTGAGATCGGAGCTTGAACATCGATGGATCAAAGAATTCGAGATTGACTCATTTCAATTAGATAAGCAACTCATAGATTATGGAGCTCAACTCGCAATGAACTCGGTGAGAGTTAGCTCACTCGACCGAGCTAATCCATGCTACGCCCTTAATCATATATCTTATATTGGATGTATATAGCCGACTTGTGGCTATCATAACTTCTTATCATTATGTATCTCTTTCATATATGTTATATTTTCATTAGTGTGCCGTCCTTGTTGTTGGCCATAGCATAGGAATAGTATATATAAGGGTTAGTAGGTAGTAGTTGATCATCATATTCAGCATTTGAGTCTTATTGTCTGGTTTGGAGGTTGCCCCCTCAAAGTGGCTAAGCTATTCTTCTTGCACATTGAGATCATTTATCTAAAATATTTTGTTCATTAGTGTTATATTTCTGCTAATAATTAGATTTATACAACTACATTACAAGTGGTATCAGAGCTTGAACTCGGCCAACACTGCATCAAACCCTAATTGTGAAGGTTCATCCATATCTCAAAATTAGTAGTGAATTTTTCTACAAATTTTTTTTTGATGTGGCAAAATCAATCAAATAAGCTTCCCTCCAACTTTTAAGAATTTTTGACTCGTTTTACAAAAGTTATAGCGGTTTTATGTTTTTTCATAATTTGGCTACCTAGGGTGCAATTTGTGGAATTTTTCAAAGTTATTTACATTTCCAAAAATAAGATTAAAAATTATTTTGAGTTCGTTCTTTGAGTTTTATAAAACAAAATCCGAATTCATATTGAAATCCAAAACCCTAAATTTTGACCTTGATCTTTAAATCTTACCATTTTGGGGCATCATGGCTGGGCCTTCGACAAGAGACAAAAAGAATCCCATCACTCCAGGTAAAACCCCTGATAAGGATGAGATAATAGTTGAGGAGTTAGATTCAGAAGGGGTATCTACAGAGTCCTCAGGTTAGGGTTTACTTCAACTAACCATAAGGTCGGCTATCTTGAGTTAGAGTTGCGAAACCTTGAGGGTAGAGTGGTCAACAAAGAAGATGTAGAAAAGATTAGAAAATGATTGGAGGATTTCCTTCACCAATTTATTTACAATATCATGGGTCATCATATCCTTCCTCATCAGCCACAACTCAATCATACTCATATTAACCAGGGTGGATCTTTAGGTCAAAGTAATAGATAAACTAGCCAAGGTGGATCTCCAAACATGACCAATCCAAATACAAACACTCAGCAAGCCCGTAACATGATTCCAAAAGTGGAAATGCATAATTTTGATGGAAAGGATCCACTAAAATGGATTAACCAGATGGAGAATTTCTTTGATCTTCATCAGATTCCATCGGGACAAAGGTTACCATGGCATCGTTGTATCTTGAACCTGACCAATTCATTTAGTATCGATGGTTATGTGCTCAAAGGAAAAAGAGTGGTATCAATGTTACATGGACAATATTCACTGAAGAGTTGCAATTACACTATAGTTCTAGTGTGTCTAAGAATTATTTCAGTCAATTAGCAAAGCTCAGACAAACATGAACAATCAAAGATTACATCCATCAATTCCAAAACCTTTACTTACGGGTGGAAAATATTCCTGAAGATAATTTGAATGACTTATTTCTTGGGGGTCTAAAAGAACAAATTGAGACTGAGGTGTGTATTTTTAATCCTCATAAGGTTTCAGACTCTATGATCATGGCACGTAGGGCAGAGGAAAAATTTCTGTCAAGTAGGAAACAAACTCTCAGTAATATCAGAGATCATAGCACCCTTCCACCATCATTCCCTCAGCTAGTGAAACTAACACCTCAACAAATTGAAGAAAAGAGAGCCAAAGGGTTATGTTTTAATTGTGACAAAAAATTTGGACTAGGACATAAGTGTGCTGAAAAGAAGTTGTTCCACATTTAGGGACCTACTGAAGAAGAATAAAATGAAGAAGATGAAGAGGTAGAGCCAGAGGAGGAATTAGGAGATCCCCAGCCAACAATATCATGCCATGCAATTTCCAGTATTAGCACTCCCCAAACTCTCAAAGTAGTTGTATTCTTAAAAAACAGAGGGTAACAATGTTGATTGATTCAGGAAGTACTCACAATTTCATCAATCATAAGTTGGTGATACACTTGAACTGCTTTGTTTATCCAGCTCCAGAATGTCAAGTATGATCGTTGATGGGAAAATTGTTAGTTGTTCAGGAAAATTCCGTAACATTAATCTCACCATGGGAGATTACTTGCTAAATAGCAATGTGTATGCCATTTCCATTGGCAGAGTAGACATTGTGTTAGGAGTTCAATGGCTAACCACCTTGGGAACCATTGAAATGAATTTCCAAGAGTTGTTCATGTAATTTCAATCAAAAGGGAGGACTTTTAAACTAAAAGGACTAAGAGAAAAGTCCCCACAGATGGTAAGTTCTCATCAGATGCAAAAATTTCTTAGAAAGGGTGCAAAAGGGTTTATGGCACAACTATTTTCATTGGAAGCACATCATTCCAATACATTTATACCTACAGTTATGCAAAGCAGTTATAAATGAGCACTGAATGGTGTTTGGAGAAATGCCCAAGGATCTGCCTCCAAAAAGAGACCATGACCATGCCATCCAACTAGTACCAGGGAGTCAACCACCCAACATCAGACCTTATAGGTACCCCCTATATGCAAAAGAGTGAGATTGAGAAGATAGTTTAAGAGATGTTAGAAGCAGGACTTATTCGTCATAGTCAAAGTGCTTACTCTTCTCGTATAGTGATGGTAGCAAAAAAATTGATGACAATTGGCGCATGTGTAATGCCTTTTGGACTAAGATTATAGGTAACTCAATAAGTACACAGTTAAAGATAAGTTTCCTATTCCTATAATTGATGATTTGTTAGATGAGTTACATGGTTATTATCATAGATTTGTAAGTAATTATGGCAGCATCGTAACACCACTCACAACTTTATTGAAGAAGGACTCTTTCCATTGGAATGAGCACGCTACTATGGCCTTTGAGAAGTTGAAGGAGGCCATGTTCACCACTCCAGTTCTAGCCACCCCAGATTTTTTCAAAAACATTCATTGTTGAATGTGATGCTTTAGGGTATGGTATGGGGGCAGTACTCATGCAATAAGGGTGACCCATTGCCTTCGAGAGCTGCCAATTCAAAGGTAAGAATATCTCTAAACCATTTTATGAGAAAGAAATGTTAGTAATACTTCATGTAGTGAAGCAATGTAGACCATATCTAATGGGACAAAATTTCAAAGTAAAGATAGATCATGATAGTTTGAATTAATTCTTAGAGTAATGTTTATCGTCATAAGAACAAAAGAAATGGGTCTAAAAATGTTGGGGTATGATTTTGAGATGATATACAAGAAAGGGAAAGAGAATGTAGTTGCTGATGCTTTATCTCGAAAGGATGAATCTTCCTAGGCATTGTTGTGTGCCATATCTGTATTACAGGAGGATTGGATAGAGGATGTAAGGTTTGAATGTAAAAATGACCCAAGTACACAAAATCTCATTCAGAATCTCCAACAAGATCCAATTATGTTAGAAAAAAATGTATGGAAAGGAGATGTTTTATGGTATAAAGATGGATTATATCTATGTAAGAATTCAATCCTTAAAAATAGGGTTCTATCTGAGCTCCATGCTTCTCCAGTAGGGGGTCGTTATGGCTTCTTACAAACTTATCAACGAATCAAGCATGATTTTTTCTAGGAAGGTCTAAAAGGATATGTCCAAAATTTTGTGGCAGAATGCATGGTTTGTCAGCAAAATAAGGGTGAAACAGTTAAGTCCCCAGGTCTTTTCCAACCTCTATCTATTCCTAGCTAGAGGTGGGAAGAGGTGTCCATGGACTTCATCACAGGATTGCCTAAATTAGAAGGTAAAAATGTAATCATGGTGGTGATGGATAGACTCACCAAATATGCCCATTTTTGTGCTTTATCACATCTATTTGTTGCGAGTACAGTAACAATGGCCTTCAAGGATATAATTCAAAAGCTACATGGGACACCAAAGATTATAGTAAGTGATCGAGACCCTATCTTTACTAGTAATTTTTGGACTTACTTGTTCTCATGCTTGGGCACACAACTAGCTCATAGTTCCTCTTAGCATCCCCAGTCTGATGGGAAATAGAGGTGGTAAACAAGTGCTTAGAGGGATATCTTCGTTGTTTTACATCAGATAAGCAAGTGAGATGGGTCCAATCGTTACCACTGGCATAATGGTGGTATAACACCTCCTTTCATACTTCATCTAAAATGTCTCCTTTCTTGGCATTATATGGGTACCATATACCATCTATCACTTCATCTTTGAGAGTCCAGCCAAAGGATCGAGCAGTTGAAGAACATATTCAACACCAACAAGAGGTGCTTTCTAGTCTCAGGGAGAATTTGGCCATGTCACAAAACCTCATGAAGCAGCATGAAGACCAACATCACAGTGAAATACATTTTGAATTCGGTGATTAGGTTTTTGTGCATTTACAACCATATAAACAAATGTCCTTAAAACAACAGAAAAAGGATAACAATTTTTCACCTAATTTTTCACCTAAGTATTATGGTCCTTATCAAGTGTTACAGAAGATTGGCAATGTAGCATACAAACTGGAACTTCCTTCGGCTACTCGAATTCATCTAGCCTTCCATGTATCTTGCCTAAAGAAGGTAATTGAACAGAAAATATCAACCCAAACAGTGTTACCCGAGCTTGATGAAGAGGGCAGAATCATCTTGGAACCAGAATGCATCCTTCAGACACACACTAAGCGATTGAGGACAAGGTTCATAACTGATTATTTGATCAAGTGGAAAAATCTAGACAACAAAGACGCAACTGGGAGGATGCAAATTTCCTGCAGCGGTATCTAGATCTTCTCAACATTGGGGACAATGTTTCTTCAAAGGGGAGGGGCATGCTATGCCCTTAATCATATATCTTATATTGGATGTATATATCTGACTTGTATCTATCATAACTTCTTATCATTATGTATCTCTTTGATATATGTTATATTTTCATTAGTGGGTTGGCCTTGGTGTTGGCCATAGCATAAGAATAGTATATATAGGGGTTAGTAGGTAATAGTTGATCATCATATTCAGCACTTGAGTCTTATTGTCTAGTTTGGAGGTTGCCCCCTCGAAGTGGCTAAGCTATTCTTCTTGCACATTGAGATCATTTATCTGAAATATTGTGTTCATTGGTGTTATATTTCTGCTAATAATCATATTTATACAAGTAATTACATTACAATCCGAGTCAAGGAAACAGTGAGATGGTGGAGAAGAGGGAATTTGGAACTAACTTTTCTAATTAGTGTGCTGGTAAATTGGCCTCCAAATTCTAAAAATACACCCCTGCGGACTTGCTAGTTTTTGTGTCATGGAGGCCATGGCTAGTAATTCATCACATAGGAAAAATGACATATGGGATCCCAAGCCACTAGAACCAACGCGAAGAGGTATTCAATGTATGATGGGAGTTAATCTTCGAGTTGGCCAAATCATCATGTCGGGCCCACCGGGGAAGTGTGCCAACAAGTGGGTGATGTAGTGAAACTCTCTCACCGAGTCATGTTGTGGTGGTTGGACGTGCAACGCCAAGTTTAGCGCCAACACAATGAAGAGAGCTAGGGTCAATGTGCTCGCTCCATAACAATGACTCGGTGTTTAATGCGATATACTTGGTCAATGCGTAAAAGGAGGAACCTTCGAGTTGATAAGGCGATAAGTGGAGTCTGTGTAGTTGGTCAATTCGGTAGGGTCGTTCACTTCGAAGAAGCTACCAACGATGCTTGGAAGTTTACCAGTTTGACATGATGGATACATGATTCATATAATCAAAGGCTGAGTCAATGTATAAGGTGTAGTGAAGCATGGGATGCATGCATATGGAGGTTGGGCTTAACGTGTCGAACAATTCGTAGGGAAACCATGCAAAGCGGGCTATTTTTAATGAGTCATTAAAATCATGTTGAGAAATAATTAAGATGACATTCAAAAGGTGGACCAAGGTGTTGATGGTAGTAAACAAATATATCACCCATGTTGATGGCGAGGAGGTATCAACGAGAGCCGCTGAGTTTCAAATGGGTTAGCTAGTGTTAAAGTGGGACGTGTCCACAAGGGTAGATAAGGTATGGCTCGACCAAGTCATTTCCAATTTAATGGCCGAGTTAGCAGGGAAATCACATGCCAAGAACCCCATTTCACAATTTTGACTCGTGGGTCCCATCAAAGACCGAGATTCCTTAAAACATATTATTTTTATTAAAATAATTTATTTAAAATATTATTTTTATTTAAATAATGGATAAATCTGATCTTTGAAATTTATGAGGCATAATGAAATGTTCCTTTCAAGTGCAATTAATGATGTAATTAAGTATGAAGGCCATCATGTGCTATTATTTGGCCCAAAATTTAGGCTTTCTTCCTTCTTTCTCTTCAATTGGATTTTCTATAAATGTAAAGGAGGAATTCATTCCAAAGGGTTGGACATATTTTCTAAAATTCATCTCTCTTTCTGCACACTAGTCTATTGTGGATTGTGGGAACTCTCAAGCCTTTTCTCCAAGATTGTAATGGAAAAAAATTGCCTCTTCCTAATGTAATAATTCATTGTACACATGATTGAAGTAATTAAATTGTGTTATGTTACTAATTATTGTTCCTTTCATCATTCTAGCTACTTCCTTGTGTGTTTCTCATGTTTTCAGGTATACTGTGCAATTTCAAGTTTCCATTGCATAGTCTAGGAGTTTTGTGCTTATCTGGGAGTGAATACCTGTATGCAGTTAGGTTGTGATGCTTTTTCATCCTTCTCACTTTCATCCTTCTTCACTAGAAAACTGAAAACCTATCTAGCAACACTCTTTCTTAGTGCATTGCCACTTTTAGTATAGGTTCTACTTTTTGTAAATCTCTCTCCCTAAATCCCATGAAAATGTTATTATAGGTCTAGTTAGCTGGTTTATTGCATTATAAGTAGTGTTATGTTTAGTTTAGGAAGAGGAAGTTAGCCTTCTTCAGAGGTTAACCTTGAGCCCAAGTCCCACAGCTTGAGAGGTGATCCCATGTTACCTAATCATACCGAATGCCCTATTCATCACATGGCCATTCAGAGGGTGCAGTGATTTGGTGATAACAAGGTTGATGTAGTTCTCCCTTCAACCAGGGAAGAATGAGGTTGGTTTAGGTAGGTGTTTGAGGTAGGTTGGTTTGGTAAGGTATGTTTTGGAAAAATGTGAAGTCAAATGTTAAATAGGTAAAATGCGAGGTGAATTAGGCATAGGCATATATGAAGGTGTCATGAATTGATATTAATGATCTTGTCCTATTGAACAAACAATAAGGTAGGCAGAAGTGAACTGAAAAGAAGAAAAATTCCCCAAGTTGGTAAATACCATAAATGCCATACCCTTAGAATTATTGAATGTAAGTCCCTAGATACATATCATATTGTGATAGGTCTATAGGTGAAAGAAGTTGTATGATCACAATGTGTAAAATACATGCATCATCCCTTAAATTTGAGTTATAAGATATTAATCAAAGGGTAAGGTGGAAGAATTTTTTTAGTGTAACCTTGTTGTGGCAAAACATGCCCCTTATGCAAGATACCCAAAACTAGAATAGGCAAGTCCATGACCAAAAGTTTGTATTTTTCTTGATTTTTTCTTTTTTTTTTGTTTAAATAGACTAATCAATGCAAGAAGTCTATAATGGGATGAATAGGTTATCCTTGAGGTCTTCTTGAAGCTAATCGATGTGGGAAGCTCCAGAATTATTTTATTTGAGAGATACAGTTTAGTCTTCTTTTTGGATAAACTAATTACAATAAGCGGTTGGCTTTTTATAGTTGTCCTTCGAGGGATCCGTCTACTTATAACATCAAGAAAGAGAGGTAGATGTCCTTTTGAGGGATTCATTTATTTGCGAGAAGTTTGACTCAAGGAGTTGAGTTTTTGGTTATCCCATGTATATTTTTTCTTTTTATTTTTGAACTTGAAGTCATAGACAAGACCATAAAGGAGTATAATCCTGTTTTATGAAGGCAAGACCATAACATGAAAAGGATGGCTATGAAAGAGTAGTTTTAAGTGACGAACAACCATGGGATTCGATCCTAAAAAATATGAAAAGTATCCATGAGAATCATGCAATGAGTAGAGTCGTGGTACTCATATTTAAGACAAGGTTGAATGGTGACAAATAATCACACAATTCTAGTTTAGTCATTGGTCCTTAAAATAGGTAGATGGAAAATATTTTTGCTCAAGGGATGAGCATATAGGTGACATAAAGTGATGTAGTACTTTATTCAACAGTATAATGGTTGAAGATGTAAGGCATTAAGGGGCTTAGGTTCGGGTTTACCTTCAAGAGAAGATAAATGATAAGCACCTGATCTATAGGTATGGGTGACAATGTAGGGTCTAAGCTAGTTAGGAGAAAACTTTCCCTGTTTGATTTTCTCTGCTGTAGTTATGTGTTGATTTTCCTTTAGGACAAGATCACAAATCTTAAAAGTTCACCCATGAACATGTTTTTCATAGGCACACTTGATGTGTTTTTGGTATATTTTAAGATGGTCTAGAGCATTTAAATGACGTTCATCTAGTAGCTCAAGTTGTGCCGAACATTCTTAGCAAAAATCACCGTCAGATAACATATCTTTTAGTGATATACGAAGAGACGTAATTTTGACTTCAAGAGGCAGGATGGCCTCTATGTCGTAGACCAAAGAAACAGGTGTAACATTGGTAGAGGTATGAATGCTAGTATGATAAGCCCATAACGCGAAAGGAATGTGCGTGTGTCAATCCTTTCTAGTATTGTTGATGAATTTCATAAGAATTTTGTTTAGAGTTTTGTTGGAAGATTTGGATTGGCCATTGGTTTGTGGGTTATAGGGTGATGAGAAACTTAGTTGAATTCTAAAGTTATCACACACTTTATGGAGGGTTTTATGTTTTAATTGTTTTCCATTATTAGTGATGAGGCAATGAGGAACACCAAAGTGACAAATGATGTGGTGGTTGACGAATTCACATATTTTCTCAGCTATAGTTGAAATGAGAGGGATGGATTCTATCCATTTAGTGTAATATTCGGTTGTTGTGATGATCCATTGATGACATTGAGAAGAATGAGGTTTAATTTCTCCAACGAGATCCAAACCCCATTGAGAGAAGGGACAAAATTCGCTAGTGACTCGTAAGGAATGAATAGGAGTATGTTGAAGGTTAGCATGTTGTTGACATTTCACACAATGTTTGACATATTCACAGCAGTATTGGTTAAGGGTTGTCCAATAATAGCCAAGACGGAGGATGTGCTTGGCAAAAACGTGGCCACTGAAATGTCCACCACAAATCCCATCATGGCTTTATTTAATGGTGTATGGAATTTTAGAATTAGTGAGGCACCTGAGTAGGATATCGTCAAATCCACATTTGTAGAGAAGACCACCCATGATGACGTAACAAGATACCTTGCGGAGGAAGGCTCGTTGACCATTGCGAGTGAGGTCTAGAGGTAGAATTTAAAGGGAGAGGTAATCAACGAATTGCTTATACCAAATGTCTCGTGGGTTGGTTTTGATACATCCCACAAAATTAGCATCGGGAATGATGTAAGAAGGTGACTGCAACCATTACATAGTGAAATATATTTTTGAGTTGAAAGGTTAGGCAGTTATTTGTGAGGTGAGACAAGCCATGGTATCCACAAATTTTTTGGTGGATCGCGGAGTAGTTTAAATGAGACAATGGTCAAAGGTGGTCAAAAGTAAGTTAACATGGAACTTATAATTTTAAAGGACCTCATTACTTCATTGTTATAAACTATTGACTTGGTTAACAACCATTTGAGAATCACCAAAGATATTAATGGTTTTAACATCTAAGGCTATGGCAGTTTGGAGACCCAAGACAAGTGCTTCATACTTGGTGATGTTATTGGTGCAGTCAAAGTCTACTTTGAAGGATAAATGCATAGGCTCACCGTCAAGAGGAATGAGGATGACCCCTGCACCACATCCACGTTGACATTTAAAATTGTCAAAGAATAAGGTCATTTGGTAGATTGTAAATTCACTAGGTAAATCATCGAGGGAAAGGGTAGTTATAGATTCATCCAGAAAATTGAAGTTAGAAGATTGATGTATGGGAAGAGGAGTGTCTGCATGTTTATCTACAATGGTTTGGCCCTTGAAAAAAATTTGATGAATAAACTCCAGGTCTAGGTCTGTAAGGCGTATAAGCCAACGCAAGGTGCGTTGATGTTGGTAATGCTTTGCATACATGTAATGCAAAGGGTTAGTATTAGTGAAGATGAAGGTTTAATGGTTAAGTAGGTAGCAAAAAAGTTTGGTGGCTATGAAGAGTAAGGCTAAGCAAAGATTTTCAGCATGGGTATATCTCGTCTCATAGTCTAAAAGCGTAGGGCCTATGTAATAAATCACTTGCTCCCTATGTTGCTCGTCACGATGAGTGAGCATGACATGCAGGGAATGGTCAGTGGAAGAAATGTATAGGTAGAAAGTTTTGTCATAATTAGGTGGGATTAGCACAAGTGGTTGAAGAAGGTATTTCTTCAACGCTTCAAAGGCTTTATGGCACTCATCGTTCCAATTGAAGGAGACATCCTTTTTAAGAAGATGATGAAAAGGGTGACATTAGTCGGAAAGTTGGGAAACAAAGCGTCGAATGGATTTTACTTTTCCTTGTAAACTAGGAAGTTGTCGAAGGTTAGTAGGTGGAGGCATCTCCAGAATAGCCTTGATTTTGGCGGGATCGACTTTGATGCCCCACAAAGAAATAATGAAATCAAGGAGTTTTTTAGAGAGAACTGCAAAGACACACTTATTTGGTTAAAGGAAAACACAATATTTGATGAGATAGTCAAAGATGATTTTGAGAACTGGGAGGTGTTTGGCACGACTTTTGGACTTACTGAGAAGGTCTTCGACATAGTCTTCCAGTATGTCATACATGATGTGGTGGAAGATATATGTCATAACACACTGATAAGTGGCACCAACATTTTTCAAGATAAAAGGCATGACTCGATAACAAAAGGTCCCCCAAGAGGGTGATGAAGGCGGTTTTGTGTTGATCCTCTAGCATGAATAATATTTGGTTATAACCCGAGAACTCGTCCATAAGAGATAACATCTCATGGCCAACTGTAAGATCAAAAAGTTGGTCAATGCTAGGTAGAGGAAAGTCATATTTAGGGAAGGTGAGGTTAAGGTCATGAAATTCCATGCAGATGCGGAGTTCCCCTGTCACCTTGGTGACAGGAACAATGTTAGAAATCCATTGTGAATAATCGATAGGTAAAATAAAAGAAACAGAAAGAAGGAACTGGAGTTCTTATTTGATAAGAAGGGAAATGTGTGGATGCATTTTTCGTAGCTTTTGTTTTACAAGTTTGGCATCAGGGATGGTTACGATATTGTGCACCATGATATTTGGGTTAATGTCGGGATATCAGCATAAGACCAAGCAAAAGCGTTGGAAAGAGGTGAAGGCTTCCTATTTAATAGAATATAAAGATTGGCTTATCTTTAGAATGTGAGGGTCATCCTGAGTGTGAATTTTGATCTCTATGGTCGATTCATTGAACATGGTTTATGTCTAAGAAGGTAATGACTGGTGAATGTAAGAATCTTCTGCACCTAAATAGGTGAGAATGGAATCATCATCATAACATTGAATGACGTTGATAGAAGGTGTATCTTCCTCCAACATGTGAGGATAAAGAAGAGGAAGGGAAGAAGGTGCCTCGCCATCATGATGATAGGTCAGAGGTCCCAAAGAAATGGTGTTCACAAAAAAAAGCTAGGAGGAATGGATTCTGGATCCATGGACTCCATGGGTGAAGGTGGTGTGATAAATGAAGAAGGTGAAGAAGATTGAACTTCCTCAACAAGGTCGATTCTTTCCCTCTTGGGACTAGGTGGTTCATCAAATCCAATACCATGGTGGTCCTTATGCTTGTGGGTAGTGCACGGAATAACTATGTGAAAACCTTGCTCATAAAGACCAAAGCCAAAGCATTTCCAAGCACAGTGATGAAGAAAGGTGTAGGCGAAGTGGCGGTTGGTGAGGTAATGGAAGTCAGAGGAAAAAGGTCATGTTTGAGTAGGTGGTTCGAGAGAATAAGAAGAAGTATCAAGTCCCTCGAATGTAAAGTTGGTGTGAAGGTAGGGAGGACCGTATGGAACAACTTCTCGTATATGATGATCATAATGTAGGTGTTGATGAAGGTTTCCATAATCCTGAGGAGTTTGGAAAGTGTTGATGTTGTACAAGTGATACTCCCCTAGGGTAAGGCATTGGGAAACACCTGTAAAAGGGTTGGAAGTTGGAACTTGGACGGTGGGAATGGATGAGCTATTTGAAGTTTGAGAAGAAGGGTTAGTAGATGGGATAAGTTTGGAAGTTGTGGCAGCAGTGGGAATAGATGGTCTGGTTGAAAAAGATGTAGTAGCAGAGGTGGTAGATGAAACAACGGAAGAAGATGAAGTGGCAGTGGCAGTGGTAGTGGATGAGGTGATAGTGGTAGTAGATGCCTTAATTGGAATAAGGACATCATTGGATTGATACAATATGTTACATGTTTTGAAAGGTGAAGGATCTGCCTATATAATATAAGGGTGTCCTTCATATTCGAATTTGATGCAATGGTGAAGGATCAAAGGTACACACCCCATGGCACAAATCCAAGGTCATTTAAGAAACATGTTATATTAGAATTCCCCTTAGAGAACATATAATAGTTTAGCAATGGTGCGGGGACCCACACGGATGTGGAGGATGACAATGCCGAGAGTAGAAGTCAAATCATCATTGAAAGAATGCAACACAACTAGGTTATTATGCATGCGATTGGTGGGTATGCACATTTGTTCGTATAGACAGGAAGATATAATATTAATGCTCTCACCTCCATCAATCATAACGCATCGGATATGAGTATCCTCGATGTAGACGTAGATGAAGAGGGTGGGATCAAGATCCTCTAAATGGTGAGGAGAAATCTCTAAGTTAGTGAAAATGATGACAAAAACTTGGTGAGTGGTAGTCGGAATAGAAGTTTTAGGTGAAGTGGTAAGAGTGGCCACATGATGAGGGGTGAATATGGCTGCAACAGGGGTAGGGTCATTTGGTAAAACCTCAATAGTTTGCAGAATCTCAAGGAGGGCCTGATGATGAGACTCAGAGGTTTGGATAAGGTCATACAAAGACATCTTGAGAGGAGATTGATGCAGTTGTTTGATCATGGTACAATATGTGACTCCATTCGAAATTGGATAGGTTGGCCCACATATAGTTACCTTAGGGGCCGGTGCAGATGGAATGGTAGGTGTAGGTGCACTAGATGGGTTGTTGGCTTTCTCTTTTCCTTTATCCTTTTTTGATCGAGTGGCTACTTGAACCATATTGATTTAGAATACCAAAGGTGAAAAAGATGGTTGTAGAGATGGAGGTAATGACCACTAAATAGATATAGAATTAGGTCGTCCGATGGTGGGCGAAGGGGGAATAAAATTCTCCTCCAATGGGTCATCTTCTTCCAAGGGGATTTTTGAATTACAAAGCTAAAGGAGAACGTTTCTAAGGTCCTTAAAATCCTCGATATCATGCCCTGGAGAGTGATGATATGCACAAATATTAGTATCATCAAACCTTGTTGGTTTAGGTTTGAGTGGGTTGTAAGGTTTAATGGGTGGTAATGTGATAGCAGAGGTTTCTAGCAACCTAGGAAGGAAATTAGAATAGGATCCTGCCAATGGATCACAATGTGAAGTCAAAGTGGGTTTTGGTGAAGGCACAAGTGATTTTTGTGTAAGGGATATTGTTGGAGGTGGCGTAGGTGGGGCTACCTTTTTGGCAGGTAATGAAGGTTTTGTTGTTGTTTTTGATTTAGGTTTCAACTTCTTAGGTAAAGGTGTAGGTGGGATATGTGAGGTAGAAGGAGACACATAAGATGAGGGAAATCTAAAAATTTGGGGTGAAAGTGGCAATTTTGGATGTGATATGGTGGTAGGTAATGGAGAAGATGTATGCAAGGGAGATGATGAAGGTATAGGCATGGGTGCAGGCTGAAGAGGTGGTGAAGGTGAAGGTGTGGGAAAATGAGGTGATGAAGGTAGAGGTGTGGGTGTGGGCTACATTGGGATTTGTTTCATTGAAGAGGGGTGGCAAAACGAGGTAGTGAAGGTACGAATGTGGGTTGTTATACCTTGGAATTTCTTTGGTGAAGTGGTAACTGGACCAAAGTCAATGGATGTGGGCCTAAGATTGATGGAATGGGTGAGGATGAATTAAGTCTTATGAGATTATGTCTTCTTCTTAGGCACAGGAGTTGACTTCATGATGGGTGGTTGTTTAGTAGTCATGTCTAATTTGACTGCGGTATGTAGTAGACTAGGCATAGGATGGACCCCCAATGTAGCATTAAGTTTAGTTGTAGGTGGAGGTTTAGGTGTTGATGAGAGTTTGGGTGCAAGTGAAGGTTTAGGTAAAGGTGAGGTTGATGAAGAAGATGTTAATATGATTGGTTTAGGTTTTATGTTCTTAGTTGTTTGGAATATCTTTTGGTAAATGGTTGAAGTATTCGGGGTCAATGTCTTCATTTGTGTAGGTACTGGGAGACGTAGGCGCCCCCAGAGAGTGGTGTGGTCAACATACTCTAAGTGATCAACCAAATGAGAGAATGACATAGAGGTAGAGGAAGATGAAGATGACTTGGTGGTAATCCATGTGAAAAATTCTAATATCTGTGCAACATGGAAGTTTTTAGCTTCTGACTCTATAGGTAGAAGTGATGCAAGAAGATTAATAGGATCCTTGTAGACCTTGGGAGATGCATCACTGATAGGAAGAGATTATAAAATTCTCTCCTCTATGGGTCAAGGAGGGGGAAAGGTAGGTGGTGTAGACTCTTCCTTAGGTAGAGAAGATGATAAAACAGACTCTTCTTTGGGTAGAAGTGTGAGTAATACAGGTTTCTTGATAGGTGAAAAAATAATTGGGGTAAGCGCCTTTATAGATGAAGGAGTAGGAAAGGTATGCTCCTCCATGGGTAGAGGAGTAGATAAAATAGGCTCCTTCGTGGGTAGATGACTTTGCACAAGAATCTCATCAATAGACGGGATGGAAGGCAACTGAGCAGAAGGGGCAAGTATTGTGTCAAAGACGACATGGACCTCGTGAACATTGGTGTCATTGCTAGAAGTCTTGCTGGCCTGATTCGATGAATGGGTTTGGTTTGGAAAAGGTTTCTTAAATACCTGAAGGTTTTGATTTGTCGACACGTTAGGGTTGTCTAGGACAAGATCTCCATTATCTAGCATTTCCTGGATGATGTTCTTAAAGGTTTATAGTTTCCATCATCATGGCCCTAACACGGTGATAGTTACAGTAGTCATTCTCTTTATACCATATAGGTACAGGATGGGAAGGGTCAAAACTAGTATGTGGCTTGATCGGTGGAAGGGTGATAGAGCCTGCTTTTAATAGCTTTTCCAATACAGAGGAGTAAGGTTCTCCTATGGGGGTATAACATCTTTGTTTGTACTTATATTGAAAATTTTGAACAACGGACAAATTAGAAGGAGGTTTCAGTTGGTTTGACGGATGGGAAAGGCCAGATTTTAGAACCACCACGTTGGTGAATCCTTTTTCCTTAGAGAATTTTTTTCGGTTTAGAAGAGGAAGAGGAGTCATTTGATTTAAATGGAGCACTCTTGTTGTGCAGATAAGGTTTCTTCTCTTCTAGGGCATGCATCTCTATCTTCCAAGCCATGGTGAATGCCTCATCAAACGTTCGGAATGTTTATACCTGAAGGGTTGGGGAAATGTGCCTGACACAAGCCCTAGTGAACAACTCTATCTGCTCGGTTTGTGGAAGTTGAAAGGAAAGATGATTAATGAGACCCTGCCAGCATGTGACAAATTCAATTATAGACTTGTCCTCGTACTAACAAATAGAGTATAAATCAGTCACGAAGACCTTCTTGGAGATATTGATGGAGAAGTGGTCAAGGAAGATCGGGGCAAACTGATTGAAGGATAAAATTGAGTGCTTCGGTAAAGAACTGTACCAATCTAGAGCAGGTCATGTCAAGGACATGGGAAAAGTCCTAAGAAGAAAGGCATTGTCATGAGCGATCAAATAACATACGTGTTTGAATGATCTCAAGTGTTGTTACGGATCTTCCTTACTATTAAATCAATTTAACTTAGGCATCTCCTAATGTGTGGGATAAATATGAATGGGTATGGATAGATGAATAGGCTCATTAAAGATTTCATCATAAGTCAATGAATTGTGAGAGCTAGAAACAGATGCTTTGAGGGTCTGCATCTTATCCATCATCATATTTATAATATCATTTGTAGGATTCGATTGAGGGACACCCCTACAGTATAAGGGGGTGGATGAGGTAGATAAGTCGTAGATGGCACACCAGTATATTGTGGTGCTGAATAAGCAAACTGTTTTGGGGGTATGTAAGAGGGAATAGACAATGAAGGAATATACCTTGAATAAGAAGAAAAGCCAACAGGTGGTTGTTGAGGTAGAGTATAGATGGGAGGAGCTTGCACGGAGACCCTCATAGAAATAGGTAGAAAAGTATGGGGTGTGGAAATGTACAGGTTCTGGAATGGGGTATGAGATGTCGAAGCGACTGGTGGTTGAGAAGAAATGGGTACATGAGGTGCTTATGATGTGGGTATTCCTACACTAAAAGTTGTAGATGATGGTGAGGAAGACATCGAAGGGGCGACATACATTGAAGGTGCGATAGATACCATAGGTGCGACAGATATTGAATATGTAGGGGTGATCTGAGAAACAACAAGCGGTAAGGTGGATGCTGGTAATGCTACACTAGTGTTGGTCGATATAGAAGTGGAGGCGAGAGTAGGAGGAATGGAGATAAGCATCCCATATAGGGGTTGTCTTGATGAGTTGCGGGTGGAAGAATGGGTGAGGTAATATTGCAAGGCTGCGGGATTGTGATCAAGGATTTTTGTAAAATCCTCATCATCTACAGCTATAGAGATAAAAGAAGTGGGGTCCATGGGTGAAGAAATAGAATGTGGTGAAGGAATAGGAGGTAGTGGTTGACGACTAGCGTAAAACACAAGGGTGTTGGCTTGTCTGCGAGTCAAAACCATGTGAATGATGGACAAATAGGTGGTATGAGCTTTGAAAATTCTACAGAAACACAAAAACAAAAGACGAGAAATATTTGGTAGATGATAATAAGTTTTTGTTTTGACAGGAAAATTGAAACATAGAAACCGACGTCGGTCGGGTAACCGATGCCGGTAGGCAAAGAGAACCGGTGGCGGTTGCTAGACCGGTGCTGGTTACTATGGATAATTTAGAAATCTGGATGAGAAAGGTGTAAAACAGGTAAAATTAGACCTTGTTATTAGTGACAGATTCAGAAATGAGTGTAGCAGAAGAAACCAGAACACAGGAAGTGACATAAAGTAAAAATATCAGAAAGTAAATATAAGAAAATCAAAACACAGAGAAACTGACGTCAGTCAGGTAACCAGTGTCAGTATGATAATAGAACAAACCTTGGTCCCTGGACTGATGCTGGTCACTGAGAAATTTGAGAAACTGAAGAAATTTTGAAATTTGGAGTGATTTTAGTCAAATAAAAGCCAACCCAGAAGTTGAGTATAGACAAAAGATGTCCTATCACACTTAAAAAAATCTGGAGTACACCAACTATGATTGTGGAGTGTGAAAGAAAATAAAAAGAGAAGGATCGTTCTCACAACTCAAAACACAAATTAGGAAAAAACTAGCAAACACACAAACACTAGGTATCAGATTTTTATGTTATTTGGCTTATGCCTTTTTAAACTAATTGTAAAATAGAGTAGAGTTGTTGGTCAACTAAGGTGCCCTATAAGTAGCCTATGACTGGTATCAGGTGTTTTTTTGGTTTTCCCCAATATATACTTCATAGTATGCGAGGTTTGAAATTTGATATGATGATTGGCCAGAATACTGGCTGGATCCATTGTCAACAAGTTATTAATCTTTGACTGATCCATGGGGATCCAAAAAAACACACCACTTCATCAGTTCCATCAGCACCAAGAAGGAGAAACAAGAAAAGTGAATAAATTGAGGTAAACGAAGGTTTTGGAAAGAACCACCGGTCTGCTCAGGGTGGCAGTCCTGACACTTTCAAACAGAGAAAAAGAATGGAATGTGAGTGGATGTGAATTTGAAGCGACCAACCGTGTATCTTCCCCTGCCACGCCCTTTCACATCCTCTAGTGCACGGGAGGACATGGGAAGGCCTATAAATGCATGAAAGGAACAAGAGAATAGACATTCGAAGATCCAGAGAGATCGAGAAGCAAAGTTTAATGAGAGCAGTGAGCAAGATCTTCAGTGCTAGAATTGAATTGTAGGAGCAAGGTGTAGAAACAGAGCAAGCAAGTAATTTGAGAGAAGGTTTTACATTGTTGCTTCTTTCCATACTTGTAATATGTAATTGTCTATATTAGACCAATAAAAGTGGGAAAGAAAGAGCAATTGCCCTTCTCAATTGGTTTTCCTCCATTGGAGGTTTCCTTGATAAAATTGTTGGTGTTGAAGTTTTGAATTCTTTCCTTCTCTGCAATTTCCTTTCTATAGCACTAGATAATCAGTCACGAAGCTCTAATTTTTCAAGCAAATCTATCATTTTCCAAAGTTGAAAGTAGAACAACATAATTGTGTGATTCGTAGAGTTCCAAAGTAGAAGTTTACGGATCATTTTGGTATCAGAGATGATTATATATCCAGGACTGTGGTATTCAAATCTTTCTTGTGATTTTGTATGACAGTGACAAGGTCCAAAGGTGAAGAAGTTTTACCTTGCAAGCCAGATATTTCTACGAAGAAGTGGATATATATATTTCAACAACTTCAGGTTAAGTATTGAGGTGTTACTATCTTCTCATATCTAAAGGTAATTAAAATTAATTACCCATTATTAGGAAGGTCTAAATCTTTAATGGATAAAATCATTAAAAATATATGTAATTTAAGACATGATTTCGTTTATATTTGATTAATTCATATTACATGTTAATTTAATTAATAATCTTGAGGACTTCATAACTAATCGTATTATAGTGTCTTATTATTTTCATCAAGAGAGATATTTGCCAAACCTAACAAATATTTCTCTTTCTATTAAGGAGCATTTAATTAATTTAAAAAAAAAACAAAATTGTAATAGGAAAGCAAAAGGAAAGGTCCTTTTAAAATCCAAATGCAGATACTTTGTTTCCTCATACTCCTAACATGTACGAGGTACTAAATTTTTGATGGTTAAAATCATTGAAAACATGTCATTTAATACACAACTTTGTCTATACTCGATTCATTTATATTAAACACAAATTTTAGCAATCTTAGGAAGGTTATAACTAATCATATTATAGCATCTTACTATTTTAATTGTGATAAAATTACCCACCTAATAAATACTTCTCATTATAAAGGAAAGGTCCTTTTAAGATCCACAAAAACCTTATTAACATAAGTGTTTTGACTTCTCTTTCAATAACACAAATTCTTCATCATTATATGTTATGTATACATTGATTTGATTGGATATACGTTTCTTTTATTATAATTTTTGCCATTCAACCATGTGAATTTGAATGAGAACATTCCTGTACTTCAATTTAAAATTATTTTGTTTTCCCATTGTGTAATATATTTTATCAATTACAGAAGATAGAACCTTTCTCTATCAAATTGACTTATTTTCTTATTCGGTAAAATATATTTCTCAGAATAAAGTTATGTATTGGAGGAAAAACAAAATTGGAAATTAAAAGAATGGACCATTGTGTATGATGTATGAAATCCTTTCTTGTTGGAAAAATGCCACCTCAAAAGTTTTCTGGATAAGTGATGGGAGAGTATGTCTTCCATGGTTTACATGGCAGCTGATGTGTGGAAATGTCAATCCACACCAAATGCCAACCCCATTATAATACCAAACATTAACTCATCCTCACTAAGCCCAAGATAAATTGGCCTCTTTTTCAGTAAAAGGGCAAGATATTAAACTAGTACAGGATTCCCTTCAGAAAGCCTTCCGCTTTCCATCATAACAAGCGAGGAGCTAAAGCAAATCGCTCGGATCTGTGAAATTCTGCACCAACACAGCTTTAATTACATCTCAACCCAGGTTGGTATCTCCGATTCTCTGTAATAGGTTTCTGATTCTTTCTAATAGCTGGAAACTTAGTTGGAATGCAGAATAAAAGGGGACTGTTTTTTTTTTTTTTGGTTAAATGTATTTGATAATCAGATTCATTGCGTCAGAGTTTTGGTCTCAGGTTTGGATTTTATGATGAAGAAAGGGTTGTGAAGTTCTAGATCATGGAGGTTTCTTTTTAAAAAAATATTTTTATTTTATGCTTTTACATTTTTTTTTTCCGACTATCCCCACGGTCATTTATGGTTTTGCTACTTCATTTCTTTTTCTTCACTATTTGTGATCATGCTCTTTTTTTAGCGGATTTTAGATCATTCCCCTGATTGCATGATGTAATACCACTTTTTCTTGTTGCTTGGGCTTAGCTTTCAGTTGCTATACCACTTTGGTCTTGCTGGTATTTCTGTTAGTGTGATTACCGGAATTTGTTTTTGCTGCTATTTTACTCCACCCATTTATAATTTGCTGTCGTTTCTTTTAGAATGGTTTCCCAATTTTTTTGTCCTGCAACTATTCTTTTAGTTTGAATAACCAATTTTGTTTTATTCTATGGTTTTGCTGTCATTTCTCAGTCTGATTACCCAACTTTGTTAGCCTGCCATTTCTCTCAGGTTGGACACCCTATTATGTTTTGCTGCCATTTCTCTGAGTATGAGTAACCCTTCACCCTTTCCCTCGTCCAACCTACACCCTGCTCGCGATCCTTACCACCCTCGTCCGCCCATTTTTTTCTGTCATTTCTCTTAGTTTGAATACCCATTTTTTTCTGCTATTTCTCTGTCCAGTTACCTATTGTTGTTTTCCTGCAATTTCTCATTGTTTGAATATCCAACTTTATTTAGTTGCTATTTCTTTTAGTTTGGATACCCAAATTCATTTTGCTGCCGTTTTTGTTAAATCTGATATTCATCTTTTTGCTTGCCATTATTCCTAGTTTGAATGCTCTTTTTTTTTGCTGCTATTTTTGTTTTTTGTATTTTGATAAATTTGATTGATTGATACTATCAAAAAAATGGGGAAGCTCCCCACAGATACAACTAAGAAACCTTGAAATGTTCTGCTATTTTTCTTTGTTTAAAAACCCAATTTCGTTTTGTAGCTACTTCTCTTAGTCTGAATATCCATTTTCACTTTGCAGGTAATTCTCTTAGTGTGGATACTCGTTTCTGTTTACTACCTGCTTTTTTATTGGTAATTTTCCCTCTTTTTAACCACAAGAATTTTACTTTCAGTATAGATACTATGCCCAAGGGGTATTTTTTCTGCCAAAATCACCAAGTTATTGCACCTGGCCTCGTCTGTGTGGGTACACCACACTAAGAATTGGGGGGGAAGTATATTACTCATCGACATGTCTTTCAGGAATCTGCCATGAAAGCTCCATTGATTTACCACTTGAGCTCATTCCAGTGGAGGTGTTGGTGCTATTTTCGTTAAGTTCGAATACGCATTTTGTTTAGCTCATACTTTAGCCAAATTGTTTTTGCTGCTATTTCTGTTAGTCTGAAATTTGAATACCCTTTTGTTTTGCCGCTATTTTCTTGTTGCTTGAATACCCAATTTTGTTTTGCAGCTGCTTTTCATAGTTGAATACCAATTGTTATTTTATTGCTATTTCTCGTATTTAACATACCCAAATTTGTTTTGTTGCTATTATTTTTAGTTTAGCTACCCGATTTTGTTTTGCTGCCAATTTCTCTTAGTTTTGATACTCAATTTTGCTTTGCTGCTACCTTTCTTAGTTTCAATGCCCAAACTTTTTCCTGCTATTTTTCTTAGGTTGGAATCTTGGATACCCCTTTTTTAGCTTGCTATTTCTCTTTGATTGAATACCATTTTTTTTTTCTGCAGCCATTTTTCTTAGTTTGGATATACAATTTTGATTTGCTGCTACTTCTTTTAGTTTGGATATCCAATCTTGTTTTGCTGTTGTTTCTCTTAATTTGGATACCTATTCTTGTTTTACTATCATTTCTCTTAGAGCAAATGCCCAATTTTGTTACACAAACAATTTTCTTGTTTGAATACCCAATTTTGTTTTGCTGCTATTTCTGTTTGTTTGAATAACCAATTTTATTTTGCTGCTATTTGTATTAATCTGACCCATTTTTGTACTGCTGCTTTTGGGCCAAAGTGATTATGCTTTTAGGCAGTAGCTACTCAGAGACCTCAACCAGAAGGAATTTGACAAAACCCCACAAAATTGGAATCCAAAGTGACTACAGACAAGGAAGCAAGGGGAAGGCTGTTTATTTTGATAGCTCAAATGGGCGACGCCGAAATTTCAGTCACTATCTCAAAGAAGAGAGCACAAGGAACACAGCTGTTGAGAGATGATGAATTTGATGCTGAGGATGAGGATGGTGATATTTGTGGGCAAGAAACAGAAGGTATTCAGAGGGCCACTGAGGATGTCTTGGTTGCTAGGAGGATTGTGAAGGTTCATCGATCCCGAGTCTCCACTACTGAGGAAGCCCCTAATCCATTTTCAGCCATAAATTTTGTTCTTCCTATTGCCACTTCACAAGCGGAAGAGGCTTCTAAGGGCCACAGACGAATTTAGTAAACCGGCTGAGATATCATGCGAGAAAGAGGCCATTGAGGTTGGTGAGTTTGCAGTGGAGGAAGGTGATGAAAAGGAGAACCTGGAAGCAGGATCAATAGACCTCAATTTGACAGGATTTAACTCAGAAGAACCCAGCAATGGGAAGAAAGAATTGGAAGAAGAATCAGGAAAGCTCAAACACACCAGAACTTCATCTAGAGGAAAACAAACACAGAAGATTCAAATAAGGAGGAAACTGAGACAGAGGAGGGGGAAGAAGGGCGAGGAAAAGCCAAAAAGGAAAACTTTGGAGCGAAAACAACCTGCTGCTGTCAAAACATTCCAACAGCTATCTACTGCGAAGAATGCTTTTACAGGAATATCAGGCACTGGCTTTTCCTCCTCCTCCTTTTCCTTTGACACTAAAATAATACCTTTTGGATCAACCCCAAAATTTGGTTCTTTTAGCGCGGGAGCTGCTTTTGGTTCTGCATCCAGCACAGTGTCCGTGGGGGGCACAGGTTGTTTGTTTGGGACAAAAGTAGGAAGTGAAGATTTGACTCCATCTTCTGCTTCTGGGAGTACAAGCAATAGTTCTGCTCCTTTCCAGCTATTTTCAACAGCAGCTGACACCATTCCAAGAATTGGAAGTGGCTTGGGGACAATTCAGGAAGTACCCATTGAGACCGGTGAAGAGAAAGAAAAAGTAGTATTTACTGCTGATGCTGCCCTATTTCAGTATATAAATGGGGGATGGAAGGAACGGGGAAAAGGCGAACTTAGATTGAATGTCCCCACAGCAGATACTGGAAGGGCAAGGCTTGTGATGAGGGCCAGGGGTAATTATAGATTGATCCTCAACACCAATGTTTATCCGGATATGAAATTAACCGGAATGGAGAAACGGGGTTTTACTTTTGCTTGCTTCAACAGTGCTGGTGAAGCCAAAGAAGGCCTTGCTACCTTTGCACTGAAGTTTAAGGACAGTTCTATAGCTGAAGACTTCCAAGCAACCATAGAAGCACATAAAGGTAGATCACCAGCTGAATTGAACACACTGAACAATTTTCTAAAGTCTGTTGAAAGTCAAGAGATACTTAACAACACTACTGAACCTTGAGATCAATGAAGCTATTTCTTTTCATGGATCATCTGCAAAAGGAAAAGGAATTTCGGTAAACTGGCCACAATGGTGCTTTTTTTTTTGCATCTTTACATCTGAATTCACATTTTCTCATATGGTGGTTTAGCTCTTTAATTTTTTTTCTTCTTCGTTCTTTTTGGAACGTAAGTGCTGCTTTGGCTGTGGCCAGTGGAATAGCTTGAACAGTTTTATGCTGCAACTGTGGGCCATTAAGGTTGTTGGGGCCCATATACAGTATTTCTTGCAAATGTTTAAAGGGAGTATGTCTGCTCCAAATTGAACCCAGGTATTTAATGTAGCAAAGTGCTTCAACTTGCTACTAGATCACAACCTGGCAGACAGATCCAGCTCTTTGAGCTAGGAGCAGAATTCACTTTGGATTTATTTCCAATTTTTCTCCAAATCTTACCGTGAACACAAAATTTTGCGGCCTATAAAGTTCGTGCATGTTCACGGTAAAACGAAATTCATTTGCAATGGACTTGTTAGTATATTTTTTCTAAATGCTAGGCAAATCCAAATGTAAATGCAAGCTTGCTCTGTGAGATCTGTGCAAGTTTTCCTTTTTAATTTAACTTGTGCTAAGGTTCAATAGCAGAAATTTTCTTTCTGGATATATATTCAATAGAATATGATGAGAATTACTTACAGTGAAGTGCCTCGCATAATTTAAATATCTATACATGTAAATTGTTGAAAACTACACAAATAATGTGAATTGGCAAGGTAGTACGAGGCCTTCAGCATGTTTTGAAAATTGACCTTTATGTAGTTATGGCCTCCATTTGGGTTACGGTGATACTGGTTGACTTCCAACTTGTAAAATAAGTTGATAAATCTGCATGTGTGTGCATGTGCATGTGAACCGGTGAAGTTGTTATGTGTTGTTTCTTTTGTATACTGATAAAGACTAGATTTAGCTTAAGGTTGGACATGTCTTTGAAGATAGTTTTATGACATGCTTAGGGCACGTATTCTTATTTTTTGGGTTTCATGTCCTTATTCTACTGATTTTAAGTCAGTGTGGCATGTTTTTGTTTGCTTTTCCAATCATCATGCACTTGCTTTCTCCCTAACATTACAAGGTAGGTTTAATATGTCAATAGGCATACTGCAATGGCAGTAAGAGGTGAGATCTAATGGTGTGATGATGTACTTTTTTATTTTGTACAGTAAATTTGACGTTCACTTAAAAGTGTTTTTTTTTTAAAACTTTGATAAGTCAATCAAAAACCAGTTATATCTCGACAAGACAGTAGAATTTAGAGCCCTTTTTTTCCAGAAATAAATTTTTCCTTGGTGGAAAATACTAAGAGATTGTAATGACATTATTAATAAATGTGGTATGTGTAAAACCTAAGATAAGAGCCCTGAGATTGATATCTATTGGCATTTTTCAAATAGATGTCTTTAAGATAATTGTACTAGTTTCAGTTTTTTAAATTACAAAATCTAGAACTCACAAGCCAAATTTGTTTTTGCCAACTGTTCAATATTTTATAATATGGGACCCTGCAAGCACAGCATCTAAACATATTGAGCTATGCATGAGAGTTCAAACACCCGGTCCTTGACAATAGATAGTAAGAACTGTAGCAAAGAAAACATGCTGTCCTAGACAATAGATAGTAAGGAATGTAGCAAAGATCACTAACTATTTTATGAGTAGGCCGCACAAACTTGAATCTTTATTACCGGGGACATGATAAAGCCTTTGTACTCATTATATAACTAAGTAAATCCATTGCCTCTGCTTCTCCATGACAATAGAGCTCTCATGTCTTAGCTTAGCTCAAAAGTAATTAACTAAGCTATCTTAGGAAAATGGCAACCTTAAAAGAGATGAAGCCAATCCTTTGTTGAGAAACCTGAGTTCTAAATTTTTTCATTTGTATCCTTTGAACATTAGTACACAACAATCAACTCTTTTGGGGATAGCATTAAGTTCTCAAAGAAAGCTAAGTGTCTGTCCTTCCATAAGCTTTAAAGATTAATAACCAAATCAATTTAACTTGTTGGCACATTTCAATCAAAGTTTAGCTTTACATGTTAGAGAAATGACATTGAAGAGGGCTGGTTGAGCCTATAGGAGATTATAATAGGCAAAGGTTACTCAGTTATGTTGTGGCTGGTTCTTACTTCCTTGTTTGTAACTCAAGGAAATATAATTATTGGTTGAAACAGTTTCCTGGAGCATGCCATGAGAAAATTGATAAATTCTTTGTTGACTGCGATGTCACCAATTGCCAGCCTGGTCCATGGATGATGTTCTTATACTTTTGTTTTGCACAGATTATTTGAGTTTTACAGGCATTAGTGTTGACATGATTATTGGCATGAAAAGTAAGATTATAAAGACTTTTGATGCATTGCACTATTTTCTTGGCGTCCAAGTTTACATTGCAACTTGGGGATGGGATTTTCCATTCACAACCTATGTTCTTGATTTGGTAAAATAGGTCTATATAGAAGATTGGAAACCTTATCATAGCCCCGTTGAATTTGGAGTTGACTGCTTCTTGTACCTTTAGACAGAATCCTAGATTGCTTCTTGACCTAGCAATTGGATCCAAACGAAGGTGATGAGCAAAACCTGAAGTAGACGTTTGTTTATTCTGGCTAACGAACCCAATCAGTGTTTGTGCACTCAACCAAAGTAGCATCATTCTTCCAAAGTTACTAAATTCCAATCTAATGGGTATGTAACCATGATATATGTAATGACTCGTTTCAGTGCCTTACAATGAATTTCCATCAGATCTTGAATGTATCTGGAAACAAGGGCAACAGAAAAGGAGATATTTGGTCGTGTGAGTCAAGTAAATGAGATTCTCCACAAGCTGCCCAGAGAGACTTGAGAGTAGGATCTGTAGAAGAGAGCAATTGTAGACTGTTTTGTGCTTGACCAAGCAACTGAACTGGAACAAAGGTGATAAAAAAGGCTGAAGTAATCCATCAATCATCTTGCTTTCCAACTCAATCAAAATCTATCACCAACCAATATAGACTCGTCCCCACAAGAGAAATGAATCTTGTGCTGATAAGTATCTGCTTTGCCGGCTTTCAATGAATTTCCCTTGGATTTTGCTTGTACAAAGTGGCATCAACAGAAGAGAGCAATTGTATCTTTCTTTTCTCCGAGACTCATGGGTCACTGTATCTTTCATAATTAAATATCTTGACCTTTGCTCCTTTTTGAGTTGGGATTATCCTTGTCATGTCGGGGACTACTTTTTCTCTTCCACCCATCACCGCCCTCATCATCATGGTCACCATTGCTTGTAGCCTCGAGTCCATGTACAGCTTTTGTAATTTGGGAGATGGTTTGCTTGTTGGAACCTGGTCATTTCTTCCATTCTTGCTAGCCGACTTAGAAGTTTGTTGAGCTTTAGAGGGCATGCCAACAACATTTTCAAGAGCATTTCCTTGAGCAGCATATTCTTAGTCATTTGAAAACCTGGAGAGGTTTCTAAGCATATGCTACCATATCTATGCCTTGCTTAACTACTGAAAAGATGCTTTCAAAGGAAAATCAGATCCCTCCTGAGACGAGGAAGATATTACAGAGATGGGGATCGGTGAGGCTCCTGTCCTCTTCCTCGCAACTAAGTTATGATATTTTGGGTTCTTGAACTCATTTTCTTTTGCATACTCATATATGAATTGCAGTTTTAAATACAATCTGTATCATGATTATATCTTGCAAATGTTTAGGAGAATCTGGTTGACTCCACCTCTTGCTTACTGTTTCCCATTACACGGACCAAGTAAAGTCCAACTTGGATGGAAAATTAAAAGGAGGTTTGTTATGAAACCAAATAAACTTAAAATTGGAGTGGAAAATTGAAAGGAGACTCTTTCTGCAGAATATTATGTACAGGAAAGATTTGCCTGGCCATTTCTTATAAGAAAATTCCTCTATGAACAAATTTAAGGGGCTGATTAGGTTTACCTAGCCTTTGATTACTTCTCTATTAATTTCCTGACGTGTTGGGTGATTTTTGTCTTCCAAATATTTATAAACCCTATGGCTATGTGTAAATAGATAATTGGTCGTGGGAAATGCTTCATATATAAGTGCTTCCACACCTTCGGGTATTAGAACTATACAGGCGAACTCAATTCATTCCTCTGTTATATGTTGGCTCTAGGTCAGAAATTCTAGAGAAAAGAAAATAGCATATGCTGAACAGGAAAACGTGCAAAGCCAACAAGTTTCCATGACTTTGGTCCTCGGACAGCTGGTCATTTGAGTATGGGGCAAACATTATGAGACCAATTGAATTTGGTACCATTTTTCAGCATGTCTGTAACCATCAGCAGCATTCACATTCGAAATATATTTGTATCATGTTCAAGGAACAATTTACACTGGCAATGCAGAATCTACCTATAGGTTTGCCTAAACTTAGGCTTCTCCTAGGTGTCTTTCTTGATTATCCCATGGGTAAGACTCACAAGGCAGACATGCATTGCTTTGTTAGGGTGATGGAAATTAGTAACCATGCTCGTGCCTAGGGAAATCTAACATACCTTGAATTACTGTTGGAGTAATCATGCAGATGAACTTTGCCAAAAATATTAAAATAAGACAGTTTCTTAGAAGTGAAGGGCTGGGCACACCATTCAGCACCATGCAATCATTTCTTCATAGGCAAAGACCTCTATGATTGCTATTGCTTGAACCGATCTCGGAGCACATAATTTTTTTTTTTTTCTTTTTTTGGACCCTGTCTCTTGGTTTTGTTTATACATCTTTTCAAATTATTGGGGCTCTGACTAACATACCTGATGAGGGAAAAATGTTAGGAAATAAGGGATAAAATATGCGGAATAATCTCTCACAGAATCGCAACAGTAGAAAATTATATGCAAAAAATATTACAGATCTCAAATAAAATTGTAGAATAAAATAACATAACACAAAGAGATAGTATTTAACGTGGTTCACCTAATTTGGGCTACGTCCACCAAGAATCACTTGCTCAGATTTTATTACAAGCCACTGCTCTTTCAATACAATACTCATATCTGTTTGGAGCTATGCTCAACAAACTCTATAGAATTTACACCCGAATTTAAAACACATCTGCAATGTTACATTATTCTTACTATATGCATAAAACCATATAATTAAACAACTGCGTAAGCAGTTTTACAAAACCGTGGGTATTAAAACCATGTGCCAAAACCGTCCCATAAACCTATGGGTCAAAAATCCCGCCCATATGAGAAAATCACGTTTCCCGATATATCGAGTACATTTTAAGGTCAATTTTTTTTTCGGGCGCTGCCACCCTTGGACCCCTGCTCGAGGCTTGATCCGGCCCCGAACTCCGGCTAGACAACTGTAGAAAGTGTATAGTACTCCTAGTGTACAATACTCTTAGTGTACAGTCTTCAACACTTTCTCACGTGAAAACAGACTCCACAACCTAACAACAAATGAGTTTCACTATCCTTGTGCAACATTGTTGCAAATCTACGCTGTAGCTGGATGTTGGTAATAGAAGCAACTCACTAGATTTTGTCTTCTCTATCACAAATAGTCACCTTTTCAGAATGACAATTTCTTTGCTGCAACTTATTTTAGGAGTAAGTTTGAGGCTTCTAATGCATCTCTTTAACACTTTTGAAATATCCTTCTCGAATAATTTTAAAAATATCTGGATATTTGTACAAAACCCTGGGGCAACATTATGAAATACTAACTTCTATGACAACTGCAATAATAACCACAATATGTAGGAAAAACATATTTTATTTATTTATTTCAAATCAGTTTTAATAAAAGCACTAGAATGTCTTAATGCAATTTTTCTCACAAAAGATAAGAATGTGCAAACTGCTATGACTGAAAATTGCTCCCAGATGTGGTGTCAGTATTGAAATTCATTCCCAGAGGAGAAAGTCCTAGCCATACTTGTTTATTGAGATGCTAAAACAGTCTTGAATATGATGCCCTAGTTGAATTGGATGAATACTTGTACCCTGAATGATCATTGCAAATCAAGGTTTTTGTCCTCTATTGCTAATGCAGAAGTAGAAAGTATTTGCAAACAATGAAGTAGTAGATAACTTTCCAAGATGAATTTACTAATAAACTTCAAATCTACTTTTATAACTTTTAAGGCCTTTACCAAAATTGGCACCCCCTTTTGGAGTTATATGCATGCTCAACAAACAATAAAAAATTACTTTATATTCTCTTCCATGTTGTCGCTCCATTTAAAAATAAAAGTAAACAATATAAAATTGTTTTATCCTCTCTCCCAAGTTGGAACCCTATTCTAAAAATAGGATTTTGATGCTCATGCAACTCATTCTATCTTTGGCGCCCCATAATAGAAGTTCATCATTCTATTATTGTTTTTGGATTAAAAATATAATGTGCGTCTCTTTTCTAATTAAAATATAAAAAATACCATTGGACCACTTACATTAATTTATTTCCCTCTTCAATTTCCCTTTAGCCTACGGAAAATAAAAAGAATAGGTTTCATGTATCAAAAATTAATTAATTCTGAAAAGGGGACATTACACTCTGCCCTTCCCAGAATTGCTCACCCTCAAAGCAATTGCAAGTTGGGATGCTTAAGAATTTCAACATCCTCCCAAGTAGTATGCTCTATAGATAAATCCTTTCAATGTACTAAATACTCTATGAAAATCTTGTTCCTTAACTTCTTTTCTTTGAAATCCAAAATTACTTCAGGAACCAAAACAAGTTTGCCTTCATCATCCAAGGGAGGCAATTGAACAGAAGGAACAATATGTTGTCCCAAAGCCTTTTTAGGTATGAGATAGAAAAACATTATGTATTCTACTCTACTTTGGTGAATCCAACGCATAAGCAACCTCTCATATCCTTTGCTTAATCTTATATGGTCCATGGAAATGAGGTTTGAGCTTTTCAGCTCCATTCTTCTTTATAGAAGATTGTTTGTAGTGTTTCAACCTCAAGAAAATTGTCTCCAACCTCAAAAGTCCTCTCAATGTGGTGCTCGTCTGCATAAATTTTTTGTTGGTTTTGTGCATGTTGGATGTTTTCTTTGAGTACCTCCAATATATCTTGGCTCTATGCAACCAAGTCTCTTGCCCCCAACACTCTAATGTTTGCAAATGCCGAATCCACAAATGAAAGAGCATCATAACCATACAAAGCTCTGATAGGTGTCATACTAATGGACATGTGATAAGTGGTATTGTAACAATGCTTTCCCATGTAAAGCCATTTGACTCAAGTTGATTGTTGCCCTGCGACATAATTTCTCAAATATACTTCAATCCACTTATTCACAATCTCTATTTGCCCATCTGTCTATGGATGATAGCTGTTACTTGGAGTTGACTTCATCCCTGTCAAGCAGAAGAGCTCTTGCCAAAACAAACTAAGGAGCCTAATATCCCTGTCACTCACAATATTTTTAGGCAATCCATGTAGTCTAAAAACCTCTCTGAAAAATAAATCAGCAACATGTGGAACCTTAAAATCACTATGAATAGCAAAAAAGTGAGCATATTTAATGAGTCTATCGACCACTGTGAAAGTACAATTCTTACCTTGAACATTGGGAAGACTTGTGATTAAATCCATATATATGTTTTCCCATTTTTGGTTCGGAATAGGTAAAGGTTACAACAAACCCGTTGAAAAAACATACTCTACCTTGTTTTTTTGGCACACAATACACTCTTTAATGTGTTGGAGGACCTCTTCCTTAAGTCCTTTCCAAAAGAATTTGTCTCTGATATGATTGTAGGTCTTGAAATACCCTCAGTGACCAACCAAAGGTGTATTATGGACAACCCTTAAGATTTTGTGTTTTACCTTGGATTCAAGTACCAAATAGATTCCATTCTTGTAGAGGATAAGATAATCAACCACCCTATCCCTGTCATCCTGTATTTTACCCTCAACGATCTCATTAGTGTAATCATTCTTTATATACTCCGTAATTAGTAAAAATTTCCAGCTAACAGAGATTTTAGATATAAAGCATATAAAAGGTTATCTAGATAAAGCATTTGCTACAACGTTATTCTTCCCTTTAACATTTTCTATGTCGAAATTATAAGCTTGGAGCTTATTCACCCACTTTTGTTACCTGTCATTTAGGTCCTTCTGACCCAGAAAGAACTCCATATTTTGATCAATTTTGACCACAAACATGCCACAAACCAAATATTGCTAGAATTTTGCCAATGCATGCCTGATGACCAACATCTCTTTGTCATAAATAGAAAATACACACTCTACTCCATTATATTTTCGATTCTCAAAGGTTATGGGATGACCCTTTTGCATCAAAACAACCCCTACTCTTTTCCCTAATGCATCACATTCTAACACAAAGAATAAAAATATTAAGAACAACCAATACTAAGCAAGAACTCATTACCTCTTTGAGATTATCAAAGGTGGTTTGGGTTGTTTTAGACCAGTCGAAAGCTCATTTCTTTGTTAGATTAGTCAATGGGACAAGAAGTTGTGAAAACCCTCTTACAGATCGTTTGTAGTGACAACAAAGACCAAAAAATCCCCTCATCCATGTCAAAGTGGCAGGGGGAGGCCAATCTAATATTCCCTCCTTGGGCACTAATGATATGTCCCAAGTATAAAATTTTAGTCATCCCAAACTCACTTGGATTCTTTTGCAAAAAGATTTTTTTGTTCCAAAATTTTGAGCATTGTATCCAAGTGTTTTAGGCACTCTTCTCAAGTCTCTATTGTACACCAAAGTGTCATTAAAGAATTCTAGACCAAATTTCCTCAAGTGTTCATTAAAACATGGTTCATGCATGATTGGAAAGTAGCTGGAGCATTGGTTAAAACAAAAGACATTACTAAGAATTTAAAATGCCCAAAATGGCAACAAAAAGTTCTATTGTGCACATCTCCATATTTTACCTTGATTTGGTGATAACTAGACCTCAAATCAATTTTGGAAAAATACACCACCCCATGCAATTCATCTATCTTGGGTATTGGGTACATGTTTTTGATAATCTTTTTATTCAAAGCACAATAATTCCTGCACATCCTCATTGTCTCACCCTTCTTCTTCACCAAAACAATGGAAGAAGCAAAAGGGCTAGAACTAGGCCGGATATGCCCCATCTTCAAAATCTCTTTGATTGTCTTCTAAATCTCCTCTTTGTAAACTCTAAGATGGTGGTAAAGAATAATCATGATAGGTTTAAAATTTGTTTCCTGCTCTATGATGCATTAGAATTCTCTATCTAGTGGCAATCCTCATGGTAAATCAATGAATACTGTACAAAATAAATTGTATATCCACATGATAAATCTAACAATAGTACTAAAAGTGGAAATACTTACTAGACAATGGGTTGCCCATGCTACTTGCCCCTTGTGGAAAGCTTTCTCCATCCACTTTGTTGCGATAGCCTTAGGTGCTCCATGGTCATACAAAGAAGTACAACCTCTTCTTTATCGGTTTTGAATTTTAGCTCCATAATTTTATAATTCTATGTGAATTTTCCAAGTGAATGTAACCATTGCACTCCCAAAACCACATTGGTTTCTCATATTCCCACCACTTAGAAATCATCACAATCCTTGTGCTTAATAAGAGTAATTTCAAATCCCTTCACCCTCTTAGTTGATAGAATAGTAAAGGCATCCACTATAGTAACATTAAAACATTGGAAATCCTATGTTTTCAAACATCTTTGGGCTACCAAACCATCGTCAATAAAGTTGTGAGTTGCCCTACTATCAATCAAAATAGTTACCTTATGCTCATGTAGTACTCCACAAACTCTAAAAGGATGATATCCAGGAGCACCTGAAAGTGTAGCAAGAGTACCATCTGGATTATTTTCTTCCCCTTTAATTTTAGCTACCAGTTCTTCCTCTTCTTTGTCAACTTTTGGCTCCTATTCTTCCCCTTCATCATATAATATCACCTCTATATAATGCACCTACCCTTTGGGAAGACATCTATGACCTGGTCCTCATGGATCTCTTCAAGTGAAACATAATTTATTCCTTTGGAGTTCATTTCTTGTTTATGTCTCCTTGTTGGTTTTAGACAGTTCCTATTGAAAACCACCCTGCTTAAATGGTTTTTTCTGTTGCCCATAAGGTGTTGGTTTTAGATGTGATGTAGGCTATCTTATAAGATGATATCTCCCTTTTGGGGCTGAAGTATCCGAATCCAAATCTTTTTTGATGGCTCCTTGTAGATAAATAGGGCTGAAAGATTTCATTAAACCCTAAGAGATTCAATTAAACCTTCCATGAACAAAAAAACCAATCTCCTCTTTTACCATCACAAAAAACTTATGAAATTCAGCTACATAGTCACTCATTGAATGTAGTGGGTTGAGTTGAGCTAATTCCCATAAATATATTTCTGGATCAACTCTGTCAAATCTTTATATCAATCTACCATTGAACTCACCATATGAGTGGATGTGATTGTGTTCTCTATGATTAGCCCATGGTACCACCACTCATGTGTTATACCTTCTAGATGAAGGGTTACAAATTTGATGGCTTCTTCTTCCATCATTGGCCTGGTTGATAAGAAGGTATCCAACTTTTGTTTCCATACATGAGTTGTACTCTTACCATATTTTCAAAAGTAAGGAGTGACAACTTCCCTAATGCCTGCTCCAGGTCCTTTTGATTAGTTTGTGGCCTAGGTTCAACTTTTAGACCACCCCTAATTTTTTTCAGATGTATGAAACTAGTGAGTGATACAACCTCTCTAATATTTCTTAGAAGTACCTTGTACTCCTCATAACTGGTAGCAATATCATCCGCTATAGATGGTTGGATTTCCACCTTTGGAACCGTTTTCTCCCTATGAGAAAATAAGGTTGGAAGAGCTTGACAATAGAACCAATGAGTGTCCTCTGAGTGTGCTGGTTATTGTTCACACATAAATAACTTCCCTCACCATTTAAAACTCTTTGCATATTCATGTTTTACATAGTGTGGACTAAACGAGCCATCATGTCAGCCAACCGTGCATGGCCTTGCACAAACCTATCAATACAGACCTCATTTGAGTCCCTGTCATTGTTACCGACAACTTTCATAATTTCCTTAAAAACAACATCTAGAACTTGTTGCCTTAATCCTTCCTCTAGTTGTTCTAAAGATTTATTTTTCTCCCTTTCTTGGTACCTGAATTTTCCGTCACTACCTTGCATGAAGTTCAAAACCACAGTTTTTCTTTCATTTTCCCCCTCTTCCACAAGTTGGGAGGAAATTTTCTCTGATACAACTTTAATATCCTTGTAAAATAACTTTAGATAAATCTAGATATTTGCATGAAACCGTAAGGCAACATTATGAGAATTCTTGCCAGTAGATCAATTAGATTGATGAGCTCCCTTTAATGAATGGTTGATGAGAGGAAAATGACTCATGTTTGTAGTTCCCACAATGATTTGATAAATGTGTTCCCAATAGTGAATGGTTGATGAGAAGTAGGAGATTTATTGTTCTCTCTCAACCTTTATGTAGTCCTGCACAACATAAAATTACCATGTAAATACTAAGGGGGGAATGTTAGGAATTTAGTAGTCTCATTATCTTTATTAATTGTTAAATGAGTTAGTAATACTAAGTGATTTTGACTAATGTACATGAATTGTTACCACAAATCGCCTCTCTAGTCTTAAGGAGAGATATTGGGAGTTGAGTGAGAGAATAATGGGATTTAAGAGATAACTCAAGAGATTTGAGGGATTACAGATTAGATAAGACTCCTTGTTTGAAGGATTACTTTGTGCTATAAGTATGTAACCTCTATTGTTGAATATAATCATGTATGAGTCAATATGGAAGTTCATTATTATTTGTGTAATATGAAGATGTTTTGTTTTGTAGTTTCATTATTTTGGAGTTCAATATGTGCAAATTTGGCTAAATGATAAGACAATTTCTTAGATGTGAAGGGATGGGCACACCATTCAATACCATGCAATCATTTCTTCATAGGTAAAGACCTCTATGATTGCTATTGCCGGAACCAATCTTTGATCACATATTTTTTTTCCTTTTTTTTTTCGAGCCTATCGCTTGGTTTTGTTTATTCATATTTTCAAATTATTGGGACTTTGACTAACATACCTGATAAGGGAAATATGAGTTACACTGTCTTTGTTCAACATTATTGCAAATCTAAGTTGTAGTAGCTCACTGTATCTTGTCTTCTCTATCACAAATAGTCACCTTTTCAGAGTGACAATTTCTTTGCTGCAACTTATTTTAAGACTAAGTTTGAGGATTCTAATGCATCTCTCTAACACTTTTGTAATATCCTTGTCAAGTAACTTTAAATAAACCTAGATATTTTCACGAAACCCTAGGGCAGTAGTATGAAATACTAACTTCTATGACAACTGTAATACTATAATTTTTAAAATTAAAAACAACCCCAATATGTAGGAAAAAAACTTTATTTATTTATTTCGAATCACCTTTAATAAAATACTAGAATGTCTAAATACAATTTAATTAAAAACAACCACAATATGTAGGAAACACATATTTTATTTATTTATTTCAAATCAGCTTTAATAAAAACATTAGAATGTCTTAATACAATTTTTCTCACAAAAAACAAGAACATGCAAATTGAGTAGACTATGACTGAAAATTGCTTCCAGATGTAGCACTAATATTTAAGTTTTTTTCCCAGAGGGGGACGTCCTAGTTGTACTTTTTTATTGAGATGTTAAAACAAACTTGAATATGATGCCTTGGTTGAATTGGATGAATACTTGTACCCTGAATGATCACTCCAAATCATGGTTTTCGTCCTCTATTGTTAATGCATAAGCAGTAGCTACTTGCAAACAATGAAATAGTTGATAATGTTCAAGATAAATGTAATAATAAACCCCAAATCTATTTTTATAACTTTTAAGGTCTTCTCCAAAGTCGGTGTCCCCTTTTGGAGTTACATGCATGCTTAACAAACAATAAGAAATTAGTTTATCCTCTCTTCCATGTTGGTGCCTGTTGGGTTTTTAAATGGAACTTTAAAAAACCATAGTCAGGGGATATTGTGGATAGAAATTCCCTCCTCTTTAATGAGAGATGTTACCTTATTGAAAGCAAGATTAGCAAAACTCATGTACAAATATACAACTTTCAAAGCATGGATTCTTAATACTTTGAAACATTTATGCCCCAAAGATCATCAATAATGAAATAATAAAAGAATTGAGGAGATGAGGAAGGAATAACATAACAATGTCTTTAGGAAAATATAGATAACAAATTATAAACTTATAATTATTGAGCCAAGGAGATGTAGAATAGAATCATTCACTTTAAAAATAGATATATATTTTACGGACAGCAAAGTTCCAAAAATCATTGAAATAAGAACACAAAGTTTCTTAGCATGCAAAGATAGGTGATTCATAAATTTTTAGATGAGGAAAGAAGGAGTAATAGTGGAAGAAATGGGAAAACTTATGTATTTGATTACTTCAAATATATTACAACTACATAGTACTAGGATCCAACCCTAAAAATGGACATGGAGAAGACATTAAATAACTTACGAGAATGGTTACAATTGGTAAAAAAAAATGATTAAAACTGATTTCAAGAAACCGATGTCTGAGTATCTCCAATGCACCTCGGCTATTTCTATGCATGGCAGAAAAACTAGATGCATTGAATTATATTCGTTCAATCTACCTTTGAAAACTTTGAATTTGAGTCATCCACGTGAGAGATATTTAAATAGAAATGGACATGGGGATGCCTTTTAAAATTTGTGCCTTTTGTAGAAATGCCACTTTGGAACATTTTGGCCCCACCCACCCAGTTTTTGATATAATCTTAACACATGGCTTTACATGAGTGGTGATGGAGTCGTGGATCACTGTGGGTAATTTTACCCCTTCTCATCATGGGCTAAAAAACTCAAATTGCTCTACCTGACCCACCTCCCCCACTTTAAATTTTGATGTGGGCTCGATATTTGACTTTATCCCTTTTGGAAACAAATCCAAAATCCCCAAATCGACTCTGACGGCCTGCTTTCACACTTTGAATTTTCAACAGCATTAAAACACAAAAAGAGCCCCAGCCTCCCCACTAATGCTTGAAACATGGCCACGTGGCCCTTTGCATGAGAAAGTTTAGCTATTTTTGCATTTTTGACTAACTCACTTTCATTTGGTAGGGCCATATGTCTAATCGTGGACATGTGGAAGATCAGCACGCTTTTGGGGACTTGCCTCGCAGATTTTTCCATTTGAAGTTACACCAATCTGACATGTGGAGGATTCCGTAAACCCTTATATAATTATCCAATTCAATTGATTGGCTCTACCCCTTTTTTGATTCCTAACTATGTGGTGAGCCCACACACACTTGGATATCCACTTTTGATTCTTCCTTTTGAAGTTACGCTGAAGAAACATGTGGAGATATTCGATCGGTTCTTTTATACTTATCCAATTCGGGCTTGCTTCCCACTTGACTTGTGTGGACTCTCGACACGTTGAGAGCTAGCGCTCATTTGAGTTTTTGCTTTAGATTTTCCCCCTAAAAGGGCACTGAGTTGATGCATGGATCCTTCTTCCGGTCCTAGACTCCCCTTTGACTCTGACCATGTGGCGAGCTAGCACTAATTTGGAGATTGGCCCTTTGGTTTCAATTCTAAAATTTCACTCGTTAAGGCATGTGGAGGCTTTCGCTGACCCTCTTTGCATCTTTAGCCAATTCAATAGTCAACTTTTGTCCCCTTCTTCAGACTCTGGGACACGTGGAGAACTGGAAAAATTTTGGGAAATTTCCTTTGGACCTCGACCCTTGAAGTTGCGTCGATGAGGCACATGGTGTCATGCTGTCTACTGAACCTTCCATAATTAGCCTCGATTTAGGCTTATTCTATCTTTATTTTAGACCTGGTACACGTGGAAAGACTACACTTGTTTGAGGGACTATCTCTTAGAGCCCCTGCCCTTGGAGTTGTGCCATTTGGATGCATGGAGGCCTCCACTGCTATTGCTTGAAACATGGCGATGCCACATCCAATCAGAGATGTCCATGTACTACCCATGGATGTTGGGGCACAAATTGATAGGGAAGATATGCCCATCATTCCTGACTGTAGAAGAATAAAAAGAAAGGGTAAAAACTCCACCTTTACACCCAATTTTGAAATTATTTTCCATGGAATGGAAAACTACAAACAATACTAGGCTCGACGCGATCCATTACTCCAAGGTACCGACTCAAAAATTTCAAAACTTGACTTCAAAAAGAGGGGAATTTTGAGGGCGAAAATAGCTGTCTCTTTCTAGGGATGACTTGACAGAGGAATGAGGAAAGATCAAGGACCATATAAAAACTCAGGGGAAGTAGACCAGTGCCTTATCCATTGGGTAAATAGATTCAAAGGAAAAACCAACACAGAAGACAAAACACACAAAAGGAAAACAAACCAAAAAGAAAGATAGAAAAAAAACACAAAAGAACAACTGAAAACTAACATCACATGTACAGAATATACAGAAGGATTGCACTAGTCACCTAGGAATTGAACAATTTTAGATAATACCCACTAGAAGGAAGTGGGAGAGGAGAACCATCCATATAATCCAAATAGAAAGAATTTTCTCCAAAAAAGTGCCTGATTTTAAAAAGACCATGCCAAAGGGAATCAAACTTACCATGGAATCCTCGAGGTTCATGTATTTTGTCCCACAATAGAACAATGTCTCCAACTTGAAAGTATCTAGGATCTATCTTTCTTGTCAAACAAATTTTTCACCCTCAGTTGATGAGCTGATATCCTATCAAAAACCTACAACCTGTCTTCTTCCAACTTTTAGAGATACATGATCCTCTTGTCAAAGGAACTGGTAAAACTTGAATCTTCAATAGCCTTCATTAAGTGCAAGGCTAGTAATTCCACTGTTACTAGAAACTGAGCTTCAACACCATACACCACTTGAAATGGAGACATTCCAATTACTCTTTTGGGTGTAATTTTATCTACCCACAGAGCATCATAAAGTTTCTTGTGCCAATTCCTCTGAGAGTCATTGATAAGCTTCCAAACGATGGTTACCAGATTCTTATTTGTTGATTCTTCTTGTCCATTCCCTTGGGGGTAGTATTCTTAAGAATGAGCAAGGGAAATTCCATAACCATAGCATAAATCCATCATCTATGAAGAAGAAAAATTTGAAGCATTATCAATCACAATCTTGTTTGGTACCCCAAACCTTATCAATATGTTCTCCTTAATGAAATTACACACCACCTCAGAAGTAGTGCTTTTGACTGGAATGGCCTCTACCCACTTTGTGAAGTAGTATGTAGTAGTTATTACATGTGAGTATACCCAGCACTGGAAGGTGGGTTAAGAGTTCCAATGAAATCCAATCCCCACTATTGAAAAGGCTCATCAATCACTATTGGCTTTAGTGGAAAAGCAACCAACTTAGGTCTCCCAACAAAAGTTCTGATAGGCTTCACACTTGCCTACCCATTTTTATGCATCTCTAAATAATGTAGGCCAATAGTACCTGGCACGAAGGATTTTATGGGAGTAACAGCAGAAGAGAAATGGCCTCCACAAGGCCTGATCATGAAAAGCTGAGAACAACTTCTTATGTTGCTCTTTGTCTACACACTTCAAGAATCTTCCATCTATTCCTCATTTGAACAAAGCATTCTCCCACAATACATACTATGCAGACCTTAGCTTAATATCCCTCTTTTCCTTAGCACTCAAGTGAGATGGACACTCTCCATAAGTAATAAAATGTGCAATATCAACATACCATTCATCTCTTGAACTAAGGAAGAGGACAATAGGAACATCAACTGCTTCTTTAGACAATTTGCATCAGCTCCTTTAGTAATAAGCTCACACAAGCCTTTACCCAGGACTAGCTTAGTTGGCTCGATATCAAGGTCATATTCTTGAAAATTTTCTACCCCAATTTCCTCTATTAGTTCCAAATTCTTGTTGTGTAAGAATAGACTTGATGGTTGTATCAGGTACAAGCACAAGAGAGTGAGAATTAAGAATATAAAAATGAAACTGCTTGACAGCTTTGACCACTGCAAAAGCATGTTTCTCCATCATAATATATTTCAATTCATGAGCTTTTAGAACATAGCTCATGAATGCAATTGGAAGTTCATGATCCTCAAAATTCTTCTGAGTTAGCACAACAGCCAAGGTACTCTCTGTAGCATAGCAATAGATGGTAAAATCCTTGTTGAAATCAGGACATGCTAAGATGGGATTTTTAGCAATGGCTTTCTTGATACCTTCAAATGCTTCCTTACCCTCAGGAAGTCCAACCAAATTTTTTTCTTTCCTTTCATCATGTGAGAAATGCTCATAGTCAGTTCTACAAAATCAGGAATGAATCTCCTCAGGAAGTTTATCTTACCAAAGAAAGAGTGAACCCCCCTTTTTTTCTTGTGGGAAGAGGAATCTGCTGGATTGCTTGAACTCTTTCTGGATCTATCTTGATTCCTCTTTGGAGAATAATATGCCCTAAAAAATTGCCTTCAGTGACACAAAATATATACTTCTTTGGATTGAGAGAAACTCCATGTTCTCTACATTTCTGGAGGACTGCTTCAAGATGCTGAAAGTGATCTTCCCTTGTTTTGGAGAAAACAATCAAATCATCAAGGTACACAACCACACACACTTTCCCTTCAAACTACCAAAATCCAAGTCCATTTCCCTCTAAAAGGTGGCACCAACATTGATAAGACCAAAAGGAATTCTCTTGTAAGAAAAGGTGCCCCAAGGAGTAGTGAAAGTAGTTTTGTGTTGATCTGGGGTACTGACCTCCACTTGATTGTATCCAGAGAATCCATCAAGCATAGAAAACATCTCAGAGCCTGTGACAGCTTGCAAAACTTGATCCATCATGGGGAGAGGATAGTTATCTTTCAGAGAGGCCTGATTCAAATTTTTGAAATCCACACAGATGCAAATCTCACCATTCTTCTTCCTGACAAGCACAATGTTGGAAATCCATGTTGAATGATGTATAGGGAAGATGTTTTTTTTTTCTTTAGAAACTTTTAGATCTCTTGAAAAATAGTACCAGCAACCTTGGGATTGTATTTCCTTTGTTTCTGCTTGAACATGGTTTGATCCCAGGTTTTAGAGGGATAAAGTGTTGTATCTCCTTTGGCTGGAAAGCCTTGAGATCATCATACGAATAGGAAAGAACATCAACATACCTTTTTAGTAGATTTACTACCTTCTTCTTCTCCTCTTGAGTACAAAATTTTCCAATGTTCACCATCTTGGGTTCATCAAGACTCCCAATATTAACCTTTTCACATTCAGTGGACTGGCGAGCTCCTTGGGAAGTTTTAGACTTAATGTACCTATCATGCTTATCAAACAGGTCTTCCAAACTCACCAGATCTTTAGGAATCTTTTTACCTTTCAATTTGATGCAACCATCTTGATCCGTCTCTTCCTTGATATCTCCTTCATTAGAGGATACACACTCTATAGGCAAGGTCTCACTTCCTTCAAAATATAACTGGTCAAAATTATCCTTAAGCTCCAAGAAAGAGAGAAAATGTTGATCATCATTGAAAACCTACCAGTTATTTTCATTATCTGGTAGGTTGGGCCTATGAATCATTTCAATGGTAAATTTATCCTGAGAGAAATCTAGGTGAGGAATCAACAAAGATCCTGAGACAGCTAGAGAATCATCTCTAGTGTTCCTTTCTCTTGGCATAGCTTCAATGGAGAAAGCATTAAGAAACTCAATGGAATCCCAGACAAGATTTCTATAATGCTTCAATCTCCTATTCTTGACTTGAAAAAGATCTCTAACTATTTCAGAATCATCTCTGCATCACCACGAGCACAAAGATTCTTCACTCCCATTTCTTTTGCCATGTTCAATCCAAGTATGAGTGCCTCATATTCAGTTGTATTGTTTGTATTTTCAAAACATAGCTTGAAGGAGAAAGGATGAATGTTCCCTTCTGGAGATACCAACACCACTCCAGCTCCAGAACCAGTTGAAGAGAAGCTTCCATCAAACTCTAGAGTCCAAATGCCATTGGGGTCATGAATCACTCCCTTAGGAAGCCTTGCCTCATCTTATGACATGATCATGTAGTTACCATGCCTTATATCTTCATAGAGTATCTGTGCTTTTGGATCATCATTCTTTTGCACAATGTATTCATTTGTTTCTCAGGTAGCAACTTCTTCATTTTTCCATTGTGTTGGTGTCAAAGCATGCGACCCGTCCATTTGAATTTCACCTCCTACCTCCTTACAAAAATTTCTACTCATCAACATCCCATATGAGGGAGGAATATCAGCTACCAAAATGGTGGCTAAGACCCTTTTCTCTGGAAAAGCATCAAAAATTCTACTTTTGCATCTTTAATTCTTCCAACCAAAGGAACTTTTGTACTCTCCATGGAATAGAAAACCAAAGGCACGTGTTAGAGTCAAGCCCAAAGCATGAGCTACTTTTGCAGGCATTACATTTCTGATGCTCCTGAGTCTATAACACAATTACTGAGTTTATGGCCAAATATGAGAAGAGTCACATAGAATGGTTCAATTTTCTCATTATTTGGGAAGTGATAACTTTTCATAAGGCTTGATTGAGGTGAGGAAGAGGGAGTGGGAAAAATACCTTTAGAAGTACTGGATGAGGCTTTGGATTTTTGACAAAGTTTACCATTTTAGCAAAATATTTTGGATGGGTTTGGTAAAACTCTGCCTCTGAAATTTGGATTTTGGTCCTTTTGAGGTGATCAATGATATCAAAAGATGGCCAGAGGTGGATGGGGCATCATTGCTAGGAACTTGAGAGACTTTTGATCTATCAATTTTAGGATTTAAAGGACAAGGAGTTTTGGAAACAGAAGGAGAAGAAGGGGAATCTAAAATTACTCACCTTTTGCGTGGAGGCAGTGGGAATAGGAGCTCCTCTTCTTGCAATCACTGGAATAGTTGTAGGAAACTCCTTGGACTTCTTAGCAGGCTGCACCACTTTTTCTTTTCTGTTTGTTTTCTCTCGAGTCATAACAACATATGAATCACTATTCATATCTCCACTCTTTCATCATATTCATCTTCATCATCCATACCTTCAGTGGTGAGGAAATGAACTTGAGACCCACCAAGCTCTTCCAGTTCTTCATCAACCTCTTCTTCTGGTTCTTCATAGAGTTCATTACACTCCTCATCATCAGGTTCTTCAACTTCACAAGTTGCATTGACTGGAACCTTGATGGGTGGGCCTTCAATAGCCAATCTGGTTTGAGAAGAAGGCTGACGGTTCTTGGGCTGAATTTTCCCTTGCTTGGAACATCTTGGTAAGGGTATGCTGAGCCAATTGTTTCTTGAGAGTAATGAGATCATTTGCAAGCTTCTGTACTAATCTGATCAACCTTTTTAACAACTCTAGGGGAAGAGGAAGAAGAAGAAGCTTTAGATTTGGAGGATTCTCTTTTTAGTTTACCAGACATGATTAAGTCATCCTCAACACTGATGGTTAATCGTTGATCAACATCCAGAGTTGCAAGGTTAGACTCTCCTTAGTGCATAACTCACTTCAGGTAACTGGGCATTGAGGAAGAAGCACTTTTGGATTTGATCCACTGGACGAGTGTTCTGTGGAATTTTATTAATTAGCTTGTTTGAATTTAGCCACAAATATCCCTCATGGGCTTCAAATGGTTCCTTCTTGATATGAGAAATTTGTGCTAACAGAGCATGGGTATCTTCAACAGGTTTGAAATGCTACTCAAACTGAGTTTTCATACCATTCCAATTAGTGATCGACCCAACAGGAAGATGAAGAACCAATCAACAGCATTTTCCTGCAATGTCTCCACAAAAATCCTGACAGAGAGACATCTTCATGTTCAACCCCAAGAATCCCACATGCAACAATGAAGGTTGCAATGTGTTCATGAGTCCATGGAACCTTCCCATCACCTCAGAATTTGGAAAAATAATTTCCTGTTACCCCTAGGTAACTCATGCAATGGCTGAGGAAGAGCAAGAGGCCCAACTTGTTGTCCCCAAGGCAAAGGGGCTGCCATCTTTGGAAAAATTGACTGAAGGGGAACTGAAACACCAACAAGTATCAAAGCATGAAGATTAGGACTGAGATGATCCTGAGGAACAATCCTTGGAATTTCTTTCTTTAACAGGAGGTGTGCTTGTAGAATGAGTTCCTATGTTCCTTCTTGCTGGAAGAGAGAAGTTTTGTTGCTCCAGAAGTTGAAAATGGGAATCCTCAACCCCAAGAGCTTTCTTCCCACGTGTATACCATAGAGTCACCAGACCAACAATGATCTTGAAGTTGTTCTTTTTGAAAGGGATCCGTTTGAAACGAATTCAAGCAGAGTCACCAAAAAATGTTGGGTTTTGGTAAATGGAACTTTAACAAACCACATTCAGGGGATAACAAGTCCCTCCTCTTTAATGGGAGAGGTTCCCTTATTGAAAGCAAGAAACAAAACTTATGTACAAATATACAACTTTCAAAGCGTGGATTCCTGATACTTTGAAATGTTTATGCCCAAAGATCATCAATACGAAAGAATAGAAGAATTAAGGAGATGAGGGAGGAAGAACATAACAATACCTTCAGGAAATATAGATAGCAGAGTATAACCTTATACGTATTGAACCAGGGAGATGCAGAATAGAATCATTCACTTTCATAAATAGATATAATTTCACAGACACAAAGTTCCAGAAATCATAGAAACAAGAACACAAAGTTTCTTAGCATGCAAAGATGGATGATTCACAAATTTTCAGACAAGAAAAGAAGTAATAGAGAGAATAAAAGGGAAAACTTTTGTATTGATTACTTTGAATCTATTACATCTACAGAGTACCAGGATCCAACCCTAACAATGGCTTGGAGAATTCATTAAATAGCTTCCAAGAATGGTTACATTCGGTTACAAAAATGATGAAAACTGATTCAAGAAACTGATGTCTGAGTCTCTCCAATGCCTCGGCCGTTTCCATGCCTAGCGGTAAAACTAGATGCATTGAATTGCATCCATTCAATCTACCTTTGCAAACTTTGAATTTGAGCTACCCACGTGGGAGAGATTTAAACAGAAGCGGGCCTGGGGACACCTTTTGCATTTTGTGCCTTTTGTAGAAATGGCACTTTGGAACATTTTGGCCCACCCACCCGCTTTTGATATAGGCTTGACACGTGGCTTTACTTGAGTGGTGACAGAGCCATGGGTCACTTTTATAATTTTACCTCTTTTCAACGCGGGCTCAAAAACTCAAATTGCTCCACCGACCCACCTCCCTACTTTGAATTTTCCCTTGGCATGCTCAATTTTGCTTTATCAAAACAAAGCCAAAATTCCCAAATCACTCCGACGACCCTTTCCCGCTTTGACTTTTCTACCATCAAAACACAAAAAGGGCCCACCTCCCCACTAACGCTTGAAACATGGCCACGTGTCCCTTTGCGGGCTAGTTCAGTATTTTTGCATTTTTGACTAAGTCCCTTTCATTTGGCGGGGCCATATGTCTGACCCTGGACACGTGGAGGCTCAGTGCACATTTGGGACCTACCTCCAGATTTTTCCTTTTGAAGCTGCATCGAGCTGACATGTGGAGGCTTCCACAAACCCTTCTATACTTAGCCAATTCAATGACAGCTCTGTCCCTTCTTTGATTCTGACCACATGTGACGAGCTCATGCACACATTTGGAGACCCGATCTTGATTCTTCCTTTGAAGTTACATGCTGAAAAGACACGTGGAGGACTTGTTGGTTCTTCATACTTAGCCGATTCGAGCTTGTTGCCCACTTGACTTCTGTTGAACCCTAGACAGGTGGAGAGCTAGCACTCATTTGAGTTTTCACTTTGGATTCACTCCCTAAAAGGGTGCCGAGCTGACGTGTGGCTCCTTCCGCCAGTCCTGGACTCTCCTTTGACTTTGACCATGTGGTAAGCTGGTGCTCATTTGAGAGATGGCCCTTTGGTTTCACTTCTGAAATTGTTTCATTGAGGCATGTGGAGGCTTCCGCTGACCCTCTCATACTTAGTCAATTAATGGCTGGCTCTGTCCCCTTTTTTGAATTTGACCACATGGAGAGCTGGCACAAGTTTGGGGAACCACCCTTGGCTTTGACCCTTGAAGTTTCTTTGATGAGGCACATGTGGCGCTGTCCACTGAACCTTCCATACTTAGCTGATTTAGGCTTGTTCTGTCTTCATTTTGGACCTGGGACACGTGGAAAGCCTGCGCTTATTTGAGGACTGTCCCTTAGGCCATGCCCTTGGAGTTGTGCCATTTGGACGCGTGGAGGCTTCCAATGCTACTTGAAACATGGCCATGCCACATCTAATCAGAGATGTCCACATACTACCCGTGGATGTTGGGGTGTAAATTGATAGGGAAGATATGCCTGTCATTCCCGACTGTGGAAGAATAAAAAGAAAGGGAAAAACTCCACCTTTAAGCCCAAATTTCAAATTATTCTCCATGGAATGGAAAATTGCAAACAATACCAGGCTCGACGTGATCCATTACTCCAAGGTACCGACTCAAAATTTTCAAAACTTGACTTCAAAAAGAGGGAAATTTTGAGGGTGACAACAATGCCCCATTTAAAAATAGAATTAAACAATATAAAATTGCTTTATCCTCTCTCCCATGTTGGTGCCCTATTCTAAAAATAAGATCTTGATTCTCATGCAACTCATTCTATCTTTGGCGCCCCATAATAGAAGTTCATCATTCTATTATTATTTTATTCCATTTCTATTTTTTAGATTAAAAATATAATGTAGGTGTCGCTTTTCTAATTAAAATATAAAAAATACCCATGGACCACTTAAATTAATTTATTTCCCTCTTTAATTTCCCTTTAGCCTACATAAAATAAAAAGAATAGGTTTCAGGAATCCAAAATTTATTAATTCTGAAAAGGGGACATTAAAGTCTGTCATTCCTAGAATTACTTTCCCTGAAGCAATTGCAAGTTGGGATGCTTAAGGATTTTAGCATCCTCCCAAGTAGCATCCTCTACAGGTAAATCCTTTCAACGTACCAAATACTTTGTGATAATCTTATTCCTTAACTTATTTTCTCTAAAATCTAAAATTACTTTAGCAACCAAAACAAGTTTGCTTTCATCATCCAAGGGAGGTGTTATCCAAATAACTCTCCCAGTTATTTGGAAAACTTATATATATCTTCTGCCCGATCTGAGCTCTTCATTGCAAGGTTGCACACACTCAAGATTCTCTTGGCACATTCCCTTGGTTGCATTTCCCCACACGCTTCCCCTTCTCCCCTTTTCATTTTCCTTTTCTTCTTTGTTCCACTCCTCCATTGTGATGCATCTTCTGCAGATTCACCTTCTTCCTAAGTAGCTAATTTTTCCTGTGTGTTGGGCTTTGTACTTGCTTCAACAGGATAAGTCATTGGCCCTCTCGCGCAACTCGCATATTAATTTGTAATAGTTGAACTTTGACCATGCGTTTCTCTACTCACCAATTTGGGGGCTCATTTCCTCATGTGCATTACACACGATTTATCTTCTGTCCTCCTCCTGCACCTCATTCTTCCGTGCACATATCTTTGCACCCTCCTTTGCACCCTTTTGTGCCATGTCATTTTGAAATGCTTGAGTTTGTCCACACACAACCAAATAAAGCACGCCAACAGGGCATCGAATCCTTGTAACGAATCAATGAGTGATAGAAACGACATAAACATTTGCATAGTTGGCCATCCTTTCAGCCAATCTAAGCGTGCCACATGTCTTGCGTGTGCTGACGACTTTGAAAAACTTCTGACAGTCAAATTTTTTTCTATAGAGCTCTGATCGGTGTGCACCTAGACTTGTTAGATAAATGCTGACATAGGCTATAATGCAAGACATTCAAATTCAAATTCTTGGCGAACTTGGTAGGTGAGAAATGGGAAAACATCTTTTTGAGCATTAATGAGCAGATCTAATTGCTCTAACTACTTGATTTGGTATGATCTGCCCTCCTCCAACATGCCAATCAAACCTGGGGAAGTGCATTAGACAAGATTTGTAGATGGATTTACATAATTGAATGCTTCTTGTTGTGGTTGCATTTCAAATTCAGATTTTCCCTCCTTATCTTCTTCTTCCATGGATTCATCTATAAATGTAAGAGCTAGGCTCATTATTAACGTTGGATATTCTGGATCCTTACGCATTTTGCTAAGGATTTCATATTTTTTGTATTTTGAGTTGCAGACCTCTAGATCTAGCTCTTGCATGTGGATATCAGCCTCTTTCGCCATCGTAACAACTCTTTGCATTTCTGGAAGTAATAGAAGCATCATTTTGTTACTATTCTATGTCCTAATTCTGTTTGCATTCCTTTTTCTTGCCTTTTCTTTTACATTGCATTCCTGTTGTGTCATTTTACGTCCCTTACAGCTCCTTATTTAGTTGTGTTCCATGAAACTAATCTCGTAAATACGTTTTAAGTTGATGCTACACGTTCCTATCCTTCTTTCACACATTTCCATGAATTTTTGCTCAGAAAAAATAGTGTTCATCCCTCTTTTCTAGTGTTATCACCTTTTAGTGTAGTTTCCTTTCATGTTATCCTTCTATCCCTGGTCCCTTGGCATTATTAGCTTAGTTTCCCTTTCAACACTAGGAGTAGCAGTAGTAGTAGAACTAGATAATGGAACCAACCTTCTCTGGAGATCTTTCCCAAGCACGTAAGGTCCCATAACTTGGGGACGGTTCCATTTTTTTAACAAATAACTTGGTTCTTCCAGATCCGAGACGCGGGTGCAAGTTTGACGACCAATAGGAGGAAATTAAATGGAAGGAACAATATGTTGTCCCAAATCCTTTTTCAGGAATGAGACAAAATATTATGTATTTTACTCTACTCTGGAAAATACAACGCATATGCAACCTCTCATATCCTCTACTTAATCCTATATGGTCTATGGAAATGAGGTTTGAGCTTTTCAGCTCCACTCTTCTTCATAGAAGACTTCCTGTAGGGCTCCAATCTAGAGAAAACTATGTCCCCAACCTCAAAAGTCCTCTTAATGAGATGCTAGTATGTATAAAATTTCCATTGGCTTTGTACATGTTGGGTGTTTTCTTTGAGTATCTCCAATATATCTTGGCTCTATAAAACTAAGTCTCTTGCCCTCGACACTCTAATGTGTGCAAATACCAAATCCACAAAGGAAAGAGCATCATAACCATAAAAAGCTATGAAAGGTGTCATAATAATGGACATGTGATGAGTAGTATTGTAACGATGCTCTCCCATGTAAAACTATTTAACTCAAGCTAATTGCTTCCCTACCACATAATTTCTCAAATATCCTTCAATCCATTTATTCACAATCTTTAATTTTCCCATTTGTCTCTGGATTATAGATGGTACTTGGAGTTAACTTGGTCCATGTCAAGCGGAATAGATCCTTCCAAAAAAAACTAAGGAACTTGCTATCCGAGTCACTCACAATATTTTAGGCAATCTATGTAGTCAAAAAACCTCTATGAAAAAATAAATCGGCAACATGTGGAGCCTTAAACTCACAAGGAATAAAAAAGAAGTGAACATATCAACCACTGCAAAAATAAAATTCTTACCCTAAACATTGGGAAGACCTGTGTTTAAATCCATTGATATGCTTTCCCATTTTTGGTCCAGAATAGGTAAGGGCTACAACAAACCCGCTGAAAAATGTGCTCTACCTTGTTTTGTTGGCACACTATACACTCTCTAACGTGTTGGAGGACCTCTTTCTTGAGTCCTTTCCAAAATAATTTGTCTGTGATCTACTTATAAGTCTTGAAATACCTTGAGTGATCAACCAAAGGTGTATCATGGACAACCCTTAATATTTTTCTTTTTACCTTGTATTCAGGTACCAAATAGATTATATTCTCATAGAGGATAAGATCATCAACCACCATGTTCTTGTCATCCTGTATTTTTCCCTCAATGATCTCATTAGTGTAGCCATTCTTTATATACTTCGTAATTATTAAAAATTTCCAATCAGTAGAGATTTCATATATAAATCATAGAAAATATTTTATACCAATTAGTAGAGATTTAAGATATAAAGCATAGAAAAGGTTTTCTAGAAAAATCATCTGCTACAATGTTATTCTTCTCTTTAACATTCTCCATGTCAAAATTATAAGCTTGGAGCTTACTCACCCACTTTTGTTACCTATCATTTAGGTCCTTTTGGCCCAGAAAGAACTTCAAATTATTGTGATCATTTTTTACCACAAACCTGCCACAAACCAAATATTGCTAGATTTTTTTCAATGCATGCATGATGGCAAACATCCCTTTGTCATAAATAGATAATCCATGTTCTACCCACTAATTTTTTGACTCTCAAAGGCTGTGGGATGGCCCTTTTGCATCAAAACAACCCCCACTCTTTCCCCCGATGCATCACATTCTAACACAAAAGGAATAAAAATATTAGGAACAACCAATACTGGGCAAGAACTCATTATCTCTTTATGTTTATCAAAGGTGGTTTGGGCTGTTTCAGACCAGTAGAAAGCTCATTTCTTTGTCTGATCAGTCAATGGGACAACAAATTGTGAAAACCCTCTTACAAATCGCTTATAGTAACAACAAAACTAAAGAATCCCCTCAACAATGTCAAAGTGGTGGGTGGAGGCCAATCCAATATTCCCTCCTTGGGCACTAATGATATGTCCCAAGTATAAAATTTTAGTCATCCCAAACTCACTTGGATTCTTTTGCAAAAAGAGTTTGTTGTTCCAAAATTTCCAACATTGTATCCAGGTGTTTTAGGTAGTCTTCTCGAGTCTTATTGTTTACCAAAATGTCATTAAAGAATATCTAGAACAAATTTCCCCAAATGTTCATTAAAAACATGGTTTATGCATGACTGGAAAGTAGCTAGAGCATTTGTTAAACCAAAAGGCATTACTAAGAATTCAAAATGCCCAAAATGAAAACGCAAAGTTGTTTTGTGCACATCTTCATCTTTTACCTTGATTTGGTGATCTAACTAGACCTCAAGTCAATTTTGGAAAAATACACCGCTCCATGCAATTCATCTATCTTGGGTATTGGGTACCTATTTTTGATAATATTTTTATTCGAAACATGGTAATCAATGGACATCCTCACTGCCCCATCCTTCTTCTTCACCAAAACAATGGAAGAAGCAAAAAAACTAGAACTAGGGAAAATATGTCCCATCTTTAAAAGATATTTGATTGTCTTCTAAATCCCCTTTTTGTAATCTCTAGGATGATGGTAAAGAGTAATCATGACAGGTTTCTAATTTGTTTCCAGCTTTATGATGTGTTGGAATACTCTATCCGGTGGTGATCCTCATTGAATAATACAATTTTTGTCCAAAATAAATTGTATATCCACATGATAAGATCTATCAATAGTACTAGAAGTGGAAATACTTACTAAACAATGGGTTGCCCATGCTACTTGCCCATTATGGAAAAATTTCTCCATCCACTTTTTTGTGATAGCCTTAAGTGCTCCATTGGCCATACCATGAAGTACAACCTCTTCTCTATTAGTTTTGAATTTTAGCTCCATAATTTGATAATTCTGTGTGAATTCTCCAAGTGAATGAAACCATTGTACTCCCAAAACCACATTGGTTTCTCATATGCTCACCACTTAGAAAATCATCACAACCCCTGTGCTTACCAAGAGTAATTTCCAACTCCTTCACCTTATTAGTGCATGGAATAGTAAATTCATCTGATATAGTAACATTAAAACCTTAGAAATCCTATGTTTTCAAAGCTCTTTGGGCTACCAAACCATCATTAATAAAGTTGTGAGTTGCCCCACTATCAATCAAAATAGTTACCTTATTATCACGTATACCTGGGAGCACATAAAAGTGTAGCAAGAGTACCATATGGAGTCTTTTCTTCTCCTTTAAATTTATCTATGTGTTCTTCCTTTTCTTTGTCCACTTGTGGTTCCTCTTCTTCCCCTTCATCGTCTAATATCAACTCTATATAATGCACCTACCCTTTGGGAAGACATCTATGACCTGATCCACATGGATCTCTACAAGTGGAACATAATGACTTCCTTTTGAGTTCATTTCTTGTTTATATCTGCTAGTTGGTTTTAGACATCTCCTTCTATTGAAAACCACCCTTCTTAAATGATTTTTCTACTGCCCATAAGGTGTTGGTTTTGGATGTAATGTAGGCTTTCCTATACGATGATATCTCCCTTTTAGGGTTGAAGTCTACAAATCCAAAGCCTTTTTAATGGCTCCTTGTAGAGAGGTAGGGCTGAAAGCTTTCATTAAACCCTAAGAGATTCAGTTAAACCTTCCATGAACTAAACAACCAATCTCCTTTTTTAGCATCACAAAACACTTCTAAAATTTAGCTACATAGTCACTTACTAAATGTAGTGGATTGTTGAGCTAATTCTCATAAATGTATTTCTGGATCAACTCTGTCAAATATTTATAGCAACTTGCCACTGAACTCACCATATGAGTGGATGTGATTGTGTCCTTGTGTGATTATCCCATGGAACCACCACTCATGTGTTATACCTTCCAGATGAAGTGTTGTAAATTTGATGGCTTCTTCTTCCATCATTGGTCTGATTGATAAGAAGGTATCCAAATTTTGTATCCATGCACGAGTTGTACTATTACCAAATCCATCAAAAGTAGGGAGTGAAAAATTCCCTAATGTCTGCTCCATGTCCTTATGATTAGTTTGTGGCCTAGGTTCAACTTTTGGTTCGCCCCTACTTTTCTTAGATTTACGAAACTAGTAAGTGATATAGCCTTTTCAATTTCACTTGGAAGTACCTTGTACTCCTCATAGATGACAACAATATCATCCACTATAGATGGTTGAATTTCCACCTTTGGAACTACTTCATCCCTATGAAAAAATCAAGCTGGAAGGGCTTGACAATAGAACAAATGACTGTCCTCTAAGTGTGTTGGTTGTTGTTCACCCTTGAAGAAATTCCCTCACCATTTAGAGCTCTTTACATATTCATGTTTTGTATGGTATGGAATAACTAAGCCATGATGTCAGCTATCCGTTCTTGTCCTTGCACAAACCTATCAATACAGGCCTCATTTGAATCCATGTCATTGTTACCCACATCTTCCCTCATTTCCTCAAAACAACCTCTAGAACTTGTTGCCTTAATCCTTCCACTAGTTGTTCTAAACATTTATTTTTCTCCCTTTTCCGGTAGCTAACTTCTTTGTCACTACCCTACATGAAGTTCAAAACCACAATTTTTTTTTCCTTTTTCCCTCTTCCATAAGTTGGGAGGAAATTTGCTCTGATACCACTATAATATCCCTGTCAAATAACTTTAGATAAATCTAGATATTTGCATGAAACCGTAGGGAAACAATATGGGAATTCTTATTAGTAGATCAACTAGGTTAATGAGCTCCCTTTAATGAATGGTTAATGAGAGGCAGATGACACATGTTTGTAGTTCCCACACTGATTTGATATATGTGTTCCCAATAGTGAGTGGTTGATGAGAGGTAGGAGATTGATTGTTCCCTCTCTACCTTTATGTAGTCCTATAAAATGCAAAATTACTATGTAAATACTAGGGGGGAGAATCTTAGAAATTTAGTACATACATTATCTTTGTTAATTATTAAGGAGTTAGTAATACCGAGTGATTGTGACTAATGTACCTAAGATGTAACCACAAATCACCTCTCTAGTCTTAAGGAGTGATATTAGGAGTTAAGTAAGAGAATAATGGGATCCTAAGAGATAACTTGAGAGATATGAGGGATTACAGATTAGATATGACTCCTTGTTTGAAGGATCACTTTGTGCTATAATTATGTAACCTTTATTGTTGAATATTATCCTTATGAATCAATATGGCAGTTCATTTTTATTTGTGTAATATGAAGGCATTTTGTTTTGTAGTTTCATTATTTTGAAGTTCAATATGTGTAAATTTGACCAAATGATAACATCTGGTATTAGAGTAGGGACATTTCTTTAAGAAAGAGCAAGTTTGGAGAGAGGGTGTGTTTTTCTTATAGAGGAGGTAGTTTGTTTCAAAATCTTGAGAGCCTGGGAAATATTGAAGCAATATTATTCTTATTCTAGTGCTATTATTCTTTGGCAACAAAATTAATTGCAGTACTATTATTCTTATTCTAGTGTTATTATTCTTTGGTGACAAAATCTTAAGAGCCTGGGAAATATTGAAGCGATATTATTCTTATACATCTGATAAGTGCCCAACATATACACTTTGGTATGAAACATTTTGTAAGAGCAAAAGTTCCAACATACAATTTTTGTGCCATTTGGACTACCGTCCATGCTCAGAAATATATAAAAATTCATGGTCTTTTCAAAAATTGTGCCAATTTTCTAGCTATGTGTATAATACTATCTTCAATGCTTTTCCAATAACATGTAAATCACATATGTAATCTCTATTGCCAATCTTAGATCTCTTGAATTGCACAGAGAAATTCAAACACCTTATCTAAAGATCTTTTCTTTCTTAAATGATACATGGAGGAGATCAGATGTGTAGAAAGGATATCAAGCGTGCATGTTGAGACATCTCAGTGAAATTTGCAAGAGTTTTGTGGATCGACACATGGGCTATTTAGTCAATTATATTTGTTATTCATTATGTTTTGTTATAAATTTTGAGTCTCTGTGTTATAGTTTATTAATTTTTGATGTTTAGTAATTTTCTTATTAATGTTTTAGTATAATGTTTGAAATTTTAGCATTTAGATAATTTTATTATTTAAATGTTGAAGTCAAATGTTAGTTCTATTTTTTTATCATTATAATATTTTTTTAGTCATTTGTCAAAGTAGCTTTGTCAAACATCGTTTTATGAGTTAAGTATCATAATAACATCAATGTGTTTGTCATTGTAATGTTATGAGACAAATTGTATCAAGAGTCAACACTTCGTTAAATCGAGTCCATATGTCATTAGTCATAACAAGTGTCAAGTCAAAAATTCAAAATTAAGTGTCATTCTAATTGTATTGTCTTGTAAAATTGTAGTAAAAAATTACAAGAATTGTCTCACAGATGCATTATCACTTGTATGCGATGTCTAGATTGTAGGAGGGTCATAATGGAAAAAGTAAGTCATATTGAAAATTTTGAAGGGAAAGATTTTCATACCTAGCACTTATATTAGGGTTCACTTTAAGAAGCATCTGGAAAAAAAGGAGGTGGAAAATACGCAACAAATATTTCTTTGGCCTAATTCAACACAAAGGTGAATTTTCATAGGTTTTTGCATGAAATGTTCATCTAGATAGTTTTGAGAGAGATGACAACCCATCAACAACACCTTGTTTGTCACAGCAAAAAACAAAATGTTGTTGATGGGTGTCAACAGGGCTTTGCTGGCGCGTGGTTGACAACTCGTTAACAAGATTGTTTACTTTCGCGCGATCAACTAGTTTACTGTTGACATGCATCCAGCGACATTTTACTATCACATGACATCAAGGAACTATTGACAGGACGTCAACAACACAACATTGTTGTCATGCAACAGAAAATTTTTTTTTTGACGGGCGTCAACAACATTTTGCTGTCACATGAAGATAGTGAGGGTTTGTTGACGAGCATGTCAACAACACTTTCCTGTTGTCACGTGACAACAAGGGTGTTGTTGATGCACATCAACATGAATAACTTTTTTTCTATCGCATGACAACAAGGTCTTGTTGACGTGCGTCAACAACATCTTGTTGTCACGCGAGAAGCAAAGTGTTGTTGACGTGATGTCAATAAACCCTCGCTGTCGCACGACAGCAAAATGCTTGTTGTCATGCAACAACAACAAGAAACCCTAATTTTCCCTATAAATACCAACACAGCCCCTCATTTTCACATTCTCATTTTCTGGCTACCAGATTTTTTCCTTCTCTGAGCACTTCTTGCTACAGGTACTATACATGTACAATCAAATTCTTCACATCATGAAGTCATGGCTTCTTCTGCCTAAGGTGAACCTCAGGATCCAACACCCAAAGCCTCCAAGGCCAAGATTCAATACAGAAGCGCTATGTGCCCCCACATAAATGTAGTTATGGAAATGAATGCAGAATACATGGATTCAATAGTAGCATCTGAATTCCAAGGGCTTGTTAGCATGCCCCAGTTTGAGGTTAACCATTAGATTCTTAACTACCTACTTTCATCCTACAATACAGAAAACAAGTACTTTTATTGTTACATTGGAAGATCAACGTACATTCTCCTTCAGTGTCGAACCTATTGATATCCATCGATTGACAGGCCTCCCTTTTAAAAATGTGCTGATAGTAACAACCAAGGAAACACTCACTGAAAATGATAAGATTTTCCTCGAATCTAGTTATGGTTTTAATGTTGATTGTAAGTGTAATTTTCTCTCATTTGAATGTTTTTTTATATTAATTCAAATTGATATTAATTCTGATGATTTTTGTAGCTCATGTCAACAAATCCAGATGAGGAGTGGATACATAAGATGTTGCACACCACTTTCTTGCTGCCTTGATTTCTTTGTTTCAAGCCGAGAATTATTATGTAGGGTTGACAAACTGACATTCCAAATTGGGCTGTTGCATACATTCTTGCAACAATCGGAAATAAAAAATTTGACTTGGTGCACATTTCTATCTAACAAGATAAAGGCTGACATTACCAATGCATCAATTTCAGAAAAACCATGTTATTCATTCAACAAACTATATCCTAGCTCTTTATTATGAGGCTTATTATAATTTAAAAGATGAACCAACTCCAACTTGCACAAACGAGACAATGAAATTTTTTTTTGATTCCACTTGAAGAGCAGCAGGTAAATAGTTCATATTCCATCTTTACTAGTTTTTTTATGTTTTTCTCATTTTGATCGAATCTTTGTGCACTAATATAATGTAATTCTAATTGAATCTTTTCTGTATGTAGAAAATATTTCTGGAGTCTCTTCCACGAAAAAAATCTGCTTCGAAGAGGAAGAGGCCAACAACATGTTGAGGCCTCGAAGAGAATCACAATCTGAAATCAAAGTTCATTCATCAGCTGATCCCCAAGTATTTACATTAATGAAATGAGAGAGACGTAATACCCTTAACATTCAAAGTAGGGTTGTTTACATTTTGATTTTACCATTTAATGATTTACCATATTGAATTGACATGTATTTCCTGCACTTGTAGGGACTTTGGACTACTCATGTGCTTCAAAGAAAGCATCGCCAACCCACTCGGTACAATCTCATGCAATTTTTGAATCTCAACAACAATTACCACCATCAGCTCCAACTGAAACAATTCAAATTCTGTCACAGCCCCCCAGTTTACACAATCAATTCGTACTACAACAAAATCCTGACTCAACCAGGTATGACTTCATTTATTTTGTGATTTATTTAATACTTTTACATATTATTTAGTAATTACTAATGATTTTGTTCTTGGCATCTTGTGTTCAAATTTGATAGCAATCCTTTGTCTTCTACTCAAAATCTACAAACCCCAGCTACTCAATCAACCCCACAATTATGATTCAAAATTCTTACCAGAGGTTCAGGACAAAATACCATTGGTAAATGCATGCCTATGATTTTGGCCCCTATCGGGACACTAAACATTCCCTAGTCATTCTTATTCCAACCCTCTCTCTCGCTGGCTATCCCACTGCAACAGGGCAATCAATTTTGAATCAAATAAGTTTAGATGAAGATTATTTGGGCATTGATAGCAGTGACCCAACTAGTTTTTTCAACACATGTGATATGATTCAAGGCCAACAGGTATATTTCCATCTCAATGTACTATTAAATTTATTTAAATTTTCAACATTTAAATTTCAATTTTAATATTAATTTCTATTATTGCTATTAGGATCAACACTCCCAAAAGCAAAAAAGATGCAGCAGACGTTTCTCGAGCTGAAAGCTGCCATACTTCTCCTTCAAAATCATCCTCTTCTGATACAGATAGTGATGAATTGCCAACATTTCCTTTGGAGAACTTGATTGGCTATGATTTCCAATCCCACATGAATGAATTTATCATGCCTCAAATCAGTGAGCTCATTCAATAGGAGAGAAGGGAAAAAGTATTAATATCTGAGATAGTAAGTCGTTATGATAACCATTGGAAAAGAGAGAGCTTATTTGAAACATTCAAAAATCAACCTGCGAAGATGGATGCATTATTCATTAGAGCTAAAAGTGGGACTGTCGATATAACAACACCTATAATGACAATATTTTAGATAAAGTATTAAACAAATTAGAGAATATCAGTGCTGAGGCCCAGGCCTATTTCAATAAATGGTCTAAGGACAAGGAAATGGTGGTGATTGCAAATGCCGAACGAGATAGAGTTGTCATAAGTATAATCAGTTTGAAAAAATATTTTTTTAATTAATTTCAATAAAAAATTGTTTTTTAATATGTTTAATTGACTTCACTCTTTTTGTTGCAGCTGAAATATGAAAATTTAAAGAGTCAAGCCAAGGTCTTCCAAGTTCACTTGGAAACAACAAAGAATAGTTTATCCACAAGCAATTAAGATGAAAGAAAATATTGTTTTGGTTAACAAATAAAACAATACACTTAAGCGGATAATTAAAGAGAATGGATATGACCCTGAGATTTTATTTAAAGAAAAGGCAGTGGTAGATCCTTCTTTGACATCCCATGGAGATGCTACAAAGGAAGAAGAAGCAATCATCAAGAACCTAGACATGACTTCTGAGGATCTTATTAGTTTGGGGATAATTGAGGCAAGGAATATAGTAGGGTCTGGTGAAAATGTTAATGATTGAGGCTTGAGGATTGGGGAACCTCAAAATTGAAACTTTAAATATTTTATATATAGAAGAATGAAAGTTGATACTTGAATATTTGTTTAATTTGAAGTTTGGATTTAAATTTTATGCAATATTATCTCTTCTTGCAATGATGGTGATAGTTACATTTATCATTAGATGTGGATGTCTGGATAATGAAATTAGAGTAGATGTGGTTATAGTTATTATTAATTTATTCATTTAGAATGTGGTTTTATGTGGACATTAGGTGTGGATGTTCTGGATAATGAAATTAGAGTAGATATGGATGATGATGAATTGTACGTGACTATATGAATTGTATGTTGTTATATTTTTATATAGAATTTCCTATATTGTATATGGTGTGTATGTTTGATGGATAATCATGATTCATGGATTTAAACTTTATGCAATATTATCTCTACATGGAATGATGGTCATGATTACATTTTTCATTACATGTGGGTGATGACATCTAATATGTTTGATGACATTAGAATATACATTACAATGGATCATCCATTTATTCATTTAGAATGTGGTGTTATGTGGATAATGAAATTAGAGTAGATATGGATGATGATGAATTGTATGTGACTAGATGATGATAATGGATAATTTTTTAAGAAAATTAAGAATGTGGATTGTGGTGTGACAGATACATCTTAATACAGTAAAATTTCTTCTCTCTATTTTAAATTTCAAACTCTTTAATATGTATATTGTTTCTACACATTTATTTTCAAACCTTTATATTGAATTGAAACGATAAAGCTCAAAGGAAAAAAAGAATGTGGTATGACACAAATATCTTAATACGGTAAAATCTTCTTCACATTTAAAACTATGGCTAACTGCCAAGATAGGGTTTAAGGTACCTCTTATCTTCTTGAGCAAGCTAGATGACCTTCGATTCTCGAGAATTCAACATGAAAAATGGATAAGGATTAGAATAAAAATGGGTGAGTTTCCTGATAATCTCAGTCCCAAGAAGCGAGAGCTTCCTTGGATGGATGTCAACTCACATTTTTCATAAACATCAATGAAATGAAGAGAAATTAAAATGTAGAATCCAGATCTAACCTAAGCAAATAAAAGCAAACCAGAACCTGTTCATATTGAAGGTGACACAAATATCAAGAATGCACTGTATAGTGGACGGTAATTGTACCAGACACTAAGCGTGGCAGAATATGCAAAATCCAGATCTGAGCTTTGAAGACCTTGCAAAATACAACATCAAAGTGGTTTGAAAATTAAAAATACCAATGAAATAAATCCGATTTTAATAAATAATAGTATTTGAATAAATGTAAATATACATACCTGTAACATATTTCGATGATAACTACAGATCAAAAATAGCCTCCTCACTGTCAATATTTGCATCTATAGAATTACAATGGTATTTATGTAAAACTATAAACAATTAAATTAGAATCTATTAATATGAAATTGAATAAATAAGAACAGTTAAAGTGTAATGTCAAGGTGATACCTATTTAAAGCTGAAATAATCCATTTTTAATAGCTTCTTTGTATTCAATATTTGCATCCGTAGAGTTTGAAGATGCACCACTTCTAGTCTCATCCTTGAGATTACTTGGACTTGTAGCAGTATTATTTACACCTCTTCTTTCAGCAAGGGAATTTCCAATGCGCAATAGCTCTGTCAAAAGGAAATGTTTCCAAAGAGTAGCAAGAAACATAACACCTTATGCAACTTTTGAGATTTTTATCCAACCTGTTTCTCAGTTTTGATTTAATAAAAGATAAAGCATTGAAAACTATTTCATCCTCCACATGGATCCCAAAATCATTTTTTGGTACAACTCATACAACCGAAAATATTCACTAATGTCTTCCTGTAACACACTACTTTGGTAGATTTTTTGCTAGAGCCTTGTAATAGCACCACTCTCTGAAGGTTCGTCTAAGAGTTTATACTGTGACCTCATTATCATTGCAAAATTATTTGATTGAGTCTTTATTAAATCAACATTCAGTATACCTTTTATTTCAATACCCTCGACCTCTGATGTCTTGCTGAAATGATCCAATATTGTACCCATGTATTTATGAAAAATATTACTTACAAAATCAGCATGGCCACCTTCTGTATTCCAAAAATTTGGATTCATCACACCCATGGCTTCAAGAATTTTTTCTTGGCTGAAACGTTCTCTAATTTATGATGCTAAGGATTCTGTAATTTTTCTGAGTTTTATTCTTGTTTCAATTACTACAGAATCAAATAGATTTCATGTCACAGGAACTTCTTCTTTTTCCGTTGATGTAACGTATTTACTTTTTTGTCAGAATGTGTAGTGGTATCTCTTTCCCACTAACATGGATACAGAGGTGATCATGGATATTAAATCTCAAAAATTTATTGGGATGGTTAAGATCCAATAAAAATTTCCAGTTATCAAAAACAGGTGTATCAAAACTATCTGGGGAAGTGTACAGGGCATCAAGACTCATACATACCATTTTTCTCATCTATATAAAATCAACAATATAGGTTAATCTCCCTTGTGCATGCTTCATCAATGTATTGATCTCTTGCAACATTGGAAGAATTCCTACCAATGTAAGAAATGTCTCTAAATTAGTTAGATGGAACAACAAGTCCCTTTCCCTATCAATTTCATGACGATATTTGTGCATGAAACCAACCAACGAAGGATACTCCTCACACACTCTGCATGCAGGCTCATACAAACGAAATCCACCTTGTCTCAACATCCTTCAGAAGTTTTTTCCCATTTGTAATTCCTATGGAAAATTTCTTGAAACTCAAGAAATCACTTTGGGCTGCTTTCCATATAGGCATGCAATTCTCTTATACGGTCTTCTACTTTTGCAAACATTTTCCTTATTTGCTAATGATTTTATATGCTAAATTCATTTTGTGAGCCATACAGTGAATTGCTAGCATATAAGGGGTGACACTGATGTTTGCAATCAAACACACAACCCAGTTCTATGACCCTACATGACTGATGCACCATCTTCTCCCACACACACCAAATTCGTAGCAATTTCATTCTCAGTCATGCCAACAATTTCTTTCAAAAGAGAAATAACTATTTTATATAGGTTTTCTGCATTACAATTTTCAACCATTTTCTGAACACCCAATAAATGCGGAGTCCTCATATGATTTTCTAAAGTGTAAACATGGATACATACCCATGCGGTGTTTTCAACAACTGTCACTTCATCAATTGACAAAGAGATAAACTTTGCATTTTTTACACACTCTTTCAAATCTTCCTTCTCAATCATAGCAAGGCATTTAGCCATTTCCCATGCACTGTTGTCTGACCAATGAGACAGGGGAACATTCTGCATTCCATTATATTGATACAAAGGTTTGAAATCGATAAAATCTGAAATCGGTCTTCCTTTCTTAAGGATGTGGAATAAAGTAGAAAACTGTATGAGTTTAACACACAAATTTGATTGATTCATCTTACCAATTTGCGATGTGATCATTCCGCCATTTTCTACGAGAAGTCTATGTCTTTTCTGATCAGCCTCATATTCTGCCGCATATTTCACATGCATGCATTCTTTTTCAGTTTTCCATCTGTGTGTTTTTATTTTCTGGCCATCTTCCCCAGTTACAGTGAAATATTATTTTCCACAGTGTTTTTCAATTGTGTCCAACTTCAGTTGCATTTTTTGCTGCCTTCCCAATTTCCATGTACATATTGTACATGTACATTCCGATGAAATTTCTTTAGAATTAGCTGGCTATATAGGTTCAATAAATGGAAATTTTGTAGCCCAGTCAAACTTGTATGTCCTCCCAAGTGTCCACATATTCTTGTTTGTTTTCACAGTTTTACTTTTACGTGTAGAGCTTTTAGGAATATCATGATCATCAGGTTTCCTTTTCCATGAACCACTAGTTACATTTGAATTTTGTGTTGCATTTTGCACTCCTGGTTGCACATCAACAGGAATATCTTCAAGCTCTACCATTTCAACTAGGAATATCTTCAAGCCTCTTTGGCATCGGTATCATTATAGGTGTCATTTGGCTGATATTGAGTAGAATGCATGTCCACTTCAATAACACCTTCCACATAGTTTTGTGCTCTGATTGATTTCATTGGGAGATCTATAGGTGTTGGCAGGTTGTGGTATTTGAACCAACAGAGTTTCCAAAATACTTGAACAAAGACTTTTGAGTTTTTTTTTTGTAAATTGTTGGGTGTTCTGAGCACTAGCAGCTTCCATTGTTCTCAGCATGATAAATTCGAGTCAGATAAGCTCCTAGTCGTCCATCAACAAACACACCTTTATCGCGCGTCAACAAACATGAAACTTGTCACGCGTCAACAACCAGTTCCCTGTCATGCGTCAACAAGGTTATTCTTGTTGACACTGTCAACAGATCCTTCTTGTTCACCCTGTCAACAGAGCCTTCTTGTTGCACGCTGTCAACAGACCCTGTTGATCGCCCATCAATAGATCCTTCTTGTCATCGAGTCAACAGAACCTTCTTGACGCATCATCAACAGATCCTTCTTGACGTGTCGTCAACAGATATTTCTTGTTGCGCATCAATGGAGTGTCTATTGTTGTGCGTCAATGAGGGTTATTTGTTGCCCATCAACAAATCTTCTTGTCGCGCACCTCAGTTGAATGCTTTTGTCTCGAAAAATTCTTTTCGTACTTTTGTGTACTATGCGTCAATATCTGTACCTCCTTATCGCAAGTTTGTCATGTACTTGTTAATAACCCCATATGCCCCTACATGTGGTATGAGTTAGCAAGTAGTGTTCTACCTGGACAAATAATATAGGATTATATAGGGGATATTTTAAAGAGGTAGGCGAAGCCGACCCCTAAAAAAAATTAAAGTTTAATTTTTAGGTTAACATGTCAATGACCCGTGCCAGAAAATTCACCTTTTTCAAATTTTTCAAAAATGAAATATTCGCCATATTACGGATATTTGCCACTAAAAAAATCCCTGACTTGTATGAACTCAATTATTATTGATTAATAAAAATTTATGGGAAATTGATGATGGTAAAATGCCAAAATCAAATGATGCAGATGAAGCCACAAAATAGGAAAGCAATAATAAAAAAACGATAACAATCATTGGTCTAGGATTATCTTATGCCTACTTGCATCATATAAATCTAACAAAGACTTCACATTTCATTTCGACGACATTGAGCAAGTTGTTTGGATCGCAAGTAGAGAGCGCAAAAGTGGCACTCAAGCAGAAGTTATTTGGGCTTAAGATGGAAGAAGACAATTACATGGTACAACACATAAGTTTCGCTTCATTTTAAACCAGTTAGCAGGAATAAAAATAGATGTACTTGATGATGATGCAAAAACTATATTACTGGATAACATGCCAACAAGTTATTCCAACATGGTTTTTACACTAAAAAAATTAAATTTTAGGCTAGAAGATCTAATTTCTTCATTAATAGATGAAGAAAATAAGAAAATTGTTCAAGAAAAAAGTGTATTGTATGGTAAAAATATATAAGGTAAATCATATGTTAAAAGAAGATCTAAATCTTCTTTCAAGCAAGGATCAACTTCCAAGAATTAAAAGAAATGAATTATCTGTTACTATTGTAAACAAACTGGGCATATGACTGTAAACTGTAAACTAAGAGCTTAGGACCTCCTTTATGGGAAACTACAAGAGAATGCTATGGCTGCTGATGAAGAAAAGGAGAATGAGGAGGAAGGAAATATTGCTTGCATAAAATATTTAAGTGATGAAGACTACCTCTATTAGATGACTTTCTTTTAGAGGATGAATGCAAAGAAGGAAGGAGGTTGAACAACGACCTCTCGTCAGCCACCAATAACGAGGCCGTACAATGCCTTGATGCCATTTCTGTTTTAGTGTGTTTCTTTTTTCAATTTGGCGTGCATTTGAAAACAAAAACAAAAACAAATTTCCTATTCACATGTTTGTGATAAGTGGTACAATTCCTATTTCTTCCAAATGTTGTACTGCATGAAAACAAGAGTGTTTAGAATATACAAGAAAGAAGGTTGAACAAAGGAGAATTCTTGTCAGTAGATCAACTAGGTTGATGAGTTCACTTTAATGAATGGTTGATGAGAGGAAAATGTTTCTTGTTCGAAGTTCCCACACGGATTTGGTAGACTTATTCCCAACAGTGAATGGTGGATGAGAGATAGGAGATTGGTTGTAGTCTTGTAAAACACAAAATGACCATGTAAATATTAAGGGGGGAATGTTAGGAACTTAGTACATTATCTTTGTTAATTGTTAATGGGTTAGTAATATTTGAGGGACTTAACCACTCTTTCCCATCTAGGGCTATGAAATATGAAGAGACGAGCTACAACACTTGTGGTGTGTTAGGGGTGTCTTCCAAAATCCAAAGTCATTATGGGACTCAGTGATTTTTGAAATCTTGTATATGATTAGTTTTTCTGTAAGACCATTCATGTTTCCACAATATTTGGGGGATCATGTCTCAGTCACAAGTATTCAATGTTCATGTTCTGGCTTGTTTGCATTCTTGTAAATAAATAAGTCTTTATGGACCTTAACTTTTCTATTGACTGATGTACTATTCCATTTGCATTTTTAGCATCTGGCTACTGAATCCAATCCCTATAGGTTAGTGAGTATTACATTTGTAATAAGGAATGGGACTTATGTTTATTGCACGGCTTTGATAATTATGTCAACATGTTTGAGTCAAACATTATGATATACTTGATAAACTTTTTTTTGGATGTCATTATCTCTATTCTTATTCTTTGTAGTGATGATGGTAGATGGACTAGAATTTTTGCTGAAATTTAGCAAGATCAGGCAGGGAAAGGTTTGACTAGAAGAATTGCTGGGTAGATCCGCCACATCTACTCATTTCTTACCAACTATTGGCCGATCTTCTTGAAATAGGTTAGAAATGATATTTGAATAGCGAATAAGCACATGGGATGGGAGGTTGGGTCAAGGTGTGGGGACGCGTTCCACACGACAGAGTTACAACCTTAGACTAAGTATAAGTATTTATTCAACGATATATTCAATATTTGAAATCAGGGTAGTTTGTGGATTTAGATCTATCACATGTTGCAATTAGGCATGCAGTTTGTGGGATTAGTAACTCTAATTGTATTTTGTCATAGTAATATTTTTACCAGTTGAAAGTAGGGTAAATTTTAAGACTTTTTAAAAAATGCGTAGATATTATTTGGTGAATTTTTAAAAATAATTTTTGAAATCTTGGTGAAAATTACGAATTGAAAGGAAATGGTATCGGCCGGTAGCATAATTCTATCAGACAACAACATTATACTACCCGTAGCATAATATTATCATTCAGTAACAAAATTTTTTTTGGTACATACGGTAAAGACAATTTAGATATAAAAATTAGTTATTATTGTAAACGCTAGTGAATCAACCTAAAAATTAACTTATACCCAACAAATTTAGGTAAAATAACAAGTGACGTAACACCTCAAAATTAGCCAAATTTAAATTTCAAAAACCAAAATATTCGAAAATTAACCAAGATTGACTACTAAAATTTCTACTATTAAAAAAAAAAAAAAAAAAAAACCACCGGTGTTCTTGGTGAGATTATAATGGTGGTTGCATGGCTCAAAGTTAAATGTGGATGTTGTTTGATTTTAATGAACGCATATATAATGGCCTGACAAATTTAAGTGACTGTTCTGTTGAACATGCTAGTAAGATGATCTTTTTCTACTGTGGGAGCTCATTCTTTTCTTATATTAAAATATTTCTACTTTGCATCTCTTTATACAAGGCACGCATCTGTACTGTAAAAGCCATCTTACTCTTAATACTTACAATGAAAGATTGACTGAAGTTTGGAGATGGACTTTCATGGAATATTCTGAAACTTTTCAAGGAAAAAGGCTTTTCCTAAGCATATGCTACCATATCTATGCCTTGGTTAGCTACGGAAAAGATGCTTTCAAAGGAAAATCAGAGACCTCCTGAGATGAGGAAGATATTACAGAGATGGGAATTGGTGAGGCTCCTGTCCTCTTCCTCCCAACAAAGTTATAATATTTTGGATTCTTGAACTCATTCTGCTTTGCATACTTATATATGAATTGCCGTTTGAAATAGTTAGGATTCAGCTAAAGTACAATCTGTATCATGATTATATCTTGCAAATTGATTCCACCTCCTTTTCACTTGCTTAATGCTTCCCATTACAAGAACTGGGTAAAGTCCAACTTGAATGGAAAATTAAAAGGAAGCTTCTTATGAAACCACATAAATTCAAAATTGGAGTGAAAATTTGGAAGGAGACTCTTTCTTCTGATAATTATGTAGAGGAAAGATTTGCCAGGTCATTTCTTAAAACAAAATTCCTCTTTGAACAAATTGAAGGCGCTAGTGATTGGGCTTTACCTTGCCTTTTATAGATTATTTAATAATTTCCTGACAAGTAGGGTGATTTTTCGCTTCCAAATATTTATAAACCCCGTGGCTATATGTAAATAGATCATTGACCATGGCAGGAAATTCTTCATATATAGGTGCTTCCACACCTTTGGGTATCAGAAATTGTAGTTACCAAGGTCAAAAATTCGGATCCATTTGGGTGGGCAAAAAAATCCATAACTCTTGAAAAAGTTTAGAAAATTTTGATGCCGAAGTATTAATTTATACATATGTAAAAATTGACAAATACAAGAAAAAATATCAACAATGTAGTATAAAATGTTAATATATTTAATTCGCCGGTGTCCACCTTTAAAGATGTAAAGTGTAAAATTCTCGGACTCTAATATTTACTGGTGATTGGATTTTAGATATTTTTACACAGTCCTAAATATTTAGTATCCTCGATATTCATCTATGATTGGACATCCTTTAAATAATATTTCAACAGCACAGGCGTAGTTTATCGACTGGACCTTCTCCTCAGAAACGAAGGCTCAACAGGAAAAAAAATGGCCGACCAAGCCCAAGGCCCAGTATGAGGGTTTGGACGAGACGGTGAAATCTATCACAGACAAGCTTAGACCCCGTGATATCTATTTTCATTATCTTTAGGTTATTGTTAAATTTTTATCAAAGTTTCCTGCTGGTATAATGGCCGAAAGATGGGTTCGCCCTGCGATTGCCAATTCTCCTTCACCAACTTGCCTACCTTTGCCTAAGTTTCCCCTGAAGAAGACGAAGTCTACTGTAGAAGAAAAAGTTAGGGAAGAATTGGGAAATATTGATAGTTATGCAATGAGGGATCTGAGGCGCCTTTTGGGTCTTGTTGAAGACAGACGATGTTGGCTTTACTTTAGCAGAAAAGATTTTCCGGTGGTCTGTTCAGCGAATCGACCTTTAGAGCCATGGTTATCCCACATTTTAATAGGAAAAAACCTGGTTTAATTGCTTTACTTTGCTCTGGTATTTCTGTCATTTGACATAAGTAGATTTGTAGCATATTCATCTCCATCAAATTCTCCCTCGAATGGAGCAGCAATGGTGGAGTTTTATCTGTACTTTGATGTTGGAACTCTCATAATCTGTAATTTCTGGTGAATCTGATGGGTCACAGGAGTTGTTGTTTGTTTTATTAAATTTCTGGATAATAATAATAATAATAATAGTAATAGAAAATTAGAGTCCATTCTGCCCACTTAATGTATAAGTATTTAACTATCCTTTAAATAGGAGCATATTGTTACGAAATAGTTTGTATCCATTCATTATTAGTTTCTTTCGGGTCATCCATTTAGTAATGTTATTATGAGCCAATAATATGTAAGAATTTTTCTACCTATGTCAAGATTTATAATATCATGGCAACACAATATGAATAAAAGAATGTGAAATCTTCAAGTAAAGCTCATAAAACCTTCAATAATTTCAAATATTTATTTTTTTAATCTTTTTCATTTGTTTGAGAAGAAATCGGACATGAATATGATGTGAAAATAGCTTAAACCTTTTATCGGAGATTTTTTAATTTTGTAGGTGTTTTATTAAATTTCTGGATAGTAATAATAATAGTAATAGAAAATTAGAGTCCATTCTGCCCACTTAAGGTATGTTAATTGGTAAGTACTTAACTATCCTTTAAATAAGAGCATATGGTTACGAAATAGTTTGTATCCATTCATTATTAGTTCCTTTCTTTCGGGTCATCCATTTAGTAATGTTATTATGAGCCAATAATATGTAAGAATTTTTCTACCTATGTCAAGATTTATAATATCATGGCAACACAATATGAATAAAAGAATGTGAAATCTTCAAGTAAAGCTCATAAAACCTTCAATAATTTCAAATATTTGTTTTTTTAATCTTTTTCATTTGTTTGAGAAGAAATCGGACATGAATATGATGTGAAAATAGCTTAAACCTTTTATCGGAGATTTTTTAATTTTGTAGGTGTTTTAAAAAAAACACAATTTTAGACCTTGACTAGATGATAAATACTGCGAATGCTAGTTGTTTTATTTTTCTTGCAACGATTTAGATTATTTTCATGAAAAATTATAGAAAACTTTGACAGAGAGTGTTTGTAGCAATGAACATGATGAGAAAATCTCTGACGAACATGTCCCTGTGTAGAAGTTGCATGTTGTTATGGCTCCTTCTGTATCAAACGAAAGCATGAATACAAATAATGGAGGAACTCAAGAACATGACAAAAAAAATCATTTATGAAATCAAGAATGATGATGATGTTATTGCGCCTCCTAATCTCTCCATTCCAAAACCCCTAAGATTGTTAGTCCATGACGAATATTTACAGGAAGAGTAGTTCATGTCAGAAAGTTTAGTAATTGACGACAATATTCTTGGCACCATACAGGCTTATGGTTTTGCACTGGCAAATGTTTCAGAGGAAACAGACGAAAATGTTGTTGTGAGCGGAAAGATGCCAAATCTTGAGACCTTAATCACGACAGTGTAGTCTGAAGCTCAGCTTTTCCACAACGAGAGCGACAAATCAACATAACTGAGATAATTTCATAGACATGTATGCAAATAGAGGAATTTTGTTAGATGTAGTTGCAAATGTTTTTGTAGACATGTATGTCGATTGTGAAACCTTAGATAAAGGCATGTGAGCTGTTTAGTAGAATGTAACTTATGTTTTTCACTCAAAAATTTATCATAGATCATGGATTATATTTTACAACAAATTACACCGCCAACAAACTTAATAACGTTATCCTCACCGACGTAAGTTACAACTCATGTGCAATTGCTAGTATTAAATAATATGAAAGGGTGTTGGGTGTATTTCTTATTGCCAAAAAAAAAAACTAAAAAATAAATAATTTTTTGGGGGAGAAAAACAGCGAGTCCTTGAGTCTCGGGCAAATATTATGAGACCAGTTGAATTTGGTACCATGTTTCAGCACGTCTTTAACTATCAGGAGCATTCACATTGAAATATATTTGTATCATCTTCACGGAACAATTTACACAGGCAATGCAGAATTTATCTCAAGATTTTCCTAAACTTAGGCTTCGCCTAGGTGTCTGTCTTGAGTATCCTGTGGGGAGGACTCACATGGCAGCTATGCACTGCTTTGTTAGCGTTTTGATCTTTCTTGTTAAGTTCTCTAAGCCTAGGGAGATTTAACATACCCTGAATCACTGTTAGAGTAATCATGCAGATGAACTTGCAAAAAAAACTGAAATAAGACAGTTTCTTAGCATTCAAATGCCGTGCGCACCATTCAATCATTTCTTCATATGGAAAGACCTCTATGATTGCCATTGCCTGAACCAATCTTGGATCTTGTTATGTATTTTCCGAAACCTGGTTTGTATGTGTTAATATATCTTTCAAAAATATGGGAATCAGGTGGTGGAAATAAGATATTACACAGACTGTATTTCGCAGTTTGTGTACCCTTATCCCAAATTCCGAACTATGATTTGAGGGATTTAACCACTCTTTCCCGTCTAGGGTTCTGAAATCTGAAGAGACAAGCTACAACACTTGTGGTGTGTAAGCGGCGTGTCTTCCAAAATCCAAAGTCATTGTGGACTCGTTAAAATTTGAATGATAAGGTGAAGCTGAGCTACATCAATCCAGAGTATGTTAGGCCAAAACGTCTGTCATATTGTTATCCCACACACCCAAAAGATCACAGGGCAAGGTGATTGACACAGTGTGGATCCATTAACAACCTCATCCTATGCGAGGGCTCACTTCGTGATCTTATTCAAGGTTTGGGATCTTGTAAGGACAAAACATAAATTGTAGGCTTGTATGCTGTAGACAGAAAATCCTGAAACCCGAATCCCGTACTTATATTGGGAGTTGGTCATTTTTGAAATCTTATATGATCAGTTTTTCTGCTAAACCATCCATGTTTCCATTGGTAGAATATGCGAAGAGAGAAATAATAGAATGTACAAAGAACAAATGAAGAGAAACCACAATGCACACATTATCATTGTGTGTCCTGACATTTTATCATGTGAAGGATGGTTACAAACTAGTTGAAGTAGTTTCAACCGTTTATTAGTTAATATTTAACTAATATTAAACTAAGACTAATAAATAAGCCTTATATTTTAATACCCCCTCTTAAGGCTTACACTATAGAGCATATTGACAAAGATTAAAATAACAGAACCAAACACGACCACACATTCTTCATAAGCTTTCCCTTTTGAAAACAATGCTTTAACCATATAAAACTCCATCGCACTACCTCCTTGACCCTTGTAAAGGTGTATTTCCCAAGTTGAATTCCTGAGTTCCTGGATTCCACCTCCTCGAACTCTCAAATTACAAAATCTCCCGAATTGTTGGACAACCATCCATACTAAGCTACTCCCGCAATGCTCCATCAAGTTGTCCCATAAGCCTCATAAGGGTAAATTCTTCAAATCCACATACTCCCAAATTATTTGGACAACCATTCATGTCGAGTTTTACCTACACTGGATTCTTTCATATCTTCAAAGTGTCATGATTCTTATAAAATATGTATTTTATATCAGTGGGTTCATTAATTTCAACTTCGTCTGGGTTTTTAGTACTGACTATAACCAACATTCCTTCCATGACATATATTATTTTGTTAGTCTATATTATGAATGCTTGACTTTAGGCAAGAATAAAAAATAATAATTTGTTGGCAGACGTTCATATGCAGTTGGCTTCGCTGGAAAATGTCAAATTCCAGTAGCCGAGATGTTTGTTGTCTTATGTGTGGCATCTGAAAAGTAGGTCAACCTTCATTCATTTCATCCGCCAACTGTCTCTGCCATCCTTTATTGCGGACCCGACATGGGTTGTGAAGCATATGCCCCATGGGAAGAGGCATGGTTCCCTAGCATGGCTTAACAACACCTGGATTATTGTTTGCCATAGAATGTGGCTGAGTAATTCCTCCTATTTGACCATTGGTTGATCCATTGTTCATGGGAACATTATCAAATTTGGCGTGTGTTCTTCCTGCGAAGCCTCCTAATAGCATTATAATTTTCCCTACTTGCTAAAGAATGACCACTATTCATAAATGTTTTCGTTGGTATTGACCTCGAATGGGATACCCAAGTAGAATTTGGGGCATTCTAAAAACTGAGCGGTCCTATGGAAGAAGCCCTTGTCTCCCTTAACTAAATTGCCACTGACCGCAAAATCCTATCATGAAACCAATCGACAACCCTAAAACTAAAATTTTCAAGTATGCAACAAGAAGAGGCATGGTGAGGACAAATCAAGAATGGTTGTGTTGGAGAGGAGGATTAGCAGGCCGAAGAAGCATAGCGGGCTATGCCACTAGGAGAATTTAAAGCCATACATATGTGGACACTTGCAACAGACCAAGGTTACGAATATTCCTCCCATCGTTCACATATTCAGTGGACCGCCATTCATGTGTGATTTATCTTTCTCCTTTAACTGTATTTAACTAAGTTTTTTTCAAATTTTTTGTGGCAGTCTTACACTTACCTTAAATTGAGATCAGGCAATTCAGACTGATGGTGGTTAGGAGAATTATTATAAGTAAAACCATGTAGGTTCTCGTTCACCATCAAGGGTTGTAGAAATTTCTAGATTCTAAAACTTGTGCTCCATTGGAGTTGCTATTCTTTTCAGATCCACCAAATTCAGAGCTTGAATATGCTGGTTTTAGCCATGGAATGCCATTTTTTATCATGTTTTACTTATCCGCTGTAATGTCTCATACCTCACACCCATTTATACTAGAGACAAATTTGGGTTCGGTTGTTGCAGGGGTGGGGAAATATTTGACAAAATGCCTCAAAGAAATGTGGCCTCATTGACTACTACATGGTAGGCTATGCACAAAATGGGTATGTTGAGAATGCCTAAACATTGAAGGAAATGACTTTGGAAGGTGTAAAGTTACACACCACAACTTTTTCCAGCATACTCCCAACCTATGTTAAAACTGAAGCTTTAGAGTAGGGTACGGACATGCAACAAATTATAAACATATGTATATTAAATGTGGAAGCATATGCAAGGTATTGGAATTGTTTGTAGGATATGTACAAAATAGTTTTTTTTGTACGAGGCTTTAAGAATTTTTGAAGCAATGCCTCAAAGAAATGTAGTCTCGTGCATTGTGATGATTACATGGTATGCATAAAATGTTTTTTTAGAAAACACTTTGGTAACTTTCACATATATGCAAATGACAAAGCGGATTGTTATCGGATGTTATCTTTGCAAATCCCTCACAACCTTGTATACAAAATGTTGAAGATTATAGAAGGTACATGAATGGTTTGACAAAATGTCTTTCTAAAATGTAGTCTCACGGAATACAATGATGATTAGATATGCACAAAATAGGCCTGCTGAAAACATATTGGAGTTTTTACAACATAAAATAAAAAATCAATTGTCCAACCCGATCAATTTATTTTTCTACTATCCATCAAAGAACAATTGAAAGCAAATTTTTGTTAAATATCATAGTTTTCATTGCCCTTATATACATGCATGAAAAATGTGGAAGCATACAAAAGGTATGCAAATTGTTTGACAAAATGCCTCATCTAAACATGGTCTCATGGAATGCAATCATTGTAGGACATGCACAAGATATTTTACTCGGTAAGGTTTTAAAGCTTTGTAAACTTTTACAAAAATGTAATCAGCAGGTTTAAAACCAAACCCATCAATTGTTCCCAATGTCCTCTCACCCACATGCTTCAAAACGTAATTGAAATTGGTTGCTTTCAGATTTTGTAGTTGTGTACAACATGATCAATATGTATTCTACACGTGGCAACATAACCAATGCACGTGAATTGTTTGGAAAAATGTATCAAAGGTTTCATGGAATGCGATGATGACATGTATGTGAAAGTACACATAGGCACTTAAATTTATTGAATAAATGATAAAACACAGAAAAAAAGTCAGACAGAAAAACAAAAACCACAAATTCAATATTGACATCCCTTCCAGCCTAAATTGCAACTCATGTGCAATTGTTAGTAATAATTCTCTATTCTCGAACTGTCCTTGCATTTTGATAGAATAGAGTGTCAATTTCTCTATTCTTGATTTGTCCTTGCAAAAAGAGAGTCGAGACTATCTTTGTTTATGCCCTACGAGTCATGACACAGTCTGAGACCTATTCACAATTGTATTAAAACTTCTAGTGAAGTTTAAAAACCCTTTCGCGATTGTATGAAAACAAAGAAATTCGAATGGTATGTCTACAAAATCCTGAAATACGTCGAACAAACTTATTCATTACTGAAATTCATCAAAAAAACTGTTAGCATCAGAGAAATTAACTGACATTTACGACTGTATATTTTCGAGACTGGGTAATGATTCTTTTGCAACTTTGTCTGAAAGCCTTCATGATTGTATTCCTCTCGAATCTTTTTGTGACTTCGTTATTCTTCCTCACACGATTGGTGTTTTTTCTTGTGCATCAAAAATATATCTTTGTTACTGTATATTTTGTCCTCGATTTACTAAACCGACTCTTGAAATTCGCGATTCGTGACTGTATAGTAATGGCCACTCTTCATATGGCGGTGGCGGAATGAAAGGCTTTGACTGTATCTTCATGTGCCATAATCAGTGACTTTAATGGCCTTTGTATATATTCTGCTCTGCCCTCACGACTTTGTGATTCACATTTTTGTATATATTCCCTCAGGACTTCATGCTTCACGAGAGACTGAGATCTTCTTCCCTTCTCTCTCATTGCTTGCCCCACTCTACTACCAATATGTGGAGAGATAAAAAAATAGAATGTACAAAAAAAAATGAAGAGAAACCAGAATGCACACATTATTATTGTGTGTTCCTTATTTTATTATGTAAAGACTGATTACAAAATGGTTGAAGTAGTTTCAACTTAATTAGTTAATATTTAATTATTTTAAACTAAGACTAACAAATCAGTGTTTAATATTTTAATATCCACCTATATTTGGGAAAATCATGTGCGAGTCGACAACTATTCAATGTTCATGTTCTCGTTTGTTTGCATTCTTATAAATAAACAAGTTTTTTTATTGATCTTTACATGGTTCACATATTTTTAATATATGTGTATTTACATTAACCGAGTTAACCCAACTTTTCTATTGGTCGATGTATTGTTCTATTTGTTTTCTTTACTATCTGGCTACTGAATCCAATCCCCATAGGTTAGTGAGGACTTCATTTGTAAGGAATAGGACTCATGTTTATTGCATGGCTTTAATAACTAGCAATCACATGCGAGAAGTGTGATGTGACACCGAAGGGATGCGATGGAATTTAGATTTGTGGAAATTGGAAGGAAAATAAGAAGTGTAGTTATTTTGATTTGTCAGTTATACAAAGGAAGAGAGAGTGGAATAGAAGTAAAAATTAGTATGGTGGGTGGTGGCGTAGTGTGTGGTAATGTTAGGGAGGAATAACTATTTGTGGTGATTGCTTAAAGGAAAGTACTTGAAATGTGATTGAAGAGAACGGGAAAAAATCAATAGTCCTATTAATGTCATATGTCAACAGGCATCAGAGTCAAGGATTGTCATTGGACAGTGTTCAATTTTTTAGAGAAGACAAAGACATGAATGAAAATTTATAAATAAAGAGGTAATTAAATACCCACATGTCCCATACCTACTTCATGTCTAGAATAGTTCTTACCAAAGTGATTATTGTTAGTTGTGTTTGACATTATTATCTTCATATCACTTGTATCATTCATGTGAGTGCAAGTTGTGATTAAAGAATCAAAATAGAAAATGTGGGATGTTCAAAAGGTTATTTATTCAAAACCCAACCACAATGCTTGCTCCTTTGTTCCCCCCTTTCAGTTATAAAGTTGAGTAAACGTAGGAAAGCAAGAAATGTGCAAACAACCATCTACGAATAAAACTTACAATTCTTGCCCCTAGTTGACAAGCAAATGTTAAAACATGGTATTGGGAGGTTATGAGCCCCCTCCATAATGCAATTGTACAGGTAACGAAGCTGGTTAGAAATCAAACTTGCATGATCGAAGTTTTTGGAATCAGTGGCGTCATCTCTGGCCATCAATACTCCCAGTGGTGCCATCCATCAACAAGCACCAGTGTCAAGGATCACAAATGGGTGGGGCTTCAAATTGTTTGATAAGGAAAATACATGAATGGAAAGTTAGAGAAAAGGTTGGAATTAAATACGTACATGGCAGATACCTATTCCATGGGTGAAATCGTTCTTACCAAGATGAATGTTATTATATATAGCTAACATTCAACAACATTTCTAGTGGCAACGGTCATAAAAATTTGCTAGCATCAACGATACAACAATAGCACTCGGGATCATACATGGGAAGAATTTGATGGAATGGTTTCTCTTCAGTCGTCGGTAACGAAGCCTAAGAAATATGTTTTCTTTTGTATATATATGAATTTAGGAATCAGTATTTTAAAAAAAGGATAAGATATGTGAAGCTATACATATTTGTAAAAGTAAGAATTTTTTTCAATATATAATTTGTTAGTGATTGTGATTGGATAACGCTTTCTTAGTTAAATAGTAATTTTCAGGTCATTATAATGCAATTTTTTTGACCAAAACTAGTTGTCAGATGAGGGTTAGTCATCAAAAGATAGAAACCATAAATCAAATGAAAAAAAAATGGTGTGATGTGAATACCGAAGGGGTAGGGTCAAAGAAGTGAAAATTGACGGAGAAAAACACTACACAATGAAGAGGGGAAACAAAGAATGGGTTTGAGGGAGGATAAGTTCAAGGATGAAAAAAATGTTGGGGGAAACCTATGTGAAACATTGCTTTGTTACGACCAGCAAGATACAAACCACACACTATTTTTGGCAATCATCTAAATTGGAGAAAAGGGGGGTGGAGCAAGTTGCTATCAACAACAAAATCCCTTGTGATTTGAAGGTAGTTAGAGAACATTTCAATTTAAGGGGAATTATATTCTTTGTGTTTCGATGTATTTTTGAGATAGGGACACATGGAGTGGATGCATCATCCCAAGTCAAGTTGTTGCAGTTGTTGAATTTGATAACCACAAAACAAAGAATCGATCATTTGGTTTTGTGTCATCTTTATAGACCATTATCTTATGCCATTCTCCATTCTCTCATATGTAATAATAGGTATCATTTGTAATATTTTACCTTATGGGTTTTTAGCCAATACTTTATCCTTAACATTCCAGTTCTTAACATCGGATAAACTATGCAAAAAAGTATTTGAATTACCTCAATATTTCGTCCCAGAGAGGGCCTTTGTGTGTGGCATCACAAAACTAAGAATCCATCTCTAATGTAATATTTAAAAGCGCAAGGGTCTCCTATCTCGGTCAATGTCTATTATTGAATCCACCGTTTCTATCCATGTTGTTGAAACCCTTGTCATTATCATAAAGATCCCTCGCAACACCATTAATACTAACAAATCACTGCTTGTGTATTGATGAGGTCAAAAGTTAAAACCACCATCTAACAAATTTCAAAGTGGGGAGGTTGGGTTCATAGTGACGTGTTTATCTTTCACAAATCACTATTACCCCCATCAAATTTCAAACTTGAAAGTGTGAAGATTTATACTAACTATCCTTTCACATGCAGCCATGCATTGGTCCATGAAAAGGGATCTTCGCCACTACTAGGAATCTAATTACCACCTTGGTTACACGAAAAATAATTACAAAGCCATCTTGAATACTTAACCTAAAACAACTATGAAAAAGTCATTTTGGCCACTTCTGGACATTTACCTATCTCTAGTCATCAATTCTTAGAGCTCCACCACCATGGCATTTATGTGGATGATTTACAAAATCTCTTATTATTAATATTTATTATTGCAGTCGTATCCCTTCTAACTACATGATGTCACATTATTCCAATTTCAAATATTCAACAATATAAAATATCATTTCTTGACTTGATGGCCTTGCCATAAAAAAACTTGCAAACATTTTACAATATTCTTAAATGTAGGTGAATCCAAGTCAAAGGTGAGCCTAAAAATGGCAAACATGTGGGAATTTTGATATTTTATATCAAGGTATCGGCCGGGCATGTTTTGCATTTTTTTGGTAGTGTTTTTATTGGTTAGACACATGAGGCCACCTACACGGCCACATGGAGTCTATATTTTAAAACACACACTAGAAAGTAGGTTTTGTAGACATTTCGCACATGCAAGAAAGCATGTTTCGTAGACAACACTCAAAGAAGATTACATGGACGATGACAATTTATTTGATTGATGTCCTTGTAAGCACAGATGCCGATTTTAATTGTGCATGTCAGAGAGAGCTCGAGATTTCTACTTGAGATGCCGTCTTCAGCGTAATAAAGTGTACAAATTATATATATATATATATATATATATATATATATATATAATTTCATTTTGTTTTTTTTTATTTCAAAACATTTATGTTTTAAATATAAAGTGTACATATTTTATATGTATATCATTTAAAGATTTACGTTTTTTTTTATTTTGAGAAAGTATAAGATCAATTCTTATATGTGATAAGATAGGTATACTTCGTATTTAAAAAATAATAGAATGAATGTGATTGAAAATAATAAAGTGGATGTCGAATTGAAATAAACTCCATTACTTATGACACTTAGATTAATTGTTCCACATGATTGAAAATAATGGAACAAGTGTTATTCTACTATTTATGATTCTTTTTGTAATTTTATTTTTATATTAATTATATCAGAGGGCCCTTGGTCTATTGGTGAAGTTGATTGGCTTGGAATCAAGCCCACCAGGGATCAATTCTTTTTTAGTGCAAGTCCTGAGATACCCGACACAGAGAGTCGAAACAGTTGAGGCTAGGATTGTGCCCTGAGTGACTTTGACGGTGTGGATGCCCCTTACTTAGCTGTATGCTTACTCGTAATTGTAATCTTGTGCACAATTAAGTGCACTTCTCAATAAAAAATTTAAAAAATTAAAAATAGTTCAAAATTATAAATATAAATCAACCATAATATTTTGAACGAACAAAATTTGTAAATATAAAAACTATCCTAAAATACATATATAAATAGTAAAACATAAATTTTAAAAAAAGTAAATACAAATCAATGTTTGTTAGGAAAAAATATTTTGCATAAATTTCAAAAATTGATTGTAAACATTATTTAAATAATCAAATTTATCCTATTAATGAATATTGGGAGATGATCCAAACAAGGTTGATTAAAATATATATTCACACAATTTTATTAAAAAAAAATGTTTCAATCAAATTTATGGTACATCAATGTTGACTAATAATTTAAAAAATGCTACACAGTGGCATTTATATACATATTTATAGCGACTGATTTGAATGAAATGATACACTTGTTCCTTACACACATTTAACAACACATTTACCAACTTATATATTTACACGTAGTAATATCGACTCCCCCGACCCCCGAGGAAGGGGTTAAATTTGATGCTTGTTTAGACATTTTTATGATTTTTAGCCATAAAATACTTGCAAATATTTGAAATAACCATCACATGTGACTTGCATATATTAGATATGATCGTCATTTTTTCTAGAGATTTATATATAAATTATATTAAAAAAATTAAGTATATACAATATAATTTTATATTTATTTTATGAACAATGTAAAAGATAACACTATTTTACATTTTTGAAGGGTAATATTTGAAAATGAACGTCACCTTTTTTTTTTGATAGGAATAGGTGGCCCTCAAATTTAACCTTTACGGGCCCCAAGCCCCACCCTTATGTCGCATTAGCCATAATCGTGTCTCTCCCGCAAGTTTGAGACCACTCCACCCAAGCTAGATGCATAACATACACGTGGACAACCGAGATTAATTTGATCGACAATACGGAAAACAAAACGGGCAGATCGGATCAACGCTTGACGGTACAACGTGTTAGAAGCCCATGGTTCTAGCTGGGAAAACGCCTTCGGCGTAATTATATAAACATTTATGAGTCAAACAATTTGATGTACTTGATAAACATTTTTTGTATGCCATTATCTCTATTCTTATTCTTTTTAGTGATGATGGTAGATGAAACAATTCTTTTGTTGAAAATCAAGTGAGACCAATCAGGGAAAGGTTTGACTAGAAGAATTGCTAGTAGATCCACCACATCTACTCATTTCTTACCTATTATTGGCTAATCTTCTTGAAAAGGTTAGAATTGATATTTGAATAGAAAACAAAGTCATTTTTTAGATTTAGATGCATCACATGATGCCTTTTATTATATTGGACTAGGCATGCAGAAGGATGGTTTGTGAGATTAGTAATTGTTATGGTATTTTGTCATAGTAATACTTTTACCAGTTGAAAGAAACAATAAGACCACCGTTGTTCTTTGCCAAATAGTGTTTGCATGGAAATCCTAATTGCCTCAAGTAAAATGTGTATGTTGTTTGATCTTTAGAGTTTTTCTAAGGAACACATATATAATGAAGTTTGGAGATTTGAGTTTTATGGAACATCCATTTCGAATAAAACTTTTTTTTGGGTAGATCTTGGATGATAATTGTAGAAGTTAGATTTTCCATTGCATATTGGTAAGATTTTTTTTTCAACAATTAATAAGGGTGGAATAATTTTGAATGGTGGAGATTATGATAACAATAGTTCAAGAACTTTTATATATGTTTGTTCCAGATTTGTTATTGGGACAATACCAATGTGGAGTTAAAACCTTGTTTACCTTGCGCCTTTTTTATTCATGGTTTGACCTTAGAAAGAAGCAAACCCTTGTTTATGTCAGGTAGCACATTTGACACCCCCAAAAACTATCGATATGTGTGGGTGGTTGTTTGGGGAGTATTGATGACCAATATTTTTATAGATATTCATGTCTTAATAATAAATAGAATTAAAAATAAGCAAATATAATACATTGTGTTGATATCAATTCCATTTATTCATTATCCAAAATAATAATTTGGAGAAGCTTGCACTCTAGTAGGGTTTTTTTTTGTGTTGGGTCATCTCGTTTTGTCTAGCCAAGTCATCATAATGCATGTGGAAGTTTTTAGGTTTTTTTACATTAAACTTGGCATTAAGCTTTCTTTATGTAGATTTAGGCATGATATATAGTTCTAAACCAGCCACACACAACTGTTGTGGTTGTCAGTGGGGAACATAACATGAAAGCGAGCTTAGATGTTTTTATTGAAGGTCTACGATGATGTAGATATGCTCTTAGCTATTGATGTTATTGAATTTATTTTTAACATGTGCAAGTTTTGTTTGCCTTGTTGGTTCATGCGTAACACTTGATTATTTTGTCACAACAAACTTAGGATTCTAAGGTCCTTCATAGGCCTCACTCAAAGTCCCCATAAGGGTTGAGATCCTTGGGATTTCAGTTCCATTGTGGGCCTTTTTGACCAAATACTTCAACACATAGGGCATGCGATATGTCATGAGATGATTTTTTTTTACCCTAATTGGCCTAAGAAGTGAATTTGTGTTAAGGTCAAACTCATAACTGACTTGAATGAGTCTCCAGAGATTTAGGTGGAGGTTTGAGCATTTCAAACAAAAAGTGACTTATGTCGATATGCCCGACAAGTCTGCTTTGTTTGTCAAGCCCCCGACCATTAAATTTTTTACCCTTCACTCATGTTCTGCCAAGATCCTAATGCAATGTTTGAATATCCAATAACAACTGAAAACAATGATGGTTAGATGGCTGTTGATAACAAAAAACAACTACACCAAATCAAAACCTTAAATTGTTTAACACCATATCTCCTATTAAACCAAAAATTTAAAAAGTGAGTCTCGTACCCCTCTTCATAGCCTTGCATTGCAAAGTCAAGTTTCTCCAATTACTTTTACTCAATTTGTTACTTCAAGTGTTGGGGCATCCTAAAAAAATCCTCTAACCTCTAGGAAATCGTGTTTCCTATCTTGAGGTGATTACAAATCACCAATGGGAAAAAATGGGGTTAGGCATTGCTCAATTTCATTGGATGATTTTTGTTTTGCTAAACTAGAAAATCTCTTTTGAGTAGCAAGTTTTTAGGTTTAGATATTGACGAAAGGTCTAAAGATGGTCAAGGGGAGTTGTATATAGAGGATTCCTTCATATGGATATTATTTCATGGAATATTTTATTTCTTACGAATTCCTATTGTAATTTCCGTGCATGCCCTCCCTTGTCAGTGGCTTGATGCCTTAGATATTGTTTTTTTACAAAAAGTTTAAATTTTTTTAGGTTCTTTAAATAGATTTTTGTTAAAATTATTTGGTCAGATGCTACACAATATTCTACATCTCACAAGGATGGACGTGGTGACACTCACATATTAATATCTCTCAATTTCCCATCATTAACTATTACATTGGGGGAAGATATGATGCATCGTGTAATATGGGTCATAGTAGAACCTTAACTAGTCGATCTTTGGGTCTTATTGTCTATGTGCCTAATGAAGTCCCGAAAAGAGTGATTTTATGATGTTGGTTAGAAAATAACTTACATTTTTTGACCAGTTATGCACAAATAGTTTAATGTAGTTAAGGCACCTAAGGACAGAGATGGTCCTTTATTGATGCGATGGTGCATTATTGAACATGATGCTTTTACGTTAAATTTTTTTGGAGGTTGTCAGGGGTTCTTGGGTCCCCTCCCTTTTACATAATATATATCATATTAGAAGATGACAGGGTGGCTAAACAGGTAGCCATGAGAATATACCACCCTAAATACAAAAACCAAAGCCTAAAGAGAAAACAAGGTGATTGGATATGACATTTTGAAACAATGTCACCCTAGGCCAAAAAACCAAAAAACTATATGTAATATCTATAATGGCAAGCCTTCCTGGTGTTAATCAGAAGCATCTACCATCTCAGGTTTGGGACTGAGGATTTCCTCCTCCACAGGAGCCACTTGATGAAGCCTGGTGCTGCAACAATGAAAATGGGTTTACTGTTAGGAAACCTGGAGGAGCAGGGAGTATGCTGAAGCTCCACGCTCATGAAGATGAGTCACACATGGGGGAATTGGGCCAATGGGCCTGTCCAAATCCTCCAGGTCGAGCTGTGAGATAGAAGCACCGTCCGTCGCTTTAGAGCTGCATTTCACATGGAATGCTACCGCGAACCTCCACAACACCTTGCTTCTCCTCTATAATTCTTGGACCAGTTCCCTGTCCACCCCTCTTGAACCCATGTTATCTCTAACAAACATGAAACAAGGAAGGCATGCAAAAGCCCCAAACCACCTCTTCCAGCCCAACCAAGTGACGGGGAAGGATGAAATGATAGGTGATGAGAACAACTTCCTTTTTTATCTTTGCTAATCAACAGTAGATGGGTCACGAAAAGAGACACAATTTCAGCATTGACCTAAGGACACCCAGAGCTCTGTAGATAATCAGTCCGATAATGACCTCAATAGCCCTGCGAATCCAAGGGGATTCACATAGAAAGACATTTTTCATCTGGGTTGGTGTGACAGGCCCGTAAAAGGCCATCTCTTGCATTTCTCCCCTCAAAAATAGACCAGGAAATGGGCCAAAATCCATCTTGAATTGGAAGGAAAAACTTGTTGTGACAAAAGACAAATGAACAAAATGAAGCATTTGAGGGAGAAAGAGAAATTAAAGTGAGGTCACTCAAGGTGTTGTCATTTGCCTTGCCACGTGAGAGGTGGCATCATTATCCAGAATGGCAGCCAGACCCGACCACTCACTGCAATCATTGGCCGAAAGGGAAAGAGGGATTTGGGATACACCAAAGTTGGCGAGTAAGTCTGCCTGCTTTATTGCCTTCTCGGAAAGTGTGTTAGATTTCCCATGATTCCAATTTGGATAACCAGTGGATTGCATTAGATATGAAGTAATCAAGTGTCCAGTTTGGGGTATTACATTTTTTGATGGCTTGAATGATGACCATTGAATCCCCTTCTATGAGAAGATGAGATATGCCATTTTTCACTGCTAATTTGATACCAGAGAGAAGTGCTTGTGCTTCGGCTTGATTACAGGTGCCATTAGACAGGTGGAAGGAGCCTGCACAAATCAACTTACCTAACTCATTGCAAAGAAGACACCCCGCCCCTGAAAGACTAGGGTTCCCTTTGGAGGCCCCATCAAAATTTAATTTACAGAAACCAAGGGGGGTGGAAGCCATCTGACTTGCAATCTGATTTTTTTTTGTGCATCTGACAAAATTAGCTGACTAAGAGAGCCAGGAGAAGGCAACTTGATTAACGGCTAGGAATTTCTGATTGTGGCATCCCAGTTGGAAAAGTTGGAAATATTCCAGCACCGGGCACTGACATTTTCAAAAATGGAAACTTCTAGCTTCTGGATAAATGATTGCAAACTCTCTACGGAATTTTTGAAAAGACATGAATTTCATTCCCTCCAGATATGCCAGATGAGGAGGAAAGGACTGCACACCCAAATAGATCCTAGGGAATGATTTTTCTTAAGCACCAAGATTCCAGAATGCCAAGATTCCCAGAGTGTAATCTGAGTGAGAATCTTACCTTTGTAAACCAGCCAGCAAAAGGCTTTGATGGTGGGCCTTACAACCCATAGAAAAATATAATTTCGAGTCATAGGGAAAGGGCCGAAAATCCACCCTAGGACTCTTCCAGTTCCAAAGGTGATGAGAAAAGGGACAGTGAAGGACTAAATGATCCACATCTTCTTCTGCATTCTCATAGAGCAAGCACTTGGGTAGGCCCTTGTAAGCCCCATCTTCTTCTCCTAATATGAGTGAGAATATTACCTTTGTAAACCATCCAAAAAAAGGTCCCTACCTTGGGAATGCAATTTTCACCTGCTCCCAACAACCTAACCAAGAAACAAACCCTTGTCCTTCACGATGAAGAATAAAAATGTAACCTGATTTTGCAGATTGGCCACTAACCTGAGCTGTTACCAAGAAAAATGAATTGATCAGGGGCATTGGAGAAGGATGCTTTGTGGTTTCTCAACGTGTTTTTGTATAAGTCCTTCACTACTTGTGGGACGTCCAAATATTTCCAAGCTATCGATTTCTAACATTCTAAAAGAGGGAGAACCATCCCCTGACTAGGCTCCATAATCTGCCACCCTATCACCCTAAGCCACTTGAGTGGAAAATTTGACTGTTTCCAGATCCTGAGCTAGGGAAAGGGCCAAAAAGCCACCCCAGGAGTCTTCCCAAAACTTTTCTTTAGCCCCCATTCCCAATCTTCCATGAAGTGAGTGCCGAAAAAACCACATGGTAAGAGAAAATAAAATTCCAAATATGGGACCCCTTAGGCAACTCGAGAAAAGACAAAATGTTGTCAGGGCTCTGATTTGGAAGGTATTTCTGAGAAAATTTTTGTTGACCAAACTGGAGGGATTGGAGAGGATGTTCCAAATATGCTTGGCTCTTAGTGCCATGTTCGGTAGGCCCAAATCCAAAATACCGGCGCCCCCTATTCCTTAGGAAGTTTGATGTCCTCCCATTTTACAAGATGGAATTTTCTCTCCATGTCAGTGCCTTGCCATAAGAAGTTGCATATTATTTTCTCAATTTGATGTAGAATTCCTTTAGGCATTTACAAGACTGAAATCATAAAAATTGGCAAGGCATTGAGGACTGATCAAATAAGCTGAAGTCTTCCTGCAAAGGAGAGCCACTTTCCCTTCCAAGAGGAGAGATTTTGTTCAAAGGTTGATAAAATATCCTTCCACAGGGAGGATTTCCCAGCCCTAGAGAAAAGGGGAATGCCTAGATATTTTTGGGGTAAGGAACCCTCCGAAAAGCCCAGAATACGCTTAATTCACCTTTGCACAGGAATAAATGAATTAAAGAAGAAAATTAAGGATTTGGGAAGACTGATTACCTATCCTGCTACCTGGGAGTAAGAATTAAGGATACTATCAATCTCCTTGGCTTCAACCACTGACGCAACTATGAAGAGAAAAGTGTCATCCACAAAAAGTTGATGGGAAAGGGGTTCTACCCCATCAGCCACTTTAAGGCCTTGTAACCACCCGGAAGAGATAACCTCTGAGAAGGCTCTGCTGAGTGTATCAGCAACCAACAAGAAGAGGAAGGAGGAGAGGGGGTCACCCTATCTTAAAACCCTATTGCTTGTGAAAATCCCTTCTATCGAACCATTGACCAGAACCAAGAAAGAAGGGGTGGTGATGCAACTGAAGATCCAGGAGCAGAAGACTTCACTGAACCCAAGCTTGAGCATTACCTGTATTAGAAAGCACCAATTAAGCCTATCATAGGCCTTGCTGAAGTCCAGTTTCAACAACATGTCAGGGTTATGATTACGGGATAAGGAATGAATGAGCTCGTGAGAAAGTATGATGCCATAAAAAATGGATCGACCCTGAAGGAAACCACTCTACTCTTTGGTAATGATATTGTTCAAAATGGGCTTGAGCCTAAGGGCTATCACCTTGGAAATTATTTTGTAATATGTATTGCACAAGGAGATGGGATGGAAATCATCCAAAGAATCGGCGGGGAGTTTTTAGGGAACATACAGATGAAAGTGTGATTCAGGACACCAAGAATTTTCTGAGACGATCTTTATTCTTCAACGGCTTCCCAAACATCATTACCGACTATGTCCCAGAATTCCTTGAAAAAAGGCTACCGAATAGCCATTCTGGACCAGGGGCTTTATCCCTTTCCATAGAAAAAACTACTGACCTGATTTCTTCTTTAGAGAAGGGAGCCATTAGAGTGGTATTAATTTCTCATTGATCAGAGTATGAACATGAGACAGCAGGGAGTTTTGATGCAGACTGTGAGACTGCAGATCACCTGATAGTAGCTCATGGAAGAAGGAGATAGCCACATCCTTAATCCCTTGTTGATATGAAATCCAATCCCCATTTACTGATTTGAGCTTGGATATATAATTGGCATTGCACCTGGCCTTCAGAGAGGAGTGAAAAAACTTCGTATTTTGATCTCCTTCTTTAAGCCAGTTTTCCCTAGATTTTTGTTTCCAAAATATTTCCTCTCTTGAGGAGTAATTCTCCTAGCTCGGAAAGCAAGGATTTATCCTTCAGATACTCCTCTTGACCCATCCCATTGGTAAAAATGTACTCATTGAGGATTTTGATCTCGGCTTCAGTTCTCTTTTTTTCCACAAAGATGTTTTTGAAGTGAAGGCTGATTCCAATCCAATAAGGTACCCTTGAGATTTTGCAATTTTTGTGAAAGAATGAACATCTTGGTGCCCCTGATATGACTAGATGTCCACTAATCCTTAATTACATCAAATAAGGTAGAGTCCTTGAGCCACATTAATTCAAACTTGAAAGGATATTTCTTTGGGGGAAGGTCAAAAGAGATTTTTCAGTGAAATTGGGAAGTGATCTGAGCCCGAGATAGGAAGAACATCACCTTCCAAAAGGATATGGTGCTGAAGCCATGTACCATTAGTTAGGAATCTATCCAACCTTTCCATAATGCTACTGAAACCAAATCTGCGATTAGTCCAAGTGAACCACCCATGCTTAGGTTCCTGATCCACCAGATCAAAGTTCTAAATAAAGGAGCAGAAATCAAATTGGGATTGTGGATTTCTGCTAATTCCCCCCCTCTTATCCCTATCAAAATAAATGTGTTGAAATCCCCAGCTAGAAGGACCAAATCATCCTCCATAGCTGAGAGGTCCTCAGCGAGGTCCGTCCAAAGCTTCCTCTTAGCAATCAAACTATTCAAAGCGTAAATGTTGCAAAGGAAAAAGGAGATATCAGAATGAAGAAACTCTACTCTACACCAGAGAAAGTGATTGTTGGACTTCAAAAGAGAAATCTTAACCTTATTGGTTTTCCAAAAAATCCCAGGCTCCTAGAGGCACCCATCGAATCAACTGAGAGACCGAGCCAACCTTTTAAGTTGGTAACACCACATTTCAGACAATCCGCAGAAGACATCTTAGTTTCTTGGAGGAGACAAATATCAACCTCCTGATCTAGCATGCAACATTTTACCAAATGTTGTTTGTTAGGGGCATTGAGGCCCCTAACATTCTAGGAAAAGATTCTCATTTTCTCTTCGGGAGGGATGTGCCCTCCCTACTAACTTTGGGGAAAAAATTACTAATTTGATTATTCTTACCTTTGCGATCTCCTTGACTATCCTAGACTCATTACTGGGCCTACCCACGGGGTTGAAGAACGAATTTGGAAGAGATTACAGGACCCTAGGAGAGTAGCTAAAGAGCAGGAAAGATCAAACTATGCAGTAGGTGGAGGGGACTCCTTAGTTCCCTCCATCTCTTCTTGTGGCTCTATCTAATTTTCATCCCTAAGAAGATTCCAATTATCTAGCTCTTCCATGGAGGCATCATGACCAGCTTCCACGCCATCTTGAACTGTCTTGAAGAGCTTCACAGATTCCTCCAACAATTCTTTAGATTCCTTAAGAAGCGTGTTTGGGGAAAGGGCTCAAACCGGAATGGTGACTTCTGCCCCTGGAGACTCCTGAACAGGGGGGTTCTGAATCACGTGGTGGACTTGAAAAGAACTATTTAGGGATCCATTTCGACCCGAAAGGCTTGGGTGGAGCTCTGCATTCCAATTGATGATGACCGATTATGCCACATTTGAAGCATTTCTGAGATATTGTTTCCACCTCCACTTTCTAAACCCATGTACCCATTGGACTCTGTATGGAGATGGAGTCTGAGAGAGGCTTGATGAGGTCAAAAGAATACAAACTCTGGCAAAGGTAGCTAAAGAACCCTCTAACATCTTAGGATCAATTTGAATGACTTTACCCATACTCCCGCAAATTTTAGATAAAATTTTAGGGTTCCAATATTCCAAAGACAGGGCATAAAGATGAATCCATACCTGTTGAAACTCAGAAATGATCTTAACAGGATCCCAGTTTGGGACCCAATTCCTGACCTGAACGCCCCATTTAGCCAAAAGAGAGGCTCTGTTGAGGATGACTTCTTCTTTCCTAGATTCACTGTGAAAGAGGATCGAAAAAAATCCCTTGGCTAAGAAACAAACCTGCAGGCCCATACCCCATTGCTCTTCACACCAAGAGGAGATTTCACCTGTAGAGAACCAATTCCCTACGAATTTAGCTATTAGAGCCATGTTATTGAAAAGGGAAATTTTTCCTTCCAACCCCTCCTCGGCCCCAAGTACCACATTACCATCTTACACCAAATTTTGAGGAGATAGGTCCTCATTGAAAAATTCTGGAAACCTCCCAGGTACATCCTAGAGAACCATGTGGCAAAGAGTTGATGCCTGATGACTCCCCCCAAACCAAAGTGGGTGAATTTGGATGATTGCGAGAGCTTCTTAACCTGAGCGGAATGAGGGTTTCTGGGAAGGGGGACTCCTCTCCGCATGGAGGGGAGGAATACTTCCCCTTTTGGATATTCCAGTTTGAGAACTTGATTCAAATGGGAAGGAGGTATGTTTCCATCCTTTGGTAGACCATTGTGAGTGACTCCTCCAGCCCAGAGGAATGGTATTGGCACCAGATAAGGGAGGTGAAAAATCAGGAATATGTGAGCACCATCTATCGCCCTACTTTTGAAGTGCACCGAACCTATCCGCAACAAAGGGACCCCACCGTGCCATGTTATATGCCCTAACACACCTCAAAATATGCCATATTCACATGTTTTCACTATACGAGCCCTCCCCATTCACTTCATGTCCAACCTTCCCATCTGGCTCATCACTTGAGTTTGGAACCATTTTCCACATTTGGTTCATACTACTTGCTAGATTGAATTGTGGAATGATGTGGTTACTCACACTACCACATTTCTTAGACATTATGACAAGCAAGTGGAAAGGGCCTAAAAGTGGGATCATAGTGCCTTGGCCAAAGAATTGCAAAGGGTCACAACACAACTTAAGTAGAGCCCATTTGATATTCACTTATAGGGAGTGGTTTTTCATATCAAACATAAGCTCAAGCTTGTATAATGGTATCCTGATAAAGGTGCTAAAAAATGTGCTCGTTTACATTGGCTCAAAGTGGGATATCAGACCTTGAAACGTTTCTTTAATTCTTTAAGGGCCAAGAAATTCACAAAGAAAATGAAATCCATCAAAAGTGGACATGGCCACCTTAATAAACTTCCTAATATCTCTTCAACATTTTAAGACCATTATAAATTTGTGCAGGAAGACTCTCTTGAGCATGCTCATGCTTTGCAAAACACATTGACGTTGTTCCTCACAAGCTTATACCTTTTTCTCTATGAATTTATGATACTCCACTTTCCATGGAATATTTTCATGCGATAGTGCAAAACTTGGTCAATGATAAAGCACCAGGAGTTGATGGCTTCCCTTGTGAGTTTAATAAAGCTACATGACAACATGTTGGTTCAGAATTTCTTCAATTTTATTATGAAGCTTTGCAAGAAAATTCCTTAGGGAAACTTATCAATCAAGGAAATATTAAAATATATCTCTAAATCAATGGGTCCTGTCGACACTAAAATTTTCCTCCATAATTTATATTTCATTAATGTATGTATTAGGAATAGGATGTTGTTAAGTGTAATTAGTAGAAGATAACAGCGCCGTCAGTACGGTGTCGCCAATAATGTGGAGTACGGTAACAGTCAAAGTACAATAGGAATGCTGTAAAAAGTAAATATTTATCGTAAGTGGTCCGGTAATGTTAAAATGTCAAAGTTTGGGTAATTAGAGAAGTAGGGTCTACATGATTAGGAATTAGAAATATTATATTGGTAATAAGGACAAGGAGTGAGGTCATAAATATTTTGTGTATTTTATTTGTAAAAAGTCTAAAAATGTGGAACCCATGTAAAATGATAAGGTTTATCTTATCTTAACAGATAAGCTTACATGTACAGATAAGAGTTAAGGTATGGAATATGATTCGTCAGAGTGGATTTCTTATCCTATCTTAGAGATAGGATGGATAAGCCTGGAAGTTCTATAAATAGAGAGGCCACCCCCCTCATTTAGCATAGAAAAAAGTAGTGAGAAATATTGTAGGAACTGTGCGAAGGAAGCCATCAGTTAAAGGTGTGTTGAAGAAACCATCAAGAGGTGTAATTGTAAAGTTTCTCCCATAGTCTTGTTGAAGTATCTCATGGGTGAGATTGTAACAGTTTCATGTTAATATTATAATTTATTTTGATATTTCAGATTTTTTGTCATTCTGTCTTATCATAGTCAATGGTATTCTTGTGTTCGGTTGTTGTTTTGCTTCCAGATTACATCCACCAAACTAAAGTCTGTGCATTAGTAAATAATCATAGCACGAGGAGTTCCCAGTGAAGAATTATCATAGTGCCGGATTGGTGATGACATTTTGGTTCCGTTGCCGGGACCATTCCTCGTTGGTGGATTTTCTAGAGAGATATTCCCACTTAGGAAAAAATTAATTGGAGGGTAACCTTGTTTTTACCGTGCATAGTAGTTACCATGGTAAAGTCATTTTTACCGTGAATAGTAGTTACCATGTTAAAGTCATTTTTGCCATGAATAGTAGTTACCCTGGTAAAGTCCTTTTTGCTGGGAATAGTAATTACCGCAGTAAAGTCACTTTTTACTGTGAATAGTATTTACCGCAGTAACTTCACTTTTTACCGTGAATAGTGTTTACCACAGTAAAGTCAGTTTTTACCGCAGTAAGTCAAGTTTTACCATAGTTTACCGTGGTCATTTCTAATTTACTGTAGAAAGGTGTAAAGTCACTTTCTAGTATAGTGATTCCAGTTATTTGTGCACATAAGTCTTGTTAATTGTACTTGTGGGTTGGTATTTCATGGTGGTTACTTTTGAAAATGGGAAAGATTCCTGTTTTTTCAGCTCAATCTAATGAAGATGCTTCTTCTTTCATTCAAGAGTTTAAACGATCTTGTATTTGTAATGGCCTTATAAGAAGGGAACAATGGACTGAATTTTTTCCTACCTTTTTGGATGGTTCAGCACTTAGGTGGTTTGAAACACTAGGTGATAATGTGAAAAATTCATGGGATTTATTAACCTAAAGTTTTCTTGAAGAATTTGGTGAACAACAGAAATATGCAGATCTCATGATCGAGATCACAAAGCTATCCCAAGGAGAGAAGGAGAAGATAAGGGATTATCATGCTCGTGTTCTAGAGCTAAGGAGGAAGCTCGATGCCCAGATCCGGAAGGAAGGACTAGCGGATGGGTTGATGAATGGCGTGGATAATCTCCTCTGTAAGCACTTCATTCTTGGGATGAAGCCGGAGATCAGACAACGAGTGAAGTATGACCGCCCAGCTACCATTGAACAAGCAAAGGAGATTGCAAGAAGGCAAGAAGAAAGCATGGAAGAGGAGCCCAAAGAAATTGTTGTTAAAGTAGAGCCTACACCAGCACCTTTGGTCCTGAATCCACAACCACTCCCGGTGAGCACAAATATTTCTCCTAATACATCTACTGAGTATGAAGATCTGCTCAAAAAGATGGGTCAGTTAACTATTAATCTTCTTCAAGGAAAGGAATTTAGTTCTCAGGGAGGGGATAGAGGTCCAAAAAGAAATATTTCTGAAGTTGTTTGTTATGGTTGTTATAAAAAGGGTCATTATAAGTATAATTGTCCAGATAGAGCTTCTACATCTGGTAAGGGAGATAATGATAAAGGAAAAGCACCTGTGAATTCTTTTGATGTAGTAGATAAGAGCAGAAATAATGAAGTAGATGTGTTTGTAACAAAAAGAAAGAAAGAAAAATATAATCAAGATGGAAATGATCCTAAGAAGATGAAAGAAGAAACTAGTAAGAAACATAGGAGAAGAAAGTTGGGTGTGCAGGATTTTCTGATTTCACAGGGGCAAGGACCATACTCCATCTTGGAAGATCTGTCCAAAAGGCCTGTAAATATCACATATGGTCAACTCTTGGCTATGTCTTCTGAGAAGAGGCGGGAGTTGCGAGGTGAACTCAATGCTCGAAGAAGGAAGGAGGTTGAGGTCCCTGTTTTGGAGGCAGAGGCAAATCCCTATGCTCCACAAGCTGAGGTATTATGTAATGGTATTTCAATTCATGATGTCTTAGTTGATGGAGGTGCTGCAGTTAATGTAATGACCGAGTCTGTAATGAATATGTTGGGTTTAAAAATTGATCACCCTTCAAAACTTATGTTAAGGTCATTAAATAAGGGAAAAACTAAACCAGAAGGTGTAATTTCAAATGTGGCAATATCTGTTATGGGTGTTGTATGTGTGGTAGACTTTCAGGTGATGAAAAATGGTATTGTTGTGTACCCAATGTTGTTGGGAAGACCATGGCTAAGGAGAGTTCATGCAAGAAACTACTGGAATGAAGGTTTCATGACACTTGGACATGGTACAGAGAGGGTGAAGATAAACGTGATCCCTCGACATCATAAAGCAGAACCTGTGGATTCAAGTGATGAAACTGATGATTGGACATCCTCTGATTACTCTAGCACCAGTGAAGTGGACACTGAAGATGAAGAAAGTGAGGTTGATGTTTCATTCATGGATATTCTGCCAGTCACACCAACTCATGACCCCATAAAATTATCTAAAGAAGAAGTTGATGATCGTCTCCAAAAAATAAAGATTAGTGATGCTGTGATGGAGAGTGAGAAGGAATCCTACCTCCAGCTCTTTCGAAGGTACATACACCTATTCACTTTTGATTACAAGGAACTCCGTCAAGTAAGTTGGGTAGAACATTGTATTGAGCTGGTAGATGGTGCTAAGCCTATAAAGCAAATGCCATATAGAATGAATCCTAATTTTTCCAAGACTGTAAAAGAATAAATAGATAAGTTGCTTGATGCAGGATTCATATTTGCTGTGGAGAATTCAGAATGGGTTTCTCCCATTGTGATCTCAATAAAAAAGAATGGGAAGCTACGCATTTGTTTTGATTACAGGAAGCTCAATAAGGCAACAAAGAAGGATCATTACCCTCTTCCATTTTCAGATCAGATCTTGGACGAAGTAGCTGGCTAGGAGTGCTATAGTTTTGCTGATGGATATAGCGGCTACAACCAAGTTCGTATAGCAGAGCAAGATCAGCTGAAGACCACGTTCACCACTCCTTGGGGAACGTTTGCTTATAGAGTTATGCCTTTTGGGTTGTGTAATGCTCCAGCAACATTCCAGCATTTGATGAATAGGGTGTTCGAACCCTACATTGGGACCTTCATCAGAGTATTTCTGGATGATTTTTGCATCTATGGGAGCAAGTTGGACCACCTGCACCAGATGGAGACAACATTTCAAAGGTTAGATGAAGCACAAGCCTCACTAAACCCTACAAAGTGTGTCTTTGGATGTTCTAAAGGCGTTTTGTTAGGGCATGTTGTATCCAGAGATGGTATTGGTACTGATCCTGATAAAGTTTCAAAAATCAAAGATTTACCATTTCCTATGAATAGAAGTAAGTTGAGATCATTTTTAGGCCATGTGGGTTACTATAGAAGGTTCATCAAGAATTTCTCAAAGATTGCACAGCCACTAACCCAGTTCTTGAAGAAGGATGTTGCTTATGAACCAGGAAACAAGGCGTATGAAGCTTTTGGACAACTGAAGGAAGCCCTGGTGTCTTCACCTGTTTTGAAGAATCTAGATTGGAGCAAGCCATTCATTGTGTACACTGATGCCTAAGATGCAGCACTAGGTAGTACTTTGAGCCAAAAGGATGAAAATGGGAATGAACATCCAATTTACTTTGGGAGCAGACAAATGAGCAGTGCTGAGGTAAACTATACTGTAACTGAAAAAGAGGCTCTGGCTATCATTTTTACTGTAAAGAAGTTTAGAAATTACTGGCTAGGGCAGAAATTTATAGTTGTAACGGATCATCAGGCTCTGAAATATATTGTCAATAAGCCTAACCCATCAGGGAGGATAGCAAGATGGATAATTTTGCTACAAGAATTTGAATTTGATATTATAGATAGGCCAGGAAAGAAGCATGTCAATGCAGATGCACTCTCTTGAGCCTATGATGGTTTAGGATCATCTTGTGATGATGATGATTTTTCCGATGCAACATTATTCTCCCTTGACACAATCCCTAGTGAATACATAGATATTTGGAATTATCTGAATGAATTCAAGTTTCCTGATGGTGCCAATGCAAAGACTAAGAGAAAGATTACTCAAGCCAGTCGTCCATATTCTATTCTGCATGGAGCATTATTTCGAATAGGACCTGATGGATAGTACAAGAGGGCAGTTGGATGTGATCAAGGAAAGGAGCTGCTAGAAGAATTCCACAATGGTACATGTGGAGGGCACTTCTCTGGACAACTTACAGCAAGAAGGATCTTGGATGCAGGTTATCACTGGCCCACTCTTTTTAAAGATTGTTATAATTATTGTAAGACATGTGATATTTGTCAAACACATGGTAACCGTAAGACTTCATCAGCTCCATTATGTCCTATTCTTCCCCTTGGTCCCTTTGAAAAATGGGGAATAGACATTGTAGGTCCACTTCCAACTACATCACATCAAAATAAGTATATTGTAGTTGCCACAGATTATTTAACCAAGTGGGTTGAAGCTAGGCCATTGAAAACAACTTCCATGGATGAAGTGGCAAGGTTCATATATGAACGCATTATCACCAGATTTGGTTGTCCATTAGAAATTATAACAGATCAAGGAAGCCACTTCATTAATGAGGTGGTAGAAGCCCTAGTCAATAAGTTTTCTATCAAGCACAGAAAGGCAACAACATACAAGCCAAGCACAAATGGACAGGTGGAACGAAAAAATTTTGTGCTGTGTCAAATTCTAGCAAAAGATGCAGCCTTGCAGGTACATAAATGGGATAAAAGGATTCATGCAGCATTGTGGGCATATAGGGCAACATCAAAGTCAGCAACAGGATACTCCCCTTTTCAGTTGGCCTATGGCATTGATCCAGTTCTTCCTATTGAGTTTGATATTCCCACTGTGAGAGTTATGAAAAATGAAAGGATGGATGAAAGTGATTCAGTAAAAGAAAGGTTGGTACATCTTCATTTGCTAGAGGAAATGAGGGAAATAGCAAAGGATACAAGCCATAAGAAGAAAATGAAGCAGAAGGAATACTTTGATCAAAAGATCCGATGGTCTCCATTTCATGTGAATGACTTGGTCCTAGTATATGATTCCAGATACAAAAAAAGAAGACAGAGAAAATTTCTTCCAAAATGGATGGGGCCCTACAAAATAGCAGCTGTGCATGAAAATGGTACGTACCAACTGGAGGAATTGGATGGCACTCCCATTACGAAATGGGTCAACCACGACAAGTTGAAGATTTTCCAAGCACCAGAATAGTCTACTCTGAGGACGGAGTATAAGCTAGGAAGGGGGAAGATGTCGACACTAAAATTTTCCTCCATAATTTATATTTCATTAATGTATGTATTAGGAATAGGATGTTGTTAAGTGTAATTAGTAGAAGATAACGGCGTCGTCAGCACGGTGTTGCCAATAATGTGGAGTACGGTAACAGTCAAAGTACAATAGGAATGTTGTAAAAAGTAAATATTTGTCGTAAGTGGTCCGGTAATGTTAAAATGTCAAAGTTTGGGTAATTAGAGAAGTAGGGTCTACATGATTAGGAATTAGAAATATTATATTGGTAATAAGGACAAGGAGTGAGGTCATAAATATTTTGTGTATTTTATTTGTAAAAAGTCTAAAAATGTGGAACCCATGTAAAATGATAAGGTTTATCTTATCTTAACAGATAAGCTTACATGTACAGATAAGAGTTAAGGTATGGAATATGATTCGTCAGAGTGGATTTCTTATCCTATCTTAGAGATAGGATGGATAAGCCTGGAAGTTCTATAAATAGAGAGGCCACCCCCCTCATTTAGCATAGAAAAAAGTAGTGAGAAATATTGTAGGAACTGTGCGAAGGAAGCCATCAGTTAAAGGTGTGTTGAAGAAGCCATCAAGAGGTGTAATTGTAAAGTTTCTCCCATAGTCTTGTTGAAGTATCTCATGGGTGAGATTGTAACAGTTTCATGTTAATATTATAATTTATTTTGATATTTCAGATTTGTTGTCATTCTGTCTTATCATAGTCAATGGTATTCTTGTGTTCGGTTGTTGTTTTGCTTCCAGATTACATCCACCAAACTAAAGTATGTGCATTAGTAAATAATCATAGCACGAGGAGTTCCCGGTGAAGAATTATCATAGTGCCGGATTGGTGATGACAGTCCCGAGATCATGACTACCTGGAGACTTATTACCTTATTAAATGTCTTGTGAAAAATCCTTGCTAAATTGTTGGTGCTTTGCCTACAACATATTCTTCTTACAATTGTCATTCAAGAGAAATCATGGTTTCTCACAGTGGTATATCCTGGATAATATAATTGTAGTATGGAAAGGGATGGAATGGGCATGTGCTTCTTAGAAATGATTTTTTTTTCTCAAACTAGATTTTGAAAAATCCTATGACCACATTGAATGACCCTTCATCCTTGCCATGTTAAAAGCTATAGGGTTTAAATATTTCTCTCTCTCATTTGTGCAACTATATTATTTTATGCCTTAGCTTGTTTGACGATTAATGGTTGTAAGTCTTAGATTTTTTACCTTTTTTACTCTATTAGTCAAGGTTTCCCATTGGATTATACACTATACATTATAGATGCATTAGATTTTTGTTAAATTTTGACTCATAGAGTTGAGAAAATTCTTATTAGAGGAATTTTTCTTCCAAATAGTAGTAGTTAGCATATTAATGGTCATTTTGCTGAAGACACCTTTTTTATACTTGTCGATAATGAAGCTTCATTCTATGAAGCCCTAGATTGTATTGACACTTTTTACAAAGCCTTTAGTTTTATCTTAAAGTGATCCAAAACTCAATTTTTTAGGAAGAGTATGATTTCAATCCTATATTTGTAAAATAATTCCCAATGGAAGTGGATCAACAAAGGGTAGATGTTCAAATTATTGGGCACCCTTTTTTCCTTTGATAACTTTCCCTTTGATTCATGATAGTATGAGTTTTAAAGAGTTGAAAAGAAATTTTTTATCTAGATTACCAAGTCCTCGTGGTTGTAAAGAAAATTATAGATCTAAACTAATATCATCACTACAACATGCCTACTTCTCTTCTTATTAGGCACTTCTTAGGCTTCATATGAAAAACTTTCCATGTTGCCCATATACTTTCTATTGGCCAATGCCAAGAAAATGAGGGGATTTCATAGGAATTATTGGGAAAATTGTTGTCTCCCACATGAAAAAGGAGGCATGTGCATTATTGATATCTATAGGTGGAGAACTGATGTGTACCAAATGGGATGTTCATGCCTTTGAATACCCTGAATCCTAGATAATTATGCTTCAACACTGAATTCCCGTGGGCTTGCTTTATGGAAACAATTAGTTGGAATAATATTGAGCTATATGACTCACTCATTACTTTTTTCCAAGCTTAGAATAATGGTTATTTTGTTGTTAAAGAGTATTTGCAAATCCTTTTAGATGATTAAAACATTTCTCAATTAGGTAGCCGATAGAATTAGATATGTCCTTTCCTTCAATGGCCATCACATCTAGTGTGGTTTCATTGCTTCTAATGGAACTATTTTACTTGTTGAAAATTGTAATATTAAATCTCTTAGAATTTAAAAAAATGGCATTTACATTATGAAGATCTGATCTTTTCTTGAGATTAGACTCAGTGACTCATTATGTAGAGAAACTATAATTTATTTCTAATATACCTTCTATACTGTGTACATTAGAGATTACATGTGATGTTATTGTTGGAAGCACAATGGATTAAGAGGGGGGGGGGTGAATCAGTCCTTTCAAAATAAATTTCAATTTCAGATTGTTAACTTAAACCATTAACTAATAAAGCATCCATCAAATATGTGCACAATATCGTATAACATACATGCAATCAACCATGAACAAGAGAAGAAACACCATAACACAATATATAAGTGATAAAACCTCAAAGGTAATAAAATCCACTCAAAATTCTGATTAGATTACTCAAATTAAAATTGTTTAGCGAAGCACTAACTTCACAAGGAGCACCAACACCTATTTTAGTAGAGCACCAACCATACAAGGAGCACCAACTCCTAGTTTTGTGAAACACCAACTCCATAAATAGGATACAACCCCATAAGATGATAACTCACCAACTCAACTACCTTTGAAGAAGATATATGATGTCTTGTTTCTGTCATAACTAATTGAGATCACCTATTCAACTCACAACCTTCAAACCCTTGCACACCTAGCTCGTTTTTTCTCTTTCCTTCTTCACATGTCTTGGAATAAAACTATTGAAAACATTATTAAACCTGACATATACTATCTCATCTCTCAAAACATTCCTTAAAACTTGTAACACACACTCACATAGGTCACACTTTTTCCCTCTCACACAACTAGTGCAAATTTGAATTCAAACATGCACTTTATACCCTTTTCAACTCTCAAACACATAGAAAGTCAGCCTCCCTCATTTGTTTCAACCAAATAAACTTAAAAAAATCCAAATTTAATCATTAAAATATTTACATATGACCCATATAGGTCGTACATGCCCAAAACCACTCATCTTGCACTAAACAAGCTCAAAATCCCATCACTAGGATGAGCTAAACCCACAAATGAAAAAAACATGATTAGTAAAGATCCAAAATTCATAAAACATGTGTAATATCACATATAATTATCATCCATTATCTTTAACTATCTTGGACCAATCAAATAATTCATAACGTAAGCCAAAATGCTCATATCCTTCACTAAACAACTGTTTCCAGCACCATGTTTCCACCTTTGGGCATAAAGCACACTCAAAATCAACTAAAATATGGCATGTAACCACTTTATGGAATTATAGAGACCTTTAAATCACATCCATGCATGCTATATCTCTTTAGAATTTTGTATGTTCAATCCACAACAACTTTCCTCTCCACCAAATATGGTGCCCACAAACCCATTTTCCAAACTTGACTATTTTTCATGCTTTCTGCCACTTACAAGACCTCAAAATTCCTTCAATAGAAATAAAATTCATTCCTCTTCACTTTCTAGGTGATATAAAGCATAAAATCAATCATCTCATGCTTCAATCACTTCATTATTTCAACAAAAACATATTTGTCCTGAGAAGCAACAAACATTATTCTTTACAAACTAACCTGAAGGACCCATAAAATAAAATCACCAAGAAAAAAATTATACTATTGGAAATAAATTTTAATCCTCTTTCCAAAACATATTGGAACTCCTTCCAAATCTAAGTGGAAGGCCTTTAATCAAGCCCATCTTTGCAAACTGCCTGAAACGGCCCCAAAAATGCCCTTTGACTAGTATTCACAAATATGGCATAATTTTCCATTTAGAAGAATACCCATGACCTGAAACCAACATAAAAATCAATAAAAACTCACACACTAAAAAAAATTCCATTTAATTTGCAAGTCCTTTAGACAACCTTTTCCCAAACTGAGCTTCTTCACAAACATGCATTTTTGAGTGGGGTCCACTTATCACCACAAACACTACCATACCTTTATAGAAACCAAAAAATTTCCTCTACATCATCCAATAATCACACTTGCACTATAAATTCATTCTGGGCACTTAGGAGCAATATCTATCCTACCTCTTTTGAGCTAGGGTTTCAAACACACAAAAAGTTGTTTACCTTCTTAACATTCGTTCATAAAAATGTGACAATTCAATGACCTAATTATTTTTGTGAAACCTTAAAGAATAAATGTAGAAACATAATTTAAATCCAAAATGTCCCATTCAAATCACACATTTTAGGGTGAGCATCAGAAGGTGCAATTCGAGCTAGAAACGACCTTGTTCTTGACCCAGTTTCACTAAAACTGACTTATCTTGAAAATCCTCTTCGGAATGACTCAAAAATTTTCTCACACCTAAGGACACCTTTTTTCATCATTTCCAATCACCATAATAGCACAAATAGTTCTCCATATTCTCATCCCATCTCCTTTTCATGACTAGCCCCTAGGGTTATGCATGGTTTAAGCTAGGGTCAACTTAAATTACACTGTAACACATCATATAAACTCTCCAAAAGGTCCTAACATCCTTATTCCATCATGAAACACCTTCCTATATGCATCGATGAGCTCACATGGCTCCATAACATAACCTCATGCCTCCAAGAACCTAGACATGGTCTAGATGAGCACCTAAAACTTGTTCTTCAACATGTACCTATATCCTGAAGCTCATGTGAGTGCCTAAACAATCCCCAAACATGATCTCCATGATTCCAACATGATCCTCAAACCACTAAGAAGCTCTAACCATCATGCACCATCACCTAGGCTAGCTAGGCCAAATGACTAGGTGTAGACACAAAATCATGCACTTTAGGTAATTATATAGTCCTGATTGCATATTACTATTTGTATGATTCATAAGTAAGAAAAGTACTAATTAACCCATGTATTTGGCCACCTTTATTTTATTTTTGTTGTCATTTTTGGTCTTGCACCCTTACTTGCTCAGTCTGCATTTTTATACTTTGACATTTATCACCCTGGACACTAGGACACCATCGTCAGGCACCCTCATCCCCTCTGGGTGCCCCTGACCTCAATATACTTTGTTCTCATATTTTGGGTCCTTTATATCAATTTGAGCATCTTATATTTTTGGTAGTCGGCCTTTTTGGGGTTAATTATGAAATTCAAGAAAATGAATCATATAAATATAAAGTTATGTGATCATAATAAAGGACCAAACACTAAGCATTAACTATCACCACATAAGGTTGCATCCATCAAGCATCTAAGAGCTCCATTGCATCCATCTAGCACCATCCAAGGGACACAAGGGCTAGTTATTCTACATAAACATTTCATATAATGGAAGTTCATTCTATTCCATGTACACATCTATTACATTTATTTACATCTAGGTTACTTGCTGTCTATCAAGTGTGAAACGCACATGAGCCACCTAGGGAACAAGTCCATACACACACATAAATACATTGGGTCTGATATGTAGTGCAACGCTCAATTGTAAGATCACCATTGTGAGAGTTGAGGAAAGTCCTAACCTTCATTCTAGTTCTTTCTTTTTTAGAATTTGATTTTTATTTGAGGGTTTTACAGGTCATTGTTTCATTATAGGTTTCCAGCGATCACTGTGTGACCTCATAGCAACCAAAATTTAATAACAGTGAATACCTCGTGACCACTCAGAGGATGTTTTTTGAGCCTTTCCGCAGACACATGTGCCCATAAATAGGCCTAGGGAACTTGCAGGCGCCCCTGTCCCTCTCCAAACGCCCCAATCTAGGAATATTGTCATCTTGCACACTTTTTTGGGGTTCTAGGCAACGATCCTCCCTCTATGTTCATCTGGTGAGAACTTCGGCTCATTCCAGGATAATTACAAAACAACTACATCATTGTACTTATTCTTTGCAATTATAGTTTCATACTTAATTTTTTAGCTTGCTTGAATGAATGTTTGTACTTAATTTTTTATTCATTTACTGCTACAATAACAATCAGATTAGGCATATAAATTCACATTTTAGCTTAATCATTTTGGTGAAACCGCATTCGAATACTCTTGGATCTTTATTTTTCTTCCATCATGGCTCATAAGGTATGTCAAGTCTCTTTGCTTCAATTCCTTCAAATGTAGCCATCTTGTAAGGATTCTCTCCACAAAACCCTAGACAATATGTATATTCCTATCAACATGTTGCCTGCTCAAGTCAATGCTATCTTCGATTGTCTTTCTAATGAATCTCTTGGTTCCATATCCAATCAATCTATTTATAAATCCATTCAAAATCTTCATTATTTATTTCAAGCTATGGAATCCATGATCACATCTCTAAAATCTGAAATCCAACATCTTAAAGAAGCTTCTAAGGATCATGTTAGTTCTTCTTCTCATCTTTAGTGTATGTCTTCTACATGTGCTCATATTAGTGAAAACCAAATATTACCACTCCCTACACCTCTCAACTTTAACCTCAATGATAAGAAACAAGATATTCTTCCACAACTCATAACCCATCAATTAATCATCTTGCCATCTACTCATTAATTTCCTCCTTATCGGCTTGAAAAATATCAAGGTCTTCTATATTGCAACTATCATCGAATCAACAAACATGATGAAAATGATTGCTATTCTTTATAACGAAATATCAAGCACCTTGCATGTCAGGGGTTTCTCTCATTTATTGCACAAAATTCTTATACATGCCCATCTCCAAATGATAAATCTAACTAGTTTCCTAAATCTGTTTCATCTATGTCTAATTAGCATCATGCCCATCATTACTCATAATCCTTCTATAATAATTTAAGCACCTCCTAAGAAACTGCCTCTCAAAATCATTCTCACTCCTCTCAAATCATCTACAACATTACCATGTCAAATTACACAACCACCTCTCAAAATCAATTCACACTCTTCTCTTACCAAAGCTTTTTCAACATCTTCAATCCAAAATAATCTCCAAGCAATAACTTTTTTCAAAGAAACTACTCCTACTAATGGCCAAGAAACATTTCAAACTCCGCCATCGTCACATGGTCATAATGTTTCTTCTTCCTACCATTGTGCTGGCTCTTCCTCTTATCATGACACAAACAACGCTCTCCCACAATAGCATGACACCTCTCGCGTTGGTGTATAGATCTCCATCATCATAGTACACTTGGGGGGCATCACACTTATTCACCCCTCACATCAAAAAACATCTTACTTTCTCATCACTTCACATCTAGAATTTTACATACAACATACACATCTTGACATAATTTAGTATTGTCATTACCTGATGATGTACTCTCGTGCTTCAGTTCACACTTTATTGTTGAGGGCATCCTATACACATGAACCTCACAAAATACACACACTTTAAATACTCAATCTCCTCACACCTCTAAAAGAAACACTATTTCCACACACGCTTCTCATCCCTTTACAATCAACACATTTGTGACACATTCTTCCTACTACACTTGTTTAACACACTACAACACATTCAAAATGCCTGCTTCTCACCCGTACTCCAACATAATAAGTGACACATACCCTATTTGCATCTTCAACATGACACACAACACACTCAACACATCTCATACTTTCACAACGTATCTATCATCCATCATACAATATACATCACATAACACATATCCCTTTCGTATAATCAATGCAACACATTACACCTTAAATAATACACATCACACACTCAACGTGTTTACAATCAATATATTCAAAAAAAAATGCTTTGCACATTCAACACCTCTTTCTTAACATACATGTTACACACTAGACACTTCACACATTCATCTCCTTCTATGCAATATCTAATCTGCACATTAGCAACATATCTTTCTCACGTCTATTTCTACGCACTGTACTCACTACCCTATGACTCACTCTAGTTCCACAGTCCATACTCGACTATTAAGGGTATACATATAAAAATGAACCTCACCACACTAAATCATCATGATCATACATTCACTCATTCACTTATGCGCTTACACTCTACACTTGGCACTTTGACAATCACATATTTATACTATACACGCAATTCAAACCATTTCCTGATGACACACTCTCGTTTACGGTTTATTCTTAACTGTTGAGGGGGCATAAAAAATGAACCTCATCTCATACATACACATCCACTCAGGTGGAATTCTTCTCCTATCATCCACACTGCATTCCATTACATCTCATCCATGGCATACTACATATCATGGTTGCATTTACTCTTGCTTACTTATGCTCTTACATGTACACTTTATTACGCATGCTAGATATATATCTTATATGTCATTATCTTTATCATACACACATGTGCATTCACTTTTATTTATAGTAGTGATCACATATTATACATATCTATTACATGCAGCATGTATGTTTGGTGTAGTACCTACTACTAGTCCCACACTGGCTCTTGGGGGCATCCACTTTCGTACATTACAGGTGCTATTGTTTCATAACACATTACATTATTTGATTATACATTTTTTACATAGTTTTTATCTTTCTAACATGCTAATGGGTGATTCATGTGCAACATTTTTCTTACAAGTCTATTTTCCACCATGGTTCTCTATTACATTGTTTATTTTGGCTTGCCATTGTTTGCTATTGTTTGTGGATTTTTCCCTTTGTCTAGTGTGAACACTGTCTGTTTTTGGATTTGTCGGCCTTGATTTTATTGTGACATCATGAATGGTGTCCCATGTTTGCAACCTACCTTTCACGGTCTACTTTGTCTTCTTGCGTGTTTACATTATCTTGTTGTGTCTTAGCGTACACTTTGTCTTATACACGTGTGTTTATCTTTGCATGTACTAACACTTGTCTCCTATCCACTTTGTTTGCATGTGCCTTGGTTTCTACCAAGCACATTCACTTCCCATTACAGAGCATAGTTTCAACACTAGGGGTTAGTCCTCCTTTGGGCCACATACTCCTTCAACGATGTCACATGCACCCCAAAAATAGAGGGCATAATTTGGGTGAATCAATCACCCTATACAATGTCATAGTTTAACACAACATGGTATTGGTAAAACATAGTCTTTAGTTTTAGGAATCAGAATCAGACTTGAGTTCTTAGCACAACACAACCACTTAAGCCCTTCTTGGAGACCTATAACTAGGGGTAGTTATATAATGTTTTGGTAGTTCAACACAGTTTATAGAACTCCACATAGTGGCTTTTATAGGGCACACAGTCTTTAGCATTTTGGCATGTATGCACTAATTTTTTTTATGTTAGATCAAATTGTTTGAATTTTACACACCATCTATAATGGTTTTCTACATTACGAGGAAGCTGTTATAGGTTGGAGGATAACACCAGACTTTTCTCCCTACACTTCTTCCATGATCATTGGTGTGAGATCACCCCAAAAACTCATGGTTAGCACACTTGGCGTGAGGTCGCTTGAAAAAACTTGTTTTTTTACAACATCTTTAGGATCCTCTCTACAGTCTTTCCTCATCACAAATTAGGTGCATATGTTCCTTTTTTACAATTTAGCATTTTTTACATACTTTCCTCTACATACTTTTTATACATTTCGATCACATACATGTGTATTTGAATTCTTGTTTGTTCATTCTTCTTTTGTGTAGTTTCGTTCATATGGGAAGCGCTAGTCAACATCATTCACTACATCAACACATCATCAAAATTGACATCATACATTAGGTACATCATGACATCTACACATGTGATCCTTTCCCTAAGGTCATTTTCATCATCACTTTTTGCACTTTCTCCTCCTTATCATCCACTCTTCATAATTTTATCACTCCACACTTTGTATTGTCCCTCGGCACATTATTTTTATATCAATCTACGTGGTTATCAGGTACACATCTCTATCTACTTTATGTTACTGAGCTTTCCACTCACCAACATAAAGTGGGGGAAAATGTAGACACAAAATCATGCACTTTGGGTAATTATCTAGTCATGATTGCATACTACTATTCATATGATTCTTAAGTAAGAAATTTACTAATTGACCCATTTCTTTGGACACCTTTCTTTGCTTTCTACTTCCACTTTTAGTCTTGCACCCTTATTGATGTAGCATAGAATATACCCAAAAAATCCAGGCGCGCTGGAACATCACTTAGCATAAACTAAACACTCACCGGAGTGTGCAAGGGGTGTCAGGTCCCTCTTTAGAGAAGCTTGTTCAATATGTTAGCGCGATTGAATGTATATTTCATATCCATAACAGATAATCAATTAAACAACAGTTCATAAACTAGATCTAGATCTAAACCATCTGAAGGAATAACTAAACAATTAATATAATCAGATTTACCATGTAAGATCCATGTTCTGTTACATCCAACACCAATATCCAGCCAATAAGATCCATTATATTATTATTGTAAAACACGGAAGCTTCTTACATACATCATATAGTCACCATAGTCATGCAAGCTAACAAACTCACAACGTAACACTACAATAACATCAAACTATCTAAACCGTGCAAATCAATACATATTTATAGGGGTGGGGACTTTCCCTTCACCACCCATGCACCTTCAAAAATAGGCTACATACTCATTATAGCTATGCACCCTTACATGAGAATACAAAATCATGCAAGCTTGCTAATAATATATTAGCTAATAATACAATTGTAGTATAATCCTATTATTAGCTCTAAAAATTTGCGTGGTGCTCGATATTCTACTAGTCCCAAAATAGCCTTGCGTGGTTTGTAAGTCTTCTACAAAATGTGCTCCACACTCTATATCCAAAATTATCCCCAATCTGCAAATGGCTAAGTCATGATTTCAAACCATTCTTAGGTGCACCCTGTTCTGCTATACTTTCGCGTGCTCATGTGTGCCCTGTGTCTACATGCCCAAATCCTTATGCACTTTCATACTTAAGATGCATTTCATTAGCTCAAACATTACCCCACACTAATTTCATTATCATCCCCGGAAATGGGTAAACCCAACTTATCTCTCTAAAAATAATTAATAAAGAATGAAATAATAAAGCAAGTACTTGTATAAAGAATGACAGACTACTCGATGCCTTGCTATTCTATAGGTAGGATTAACTCTTGATATTCATTATTAATCTCTGCCTCCAAGTCATTCTAATCACTCAACTCTTAGATAGTTTTTATCAGGAACATATGTCACTATGGCTTCCAGCTCATCATGAGTCATGTTTTCCTTCTCATTCTGCAATATTCTAACAATGTTAGCCATGTTAGAGACCATCCCCTACATGAGATCCATTTTTCTGAACAATGAGTTTAGCAATGTCTTTTAGTTTCTCCTTATGTCGATCCTGGGCTGCTGAAAGTGCATCACTCTTTTTTCTCAATAAACGTAAGCCTCTTCGTGCACCCAAGCATATCATTCTTCATTTCCTTGAGGACCTAATTTTTTTTTCAATGGTCCTTATCTTTATAATTGCATCAGGTGCCTCACACATATTCAATTCCCAATCTTACTTCTTCAATTCATCCTTCAATGCTTGCAATAAGGACTCATAACTTGCAATCTTTTGCACAATAGCGGTTTTGGCTCTCTCTGCCTCTTTTTCATCAATATTAGGTGTTGGTAGGTACACATGTCCCTACTCCAGTAACAATTGAAATTTTGTGCGCAGATAATGCAGGGTGGACTTAAAATATATTGCAACATTGTCCTAAAAATTTGGCCTCTTCTCTATGATCTTATCCCCAATTTTCTCTTCCATCTTTAGGATTTTCTATGTTTCTACCTCAACTTTCTCCTTCTCTTCTATGAGGTGTTTGATCTAACTAGCTACATATTTCTTGTCTTCCAGAAGTGCTTTAATAGTTTTCACTATATCAATATACCAGCGTGCAAATTCAACATATACCTTAGTGAGGGCATTTCTCACGTGTTCATCAGACATCACTGTAGGCTTAGCAGTCATATGGCGTGAATGGGGTGTCTTCTTCAATCTCCGTGACACACAAGATTCCTTACACACATCAAATTCAAGCTCATCAATGTGAGGTTGCATCATCCATGATAATATTTTCCTTATGTGGGCATTTTCCATATCTGCATCCATGAGCTCCCACCCATATAGATCCTTGGGTTTCAAAGTACCTTGGAACCGTGTGCGTATGATTTGTCTTGGGTCGTCTATATATCCAACATAAAGAGTCTCATATGTTGCTTCCTCTTTATTTTTACCAGAGTGTTTACCCTTGGGAACCTTGGCACCTGAATCCAATATTGTACCTTTATCTATCTATGTTGTGGAGGGCGCGTCAGATGGTTCACCCTTATCTTCACCTATCTCCAAGCCAACGTCCCTATTATCTATGTTTTATTCCTTCAATGCTTCTTCACCATTCTTCACCTCCTCTTTCTGAGGCTCCTATTTATTCTCATTTTGAACCGGAATGTTAGGCATGTTGTCTTTAGAATTTTCTTCTTCTTCCTCCTTCCAAGGGATGTACATGTGCCTTTACTTCTTCTCAGGTTCCACCTTCACAGGCGAAGTCCTAGGTGATATCCTGGGGGGTGGGTATGTCTCACGCCCTGATTCTTTGTTCTCTTGAGTACCCTCTTATATTTATGTTCCTTAGGAGTTTTTTCTAGATCCACCTCCAATGCACCTGTCTCCAGCACTTCATCTTATTCATATAGTGGAGGGGTCAGCCCTCTCTCACTCTTCTCTCCAATAGTGGGTTGTTTCCTATCCCTGTGCTCCAAACCGACACTATCTTCCTACAATTATTTTTCCTCTTTTTCCACAAGGGGCAAAGCCAGTTCCTCATCTGCTAAACTGCCAACTATATGATTTCCCTTGGGTGGGCTAGGAAGTTTGAACTCATTTTATACGTACCTCCCATTCTCTAACCTTGGCTTGAGTTGGATATACATAAGGGTTACCCCAATCTCACCAATTTCCATACTCATTTATTTCATATTAATATCATCTGAATTTAATCTATCAATGTATGAAAAATTACTTGGATACAGGTAAGTCTTCCTTAATGTGGGGTAGTCGCAGTCTACCTTGTACAGATGCACACCTGAAAATATATGTACAGATTCCTAGAAATGGCATGTGGTGTATGCATATGATAGCTTACACCGTGAGCTCCACTTCCCATCCTTCATTGTAAAGTGTGCAATACAAAAGTGTTGGTCTACTGTAAACTGTACTTACCCAATACCAAAGGTAAATCCTTGGGTATTCTCCATTCCTCCTCAAACACGATGCAGAGTCACTCATACTACATCTCGTCCCTTTTCTTAAAGGTGCCACTCATGGTCCCATCACATGTATACTATTAAAATATATTAGCAAGATATTTCTTTTCTTAGGGATACTGTCATACTTTGTCCTTAAGCCCATCGGGCATTCCAATTTCTATAAAAACAAGGGATAACAGGATCATGCCATAACTAATCTTCTCACCTCCATGTGCTTCCTCAATGATGGTTTTAGCAATGAAACCTGCCAAGTTGTAACCCACCCATCAGTCATTTTCTTCACTATATACAACCATAAGGTGTTCATCTATGACCATCGTTCCTGATTATTTATATTTGTCAGAAGGTGCGTTGTTTCTTAGAGAACTGGGTATTTTGTCATCTTATCAATGTGCATTTTGCACCCTCCCTTCAGGTAACCCAATTATTTTCTTTTCACAATGATTCATGCCTTATTTTTCATGTTGCTACTAACATATGTGCCTGAACTCATTAATCATGTCAGGGTTCTAATCAGGGCCACGGTGATCCTCATCTGTCGCCTGAAAAAATAAAATCATCCCTCTTGGACTCTACTCATCAACCATTGGTATAACTTCTATGGTTTTCCAAAATAAGGGAGTTCATACAACTATAAAACTCCCACCTTTCTCAAAATCTTTTCACCTGCGTCGTCATATACGACTATATCATCAATTGTTCACGTGTTTGTCTTATTCACCAATAACTTGTCAAGGTCATCCTTGTTATCTGTCATCTAGTGGTTATAATCACTTACTTTAATTCAAAAAATGTGTGAGTCCCAAACCATGTAAACCTCCTTAGGGTACTGCATCTCTGATAAATGGCTTTCTGGGGCGTCCTCCACCTCGATTTCTACTTCCTTCTGCTTCTTCTCCCTTGCAGCTGCTCTAGGTGATCACTTCGGTGCCATAATACTATAAAGGTGTGATTTGTTTTCCTTCTTCAAGCTCTACAATTCTAATTCCACGTGGCCTATCTTGAAACCACATGCCCTAACTCCAAACCTAAATCCTCGCTGTCAAATTTCTCCCATGCATGCCTATGCTTTTCTCAAACACTTCTCCAAATGGAGCCGCAATCCCTTTGGTGCATAAATCTTGAAAAATCCAACTGGTTTATGGCTCTCTGAACTTTACAACTCATTCATTAGCTTTCTCATCAACAACTCACTTGAATATGATTTTTCGCAAAGGTGGAAATTATTTCATAACACCACCTTTTATAGATTTTCAAAAAAAATCCACATTTATTGCTCTCCACCTACCATTGTACCCAACATTGATTCGTTGTTTCATCATGTTTTCACATTGCTTATTTCCATGCCATAGTTATAACCTTCTGGCACACCTTCTACTTCTCAGCCACATACCTCCTTTCGCGTGCCCTCATACACCGAAGTACTTTTTCACTATGCCTTTCACTAAGTAGTTTCCACTGTAACAACCTACCTCATGTTACACTGTACATCCATATGTGGTCTTTATTCATGAACAGGTTTTCATATCCGCACCTTTCCTTCAAGCACTTGCACAATAAATTTCTCCTATGCATACCTATCCTCTGATAATATTCAAACTTGGTAATGAACCTTGTAAATACTCCACCCCACACTAAGGGTATGCGTGGTCCTTGTTATCTCTCATAAGTGCACCCTTGTTGAGAGATGACAACATGGATTCTAATATTTATTTATCTCTCACTTTCATAGATACAATGGAAACACCTCAGGTCTGTGGGTATACCTATTGTTGAGGTGAGTCTCCAGTATCAAGGTCGGTTCCTTATTGGTGTATCGTAAACTAATGTTTTAGGGTTTTTGGAGTTTTAAGGGTAAGAAAGATAACTGTAATTGAAATTAAAATGGGGTGATACACCAAATTTATTGAGAGCTTTGAATGAGTACATGCATAATAAAATTGAGAACAAATTGCATATGCACGAACTAATGGGTTTTTAGCTTGATCCTAAGGCAAACACTTGTGTGTTGAGGGAATAAATCACAACAACACAACAACTAACATGCACACTAAGACTATATAGAAAACACCAATTTTTCAACAAGGTAAGATAATTAAATTGGGTAATTAACATTCACAAGAGCTAATAAGAGATACACACCATTGCAAATAATTGAAAAGGTAATAACTGGTTCTCATTCAAGGGAAAAACTGGCAAAACTTTGCTTCAACACTCATACATCCAAAATTCCTCCTTGTGCCTTGTAAGTGTAGACAATATATAGAAAAAATAATTCACCCAACCCCTCCTAAAAATAGACTACAGTCTGTACTCGCCCATGCATGTTTTTTTAGCCTTCATCATGAATAAATAATCATGCTTTTACAATGAGGCATTAACAGCCTTAATTACAAAATTACACTTTAGTCAAAGTGTTGTTGACTTCTCTATTTTAAAAAAAATGAATAAAATTGGGTGAATAATTTTAGCTAACCATATATTTTGCTTGGTGTTCAAGTCTCCTCCAATGCAAGTGCATGATCTTTGTCTTATTATTGTTGATTAAATAATCATAATTAATCACTTATGCGACACTTGGATATTCACCCACTTGCAAAGGTATTTATGTCTTCTTCTCATTTTGGTCCTTTTGTGATAACATGTAAAAATTCCACCTATACAAGCAAAAAATAATGCATGTTTCTGCATACTTTAGCAAAGTTTATTCACCAATGTGGGGACCACCTATAGGCACATGTGCAAGAAAAATAATACCTTTATTTTGTGAAAAATAAGGTAATTAGGAATTCAAAATGATCTTCATGAGCTCTGATTGTCTTATTCCATTGTGGCATGTGCATACTTTGTCTTCTTGTGGAATCTGCATTCTTGGAAAAAAGGTATTTTTACAAATATTAAGGTAATAATTCACCTTTTGTGGTATATTCCTTCATTATGTGGTCCTATTTTGACCTTGGCATATACCTTTGATTACTTCACATGACACATGCAATAATCTTATCTTAGGTCAAATATGATCATTCTTTTGAAAAATCGGTCCCCTTTAATTGATCAAAACACTTGTGATGAGGTGTCAGGCCTTTTGCATAATTGATGACATATACTATAATGTTGTCTGTATTTGAAATATTTTTGTGTCATCATATTTTTAGATCTTATAAGGTCAAAACAAATAATTTTTAAATCATTTGGACTAGCCCCCTCCAACAATGACTCAACCTATCAATCGATTATTGGTTATTTGATCTAACCCTAGTTAATTTAGGGTTTCTTGCTTGGTTTCCACACGTGAAATATAACTTCATGGTTGAGTTAAGTTAACTCACATCTTTTGCTAGTGAGAAAAAAAATATTGACCTAAATCACTCTGCACTTAGCATGAGCTCTCTTTGAGCTCAGGAAATTCTGTTGAAATTTTTTGGGCACCGCTATGAATGGATCTTCCAAGCTTTCTGTGGGTTTTATGAGAAGTTGGTCGTTTCAGCTATGGGTTTGCAAGGTAATTTGTGTTTGATATTTGTAAGCTCTAATTGCTTTCAATGGAGGCTATTTTTGAGCTTTGGGCTAGTTTGACCAATTTTGGCTCGTTTTCCCTCTATAGCCTTCATTAACGATGATTGGGGATCTCTTTTTTTTTTAACTCAAATCTGTAAGAGTTTTCAATTATTGTTGTGGCTGCCATGAGAAAGTGAAAGCTTCTAAAGGTTATGAATTTTCAAAGGTCAAATTTGTACAAGAATGTTGAACTTGTGCTATAGAAATCTTCAAGGTAATCTTGGATTTTCACATTTTCTCGAACTCTTGTCTCTCGTTGTACTGAGGGCTTCTGCTTTTATTTAAGCTCTGAATGATTCAATTTTTTGGCTTCCATTTAAACTAGGTATGGTGTTTTCAGGTTTGAATTCATTTTGTTGTGCACGATTTGAGCTTTATTTTATGTTTGTGATATGGGTTCCTGATTATTCTAGATCTGCGAATCATTTCCTTTGACATAAGACATGGCCACTATTTCCTTTGGGTCTGATTGGTAATTTATTTATCTTTCTCGTATTTATACGTGGCCTCCTCAGTTTTTCATTTTAGTTTTCATTTGATCTAAAAGCTCCATTAATGGATTTTGCATTGAAACTTTGAAACATCTAGGTTACCATTTAAGCGAGTTTTTGAAGCTCGAAAACTCCCAAGTCATGGATTATCTGCCTCATCTTGACACTAGTATGATACTCTGAAGGTAAGGATTCTATTTGAAAGATATGTAAATACCCATTAATGGGTTTATAATTTTCTTGACCTAGAACTTCCTTCTAAACCTTACAATGGGGTTCATTGTTTTACATTGTTGGTGATTTCCATCATTATTGATGCTTTAAAGCTATGATTTTGTAATATAGCTTGTGGATTTGCTTGAAGAGAACTCAAAATGGCTCGATTTGCATGTCTGGTTTGTCTATAACGTTTTGAGGCCTTTTAGCCATGATTATTCTCCTTTTCTGAGCTTTACCTTTCCTAGATTTGGGGTGATTTCCTTGTTGGTGTTTTCAATGACTCTGTTTTTAGCTTGTTAATGAAAAATCACAACACCCCCAAATGAGTTCTAAAAATCTACTTTTCTAAGGCAGACTCATTTGGTGTGATTGCATAGCATTGAAATTTCCCCAAGGTGTGGGACCTTACGAAATGGAAAAGCTCTCCATATTAAGGCTGGTTCCTTATTCCTCTATTTAGGTGCATACGTAGAAACTTGCAGAGGATCTCTTCTTAATCCTAATCTAAACTTTACCAAGGAGACAAGGATAGAAGGAATACATAAATTAAAACAAAGCTAAACTACGAGGTGATGCACTGAAGGAATGATGAACACTTGTTTTGCTAATAGACACAAACCAAAAAAATGCATACAATAAACAAGAATAGATAGCCAGATATGTAATGGGAGACCAGATGAAAGCAAAAGAGACAAGAGAGGATCTAAAATTGATCACAAACGTGTTTTATTTCTCTGTAGACTGATATAGTCCATTACAAATTAGCCAAGAGGCAGAAACATATTATTAGTGGAAGGCTTGAACCCCCAAAATCCCTTTACTAGAAGGAGAAGGGAACCTGCAAAACAAAGAATGTCCAACCCTTTACAATGAATCCTGCCCCTGCATTTATAGATTCAACCTGAAAGAAGAAAAGAGAGAGAAGAAGGAAAATTAGGTTGAAGATCAACCACCAATGTTAATGCCTCTAATGAAATCTCTCTCTAAATCCATCTTTACTGCATCAATCTTTGGTTTGGCACCTTGAAGGAAGAGGAAATGGCGAAACAGATCAAATTCGATCTGGTTGTTGAGGCAAGGAGGTCCTGCATTGAAATCCCAAAGACGTTTCCTCCATTTTCTTCACCTAACCTCCTCAAAATTAAAGTTCCAGACCTCCATGACATGGGTGAGGTCAAGATATTTCCAATCAGCATTAGATTTGCAATATTTCAAGCCCTGAGTTGAAAGATACACCCCTTGAAGTTTGTATCGGGTTTGTACAGGAGGGCGGGAAAATAGCTCGAAAAAATGGGTCCCCTTTCTTTTGATTCTCTCTTTGGCTTTGACTCGGACCTAGATGCTAACTTTTTCCCTGGGACACGCGGCGGTCTAGTGCTTGTTTAGAAACCTTTTTTGTCTACCTCTTGATGTTGTTTCCTCTTGTGTGGGATTGTGGTTGATCCAATATTTGGCATGGGGGGGAAATATGGATAACAATTTGGCAACTCAGAGGAGTATCTGCCTACTAGATGAAAAGACCAATCACCTTGTTATATCTGTTGGGCATGGAGTCATGAGTGATAGCCTGCTACTGATCTGAACTTTGAAAATTGACCCTTGGGCCGCTTGGAAACCCATTAGAATCGAAACTGATCTTGACCAAATGTCGAGTCCAAACACTGCATGAGAGCAACAAAACACCACCACACTATATACAAAAATTTGAAATCATACATGCTCCAAATGGAACATGTAAAGCGTGCAAAGCACTTAGGAGAAAATTAATCTATACTAAAACAAGACAATGTGCATAAGAACTTAGAAGAAAGAGAAAACTAAACTAATATGTATAGGGTGAGAACTCTCCTTTTAGTATTAGTGCTTAAGATAGATCCCATTTATTGGAATCTACAACTCTTCACCCTCTAATGTAGACAATTGGAAAGAATTGCTACTTTTGCATCTTGTGATCATGTAGGGTCCACTCCAAATGGTGTCAAATTTGGAATGCCTTCCTAGTTTTGCTCGATCTACATCCCATTTCAAAACCAAGTCTCCTTCCTAGAAGGTCATTTCCTTTTTCTTCTTGTCAAAGCATTTCTTGACTGAAGCCTGATTCTTCTCTTTTTCTTAGAGAGCATGCTCTCTGATTTCTTCTAATTCCATCAGCTCCGCATAACTGGCCTCCATTGGTCTAAATTTAGACATCTCTAGTTGATTCACAAGCTCCAATACTGGCAACTCAAGTGATATAGGAAACACTGCCTCCTTCCCATATATGAGCTTGAATGGAGAGCTACCTGTAGATCCCTTGGGCGTTATTCTATCAGCCCATAAGGCCATTTTGATCTTTGTGTGCTAGGTCCTCTGATTCTCATCAAGAGTTCTTCTAATGATCTTTAGCAATTTCTTGTTTGTGGACTCAGCTTGGCCATTACCTTGAGGGTAATAGTTTGATGAAGTACTCAAATAAGTCCCATTATTGACGGCCCATCTTGTGATCTTGGAACCTATAAATGCTAATGCATTTTATGATATGATGGTGGCTAGCACTCTAAAGATGGTCACTATCCCTTCATAGAAATCCAGGATACTAGACTCATTTGCTTCCTTGAGTGTCACTGCCTCGGTCCATTTGGTGAAATAATCTGTCACTGTCAGGATCCATTTGTGACCTTGGGCTTGAGTTTGGATTGATGAATCCAATGAAGTCCAATCCCCATTGCATGAAAGGTTGGTTGATTGAGATTGGGTGCAATGAAAGTGTTGCTAGCATTTCCTTTCCTTTGAAGAATGCACAATTCTTGCACCTTTGATCCATGTGTAGCAGTCACTAAACACTCTGGGCCAATAATATCCTGCTTTCATGATTTTGAGTGTTTTCACTCTTGGAGCAAAGTGGCCTCCAGATGCTTCAACATGGAATTCTTGCAGCACTCTATCCACTTGATTTTCCCCAATGCATCTCAACAGAATGCCATTGATGTCCCTCTTGAAAAAGACACCATCAATAAGAACATATGGGATGGCCTATAACCTGAAATGCCTTCTTTTTTATTTACTCATCCCATGAGGACACATGCCTATTTGAAGGAAGTGCACCATGTCTTGGGTCCAACAAGGAGCAGGTACATCATCTCTCCCTTCTTCTTGATCATCTTGTAGAACAAAAACAACCTCCTTTTTACTATCTATTTTATCTTGTTGACCTGAGGCTAGTTGTTCACATAACCCCTTCCCATGGACCAACTTGGTGACCTTGATCTCAATGTCATATTCCCTAACACGAGTGATCCATCCTACATGCTTTTCATTCAGGTCCTTGCTGAGAAGGAATTCCTTAACTCCCGCATGGGAGACCAATAGTTGGATTTTGTTGTTTGAAACCAAATTCTTAAACTTATTCAATCCTCTGATTACCACCAGGACCTACCTCTCAATGAAGGAGTAGTACCTTACCTCATAATCTTCTAGACTTTGGATGAAGAAGGCAATTGGCTATTCTGTACTTTCTTTTTTTTGTTGCACCAAGATTGCAGAAATTGTGTCGCTACCACCAAAGGCATACAATATGAAGTCTTTGGAAAATTATGGGTTCACAAGAGTCGGGACTTGTGATATGGCTTCTTTAATAGCCTCAAAACTTTATTTTCCTTCAGCTATCCACCTGAATGTTAATCTCTTCTTCAGCATCAACGTTATTGGCTTAACAAGGGTAGAAAAGTTTGGAACAAACCTGCGGACAAAATTGATTTTTACCAAGAAGCTTTGAAGAGCCTTCTTGTGACTTGGCAATGACAATGCTCTTATTGCTTGAACTCTTTCTGGGTCAATTGACAATCCTTCCTTTCATATGATATGGCCTAGAAGCTTGCATTCATGGTCCAAGAATATGCATTTTTTGGGGTTCAGTGATAGCCCAAATCTCCTACATCTCTAAAAAACTTGCCTCAGATGGAAGAGATGATCTACTGTATTCTTGGAAAAAATAGTGATGTCATCCAAATAGATCAACACTATTTGGTTAATCAGCCCCTTGAATGCCATATCCATTTCCCTTCTGAAAAGTGGCTCCAGTGTTGGATAATCCAAATGGAATTTTCCTATAGGCATAGGTGCCCCATTTGGTAGTGAAAGTTGTTTTGAATTGATCATCTTCTTTCACCATGATCTAGTTGTACCCTGAGTAGCCATCTAGGAGGGAGAACCTTTCTAACCTAGACACTACTTGCAAGATCTACTCCATTGAAGGGAGTGGGTAGTGGTCTTTGAGGGAGGCTCTGTTCAAATCCCTGAAGTCAACACACAACCTGATTTCTCCATTTTTCTTCCTAACTGGGACCAGATTTGTAACCCAACTTGAGTGTTTAATTGGAAATATGATGCTTGCCTCTATCAGCTTGTTCATCTCCTTCTTCATCAGAGGCTCAATATGTGGGTTGACTGGTCTCTACTTCTACCTGATGGGACTCGAGCAACTGGATCCAGTTTGATTGTGTGTTGTGCTAGTTTTGGATTGAATCCTCTTAGGTCCTCATAACTCCAAGAAAACACATCAGGGAATTCTTGGCAAAGTTGTATGAATTCATACCTTTCTTGTTTGGTGGCCACTTTACCAATTTGAAGTGTTTTGTCTTCTCCAACTGGGATTGAATCTGAATCTTCTCCTTTGATCTGCATGTTAGCCTTCTCTTTTCTGAACTGATCATTAGGATTGAAAATAGATTCCAGTGTCACTAAGCCTTTGGGAAGCTTGTTTGTATGCAATTGTACTATCTAATTCATGTACTGCTGCTCTAGTCTGCTTTGGTTTATAGCTGATAATTCAGCTTCTTCTTGTAGAAAGTTAATGATTTGCTGATCATTCTCAAACACCTACTAGCATGTATTATTAGCTGGCACTGCTGGCCTCACAACCACATGGATATGCAGTTGTTCTCTGTCCCTTTTGATGGTTGTCAACCACATCAAATGTGGCTCCAACTTCTGCAAGTCTATCAACAGCTTCATTCTCCTTCCTGGGTATGGACACAATACTGAAGGCCTCAAAATCCTCCATGAGATCCCATACCCTACTCTTGTAGTTTTTGAGCAGGTCATTTTTTACAGCATTTAGTCCTCTGACTTGATTGGACAACCAGTTCACTGTCACTGAATACTTGTAAGTTCTTGATTCCCAGCTTCCTTACCCAATGAAGTCCTTGGACTAAAGCCTCATATTCAGCAATGTTATTTGAGCAAGAAAACTGGAATATGAAGGCTAAATAATATCTCATACCTCTGGGGGAAACAATCATGGCTCCTCCTCCATCTCCTTGTCTACTCCTTGAACCATCAAAGAAATAATTGCCATACCTCATTTTCATCCTTGTATTCTGGCTTGATTAGGTCAGGAAGAGGTTGGTTCTCTTCATGTAGGTAGTAGACACCTAGCTCAGATTCTTCCATTTCCCTATAGGGGTCAAAAGCATGACTTTTGTTGGCCCAATAATCAAGAGTCAAGTCTGGGATACATCCCACCTTGGTATTTGCTTCAGAAGTGCTTAGGAGATCCTCTTGATCAAAAGCTGAGTAGTTGGCGTTGATTGGGCTAGGCACATAGAGATTCAATATGATAATCAACAATAGGTTCAGATCTGATTGTGGCCTTCACTCCATACCTTTTCCTAAAGAGCATATGTGACCAATTAGCAGATAGGTAGCCTCCAATTTTGGTAGTGAAGTCCCTAGATAGACACAAAGAAAAATGTGGTGGCAAGTCTATGATTGACACATTTTGCAAAACAGTCACATTAGGGCAAGCATGTAGAGTAAGACTCAGATCCTTGATGATTCCCATAGTAGTCACTAATATCCCATCTAATTGGACTACTCCTCTAGAGATGACCTCATATTAGAGACCCAACTGATCAACTATTTGTTTGGGCATCACAGAACTACTAGCCCAGAATCAATCATACAATTGTGTACTAATTTGTCTCCAATAATTAATGAGACATAGAAGGGAGGAGGTCTCATGTTTTTACCTTGTTTGTTCTCCATGGTTCCTCCTAGGTTGAACTGCATTGGCAAGCACTCTTTCTTGCTGGTTAGGGGGGTGATTTGAACTTGACCAATTCTACATGGCAGTCTGCAATAGATCCCTCTTCCCCTGGAATGGCCAGTGACTCCCATAGTGAAATGTTCACACTTGTCCTTTTCATCTGCTCAATAATATTGAATGTGTTGTCCTTTTTGCTGCCCCTTCCTAGACACATTTCTTTCTTACACATGGGGCTGTTACAACCGGTGCTTGACTGGGTTTGGAGGTGGCTTGGATTGGTTCTGTATGTTTTGGAGTTACACTTGGAGCACCAGGACCTTGTGGAGTGATGGAAGATTGAGGGTCACCTGAATTTAGTGGTCGATGGCCCTCTCCAATAATTCTCTTTTTGGACCGTGTATTGACAGCTACACTTTGAGAAGGGAACTTATTCATCCCACAGAAGTCTTCGGGCCTGCCAGTTTGACTAACATAGTTTCATTTGGGGGGGTCCACCTTGTTGAGCTCCTTATTGTCTAATCTTCCTCTTGGCCAAGTTCTTGTGGTGCCATACTAGTTTGCACCATCAAGGGCCTGATTTAGAGCACCATTAAAGCACGTTGATTGGTTATGTGGCTATCTTGCATGGAAAACACCAATCATATTTCCTGTGCCATATTGTTCTATGTAGGAACCAATGCCCTTGATGTTGAAGTTGTGTTAGGATCATATGGCCTGAAAGGTCTAGCAGCTTGGGGTTGTCCTTGGTTCTGGCTCTGATTCATAGTCTGAGGTGGTGGCCTATTGTGCTTATACTGGGGTCTGGCTTGATATTGAGCCTGGGGCTGGTATGGGCCTGAAACATCTGAGCTTGTTGTCTTTTGATGGTCACTAGCTCATTCCCAAAGTTCTGAAATTGCTTCATCACCACTTCCTGAAACTCTTTAGAGGCATTAGATGATGAAGTGGAAGCTTCAGCTGAGCTTTGACTCCTAGGGGTGGGTATAGGAGCTAATGTAGGTGCTTGGCTAGTATATGGGCTTCCTAACTTAGGGTACAAAGGCATGGATGGCCTAGGAGTGATTTTTCCAGCTTGAATCAAATGGTTCTCAGCCCCTATGGAGAGGCTATAGGCTGCAGGTAATGGAGTGCCCCCCATTGATTGAATCATCAGAGAAATATCAGAATTTAAAGCCCTAAGAAAGTATAAGAAGGCACCTTCATTAGTAGGCTTTACTACTATTGGAATCCTATCCCAGGTTCCACTGGAATCTGAGGTTGAAGTCTATCAGCTGCTCATTCAAGGCTCTCTTGATTGTTGTTAGTTTGCTCCAACAAAGAAAATTTAGCACTTTTTTCCCCAAATTGATCATGACAGGGTCCGTCCACAGCTGAGTTCCATTTCTGTATAGAGAGCCTTGTTGAGAAGACTCCTGAACCATTGTGAAGCTTTCCCTTTGAATGAAGGAGGCAAGAAAATTTGACTGGAATGTCCATCTCATGGATCTCGTGGATTGTATAGAACATTGGTAATATCTTGGACATGGGTCACCATGAGAAGTTTGATTTTCCCCAGTGAAATGTGGGCTGCTCTTTAATGTTGCAATTGGAACTAGGTTTTATGTACAATCAAGGCCAATGTGGACTATTGCTCGATGAAGTTGACATATATGGATCTGGTTGTGCCATTCTGATTGGCCTAAGAACTCTTGCAGACTGAAAGTGAAAGGCCTTACAGGTGGAGGTGTTGACAAGGTGTCTACTTGGTGGAGATGGAGACCTCTGAATTCTTCTTTGTCTCCTTTCTCTACCTGGGGATAGATGTAATTATTCAAATATACCTTCTTTCCTTACTCTAGACTGGGTTTTTCTGCATGAATATTCCAAGCCTGGGCTGCTTGAAACCAGTATATTTGTTTTCTTTTAGAGTCTTCAGATGTAAAATTTTAAGACTTATTAAAAGCCATAATCACAGCAAGTGTACATCAATTCCATACTATAATAAGATGGAGAATTCTTATTCCCACCGGGCATGCCAAAAATTGGTAACGCAAAATCATAACACCCCAAAATGAGTTCTACAAATCTACTTTTCTAAGGCATATTCATTTGGTGTGATTGCATGTAACATTGAACTTTCCCCAAGGTGTGGGACCTTGCAAAATGGGAAAGCTCTCCAGATGAAGGTTGGTTCCTTATTCCTTTGTTTAGGTGCATATGTAGAAACTTGCAGAGGATCTGTTCATAATCCTAATCTAAAATTTACCAAGGAGACATGGATAGAAATAATAAAAAAATTAAAACAAAGCTAAACTACGAGGTGATGCACTGAAGGAATGATGAACACTTATTTTTATAATAGACACAAACCAACAAAATGCATATAATAAACAAGAAAAGATAGCCAAATATATAATGGAAGACTAGATGAAAGCAAAAGAGACAAGAGAGGATCTAAAATCGATCACAGACGTGTTTTATTGCTCTGTAGATTGATACAGTCCATTACAACGTAGCCAAGAGGCAAAAACGTAATGGAATTATTAGATAGAAGGCCTGAACCCCATAGAATCCCTTTGCTAGAAGGAGGAGGGAGCCTGTAAAATAAAGAATTTCCAACCCTTTACAATGAATCCTGCCCCCGTATTTATGGAATCAACCTGAAAGAAGAAAAGAGAGAGAAGTCGGGAAAAGAAGGTCGCAGATCAACCACCATTGTTAATGCCTCTGATGGAATATCTCCCCCAAATCTGAATTTACTGCATCAATCCTTGGTTCGGTGCCTTGAAGGAGAGAGGAAATGGCGAAACAGATCAAATCTGATTTGGTTCGTTGAGGCAAGAAGATCCTGCATTGAAAGCCTCGAAGATGTTTCCTCCATTTTTCTTCACCTACCCTCCTCAAAATAAAAGTTTCAGACCTCCATGACATGGGTGAGGTCAGTATATTTTTCCAATCGACATCAGAATTGGCAATATTTCAAGCCTTGATTCTAAAAGATATGCCCCTTCGAAGTTTATATTGGGTCTATACAGGAGGGCAGAAAAACATCTTGAAAAAGTGGGTGGCCTTTTGATATCAGACACGTGGAAGCTAGATGGAACCAATCGGGCCTACGAGTCCATGATTTATCTTTTCCCATTTCTTCTGATTCTTGCTTTGGCTTTGACTCAGGCCCAAATGTTGCCTTTTTCCCTTGAGCGGAGTTGCAGGCCATTTCACAACTTTTACCCCTTGAAACAACACCATACCGACACTTGACATCCTTCGCTTACACTTTATACTTAGCCATTTTGAAGCCCTTTCTGTCTACCTTTTGACATCTATTTCCTCTTATGTGGGATCATGGTCGATCCAATATTTGGCACAGGGGTGAAATATGGATAACACAACCTTAACTGGGACTGTGGATTTTGCACATTTAGTTCTAATTTGATTTTTTGGCACTCATTCATCTTTCATTATGAAGAAAACTTCTGCAAAGCTCTATTTGATTTTAATCCATTCGTATTCCATGCATAGCTTTGATGTCGACTGTAGTTCATCTCTGTATTATATTATATGCTCTAAAATTTTCTGAGATTTTGTACCTGTTATTTATTTATTCGTATTGCATAGCTGATTTTTGATTCAAAGAAATGAATATTCACTGTTGGAAAACTGCTTGCCTTTATTCATGTTACTTACTTTGCATATTGTGTTGTATTCTTGCTGACATGTGTCTGGTATTGTATTATATTCTTCATTGTGCTCTAGAGCTGGTGATTTTCTCAGTCTTCTTTGATCTTAATTTCTGACATTGTGATTAAAAAGCTTGGGATTTTATTTGACAGCTTGTTTCCCTTGTTTATACACTTAATAAGATCATTATGGTTAGTTGCAACCTGCATTTTCAGTTTTATTCATTATACACTTGAAATGGCTTTGCAAACCTAGGCTTGCACAATAGAACTTGTGTGGTCATGAAATTTTTTATTGGATGGGAGCATTTACTGAAAGCTTGATCCATGCTTAACATTTCTTGTGACTATTTGAATTGACCTCATTAGAGATACTTAAATATTTATTTCAGTGTATAGAAGTTACAATGTTAGACTAACTTGATCAGAATTATAAAATGTGCATTGGAAACAATCAATGTTAGACTGTGTTGCATTCTCTATTGTACTGATTATTCATTTACTTTGAAACTGAACTCCTCTGTAAATCTAAAACAAATTTAAATTAGTGTTGGAGGTTGAATGCATTCTTTCTTTGCATTGTTTGGATGCCATTACACTCTGAGATGGGAGTTCATTTTGAACCTCATGCCTTTATTACTCACTTCCCTTCTATAATTTGCATTGTGCTCATGTTTTGCATCAAGTTGATGTTATTTGCACTCTTTTGCAAATGTTCTTTTATTTCATAAATGGTTTATCCTAGCATGGTTTCCCTTTGATTTCAACATCTTATGTTTGATCACCAAAAAAAACTTGAAATCAGTTTCTAAGTACATTGTTTTCGCATTCATCTTGCCTTTGAAATTTATATTCAAGCCTGGAATGTTAAGAGATTTAATGTCTTGAAGGCTTGGTCTCATATGGCTGAAATTGTACATGTAAATTTGCATTGGAAAACTATATGACTGAAATGTTGATTACTATTTTGCTCCAATCATGTATTATCTGCTAATTGGCAATGTATAGTTGAATGTAATTTCATTGTGTTGGTAAACATTATTTCTTCCTAAATGTTAGTAGTGAGGTTCGATAACTGAGAATGACCACTTCTAGATGCACTTTAAGCTCTTGAAAAGATGTTGTATCTATTGAAAATAGTGCATGGGTTGTTGCTTATTGTAAAAAACTGAAATTATACCTTCCTCAAAGTATGGTGAAGTGAAAACACTTACTTGAATATTTGATACTTGTTCATATTTTGAATCTATGGTGATCTACGTCTTAAGATGACATTAGCTATGTTTCAAGTGCTTAGAAATTATTGCTCACTTTTTTGATATAAAATTTGTAGTTTTGATTCTCTTTACATCAATAATGTCTCATGAACTGGAACTCAAACTTAATTACTCACCCTCAGTTGATAAGAATTGCAATCAATACTGTAAAAAAACTTTTCATGTTGTTTTAAATTATGGTTTCCTTCATAGCTTTTACAATATCTCGATCATGAATGCGACCTTGTGATTAGATGAGAACCAACATCTGAGATATGTCATGGCATAATATTACTCCTGTATTTTGTGAAGAAAAGAATATACTTCCCTCTATAGAAAGATTTCTCTTGAAATTTTGATTTACAATTTGAATAATGCAAGTTTGATGGTTTTGTCCCAGCAATATGTGATCTTTTGTAAGATGTACTCGCTACATTTGTATACTGTGACATCTAAAAATGGAAATTGATCACAAAACTGGTACTTTTGCAAACTGAATATGGACTCTCTTTCTAGGTCAACTGTACTTGTCTTTCATTAATCATTTCTATTACTGCAACATGACTTTCTCTCATTTGATGAATTTGTTATTTTTTACCTTGTGTGAAACCATAATTGTACTTTTAAATGCATGTTTTTATGAAATTGGAAGTATGAGTTAAATCAAACCCTCAGATCAATATTGACATCCTCTTCTCTTGTTTTTTCAGGCACAAGGTTGTAGTTTGTGGAGGATAGCTGGAGAAACAACTCAGGAGAAAATGAAACAACCCTTGAAGGAAATGATGGGTTTCCTTTACCTCATTCTACTTTCAATTTCATAAGTACATGCATTCCTTTTCTCAGTTATTTCTCATGGTTTGTGTGAGGCCTTCAACCATATATTGATGGGATGGCTCAATATCTGTTTGAAGGCCTCAAAAATTCCATTTTCATGAGGATGATAGGGTGTTGTTTTATGGTGTGCAACCATAAATTCATCCAATAGTATTCGGATGGTCTCATTAAGAAAATGAGTACCCTTATTACTTTTTAAACTTAAAGGGCATCCATACCTGCTGATAATATTTTCCCATAAAAAACTTTTTTTCGTAGCTACTGTGCAATACTATGTATGCACCACTTCTTCCCACCTTGTAAGATAATATGTACAAGTTATAATATAGCACAATCTAGTCTTACGCGTGGGTGGGGAAATAGGACCCAAAAAGTCAGTTTTTTGTGCTATCAATAGTCCTCAAAGACATCTCATCTCTATGCCCAGGCTTTCCAAGGTGCTAACAATGGTCACATACCTTACAATATTCTTTATAATCATTATATAATGATTCCCACCATAGACCAACTAATAGAATCTTGCACGCAATGGCATCTCCCATATAGTGTTCACTTGCAATGTTGTCATGATCCTCCTCCATAATTACTTCATGCTCATGCTCAAGTACACACCGACACAAAACTTCATCCCGACCTAATTTGTATAAGTATACACTAATCAACATGTAAGGTGTGGCGCAGATACAAGTTGTTTCTTCTCCAAAGCCTGCATACCTTTAAGTGCCACACTTTTTCGCAAAAAGACAACAACATCCTCTAAGTATGAGGGTGCATGATTTAACTTGAATAATTGTGCATCCGAAATTGTATCCTTAATACTCTACGATTCCTCTCCCGACTGAATCCTATATAAATGGTATGGACCAGAATTACTCTTACCTGGCTTAACCACCAAAATAAAGTTAAACTCCTAGAATAATAGAACCCAACGGCATATGCACCCCTGTAAAATGGGCTTATTCACCAAGTACTTTAGTAGCATGTTGTCTGTATAAAAGATGAAAGGGGTATCCAGAAAATACTATCAAAACTTATGGAGTGTGTATATCATAGACAAGGCCTCACGCTCTATAGTGGTGTGATTCTATTCTGTTGAAGTCAACTTCCTTCTCTTAAAACAAACAGGATGATAAACAATCCCTTCTCCAAGATGGGATAATACCATGCTAATGGAAATGTCAGATGCATCTATATGAATGTGAAAAGGCTTTGTCCAAGAAGGAAAGTGTGTAATAGGTGATGTAGTAAGCCTCTCCTTCAGTGTCTCAAATGCACATTATTGTACCTTACACCAATAAAATTTACCTCTTCTTTTTAATAATTCCTCTAAGGGCACAACGATCTTGGCATAACCCTTGATAAAATTTATGTAGTATCATGTGTGCCCAAGAATCCACACACCTCACTTTGGCTAGTTGGTTCCTCTAAGCCCAAAATAACAACAACCTTATCAAGATCTATTAGAAAACCTTCCTTACAGATGATATGTCCTAGCAAAATTCTAAAGGGTGTGGAAAAATTCACTTCTTTATGTTTAATGAGATGCTCAATTGTTGACATATCTCAAACATGAGCCTTGAGTTATCAAATTGATCCTTCATAAGTCCATAGACTGTCCAATCATCCAGATACACCTGTAAGAACTTATTAATAAAATACTGAAATTCCTGTGTAACAATGCGCAAAAATATTGCAGGTGCATTCTTTAATCCAAAGGGCATAACTATGTATACAAAACTTCCCCACTCAGTGGTGATATTTTTCTTCTCTTGATCCTCTTTAGCTATCCTCACCTAATGATATCTAGAGAATCCATCAGTGAAGGAGTATATCTCATGCCCTGCAACGCCTTCCAAGATTTCCTCAGTAAACGGTGTGGGAAAGGGATCAATTACACATGCAACATTTAACTCCCTATAATCCACACAAATTCTAATTCTTCCATCCTTCTTGATACTAATCACCATAGGGTTCACACATTCTGACTCCTTGATGGGCTCAATGATTCTAGAATTCAACATTTTATCAATTTCTTCTTTCTCCTTGATGCGCAGGTTTATATTCATCTTGTAAGGCCTCTTTCAAATTGGAAGCGCACCTTCCTTCATCTTGATTATCATTTCTCCCATAGATTCATGTACCCCTTTGGATTCATAATAGCCTATAGGGAACAAATCCTGGAATTCACCCAAAAACTCAATTATCTTAGCAACTTCAAAGTCAGGCCAATAATCTCCAATGATGGCCTTCTTTGGTTCAACATCCTATCCAATGTTTACTTTATTGGGATTTATAGGCTCATGGTAGGCGCGCACCTTTTCATCTGAAACATCTAAGACTTCACGCATACCCTCTGTATGATCAACATCCAAGTTATCCACATCTTCATCATCCATTATATAGACCATCTTACCCTTCTCTCATTCTAGGAAGGTATGCCAAAGATTCTCTGCATCTATTTCTTCCTCTTCAAAGTGCTCCTCCAAGTCTTACTCACCTAACAAATCCTAAAGGAGCTCCTCGTCCTTTGCACTATCTCCCATAGTTAAACATTTTATAACCTATAATGCCTTATTCACGAGAGGTTTAGTGGAAATATTGTCAAATGTCTGAATCATACCTATAGTAAGTTCTTGCCAATTTCTGGTCTCTTTATTCAACTCCGCATAGACATACCATGTGTGCGCACAGCCTCATAAGGTGAAATAGAGCTTGTGCACCCATGATGAAGGTGATAAAGCTTCTTGAACCTCTATCCAGAGTCTCTCACACTGCTGAACGTGGTGCTGAACAAGATCATTACCATGAAATTCACATATTTGAGTAGAGACATTGCTCCTTAGAAATCTAGCAAATAAAGCAATCCTCACTTCTCTCCCCTCCAAAAGATTATCCCTGTGAACCATCCACCAACGCGTTGTTATCCCATGCAAAGTATAAACTAGCATATTCCTTCTTTCCACCTGACATTCCCACTAAAATTCCATAGCAAGAAGGAATAACTCAAGATTCTCTTCACCAATGTACCTTGGTACCTAACTGCTGCCCAAATGCCTGATATTGTGTGGCTTATTGACGCATGTATTTTCACTTATTACTTCACGTCCAACCATTTCATAAGTGCCATGTGCCCAGTTTTCACATGCAAAACCTGTAGTATCACTCATGGACTGTGCATCATCCCATTGGATAACTCCTTCCTTTGATGGCTTAAGAAATTCCAGATCTTGAATGATACACACATAAATTTGGTTTAAATCTTCTTCACTTAAGGGCTCCACATAAGGTGCAGATTTCCTGTTTGTCAAGGAGATAATGACGCATTCCTCTTTATTGTCAAAACTTATATACCCTTTGTTGAAGCGCAGATAAGTGTTGTTTACATAACACCTAGGGTGCCTAAGTAAAGATGGAAAATTGGTGGCTTATATAAGCGCTAAGACCTCAAAGTCCCCTATAAACTTGGTTCCCTGTATACTAACTGATGCGTCATTTAAAACTCCAATAGGCGTGGCTTTAGTCCTATTTTCCATAAATAGAACATTTGAAGATGGTTGCAATGGTGGTCTGCTCATCTGAACCCATGCGTCTAAAGTGAGCACATTTACTTCTGCACCTATATCAATTAGTATATTACTTAAAAGTCAACCATCCACAAAAAAATTTAGAGTGATTTTCTTGTCATAATCCAGGCTATGAGGGGGAAGGTTAGCATGAAAAATATTCCTTTCATGCTCAACCCCAATGTGTGGAGTGTTTCCCTTTAACCAGTTTCCTAGTAAAGGAATGATTTTTTATCGGTGCAACATCTTGCAAACCTCCTTTAGATAATAAAAAAAATTGATGGAGCTCAACTGATTTCTTCTGTTCTGACTTTCATGAGTTCTTTTTCAAAAACCGTATCTCACCCTACAAATTTTTAATCACCTCCATGGTTTCATGATAGATCCCCTTCTGATGTAGAGGGTCTAGATAATTTGCATGTATAACCTCCTCCTTAGAAATGTAAATATTCTATTTCATAACTTCCTTGGCACGCGCACCCTCAACACGTGTAGTAATCTTCATAGGTACGAACTCAAGATCCGGTGCTAACTTTGGAATCCATTGATCTTACACAACGCACTGCACTCTAACCATTCCCGTGCCTTTGTTCTCCTATTTGTAATTCTTACTCAAATTTTCATACAAGTCTGGGAACTCTTCATAGCTGTGGTTCTTTCCACAAAAAGAACAAAAAATGTTGTGAGGACACTCGCACCTGTAATGATCAGGGGATCTACACGTATAACAAGTTCTATGAGGGAAATCAATTCTTCCACTGTCGTAACCTCAAACTTTGAATCCTCCTTGGTAACCTCGACCTCTACCACGAACTTCATCAAAGCGCCATTCATTATGATCATGGTCACGATGCTCAATTTTCTCCTTAGAATTATTTGTAACACCATTCTATCTTACGCAAATATTAATGGCATCATGAATCTGATTAATCAACCTGCAATCCTTAGTATCATGAGTAGTATACTTGTAGATCTTACAATAATAAGACACATTCTTTCTTATTCCATGTTGCAATAATGGGCATAGACTTGAACTATGATCCAAGTGACAAATCTCATAGTTTAGTAATAAGGAGAGCACGAATTTCTGTGGATAAATATCCTTAGTATGCCCTTCTACTTCACAATCTATGCACCAAATCCCACTGTGTGTCTTATGCACCGAATTAGCTGATAATTTCTCTAACTATTTTAGGATTGCTATAATCTAAGCTTCCTAGAATGGACTCACTCTAGTGTCTACACTCCTTATTGCCTCAGTACACATAGCTACTTCAAGTGCTTCATGCAGATCTGTATAAGTATTATGTCAAAGCACCCTTCTAAAAGGTGTGATCAGTCCTCCAATGAACCAGTGAGCATGTTGGCTCACGTGTATGTCGTAAGATAACTTGGACAAAAGGGTATTGAACCATGCATCATACTCCCAAAAATTATCAGTAGTGCCTTACTTGATGTCTTTCAACGCGTTGATGCTCTTCTGATCAAACTCAGGGATATCAAATTATTTCAAGAAAGCATCCTGCAGTGTGATATAATATACACAAGTCTGGTCAGAGTTAAAATTTATGTATCAACTATGCATAGGCCCATGCAATGTAGTTATAAACTGACTTACCTTGTGCTCTGGAGAAATAATCCCCTTTTTGTGCCATAGTATCTCACACATATGCACATTCTCGGCTGCATCTTCAATGCCTCTATATTCTAGAAGATGAAGAGAAATCTCCATATAAATTTGTTGGAGTTGGTGCGGACCGTGCCCACTAGATCCAGTACCTATATTTCCTCCACCTCTAGAGCCACCAAATCTGCCAATGCTTGAGCAACCTAACCCTCATGATCCCCCTCTTAAAGTAGGCAATGGACAAGAGGATGGACTTCCTTATGTTCCAATGGTTGTGCTAAACTAGACCCCCATAGTATGTGAAGTTGTGCTACTTCCAAACATTATAACAACATTTTTGTGTGCCCACATTCTATGTTGATGACGCGCAGAAAATATACCTCCTGTTTGAACTCCAAACAAAATTAACGAGGAATGTTTCACCATAGATGAATAAGCTACTTGATTAACTCCCAAACTTGACTACCAATTGAATTTATCGACTACAACTCTACTTCCCACACTATATTTTTAACTGTTGACTTCCGTATAATCTATAAAACCAAGTGCAAAGGCTAGGTCATCAGGTAGGTATAGATGATCACCCACAGTCCACAATATTTCTTCCGATGCACCTTCATCAAAAGCTGAGGAGGGTTCTCTGCCATGCTTTCCTAAATGAGGGAGTTCTATATGATCTAGCTCCATGTCATCTACGTGAGCTCCAAATCCTTTATGAGCCACCTCCCTCCATAACACCATTATTTCCATGATATCTCGTTGCTTCATCAAATCCCTCTCATGTGCTTCATTAAATTTAAGTCACCTTTCTTCTCTCTATCTCTCTGTCGCTAGGTCTACCATCTTTACCAAACCTACTCTTGCTCCTACGCATGGTGGGGTTTAACTAGCCATAGGTTTCTCTTCCAAATCCAGGGTCACGATCAAGATCTTAATTGCCAAAGGAATACTGTACAAGTAAGATCCTCTAGGCTCGCACAAGAACTATAACTCAAAAACTTCTGGACATGAGTAAGTGGAAATTATGTACTCAAGAATATAGCTCTTTAAAACACAATGGAACTAAACATCCACAAAGTGTGTCCAAATCATATCTACATCATACAAGGCTTGCAATTCTTCCTACATCTAAACAAGTGTGTGAAACCTCAAATTCCTATTAGATGTGTAATCAACCAATCACTTGTATAAATCTATAAGAAAGATAGCAAATAACGTCTTATAAAATGTGTCATAAAAATTCTACTCAGCCCACATGTATGTGTTAAATTCATGTCCAGTGCTAAATCTACTAGCATACACTTCTTCTAGATCATCTAACCACTCTTCAACACAGGCCAAGGTCAACTGGTACATCTTCATCATGCAACAGTATGAAAAATAGCTGAGAAAGAGGTCCCAGCAATGGAACCAGTGATGTAGCCTAGAATATACCCCAAAAATCCCAAGGTGCATTGACACATCACTCAACCTAAACTGAGTGCTCACCTAAAGTATGCAAGGATACCAGGTCCCTCTTTAAATAATCTTGTTCAATATGTTAGCATTATTGAATGTATATTTCAGATCTATAACAGATAATCAATTAACCACAGTTCATAAACCAGATCTAGATGTAAACCACATGAAGGAATAACTAAACAATTACTATAATCAGATTTACCATGCAAGATCCATGTTAAGTTACATCTAAAACCAATATCCAGCCAATAAGATCCATTGTATTAATAATGTAAAACACAGAAGCTTCTTACATACATCATAAAGTCACCATAGTCATGCACGTTAACAAACTTGCAACATAACACTACAATAACATCGAACTATCTAAACCATGAAAATCAATACATATTTTTAGGGGTGTGGAATTTCCTTTCACTTCCCATGCACCTTAAAAAATAGGCTACATGCTAATAATATCTATGTGCCCTTACATGATAATACAAAAGCATACAAACTTGTTAATAATAGATTATCTAATAATACAACTATAGTATAATCCTATTATTAGCTCCAAAACTTTGCATGGTGCTTGCTAGTCCCAAAATATCCTTGTGTGGTCTAAAAGTCTTCTACAAAATTTTCTCCACACTCTATGTCTAAAATTAGCCCCAATCTTCAAATGGCTAAGTCCTGATTTTAGATTGTTCCTAGGAGCACCTTGTTCTATTATACTTCTACGCTCTCATGTGCGCCCTTTGTCTGCATGCCCAAATCCTTTTTTGCTTTCATACTTAAGTTACATTTCATTAGCTATTTCTTAGTATTTCTTTTTATACTTTGACATTTATCACCCTAGACACCAACACCCAGCTAGGACACCCGCGCCAGATGCCCTCGTCCCATCTGGGGGGCCCTGACCTCAATATACTTTGTTCACATATTTTGGGTCCTTTCTATCCATTTGAGAATCTTATATTTTTTGTATTCAACCTTTTTGGGGTTAATTATGAAATTCAAGCAAAGGAATCATATAAATATAAAAATATGTGATCATAATAAAGGACCAAGCACTAAACATTAACTATCACCACCTAAGGTTTCATCCATCTAGCACCATCCAAGGGACACAAGGGATGGTTATTCTACATACACACTTTATAGGAGGGAAGTTAATTCTATTCCATGCACACATCTATTACATTTCTTTACATCTAGCTGATTAACTCGTGTTTTAGTAATAATATAAGAAAGTACAACAATGTAATAATTAAAATATAAATGCTAAATAATTTATTTGGATATTTTAAATGAAATGAAATAAATGAGATAGGAGGGAAAAGGTACTAACCTGAATTAGACTTACCTCACAGTAATATGGGACTAGACATGGTGATGTGCTGGTGGAACTGAGTGTCATAATGAACCTAAAAAAATTGTAGAAGTGGTACAGATCTGGCCAGACTGGGGCACCTGGGGATGAACAAGGGTGCCTATGGGTGCACCCTGGTCTATGGAGTGACTCAAAAACTAGATTTGATATGGTTGCTAAAACTTCCCAGTACTTCACCTTTGATCAAGTTGGTGTCACACTTGGTTTGCTGGTGTTGTTGTAAATATCCAATGAATAATCTCCTACAAAACCCCACACAAAAGCATCAAACCCTAAAAAATAAAGATGCAAATGAATGGGTCAGACTGTCCTCAACTACCAAATGGATGGACTTATGACTGAGCGCTACACTACATCTTAGAACCGATGTAGTTCTATGTGCTTTGTGTGTGCAATGGTGTGTTTAGGGTTCCCTAGCAGCTAATGATGCCAAAGTAGCATAAATAACTAGATAAAAATGTAGAATGGTGGATGGAATAGAATAGAATCCCCTTCCTATGTAGTGTGTGATGTAGAATAGTGCCCAAATGCAGTCCCTTACCTTATGTAGATAACTAGCCCTTAGTAGAAATAGTCTGCACATAAGATATTATGTATGTTGTGCTTATATAGGGATCTCTTTCTCAAATTTTGACACTAATGACCCACATGCCGACTAGTACCTAGGGGAATGGGAGGGAAAATCATAAAGACTGACCTCAAACATCTAAATGAGAACCAAGTGTGACGGGACGAGGGTGCCTAGAAATGAGGGCCAGGGTGCCCAAGGTGCACCCTAATCCCTTCCTAGGGCCCTAGTTAAGAGACTAGAGATGACAACTGAGTGAATAATGACAGATAAGACTCCCTGAGAGATGACCATAAACTATGTAAGTAAGTGATGACTGTGTGAGAAAAATAATGATGATGACTAACTAAACTGATGATAGGACTAGGGGATGGGTCATTAGTGAATAATTTTCTTATGGAAGATCCATATATAAAACAACATACTTGGCGGTATAATTATAGTAGTAAGTGCATGATTTTGTGACTACATTTTCCCTCACTTTATGTTGGTGAGCGGAAATCTCGGTAACATAAAGTAGATAGAGATTATGTACCTGAGAGAAATCCAGAGAAGCCCATGTTGTAGTAGAACACATAAATGTGATAGAACCATGGAGATGTGTACAAAAGCTAAAAATAACCATATAGCGTGCCGAACCATGGATCAATGTGTTGATCCATGCAACGTAGTGAGAAATGTAATATCATGATGAAGTGCACTAAATGAGAGTGATGATTGTATATTAGATAATTGATGATTTCAAATGTTGTATGATACGATGAGATGGGGTAGGGAGTGATCAATTCCCAACCCGATTGCGTGAATATGAATAACCAACCGGGAGGATTTGGGCATCCTGCCACCAGAGGAAGAGTGTAGGGAGAAAAGTGTGTTATTCTCCAACCTTTAACTACATCCTCAAGATCTAGCCATTGTAGATGGACTCAGATCAAACAATTTTTGGTTTTTGGATCCAAATAATTTCGATCAAATAGTTGACCCATATAGGAGTAGTATAGGAAAGGAACTCTTTCCCCCACTCCACGGTGTTTCCACAATGTGATGGCTTCCAAGTTAGGTCATCTGGAAGTAAACACAAAATGTATGATGGCTTCCAAGTTAGGTCATCTAGAAGAAAACACCTAATATAGAATAACTTCCCAAGTTAGGTCATCTGGAAAGTAACAATGTAACTCCCAAGTTAGGTCATCTGGGAGGCCGCATGTGTTATATTGTATTGATTGAGTGGTATGATTTTGATTGTTAGAGACTTGAACGCATTGATGGATGGATTGATTGATTGGTTACTCTTAGAGATGATTTTACGCTAGTTTCCCCTAGGCTAGGTCATTAGGGGGAATTGAAGAGATTGATGAACATGGAATTGATGAAATATCTCATAGAGGAAATTTTATGAAATTTGCTACCCCCCAGGTTAGGTCATTAGGGGGAATTGATGAAATGTCGCATGGTGCATTAGTAAATGTTTGCAAAATGATATTGATAGTATTGAATGATCACTTAACAGTGCAAGGGGAATTATAGGATGACCCCAATTGTATGCCCCCCTTTTGGCAAAAGGGGAAGTGATGAAAAGAATGAACAGTGAGCCAAAGTAAGCACAAAATAGATAGTGTATGATAAATATCACCAAAATGTATATAGATTGATTAAAATACAATATCAAGGAGAAATAACATGTACATCATGTGCATGATACGATTAGGTAGGAAAAATTATGAAAACAACACCACAAACAAGGTGTAAATAAGAGTAGAAATGCTCAAGATATGGTGAAAATCATGTGGTGTGTATTAATTGAGGAAATGATTGAAATAATGACTATAGTAAATGGGTAGGTAAAAGTAACTATAAATAGGGAGGTGAAAAAGTGATTAGTTCACTTCATTTGTCTTTTATGCAATGAGTGAGATTGAGCTCTGAGTGTGGAAGGATGCCACAAGTGAGAGTAGCATGACCTAGCCAATTTGAGATGGTAGCGACCACCGTAGCATCACGTACGATGACGGAGTTGGTAAGTGCATGTGTTTTTCGAAAAAATGTGTGTATGGTAGTCATTTTTGTTGAATTTTTGCAAAATTGAGATTTTTAATTTTCTCAGCATTTTAGACCTGGAAAAGAGCGGTGAAGGCATTAATGGTCTTCAGGACAGGAGTTCCCAGACCTTAGGCACTGGTGTCCTACTCTTGGGTGCCCCAGTACTACTTATGGGTGCCCCAGTTCAGAGAGGGTGTATTTAGTCTAGAATAGTGTAAATGTGATTTTAGATGTGTAGTAATGTTGTAAGCGAGTGATGTTTGGATTTGTATAGTGTTCTAACGATGTGTTTGGTGTCATTTTGTGTTGTGCAGAGGGATATTCACTCGAGGGAGTTCCATAGGGGTCATCATTTGAGTACTTTTCTTAGGCTAGGTTTGTCAGATGATGATTGGGATGTTATGGACCATGTCGGCTATGACACATAACACGGATGGGGGATGTGCCCCATAATATGCCTATGTTAATAACCTTATGTGAGAGGTGGTGTGTGGATACTTGTATATTTTTGGTTGCCTACTGGTGAGATGACAATCACATTGGAGGATGTGTATCACATATTGATTGCTAGTTGTTGGGGAGAGAGTACATGTTATGCCATTGGAGAATATGGAGAGACAGATGTGAGCCATGAGATGGTATTTTGTGGGGACTCGAGTACCTTTATGAGGCCCATATTAGTTTGGATGCTATTTTTAGGTCTGGGGTTCTATGCTTGCATGGAAGTTCATAGCCTCGTGGTCATTGCTTCATCTATTGCAGTAGAGGGAGGAGGTGTGGGAATCTTGTATAAGATGCACGAGATATTTGATCGTATAGAGGAGGAGAGTACTAGATATGTGTGGGCACAATGTGTGTTGGCCCACCTATATAGAGATTATATAGATTCACACAGGAGGAGCATGGAGGTGGGATAGGAGCTACTACACTATTGCATGTATGGGCCTATGAGCATATAACAGTGTTGAGGCTAGTTGGAGGTCCATAAGCAGAGTGGGCTAGGCTAGATATATATGCAAGGAGATGGATTGGTGTGTATGGGTGCAAGATGGACACTGATACCTATAGAGCATTGATAGATAGGATGTGGCCTGAGGTAGTGATATGGAGGCCATACCGAGACTATGGAGGATGGCCAGAGGATGCTATAGAGCTACGGTGCATACAAAGGACTATGTGGTTGGAGGACCGATTCCCAGGTGTGGCTGAGTTATTCCAGGTAGAGAGGGTATCACGATAGTTTGGTATGGCTCAGGATGTGCCCCCAGAGATCCATATATATGGTTGAGAGCTATTAGAGCACATAGGAGGGCCAAGCTAGACCAGGGCCCACATGAGAGTAGCTAGTACCTCTTGGGCCAGATGAGGCAGATGCAGTGATAGAGCCGATAGACTCAGATGATGTAGGGTGTACAGAAGGAGTATACACATGGTGGGAAGCACATCAATGGGTATTCTTATTTCCATTTTTCGGAGACGCAACAAGGTTACCACAAGGAGGAGAGGGAGAGGGGAAGCACATGCCCTCGATAATGTGGTAGCGGTGATATAGTGGAGCGTGAGTATCTATATATAGTTATGTTGTGTGATTTGTTACTTGCCTATGTGATAGTGATGGTTATCTAATGCATTGTTATATTGTGTTGTAGGTGACGCATATTGGTCCTTGATAGTGGACACATCCATTCACACATTGATGTGGAATGTGATAAACGACATACTTATGGGTGAGGGATACTAGAGCGTGTGGATGACATTGCGGGTGAGCATGCCCATTTGTTTTAGTCAGTTGCCATAGTAGTAACAACTGTGTATTGTGCTACTAAGTGAGAGGGATGAGGAAGGCATGCAAGGAGACAAAACAAGCTGAGAGAGGTGGTGGGTGGTGGTCTATTAGCATAGGATGTGTTTGCATAATTTATTGCAAGTATGTAGTCACTTTGCTAGAGTAGTCTACAAAGAATACACTATTACGTAGGCAGGTGGAGAGATATTGAGGTCATAACCAATGACATAGAGTTAGTGGTGAGGCATCAAGTTATAGGGCTCTCATAGTATCTGAGAGCAATAGTGATGATGATATTTGATTTGTATTATTGTATATGATGTAGGGGATTCTCCCCCCAGTGATGAAATGTTTTGTAATGATGATTGTACTCGATATATATAGACATATTTATATGATGCTTATTTCATTTTATATTGATGTCGTAATGTGATTGATGATATATGATTTAGTGATTTATTGTTGTAATGTATGTGATGTGTTGGATATCGTTCATGTTTATTGATGTATACTTGTATTATGATGTTGATAATGATAGACAAAATGTGTAATGTGAATGATGATAGATAACATATGTAATTTGATTTTCTAGATATGATGCTTAAAGGTGAGTGATGTGATATTTGTTAAATGAAATTTTTGATATGTAGTTAGTGTAATAATGAGAGTGGAATGTATGTAAAAATAGATAATGTATGATTTTTAAACTAACATTTTGTGATGAATGCATGTTGACCCATGATAATGTAATGTGATCAGAATATGTTAGTGCGATGAAATATGGAGGGGGAGATTAGTGATGTCCCCCAATGTATGGATGATTAGGTTCATTTAATTAATACCCCTCAGTAGTCAAGAATCAACTGTGTAACCATGAGTGCAATTGGGGGGGAATTATTGAGTGTGCCTCAAATAAGCAGGATGAATTCTTATAGATCAAAATCAAGAAGAACCGTAAAGAAAGACACAAGTGTGTCATCGGGGGATGATTGAATGTGCTAGATGAATCAAAAAAGCACATGATGAAAGGTTATTATAGAAAAACCCTCAAACAGTCGTGTAAGAACCATAAGAACACAAGTGCATCATTGGGGGGTAAGGTGATAGTAATCACCTACCAAAGACCAAGGCAGACGCGAAGTGGTGGAAGCATGTGGCATGAAAGTAGGGTGAGCATATGAACCAAAATGGATATCATGTGGAGTACTGATGGGATGGGAAAATGTGGAGGGTTGTGGCAGCTAATGTGAAGCAATATACATGATGTGGTGGATGAGATGGATGAAGTGGATGCGGTGGTGCAACGATGGATGGACACAGTGGAGAGCGCGCATGAGTGACAACCTATGATGGTGGATGGATGGATATAACCTTAGCATTAGATGGAGGATACAACTCAACCTGAGTAGAAATGTGTCGAATGAGGTAGAGGAGAGATGGACCACTCATGTGAGTGAGAGCCAAAGGAAATGATGCCTTATCCTCTAATTTTTGCAATCTATCATGAAGGGAAAATAAATCATTATCCCTATGGCCATTGATGCGATGATAATTATAATAGGGTTGATCATGCTGACATTGTAGATGATGTTGTGGATGATGTTGATTAGAGGGCAAGTGAATTAGATGCTCATGAAGTAAAACACACAACACATCATGTGGTCGAGTGTGATGAGATAAGTGTAATGGCTCATGTGAAACAAATGGAGTATATGGCGAAGTAGTTTATCACGGAGGAGGAGGAGGAGAAGGATGTTTTTGTGATGTAGTAGGTTGAGATTTTTTACTAGGGAGAGATGGAGATTGTGTGGGTTTCTCAACTAGTGGAAATGGAGAAGAACTAGATGATATAATAGTAGTAGTAGGAAGTGGAGGATCGATGGTATGTGTTGAGAGAAGGTCTTGTTCTATATAGATAACTTTATAGAAAAGTATGAAGTATCACATGGCAATCACATTGAGAGTATCATATTGAATTGATTCTCAAGATCAATAGGTTGGAATACTAATTGGTGCATACAAGCATTGAATCACAAGATGTAATCCTTGATAGGTTTGAATGTGCCCTAATGTAAAGTAGGTATATGATCATAAGTAACCCTAGGGTCATTGTTGATGATAAAATGATGGAGGAAATTGTCCTCCATATGATAGTAAGTACTAATAGACCCAAATGGAAAATGAGTGTACCATTATAATGCATCATTAGTAAGACTATGTTGAGAGGCCTTAAACAATAATATATCATTAGAATAGGGAGCCATAGCCATGCGGTAATGTTGGAGATGTAAGTGAGGGTCACCAATAGCATCAAAGCATGTGAATGTAGGCATGATAAAGTCCTTAGGAAATATAGAGTTATGAATTTTCTTAGGAATAGGGTTTCCATGTAATGAATTGTTATCAATCAAATCATAATAGGCCCTAATTTCTAAGGTGAGTGACTGAACTTGAGATTGTAATTGACCTACAACATGCATGAGAGACATGATGTCTTATGAAGGAATAGTAAGAGATGGAAATAATGTATTAAGTGGCTGTAACTTTCCATTGTGAGTAATCATAGGTACCTCAAGAGAAGATAGATAGGCACACTAGGGGTAGGTTCCGGAGAAGCGATAGTAGATGAAAAAGATGGAACATCCATAGTAGTGGTAGGACTAGCATAGGAAACATCCCTAGGAGGTAAATCAACTGATGGAGATAACTCAATAGGAGAAGATGAACTAACAAATGTAGGTGAAGTGTTAAGAGGATATGAGATGGTAAGAGAAGAAGAAATAATATATGGAGGCGAATCGTGCATGATGCTAGATATAACCTTGAGGAGAAAGTGGAGTAGGAGATTTAGACTTAGAAATATGAAAAGTAGTAGAATCATGATTATCAATTGTATCATCGACATTAGATAAAGACTCAGATATGAAAATTTCATTAAGTGTACTATTAGTAGGATCATCAACATAATATGAGAGAGTATGTGAACTAGTATGTGATGGATTAGGAGAAGAAGTATTAGAAATAGGATATTCGTGAGATGTAGCCATAACATTGGTCTGATTAGGAGGAGACGCAATATGAGAGCTATTGTTAAAACTAACATGTAATCAATAAGGGAATCATCTATAATTTCCTTATAAATATCAGTAGGAGAACCATTAGTAGTTGTATATCATGGTGTACAATGAGTGAAGGCTATCGAATCTAAAACGATACTAATTTCAATGGGGGATTTTTCAAAACTATTAGGTACATATCGTTGACCGTATAAGAGTTGTTGTTGAAGATGGTCTGGTATAACAACATTACTATAAAAATTCATAAGTTCAATGATAACAACCTCATCATAGATTGGATTGACACTAAAGTGTGACATGATGGGTGGAGAAGGAGAAGAGCTATCCTTAGTCATTAGGGTTTGAAGTGGATCCTAGGGGAAAAATGTTCTGAAGTACTGGTTCACCAAAATGATTAACTAAAATATGTGTTTTAGTAATAATCTAAGAAATTACAACAATGTAATAACTGAAAATATAAATTCTAAATAATTTATTTGGTATTTTAAATGAAATTAAATAAATGATATAGGAGGGAAAATGTACTAACTTGAATTAGAATTACCTCACAGTAATCTGGGATTGGATAGAGTGATGTGCTAGCAGAACTGAGTGTTGTAACGAACCTCAAAAAATTGCAGAAGAGGTAGATCTGGTCAGACTGGGGCACCTAGGGATGAACAGGGGCGCCTATGGGCACCCTGGTCTACAACTCAGAAAATGGATTTGATATGGTCGCTAACCCTTCATAGTACTTCGTCTTTGATCAAGTTGGTGTCGCACTTGGTTCGCTAATGTTGTTGTAAATCTCTGAATGAATAATCTCCTACAAAACCCCACACAAAAAGCATCAAACCCTAAAAAAATAAAGATGTACAATGAATGGGTCAGACTATTCTCAGTTGCCAAATGGATGGAATTATGACTGAGTGTTACACTACATCTCAGGCCCGATGTAGTTCTATGTGCTTTATGTGTGCAATGGTGTTCCTAGGGTTCCCTAGTGCCAATGAGCCCAAAGTAGTGAGCAATAGCTAGATAAAAATGCAGAATGGTGGATGGAATAGAATAGACTCCCATTCCTATGTAGTGTGTGATGTAGAATAGTGCCCAAATGCAGTCCCCTGCCTTATGTAGATATCTATCCCTTAGTAGAAGTAGTCCTTTCATAAGATAGTATGTATGTTGTGCTTATATAGGGATCTCTTGCTCAAATTTTGACACTAATGACCCGACATGCTGACTAGCACCTAGGGTAATTGGGAGGGAAAATCATAAAGACCGACCTCAAACATCTAAATGAGAACCAAGTGTAACTAGGACCAGGGAGCCTAGAAATGAGGGCCAAAGCACTCGGGGCACCCTAATCCCTTCCTCAGGTGACCCTAGTAGATACCAAAGATGACAACTGAGTGAATAACGATAGTTAAGACTCCATGAGAGAGACAACAAGAACCATACAAGTAAGTGATGACTATGTAAGACAAACAATGACGATGACTAACTGAACTAACAATAGGACTAGGGGATGGGTCATTAGTGAATATTTTTCTTACGCAAGATCCATATATAAAACAACATACTTGGCAGTATAATTATAGTAGTAAGTGTGTTATTTTCTGACTACACTAGCTTACTTGCTCCTTATCAAGTGTGACACACACAAAAGCCACCTAGGGCACGATTCTACACATACACACACAACATTACATTGGGTCTGAGATATAGTATAGTTCTCAGTCATAATATTACCATTATGACAGGTGAGGATAGTATGACCCCTCATTCTGCAACTTTCATTTTTAGAATTTGATGTCTATTTGAGGGTTTTGTAGGTCATTATTTCATTCCATTTTTCCAATGACCTCGGTAATCATTGTGTGACCAAAGGAGAAAAGCAACGAATACCTCATGACCACTCAGAGGAGGGTTTCTAATAATTTCCGTAGACACAGATACATAGAAGCAAGCCTAGGGCACCCACAAGTGCCCATGTCCCTCTCCAGGAGCCCTAGTCTAGGAAGATTTTCAACTCACACACGTTTTTGGGGTTTTGTGTGACGGTCCTCCCTTTTTGTTCATCAGGTGATCACTTTGGCATAGTCTAGGACAATTGTGAAACAACTAAGTCATTTTAATTCTTCTTTGTACTTAGAGTTTTATACTTTATTTCTTATCTTGCGTGGGTGAATTTTTGTACTTAATTTTTTTATTCATTTACTGCTAGATTATTAATTAGATTAGGCATATAAATTCACATTTTAGCTTAATCACTAGGGTTGCTTAGAACAAGCCAATATCATTGAATCAAATCATACCACAAAGAACTCACCTGAATATCTATGTCATCATCACATTGAGTATCCTCTAACTCAACTCCATTATCCTCTTTGTCATTAATGGTATTTTACATCAATGACAACATCTAGAACATAACATGCCAAAAATCTCCCCCTTTGTCATTGATGGAAAACCTCATGAACTTCTCCCCCTTTTTACATTAATGAAAAAGCATACATGTACCTACATATTCTTCACCTTTATCAACTTCATAGGATCACCATTTGGTTAGAAACATCAACCAAACTTTTCATTTTAGTGAACAAGCTCATATTTTCTCACAAAATTCTAGTATGCCTCTTTCAAGGCATTCATGATTGTACCCCCTGGGAAAAAGCATACATAGGACCCAAATACACCAATAAAGATAAAATAAAAATTATTTCCCTTTCTTTTTAAATGATAACATCGTTAATCCACCATACAATCATGTCAAACTTGTCATTTCACACTAAAAATTTGTTTTTGCCTTCTTTCTTCACCAAGAAACCACTGTAACAAACCTATATTTGATTCATACATCATGTGAACATGCCAACATTGATAAAATCAAATAAAAAATCATCATCCATACTTATTTCTTGATCTAACGCAGCTTTTCTTTCCCAAACTAGACTAGCCTCTTACATACCTTGAATTTTCACACTCTCAAGGACTGGGTTCCCTAATACCAACCTTCAGTGCATTCTAGACCATCTTTGACAATCTCTAGAACACCATACACAACATGACACTCATTTCATCATTCCCCTTGGACTTGTACTATCTCCCTCAAATAGAAAGCATAAAGATTTGAATTCTTACCTTGTCACCATGCTATGAACTAGAAGTCAATCATCCTACCTCTGTCCTGAACCTTTCCTTCAGTGTTTTCAACATTAATTTGGGCTAATGAATATTTCTTGAGTCAAGAAACCCTATACCTCTTAAAATAAGCAAGAATTTCAACATTTACCTTACCTTACATCCCTTCTAGTCTTCTGAAGATCCTCCAAGAGAAGCAAAACATTCCCCCTGACCTCTTTCCCCTCACACAGACTTGTAGCATGCTCAATTATTGCTTTCACAGTCCTACAACACCTTGTAAGGGAGTAATCACTTCTTAGAGAAATAAAGAATCAACTAAATTATAATCACACTCCTTCTAAGTCACCTTTCTCATGGTTTTGAGTACAAAAACTTACTTCACCTACCTAAAGGACCACCTACAGGCTTGTAGGTTGCAATTTGGAGTAGGATAACCATCTTCAGTCATAACATAGCCCAAATAACCTCCCTTAGCAATCATAAAACATGCTTCATTACTCATATAACATTGTCTTCTTGATATGGAGTCGACTCAAGATTATTCTCATCATGAGTGACAATAGAGCATCACTTGTCCTTCACTCACTTACTGAGACTGGGTATTGAGACTTTGATAATAAAGACAACTCTCAACCAATAAACACATATATTGGATAATTTATTACAAAAATTAGTGTTATGCTTACCTTCACAGTCTTCAAAAGTGACTAAGAACCCTAGTAGATACTTCATACACTTGATCAAGAGTCAGATAAGGTTCCCTTATCCTTGAATACAACTTCATACCTATAGAAGCTTATACCAAGCTCTGAGCTCACTATACCTTTATACTCACTGTCTTTAAGCAACTCAAGATCCAGTCATATTGTCACATCTATGACATCCTTCACATATACAAGAAAATATCTACTAGAGTCCCCAAAATGGCCCCCCTTGACTCATTGGGACCATACACACCTTTCACACATGTAGCCACACATTTCTCTCTGCCTCAGTCACAAAAAGTTTCCACAAAATTTGTACTATGTTACTTCAAGAGTTCCTAAAGACAATCAATATTGAATGAGCACTGTGAACCATCATACAGGGGTAATGAATCATGTAGGTCATACTAACTTCACAAAATGTTAGTTCAAAACATTGTCCTAGATCTAGGTCAACCATGCACATACTCAAAATATTCACTTTTGACCTTTTTGGTCACTGATTACACTTAATCCATTTTTAACTCACCATTAGTACAAGAACCATCACTTAGAACATGTTGAAAGACTTAAAAAACTTCATGATCATTCCTTTATTACATATCTTTGTCAAATGGGTCATAACAAGTGTAAAATACCACCTACAGTTCTGTGATGAAGCATTCACTCTAAAAAACACTCTATATTGTTACCTTATGGATGCAAAGAGAAAAAGTAGCACAAATTTATGACCTTGCACATTATCTTTGAATCCTTACACAACTTTTCATCACCTTACTCATGATTTTCAAACCAGGTAATGCATCAAGATGATATTTATACCATATTCATTTCTTTATATTGTGCACACAGACTATTAGGCCTACATTATGAAAAATTCCCACCTAGATATTGATGCATAAACTTTCTAAGATAAACCTAACCTGTTTTGAGTATCATTTTGTATATTTAAAAACCTCCACGAAACTTGGTGCATGTCATAATGGGATATTTTCTTAGCTTGTAATATTACCTCTATTAATTAGGTCTGTAACATTATTCTTTTTTAAATCTGGGAATTGTCATGGATTCCAAGGAGCAATGCCAACTTATAGGTATGAAACCACTTGATTCATAATGTATTCCCTATCAATATTATTCATTTCAAAATTTGTCCTTAAATTCACTCATTTACTCCCTCAAACACTCATTTTCCTTTGTACCACTTCATATGAACTTCTAACACCCAATCAAGGTAGAAACAACTCAATATGCACAAACATTTTGTTTCAAGATCTCAAAATTTGTCACCAACATTGTATCAACATCTTCTAATGTCCCAAGCACACTCATTTTGATTATGAAGCAAAGAAACCACATTACTTACTTGAACCCTACTTATCTTGTCTTCTATCTTAATTAAAGAACCATGTCACAAACCATCTTGAGATAAAGGTCTGATCAAGTCATCATATTTGATGACACATTTCATCTTCATATCCCTTTATGAATCATGAAAATCTAGTGAACCATTTGAATCATGAAAATATGACACTTGACTCTTCTTGATACATCTTTTCTCATTCTAGACTTTGAGGAACATTCACATGCTTACCTAGGGACACAGACCATATACTTCATAACATGACTCATTCATGGATTTAGAACTCAAAAATATTCACTTAATTAACATAACACATTTAACTAATCATGAACCCTTTACCCCATATTAATATTCATCCTCACATTATTAATTAATTTACTTAACTTAATTTCATCCTCACACCTCCACCTCATCCTGGACCCATTCCAAGGGCATTTAACTTGCAGTGACCAAGTCATCACTATCAGCACTGAGTGATCACTCCCAATGTTGAGTCACTACTTGACCTAACTAACTAAGAATTCTTCCTAAACCTAACTATACTTCTTCTAAGATATTCCTATCGTCTCTCAGGTGAACTCTACTTCCCGAAGTGGACCCAACAAGGAAAGCATGCCAAATCTAGGAAGATCTACCTATTTTTGGTAAGTAAGAATATTTCACCCTAACCGGTGCCAATTTATCCCTAGCTGACATCGGTCACCTAAACTACCATCGGTTCCTTTAAATATAATTTTACAACTCTTTACACGGTTTCTTCATTTCGAGTTTTAAGAGTGCTATTGCAATCAAGCGAAGATCTCATAGTCATTGCTTCATCCAAATAATGTCTACACACCACCAGAGACCAGCACAGACCAGGGATTCCCTTCCAAATCATTGGAGCATTCACGAGAACACACAATTCATACTGTCATGGCACTAAAGTAGCTACCACCTCACCAATCAATCACCAACCTTCATCCAACCACAAGATCTTCATGACAACAAGTAAGTAACGTGATCTTAATCATTTTTGCTTCCTTTATTACAAATCTCTTTTCTTCCTTTAGTATTTTTAATTTATACTGTTATCCGGATATTTCCATCTTCTCACCAATCCACCAACCCAACCAGTTCAAGACATTTTACCCTTTGTGACCTCTCCCTCAGTATTCTTGAGTATTCTTAGTTATATTACGAACCTAACCACACCCTCCTCACTCTCTGTACAATCACAGAGAAGCCCAAAAACCATTTTTATTAAGTTATTTCCAATTTCCCCTACCAACATCGGGTTACCCTACCATCGTTAGTTTAGTCCCCATATCATCTTCGGTCTCTATGTCATCTCATATTATCAGACCAACAAGCTTCGCACTCACCCAAAACCAACCCATACCTCAACCAATTAGCCCCAAACCCTTACCAGACCTTTGACAGACCTATCTAACTTAAACAAACCCTGATTCTAATTAGATTTTAGTGTTATTTTGATATCTAGCATAAAATCTAGTGTATTGTGTGTATGATAAACCTATATCATTACATTGCAATAAGACTTATTTAATTTAGTTTCTTATTCACATTGATTTATTATTAAACAGTGGATTGAAAACCTCTTTAGGGAAGCACCACACTTCCTGGATCTAGCATACACTAGGTAGTCCACTGTCATATGATATTTAATACTCTTTTGTGGTTTTCCTTTACATCTATAGGTAGTCCTTCCCATAAAAAAAGGAGTTATCTATGGTCAACTTGGATAGCGTTAAAAACATGTGCATTCTACCTTCCACCTTCGCCTCACAGCTATTCCTCCTTAACCATTTACCTTCTATCTATTTTGTCCTAGAAAGCGTAAAAATTATTGGTGAAACATTTTGGCATGCCCGGTGGGACCCATTTAGGGTTATTTGCATTATTCATTCTTAGAAATTTCACATTAAAATATTATCCTTGGGAAACATTCTCCTTCTCCTACTAATCTCAGTGAAACTTGTATTTTGAATTAAAAATAACACTTCTTTTCATTTTGTATTGCATTAGTGAAAGACATACTCTTTCCTATTCATTATTATTCTCATCAAATTTCATTGTGGATTTGGGTTTTAAAATCTTTGCATCTCATTTTTGTATGTTGCATTCTAGCTCATCTAAATTGTGGGCAATCTATATGCTATAAGTCATGCCTAGTTGATGGTTGACAAACTAAACCATAGTGCACATTTCGCAAACTCTTTATACCGAATAACCGAAAACAAACTACACATTTCTTAAACAATATCTTTCCCAGAAGAAGTTGTCAACGATTACACGATCAAAGGATTGGCAATGGGCTCCAACTAATTTTCTGGCCAATTATTATATCAGAGAAGGATCCCCCATGCCAATACTTACCTAAAACCAGCCATAGTTGTCAGTTTTCATAGGGCACTGTACGATGGAAAAGTGACATGCAAGCATGGGAATCTACAAGTAATTATTCCTCGCACCCGACCTCCTGAGGTCGTGTTGAGACAGCCGGTGGGGATGGAATACACGTGGGGTGCAGATAAACTAGTTAGGTAATCTTATGTCTTCAACACGTAATAATGGGATCTGCGAATCTAAGGAAAAGAAGGCCCTCCTAACCTGAACCGGTGAGATATATCGTTCAGTGAGGATAGCTACTCGAAGGCTCTAATCAATATCGAGCTCTTCCGTGATCCGATCTATGGGTTGTGGGATACGTGGAAGATGACTTATGGGTGCTTCGTATATATCTCCTGACAAGGTCATGAAAATGGAATGGCTAAACATGTAGTGGATATTTTGGTATTTTATGGACGATTCTCTAGTCTAGGCCAGAAATCTTTAGCTTGATTAGCTACTACGTCTAATAATGATAGTTATGTGATAATGTCTGGTGAAAGTGGAGAGGACCTAAACACCAGTGTTCACAAGCTGGTGTCAATACTTGATTGATTTGTAGGCCCGTTGGGTTGTGAGACCTATGGATCATAACCATAAGTTTGTGGTTGTTGTGGACCTCCTATGGTCATATGAAGAGTCAATCCTTGTTTCTGAGTATCCAGTAATCGTATGCCTTTTTGGCCTCTACGTTTAGAACTAGCAATTGCACAATTTTCTCGGAGTACCTAACAGGTGTTGTGGAAACTTGGATACGTAAGCTAGTGTCTATATCAATGAGGAGGCCTCCTACATCTGGCTGTGGGACTAGTGGATCACAACTGAATGTTTTCTCTCTTTTAGGTCCTTCTATAGTCATACAGATATCTATCAAGGAAGTCTATAATTTGGCTGATTTGACCAAAATGTGTGTGCTTTGTCGTCTTCTATGTTTAATCCTCTTAGCTGTGTGCTGATTTCTTGTAGGTCTGTTGTTGTTCGGAAGACCTAGATTATGAGATTTTGGTCTACGTCAGTTAATGCTACAACAATATTTGGTTGAGGCACGATTGGCTCAAAAATGTATTCCCTGGGCTCCCTAGGTCACGTTATTGTCATACAAGATCAATATAAACTTAACTGAAATGAAATAAACTAACTATGCAAGATATATCTACAACATATATATATATTCCTCTATTTTTTGTACTTTTGATAGAATTTTTAATAGAATTGAAAGAGAAACTAATCTAATATATTCAAAAAATGACAACTAATCTAATAACAAAATTAAAACAAGCAAGGTCCCCCGGTGTAGCTACTTGCCTGTGCAGTTGTGAGTTTATCCTAAATAACTAGATAGCTGATTAACTTAATTGAAAGACTCTCGAAAATAGTTTTTGAAAAAATATCATAGTTTTTCATACCTCAGAAGTGAGGAATGAATCATAGTTTTTGAGAAAATATCAATCCCCATAGCTTCCCCTGCAATATCGAAAATGAATTTTGACTGAAATGAAATATTTCACTACTCTATTTGATATGTTTTAACTAGAACTTTGACAGATAAAACCTGGAATTTACATAACAGTGGTGAACCCAGTAGTATATGACTTTGTCCCCTCAGAATGATCTCCTCATTCCTTCATGTTCATGTGAATCCAGAAGAGCGTGTATATGCTAGCATCAATAGAAGAAGGTATTTGAACAGTGATAGCTTTGGATATAGACCAAATATAATGCGAGTAGGAGAGGGACAACACAAGTGACATAGCTTGGCGTATGCAATTCCTAGCGGGATTTATTGTGGGAATACAACACAAGTGTACCAAGAGATTCTAGAATCTACCTTCAATGAAGAACACAACCTGCAACTCTAATGAATTCAATCTAAAAATGGCACTACTCTGCTCTAAAGTAATTTGTATGAACAACAATGAACAAGGCTGAAGCAAGAAGATCGAATGGCTTCTAAAAACAAAGGAAAACTAGCATGGATGCCAAAAATGAAACCAAAATAAATTCTAAGCAAGAAATTGAAAGACTAAACAATGGAAATGAGAAGTTGAGGGGCCTTCTGCTTGAAAACAAGCTGGCTATTTACCCAAGGGTGATTCCTATTAGAACTCTTTTACCATTAAACAATGAAGAAACACTATTCCAGGGAACATAAAACATTAATATGAGCTAAGGCGGTTGAGAAAAGCTGGTAAATGTTGAAAAATTACGCAAGTCAGGATCAAAAGAATGTGCTGGAAAATGCGTGAAGGACCACCGCCCTGGCAAGGTGGCGGTTTCATCACTGAAGGTCAAAAAGCATTTAAAAAGGAGGGTGAGGGATAAAAAAAAGCACAAGGAACTTGGATAAAGCATTTGGATGCTAACATATAATTTGTGAGCTTCTCAGGATCCCGAACACCTTACGAGGTGACCTGTATCATCATTGGGGCATGTGTAACATCATTACAGTGGTATAGTACCCTACAATTTTGGGTACGTATATATTGCCCCCTCGGAGAAGCATTTTAACCATTAAGAGGCGTAAAACGGTGGGTCCGAGTATGGCGGTCCCAAAACAGGAAGCTAGAAATTATACCTGACATGCCCGTGTGTCGAAATGTCGACATCCGAGTTCCCGCTACCTGCAAAATGGAAAGAGGACTCAAGTGCAGTTAGATAAAATAAATCAAAAAATAAATACTAAATTAGTATGAAATGAGGACTTACCATTTGCGCAGGCATAAGAACTTACCTCCGTCGGCACTCTAAACCTGCGAAAGGGGCATTCAAAATGAGTCAAAACACCATATATATAAAACGGGCTTATTTTCCTATTCATTTGCACATGTTGATTTGATAGTTTTTGAGCTCTGGGACCCACGGTGACGGTTTCCAATGAGAGTATAGTCGAAATGTTCGTATCGAGATAACGATCATGCCTCTGTGAGAATAACCTCGACCCGTGAGATCCCAGGTTAGTTCTTCTTGATTTGACGTTTTTGCAACCAAAATATTAAAATAATGAAATCTTTGTTGTGGGGGGGTTATTTTAAGAAATGTCAATTTTAAATGTGTCTCTTAGGGGGCACCTAATGGGTAGGCTTTCATTTTAGCTAAAATGTTTGATTTTTGCATTTTAAAGCACTTTTAGGGCATGCGACTCATTTGTAGTCGCGGGACAGGACCGCCACCCTGAGCAGGGCGACGGTTATGGGACCGCCACCTTTTAATGTCGTAGTTATGGAACCGCCACCCTACTCAGGGCGGCGGTCCTCTACAGAGTGTTAAAACAACACTATTTTGAGTTTATTTTTGCATTGTTAGTATTCCTACTCACTTTAATGATTTTTCCAATGCAATCTTGACACTAACTTGCTTCTTTTTACGTGTTTTTGGGTGTTTTACAGAAGAAGGAAGAGTACATTAGATGGATACTTTGCTTCGAGATTTATCGGGGATAAGGGAGGGGATACTTTGCTCTACTACTGGGCCCCCATCATCACAAAGATTGAGGCACATGGTCGGATTTATGCCTGGGGAGCCGATATACTTGGGACCACCTTTCACGAATTATACAGGGTGGTTTGATTACAGGGATAGTCGTTGAGCCATCTGATTTTAGTTATGAGATGGGTCTATGAGCGCATTATCCCTTATGGGAGGGGCATAGAGGTGGAGGATCACGGGGCCGTGAGGGCAGTGAGGTGGACAGGGATGACAGTTCTTATAGCACCCCACCAGCCAGTTGCTTCCGGTACTACTGAGGATATGGAGGCCACACCTTATCAGGCCATGGCAGGGTTGTGGGGCGAGGAGACCTTTACTTTGATTTCCTACTCTACTACAAGGTAGCTTGTGGACAGGACGGGGAAGGTAGAGACACACCCCTTCGATCGAGCGCCTCAGCAATTTGGCCTTGCTTATATTGATATGCTTCCCCTAGTGGTGCCAGTGTTTAGATCAGTTTGGGAGGCTAGGGGAGGTCCCAGAGGCTGGGGTTGAACTATTGTTACTCCTGGTGTCCCTATTGCATCCAGGAGGGTGGTACGCACTCGAGAGAGAGCCGGTGCTCCTCAGGAACCTTTACTTTAGATTGCCACCGGTCCTACCCATAGCAGTGATGATCCCATTTATATAGACTCCGAGTTTGAGGAATTTACAGGGGGAGAGATGGAAGAGGAGACCAAGGACATGGAGATCAATGAGTCAGGTGGGGAAAAGGATAGCGATCCCAAGTGGCATAACACTCAGGAGATCCTACAGGCTGAGAGGGCAGAGCAGAGTGTGGAGAGGGTGACTCTAGTCTCAGAGGAGTTACTTTCTCAGGACCTAGGTAGAGAGGACAAGTCTGTGGTAGGATGCCATGTTGCCCCAGACGTAGGAGGGGGACACCAGTCAGCAGCAACATCCGTGGCAAGCGCATATCCCAGAGATCCTTCTTGGAGGCCCGGAGATCCAAATGATTTATCACTCTTCTTTTCATATTTGTTTTAGCTAGAATTTCCTTAGTTGCTATCTCTCCTTTTGTTCATTCTTGGTTTCAACTTTTGATTATTTTATAATTTGTTTTCTCCTTTGCTTGCAGATATTGTTGATGAGTGGCGAGACTTGATTCATCGTGTATGTACTAACACCCTATTGCTCCCCATGGAGAAGACTCATGCTGAGCTATCCGTGAATGCAAGGGAGCCTTTAGCAGCCAGTAGGCATACCAACATTTTTTCCCCTGTCTGGCACGTGGACAAGATGGTGACTTCCCTCCATGCCGAGGTAGTCAGGTATATGGCTGCAGAGTTCCTGATGAGGAGGATCCGTTCTCATAGTGAGACTACAGCTAATGTTTGGGACTGTGAGCCCTCAGTGCACTCAGAGCGCCGGCGTAGCTGAAGTCCTAGACGTGATCATGTGCCTTCTGAGGGATCCCATAGGGATTGAGAGGCCACTTGGCTCTTTTTGTAGTGACCTTTGTTAGGTTGTTTATACGAGTATTTTTTTACTTTCTGGGCTCATTGAGCATTTTAACCATGCCTAGTGCATGATGGCATTGTATATGAAACCTAATTATATATATACACATCTCTTTTTGGATCTAGATCTCTTTGTACCTAGAGTTTTGTGACTCATTTTCTAAATGTGTTTTTAGATGTTTTTAGAATATTTTCTTTTCATGTTTCCAGAATGTATGCAATGGACAACAAATGATAGTAAATAGAATGTTTTACGCTTTATGTTTTTGCAGTGCTGATATGAGATGATACTAACATATGGTAGTACTGAACTTTTGAAATCTTTGGGAAATGTTTGTAATTCCTTCTTATATTGGAAAAATGTGATGAATGCATAGTGATAAAGAGAAGAACTTGCCCCAATCCCAAATCCACACAACTAGTAAGACGCGAGGGCTCAACACCAAGTATTAGGAAGGGCACAAGTTGTATGAGTTTGATTGAATGGAATGATGAGAGATAGAAAAACCAAGAACAAGAACCAAATTTGGACCTACACACCCACCCTACTCAGAATTACTACCAAGCTTAGAATGCCACTTACTTTTCAGTTTATCTAGACTTGGATTCATAAATGGAAACCTGGTTGACAAAATCTGGTTTTGAGGATTTGATCTCTTTGGAATTTGGATGTTTGGATATTTGCTTTCTCTTAACATAATTTGACTTGTGTTTTTAGCATACCAAGATTTGTTAGTTTGTGTGACTGGACCCCCCACACTCTGCCTCACGCTACTAGTAAGAAGTATGGGTTTGTCACCAAAGGCAAGATACAGGCGAATAAGGGAATTTCTTTCCTTTCCCAACCTCACATCACTGGTAAGAGATGTGGGCTTATCACCGAAGGTTGATGGGGCAAAGAAGTGTGTAAAATAAAATATTTTGTTTGCTTGGTGCTTTTGATTTCATTTTATTTTGACATTTCTGATCTATGACTTTGGGATATCCTTTCATTCCAAGAGATTTTAAGAGGGATAGATGTGACACCAAGAAGCTTCCAGAACAAACTGTGGGCAAGGACAACTTCACCTAGTAGAAAGAAAGAGAAAATCCAAGTATGCAGGTCTTGGTATGGTTTTTGTCAATGTTTGTCTGTCGAAATTGATGAGAATATTTGAAAATATTTGATGATGTTTAAAGAGATGTGATATGAATATCTTTTCCAATATCCTAAAAAATTTGTAACAGTTTTTTTAAGAGTAAGCTCCTAAACTATCATTTTTACGAAATGGACAGAATGAAGTAGCTAAAAGACAAATGCAATGTAGGTAGCTATAATGTACTAGCAATGACTTTGATGTTTTATGTGTAAAACCGCTTAAGGTGCAAGGAATTGACAGTTTCACCAAATTCCTCACCTTCTAGTGTGCACAAGAGATACACACCATTTCCATAGTCCTTCATGACTCGGTATGGGCCCAACCATATGGGCCGGAACTTTCTTCCTTCGCCAGTTTTCTTGTCGATCCGGCTGTCTAGTCTTAGAACTAGATCTCCTTCATATATTTCTCGCTCATAGACTTTTTTTTATATTGCTGGCACATCCGGTCATCATAGGCTCTATGCCGTTGTTCATTGTTTATCCTAGCCTTGTCAAGGATTTCTAGTTGAGAGAGGCGTGCCTCCCTATAAGCTTCTTCATCCAAAATCTCTTGTAATGAGATGCGGAGACTGGGTATTTCAACCTTAAGTGGGAGAACTGCTTCTGCTCTGAATACCAGCGAGAAAGGAGTTTCTCCTATTGATGTTCTTATTGAGGTTTGGTGGGCCCACAAGGCCGGATATAATTTTAAATGCCAATATCACTTGTTCTCCTTGACTGTTTTGAGGAGAATAGCTTCCAAATTTTTTTTGTCGCTTCAGCCTACCCATTGGCTTGAGGGTAGTAAAGAGAGGCCGTGTGATGGTTTATCTTGAACTTGTTACATAGCTCACAAACCTCGTCATTCTTAAAGGACGTGCCATTATCTGAGATAATGACTTGTGGGATACCATACCTACAGATAATTTGGTTCAAAATGAATTTGGTAATCACCGAACCCGGTATGGTGGTGAGAGGCATGGCCTCCACCCATTTGGTAAAATATTTCATGGTTGTGATTATAAAATGATGGCCATCGGTTGATGAGGGAGAGAATTTCCTTATCAAGTCTAGACCCCATGTGGAGGAGGGCCACGGAGTTGGTATTGGTTGCAGGGATTGTGTTGGCATGTGAATCTCGTGGGAGAATTCTTGGCATTTATGGCACTTATGTACAAATTCCACTGCATGTTCGAGAGTGGGCCAAAAATATCCCATCTGATGTATTTTGTGAGCAGTGGCGTGACCACCGAAGGGGCCCCCACATATCTTATTATGGGCTTCATGAAGAATCCTCTTGGATTCTTCTATGTCGATGCATCTTAGAATCATGTTGTCAAAGGCTCTACGATAGAGTACTTGGTCTAAAACAACATATTTAGTGGTAATAATTTGTAATCGCCTTCTTTGTTGTGATGTGGCACTTTCCAGGTATGTATGGTCCATGATAAAATTGATGATATTAGTATACCAGGGACATGTAGAAATGGGGGGTCTGGTTTCGATAAAGTATACACATTCATCAGGAAAGTCTAGATCTACCTGCTCGCCTCCATCTAGTGGATTGTCAGCTAACCAGTCTGCAATGATTTGTCCTTTAACAAACTTTTGGTTTATGAATGTTAACTCAAATTCTCCCATTAGGGTTATAAAACGACCAACCTTTTTAGATAAAGATCCTTGTGTGAGAAATGTTCGTAAATGGTCTGTCTTTACAATGACCCTTGTTTCCTGGTTTAACATGTAATGTCTCAAATGTTTTGTTGCTAAAATTATGGCAAGGCATTCTCTCTCTTCCTGTGTGTAATGTGTTTCATAATCGAGCAATGTTCAGCTAATGAAATAGATCACGCGTTCTCATTTTTCATCATCTTCTTGAGCTAGCATGCAGGCTAACGAGACATGAGTGGCTCCTAAGTATAGGATCAAAGGGTGGTCTAGCTTTGGAGGAATTAGCATGGGTGGTGACAAAAGAAGCACTTAACTACTTCAAAGGCCTAGTTGAAATCTTCAGTCCAATCGATGCTATAATCCTTCTTGAGTATATTGTTGATTGGATGAATGGCAAAGCTTAAATCTAGGATGAACCTTCAGATTGCACTAAGTTTCCCAAGAAATGACCTGATTCTAGACTCATCCGAAGGTGGGATCATTTCGATAACAACCCATATTTTGGCTAGATCAACATCAATCCCTCGTGAAGATATAATGTATCCTAGAAGTTTGCCTCCTGTTACACTGAATACGCACTTCTCTGGGTTTAATGTGACACCATACTCAATTAGTCATGAGAGGATGATACGGAGCACTTCTGGATGATCACAGCATTTCTTGGCCTTGGCCAACAAGTCATCCGCATATGATTCCACACTTTTATGGATAAGATCATGGAATATATAATTCATTGCTCGTTGATACGTAGCACTGGCATTCTTAAGACCAAATGGCATGATAGCATAACAATAAATTCTCCAGGGAGTTATAAATGTGGTTTTGGCTTGATCTTGTTCAAATATTTTAATTTGATTATACCCTGAGAACCCATCCATGAGGGATAGCAATTCAAATCCAGTTGTTGCATCAACGATAATGTTAATGGATGGTAATGGGAAATCATCCTTGGGACAAGCTTTGTTAATATCCTGAAAATCTATACAAATGCATATCTTCCCATTCTTTTTGAGGATGGGAACGATATTAGACACCCATTGTGAATAGTCAATGGGCTTGATGAATCCTACTTGAGGAAGTTTTACTACTTCCTCTTTTACCATGAGAGCCACTTTTGGCTTCATTGGTCTTGACTTCTATTTAATTGGCTTCGCATCTGGATTAGTGACGAGATTATGTACCACAACTTATGGTGCGATACCCGTCATTTCTTTATAATTAAATGCAAAAGCCTTTTGATGTTTTTTGAGGATTTGGGTGTGTATTTCTATTTCTTCTGGAGTTAACGAGGATCCCAACTTCAAAATTCTTGATTCTTCCTCTATTCAAATGTTTATGTCAATGGTTTCTTCTATCAAAGAAGCGTTACCTTTTTCAAATTTAGGTGGGGCTAGAGGTAGTTCCAAGCTTTCTCTATTTTCTATCTCATAGATATCGAGATCCTTCTATGGAGGAGACTCTACCGTGGGATTTCCAAAGTAGGAAGAGGAGTGTGGTATTAGGGAAAGATCAACTATGCGGTGAGCAAGGTGTATCTCTGCATAGGAATTTAGATATTCGAGACTGACTTTATCACTGTCAACATGATGTAAGATAGAAGATTAATTCTCAGCTGTATGTGTTAGAAGAGGGTTCGTTGACATTTTCTTCACCAATAGTTCAATACGAAGTGATACCTTGAAACTTGTATCTTCCAACTCATTGTTTGGGGTAAAACGTGAAGCTGAGGTTGCTATTGAATCTGCGAGAAGGTTCTGTTCTCATGGGATTGCCTCAATGGATATGAAGTTGAATCCTTTGCTTAGTTCTAATACCGTTGTTTTATAGAGCTGTAAGTTCTCAGCTCTAGTCTCATATACTTCAGAGACTTGGTTTGCAATTAATTACGAGTCTCCTAACACTCTGATGTCATTAACACCGAGCCTTTTGGCTATGATGAGGCCAAGGAGGAGGGCTTCATACTCAGTGTTGTTGTTCATACATTCAAAGTTTAACTTAAAATCAAAAGGTAGGATCTTTCCCTCAGGGGAAGTGACGATCACACCTACCTCAGCTCCATAGTGACATCTAGCTCCATTGAAGTGGAGAGTCCAATATTTACTAGGAAAATGGATGCTGGGACATTCTTTGCGTCTGTTTCTTCTATTTCGGTTACTTCTACCATGCAAAGTTCCTCTGCTAGAAGAGAATCAACTCCTAGGGTACATCCCATACCTGTGGAATCAAATGGTAGGAAAATTGGTAGATCTTGTTCCATTAATTCGACAATTTTTGCAGTAGTTCCTAATGATATTGTTTCTACAACGTTAGCTTCATCCTTGAGGGTTGGGATGCCCTTGACTAGGTTCGTAATTTCTAGTTCTGTTGTAGGTATTAATTTTTCTTCCAGTTTTGAGTCGATTGGTTTGTTAAGTTGGTTTGTCGGGAGTTCAAACTCAGAGTGAATGCCTGGTCTTTTCTTTAGGTCTTCCAGGTGTATGTCAAATGGTTTTGGGTCACCTTTTTCTATGAATATCTTTCCTAGGTGTAAGAATCTTATTTCCTGGAATAACATAGAAGGGATTGCTTTCATGCGATGTATCCATGGTCGATCGAGGATCATATTATAGTTGGTTTTCCGATCTATGATATAAAACTTGGTGAGGATTGTCTTGGGTCCTAAGGTGACTGGTAATATTATAGTCCCAATTGAAGTAGCCTTAAGGCTATCATAACCTCTTAGCATATTTCTTGTTGTGGAACAATTTGTTTCTCCATATCCTAGATTTTGAAGGAAAGAGAAGGGGACAATGTTAACTGCTACCCCATCATCAACCATTGCACATTTAACATAATTATTGTAAACCCACACCTGTAAATGCAAGGTCTAGATCACCTCTATGTGTAATTTCAGCATATGTTGTCATTTTGTTTATGTCGAATATAAACTTGATATCCCTATCTGGCTGCCATGGAGGGTGGATATCAAAGTTTATATGATTTAATTGTGTTTCGGGAGGCGGAGTGATGTTAATTAAATGACCTAGACCTATTACTTCTAAAAGAGCAGCCCTATGGGTAGGAGAGTTTATAAACAAGTCCAAAAAGGAGATGTGAGAGAAGGTCTTTGTTAATTCATTAATTAAATCATAAGCACCTATGGGTTTTACCAACATTTGTTGAATGTTATCTGGATCTAGTGGATAGATTGGATTTGGTTGAGAAGAATATTCTCGTGTTCTTGTTATGGCTTCTACGTGAAACTCAGTATCTAACTCTACTAGACCAACTATCTTGGTTCGTGGCTGATTTCCTAATTGCGGTGCGACAGGTGGATTTAGCGAAGTTGAGGATTCATGATCGTTATTTCCTGTCATTACACCTTTGTTCATCCCATTTGGATTTAATTTATTATTGTTATTATGATTTGTAAATGGATCATTAAAGATCTTAAGAGGTGCGTTTTTGAGGGGAAATTACCCATGTGAAAGTATTTGGCATATGTGTCACAAAATCTGTTAAGAACATATCTATGAAGAGTTGTCTTTTTTTCTTCTGGAAAATGTTACATGAACTTATTGTAATTGCGGCAAGTCCTAGTGTCATGGCCTCAAATTTTGTGGAAACCACAATATGAGCTGGGATTATAACTCCTAGGTTGTTGGTTTGGCACATGTTGTGGTCCAAAGCTCTAATTAAACTATTGACCTATTAGGATTAAAGTTTTTTGCATTTGTTTCCTTTAGTTTTTGTTTTGATATCCAGTTGAGTTTTTACTTAGACCTTATGTCTATATCTTCCGTTGTTGTCTAGATTTTGTTGTTGTTGTTGTTATCATTGGGGATGATTAAAATCCACTGTGCATTGATTGTTGGGGTAAAATTGTTGTTTCGTTGATTGTTAACTGGTGGTGGAACATTTACAATGTTTTCTCTTTTAGTTTGGTCAGTCACTCCATCTGTTGTCACTCCGCAGTTTTTGTTAAGGATTTTAGGTCCTTGATTGGCATTTGTGGTAGCAGGATAGGTCATAGTGTTTTGGTTAGGGATGATTAACCTCCCATTTGCTCCATATGTCTTGCGACCGCTATCTATTGTAGCTTGATCTATTCAGAGAGTGCTCTCGAGCACTTCATCATAAGTTCTTAGTGGGAACTTCTGGACTTCTTCCTTTATCTCTCTGCTGAGAGAATGAAGGAATAAATCGCATAGTTCCATCTGATCCATGCTGAGAGAATGAAGGAATAAATCGCATAGTTCCATCTGATCCATGTTTGGAGCAATTGCTGAAGAATAGAGGACTGTACACCATCTTTGGATGAAATGAGCAATAGATTCATTGTGTTCTTGTTTAATATGAAAGAATTCCCTGATTCTTGTTCTCAACAATTTGTTCATGTCGAACATGCCTTGATGAACTCTGAAACGAGTTGTTTAAATGAATGTATTGAGGCTTCAAGTATTCTGTAATACCAATCAAGGGTGATACCCTCTAAATTTTTGGGGAATATTTTAGCAACAACTCCATCCTAAGGAAGCAGTTCTTGAATGGTTGTGGCATAACCCTTAATATGTGCATTTCGGGTCTCCCTCCCCTTTGTACTTGGGTAGATTGGGGAGAGGTCTTGGAAGCATGACGACTTCGTATAGTGAAGTCTAAAGATTCTTTCAAATATTCTGAACAAGTCCCTATCACATAGGTTTCGACCATTGATGGTGCTTACTGAGTGGGTGGAGGTGGAATGGGTTGTTGATATGACATAACATATGTATTTGCAGGGGCATAAGGAAATCCCTGTGTTTGAGAGAACATGCCGGGAGAAGAGAACATATCTCCCTGTGGTGATTTGGAATATATGTTTAAGTATGGAGGAGCATTGCTTAGGAATGGGTTATTTTGTACTAAGCTGGGAGGTATTATATTCTCAACTGGAGCGTCATTAGAAAATGCTGGTTCTAGTTGGAATTTATTGTAAATACTGAGGAGGCATGCCTAACGTGCCTGTTCCTGTGAGGAGGTCTACTTGGTTGGGATGATGTGGAGGATTGGAAGTTCCTTGCTTGCATGAACTATGAATTTTGATTTGCTTGAGCAAGTTCCAACCATCTAACCTTCTCAACTAAGGCTGAGATGACCTTGTTTGGTGAAGACACGGTATTTTTATTTGGTGGTGTTTGTTGTATATCTTGAGGTTATATAGGCATATGGTACCATGCTATGAATTGATCAGTGCCCTGCCAAGTTTCACCGAGGAAATTTCCTATAGGTGGAGGGAATGGGGGTGTTTTCTTGGAACGAGACCTCGGGTTGTGTTTGCAAACCTCCTATAGGTGGGTACATATTTTGAGAGCATTGTTCACTCCTAGCATAATGTGCTAAGTATTCGTGATCTAAAAATAGATATGGATCTGACTGTCTACTAATTTGTGGTCCAAGAAACACCCGAGGAGATGAACTAGATTCTCTAGTGAGTGTCATGTTGTTTGAACCTGAAGGCTCTAGTTGTTGCATTTGAGTGAGCGTGATCCAACTCCTCTAATTGGAAAGAAGAACTATAAATATTCCTTTGAGGTGGAGTTTGTGTTGAAAATTTGTTAGTTGAATAGTTGTCACCCCATGCTAAGAGCAAGGGTGATGGTTGTCTATTTAATTGATCATAGTATGCTTCAAGACTTAGGAGAGGTTTGCCAAATGCATCGTATCCTGACATATTTTGGGGGTATATAAATACCCACAGAATAATGCGAAAGAGCAAAGGTGGATGAAAGAAATGAAAACATAAAAAGGAATATTAGTTTGTTTCATGTCAGGTTCACCAATTTTATTGGTGAAGCTGATATGAAGGCTAAAAGGGATGGAAAAGATGAAAAGTATATTAATTAGAAGAACAAGTAGAAATCTAACTCTGAATCAGAAGGTTGCGTGTTCATTTCATGTCGAGTTCACCAATTTTTTACAATGGAAAAGTGACATGCGAGCATGGGAATCTAAAAGTAACTCTTTCTCACACCCGACCTCCCAAGGTCGTGCCGAGACAGCCAGTGGGGATGGAATACACGTGGGGTGCATATAAACTAGTTAGGTAATCTTATGTCTTCAACACACAATAATGGGCTCTACGAATCTAAGGCAAAGAAGGACCTTCTAACCTAAACCGGTGTGATAGATCATTCGGCGAGGATAGCTGCTCGAAGGCTCTAATCAATATCAAGCTCTGCCATGATTTGATCTATGGGTTGTGGGATACGTGGAAGATGACTTGTGGGTGCTTCGTATATATCTCCCGACAAGGTCATGAAAATGGAATGGCTAAATGTGTAGTGTATCTTTTGGTATTTTATGGACGATTCTCTAGTCTAGTCCAGAAATATTTAGCTTAATTAGTTGCTACATTTAATAATGATAGTTGTGTGATAATGTTTGGTGGAAGTGGAGAGGACCTAAACACTAGCGTTTGCAAGCTAGTGTCAATACTTGATTGATTTGTAGGCCCATTGGGTTGTGGGACCTATGGATCACAACCATAAGTTCGTGGTTGCTGTGGACCTCCTATGGTCATATGAAGAGTCAATCCCTGATTCCGAGTATCCAGTAATCGTATGCTTTTTTGGCCTCTACGTTTAGAACTAGAAGTTGCACAATTTTCTCAGAGTACCTAATAGGTGTTGTGGAAACTTGGATACATAAGCTAGTGTTTATATCAACGAGGAGGTCTCCTACATCTGGCTGTGGGACTAGTGGATCACAACCGAATGTTTGCTCTCTTTTAGGTCCTTCTATAGTCATACAGATATCTATCAACGTAGTCTATAATTTGGATGATTTGACCAGAACATGTGTGCTTTGTCGTCTTCTATGTTTAATCCTCTTAGCTGTGTGCTGATTTCTTGTAGGTTTGTTGTTGTTCGGAAGACCTGGATTCTGAGATTTTGGTCTACATCAGTTAATGCTACAACAAGATTTTGTTGAGGCACGATTGGCTCAAAAACGTATTCCCTGGGCTCCCTAGGTCCCGTGATTGTCATACAAGATCAATATAAACTTAACTGAAATGAAATAAACTAACTATGCAAGATATATCTACAACATATATATATATATATATATATATACATATATATATATATATATATATATATATATATATATTCCTCTATTTTTTGTATTTTTGATAGGATTTTTAATAGAATTGAAAGAGAAACTAATCTAATATATTCAAAAAATGACAACTAATCTAATAATAAAATTAAAACAAGTAAGGTAGCCTAGTGTAGCTACTTGCCTGTGCAGTTGTGAGTTTATCCTAAATAACTAGATAGCCGATTAAGTTAATTGAAAGACTCTCGATCCTACCTCAGAAGTGAGGAATGAATCATAGTTTCTGAGAAACTATCAATCCCCACAGCTTACCTGGCAATATCGAAAATGAATTTTGACTGAAATGAAATATTTCACTACTCTATTTGATATGTTTTAACTAGAACTTTGACAGATAAAACCTGGAATTTGCATAACAGTGGAAAATACAGTAGTGTATGACTTTGTCCCCTCAGAATGATCTCCTCGTTCCTTCATGTTCACGTGAGAAGAGTGTGTATATGCTAGCATCAACAGAAGAAGGTATTTGAACAGTGGCAGCTTTGGATATAGACCGACTATAATGTGAGTAGGAGAGGGACAACGCAAGTGATAGAGCTTGGCATATGCAATTCCTAGCGGGATTTATTGCAGGAATACAACACAAGTGTACCGAGAGATTCTAGAATCTACCTTCTGTGAAGAACACAACCTGCAACTCTAATGAATTCTATCTACAAATGACACTACTCTGCTCTAAACTAATTTGTATGAATAGCAATGAACAAGACTGAAGCAAGAAGATTGAATGGCTTCTAACAGCAAAGGAAAACTAGCCTGGATGCAAAACATGAAAACATAATGAATTCTAAGCAAGAAATTGAAAGACTAAACAATGGAAATGAGAAGTTGAGGGGCCTTTTAATTGAAAACAATCTGGTTATTTATAGATTTCACATTCACCCAAAGGTGATTCCTATTAGAACTCTTTTACCATTAAACAATGAAGAAACACTATTCTAGGGAACATAAAACATTGATACGAGCTAAGGAGGTTGAGAAAAGCTGGTAAATGTTGAAAAATTACGCAAGTCGTGATCAAAAGAACATGCTGGAAAATGCGTGAAGGACTGCCGCCTTGGCAGGGTGGTGGTTTCGTCACTGAAGGTTAAAAAGCATTTAAAAAGGAGGGCAATGGATAAAACAAAGCACAAGGAACTTGGATAAAGCATTTGGGATACTAACATATACTTTGTGAGCTTCTTTGGATCCTGAAAACCTTGCGAGGTGACCTATATCATCATTGGGGCATGTGCAACATCATTCTGGCAGTACATTACCCTACAATTTTGGGTACGCACAGGCACCTTCGGTAATCAAAAACTGTATTCTATTAAAAATTTAGTCCTAAATGGCATAAACCACAACATAAAACATACATCATAGGATTTTGTGTTTGCTAGATTTTGTTTGACTTGTTTTTTTAGGTGCTAGTTTATTCTCTTCATTTTTTCTCTGCCAACATACTCCACCATCATAGTTGGTGTAATCCAACTATTTCTGAGTGTGTTAGGGCTGATCATTGCCATACTTAGTCTATGAGTTGATCTTATTATTTGACTTATATCACCAAAAATTCATTTTTTCTATTTTTCACAGATGTCATAGTAACCAATGTCGGTCCAGCAACCACCATCAGTTTAATCATCTCACCTCCGTTGGTTCATAGACCACCATCGGTTTTATGATGTTTTGGTATTTTCTGCCAAAGTAGTGTTCAATCTATTTTTTTCTTTCTGTGACTTCCTCTATCACTTTACTATATGTCTGAGTCCATGATATCACCTTCAGAGTCCAAATGTACTTCATCTTTATCATTTATTGCTAGATTTACAAATATTTCATTTCTCCACAGTAACCAACATCGGTCTAGTTGACCGGTGGTGGTTACTCCAACTGACATCAATCTGTGTGTTCTTATTTTCTAATCAGAACAATGATCAAATTACAAATTTTAAACCCATTTTTCTCCATTCCTTCTATGTTTCTGCATTATTAGCAAAGCTCAGAATACCTGTTATATTGTTAGTCACAAGGTTTTGACTCGTAAACAAGCTAACGCTCTCATGTTTCATGCTATCTTCTAGCCACTCCCACCTATCCCATCACCCCCTTCCATCTCATCACCTATGGACTGTCGACACTAAAATTTTCCTCCATAATTTCTATTTCATTAATGTATGTATTAGGAATAGGATGTTGTTAAGTGTAATTAGTAGAAGATAACGGCGCCGTCAGTACAGTGTCGCCAATAATGTGGAGTACGGTAACAGTCAAAGTACAATATGAATGTTGTAAAAAGTAAATATTTGTCGTAGGTGGTCCGGTAATGTTAAAATGTCAAAGTTTGGGTAATTAGAGAAGTAGGGTCTATATGATTAGGAATTAGAAATATTATATTGGTAATAAGGACAAGGAGTGAGGTCATAAATATTTTGTGTATTTTATTTGTAAAAAGTCTAAAAATGTGGAACCCATGTAAAATGATAAGGTTTATCTTATCTTAACAGATAAGCTTACATGTACAGATAAGAGTTAAGGTATGGAATATGATACGTCAGAGTGGATTTCTTATCCTATCTTAGAGATAGGATGGATAAGCCTGGAAGTTCTATAAATAGAGAAGCCACCCCCCTCATTTAGCATAGAAAGAAGTAGTGAGAAATATTGTAGGAAGTGTGCGAAGGAAGCCATCAGTTAAAGGTGTGTTGAAGAAGCCATCAAGAGGTGTAATTGTAAAGTTTCTCCCATAGTCTTGTTGAAGTATCTCATGGGTGAGATTGTAACAGTTTCATGTTAATATTATAATTTATTTTGATATTTCAGATTTGTTGTCATTCTGTCTTATCATAGTCAATGGTATTCTTGTGTTCGGTTGTTGTTTTGCTTCCAGATTACATCCATCCTACCCTTGCACCCACTTCTGCATCAACTACTACTAGTGTAGCCTTACCCTCTTCCACCTTACCACTTGTGGTTTCCCATCTTGAACCTACATCATCGATATCTACTGCACCTATGACACCTAGTGTGCCTTTGATGCATTTGTAGCTCCCTACGACATCCACCATGCCTTCATCAACCACCCTTGAGTATAGGTCTATCTACACCTCTCCACTTCTCATATAAATATTACATCTCAACCACCACTGGTGTTGGCAACCCATACTCCCTTCCAAAACCTTGTCCTCTCCATCCCATAGTCTCTTCCTCTGATTTCTAGGAGAGTATTTACATCCACCCCACCTACCATACACCTATTACCAAAAACTCCCTATTTCATCTACCAGTTATTTAGGATGCTTGCCATCTACATCTATTCTGACCTATGTTCCTTCATCACAATTTTTGTACTTGGCACCACCACATACTGAGATGATGCCCATGTCATACCTACCTTATCTACCCCATTATACTGTAGGGGGTGCCCTGTCATCACAACCTACTAATGATCTTATCAAAATGATGATGGAAAAGATGAAGACATTAGAAGCATATGTCTCTGGCTCACTTAACTCTCTGACATATGAAGAGATTTGCAATGAGCCCATTCACCCGTCCATTCTGATTCATCCATACCCTGCACATTGGAAAATGCCTAAATTCAACAGATTCAACAACAAAGAAGACCCACAACAACACTTGCGTTCTTTTAAACATGTCTGTTATCTAATCTCTCATGATGATGCTTTGCTCTTGTGGAACATTCCCAATGTCCTTAATGGGGACCGATTTAGATTGGTATAGTGCTCTACCCAGACACTCCATATTTTCATTTAATCAGGTAGCTCAAGATTTTCTAGACCAATTTTCTATCAACATTGTCAAGAAGGTCACCATGACTGAGCTTGTACATGACATGCCAATATGAAGACAAATCTATCACATATTTTGTCACTCATTGGCAGAAGCCTGATCAACCAACTCACATTCCAACTGCCTCAAATCGAGTTAATAGATTTGTTCACTAGAGCTTGTGCTAGACACATCTCGCTAACTCTCCAAGTTCAAACCTTCTACATGTTTGACGAGGCATTCACCATGGCCCCAGAAACTTGAAATCTGTGCCATTGAAGAGAAGAAGATACAATTACGTAACAAGAATGTTGTGTTTAAATCAAATGATACCTCTTCTTCTTCCAAACCACAAAATAATTATTCTAAAGTAAAAGGATCTACCAATGTAGTATTTTTGAAATACATCCCATCTCATCCATCCAACCAATCAAAACCTTCTTCCAATACTTCTCATGTTCAGGATTTTCAGTTCAAGTAGGAGAAACAAAAATATACTCCCATAGGAGAACCCTACTCTTCAATTTAGAAAAAATTATAAAATCCGGAGTAGTCTTCCACACGTCAAACCACATACTACTTTTTACCCCTCTCATCCTGATACCTACATGGTACAAAGAAAATGATTACTGCAACTATCATCGTGTTAGAGGTCATAAAGTTTTGTATAAATTTCAAAAAAATAATCCAAGAAATGTTAGATAATGGAGATCTCATCTTGGATAATCCTAATGCACCGAATAATTAGAACCTTCACATCTTCAAGAATTGTTCCCAAATCACACCCCGTCATCTAACCAAACTGGAAAAACTGACGACCAGTGACATTAACATTCTGAGGTTCATGTTGTTTTCAACATCATACTAGCTCTCTTGCTCAATTTCCTCCTATTCCATCTTTTGAGGAGATTATTTCATGAGATCCTTCATCCACAGAAGGGACCTATTTCATCTATCCTTTACCCATCTCCCTTATCTTCTCCTTCACCCATGAGGAGTCCACCATATCTGTGATGGTTTCCCCAACCTCTCAACCTCAAATACAGTAATTACTCAACAAGAGAGTCATGATTACCTTATTCTTCAAAAAGATGAACTTACCTCACCTAACTTTCCATCTCCCCTATAGAGGATCCATTAGTTGGCATCCTTCTTATTGGTGATAATTATCCATTGGATTTCAAAGATCATGTTGATTTACTCTCATCTCTTCTACCCACAAAGTATGAAGCCAACCATTTCCCTATCTCATAGACATTATTTATAGGGGATTACTACCAAATCAACATCATCCCCTCCTACATCGGTGTCATTCTCACGTTTGTCTGACCACTTGGATTATGTTTACAATTGCATGCTTTGGGGATGCCTTTCGACTTCCTGTCTCAACTCAAATGTAGATGTTGTCCACTGACACTTCCACGATCTATCCAAAGGTGTTTTCAGAAAACCAAACCCACCATGCCTATGCCAGTTGTAGCTACCCCTTCTTCATCACCCTCACCCACACCTAAACCTTTACCATCAAACAAAACTTTTTCTATGCCTAAAACCTTACCTGCACCTATATCTTCCTCCGTGTCCAGACCCATTACCACATTAGGAGTCATGCCGACATCAAGCCTAGTCCATCCTCCTGTCAAACTAGATTTAGCCACGTCCTCACAAGCTGTCACAAAGACTATTCCCCCACCTAAGAGGAAGACCCAACCTCTTAGGCCACATACACTGGATTCACCCACTACCCCTTTACACCTTCACCACTTCCATCTATCCTAGGTCCCCACCCATCAACCTTGGTCAAGCAACCTCCTACCCAGAGGTAAACCAAAAACAAAGCAGCCCACCTCCTCATTGATATCCTATGTTATACCCAAATTACCTACACAACTTATGCCTTCACCATCACCTACATAATTTCTACCTCCTATACCTACACCACTTCTTATATCCTCATCATTACCCATGGCATTCCCTTCTCCTCAACCATTCCCTTCCACATCACCTCTTACCACAACCTTCACCACACCTCCATTATCACCTTGGCTAACCCATCCCCTTTCGCCATCTACCTTCCCTTCTACATCACACACTCCTTCTTCACCTTTACCCAAGAAGGTGCAACCAAAGCCCAAAACCCCACTACCTTCCAAAGAGGTAGTTAAACCTACACCACCTTCAATAACTAGTTCACCAGCTACACCTTTACCCAAGAAGGTACAACCCAAACCCAAAACTATATTATCTACCAAACATAGGTAGTCAAACTTACTCAACCTCCGATTTCACCTCTAGTGACACCTCTCCCACCAAAGTCACCCAAAATTCCATCCATACCCACACTCACTTCACATTGTGATCCATTGACAGGGTCTTATGCCAACATCTTAGCTAACCTTTTAGAAACCTTTGTCATCACATTGCCACTGCTTAGACCTTATAGCCCACTCAAACCTAAACCATAAGGGTTTGATGATACCAAAATTTTTTCTTACCATCATGTGTTAGGGAATGATGTAGAGAACTGTAAGGATCTTAAGACTATTATTCTCCAACTATGTCTTCTCGAAGAGAAATTTGATGAAGATGACCTTTTGGATGAAGAGCCCATTCCACCTTCACTTGTCACCTCATATTTATTAAAAAAAGTTCACCTCCACCTCCAGTACACTCTTTTTCTCCTCTGATTTTTAAAATAAACATGGCACATATAGCCACTCAGTTATAATATCTCAAATCAAAGGAAAAGAGAAAATTGGTAGCCCATCCAGTTCACTTTTACCCGCTATCTAACCTCCACCTACCCCTAAGGTAACATTCTGTGGGACAACCTATCCTGTTTCTGATGGAGTGGCACACCACTCCATGTTTCAACAACTTCATCAATCTCCCAACGAAGATCATTTTTCTAACCAAGGCTTATGCCCCATCTGCCTAAACCTTTCCTAAACTTTTCCCAATCTTACACAACGTTACCTATCATCACCTTATTCTACTTTACCCTATGGGGGACTCGACATTCCCTCTTATTCTATTTGCACATCTTGTCCAAAGCTAACTCATCATCTACCTTACCTAATCTACCCACCACCTGCCTCAACCTTTCCTAAACCTTGCCTAACCTTGCCCCAATCAACCTTTCACAATCCATCTTATCAACCATTCTACCTTACCTATCCTACCCACCGCCTACCTCATCACACTTAACCTTTTCCCAATATTACCCAACCTCACCTATCACCATCTCATTCTTCCCTATACCCATGGGGGACTTGTCACTTCCCCTTATTTTATTGAATGTTTCCTAAAACCATCCCTTTTACATCCTACCTTTCCTTATACCAAAACATTCCACATCGGTGATCTTGTCCTGAAGGAAAATCAACATGTAATAAAAGAAGAGAAAAGTAAACAGGGAAAGTTTTCTCCTAATTGGCTTGGACCCTGTATCGTTACTCATGCCTATGGATCAAGTGCTTATCGTTTATCTTCCCTTAAAGGTAAACCTAAACCTGAGCCCCTCAATGCCTTGCATCTTCGACCATTCTATTGTTGAATCAAGTCCTATATCACCTTTTTTCTATTACACACTCATCCCTTGAGTACCCATTCACTTTCCATCTACCTATTTTAAGGACTGATGACTAAACAAGAATCATGTGATTATCTGTCACCTTTCAGCCTTATCTTCAATATGAGTACCACGGCTCTACTCATGACATGATTCTCATGGATAATTTTCATTCTTTTTAGGATGGAATCCCATGGTCATTCATCACTTAAAACATCTCTTTCATAGTTAACCTTTGCATGCTATGGTTTTTCCTTCATAAAAGAAGCCTATACTCTTCTATAGTCTTGTCCATGACCTAAAAGTCCAAAGAAATTCAAAAGTAATATATGGGATTTTAAAATTCAACTCCTTGAGTCAAAATTCTTGTAAATAGATGACTCCCTCAAAAAGGACATCTATCTTTCTATCTTTTTGCTATAAATAGATTGCTCCCTTGAAGGAAAACTATAAAAATTAGCCCTATTGTACATAGTCTATCACAAAAAGAAGACTATTTCTTACAAATAAAATAAAAATATTCTGAAGCTTCCTGCATCGATTAACTTCATGAAACCTCAAGGATATCATTCTATTCCCATATAGACTTTCCACATCATCAGTCTATCACAGAAAAGCAATAAGAAAATAAAAAAAAAATCAAGAAAGATAACTTTTTCATCATGGAACTTTCCTATTTTGGTTTTGGGTATCTTGCAGAAGAGGCATGCTGTCTCACAATAAGGTTATGCTAAAACAACCCATTTCACCTCATCTTCCTTTCCTTTCTTATCTTCTACCTACTCAAGGGACGTGCCAAAAATGTGACATTTCATGATCATGTAACTTTATTCACCCTTAGAACAGTCAATCATGCACTGCCTTTAGGGGTCTTACGTTCATAATCCAATCTTTGGTATGATAGACTCATTATGGTTCTTACCACTTCTGGAGAATTTTATTTCTTTTACCATTCACCTCTTTTCTTACTTATTGATTCTTCTACACAGGACAAAGACCTTCGACACCTACATTCTGGGAATTCCTCTTCCACTAAAATCACCTACGCCTATTTCAACCTACACTCAACATGCCTATGCAATCCACAATCACCATGCCTAATTCAACCTAAACTCAACCATGCCTAAATCACCTTTACTCAATCATGCCTAAAACCTACCTCACCCATTCATCTCCCTTATCCTATTCTTCCCTAGCTTATGGGAGAACACACATCATCCTACCCCCTTTTTGTCGGGGCTATGTAGGCAACACTACCATGAGGCCCTTGGAGGTTAGCTCGACCACTTTTACCCCCTTACCTTCATCATTTATACCCTAGTTGGTTTCCATTTACACAAAAACTTGGAAATTAATATATCATAAAAACAAATATATACCTACAATTTTATCACCATGACCATATTCTACTTAAATCATTTTATATTTCCATGATATTAATTACTTGGAAATTTAACCACTACATACATACAATAAATTATTTCCATAAGATTAGTAACTTGGAAATTACCTAGAATCCAACATGCCTATACTTGACCCAAACCATACCTATACCTAACTCCTACCATACCTATACATGACTCCACCATGCCTATACCTTGACCAAACAATGCTTATACCTAACTCCATCATGCCTAAAAGACCTCGACTTCAATCATGTCTAACTCACCTAGTTCCTATGGTACACAATAACAATGGAAGTTAAAGAGATTACATTATCCATCCAATAATAATCATCAACTATCCTACCAGAGGAATATTTGTGTATTAATACATATGTACACAGGGATACAAGTGTCTCAAACCAACTCTCATATACAATCTCACAAAATCTATCAGCACACAGGTCCATGTATATATCAAAATCAAAATCATAATACAATCTCATAAATATCTCAGCCCCACCTGAGGCCACTCCTCTCCAACCACTAACTTCCTCCTAAATCAGTCTACCTTCTAGCCCAATCATATTCACTCTCGTCAATGGTATGAAAACCTCTCTGCTTTTCATTTTCATAAATGGAAAAGCACAAATGAATTTGTAATTCACATATTTTACCTTTTTATCCCAAATTAACCTGACTGACGTTCGGTTTCCCTAAATTGACATCGGTTATGTACCCTAGTGTACCACGCTTGGTTTCTCTTAACTGACATAAGTTGGCCATGACCGCGGTGGATTAGCCTTTTTAACCTCATTGCACCATATAACACCAACTCTGCCAGCCCAAAACCTTTTTCTACCTAACCCAAAGTTGACCCTGACCTTACACCTCACCCTCATGACCTTATTACCTATCACCCAACCTCACAATCAGTTGGGGCATGTTTTTTCCTTACCTATGGCCTTTCCTAAATCACCCAACCCAACCTCACTCATTGTGAAACTCAAATTTGTGTACTCGTTATACCTTACGATGTGTTACTCGTGTTGTTCAGCCTAATGACCTTACCTTTCCTAATTTCATGTTGTTTATCCCGACCTATACCTTTGGTTCCCTGGAACAAACCTATTGCCCATTCTGACACCTTTCCTAGTTGTGTTTTAGGACCATATCGATACCTTGGATACCTAAACCACTTCAACCTTTTTTGGATAAACCTATCAACCTTTGACGAACTAGAGTTTTCAAGCTCTTCAACCTAGTACCTTATCACATTCTATATGTGTGCATGCGTTAGACTTCCACTACCTATTACCTTACAAAAACACCCTTACCTACAACCAACCTACCCTCATTTTCATCACTTACTCATTTATCAAACCACTCACCGACTCCATTTAAAACTCATCAGTTCTTGGTTTGAGGGGGATCACCTCCACCCACACTTGGGGCAACCTAACCCTCACTCATACCTGGAGCACTGACTTCATATTTTTGTCAGCATCGCTTATCAATACAAGCTACACGAAAAAAAAGGGGAAAATGTAGACACCAAATTTGGGTCACACTCCCCTTGGTCCCCTTTCACTTAATTAATGTAACACATTTAACTAATCATGACCCCTTTACCCCATATTAATATTCATCCTCACATTATTAATTAATTTAATTAAGTTAATTTCATCCTCACATCTCCACCTCATCATGACATGTCATCCTGGACCCATTCTAGAGGCATTTAACTCACAGTGACCAATTCATCACTCTCATTCACTGAGTCATCACTCCCAGTGTTGAGAAAAGGTACTTGACCTAACTAACTAAGAATTCTTCCTAAACCTAAAATGGACTTCTTCTAAGATCTTCATGCCTTCTCTCACATGAACTCTACTTCCCTAAGACTTGGACCCAACAAGGAAAAGCATGCCAAAATCTGGGAAGATATACCTATTTTTGGTAAATAAGACTATTTCACCCTAACCGACATGCTGGTTTATCCTCGCCAACATCGGTCACCTAAACTACCATCAGCTTCCTTTAAATATAATTTTACAACTCTTTACATAGGTTGGTCATTTCAAGTTTTGAGAGTGCTATTACAATCAAGTGAAATATCTCAGAGCCATTCCTTCATCCAAATGATGTCTACACACCACCGGAGAGCAATACAAGCCACATGATTCCCTTCTAGATCATTGGAGCATTCACGGGAACACACATCGTACATTCTACGTGACATGAACCAACTACCACCTCACCAATCAATCACCAACCTTCATCCAACCACGAGATCTTCATAGCAACAAGTAAGTAACATGATCTTAATCATTTGTGCTTCCTTTATTGTAGATCTCTTTTCTTCTTTCAGTATTTTTCATTTTCTACTATTATCTAGATATCTCCATCTTCCCACCAATCCACCTAATCCAACCAGTTCAAGCCCTTTCACCCTTTGTGACCTCTTCCTCGGTATTCCCAAGTCTTCTCAGTCCATATTACGAACCTAACCACACTATTCCTCACTCTTTGTGTAATCATAGAGAATCCTAAAAACCCATTTTTATTAAGTTATTGCCCAATTGCCCCTACCAACGTCGATTTACCTTAACCAGTCATCAGTTTAGTCCCCATACCGGCATCGGTCATCAGACTGATATCAGTCTCTGTGTCATTTCATATTCTTAGACCAGCAAGCTTCCCACTCACCCAAAACCAACCTAGACCTTAACCAATCAGCCCCAAACCCTTATTAGACCTTTGACTAGACCTATCTGACCTGAAAAAACCCCGGTTCTAATTATATTTAGTGTTATTTTGATATCTAGCATAAAATCTAGTGTATTGTGTGTATGAGAAACCTAAATCATTACATTGCAATAAGGACTTATTTATTTCAATTATTTATTCACATTGAATTGTTATTAAACAATGGATTGACAACCTCTCTAGGAAGCACCATGCTTCCTGGATCTAGCATACGCTAGGCAGTCCACTGTCATATGCTATTTAATACTCTTTTGTGGTCTTTCTTTACATCTATAGGTAGTCCTTCCTAGAAAAAAATGAGTTCTCTACTATCAGCTTGGATAATGTCAACAATGCGGGCATTCTGCCTTCCACCTTCGCCTCACATGTATTCCTCAACCATTTACCTTTTATTGGTTTCTTCCTAGAAAGCATAAAACTTATTAGTGAAACACAGTAACTTCAAGAATCAAGCTAGGTAAACTTCTCTGCATATGAAAAACACTTCAAATTCATGTTCCTCTTGACTAGAATGAGGGTGACACATTTGAAAGGTTGGCCGGAGAAAAGGTTTACATTGACTGGGAAAGGGAATTTCAAGTGTGGGTTTGGTTGTCATGATAAAAAAATTCAAATTTTGCATGCTAGACATTTAACATGACAACACCTCCAGTCAATTCCATCCGCATAGAATTATAAACATCTTTACAACACCCTGCACATCATCCTTACCTAGTTTTGTATCATTTTCACATAACCAGATCCTATTTTAGGTGAATCTATCCAAATCATAACCCTTATCTATATTACTACTTTTTATAAATTGTGTTTAATCAAATATATCATCCTTTCCTAATATAATATTGTTATATTTACTATCCTAGATTATCTTGCACACATATTGGTAATGTCTTAATTCGATTGACATAGTTTTTATATTATACTAATGGTTCGTTGGTTTTATTCCTTTTTAAGAAAATCATGGAGTATTGAAAGAGATAAAATATTTTATAACTATCGATTAAAGAAGCAACGAGTTCATTTTTTCATAATTTAGAATTGATTGCAGTTGTTTTTAATAATAAAATAACTAGAATTAATGGGTGATAGGTTTTACTCCCCTCTATTATCTTTAAGAAAGATTTAAGTACTAGTAGTTTGCGTCATATCAAAGAACAAAATTATTTCCTAAATTATATTAAACATATATAAATATACTTTATGTAAGATATTGGAATATATTTTGAAATGGATTTTTTTATTTAAATTTAAAAACTAAAAAATATTACTGTTGAAGCATTTGGCTTACTAATTGGATGCTTTAGAAAAAGTGTAAAATTATTTTGAGTTAAAGATATGTATTGTACGTTGTAAATGTATTATTGATGTTTGAAGCCTTTTTGTATTAATGTGAAAAATAATGACTTTGAAGATATAGATTAGGAGGTGAGAAGCCAAAATTAGTGGATTAGAGTCATCATTTCTCTTTGTACTAATAAACATTTATAATACTTGTGTGTTAAGTGGGTTAATTTCCTTGTGGTTATAACCAAAAATACACAAGGAAACAAAAGAATTATGTAAATGGATATTGATGGTGGTCATCTTGAGATGAATCAAACATGCATAAGTAAAAATCCAATAAATTTATAATTTAGTTGAATTTATCATGAAATCCTTAATTTAATTATATGATTAGGTTGTAAATGGGTTGAATCCCAAATCAATAATAATTATGAGACATGGATGATATATAAGGAACCACAAGCAACATAAGTTTTTTCCAATAGGGAAAGATTCTAGAGGGTGAGAATCCCTCATTGGTGGATCACATTCAATGTTCGTCTCCTATTAACAAATGGCTACAATGCTTGTGTCTTAAGTGGGTTATCTTGCTTTGTGATTATTACCAAGTCTACGAGGAAAAAATGTTATAATGTAAATGACTACTCATGGTGTTAATATTACGATGGCTTAAACATACACAAGTAAAATCCCACAAATTGATATTTTTTATTAATTATTTTGAAAAACCTTTCAACTTAAAAATTATATATATATATATATATATATATATATATATATATATATATATATATATATATTTAATTACTATAATATTTTTGTAACTCATGGAATTTAATTTGACATGTTTATTTTTAAATAATGTAATTTCCTTACCTAATTTTGGTAGTTATTTTTGCTACTTTATAAAATAGTGACCATGTATAATTACTTATTGTGCTAGGGATGTGGAAAGCCTCAAAATTATTATTATAATTGTAAAATATTATTATATATCAAAATTATTAACTAGGTATGTATTGATCTTATAGTCCTTAAAACAAACTAAGAAAACATGTACTATTTATCCCAAAAGTTGAGTTTTACTTAGGTTACATAAATTGAAATGTTTTTTAGTGTTGAACTTTTGTGACACAATGTTGTAGAAAATTTACATGTTTGAATTGAATCTTAAGGTATTAAAACTAGAAATCGCACGTGAGGTGTGCGACGTTAATGCCAAAAGAGAAATATGGGATACGAGAGATGGAAATTGAAATGTATAACAAATAAATATGATATATCTAATTGAAAATTGAAAAATAGAAGGAAGTGGTGGGAATGGGAGTAGTAGAAAAGATCTGGATACAACATGAATTGGTGAAGCATGAAAGGAAAGGGTCGATGGGGATCAGGGTTCATTTTAAGAGACCTCTTGGAAATCGGAGGTGGAAAATACCTATGAATATCCCCGGAACCGGTTTCGCGGGAAGGAAAATTTTTTGGGGGTTGTATGAAAAAATTTCACCTGATTGTCAAGTGGTGAGACAGAAGGCTGTAGACGCGCGACAGGATATTTTGCTGTCGCGTGTCAAAAAAAATGCATTAACGCACGTCAACAGACCTCTTTGACGCGCGTCAATGAGGACAGCAAAATCTTCTGTCGCGCGTCTGCAGCCTCCGCCTCTGCTTTTTCATCAAAAAAATCTTCGTGTCGCGCGTCAATAAACTCTTTGTCGTGCGTCCGTTATGCGTCAATATCTGTTATACCTCCTTGTCGCGCGTCAACAAATAACCCTCATTGACGTGCATCAACAGACCTCATTGACGCGTGTCAACAAGGTTATTGACGCGCGTCAATGAGGTCTGTTGATGCACGTCAACAACCTTGTTGACGTGCGTCAACAGACCTCATTGATGCGCGTCAACAAGGTTGTTGACGCGCGTTAACAAATAACCCTCATTGACGTGCGTCAACAGACCTCATTGATGCGCGTCAACAAGGTTGTTGATGCGTGTCAATGAGGTCTATTAACGCGCGTCAATGAGGGTTATTTTTTGATGCGCGACAACAAATCTCCTGTCGCGCACCTGCAGCCTCCGCCCTCTGCTTACGCATCGAAAAAATCTTCGTGTCGCTCGTCAAAAAACTCTTTGTCATGCGTCTACTATGCGTCAATATCTACAGTACCTCCTTATCGTGTTTCAACTATCCGTCAGTGTCGCGCGTCAACAAATAACCCCATTGTCGCGCATCTACAATACGGGATATATCATATTGTTGACAAATGTGAAGTAGAAGTGTTCTACGTGGCGAATAATCTAGGATTATATAGGGGATATTTTTCAAGGGTAGGCGAAGCCGACCCCTAAAAAAAGTTAAAGTGTAATTTTTAGGCGAACAGGTCACTGACCCGCGCCAGAAAATTTGCCTTTTCAAATTTTTCAAAAATGGAATATTCGCCACTAAAATTATCCCTGATGGGGATTAAGAGGGGAGTGTTAAGGACAGGGAGCGAAGACATGATTCCTCTTATAAGTGTGACTATAGAAGAGGTGATGAGGGCATTTTGGAATAATGGATGAATGAAAAAGGTGGTGAAATCTAAAGGACAGACAAGGAGGGAACTCTTGATATAGTTGTGAAGGTAAGCCCCTGTCTTTTTATGCCCCCAATGTCAATAGTGGCTCTTTGCAAAGTAAGCCCTTGAGATTTTTGGATTGAAAATGCCCAAGCCATTTTAAGTGGTAACTACCTTCAGTTACATCTAAAAATTGGTGGAATTGGAACATGCAAAGGGTTGGTTCCAACCCAATGAGGGCCCGTGTATTGATCAAATTTGACGACAACAAATAAAAGCAAATCAGGTGGACTGGAGGAATTTTCATAAACAATGTCGATGATAGAGCTAGTAGCACCATTTACAAGACATGTTTCAACCCACAAATTTTTGGATGACTTTCTGGTTGATGCAGAGAAGAACTTTGTGTTGCAAGTGATCATGATCAGCCTCTCTTGATTTAGCACACCTGGTGTGTTGAGAAATGGATATGACAATGGGAGAGTTAAGGGATTTTAACATTTGAAGGTTGTGGTTGTCCACATGGTCATTTTTAGTGAAAATATGGGGAGATTCTTTGAACTCAATGAATTATTTTTAAAAAAGGAAAGAATTTTTTCTTGACATCAAGAGCTCATAATCCTAAAATAGAGGGATAACATTACAAATGTTGAGAAGAAAGTTGAGAAATGAAGCTTGTAGAGGAGTGGAACCCTATTACCTGAAGATAGAATTTAAGAAGATGGAATTGGTAAAGTATCTCCACAGGATAGTGCCAAAGGAATTTCTAGAATATAGATGAATTTCCATGACAGGTGGTAGTTAGGTGAGGTTCCCAATAAGGATTATATATTTGTTTCTTAATTCAGATGTTTTAGAGTGGGGGAAATCTTCACAAAGTTGGTAGTTCCGATTTTACTGAGAAACTTAGGGCCGATGAAACTCATTTCATTAATTAGAATATATTAGATATATTTAAGGGAGTCTTGAAAAGATGAAAAATCATGTCCTTCCAAGGTTTTGAGTTATTTTATGAGAATGCACATGATGGGGTGTATAGTACACGCAGAAATGTTGAAAGCTGCAACTCCAGTAGGGGTGATTAAAAGGAGAGGTGAAATTCCTGCGGGAAATGCGGAGGAAAATGAAGACTATAGAGTGTTAATGAGGTATGATTTTCTAGTCCTTGCAGTGCCTTGAATAATCATCTTCAGTGGAGGAAGGAGGGATTTACACAAGAAGTCATGAAGAATAGTATCAAAAGCCAATTGTTGTTCTTGAGATAAACAAGAAGTAGGTGAGGAGATCCTTCCTTGCATAGCAACCACATTATGTGTTTCCTTACTATCCTCAATAAAATTCGGCCCCAAAGCTTGTAAAGTATGCAAATCATTATGGGCACTCCAATTGTGTAGGGTGTCAAATTCACAGAGACCTAACATATGTAGGTCGTCAAGGCATGTTGTGTGGTCAAGCCAGAGGTGGGACAAAATATGTCATTCATTAAACTACTCATGAGCCTGTGTGGTGTCGGTGTCAGAGTCAGGTCCACTATCATAACTCTGTGCTACACTTACATCAGATCATGAAATATGTCATAGATGATATCTATTCTTGAAACAATTCTAGGTGGAAATGATTTCTTGGGGGGTCAAACCAATATCTGTAAAAATATTGTTAAAAATATTATACAGCAGGAGTTCAGATGAGCAAAAAAAATTGAATGATGGTGAATTGTGTGTAGGAATGCAAGGAAATACGGGGAAGGCATGAAAAATTACAGGGAAGAATTAAAGCTTCCACTTATTTCCCATGTGATATTTAATGTAACTCCAGTCTTGAACAACTTCAATGAGAGGAAGGGACTCCATATCAGAAGGAAGGACCTTGTATGCATCCAAAAGAATGGATTTTTTAGGAGCCTCACATTTTGTTTCAGCCAATATTTACAAAACTTTTCTACTAACATTTATTCAGAAAAAAGAATGACTACACATGACAAGTGGAAATTTCAAGAGCATGTGGCATGTTTCTTGTGCACTGATGGCATGTTCAATGACACTCTCTGTTATCATTTTTCTGATGGTGATATGTGTAGGGGAAATCAGGTTATGAATCTTTTAATATTCTCGAAAGTGTTTGGTGGGATGTTTCTGACCGTTGTTCCTCTTTAGAAGTATACTTTGCAATGTACTGAAGGAATGCATGCCGATATAGCATAGGTTAAAAATCGATATTGTCTCTCCATATAGATATTATTATTGTATTGTGTGTGTTTAATCTATCATCATTCCTTGAAAGGGGCTATTTAACTGAACCATTCTCATTAATAGACAAGGAAGAAGTGGCTTTAGTCTCCCAAGGTGCATTTTTCTGACGTTGGAGGTTGTTTTGTTTTTACACATATAAGTATGTTCAGAACACTTTGTGTGACGTTGAAGATGATTAATAAGTTCCTCCAAGTCTTGTAGCAAAGAGGCAACAAAAACATGTACTGAAGATAACAGACAAGGGTCATCTTGGATTGACTGGTGAATAAATTTTGTCTGATTAGAGGTAGGATGTGGATTCCATGCAGAGATAAACATATCAAAGTATTTTTTGGCTTCGTTTATAGATGCAATATTTTTCCATTTGATTGCATCAACATCAAAAGCATCCTCTAGCCATATAAAACCATGGACATGTGATGAACCTCTATGTTTTCATTCATACCTATGAAAAAAATAGTTTAAAAGAATTATATTGAAGCAAATATAAGTAGAAGGCAAGGAATAATGTTACATGTACCAATATTCTTTGGCTCGAAAGTGTTTCTACAACACCTCTAACCAAAATTTAGTGAATATTTGATGTAAGTAAGTAGTAACACAATGAGGATGGGAAACAATGTTGCGGGTCTTGAAGCATTGTGCCCCCAAGCATCATCAAGGGGAGTAGCAGGCATGACATTATACATACATGGCCACTTTGTGTTTGTTTCACTTAAAGTAAACAAGAGTGTATGTGTGCCCAATTATTTAACCATGTTTGAGACCTCACCTCTACTTTTAGACCAAAATGTGTGTGTCCCTCGAAGGTTACTCCCAAACCTTGTAAAAGTTTCAAGATGACATTCATTGGGAAATTCTTGGATTTGTTTCCTAATATGTCCTATGGTTGGGGGGATCTCATGCTCAATTTTTTGCTTCATGAAAACTATGGCTGTAGATTGGATCATATGCCGCATAATAAGGTTAAGCAAGTAGTAATGGAACCTTTGGTGGGAACCAAATCGATCATCTTGTTAGCTCACCAAATGGAGGGAATATTCATTCATATGAACTTCTTGTTATCTATGAATCACAACACCCTATGATTTTCACAAGTGTGTGTTCTTGAGCTCATGGTGTGATTGGATAACATGGGTACTATCTCCAAGTTGTGGGACTTGCTACTTGAGATAAACCTCCAAAGAAAGTTGGTTCTTGCTCTTAAACTACCTACCACAATCTACTCTAATGCAGGAAAAACTATCTATCCTAATCTAACTTTCCAAGGGACCAAGGAGAGAGAGTGCATGAAAAAAAAAACCTAAACTAAAGTGGTGATACACCAGAAAAGGAGAGTGAGAATAGTATGCCAATGTGTGGAAAGTAGAAGCAAAGTGCATACTAGAGGGGGTGATAACAGTTCTCCACAATCTAGCAAATGCATTCACAGAAATATTCCATACATGCATAATAAAAATGAATCCCTACAAGAGTATAAGATAGACACAATATATTTGTAATGATATTTAAAGGGGAAGATGAATGCAAACTAACACAGCATGGGAATAAGTATCCACAAACTTGTATATATTACTTCATTGATATGCACAATCCAATCTATTATAGAACAAGGGCCTGGATCACCATACAAGGAGTCCACTACAAGGGTTTGCAACACATTAGCTTCACAAAACAATTTTTATAGATTTTTGTTACTCAAAACTACCTCTCTTTACAATGAGCCCAACAGTCTGATTTGAAGGATTTTGAGAAGAGAGAGAGGGGGAAAATGAGAATCCAAAATTTTTTCCTTCAACCACTTGCAAGGTATATTAAATGGAGTGAAATGATGTTTTGTTTCTTACAAAAGGCCCCCCATACTATCCCATAACTTGCAGTAGTGAGAAATGTCAGTGCATACTTCATTGAATGCATCCCAACTACTAAATAAAATCATTGTCCTGAACTTGGCACTTTTTATAATAAATCACCATATATTCCTCACCAAATTATATATTTCTTGATTTTATTACATTGGGCTCGGAAACATGATTCCAATGGTACCAAATTTGTGCATTTTCATTGGGAAATGCAAAAGTTATGGCCTTCTAAGTGCGAGCAACTATTTTGGGTCTACTAGACATTTCTATCATTTGATGGGAATTAGCATATGGTTTTATAGAGCTAGATATGTTTCTTTTATTTTTATATATCTACCCTCATCAAAATTAAGAAATTGTGCCCGTTCTGAAAAGTCCAATTTTGTGAAAATCGGAGCTCGGGGTCGAAAGTTATGGCCTTTTGAAGTTCAAGGTCTGATTTGCAATGTTTTCCCTTGCATGCGGCTATATCAGGAATTTAGGGTCTTGGTGTTCCAGATGTCCCTTGTACGAATTGGACCGAAAACCAACACTTCATCTGCATCATACCTGGCTTGCCTTGTAAATCAAGAAAATTGGCCCTGCGGTGAACTTGTGTCCCGCGCGTAACGCTGTTGACTGGGCCGTGAGGGCCGTTGACTCCCACATTCACCGCATCCCCTTGTAGTTGGTTGTTTTGGATTTTTGGGTCCCAGATGTCCCCCGTGTACCTGTGTAACTTGGGACACTTTGACCTGATTTAGCTGATTTGCTCTTGCCTATGGCGATTTCAGTCATGTGGGTCCCAAGCATCCCGACATCCCATGTGCGGCCTGGGACACTTTGACCCAATTTAGCAGACTTACTCTTTCATGCAGTGATTTTGGTCATGCAAGTTCCACGCGTCCCGATGTCCCATGTGTGGCCTGGGACACTTTGACCCAATTTTGTTGATTTCTTCTTTTCTACTTGCTCTAGCATGGGGAAATTATGCAAGTTATCCAAATTACCTCAAGGGGCGAATTTGGGATAACACTTATTTCATGCACGGTTGTTTGAACATTGATTTACCTATCAGAAATAAATTTGGAAAATCCATTAAGAAAATACCCTTTATGGTGTATTCATTAATTGGTAAAAGGCTGAATTTAGGCCAAGGAAAGGTGAAGGGTTTTTCAAGGTCATTTAAAAGCAAGTATTGCTCAATCATTTCCTCTTATCTTCCATTGTTTTGAACATAAGGAACAATGGATGATGTTTTTATAGGTCTGTCATTGGAGGTGGAAGGAGGGTCAGTACCATTTTTAAATACTTTACATTCTAAAACTGGAAGGTCCATTGGAATTAGGCGAAGAGAGGAGTATATATATTTTAGCTCGACTAGTAGAGAGGAAAGGGTGTCATTGTCAATCAAAACATCCTTGTAGTAGGGGTCATGGATAATTTTATATTGAAGGACTTCCCAAACATGGGAGCTACTCAAATAGAAGTCATACTTTGTTTGTTGAAATCCAGTATTTTGGACCAATAGGAGGTCTAAATCTCCAAGGATATAAGGTAAGTATTTGGAAATGGATGAAATTTTTTGTGGGAAACTTATAGTGTGACTGGAATATTTGTATTGCTCACCATGCATTTGGGTGACTTGCAGAATAAGATTAATTCAAGTGATCAACATTTCTTCAACCTGGGTTAAATATTTGAGAATGGACAGTTGAAGGCTAGGGTCCAAATTGTTCCATGAGGAAAACTGATGGCCATTTTTTCCGACTTGCATCTAATAAGGTGTACATTCCTTCATGGAAGTTTTTTGTATTCCTGGGAAGTTTTCCAAACAACTTGAGAAAGTGTGGATGTTTGAAAAAATATCACGTCTTTATCAGAATTGATGTTGGGCTTCAAGAGAGGAGGAGAATGCCCAAAAAGAGGTTTTTTGAGGCATACCAGGAGTGGTCTCTCGTACAACAGTTTGAGGCTGCAATTGGGAACAAGAAAATAAGTGTTGGGAAAAATGTGAGGAAAAAGGTTGTGGAAGTGAAAGAGAAGGGTGTATTTTCATTGTCGGTGGGGCATGAGGTTGAAAGGAGCGAGGAAAACAATTATTTATTCCATTTTTTGAGGCAAAGCAGATGACGGGTGGTGCAACAAAGGGAAGGGACCAAGGTAGGTGTGTGGGGCATGACGAATATAGGGTTGCAAACTAAAAAATTTCATCTTGCTACCATTCACACGAGTAACATACGGTGTACAAGGTAAAGAGGAGGAGGTAAACGAGGTCAGCGGTGATGAAGTCAAGGGTTGTAGGGAAGGTTCTCCAAACATTTATCTCTGGTCATGGTATCATTGGAATCTAGCGACATTAATTTCATTTTTATGTAAGGTATAAACCTCCCTTTTGTGTTCTCGTTTCTAAGGGGTAGACATTGGGAAGTAGGAAACGTCCTATACAAACCAGCAAAGGAAAGGAGGTGTAAGAAAACATTCAAAAAATAATGAAATATGTATGTCAGAGAGGGAAAAAATAGGTTAATACACTCCATCGCAAAAGTTTTTTGCATGCATTGTTTTCTCTTTCTATAGCCAAAGGATTTAAACTAGAAGGAAACAACTATTTGTTTTCAATTGTATTTCGAAGGAAAATAGCATAAACAAATATAAGGAAATGTATAGAGTGATGGAAAAAAATATGTAAACATCTATTGAAACATCTTCATTTTGGCCCATTATTTTATCTTTAAATAGCTAAAGGCTCAACATTTCCCAAAAAAATTATTTTTTCCAATAGTATTATGAAGGAAAAAAATGAAGAGAAGAACAAGGATGATATGACGCATAAGGAAACCATAAAAAATGCAATAAAGCATTGCATCATTTTAACATAGTTACATTAGATGATTGCAAATTTTTAATAACAAAAAAAATCTTTTCATGATTTTTGAAAAAGTTGTGGAAGTGGAGTGTAGACACAAAATCACGCACTTTAAGTATTATTTAGTCTCAGTCTCATACTACTATTCATATGGTTTTTGAGTGAAGAAAGAACTAATTAACCCATGTATTTTGGCCATTTTACTTTTCTTTATGTTGACACTTCCGACCTTCTGCATGTACTTTCATAGTTTGTTTTATCACTTTGTGTCACTCCTATCCCTAATTAGGGTGCCCAACCTAGTACTAGGGCGCCCCAAGTGCCCTGGTCCCATTTAGGGCACCTTGATCCTCTTTGTATTTTACTTCCATATTTTGGACATTTTCTATCCATTTGATCTTTCCATATTTTTAGTGGTCAGCCTTTTTGGGGTTAATTATGAAATTAGAACAAGAGAACCATATAAATTTAAATTTATGAGACCATAATGAGGGACCAAGCATTAAGCACTTACTATCACCACCTAAGTTTGCATCCATCCAAGGCTTCTACTACTCCATTTACATCCATCTAGCTCCATTACAAGGGACAAAGGTTGGTTCATTTTCATCACACTTCATGGGAGGGGATTTCATTCTATTCCATGCACCATTTACCTACATTCTACATCTAGTTATTGCCAGCTACTCACAAAGTACGACTGACACAAGAGCACCTAGGGCACGATTTTCACACACACACCTAGAAATTCATTGGGTCTAAGATGTAGTACATCTTTCAATGCTAATTCCATCCATTTGGCAGATGAGGAAAATCTGACCTCTTCATATGCATCTTTATTTTTTAGGGTTTTAATGCTTTGTTTGGGGTTTTACATGAGATTCCTTCATTGCAATTTTATTGCGACATTGGTGAACATACTATGACATACATGCGACTGAATAGAAACATAGGTGATCATCTAGTGATACCTCATAGGAGTTTCCCTAGTCATTTTTGTAGACTAGGGCACCAAGATCTTAGATCAGGGCGCCCCAGGCACCCCCATCCCTTTCCAGGTGCCCCAGTCTAGTCAGATAGCTCATATCTACATTTTTCTAAGCTCATGTGTGGTCATTTACTCCTCATGTTAAACCAGTCTCTAATGTAACAAATTTGTGAATCAGCTAAGGCCTTTCTAACCCTCTTTTCACATTAGGGTTTCACATTTTATTTACTTAGTTGTTTGGGTCTATTTTACTGCATTTACTCCATTTATTTATGGCTTTGCATAGCATTAGATTAAGCTAGAATTGATTACTATTTTCCATTTTATTTTAATCATGGAGAACGTGGATGTGCATTTGAACCTCTATTAACAACCACTATATCAAAAATTGAAAGAAAGGTGTAAGCCTTTGCAATATGCTGACAAAATCATATTTCATGTCCATTGTAGAAGCAAGGAAAGATGAGGAAATAGAACGAAAAACATAACAGAGGAAATATTTTTGTTGTTTATAAAATCATGATTCAGATAGGAGATGTCAGACCCTCCATTTTTTAGGAATCAAGAATGACACATTTATATTGTTTGTTTCCATGGAAAGTTTCTTTCTTCAAGGAGAGAGTGAATTTGTATTCATGATTGATAATCTGGTTTGTAACCTTAGTTGTAGCCTCATCGTCTATGCATAATAATTGGAGGTCTTTAGTTGTGACACACATGATTGACTCATCTAATCCATCAAACGTTGTAACTAATTGTATCTCACCAGTGGCATATTTTAAATCTACATGGAGTGCATATCTGTAGTCACATTGTTCAAGATGTGTCTTATAATTTACATAGAACCACAAACCATTTTGTTCCTCATATACTTTCCTCCTGCATTGTTTGTCACCTTTTATGAGTGGGAAAGCCATGTAAAATAAATTATACATTGCAATGTTCGTGATTACATCTGTAAGTGTAGCCCACTCATTGTTGTCTATATTTCCCATTTGCAATATCTGCGAGATTTTTGTTACATATTTCAAGTTCATCAGAGGCCCAAAAAAATTATTTGTGATGGAGGGTGTTGCAACAGAGAAACAATCAGAGGAAAACCACTCATAAAGTGTATTAGTTTCAGGAACTTTAGGGTTGACAAACCATTTGGTACTAGAGATAGTGTTTATGGATGTTCCATTGAAACTGGAGACCAATGCAACTGTTATTGCCAACATTAGGAGTTGTGGAACAGAAATAATGTCTTCAATTTCTTTCCAATATCCTATAAATGTTGACCCCATAAAGTAACACAAATTATAAATCCAGACATGTCCTTCATCTGAACTATTATTCTTACAGTTTCACTCTTATCACGCCCACGGTTAGTGGAGCATGGAGATATAGCTACAACAATGTCAATTATGTCAATGGAGGAACTGACTGATTTTCCAAGTATATATTTGATTGAAATGAAGTGAAATTTATGCAAAGTCACAAAGTGGTCTCTTGGTGGTTTATTGAACATTCAATATGGTTTGAGGGTATTATAGGGTGCTATAGGCTTGGTAAGTGATTTTGCTTACCTACTGGAGGTTATGAAGATGGTTTAGTGTGCTTGTATTAGGTGTCCCACAGGTCTAATATGGTGTCTCATGGATGTGCAAGATCTTATATGTTAATAACCATGTCAAGTGTTGCAAGTCATAGTTTAAATTAGCTCCCATTTAGGCCTAGTTCTAGAGCCTAATGAGGTGTATGAGCTCAAATAAGACATGAAAATCCTATGTAATCATGGTAGGAGTCATAGGAAGACTTCATAGAGCATTTATGAGCATCTAATAGGGCTTACTTTATCTCTTGGAGGAAAATTTGAAGCTTTCACTAAAACTACCTTTGAGAACTAGTAGTGGAAGCTTAGGAAAATGAGATTATTCTTAACCGTACATGATCATTTATGATAAATAAATCCATAAATCATGTAGAGGGATGTGTTTTAGTTCTCTGGGTCAATTTTCATCAAATTTTTAAGAATATTGTTGAAGATATTCAAGTTTTACCAAAACTGGGTAAAGTGAGAAGGGATAAAATAGTGACCTACTTCTTAGCACTCAAAAAAATTATCAAGCCTTATTCAGATAAATCATATAGGATGAATTTTTAAAGATCACTCTAAGACTGAACTTTTACAAAAATTTGAGGTCAAATGGTTAAGGAAAAAAAGTTCTTTCATTTTTCTATCAGTGTTCTTCACTCTCCAAACCTCCTTCTTGAAGTGATAGGCATAAAATGAGATTTTTTGTCTCCAAATCAAGTTTTCAAATTTAGTGAAAACCAAGTCATGATTGTATAAGGATTCTTCTAGGTCAAAATGGTGGCATTTTTGTTCTGAATCATGGTTGACTATACCCTACAAGCTATCTCAGTTTTGCAAAGTTTTGTATATTGTCTAATGTGAAGGGATTCAAGTTGAAAATTGTGAACATGGAAAAATCATCTGAGTCTTTCTATTTTTGTCTATGAAATATATTTAATCATTATCCATGGTAAAAAATGTGAATGATATCATGCCTATCTTCTAGAACCACTGAAGAGATAGTCTTGACAAGAACTAGTTCAATGATTTAGGTGAACTTGTGTTTCAATGTAATATTTGTGTTAAAAATGATATGTGATTTATACAGGGTACAAATTCCTAAACAACTCGTAAATTCAAACTTATTGATCAAATATATCTAGTTGGTGATTTCTTCCTCCTAACAAGTTGTAAATAGTCAAAAGAACATTCAAGATTCATGAACTGTGCTTTGAAATGAAAAGTCTACTTTTCTTTCAAATACATTCAAGAGAATACTGGTGCATAATTGAACACATTTCTTAGTGAGTGTAAATGAAATGAGTAGTGATATGTGAGTGAATATTTTATTAGCAATTCCTCCAAATCAATACTTTTATCTGTAGGGACTTAAGAACCAATTTACATTGTCCCTGGAAATACTATTTCCATGTCATAATTCCTTGAAATGGTGATTCTTTAGTATGGAAAGTTCACAAAGAAAGGATAATTCTCATAAATAATTTTAGATCCTGAGACAGAGGTTTTATACAAGTAAAACATCTCTTTCTTGAAAACTGTGTTTGTGTTCTTGTGACAGTCTATGAAGGATTATGACTATGGTCTTAAATCATGAAGTTATTTCCTATCATTTCAATGCAAAAGAAGGCTTGAAATTGTTGAAATAAACTCTGATGGTGTTATTCTTCACTTCTTATTTGGCATGAAAATGTTGAAAGTATGGAGTGTTGAAACCTTCAAATAATGACTAGGGTTTTAATCCTAAAACCCTAACTGTGCAAAGTTTTAGAAGATCAAACAAGTGTGGTCTTGTTGGCATGATATCAGGAAATAAATGATTTGGGACTTGAAACCAATGTTCTCTTTATCTTCTTTAAAGATGATAACTGAAGTTATGGTGCCTCCACTGAAATGAATGTGTGTGAGTTTCTTGAAATCCTTGAAGATGCATATTTGTTTAAGACATACTGCATACCCTGTTTCAATGTTGCATGCTTCATGAAAATGAGATTATAATAGATTCCATGTATCTCTTGATGGCTATGATGATCCATTTATCTCAAATAATCTTCTCCAAGATGTGAAAATAGTTAAATACTTTCTCTCTTTTCCATGACAATACTATCTCTAACTATGTTTCAAGGTTTCAATTATGACAATACTCTTGAAAATTGAAGAAGAACTGTGAAAAATGCTTCTCTTGCTACTATGTTTTTGATGATCTCCAAGCTCTCATTTCAATGATATAAACCTTTGTAAACACATATTCTTGACCTTTTCACTTGGTATGAATTCTTAATGAAACTTTTCATTAGTTTCTTCACTCTAATTGATGACTAAATCCTTATCCTAATGCACTCATAGAATCTAAATGAACTTGGAAGCTAAATGGTGAAGAAGTATGAAGAGTTGAATGAAGGTTATAAAGGATATTGAGGATATGTTGCTTTAATGTTTTTAGATAATGTAACTCCTAGTAAGGGTTACATTTACCAAAAATATGAATATAAGCTCATTAGTGCTCGCTAAATTATGAGACAAGTCAAAGATGGACAATTACAAAAAGGTTGGAGAAGGCAGAGTGTAGTATGTTTTTTAAATTCCCATTCATTGTCAATTTTTGAATAAAATAAATATTGACAGGACTGAAAGTTATGTGCTAGTAACTGAAAATGATCAGATGTATTCAAACATCTAGAGATCAGTTCTTTGTTGATGATCATTTAAGGATGCCTTTAGATTCTTGTACGTATGGAAGAGTGAGTTAAATTGAAGAGTCCTTGAATATAAAGTTGAAAAATTTCATGTAGTATGAGTCATTTGTTTTATAAAAACCTAATTTTTATACATGGATAAGTTGTTTTTGATGTTTATGTGAGATGAGTGTGAGTTTGAGAGAGTGAAGAGAAGTGATCATGTGTTGAAAAATTGTAAATCAGGAGTTGATTATATGTGAGAATATTAGGATCACAATTTTTTGTTTTAGAAACCTAAGTGAAGTGAGTGATCAAAATTTGTTGTAAAGTCTAAGTTGAAGCTCAACAAATTATGAAAATTAGGTGCTTTCATGTAAGTTGTAGCTTGCAATCAGTCAAGTAGGTGATTGATTCTTGAATTTGGTGCTTCATGTTGAGTGGGTGCTCAAAAAATTTGTAACCTTTGTGAGAATAGTGCATTGGTTTAGTGGGTTTTCTCCCATCTTGGGTTTCCCACTTAAATTTTTTCTCTCCTTGTGTTTAGCTTGTTTACTTCATGTGAATTGTGTTTTCTTCTTCTATATTAAGTTGAAACAATTTATTGGTTTTGAATTATACTAAAAATTTGAATTGACACTAATTCACCCCCCTCTCACAGTGTCCTAATTTCTAACAATTGGTATCAGATCTTGGTCCTTGTGTAGTGAGTTTAACAACTCAAAGGAGATCTAGAAAATTCAGACATGGAAAGCTAATCAATCACAAAGTGGCTTCTCTACCTCCAAGTACACCTCTTTTCAATGGATCAAATTATGCCTTCTGGAGTGTCAGAATGAAAAATACCTCATGTCTCTTGGATTTGACATATGGCAAATAATTGATAATGGCTATACCATCTAGTTACACCTCCTACTAATGCAACTAGAAAGAAAGAAAGTGAAAACAACTCCAAATCTATGAATGCAATCTTTTGTGGAATGGAAGAGGCTGAATTTATAAAGGTCATGCATTACACCACAACTAAAGACATTTGGGAAAAATTTAAAACCATTTATGAAGGAGATAATAAAGTTAAATTATCCAAGCTACAGACCTACAATAGCCAATTTGAAAGCCTCAAAATGAAGGAAAGTGAAAGTATTGCCTCATACTTGCAAAGGGTAGATGAAGTAGTAAATCTGATCAGAGGTCTAAGAGAGAAGATAGAGGAGAGTTGTGGTTGTTCAAAAGGTATTGAGATCCTTTTCTCCTAAATATGATTCCAAGGTGTTAGCTATGGAAGAAGCCAAAGACTTAAGCACTTTTAAATGGATGAATTCCATGGTATACTTATTGCCTATGAGATGAGAACCACTGAATTAAAATCAAACAAGAAAGAAGTAGATTTCAAGGTTGATAAGGAATCCCAAGCCAAGAAAAAAAAAGATGAATCTGATATGGATGTGGATGATGAGAAGGTTGAAGCTATGTTTGTAAGGAAACTGAAAAAGAGGATCAAGAAAGTACAAAATCAAGTTACCATTCAAGTGCTTCAACTATGGCCAAGTTGGTCATTTTGCATCAAAGTTTCCTAACAAAAACAAGGGAGATCATGATGAACATGATGAAGAAACTTCTCACAAGAAAAATAAGAAATTCAAGAAATATGAAGGTAAGAAGAATTACTTCAAGAACAAGAAAAAATTCTATACTCAAGAAGGATCAATTTCATCTGAATCTAGTGACTCCAGAAAATATGAAAGTGAAGATGAAGGTATGCAATCTGAAACTCTATTCATGACCATGGAAGAAATCACTTCTTGTAACTCAAAAGGTAAAATTCAGTTTGTAGATGATAGCTCAGATGAGGAGGATGTTGATGTGAATCTTGAAGATGAGTTAATTAGTGATCTAGAAGAATTGAAACATCAAATAAAGAAGAATCAAAAATTAAAATTAATGGTGAAATAGTATGAAGAAAAAATCATCCTTCTTGAGAAAAGACAAGACAATAATGCTCAAGAACATGAAGACATGGTCAAGGAATTTGAGGCACAAATTAATTTGATTGAGGAATATTTCAAAACCAATGAAGAAGAGCATATAAAACTCAAGGAATAGTTGGATCTGCTGCAAACCCAATTGGATCATACTTCAAGAAAGTTGAAGGCCTACCACAAGTTTGATAAAAGCACAAATGATCTAGATGAACTCCTAAGCAAGAAAAGAGATTTCAATGAAAAATATGGCCTAGGATTTAAGGAGGAACATAATAATGGATGAACCAACATGAAAAAGGTAATCAAGAAAATCAAGATGAACCATAAAGAAAGGAATGTTGATGTAAAAAATAATGTCAAGAATGAGATACAAATCAAGAAAGCAATCCCAAGAAAAAGGTATGCACATTCATTTTATGGCTATTGTTTTTCATGCAATATGTTTGGTCACAAATCTTCAAGATGTAGGAGACTTGAAAAAGGCCATGGAAGACACCTTAATTCATACCAATTGAGAAGACAAAGATGAAATTAATTTGGCTACAACTATCAAAATTATGGACATATAGCCAAATTTTGCTATCAAATACCTCCAAAGCAAAAAAGAAGGTGTATATTGTGAAATCAGATCCTACAAGTGTAAAGGAACAAGGTTTAATAGCCCAAACTACCTTTCATTCTCAAAGTGAAGACATGGAGTGGTACATAGATAATGGGTGCTCAAGCCATATGATAGGAAACAAGAGTAAGTTCATCTCTCTAGATAAAATGCATTCAGGTACAGTGATATTTGGTGATAATACATCAGCTAGCATTGTGGGAAAAGGAAAATTAAGTCTTGAAAATGGAAAGACTATCATTGAAAATTTCTTGTATGTTGAGGGTCTGAAACATAAACCTTTTGAGTGTAAGTCAAATGTGAAAGCAAGGGTATACAATTTTGTTTCATGAAAAATGGTGTGACATAAAGAAAAAAAATCAGGTAAGGTGGTTGGCAAGGAAAGAGAAAACCAAAACAATATGTATGTATAAAGGAGATCAACAAAGAAAAGTTTCTTCACTAGCAAGGTAGATGAGAGTTGGATTTGGCACAGGAGATTAGGACATATCAATTTTGATAATATTTCAAGAATCAGCTCCATGGGATGTGTAAGGAACATGCCTAAGATAAAAAACTAGTTGATAAGCTTTGTAAATCATGTCTTCATGGAAAAAAAGTAGGAGAAGTTTCAAATCAAAAGAGTAATCTACTACAAGACCTCTAGAGTTGATTCATACTGATCTTGTAGGACCAACCAGAACTGAAAGCATTCAAGGAGAGAGTTATTTCATGTTATTGATTGATGAATTCACAAGAATGACATGGGTTTCCTTCCTCAAATAAAAATCAGAAACCACTAGAAAGGTTCAAGGCATTCAAAGCACTAGTGGAGAATGAGAAGAATGTAAAAATCAAGAGCTTGAGATCTGACAAAGGAGGAGAATTTTGGTCAAATTAATTTGATGAGTTTTTTGAGAATCATGGAATAAGAAGACAATTCTTAGCTTGCAAGAACACCTCAATAAAATGGGGTAGTAGAGAGAAAGAATCCATAACAGTGCAAGAAATGAGATAGGACTGTGTTGAATGAATCAAAATTTCTAGATGGATACTTGGAGAGAGGAAGTTAGCACAAAAATATACATCCTAAATAGAGCTCAAATAAGAATCAAAAACAAGAATACACCCTATGATATTTGGAGAGGAAGACCTGCAAGTGTAAAGAACCTAAGAGTGTTTGGAAGCAAGTGATACATCAAAAGAGATGATGATAATCTTGGTAAGTTTGACTCAAGGTGTGATGAAGGAATTTTATTAGGATACTCAGCTATTAGTTCAACATATAGATGCTACAATAAGATCCAACAAAATATAGTTGAGAGAACCAATGTTACAATTGATGAATCATATCCAAAAGAATACCACAACTCAGCCCAAGGAGACTCCATAAAGTACTAAAAATTAGGATGATGATGAAATTACAGAAGTTGATCAAGAAGAAGAAGATGAAGATGAAGAAATACCTGATACAAAATCACCTTCAAGGCAGGTTAAAAGGGATCATCCACTAAATCAGATCATAGGAAATAAGGAAGCGAAGTATTCAAACAAGAAGAAGGTTGAAAAGTATTCAAAATCAAGAAAACATTGCTCTCTTGTCTAAAATAGAACCAAAGAATGTCATGGAGGATAGCAAGGACCAAAATTGGATCAATGTAATGAATTAAGAGATGGACCAAATAGAGAAAAATGAAACATGGGAATTTTTTTGGGGCCAAAGAACAAGAACATCATTGGAACCAATTGGGTGTTTAGAAACAAGCTAAATGAGAAAGGTGAAGTCACAAGAAACAAAGCAAGGCTGGTTTGCAAAGGATATGCTCAGGTTGAAGGAGTGGATTTTATGAGACATTTTATCTTATGGCTAGTGATGGAGGCCATTAGGTATATTCTTGGTGCATATGCAACACACAAAGGTTTCAAAGTATATCAAATGGATGTAAAGTTCAGCATTCCTAAATGGGAACTTGAATGAGGAAGTCTACATTGAACAACCTGATGGATTTTCTCTCATTTAGAGACATGTATTATGTTTATAGGTTAAAGAAGGCAACTCTATGGTCTCCAGAAAGTCCCTAGGGACTGGTATAGACATATTGTATGAAGTACTCAGTTGATTAAGCAAGGCTTTAGAAAATTAGTGATTTGATAGTAATCATATATATAAAAGAGGAAGAAGGCCACTTGCTTGCTTGTTTTTGTCTATGTAGATGATATAATATTTGGGAGTGATAGTGAGACTATGTCACTTGGATTTTCAGAGGTCATTGTATGCATACTAAACTAACTAAAATAATTGAATGAAACTAACACCAACTAGCTTCAAATAAAATTTAATCTAATAAGAATGTCAAGATAAAAGCTTAAAGGAAATAGCTACTCTAATTCATAAACATGAATGAACATCTAATGCTAAACCATTCCTACTCTTGTGATCTATGATTACTACTAATTATGAGCCTCTTTAGATCATAAGAAATAAAATTTGTGTGTTTGTCTCCAAAGAGAGGAAAGGATCTCACCAAGAAATGGTTATAAGGCCATGCTTAGATCTTCCCTTACTACTCAACAATGAGAGAATGAATGCAAAGATGAAGGAGTTATTCCAACAATGGATAATGCCTATAGATTCCACTAGCAAAATTGTGGTGTAGGTGTGAAAGAAGGTAGGAGGGTCCTTTATATAGCTTTCCAATTTGGGAGAAGCTTGCAAACTAGTGCATGTGGGATAAAGGATAAATTATATTTTGAAGAAATAAGCTTGATTAGAGGAATTTATAAGTGATTAACAACTCATGGGAGTTGGAGATGATTTAATTAATCGCCTAGGATTAATTAATAGGCTAGAATAAGCTTAGAATGCTAATTAGAGATGATTTAGAGGGAAATAGGTAGGATTAGAATTATTTAAGAGGGGGATTTAACTAGTAATAGGGTTTACTGATTAAATACAAGGTTAAAAATGCATAATTAACTAATAATAGTTAATTAATTGATTCGAAGAAAGATTATAACTAACGAAGCATCGTTAATTGGCATTTGGAATGGGATAAAGACTAGTTAATTAACAAAGTGTCATTAATTGACGAAAATAGAGGGGAACATTATTTAATTAGTGGGAAATCACTCATTATAAAGGAAATGACAAGAAAGAGGATAATTAGTACAATTTTAGTAATAAAATTGTGTAGGCAAATTTTAGGTGTCTACATTTTCTCCTCTTTGGGGTGGCATGAGAGACGCCACTTCAAAGATACTAGACAATTATAAACAAGTAAATTTTAAGGAGTGGAAGAGAAATTATTAGAATGAAGGATGCCCCCTCGAGTGTAGATGGGGTGATGAAAGAGTTCAATCGACGATCGAAAGGATGAAGGAGATGGATAAAAGAAACAAGGAGGGGGGGATAAATATAATCCCTATTTCCCCAAGTGTTATTGAAGAAAATGATAATGAGAAAAATGAGTGTGAAGAAGAGAATGGAGATAGATTTCATCCAAATTGGATCAAGAACAACTTTATTTCATCATTTTTCTCTATAATCTACATCATCAACTCTTTATTATAATATAAACATACAATAAGAGTGTAAAATAACATGAAAAGCTATAATAATAATAAAAATTCATTGCTAAAACACTAACTCAAAGAAATATACTTAAAGTAATGTCATATGAGAATTTAAAAAAGCAAACCAATAATGAAATAAGTATAAACAAATGTACTCAGACAAACAATGTTCAAGAGAGTTGCACCAATGTTTTTATTATCAAGATTCAGTTCCCAAATGTTTGAGTTAATGACAAGGGTTAAAAATGGCACCCCAAGCAAGGATACATGCAAGGTGAATATACAGAGGACACAGGGGTCTTATGAAAAATCAATCGTTCTCTATGAAGCTATACCAAGTAAATCATTGTGTAAGGGAGTACAGACATAGCAAGCAAACCAAATTTTGTTAATGGAGGTAGATCAAAATGATCTGTGAGTCGTGCGTGAGAACAAGAGAGGACCAAAGAAATATGTTTTGTAGGAAAAATTTCAATGTTTAGATGTTGTGTCCTATAAATGATTCAGTTGCGTGAATGCTTTTTTACCAATTTTTGATGGGATTTTGAATTTTTACTATTTTTTTGGATTTTTTGAATTAATACCATTTTTTTAGATTTTTAACAATTTTTTTTATTTTTTGAAATTTTGGGAAGAATGTGATGTAGATGAATGACAATGTTGTGGTACATCGCCAAAAATCATTGGGAAGCAAAAATATGCCCCAGGTAGAGAAAAAGGTCACCGATAAGCAAAAATATGCCCCAACATAGTGAAAACTATAGAAAATGATCATTTAATAAAAATAATCATCACAACGGAATGCTAGCACATGGCGGGAAGAACATAGAAGAATCTCATTAGCTATATAGCCCCTAGGAGGCAAGAAGAATGAAGAATTAGGGCTTGGAGGGTGTAAATAACAGGTTGGAGATGATTTAATTAATCAACTAGGATTAATTAATAGGCTAAAATAAGCTTAAAAGGCTAATTAGAAATGATTTAGAGGGAAATAGGTAGGATTGGAATGATTTAAGAGGGGGATTTAGCAAATAATAGGGTTTATTGATTAAATACAAGGTTAAAAAGGATTAATTAACTAATAATAGTTAATTAATTGATTTGAAGAAGGATTATAACTAACGAAGTGTCGTTAATTGGCATCCAGAATGGGATAAAGACTAGTTAATTAATGAAGTGTCGTTAATTGACCAAAATAGAGGGGAACGTTAGTTAATTAGTGGGAAATCACTAATTATAATGGAAATGACAAGAAAGAGGATAATTAGTACAATTTTAGTAATAAAACTGTGTAGGTGGATTTTAGGTGTCTACAGTCTTGAAGGAGTTTGAAATGTCAATGCTTGGAGAACTCTCATTCTTCCTAAGACTGCAAATTAGTCAATCCAAAGATGGTATCTTCATTTGAAAGATAAATTACATCAAGGAGATGCTCAAAATATTTCAAATGGAAGAGTGCAAGCTAGTAAGCACTCCAATGATTGTAGGATGCATAATCAACAAAGAAGACAACTCACCAAAGGTAAACCAGGCCTCCTATAGATCTATGATAGGAAGCCTTTTGTATTCAACTGCATCAAGGCTTGATATCATGTAGGAAATTTGTTTGGTTGGAAAATTTCAAGAAGATCCCAAGGTAAGCCATCTTTAAGCTGTCAAAAAAATATTTAGGTACCTCATGGGAACATTGGAATATGGACTTTGGTATCCAAAATGCAATGAGTTACAAATAAAATCCTTCACAGATGCAGATTGGGAAGATAGTATTGATGATAGGAAGAGAAAAATTGGTGGAGATTTCTTTTTAGGTAATTTCCTTGTGTCTTGGTTGAGTAAGAAGCATTCTCTTGTAGCACTTTCAACTTGTGAAGCTAATTATGTAGCAGCAATCATATGTTGTACTCAAGTGATGTGGATGACACTTGAAGACTATAAAGTTGAAAATGAAGGTATTATTCCTCTATACTATGATATCACAAGTGTTATAAGTGTGTCCAAGAATCTAGTGCTACACTCTAAGACAAAACACATACCATTCAAGTACCATTTCTTGAGGGAGCAAGTGAATGAGTAAAGAATTAAGCTTGAACATGTGTCAACAAAGGAAGAAGTAGATGATATAATGACCAATCCCCTAGCAAAATTAGTTTTTGAGAAGTTAAGACACAAATTGGGGGCAATTACATCCCCTATAAATCAGTAAAAATCTCATATTTTTAGGGGGAGCAGCTCAAGTTCTATAGTTACTCAGTGGTTTCTCAAGATGTGATTAAACAAGGGGAGATAGTTCACTAGTTCAAGGCACAAGTCAAGAAGACCAATGAAAGGCGTATGTAAAGGATGAAAAGGCATAATTTCAAGAGAATAGGTTTAGGGGGAGATTTTAATATGACTGATGAATAAATGCATGTTGTTGGTTAAGGTCTATCTGACAAAGAAACAAGTCTAGTTCAAGGGGGAGCTTTTTGAGGTAAGGTCGTTCCTTGTCATTATTTTCTTTCATGTTGCTCATGTTTTTGGATGTGTGTACCTTTGTCATATATGTCAAAGGGTAGAGAATGCTGTCAGAAACAAGGATTAAATTCTTTCAAGATGTTGGTGTATTGGTTTGCCATCAAGGTTTCTATTTTTTTGTCATCAATGAAAAAGGGGGAGATTGTTAAACCTTGGTACATTGGTTGGTGTTTTCATTGATGTCATATGAAATTAATGGAAAAGGAGGAGTGAAATTTCAATTAGTTTGGTGCTTTCTCGATTGTGGTTGGGTCACAAAGTGGTCTCATGGTGATTTCTTAAACATTCATGATGGTTTCAGCGTCCTACAACGTACTACAATCTTATTCGGTGAGGTTGGTGCCCAATGGAGGTATGGAGATGGTTGGTGTGATTTTATAATGTGTTATACAAGTATGAAATGGTGTTTCAAGGATGTGCAAGAGATTCTAGGGTGAGCATCAGGGCATGTGTTATAATTCATAGTTGAAACAAGCTTGTTTAGGCCTAGTTCTAGAGCCTAATGAGGTGTATGATCTCAAAGTAGGACATGAAAAGCCTATGTAATCATGGTAGGATCCTAGGATCACTTCCTACATCATTTATGAGCATCTACAGGTCAGGTCATACATTATCTTTTGGAGATAAACTTGAAGTTTTCACTAAAACTACCTTTGAGAACTATCAATGGAAGATTAGAAAAATGAGATTTTTCTTGATTGTATAAGATCATTTATGATAAATAAAACCATGGATCATGTGGGTAGAGGTTATGTAGTACTCTGGGTCAAGTTTCATGAATCTTTGAAGAATATTGTTGAAGATATTCAAGTTTTTCCAAATCTGGGTAAAGTGAGAAGGGCTAAAATAGTAACATGTATTCTTTACACTCTAAAAAACCTGACAAGCCTTATTCAGATAAATCATAAGAGGATTTTATCAAGAGCACTCCAAGACTAAAATTTTACAAAAAACTTGAGGTCAAATGATAAAGTAACAAAAAAATTCTATTCATTTTTCTATATGTGATCATACACTCACCAAACCTCCTTCTTGAAGCAATACGCATAAAATGAGTTTATTTTTCTCCAAATCAAGTTTTCAATTTGGAACAACCCCTCAAGAGTGTATAAGGCTTCTTCTAGGTTAGAATGGTGATATTTTTGTTCCTCATGATTGACTATAACGTACAGAGGTATCTCAGTCTTTGCAAAGTTTGTGTATAGTGTCTGATGTGAAGGGATTCATGTTGAAAATTGTGACATGGATGGTCATCTAATTCATTCTCTTATTTTCTATAGAGATATGTATGGGATCCATGGTGAAAAATGGAACAAAGTATGCCTATCTCAATCATCACTTTGAAGAGCAAGTCTTCACAAGTAGTTCTTAGTCTAGGTGAACTTGTGGATGTAAAGTGTATGTGCCCAAAAGCTATATGACTCTGAATAGGGTAAAAGAGTCCTCAAAAAACATTCAAACCAAGTTCTTGATCAAATATAGCTTTTTTATGATCAATCCCTAAAAGGCTAACTCAATCAACTTAGGATAGTCAAAGTGGATTGTACTTTGAGCATGAAAATCATACCTCTCTCCTTCAATTCATTCAAGAGAATACTAAGTATATCAAATACCTTCTCACTGAGGTGTAAGTGAAATGGAAAGTTCTGTGAGAAGATATTTTATTAGCAAGATGCCTCTAAATAAATATTTCCCTATAGGGTCTTAAGAAACAGTACTACAGTCCTAGAAATGTCTGAATTTCTTGTCTATCTTCTTTAAGTTAGTGATTACATTTGATATGGATAGTTCTCTACAGAAATAACCTTAACAATAAGGTCGATTAGATGTCATGGATAGATAATCTCTCAAGAAACCCCCTTTCTTTAAAATTGGGTCTAGTTCTCGTGACAGTCTAGAAGGACAGTGACAGTGGTTCTAACCATGAATTTTTCCTATCATTTCTTACAAAAGAAGACTTCAAATTGTATTATAAATTTGTGGTGAATTCATTCTATAAATTAATAGGCATGAAAATCAAGAAAAAATTAGTGAAAGATTTCAAATGAATGACTAGGGTCTTTAGACTTAAAACCCTCATTGTGTACAATTTTGAAAGATCAAGAAATTTTGATCTTGTTTGCATGATTTCGGGAAATATATGAATCTAGGAGCTATGAAAATGGCATTCTCCCTCTTGTAAAATGACTTTGAAGACATGGTTGACTGAAAATGAATTTGGATTTGTTGAATCCTTGAAGATGTTCACAGTATTTGAAAAACTATGCATGTCCTTGTTTCATTGCATGTTTCATGACGAATAGTTGCAAGGTATTGATCACTTGATTGTTGTGTTTGATCCAAACTTCACAAATAATCTTCTCATTGTGCTGAAAATAGTGAAGCTCTTCCTCTTTATGTCATGACATGTTTATCACTAACTATGTTGAAGGATTTCCAAGACGGTGAGCTCTTGACTATTGTAGAATAAATGTGAATGTTCTTCCTTACGTTGTTTTAATGGTGTCCAAGCTCTGATTATTAATGAACTTCTTCATATATACTTGATTCACTTGTATGAATGTCTGAGATTAAATCATAAGTCTCTTCACTCTGTTTGTTCAAGATTATAATGCATACATGAACTCAAATGTAAGTTAAAGGATAAAATGATAATGATTGAGAGTTTTGAAGAGGCTATAAAATAATATTATGGGACTTGGTAATGTTTTCACATGATTATGCCACCTAAAATTTAGTCCTAATGTGCCTCAGGTCAGTTTCACTCGTTGAATCCTATGACAGAAAAAACTTGAAATTTACAAAGAGGATAGTTTGTGCGGGTCAGAGGATTGTTTTCAATTGTTATATGTACTTGGGGTTCTCATTGGAAATCAGTTAAAATTAAGTGAATCTTAACAGACCTGACAAATCTATACTAGTAACTGAAATTGATCATATAATATAATGCTTCCTTGAGGCAATTTTTTATTTCATGAAGGTCTTCTCATCTCCTTGTACGTATGGACAAGTGAGTAACTTGAAGATTCTTGGTAATTGAAGTTCAAATATCATTTCAGTAAGTCTTTTTATTTATAAAAATATTATTTTTTAGCATGAAGTTGTCTAAGAATATGTGAGCTAAGTGTGAGTTTGAGAAGTTGAAGAGAGATCTAATCATGTATTGAAGAAAGTGTAATCAAAATTTGAGTATGAATATATATGATATTATCTAGGATCACTATTTGTTATTTTAGAAACCTATGAAGTGAGTGATCAAAAAAAAGTTGTGAAGTCTGAGTTGAAGCTCAGCTAATTTTGCAAGTAGGTGTTTTCCTGCAAGTTATAGCTTGTAATCAGTCAAGTAGGTTCTTGATTCTTGAATTTTGTGTTTCATGTTTAGTGTGTGCTCAACAAACTTGTAACCTTTATGAGATTATTTCATTTGTTCATTTGGTTTTCTCCCATATTGGGTTTCCCACTATTATATCTCTATGTGGTGTGCTTATTGAATTCATGTGAATTGTGTTGTTTCCGACTTATATTAAGTTTAAACAATTTGATTAGTGTTTAATTGTACTTCAAAATTTGAATTGACACTGATTCACCCCCACTCTAAGTGTCCTAATTTCCAAAAAGGTATTATATTCTCATTCACAAGGAGAGGAGTGACACTTGAAGATTCTTGCAAGAAAATCTCAAAAGAATTGTTCAAATGGTTATAACATGGTTTTGTGTTTTCTATCCTTCCGTTTGTGATGGTGTTCATCTTTAAACTCTCAATTTGGTCGTAAAACATTTTTGCAATCTCTTCAAAACAAGTAACACGGATTTCACCCTCTTTGTTATCCACAAAATCAAACTTGAAATATGAACCATTACCTTTTGTATTGTTATATTCTCAAGGGTTGTTTTACCAAGGGCACAACCTTCAACAGGCCATGTGTGCATGGTTGTATTCAATGCATTAATTTTTACAAGCCCACTAGAACTATTTGGAAGAATGATTTTATTTTTAGGAGGTGTTTATGGAATTAAATCATTATCATGTCCATGATCTATCTCCATATTTTAACGCTTTCCTCGAATGACATGCCCTGGAAGTGGAGTTGGAGCACAAATTTTGGTATGTGTTTCTAACACAATATTTATGTCAGAAACAAGAACATTTCTACAACGCATAAAAAATGTAAAGGAGAAAATTTTAGTTATGATAAAAAGGGTGAAAGCCACATATTCAATGGCAAAAAATATGGATACATATAATTCTTGCTTAATCATTCTGCAAAGGGTTTTATGTAAGCGAACAATGATCCCTTCTTTCAACCTTCCATCTAAAACTTGACTTGAAAATTTAGAGGGTAATAGTGTTGTCTGAAAGTGCACACCATATAAAAGGTCCACACGATGTTGGAGCTTAGTTTTCAACACAAATCAGAGGGGGAAAACATGATCATTTGGACTGTTGACTCAGTAGCGGAACAACCCTCAATCAAAATAAAGATGCCCCTAGATGTCAAATTTATGGCAATGACATGGATAGCGCACAAAATACCTTAATTTCTACGCATTAACCTAAATGACATAACTACATTTCAATTGTAATAAAAATTTGAAACTTATATGCACATACAATGTTTGCAAACTTGTAAGGGGAAAATCAAACGACATTGTTAAGCTACATTTTTTCAGTGTAATGTATGTAGATAGCCCATATATTTTCCTTAGCGATAGAATGTAAAATCATTTGTTTTTTATTTAATAGTATGATGAAAATATGATATTATTTGACTATGGCATAGTCTAGGCATACAAACTATATCTATGCATACAAATAATATTAATGCATGTGAAGAAACTAAAGAATATGAGGGTTGTCTTTGATAAAATGTGACATATCTAGGTAATTTAGTGCATATAACTCCAAAAGAGGGGCATCATATTATTTATTTACTACGTGAATAACTTCAATTTTTAATAAGATAATGTATATCAAAATAAAGAATATAGTAAGGTTATTTTGTTTCGAACTTACATTCAAGACACAAATGGTTTTGAAGACAATTGGCTCTTCATTGAACACTAAATGTTTTTCACCTTAAGCTCCATTTTATGCCCAATAATTGCAAATGGGAAAATCATATCCATTCCTCAATCATGGTTCAAGGTAATAAATCTTAGAAATCCTACTTAAATACATAGGCACTTTTAAACAAATGGTTTGTAGCCTAAAATCTTAATCATTCATACTAATTTCACTTTAACAAGAAAGACGTATGCCATATAGGTTAAGACCATCTACATACCTACCAGACAAGGCATTATAAGATCAATTTTAAAAATGCATTTATTATCAAAATAAAGGATAGATAAATGGGCACAAATTTATACACTCATTTGAAAAAATCGAATTGACAATGCATAGGTGTACATTACATAGCAAACTAAAGAGAAAGAAAGATGGCCAAAGGCAAGCCACACAAAAATTCTTTACAATAATTTTTTCCTTCAATACATTATAGTTTTCTTTATTCCTACAATACAAATTTTCTTTTAGTTTGTACAAAACAAAATCGAGCGAATTGTGCACGTCCATTTCCATTATTATTCATATGCAGAATTTAATCATTCATAACATAGATTGCTTCTCAATACAACTAAAATAGGACATTCTAAAGTAGTGAAGATACATGGGACAAAACCACTATATATTTTTTAATTATTTTCAATGATGAATATATATATATATTCTTTATAAAGTAACAAACATAGTAAAAGTGAAATATAATTCTACAAATTACCATCATCTCATAGAAGATCAATTGAATATTTTCCCCCTCATGTTCTTTTTTATTCAACCACATCATGTCAAACAAGATTTAAGGGAACAAGTATTCATATGAAACCACAATATTTTCCGAGTTTATATATTTGTATATGCATGCAACAACACGTATAGCCTATAGAAAAACCATACCTTACAATACATCAATTAGAATCCTTAGAAAGTAAAAGCATTATATTCAAAGAAAGAAATGTTATCCTGAAATTAATTTAAAGAAAAGGATTTCTAAAACAAGCATGCTTTCCCATAGGAAACCCCTCTACACAAGGCCTTCACAATTAAGAGCTTGTATAATTTTCAAATCTCATATTTTTTTACTAACCACAAATGAACACAAAGTCAGTAATATGTTTTCCCAAAATATTTCATATTTATAAGCTTCACATAAAGAGATATGTACAAAAATCAAGTTTCATAATCACAGGTAAAAAAATCTTTTCAAAACATAACCAGCTATATACTTACGGTATCAACTATATGAATACTTCATAGTTATCGAAAATGTATATCTATACATAAGCTTTTGCAGACCTGATCAGGGAGGCATTCATTTTTTGTGTCCTTTCCAAAAATTTGGTTGCTCACATTTGCAATTTTTTAGCACAATGCTTGAATTCCCCTCCCTATTTTGTTTATGGGGTTGGTACACCCATTTTTTCAATTTTTGAGGAGTTTAATAGTCCATTGCATCTTCATTACTATCGTAAGCCAACCCAAACCCTCATGAATGCAGACCAGAAGTATTAAACTTCGAGATGTACAAAGTACTTGATGGAAAAAAATGAAAGTGTTCTCTAACCAGTTTAGCGATCATTGGTTTTAGTGGTTTCGGTTGCCTACAATGTTTTTTTATTAGATAGGGTAAAAAATAGGGATAGGATCCCAGAGGACGAGTACATAATATTACATCATGATAGAAGCAAAGATGGAAAAAAAAGGAAAAGGACCTAGAGTTAAATAGACTTAACTTCAAAACAGAGAAGAAGGTCCAAGAAACAGTGAGAAGGAGAGATTAAGCCATTAAACAAGAAAAAAAAAGAGAAAATTCCTCAAAATTCTGCAAACAGTTTGGAATAAGTTCCGCTAGGAAGCTTTAATTTTCTTTTTTTTGGAGGTATTATCCTCCCTAGTCTCCTTTTTCATGCTAGAATCTGAATTTAGCTTCGTCTGGGGGGTTTCCTTGATGCCCTCCATAATTTCCTTCTCAAACACCTCCTCCTCAAACTCCTCCTCTTCCTCTTCATCAGAACTGATCCACCTTATTTTTGGTTTCTCTTTTTCCACAACATCCAAACGAACTCCCAAATCATAAACCAAAGAATCCAACTACTTGATATCCCCATGGATGTTCTTCTAGGCCAAGAAAATTTTCTTGGTGGCTTCAATACTATCGATCATGCCCTTTTTCACCACCGAGTTAGTCTCTTCGAGGACCTAGACAATTGATTCCAAGTACTGAACTTTGTTCTTCCAGATATCAATAGCATGCTCTCCTTCCAAGGTAACTTTATCCTTCCCCTTTGACGGACTAGCTTCCTGATTTTCCATCCCTTCCCCATTCTTCCCATCACCCATCTTCTTAGGACCCAGATTTCCTTCCCTCATTTTGGATAGACACTCAGCTAGGGTTATGTCATCCTCCTCTTCGATTGGGGGCATTTGTTTATCCTGGGCCGGATTCCCATTTCGAACAAGAGAAGAATGAGGCCCTCGTGGATGGGAGACTCCACCTTACTCCATTGAAAATCCCTCACCGAGGTGGTCAAAGACATAAAAATATTGAAGGGGATACGAAGTAACTTCTTATGTCTAAACATGTTCAAAAATGACAAGTGGTGGGTATATATCTTGCGATACTTACCTTCAAGAGTCAGATACTTCATGATGTGTAGGAAGACTTTTGTCCACACCCCAAGAATGTAGGTACGAGTGATACCATCGGTGAAGTAATGGAAAATTTCCTTTCCGAAAAAGAAAGTATTGATTTCATACTCTCTCTTATTCCTATCCTTCAAGATTTTCAGACCTTCCATGTCCATTCCAGTAGCATGGGTTATGGCTTCCTTCAACGTTTCTACTTCCATGCTACGAATCACCTCTTTCCCTTCCTTCCACGCCAGTGTGAACTCCATAGTAAGTAAGGGGTCATGCCCTTGGAGTCTGGTGATAAAGTTCCTGAAACCCCCAATTCGAAAAAGGTGTCACATGGACTTATCCTCCACAATATGCACATGGTTGGACGGATCGACTCTAGTTCTATCACCACCCATGGCATCCAGACAATGCACAACACTTTGAGATTTGTAATTTTTGAAGTTTTCTTCCCAAAAATAGCTTAAGCCAGACACACTTTTGCAATGTTGGAAAATGAACCCATTATTCTCCCTCGCGCTGGTTAAGGTGAAGTGCTTATAAATTTTCATGGTTGATAATATCATTAATATGTGCACGTATGACCTCACCTTTTTGCCACACCTTGTAATCATTATTTTGAACTCCCTCGTTCACCAATCTATCTTCACAAGCATTGCCTATGTGAGGGATATGCGTAATGATATGGGAATCAAAGTACTTAAGGTGTTATTTAGTATCATTAATAATATTTCCCAAGATCCAATTATTGTGACTAGTCTTACTGATTGCATTTAAAATGAGAAGAGAATCCCCCTCAATAAGGATATGTTTAATTTCTTTCTCCTTTGCAAGACTAACACCCCAAAGAAGAGCCCGAGATTCAGCTACATTGTTGCTCTGAGTCCCCAAACGACCTGCATAGGCTAAGATCCAATCCCCATTATGGTCCCTAATTATGCCACCTCTTCCAACCAAGCCAGGATTACCTTTAGAAGCCCCGTCAAAATTAATTTTGACTTTTCCCCTTTTAGGTTTGGACCATTGAATTTTAGTGGATGGGAAACTGACTTGAGGTAGAATGAAGGTGAATTTTTTGAGCACTTCCTCTTCTCTACTAGAAGCATCCCTTTTAGGCTTCACCTTAATGAGTTTGGAGTTCTCTTTAATTGAGAAAATCAGCCCAACACTGACCTTTCTGAAGTTGGCCTTCTGATTTTTGAAGATGAGGGTGTTTCTTTCCTTCCATAAACTCCAGAAGAAGTGTGGCAGGGTCATTTTCCAGGTAGCCATAAGAAAGGGATACCTAAAAGGGAAATCCCATTGTAACCAACATTCTTCAATGGACTTAGCACATACCCATTGGACCTTGAAGAGCTGCAATGCCTTGGACATCACCCCTCGAGTGAAGGGGTGTGAGATGAGGAGGTGGTTGACACTTTCCTCCTCTTTTTTGCCTACAATGTAAGACATTAACAAAAATTGAATTTGGTTAAATTTTTCTTCTCTTTGCAAGTGGGGATTAGAGATGGTCACACCATATGGAGAAAGAATAATTGTGTTTCTATTCTTCATATCTTCAAGTTGAAAAGGAAATAAGAAAAACAATATGTTAAACAATAAATGAAACTTTATATGTGAAAATAACCCCATTCTTTTTTCTGGGTCAAGAAGGGCAATTGCATATGTTTTTTTTCCAGAATATGAACAAAGCATGCAAGTGAAGTAAGTGGTTTTGTTTTATTTTGGAAGACATCTTTAAAATCCTTTCCAATGAATAGTCTGACTTCCATCTTAGGGTGTTTCGATGCAGCCTCTTAGGGGCTAAAATCCCTTAACACACACCGATCTTGTCATCATTGAAGGCACATGCCCCTAATTTCTGAAGTCAAAGATGGAAAAAATAAGATAGCATGTTATGTGTTTTTTCTTTCTTTACCGGAGATGTCACACAAAAAAGGAAAAAATGCAGCAGACAAGTAAATGATTAAACTAAAATGGAAATGTAATAGTTTAATTTAATGTTATGTAAAGCATTATATAACAGATAAACAAATAAAGGAAATAACCTAAAAAATCTAAGTAATGAAGTATGAAACCCTAATGTGCAAAGAGGGTTAATAAGTCCTTAGTTAATTCATATATATGTCGGGACTGTGTCACAGTGGAGACCGGATGAACAAGAGGAGGAAACAACAACACAAAAACTTGGGAAAGTGCAAATCCGAGTTGTCTGGCCAGACTGGGGTGCCTAGAAATGGACGGGGGAACCTAGGGTACCCTGATCTGAGATATGGATGCTCTGGTCTGCAAAAATGACCAGGGAACCTCTTCGGCAGTGTTGTTGATTGATCACTTGTGTTTACTTCTTGTCACGTGTATATCGTTGAACCTTGTTGAATGTCTCTGTAAATTAGAGATGGAAGAAACACCTTTAAAACCCCAAGCAAAGCATCAAAAACCTAAAAAATAAATATGCATATGAAGGGTTCAGATTGTCCTCAACAACCAAATGGATGGAATTATCATTGAGCGTTACACTACATCTCAGATCCAATATAGTCCTAGGTGTGTGTGTGTGTGTGTGTGTGTGTAAATCATGCCCTAGGTGTTATTGTTCTAGTTGTACTTTGTGAATAATGAGCAATAACTAGATGTAGAATGTAAGTAGATGGTGCATGGAATAGAATTAACTACCCTCCTATGAAGTGTGATGCAGAAAACCAGCCTTGTGTCCCTTGTGATGGAGCTAGATGGATGCAAATGGAGTAGTATAAGCCTTTGATGGATGAAACCTCAGGTGATGGTAGTAGTGCTTAGTGCTTGGTCCCTTATTAGGTCTCATAACTTTATATTTATATGGTTCTCTTGATCTAATTTCATAATTAACCCCAAAAAGGTCGACCACCAAAAAGATAAAAATCTCAAATGGCTAGCCCAAAAGGTAAGAGTAAAGTGCAAAGAGGATCAGGGCACCCCAGAGGTGATAAGGGCACCTGGGATGCCGCAGTCTTGGCTAGGTGCTCTAGTCAACAATAGGGAAAATGTGGTATGAAAATATGGACTGGGTAAGTGTGGGTGCAAGATCGAAAGTGACAACATAAAGTAAAATAAAATGGCCAAATACATGGGTTAATTAGTACTCTTTTTCACTCGAAACCCATATGAATAATAGTATGAGATCGAGACTAAATAATTTCCCAAATTGCGTGATTTAGTGACTACAGCTATGTATTTTTTGTTTCTTTACCATATATGCCACACAAAAAGGAAAAAATGCAGTAGACAAGTAAATGATTAAGAAACAACAAAGAAGGAAATTCATAATATGAATCTTACATATAACATTGCAAATAATTTGAAGACAACATTTACAAACTCGTGCAAAAAAAAGCATATAAAAAATACATGACTATGGACTTATTTAAAATTATGACTAAGAACTTATTTAAATCATGTCATTCTTGTGTAAAAAAAAATTACATATCTGAAAGGAGCATAAGAGGACCATGATTATACTTTTCTTTCAATTAGGATGCAAATTAAATGTTCAATTGTTGATTTTTTTAGTATAGGACATAATTTTGCTTCTTATCCTCTTCTTTAATCTAGGGAAATGGATAAAAAGGAAGAAAGAGATAAAGATATAGTTATGATTCTATCGACTTGTTCTACAAGCACCGGAACCAAGTGGATATTCATATTCCCAATTCTACACTATAGGATTAAAGACATGCAATTTATCAACAAAATAATATTTAAAATCTACTTAAGAAGAATTTACAGAACATAATTTACTATTAAGTTGGAAGGTAGTTTAGTATTTCCATAACTTTTGATTTTAAAACAGTGTTTTATTTTCAAACTTGGCAGTCGAGTATACAAATTATTCTAGCAAATGGAGCAAGAAAAAGGATTAAGAGATGGTTTCATCCTTGCGCAAGTTTAGTCTAATTCGCCAAGCTAGAGAACTATACATGGGTTCATATTCTTATGTTCTTTAAGCTCAAAACTTGTGATAAAGTAACATTTGTTTTAAATGTATGTTATACCACAATTTTGAAAGAAATTTTGAGACAAAATGTACTATAAATCTGAAATATCTTTTCCTTCTATATAGGATGCAAAATAAGTGTTCAATTTTCTAATTTTTCTTGTTGAGTACATGATTTGGCTTCTTACCCCACACTTTAAATTAGGGAAAGGAAAAAACAAGGAAGAAAGAGTAAATGTGATAGTTATGCAAGTATTTGTTCGTTCAGCAAGCCCTAGAACTCAATGTAGGTTCAAATTTGTAAGTTTATAGTTAATGCTTTAAAACCCGCAATATATTATTACTAGAGTATTCACTTTGTACTTCATGGCTGATATTTTTAGACAAAGTTCACCACTATGCTAGAAAATATTTCCTTCCAATTTTGATGTTAGCACAAATATTCAATTGTCAAATTTTCAAGTCGAGTTCACTAAGTTTTTTCCTTGTGCCATTTTTTAACCACGAGAAAGAAAAAATAAGGAACAAAGAGATAATGGCATGTTCTTATTATATTGCAGAATTTCAAGCCTAATATATACAATTTTTAATCTTGAACCTAAGTAAAGGTCAACGGATTGGTTAAGAGGTTTGTACTTGCATGAGGGTAAAATTATATTTCAATATTTATGTGTTTTCCCTTCGCTAGATGAAAGAGGGTGGTAAGAAGCAAAACTTGTTTAATCAGCTGTCAAATTTGATGGCTCAAAATTTATTTTCCATCCAAAGTGGACCAAAAAAGTATCTCAGTTTAGTAGTAAAATTTAGAAAACCACACATCATTGTGTCGAGATGGGCTAACAAACTGAGCCTTCCTAAATGTGTTTTTTTGTTCATCTGCAGCCATATCCTTTGAAACATGTAGCATGTGAAAATCATTAAGTGGAATATGATCAATATTAACGTGCGTTTAAGCATACAAGAGTGGTACCCAAAAAATCAAGCAAAATAGGGCAAAAAATGGCAAAAATTGCCATATATATGACCGCAGTAAGTCTTCCACCAAGCACACAGGCAGTTGCTTTCTAGAAAGCACAATATAAACTACAGACAGAGATGAAAATAAAGGTTCCTTTCTAGAAAGCACAACATAAACTAAAACATCGATCAAATCCCTGCAGAAATAATGTTTTTTTTTGGGTCAATTCCATTGACAGAGCAGGGCGACTATACTTACTTGTCCTATCCACCTCATGCAAACAACTTAAAAATCCTGCAACATCCACTTCAAACAAACCTGCATGCAAATGGGTCCTTCATGATGGCGACAGAAGAGAGGTCGCCTCTACGGACATGTCACTGTCTTTTTCACTTCTGCCCACCATTTCTAACTGACGTCATCTTTTTTCATGCTTCGCCTATGGCACAGGTGACAGAGCTTCTCTATTCGGCATAATTAAGATAACCTCTATCTTAACCATAGTTTTTTAATTTATTTTTTGTTATATTATGTGAGATCATATGCCTAAGGGTATATTATTGTACTGATCTATAGGTGAAGGTTAACGTCTTAAGTGTAATCAAATCTAGAAGTTTTAAAATTTAATCATAGATTCGACTGCTAAAAAGTTATATTTTTTTATACTATTAGTTTCAAATGGTTTTGTAATTACATTTAACTTATCTTGCTTTTTATGTGCAAGATATCTTTAGTTACTACATTTTGGGATTCTTTTATGTTCTCTACTCACCTTTTCTTCATAGTGGAGAACATAGTATAACTATTGCTTGTTACCTCACGTTCAAAACTCTACCAGCTCTTTATCCTCCCTTTTTGTTGGAAAGTAGTGTGCTTTGATACCACTTTGATAGTGATGCAAGGGTCAACATGACCTTGATTCATTTATAGAGTTCACACAGAAGAATGAAAATCAACGGTTTCTTATCATTTACTTGAAGGGACTAAATGGCTTATATATGAAGTTGCTCTTTATGGAGCTTATAACTCTCTCATAAAGCTTATACAAGCTCTAGTGTTCTCCTATGGACCTATTCTACTTTGGTTTCTTCCTTTTATCGGCTCTAATGGCCTAAAATGAAATGACCACTCTTAGATGCCTATTTTTGCCTCTCATGCACATTCAAAAATTAGCCTCCTTTTATAGATGCACATTCTCACTTCTCCCTCCTTGTTTTAATTTCCCTTGGGCAGGTTGGTCCCCTCTAGACACTTCTAAATCTTCTTGCTTATGTTAAAATTTGAATTTTATCTCCTTTAATGCTTTGAGTTACCTCCATCTAGACACTACCTGATGTACCACATCGATATGGTCATTGAAATCCACTAACAGTTAAATCCTCATCATCTTCACTTTATCATACACCTTCTGACATTTATTTTGTCTTATATACTAACTACCAACTCTACTATGCACTCTTTATTCACATTCCTTTGCCACGACTCTTTTATATTTTAGCAAACATTCTTAGTTTAAGTTACAACTTCACCTTTTTTTGTGTATTTTCCTTGATCTTCTAGGCCTTCTATCAAACATCTACATGCATTCTTCACAATCCAAGCTACTAAAAAATCCCTTTATTTGGTATCATATTTTGTATGCATATTCTCTATCATTATACACAACTCTCTCACAATCTCTACGTGCCTCATGTAAACTAGGTTTGGCAAAAACTCCTACCGTGCTCCCAAAATTCCTACATGCACCCTTGTAGATTATTCCTCCAATCCTACACTCCTCCACAAAACCTTCGAGAACTATTGCATGCCCACTTCTACATGTGCATCGTGCTTCTTTGTTGATTGTTATTACACAAAGTACTTTCCCACTTCTGCACAATAGTCGCCTAAATTTTTTGCACTTCCTCTCTTTGTTCCACATGCTCTCCAATATTTTGTGCACCTACACTTAGATAAAATTGTGCAAGATTTCCTTGAACCTTAGATGATCTTGCATCAATTCATTAAAAAAATTGGCATGAATGATTTGGAAACTTTAACTACATATATTTATAGCATATGAGTTCATAAAACTTGGTGCTCAACCTACCAAAGGTGTCTTGCATTAATGGTGTTTGTAGAGGTTGTGTAGTTTAAAAACGTCATCATGACCCTTTTCCCAAAGGAAATGATTCACGAGCTTCAAATCCCCTTGAGTTTGTGCATATTGACCTCATGTCCTTTCCTTCTCATTCTTTTTCAAGGGGCAAGTATGTTCTCACTTTCATTAATGAATTCTCACGTAGCACATGGGTTTACTTTCTCAAGTACAAGAGTGAAGTCTTTGACCACTTTAAGGACTTTGATCCATCTGTTAAGAAACAATTCTCACTTCATGTCTAGAGGTTATGTATAGATAATGGGGGTGTATGCCGGTAATACATTTTAGGACCTTTTTATAGAGAATAATATTCAACATTAGTACACAATTCCCTATACTCTTCAACATAATGGTGTTGCTAAGAGGAAGAATATGACCTTGAGAGAGATGACTAATTATATGTTCCTTTATAATAATATGACACCTACTTTTTGGGTTGAGGAATTAAATTGTGCCAAGTAAATTTGAAATCATATGCCCCATAAGGCAATGTAAAACATGACACTAGATGAGGCTTAGTCTCATACCAAGCCTTATGTTTCTACATTCCAAGTTTTTGGTAATTAGGTTTTGGCATTTATTTTTTATGAAAAATGAAAATCCACATAGAATAAGATTCAACCACTCACTTTTTTTTAGAGGATGCGAAGTATTTTCAATTATTTGACCATGTCACTCATGATGTTTTGTTTTGACGAGATGTCCAGTTTGATGTGGATTTCTCCCCCATTAATTCTTTACCTACATCTTCTCTTTCACTTGCTTCTTCTTCTTCATATATTGATGATTCCACTCTCCTTGATGTTGATGTTAATTTTCCTCCTCCACTTCAACCTTCTACTACAAATTTTATGCCTAAGTGGTTTTGTACTACTTGACAAGAGGTCACTTATTTGGTAGGGGGTTATCCTAACACTTGTTACACATATTAATAAACATATGGGGTTACTCTTTTGGGCCATGCTATTTTATAGGATCCACAAAAAAAATAAGTGTTGTTGATACACCAGAGTGAGACACAACCATGACATAGGAGTATTCTTCTTTGATGAAAAATCACACTTGGGATTTGGTTTATTTTACTAAGGGAAGAAAATGGTTTGTTGTAAGTGGGACTGTAGGAACAAGTATATAACACATAGTTCCAATGACAAGTCCCATTTTGTAGCAAAGGGTGTTTTACAGGTTATAGGAATTTTCTATTCTAATACCTTTGCCCTTATTACCAAGATGGATTATGTTTGCCTTATGCTTTCACTAGCTTAATCAAAGGGATGTTCAGTACATATATTGGATCTAAAGAGTTCATTTTTTCAATGTTATCTTCATGAGGAGACCTACATGGAATAAAAAAAGGATTTATACAAGATTATTCATGTGTTTGTAGGATTTATCTTTCACTTTATGGTCTCAAATAAGCTCCCTAATATTGGTATGGGAATATGGACACTTTCTTGTTTACCTATGGTTTCACTTATTTCCATTTCGACCTTACAGTATACATCAAAATACATGAAGATTTCATTTTTACTTTCTCTCTATGTTGATTATTTTATTCTCATAGGATGTTATTATTCCATGATCCATGATGTATAACTAAGCTTTATGGAGCAATTAAAAATGAAAAATTTGGAACTTTTGTATTATTTTCTTAGACTATAGATATCTTAGTCTTCTAATAGGACCTCTATTTTCCAAAATAAGTATTCTCAAGACCTAATTCATCATTTTGGCATGCTTGATTGCAATCCTATCCCTACACCTTTTCAACCAGGAGTTTCATTGACAACCATATGCACTATACTTAGTGTTAATCCTATTGTATACATACAATTAGTTGATAATCCTCTATATTAGATGCATATTCATCCTAATATTTCCATTACAGTTGGCCTTATTTCTTGATTCTCGTATGATCCACATAGGATTCATTAAGGTTAATCAGGTAGTCACAAATTATCACATTAACCAACTACTTGAAAATGCTTGACGAATAATAAGCACAAAGGAAGGAAATATAGGAGTTGAAAATGAAGAAGAAGGAACAACTCGAGGAAATGAAAGAAAAAAAATCACTGCATAAGAAAAAAGGGAAGAAAAAAAACTCAAACAACAACCTAAAAATAAAATGAGGGAATAGGACAATATAAAATAACAACAGGAAAAGGAGAAAAAAATAACATGAGAAGCTACAACAAGAGAAGGAGATGATGGAAAACAAAATAAAAAGGCAAATACGATTGAGTGGTCCATAAAATTCTATTCCTTCACATCATCCAATTATGATGGATTTCTACAACATTTACACTCTTGCTTTTCCAAATGTGGACAATTACCAAGTCAACAACGCGTCTACTTCAAAAAATCAAATGTAATTTCCTTCAACAACAGAAATGCAATTTATGATGATACAAATGCAATTTTCTCATGTAAGTAATATACAATTTTCTCCAAAAAGTACAACAAACATGCAATTTCCTACTTCCAATCTCATGCATGTCAATTCTATTAGTCAAATGCAATCAGGCCATACAATCAATCCGCAAATGGTATCACCAAGCGTAACCAACATTCCAATGACACCCCAAATGGAGAACGAAACAATAGAAAACAACATAAGAAGTGAAACTGTTAACAGAAATGAAGAAGGTTTCAGTTTTGGTACAATTTAGATATATGGAATAATCTTAATGGAATTATTTTTTATTATTATATGATTGGTATCCATAAATATAACCATATTAGAATATAATAAGTTATAACCTTCACATTTGGAGTAAGTTATGTAGTTTTTTTGGGAAAACATGCAAGCAGTATATAGTTTTTTACATCCTATCATTACACATAAGTATTTTTAGTTTATTCCATCATATCGATATAAAATCATAAGTTTTGGTAATGTGTAAAAACATATATAATCTTCTTATAAGTGTTTATAATTTTTCTTTTCATTATTTTCTAGAATAATGACGATAGAGGAAAACAATTCATTTTCCTAAATAAGGTCATAAATGACCTTACATGTAGAAAGAAGCATTATGAAATAATATAGATTAATGATTTCAAAAGACATATTTGTGACATTATCTTCTACCCTCCCAATACAACATTCTCCGTAAACCTTCTTTTGATAAGGTATTTGCAAAAAACATGAACCCAAGAGTAATGAGCACATTTACAAGCAACAATATCAACATTTTTAGTCAAATAAATGCAATATTACACTGTATATTCAATTTGTGTTCAGTAATTCCAATGTATATTCAAACAGATACTAAAATAAAAATGATGTTCACCTTGTGTTAAATGATCTCAATGTAAAAGTGGATACTATTTACATATATTCAATGTATAGACAAACATTCTTTACATGTTCAAAAAAAAAATTCTTTGCATATTAACAAATTGAAATTATTGAATAAACATTGAAAATTTACGGATGGAATCCTAGTGCCTCCTATGAATGTGCTTAGTGTGTGAAGAACGTAAATAATATTTGAGCAGTTAAAAGATGTTAGTAGTTAATGGTTTCGTTGAATCAATAAGTGTTATGAAAATATATTAGCAGTTAATGATTTCTTTGAATGTGGCAATGGTGCATAGTTAGAAATGATGGAGGAGGAATGCATAGTGATAGGACCAAAAATATTGTGCAATAGCTACAAACTATATTTATACACTGAAACTACATAATGTATGTTGAATAAACGTGTGTAAATTTTTCCTTTAAACGCATACATTTCAATGAAAATATTATAACTGTATAAACAATATATATTCATTATTTCACATGCTTATGGGAGAGGCAACAATTAGTGAGTGGGAGAAACAATGTTGTATTAAGTTAAATGCATAAATAGTGATAAAACTTATTTATATTCAGATGTTCCTCAAATGTTAAGGTAATTGATTCACATATTCATTGCATATGCATAAATTCTTCATGTATTTAACATTCTTTCTATTATATGACATTCTTCACATATTCCAACATTATTCACATAATTTGAATATTAAAAATATAGTTTTCATTTACATCCTAAATATTTAGTCTCCCTAGAAATATAGGTATTTATTTAATAATATCAGTGTAATAAGAACATGCACTAAACTAACTCTAACATATTCAATGTATATTCAATAATTTCAGTACACAATAATAGTTTGAATGTGTAGTGCAAAATGAAAAAGTCACAGCCGTATCTTCAATGCATGTTTAGTAATTCTAGTATATATTCAACCAGTCAATATAAAGGTAACCATGGATATTCAAATATTAATTACACAAACAAATACAACATCTATATTTAATAACACCATTGTATATCCAATAACAACAATGTATAGTCAATAACAACACTGTTTTTTGAAAATGTAAGACATGTGGGTGAAAAAACTATGTTATTTGGAAATTTACTACACTATATTAGAAAAGTTTGTAGTGAGAGGAGGAATAAATAAATGCACTAAAATAAATGAATATACACTATAAAAATAATACTTCAACGTGCATTCTTAAATAATAATAGGTATGAACAAAACCCATTAGTCAATCTTAGCAAGAAAAATTACCAGACAAATATAAGATAAAGGAAATAAACACAATTATACCTTTTTTTAACTCTCTTGCAAACCTCAAGAAGATTTGTGAAGAACTTAGGATTATTAAATATTTACATATTTGGATTGTGGGTGCTCTTAATATTACTCTCTAAAGTGGATTTGCAATGTTACAAGCTTGGATACACAAGGATGCGAGAGGTAAATTTGGAAAAAGTTGGCTATAATTTTCTCAAAGCTTCTAGGGATTATCCAAGAGGGATTTGTAAAAGAAATGACCTGATTTTATAGCTAAGGGTAAGACCATAAAAGGTGGATGAGAGTTTGACTAAGCTTCAAGTTAATAATTGTAAAAACCTTGGAATAGAAAGTAGATTTGGTCTATGGAATTAAAAATTTGAAGTGGCATTAGACATTTGGAATGGAAGAAGTTACACCTGGGAGATTGAATTGCACGTACAACCCAATTGCCCCCACCTTTCTAGGGACCTAGAAGTGTATTCTAAGTGGAATATGGAAGTGAAGTTCAAGTGTAGTTAACTAGGATAGTGAAGTGGCAGTTGACTAGGAAAATAGGTATATTTTCTTAATTAAGTAGCTAATTTAATTAGCTATAATGTGCAAGATAAATAATTAACTATTTATTTAATAAATGTTAATTAAATTAGATAATGTGTGTTAGAGATTAAATTAATTAATCCCAAGGGGTGTAATGTTTATGATTAATTAATTTGATTAATCAATTATAAGGGGGTGAATAATAGGATGTGAAGTGAGAACATATATGCAATTTTGGGTTGTCTACATTTTCCCCTCTTTAAAGTGCTATTGCGAAGTAATAGAATTTTAAAGATAATAGGTGCATACAGATCAGTGAACAAAAAGAGGTGAAGCATTTGGATGCCCCAACAAGTAGAATGGTAAAGGAATGCCTCCTCAAGCAGGTGGGTGACGCAACAAAGTTGTAGAAAGTCACTTGATAGAAAGAAAACAAAGAATTTGAATAAGGATGGAAGGAAGAGCATCATTTGGAGAGTGTGACTATAAGAGCAACCTTTATTGTGTTATTACATAATAGAGTTTTCACCGTGATTATGAAATAATCAAGATGGTTAACCTATATACAAGTAAACAAACACACACAAAACAAAGAAAAGATATATACATCAGGTGCGGGCGTCATGGTTATAAAAGAACCAATATGTTATCACACTACATGTAATTGGTCCAAAAAGTAAGCATCAACAATGCAAACAATGACAAAAAATAAGACAATTAATTATGCCCCTAATGCATACCACAATGATGATTAAGCAGATGCAAATGCACCCAAGCACTAAATGTATGAAAGGCGTGGAAATAGGATCAAAATGGAAGAGCGGAGTGATACTAAGATACTCCAAAGGTGAATCCTGTTGGATCCATTTTACAAATGATCTGATTGAAATTTCCCCTGGTGAAGTGATATCATGAAGGAAAAATAATTGTCTGACTTTCCCCAAGCAGAGTTAGGAACCATGCAAAGGTAAGAATGTGATAGTTGTAAGATTGGAACGATCACTATGGTACTAGAAAAAGGTATGAATTTATCAAGATTGTGTTGAAATTTTGAAACATGATTTTCATGAGATTTCCAATTGTAGGATTTGTGTGATGAGTGAATTTTTGTTTGAAAAATTTAATGATTTTTATGATTTTATTTTATTTTTTGAATATATGATTTTTTAATGGTTTTACATTTTTTGAGAAAATTTTGAATGCGAAGAAAAGAGGAACAACGTGTTTGATACACATGATTTATCATAGGTAAATGATGTTATTGAAAACATAAAACAAGCATGTCAAACAAACCCAATATGAATAAGAAGGAACCACACAAAAGTTATATGTGAGTTACGATGTAGAGAATCTACCTGCAACTGTTTTGCAATGATAAATTACAACAAAATTAAAAAAATGATAAAAAGAAAAATCATCGTCACAATGTTGAAAAACTGCAACAATATAACACAATTTACAAAAGTTGCGTCTAATGACACTCTGAATGTGTTCTGCATTGAAGAACTAGACATATACGAATGCCCCCAAGTGATAGTTTAGAATATGAGAGGATTGGATCGGGCCAAAGAGTGGAGTGATGATTGGATAGTCAAAAATATACTCTTGTCGGATCCCATTGAAGTTTGATTTGTATTGGATTAAAATATTAAATCCAAGTGTACCCCAAGAAAAGATATATTGTGAAAGGGTAAGTAATTGATTTCCGCAAGCATAAATATACACCACAGGCAAGAAAAGTTAGTGAAAGATGGTCTAGAATGATCATGAGGAGATTGGTAAAATGGTGAAATTATTAATCTATGTTATTTAGTTGCTAAAATTTGGTCAAACATTGTTCTGAATGTTTTGATTTTTCACGGTTTTATATTATTTTCGGTTTTTCAAACATATTTGAATGTTTTTGAGTTTTTGAACATATTTGAATGTTTTTTGGATTTTTGAGAAACATATTTGAATGTTTTTTGGATTTTTGAGAAACATATTTGAATGTTTTTGTATTTTTGAAACATATTTGAATGTTTTTGTATTTTTGACTCAGAATAAGGGTGACACAGTCTAAACTCATGGTCAAACAATTATAAGTATTTCATTCCATTAGTAGAATGTAGATGATGTAATGATAGGAAGTCTCACTCCACTCGTGACTCCACACAACTAGGAATATGTGAGGGCTCATCACTGAGAACCAAGAAGGACGTAAGAACTAAGTGAATAGTGATATGAAAATGAAGATGATGGATGCCAAGACAAAATGTGTAACAATGATCCATGCGAGAAAAATCTAATACATCTCCATTCAATATTATTTGACCGATTCCAATATGATTCCACTTTATAGGATTTGAATAGACTTAGATCCATAGATGGCCTATTGATTGACAAAAACTGGTTGAAGGAAGTGTTGTCTCTCTTAACATAAGCAATTAAATTACTTCTTGGGATGTATACAATTAAGCACTTTTGACTTAGATTTTCTGAAGACTTTATTGGTTAATTATTTTTGTGAAGGACCCCCTACATCTTCCCCCATGCCACCAATAAGAGGCAAGGGCTCAACACTGAAGAAAAAACATAGGTGATTAAGGACATCTTCCCCTATCCCCAGTCTCATACTACTATTAATAAGTATGGGCTCATCATCGAAGACTGTGAAGGATGAAAGGTGTAATGGTTTTATATTTTTATCATATTTTATGATTGATTTTACCTTGTATGTTGATATTGTGCTTGTTGGGAAGGAACATTCTACCCCCAAGTTTTAGCTGCATGCAACTAGTAAGATGCAAGGGTCCAACACCGTAGACTGAGATGGACGATAAAAAGGGTGTAGGTAAATAATTTAGTGCTTTCTATAAAATAGAGAGCTTATTTTAAAGGAGGATTTTCCATCAGTAATCTTTGAGACAAAGTTGTAGGTTAAAAATATTTAAAATGGTAGAAACCATAAAAGGGATGAGACACATAATGCACAATAGGAACAAGATTAACATGTGTCATAGAAGGTGAATAATGCAAAGATATGATAATGTTATTATTAATATATCTTCTAATATATGAAATAATTAAAATTATTTGTTAAATGAGTTAACCATGCAAACGAACTTCCCTAGTATGGATAGAACCCGTGGAAGAAGAAGTTTCTGCTATATGTTTTTTATGTTCAAAGAGTGCTTTAATGATGGGTTTGATATGGAATTTTATTTGATGAATGTGGTTCAGAATGCATAGCAGAATATAGAAAAATAATTTTTTAATTGAAATTATATGCTTACATAGCTCATATAAATTTATAGGAGAGACAACTCCCATATTCTATTACATTGATCAAACAACTCACCCCATATATTTCTCACATCATAATTATCACTAACAAACCCATCTAATATAAGCTACATGATAAATCAATCCACAATTAACTTATAATATTAACCCCTACGTCATAATGTGAGCACTAATAATAGTATTCCTAACATTCCCCTCTTAGTGCGAAAATGGGGAAAACTTGCCTTGTACTACAATGTGCCACTTCGAAGCTTGCTCATGATCTAGATGATTTTTTTTTCAGGATAGCCAAAAACCTCTAGGATGATTTTTTTTCAAGTGGAAAGCCAACAACCATAAAATATGGTTTTGTTTTTAGGATAACTAACAAACCTTCTGGATGGTTTTCAAAATGGATAACCAACAATCATAATATCATAAAGATGTAGTATTATCATCAACTCTCATCACATTCTTCCATCAGGGGATTACTCCAGAAATGTGCTCACACATTACAAACAGAAAACTAGAAGATTGAAATGGAATATTGGTGTCATGTTCCACCCCACAATGTGAAATTTCCACTTATTCCGCAAACCAACAGTAACAACTAAAATGTAAAGCAAACTAAAAAAACTCAAAACAAACACACTCTAAAAAAATGTCACCAAACCTTCATGCGACCTCGTTATTGGTGACTAACGAGAGGTCATTGATCGACCTCTAACCTTTTATGCCTCCCTCCTCTAGTGAATGATGTTGCTAGCTCAGTCTAATTTGACTTGGACGCTCAATAGTTTCCATATTGTACTTTATTTTGTCTCCTCCCGCAATCTGAAACACTTTATTTTTTGGACGTTGGGTAACACCAAAAATTCATCCGTAAAGTAGTTTTTTATTTTTTTATTTTTAGGATTTTAACAATGACATGACTTTTGATGAAAATTCACAAATTTGACAGCTTGAATTTTTGACATTGATTTTTCCAACTAGACAAAGTTTGACTCTTGAGGACAACATACAAAGATAGTATTGACTTAACTTGACAATACAAAACTATGACCATTTATATTTGTAATGAAAATTTTTATAACTTGACATGCACTACAAATTATTCTTGACTAGACAATGGACCTGAATGAAGAATTGACTATTTAATTATGATACTCAAAATAAAAAATACTCAAACTATTACTTATACTAAAAACTAACTCAACGATGTTGAATTAGAATTTATTTACATAGACCACTTTAAAGCAAATGATTATTACCTTAATGGTATTAAAACAACTCTAGACTTGATTATGCAAATAAATAAATGCAAGTTATAGAATTAATTTGAATGTTTTTAAAAACTTGAACCTTGTATTAGAAATTACAACGACCCAATGTGGTGAGGGATGAATATTTTCTACAAATTTATACACAACAGTGTCAACCTTAGTGTAGATGTGGATATTTAGTGGATTGAAAGCCAATTTTGAAGCAAGGTGGTCAATAACCAAATCTCAATGTGCATGGACCATGACTTCATATACAGACTACAATAGAAATATTAAAAAAATGATCTGAGATTTTTAGTAAATACATATCAAACCACAATGTTTTGAAGAGAGTGAGATTCGAATGTTGAAACAGGTGCAAACCATTGGTGGAATCCACTATCGTGAAGGTCTTACAGTATCTAATGTAAGACTAAATAAATATGCTCAAACTCTTGTTGGAGTTGATGTTAAATTTTTGGGCACCCAGATGATTATAGTTTCCCATGAACAAATTATTTTTCCATCAAAGAGTGAGATTCCTTAAAATTCTCACAATTTTGACCATGGATCTAAGGTTCTCTCATACCAAATGATTAATTTTGTTCAGAATGCATATCAGAATATAGAAAAGTAATTTGTTAATTGAACTCATATGTTTACATAGATCATACAAATTTATAGGAGAGACAACTCATATATTATAGGAGGTTGGTCAAACCACTCATGTGATATATTTCTCACATCATAACTATCACTAACAAACCCATCTAATATAAGATACATAATCAATCACTCCACAACTAATGTATAATATTAACCCCTACATTATAATGTGAGCACTAATAATAATATTCCTAACATTATTCCTTTTTTATGTTTTTTAGTTTTTTCTAAACTTTAACGAATGAAGGTTTGTAATGGACTCATTATGAGAGAGGTCTGTGTTTATGAAAGTGGAATGGTCCTGATTTATGAGACTTGGGTGGACGAGATCCAAGTCGACGGAGTAACTAGAAGGATTTTCAATGTATCCATGATTGAATTAGTCCTAATTTATGAGACTTGGTCGAACAAGGTCCAAGTCAAAGGAGGGAATCTGAGAATTCAATAAGTCCTAAAGTACGAGACTTGAGAAGACGAGGTTCAAGTCAACAGAGTGAATTAAGATATTTAATAGGTCATGAAATAAGATACTTGGGCAGATAAAATCCAATTCAAAGGAGTGAATCGAAAGATTTGATGAGTCTTGAATTATGAGACTTGGGTGGACAAGGTGTAATTAAAATGATGGAATTCAAATATTCAATGAATCTTGAAGTACAATACTTGCGCAGAAAAGTTCTAAGTCAAATGAGGGAATCCAAAGATTCAATGAGTCCTGAAGTACAATACTTGGGTAGAAAAGGTCCAAGTCAAGAGGGGAACCTAAAGATTCGATGAGTCCTAAAGTTCGAGACTCGGGTAGAAAAAATCCAAGTCAAAGAGGTGAATCAAATGATTCGATGAGTCCTAAAGTAAGATACTTGGGGTAGAAAAATCCACGTCAAAGAGGTGAATCAAATGATTCAATGAGTCCTAAAGTATAAGACTTGGGCGGACAAAATCTAATTCAACTAATGTATGATTGGATAAGTCTTCAATGGGATCATAAGACCTATGTGATGTTAGAGTAAGATTTTCGATGCGGGGAATATGTTGAGATTCATATTCACCTTATGAATGAAAGCGATACAAGGAAAGAAGAATTGATCCCTAGATGTACACTTGAGGCTCTTTATAGGCCATATAGATAAAATATTCAATGTTTCTCCCCTTGTGTTTGTGGATTAGTTGATGTGATGAAATATTGACAATTAAATATTGAAAAGGTTCTATAAATATATTCCTGGGTATGCATACCTTGTAGAGTGTACGCATGTAGATGTCTTGAGACATAGGAATCATCACTAAATATATGCCTATAATATTACCATTTGAGTCATTATGGACACAAAGGGTTGCATTGTTGCAAGTTTACAAACTTGTTGTGGTTGTGTTTTCCACAACAAGACTATATATGTTAGGCATAAGAGTTGGCAATAAAAGAATAGAATGAAGCTCAAAGGTGTTTGATGATGAACACTCTTCTTTACAGTATTTAGTTATATCAAGGGTTGAAATGGATTCTTGAAGCAAGGTCAAGCTCTCATTTGGTGGTAGAAGGTTGTTGTCTAAAATAAGTTCAATTTCTATTTAGACTAACCTCAGAAAATCTGTAGAAAAGATGGATTGGTTTTGAGTTAGAGAGACTTGAATTTTATCGTCGTGATCTCATGGAGTGTTAGTATGTACAAAGAGTTTGGAAAACATTCAAATGTTCTTGAGAAGTTATGGTATTTGACATGTATTCGGTTACGATAGCTTTTTCATCGAGCTCTATAGAAATGACTCTATTGTCAATCAAGTCTTGGACATAATTATTAAATCATGTGCATCTATATGTGTGATGACCATCAATACAATGAAATTCATAGTATGTATTAGGTTTATACCAATATGGCTTAGGTTCTCCTACAACAAAGGGTTTTATAATTGGATGGTCTGTTATCATTTTAGCCTCTTTTAGTTGATTAAAGACACTAGAGAGACTTTCTCTTAGGGGTGTAAATTGGTGTTTGACTTTTCGCGGAGTGGTGTCTTTTCCAGGTTGTATGATTGGATTTTTGGTTTTTTTTTTCATGTATGTTCTACACATTTCGATTATCCATGACACCATCATTGATGACATTACGATTGCAGTTAACATACCAATATTCATCGTGATGAGTGCTAGTAATGTGATTATTATGATTGTTCCCATTATCTTTAGAATGAGGCTTGATCAAACCTTTAGAAATGATGGATTTTTCTTCTCGATAACTTCCTCAAAATTGGTGAGAAAGTGCATTTGCATGTGAAAGGATGACTCGCTTTTAAGGTTTGGGATGAAGATTCTAACCATTTATTTTTCAGGGATTGAACATGGGAAATGACTTTTGATTCCTCTCCATCGTTGTATAAATTTTGAAAAGATTTCATTCGGTCGTTGTTTTGTGTTACACAAATCCATAATTGTGACTTTGAAATCAAGGTTGAAAGAGAATTTTGTAATGAACTTCTTAGAATATTTCCATGAAGGTAGTTATAGATCCCTTTATAAGGTGTAAGAACTAGTCCAAAAGCTTATCCTCCTAAAATTTTAGGAAAGAGGTGTAAGAGAAATATATCGTTATATGCCACTTTTTTGGCATGCCATGAAAAGTTGTTTGATATGCTCTTTAGGATTGTTTTTTTCCCTTTTATTTAGAAATTTTGGGTGTCTCAAAATATTTTGGAAAGGGGTATGCGTAAGATGTCCATGTCGAAAGGGTTGGGACACAATTGCCTCAAAAATGAATTGTTTGCGGTGTTTTTAACATGCCCGAAATAGTGTCTTTCATCATTTTATATTCTTGAGAAAATGGTGAGTTGGTTTGTGGGATAAATGATGGGTTGTCAATCTTAATATGTTTGTTCTATTTATTTTTTGTAGAATTATTTTTGAAAGTATTGTCACTTGTCTTTGATAAATCCTTAGCATTGGTTTCAGTAGTGACTCTAGAGGATATAAGAGTGAATTTTTTTTCATCTCAATACATTATTCTAATAACTTGTTATTTGATGTCTTGCGAGAATCCTCTCATTTGTAATGAAAATGGGGGGAGAGTGAAGAATGGTGCGATAGAAAACTCAACCCTTAGGAAAGTGAATGCTCAGACGGAAGAGGGGAAAATATTTGAAAGATTGAATAGCTCAACCCTTAACAAAGTGAATGCTAAGATGGAAGAGGGAAAAAAGTAAGATTGAATAAATCAATCCTTATCAAATTGAATGCTAAGATGGAAGGGGGGAAAAGGTTTGAAAGATTGAATTTTCTTGACCCTTAACAAATAAAATGTTAAGATGGAAGTGGTGGAAATGAATCTCAAATTTTATTGACCCTTAACAAAGTGAATGTTAAGATGGAAGAGGGTGTTTAAGTCAATTAAACCTATTCAACCTCTAGTAAAAGTGAATTATGTAATGGAAGAGGGTGACAAAGATATTAAACAATGCAACCCTTAACAACATGAATGTTAAGATGGAAGAGAGAATGAAAAGATTTGATTTTTTTTTACTATTAACAACATGAATGTTAAGATGGACGAAGTTTGAAATGATGATAGACTACTCGACCCTTTACAATGTGAATATAAAGATGGAAGAGTCTTAAAATCAAAGTTGCTCAAACCTTAATAAATATAATGTTAAGGTGGAAGAGACTTAGCGATGAAAAAATGTTACCACCGATTCCTTATAAAGTGAATGTAAGAAAAGATGAATGGAAAATATTTGATAGAATCAAACCTTAACAACATGAAAGTTAAGATGGATGAAGGATTTAAAAATATCTTTAGATTCATTCCTTAACAACGTGAATGTCAAGATGGACAAAGAGAAAAATATTTGAAAGCGAAAGTCCAAGAATATAAATCTTAGAAAAATAAATGCTAAGATGGGAGAATTATTGTACGAGCTAAGTGATGTGCTCAAATTTTGACAAAGTGAATGTAAAAAGGATATGATACGTTGACAAGGTTAGTTTTCTCAACTCTTAAAATGGAGTTTTAAAAGAGAAGAGACTTAATAAGATGATGTGATCAACTCTTAATAAAAAAAGTGTTAAGAGAGAACTAAAGGTTTAAAATGTCAACTCTTAACAAGATAAGTGTTCATAGAAATGAAAATATGTGACTTCTCAACACTTAAAAAAATGAGTATTGTTAAGGTAGATTAGGAGATTGAAATGTTAGTTAGAGGACTCTTAACAAAATGAGTGTTAAGAGAGATGAAAAAGGTTTGAAAGACTTTGTGACCCTTTACAGATCGAATGTAAAGAGGGAAGATGTGAAAGAAGTTTGGCTTGCTCAACTTGTAACAAAATAAATGTTAAAAGTGGAGACTTAAAAACATGATGAAAATGCTCAATTATTAACAGGATTAGTGTTAAAAGGGAAGAGACTTATAAAATTATAAATGTGATCAACTCTTAAAAAAATGAGTATTGAGATAGGAGACTAAACAATGGAAGGATAACACTTGAATAACGATAATGTGAATGTCAAAATATAGAGGTGAAAATATGATGATGAAAAGCTCGAATCTCAACAAATTGAAGATAAGAGATGAGGGGAAAGTGATTAATTAATGATCTCATTAAGCAAAGGGGTGATTTAAAAGAGAGGATGGAATATATATTGAAGATGTCAACTATTCAAAAAATTTAATGTCAAATGTGGTGATGTAATATGGTAGAATGGATGAAGTTCAACAATGGTAAGTTTTAAACTTTAAGACTTATGAAAATGAAAGATCAAATTGGTCACTAGGGTGCTTGACTATGAGAAAGTGAGTATCATGATGTCAAGACTTATATGGAGAAGGATGATAAGAAAAGAGATGATAATAAGTCCAAATAAGGAAAAATTGAAGATTTTGGAGAGAGGTGAAAATGAAACCAAATAAAGAGTATTTGGGAAAGTAGTGAAGATATGAAGATGAATCCAAACAAGGATTGTTTGGAAAGATTAAAAAGATACAAAAGTGAACCAAAATAAGGAGTATTTGGGAAAGATTGAAAGTGAATCAAAATAAGGAATATTTAGAAACATAAACAAAGAGATGAAAACAGATCCAAATAAGGAGTATTTGGAAACGTAAAAGAGATACGAAAGCGAACCCAAATAAGGAATATTTGGGAAAGATTAAAAATGAGACAAAAGTGAGAACGTAAAATACGAGTGTGGAATACAACTCACTAAAATGAAAATAAAGAAAAGAGAAAGAGAAAATAAAGTTTTTTTATGGATGTTTTGGACTTTACCTTAGATTGGATTGTTCAGTGTGTGTCTTCTTAGGTGATTCTCTCAACTAGGTGTCAGCAGTATATCCGAGTGAGTGTGGTGCTATTTCCTATTCCTAGGTTTACTTTACCCCCTTTAAAATAATGAGAAAATATCTTTCTAAAATGAATCGCATCGAGGTCACCACTACTAGATATTTGTGACTCTAATCTCACAAGCGTACTAGTCAGGTAGGTTAGGGGTACATGTTTCATCAGTTAGTTCCCTCAATTTTCTAACTACTTTGGGGTTCTTGTGGTTATCTTCGCAATGATTTTTATGGATTAATCCAAATCACTTGCCATAGTTAAGCAGATGGGAGATAGAATTTTCATCTGGACCTACAAATACAGTGTGAATTGCTCATTCTTATCTTGATTTAAAATGAGATTATTTTAACCATCGTTCTTTGACCAAGGCAACCTGTATTTAGTAATATACAATTATTAGTTTGAATGTCTTAATAAATCGTCTTTAGAGTCGACCCTGCAAATAAGGGTTAGTATGTTTTTCTTAGAAAAGTGGAGATGACAAGATGAAAGAGCCATGCCCACATTTCTAATTTTTAAGATCACTTAAAAAGTGTGAGGAAAGAGCATACACGTTGAGCTTACTTTGATTAAGAAAATAAAAGGTTAATTATTTAAATAAAACCTAAGAAATGATCACGTTTCTAATTTCAAAGATCACTTAAAAGTGTGAGGAAAGAGCATATGCATGGTTTTAGTTTGATTAGGCTCAAAAAAATGAAAAACGACAACAAAACGTAAGTAAAATTTGCCACAAAGCATTAGTTTTAATGAAAAAATGATTAAACAGTTATGAAAGGCCTAAAAAATGACTGTAATTGAATGAAAACATCCAATAACATTATAATAACAATTTTCTCATTTAGTCCTCGTTAGCAAAATTGATGAAAAAAATAAATATAAGGGGCCTAATTTCGTTTAAAAGACCTAATTAAATAATTAAACTAAGTAATTAATTTAAATAACTAATGAATGAATTAAAATAAAAGTGTTGATCTAACCTAATTAAATTAAATTAGAAGTAATTAAAAAAGTTAAAATAAATTAAACATAATATAAGTGTTAATCTTAAGTTAATAACATGACTAACTAAATAAAAAATTTAAATGTAAGTTTAAACCATAGTTTAAGATGACCTAATTTAAAATATTTTTAAAATGAAGCAAAACCTAAAATCATAATAAGTGAAGGGAGGTATCAAGAGGTTTGTTTGTCCTTTGTGTACACGGTAAGGCTTGCAAGAGAGGAGACTTGAATGGACGTGGTGCGTTGGCGTAGTGAGGAGGGAGGTGTAGCTCGAGTAGGGTAGATAGGTAGCTCAGTGAGCTGGGGGGTGAGTTGGGAGGATAAGGGGGGAGTTTTTGTAGACACAAAATCATGCACATACTACTATTTTACTAAACTATCAGGTGTGTTGTTTTATATATGGATCTTGCATAAGGAAAGTATTCATTGATGTCCCATTATCTAGTTCGTCTGTTTGTCTTGCTTGTTTCTATTATTTTATCTCTCGCATCTATCACTTCTACACCCATTTATGGTTAGGTCTTAGGGAGTCAAGTCTCAGGGATCCCTATCTATCAGTCTTCACACATTTTTTATCAGTTTTCTCTAGACACCAGTGCCCAGGACTGGACACTATCACCCAAACGCTCCTATCCATCCTGGGCGTATGTGTACTCCTTGTTCTTGTTCACATTTTATACATTTGTAGTTGGCCTTTTCATTTTTTCTTACTCATATCCCAAGGTCATAGTCGTCATGTTGGGTCATTAGTGTTGAAATTCAAGAAAGAGTTCCCTATATAAAAACAACATATATATCATTATAATGGCGTGCAATTCTTAACAAGGGTTGTCTATCTACATATCAAAGGGATTGTGTTTTGGGCTCATTACTCTGCATACACACTGCATAGGAAGGGGAAGTTCATTTTTCCATCCACACATTTGCATCTATCTAGATACCCTCCCATTATATTGTCATCGTCGGCACGAGGGAAACCTAGGAGCACTATTTCACACACAATCACATAGAACTACATTGGGCCTGAGATGTAGTGCAGCGCTCAGTTTGTAAGTTCACTTGTTTAACAGCTGAGGATATTCCAACCCCCTCATGTTGCATCTTTCTTTTTAATATTTGATGTGGTTTGAGGGGTTTTGCAAGTGATTCATCTTGATTGTAGATTTAAGGTGATCTCTAACAAAGTATAAGTGATCATCTACGAATAATAGTGAAACCCTAGCGACACTAAAGAGATCATATTATGAGTTTTTTCACGGACTCCGGTGCTTAGGAGAGGTCTCGAGTGCCCCAGACACCCTCGTCCCTACCTAGGTACCCTAGTCCAAGCACTCCTGACATTTACGCATTTTCTTGAGCATGATCGCGACAGTCTGTTTTTCTTTTTCATCTATTCCTCCTACCCAGATAGACTTTAGGATTAGCGAAATCAAGATAATTACCCTATCCCTCTCATTTTCTTTCATAATTATATCAATTAGAATTGTTTAGCATCTTTATTTCATTGTATATCATTATAAAAATCTTTACATTCAGATTTTTAATAAAATATTTCATATTTTATTGAATCATTTTGGTGAACCCCGCATATTAAGAACTCGTTTCCCTAGGATCCACTAAACCCAAATGGCTCAAAGTGGTTCTTCTTATCCAAAGCAAGCCAAGCATCATGAAAGTGGCAATGTTATTCCTAATGAGGTTATTGGTGCTAAACTTAGCACTCTTTATTATATTCCTTGTGTTGATGATCATCTTCAAAAACACCTTCAGGCCATTCAATGCTATATTCCTACTAATTTTGTTCATTCTTCTTTCAGCCTTGTTGATGGGTGTTGTCATTCCCTTCATTTAATCAACTTCTTGTTGATGTTATGTCAAACCAGGGGTGTGTCCAAAGCTATATGCAACAAGAGTACTTTAATTGATCTAGTAGTTGATGGTAACTATTTTTTATATTTTCTCGGGGATCTCTTTAATGTCTTAATGACTTCTTGGTAAAACCTTATTCAAATCAAACTATGAAAACTTGCCGAAAATAAAACACACTGAAAGCTTGCTAAAAGGAAACACACATGTTGTTGGAAAATAAACACACTTGCTTTTGAAGGTAAACACTCAGATTAAAAATTTTGAAAATAATTACAAGAAATATAAAGATTTATCTAAACACCTACATGAACAAGTATGCAATAGAATTTAACTGAAAGAACTAAAGAAAAAAAAATTAATAGATATAAGCTATTTGCTGAAGAAATATAAATACCAAATAAATGAATATCCTGGTCCTTGGGGGAGTGGGCCCTAGCTCCTCCTTGAATCAGGATTTTAACAACTCATAATTCTCTCAAATCAGAATGGCTATTTTATTGATGAAAACATTCAGTATTACAAAATGTATTGGATCTGGATACTTAATCTATTTCTCTTCTATGTTCTATATCTCTCATTATTTTTCTATCTAATGCAGGTTTACTTTTATATACATTTTACAATCCCAGTTGTCTCAATGATTCTGATGAAATCAAATATTTCCTAGAATCGATGCTAAGTAAAATGGTGGTTGATCAGATAGTTGTAGGATAACTCTTCTTGGATCTGCGTTCAGAAATCTTCTCGTCCTTCATGATTCTAGATGCCAAATTTCTGGATGTGGTTTAAAATAGATAACTCCCATCGGTTTTGGAACTTTGGAGAAGTTCTAGAACCATAGGAAATTGTTAATAACCAAAACCTGTGAGAGTTCTAGAGCTGTCACCAAGAGTTCCGGAATTAAGTCCAAAAATTCCAGAACTAAATTTTTGGAGTTCCGAGAACTAAGTCTGAAAGTTCTGGAACTAAGTCTGAAAGTTCCGGAACTAAGCTGTGTAGGATTAGACACTATCAAAAACATATTAAATGCCACCTACTTCATTTCCTCAACTGATTAGACCTGCTTTATTACAAAACTAAATTTAAACACACACTATGTTAGGAATTTCAAAGTTTTTAAAATTAGGATCATAATCAATCAAAAGACAAATAGTTACATCCTAACTCATATCATATCAGCTAAAAGTCACACAATGCAATCAAACTTAATCAAAAGGAGAGTATGATGAGATCATATATTATACATTAATCAGACATATACTAGCCTCATCATTTCCCCCAGACTTACTTGTTTGTAAGTCCCTTTACAAACTCATTCTTAAAAAGTAGGATCATATGTTCTGCATTCCATTTGATTGCTCAGATCAAATGGCTGAAACTGAATTTTCCAATGCTTAAGCTCAGATGTACTTTATCCAGCTCCTTTTTATATTTTCCTTTCCCACTTTTCAAATTCAGCAAGGTCTTGAGGTTCTATGTTCTGCCAAGGAGACATGGGGGTGAGAAGTAAAGGTGGCCTCATTCGCGTTCCCATCCATATTTGGCTATAGGTTTCATTGACTTGGGGAATTATTGTGCATAATGCTTTGGCCCTCTCTAAACTCCATATCATATTTGTAGGGGAAATTACTTCCCTTCTTTTCAAAGCAATGGTAAGGAGTTCCACCCTTTTTGAGCATCCTTCATAAATATCTTCAAAAAAATTCTCCTCATAGGAGGTGAAGGCATCAATACTCTTTTGCAGAATTGTAGGTTAATGTGTCTTGAATCTCTTATCAAAGGCATGAGTTCTAAAATGTGTGAGGAAGGCATAAGGTTTACCATAATGAGCTCTCATGCAAAGGCCTATTGAGCTGGCTTTCAATAAAAATTAGATTCTCTTTCCTTCCACGCAATTTGGTTTTGCAAAAGAGAGATAAATGCATTAAGTTGGCTCTCCCCTACATATAAGTTAATCATAAATCTTATGTTTTTCTGTAGCATATAATTACAAAGATAAAATTCACACAAGGGATTTTTCTATCCAGGGCTAGATAGAGAGTAAGCTACCATGAATTCAGATTCATCGTGTAATTCATGTGGAAGCCCACATGCAATTCTTGACAACTGCCAGCGAATGAACTGCTCTTCCAAATACACATTATATGCAGGAGAAAGTCTCCTGTAGGCAAGAAATTTCTCACTCATAATACAGACCATATGAATTTTGGCAAGACATTTATATTTATTTCCTTACTCCTTATAAAAAAATTCTTCCCATTCCTTTCTTGCCTTCATATCTTCCTCCATCTTGGTCTTTAATTCCTCATTTGATGTTTTGGCTTCTCTGAGCTCTCTGCAAATATCATCCCATTTCTGTTTCAGTGGAAAATAGGTCAACTCAGTCTGTGCAAAGGCTATGGACACGACACTCTATTTTTTGGAAGTCTGGAACTCTTCCTCTTTCTCTATCAGTTGCTTCTTGGTTGTTGATAATTCTTCAGTTCTTGTTGCAAGCTGAGTTGTTAGCTCATTAATGATAATTTCCCTTTGTTCCAATTTAAGTTTGAGGAATTCCAATTCCTCATCTTTTTCTTTGATAATAAGCTCTACTCTAGACAAGAACAAAGCCTATTTAATTTGTTGTCTTTCCTCTTCTTCTGGAATTATTTGAGGAGTTTGGAATTCTTCCTCTATTAAAGGAATTTTTCATTTTCTTATCCTAGATTGCAACTCTTCTTCTTCATGTCACTGCTGAAGGTTCAACCAACTCTTGAAAATATTGATCATCAAATCTTTCTTCTCCTCTATCCATTTCAACATGACTTGGCTTAGGTGGAGTCATGGCCATGCTGCCTAAAATTTTAGCAACTTCCTCTTCCATCCTTTCCTGCTCACTCCTTACTTATGGACTTCCCCTTGACCTCTTATGACTTTTTCTTATCTAGGGAAGTTCAACATGCCCAGTAGTGAATTTCCCTCTAGAACTTCTTCTAATTGTTCTTTCTAGTTCTTGTGTGGGTGAGATATCACCGTCAAAGACAGATATTGGTTCTTCTAAAGCTACTGTGGAAGTAGGAATTTCCTTCACAGGTACAGAAGGATCTGTTATTTTTATCTTCCTCACCGACCTTCTTTTCCTTGGTATGTTTTCTCTTTCCATTTCTCTCTGTCCTTCTACAGGGGCATCAATTTTCAGATTAGCTGAAGGAGAGAATGGGGCTGGAATTGTCCTTCTAATAATATTAGGTTTTTTCTCAAACTTGCCAAGAAACTTATCCCAAATTTATTCTCCATTCTTTTTTGACAGGAAATGGTGTTGGCATATCAAGTGAATTAGACCATGATGTTTAATTGTTCTAACACCCCAGGAATATCTTTGAGCCATGGTCTAAATGAAATCAAAAAGAAACCCTGGGAGGTTTATTATGTATTCAGGCTTGGTGGCTCCATACTTCAAATATATGAGCATTTTTAAGACATCTTTTCCCGCAGACCCAAACTGACCATCACAAGTTAAATATTTTACTATCCAAAATGCAACCCTGTCAAAGGGTTTGAGCAAGCTAGCCCTTCTGACCCCTTTTATAATTTTTTTTGTATTATAGATATACTAGGGTTCAGCTTCTTCTTCTTGCAGCAAGACTTCAACCAGTTCTTTCAAAGTCCCCTTTACAGGTTGTGGGACATTAACAATGGGTACTCCAGAAAAATTACTTACAGTATTTACAGAAAAAGGAATAAAGACATTTCTTACTTTAGTCCTAGACTGTTCTAGATTTATGACGAATTATCTTACCAATTCATCATTATGCCTTGAAAATTTCTTCAGGAATTCAAGCCATCATGCCTGCTCAAAGATGGATGCTAATTCTTTGTCAGCAAGCAATTGGGAATCATCCTCTGGTTCTGATTTATTTTTAATCCCCATATCGGCTTGAGTTATGTCTTCCTTGATTTCATGTGAATTGGTTGTAGGCCTTCTCCTTAGCTACAGAACTAACGACTTGGCTAGGGAACCTCTATTTTTAGCTATGAAACCTTAGTTCTTAGCTATGGAATGTCTAAATTCTCTATTCTTTGCAGTAGAATACCAACTCAATTCACTTCCCCTTCCTCAAGATACTTCTACAATATTTATCTCACTTGATGTTTGCAATAATGACTACTAATGATAACCATGCCGCCACTTATTCCATCCAAATCAATATTATAATTACAAACTTGTAATCATAATGTATAAATACATGACTCATCATAACTACTTTTAAATTAAGTCACATCACACATGTAAACATTTAATCAACCTTAAATAAGTTAAAAGACATAATTACCATCCTTGATGATGAAATCATTTTGCTATGATGACTCGTCATTCCTACAAGTGGAAAAAAACATGATTAGATAAGATAGCTGGAATTCAAAAGAATTCCTTTATTTGAACTAGCCAAAAAGATGTCAACCGCCATTTGCTAGTTTTCAATTGACCTTGAGAGATTTTTTTAGGGGAAGAAAATGTCATTTGCTGGTTTTCATCTTCTTCCCTTTATTTTGGATTTATCATCTGATTATTTGATCATTTTGGAAGAACTGAGTTCTTCCATATGATCAAATTATTTTTCTGCTTCAATCTTCCTCAAAAATTCATTCTTAGTGGGAGGCTTCCTATAGAGTTTCATCCTATGTCCATTGACCAAGAGTTTTCTATTGCTGCCATCAATAGGAAGTAACTAAATAGAACTATTGTCAAAAATCTCATCAATCTGATAAGGTCCCAACCATCTGGTTCTCAATTTTCCCTTGAATTGTTGGTACTTAGAGTCAAACAGTAATGCCCAGTCTCCTACTTTGAATTGTCTTTTCTTGATATGTATGTCATGTCATTGCTTCCTTTTCTCTTGAGACACCTCTGTCTAATGAAGTGCTTCCAACCTTAATTCATCTAACTCATTGAGTTGAAGCATTTTTTTTTTGAGCTGCATTTAATTCAATTCCCACCTTCACTGTTGTCCTCAATGTCTAAATTTCAAATTCTATAGGCAATAAGGGATTTTTCCCATAGACTAATTCATATGGTGAAAACCTTGTTTTAGTTTTCCAAGTTGTATTATACGCCCAGACAGCTTCAGGTAGTCTCTTTACCCTATCTTTTCTCCCAACTTCAACCATTTTGGTAAGGATGTTCTCCAATTCTCTATTTATTACTTCAGCTTGTCCATTTGACTATGGATGGTAAGGAGATGACTTCCTATGATTGATTTGGTAATACCTTGTGAAAGATTAGATCATATTAGACATGAATTGTGGTCTCTGATCTGAAACTATGCTCCTTGGTGCTCCAAACTTGATCATAATTTTGTTCCAAAGGAAATCAGCAACTACTTCCTCAGTGGCATTTTTCAATGCCTGCACTTCTACCCATTTTGTCACATAGTCAGTACATAAAAGAATATATTCCTTCCCTTGTGAAGGAGGATTAAAGGGACCAACAAAATCCAATCCCCATATCTCAAATGGTTCAACCACAACTTGAGGCTGAAGACACATTTCATTAGTGAAAGTTGGTTGTCCCATCCTTTGACAAGGATCACACCTCTTGATATATCTTTTCACATCCTTGTACAGAGATGGCCAATAATAACTAGTGCCAAGTATCTTATGAGATGTTCTTTTTACTGAATAGTTTCCTCCACTTGGTTCATCATGACATGCTCTAAGGATGTCAAATAATTTATCCTCTCTTACACACCTGCGCAATATAAAATCAGGACCACACAAAAATAGAATTCCATTTAACCATTTGAATTGTGCACTAGTTTTAATTAACTTCTTTATTTGTTTCTTAGTGAAAGAAGGAGGGAACTTCCCTATTGCAAGATAATTTACCATATCAGAAAACCATGGTGTTCTTGCTGAGATTGCAAATAGTTGTTCATCTGGAAATTTATCCTTGACTGGATCTTGTTCCCCTGTGGTGGTTAGTCTTGACAGAAAATCAGCTACCACATTAGATTTACCTGGATTTTCCGTAATGATAATATCAAATTCTTGTAAAAATAATAACCATCTAATGACTCTTCCTCCAACCACTAGTTTGTTCATTAAATACTTAATTGTTGAATGATCTGTGTGTACAAATATCTTGTACCCTGCAATATAATGTCTGAATTTATTGATTGCATAAATTACAACAAGAAATTCCTTTTCAGTGGTGGTGTAATTATTTTCAGTGGGAGTAAGATTCTTGCTAAGATAGTAAATGGCATACATTTTTCCTTCCTCATCTTTTTGTCCCAATACTACACCAATGGAATAATTTGAGGCATCTGTTTGGATATGAAATGGATTTTCCCAATTAGGACCTCTCAATATTGGGGCATTAATTAATTTGTTTTTAATTTCTTCAAAATCATGCTGGCACTTTTTATCCCAAAGAAATTCACGTCCTTGGTTGGCAAATTAAACATGGGGGCAACAGTTTTACTGAAATATTTTATAAAGCATCTATAGTACCCAGCATGTCCTAGAAATGATTTGATATCTGTGGGAGTCTGAGGGATAGGTAAATCTGAAATGATCCTAATTTTTTTTATCCACCGAAATTCCTTTTTGTGAAATATGGTGTCCTTATACAATTCCCTCATCCACCATCATCAAAAAAAATTCATCACTAAGAGACAGGTTGTGTTGTTCACATCTTGTTAACACTCTATCCAGATTTCTTCAAGCATCTTCAAATGTATCTCCATGTACAATGAAGTCATCCATCTATACTTCAACACAATCATTTGTTAGATCAGCAAAGATTATAAGTACAACTCTCTGGAAAGTTGCAGGAGCATTGCATAAAACAAATGGTAACACTCTATACACAAAGGTTGCCCATGGACATGTAGATGTAGTTTTTTCCTGATCCTCAGCAATAACTCTGATCTGATTATACCCACTAAAGCCATCCAAGAAAGAAAAGTATTGTTTACCTGAAAGGTTATCTAGGACTTGATCTATGAATGGTAAGGGAAAATAATCTCTCATTATGGCTTTGTTTAGTTCCCTATAGTCAACACATATTCTCCATTTTCCGTTCTTTTTGGGAAAAATTACAAGAGGAGATACCCACTAGCTATCTGAGATAGGGTAGATGAAACCTACTTGTAATAGTTTTTCAATTTCTTGTTTGACTATATCCCTTAAAGCTGGCTTAATCCTTCTTTGAGGCTGCCTAACTAGTTTAGTGTTTTCAGTATAGATGTGATGAGTGTAGATACTTGGATGAATCCCCTTCATATCTTTGTAATCCCAAGCAAAAGCTTTAGTATGATTTTTTAGAACATCAAACAATTTAACTTCTTCATCCTCCTTCAAACAGTTGTTAATGTTTAAAGTTTTACCTTGTTGAATTTCAACATGTTTGGTTCCGATATGTGATGAAATAATTTTTGGAAAGGGTTTCATTAAATTATTTAATGTACATGCATGTGGTAACAACAAATGGTATTGTTATCGTGAGAATGTGCAACAGGGAAATTGACAATTTCCGAGCACAACTATACCCCTATGCCAAATTTTTCATGTTTTATCATTCCTAAGAAACCCAGGACATGTGCAGTCAGTCCAAATGAATTCCCAACCAATGCCATGATATTATCCTAGGTGATTTAAGAAATTCCATTCATTCCCCCTAGGTGATTTTAGGAGTTCATTAAAAATGTTATCTTTTGGTAGTATATGGAAGGGTTATTGTTGGCCTTCCTGGGATTGGATCAACCCCCTAGAGCAGAGAAGAAGGGAAAAATTCAACATGGAGGTGAATGGAAGACCTTATAACATCATGGAAATGATTTTGGAAGGATTTGGGAAGTTCTGAAAGACTTGGAGTAGTCTGAGTGAAAACAGGGCTCATAAGCCTGGGGCAGTACATAGGCCTAAAACAGCTATTGGGCTTTCAAATGAAGATTCTGGGAACTCCGGATGGATTTAGAAGTGAAAAAAAACATCTTCAGAAATAGGATTCCAATACCTACATGATGGTGAAATAATATTTTTCACAACAACCTTGGCGCATATGATTGGAAGATAGTTTTTCTCAGGTACAAATGGAGTCCCAGATCAAAAATACTGATTTTTTATGAGACCATATGATCAAATAAATACATGAGACCCACATTATTGGATTAAAAATTCCATTTCCAGTTAGGATAATATTAAATTTTACCAAGAAATTCCACCAGAAGCTCAAGTTATCTACATTCCAAGTTACCCTCTCAAAGGCAGTTCAAGACTTAGTCATTTTTTTGAGAGGACACATGTCAGCACCAGGAGCCTGGCAGGTATTTCATGTCCCCCACGTCCCTGAGGTCGGGTAAATAACCACTTAGTAAAATGCACCCAGCCCTCATGTGACCCTTGGGACCCTCATATGACCTCCAGACCTGGCAGTTTAGCCCTCGAGTGCTTATTTGGAGCATGCATTCCCTGCCATCGGATCGGTTGCCACATGTCAGCTCCAGGACCACCATGTGGAATTTTATGTACATTATTCACCTGAGATGGAGGACATAAGGCCTAGGAAAATGTGCCCAGCCCCTGATGGGGAGTCTTTTGGACAACCCATGTGACCTCATTTCAGCTCCCAGTGCTTTAAAGAAATTTTTTCCTCCTTCATCCCCTGCCATTGGATCTAGTGCCACACGTTGCCATCTTGCTCATTATGGAAGTTTATGTCCCTCATGTCCCTGAGGTTAGGAACATCAAGCTTTGAAAAATGTGCCATAACCCTAATTATGCATATCTTTTTAAAATCTCCCAAGTGTCACTTTCTTCATTTCTAACTTCTAAACATTTTTGTGCACTCCATTCCTCCATTTCTTCCTCTGCAACATTCTACCGTCACTCCACCATTGAAAATGCTTAGGCCAGCTCAACCCAAGCACTGAAAAAAACTCCCCATGGTGATTTTTAGGTCTTAGAAGGATCTTTCATCAAAACAAGAAGGAGAAATGAAGAGCAAGAAGGAGAGAACAGTGAAAATCCCCCATAGCCTAAAAATGAAGATCTAAAGAAATGTTGCAAACCGGTGCATGAAACAAAAAACCATTTACTTACTGTTCATTCCTCTATCCAAGACCATCAGAAATACACCTTCAAACTCCCCCCTCGTGCGACAGAGCAGCCACAACGAAGAAATCTCATTTCCGGCTCAACGAAGAAAGAAGTAAGATTTCCCGTCAAACTAGTTGCCGGATTGAAGTAAGATCGCACGTGAAGCACCAGAAGACAAAACCCACATCAAAAATATAAATTTAATTGTAAATGGAGGAGAAAACCAGACCTGCAATTTTCAGGTCCATTAATGGCTGTCGTACCCAGAAGCACTGTCAGGTCTGAAAATTAAAACTTTAAAATCTCCTGGATTATTAAGCGGGCGGGCCCGAAATTTCAGAGGGAGGATATTGGGAAAAAACCCATATTAAAAAAATTTGTTCCACGTCAATCCAAATCCCACAGGAAAACTTTCTAAAAATAGTAGGTCTACTACATAGGAATGACTATTTTGGGAAAGTCATCGATAAAAGAACATGCGAAGAAGATGAAGACATTAGAGGTAAACTATGACTAAAAATTCACCAGAACAGACATTGTTGGCAATTACTAAAAATAGTAAGTGGCCTCTCAAGCACATACTAAAAATAGAAATTTGATCCAGAAGAAACGAGGAACATGGGGATAAAGAGGAAAACTAAGCCGCAACATCTAGTTGAAGATCGAGGAATTTCTTTTCCACACTTACTAAAAATAGTAAGTTACTTTTTCGAAGGGAGATCTGAAGACGAAATGGATGGGTCAGAAGCTATCACAACCCTTTGCCTATGATTATGATGTGGAAGACAACGATATCTTTTACATGGACCCGAATGACCTTAAAATTTAAATTTCAAATGAGAAAATTCCTTAAATTTGAATAGCTATATAAGCCACATGTCTACAAAACATGGTTATTCCGGGAAATCCTCCTGTCGAAATACCCGAATTGCTCTTCCACATCCAAGAAGATATTAGTTTTAATTTTAGAGAAGCTATTTGGCATAACAGACAAAGTGCTAACCACTACTTCATTGCCACGAGAATCCTCAACCTTGAAGAAGAATGCATTACTGAATTACAGAGGCAAAGACAAATTCCAGCACCACAAAGGTGAGCATAGATTTCCAAGCTAGCAGTTAGAAGGTACACCTGGAAACAGAGACAAGGAGGATAAACCAACCCCATTTTCAAAGAACTTCAAAGAATACAAGAGATTCTTGGAATTCAAAGGCCTCCCCTTTGTCAAGCAACCAGTCTTGTTGAGAACCTGAGTGCTGCTAATCCTTTGGATGGTGAATTCCCATACGTCAATGAGAACCTAGAAATTTTCACTGACGTAGAAACTGAAGAACAAGTTAGAGAAAGAGAAGCAAGAGCAGAAGAGGAAATAAGGGCTCAACTTGATGAAATCAAAAGACTTCAAGCTGAGGCAGATGGAAGAGAAGTAGCAGAAACCACAAGTGAACAAGGAGTATATGACTCATGATCTAATATTCGAGCCACTACAAGAGGTCTCACATGTTGTTGATTCCAATGCTCCTCTCATTTAGGATTTTCCTCCTCTAGTCAGGAACAAAGAATGGTTGATGTGCCTGTCATTGAGCCTTAATCTGACGAGATGTTTCCATGGATGTGGGAAATGATCATCCTCGACACTCACACGGTGCAACAAGTAGTAGCTCCCGATATATCAGCAATTGTCACATGATGGCAAGGAATAAATAATACAAAGAGATGATCGAGGGACTATAGGAGCAAGTGTGAACTCTTTCATCTTATGTGTAACACTTGGTGGAACCAAGCACTATAACACTTCCTATTGAGAAAGTGGTACCCATTAGCAGCTTCGATCTGGAATCCATCAGAAGAATGCACGAGTTCATGATGCAGGGCTGAGAAAATAAGGAATGGATCGATTCAATCTCTAAAAAAGGGAAGTCAACACTTCAAGAGGGTGGTCAAGATCTTTGCATACATGTACGCCACCACCAACAGAACATGAGCACTCAAAAAAGAAGTGGAGAACAGTCAGAGAATTAAGCCAGGTCCACTGTAACAACTCTTCCTTCATCATAATTCTTCTTCTTCTTCTTCTTCCTCTTCTTTCTCTCTCTCTTCAATGTTATATTTTTGCATTGAGGGTTGCACTTTTTAATATGACTTAAGTGACTTTAGAAATATAATGTAAATTAAGTCACCTTGCTATTATAAGAGGGACTTAAATATTTAAAGTGGAATATGAACAATCTTAAGTCATATGAAGGTATACAAAAGGTCATGAGGTAGATGAAGAGTCATATTATATTCTATAAATTGTAAAGCCATTCCCATTTTAAAGGGTTGGCGATTGATCTTGTAGAATCAAGAGTGCATTCTACCTTGAGAGAAAGCAAAGGAGATAGCCATTTTCTTATACTCTCTTCCCCTCTCAAATTTCTTCCATTCCTACACTATGTACAACTTTTTTTCAAGCATCAATACAAGAAGAAGGAGTTTCTAGCTTTCTTTGACCAAGGGATTTCATGACACTTTGTTCTTATCAAATTCTATTTGGTCTTGTTGTCATTTATAGGGTTGTTTCTTCTCATAAATGCATGTGATGAAGTTTCTAACTAGTGTGTGTGTAGGAATTTGATTTTCTACTTGCAACATTAGTTCTCCTACCTCCATTCTCACTCCCTTTCCCACTTTTAGACAAATTAATCTCTTGGAGGTATATGCAAGCATTTGCCGCAGGGTCAGTGCAGTTCCCTTGTTGGATCCCCGTTTGAAAGGCCACCAAAGAAATCCTACTTTTTATGTGCATGCACGTACGACAGCTGCACCGGTTAAGTAGAGGGACTTAGATTCCCAGAGCGTTGGCAAGAAATCCACAAGTTTTTCCACTTGACAAATTTTCTCGCCAACAGTTTTTGGCACCCACCATGGGGTAGATTTAGCAGCATATGCACCCAAAATACAACCGTAAGGTACCAAAAATTCAAAAAAAATCAAATATTGAAAAAATGATAAAAGAGAGTGCAAGAAAGTCCATTTCTGAAAGATACACTGTTGATTTCTGCACGTGACTTTTCACATTCGACAGTGTCCTTTCATATTCCAACTGCAAAAGCTTCCAAAAGCTGGCTGAAGGAAGATACACCAGGTTTACAAAATCTACAAGAATGAATTAGAGATAATCCATATTTCTTCTCTCAAGCCTCCTCTTCATCTAGCTCTTCAAGAATTTCACCTAGTAATCCTATCCAAAATCCTTCAAATTCAGAAAATTTTCAATAACCATTGAACATCGACTTCCTGGAAGAAGAAGAATTTGTAGAAGCAAGAGCTGAAGTAGAAGAAGAAGAAAAAATGTGGACAAAGAATAAATACCTCAACCCATTGTTCCATGTAGAAGGAATACAGGCCCGCTTGCTCTTGAACCCCCTCTTCACAATCTACCAACGGGTTCCCGCAAGAACTTTCCAAAGTTCAAAGGTGACAACACAGAACATCCGGAAGAACACATCGTTGCTTTCATGACATCATGTGGAATTCTTGGTGTCCAACATGAAGACGTTGCTATAAGATTATTCATGGAGTCCCTCCAAGAAAAAGCAGCAGAATGCTTTTACCTCCTACCTTCCCGGTCCATCACGGGTTGGAATGACATCAAGGATGCATTCGAAGAGAGATTTAAATCAACTGAAGATTGTCAGGATCTCCTAGTGCAGTTGGCTGAAATAAATAAAGGAGAAAGTGAAACCATGAGAGACTTTGTGGATCATTTCGAACGGTTGCTTCATAGGATACTGGAAGAAGATTCACCATCTCAGAACAATATCAAAATATTCTTCATAAACGCTTAATCATCAGAGGTAGTATTTCTCCTATGAAGAGTTCAACCAAGGAACATTGTAGAAGCACAAAGGAGGGCCATTGAATTGGATGACGATCTCATCCTCTCTGGAAAGATAAAGAATCCATCAAAGGGAAAGGCCCAACATCCTGAAGATGAGAGAGCTAATCCATCACTGCAAAAGTTGGCGAATGAGATGGCCTCTTTGAAGAGGGAATTATTTTAACGAGTTTCTTCTCAGAGAAGCAACAGAAATCAGATTGTAGGAGCACTCCAAAGACTTGCCTTGGAAGACCCACCTATGAATGTAAATTGCATATTTCAAGAAAGTGAAGAAGAGATTGAACAAGAAGGTGGCGATTTCCAAGAAAGTCATGAGTTTGAGAAAGAAACAAAAATAAGGTTTTGTGAGTATTCTGGAGGTTATGAAGAAGATGAAGAAGATGCACCAAGTTTCTCATGTGCGGTATTTACTCATTCTCAGTATGAGAAAAAATCATCTCCCTCCACTACTGCAAAAGAAAAGAAGGTTGATGATCCTCCTATGGTGACTCTGAAAAATAAAATAATCAGTCAAGGATCCCCACTTCCATCTTCCATGAAGTTTGCATTGTTGGAGCCTGACACTGCAACAAGTAAGAAGATGCCTGCAATCCCAAGTAAGCTTTTTGATGTCTCTTCCAAGTCTAAATCTAAATGTTCTCCTACAAAATATAATACCTTGAAAGCTCCTAGCGCATCTTTTAAAATAACCTCCATTCCTCAAACATCAAATCATACTCCTAAACCTATCCAGACTCCAAAATCAGTCCCTTCACCCCCCTTGTCCACATTTGCTCCCTTTGACTTCATAGAATATGCAAACAAAGCCAAAGTGTAGATTACCGAAACCAAATATTTGCGGACTCACCCTGAACAATTTGAGAGTTTCATCCGATACATAAGGAGTTGTAGTCTAACACCCAATGTTGTAACTTCTAGTTCCAAAGGCATCCTACCAAACTCACCTACACCTCCCTCATAGAACATGCTTTCTCTGAGTGCATCAAAGACTAATAAAGTTGAACATTTCTACATCTCCCTTCTTGTTGGAGAATATGTACTAAACAATTGCATAATAGATTCTAGGGGCCTCAGACAACGTGATGCCTTTGAAGGTCGCCAAGGCTCTTAAACTTACAATGACTCCACCTAGTGGCTCTTTTTATTCTTTGGAATCAAAAAAGGTCTCACTTGTAGGGAAGGTTAAAGATGCACAGGAGGCTCTCGCCAGATTTCCAGACAATAAAGTTTTAGCGATGATTTTGGTAGTAGACGTCCCAGCCTCATTTGGAATGTTGTTGAGTAGAAATTTCTGGCAAGATTTGGGAGAGAAAATTCAGATGAATTGGTATTTTGCAACCATACCAGTGAAGGGAGACATGGAGAAATTACTTCCCAGGAAGAAAATGAGGTACACTAGTGTATGAAAATCCAAAATCCCAGAAGCTAAAATCTTGTATCAAGGTAGCAGGCAGATGAATCACTTTATGGACAACCGAGGAAGAAGAGGATATCCCCACCTTGATAGGCCCAGACATGCCTTCCCGGAGATATTTGGACTTTGAAGAAGCCTTGAGGAGATTCAAGTTACAAGAGGGCAGCCCTGAATTGTTGGATGATGCAAACCGCGAAGAAGAGGATATGATTCTTGAAGATTTTCAAGAAGAAGAATCAACTTATATGCTTTTCCAAGATGAGGAGTTATTCTCATTCCCATTTGAAGATGAAGATGATCCCTTGATCAAGCCATCTATGGAAGAGACGAAATCAGTCTTGTGATGAGCCCGTAAACAATGGTTTGAAAGAACTATATGTACAAGAACTGCTAAGAGCCGTGGAAGAAATAGAAGGACCCTGAGATCAGTCTGGAACTTTTAATGCAAGCCATGAATATGTAAGATAAACATGAAGCTAATTTGGAAGCCTTAACTAATGTGAAGGTCAGCCATATTGAGATAAGGCAAGATGAGAAATATGATGTCCCTCTCAAGCCAATGGTTGGTGGATACAATGATGAAATTGAAGATATTTTCTTTCCCATTTGAGGATGAAGACTCTTTCTATGATGAAGAAATTGAAGCAAGGAGTTTCGAAGACCTCTAAAGATGAAGCTCCTTTTGATGAAGGATCAGTAGAGTGCAGTGATTCTCAAGATGATGAGGTAATCCCTCCAGATAGTTTCTTTGAGTTGCAAGATAAAGATTCTTCAAAGGTGTACAAAGAGGGACTATAGGAAATGATGAAGCATTACTCTGTGCAAGAAATCTTGGATGCAGTAGAAGTGGCAGAAGACCCTGAGCTGATTCTTGATCTCTTCACTCATGCCATGGGCATACAAGACAAGTATGAGGCCACATCCAATCTTTCAGTCAGTACTCAAGCACCTCACAGTGAAGTAAAGGAAATGGATAAGTCTGAGGTTTCTCATGGAAGAGATGTCAATGAGCATAGACCTGGGAAAGAAATTAACTCAGAAGGTTCAAGGAATTGGAATGAAAATCAGCATTGGGGCAGCGATGAGGTGCTCAATGGAGAATCAGCTATATGGATAAACATGGAAGGAAACTGGCATGATGAAACCAATTTCAAAGAGCATGAAGACAATGGAGTTTCCAAGAAAGGACCTGAGCATCAAGAAGATCACATGGAATCACTCCTACCAAGTACACAGACAATTGTGAAAGCACCTGGCTTTCATAAGCAGCTGAGGAGGGGAGGATACTTTCTAGAACCCATCAACGGCTTCGCAAAACATCATCATTCGGTGTTGCCTCTTCAGGGGTAACTTTGTGAAATAAAAAGTACTTTCAGTGAAAGTGGGTTGTCCCTCGCTTTGTACCATAGGTGATTGATAGGTTTTTCCCTTTCCTGTTGTGTGTGTGTCGTGTGTTTCCTTTCGGTTCATTTTGTGTGTGTGTTTCCTTCTTCTAATCTTCCTTTCTTGAAGTTGTGCATGACTCCGCAGAGCCCAATGGATAAGGCACTGGTCAACAAATTATATGGTCTAAAATTGAGATTCTAGATTCCCATGTCATGTCTTCGTTGTGCTCAGTCCATGTCATGTCCCCAAGCTAGAGCCAGCTGTTGTTGTGAGAATGTGCAACAAGGAAATTGACAATTTCTGAGCACGACAACTATACCCCTATGCCAAAATTTTCATGTTTTATCATTCCTAAGAAACCCCAGATCTGTTCAGTCAGTCCAAATGAATTCCAAACCAATGTCATGATATTATCCTAGGTGATTTAGGAAATTCCATTCATTCCCCCTAGGTGATTTTAGGAGTTCATTGAAAATGTTATCTTTTGGCAGTATAGGGAAGGGCTATTGTTGGCCTTCCCGAGATTGGATCAACCCCCTGGAGCAGAGCAGAAGGGCCAAATTCAACACAGAGGTGAATGGAAGACCTTATAACATCATGGAAATGATTTTGGAAGGCTTTGAGAAGTTTCTGAAAGACTTGGAGCAGTCTGAGTGAAAAACAGGGTTCACAAGCCTAGGCAGTACATAGGCCTAAAACAACCGTTGGGCTTCAAACGAAGATTCTGGGAGCTCCAGATGGATTTAGAAGTAAAAAAAAAACATTTTAAGAAAGAGGATTCCAAGACCTACATGATGGTGAAATAATATTTTTCACAACACCTTGGCGCATATGATTGGAAGACAGTTTTTCTCAGGTACAAGTGGAGTCCCAGATCAAAAATATGATTTTTCAGGGATCATATGATCAAATAAAGACATGAAACCCACATCATTGGATTAAAAATTCCATTTCCAGTCAGGATCATATAAAATTTCACCAAGAAATTCCACCGGAAGCTCAAGTTATCTGCATTCCAAGTTACCCTCTCAAAGGCAGTTTAGGACTTAGTCATTTTTTCGAGAGGACACGTGTCAGCACCAGGAGCCTGGCGGGATTTCATGTCCCCCACATCCCTGAGGTCAGGTACATCACCCCTTGGAAAATGTTCCCAGCCCTCATGTGACCCTTGGGACCCTCATATGACCTCCAGACCTGGCAGTTCAGCCCTCAAGTGCTTATTTGGAGCATGCATTCCCTGTCGTCGGATCGGTCGCCATGTGTCAGCTCCAAGACCACCGTGGAATTTGATGTACCTTATGCACCTGAGGTGGGGGAAATCAAGCCTTGGAAAATGTCACCCAGCCCCTATGGGGAGTCTTCTGGACACCCATGTGACCTCATTTCAGCTCCCAGTGCTTTAAAGCAATTTTTTCCTCCTTCATCCCCTGCCGTTGGATCTAGTGCCACGTGTCGCCATCTTGCTCATTGTGGAAGTTGATGTCCCTCACATCCCTGAGGTCAGGAACATCAAGCTTTGAAAAATTTCCCTAACCCTAATTGTGCATATCTTTTTAAAATCTCCCAAGTGTCGCTTTCTTCATTTCTAACTTCTAAACATTTTTGTGCACTCCATTCCTCCATTTCTTCCTCTGCAACATTCTACCGTCACTCCGCCATTGAAAATGCTCAGACAAGCTCGACCCAAGCACTGAAAAAAACTACCCACGGTGATTTTTAGGTCTCAGAAGGATCTTTCATCAAAACAAGAAGGAGAAACGAAGAGCAAGAAGGAGAGAACAGTGAAAATCCCCATAGCCTAAAAATGAAGATCTAAAGAAATGTTGCAAACCGGTGCATGAAACAACAAACCATTTGCTGCTGTTCATTCCTCTATCCAAGACCATCAAAAATACACCTTCAAACTCCCCCCTCGTGTGATAGAGCAGCCACAACGAAGAAATCTCATTTCCGGCTCAACGAAGAAAGAAGTAAGATTTCCCGTCAAACTAGTTGCCGGATTGAAGTAAGATCACACGTGAAGCACCAGAAGACAAAACCCACATCAAAAATATAAATTTCATTGTAAATGGAGGAGAAAACCAGACCTGTAATTTTCAGGTCCATTAATGGCTGCCATACCCAGAAGCACTGCCAGGTCTGAAAATTAAAACTTTAAAATCTCCTGGATTATTAAGCGGGCGGGCCCAAAATTTCAGAGGGAGGATATTGGGAAAAAACCCATATCAAAAAACTTTGTTCCACGTCAATCCGACTTCTAGAGGAAAAATTTCTAAAAATAGTAGGTCTACTACATAGGAATTGCTATTTTGGGAAAGTCATCGATAAAAGAACCTGCGAAGAAGACGAAGACATTGGAGGTAAACTACGACTGAAAATTCACCAGAACAGACATTGTTGGCAATTACTAAAAATAGTAAGTGGCCCCTCGAGCACCTGCTAAAAATAGAAATTTGATCCAGAAGAAATGAGGAACACGGGGAGAAAGAGGAAAACTAAGCCGCAACATCCAGTTGAAGATTGAGGAATTGCTTTTCCACACTTACTAAAAATAGTAAGTTGCTTTTTCGAAGGGAGATATGAAGATGAAATGGATGGGTCAGAAGCTGTCACAACCCTTTGCCTATGAGTATGATGTGGAAGACAACGATGTCTTGTACATGGACCTGAATGACCTTAAAATTCAAACTTCAAATGAGAAAATTTCTGAAATTTGAATAGCTATATAAGCCACATGTCTACAAACCATGGCTATTCTGGGAAATCCTCCTGTCAAAAGACCTGAATTTCTCTTCCACATCCAAGAAGATATCACTTCTGATTTGAGAGAAGCTATTTGGCATAACAGACAAAGTGCCAACCACTACTTCATTGCCATGAGAATCCTCGACCTTGAAGAAGAACGCGTTGCTGAATTGGAGAGGCAAAGACAAATTCTAGCACCACAAAGGTGAGCATAGATTTCCAAGCTGGCGGATAGAAGGTACACCCGGCAACAGAGGCAAGGAGGACAAACCAACCCCATTTTCGAAGAACTTCAAAGAAGATAAAAGCTGCTCAAAATTCAGAGGCCTCCCCTTCGTCAAGAAACCGGTCACGTTGAGAACCTGAGTGCTGCTAATCCTTTGGATGGTGAATTTCCATACATCAACGAGAACCTAGAAAATTTCACTGACGTAGAAACTGAAGAAGAAGTTAGAGAAAGAGAAGCAAGAGCGGAAGAGGAAATAAGGGCTCAACTTGACGAAATCAAAAGACTTCAAGCCGAGGTAGAAGAAAGAGAAGCAACAGAAACCGTAAGTGAACAAGGAGTATATGACTCATGATCTAATATTCGAGCCACTTCAAGAGGTCCCGCATGTTGTTGACTCCAACTCTCCTCTCATTCAGGATTTTCCTCCTCCATCAGGACAAAGAATGGTTGATGCGCCCGTCATTGAGCCTGAAACCGACGAGATGTTTCCATGGATGCGGGAAATAATCATCCTCGACACTCGCATGGTGCAACAAGTAGTAGCTCCTAATATATCAGTAATTGTTGCATGATGGCAAGGAATAAAGAATACAAAGAGAAGATCGAGGGACTAGAGGAGCAAGTGTGAACTCTTTCATCTTATGTGCAACACTTGGTGGAACCAAGCACTATAACACTTCCTATTGAGAAAGTGGTACCCATCAGCAGCTTCAATCCAGAATCCATCAGAAGAATGCACGAGTTCACGATGCAGGGCTGAGAAAATAAGGAATGGATCGATTCAATCTCCGAAAAAGGGAAGTCAACACTTCAAGAGGCGGTCAAGCTCTTTGCATACATGTGTGCCACCACCAACAGAACACAAGCACTCAAAAAAGAAGTGGAGAACAGTCAGAGAATGGAGCCAGGTCCACTGCAACAACTCTTCCTTCATCATAATTTCTTCTTCTTCTTCTTCTTCCTCTTCTTTCTCTCTCTCTTCAATGTTATATTTTTGCGTTGAGGGTTGCACCTTTTAATATGACTTAAGTGACTTTAGAAATATAATGTAAATTAAGTCACCTTGCTATTATAAGAGGGACTTAAATATTTAAAGTGGAATACGAATAGTCTTAAGTCATATGAAGGTATTCAAAAGGTCATGAGGTAGATGAAGAGTCATATTCTATTCTATAAATTGTAAAGCCATTCCCATTTCAAAGGGTTGGCAATTGATCTTGTAGACTCAAGAGTGCATTCTACCTTGAGAGAAAGCAAAGGAGATAGCCATTTTCTTCTACTCTCTTCCCCTCTCAAATTTCTTCCATTCCTACACTATGTACAACTTTTGTTCAAGCATCAATACAAGAAGAAGGAGTTTCTAGCTTTCTTTGACCAAGGGATTTCATGACACTTTGTTCTCATCAAATTCTATTTGGTCTTGTTGTCATTTACAGGGTTGTTTCTTCTCATAAATGCATGTGATGAAGTTTCTAACTAGTGTGTGTGCAAGAATATGATTTTCTACCTGCAACATTAGTTCTCCTACCTCCATTCTCACTCCCTTTCCCACTTCTAGACAAAGTCATCTCTTGCAAGTATATGCAAGCATTTTCCGAAGGGTCAGTGGAGTGCCCCTGTTGGATCCCCGGTCGAAAGGCCACCACAAAAATTCACCTTTTCATGTGCATGCACATACGGCAACTACACCGGTTAAGTAGAGGGACTTAGATTCCCAGAGTGTTGGCAAGAAATCCACAAGTTTATCCACCCGATAAATTTTCTCGCCAACAGGTATGTAGCAACATCTCCAAAAATTCTTTGAGACAAAATACTAGAAAAAGGACAGTAATGAGAATTATGATACTTATCTCTTTGCAGGCCAAATTCCTCATCACTGCTACTTTCCATAAATTCTTCACCACTCTCCTGATGTACTTGAAAATGAAGCTACTGATTCATTGTATCCCCACGAGAAATCTTGTTCCTCTGGAGAATGAAATCATTTTAAATCAAAGAGAACTGTTGTTGTCGTGGTTTCTAGAACTAAATGTGGTGGTTACGGAACTATAGTTCGCAGGTTCTAGAGCTAAGTTCACGGGTTTTGGAACTATTTTCATGATTGTTCCTAGGACAACAAGTTCATCATCCAATGGTCAAGAACTACATCATGCTCTTCTAACTTCTCTTACATGATCTATAAGATGAAATTAAATTGCCAGAATAACTTTACATAAAACCTTTGCAAACAAATGAGCAGCAATATCATATATTATTATGGAACTCAATGCAATACATTGAGAATGAGCCTTGCTTAAATAGGTAAGGAATAACAATCTAAGAACCAGTCAAGGTCATAGATCAAGCCATAAATTAAGGAAATAACTAGTCATCAAAGAAATAGTCAAGACCATAGATTTAAGAGAGAACTAGACATCAAGGATCTAGTAAATACCATAGATCAAGGAAAGAACTAGTCAATACCATAGATCAAGGAAATAACTATACCTAACAACTAGATAATATCTCCTAATATCTAAATAAGATAAAATAAATATCCGCACACACATAAGTGGGTGAGGTTAAATACAATAAAGGTAAATAAAGTACCTAGGTGAACATGAGCTAAGGTAAATACCTACTGTAACACCCCCCCCCCCTCAAGTGAAGCTAGGGGCCAAAATAGATGTGGCATGTCCACAGTATGAGTCCCGGAAAACTAGGCCTGATGAGGTACTCATGTACAATAACTGGGAAAAAAAGACACCACAAGGTACCCAAAACCAGTAACAAAAAGTAAAAGAGAGTAAACCCACTCCAAGGCATCGTAAGAAGCTCGGATCAAAAAACTCATACAATGCTAAAGAAGTTTGGTGTGCAATGTGGTCTGAATCCACTGCTTCGATCACAAAACTCAAAAACAACTGACACTGGGTTTCACCAGAATAGCTCCATATGAAGGAGACTGTCAATGGAGTGATGTCAAAAGTGTAAAAAAAAACACCAAACATAATTCAATCAACTGCTGCAAATAGGTGTGCCATGATTCCAAGAACAATAACCAAAGCAACAGAGGCAAGGACACAAACTCTAGAGTGTCACAATCCAAGAAAAGCCAAGGTAACAAGGCAAAGACACGAAACCCGAAGAAGTCAGGATCAACACCACACCCTCCCATACTACTGAATGGGTGGAGTGACACTACAAATCTGTATGAGTTGTCAAAATAACTACTTGAACATTGACAAAATAACACTGGAATACACCAGAATAGCTCCCCCATAAGAGAGATTGTCAACATGTCAAAAGTGTCGAAAATACAGATACTAAATCTCTCAACAAACAAGAGAGATACACTACACCTGCTAAAGAAAAATGCTCAAAACAAGAAGCATCACAATGCAGAAGGTATAGAAAGTTGAGCAAGAGGCTGAATGGTGGAGGAGCCATGACCTGTAGAGTCCTCTCAATGAATTCCTATGTCACCTCCATAAGTGATTAGATATCCACCCCAAATCAACACAGATGGATGAAGAAGATGCTTTCATATGACTTGGTGAAAAATGCACAATGGGTGCATGTAAAAGAACATTAAAATGTGTGTTAGGTTGATCATGTCTACAAGCTGAAATCTCAGGTTTCTCAAGCCTGAGTGAAGGTACAGAAACTCATGTGTTGCTCATGATCCTCAGAAAGAGTCGAGCGAACAAAAAAAGGAGCTCTGTCAATGTGTGATCCGAATGAATTATCTACATGAAAACCAATGTCATGGTAAGAATTCCACCTTAACATGTGGAATAGAAGAAATAATACCCTATGAATTTCTGTCAATGACTCTACTAGTGAGACCCATAGAATGGATCATGCGAGAACTGAATGTAGTGGTATGCTTCTTAAAAAATCCATGCAGTTGAGCAGAAGTAGGATACACAACATTTGGTACTATAATAGGCACAGATGTGGAAGAGCATGCACTAATAAGCTTCATAGGTGTATGAGCATCAAGAGCAGGAACAGAATCAAAGACTGACAAATCAATGTCAGTGGGTTCAGGAGAAATAGCTGCAAGTGGACTAGGAGCATGGATATGACTGTCCACAATATGATGGTGATGTTGTAGGCTAGCAAGTTTGTTCTGCAGAGGAGTGTATTATTGTATCCTTATCGTGAATGAGTGATTGTAGAAGAGAATTTCACTTCTTGAGTGATCTATTTTCTTCCAAAAAAAATTACAATATCCTCTTGAAGTCCACATACTTCAGAGAAAATCATATCATTCTCAGAATCCATGATAGGTACAAACTTCAACTCCCAAAAATTTAGGACATCGGGCTCAGCCAAAATTGCATCCACAATTGATTACAACACTCCTCCATATTTGGCACTTTATAATTATAGTGCAAGTCTCAAAATAAATATTTCCAATGGAAAGAGCATGAAAAAACAAGCACTTTTGCAAAAAATGGTACTCAAAACCGAGTTACCAATCAAAAGTTACAAACTTTTTAATATTTTTCTCTGCTATTTATTTTAGTTGTCATTAAAACAAATAAATTGTTGTTTCCTTCACCACACAAATAAAATTAAAGGGAGCTCAAGTTAAGAATCATAAGTTTTAAGCCCTCATACCACCATTTACCATATTTACCAAGGGCCGAGTAAGGATGTTAATGGGTGTTTAAATATGCCACAACAGAAAATTGCTCCCATGTGCATATGATCTCGAAAATTTACCCAATAGACCCAAAAAAATAATTTGCCCGCAATTTCTTTTCTAGTGGGCAAATCCCGAGGTGATCCAATGTACTTCTCTGTAACAACAAAAAAACCACAAAAAATGACTGTCTGTAGAAACGGCCAAGTTTACAGTCGATCTTAGGGTTTTCATGCCTTCCGAATCCAATGGAAGTCCTCTGTTTTCCATAAAAATGCATGCAACAACAACATACGACCAAATCCCAAATATATGAATTACAATGAATTTATTTATAAAATAAAACTTACAGATATATGTCAACAACTAATCTCCAACTCTGATACCATGAAAGGAACAATAACCAGATCATACCAAGCCAAGAACACAGATGCTAATCAAACACCACGATCTATAAGATGAAAGCAATTTTCCAGAATAACTTTACATAAAACCTTTGCAACAAATGAGCAGTAATATCATATATTATTATGGAACTCAATGCAATACATTGAGAATGGGCCTTGCTTAAATAGGTCCAGGAATAACAATCTAAGAACCAGTCAAGGTCGTAGATCAATCCATAAATCAAGGAAATAACTATTCATCAAAGAACTAGTCAAGACCATAGATTTAGGAGAGAACTAGACATCAAGGATCTAGTCAATACCATAGATCAAGGAAAGAACTAGTCAATACCATAGATCAAGGAAAGAACTAGACCTAACAACTAGATAATATCTCCTAATATCTAAATAAGATAAAAGAAATATCCACACACATAAGTGGGTGAGGATAAATACAATAAAGGTAAATAAAGTACCTAGGTGAACATGAGATAAGGTAAATACCTACTCTAACAGTTTGCGGGTTCCAGAACTAAGTTCACAAGTTCCGGAACTATTTTTGATTGCACTGAAGACAGTAAGTTATCATCCAATGGTGGATTAATCATCTCTTCTACTTCTCTTACATGATCCTACAATGTGATCATAGCCAAAGAAGATAAATTTTTCTTATTAGTACATAGAGCCAGGCATTAACCCACAATTGGGCATGACTGTCAGTACAAGGTTGTGTGGTAGGATATAAGGAAATTTGTTTAGAGTTCTTACCATTCGAGATTGTCATATCACCTGACCTGCAATCTATCACAGCAGCAACTGTAGCTAACCATGGTGTGCCCAAAATAATGGGATAACCCAATGTTTTACCTTTTGGCTGTAGTATAAGAAAGTCAACTGGATATTCCCATGACACTACCATCACCGCCACGTCTTCAATAATTCCTTCTGGTTTTTCTAAAGACTGATTTGTCATCTGCAATATGGTATTAGTAGGTTGTATACCTGTTAATGGTAATGTTTTCAGAGTATCCACTGTCATTACATTGATAACGACTCCCAAATCTATTAAAACATTATGTACATCCTTATTTCCTATAGAGACAGAAATAACAGGACTTCTAGGATCTCTGTATTTGGGAAGTAATAGTTTTCCTGCTAATAAATCAGCAAGTTTCCCATCTACTTTGATAGTTTTAGGATATTGTCTCTTTCTTCTAGGATTTTTCATGCACAACATTTTGATCAATTTTTTCAATTATGGAATGTCTTTAAGTTGCTTCTAACAGTGGTATTTCAATATTCAATTTCCTTAATTCCTAAACCAATTCAGACTCCTTGATTTCTATATCTTCTTTGAATCTTTCAGGAAATGGAGTCTCAGTAGTGGTGCTATCTGGCTCCTTTTCTTTTCTTTTTATATTATCTTTTGGAACATCAATACTAGGGTTCTCATTTTCTTCTGTCATTTCAGTGATTATAAGGGGTGGACTTTTAATGATTTTCTCAAATCTAGTTTGAATATCCTTACAATCCATAGCATGTAAATCAACTAATTTTTCCAGGTTCTGTTTCATAAACAGGAGTTGTTTGTTTGTTTCTGGGGTTTGCTACTGGTTGTGTTGACATTTGTGTTTAGGCTACATTCTTAGTTTGTGAATTCTATGTAGGGGATCATATGATGGCCTGTTGATTCTGATTTTGATATGTTCTTCCTTGGGAATAATTAGGGTTCCATCTAGGTTGTGACCAAGCATAAGGATTTCCTTGTCCATCCCATCGTTGTTGATGTCCTTGAGCATACCAAGCTTGATTTTCCCAATATTGAGGGTTCTAAGTTAGTTGAGGTACCCAAGGTGGTTGTCCACAATTTTTTGGTACTGCCTGAGCAGCCCATGGCATTGTCCAGGGATTAGGAGCTGATCTTGGCATAAACTACCCTTGGTTAGGTTATCTCTGAATAAAATTCAATTATTCAGTTGTAGATGTGGCACTGGGCTGTTTAAGATGATTTTTAATGATAGGAATCAAAGAAGAAACATCAGTATCATGTTCTTTAGATTCACAGATAAGACACATTTTTGTTTTATCCAAAAGACAATCTCTTAATGCATGCTTCTTCCTACATCTAGGACAATACATAGCCAATGGTTCAGTTTTGGAATTTGCTTTAGCTTGTAATCCATTCATAGTAGAGGTTAATTGCACGAAAATGTCTGTTTTAAAGTTTGTTAACCTCATCCATTAGTTTGTTCATATCTAGATTTAGACTTTTCACTGATTTTTTTTTTCTAGGTCCACCTCTTGCTCTGGAATAGCTTCTACAAATCTCTTTAATTCCATTCATTCTTATTTGATCAATGTCTCCTCCCTCCTATCAAGTTAAGGGCTTCTATAGATTCGTCATCCAAACCTTTGAGAAAAATGGTTTTACTTAATTCCTCTGTAAGCACAAATCCACATCTTTTGCTCATAAAGAGGAATCTATCTAAATAGTCTTCTATGTTTTCGTCCTCTTCCTGCTTGATTTTGAAGAATTCTTCCTTCCTATTTCTTCCCTCTACAATAATCTTGGTATTTATCTAGGAAGGTAGTCTCCATTTGTGCCCAAGTGCTAATAGATTTGGATGTTAATCCCGTGAACCACATCAATGTTGCATCCTTCAAGGTGGATGGAAACCTCTTGAGTTTTTTATTATCTGTTTATAATCATAGGTCTGACATAGCACCTTGAATTCAAATAGAAATTGGTCAGGATCATTAGATGATATCCCTCTAAAGGTGGGTAAATGTACAGGTGAGATAATTTTCATTGATGTGTCATCATCTCCCATTTGGATTGGATAGGTAAAGGTCCTATCAGGTACTCCCAGCTCAGGCTTCTCATGCCATTTCAAAAATATTTTCTAAATTTTCCTCCCAATCAATGTGGTAAGTTGTATGATTTGGGGAAGGTGAAAAATTAGGAGTAGGAGATTGAATACTCAATTGATAATCAAAACTTACCCTCAATGGATCTTGGGTAATAAGCCCTCTCCTAAAAGTTCTACTCCCTTCAGATGATTGATCTAAGAATTCCAAAAATGGCAATTTTGTTTCTTGTATAACAAGGGATGGTGGTGCTTCCAATTCTTGATCAATTTCCTTACTTTGACTAGAGGATGTTATAAATTCTTGTGAAGACTTTTTTGGAAGGAATCTACCTTGTGAGTCTCTTGGTCTACTCATATATTTTTTGATATAGTAGGGAAGATTCTTCAACTACTAGATGTATGAATTTGTTGCTCTTGCCAACACTTAATTAGAAAATTCCAACTAGTGTTCCCTGGAAATGGCACAAAAAATTATGGGTGTCGCCATTCCCTTCATTTAATCAACTTCTTGTTGATGTAATATCAAAATAGGGGTGTGTTTAAAGCTATATGCAACAAGAGTACTTTAACTGATGTAGTAGTTGACTGTAACTATTTTTATATTTTATGGGGTATTGTCTTTAATGTCTTAAGCACTTCTTGGTAAAACCTTATTCAAATCAAACTATGAAAACTTGCCAAAAAATGAAACACACCGTGCAAAAAGGAAACACACTTGCTGTTGGAAAATAAACACACTTGCTTTTGAAGGCAAACACTCATATTAAAATGCTTGAAAACAATTGCAAGAAATATAAATATTTATCTAAACACCTACCAGGAACAAGTATGCAACAGAATTTAACTGAAAGAACTAAAGCAATACAAAAATTAACAGATCTAAGTTATTTGCTGAAGAAATATAAATACCAAATAAATGAATATACTAGTCCTTGGGGGAGTGGGCCCTTGCTCCTCCTTGAATCAAGATTTTAACAACTCATAATTCTCTCAAATCAGAATGGCTATTTTATTTATGAAAACATTTAGTATTACAAAACGTACTAGATCTGGATACTTAATTTATTTCTCTTTTTTACCTTCTAACTATCTCTCATTATTTTTTTCTATATCATCTAATGCAAGTCTGCTTTTATATACATTTTACAATCCCAAGTTGTCTCAATGATTCTGATGAAATCAAATCTTTCCCAGAATAGATGTTGAGTCGGATGGCAGTTGATCAAATAGCTGTAGGATAACTCTTCCTAGATCTGCATTCAGAAATCTTCTCATCCTTCATGATTGTAGATGTAAAATTTATGGATGTGGTTTAAAAAAGATAACTCCCATCAGTTCTGGAACTTTTGAGAAGTTCCAAAAACATAGGAAATTGTTAAGAACCAAAACCTGTGAGAGTTCCGGAGCTGTCACCAGGAGTTCCGGAACTAAGTCTGAAAATTTCGGAACTAAATTCTGGAGTTCCTGAACTAATTCTGAAAGTTCCTGAACTAAATGATAAATGTGTGATGGAGTTTCAGAACTAGCTTGGAAGTTCCAGAACTAAGTTGTGTAGGATTAGACGCTATCAAAAACATACTGAATGCCACCTACTTCATTTCCTTGACTGATTAGACTTGTTTTATTACAAAACTGAATTTAAACACACACTATGTTAGGAATTTCAGATTTTTTAACATTAGGATCACAATCAATCAAAAGACAAACAGTTACATCCTAACTCATATCAAATCAACTAAAATTCACACAATGTAATCAAACTTAATCAAAAGGAGAGTATGATGAGATCATATATTATACATTAATCAGACATATACTGGCCTCGTCACTTGTTTCTCTAGAAGAAATGTTTTTGGGTTGTACTCCGTGTTATTCCATAGGCTCTAGGACTACTTCTCCTTCTTTTGTTAAAAATCTTGATGATGTTATTATCTATTATATGCTTGGTCTTAATTGCGATACTATAGATAAAAAAACATGATGAAAATGTACATGTGCATGATATTGCTTCTCATACTAGTCAGGATGATTATATAGTTGCATCTCATACTCCTTACATTTCTCAAAATGTTTCTAATGATTGTAATGATGCATCTTTCGATAGTTATACTCTTGCTTCTGTATATGTCGATGATTCATTCAATGAAATACTTGCATGTGAAACTCTATCTGGTAGCGACGATGATTCTATTAGTGAGCATGTTGTATCACTTGATTCTATTGAATGTGAGTTTTCTACCCTACTTTCATCCCTTTCTAAGGTTGTCTCTACTAGCATGCATGATGATTCTTCTCCTCCTATTGTATTGTCTTCTATCACTTCTTATGAAGTTACTCCTAATGTTCATCTTGATATTCCATTTTCATCTCCACCTATTTCTTCACCTTCTTCTCTAGGAGTTGTTCCTATTTCTCCTAGTTCTTCTATACCTACATCTAGCGTGCCTATTGCATCTTCATCTTCCACTTCCTCTTCTTACATCCCATGATCACTCATAATGGTAAATTACAACATCTCAATGTGCCTCTCACATCTCCCATAATTCCTTCACATGAAATTTTATCACTCATGCATGTTGTTGGACAGTTACAATCTCAAGGTCCAGTATCTTACTCTTCGAAAGCAAGGCCTACTATGCATCTATTGATAATAATGTTCTTCATGGAAATCCCATTCCAAAGAAAATTTACAATTAAACATTTCCTAAGTATTTCATCATGCCTACATTCTCGTGCTTTGACGGTACTGGAAATCCATATCTACATCTCAAACAATATCGTTTAGCTATGGCATCCTACTTCAATAACAAATTATTGCTCAAATATTTTTATCATAGTCTAGTAGGTGAAGCTCTTCAATGGTATGCTCATCTACCTTTTGGATCCTTTAGCACACACTATGACATGGAAGATGCTTTTCTCAAACGTTTTATTCTCAACAATGGTCCTAGAGTCACGCATGATCACCGACCTAGCTTACATCAAGGCAAGACAGAACCCATTCTTGATCACATCTTATAATTTAATTCTTGCATGAATCAACTAGTGTTTCAGCCTATTGATCTAGAGAATCAATTCATCTTTTGTTGAGGCTTGATTCTCTCTTTAAAACAACACTTATAATATGAAACATGTGAATCATTTACACTCTTATGTTATAAGGTCATCGATCTAAAACAATATCTAATTAATACACATGTTATAGATCCTCCTTCTATTTCTTATGCTACCACATCACCTTCTCATTCTTCTCCACTTCCATCTATCAAGTTTCCTCCTAGATCTCCATCTCCTCCACCTTGCAATCATATTCCATCTCCTCCATCGCATAAGTGTCCTTCATCTCCATTGTTGCATCACTCTACACCTAAATATTTTCCATCTCCTACTTGGGATCCATTGCATTTTTTCATTCTGCTAGGCCTCACGATGTGCTACGTGCTTTACTTGATAAGTGTCTAATCCACTTACCTTCTAATCAGAATCATCTTGAGCATCATTTGCACCGCCAGCATGATCATCCTTATTGCAATTATCATCACATCAATGGTCATCATGATAATTATTTTTATGCGCTTCATGAAAAATTACAATAATTAGAAGACAAGGATGTCATTTTCTTTTATTCTCACTCTCGTGAGAGGTCTATTTCTCCAATTCTGAGTAATTGTGCTATTGATATGATTCATTTATTGCCTTCTCCTACTCCTAAGGTAGTTTTTTTCCACCATATAAGGTCATTATTCATGCACAACCTCCATTGAATTCATCCACCGTTGCACCATCTCATCCACTACCCAATGGTCCTACTTCACATTGGATTCCTAAGCCATTGGCATCCATCGCTTCCCGCCATTACATCTCCCATTATTGGCACCATCTCATCAAGTATTCAATTTGGCTCATACACTCATGTTAATTCCACTTCACATGCTTCCACCTCTTAATCTCTAGTAGGTGACTTTTCTCACCTCACCACCTGATGACGAACTTGTGTTCTTATGGTTCTTACATGACTGTTGAAGGATCTTCTTTAATAATAACCCCACTTCATTCTTACAATATGTGTTTCATTGGTCTATCTATCTAGCATACACTATCACACCATTTCTTGATGATGCACTCTTGCTTTATGGTTCATTCTTGATTGTTGAGGGGTCTTATATATATAGACCTCATTCTCATCCATACACATTGGGGGGCATTGTTATTCTACCCCCCTTCTTAATCATACTAACACGCGATTTCATACACTTTTAAAAATCATCTCATTCACATGGATTTTTCTAATCATTCATCTTATACATACATTTATTACCATTTATCATCATCCATACATACACTATAGTGTTTCATCAATCATCTACCCATGTCCTACTCAACATCATCATTCATCAATCAATATCATTATTTACATAATCCAAATCAAACAAACGCATATCAACGGCAAACATCACATCACATATCAATAACACATCAACACAATAAACATATGCCAATCATCCATCTATATAACTCGTCAAAACCTCATCGTTAAAATATACAATCGCTGGGGGGAAATCCCCCCTACATCGCTTCATGAATACATCTCATACATCATCATCGTTATCGCTATATACAACTAAGGGATCTCTAGAACTATATTCTTCGCCGCTCAATCTACGCCATTGATCACATAATAAAGCCCCTATATCTCTCAACCTACCTATGTAAACATAATGTCAACTCAACCGACCTGCTCCGCGAATCGACCATGTAGATCTATATATCTTGCAAACACATCATGTGCTAAGGCTCCTCCTCCCATAGCCTCCCTATCTCACCCGTAATGGCATCTACTTGTTCTAACATGTCGCCTCCCATAAGCACATCTGGATGTACATTACACATCAATGTGTGGTTTGATGTTTCAATAATCAATGACCAATATGCATCACTTGCAACCATCCAAAATATCACATTAGTTCACATTCAAGATATGACACAATCAAACAATTAAGTAACAACCCACAACTATTAATACACATACACACGCTCAGTTATCGTCGCTGTCACATAATCACCATTGGGGGTAGGTGCCTACCCCTCTACTCCTCCAAGTAGTGGTGCTCCCGCTGCATCCACAACAAATGAAAACAATAGCACCCATCGGTGTGTTGCCCCACCATGCAATATATGCATTGGTACATCCTACCTCATCCACATTTATGGCTCTATGGCCACATCCATCTCATCTGCACTTGGGGGCACCAGTTGTGCACCTATAGGTCCTGGTCTCGCTTCAGCCTCCTCGGTGCCGTCATGGCTCTCACCCATACATATGGATTTGGGTGCACATCATGAGCCATACCAAACTATCATGACACATGCTTTACCTATAATAACTCAACAACCCCAAGGAATCTGTCCTATAACAATATAGTTTGGCAAATACATCATAGCTATACTCCATCCTCTAGCCATCCACCATAGTCTCGATACGGCCTCTATACTGGCCTCAGGACCAGTGTAATCTAGCATCAATATATAGGTATATATGTCCATCTGCCTACTCCGAACACCTACCCATTTCCAAACAAATATATCTAGCCTCACCCACTCTACATGTGGTCCACTTAGTGGTCTCAATATGGTAATATGCTTATATGCCCACACATGTAATAATGTGGTAGCTCCACTCCCACCGCCAAGGTCCTCCTGTGTAAATCTATATAATTCCTTGTATAAATACGTTAGCACACATCACGCCCATGCATATTTGGTATCATCCTCCTCTATATGGAAACATATATCATGCATCTTATACAATATGCCTACTCCTCCTCCCTCCATACGAAGAAATCCACTACAATAAACTTCCACATTTTCAGAACACCTGATCTCAGCATGACATCTAAGTTGATATGGGTCTCAGTCTGAACTCAAGTCCCTATAAAATACCACCTAGCGGCCCTCATTTGTTTATGTACATCATCCATGACCATAACTTAAACCCTCTCACCCACTACTAGAAACTGCAATATGTGATATACATCCTCCAGAGTCACAGTCATCTCTCTGGTAGGCAACAAAAATGTGCAAGTATATGCGCACCCACCTCTCACATAATGCAGTATTCATCGTCATATTATGGGGTACCTCCCCCATCCTTATTATGTGTCACAGGCCGACACGATCTAATACATCCCACTCTACATCCGATAGGCCCAATCCCAATAGTATGCTCAAGTGTCGACCTCCACGAAACTCCCTCAAATGGATATCCCTCTGCACAACACCAAGCAACATTAAAAACATTACGTTATCACCTCATATGCACACAAAAACAACTACTCCTAACATCAAAAATCACCAATTTTCACATTCTTGGATCAAAACAGTCCTCTTGGGTCACCAACACCCAGGAGCAAGACGTGGGTGCCCAGGAGTAGGTCAAAAATGCCTAGCTCTAGGTGTTGGCATCCTGAGGGACATTAGCACCCTAACCGCTCTTGCCCAAGTCAGAAACACCTAGAAAATAAAAAAGGCAATTTTCACAAAACGAGCTCATTTCTACAAATTGTTTGGAAAAATCATACTTACCAACTCAGTTTTCGTATGTGAAGCCAAGATTTCCGCAACCATCTCAAATTGGCTCATTGCGCTACTCTAACTTGCGGCATCATCACAGGGTTGGAGATCAAAATAACACTCACTCAAATTTCAAATGAAGTTACTATTCACCTTTTCCTATTGCTATTTATAGTAACTTGCAAATTTCACACTTGACTATAGTTCTTATTTGCGCATATTCTTCTAATTAATATACGCTACATAGTTTTGCTCATATTTTAAGCTTCACTACTCCATTTTATCCCCCGTCTGCTCCAATCAATTTAGAATTTCTCATACTCTCATATTTTCCACATTCCATAGTGCTATATTCTCATCTTAAACATTTTCCACTCGATATACACACACTTTTGCGACATTTACTATGCCTCATTTCACTAGCTCTTACATCCTTACACATTTACTTTTGTCTTAGCGTTTGTGCTTACTATCACTCACCTCTTTCACCGAAAGGGGGGCATATAATCAGGGTCACTCCATAATCCCCCTCACATAGCTACATGATCATTTCACATCTCCAATACGTTAGTATCAAAAAAAATTCCATACATCACGCAAAATTTTATACCACCTTCTAGTGATTCCCCCTTATGACCTAAGCTAGGGACAATAAGAAAAAAATATCTCCATGATTAATCCATCATTCACATTCAATATCAACCCAAATTTTCAACTACTCGAATCAAATCAATCAAATCAACACAAACACAACGTATTTTACTACTCCTCCTAGATGACCTAACTTGGGAGTTGCATTCTTTCCCATATGACCTAACATGGGAAGTTACTCTACATTTTCAATCACTTTCTATGACCTAACATAGAATCCATCTAGCATTATACACATCACAATGAAACCCTTAGAGTGGGGCAAATGAGACGTCATTGCCTTTCCTATATTGTTTCTATATGGGTTATTCTCGTTGGATCGAAATGAATCGAAATGAACAAAATCTTGTCTTTTTCCTTCTACAGTGGCTAGACCTCTTGAGAATGTAGTCAAAGATGGAGGGAAAAACTAGACCTCTCTCCCTAACACTCTTCTTCTAGAGGTAGGATGCCAAAATCCTTAGTTTTTCACACATACAAAATTGGTTTGGGAACTGATCACTCCCTACCCCTTCACATCGCCATCAACAATAATCGAAATCTTCAAATTCTCCAAATCAAATCATCAATCTTGCCAAGTGCTCCTCATAGTGGTTCATTCTCTCTATTTATGCCACATGGATCGACACACCGATCCATGGTTTGGCACGTTATATAATCTTATTTTGTGTGTACTTCTGTAATAGGGCTTCTCCAAACTTCTCCAAGGTATGGTCCTTACTTCTATTACACTACTTGAATTTCATTCAAATAACATAAAGGGGGGCAAATGTAGACACAAAATCACGCACATAATAGTATTTTACTTTACCACTAAGTGTGTTCTTTTATATATGGATCTTGCGTAAGGAAAGTATTCATTAGCGTCCCACTGTCTAGTCCATCTATTTATCTTGCTTGTTTTTATTGTTTTATTTCTCTGCATTTGTCGCTTTTGCACCCATTTTTGGTCAAGTCACAAGGATCCCTAGCGGTCAGTCTTCACACATTTTTTGTCAGTCATCTTTGGACACTAGCACCCATGACAGGACATTAGCATCCAGGTGCTCCTCTCCATCCTGGGTGCTCATGTCCTCTTTGTTCTTGGTTACTTTTTTCACATTTGTAGTAGGCATTTTCAGTTTTCTTACTCATATCCCAAGGTCATAGTCAACATGTCAAGTCATTAGTGTTGAAATTCAAGAAAGAGATCCCTATATAAACACAACATACATACCATCATAATTTCGGGAAATTTATATCAAGGGCTATCTATCTGCATAACAAAGGGACTGCATCTTGGGCTTATTACATTACATACACACTGCATAAGAAGGGGAAGTTCATTTTTCCATCCCACACATTTGCATTCTATATAGCTATCACCTATTATCTTGGCGTCACCTGGCATGAGGGAAACCTAGGATCACTATTGCACACACAAGCACATAGAACTACATTGGGTCTGAGATGTAGTGCATTGCTCATTCGTAAGTTCAATTGTTTGATAGCAGAGGACAATCTGACCCTCATATTACATCTTTCTCTGTTAGGATTTGATGTAGTTTGAGGGTTTTGTACATGAGATTATTTGTGTTGCATATTTACAGGTGCCTCGGCGATCCAAGTGTGACATACAGGTGATTATCGATGAACAATAGTGAAACCCTAACAACACTCAAGAAACCAAATTATGAGCTTCTCTGCAAACCCTAGCGCCCATGAGAGGTTTCAGGCACCCCAGGAACCCTCACCCCTACCCAAGCATCTCAGTCCAGGAACTCCCGACACTTCTCCATTTTCTTGAGCGTGATCGTGACATTCTGAGTTTCTGATTCATCTTTTCCTCTTGCCCAGATACACTTCAGTATTAGTGAAATCAAGATAAGCTCCATATCCCTCTCATTTTATTTTATAATTATATTAAGTAGAATTGCTTAGCATCTGTATTTCATTATATATCATTATAACAATCTTTGCATTCAAATATCTAATAAAATATTTCATATTTTATTGAATCAGTTAGGAAGAATGTAGGGGGGATTTTAACAGGGAGTTAGGGGAATTTTAACAGAGCTATGGAGAGTTAGGGAGATTTAGCAAGGTTTAGAGAGTATGAGGGAGGGATTTAGTTGTAACTAAAAACCTTCTCTAAAAATAGAGGAAAAACACCTCCAAAACAATTGTAAGAGCAAAAAAAAATTGTTATAAAAGTAATTTTTTTTGCTTCTAGAACAATGGTAAACACCTGTAAAAGATTCATAAACATAATAAAACAACACAGAAACAAAATTTTGTTATGATTTGTATGAATTGTGATTTTTTCTTCTCCTAGTATCCTATAAACACAATAACACGACAAAAACATACCAAACAACTAAAATTTAACCAATTAAAACCACATTCACACTAATGTTAGCAAGATGAAAAATTACACTAAAAAGGTGAATAAAAGATGAAACAAAAATGAAGGAAAATGTGGGTAAGTCCCACTGGGCGTGTCAGAATGTGAGAAAGGAAAATTACAAGACAAATAAAAGGTAAAGGAAATAAACATAGTTATGCCTTCTTTGTAACTCTCTTGCAAACCTTAAGAATATTTTTGAAGCACTTAGGCTTGTGAAATATTTAGATGTTTTTATCGTAGGTGTTCTTGATACTACTCTCGAAAGTTAATTTGCAATGCTACGAACTAGAATACACAAGAATGAGAGGCAAATTTGGTAGGAGTTCGCTAAAATTTGCTCAAATATTTGTTGCACGACTTTGACTAAGTACATACCACGTGAAAGGATCTAGGGAGTGTGTGAGGAAGGTGTGAGGGTGGTGTGCATAGCTAGAATGGAATAGTGCACGTAGGTTAAAGATTGAGCAAGGAACCTTTGGGACTTAGCCAATTTTGTGAACCATGGGCTAAAAATAGAAAGGAAAAATTAGAGTGTTGATCAAGCAATGATTCAAATCTAGAGAAAAATAAGGAGGCTTAATAGCCAAGGAAAGTATATTTTGGGTTAAATCACCTACGGATCGAAGATAAAGGACATGCATAGATCAAGCTAAAAATAACATCAAAGCAAGGTTTATTTATAGGATCATCTTTTAATAGCAGTAAGCTTTAAGGCATGGTTATTTTTAGATGTAATGCATGTAATGTACGCATGGCTATTTTGAGCATACAATCTATGTTGAGGATGCATGGGTGGTAAAGGGAAATTCCCCACCCCTATAAATGTGTGTGTGTGTTGTATGTCATTGTTTTTGGGATCGACCACATCCCATATTTCATGTCTGAGTGCTGAGAGTATTTTTATGTGGGTATGGATTATTTTTTGATACTTGTGTATGTTCCAGCACCCTAGTATATTGATGTATTCAACTTATGTGCTGTAAGACTTTTCTATAATCGAATATGGAGGATGGATTATATTTATTGATGTATCTAATTATGGTGAATACATGGTGCAGTTGATCTTAATTTTTATTTGATCTATTATGTTTCCTTATTACATGTGTCTCCAATATAAGCTCATGATTTGATATATTTGATTTTATGTACTTGAATTATTGCTTTGATAATTGTTATTATGAACATGTATGCTAACATCTTGATAAACAAGCACAAAGGAGGGACCTGGTACCTTCACACGCTTCGAGTGAGCGTTGAGTTCTGTCTGAATGAGGTTCCAGCGCACATAAGCAATTGAGTGAGTAAACAATAGACTACATTTTGGTTCCATTTCCAAGACCTCTTTTCAAATTTTTTGTCAGGATGTTGCATACAGAATGCATATCAATTAACTTTGGAGAGCATTGAAATTTGGGTAGAAGATGGACAAGATAATTTTACACAAAGATATAGTATTGGACCTGATTTCAATGCATGAAAGTGGGTGGAAGATAATATTTATCATGAGATCTATTAGACGTTATTCATATTCTTTCTAGTAGAATTGTATGAGTGTCTGGCAGCATATGCATTAGGGAAGCATTGGGATCCTAGGACAAAGATTTAGATGCGGGAGGATTACTAGAATTTTTTTGATGTCGATGTGGAGTGGACTAGAGTTGTAGATCATTGGTGGGATGGAGTGTTACACAATTATACATTAGAGTATGTTATTTCTACTTATTCGTGTCCAGAATAAACTAGTTACATATTCTTGTGGGAGCCCATAGGATCTTATTTGCGTGTTATGCCCTTGGCAATTAAAATCTTGATCATAGAACTAGATTTAGAGAGCCTTCATATGGCTAGCTAAACCCCTACCATGCGTAGGGGTAGGAGAAGGTGTGGTGAAATATGGAAGACCTAACAGTAGATAGATAGAGAGAGGAAAGATGGCTCATATTTACTGAAGCATGAGAGAGGTAAATGGCATGTGTGCATGACATTAAGGAGTCACTTAGGTTGAGGGGAATGATGGCTCGCAAAGTTTATGAAGCTCTCATAAAAGAGGAGGAACCCAGCATCAGGTCCTCCCGACTTTAGGCATGCGTAGTAAAGAGTACCCTTAGGCTTCAGATGAGAGTACATTAGAGGATAAAATGAGGACCATGAGTGCTCATCTAATCCCACCTAGCCCTTGCGCTTAGTGTCCCCCATCCAGAGGTAGTTATTGAGAAGTAGGGTAGTAAAGGTACGAAAATAGAGACGAGTAAATATAATTTTTTGTTGAATTCAAAAGGTAATCCATTTAATAGCACGCTCATGGAAACATAACAGGTGTTAGTGTTTGTAAGTTTGATTGCAATTTTTTTTTCAGGTACATAATCAGGACATAACGTTGGCAAGCAGAAGACTATGAGCACTTTCGTGGGTGTTGTGACCACGCAGACCATGGGTATCTAATTTAGTACTACAACTGGAACACAGGGGGGTACATCAATTGGTCTGCACCCCATAATAGGGGACGTGGGAGGATCAGGTGGATCAGGAGGAGGAAATACTAGTAGATGTTTTGGTTCTAGATCTAGTGAGAAAATTCCACACCCATAGCAAACCCCTCAATAACCTTTTCAACCACAACATACACCACAAGTTTATTATGAGATGTCTCTCCACTTTCTGGAGTATAGAGGTATTGAATATGTAACAGATCATGTGCACAAGTGTGAGCTACTATTGCACGCTAAGGGAATTACAACTTCAGATAGGAAGGCAAGTCAATTTTCCACTACTCTTCAAGGGCACGTGCATAGCTGGTATAGGAATTATGATCCACATCAACTATAGTGGACTATAATGCTTTGTGAACTTAATTTTTTATAGAGTTTCACATTCCAGAGTATGAGTAGTAGAGCATCAGCATGCTCAAGGACATCAAGAAAGTCTTATCTGAAAGCATGATGGATTATGACATGCATTTTTAAGACTCTATTATAAAAATTATCTTATGAAATTTTTCAAAGTCAGCATGCACAGTGTTTTGTTGGAGGATTGTTGAATTTATTCTATAGATATCTATCTTATAAGACATATACCAATCCACATGAGGATTTAGAAGTAGTCATGTGCACTGAGGTGATTAGAAGTATTTATACTGAAGTGATCTCCTTCTTAGAGGCATAGATAGTGGATATGGAAAATCAGATGGAGAAACTTTATGCCAACTTAGCACACGAAATGTGTAATGGTATATAGTGCACAGATTCTGCGGTTGATGGACATACTAAGGATAGCTTCCCTCGCAAGTCAATGTGCATGTTACTACTAGATTGTGAAGTTTGTCACCTGAACCATGATGTATGAGATTCTCCTCTTTTACAACATGTGATTCAAAAGAAGGTGTATATGTATTGTAAGATTTTTAAGTCCCATACTCATGGCATCGTTGACTATAGATGGATTGATCACATCCATAAAGCCATTGAGATGGGAGTGCACGAGAATAGTGTGGCGAGTGAATCAAAGGAACAAGAAGGAAAAAATAACAAAGGGCACAATAATGGGGATAACAAGAATGTAGGATTCTGAGGGGGATACCAAGTCTAAGGTCATGGTTGTGGTAGAGGTAGATTCACGTGAGGAACTTGTTATACTTATGGGTCTCCTAATCATTATTAGTGTGATTTCCCTCAGAATATATCTTGCTCATGGTGTAGGAAGTAACATAAGTGAGAAGATTTCCCATATCTGTATGAGCACATGAGTAAAATAAGGACACAGGCATGGGAATGATTAATGTACAACGCACAATTGTGGACCAGAGGATGCCTAAGAAGACACTTGATCCTAATTTACAAATAGTATTGGTTACCACACATGCTCAGGTTACGCGTACACATGAGCCTCTGAAGGCTAAACCACTCATTATGAGGGAAGAAGTGATACATGCTAAATATCCAGATGTTGCACATCATAAGGAAGTCTACCATGAAACTATGGGAATCATCAAGGATCTACATTGAGAGATAAAGTGCTTGAAATAGCAAGTGCGTGAGTGGGAATGCATAAATAATTTTGAGCTCCCACAGAAGGATGTGGATGACTTGAAAAAGGTATGTAGGATGTTGCATTAGGAGAATAGTATTCCTTTGTTAGGATAATGGCTACGTGAAAAGAAAATGTGTGCTAGAGCTAAGCACAAGAGGCAAATACTTCATGTAAATCTACCACCTCAGAGCCATGAGTTTGATAAGAAGATTACACTTGATGTAGTAATTTATGGGTGGTTATTAAGAAACTTTTTTATTGACACATGTGCAGAGGTGAATGTGTGGATGCGTGGAATCATATGGGAAAACCAACATTACAGCCATCTTCAAATGTGTTATACATGGAAAATAAAACTAGGGCTATGCCTATTGGGGTACTGAAGGATGCATCCATTACCATTTAGAGAGATAATTTTATTGGATAATTTGAGGTCTTGGAGCTCACAAAAGTATAAAACTTCCCAGTATTACTTGGACGGCCTTGGTGCTATGCAAAAAATGTTGATATGCACTTTAACAAGAGATATATATGTTTTGAGAACAAATTTGAGTTCGTGATCATACCCCTGCAAGATAAAAAGGATGAGCCTTATTTTGAGCCCTTACATAAAGAAGAACTTAATAGAATTTATGCTCAACCAGTGCACAATCCAGAGAATGTAGAACCATCAAAGGAAGGCATCCTTTAGTGGGAATATGTGTAATCTGTAAGTGACACTACTAGTGTTGCTTGTGATAACTAGGTTCATGGAATGTATGAAATGGTTGGGCATAAATTCAAAGGGAGAGTCACTAGAATGATTAGGCCACATATGGTGAGGTAGTTAGGTTCAACTCAGGTACCAAGGTATATTGGTGAAGGGAATCCTAATACATTATTGCGCGTTATGGAGACTGAGTGGCATAATGATGGGGATAGAAGAAATATGTTGGTCAATATTTTTTGTGAGACAATGGTGGCATTGGTGGGTAACACATAAATATATCCTTTTGGAATGGTGAGAAGTGAGAATCACCTTTTCTACTAGGTTTACTTGGAGCAATGTACCAACGAACATATGTGAATTTCATGGGAAGTCTCCTACCTCTTTTCATGTCCATAATTATGAGAGACTATGGGTGCAAGGTAAGGAATGTATGATAGAAAATCAACATGTGACCTTCTTCACACCCGACCTCCTGAGGTCATGCTGAGACAGCCAGTGTGGAATGGAAATGGAAGTGAAAGTGATGGTGGAGATCAAGCTAATTGGGAAACCTTATGTCTTTGACACGTAATACTGGAATCTATGAATCTAAGGCAAAGAATGCTCTCCTAACCTGAAGGGGTGTGATGGTACGGTCTGATATGATAGCTACTTGGAGACTCCAATCGATGTCTAGTTCTTACCAAGATTCTATTGAGTGGTTGTGGAATACATGGAAAGTAACCTGCAGGTGCCTCGTATGGGTTTCCAGATAAGGTCATGGAAATGGAGACAAGAGGTGTAGTGGAGCTACAGGAACTATGGGTGATTTTTTGGTCTTGTCTAGAAAGTCTTAGCCTGATCGGTTGCTATGTTCAACAATGAAAGTTGTGTAATAATATCAGGTGGAAGCGGTGAAGATATGAATACCAATGTGCATAAACTAGTGTCAATATCTAGCTGACTAGTAGGCCCATTGGGTTGCGGGACCTGTGGATCACAACCAAAGACTCGTTGAAGGCTGAGGCCCTTGTATGGTCATGCATGCAATCAAACCCTATTTCCAGGAGCAGTCCAAAAGTCGTAGGCTTGATTAGCAGCTGATATTCAATGTATCTAACTGTCTTATTTTCTCAGTGTATGTTGCAGGTGTGCGTAAGACTGTTAAACACAAACTTGTGTCAATGTCAGTTATTAGCTCCAGCCCATTGGGTTGTGGGACCAGGGGATCACAACTGTAAGTCTTTTCCTGTTGTGGACCATTGATGGTCATGCAAGATGAATTGATTTGCTTTTCAGTAAATAAACTATCTATCAAAGGAAATCTAACCTATGTTTTTGGTGTTTTCTCAATATATCAAAACAAAGCAGTAAAACAAGCTAATCTATGGAAAGTAAATGTTTTTGTTCTTTTCTAACTTTTTAGACAATGCATCTAATCTAATAAACAAACTTAAATACAAACAATTAGCCAGATGTAGCTAACTATTTGTGCAGATGTGTGAATCTAAATCTAAAATCTATTCTAACTTGAATCAAAATCCTTCCAACCCTACCTCAGAAGTGAAGAACAAATCATAACCCTAACAGAGCTATTGTTCCCCACAGCTTCCCTGGTAATGTTGAAGAGAAAACTTCCTATTGATTTGATCTACTTGAAATTATCTAGCTAATTGAAATGGACTGTTTCTCTACTCTATTTGATATGCAATTGAAATTAACAATTCGTAATTGACAATTTGATAAACAAAGCAAACAAATACACAACTCCAACCTGGAAGAGCAAGAACCTTGGCAAATCCAGTAGTATCAGTATTTATCCCCTCAGTTCTTTCCTTTCTTTCTCTGAGTGTTCATGTGAGTCCAAGGGATTGGGAATGCAAAGAACAACAACAAGAGGATGGTGCTTGAGCAATGGCAGCTTGGAAGCAATCTAGATGCAATGCAAGTAGAAGAGAGATAGCACAAGAGATATGAACTTGGCTATGCAATTCCTAGCAAGATTATGGCAGAAAAACAATACAAGATACACAAAATTCTCAGGCCTTTTTCTTGAATACAAACATGGAATATATAGGAATGGAGGCTAGGAGGTTACTTCATGCACAAGGCAAGAAGAGGTAGTTCCAACTAATTAAATCTCATTTAAAATAGAAGGAGCAAGGAGAACCAAGAAAAAAAATCTAATTTTAGACAATTTGGCACATAGATGCATGCAAAAAGAAAACTTAAGTGAACCATCACATGTTTTAAAACATGCGTGAAGAATCTGGAAAAAGTGGGCAGGACCACCACCCTTGTGCATGGCAGTGGTTTCAGGACCGCCGCCCAGGTAGGGCGATGGTTTGAAACCACCACCCAGGCAGGGTGGTGGTCCTGGCACTGAAGGCCAAAACAAGCACAAAAAGAGGCGGGGAGATGGAAAAATGCATGGAAAAGCTAAGTAAGGCATCTAGGCTACAAATATACACTGCGAATGGGTTTTGGAGCTCGAACACCTTCTTGAAAGGATTTTGAATCATCATTGGGGATTTTGTAACCATTTTCCTGATAATGTAGCATGTGTAATTTTGGGTGCATACATATTGCCCCCTTGGAGAAGTGTCTTAGCCATGAAAAGGCGTAAAACATAGAGTCTGAGTATGGCATTCCAAAATGGGGAGTTAGAAGCTATACCTGACACACCCGTGTGTCAAAATCTCGCCGTCCAAGCTCCCGCTTCCTGCAAGAAGGAGAAGAGAATCAAGTGCAGATAGATAAAGTATTGGAAAATAAACACTAAACCAAAATGACAAGAGGACTTACCATCTGTGCGGGGATGTAGAAATATACCTGTGCCAACGCTCCAGCCCTGTAAACACATACACTCAAAATGAGTTTAAAATAATATATATATATCAAAACAAACTCATTTTTCAATTCATTTGTGCATTGTTGATTTGGTGAATTTGGAGCTCTGGACATACGTTGACCATTTCTGACGTGGATACAGCCAAAATGACCGTTGTGAGATAGCGATCATGCCTCCATGAGTGGGAAATCAACCAATGCGCATTCCCAGGTTAGTTATTTCCTCTTTTGTCTTTTTGTGCCCTAAATGTTAAAATGTTGAAAAGTTCACCTAGGGGGGACATTTTCAAATTTTCTTGTTTCAAATGAGTCCTTAGGGGGGGTGCCCATAGGGCATTCTTTTATTTTGCTAGAAAAGGTCATTTTTTTCATTTTTGGGCATTTTTGGGGTTAAGGGCACGTTTTGGGAAATCGGGTCAGGACCACTGCCCAAGACAGGGTGGCGGTCATGGGACTGCACCAACTGCCGCCCTGCACTGGGTGGTAGTTCTGAACAGAATGTCTAAAATGCACCTTAACTTGAATTTTTTTGCATTTTCAATATTTTTCTATGTTTTTTATGAGCTTATCATGTGATGTGCATTACTAACTTTCTCTTTTCTCATGTTTTGGTGAATGCAGAAGAGTACATACACTGAGAGAGAGAGATGTGTGTGATTGGCTCCCTGGGATTCTAGATCAGCTGACCCAGGCTGAGATGGATCTTCTACAGCGAAGCAGGCATCTAGCAGATAGCACGGGTGCCCCATGTCACTCCTGCCAGTCACATTTTGTGTGACTTATTCTCTTACTAGGGATGCAGACCGGAACACCTTCTAGTTTCTAGGTGTTAGGGGTGAGTGGACTATCACTCTGGAGGATGTATACCACATCCTTGGACTCCCGATACTTGGGAGGAGGTTGACATTGGAGACAAGTTGGGTCTAGGGCCGTGATGGCATAGTGGGCCACATATATGGGAGACGTTGTTGTCTCATCTGGCTCAAAGAAGGGAATGAAGGTTTGGTCCATTGCTACTACTCCCATTCCTATCCTTTGGAGAGCCATCATGGGTATCTTGTCCTCGAGACTAGTCAGGACAAGGGAGGAGATACACTCTTATACTGTTGGGCCCCCATCATTACACAGATCAAGGCTCATGGCCGTAAGTATGCCTAGGGGGCAGATATTCTGGGGACTACATACCATGATTTGTATAGAGTTGTCAGATTACAGGGAACAGTCCTTGAGCCACCCCACTCTAGTTATGAGTTGGGTTTATGAGCATTTCATCCCCTATGGCAGGGGGGTACTAGTATCAGACCCAGGGGTTATTCGGGTAGCTAGATGGACCGGTATGTCAGTGCTCTGGACACCACATCAGTTAGTGGCTTCCCTGACTACAGCAGACATGACTGCCACACCCTACCAGGACATGGCAGGGGTATGGGGTGAGGAGGCTATGACAATGGTAGCTTGCTCTTCCATGAGCCAGTTAGTTGACAGGGCTTGGGAGATTAGAGATTCACCCATTTGACTGGGTACCTCAGCAGTTCAACCTTCCATACCCTGTCATGCTTCCTCCAGTGGAGCCTGTTTATAGGACTATTCGGGAGGCTCAGAGGGGTCCTAGAGGGGATCCCAGTTGGACAGTGGTTACTCTTGGCATGCCTATTGTAGTTAGGTGTGTAGTCCAGGCTTGGCGGGTAGCTGGTGCCCCTCGAGCACCCTTACTTCAGATTGCGGCAGCTCCTTCTCACAGTGGGGAGGAGGATGAGCCGATTGATTTGGACTCTGACTCTGTGGAGGATACAAGATGATATGGAGGGGGAGTATTTCAGAGAGGAGGAGGAGGATGAGGGGGGAGCCCCTTTGGAGGGAGAGGAGAGTGACCCTAAGTGGCATGACACTCAGGAGATCCTCAGAGTAGTGCACGAGGAGGCGAGCGCAGAGAGAGAGACACTAGTCTCAGAGGAGCCATTTAGAGAGGATGATGAGTCTGTGATTGGATAACATCCATGCCTCTAGATTCGGTGAGGCTCCGCAGCTGCCAACAGCACCTACAGCCACAACCACTGATCCCACATGGATTCCCAGAGACCCGAGTATGTTTGATACTCCTTTCTCGATTTTTTCTATTGATTTTTGTATGTTTAGCTTAGCATTCTCCTTTTGATTTGTGTTCTGTGATTTTCTATCTCATTATCTCTCTCTTTCTTTTCTTTTCACAGCATCTACACATGAGTGGTGAGAACTCATTCATCAGGTATGCATGGACACCCTATTGATCCCCTCGAGGGAAGACCCGGGCTGAGTTTTCTGTGGATTCAAGACAACCCTTAGCCGCCAGCTGACATACTGACGTGTTCACCCCTATCTGGAAGGTGGTGGAGATAGTGACCTCCCTTCATACCCAGGTAGCTAGATATGAGACTGTTGAGTGCCTGATGAGGTGGAGCCACTCTCACAGTGAGGCTACGGGAAGTGGGTGTCACCATGAGCATTCACACCATTCAGTCCATTCTCAGTGCCATCATAGCCATAGCAGGAGCCCTAGACATGGTCATCACACCATCCAAGGGATCCCATAGGGATTGATAGGCCGTTGAGCCTTTATTGCTTTGATACCATTTTTGATATTATATGATTTTTTGTGTATATTTCAGGCTCATTGCGAGTGTTTTGACCATGCCTAGTGCATGATGACATTGTATACAAACTTGATCTACTACGATATATACAGACTCTATTTTTGGTTCGGTATTCCATCGTATCTTAGTTGAATCTCTTTTGGCTTATCTCTCATGTGTACTCTAGATGTTTAGAATTTCCACTTTTCAATGCTTTTCAGAATGTATGCAATGGATGTGAATGATAAACAAAATGATTTCTTTTTGTATTTTATGCTTCTGATATATGATGATGCAAACACAATGTGATCTTAAACTTAGTTTCTTTTGCAATCTTTAGTACTTCATATTGTCTTGATAAAACATGATGATACAATGATATGATAAATAGATGTACTTTCCCCACTCCTAACCCACACAACTAGTAAGATGTGAGGGCTCAACACCAAGAGTTAGAAAGGGCACAAGTTATGAAAATTTGTTGAATGGAAGTGATGAGAGAAAGACAGAGGTTTGACAGAACCAAATTGGGATGCTATAACCTTACTCTACTCAAGCTACTTCATAGTTTAGAATGTGAATTGCTTTGTAGTTTATCTAGACTTAGATCCGTAGATGGCCACTTGGTTGACAAAATCTGGTTTTGGGGTTTTAAGCTCTCTTGGAATTTTGGACATCTAACTCACTTTGTTTTTTATTTATGATTTCACAATGTTTGACTAATTTGTAACTTTCAAGTTTATCAAAGAGACCCCCTACGCCTTGCCCCATGCTACCAGTAGGAAGCGTGGGCTCATCACCATGGACAAGGCACAGATGAGTAAGGGCATTTCCCTCCTTTCCCAACCCTACGTCACTAGTAAGAGATGCAGGCTCAACACTGAAGGTTGGTAGGGCAAGGAAATGTGTAAAAATAAAATTTTCTGTGGATTTGCATTTGACTTACTTATTTGGGAAAAATGTTTAGAATGCTCTTATTTCCAAGGAGATGTATATGGGATAGATGTGACACCATGAAGCTTCTAGAATAGACCATGGGCAAAGACACCCAACCTAAGAAGAGACCAAAAGTAGAACCAAGTATGCAGGCCTTGGTATGGTTACCATCAAAAAATTTATCTTATCTTGTTTAGATTGATAACTGATTCAGAAATAGTTGATGATACTATGAAGGTTTGAAGAGACATGATTTGAATGTTTTGTCAATGTTTTCAGAATTTTTTAGGAATTGCTATAAGAATAAGCTCCTTGATCACAAATTTTTACAAAATGAATGGACAGATGAAAATGCAATGCAGATGCAATAATGTACATATGAAAATGTTGATGGATCATGTGTAGTATCTCTTTAGGTGAAGAGAGTTTACGGATTCACTAAACTCCTCACCTTCTAGTGTACACAAGAAAAATGCACCATTTTTGTAGTCTTCCACTACTCGATATGGACCTAACCACCTAGGTCTGAATTTCCTTCCCTTGCCGGTCTTTTTGTCTATCCGACTATCGAGTCTTAATACCAAATCTCCCTCATATATCTCACATTCATAAACCTTCTTGTTATATTTCTGAGCCATCCGATTAGCGTAAACATTGTGTCATTGTGTGGAATTTCAATCTAGCCTCGTCAAGACTTTCTAACTGGGAGAGTCGTGCTTCTCGATAACCCTCCTCTCCCTAGGATCCCATGTAGTGAAATACAAGACTGGGTATTTCAACTTCGAGTGGTAGAACCACCTCAGCACCAAACACTAAAGAAAAGGGGGTTTCCCCCGTTGGTGTTCTAACTGATGTTCAGTAGGCCCACAAGGCTGAAAAAATATTTAGGTGCCAATCTCGTTTATTCTCCTTAACAGTTTTTAGGAGAATGGAATTTAAAGTCTTATTTGTAGCCTCAGCTTGTCCATTAGCCTTGAGGGTAGTAGAGAGAAGTCCATGTGATGACTTATTTTAAACTTTGTACATAACTCATGCACCTCATCATTTTTGAAAGACGTGCCATTATCAGAAATAATGACTTCTGGCACCCCGTACCTAAAAATGATCTGGTTCAGGATGAATTTAGCGATTACAGAGCCAAGTACGGTGGTAAGGGGCATGGCTTCTACCCACTTGGTAAAGTATTCCATGGCCGTGATTATGAAGTTATGGCCATCCGTTGATGAGGGAGAGAACTTCCCTATCAAATCTAGGCCCCATGTGGAGAAGGGCCATGGGGTTGCAATTGGTTGCAAATCTTGTGCCGGTATGTGGATCTCATGAGAGAACTCCTAACATTTATGGCATCTGTGCACAAATTCTACTACATCATGCTCTAGGGTGGGCCAGAAGTATCCCATCTGATGTATTTTCCAAGTAGTGGCATGGCCACCAAAGTGACCTCCACATACCCCGCTATGTGACTCATAAAGAATATTTTTGGATTCTTCAGCATCCACACATCTCAGCAACATTTCATCAAAGGCTCTGCGGTAGAGCACTTGTTCCAAAATAACGTACTTAGCAGTGATGACACGTAATCACCTTCTTTGTTGTGATGTTTCCCCTTCTAGGTATGTGTGGTCCATGATGAAATTGATAATGTCAGTATACCAAGGACATACAGAGATAGGGGGCCTGGTTTCGACAAAGTACACACACTCATCAGGAAAGTACAGATCTACCAAATCACCCCCATCTAATGGATTGTCAGCCAACCAGTCTATGGTGATTTGACCCTTAATGGATTTTTGATTTACAAATGTTAACTTGAACTCACCCATTAATGTTATGAAATGCCCAACCTTTTTAGACAAGGATCCTTGCATGAGGAATGTTTACAAGTGGTCCATCTTAACAATAACCCTTGTTTCTTGATTAAGCATATAATGCCTTAAACACTTAGTTGCAAATATTATGGCAAGACATTCCTTTTCTTCTTGTGTGTAACATGTCTCATAGTCAAGAAACGTCTGAATAATGAAATAAATTACATGTTCTCGTTTATCATCATCCTCTTGAGCCAACATGCATGCTAGCGAAACATCTGTAGCTCATGAATACAAGATCAAAGGGTGATCTGATCTAGGCGGCATTAGCGTGGGAGGGGATAATAGGAATCATTTAACTACCTTGAAGGCCTCATTACATTCTTATGTCCAATCGATGTTATAATCCTTTTTCAACAAATTGTTGATTGGATGGATAGCAAAGGTCAAGTCAGGGATGAACCTTCGGATTACACCGAGTTTCCCAAGAAAAGATCTAATACCTAGACTCGATCTGATGGTGGAACCATTTCTAATACAACCCAGTATTTTGGTTGGGTCGACATCAATCCCTCGTGAAGATATAATGTAACCCAGAAGCTTGCCTCCTGTTACACTGAAAACACATTTCTCCAGATTTAATGTGACACCATACTCAATTAAGTGTGAAAGGATGATGTGCAAAGAACTTCTGGGTGATCACAGTGCTTCCTGGCCTTAGCCAACATGTCATCTACATAGGAATCCACAATCTTATGAATAAGATCATGGAATATGTAGGTCATTTCTCATTGGTATGTAGCACCAGCATTCTTAAGACCAAATGGCATGACAACATAACAGTAGGTTCCCCAAGGAGTTATAAACATGTAGTTTTAGCTTGATCCTCCTTGGAGATTTTGATTTGATTATATCCCAAAAACCCATCCATGAGAGACAACAACTCAAACCCAGTTGTTGCATCAATAATAACATCAATGGATGGTAATGGGAAATCATCCTTGGGAAAAGCTTTGTTAATGTCCCAGGAATTCTATGCAAATACGGATCTTTCCATTCTTTTTTAGAATGGGGACAATATTAGATACCCATTGTTGAATAATCAACTGGCTTAATGAATCCCACCTGGAGAAGTTTCATTACTTATTCTTTCACCATAAGGGCCACCTTTGGCTTCATAGGTCTTGACTTTTGCTTAATCAGACTTTGCATCTAGTGTGGTGATGAGATTGTACACCACAATATGTGGTGTGATTCCTATCATTTCCTTGTAGCTAAATGTGAAGGCATTTTTGATGTTCCTTGAGGATTTGGGTGTGTATTTCCACTTCCTCTAGAGTTAAAGAGGACCCTAACTTTAAGATATTTGGTTCCTCCTCCTTCCAAATGTTTATATCAATTATTCATGTCAATTAATGAGGAATTTTCCTCCTCAAACCCCAGTGGGGCTAGAGGACAATTCCAAGTCCCCTACTTCTTCTACCTTGTAAATCTCAAGATCCTTTTCTAGAGAAGACTCGATCATCAGGATTACCAAAATAAGAAGAAGAACGTGGGATTAGGGAAAGGTCTATCTTGTGATAGGTAAGATGTAGTTCTGCCATAGTGTTTAAATAAGTTAAATTCGATTCATCATTATTGACGTGCTCTAAAAAATCATGACTGACTCTTGGTTTCTACGTATGTCAACATTGGGGTCATTGGTGTTTTATGAATCAAGGGTTTGGTGTGAACTAAAACCATAAATTTTGTATCTTCCAAGTCACTATTTGGGGTGAAACATGAAGCAGAAGTTGCTATAGAATCTGTGAGAAGGTTTTGTTCACATGGAACTGCTTCAATTGAGATGAAATCGAACTCCTTCGTTAGGCCTAACGCAGCTATTTTGTAAGAGTTATAGGTGCTCACAGCCCTAGTCTCATATACCTCGGATACCTAATTTGTGACTAGTTGTGAATCACTTAACACCCTCATATTGAGTATGCCCATCCTCTTAGCTACAATGATGCCTAATAGGAGAGCCTCATATTCATCCCCATTGTTTGTACATTCAAAATTTAGCTTGAAAGACAAAAGGTAGAATCCTTCCTTCAGGTGAAGTAAGGATCACACTTTCCCCGGCACTAAAGAGACACTTGGCTCCATAAAAATGGAGGGTCTAGCAACTACTCTAAAAATATGGACTGTTGAGTCATCTTTTGTATCTTCCTCGTTTTACCTCAGTCACTTCAACCATGAAAATCTCATCTACTAGGAGAGAGTCCGAGTCCCATAGGCATGTTCTTATACCCATAGTATCAAAGGGGGGGAGAATAGGAAAATCCCTCTCCAATAGCTCAGACAATCCTTGTTGGTGGTTCCTAACGTGATACTAATGACATTGTCTCTACAACCACAGTTTTCATCCTTGGACTACTAGGATGCCCTCAATCAAACCTTGTAACCTCTATCTCTATCGTGGGAAATAATTTTCCTTCGGGTGCTTCACACTCGTGGGCCTATTTAAATGATTCATGGGAAGCTAAAACTGTGGAGTGAATGCCTAACCTTTTCTTTAAATTATCCAGGTGTATGTCAAAAGGCTTTGGATCACCTTGGGCCACAAAGGCCTTCCCTAAATACATGAACCTTACCTCCTGAAATAGATTGGAAGGGATTACCTTCATGTGGTGGATCCAAGGATGGTCAAGGATCATATTATAGTTGGTTTCCCTGGTCTATAATATAAAACTCAGTGAGTACCGTCTTGGGCCCAAGAGTAACCGGTAAATACTATGGTTCCGATCAAGGTCGCATTGAGGCTATCATAGCCCCTCAGTTTGTTTCTTTTCGAGGATAAATTGGTCTCCCCATATCCTAACTTCTAAATAAAAGATAAGGGGACTATGTTAACTTGCTTCCCCATCATCGATCATTGCATGTGTTTCACATAATTGTTGTAGATACAAACTTGTAAAAATAAGGTTGGATCACCTCTATGATATATTTCAACATCTGTAGGCATCTTACTTATGTCAAATACAAACCCAATGTCCCTTTCAGGTTTCCCTAGAGGGACAAACATCAAATTCTATATGATTTATATGTGCCTTTGGAGGAGGGGTAACATTAATCAAATGGATGAAGACCTAGCACTTCTAACAAAGTGTCTCAATGAGTAGGGGAATTCTTTAGTAGATCTAGGAAGGAAATATGTGAAAAGGTCTTGGTCAAATCACTGATTAGATCATAATCCCCTATCTGTCTTACTTAGTGTATCATGAATATTTCTTGACACATATAGATAAATTGGGATTGATTAGGAAAGAATAATCCCTAGCTCTTGTTGTAGCGTTGATTTGGGGTTCAACATCTAACTCAACCAGGCCCACAATTTTAGTTTGTTAGCGTGACCATCCAAAGGAGGTTCCACTTATGGGTTTGATGAAGTTGAAGCTTCATGGTCATTAGTCCCTATCATAATACCATTTTTGGATACCATTGGGATCTAATCTACCATCCTTTGGGCGCATGGGGAGAGGATCGTTGAATATTCCTAACGGTATATTTTGCAGAGGACACTAGTCACATATAGGTATTTTGTGCTGGTGTGCAGTTGTGGTTTTCCAGGAACATATCGAAAAAATAACTGTCATTTGGTCCTCTGGACAAGTGTTGTGGATAACTTATTGCAAATCGCGGCATGTTCTTGAATCATGCCGACAAACCCTATGGAAACTGTAGTATAAATCGGGAGTCATAATATCGTGGCCTTTGATTTTTTCCTTGTTGTGGCCCGAAAGTTGCGGTTACTATTTGGTTGCTGACTGTTATGGTTAAAATTTTGAAACCCCTACCCTTGGTTCTAGAACTAATTGGGGTATTGACTAGGGATTGGGGCCAGTATTTTCCTCTATTGTTGAGGTTGCTTGCTATTGTTGAGGATGATTAAAATCCATAGTGTTTACCGAGGCTGAGAAATTGTTGTTTCTTTGATTATTTCCATTATTGGTGTATTGATATTTCTAACACCTATGTTAGTAGGATTAACCACATTAGGCTTTTTGGGTTGGTCAGTCACATCGTCAGTCGTGACCCCATGATTATTATTAAGGATCTTTGGTCCTGTGATTGTTGTTTGTGTTGTTGGAGTAGCTGGGAGAATTTTGAGTAGGAGTGACTAACTTCCCATTTTCCGCTGTAGATCTTACGGCCACTATCAATGGCCGCTTGGTCAATTCGAAGAGTGCCTTCTAGCACTTCCTCATAGCTCCTGAGTGGGAACTTTTGAAACCTCTTCCTTTGTCTCTCTATTAAGAGAGTGGAGGAATAAATCACAAAGATCTATTTGATCCATGTTTGGAGCACTTGCAAAAAGAATAGAGAACCTATCGCCACCTCTTGAATGAAGTGGGTTGCGGATTCGTTATGTTCTTGTTTGATATGCAAGAATTTCTGTATTCCATATTCTTAGCAGCTTGTTCATATCGAAAGCCTTAATGAAATATGACATGAGTTGTTTAAAAGAGTGTATTGAGGCCTCCGGTATTCTATAATACCATTCGAGAGTGATTCCTTCTAACTGTCTTAGGGAATATTTTTGCAATAACTGCATCCCATGGGAGTAACTCTCAAATGGTTGTTGCGTAGGCTTTAATATGAGAATTTGGGTCACCTTCCCCTTTGAACTTTTGAAGATCGGGACAATGGCTTTGGGAGCATGACTGTCTAGATGGAAAATTCTAGAGGCTCCTTTAGGTACTCAGAGTAAATTCCCATTGCGTACATTTCAACCATTGAAGGTCCTTATTAGGGAAGTAAAGGTTGTATTGGTTGTTGAAATAGCATGGCATAGGCATTTGTTGGGGCATATGGCATTCCTTGCGGATAACCATAAGGACCCAGATAGGTGTATGCATCTCCTTGTGGCACTTTAGAGTATGTGTGCATATAGGGGGCTTGGCCACTTTGATACGGAGTTGAAGGTGCGAAGCCAAGGAACATCGCATTTCTAGCTAGTATAGCATTTGAGAATGCACTTCTGGTTGACACCTATTGTAAGTATCCATATGTGGCTTGAGGAGACATACCCAAGGTACCCATCCTAGTTAATAAATCCCCTGGGTTTGGAGTATTCATGTAGACTAGAGGATTCTGTGTAGTCGGTATTTGCCCATAGTTTTGTGGGTAGGACGGAGTTTGACCTTTCCCTACGTATGAATTCTACATTTTCTAGGTAAGCTTTAACTCTTTGACCTTATCTACTCAAGCTAAAATAACATCACCCGTTGACGGGGCAGTGTCTTGCTTAGGTACCTTTTTTTAACCCTTATAGGTTATTGAGGAGTATGGTATCCTGCTATGAATTTTTCATGATGTTTCCACCCCTCATTGGTTGTATTTTCATTTGGTCACGGGGTAGCGTTATTGTTTTGAAGTAGGACATCGCCTTGTCCTTGCAACCTATTGAAATATTGGTTCATGTGTTGGAATTGTTGTTCACTCCTAGCATATCATGCTAAATACTCCTCATCTAGATGGGGGATTTGATCGAATTGTATGCTAATGGGATTTCAAAACAATACCTGAGGAGATGAACTTGTTTCACCAGTGAACATCATGTTATTTGAACTTGATTGTTCGAGGGGATATGTCTGAGTGACTTGATTAAGTTCTTTAATGTGTATAGAAGATACGACATTGGTTCCCTAAAGCAGAGGTTTTTGAGTGGATGAGTGGTTGTTTGCCCATGTTGAAAGTGAAGGTGATTGTTTTGGTATACTTGATTGGTAATGGTACATGTCGAAACCCAGGATGGGCCGACCATACTCATCATATCCTGACATATTCGGTGGGTGTAAGAATACCCACAGAATAAAGGATGGATGAAGAAAGTGGAAATGTTTAGAGACTAGCTCTTCACGTTTGGTTCACCAATTTTGTACAATAGAAAATCAACATGTGACCTTCTTTACACCTGACCTCCCGAGGTCGTGCTAAGAAAGCCAGTGTGGAAATGAAATGGAAGTGAAAGTGATGGTGGCAATCATGCTAATTGGGAAACCTTATGTCTTCGACACACAATACTAGAATCTATGAATCTAAGGCAAAGAATGCTCTCATAACCTGAAGAGGTGTGATGGTATGGTCCAATATGATAGCTACCTTGAGACTTCAATTGATGTCTATTTGATTTGTTTTTAGTAAATAAACTATATATCAAAGGAAATCTAACCTATATTTTTGTTTTTTTCTCAATATATCAGAACAAAGTAGTAAAACAAGCTAATATATGGAAGGAAAATGTTTTTGTTCTTTTCTAGCTTTTGAGATAATGCATCTAATCTAATAAATAAGTTAAATACAAAAAATTAGCCAGATGTAGCTAACTATTTGTACAGATGTGTGAATCTAAATATAAAAATTTATTCTAACTTAATCAAAAATCCTTCCAACCCTACCTCAGAAGTGAAGAACAAATCATAACCCTAATAGAGCTATTATTCCCCATAGCTTCCCTGGTAATGTTGAAGAAACAACTTCCTATTCATTTGATCTACTTGAAATCATATAGTTAATTGAAATGGATTGTTTCTCTACTCTATTTGATATGCAATTGAAATTATACAATTCGTAATTGAAAATTTGATAAACAAAGAAAACAAATACACAACTCTACCCTGGAAGAGCAAGAAGCTTGGAAAATCTAGTAGTATCATTGTTTGTCCCCTCAGTTCTTTCCTTTCCATCTCTGAGTGTTCATGTGATTCCAAGGGATTGGGAATGCAAAGAACAGAAACAAGAGGATGGCGTTTGAGTAATGACAACTTGGAAGCAATCTGGACACAATGCAAGTAGAAGAGAGATAGCACAAGAGATATGAACTTGGTTATGTAATTCCTAGCAAGATTATGGTAGAAAAACAATACAAGATACATAAAATTCTCAAGCCCTTTGCTTGAATACAAACATGGAATATATAGCAATAGAGGCTAGGCGGTTACTTCATGCACAAGGCAAGAAGAGGTAGTTCCAACTAATTAAAACTCATTTAAACTAGAAGGAGCAAGGAGAACTAAGCAAACAAAGATATTTTTAGCCAATTCGGTTCACGGATGCATGCAAAAATAAAATTTAAGTGAACCATCACATGTTTAAAACACATGTGAAGAATTTGGAAAAAGTGGGCAGGACCGTCGCCCTGCCTGTGTGGCGGTTTGAGAACCGCCGCCCAAGCAGGGTGGTGGTCCAGCACTGAAGGCCAAAACGAGCATAGAAAGAGGTGAGGAGATGGAAAAATGCATGGAAAAGCTAAGGATATCTAGGCTACAAATATACACTGCGAATGGGTTTTAGAACTCGAACACCTTCTTGAAAGTATTTTGAATCATCATTAGGGACATTTGTAACCGTTTCCCCGATAATATAACACGTGTAATTTTGGGTGCATACACTTACCTCCATCACTTTGGGAACATAAGTTCTATTCCACATTGCGCGGATGCACGTGCGCATGGTATGTCCTTGAAAAATTGAAAGGGGAGACCGTGAATTGGCATGAGATGACTACAGGTATGATTCAAACTTTTAATTACTTCTCTACTAAGCCTCTAGTCCACGAAGTTTTACATATCATTAAGTGCATCACTTTGGAAGATAGAGTGAAGGCTGAAGAAATCATGTTGGATCTTATTAGTGTACCTGATTTCGAGGCACGCCTTGATCTTGAAGAGATAGAATAAGTACAGATGGCTCACACCTAAAAAAAAAAAAAAAGGATAAATTTGTATACATGATTGATGATGAGGAATTTGATAACTTGGATGTTAGCCACACCAAAGGTGTGCGTGAGGTAGTGGACACTACAGATGAGAAGGAACGCATGTCCCATGCTCTTGTGAAGACAAATAAGGTTAACATTGGTACTGGGGATGAGCCAAAAGAGGCCATTATTGGTGATTACTGGTCAGAGAAAGAAGTATCTAAGATTATTGAACTCTTGTGCGACTTCTAGGACTTATTCCCATGGGTCTATCATGAGTTAAAGGGAGTATACCCCTCTTTATGTGAGATGAAGATCAAGCAGAAAGAGGGCGCGCACCCAATTAGGAAGAGACCTTATAGGATGAATCTTAATCTTTGCGTAAAGGTGAAGGAGGAGATTGATAAAATTCTCAAGTCTGGCATAATTGAGCCTATTAAAGAATCTGAATGGGTTAGCCCCATGGTTATAAGCATTAAGAAGGATAGAAGGATAAGGATTTGTGTAGATTACTGGGAACTCAATGCTTCATGCATAATAGATCCTTTTTCCACCCCTTTCATAGAATAAATCCTTGAAAGAATTTTCGGGTGCAAGATACATTCTTTCGCAGATGGATTTTCATATTATCACCAAGTGTGCATCACTAAAGAGGATCAAGAGAAGAAAACTTTCACCACTCAGTAGGGAATTTTTGTAAATATAGTCATGCCATTTGGATTGAAAAATATGTCAGCAGTGTTTTCGCACATTGTTGTGCAAGCCTTCTAATATTTTATTCATAAATTCTTACATGTATATTTGGATGATTGGACGGTGTACCAATTAATGAAATATCAATATGATAATATCATACTCGTGTTTGAGAGATGTAGGAATTTGAGAATCTCTCTCAACATTAAAAATTACATCTTCGCTACACCTTTTGGCACTTTACTTGGGAACATCATTTGCAAGGAAGGATTTTTAGTAGACCCAACCAAGATAGATGTAATCTTGGGATGAGAAGAACCTACCAACCAAAGTGAGGTGTGCAGATTTTTGAACATATTGGTTACTACAGGAAATTTATTAAGGGCTATGTAAATATTTTCGTGCCCCTGAAAGATTTGCTTAAGGATAAAGGAAAACTTTATTGGGTTGACACGCAATAACAGGAATTTGAAACATTGAAGGAATGGCTCACCACTACATCTATTTTTTTCTTTCCTTCATGGGAAAAACATTTCATGTTCATTTTGATGCCTCTGGCATGGTGATTGGCACAGTATTAGTGCAACCAGGGGAATGCATTGTGGATCATCCTATTTGCTTTGTAATCAAGAAGTTGACACCTGTGGAGCAAAGTTACACCACCACTAAGCGTGAGGCATTGTCCATGATCTAAGCACTACATAAATTTAGACAGTACTTGTTGGAAACCTCGTTTATCTTCTATACAGATCATATGGAATTGAAGTACTTGGTCAACAAGCCTATTTTGCAAGGGCGCATCTGCATGTGGATAATTTTATTTCAAGATTTTGACTTCACAATTATTCTGAAACCAGGAAAGAGAAATTTAGGTGCTGATCATTTATCAAGGATTAATTTTGGTGAGGACATGAAGAGCATTGAAGACACCATGCCAGATGCACGGTTGTTCAAGTTGAACCACATGCCCATAGATTTGTATGATATTTTAGTATTTTTGCACATTAGATAGGCACCTGAAGGCATGAAGACACTTGAGAAAAAGTAGCTTGCTATATGCGTGGTGCCTTATTAGTTAATTGGAGGAGATTTATATAAGTTGGGCCATGATGAAGTCTTGCATTGTTTTTTTCTGAAACATGAGTGTGATGTCATTATGGAGGAGGCTTATTGTGGAATAGTAGGAGGGCATTACGTTGTTGATTCTACAACACGTAAGATTATTATGGCAAGACTTTGGTGGGAGACTTTCTACAAGGACACTAAGAAATATGTCAAGGCATGTTGATCTAGTGGAACCTCACTGATAAATGTCGATCTTTAATCTTCTCATAATCATTTTCTGGAAATTACATTGTGTATATGAAATTGGAGCTTCCCGACGATATCTTGTTCGAAGAAAATGGAGCATGTATGAAAAATTTATGGCCTTTGAAAATTTGGTCGGCATTCAGTCCAGGCAGGGTCAACTGACCAATGTAGCAGCAACACTTGGTGGAAAGAGAATGCATAAGTGGAGGAGAAAAATAAATATGGTTTTGCAATGTCAGTCTTCGACACACGGGATCGAAAAGGTGGTCCCCACTTTTTACTGGCCAAGGGCCCTCGACCAGGTTTAACACACTCTTTTCATGGAGGAGTTCCTTTTCCGCCACATCACTATAATGCCACTGAACCAACTCAATTTCATATTGGCCTAACTTGGCAAGTTTCGTATTTATATTGCAGGGTGAGCTTTCCACATAGCTCAATTAGCTATGTTATACATTGTTTAGCCGAACCACATATGTGGCATTACAAAATATTCTAACCGATCATGCCACATACGTGGTACTCCACGCAAATCCTACAATATCTCATGTAACTTGGACGGGCTCCAATGAACTCGGCTCAAACCATAGGGCAATTAAACCAACACCTATATGCATAGTGATCATAAACATCTTGGTATCTGGAAAAGGGATATACGTCACCAAGCCACGAATTCCATGGTCGTCCTAGTATTTTAAAAATAATTTCTCACCTTATCCCCCCATGCATGTGGGAAAAATAAATAGCCCCCCCCCCCACCAAACCAAACACCAAATATTATTCCATGTGGACGAATAGGGGCTCTTTATTACCAATGGAAAATCAATTCAAATCTCACTTTATAAAAAGTAAGGAAGGTGGAGGGTCAAAGCGTGGTTGGATGGGTAAAATGATATAGGCCTAACTAGTAGGATATTGTTATGGGAAACAATATAAAAGGGGTCACATTGTATTTGAAGAGCAGAAATGCAGTGACTATATTTTTCTTAAAGAGGCTTATTGTGAGAGCTAGGAAGAGATTTTGGAGAAAGTTGCAAATAAGAATAGGCTCATTTTTTTAAGAGGATTCAAGTGATAAGATCAAAAATCATGTAATACTAATTGTAAGTGTTATTTTATATTATTTTAATAGATCAGTCCCTTTAATTGGACCCGGAGACATAGGCCATAAGTGTCAAACTTCGTTATCACCAAGTGATAGAGGAACTCATTTCTTGAATGAGACAATAAGAATATTATTTGAAAAGTTTATGGTGGCACACCATAAAACTACTCCTTATCACCCTCAAGCTATTGGCACTATAGAAGCTTTTAAAAAAATTTGGGACAAACATTGACAAAAATTTGTGATGTTAGAAGGAAATATTGGGATGATAAAGTGTCAGTTATACTTTGGGCTTACATAACCACTTACAAAAGGTTTAATAAGGCCACACCTTTTCAGTTGGTGTTTGGCACAGGAATTTTACTACTAGTTAAATTCATGGTACCATCTCTACGTATTACATGCTCGGGTGGATTAGATGATGAGAAATCTATAGAAGAGTGTATTGATAAACTAATTCAGTTAGATGAGAGGCACATCATTGCGCATTGGAGCCAGAAGACTGATAAGGCAAGAGGGAGGGCATCCAATGATAATCACATTAATAATAATACTTTTGTAGTTTGCAATATTGTCCTTCTCTATGACTCCAAGTTTGTTCGCCACCTAGGAAAATTGAAGGTGCATTGGTTGGGACCTTTTGTAGTAACCAAGATACTTGAATCGGGTGCATGTCAAATAGCACTATGTTTCCCAGTTACTTCAATGGGAGTAGGCTTAAGCCAGATTATAAATAAGGCTTCTTGGTGTTTTTAATAAGGTAGTATTGTCATTTAAATTAGATTTCCCTTTCATGTGTTTATTTCCAGCCGTTGATATGATTTTTTATTTTATTTCCTTGTTTTTTTGTAATAAGTGTGTTTGCATGTAGGAAGCTAATTGTTATCTATTAATTTCATGCGCAGAGGACCACGCATAATTTTAGTGTGGGGAGAACCATGTGCAAGTGCGTGAAAGAAGAAATTATTGACTTCAGGATCTATACAGGTTGGCGCATTTGAGGGTGCTCTCTAAAATATTTATGTGAAGGATGAAGGTGCTTCAGGTGCTAAGGATGAAGGTGCTCTTGATGAAATTACATACACTAAACACCACGTAAGAAGAAGGATCACACAGTGTAACATGAGGTAGGTAGTGGAATGGTAAACTACTTAGTATATGACATAGAGGATTATGTACTATGGCACAGGGAGGCACACATAAGGAGGTATGTGGCTTGGAAAGTAGTAAAGCGTGTTAAAATGTTACGAATGAAGTGCGCAAAAGGAAGTCAAGTGATAAAGAAAAAAATAAGAAGGATGCTTTATTGAGAAAATAACTTAAAATCTTTAAAGTAAGAAAAAGTGGGTTGAAAGTAGAAAAGTAAGTTGGAGTATGAAATGGTTATAAAAATGGGAAGATCGAGCTATTTTCTACTTTTATATAAAAGAGACTTGAGAAATTGAGCTACTGAGTGATTTGGTGTGACAGAGTGAGAAGAGCGATAAGAAAACCAAAACAGCGTGCATGAGGTGCTTGTGCACAGCTCCTTTTTGGAAGGAATTTGAGCCGAATGTTGAAGTTTAAGACGAGGGCATGAACAGAGAGGGGTTTGCAAAGTTAAAGTTGAAGTATTTAGGGTTTGGAATGCTTTCATATTGAAGTGAGACTAAGTATTGTGGAACAAGTTATCTAGGGAACACACTTGCAGAGAGAATGGTTCTAAAGAGAGTGGCTACCTCATCACCTAGAGGGAGAAGCAAGGCTTGAATGAAGAGGGTTGAAATTAGGGATCCACTAGAGGATATATACTCAGAGATGCAGTACCCCCTGGTGTGTTTGGGGTTTAGACATGGAATTTATAACTCACAAAATCTAAAATCAGCTAGTACAACCATAGGGCTCCATGCCATGAAGCGACCTTGAAGGCGGATAAGTTGTAGGAGCTTCCAGAGAAAAATGAAGAGGGGCAGGTACTAGTTGACAAATCAATGAGGAGACCCCTGGAGAAAGTAGGGGTCCTCTAGTTATTTGAATTACCCTTCTTTGTGAAACCCACACATTTGTTTCAATGGCTCATGTCTAGGGTACATGAGGATTTCTTCTATTTCATGGGTCAGAGGATGTAAATCACAACCCATCTCATTAAACAAGTTACATGATTGAGAGGTACATGGGAAGACATGGAATTACACTCATGCTCTGATGTGAAGATCAATGAATTGGCCATAAAACTGTAGTATGAAAAGGGAGGAAGGGCCATGACTATAGATAAACTTACCGACTCTGCAACTAGGGTTGCAACCAAACTCGTGAGTTGTAAATTGGGTGCCTCATAGAGGTGGATAGACATAAATAATAAATTTGTGTACATTATACACAAAAATGGCCCATAATACTTGGTATAACATTATGTAATACATTTTGAATGGAATATCCCCCCCATAACTACATTTGACCTCATTGACTGAGTGGCAAAGGCACTGAGGTCCCCTATATTCATAGTTGGTAGAGTAAGAGATGGAAGTAGATGATTAAGTTGATCCATATATCCATATAGGATAGTGAATGACCCAGAACCATCAGTTTCATCCTCACGCCGGGACCAACAACTAAAGAAGCCCATATCTACATTATATTCTTTTGACATGTGATTGTGTTCCTAGTCCTGAGAGTCTATATGTGTTTCATCATTCAGTCCTAGATTTGATGGGTTGTTTGTTCGTAGAGGAGGCCAAGGCACATAATGAAGAGGGAGCAAAGATCACTTGGGGATCAATCCTCCTACTTATTGTCTTTTGGGAAATTGGAGTCCCAAACAAGCCAGATGAGAACATGTTGGTACACCCACCAGTGAACATGTCCCTTGTAGTTCAATTCGCAGGATATACTAGTGATAACGCAATCTCCAATGTATATAAAGGTGGGTTAGACAAATGGTACAATAAGATGTGCACCACGTTTGAGAATGAATGGAACATTTTGTTAGAATTTCTAGTATAGTTTGGAGAATAGGCAAAGTTTATAGTAATGTAACACTATAGTCTTACGTGCTTCAGAATGCAAGATGGAGAAATGAGCCCTTGGTGTAAATTATCATTTGCATTCACGACTAAATATTTTAGGTGCATGGTGAACCGAATCAAGGATGCACAAAATTTGAACTTTGATGTTGACAAGGTGAACGTTGATAGACATACTTTCAAAAGACATGGAATTAGACTTAGGCCTACATATTTAGAGACTCTAGAGCCAAATACATTAGACTTGCACCCTCGATGAACGTCACAATAAGGGATATGATATGCATAGTTTTTTCATCGTGAGGCCAAAAACATGGGGTGGAATCAAAATGGATATTACAGATACATGTCTTCCATAGTATGGGATAAGTGTTGTTCCACCACTAAAGAGAGCACGTGAAGAATCTCTAGAAGAAGAAGGAGGAGGAGGAGGAGGGGGGGGGGGGGCTTGATCATTCACAAAAAAAGAAGATGTATTACAAGAGAAGGAAGAGTAGTGATGGCATAGGAACCTCTCAACCACCTAAGGATAGTACAGAGGAGACAAAGATTAAAGAGGATTCTAGTGAAGAGGGGGAGCCTAGTGACAAGGAGAAGGATGAGACCTTGTTGGAATATTTGGTGTGCAAATGGGCCAAGCAAGAGGCAAGGAAGGAGGTGTAAACACAGGAAGGTACTGACCCAACAAAGGAAGTGCCTAGCCAGAAAGATAAGGAGCATTCTAGGAGCCAATGAAAGGAGAAGTCGCCCATGTGTGAGGAGGTGCTAGAGAAGGAAAAATATATAGATGATGTCTTTGTTATTAAGGAAGATAAGGGTGTGGAATGTAAAACTAGCACAGGCCTATTCACTCCCAAGAAAGAACCAACAAAGGCAGAGGCAGTGAGGAAGTAGTGGACTCCCAAGTCACCACATAGGGACTTCGTAGATGAACCTACAAAGGTCATGAGGGTGTGGTTCCAAAGCATGGTGACCATAGATAAATTATATGGCTAGGACTTGATGGATAAACATAGAGGAGTCTCATGCACCAGGAATATGTTGTCCTAGAATTTTGTTACACATGCAAAGGAACCTAAATTTGAATTAAGTAATAATTCCCTCAATTTCATAGAATTAAAAAGTGATCTTGGGAAAATATACAAGTAGGTGGACCCAACGTACTTGACAGACGAATAGGCATGTAATGCCCCAAACAAGATGGCTACAGATATGATGCGCAAGAATTTGGATGTCAAAGCTACAATGAGGGTTATGGTAGCAGATAAGAGGGATAAAGAGTGTGAGATTGAGAACTTGAAGAATGATTTCCATGGACAGCAGAAGCAGACTAAGGAGTCATATGACAAGGCAAGTGCATTAGTAAAGAAAATTTTAGGTCAATGCCCAGCCTTGGTAAGCCAAGTGAGAAGTGATTATAATGATGAGATGGAGTATCTTGAAGACTTGGTTGGAATTATTTTTGTAAACATTAAGATTAGTGTGGGGCCAACAGCTGAAGAAATATGAGAGGAAAAGGAAGTAAATAAAATAGTTGTTGAAGTCAGGATCATTGAGCTTGAGGAATTATTTACACAACTTAAGGAATCAAGGAGTAAGGCTGGCTTGGATTATACTAGATGTTAGAAGTGCAACGCGATCCTTAATGCACGCATCAGTGTTGAAGAAGTAGCACTAAGGGTTATACAAGAAAATATGCCTACAAATAAGATAGATTGCATTAAGGTTATGGCCGAGGTGACAAAACAAAAGGAATTGATTAAGGCCAAAAAGGATAAAGTAGATCTCTGGATAAACTACTTTTAGAATATAGTGTTGGAGCACATGGACGTGATCGAAGGAGTTTCTACATAATTAACTGTGGTTATCCAAGAAATCAAAAGTAGAGTTGAAGAGATGACATTTGACCAATTGTCAGGGATTGTAGAGAAGGTGTCAGGGAAGGCATTGGAGGAACTCGAGGAGTGGAATAAATTAGAGGGTGAGATAAATTTTGAGTTTCCAGAACTCTTTCAACAACTTGAGGCCTGATTTGACTTTTGGATAGGTAAGATGATCCTTTTGGGAATTGAATTTGTTATTATTTTATTGATTATTCATGCATTATTCGGCATAACAAGTTAGACAAATCATTGTTGGGGATGGAAATCCAATTAGTTTGGGGTAATGTTGCATGACTAAATTAACTAAGTATATGTCACATGTGATGATATAGGGTGTGTGCAAGACAAGTGCAAAGGGGCACGCATATGTAGAATGGATAGCGCATGAAGGGTTGTGCCTGAGCAGGGATTTTTTGGGACTTAGCCAATTTTGTGAACCACGAGCTAAAAATAGAAAGGCAGAGTTAGAGTGCCACACAAGCTACGATTCAGATCCTAACCACGAGCTAAAAATAGAAAGTTAGAGTGCCACACAAGCTAGCGATTCAGATCCTAAGAAAAGAAAAGAGACTTAGCAGCTAAGGAAAGTCTATTTTTGGATAAAGCACATGCAGAATGAAGATGAAGGGTCATGCATGGATTGAGCTATTAATAGGATTAAAACAAGTCTTATTTATAGGATAGTCTATTATTTGTTGTTTTGTAAATCACGTATGTTGTCTATTTTTGGAAACACATTCTATTTTGAGGATGCATGGGTGGAGAAGGGAAATTCCCCATCCCTATATATATCGGTCATGTATCTTTGTTTTGCGTACTTTGTTTTGCGTACCGTGTGAGAGAGACCCGTGATGTAGTAGTGTTATGTTTTCTATTATACTAGCGAGCATGGCTCTATGGACACATGTTTTGGATGTTATTAATAAGCATCTTCCTATGATATAGTTTTTTCTATGAATTAATGGATAAATGTGGTTGGATTATGGTCATTGATGTGTCTGAATATGGTGAATACATGGTGCAATTGATCTTAGTGGTTATCTGGTCTGTTATGTTTCCTTTAGTGTGTATAAGCAAATGAGTGGTCAAATAACAAACCACAAGCTTCCAGGCATTCTCCAAGGGGATTTGTAAAGGAAATGGATTTCTTTTATAACTGAGGGTAAGGCCATGAAAGGTGGATTAGAGTTTGACTATAATACAGGTTAATAATTGTAATTATCTAGAATAGAAATTAGATTGGGACTGTGGAATTGTAGATTTGAAGGGGAAATAAACATTTGAAATGGAATAAGTTACACCTAGGAGATTGAATTACACGTACAACCCAATTGCCCCACCTTACTAGGAATCTAGAAGTGGAGTCCAAGTAGAATAGGGAAGTTGAGTTCAAGTGTAGTTAACTAGGATAGTGAAGTGGCAGTTGACTAGGACAATATGTGTATTTTCCTAATTAAGTAACTAATTTAATTAGCTACAATGTGCATTATGATTAATTAACCATTTACTTAATAAATGTTAATTAACTTAGCTAAATTGTGTTAGAGATTAATTTAATTAATCACAAGGGGTGTAGTGTGTATGATTAACTAATTTGATTAATCACTTGTAAGGGGATGAATAATAGGATGTGAAGTGGGAACATGTATGTAATTTTAGGGTGTCTACAATCAATAACAACAGTGTATAATCAATAACAACATTTTATTTTGAAACTATAAGATGCATAGGTGAAAAAAACCCATTTTTAGACACTACGCCATATTAGCAAGGTTTGTGGCGAACAAAGGAATAAACAAAATGCACTTAAATAAATGAATATACACTAAAAAACAATAGTTTATTGTGCATGCTTCAAAAATAATAGGCCTAAATGGAATCCATTAGTCAATAACAACAGTGTATAGTTAATAAAAATGTTGTATTTTAAAACTATAAGATGCATGGGTGGAAAACCCTTGCTTGTTTGGACATTTACTACATCGTATTAGCAGAGTTTGTGATGAACAAAGGAATAAACAAAATGCATTGAAATAAATGAATATTGTACTGAAAAGACAATAGTTCAACGTGCATGCTTGAAAAACAATAGGTTTGAATGGAACCCATCACTCAATAACATCATTGTATAGTCAATAACAACACTATATTTTGAAACTGTAAGACGCATGAGTGAAAAAACCCTATGTTTTTGGACATATACTATACCGTATTAGTGACTCGTTTATGGCGAACATAGGCATAGAAAAAATGCACTGAAATAAATGAATATACACTGAAAACCCAATAGTTCAACATGCATGCTTGATAAAACAATAGGTTTGAATGGATCCCATTACTCAATAACAATAGTGTATAGGGTATGTGCACGGCTCTGGGGGGCAAAAAGTGGACAAAATCCTGAAATTATCCAAAACACGTACATGTTTTGAAATAACTCACATGCGTTTTGTTTTGGTAGGTTTGGTGATTTCCAATCATAAAATGCGTACGCGGTTTAGTGTGTTCAAAACGCGTACGTGTTATAACGCATACGCATTTCTGGTTTTATGATTTTTAGAAGGGGAAAGGGGGCATATTTACTAAAATAAATGTTAAGTATAAGATTTCTTTTATGAATTCTTATAACAGTATAAATAATTCATAATAAAAGTATAAAGAAATAATAAAAGAAATCTTATACTTTAAATTTATTTTAGTAAATATAATAAAATAGGTCACTCTGCACTTGATGGAAGTGGTTTTGTAGCTCCAACAATTATAATCTACAAGATAGTTTTTTAAAATCCAATCTGGTTAGTACTTACTCATTTTTCAAGATTTCAGCAAGGACCTAAAGCTTTTAGGGCATTTATCTTTATTTCGGGAAAACATATAGTAATTTTTTTGGTATTTTTACCTTCTGGATTGGATTTTGGCACTACCGTTGCTCGAATTAGTACCAATTTTTAAATTTTGTCCACAATTCACTTTAGTGACCAGGAATCAATTCTATGATGTTTGTCTACTTCTTATTGAAACAAGATCCTCACTTTTTTAGTAGAGTATTATTCCATGAATGGGATTCCTATCCTATGACCAAAATGAGGTGATTGCAATGTACCTCCTCCTTAAGGTTTGATCACACTTTTATTAATAATCAATCAAATCAAGATTATAATGAACGTGTTGCAATTCTTATAGGAATTGAACAACCATGTGCAAGAAAACAGGATGTTGCAAAAATGCAATAATAAAAATACCCATGCACATATAATTACAAATATATTGTTTCAACCATATAACAACTCAAATAATGAAAAACAACATGCTACAGGAATACTATTCCCAAATACAATTAAAATATGGTTTATAACAACTTACCACAATTTAATAATTAACTTACCTGTGCTAAATTAACCTATACGAATTGAATTATGGTGAATGGATCATTTCTCCATGAAAATAATTCACGTGCAATTGAGCACTTCAAACATGGCCTTCAAGCTAGGATTGAGCATTCTGAGAGCTTAGTATAGCTAAAACTAGCTTATCTTAGTTTTTCTTCATCCTCATGTCTTGAAACTTGGAACACAACACTCCAATGACATCATTAATTATATCTAATGCTCATACATGCTTAGATACTTCTGCAACTTACCATGCCATCTCATTTTCACATGCATTCTTGACTTGTCCTTAAGAACATGCCTCCAAAGGACCTAGAACATGCACTAAACTCCTACAAAATGTCCTTTGAAAAAAAATTTACATGCCCTGCAATCTCAAAACACATATCACATACTCACATAATCTTGTTATGCATCATACTTCATGTCACCATATCACTTGTTGTGAACTAAGTCTAAGACTAGGCCTTAAATGGCTAGTTTCAACCCATGCTTCACACAAATTGATCTTTCCTTCACCATGCATACACTATAACAACTTATACATACCTTACTAAACATGTTTGACACCTTAGAGACATCAAAAAACCTTTTGATCACACCTACAATCACCTTCATGCTAGACCCATGCACTCAACTATGCATGCAAACTAAGACACCATGACATGACACCAAAACAACTATCATAACAATAAAATTGGACACTACCAATCAGGCTTCAACCTTGATTATGAATTACACCTCATACCAACTCATTTTTCACCTTAAAACCCTTTTCCATTAATGACACTTGATATCAATGACAACAATAAGACACAATGTCTAACAAATCCAAAAGGCCCCAAAATATAAACAATGACTATGTTCTTTCCCAAAATAGACATTGATTGTAGAACTTAAACGCTAAAATCTTTAGGCTAAATGTTGAAATCCTGAAAAGTTACCTATGTACTAAGTAGATTACATTATAAAAAAATTATCTCCTAAATTGTGACTCATGGAGTTGTGAGACTAGTTCCATAAGGTGCAGAGTGACCCTATTTTCTTATATTTACTAGAATAAATTTAAAGTATAAGAAATAATAAAGTATAAATAATTAAAAAAATAAAAAATTATACTTTTGTAACTATAAATGAAATAATAATTTTTGTAACTATAAGCCCCTCACAAACACATATAATGTCCATACTATATGGAACATGTACGCATTATAGCGCATACACGTTTTAGCACATATGTGTTCCCTTAATTATGCACCCAAATCAAGATTTAATAGGCTTGTTATTTCTTTGGTTTCCTAAACCTGTGCTTTAGACTTGTAACAACACAACAACCTACGTGTTTTTGACACAATATGTAAAAAACACCTTTCACCATGATAAATCCTACAAAAACAATTGTTAGCTTTCTTTAAAAATTACCTACAATGTCAAGAAAACTATCATGTTTCTAAATATATACTTTTTATATTTTTCTGAATATTCTAATGTTTCCATTTATATTTATTTCAAACTATGTCTTTTATACCTCTATTTTTAGTGATTGTAAATGTTTATCTTTTGTTGTGTATCTTTTTTTTCACTTCTCTGAATTGAAAAAACATTATACAGTCCCAAAATAGGACTAATTTGATACACACTCAAAAAAAATCTAATTTTCGATATTTTTGTGGTAGTTAGGGGGGGTACGGTCGGCTATCCATTATTTTTTAATTTTCAAAATCTTTGTACTTGAAAAATCATTAAAAAAAATTACTCGCTAAAAAACCTAAAATAAATTCTATCCCAAACTAGATGTTCCTACCTATATTTCTACCATATGTTTTTTTTTAAATACTAAATAGAACTAAAAATGGTGGGGGCATGACCAACTGTCTCCTATGTTTTTTTGCAAAATCAGCAGCACCTGTTGACATTTTAGATATTTAACCCACTTACACTTAACCATTTTTTTTTTTTAAATAGTATTTTAGAAAGTAGACTCAAAATGCTACAATTCATGTTTTTATAACATCTTCAAATTTTGAGTGTAAATATCTCAAATAAATTGTACAAGTTGAATTTTTTTATTTTTCAAAAAAAAAAGTGTCCACTTAAAACCCCCTTTTGGCCCCCCATTTCCTTTTATATATATATATATATATATATATATAGATATATATATATATATATATATATATATATATATATATATATATATATATATATATATATATATATAGCAAACAAAACATTGGCAATCAGAATGAAAGCCTTACGTAGACGACATATTATTATTTAATACCATCCAACGGTTCATTTCCTCTTTCCTTTTTCTGTCATGTCCACATCTTCCATGGGAATGGTGCTGCAAAGGTTACAGTGCACGTAGCACAGGTGTTCAAAAGCAGAAGAAGCAAAATCAATACAACTAGACATTATGCCCGAATGAAGTGCCTCATAATCATCAATCTTCTTCTTCTTCTACATACAAAAAGCAAAACAATGGCAGGCAGTAGTTTCCTCTCAGAGATAATTGAACCCGCTTCATATATAGATAGAGATCCACATCGATCAATTTATATATAATAAAATTGAGGAGATATTAAGGTTACAAATTTATCTTCGTGTGTAGGTCTAATTTAACCCCATAACTGGTGTTGATTTTAGGATGGCTATTAGAGAGAGCTCTGTTTAGCATAGTTCCTCGTAATGTTATGTTTATTTATTTAATTTTATTCTCATTACAACTATCCAATTACCGTTGAATATACAACGTTAACTTGGGTTTCATGGTGGTTAATGCCTCTAGATCTCAAATAAAGTGATTTTATTATTGTGTAAGGAAAATGACAGGTCTGAAAGGCCATTTAGGATGTGTTGTTCTCCATGTTTTTTCTTTGGGTTTTGAAGAGCGCTTAACCCAGTTGATAGGTTTGTTTGACATGGGTCTATTTTTCCCCATTCAACTTTTATTTTGTTGTTAAATACTTGGAGAAACAAACAACATATATTATACTTTTGAAGCTATATGGTTGATATAATATATTTTCAACTGGAATGTTATCCCTTTAAAGAAATTCTATATCGGATTCCCTTAAAAAACATATCTCCAATTTGTCCTAACCCTGTAAATCCTAAATTTCTTGCATTAAACTTGTTTTGATAAGAAAATATTGGCTAATGGTGTACAAGATGAGGATAAATAAACATGCACCCCACCGCCTACGTGTCTCACTTCAAATTCATGGCATGCCTTACTGTAATGGGCCTCCCCTCTTTCTAAAACAAAACATTGGTAGGAAGTTGCTATGTTGGTTGCCAGTATCTCCATTATAAACGACATGTTTACGGTCTCTTTCATCCAATCAAAGAAACCAAGTGAATGTTAGCACATTTATTTGAGCATGCATCTTCACCATTTCCTTCAAATGTAATCTTGTATTAGCACTTTTCCATGTGATATTGAGGTCTTTCATATATGTTCAATGTTGGTTTTATTGAATTTGAATATGTATATCTTGAAATTAATACTATTTAATTTTTTCAGTTTGTAGACGTAAATCCATTCTGGACGCAGTCATCTTTTGGATGGCATCTCACATGTGATAACTATTCCAAATTCCAACCCACTGTTTAAATATTTTGGTCGGTTGGTGCCAATGATGAAATTATTATTGTTTGATCATAAATGTAAAGGTTTTATACATATACATATATATATATGTGTGTGTGTGTGTGTGTGTGTGTGTGTGTGTGTGTGTGTGTGTGTGTGTGTGTGTGTGCCAAAGGCATGTCAGAGATGGGTTTGGGTGGGGGTTGGTCTGATAGGTGACTCAGCGGCCCACAGTTCAAATTACGTCAACATCATCCCAAGAACAACCTGAGATCGTCGACATGTATGTGTTGTATCATCAGTTTCTTGAAATCGGCATTTCCTGTTCAATCTTTTTGAAGATAAGCGTAGAGGAGTATGATTGATTGGATTTAATGAATTTCATTTACTCTACTTTAAACATTGATGTCCTTCATGGCCCATGCTGAAGGTTAAGAAATTAAACTTTCCTGTGGCAAGAGCGACAATGTTGTTGAGAGAAGTTACTTTCGGTAATCTTGAATGTTAGAAGTGTTAGAATATTATAGTGCTCTCATAATATTTTTATTTATCATAGGGTAAATATTATTAACTATTGGTAAATAGTAAGTTAGTATAAGGTTGTTGGTTTATTATACCCGTAATTAATTACATGGGTTATTATTTGTTAGTAGTTGTTTGTACTTCCTATTTATAAGGAAGTTGGTGCAGCTTTGTATTTGGCTATATAATAGCCATTCCTTTGTACGTAGTATACGCTGTATAGAATAATCATTATTTTGTTTCTTGTGTTCATTCTTAACCAAATTCTAGATTTGGTATCAAAGAAAATTGATTATGTTTTGTGTATGGTACTCTTACTTCATTATTGATCAGTCATATGTCTGAAGATAATTCATGAATTACACATCTATGCACTATTATAGTCCCATATATTTCTTTTATAGGTGATCAGGAAATTCAGTGTGGTCTTCTTCACGACATCTACAGACTCGTGGACATTATATTTGGGAATTCATTACTATTCATAGTTGTATGGCTTGAGCTGAGTCATATTGACACTGACAGACATATTATCTTATGCGAAGGTTTTTGGACGGCCTGACAACTCTAGTTTAAATTTTAGAATATTGCAAATCCCAACAAACTAATACATAATGACCAAATGGGTTAGACGAATCGAAGTGAGTGAAAGGAAAGGTTATTATAGTAGACACTTTGAATCAATATGCCTCTATGTGAAACATAATAATGGAAGAAGTGATACAATAGAATCGATTTCACAGTTAACCACTTCCCATTAACCGATGTCCTCACCGAGATAAAATTCCATGTATATATCAAAATCTACCAAATGTATATTAATGAATCAGTTCTCTGTCAAACTCTAATATATTTTATTTATTAAAGTCAATTATCTTTGTAGTATAAAGGGTTTATTATTGTCAATATTATTTGGTTCGAGTTTTTCGATTTTGTGGAGTTTCAAAATGGAAAAGATAAATCTAATTGAAATATTTTATGGGAAATACTTCCACACATGGCAAGTATGAACCCAACTACAATTGATTGAAAAAGACTTACGGGATATTGTCGATAAAAAAATAAAAAACCGAATGATGCAGATGAAGCAGCGAAATGGGAAAGTAAGGATCAGAAAGTAATAACAATTATCGTCCTTGGACTATCTAATTCATATTTGTATCATATTGATCTAACTAAGTCATCTAATAACATTTGGGTGACATTGAACAAGTTATTTGGACCTCAAGCAAGTATTTTAGCAATGACACTGAAGCAAAAACTTTTTGGGCTAAAGATGGGAGAAAACGACAATATGGTTCTACATATCAGTAAGTTTCGATCCATTTTGAATCAATTAGCATGAATAAAAGTGAAGGTGGATAAAAAATATGTTAAAGAAATCTTACTAAATAGTTTTCCAAAAGAGTGTTCAAAGATTGTTTTTACTCTTAGTAAGATCAATCCTAGTTTGGAAAATTTAATTTCCTCTTTTCTTGATGAAGAAGAAGAAATCAAAAGTTTTGTACCAGAAGAAGAAACAATAATGGTTAAAAACAATAAGTCATCCTTCAAGAAAAATACACATCAATTCAAATCTTAAGGAAAACACATTCTATGTCATTACTGTAAATAGCCAAGACATGGTTTTCTGAATTGTAAGAAAAAATGTCAAGATGTCTTGGATGATAAGTTTGGATCAAAAGGATTTAGTTGTTGAAGAAGATGATTGGGATGACTATTTTAACCCTACAAATGATAATGAACTTGTTAATTATCCAAGTGATGAATATTATCTTTACTAAGCATCTATAATCTTATTGGAGGATGGAGGTAACTGAGGAAGGAGGGTGATCAACGTCCTCGATTTCGTCACTACCTTAAAGGCCGCATAATGCTTTAGTGACACCTTTTTCTTTGTGTGTGATGAATAAGAACATAAGTGTATCCTTGTTCCTGTGTGTAGTATAGTTTCTCTGTGTTTTCCCTGATATGATGATGATGTGGAGATTTTTACCATTGATACTATTGCAGGAAGTGTTCTTTACTAGATGGTTGGTGTGAATTGGTTGATGGGTGTCAATTAAAGTATTCTCCTAGATAGATTAATGGCCCCCTATTCATGGCTGATGTAGTTCCCATAGTTAGTGTTGAGGATAGAGACCATGTGCAAGCTACGGAGCCCCATGCTGCTTGGTTGAAATGGTGTTTTCCCCATGTTCGCACTAAGGGGGGAATGTTAGGAATATTATAGTGCTCTCATAATATTGTTATTTACCACAGGGTAAATATTATTAACTATTGGTAAATCATAAGTTAGTAAAATTTTGTTTGTTTGTTATTGTAGACACCAAATTTGGGTCACAATCCCTTTAACCCCTTTCAATTCATCAATGCAACACATATACCCAGCCATGGCCCCCTTCTCCACAAGGGTATTTAATTTAATCACCTATAGTTAAATTAATCCTCATTCTCACACTATTATTAATTTAATTACTTTAATTTGGATCAATATCCACCTCACCTAACCACCTCACCCTAAGAACTATTCCAACCTCATTAAATGGCTAAGACCAAGTCCCCACACTCCCTAACCATTATGACCTATTATCTCTCTAACCTCCCTCCCACTATATTTAGCGTTAACCCCCACTTGTGAGCCCGGCCTAAAACTAAAATCACGCCAAATTTGGGAACAATCAGGCTATATTTAGGAAATTTGACCATTTTTTTCCCTAACCAACATTGATTTTCCCTTGGCCAGCATCGGTTCCCTAACCACCGTCCGATTACCCTTAAGTAAGAGTTTATAAATATTTTCACGGGTTATCTAATTTATTCGTTCACCTTATCTTTGGCATTCTAACTCTCGAGCATTCAAGCTACCAAATGACAAAACCAAATCCCATCAAGCCTTCACCAAAATTCAGTCACCTTAGTAGAGCATATAGGCTTTGTTTTCGTGGCACTGGACACATTCACGTATCTCCTACGAATTCTTATCAACTAACAACCACCTTCAAAATTCTAAAGATTACCAAATAAGTAATTTCATTCTTATAATGTTAAGATTTTTTTTTTATCTTAAGTCTTTCATTTACTTCTTTCATATGATCCCTATCTATCTCGAATACCACATTTCACCTGTTTACCACCTATTCCATCAACTTGAGCCATTTCACCCATCCTAACACCTATACCACCCTTACTGAGCCCTATCAAAAATCACATCATCCTTCTCAAACCCCCTCAACTCTCTGTGGAATCACAAAGAGACCCAAAACACCTTTTTTTGATATTTCTACCATATTTCCCCTATCGGCACAGTCACCCAAACCAGCATCGGTCATTTTTTAGTACAAGAATCGGTCTCTTAATCGATGTTGGTCTCTGTGACTAGTAGCTTTACTTATAACAACGAGCTCATAACTTCTCCTAAATAGCCCAGAACCTCACTAAACTTCACCCAGACCTCACCTATAACCTTTGTCAAACCTGCAAACCCAAAACAAACCTACTACCCATGTTTTCACCATTTTCTTTACATTTTGAATGTGACAAAATAGATAATGTTATGAGCTAAGCAGGAATACCTGTGGGTGTTTGGTTTGGAGGTTGATGCATGCATTCTGACTTCTCAATCCCATGCTGACTGTAAGAGCTTACTTTTGGCTAGGAGGAACTACCTGAAATAGAAAAACAAGACCACCAAAGAGGACTTAAATAATATATGACATTGGACTACCTAGCGTATGCTAGATCCGAGAAGTGTGATACTCCCTAAAAGGGCTGTCAATCCATTGTTTTATAAAACAAATATGAAATAACTGAAATACGTACATAAATGAATCTAGTGCTAGTATTCTGATTTGGGTAACTTAGATCACTATCAGTGTCAATCCAATTAAATATTAAAACTATGTGGGTCAAGGTCTTCAAGTCAGGTTGCAGGTTGTTCAGATGGTCTTTAGGTCACAGACAGGGTCTTGGCAGGGTTGGATGAGGTGTTTGGGTTGTCTTGGTAGGTATGTGATTGTTGGTTTACAAAGTGTTGGTACAAACAGAGACTAGCATCGGTCGAGGTATGACCAATCATGGTTAGGCAGAACCAACGACAGTTATGGGTAACCAGCGTCAGCAGAGGCAAGCTGATAAGACTCTATAAGATTTGTTAGTGGGGTTTGAACTGAGGTCGGGAAAAGATGACAGAGGGCATAACGAGGTATGTAAAGATCTTAAGAACACTCATAAATATGTAGAGGTCAGGTATAGGTGGTTTTATGGTTGGGGTGGAGGAATGGTTGAGTTTACAAAAAGAGGAATAGTGGGGAAAAGGGCATGCAAGTGGAAACTGATAACATCAAAAGAAGAACCCAATAGACTAAAGTAGAAAATAGATGATGCAGGTAAAAGGTATACTTACTATGGTGCAGGTTCAAATGGTTGGATGGTGATGATAGTTGATCAGAAGAATGGTGTTTGGTGCTTGGGGCAACATCACCCTCACTTACACTCGACACAGCCATTTCCTATTTTTGTCAGCGCCACTTAACAATGACGTGAGAGATGAAATGCGATGAGTGGTTTGATAAAATGAGGGGATGGGAAAATGAAGATTAGTGGGTGCATTGGGTAAAGGTAACAATTCAAATTGGGTAAATATGTAAATGGGCTAGGATCAAAGGTAGTGGCAGTTGAACACACGCACACATTGGAAACTATGGCACACTACCTAGTTGAATAGCTTTCAAACTCTACGTCATCTAAGTTCGATAGGTCTATCTAGATAGGGTTGAAGTGATTATGGTACCAAGGTATAGAATATGGTGTGGAAACACAACAAAGGTCAGGTGAAGGAACGTTTAGGTATGTTCTGGTACACCAAAGGTCCAGGTCAGGATAAACAGCACGGTAATAGGCACGGTAAGATCGGTGGGCGGAATAATACGGGTAACCACTTCATAATGTACAGCGAACATGGAGGGTCAACGGTCACAAAAAGTGGTTCAAGTCAAGGTATAAAGGTAACGGCACAGGTAAGGCCAAGGTAAGGTCAGTAGGCTGAAAAACACGGGTAACCATGTCGTAAGGTACAGCGAGCACAAAGGGTCAAAGGTCACAAAAATTGGTTCAGGTCAAGGGATATAGGTAGTGGCATAGGTAAGGCCAAGGTATAGGTAAACTAATAACTCCTAAGATGTAGCAAAGGCAATGTAGGGGTAGGTTGGGTTTGTATGTATGGTTCAAGGGGTGTCTGGGATGATAAAAAGGGACGTGGGCACAAATGGTGGCTGGTAAAAGGTAGCTAAGCAAGAATAAACAATTAGTAGGGTGGACCGATGCTAGTTAGAGGGTGACCAACATTAGTTGGCTAGGGCACAAGTAGGACCAACATCGGCCAGGTCAGGTTGGGTTTATAAAAAAAAAAATCCATATTTTATGGAATCATTGTTGTGTTGTATTGTTGGAGAAAATGACAGAGCTGGTTGACTTTTGGTGCTTTTCAAAAGGAAAGTATGAGGGACTGTACCCAGCCAAGGTGGAGAGATTTGGTTGGTGAGATGAGCTAGGTAGACGGGTCCATGAGATCGGGAAGAGTGATTTTATTAGGTGGAGGTGAGGAGGGCATTTGGTGATGGTAGAGGTGGGAGAGGGTTCGAGTGGACAACCGGTGCATCAGCCAGTCATGCCAGCATGTAGATGACGTTGAGACAAGGTAAGAAATAATCCTTTCGATGTATTTGTTGTGGGAAAATAGGGGAGATGGGTAGGGAATTTTGGGTGGGGATTATAATAAAATTTGTGGTTAAAATTGATGAAATGAGGGATGGGATAGTTCCTAGGTAGAGGAAACAGGTATGGGAAGGGGCTTAGGGTAGGGGAAGTTAGGGTAGAATAGGTTATTAGGTGAATGTTGAGAATTTGGTGAGAGAAAAAATGGGGGTTTTCAGATTTGGTGTGGCGACAGTGACCGACGTCGGTCACGAATTGGCCAACGTAGGTAAGATATAGCTAACATCGGTCAAATAATAGATGACCGATGTTGGTTACTAGTGACCAAGGCCGGTCAGGATTCTAAGGAAAAAGAGGTCAGACAAGGGTGTTAAGGGGGTTAGAAACTATGAGTTGTGAATGTAAGTGGGTTGAGGGTAGGTAGGATAGGTTACGGAGGTTACAGGGAAGGAAAATATGAAGGAATGGCAGGAATGGGTTAGTCAGGTAAGGAGTGTTGTGGAAATGGTTATGGATTTAATTAATAGTTTGATTGTTTGGATGCAGGAGAGAGATCAGCTACAGAGGTGGGATAGAGTGACCAATGAGGAGTGGAGACACGTGACCGACGTGGATCTAATTGGTATCTGACGCTATAGGCATATATTGCGTGATTCTAGTTTGATGGTTACTCTCATTGATAGATGGGATTTCGTGACCAACATGTTCCATCTTCTGACAGGTGAGATCATATTCACCTTAGAGGACATTTACAGGATCCTAAGGTTACCAATAGTGGGAGTGCAGGTTTACTCCATTTCATTAGAGGCCTCTATGGAGCTGATGTTACCAATATTTGGAGAGGAGATGGCCGAGATGAGGTTCCATAGCATGAGCCTGGGCTATGGAGATATGTACATGGCCCACCCCGAGGAGATGCAGTTAGTTATTTTGATTATAGAGGTAGTGTGTTGTTTTTCACTGCCAGATGTAGAGGGTAGGAGATTCCCACGGGAACTGATGGGATTTCTTCATGATATGATGGAGGATAGGACCTGGTTTGCATGGGAACCAGCCTACCTAATGCAGTTATATAGGGAGCTATGGGCGTACGGGAGGTTACGGAGGTTCAGCATGTGTTGCACTTTCCTCCATTTTTTGGCCAACGAGCACATTATGTGTGTGCGGACCGATTGGTTTGCCCCGACTAGATGCATTTGAGCCAAGTATGGTTCGGGTTGGTTATAGGTGTTGGGTGTCAGTTGGTGGTGTGCACCAGGGGGCTATGACTACACATGATGTGGCTCACTATAGGTGGATGTTAGAGGGGTTATCTAGAGTAGACATTATCTGGAGGTTTTATGTGGTATATCCATCATACAGTTACATGGCCGCAGAGTTGGATGAGCTACAGCTTCTCAGGTGGATAGAGGGGCATCATGTCGGGGAGCACGAGATGATACCAGTAGATAGAGTCTTACGGCAGTTTGGGCTACCCCATAATGTCCCACCACCATTCCCTTAGTATAGGAGGGATGACAGTGGAGAGGCCTATGCCTCTACCACAACCTGACAGTGCCGATAGGGCAGGAGGAGCAGTCCAGTGGACCGACAGATAGATGATGTTCAGTTGCATACATGCATATAGACGGTGGTGGGTAGCCCAACTATGAGCAGTACCACCTAGACCAGGGCAGCCAGACGTGGCTACCCTCACAGTCTAGAGAGACACATTACATGGACATGTGGCCACATTACAGGCCCAGATTACTAGTTTGCAGGGGTAGCTGACGGGGTCACAGGTAGAGGTGGCAACATTACAGGCACAGGTTACAGGGCTACAGGGCTAGTTGGCCACTGCACAGGCACAGATTGTGGCCCTAAAGGCCCAGGTACAGGCACATGACACCTACACAGGCTCAGGGACAGGGTCCCATTTTATAGATAGGGGCAGGACAGGGTCCCTTGGTATAGGTACAGGCACAGGGACATGGTCCCTTATTATAGGTAGTAGTGGGATAGGGTCCTGAGAGATAGGTACAAGGGCGGAGACCGATGGTGCCTCCGCAAACCGTACCAATGGCTAGGTTCAGGTACACCCTAGGATGAGGCACAATATTATCAGGACCACTTGATGGCCGCAGGGATAGATGTCCCATCTTATGCTGAGTATAGAGAACAATAGGCTTCAAGTGAGAGGACCAGGTCCCGCACTCACAGTGTAGAGAGTACAGGGGGTTAGAGAGCCCTGAGATAGGGTCAGGGTGAGGCTACCAGTGCATTGAGGCCAGCTCCAGGTGAGGTACCAAAAAGGTCAGGCCACTGCCCATGGAAGGTGGTGAGATGCTAGTGAGATGCCACACAGGAGAAAGGAGGAGGAGGAGATAGGTGAGACAAGCATGGAGGATATCCGATGGGGAGATTCCTGATAGTTGTGTGTACCTCCATATTTTTGTGTATTTTGAGATATACTGGCCTGCGTGCTGAAGAGAACGAGGATGTACATGATAGTTTTTGAGATTTTTGATCATATACTGGCCTGCATGCCAAAGATGGTGAGGATGTATCTGAGCGATTTGAGATGTTTGCATTTATTTGTATTTGTGTACATATGTATGTATACACAGACTTTCTTATTTATAGATGATGATATTTATAGTATGGATGGCATACTTATTTTAATTTTCATTATTATGTGTGTATGCATGTGATGGAAACTAGGTGAAGAAGGCATGATTGAAGTCATGGTCATGTAGGATGGTTGAGTTAAATCAATTAGAGGTGTGGAGTCAGAATTTAGGCAAGGAGTCAGGTCAGTTTAGCATGATGGAGTCATGTCAATTTAGGCGTGATTGAGTTAGGTTGATTTAGGCATGATGGAGTCAGGTTGGTTTAGGCATGATGGAGTCAAGTTTGGTTTAGGCATGATTGAGTTAGGTTGATTTAGGCATGGTGGAGTCAAGTTGATGTGATTGAGGCATGGTGGAATCAGGTTTTAGGCATGATTGTGTTAGGTTGATGTAGGCATGATTGAGTCAGGTTGGTTTAGGCATGATTGAGTTAGTTTGATTTAATTTTGATTTAATGTCCAAGTTGTTGGTAACATGGGGGAAAAATGGTGATGTATATGCAGGTTATGGTTTAAATTTCCAAATATGTGCTATAATGGAAAAGTGAAAATGATAAATGAATGATTTGATGATGTGGTAAAAATGTGTATTAATTGATGCTTGGTTTGGTTTAATTTCCAGTTATTCATATAAAATGGAAACTAACTAAGGTAGAATGTGAATAGGAAAGTGAAAGGGGAATTGGTTAGGGTAAAGAGTGGCTGAGCTAACCTCCAAGGGCCCCATGCCCTCGAATTTCTGCCTACATAGCCCCAGAGAAAAGGGGCCTCAGGTCGATGTAGTTCTCCCATAAGCTAGGGAAGATTATGATGAAGTAGAGGAATGGGTTAGTAGGTGTGAGGCATGGGTGAATGTAGGTCATAGTTGATTGATTTTTTAGGTCATGGGTATGGTTGAATTTAGGTCATAGGCATGGTTGAGTAGAGGTCATAGGCATGGGCTTGAGTTGTTTTAAATATAGGTGTCAATGATTTGGTTCTGTATAAAATAATCAATAATAATGAGGAAGGTGAATGGTAAGAAGTGGCAACAAAGCTGATTAATTGATAAGAACCCTAATGAGTCTACCATACCCAAGATGGGCTTATGAACATAAAACCCTAAAGGTGTTGCATAATGGACCATTCTAAGGGTGAAGAAATTCACATAATCACGAAATTTCACGGTTGTTACGGAAAGTCCCTTGAGTAAAGAGGAAATTAGGATGAAAAGGCAATGAGGTGAGAGTGGGCGGTTTAGCGTAACCTAGTGTACGACAGCATGTTTACCTGGCAAGAAACCCATGATCAAAATAGGCAAGTCCATGACGAAAAGTTATCATTTTCTTCTTGTATGTTTGTTTTCGATAGACTGATTAATGCGGGAAGTCTATATGGGATGAGTATATTATCTCCTTGAGGTCTTCGCGAAGCTAATCAATGCGGGAAGCTTCTGGATATTTTCATTGTATGTTTGCAGTGACTTGGTATAGTTGTCCTTCAAGGGAGCAGTCTATTTATAGTGGCAAAATAGAGTGAAGAGATGTCCCTTTGTGAGGGAGTCATCTTTTGCTGGAAGTTTGACTCAAGGAGTTGAATCCCTTTTTGTTTTGGACGTTTAAGTCATGGAAAAGACTATAGAGGAAGAGTAGGCTCTTGTTCAGAGGACAAAACCATAGTACCCAGGGGTTAACTATGAAAGGGGTGGTTTCGAGTGATGAATGACCATGGGATTCCATCTTGAAGAAGATGAAAAGTATCCATGAGAATCATGCTATGAGTAGAGCCGTGGTACTCATATTGAAGATAAGGCTGAAAGGTGATGGGTAATCACATGATTCTTGTTTAGTCATGGATCCTCAAAAAAAGGTAATATGGAAGGTGAACAGCACTCAAGGGATGAGCGATCAACTGACAGAAAGTGATATAGGACTTGATGTCAATAATAAAATGGCCGAAGATGTAAGGCATTGAGAGGCTCAGGTTTGGGTTTACCTTCGAGTGAAGACAAATGATAAGCACCTGATCCATAGGCATGGGTAACGATATAGGGTCCAAGACCAATTAGGAGAAAAAATTCCCCGCTTACTTTTCTCTTCTTTGGTTACATGTTGATTTTCTTTCAGGACAAGGTCACCGACCTGAAAGGTTCGTTCGTGAACACATTTTTCATAGGCATGTTTGATACATTTTTGGTAGATTTGGAGATGGTCAAGAGCATTGAGATGACATTCATCTAATAACTCAAGTTGTGCCAAACAATCTTGGTGAAAGTCATCGTCGTTGAGCATGTCTTGTAGTGAGATGTAGAGAGATGGAATCTGAACTTCGAGAGGTAAGACAGCCTTCGGTACCGTAGACCAGAGAAAAAGGTGTGGAAGCAGTCGAAGTGTGAATACTAGTGCGATAAGCCCACAAAGCAAAGGAATGTGTGAATGCCAATCCTTGCCAGTATCGTCAACTACTTTCATAAGAATTTTGTTCAAGGTTTTATTGGTCGATTCTGCTTGGCCATTGGTTTGCAGGTAATAAGGTGATGAGAAACTGAGTTGGATGCCAAAAGCATTGCATAGCTTACGTAGGGTTTTGTTTTTGAATTGCTTTCCATTATCAGTGATGAGGTGGTGAGGAACACCAAAGTGACAAATGATGTGATGGTTGATGAATTCACATATTTTCTCAGATTTTGTAGAAATGAGGGGAATGGCCTCTACCCATTTAGTGTAATATTCAGTAGAGGTTATGATCCATTGGTGGCATTGTGAAGAATGGGGATTGATCTCGCCGACAAGATCCAAGCCCCATTGAGAGAAAGGCCAAAGATCTCATGCGACCTATAAGGCATGACTAGGTGTGTGATGAAGATTAGCATGTTGCTGGCATTTCACACAATGTTTGACATAGTCACAACAATCACGGTTTAAGGTTGGCCAATAATAGCCAAGGTGAAGAATGTGCTTGGCTACAGCTAAACCACTAAAGTGACCTCCACAAATTCCATCATGGACTTCCTTAATGGTGTAGGGAATTTCAAAACTTGTAAGGCATCGTAAGAGAATACCATCGAAGTTACGCGCTTATAAAGGAGACCACCCATGATGACATAATGAGAGACACTTTTAAGAAAGGCATCGTTGTCCATTACGAGTGAGATCAGTAGGTAGAATGGAAAGGGAAAGATAGTATGCAAATTGCTTATACCAAAGGTCACGTGGGTCAAGTGCAATGGTTCCGACGGAGTAGACTTCATGAGGTAAATAAGAGGGTGATTATAGCCTTTGTATTGTGACAAATATTTTAGAGTCTGGAAGGTGAAGTGGGTATCTGAGAAGCCAAGTAGGCCATTGTATCTGCAAACTTATTGGTAGAACGTGGGGTGGTTTGAAGTTCGTAATGGTCAAATGTGGTCAAAAGTATATCTACATGATGTTTATACTTTTGAAGTATCTCATTACGACATTGGTATATACCATTGACTTGGTTTACAGCTAGCTGGGAATCACCAAAGATATTGATGGACTTAACATTTAAGGCATAAGCAGTCCTGGAGGCCCAATACGAGTGTCTCATATTTAGTAATATTGTTTGTACAATAAAAATTGAGTTTGAAAGACAAAGGCATAGGTTCACCATCAAGAGGAATGAGGATGACACCAGCCCCACCTCCACGCTGACACTTGGAGCCATCGAAGAAGAGTGTCATTTGGTAAGTGGTACCATCTAAGGAGAGGGTAGCAATGTATTCGTCAAGGAAATCAAAGTTAGAAGGTTGATTTCAAGAAAGGGGTGTGTCATCAAGTTGGTCAGCGATAGTTTGGCCCTTGATATGGATTTTTGATGAATTAATTTGAGGTCGAGGTCTGCAAGAAGCATAAGCCAACGTGCAACATGTTGATGTTGATAAGGTTTGGCGTATATGTATAGTGTAAGGGGTCAGTATTAGTAATGATGACAAAGTTTTGTGGTTGAGTAGGTAATGACGAAGTTTGGTGGCGACAAAAACTAAGGCTAAGAAAAAAAATTTGGCATGGGTATATCTAGTTTCGTAGTCCAAAAGGGTATGGATTATGTAATAAACTGCTTGATCTCATTTGTTGCTCATCACGATGAACGAGCATGGCACCTAAGGAATGGTCAATAGCAGAAATATATAGGTAAAAGGGTTGGTCATCCTTAGGAGGAATGACCACGGGTGGTTGAAGAAGGTATTCTTGTAAGGTGTCAAAGGATTTATGGCATTCATCATCCCATTTGAATGAAACATCCTTTCTTAGAAGATGATGAAATGGTTGGTAGCAGTCGGAAAGCTATGAGATAAAATGACGAATGGATTGTAACTTTCCTTGTAGGCTTCAAAGTTGATGGAGATTAGTAGGTGGAGGCATTTCTATAATAGCCTTGACCTTAGCATGATCAACTTCTATGCCACCCAAAGAAATGATGAAACCAAGGAGTTTTCATGAAAGTACCGTAAAGATGCATTTCTTTGGTTGAAGACGGACACAATACTTGATGAGGCGGTCAAAGATGACCTTAAGGAAAATCAGGTGTTCCACTTCGATGTTTGGATTTGGAAAGAAGATCATCTTCGTAATCTTCCAATATGTGATGCATGATGTCATGGAAGATGTAAGTCATGTCTTGTTGGTATGTAGCACCGGCATTTTTAAGGCCAAAAGGCATGACTCGATAGCATAAAGGTCCCCCAAGGGGTGATGAAGGTAGTATTGTGTTGATCTTCTGGAGCCAGTAATATTTGGTTGTAACCTGAGAAACTGTCCATGAGCGATATTATTTCATGTCCGGTGGTGAGATCAACTAGTTGGTCAATGCCTAGTAGGGGAAAGTCATCTTTGGGACTAGCTAGGTTGAGGTCACGGAATTCCATGCAAATGTGGAGTCCCCCTGTCACCTTTGTGACAAGAACGATGTTAGAAATCCATTGGGGATAGTCAATGGGTAGGATGAAGGAAACTAAGAGAAGGTGTTGAAGCTCTTCTTTGACTAGAAGGGCAATGTGAGGATGCATTTTCCACAGCTTTTTTTTGATGGGTTTGGCATCAGGAATGGTTATGATATTGTGGACCATGATTTTTGGATCAATACCGGGCATATCGGCATAGGACCAAGCAAAAGTGTTGATATGGTCCTGAAGGAAAGAGGTAAAAGCTTCATTCTTAGTAGCATCTAAAGATTGGCCTATCTTTAGAATGTTTGGGTCATCCTGAGTGTTAATGTTGATTTCAATGGTCAATTCATTCAACATGGTTTGCATCTCATAAGGTAACAACCGATGAATATAAGAAACTTCCACACCCAAGGTAAGTGAGGATGGACTCATCATCCTGACATTGTACGACATTAATAGATGGTGTATCATCATTGATCATGTTAGGATACATGAATGGGAGATAAGAGAGAGCCTCGCCATCGCATTGATAGGTCAGAGGTTCCAGAGAAATTGTGTTTACGAAAAAAAAAATTAGGAGGAATAGATTCAGGATCTATAGACTCTGTGGGGGAAGATGGTGATGTGGGTGAATGAGGTGGAGAACGTTTTTCTTCCTTAATGAGCTCGATGCAAGCCTTCTTGGGAGGTGGTGCATCAAATCCAATGCCACTACGGTCATTGTGTTTACGAGTGGTGTAGGAAATGACAATATAACGGCCTTGTTTGTAAAAACAGAAGCTAAATCCTTTCCATGCACACTAGTGGAGGAAAGTGTGAGTGAAGCGGCGGTTAGTAAGGGAATGTAAGTCATATGAAAATGGTTGTGTTTGGGATGGAGGTTTGGGTGAATAATTGGTGATATCAAGTCCCCCATATGTTAGATTAGTGTGAAGGTGGGGAGGACCATAAGGAAAAACCTTGCCTATGCAGTAGTCATAACCAGGGTGCTGACGTAGGTTTCCATACTCTTGCGGAGTGAGGAAGGTGTCGATATTGTATAGGTAGTACTCCCCCAGAGTGAGGCATTAAAATACACCTTTTAAGGGATCAATAGTTGATATGTGGGTAGCGGGAATAGACAACTCGCTAGATGAATGGGAAATAGGTGAGTCAACTGTAGAGGCTATGGCGGCAGTAGGAATAGTAGGGTTAGATGTGGGAGGGGTAGTGGTAGTCTTGGTGGATGGGATTGTAGGTGAAGGTGAAGTGGGGATAGTGGCAGATGCCTTGACTGGTATAAGCACATCATTGGGCCGGTATAGCATGTTACAAGTCTTGAAAAGGTGATGGGTCAGTTGGAATGGTGTAGTTATGTCCTTCATGTTCCAATTTGAGGTAGTGGTGTAAAGTCGAAGGGACACAACCCATGGCGCGGATCCAAGGTCGGCTAAGCAACAAGTTATACTGGAACTCTCCTTCTAGGACATAGAATAGTTTCAGGATAGTACGGGGACCTACACGGACATGCAGAATGATGGTACCTAGGGTAGATGTCATGGCATCATTAAAGGAGTGCATCATAACTGGGTTACCATGCATGTAATTATCCGGTATGTGAATTTGGTTATACGCATGGGAGGAGATGATGTTAATACTAGCACCACCATCGATCATAACGCGTCGTATGCATATATTATCGATATGGACGGAGATGAAAAGAGTAGGATCGGGGTCCTCATACTGGAAGGGAGCAATCTCTTCATCTGAAAAGATGAGGGATGGCTACTTGGTGAGTAGGTGGAGGTGTAGAGGAAGACAACAAATTAGTGAGAGAGGCTATGTGATGAGGGGTAATGATGGAGGCTACAGGCATGGGGTCATTTGGTAAAACCTCAATAGATTGGAGGAATCTCCATGAGGGCTTGACGATGTGACTCAGAGGTTTAGATAGAGATCATATACAGACATTTCGAGGGAAGGATTGGTGCAATTATTTTAGAATTCTACGATGTGATGTGTGACCCCATCAGAAATAGGATATGCGGTACCTCGAATGGTGACTTTGGGTGTGGGTGTCGATGGTATGTTGGGTACAGGGTTGGTTGATGGGCTAGTTGCCTTTTCTTTACCTTTGTCTTTCTGGGTGCGAGTGGCAATGAACCATGTTAATCTATGGGGAGGTTGGATTTTGAAAGGTATAACAACATGAGGGGAAAAATCCTAGGGTGGATAAGAGCCTTGTGAAATGAGGGTTGACATTTGGGGTGGTTTGGCCAAGATATACGGACCATGTTGATTATTTTGGGGGTGGATAAAAGGGTTGTGGGATGGAGATGATGTGAGTAGGTAATGGATGGGAGATTGGCGAAGGTGGAGCATGGTCCTCATCGAGAAGATCATCATCTTTGAAATTGTGCTCAGGAGGAAAAAGTTGGATAAGAACGGTCTTCAAGGCCTTACAATTTTCAACATCATGTCCTGGCACATGATGATAGGCACAAATCTTGGTCTCATCAAACCCTTTTAGTGGTCATAGGTGATGGTAATGTGATGACAAAAGTTTCTAAGAGATTGGTTAAAATCTTAGCATAGGACCCCACTAACGGATCGCAATGGGAGGTGAGTGTGGGTTTGGGTACAGGTGTGGTTGATTATGGAGGAGGTGGTTTTATAGGATGGGGAATGGGTTGGTCCATGGGTTTGGTATGTGGAGTGGTCTTAGGTCTTGTGGGAATCTGTTTGGGTAAGGGCATGGTAGAAGAGTTGGCGATAGAAGGTTTGGTTGGTTTGACTACCTTATTGGAGGGTAGCGGCTTCTTAGCTTTGGGTTGCACCTTCTTGGGTAAAGGTGACATGGGAGTATGATATGTAGAGGGAAAATCAAATGGTGGAAGAGGATGGGTTACCCATGGGGGCAACCGAGTTACGGTGGAGGTGGTTGGTAGAGGTTTGGTAGAAGGTGTGAGTGGAAGAGAGGAGAGTGTCATGGGTAGTGAAGAAGTTATGGAAGGTAGTGGTGGTATGGGTGGTAAGAAGGTCACGGGTGATGGTGGGGGTTGTGTGGATCACTTGGGTATATTAGAGGGTTGTGATGAGGAGGATGAGCTGTTGCATTCTTGGTTTACTGGTGGAAGAAGGTTGTTTGGCTAGGGTCGAGGGGTGAGGTCCTAGGATGGACAAAAGGGGTGAAGGTGACAATGGTGTGGTAGGTGAGGTTAGTGTATGAGGCCTAGAAGGTTGGGTCTTCCTTTTAGGGGTAGGAATAAGTTTAGTGTTGGTCTGGGAAGATGTGGCTAAATCTAATTTGATGGGTGGGTGAGTAAGGTTCGATGTCAGCATGACCCCTAAGGTAGTGATGGGTTTAGGTAAGTGAGATGATATAGGCGTGGGTAGGTGTTTGGGTATAGGTGTGTGTTGGGTTGTGGGAAGAGGTGTGCGTTGGGTTGTGAGTGATGACATGGAAGGTGTTCCAATAGTCATGGTGGTGTTTGGTTTGGTCACTTGAAACACTTTTGGATAGATTGTGGAGGTGTCAGTGAGTGACAGCTACATTTGGGTTGAAGAAAGAAGTAGAAGATGTCCCCAAAGTAAGGCTCTATCGAACATAATCCAGGTGATCAGCTAAGCGTGAAAATGGTACTGTTGTAAGCAAGGCCAATGTGGATCGAGTAAAAATCCCCGTAAAATGTGTTTGAGAAATAGGGAAATGGCTAGCTTCAGACTCTATGGGTAAGAGAGCCAAAAGCAGATCAGTAAGATCTTGGAGGTCTGATGAAGAATGGTTCATCTAAAGGAAATGGTGTTTCTACAGGATCCTCTATGGGTAGAGGCGATGATGGGCTAGACGAGGTGGAATCTCCTTGTGATGGTGTAGGGAGTGGACATGTGTCCCCTGTGAGTAGGAGAGGTGCTACTGACGACTGCTCAGTAATTTGAGGGGCCAGAGGCGGAGCGCTAATTATGGAATCTTTCATGGGTGAAGGAAAAAATGATGGGGGTTCCTCTTGTGGGTGGAGGAGTAGATGAAATAGGTTCTTGTGTAGGTAGGGGAGCTTCAGGTCTAGGATTTCTTCTATGGAAGGAACAAGGTGGAAATTGGGAAGCAATTAGTATGTCATCGAAAATAGCATGGACCTCCTGGACATTGTTATCATTGCTTGAAGTGTCACCAGTTTGGTTGGAAGATGGGGCATGATTAGGGAATGGTTTTTTGAAGATATGTAGGTTTTGGTTAGTGGGTGCATTTGGGTTATCCAAGACTAGATCTTCGTTGTCTAACATTTCTTGGATGATATTCTTGAAGGTGATGTAGTTACCATCGCTATGACCTTTGACACGATGATAGTTGCAAAAGTCATGTTCTTTATACCATGCGGGCGTGGGGTGATCAGTGGTCAAAACCAGTGTGTGGTTTTATAGGTGGAAGGGTAATGGCACTAGCTTTAATAAGCTTTTCCAAAACAAAATAATACATGTTTCCCTATTGGGGTGTACTTTCATTGTTTTCATCTGAACTAGAAAGTTTGGACGGGTGAGAGATTAGCAGAAGGTTTGGCTTTGGTTTGATGGGTGAGAGGGTCTAACCTTGAGAAACATACGACATTAGTAGATCCTTTGGGTTATCGAATAGTTTTTCTGTGGTTTTAAAGATGAAGAAGCATCATTCAATTTGAACACGGTGTTCTTGTTACATAGGTGAATTTTCTTCTCTTTAATAGCACGAATCTCCAATTTTCGTGCCATGGTGAATGCCTTGTCAAAGGTGTGGAAGGTCTGCACCTGCAGGGTTAGTGAAATGTGTCTAGCGCAAGCCCAAGTAAACAACTCTATGAGCTCAGTTTTAGGTAATTGAAATATGAGTTGGTTAATTAGGCTGCGCCAATGAGTAACAAAGTCAGTGATAGACTCGTCGTCATACTATCGTGTGGAGTAAAGATCAGTCATGGTGACTTTCTTGACAATGTTGATTAAGAAGTGGTCTAAGAATACTTGGGCTACTTGATTAAATGAGTAGATGGAATGTCTGGGTAGCCCACTGTACCAGTCTAATTCCAGGTCTTATAAGGGACATCAGGAAGGTTCGTAGGAGTAAAGCATCATCATGGGAATCAGGTAACACCCATGTTTGAAAGACCGCAAATGTTGTTGCGGATCTTCTTTACTATTGAAGAGGTTGAATTTTGGCATTTCCCAATGTACAGGGTATGGGCAAATAGGAATGGATGGATGAATGGGCTCATTACAGATTTCATTGTAGGTGAGAGAATTGTGTGAGCCAGAAATTGATGCTTCTAGTGTCTGCATCCTTTCCATCATTAATTTGATGAGGTCATTGGTAGGTTGTGATAGAAGGGCACCTCCTATGGCATAAGAGGGCTGGTGTTGAACATGTGATGTGGGTGGCATTCCAGTGTATGGTGATGCCAAATATGAAGGTTGAGAATAGGGGACCGATCATAGAGGGCATATATCCAGAATGAATGATAGATGAGATAGGGGGTTTTTGATAATATGTATATGTAGGTGGGGAAGTTGCAGTGACTCTAGTAGTGATTGGGGGCAGAGACTGTGGGATGGAGAGGACAAGATTCTAGAATGGGGTAGGGGTCACTGACACCATGGGAAGTATTGTGTTGTAATTGGTATCTGTGAGATAATGGGCATGTAGATGGGGTTATGGTCTGGTGTGGTTCAATGAAGGAACAATAGATACTACAGGTGTGACTGATGTTGCAGATGCAGCGGTCATAGTGGGTATGGGGCCTAGTTATGAAACCACTGGGGGTAAAGTAGGTGAAGGTAACACCAAATTAGTAGGGGCTGATGTAGAAGTGGGGATAAGGGCAGGAGAGATGGATATAGGAATTCCATATATCAATTGACCTGAGGAATCTCCGAGTGGAAGAGTGGGAAAGGTAGAATTGTAAGGCTGTGGGATTCTGATCGAGGAGTCATGTGAACTCCTCATCACCTATAGCAATGGTGGTAGGTAGGGTTGGATCCATGGGTGACAGGACAAAAGGTGGTGAAGGACTAGGTGGGAGTGGTTGATGACTGGCATGGAATATAAGAGCATTAGTTTGGCTATGAGTCAACACCATGTGAGTAAGTGTTGACCTGGAAAGACTGTATTCTGTAAATGACATAGAAAAACAACAGGAACAGAGGAAAAATGAGGCTGGGAGGGTGAATTCGGTCAAGGTTTGAATTTTGAAAACCAAACCAGACACCGATGTCGGTCAGGTTGACCAATGATGGTTAATGGGGAACTGATGTCGGTTACAGAAACTGATGCTGGTCACTGTAGAAAAACACCAGTTTTAGCAAGTGAAACAGGATACCGATGAATGTGTAATGGGGAAACTGTGTATGAAAGAAATATCAAAAAGGGGGAATAGGATGGTGCCTTGAGGGCCAAAAATCATAACATAATGAGTGATGAAGGCTATTCTCAGGAAAAATATCTAGAAATCCAGAAGCCGAACACCGGTTAGGTGTAACCGACGATGGTCAAATGTGAACTGATGATGGTCAAGATGGACCGAACACCGATTACTATGAAATGAGAGAGCGATGAAGAAAACTTGGATTTTGTGAATTTAAATCAAGTGAAGAGTCAAACTCAGGAATCTAAGAATGAAAGATGGGGTCCTGACACACTCAGACAAAGTTCAGAATACTCCAACTATGATGGTGGAGTGTGCAAAGAAGAAGAATAATGTAGATTCATAGTCTCACACCTCAAAACACAAGTCAAGAAGAAAAACTAAGAAAAACACAATCCTAAGAGTGATTTTCTTATGTTTGTTTAGCTTATGCTATTTAGAACTGACCATGTGAATTCAGAATAGAATTTTTTGTTGGGAAGGCATCCTACGAAGAAGGATATCTAAAAGGTGAGGTTTTGGGTTATGTTATGGCAAGGGGTGGTTCTCTCTGATGGGGTGACTGAAAGAGATAACCAGTTGGGGAGTACCTACTAATCCTCTGATCGTGTGATCATTGACAGGCATTCCCAGGTAAGATGTCATTTAAGAAAATGTGTATATTTTAGATTTTGTGCAGTTTGGTAGAAGAAGAAAAGAAGAGTGCTTTTCTATGATTCTTTGTGTCAACCATCAGCTGGGCATGACTTCTAGCATATAGGTTTCCCTCATTTTAATGTGAGCTAAATGCAACATACAAGGATGAAATGCAAACTAATTTTAACCCCAAATCGACAAATTATGTTCGATGAAGCAAATGGTGAATAGGTAGGAACATGCTCTTTCACTAATGCAATGCAAAAAGAAAGAAGAATGTGTTCCTTTTAAAGCACCAAAAACATGATTTTTTTTAGACAATAAAGAGAGGAAGAATGATTCCAAAGAATAAAAAATTAATGTGTAATATTTTTGAAGGGAAACAAACACACAATTTTACCTAAGAATGAAGAAAATGCAAGGAACCCTCAATGGGTCCCACCGGGCATGCCAAAATGTTTCACCATTTTCTTTACGTTTTGGAATGTGATGAAACTAAGATAGTGTTATGGGTTGAGGAGGAATACCTGTTGTGCTGGTCAGTTGGAGGTTGATGCATGTGTTGTGAATTCTCAATCCAATGCTGACTGTGAGAGCTTCCTTTTGGCTGGGAGGAACTACTTGAAATAGAAAACAAGACCACTAAAGAAGAGTTAAATAATATATGATAGTGGACTTCCTAGCGTATGCTAGATCTGGAAGTGTGATACTCCCTAGAAGGATGTCAATCCACTGTTTTATAAAACAAATTATGAAATAACTGAAATGCGTACATAAACGAATCTAGTGCTAGTATTCTGATTTGGGTACCTCAGATCACTATTAATGTCGATCCAATTAAATACTAAAACTATGTGGGGTCAAGGTCTTCAGGTCAGGTTGTAGGTTGTTCAGGTAGGATCTACAGGTCACAGAACAAGGTCTTATCAGGGTTGGGTAAGGTGTTTGGGTTTGTTTTGGTAGGTAGGTGGTTACTGGTTTACATAAGATGTTGGTAGACACAGGAGACCGTTGTCGGTTGAGGTATGACCGATCACGGTTAGGTTTAGAACCGAATGATGGTTATGGGTAACTGGCGTCAGTAGAGGTGGGACTGATAAGACTCAATAAGATTTGTTAGTGGGGTTTGAACTGAGGTCAGGCAGAGATGATAGAGGGTGGATAACGAGGTATATGGGGATCTTAGGAACACTCAAAATATGTAGAGGTCGGGTATAGGTGGTTTTTATGGTGTGGGTGGAGGAATGGTTGAGTTTACAGAAAGAGTAATAGATGGGGAAAAGGGCATGCAAGTAGAAACTGATAACAAAGGTAGACAGAACCCTATTAATAGACTAAAGTATAAATAGATGATGTAGGTAAAAGGTGTACTTACTGGTGGTGCGGGTTCAAGTGGTTGGATGGTGATGACGGTTGATCAAAAGAATGGTGTTTGGTACCACAGTAATGGTGCTTCCCAGAATGTTACCGTGAGAGTGCAATACCTCTGGATCTATCCTGATGTTGGCTATGGATGTCTGTAGGTGTGAAAAGACTTTGGTTCTACTTACATGCAGCTCTCTTCTCTTCTCCTTGATTCTAGAATGTGCCAACCCACAAACAAGGTTGCCAAAGTGAATAAATGGTAACCAATGATGGTTCCTGGTTGACTGATGTCAGTTTCGGGATGACTGGCATCAGTTAAGGTGGGATTCCCTAGGTTTGCTAAAAATAACATATCTTACCAATCATTTGGGCTAGGTCTGTCCATTTATTCACATGGATCAGAATGGAATCGTTATGTTTTTATGAGCGGGAAGGTGGTTAGAGGAATAATAGGCCTTGATTTTAGGGTTGAACCAAGTCTTATTCATTTATGGAAACATGCTATGAATAGGTCTGCCAATGGTGAGAGTGTACATGAGGTGAGGGGGTGAATCCATTTAATTTAAGCTAATTAAATTAATTAATAATGAATGGGGTGAGGATGGGTATTAATTTAATTATAAATAAATTAAATTAATATTAATGTGGGGTGATAAGGGTCATGGTTAGGTAAATATGTTTGATTTGGTTATTCGACAAGGGGCCAAGGGGAGTATCATCCAATTTTTGTGTCTATAGAGTCAAAATGAAGGATGCAAGAATGAGTTAATATGAATGAGAAGTGATTCTTCGTATTAGCACAAGACACCTAAAACATACCATTACAATAGGATTTACTTATTTCATGTTATTTGTTGCATTAAAGTGTATTTGAAAGTGGATTGACAACCTTTTAAGAAGCACCTAGCTTCTCGGATCGAGCTCTTGCTAGGCAGTCCACCAACCTCTATTGTTATTGCTATTTTGTGGTCTTGTTATGTTTCTTACAAGTAGTTCCTCCTAGCCAAAAGGAAGCTCTTTGCAATCTGCTTGATCAAATTTGTACGACATGTGCAATGCCTTCTTTCGTCTACATAATCACATGTATTCCTCCTACGCACGTTACATTTATCTGTTTTATCTCATTACTTTGAGATGAAATAGTTATACCCATAATTCATTACACATGTTATTATTTGTTAGTAGTTTTTTGTACTTCCTATTTATAAGGAAGTTGGTTCAGCTTTGTATTTGGCTATATAATAGCCATTCCTTTGTATGTAGTATAAGTTGTATAGAGTAATCATTATTTTGTTTCTTGTATTCATTCTGAACTGAATTCTAGAAGAAGGTCATCAATTTTATAGTTGTGTCCAAATTTCCAAATCCCACTCCAATTCCACATGATGTATTTGTTTTTCCTTCAACAAAAAATTTGGGGTATTTAAGTGCGTAGATAAAACTAATTAATTAAAATGTGAATATTCTAGTGTAATGTAATGTTACATGAGTAGTAAAATAATTGAATAAATGAAGTAATAAAATACTGAAATAATACCCAAGCAACCTAAGCAATGAACTGTAAAACCCTAATGTGCAAAGAGGTTTAAAAAAGCCTTAATTGATTCGATGATTCTGCGATACTGTGTCGCAGTGGAGACTGGATGAACAAGAGGATGAAACCTTCACAAAAGATCTTGAAAATGTGTAGATCTGGATTGTCTGTCTAGACTGGGGTGCCTGGAGAGGGATAGGGGCACCCGTGGGCTCCCTGGTCTACAAAAATGACCAAAAACCCTCCTTTGCGGTGTTGCTGAGTGTTCACCTGTGTTCGCTTCCTGTCACGTGAGTTTCTCTAAACTTCGTTGGATGTCACTATAAAACTACAATAGAAGAATCACGTGTAAAACCCCAGACAAAACATTAAAACCCTAAAAAATAATGATGCATATGAAGGGGTCAGATTGTCCTCAGCTACAAAATTTATGGACTTATCACTAAGTGTTGCACTACATCTCGGACCCAATGTATTTCAAGGTGTGTGTAAAGATTATGCCCTTGGTTGCTTTTATGTCAGTCACACTTTTTGAAGTAGCGAGTAAGTAACTAGATGTAGAATGTAATAAATGTGTGCATGGAAACAATAGACTCACCTCCTATGAAGTGTGATGTAGATGAACCAGCCTTATGTGCCTTGTGATGGAGCTAGATGGATTCAAATGTACATATAGATGCCTTTGATGTGTGCAACCTTAGGTAGAGATAGCTAGTGCTTAGTGTTTGGTCCTTCATTATGGTCTCATAACTTTATATTTATATGGTTCTCTTGTTCTAATTTTGTAATTAAACCCAAAAATTCTAACCACCAAAAAGATAGAAAGCTCAAACGGCTAGAAAGTTCCCAAAATGTGGGAGTAAAGTGTACATAGGATTATGGCACCCTAGAGGGGACCAGGTGCCTGGGGTGCCCCAGTCAAGAATAGGTAAAACACAATATGAAAATACAGATTGGCCAAGTGGGTGCAAGATTGAAAGTAACAACAAAAAGTAAAGTAATATGGCCAAAGACATGGGTTAATTAGTACTCTTTTTCACTCATGAACCATATGAATAGTAGTATGAGACTGAAACTAAATAATGACTCAAATGGCGTGTTTTTGTGTCTATTGTGTACATGTTAAACTTGTTATGCTAATTTAATGAAACTAACACCTAGTAGTCTCAAAGCAAATCCAAATATACCATTAACATCATGATAAGATCTTAAAGGAAATAACTATCTTAAATGCATAAACATGAATAAAATCACATAATGCTAACCATTCGTACTCTTTTAATGTATGATTACTTCTAAACATGAGCCTCTTTAGATCATGAGCAATCAAATTTGTGTGTTTGTAGTCCAAAGAGAGGGAAGGATCTCACCAAGAAATAGCTACAAGTCCATACTTAGATCTTCCTTTCTACTCAACAATGGTAGAATGGATGCACAAGATGAAGTAGCTATTCCAAAATAATGGAGAAGGCTCCTATCATATGTCTTATATGAAATACTAGCAAAAGTATGGTGTAGGTGTGAAAGGATGTAGAAGGGTCCTTTATATAGCTTTCCTATTTGGGAGAAGCTTGAATCCCAATGATTGTGGGATAAAGGATAAAGTAGATTTAGACTTGTTAAGTTTGACTAAAGGAATTAACAAGTGATTAGCAACTCATGGGAGTTGGAGATGATTAATTAATCAACTAGGATTAATTAATAGGCTAGAATAAGCTTTTTAGGCTATTTGGAGGTGATTTATGAGGAATTTGATATGATTTTAAATGATTAGAAGGGGAATTTTAACCAATAAGAGGGTTTATTGATTAAATACAAGGGTAAATAGGATTAATTAACTAATAATAGTTAATTGTTCGATCAGAAGATGATTATAACTAATGAAGTGTTGTTAATTGGAATCAGGAGTGAAGTAAAGGTTAGTTATTTAACAAAGTGTCATTAATTGACCGAATTGGAGGAAAATGCTAGTTATTTAGCAGAAAAATCACTAATTATAACGGAAATGATGGGAAAAGGGTAATTAGTGCAATCTTAATATTAAAACTGCGTATGCAGATTTTAGGTGTCTACATTTTCCCCTCTTTGGGGTGGCGCAAGTGACGCCACTTTAAAAATAGTAGACAATTACAGAAAATTAAATTTTGAAGGAATGGAAATTAGTAGAATGAAGGATGCCCCCTCGAGTGTCGATGGGGGTGATAGAAGAGGTCGCTCGACTATTGAAAATATGAAGGAAATGGATAGAAGAAACAAGGTGGGGGAGGGGAGATAAAAATGATCCCTATTGCCCCAGATGTTTTGGAAGAAAATTTGATAGTGATAAGACATGATAGCGAAGAATATGAAAATATATTTTGCATCCAACTCATTCAATAAACAACTTTGTTTCATCACTTTGCTCATATGATCTACATCATCGGCTCTTATTCAAATATATGCATACAACAAAAGTGTAAAATAACATGAAAAGCTATAATACTAAAATTTGTTCATTGCTAAAACACTAACTCGATGCAACATACATAGCATAATGAAATAAGAGAAAGTAAACAAGCTAGCCTGACAAGGAAACAAGTATAAACACACATACTCAAACAAACAACGTTCAAGACAGTTGCACCAATGTTTTTGTTATCAAGCTTCAGTTCCTAAATGTTAGAGTTAACAACAAGGGTTAAAAAAGGGAACCCCAAGAAAGGATACATGCGAGGTGAATAAACGGAGCACACATGGGTCCTATTAAAAATTAATCATGCACTATGAAACAATACCCAACAACTCGTTATGCCAAAGAGTATAGACATAGTAAGCAAACTAGCTTTGTTAATGGAGATAAATCAAAATGATCCATGAGTCGTTTGCGAGAACAAGTGAGGGACCAAAGAAATATGCTTTGTAGGATAATTTTTTATGTTTGAGGACAATGCGTCTGATAAAAGCCTTATATGTGTGCATGTTTTTTTACCAATTTTTGAATTCTTTTGGAATTTTACAAAAAAAAAATGGATTTTTTTATTTTTACCAATTTTTTTAGATTTTTAGTGATTTTTAGGAAGAAAATGATCTTTAGGAAGAAAATGATCTAGAAGTATAACAATGTGCATGGACATTGCTAACTAGTACTGTGAAGCAAAAATATGCCTTGGGTAGCAGAAAGGGTCGCTGAGAAACAAAAACATGCACCAGCGTCACAACAAATGACCAAAAAAATGACTATCTTATAAAAATAATCATCGTGACAAGTTATAGAAGAATATAGAAGAATCACGATGGTCATCTAGTGCTTCAAAGGTGAGAAAAATGATGAACTAGATCAAAGCGACCATAAATAGCAAGTCGGGAGGGCAAAAATCCATCGCGACAAGATATTGTTACCTGACCCTTTTGATATTTTAGAGAAGTTTTTGCTCTGAAGTTGGAGAGAAAATGGCTTGGATTCAAAACTGGAAACACCACGCAGATCGAGTTTGAGAGTTTGCAAAGCCTTCTATGAACCCAACATCGGTATGTAACCAAAATTTTTAAGTTTTGAGTGTATTTACGACATTTTTGAGATGGGGAAAAAAATGCAGGTTCATGCTAGCACAAGCCCTAGGGTGTGCTAGTGGCTTAGGGTGTGCGTTGGTGCAAAGGGGGTGTGCGTTGATGTAAAAATGCATGTGTCTGCATAAAACTAGATTTTAGGCTAGGTTAGGTGCACACTAGTGCAAAAATGAACAAGTTAGTGGGGAAATGGGTGCGCTATCGCAGGCTTTGTGCTAGTAGTGGAAAATGAGGGATTTTGCGCTTAAAGGCATGTGCTAGCGCTAGTGCCAAAAGGTGTGCGCTAACACGAACAAGCTTGCACTAGTGTAACTTTTGTGCCTATAGGAATTTTTTTATAAGAACATTCGAAGTTGAGAAAAACTATAGGGAATGAATAGAAGAACATAGAATCAAGTAGAACACCTTAGGAAGATATTTATCAGAAGAAATGATGTTAATTAAATGTTTTGTGTAATATTATAGGTGAAATTATGCAATGTGGATGTGCACGAGTGACCTGGGTACCTTAGAGCTTATAAACAAACATTCACACAGCAGGAGCAACAAGGATTGATTATCATTCTACATACTACCGGTTTGACTCATATTGCATAGATTGCCTCACATCACACTGGATAACGCCCTCCTAACTACCTTAGCAGAGAGTATGGCAGTGTGAAAGCCATACTTTTATACCACTGACCAACAAGATGTTGGTCACTTTAGAGGATGTGTATCATATCCTCTGAGTTCTGATTCAGGACAGCTTGGTGGAGTATTGTAGTCATTTTTATACCCACCAAAGAACAAGGGAATCCCATGCACGTCGGCCTATCACCCCAGCGGGCGCTGAGCGCTCACCCAAGGCACACGCGGGCATTGAGTCTCTCTTATCTGTGAGTTAAGTGGGAAACATCATCTATGATAATGACTTAAAAAGAGTAAGTGAGGAAGAGATATACATTTATCATAGAACTCAGAATGGCTTCTAGAAAAATGCAGTCATCCCAGACCGAATGGCACTTAACATATCATAGTAAGGAACCAAAATAGAAAGGAAATGCATAAGGATATATATTCCTTCCATAAACATTCATGAGTTAGAATTGTAAGCTATAAACATGGACTAGAATCATTAATAAACATATTGAATCAAGTTTAGTAACCTCATTATATTCATTGGATTCATTACAAATTATCACAACTGTGCAGACCAAAGTCATACATCATAGTTGGATTTTTTTGGTCAGATATTTTGTCACGTCAAAATATGAGGTTCAACCACAGTGCATAGGATTAAATCCCTCCTCACAGACAGGTGACGCTGCCTGTTTATTACTAATCTAAAATACAGCAAAAATAATAGGTATAGTATTTACACTAATCTAACCATTGGGGTTAGGATAGAATCCCAAAATCCATATCCATGCTAGGTAAAGATGTTGTTGTTTTCTGAAATAGAATGGATCAAAAATGAATACACAATTGAAAGGAAATGGCAGGAATGTATTTTCTTTCGAGCAAACACAGATCACGAAATAATCATACGAGTTCTAGATAACAAATGTAATGTAATGTTTGAAACAATTAAAATGATTGAGAATGCCAAACAAAGAATAGCTTAAGATCCTGAACATAAGAACAATATCTTAAGAGAGATGAATCTCACAACACAAAGTTTGCAAAAATAGGATCGATTTCTATTCCTCAAATGATTAAAAGAAAACACAAAGTTTTTCTTCTTCACAATAGTTCTCAATATTCCAAAAATCTCAACCCTTTGGAATGCATAAGCATCCCTTATTTATAATAAAATGCGTTGAGAGAAAATAGGATAAATCCTAGAAAATAGTCTTTTAAAATAGAGTCCTATTTTGTTTGACTCTCACGCAAGAGACCAAGTCAAAATTTGCTTCCTATGTGACAAAACAAAAATGAAAAAGACATGTCAATTTCAAGATTGAAATGACATGTCACATTGTGCTTATTCTGTATCATCATCTTTATCTTCCTCCAACAAAGCATGCTTGTCTCGAAATTCTTTGAATTTTTAGATTATACCCTACATCTCATTCTCATCAAGAACGGTGGAATGATAACTCAGAACTTCACATGTTTCCTGAGTATCACTAGCATTTCCAGGAAGCCTTTTCAATCTCTTGTTGAGTTTCCTCAGGGTCTCCAAAGAATGTTCAATTTTTAAAAACCTTTCAATGATTTCCATGCTGAATCTGTAAGTTGGTTCATGTTGAATTGATTCTTGGAGTTGTTTGTAAATATCATCAACAGGCAGGATACCCAAGCTTTTACTCAACACTTTAGCACAGATCTTGACCAGCTCTTCTTCTAAGTCATTCTTACCATCAACCAATTGATCTCTTGATTCTCTCAATTTGCTGTAAGCTTCATTGAGAATCTTTATTCTGAATCTGATGGCTTTAGTTAGCTGAAAATGTTTATCCCCATGTGGAATGATGCCTTCTTCGACCAAGATGTGGGATGGAACCTATTTCAGCGTTTGGAGAGATTCAAAAGTCAACTCTAGGTTCCCGATTTCTGCTGAAAACTCATTATCCATTTTCTCTCCATCTTTCTTTACATCCTCTAAGGATTGGTAGACTTCCACAGTATCTCAGATGACTTCTTTTCCTTGCAGGAGTAGCCTTTGGGTCCATTCATCGACCGTTCTCCCCTTTTCATTAATCTTCTCAATCATGGAAACCGATGAGAAGTCGAACCCGATAGGAGTAGAGGATGATAGTGTTGAATCAGGAGGCTTTGAGAGCCTGAGTAGCACTTCTGTTAGTTTTTGTACTTTCTCTTTTAACTCATCTTTGTTTTCCTTAGTTTCCCTTAGCTTCTGGTACAACACATTCATGGCATCTTGTGCATCCTGTTATGCTCCCTCTGTTGTTACTTTCCCCAGAGCCACCCTTGTGATTTGATAATTTGTGACCATTATGTCATCCTTAGTTTTATCAGCCGTGGGAGTAGTAATTTCTGCAAATTTATGCCCTGAGGCATCCACTAAAATCCTGGAGACTATTTTGGGTATCTTGGCCGACTTGGTAGGAGTGACCTTGAGGGAACTGAAATCAAAGGCTGGTAACGAAACAACTACCTTCCTCTTCCTTGGAGTCTGATCTACCAACCATTGAGGTGTATTGGAAGAAGTTGCTTCCATTGCAAGTGTTATGGTCACATCTTTAGGTGGAGGAGGATTAGCTTGTGGAGTGGTAACCATCGTAAGTGTAGCACCCATGGTAGTGGATTCAGGGAATAAAGGCATAGTAGGAGGAGGCATGTCCACGGTTAACTGGGCTCCAGTGGGAAGAGGTGAGAGGCCAAAGAAGATACTAGCCATGGCTGAGGAACTTGGTGAAGAAATCTGAGGCAAGGAAGGTTGAATGGGAGGAGGCAAGGATTCCTGAGTTAGAGCTTAAGAAGTGGGAGGAAGACTTACCTCTGATGAACTGTCTACCAAAGGAGGAATGGAAGGTTGAATAATTTCTTCTTTTAAGGAAGATTCCCTTGTTCTAGTTGTGGAGGTGAATCAAGAACCTCAACTGTTTGTGGAAGAGTAGCTACTGGTGTAGTTACTTGGTCTTCTCCCTTTCTTACAAATTTAACCTTCATTAGCCTTTTGGAAGTGTTATTATCTTTTTCCTTTTTCCCCTTTGAGGGTCCCACTTCCAAAGCATCTAGCTTTGTAAAACTCCATTCTTTATAACTCATTCCCCAAGAAATGAGCCATGCCTTAGTATGGGAGAGAATTTGAGTAGCTCTTCCCATGATAGAAGCTTTCTCAGCAATGGACCAATCAATGGAAGGGAATACATATTGATCTTCGTTCAACCCATCATACGAGGCATCAACAACACTCTCGTTGTCTTTAGTGCATTTTGGTATGTCAGATAAATCTAGCATCTAGATTTCTTCAATTGTCAACCTACTATTATCCTTTCTTCGGATGGCAACTTCATCCTGAAGATCAACCCAGATATCTTCTATGTTGGGAACATGTAAATATAAAGTCCCGTATGACTTAAGGACTCCTCGAAAATCAAATCCATCTTTGTGCTTCATGTGCTTATTCAACTTGTCATGAAGCTCATGCACCACGTTCTTAGCTTTAACCACCGTTGAGCACGTGTACCTTCCAATGGAAATGGGGAAGGATACAGCAGCCTTGTGTTTGCTTTGTTGGAATTTTTGGAAATCCAACGATTGTATTTCTAACTCCATTAGGATCAGCTTATCACCTAGGAATCTGGGCAATCTGAAAGGATCACTTGGATACATGACCACCTGAAGGTATGTGAACTTCTTAAATTGCAAGAAGATACAACCCCATTTTGATACTCCGGCTCATGCTTCATCAGAGACTCTTCTTTTCCTTAAATTAGGGTTTAGCATGTAGATGTTTTCATAAAAGAAGGTGACATTCACTCTTCTGAATTGATCCTCAGATCCCTTCATTTTCATTTGAGCCTTGAGGGAAATACCGATATATATGTTCTGTTGACCTACTTCCCTTTGCATCTAATCCTAGGTAATTTCTCATGCCAAGCTACTGCTTAAGTGACATATGATGACATATAGAATTTTCCCATAGTCAAGACTGTCTTCATCTAGGAATCAATCTCATCACTTATGAGACTGCTCCAATTGATCCCTTGTTCTTTCTTCTTCATAATAACCATGAATTGATACATCCATCCTTGCAAGTCCCTTGACTCAAGGAGTCCAAATACTCGACTCAGCAAGGTGTTGATGTCGTTGATTTCAAGGATGAAATCAATCCTGGGGACAAACTTAGGAAACCTTGAGACAACCGGCTTGGCCTTGATCAAGAACTTTCTATTCACATGCCTGATGCAGTCTTTTTGATCTTTGTCCTAGGATTTCTGTGATGACTTAATATCTGAAAGAGCTGACGGATCATATCGAAAATTGTGCACCACAAATAAGTTGCACTCAAGTTGAATCAAAATAGCTCCAGCGTAATCACAAGTAAGAATCGATCAATAATTGAAAAAACTTGCATAACAGAACAAAGCTTGTTCATAAGAAAAAGACAGCGGAGTGTTTTAGCATGCTCATAAATGAATAGAAAAGGGGGTACATATAGGGTGTTGAGTAACCCTAGTGCATGACACGCATGAAACCCTAAACCTAACCCTAAACCTAACCCATGTGAGATGACCCTCCAGCTTGAGAGGAGGACACATAGGATAAATCACACTAACACCCCCCCTTCATCGAAGCTAGGGTAGCAGTTGTGATGACTCGGACGGAAGAGGAAGACACTCCTAAACAACTAAGAAAGATGTGTCAATGGGGCCCAGCAACTAAAGGCCTGATAAGGTGCCCATGTACAAACACAATCTTCCTAGAAGAAGAAGAAGAAAAGAAGGACTAAATAGCCCTAAGAAGATGGGTAGTTGTAGAAGACCTCACCCCAAGAAGAGACCGTAAGTGAAGAAACTTCATCTTAGTGAAAGGCTTGGTGAATAAGTCTGCAATCTAATCAGCTGTCTGAATTTACTGAATGTCGATGATACCATCATGAATAAGCTCCCGTATGAAGTGCATATGGATCTCAATGTGCTTCATCTGTTGATGTTGAACTGGATTTCTACAAATAGAGATAGTGCTTGTGTTATCACAGTAGATAATGGTAGGCCGCCGAAAGTGGATGCCAAACTCTGCCAGAATACCCTGTAGCCAAATAGCTTATGTGGCAGCGTTGACTACTCCTTTGTATTCTACCTCTGTAGATGATATCACAATTGCATTCTACTTCTTGCTAGACCAACTAATAGGACTAGAACCAAGGGAGAAACTGTAGCCAGAAGTAGATTTCTGATGGTCTAAGTCACCAGCCCAATCAGAATCTATGAATCTAATCAATTCAATATCAACCCCTCCATGATAGTGTATGCCATCAACATAAGTGCCACGAACATAATGAAGGATCTGTTTAGCTGCTTTCCAATGCAACTCATGTGGCTCCTGCATGAATATGGACACGATCCCAACAACATATGATGAATCTGGTCGAGTGTGAGTCAAGTAGATCAAGCTCCAAACTAACTGTCGATAAAGAGTACCATCCACCAAGGGAGTAGAGAAATCTGAAACCAACTTAACCCCAGAAAGAAAAGGAGTAGGAGAAGACTTGCAATCAGACATCTGAAAACGAGCTAGCAAATCAAGAGCATACTTAGGTTGTGAAATCAATATTCCCAAGTCAGATTGTGAAATCTGGATCCCAATGAAGTAATTAAGCAGACCTAAGTCAGTAATAGAAAACTTGTTGGCTAAGGCGATCTTCACAGAATCAATAATAGAGGAAGAGCTGCCTGTGATCAAAAAGTCATCAACATAGAGAACAAGAATGAGTATGGAGTCATCTTGCCATAGAATATAAACATTTGGATCAGAGTGACACCTAGTAAACCTTGATGTAAGTAAGAAGGAGTCCATCTTGGCATACCAAGCCCGAGGGGCTTGTTTAAGGCCATAAAGAGACTTCTTTAACTTACAAACGAGGGAGGAATCTTGGACATAACCTGGAGATTGTTCCATATAGATCTCTTCCTCTGGGTCACCATGAAGGAAGGCACTCTTAACGTCCATTTGATGGACTTTCCATCTGTTCCCTACGGTAATGGCTAAAGGTCAGTCGAATAGAAGTCATCTTCACAACCGGAGCAAAGGTTTTTGTATAATCAACCCCAGATATTTGGGAGAAACCCTTAGCTACTAATCACTCTTTAAACTTTTCGACGTCTCCATCTACTCCATACTTTGTTCGGAACACCCACTTACACAGAATGATTTTTCTTCCTTTCGGAAGAGTGGTGAGATCCCAAGTATCGTTCTTCATGAGAGAGGAATACCAGAAGCCTCCCGGAAAGACTGTGGTTTAGAAGCAGAGGTGAAGAAAGAGTGGGGTCCAATGAAATCTGAGTGAGTACATCTCATATCTGAAGTATCTCTAACTAAATCTCCAGCACTTTGAAAATTTTTCCTAGCCCAAAGGGGACCAAGAGGATCAGGCTCAAAGTTAGAAGATTCTTCACTTGAGTGAGAAGGGACATAGTCCTCATCATCACTACTGTCAGAATCAAAAGACTCAAAGATCTGATGGTCGGGAGGATCCGGAAGAGGAGCACGCTCAACAGTATCATCATCTGATGAGTCAAAATCCTAATCAGTGAGCTGAAGAACCTCAATAGATGGAGAAGTAGAAGTCAAAGAAGACTCATCAAACTTAACACTTCTCTCAATATATAGCTCATGAGATGTAGAATTCATCAATTGATATCCCTTCACACCATCAGGATACCCTACAAAGAGACAAGGTTTGGATTATGGTTCCAAGGCCTTGCATTTCTTCGTAGGAATCTGAGCCATAGCCTTGGATCTGAAGACTTGAAAGTGCTCAACATCAGGCTTGCGTCCAAACCAGGCTTCAAAGGGTGTCATCCCTCTTACTGCCTTGTGTGGAACACGGTTCTGAATGTAATTTACATAATTCATTGCTTCGGCCCAATACTGCAGAGGAAGAGACTTCAAGTGAATCATACAAGTGGCCATCTCCTTCAGAGTACGGTTATTTCTTTCTGCGACTCCATTCTGTGAAGGGCTATAAGCAACTGTATCTTGCAAAGAGATCCCTTCAGAAGTACAGAAATCCATAAACCTATTGTTTACATATTCACCTCCATTGTCGGTTCAGAGAACCTTGATAGACCGTTCTGCCTGTTTCTCAGCAAGAGCCTTAAAGTCCTGAAAATGTTCAAAGACTTCAGACTTAAGCTTAAGAAAATATACCCATGTATATCACGAATAGTCATCAATGAAGGTTAGCACATAAAGAGCTCTAGTAAACGAAGGAGAAGGAAATGGACCAGAAACATCATTATGAACAAGATCCAAGGGACGAGTGGCTCTCCAGGCTTTTCCTTTGTCAAATTTCTTTTCAGGATGCTTTCCAAGGGTACAACCCTCACAAAGACCTTTAGAAAACTTGACGCGAGGCAACCCATTGACCATTTTGTTTTGACTCAATTGTTCAAGATAACGATAATTTAGATGTCCAAAATTCTCATGCTATAGCTTACTAACCTCATTTGCATGAGTGAGCAAGGCAGTGGGCGTAGAATCAAAAGTAAGTAGGAGAAGGTGTACAACCGTGAATGGTGATCTACCTTTCCCTCAGCCACTGTAGTGTCATTGTTAAGTTCACGAATAATCACCGAGTTAGGACCAAATTCCACTCGCATTCCTTCACCAAGGTGAGTAATTTGGTAAACTAATAGGAGATTGGTAGAGAGATCAGGAACACTCAACACTTGGTTAAATGTTCCCCCATCCATCTCTACCGATCCACTACCGGAAACTAACACTTTCGTGTCATTACCCATCGTGATTTGGGACATTCCATAAGGTTCAATGTTGGAAAACTCAACATGTGAAGAACCCATGTGGTGCGAGGCACCAGAATCTAAAATCCATGTCGATGAAGGGGCAACTTTAGCTACAAGGGCCTTTCCTTTCTTCTTATCATTTCTAGCACCTTTTGCAGTAGAAGAAACGGCCTTCGGAGCACTTTGTTTTATTGATTTAGGAACACTTATTTTATTTTTCTCAAGTAAATGAGATAAGTTTTCAATTTGTTTCTTAAAACAGTGTTGCTCATCGTGACCAGTCTTCTTGCAATAGGAACACAAATACTTGCTTTTCTGCGCTCTAGGCTCAGAAGTCGAAGTGTTTGTGTCATTTTTAGGTTTGATATTGGTTTCTTTCTTAGGTTGATCCTTAGTTTCTTTCTTCTTTCCCTTGCTAGTACTTGCTACAAGGGCATGTGACTTGGACTTGAGAGACCACATTCGAATGAGTTTATCATGTTCTCGAATGAGTTGGGACGAAAAATAGTCAAAGGAGGGCATCATCCAAGTATCGCCCAAATCAGCTTTTGTAGCATAGAAAGTTGACACAAAGACAAAATATTTAGGACCTAGCTTAGAGAGAATCGACAAGATCAGTTGAGAATCTTTCTTTTCTACTTGACATCCTTTTCACAATAATCTAATGTGGACAAATTTTGAGAAGAAGGTTTGTAGGTTTTCAAAGTCACTAGGATTTAACCCTAGTAGTTCGTTTTCCAACTCATGTGCTCTCATGTCATCTAGTTGTCTAAACATCGCATCTAGCATTTTCCACGCAAATGTAGGTGTTTCAGACGCCTCAATGTGGAAGAGCAAGTCAGGAGAAATGGACATGCAGAGAAGACCTAAAGCTTCATCACTACGGTTTAACCACTTAGATTTTTTAGGTTCGTCATCTGTTTCAGTCTCAGTTCCCATGGTGATGCGGTATAACCCTTTACCCCTTAGTTTCATTATTATTTTCAATCTCCATTCGAAAAAGTTGAACGGCGTAAGCAAAGGAATTGAAAGTGCATCCATAGTGAGAGAGAGAGAGAGAGAGAAGGAAATGCAGAAAAGAAACACAACCACCCAGGAAAATAACAACCCCCCTGCTTCGGCACTTTATAGTTTAGTGCATTGATTACAATCGGTTCCGTGCGTGTGGTTCGAAACACTTGTTAACGCATCTTGCAATTAGCGTAATAATGCGCAAGAGAGGAGACCACAACAGTGTCTCGTGGAGCACAACAAAAAAGGAACACCATAAACAAGCACAAGAAAAAAATAGAAAGGAGGCAAAAGCCAACCCTGGTGGTGAGAAAAAAATGTCTCATTTTGTAAAAAGAAACCCCCTTGCTGCAGACTATGGCAGACGCGCTCACTAATCGCAAGCAATAATAAGGGTCAAATACAAGGTTTGGGAACTCAAGGAGTTCAGATAGTCTTCAAAACACCGGAAAAGAGCTTGGAAGGCAAGGAGGTGCACGAAGTGTTACTGCACACTTAAGTGCACAATTAGTGAAAGAAATTGACAATAACCCCTAAATGTTATCTTTTGGAAACGCCCAATTTTACTATTTTGAGAGCTATTGGAGTTTTTTTTTAAATGATAAAGAGGTTATTTGAGAGACGATTGTTAATATAAATCGAAAAAAAAGATAGGTTATTTTGTAATTAATAAAAAAAATAGAATTTAATTACAAAAACTAATTAAGATGTAAATCCTAATTTAAAAAAATAAAAAAGGGACTTTCCTTCTTTGGTTTAAAAAAAAAATTAAATTAAAAGAAAGAAATCTAAAAAAACAAACTATTCTAATTTTAAAACTTTTGAGTTTAGATTAGAAAGAAATCAATTTAAAAAACATGAGAAAGAAAACTAAAAAAACTTACGAAAGAAATTTAAACTTTCCATGGTTTTGTTTAAAAAGCATGAGTTTGATTTTTTATTTTAAAACAAACTAAAAAAAAATGGAAAGTGTTTAAACTTACTAAGTTTCTGTACTTACCACGTATTGAAGTTTAGATTGTGAAGAATAATTTAAACTAAAAAAACTTACCAAAAACCACAGCCACGTATTCACTTGCCTGGCCGCTTGAATGAAAGTGAAACAGGTCGTAACCCATGTTAAAAAAATGCGTGGTGGTTATTAAAAAGTTAGAAGGTAATTAAAGCTTACCAAAAAACTGTAGATTTTTAAAAACTTACCAAATAAGGTTGCAAAGTTTTTGTATGCGGGTTGCACGCCAGTACAGTCCACAGAGGGACAGACGCAGTGGGTAACCGAGGTATCGGCCAGCAAGGGACGCGTGTGGGTGAGCGGAGCAGTAAAAAAACTAACCAAAAAATAGAAGGAAACGTGTTGGAGCAGTGTGGGCGAGTGCTGGAGTAGTAGGTGTTGGAGCAGCAAACGTGGAGGATGCCACACAGCAAACAAAAACCAGCACGAACCAGCACACGTGAAGGATGCCACACAGCAAACGAACCAGCATGAGCAATGGGTATTCTTCACACAGCAGCATGAACCAGCAGGTAGAGCTGAAGACTTAGTAGGATCGCGGCGGGTCGGGCCGCAACAAAGGCACAACAAATTTTTAATTTTAAGGAAATTAAAAAAATGAACCCTGCAATAACCTGCACCTGCACAAATAACAAAAAAAAACACAGCAATACAAAGAGAGGGAAAAAAAGAACTAGTTTTTAGAAAAAAAACAGAAAACCTCTTGTTTTGCTGTAGAAACCGTGAAAAAATTCAAGGTGATACCTGCTCAAAGAACACAATTTTTTTTCCAAGAACACTGTTAAAAAAATGCATTAGCAAGAAAGGACAGAAATTAAGATCAAAAAGCTTGCACGAGGACAGAAATTAAGATCTACATCAACATGTTCCTGAAAGTTGGGTAATCTTAAGAGGTCGTCAAAATAACCCCTGTCCAACTTCACTATGACTTCTCCTGCTTGATTTTTCACTGAGCGAGAGTCCGAGTCATAATGGGAAGTGTTGTTGTAGACTCACAGCACCCCTGGATGCAGATCAGGCTTCTAGGTTGATCACTCTAGCATCCAGTGTGATTACACAACATGGAAACCTCTCTCCAAGTGTGGGGACTTGTGAAACTGAGAGAGGAATCTCCAAATTAGAGGCTGGTTCCTCAAACTTCTCTGATTTAGATCTATATTTGCATAACTACAGAGGTTCAGATCGTAATCCTATTCTAAACTGCAAGGAGACAGGGATAGAAATACAAAAATTGAGACTAACTAAAGATGGTGATGCACCAAAAGGAGTGGTGAATAATTTTTGTCAAGCAAATAGACACAGACCAAAGATTGCAACATAAAACATACACAGGCTGATAAGATATAATTTAGGATCTGAAATGAAGCAAACAATACAAACAAAGGACTGAAACTCATTCACAAAGCTTGCATTATCATTTCCAGTGTCAAAATCACTACATTACAACCTCAGAGAGGTAAAAAACTGTTACAATCTTTGGAGAGGTCTGATTCTTCAAACAATCACTTGCTGGAGGTGAAAGAAGAAGTTGTTATGTCCAAAAAATGTTCCCCCCTTGAAAATGAGCCAAAACTGGCTTTTACACTACATGGGTCGAGCCCAGGAGACAAAATCATACAAAAAACGTGAGAGCCCATTCCTCCTCAACTGCAGATGCATTAAAATGGCATGGGATACCTTACAAACCCATACCCTGTCAATTTTGACCGAATTACAGGAGAATGCGACCCATTCTGCGTTAAATTTGGTCTCTGAAATGTCACATCTAGCCATGAACATGTGTAGAGCTGTTTCTTAACTTTCTCTCTCCAAACTACACCAAAATTCAGGATTAACCCCATAATCATGTAGAGAATTTCATAAGCTTTCCGTTGATATAAAGAACGTACAAATCTGAGCTCTGGATCAAAAGATACGGAGATCTGAAGATTTAGGGCACAAAACAAGCGAAAATGTGTTTTGAAATTTTTCCCGCGCTCTGCCACCTGGATGACACGTGTTAAGCGCTGATTGGACGCGTAATTCTCTCTCCTTTCACTTACCCGCGGGTTTTCCCTTGAATTTTGACCTTTTTGATGATTTTGGAACATTTTTCACTTTTTCCCCGCGCCCCCGCCACTGAGGACACGTGGCATGCATTGATTGGAGGACAGGGGCGCGGGGGCTTCCTTGTTTTTAGCTTTTTGGCCGAAACTTGGCCAAATTTTCCAATTCCTCCCCGAGCTCTACGCTTCCCTGTTCCATTAGACATGTGTCCAATTCCTATTGGCTCGGGGCAACGCTTGAAACCTCGCCCTTTGAACTTTTGGACGTTTCCCCTTGTGACACGTGTCATGATTTGGTTGGTCTCCGAGTCTGCCGGCTTTTCACGTCCCTCGCGTCCTCACGGCCCGGCTGTCCCATCCTGCTTGGGACAAATTCCTCCGATCCACCCGAAATGGGCTTCCTTTTCCCTTTTCTGCCGATGACATGTGACATAATGTGATTGGTCTCCGGGTCTTTCGGCTATCCGCGTCCCACACGTCCCTTTGTCCCAACTGTCCCAGTGTGAAAGTTCTCCTTTTCGGCCGATCTGGGAGGTTCGCGTCCTTCGCGTCCTCATGGCCCAGATGTCCCAGACTGTTCCACTTAGCAGTTAGTCGATTTTCTTTTCTCCCTCGGCCGAACCAGCTTTCCGCGTCCCGCGCGTCCCGACGGCCCGGATGTTCCTTTGCTCTGCAGATTGCCTGGCGGCCTTTTGGCTGATTCGCGCCCAGATGTCCCTCATGTCCCGACTGTTGCGAGGACTAGGACTTAGCCATTTTTCATGATTTTTCCTGGCCCAAGCTTGCTTTCTGCAACTTTTTCACCTTTTCTCATAACTTGCTCTTTTCTTCTTGGACAGGGGAGTTAGAAAAAATCTGAGGGGACCCTAAAAACATGATTTTTTACCCTAAATCAATCTATTTGCCTGGGACTTGAGAATTTAATGCATGTTATCAAAATTACCCTGGGGTGAATTTTGGATAACAGGAAGCACAGGCCAAAATGAACTCGGGGCATTGAGTAGACATTGGGAATCCTACTACAAGAGGAAGGCCACTGTTGGTTATTGCCTTCATCCAGAGACTCTGAGAAGAATCCTTGGTTCTGTTCTAAAAATCCTCCATGTCAATGTTACCGAGTTCCATATCTCGGATGTCATAATTGCAATCTATATAGGAGGGGGATTCCATCTTCCGATACTTGTATTTCATCTTCCCTGACCTGTCTGACTTGTCTTTAGATGATCCAGGATCTGACAAGAAAAATCCTGAAGAAATAATGCCTAGACAACTCTTATCTGAGCAATCAGACTTGGAAGCTTGCTGAACAACCCCACAGAGCCGCCACAATATCAGGATTTTAGGACTTGTAAAGAACCTGATGAAACCTGACACACTGGAGAGAGTGTCAGAACTTAGGTCTTGTCGGACACTTCACAAAACCTGACACACTAGAGAGAATGTCAGCACTTAGTAGGTGTTGGACACTCTGCAAGACCTGATACACTGTGGGAATCGGAAGATGTTGAGCACCTCACAAGACCTGACACACTGGAAATTGGATGTCGGATGATGTTGGATGTCCGGCACTTAGAAAATCCCGAAACAATGGAAATCAGATGTTGGATGTCCGGCACTTAGAAAGTCCTGAAACAATGCGGAACTTGGAGATTGTAAAACACCCTGCAAAACCTGAAATAAGGGATTGGGTTTTTGAGATGTCAAGACATGTAATTTTTCCGCCATTTCAACAGTTAGGACTTTATATTCTTCTCCTTTTCTTTAAAACACAAAAAGGTATATTCCAAGGTATAGAATAGGCAAACACCCGAAGGGTGAATTCTTAATCAATAATTTCTATTGGAATACAACCCAAAAAAAGAAGAAAACCTAAAACCCTAAACCTAGAAGAAAAACAGGAAAGGAAGGAGAAGAGATGTAAAGAACATCACAAAAACTTTTTCAACAAAACTCACAAGTAGAGGGCAGAGAAAATACCTTCAACAAATTCAAAAAATAATTGAAAATGAATCACGCAATTGAGCACAAAATCAAATCAGGTTCGAAGGTTGAGAGAACATGTCTGAGAAAATCCACGCAACCAAAAGCACAATAGGTAAAAATGACGTGTAAATCCAACTATTTATAAAAACCCCTACATTTATTACACTTCACATGACACATGTGCCAACTACCCAACAACTCGGAGTTAATGCCATGTCATCATGCTTGGAGTGCCTGAAAACCCGATACAAAGGATTAGCTATTAATTCAGGTTTCGGGTTTCAGGAAATAGATGACATGAAACATGAGATGTTTGGGTGTTCCAAGGTTCTGAAAACCTGACACAAAGGGACATATCGGGTTTCGGGTTTCAGAAGTCAATCAAGATATAACATGTTTTTTGCAAGTCATGTTCTGATGCTCATGAATTCCTAAAAACTGAAGTACTGGCTAGTTTCGGGTTTCGAGTTTCAGGAAACAATTTGCATATAGCATGTAAAAAACATGCTTTCATGTTGTTGAAACCTAAAAACTTGAAAATCTCTTCAAAAGGGCATTTTAGGAGATTTTTCCAAAAAAAATCTACGGTTATCTTAATTTTAGCTGGAATCACTAAAATGAGATAAGAGATTTATATCCATTAGCTCTCAAGATAAAATTTACAATCTCAACCCCTTATTACATCCTTTTCCTATAGATCCCTACCCAACTTATGGAGCTCTCATAGTATTCTTGTATGGCTTCACCTTCTTCTACTTCTCTCTCCCTTGTGACCCACATCTCATTTCACAACCTAACCCCATCACCTAAACCTTGCACAATTATTTATTAATTACCTTGTAATTGATAAATCCACATCACCTTACCCGCCACCTCACTTTGCCACCTCATCATGACCTAGCCCTAACCCTAAACTACCCTAATTAAGACCCATGACTTGGTCTAGACTCACATCCATAACTAATGCCTCCTTACTCGCACCAAAAGCCGACCTTCTAGCCACTTGACCAAGCCCGCAACTGATCTCTCGGGAGAAAAGCAGGGAAGGTGGGCTATTTTAGTAAAAATAGCCTACTTTTTCCTTACCGATGCCGGTTCCTACTCGACCGCCGTCGGTTACGCAACCGCCATCGGTTCCCTGTAAATGGGCTCCCCAAACCAAAACAACGGATCGGAATTTCATTTTGGAGATCAGTCGAAGGATTTCTGGATCAACACAGAGCATTGCGAGCGAGGAACAGAGTCCAGATCTTCATTTGACAGAGCAGAGACGAGTGGAAATACCAGAAGTGTTTACAACCAAGGAGATCAACTTGCATCTTCGTCAAAATCAGTAAGTCACATCTTGCATGTCCTTCGGTATAACATTTCTTATGCTTCTTGGATCTCAGTACTCCTAAATCCATTTCTGAATCCATTATCCAACGTACCATTGCCTCTAACCGTCATTCTTTTGCTTCTAACCATCCCATTTCCTAATACTATCCAAAAACCAGCCATTACAAACACCACAACCAGCCCAGAAGATCCTATCACCCACCGGTATCGGTTATCAGTAACCGGCATCGGTTATAGGTAACCGCCATCGGTTCCTTTGATCAAAACCAGGAAAAACAGCCTTTCCCCTACCCAGTTCAACGAAACAATTTAATTGATATTTTACTGTCTTTTGTGTTAATTCACGTTAGCAGGGAAACTGACCACCTTCGAAAGGAAGTTTTATATTTCCTGGGCCCAAGGCAGTTTCCTCATTTATTGTTTAATCAAATCTTGTGGTCTTGTGTTCTTATTTGCAGGTAGTCCTTCCCAGACAAAAAGGAGTTCTCCGCAGTCAACCTGATCTTTCTCTACGGTACGCGCACATCATCTCGACATTCTACAGGTATTCCTCCTAACCCTAACCTTATCTGTTTCTATAAGGAACGAAGCATTTCCGAGTGAAACATTTTGGCACGCCCGGTGGGACCCATTTTGGGTTTTTCTTTATTTCTTGCTTGCTTTCATTATAGGGAGCATACTTGCTGTTTTCTTCTTCTAAAAATATTCACGAGGTATTTTATTATTTTGGTAAAGGAACTTGCTTTGTTTTTGCATCTTGCATTAGTGAAAGTCATCTCTTTTGCTTCATCAAATATAATTTTCGATTTGGGTTTTAAAACACATGCATTGCATTCCTGCCTGTTGTTTTTCAATTCTAGTGAACATAGATTAAGTAACAGGTCGTACACGTGGGGGTGATATCCACGGTATTGACAGGAAATTAACCTTAGTTTCACTGCACAACACATACCGAATCACTTCACAATTAACACAACAGCTCAAACATCCCCCCTTTTCCGCGGTATTCCTCCGCCCGATTGAGGTAACCTTATAAGCCAAAACAAACTTGACATTTCCCCTAGGTCTTGTTGTTTAGGATTCTGACATCATCTTACGTCTAAAGGCATAAGCCCACGATAACTAAAATTAACCCTAGGGTTAGTCTCTAGATTTGCGTGTGCCTCTTGCTTGTTTTCAAATCCTGTTTTCTCTGTCATACTTTGTCTTCTGTGATCATAAGTTGCTAAATATACTCAACGCTGCTAAAAATCAAATTAGCAGCCCTTTTATATCTTCTTATCCTAGATTTTTGACACCGGCATCGGTTAAGGGACCGACGTCGTTTGCTCCGTGACCGACACCGGTTACTAAACCGATATCGGTTACTGTCTTCATCAGCCCCTGACAAACCAGCAACTTGCCAAATTCATCATTCTGAGGTTGTTTTTGTTCTTGATAGATTGAAACTTTCCTGTGTGTTCTTGTCTATGGTTGTCATCACTCGGAAGCAAGCCGCCGCCATGGTTTCACATGCCTGCTCTGTGTCTTTGCCTGAATCACCCCCTTCACATTCTATAGGGAACCCTACGGACACCAGTGAGATCCCCCAAATTCCTGTAGGAGACAAGGACTTTGCCAAATTTCTGGATGCTAATCCCAGCGCTGTACAATACTATTTGTCTCATGCCCCTGACCGTACGCCTGATGGTCAGCTCCTTATTGGCATGCCTATTAGTATAGCTGCTCATTTAGCTCCCACTCCTCCTGATAACACTGCCTTACTTCCTGCATCTCTAGCCCCGTCTCCCAATCCGACGGCTTCAGAGGTTCATACGACCCCGATTAGCTTTCCTTTGGTTAATCTTGGACCCCACGTATCGTTACCACCAACTGCCCCTATCTCATCTCTCTTTCAGACCACTCCATTCATGACTTACTCTCTGCCACCTATTCACACGAGCTTTCCTTCTCAAGCTCCGCCTACCTTTTCATTCCCATACACATATCCTGTAACCTCAACACCTTATATGGGACATCCCTATTCTGTGGCACCATCATCTCATCCAACCACAGATTTCATCAAACAAATGATGGACAAAATGCAAAACCTGGAGGCTTCCGTTTCAGGAAGTCGTAGCGCCTTGACATACGAGCAAGTTTGTCGGGAGCCCATTCACCCTTCTGTCCCCCTTCATTCATATCCTCCTCAATGGGAGTTGCCAAAGTTTACTCGTTTTAACAGTAAAGAGGATCCTCAACAACACTTGCGATCATTTAGACATGCTTGTTATTTGATTGCCCATGATGATGCCTTGTTACTCCGCACCTTTCCCATGTCCTTATCAGGACCTGCCTTGGAGTGGTACAGTGCTTTAACCCAGCACTCAATCTTCTCTTTTAACCAACTAGCCCAATCTTTCTTGGATCATTTCTCCATTAACATTGCCAAGAAAGTATCTATCACTGACCTCTATGCCATCCGACAATTTGAAGACGAATCTATCGCAGATTTCGTTGGACGATGGCGGGGCCTTATCAACCAACTTACGTATGCCTTGCCTCAAACCGAACTCATCGAACTATTTACGCGGGCCTGCGCTAAGCACATCTCCCCTACCCTCCAAATTCAAACTTTCCGCACATTCGACGAGGCCTTTACCATGGCTCGGAAGCTAGAAATTCGAGCCTTAGAAGAAGAGAAATTGCGGTTGCGTAACAAAAACCCCAATTTCCGAACTCCTGATTCTACCAACAAGTCAAACACCACCACTCCTCACGCGTCCACTTCTTCTAAATCAAAAGGAGCTGTCCACGCGGTAATGGTCAAATCTCAAACACCGTCCAATGCTCCGCCGAAAACCACTTATAAGTACAAAGCCGAGCCCACCAATTACACTCCCTTGGGAGAAACTTATGGCGTCATCCTGGAGAAATTGCTCAAAGCTGGGGCTATCACCTTGCCCCCTGTTAAACCTCACTCTGGGTTTGACTCCACCCGCGCAATACCTTCCTGGTACAAAGAAAATGACTTTTGTAACTTTCACCGCGTAAAAGGACATAGTCATGAAAACTGCAAGATGTTGAAAAACATAGTGCAGGAAATGGTTGACGCAGGGGATATAACACTCGATAATCCTAACGCCCCTGCTAACCGAAATCTGAAAATTTTCAACAAGCCATTCCCGAATCACTCGTCCAGCAGTAACGTGAACCAAGATATCTTAGCTGAGGAGAGTGTTCATGAGATCCATGCAGTCTTCGATTCTCAGCCAAAAGCCTCTATTGAAAAAATTTTAAATCAAGCCTCTCCACCAACACAGGAGTTTGAATCTCCTTCACCACCATCAAGCCAAAGTGAAATTATTCCTTTACCCATAGAAGAGTTAACTGCCCGGACTTCTCTTCTCATCAACGAGTCTTCTTACACCACATCCCTACAAGACTGTGAGCGGATGCTATCTAATTTATCTATTTCCCAAACGTCCCCTTCTACCACTCTTGCTACACAAGAGGAAGGCTCACCACTCCTTTTGACATCCTTAGACGAGAAATCTCTTACACTAACATCACCACATTCTTTTAACATGACAGATCCCCTCGAACACGCCCTCCTACCTATTAGTCCCTCATCGCCTAAATCTTTTCAACGACCGGTTGACCTCCTAACATCTATTGATACAGTGCCTCATCTACCTCCTGTGTCACACCCGCAATGGACTGGAATTACAACCCACCTTTCTTCCGTACCAAAATTACAAATCACACCTGGAGACTGTCATTCCACAGAAGATAGACAGGCCCTATGGGAACGTTTGAGTACCCCTTTTTCTACTCAAATGCAAATGACTGATCCTGATGTCTCCACCATCTACCCGAAGTGCTTACAGAAGCTTAAAATGCCCCTGTTCTCGCCTTCACCCCCCTCACCTCTACCAAATGCCCCGTCCACTTCTATCAACTTAACCAGATCTTCCCCTACGCTTGGGACCTCACCAATGCCCAGTCTAACACACCCGCCTAAGCGACTCGATCTATCCAAAAATAAATCCGTTCCGCCACCTAGGAGACGAACGCAATCCGGGCCTCTATCACAATTAAAACCCTCATCGTCACACCCACCTTCCATATTGGGACCTCATCCCTCCACATTACACCAATATATCATACCTCCTTTGTTTTCTGCAAAACGACCTACGCCTTCTACACCTATACAGAGATCAAAGGGTATCACAACATCGTTACCCCGCGTATCCGGTCCACCTATCAACCCTAAACCAATCCCATCATCAAAGGATTTATTTTCTGTCACTCCCCTTTCTCCGTGGTTGTTTCCCGCTACCACGCCATCTGTAGCCTCATCATCTAACCAGCTGAACGTAACTTCTGTGTCCAAGAAACCACGTTTAGTGAAAAACATGTGTCAGCACCCCTCGGCTAAACCACCACCCATACGAACTAAACACGCCCAAACATTACCACAACCCACACAATCAATACCCTCATCCTCTTCCGATTTTGACCCACTCAAAGGATCTTACGCCAAAATCCTTGCTATGTTGGTGGAGAATGCGACCATCTCCCTACCTCCACTTAGACCTTATGACCCGTCTAAGCCCCGACCTATGGATTATGATGAGTCTAAAATCTGCGCCTATCACCGCACACCTGGACATGATGTGGAGGGATGCAAAGCTCTAAAAACCATCCTTCGCCAGTCACCTCTTCCGGATAGAAAGATTAAGAAAGACAACTTACGAAGGGAGAGACCTCTAGCGTCAATTCCCTCTACTATACCATCTGTCCCCGCCTCACCAAGATCGATCATTATTACAACCCCACCTCTTGAAGACCATGAATTATCCCAACCATCTTCTTCATCTCAGGTCTACGAGATTAATATGATTAGTGTCGCTACTCGAGGACAGAAAAACAATGGAAAAGCGAAAGAAAACACACCTGCGGCGTCTCTTTCTCCTTCAACCATCCCGATTACACCACCACCTAAAGTGGTTATTCGCGGACCCGCCTATCCCGTCTCTAATGGAGTTGCCCACCGAACCATGATCAAACAGCTTCATCAATCGCCCGTAAAAATGACACTATATGATCTCATTCAGACTTCTGAATCTCATCGACAAGCTCTCGTTGAGATCCTTCAAGGGATAGAGGTTTTACCCAACGAAACCCTGCCCGTTGCCTCCATTCTAACACCCAATCACGTTGCCTCTCTCACCAAACAATCCATCTCCCCCACCACTTCTGTCTCAAAACAACAAGCCGCTGCAGTTAGTTTCTCGGAAGATGAAATTATCGACTTTGGTGCAGAAGACCCTGACCCTGCCCTTTTCATTTCCGCTTACGTCCGAGACATTCGAGTACGTCGGGTTATGATTGACGGGGGCGCTAGCCTAAACATCATCTCTTCAAAAGCCTTCCAACAAATGAACATCCCTTCTAGTTGCATGTGTGCCAACCCCATCATGTTGCGGTCATTCAATGACGCTATTACTTCTACCTTAGGCACCGTGATCCTCAACATTCGCGTAGGCCCACGTACTTTACCCGAACTCTTCTATGTCCTTGAAGGAGAGTTCCAATATAATATATTGCTGGGTCGTCCTTGGATCCGAGCCATGGGATGCGTTCCCTCAACATTACATCGATGCATAAAATTTGAGTACGAGGGGAAGTCCTACACTGTAAAAGCTGATCCTCCCCCCTTCAAAACTTGCAATATGTTATACCGCCCAAACGATGTGCTTATACCAATTAAGACACCCATACATTCAACCCAACCATCCTCTTCAAATGTACCTCAACCATCCACCTCAACTGCACCTACGCCTTCAACTGATGAAACCACCGTCGCACAAACCACTTCTCTTCCCGCAGCTAACATCCCAACCTCCGACCCCTTAGTAGATGTTTTTCATCGCCTCACGCTGGGGGAGTACCGCCTATATAACGTTAGTTCTTTCCCTACCCCGCAGGAGTACGGACAATTACATGCACATCCCACCTACGACCGTCGCGTGGGGGAGGTAATCTCTTACGGACCACCCCATTGTCGCACTAACCTAACGTATGGGGGTGTTGACGCATCCTCCATTACCCCTGAACCTCCTCTTGGTGTGGTTCCCTTCCAATCCGATTTTCAATACCTGACAAATCGTCGCTTCGCCCTCACCTTCTTGACTCGCTGTGCGTGGAAAGGCTTTGGTTTTGGCCTTTACGAACAAGGCCGACATACTCTCATCCCCATCACCACACGCAAACATAATGATCGCAGTGGTCTCGGTTTTTCCGAAACACCTACACAGGAGACACCTCCTGTCAGCTGTATCCTGGAAGAAGAAGGCGTCGCCCCTACCGAACCATCATCACCCACTTTGCCATCATCACCCACAGAATCGATGGACCCTGAATCTATCCCCCCTAACTTTTTTTTTTCATAAATGCCATCTTCATAGGTCCTCTCACTTATCAACGCGATAATGAGGACCCATCCTCTCTTCCCCTTCTGTATCCAGACATGATCGCAGAGGATTCGCCTTCGATTAATGTTGTTGAGTGCCAGGATGACGACTCCATCCTCACTTACCTTGGGGCGGACGACTCCTATCTTCAACGCGCCTTACCATCTGAAACTCAAACCATGCTGAACGAATCTACTATAGAAGTCAACATCCACACGGAGGAAGATCCTCACATAGTGAAGATCGGACAATCCCTTAACACATCAGAACAAGCCGCCTTTACTACCTTTCTCCGTGCTCGCAACCAAGCTTTCGCATGGTCTTACGCTGACATGCCAGGAATTGATCCTACCATTGCCGTCCATAACATCACCCTAAACCCCGATTCCAAACCAGTCAAACAGAAATCGAGAAAAATGCATCCACGCATTGCTCTCTTGGTCAAAGAGGAGCTCCAACGACTCCTTTCTGTTTCCTTCATTCTGCCTATTGACTATCCTCAATGGATTTCTAACATCGTACCTGTCACGAAAGCGACGGGGGGACTTCGGATATGCACGGATTTCTGGGATCTTAACCTCGCTTGCCCTAAGGACGACTTTCCCCTCCCCAGTATTGATCAACTTGTTGATCTCACTGCGGGTCATGAAATGCTTTCTCTCATGGATGGCTTTTCAGGATACAACCAAATTTTGGTTGCCCCTGCCGATCAACACAAAACTGCCTTCATAACTCCTTGGGGAACCTTCTGTTATCGTGTCATGCCGTTTGGCCTTAAGAATGCTGGTGCAACCTATCAGCGGGCTATGACCTACATTTTTCATGACATTATGCACACTATCCTTGAAGATTACGTCGACGATCTTCTTGGCAAGTCTAAACATCGCAGTGAACATCTTGATGTTTTAACCATTATTTTTGATCGCCTGTTGCAATACTCTGTTCGTCTTCAACCAAAGAAATGTGTCTTTGGTGTCCTTTCGGGAAAACTTCTTGGCTTTATCGTCTCTTTGCGTGGCATTGAGGTCGATCCATCTAAAGTAAAAGCTATCCTAGAAATGCCCCCACCCAAAAACCTCAAACAATTGCGTAGTTTGCAGGGTAAACTTCAATCCATCCGGCGTTTCATCTCCCAACTCTCGGATCGATGTCACCCTTTTCATCACCTTCTAAAAAAGGACGTTGCCTTTCAATGGAGTGAGGAGTGTCACCAAGCCTTCGAAGCTCTCAAAACGTATCTCTTGCAGCCACCCGTGCTTATCCCACCCCAGGACGACCGCCCTTTCTACCTTTATCTTTCCGCCACTGACCATGCTATAGGAGCCATGCTCGCACATCGAGACTCGGCACGCCGAGAGCAGGCCGTTTATTATATAAGTCGTACCCTTGTGGATTACGAGACTAGGTATACACATGTAGAAAAATTGTGCCTGGCCCTATCATTCGTCGCCACCAAACTCCGACATTACCTCTTGAATCACAAAACTTTCGTCATCACCAACACAGACCCCATTCATTATATGTACGCCAAACCACACCTAAACCAACGCATCGCTCGATGGCTCATGCTCCTCGCCGACCTTGACCTTGAGTTTATACAACAGAAGTCAATCAAAGGACAAACTCTTGCAGACCAACTTGCGGAGGCCCCTCTACCTGGGGAACAATTTACCAATTTTACCTTCCCCGACGAACTCATCGCCACTCTTTCGCTCGGAGAAGAGTCGTATCAAATGACCCTCTTCTTCGATGGATCTAAGTGCCAGCGCGGCGGAGGAGCCGGCGTTGTTCTCATCCCTCTTGATGCTGAACCTATGCCTCTTTCATTCCGGCTTGATTTCCCCTGCACTAATAATACAGCGGAGTACGAGGCCCTTGTTCTAGGTCTCCAAGTTGCGTTACACTTAGGCATTAAATCTATCAATATCTTTGGTGACTCTCAATTGGTAGTCAATCAAGTTATGGGCATCTACCAATGTAAAAACGAGGAACTTCAGAAGTACAAACACCACGTGGAGTCACTTCTAGCTTTATTTACCCACTATTCTATCCAAACCATTCCCCGCTCCACTAACAAATTTGCGGATACTATGGCTTGCTTAGCCTCGCAGATTCCCGCCGCGCCAACTGACTCTGAATTATTCGTCGTGGTCCAACAACTTTTTGCCCCATCCTATTCAACCTCGGTAGTTTGTATGATAAATACTGTGTCCACTAATTCACAGGATACCTGGTACCACCAATTCCACGACTACCTTACAATCTCTGTCCTCCCACCTGACCTTACTAGTAACGGCAAACGTGCTTTTCTTAAAAGTGTTTCGCGTTATGTTGTCATGGGGGGACTCCTCTATAAACGTGGCTTTGATGGTATCCTCCTTCGCTGTCTAACTGGCGCGGAGGCCACTCATACCATCCAACAGGTCCATGACGGTATTTGTGGTGGACATTTTAGCGGCCTTGCCGTGGCCAAACGAATCCTTCGCCTAGGTTATTATTGGCCTACTCTCAATAACGACTGCTACGAATATGTTAAGCGCTGTGTCATGTGTCAACAACATGCCAATCTTCAACATACTCCTAGCCACCCGCTACAAGTCGCTCGTGATCTTTGGCCTTTCTCACAATGGGGTTTAGACCTTATTGGTGAGATTCACCCGACCTCTTCACAACGTCACCGTTGGATAATCACAGCGACCGAATATTACACAAAATGGGTGGAGGCCATCCCACTCATTTCAATCAAAAAAGAAAAAATTGTCGAATTCATTAACCATCACATTATCTGTCGTTTTGGTGTTCCTCACCGCCTGATAACAGATAATGGAAAATCTTTCAAAAACAAGTTGTTGCAAGACCTTTGTGACAACTTTGGTATCAAACTTAGTTTCTCATCACCTTACTATCCACAGGCCAATGGGCAAGCCGAGTCCTCTAATAAAACACTAACCAAAATCCTCATGAAAGTTGTCAATGAATCTGGAAGAAATTGGCACGATCACATTCCCTTTGCCCTTTGGGCTTATCGTACTAGCATTCGTACTTCTACTAATGCCACACCTTTTTCTTTGGTATACGGTACCGAGGCTGTTTTGCCTCTCGAAATACAAATACCCTCCCTTAGAATATCTCTTCAGGATATTCTCACCAACGATGATTTCCGCCAAGAGCGGTTAGCCCAATTGGAGCTTCTTGACGAACGACGTCTTACAGCTCTCGATCACCTTCAAATCTATCAAAAACGCATCAAGCGTGCTTATGATAAGCGACTTCATGAGCGTACCTTTAAGGTTGGTGATCTTGTCCTCAAAGAGAATCAACATGTCACCAAACTAGAAAAGAGCAAACGTGGAAAATTTGCTCCCAATTGGATTGGGCCTTATATAATCACTCACACCTATGGATCAGGCACTTATCGTTTAGCTTCGCTTAATGGTAAACCTGAGCCTGAACCCCTGAATGCCTTGCATCTTCGACCATTCTACTGTTGAATCTAGTGTTATATCACTTCTTATCTACCTACTGCTCGTCCCTTGAGCCCATTTACCGCTACATACGCTTTGTTTTCTATATCTCCGAATAAAATCAAAATCACTTCGCACCTCCCCTTGATGATGCCTTCCCCTCTTTAGTCTAGTCCATGACTTCAAAGTATTAAAATAAGCCGTATTCTTAAGGGATTTTCTTGAGTCAAACTTCCTACTAAACTAGATGCTTCACGCCAAAAGAACATCTAGTCATCTAAATTAAATATAGACTGCTCCCTCGAAGGACAGCTATATGCCAAACTATTGCCGCTACTATAAATAGACTGCTCCCCTGAAGGACAGCTATGCACAAAAATCATCTCTGCTACTATAAATAGACTGCTCCCCCGAAGGACAGCTATACACAGTCAGCCTTTATCAGAAGCTTCTCGCATTGATCAGCTTCGTGAAGACCTCAAGAATAAAATAATCAATATCCCTTGTAGACTTCCCGCATCGATCAGTCTACATTCAATAAAATAAAAGCCTCATTCAAAAGAACTTTTTGGGTCATGGACTTGTCTATTTAGGGTAGGTTCTCTTTCGTTGTAACAAGTTCTTTGTACCTCAGCTATATCATCCACATCACCTCACCATTTGTTTCAACTCAAGGGACGTAACGTACACCTGATATATTGTGATCATACAACTCTTTTCAACTATGGACTTCTCGTCTATGCACGGCACTTAGGGCTTCAGGCTCGTTCTACGTTGTGTGGTTTGTTTAGCTCTTTTCACCTACGGAACACTCTTTCCGCTTTGCCTCGCATCTAGGATTGTGTGTTGATCTTAATCAGGACACTATTCCCTCCTACTTGGGTATGCTAACCTTTGCTTTACCTATACCTACACCAACAACATTATCCTACCAGCACCAACAACATTACCCTACCAACATCAAATTTTTACCAAACGACCAATTGCCTAAACCATACCAAATTGCCTAAATTCACCCCTCCCTGATCCTAAGGGAGAACTACATCGGTCTGAGGCCCGTCCTTGCTTTGTGCAATGGGCTATGTAGGCAGCACTTAGGAGACATGGGGTCTCCCAAGGTTAGCTCGACCATCCCCTACCATAACCTATCATGTGTGGTAAATATAAATATTTTTGTGTATTTCTATTTAATTACATTTCTCTTTGATCCTTTTTCAAAACACCGAAAGTCAAAACGACAACATTCTTATTATTATAACGCAAATCAACATACATATCTCGTTTTAGTTAGATGTTAAACAAATACATCTTCTATATCATCGACGCGCAGGTCGGTACTCTTATTTATTCTTATACCTTGCTAACATTTATTTAGACCCTCACGCCTCATCCCAAACTAGGTGATGATCGTGATCGTCGACCCCTCTCGCCAGGCCTCTCTGTCCTCAAAGGTACCACGGCTATTGGTACCGCCCACTGATCTGCCAATCTCTCCTGTAACATCTGAATACGCCCTCTCGCATGGAGAACTCCAGCCTCTAGTCTCGCTGCTCGTGACTCCGCAACCACTAACAATCTTCTTGTCTCATTCACCTGCGTTTGGAGCTGCTGAACCAAACGCTGCAGCCGATCCCTCTCTGCTGTAATCACAGCTATGTCAGGGCGATCGCGTACACCTCGCAACTCTGCTACCCACCATAACCTATAGGCCTCTGTCATTCCTGCATCCATTACACTGCGATCGGCAGCTATCTCCTCGGGCCCTTCTGGAGGTGTTGGCCGGGGTGGTGAGAATGCTGCCTCGGCATCGATCCTCATATATGGTCTATAAGCCTGTGGTATGTCCTGCACAAATCCAAATTGTCGCCGCACGCGATCTATAGGAATCCTCTCATATTCACCTGGCCTGTGCCCCGCGATCCACCTCAATCGCTCTACACCTCTCAACTCCTCAGCTATGTTCTCGGTTACCATATAGTTCCCGTAGGGCCTCCAACAGATATCCGCAACCGTCAACCTCTCCCATACCTGCCTGTAATACTCAATGTCACCCGGCACGGCCTGAGATCTTGCCTCTTGTTCTGTCTGGACCCATCGTCGGAATCCCAACCTCTGTACTCCGGTCTCTCCTGCCTGGATGGATCGGCCTATTGGTCGCACACAAACAATGTGCTCATAGGCCCAACAGTGTAATAAGTATGAGCAATCCAACGTTGTCCTGTGATTTCACCTACAAGCCCATAAACCCCTGTATAGCTCCGCCAAATATGCAGGTGCCCATGCAAAAGTCACGTTCCTTTCTATCATCTCCCAAATAACACCCATCAATGCCTTTGGAAATCTTCCCCCTTCTGCCCTCGGTAACGCATAATACCCTACCGCTATCATTAAAATCACTGCTAACCTTGTCTCCTCAGGGTGTGCTGCATACATTACCCCATATGTGAATGACAAACCTCGCTGTGTTAAGTCCCGTGCATATGGACCAAACACTTCTGTTATCGCTGCCCGCCCCGCGCTAGGTAGTGCCTGATATACTGGTTCTCCTGTAATAGGGAGTCTCAATATACGAAACACATCTTCCAATGTTACTGTCATTTCACCTGTTGGCAGATAGAAGGTATTTGTCTCGGGATTCCATCTCTCAATCAACGCCTGTAGCATACCATGGTTACGTGCGATTCGTGAATAATATCGGATCCCACTTAACCCCAAACGGTTTATCAACATCCATTCCGCTGGTGTTACATCCGCTCGGATTCGCGACAACAGCGCTGGCACACTATCATTCATCCTCAACCCTGCCTCTGCCTGCATACACCAAAACAACAAACAAACATTCAATCCATTAGGGTTTTTTTCAAACATTCTGGAAATTCCTCCAGTAACCGGTATCGGTTATACATAACCGGTATCGGTTCAGTAACCGATACCGGTTCTCCCTAACCGCTACCGGTCACTGTCAATTACATACATCTTGCCTGAAACAACCACCTACGACAATAAATTGATCGTTTATTTCTTTCTATATACACAGACATACCCAAAACCCCGAATTACCTACCCCATAACACGCACCTCATCTATACCCCTGGCTATCATGTTGTCTTTCTCATATCTACTTACCTATTCTCCTCTAGCTCATTCACAAAACATGCAGAAATCAAATCACAACCACACCGTTTACCTCTTGGGTTGCAGTAGCTTGAGGTGGCCCCTGTCTTCCCTCTTGTCCTTGCCTGCTGGATGCTTCTCCTCGTTCGGCCATGATCACCACCCTTTTCAACTTTGTCTTTCTGCCTTCTGAACCTCGGATCACATTCACTTTCCTTGTCTCTTTTCTCCTTCTCACCCAAATCTCTCATGCAAATACCTGTCTCAGTCGTCAAAAAGCGTCGCGTTCGCATATTTAACCTCTTGCATGGCTCTAAAATTACAACTCAAGTTGCCACCCTAGCTTTTCTATTTTTAGAAAAACTCATACCTAAATAACCGGTATCGGTCGTGTAACCGATATCGGTCATACAGCTACCGACATCGGTTACCTAACCGATACCGGTTACACACCTTCCTTTTTGAAACAGGGTTCTTTTCTTCATTTCTCATCTAAATTTTTGTCGCGCCCGCCTCTTTTCCTGCATAACCACACCATTTACCACATTTGTTCATCCACCACACATAACATTACAATTTCATTAACATCATTTATTTTATACAAATACACAAACCATCAACTACGGATATCAAGAAACTATCAATCTATACATCATTTGGATCCAACTCATCAGTTACATATATCACAATGTCACAAAACCACCAATTCATCACATAACATGACATTCATATATACGTACACAAAAAAGAAAAACATCACCATCATCCATCTATCAACATGTCAATTAAACTCATCACACATTCTATATATTATCAGCCATTAACCAAATATTTAAACACATTTTGAACACTGCATATGGATCAAAACATCGTCTCTATATATATACAAATTTTCAAAAATACAATGTGTCCTACATCGGGGCCTCTGTGATCTCATAATATACCAAAGCCGGCACGCAGGCCGCAATACCTACCAAAAATCTCGACTCGGCTCGCAGGCCGGTCTCTCATATCAAAAATATACTCGGCTCGCAGGCCGGTATCAAATGTACAACCTGTACTCGGCTCGCAGGCCGGTATATAATAAATAAATGAATCAATGCAATGAATAAGTGTCGGCACGCAGGCCTCTATCAATACAACCGGTTCGCAGACCGGTGCCCATGTCCCTATACAAAACCATGTCGGGGATCTATCAGCTCTCCCCACCGCCCTCGGCACCTCTCCCCGCTGGTCCCTGTGGTGCCTCTCGCCTCCTGCCCGTCACAGACACGCCAGCTGTGGCTGCCCCTCCCTGAGATCTCTGGCTGTGCGAGGTCTCTGCCCTATGTGCTGCATACGCCTGATACTCGACTCCGGTACTATCAAGAATATCTTGATAATAACGGGCCTCTGCTCTAACCTCCATATAACGATCTCGCGCCACTGAAGGAACTGGGGCTGGTCCCCTGGCACCTAACACCAATACCCCCTGAGCCTGTACCTGCACCTGTGGCTGTGGTGCTAGTGGTGGTGCGACCTGTGCCTGTACCTGCACCTGTGGCCGTGGTGGTATCTGGGGCTGTGGCTGTACTGCTGCTGGTACGGCTGCCTGTACCTGTACCTGTGCCTGTGGCTGTGCTGCTGGTGGTGGTGCTGCCTGTGCCTGTACCTGAGCCTGGGCTAACTGCCCCTGTAGGACACCTATCTGTGCCTGTGCAGCAGCCAACTGTCCCTGTAATAGCTGCACCTGCCCCCGGAGCTGATCTCTCTCTGCCATAACTGCAGCCAAGTCTGGCTGCGCAGGCGGTACTATCCTCGCTGCTCTCTGCCCAGCCCACCACACCCTGTATGCTCCCGTGCACCCGGCATCATCCACACCCTCACCTGCTGGTCTCTCCGCTACCCAGTCTGGATCCAAAGGCTGTGGCGCTGGCAGTGGGGCCTCTACATCATCCCTCCGGTACTGAGGGAAGGGAGGTGGCTCGTCCTGTCGTAACCCCATCTGCCTGCGTACCCTCTCTAGGGGTATCCGCTCGTACTCTCCCGGCCTCCGTCCTGCTATCCAGAATGTATACTGGATCAGGCGCAGCTGTACGCGGGCTCCTCTGCCAGGCTGATGACCTCTGTAGGGTCTCCATATAATGTCTACTGCTGTAAGGCCCTCTAGCAAGTGTCTATAATAGGCCACATCCCGACCTGCAACAACTGCTCGTGGCTGGCCCACGACCCCCAACCACCTCTGAAAGCCATATCGGTATACGACCTGTGGCCCTGGCTGCTGGGGTAGCCCTACTGGCCTGATGCATACGATGTGCTCGTATGCCCAACAGTGCAACAAAAATGTAGAACAAATACCAAATCGCCTCCTCCGGCGATAGCCCCATAACTCCCTGTATAATTGCACCAGATACACTGGTGCCCATGCGAAACAGGTGTGCTCCTCCACCATCTCCAGCAGCACCCCCATCAATGCCCGTGGGAAGCGGCCTCCCTCTGAATCCGGGAGGGCGAAGCAGGTGATCCCTATCATCATCAACACGGCAAGCCGTGTCTCATGTCTGTGTGCACGGTACATATCACCATATCCAATGCTCGCGCTATGATACGTAAGAAGCGCGGCTGCATCCCCAAAAACCTGCAGTATGCTGTCCATCGCAGTCTCTGAATCTACCTGGAAGACTGCCTCTCCCTCGATCGGTAGCCGCAGGATGCGATACACATCCTCTAATGTGACGGTCATCTCTCCGGTCGGCAGATGGAACACATTGGCCGCCGGATCCCATCTCTCGATGAGGGCGACCATCAGACTATGATCTCTCTCTATCGCTCTGTACCTCTGAACTCCACCAAGTCCTACCTCGCGCATGATGGCCCAATGCGCCGCAGATACATGTGGCCTCATCCGACTCAATAATGGAGGCATCCTATCACGCATCGTCAACTGCTGACGTGCCTGCAAAATCAACCCACATCTTTAAACCTACTCATATTACAACATCTACTTTATCATCTAAACCCCCTTTTATATCATCCCCTCTTTAACCTTACACCCTAAACACCCAAACCTACACCCTAACCCACCAACACCCCCAACCCACCTACCCTACCACAAGCCACCCAAACCTATCCCAACCCACACCCTAAACCAACCCAACCCAACCCACACCCTAAACCAACCCAACCCAACCCACCCACTCAACCACAACCCACAAAAACCTAGACCCTAAACCCTAAACCCTAAACAACCAACTCAACCCAACCCACCCACTCAACCACCCAACCCACAAAAACCTAGCCCCTAAACCCCCAACCAACTCACCCCACCCAACCCACAAAAACCTAGCCCCTAAACCCCCAACTCACCCAACCCAACCCAACCCAACCCAAACAACCCAAAACCCACACCCTAAACCCACCCAACCCAACCCACCCACTCAACCACCCAACCCACACAAATCCCCCACCCATCACAACCCCACCGATACCGGCCGATGCGCGACCGACACCGGTTTCCCCCAAACACAACCTTACTGTCTTTTTTCGACCGATGCCGGTCGCCTAGTGACCGACATCGGTCACTGTCTCCTCCCCGAACCGAACCCCCGCGTGGCCCCCAAAGACCCTTTTTCACCTATTTCTACCCATTTACCCACCCAACCACCCCCAAATTTTTACACACCTAACCGCCTTACCCTATCTTACCTATCTATCCTCTCTCTTTTTCAAATTACGTCTATTTACTCCTCATTTCTTACAACAACTAAATTCCTACCCAAACCCCCAATTTCAATTAATACAACCCAATGCATAAAATAAAGAGTTTAGAACCTACCGGTACGACGACACGTCGTCGTGGTGGGATGGGTGGTGGCGGTCCAGCTGGTCCAGCCCCCCCAGCTCCTCCTGCCTGTGCCATGGCTCCAATCCTGGTCTACTGGGTCCCTAGCCAATCACTTGCTGCCTCCTCCTCAATCGGGCCCACTATCAACTCTCTCCGCCAATCAAATAGCTCCACCTCACTCAATAATCCTCCAAATCAACTCTCCACGTCAGACAAGTCGCTATGGTTTGCAAATCACAAAAGTGACAATGACAAGCTGTATTTTTGTTTTTATAGGTTTTTCGTCTTTAACCGATATCGGTTTCGTTTTTCCCTAAGAAACCGGTATCGGTCTACTAACCGATATCGGTCCAGAGGAATCGACATCGGTTCTCTTCCAAACTAAACCCCACTTTTTGCCCTTATTTATCATTTGCCCCTTTTTCACCAACATTGCCTATATCCACCCTTGCCGAACACCATTTCCTCAACCTACCTATTTGGCCTGACCTAAGGCCTCAACCTACCTATTTGGCCCGACCCAAGGCCTCAACCTACCTATTTGGCCCGACCCAAGGCCTCAACCTACCTATTTGGCTCGACCTAAGGCCTCAACCTACCAATTGGCCTGACCCAAGGCCTCACCCTACCTATTTGGCCCGACCTAAGGCCTCAACCTACCAATTGGCCTGACCCAAGGCCTCAACCTACCTATTTGGCCCGACCTAAGGCCTCAACCTACCTATTTGGCCCGACCTAAGGCCTCAACCTACCAATTGGCCCGACCCAAGGCCTCAACCTACCAATTGGCCCGACCCAAGGCCTCGCCCTAACAATTTGACCTGACCCAAGACCTCAACCTACCCACCTAACCTGACCCAGGGCCACCGCCCAACCACTTGGCCTGACCAAGGCCGTATCACTTCCATACCATACCCACAATCAACGTTTTATTTTATACATCCATCATGTACCTTGTGTTCAATCAAGCTCACCTGTTCGTGTTTTAGCATGATTAGGGTCCTTGACTTGATCTGTCGACCAGCTTTGCCCAGACCTAGACCGTGACGTTTATCTCAACCAAACCAACCTTTTGGTACTGCCGAACATGCCTAAACGTTCCGGTACCTTACCTGTTATATACCCTAGAGCTACTTCCTATGCCTTGGATACCAGGATTATATCACCCTTGTTTGGATAAACTATCGACCTTTGCCTATACATTGCTGGTTTGCTAGTCAAATCATGTACCCTAGTCGTACTATTGCATTTCAACATGCGTCTGCTTCCTTGGACCTACCCCACCACCTTACCATCCTCTCTACAACATGTACCCTTTATCAACCCTATCCCTGATTTCCCGTTCACTCAATCGGTGATAGATTTGAGGGGGATTACCTATATCCTTAACATGAGAAACCACTTCATATTATTGTCCGCACAGCTTTACAGAACAAGCTACACGACAATAAGGGGCTAATGTAGACACCAAATTTGTGTCTTACGACCCCTTGTGACCCACATCTCATTTCACAACCTAACCCCATCACCTAAACCTTGCATAATTATTTATTAATTACCTTGTAATTGATAAATCCACATCACCTTACCCGCCACCTCACTTTGCCACCTCATCATGACCTAGCCCTAACCCTAAACTACCCTAATTAAGACCCATGACTTGGTCTAGACTCACATCCATAACTAATGCCTCCTTACTCGCACCAAAAGCCGACCTTCTAGCCACTTGACCAAGCCCGCAACTGATCTCTCGGGAGAAAAGCAGGGAAGGTGGGCTATTTTACTAAAAATAGCCTACTTTTTCCTTACCGATGTCGGTTCCTACTCGACCGCCGTCGGTTACGCAACCGCCATCGGTTCCCTGTAAATGGGCTTCCCAAACCAAAACAACGGATCGGAATTTCATTTTGGAGATCAGTCAAAGGATTTCTAGATCAACACAGAGCATTGCGAGCGAGGAACAGAGTCCAGATCTTCATTTGACAGAGCAGAGACGAGTGGAAATACCAGAAGTGTTTACAACCAAGGAGATCAACTTGCATCTTCGTCAAAATCAGTAAGTCACATCTTGCATGTCCTTCGGTATAACATTTCTTATGCTTCTTGGATCTCAGTACTCCTAAATCCATTTCTGAATCCATTATCCAACGTACCATTGCCTCTAACCGTCATTCTTTTGCTTCTAACCATCCCATTTCCTAATACTATCCAAAAACCAGCCATTACAAACACCACAACTAGCCCAGAAGATCCTATCACCCACCGGTATCGGTTATCAGTAACCGTCATCGGTTATAGGTAACCGCCATCGGTTCCTTTGATCAAAACCAGGAAAAACAGCCTTTCCCCTACCCAGTTCAATGAAACAATTTAATTGATATTTTATTGTCTTTTGTGTTAATTCACGTTAGTAGGGAAACTAACCACCTTCGAAAGGAAGTTTTATATTTCCTGGGCCCAAGGCAGTTTCCTCATTTATTGTTTAATCAAATCTTGTGGTCTTGTGTTCTTATTTGCAGGTAGTCCTTCCCAGACAAAAAGGAGTTCTCCGCAGTCAACCTGATCTTTCTCTACGGTACGCGCACATCATCTCGACATTCTGCAGGTATTCCTCCTAACCCTAACCTTATCTGTTTCTATAAGGAACGAAGCATTTCCGAGTGAAACATCTGCATGCACAGTCGGGTCATGATGTTCTTGTGTTCTTCCTGATGTGTCAAATATGGCTAAGTTTTAAAACCTTTGTTGTATCTTGCGCACGTGCCACTTTCTCTATTAAACCCTCCTAGAACCATGTCATGCATGCTTTCTCCTTGTGCACACTTTCTTAATTAGGCCTTGCGTGCCAGCGCGCCTTCTTGTACTTGGCCAATATTTTAGGGGCCCAACATCATCCCACACTACGCATGTTCTCTGCCTATGGGAACACCTTCTCAATGAATAAAGAATTACTACCTTTAAATGGGTTAGGGAAAGGGAATGAAGAACTTTGGGGAAGAAAGAAAGAAAGGGGGAACTATGATCACTTCTGTAAGAAGAGAGGGAAATCTTTTGTTAGGTATGCCTCTAGCTTATTCCAAGTATTGACCTCGCTCTATGCCCACTGACAAATGTCGTCGACTAGGACGCTTACCTCTTCAAATCTTAGCCCCTCTCTTTGGGTATTCATCATTTCCACGATCTCCTCTAATTGTTTGCCCAAGTCTTCAAGCACATCCATCCTTCGAGTGATCTGGGGATACAACTCCTTCAGCCGGTTATTGATTGAGCCCCACAAGGTCTCAATAGCCTTTGATTTCTTCTCAAATTTGGCTAAGATCTTGTCACATTCCACTATATTCCCCTTATTATTCTCCTGGAACTCCTTGAGCTCCACTTCATGGGAGGCGACCAAAACTCTCGCCAATCTATCTCTATCAGTGCAATTATCATAAATGCCCTCAATGGCTTGGGTGGAAACCTTCACATCTGTGAGGACTTTCTTGTACTTGGTAACAATTTCCACCACCTTCATCTTGTCCTCCTTTTCCTTGCGTGTCGATGCCTCCTCTATAGACTCTAAGGCCAGTGGTTGCCTTTCCATTGTGAGGACGCGGGTCAAGTCCTCTAAACACTCTAGGGTGGATCCATACTTTTACGCAGGCAGTGTTATATCTGGATGCTTCAAGAAAATGGAATTTGTGATCATCTCTACTTTCTTGTAAAGCTAGCTCACCCTTGCCTTCTCTTCTTTCAACTCACACCTTATATGCGTGCTAATTATTTCCTCCCGCTTTAAGTCCTTGGTCCTTTCTTCGAGCTCTTCTTCCTTCTTCTCCAGCTCTGTCTCTAGTAATTTTACCCTGTTGTTCCTCTCAAATAATCTAGCGTCTAGTTCAACCGAGACCTTGTTTAGCATGGTGTAGACTTGTTCATCTAATCTTCGTTGAGCGCTCACCAAGGGGCTGTCTCCTTTTGACTTAGGCACCTTCATTATTGCCCCTTAGCTTACCTCAAATTTTGGCTCGTCGATGTGGGACTCATTTGCCCAAGAAATCATTTTCCTCATCCGAGGGTATGCACCTTCCTCATCAAACGAATTCATAGCCAAGAGTTGCTTTGTTGGTATTGTGCTTTAGAAACATTCATGAAACACCTTGCTTGGATCATCGATATAGCCCATTCTTAGTTTTTGGGTCTCCGTGCACCTTCCTCCTATGCGTGTGCCCTTAGGAATACATACCGTCAAACTGGGGCCTCCTCATATGTTGTCGTGATCTTTTCCCACACTTTCTTCCTTATCTTCATTCATTACTAAATCAGCATTGCGCTCCAACTCTTATTCTACTAAGGCTTCAATGATTTTCACCGCTTCTTTTTCTATTGCCTCGTATATCTGCTCCTGTGTGAGGCTTGGATTCTGATTTTTCGTACGAGCACTTCTTCACTTTCTCCCTTATCTAGGACACCCTTCCTCCTCCTGGCTACCCTTCCTCCACATGAAGAGAAACTCATTTTCCTCTTCTCCGCCCTCTTCCTCTAAATCATGCACATCAAAACACTGGAGGTTCCTCGACTCCTTCAGGTTCATCTTCTTCGTCATCATCCCTCTCTCCTCTATAGGCCTCCAAACTCTCTATTTCCTCCGAATCATCCTCCTCTATCACCTTATATTTCTTCCTAATTAGAGATTCCAATATAGGAGATTCGGCTCTTTCTTCTTTCTCTTCTAGTGAATTCTCCTTTGTGATAGGCTTTTCTTGTTCTAGTGCCTCCTCTCTAATTGGGGACCTCTTCCTACACATGTAAGTACAAGTTCTAGCACTTATCCCTGGGGTGCCCACTTGTGGTGCACTTTAGAAACTTAGTGCCTTCTTCCCTTGCACCTCTTCTTTTCCCTTTATTTGTCGACGCAGGATTCTTTCTCCCCATGGGGTCTTCATGGATGGAGACATCACATTCCAGGTATGCGCCCTTCTCAAACTTTGGTCTTATGCACAGATATACCCCTATCGTGGTCTCTCCTGCTATTGGCAAAAGTCAAGGGCTTTGTCATTTGAACTTTGTGGGAGACATACCTCTCCACGTACATGCACTTCTTGGGCTTTCTACACAGCTCCCTGTGGTCTTGATCTACCTCACTAAGGTCGAACCTTAGTCTTTTGGCCTCTTTAATCATGTTTACCCTTGCTTGGAAATATTGAGTGGTGAAGGAGAAGGGGAGGTTGCACCCGGGGGCTCATGTTTTCATCTGTCAATTTAAATCTACCAATGCAGAAATGTTGGTACACACTGCAAATTTAGCTTCTCCATCAATGAGCACTTGCAACTACTTTAGGATCCTCCACTCTGCCCCCGAACACATCCCTTAAGCGCTTAATACCATTTTTCCAGGCGTTCTTTGTGAGCATCCGTCATGCTATCAGCAAGTGTATTTTACAAATCCTTTTGCGGGTGAGGGGTATTCCTCTAGATATACCCAAACAAACTTATCTACCGCATATGGCACTTTCGATCTCTAAAAACACAATTATTAGAAGGACATTGCCAAAGATTATCTTATCTCCTTCCTGCAACACTGTTGATAATGTCATCTACAATGACAGCAGAAAAATTGTAGATGGTGCCTTCTGATATTTTCCTGCACACATTTAACCAAGCCTTATTTACCTATTTCCACCTTTCTTGGTCATTTAGCTTTGTCACCAGGCACACGGCCATTCTCATGACAGGGTCTTGGATCTCCCCCATATCAAATTACTGTGACCCCTTCTTATAATCATATGCGGCGATAGTTACTTTAATGGATTCCTTGTTGTTTAGGTCATCATCTATACTTTCTCCTTCACAGATGAGGCTTGTGAATTTTGAAATTAGCTGAGGAGTTATGCGCATCTTGAGCTCCGCAAAGTAAAAGTGGTCCTCGTGCATGTGCGACATTAACCATTGACTGAGGTGCTCAGGTTTTCCAAAATAAGGCAACTCATAGAGTTGCAACAATCCCGCCTTCTCCGATTTTACTTTTACCTCATCACTATAGATTGGTAAACCCTCTAGTGTCCTCTTGTTTGTCAGACGCACCAACTCCAGTGCAAATTCCTTTTCTGTCGTGTTCATACGATGGTTGTAATCACTCACCATCATGTTTCTTAAGTGGGACTCCCATTATTTCCTAAGAAAAACCCCATCCGGTACTACATCTTTGTGTACCATTCTTCATTCATGCTTACAAGGGTTTTTGGTTGTTTTCCCTTGCCCTTTGGCTTCTTAGGTGATATAGTTGGTTTCTTAGGTGTCATGGTTTAGGTTATCTTAGCACTTCAACTTCTCTTAATTGCTCTACTTTTCTACCTTCTCCAAGCTCATACCTCAATCTTATGAGGAAGCCATTTTCATCTCGTGCCCTAGCTTCCAAACCCTAACTGGAATAACCTTGTTCACAAGATGGCGCTTCCCCACAATTTTTTTCTACGCCCGTGAACTTCTTTCCTTCTAGTATGCAGATCAAATCTAATCACTCACACCTTAATTTCTTCACATAGATCAACTCTAGAAACCTTAGTCCACAAAAGCTTTCTTTTTTTGTATTCGCGATGTCCATAATGAAGTGCCCAACCTTCTATTTATAGCTTTCCATTCTTTTTAGCATTAAATGTTACTTCACCTACCATCATACTTCAACACTTATTACAACTTATCGGACTCTAGCGCCCTCACTCGCGAGCCCAACCTTACACAGAAAATCCTACAACCTTCTAGTGCGTAAACAATTTATCTGATATAAGGCTCTTACACGCGCGTTACCAGCACCAAAGGTACTTCTGTCATTTTCAATATTTTTTCCCTCACCTACCTCATGTTGTTCATGCACTCTTCCTTTTTTTTGTACATGGTTTCTTCAAGGATTTCTTGACACCAACCATTTACATTCATCTCTTCTTTGCGCGCCTATCACCCTTACACGCCTTTCACAAGGCCATTCAATCTGGTCTTTCCATCACAATCCTTCCTAGTACTTTACACCTTGCACTTTCTTTCACATCATTCCACCCCACACTAAAATGATGTGCAGTCCTCTACGCATTCACAACCTTTAAAAAGTAATGAGGTTACCGGTGCCCAAGGCGCAACACAAAACAAGAACGAGAAAGCGAAACACAATAAAAGAAAAATTAATTAAAGGAAGTCCTAACCTATCTAGCAATATTGCCTTATTACAAACACCAAGAGGACTTATTTATAGTAGGTCTTCAGCCTACTCCCCATTGAAGTGTCATGGAAATCTCGTCCCATCCAATGCTTGTAACTGGCATGCACCTGAATCAAGGATGTACGAGATGATGTAGGGACCCAACCAATGGACTCTTAACTTCCCAAGATGGCACAGAAACTTGGAATCTAATAGTAGCACCATCTTGCCAACCTCAAACTTTTTATTCTTAATGTGATGATCATACCATGCCTTTTGTTTTGATTTTTCAATCTTCTGGATCCATCTGGTGAGTGATCGTCTTTCATCCAATTGCATTAACTTTTCAATTCTTTCTTCCAGCGCTTCTTCATCGACCAATCCTCCTGCGCATGCTATACGCAGAGAAGGTAATATGAAATCAACTGGTAGGAAAACCTCTGCGTCAAACACTAATTGAAACGGTGTGGCCTTATTTAACCTCTTGTAGGTTATCCTATATGCCCAAAGAATAGTTGATACTTTGTCATACTAATCTTGTCTACCAATGTCACAAATTTTAGTTGGGGTATGACTTAGTATTTTGTTAAATGCCTCCACGGTTCCATTTTCTTGAGGATGGTAAGGGTAGTCTTGTCATGAGCCACCATGAATTCTACTAATAGAATCCTTATTGTCTCATTTAAGAAATGTGTACCCCTGTCACTAGTCAAACTCAAGGGGCACCCATACCTTGTAATAATGTCTTCCCACAAAAACCTTGTTATAGTAGCCATTGTACAATCCTTGGTAAGTGCTGATTTTACCCACCTTGTCAAGTAATCTGTGCAAGTGATTATATAACGTGACCTTGTCCTACGCGTGGTTGGTGCAATAGGACCTATGAAGTCTATAGCCCACTTTTCGAATGGCTCGGCGCAAGGAATAGGGTGCAGAGGCATTTTATCTCTTCGCCCTGGTTTTCTAATGTGATAACAATGGTCACATGCCTTGCAATATTCCTTGCAGTCTTGATATAGGGTATCCCACCATAATCGAACCATCAATATCTTACGTGTAGTGGCATCGCCTGCATAGTGCCCACCTACACTACCTCCGTGTGCCTCTTCTATTATGGTTAGGCACTCATGCTCTAGCACACACTGGCATAGAATCTCATCATGTCCTAATTTGTATAAATCCCCACTAATCAACATGTACGGTGCGAAGTGTATAGCTAACTGCTTTTTATCCAATGCCTTCATTCCTTCTGGTGCTACACCTGTCTTGAGAAATACTGCAATATCTTCTTAGTTTGAGGGCGCGCGCTACAACCTAAATAGTTGTGCATCTGGCATGGTATCCTCAATGCTTTGCATGTCCTCCCCTGAATTGATTCTAGACAGATGATCAGATCTGGAATTACTTTTTCCTGGTTTAACAACCACCGTGAACTAGTTTTCTTGGAACAACAGTACCCACCAACATTTGCACCCTTGTAGAACGGGCTTGTTCACTAAATATTTCAATATCATATGGTTAGTGTAAAATATAAAAGGGGTTGCCAGCAGATACTTTTTGAACTTGTGAAGCACGTAGATCATTGACATTGTCTCGCACTCAGTTGTAGTATAATTCTACTTTGATGGTGTCAACTTCCTACTTGCAAATCATAAAGGATGATCAACAATCCCTTCACTGTGCTATACAAGTACTGCTCCAATGGCGGTTCCTGAGGCATCAACATGAACATGGAAGGGATTATCCTAAGAGGGGAATCATAGTATGTGCGCAGTGACAAGCCTATCCTTTAAAGTGTCAAATTCATTATGTTGTGCCTCTCCCTAAAGGAAGGCACTCTTGCGTCTAAGTAACTCTTCTAAAGGCACGAAAATCTTAGCATATCCCTTGATAAACTTCCTATAGTAACCCATGTGACCAAGGAATCCGTGCACTGCGCTTTGACTAGTAGGCTCCCCCAATCCCACAATTACTGCAACTTTGGCGGGATCTACTAGTAAGCCCTCCTTACATGTGATGTGCCCTACTAATGTTCCAAATGGGGTAGCAAAGACACATTTCTTAATGTTGAGGGATATCCTCAACTTCTGATACCTTTCAAACTTCAACCTTAAGTTGTCACAATGGTCCTTCACTAACCCATATACTGTCCAATCATCTAGGTAAAATTGAAGAAATTTATGGATGAAGTCCTGGAAAGCTTGCACCACAATAAGTGAGAACACAGCAAGCACATTCTTCAACCCAAAAGGCATGACCGTATAGGCAAAACTTCCCCACTCAGTGGCGAAAGTCATCTTTCTCTAGTCCTCTTTCATAATCCTTACCTAGTGATAGCCCGAGAATCCATCCGTGAAAGAGTAGACCTCACGTCCTACCACTCCCTCTAATATATCTTCAGTAAATGGGGCTGGGAAAGGATCAATGACACACACTGCATTTAGGTCCCTGTAATCAATAGAGATCCTTATGCTCCTGTTCTTCTTGATACTAATCACAATTGGACTTATCCATTCCGACTCTTCCACAACCTCAATGATACCTGATGCCATCATTTTGTCTATCTCTTCCTTGACCTTTACTCACAAATTGGGATTCATCTGGTATGGCCTCTTCCTGATTGGGTGCCTACCTTCCTTCAGCTTTATCCTCATCTCCCCCAAGGAATGGTGGACATCTTTAAGCTCATGGTACCCACGTGGGAATAAATCTTGGAATTTGTGTAGGAGATCAATGATTTTAGAGACTTCTTTCTCTAACCAATAGTCCCAATGATTGCCTCTTTAGGTTTTGCTTCTGAGCCAATGCTAACCTTTTTCATCTTCAAAGGTTCATGGTAGGCACGTGCCCGTTCATGAGCACTATCCATGACTTCACGCGTCCCTACAGAATGGTTAACATCCTAGATTTCCACCTCTTCCCCATCAATGACATACACCATCTTCCCTTTTTCTTTTTCCATACATACGTGCTCAGGTTGTATCTCTTTTGTTTCTTCTTCCTCAAAGCGAGCCTCCAGGCCAGGTTCACCTAGCAATTCTTGTATTTTATCTTCCACCATAGCACTATCCCCTATTGTAAGGCACTTGACTACCTATAACGCCTTATGTACTGATGGCTTTGTACTTTGATACTTGAATTTGTGAATGAGATCAGCCACCAATTCTTACCAATTACCAATTTGACGACACATCTCCGAGTGGGTATACCATGCACGCGAACAACCTTGCAGGGTGGAGTACAACTTGTGAACCCATAATGAAGGTGGTAATGCTTTTGTGCTTCCCATCCAGGCTATCTCACATGCTTGGATATGGAGGGAAGTGGTCTCTTTACCATGGTAGTCTTTTATATCTATGGGTAAATTGCTCCTACAAAACCTTACGGAGAAGGCAATTCTCACCTCGCACCATTCCAAGAGGTTCTCTCGATGTGTCACGCACCAACGCGCAGCAGTTCTGAGTAGGTTATAGTTAAACATTTTCCTCCTTTCCTTCTCATTTCTCCAATGGGCCTCCATTTCTCCCAAGAAATCTTCTGGATTAGCCCCTCTCAAGTAACTTGGTATTTTTCTTCCCCCTAAGTGCCGGACTGTACACGCCTTTGTCACCTTGGTTACCAATCCTCTAAAATGTCGTCAAATTAACTCATAGGTCCCGTGTGCTCAATTATCACACACCATGCTTGTGGTATCACTCACAGACTAGGCATCCTCAAATTGGATAACTCTTTATGTTGGGTGAATTATCTCAAGATCTCTGATGGAGCGCATGTATATTCTATCAAGGACTTCTTCTCCTAACGGCTCTATGTAGGGTGCCAACTTCCCATCTATCAAAGGGATGATCACCTGTTCTTCCTTGTTCTCGAAACTAATATATCCTTTGTTAAACCTTATGTCAGCATTATTCTTGTAACACCATGGGCGCCCAAGCAATGCTAGAAAATTGTCTGCCTTGAGCGCTAAGACTTTGAAGTCTCTAGTAAACTTGGCCCCCTGAATGGTGATCACTACATCCTTTAATACTCCAATGGGAATTGCCTTAGTTTTTTTTCCATATACAACACATTTGAGGATGGCTGCAACGTAGGCCTTCCTATAGCACTATCCCCTATTATAAGGCACTTGACTACCTGTAACACCTTATGTACTGATGGCTTTGTCCTTCGATACTCAAATTTTTGAATGAGATCAGCCACCAATTCTTGTCAATTACCAGTTTGATGATGCATCTCTAAGTGGGTATACCATGCGCACACACAACCTTGCAGGGTGGAGTACAACTTGTGAACCCATAATGAAGGTGGTAATGCTTTTGTGCTTCCCATCCAGGCTATCTCACATGCTTGGATATGGAGGGAAGTGGTCTCTTTACCATGGTAGTCTTTTATAGCCGCGGGCACGTTGCTCCTGCAAAACCTTATGGAGAAGGCAATTCTCACCTCGTGTCATTCCAAGAGGTTCTCCTGATGTGTCGCCCACCAGCACATAAAAGTTTTGAGTAGGCTGTAGTTAAACATTTTCCTCCTTTCCTTCTCATTTCTCCAATGGGCCTCCATTTCTCGCAAGAAATCTTCCGAATTAGCCCCTCCCGAGTAACTTGGTATTTTTCTTCCCCCCAAGTGCCAGACTATACATGCCTTTGTCACCTTGGTTACCAAACCTCCTAAATGTCGTCTGATTAACTCATAGGTCCTGTGTGCCCAATTGTCACACGTCATGCTTGTGGTATCACTCACAGACTGGGCATCCTCAAATTGGATAACTCTGTATGTTGGGTGAATTATCTCAGGATCTCTGATGGAGCGCATGTATATTCTATCAAGGACTTCTTCTCCCAACGGCTCTGTGTAGGGCGTTAACTTCCCATCTATCAAAGGGATGATCACCCGTTCTTCCTTGTTCTCGAAACTAATATATCCTTTGTTAAACCTTATGTCAGCATTATTCTTGTAACGCCATGGGTGCCCAAGCAATGCTGGAAAATTGTCTACCTCAATGAGCGTCAAGACTTTGAAGTCTCCAGTAAACTTGGCCCCCTGAATGGTGATCACTGCATCCTTTAATACTCCAATGGGCATTGCCTTAGTTTTGTTTTCCATATACAACACATTTGAGGATGGTTTCAACGTAGGCCTTCCCATCTAATGCCAAGCATCTAAGGTAATAACATTCACTTTTTCTCATGTGTCGATGAGGATATTACTCAAGAGCCATCCATCAACAATTGTATTTAGAGTAATTTATTTGTCATATTCAAGGCTATGTGGAGAAAGGTTTACATGTAAAACCTGTCTCTCGCACTTTGTTCGAGCGCGTGGTACCTTCTCCCTTAGCCATTCTCCCAGCAAGGGAATAATATTCTCTTGCCTTAACATTTTACATACTTCTTTGACCTCATCCAAGTCACTTCTTGGAACCTCATTATCCTTTCGTTGCCCCACCTACCTCAATTGCTCCTTGAGACACTGTATCTCCCCTTGTAAACTTTGAATTACGTCCATAGTCTCCTGGTATACTTCTTTCAGATGGGAAGGGTCTGGGTACTTTGTATGTGGTACCTCCTCTCTAGAAACTAATGTCCTTGGTTTAGGAATCTCTTTGACGCGTGCGGCCTCTACATGCATTGTCACCAGTATAGGTCTAGCTCTGACTCACGTGCCACTCTTGGCATCCATTGTGAATCAGCCCTTTTTACGTTCACCATAGTAGCGCCCTTATCTTTTCGATGTTGCTAGCTCATATGCTCATAGAGTTCTAGACACTCTTCATACTTGTGTTTCTTCCCGCACCATGAGCATTGTAATAGATCAGGACATTCTCGTTTATAAAGATCTGTAGATCCAAAATTGTAACATGTTCCCAGCAGGAACTCACTCCTTCCTCCTCCGTGGTTACCATGACCACAGAATCCTCTGTGAAATCCCCTTCCACGCATGCCTCCATCTGAGCACTCCTCATAAAAGTGATCATCATCCTTAGAACTACTGGCAAGGTTGGTCTAGCCCACACCATGATCAATGGCCTCACAGATCTAGTCAATAAGCCTACAATCCTTGGTATCGTGGGTTGTAGAGGTGTAGATCTTACAGTAGCAAGATACATTCTTCTAAATTGCACGATGTCACAAGGGACATCTACTTACATCATGGTCCCCATGACAAATCTCACAATCTACCACTACGGCACGTACTGTCTTCTGGGGGAAACTATCCTTGGCATGCCCCTTTACTTCACAATCTGTACACCACATTCCATTGTGAGTCTCATGAGCTGAATTTGTAGATAAATTTTCCAATTGCTTAGCCATAGCAACGATTTGAGCCTCCAAGAATGGGCTAACACCAGTATCAACACTTCTAATAGCTTTGACGTGTAGAGCAGCTTCTAACGCCCCACACAGGTCTGTGAAAGTCTTATGAGATAAATCTCTTCTAAATGGTGTTATCAACCCTCCAACAAACCATTGAGCATGTTGTGAAGGGTGAATGTCATACGAAAATTTTGACATGAGAGTCTAAAACCATGCATCATACTCAAGCACACTCTCCGCCATTCCCTACTAAATCTCCTTGAGGGCGTTGATGCTCTTCTATTCAAACTCAGGGATGTGGAATTCCACTAGGAAGGAATTTTTCAATGTAGTGTAATCTACCATCATCTGATGGGGGTCATACTTATTATACTAGCTATGTGTGTGCCCTTGCAACGTCGTTACAAATAGACTGGCCTTTCGTTGTGGGGTTGTGATCCCTTTCACACGCCATAGTAATTCACACTTGTGAACATGTTCCGCAACATCCTTTATGCCCTGGTAGTCTGGCAAGTGTAAAGACATTTCAAATATTACTTGAGGAGGTGATTGAGTCTCCTGTCCTCCTAGTCCATATCCTTGGTTTCCTTCGGTGTTCCCTCTGCCAGATCTACTGGATCCACCAGGTCTTATGCCTCCCAATCCACCAGTTCCACCTCCAGATCCTCCTGCGGCCAACAATGGGCCTGAAGCAGTCGCGCCTAGCGTCCCCAATGTCCTGCTAAACTGTGCACCAATAATTTATGAGATCATTCCACTACCAGATGTATGCCCCGCACCACTCCTTGACTCATTTCCCAAGCCTTGCGTATTTTTACCTTATCCAAAAATTCCTCCAAACACTGGAATAGAGTGTGCAGCCATAGAAGTTCCAAATGAGAAATTATACCTCCTAGGTGTCGATTAGTCACTCCCACCGATACCAACTGTGTTATCAACACTCCTCTGATTTGGAAAACCAAGCGCCAATATTTGGTCACTAGGTGGGTTCAGATGCATGCCAATGACTCTTCTCTCTCCGTGCGACGAACTCTCATTAGAAGCCGAAAGGGTCTCTCTCCCGCACTTTCCAAGATGGGGTAGCATAGACTGCTCAGGTTCCACGTCCTATGCGTTAACCTCAACTCCTTCGCGTAATGTCTGCCTCCATAGATCCATCACACTGGTAACCTCACATTATCTAGCAATCTCCCTTTCATGTGCTTCACTATACTTGAGTCATATCTCCTCCCTTTCTTTCTTAGTTGTAATATCTTCCATCTTCCTCCACCCTAGCTTCCTCGCCCAACAATCAAGAAGGTTTATCCGGCCATCGGAAAGGCCTCTAAACTCAAGGTAATGATCAAGATCTTCATTACCAAAGGAATTACACTTAGAAATGATCCTCTGGGATCCCGCAGAAACTCGAACTCAGTGACTTCCGGACAAGAATATGTAGAAATAGCGTATTCCAGAATGTAGTTAACTAGTACTCCTTTCCACCAATGATCCACAGTACGAGTCCACATCAGATCTACATTTTACAGCCTCTGGTACTCTTCTTGGGTCCACACACATGATTTATAATACCTGCTTGATCTGGATGCATATGGTGAGAGCCATTCATACAGCTCTACTGGGAAGCAATAGAATAAAGTTTCATACAACTAATGGTAGAGGTTCTCTCCTATCCATCTGCATGCATCAAACTCAGGCCTAGTGTTGAATCTTTGAGAAAATTCTTCCTATGTCTCTTAAACCATGATTCAATAATTTCCAGAGTTAGGCATTCTATCATCACTCATTGCACAGATCATGAGGTATGTTATTTCCCACTACAACTTCGAAAAGAGGTCCCAGCAACGAAACCAAGATGTAGTCATTTTTATACCCACCAAAGAACAAGGGAATCTCATTCACATTGGTCTATCACCCAGTGGGCACTAGGTGCTCACCCGAGGCACGTGCGGGTGTCGAGTCTCTCTTTTATGTGAGTTAAGTGGGAAACATCATCTATGATAGGAGCTTAAAAAAAGTAAGTGGGGATGAGACATACATTTATCATAGAACTCAGAACAGCTTCTAGACAAATGCAGTCATCCTAGACCAAATGGAACTTAATAGATAATAGAAAGGAACCAAAACATAAAGGAAATGCATAAGGATTTATATTCATTCCATAAACATTTATGAATCATAACTGTAAGCTATAAACATGGACCAAAATCATTAATAAACATATTGAATCAAGTTTAGTAACCTCATTATATTCATTGGATTCATATTATCATAGCTGTACAAACCAAATTCATACATCATAGTTGGATTTATATCCATCAGCTCTCAAGAGAAAATTTACAATCCCAACCCCTTATTACATCCTTTTCCTATAGATCCCTACCCAACTTATGATTTCCTGCATGGCTTCACCTTCTTCTACTTCTCTTTCTTTTTCCTCTGGCGGGTGCTTATATTTATATCCCTTCTCGACATCATCAAGCCAGCGTGGGAGTTACAGATTCATTTCCAAGTGTCCAAGGTGGTCCTTTAAGGGAGCATGCTTCTTCAAGTCCAAGCTCTCCACTCTTTGCAATGATGACCTTCTAGAAACTTCCATCGCAAGGTATATTCCTTATTAGGCCAACCTGTCACTAGGCTGACACCTTATCCATTCCACATGTGCAGTCGGGTCATGATGTTCTCGTGTTCTGTCTGATGTGTCAAATATGGATAAGTCTTGAAACCTTTATTCTATCTTACACGCATGCCACTTGCTCTGTTAAACCCTCCTAGAACCATGTCCTATGTGCTTTCTCCTTACACACCCTTTCTTAACTAGGCCTTGCACGCCCACGTGCCTTCTTGTACTTGGCCAATATTTTAAGGGCCCAAAAAGTATGACAAGGATCGCACTCGGATCTTGGATTTTATATGGGACATGTTTTTATGCCGAGACATACCCCATAAGGGTATGGTAGTGTTTCTCTATAGCAGCTATGTGGATAGACATATTACAAGGATATATGTTTACTTGATGGCTCTTGTAAGCGACTATTTGTTGCTTGAAAAGATGGCTACACACTTCCCGCTTAAATTGACAGGAGTGATAAGTCAACTTGTGGATGAAGATATCTTATGTTGGGGTTGGTGTATGTTGGCCCACTTATATTGGGATCTACATTTGATTTCCTACCGAGGCCATAAGAGCTTAAGACCATCCAAACTACTACAGACTAGGCATGGGATCATATTGTGATAGGGCGTCCCATAGGAGTACTACAAGTCAGGGCTCCAGATGAGCCCTCATATATGGAATGGGAGCTAGTAGGTGAGGATGTTCACTCGCACATGGGGGATACTTTATAATACATGTAAACATTTGATGACCTGCAGCTTCGTATAATCACTTACCGACCCTACCGATTATATCAGTGTCTTGATGACGGCATAGAGCTTAGCAATGCAAAGATTGATCACTTTATTATTGGTAGCCATATTCACATTAGACAATGGTACCATGTTGATCAGGTACAATAATTGATTGACCATATCCAGGGCATACCAAGAGATGATATGTGGTACGCACGTAAGAAATGCAAGACATTTGATTTTGGGCCACGGATTAGACTACATCAACCTCATGATAGCTTTAGTTATATCGTCCCACATTGATGGATTACACAGCCATAGGTGGTAGACCCTAGGACCATGCCAGATTATGGGGCCTGGTATGCCACAATACTTCCTCTACACATCATGATCCCACAGGTTGTGATAGAGGCATGTATAGATGTAGAAACACATGGTTTACATGGTCGAGATTTGAGAGATCAGACCAGACTAGAGCAGACGGAGGCCGAGGTAGATTTATGGGCCCAAGACCAGGGTCCACACATACAGATACCTTTCACAGGGTCCTCTCCTACAACATTAATTATAGCAGCATGTACAAGTATAGGAACAACATGTGTCTATCATACAATAGATTCTTATACATGGTGTACAGGTGCCCGTGAAACAGGTTTCACCTTCACCTCCTCGAGTAGCTAGTCCACATCTTATAGTAGGTGGGGATGGATGGGATGGATGGGGATCACCTCCACATTTTACAGGTGACGGATGGGGATCACCACCTAGGTCACCCCAGAGAGCACTGCAAATATAGGTGCCTAGTCATAGGTTCATTCCAGGAGAAAATGGGCCATCAGTGGCCATGTTACAGGTATAGAGGGCCATGGCCATGAGGTAGGGTGAGATAACATGCATTATGGTACAGTCCCTTCATAGGTAATTAGAGCAAGTGACCATAGAGCACAACCAAACTAGAGTCGAGAGTGATCATGCCACAACTGTATGGGAGTAACTTAGGACATAGTTAGGGGTAGACATAGCCCACATTACAGGAGAGCGCGATTCTCTTTATTGCGTAGCTGAGACAGATGGACTTGGATATCTAGTATATGACTTCACAACTACTTCAGGTGAGGTAACTCATTATAGGGCTCTATATCATGCAGTCATTCCAGAGGGACAAAGGGTAGCCCCTTATAGCCAGATTATAGACAGCATATCTAGATTGAGATCACATAGGCCATTTAGGTCTATGAGATTAGTACAAATGTCATCACCCAGCCAGAGGCAGGCCAGCCTAAGTTATAGGCCAGGTAGTCCTAATGTTGGTGAGAGTCATCCATGAATCTTTATTTATGTACTATTGTTGATGCATGCCTCATGATGAAGGCACATTTTTATATGGATGTATATGTATTATTTTATATTATGCCTCAAGATAAAGGCACATTTTTGATCCATGCCCATGATGGCCTATATTGTATTTGATGTATATCAAGACACATTTTTTACATGGACATTGATTTTGATATGGATATATGTTGATGGACTTGTTTATTTTATCGCATTTTGTGTTTTATGAGATATGATGTTTAGCGCATGTTTTTATTATGGTCTATGATGGGGGGATGAAGATAATCCCTCTTTCCCCAATTGATATTATTATACGATGTTAGCTTATCATACATGTTTAATTTTTATTTGTATGATGATGTAGCTTAGCATTTGATATGTGATGATGTTTAAATGTGATGATAGATGACACCAATGATGAAATGATAACAAATTGTACAAGAAAACAAGACAAGCACAAGTTAATCAAATATAATCACAACAACACAACTATATACAAGCATGCAAGATAAAAATGAACCCAATGAACTCCACAACAGATTAAAGTAACACTTAATCTAAGTAAGAAACTGAATCTAATCAAAGCACACAACATAAAAAAAGGCAAACCAACCAAACTATGTAAAAAAAAAACTAAAGTAAGCAAACTACTACTTTTTTTTTAAGGACAATTTTGAAATGTTTTGCACTGTTTTTGGTATTATCTTGAGACAATGTTATATTGTTTTTGAGTTTTATATGAGACGTATTTGAATTTTTTGATTTTTTTCAAAATTTATAAGAATGTTTTTGTGATTTCCTAGAAGTTTTATGAAGCTATGTGCAAGAAAACGAAGAAACGTGGATGCTTTCAGCAATAGATGGGATGTACAAGTGTAGAATGCCACATGTATGTGCAAGAAGTGATGGTGCAAAGTTTCCCCCAGCGTTAGATGTGAATGTACAACGGAAAACTCTTCGAATACAGAAGTAGGATCATCTGAATCAAGGCTAAGAGGGATAGGCTCAAAAGTATCTCAAACACAGGCAAATACTAGCTTAGGATAAATCCACCATAATCCTAATGCTTGTAAACAATAGACCCTCCAATGACGCTGGAAACCGGTTTTCACCAAATGATATTTGAGGGACCCCATACTTAACTATAGAAACGTTTGAGATGCATGGCATTCATGGGTTCCCTAAGGTTATAACCATCAGAGTCATCAAGCTTATATGCACTTGAACCAAATTTAGAGACCACAACATATGGTCCTACCCAGTTAGGCTCAAACTTACCTTTCTTTTCACAATCCTTGGTGGTATTGAACTAATTTTCCTTTAGAACAAGGTATCCTACCTCAAATTAGTGAGGTATCATTCTTTTATTATAAATTTGATGCACTTGATTTTGATACTCTTTCAGGTGATCAAGGGTGTGAAGGAATTTCTCATCTAATAGCTCTAGCTCCACTAGCCGAGCCACTATGTATTCCTCCTCTTTATCTAAGTAATATTTTAGCTCTATGCGCAAAGAGGGGAGCACCAGTAGGGGTGCGGATGGATGTTCTATAAGCCTAGAGAGTAGGTGTAATGTCTCCTTTTTGGGACATTAATTAAATTAAATTATGAAGACCTTTAATCCACCCTTCCTTCCCATGGATTAAAGGATTAAAATTTGGGAAAATTTGGGAAAATGTCATAACTCATTTATTTTTAAATTAAATTATTAATTCTCCTCTTATGTTTTTATTTAAAATAATAAAAAAGGGGAAATTAATGTTTTAATTGGAGTGTGACTTTTCAGGAAAGAAGGCCATTTTAAAAGTAACTCTCCTACATTAAGATTTGTGCCAAAAAGAGGAGGGAAAATTGGAGATTTGAAAAGTAAAGATATAAAATAAGATGGTGGTGACCCCTTGAGGGCATGTTGTTGATTTTATTCAAATTATCTTCATGCTTGAAGAGGGATGTATGCCCATGAGTTCTCATAACAAAGGTGATTGATCAACACCACCATATTTTGGATAGTGTGAAGCCTTCTTGTGTTATTGTTGAGTGAATTTATTCATGATATATCCTCCTAAGGCTTGGTGACTTGATCTAGAGGTTGGTGCATTTATTTAAGGGACAAATCTACATGTGTCTTGCTTATTTTAGAGTGGATCTTTGAAGAGTTTGAGCTATTTTACTACTTTTGTTCGCTGTTGTGTTTTTCCTAGCTATAACGACTTGAATGGGAGGTTATTTTGGTATATTTTATTGGTAAATAAGCTAAATTTGAAACCTGGTTTATGTTAGCATTTATTTTTGAGCAAGGGGAGTTTATTTGGAGTACTTGGAAGCTTGAAAAAGGGCTGAAATAATTTAAATTATTTTTCTCTAACCCTACTGACTAGATCTAGGATTTCTGGGCCTGTTTTAGAAGGGTTTTCATGATAAAAAAATATGATTATTAGTGCATTGGAAAGGTCTAAGAATCTAGTTTATTACACACTTTGTTTCGTGTGAAAAGATGGAGTATTGATTAAATTATGAATTTTTGAAGTTTTAGTTGTCTGCAAGCTATTTTAATTTAATATTTGCTGCTATAAAAATCAGAACTGTAAAAGCTTTGGATTCTAATTGATTCTCCCATCTCACCCATCACCTTGGCTACTTCCAACCCCATTTTATGTTGTAATTAGATGACATTGGGTTGTTTGAGGTTGAATCAAAAGGATATAATCCTTCTTGGTTTGATTTGTGTTGAAGTTGTTGTAAATTTCCATTTCCCCAAAAAGGGGACATCACAGCGGGATGAATCTGCAAATGCCAATTACAACCAGTTTTATTCACCATCTTCTCCATAGTATGAATAAGGGTTTTATTTGAGGCCTCAACCTATCCATTACCTTGAGGGTAATAGGGGGTTGAATGTTTGAGTCAGATTTGAAAGCGTTGACACAACGCCTTCATAGTTTTGTTCTTGAATGACTTACCATTGTTAGTTACAATGGCAGAGGGGATGCCATACCGGAAAATGATATGGTTCATTATGAATTTGGATATCTGCGCACATGTGACATAGGTGAGAGGAACAACCTCTACCCACTTCATGAAGTACTTAGTTGCAATAATAATGAACATATGACCATCAAAGGATATAGGGGTAAGCTTACCGATGAGATGTAGTCCCCACTTTGAAAAAGGCCACGTGGTGTCATAATAGGTTGCAATGATTGTGCCGGGGCATGTATCAAGTTTCCATATTTCTTATATAGAAAACATTTCTTTACGTACTTGCAACATTCACTCTCTATGGTAGGCCAATAATAGCCTACTATCAGTATCTTTTTAGCCAAGACTATCCCACTTGTATGGGCTCCATAGATACCTTCATGCACCTCCTTAACCACTAAGATAAATTCATCTGAGTTAAGACAACGCAACAGATTCCCGTCAAAGCCTCTACAATAGAGAGTTCCCCTAAGTAAAGTGTAACGGGGTATGCTTTGGACAAGGTTTCTTTTGTTAGATTGGGAAATGTCAACAGGAAAGGTTCCATCATGGAGATAGTTAAAAATTTCATTATACCAAGGGGAAAACAAACCAACAACTTCACATACCAAACATGACTCTTGTCATGTGTGTGTAGATGTTCAACAAAGAACGACATATCATTGTTTCCAGGTGGAATGCGTAACATAGACCCAACTATAGCCATAACATATGTTGAGTGATTTTGTCCTCTAGGTATCTGTTGGAATGTGATTTTCTCAAAGAACTCCTTCATAATATCAACCAATTTCTTGTAAGGAAGAATTTTTTCATCCTTATCCTTATACTCATCATTTACTTGTTTGATGATTAACTAAGAATCACCTATTACATTTACTTGTCTAATGTCCCATTTTGTAGCCAATTTCATCCCTTCAATAAGGGCTCCATATTCCACTATATTATTTGTACATGGGAAACCAAGTCATAATGCTTGAGGAATATGATCACCCGCGGGAGTGATAAGCATAACTCTTGATCCTAAACCATGGTTGGTAAAGGATCCATTAAAGTATAACTACCATGTGACAGACTCCCCAATGTACATCTGGGAAGCATATGGAAGTTCCAAACTCAATGGTTCAATTCCTGGTAAAGGGGCCTCAGCTTGTTGATCCACCAGTACCTACCCTTTGACTGAATTTTGATTGATGTACTCAATATCAAACTCACTGAGTAAGATGAACCAATTAGCCATCCTTCCTGTGAGTACAAGTTTAGATAATAAGTACTTCAGTGGATCAATTCTAGAAACGAGCTTGGTCTTATTATTCAGCAAATAGTGACAAATTTTTTGAAAAGCAAAAACTACAGCCAAGCAAGCCTTTTCAATATGTGGATAGTTGAGCTCGTAAGCGATCAATGTGCAACTGAGGTAATAGACAACTTTTTCTTTCTAAATTATATCATACTGGGCCAAAAGAATTGTAAATTGAGTGGCAGAAATGTAAAGTAATAATGGTTTTCTCATAGTACGTGACATTAGAATAAGGGGTTTGGACAGATATTTCTTGAGCAAAGCAAATGCTTGATGTTGTTTCAGACCCTAATAAAAATCAACATATTTCTTCAGTAGATGTGTAAATGAGTGATGCATGTTTGTGAGCTAGGAGATGAATCATCTAATAGCTTGGATATTCCCCTGTAGACTGCATAGTTTCTTGATGTTTTTAGGAGGAGGACTCTCAATTATAGATGAGACCTTTGCAGGATCTACTTTAATTCCCATCCTTGGAATAATAAAAATTATTAATTTTCTGGATAGCACTCTAAAGAAACACTTCTTCAGGTTAAGTCTAACATTATAATATCTAAGACACTGAAAGATGTGTCATAAGATAGCTGAGTGATATTCTCTATTCCTAGATAAACCCAATATTCCATCCACATAGTCTTTCATTATGTCGTTGAGCATGCTGTGAAAGATGACAGTCATAGCCTGTTGATATATTGTACCTACATTCTTGAGGCTGAAGGGCATGACTTGATAACAAAATGTCCCTCATGGGGTTGTAAGAGTTGTCTTGTGTTGATATTCCTCATAAATTTTAATCTGATTATACCCTAAAATCCATCCATGAGTAATAACATTTCATAACCAGTTGTTGAGTCAACAATCATGCCAATGTTAGGAAGAGGAAATTTATCCTTAGGACAAGCTTTACTTATATCTTTGAAATTTGTATAGATTATAATACCGATGGGATTCTTATGCAAGGGGACTATGTTTGAAATCCACTCTAAATAATCAATAGGCTTGATGAATCCGACTGCCAATAATTTCTCCAGCTCTTCTTTTACCAATAAGGAGACGCGAGGATGCATCTTTATGAGCTTTTGTTTTATAAGTTTTTCCTCTTCATGCACAACTAGTTTATGCACTACTAATGTTGAATCTAACCCTAATAGCTTAGGACCAATAAAAGGTAATTGAAAATTCACGCAAAAGTAGCACAAAGGTCTTATGTTATTGGGTTGAGAGCGAAGCTCCCAACTTTACCATCCTAGGTATTTCCTTTATACCAATGTTTACATCTATGGTCTCCTCCACAAGTAACTTAGATTCTTCCTCCATACGCATATGATTAGGGGGGAGATTGAAATCTTCTTCTTCTAAGAGGGTCTCAATGAGATTTTCACCCTTAAGGTGGTCACTTTTTATGTCCAGTGATTTTTCTATTTGTTTATCCACAAGTTCCTCGAAAAGGTTTTTACTATAGGACTTGGAATTTTTCTTTGTACAAGGATTCTCTATGGAAATCTTGCCCTTTCTTTTATTTTGATTTTTCTAACCATGAAGTTCATCCTCCTCCCCGAAGTACGTGCATGCGTCAAGATTAATGGTGAATCCCTTCTTATGATCACAAATAGGAATGTCGTCACGGAGACCCATAAACTCACCAATTACTTCATCGTTTTTAAAGAGGTCAATTGGTACATATTATTATTGGTCCCAATGAGCAAGGGAAGGATAAACGAGATTTAATTTGGGAATGGTAGTGGATATGGTTACTATAGTTTTGTTAGAAAATAGGTTCATAGAGGCAAGGTCTTTGTAAAGACTACACCGAGAATCTGTTTCGCTTTCATAATCAGACTAATTATCTTCTCGTTTAGAAGAGTTTGTTACAACCTCTGGAGGATTGAACCCATATGGTCATATACCAATACCATATTTACAAACCTTGTGATGCGGTATCGAAAGATCTTCCCGCATACCTTATTCGTTTATGCCACAACCATATCCTTTGTATCCCATAACATACATCATTTTATGTAGGATAAAATACTTGGGTGATTGATAGCATGGATATATTTCATCATTTAAAGGTCAGGATACAATATTGTTAAGCAACTTCTCATATGCTAATAGACTACCATGAGTAAAAGTGTCGATGTTACAATGTTCTCTATATCGTTGATATTTGTAGATGAGTCTACCCTGCATCTTGGGTGATAGGGGGAGTTTGGAAAGTAAAAGGGCATGTTGGAGATCATATTCTCCATAGCCATTTGCAACAAATTTCATCTCCCGAAATCCACTCTAAATAATCAATAGGCCTGATGAAGCCTATTGCCAATAATTTCTCTAGCTCTTCTTTTTCCAATAAGGCGATGTGAGGATGCATCTTTCTGAGCTTCTTTTTTATAGGCTTCACCTCTTCATGCATAACTAGGTTATGCACTACTAATTTCAGATCTAACCCTGACATGTCATCTTAGAACCAAGTAAAGGTATCTAAAAATTTACACAAAAATAACACAAAGGTCTTTAGTTCTTGGGCTAAGAGAAAAGCTCCCAGCTTGACCATTATAGGTGTTTCCTCTATAAAAATGTTTACATCTATGGTCTCCTCCAAAATCAACTTGAATTCTTCCTCCATATGGGTAGGATTAGGGGGGAGATTGAGATATTCTTCTTCTAAGAGGGTCTCAATGAGATTTTCACCCTTAGGGTGGTCACTTTTTATGTCCAGTGATTTTCTATTTGTTTATCTGCAAGTGCCTCGAAGAGGTTTTCACTATAGGACTTGGACTTTTTATTTGTGTAAGGATTCTCTGTGGAAATCTTTCCCTTTCTTTCTTTTGATTTTATTGACCATGAAATTCAACCTCCTCCCCAAAGTACATGCATGTGTCAAGATTAATGGAGAATCCCTTCTTATGATCACCAACAGGAATGCCATCACAGAAACCCATAAACTCACCAATTGCTTTGTCACTTTCAAAGAGGTCGATTGGTACATATTGTTGTTGGTCCCAATGAACAAAGGAAGGATAAATGATATTTAACTTAGGAATGGTAGGGGATATGGTTAATATATTCGTGTTAGAAAATAATTTTATAAAGGTAAGGTCTTCGTAAATACTACATCGGGAATCTGTTTCACTTTCATAATCAGATGAACTATCTTCTCGTTCAGAAGAGGTTACTGCAACCTTTGGAGGATTGGACCCATATGGTTGGATATCAATACCATACTTACAAACCTTATGATGTGGTATCGGAAGAGCTTCCCATATACCTTGTTTTTGTATACCACAACCATATCCTTTGTATCCCATAGCATACATCATTTTATTTGGGATAACATACTTGGGTGATTGATAGCATGGAGCCATTTCATCATCCGAAGGTCGGGATACAATATTATTAATCAACTTCTTATCTACTAATAGACCACTAGGAGTAAAAGTGTCGATGTTACAACATTCTCTGGAATGTTGATATTTGTAGTTGGGTCTACCCCACGTCTTAGGTGACAGGGGAGTTTGGAAACTAAAAGGGCATATTGGAGACGATATTCGCCACAGCCATTTGTAACAACTTTCATCTCCCATGAAGCAAAGGGAGAGTCATATGTAGAAGTACCATCTGTATGAGAACCCAAGTTGTCTGGATCAACACGTGAGGCAAGAGCCTTGGATTAAACTAGAAAAACCATCTCCGTAGAAGGGCATTCATAAGTGGTGGTAAAATAACCCAATAATGCTCTACAATGAGAAAAGGGTTGAGGATCCCTCTGAAAAGTAATGATTTATCCCTTGTGATATAACTTCAAACACTAATGATACGTAGAAGGTATGTCCTGCATGACGTGAATCCATGGGTGATCGAGCAATATGTTGTAAGGAAGCTCCAAGTCTAAAACATGGAACTTAGTATTGTGAGTAGTAGGCCCTACTCCCAGCGAGAAATTGATCATTCCGGTTGATTATCATTCTTTATTGTCATATGCCTTGATGGTAATGACCTTAGTTTCTAGATTAGCCTCAGTGTGACCTAGTTGTCGAACTAGTTTCAAAGTACAAATGTTCAATCCTAATCTGTCATCTACAAGCACCCTTTTTTATCTTCCTACGATTGATAATGACCTCAATGTGTAAGGGTAAGTTATGGGTAGGATCCTCTCTAGGAATCTCTTGATAACTAAAGGTTATGTACTCTGTTAGAGTAATCTACAGGACCATGGCTTAGAAGCGTGTAGGGTCAATATCAACTGAAACTCCTAACCCATGTAATGTCTTACAAAGGATGTCCTTGTGAACATTAGAGATTTTGAGAAGATCTAAGATCGAAATTTTAGCAATAGTTTTCTCAAGTTGCTCTAAAACATCATAATGATTGTTCTAAGGGGTAAACGGAGGAGGTTTTGAGATAACAAGGTGAGCATCCCACGTTTCCATGACACACGCCTTCATTTTAATCTTAATGGTGTTGATATGCTCAAAAGATGGGTTAACACAACCAATTAGGGAATCAAAAGGTTTTTTTGTTTTTGCAACATAGTTAGTCTTTTTAGTTTGGGATGACTGTCCTTGATCTAAATTTTCATTTCCTTTGTTATGATTGGGGAAAGGTTCTTTGTAAGTTCCCAAGTTTTCATTGGTAGATTTATTAGGGGCAGGGGAATCCATTTCCACGTCACCACTATCAATTAAGTCATGTATAAAGTGTTTTAACTTTAGACATTTATCAGTTTTGTGACCCTTGACATGATGAAACCCACAATATTAATTTTCTCTAAACCATGAGGGTTTATGTGCATCATCTCCATAGGGTATAGTTTTTGGGTATTTAACCATGTTTACCACCTCTAACTGTTTTAATATCGACGACATAGAGTTAGATAGAGGGGTGAAAACATGGTGTTTGTACTCAAGGGTCAGAGGTCCCTTAGCAAGTTTCAAAGGAGCATGGTTTGGAACAAATTGTACTCACTTAGAGTCTGTTATACCATCACCTATGATGTTCTTGTTCTTGTTTGGAAAAAACTTTGGTTTGTTGTTAGGCTTTGAATCCTGATTATCACGTGAGAAGGGTTTTAAAGTCTCTTTTACTAACAATGCTTTTTCAATTTGACTACCTTTTTCTATGACCTCTTCAAATGTGTTTCCACAATGCATCTACAAGTGGAAAGCAATCTTGGGGTGTAAGTTAGGTATAAATATGTTGACTTGTTGTTTCTTCGATATGGAGAAAGGGAAGCGACTAACTAGCCCTCGCCGCCTTTGTAAGAAACTAGCGAAGCTTTCATTGTTCATTTGTTTTGTATTGCAAAAATTTATCATGGTAACATCATTTTCCATGTTAAACGAGAAGTGACACACAAAGTGTTATGCTAATTCGGGCCATGTAGAAATGGATCCTTTAGGTATATGTAAAAACCATTCGAGTGCTTAACCCCTTAGACTCCATGAGAAAAGGTGAATGAGATAATTATCACTAAAAATGACCTCTTGACATGCCATGTAGAAGTCTTTTATGTGGTCTCTTGGATCACCTTTTCCTTTATATTTGTCAAAATTGGGATAGTCAAAGTGACGAGGGAAAGGTACTTACAACATAGCCCTGTCAAAGGGATACGAGCATAACTCCTCAAACTGATACTTTTTATTATGGCCTACATTGCCTTCTTATAAAGTAGTAAGGGTGTTCTTCATGGATAACCACTCTTGGTCGAAGATTTTCCCTAGTTGTTTCACCACATTGATTGTTTGTGTATAACTCCTCATATGAATCTTTACATTTTTCCTGATGCAGAGTTTTGGTATAGAACTCATGATACGAAGATCTAGGTTTTTCTGTTCTAGGAGTCTTCGTTGGTTTCTTATTAACATGTGAAGCCATGCAGGCCAATTGGCCAATAAGAGCTTGTATTTGTTGTTCTAAGGTAACCTCTTGGGTTGGTATCTCTTTGTGATTCTCACAAGGAGGGGGTTGTTCACGATTAGCATGTTCTTCATTATCCTCACAATGAATTTTGATAATGGGTATGTGATATCCCCCATCATTTTGAGAAGGCACTTCTTCATTATTTGTAGAAGAAAGGCCCGAGTTTAAGATGTTATCAATGTTACGAGGAGGACACTCTACTTCTTCCTCTCCTTGAACCATGTTGGCTAGGAGAGTGTGATCAAACATAGGTGGAAACTTGGCCCCTAACTCTACAACACACATAAGAACCTCATGTCTATTTTGAAACAAGAAGTTATCTATTTGGGAAAGACTAAATTCAAATTCCACCCGAGGAGAATTCTTCTCACCCCCACTATGATCAACCATGGTGTTGTCTTCAAAAAGTGGGGTTATCTTGTCATTTACAAAGGGCTTTGACCCTAATTTTTGATGCCACATCCTTGTGATAAGATGCATAATAGGAAAGATTTCACTATGGTTTATTTAAAATGGAACCTAGGACAAACCAAGTAGAGTAACAACATCAAATCATCACAAAGAATGTAAAATAATGAATGGTAATGAATCCAAAGGATCAAGGCAATATGAACCAAGGACACTAAAGAATAAAGAATGCCACACTGATAAGGTATCATATAACAAGAAGTATCTAGGAAATAACAATCGAGTACAAGAATATGATCCAATCACAAGAATAACTAATCCCTACGTTCTCAAAGATAGATTTGCTACAAATAATGAAAACATGATATCAACACTTAGGTCAAGTTTAGAATAAACAAGACCTAAATACTGAGAAGGTGTTGACATGATCTCCAAACAAGGTATGCTAAAAAAAATTAGATACAAACAAAGTCCAAGTCTTTGAAAATAGAGGTTACAAATGCAAGCAACACAACAACACTATTTGGACATGCTAATCAAGCTTTGTAGACAAAGCAATATTTTAGTATCAAAATGATGTTTCCACAATGCAAGCAATGTAACGACGACACTTTCCAAAACTTAAGGCAATGTTGGGATCAAAATTAAGTCTAAGTATATTAAGAAGTTGTTATTTATGTGAGTAGTGTATTAATACAACTTATAGACTTAGATCAAGTTTCACATAGGAAACAAGACATAAGTATCACAATGGTATTAATATAATGCAGGTAATGTAACAACTCAAAGGAAGTCAATGATAAGACAAACTAGTTATAATGATAATGAGTCTCAATATGGGTGTGAGCCAAAAGGGCCTACTAGAACATGAATACATACCATTCACACTTTTAACACTCACATTACAGAATTGTAACCTAGTCATGTGAGGAGAAAACAAAAGTGGTGGACACGATTATTTATAGCGGTATCTACACATGTGTGCTTTATTTTTTCCCAAATGAGCAATAAGAAATCAAAGGAGTAAACCAAGTGGTGATGAAAAAAACTTAGCCTAACATTGGCAGAGTTTCACTTTGTCTTAGGACAAGGTAGAAACTAAGACAAAGTAATGCCTTGTAAGTTTCATGATGAATAACACACAACTTAAACTTCAATGGACTCTCCCCTTGTTCGATTAACAACGTTTTGACTCCAAAAGAAGTTCTTGCTTCGTGAGAGCTCAATAAAACATGATGGATAAAGTCAAGTTGGCCCCAATGCCAAATGGTTCACCTAAGCTTTTATTCACACACTCGTCGATTCTTTCCTAAAGGAGATACGTATTTCTATAATTGTTTCTAGATAATAGACCATTACCCCACAATCAAATTAATGAATGAGGCCCCATACGGGAAGCATGAAGCTTTTCTCACAAAGGTTTTCCAACTAGTCAAGTGGATAAGGGGGCACTACCCATTTTGTCCACTAGTTATATCAAGGTATGGACTACTTTGGGGTTCCTGTGGTAATCCTCATAATGAGTTTTATGGCTTATGCCAAGATACTTCCCATAGTTTAAAGTGGATGGGTTTTAACTCTTAACCGAACCTGCGAATACAGTGTATTGAATAAAGTGGTGTATTTTTTTATCTTTTGATTAAAATGTGATTTAACACACCATAGACAACCTGCAACACACATGTAGTTAGAGTTTGTTTAGATCCCAATTCTTTGACAAGTGTTAGGTCCCATGCACAAAAGATTTAGTAGTTTCCAATAGAATGTGAACCAAAGTTGCTTTTGATTCTCAAGATCGTCCAAGGACGCAAGAGAAGAGCATACAAAATAATTTGTTTCAACTAATAAATGTAGAGGAAAACTTTTAAATCAAATGTAATTTAAACAATGCTTGATAAATTGTTCATTCCCTTAAGCAAAAATGAAAGATTAAGTTTCCAATCAACCAAATGTTAGAAAAATGAAAACTAAAGTTGCTTTTGATTCTTAAGATCACCCTAAGGTGCAAGAGAAGAGAATGCACAAAATTTAGGTCTAACTTAAGCCAAAAATGGAAACATGATATTCATTAAAGTTTATCAACATGTTAGAAATATGATTAAAAATGTTAAAACTTGCATAAAACAATCAGGAAAGCCTATAAAATAACAAAAACACAAAAAATCAGAATCTGGAAACCTCAAAATTAGAGCCAAAATATTAACACAGAGCACTAGCGCAAGCCTGTGTAGCAGCAGTGCATGGATTCAAGCTGTATCACAAGGATAATCCCGCTAGCGCAAGGCATCTCGCACTAGTGCATGGGTAATGTCAAAAACGTAGGTCTGAGACAAAAACACAAAACAATTAAGCACTAGCGCATGTAGAGAGTCAATAACACAAGCTAGGTAAGTGGTAGTGTAAGCCTATGGTGCAGTAACACATACCATACATAGAGCAACAAAAATTCAGTTGATCAGAAATGCAAAATGAGAAGTGCTAGCACAAGCTGATTAAGTGATAGTGCAAGCTTAACAGTGGTAGCGCATGATTTTTTGTAGTAGTGCTAGATTCAAAAGCAATAGCGCAAGGGTTCTTCTCATTAGTGCAAGGCACCTGTGTAAGCACAAAAATATAGGATTTTACAAAAGGAAAGTCAAAAAATCTCAAAACTTTACCAATTTGATCCAAATTTGGCAGCACCTCACCTCCTTCATAGCTGCAAAGAGCAACAAAACAAGGAAAACTCAACTAATCTAGTTAAGAAACAACATATTTATCTAAAATATGCTAAAAGGAGGGTTAGTAACCAAAATTGAAACTAATCTAAAAATCTTGGAATTAAATGCAAAGAAGAATGGAATAATGTCCCACACAGGCATGCCAAATGTGTACATGTTAAACTTGTTATACTAATTGAAAGAAACTAACACCTAGTATTCTCAAAGAAGACCCAAATCTACCATTAACATCATGATAAGAGCTTAAAGGAAATACCTATCTTAATTGCATAAACATGAATACAATCACCTAATGCTAAAAATTTCTACTCTTTTGATGCATGATTACTTCTAAACATGAGCCTCTTTAGATCATGAGAGATAAAATTTATGTGTTTGATTTCCAAAGAGAGGGAAGGATCTCACCAAGAAATGGCTACAATGCCATACTCTTCCTTTCTACTTAACAATGGTAGAATGGATGCACAAGATAAAGTAGCTATTCCAAAATAATGAAGAAGGCTCTTATCATATGTCTTATATGAAATACTAGCAAAAGTATGGTGTAGGTGTGAAATGATGTAGAAGGGTCCTTTATATAGCTTTCCTATTTGGGAGAAGCTTGAATCCTAATGAATGTGGGATAAAGGATAAAGTAGATTTAGACTTGTTTAGCTTGATTAGAGAAATTAACAAGTGATTAACAACTCATGGGAGTTGGAGATGATGTAATCAATCAAATAAGATTAAGTAATAGGATAGAATAAGCTTTTAAAGCTATTTAGAGGTGATTTAGGAGGAATTTGATATGATTTGAAGCACTTGACAGAGGGATTTAGCTAATAAAAGGGTTTATTGATTAAATACATTGTTAAAAAAGATTAATTAACTCATAATAGTTAATTAATTGATTCAACGAGGACTATAACTAACAAAGTGTCGTTAATTGGCATTCAGAATGTGATAAAGACTAGTTAATTAACAAAGTGTCATTAATTGACCAAAATAAAGGAAAACATTAGTTAATTAGCAGAAAATCACTAATTATAACAGAAATGATAGGAAAGAGGGTAATTAGTGCAATCCTAGTATTAAAACTACATATGTGGATTTTAGGTGTCTATATCTACATTTGCCCCCACTTTATATTGGTGAGCAGAATGCTCAGTAACATAAAGTAGATAGAGATGCCCACCTGATATCCATGTAGAGTGATATAGAAAGCGTGCCAAGGGATTGGAAAAAGCGTGGAGTGACAAAAAGATGGAGCGTGGAGACTAAAGATGCAAAAGTGTAAAAAGTGATGAGAGTGAACCAAGGGTGGAAATGAGTGTGTAAATGCCAATGAGTGTGATGTACCTGCATGTTAATATGTTGTGTGTGTGATGTACCTACTATGTGTGTGATGTTGACTATTTGCTTCCCATATGGACAGACCTACAAAAGAGAAGACGGTCAAGTAGTCAAATACACATGTAAAATGTGTAATGTGTAAAAACACGGTGTAAAGAAAGTACAAAAATGAAAAAGGAACATGTGCACCTAATCCATGATGAGAAAAGGGGTGTAGAAAGGATCCTGTAAATGTCGATGAAGTGTGATTTTTTGGGCGATCTCACGCCACTGGCCAAAGAAGTGTAGGGAGAAAGATGTGTTATTATCCAACCTGTAACTGCTTCCTGAGAGTGTGAAGAAAACTATGTACTGCTTGGTTTTTTGGGTGATCCGACACCACTGGCCGAAGAAGTGTAGGGAGGAAAGTTTGATGTTCCTCCAACATGTAACTGCTCCCCAGAATGCTAAGGACAATCTACCCTGTAAAAACCACAGTGTATGGAGCTCTGTAGACTAGTTTGAACCCACTTGTTGTATAACCCACTATGTCATGGACAAAAAACTGAAAAATTGAACTGTATTGGTACCGTGTTGTGTAGTGTGTATACCCAAATGATGCCCCCCTCTTTGGGGGCGCATGTGACGTTGCAGATAGGAGAATGCGGCCCCAAAAGAGGATTGATCGCATAAGCTGAAACTCTGCCCTGCAAGGGGGAAGGGAATGTGTTTGGTAGAAACCAAGGCATGTGCAAACAAGTGGCTAGAGACAAGTGTTAGTAGGAACAAACATGCATGTAGAAAACAAGTGTAAGCTACGTAGACAATGTTGAAGCTAGAATGCAAGTAAACACACAAGAAGCCAATCATAGACCACTAAAAGCGAATTGCAAACATGTTACATCACTCACAATGTTGCAAGACACTCAAGGCCATATTGGTTGCATACAAATAAACAAGTGTGCACACCAAACAAAGGGAAAGGCCCACATATAATGACAAACAAAGAAAAACAAGCACAAACAAACATATAACCATGGTAGCAAGTAATCTTGCAAAATAAATGTTGCACATGAAGCACCCATTAGCATGTTAGAAAGGTTACAAGTATGTCAAAGCATTTATAACTGATAAAAGAGAGTGCTAAGTACAAAATGACACAATAACACATGTAGTATACGAAAGGTGGATGCCCAAAGGAGCTGTTGTGGGACTGATAACATGCTAAGCATCCATGTTGCATGTGTTATCCCTGTATAGTCTGCGATCACACCTAGAAAGCAAGTGAATGCACATGTGTGTATGATAATGATAATGACATACATGATATCTATCTAGCATGTGCAATAAAGTGTACATGTAAAAGCAAGTGCAAGCAAGAGTAAATGCAACCATAAAATGCAATATGTTGTGGATGGATGGAATGGAATGCAAAGTGAATGATAGGAGCCACGTGCCCCCCGAGTGACTGGAGTTGTATGTAATGAGGTTCATTTAGTATGCTCCCTCAACAGTCAAGAATGAACCATAAACGAGAGTGCATCATCGGGAAATGGTCGAATTATGTGTTATGTGCAATGCATTGTGATGAATGTGTTGTGATGATATGCAACATAGATAAGATGTGTGTGATGTTATAGCCTAAGTGTATATCACGACAAGATGATCAAAGGAGTGATGCTTTATACTAAAGTGTATATCACTAAAAGATGAGTATAATATGTGATGATGATGCTAGATAAAGTGATGATGTAGCCTACGACGTATATCACTACAAGATGAGGAGAATAAGTGGCGATGTAGCCTAAAGTGTATACCACTAAGTGATATAAGCGTAAGTGATGATGTAGCCAATTATGTATATCCCTAAACGAGGAATGTCACATGATAGAAGGTTAAATGATGAATGTGTGAATGTGATGAGGTCCATTTGTGATGTATACCCTTAATAGTCCAATATGGATCATGAGACTAGAGTGTGTCATTGGGTAGTGAGTGCAACGCGTAAAAGTAAATGTGTATAGTATATGCGGTGATGAGAGATGAGCATGTGATGTATAAAATGTGTCATATGCGATGTATAATATGCAATGTAAGATATGTATATAATATGAGCGTGAGACTAGTATGGTGTGTATATTATGTAGATGCGCAAAGGTTGAAAAACAAATGATGTAGAGTAAGTGTAAGTATAATGTGAGATGTAGTGTAAGTTGTGTGAAGATACATGATGCATAGTGTCGAATTTGCAGTGTGTGGGGTTCATGTGTACAATATGCCCTCAACAGTCAAGTGTGAACCGAAGCACAAGAGTCATCATCGGGTAGTGATTATTGCTTTAGGTGTAGTATTTTTTTAGATGCATGACATTGATTGGGTTTTTGAGTGGTTTTCCTAAAAGGGTGGCAAGGTGATAAACTGCACCACCAATTTTTTTTGTGATAATGTTAGGACCAAGCCAATTAGGCTTAAATTTTCCTTTAAGAGAAACTTTAACTTTTGCATTCTTTTGATTCTCTTTAATACAAGGTCACCTATGGTAAATTCATGAGGACGAGTTTTACGGTTATATGCGTGCACGATGCGAGACTAGTATGTGTGAATATGTTCAAGTGCTTGGACGTGATGGGAGTTTAATATTTCTAACTCATGTAAGCGGTTTTCATGATATGTGTCATCTTTAAGTATACCCTTGAGTGAAACACGTAGAGAGGGTATTTCAAGTTTGAATGGGATAACGGCCTCGGTATCATAAACTAAGGAAAAAGGAGTTTCATTAGAAGGTGTACACACACTAGTACGATAAGCCCAAAGAGCATAAAATAGTTGATTGTGTTAGTCGTCACCACTGGCTGTGAATGTCTTTCGTAAAATTTTAACAATTTTTTTGTTGGTAGCTTCGGCTTGGCCATTGCCTAACGGGTAATAAGGGGTAGAGAATGATTGTTTGATTTTGAACTTTGCACAAATTTTTTTAATGCCCTTATTCTTGAAGGGGGGTCATAATATTTGTAATAATGTTGGATGAAACTCCAAAGTACATAATGATATGAGTGGCGAGGAAACCACAAATGTCCATGCCAATCGTTGTTTGTAGTGGGGCTGCTTCAACCCATTTAGTAAAATATTTTGTAGTAGTGATAATGAACTTATGTCCATCAATAGATTCTGGATTTATCATGCCAATGAGGTTGAATCCCCAAAGGGAGAACGACCACGTTGGCACAATATGTTAGAGGTCATAGGCATGTGCGTGATATAGGTTACCATGCTTTTGACACTTCTTATAATGAGTAGCACATTTGAAGTAATCTTGCTCCATGGTAGGACAAAAACATCCTTGATGTAAAAGATTTTAAGACATAGCTTTACCCGAGAAATGACCACCCCACATGTTGTTATGGATTTGTGAAATGACAATAGGGATATCGGCAAGCCCTAAACAATGCAAGAGTCAACCATCAAGTGCATGTTTAAATAGTTTTGTGCTAATGATGACATATTAAGTAGCCTCACATTGCAAACGACGAGCTTCATGAGGTTGCAGAGTAGCAAGAATGGTTTGTTTATATAAGAAATTGTAAATGGGAGTAAACCATTTAGGATTGTCATGAATGTGCGTGATGGCACACGCTGCAAGAGGTAAAGTGGAAATGGAAGGATGTTGCAAGTGTGTGATGATAAATGTGGCTTTCTCATCAGTAATGTCTTGTGGGATGAGTGATGCTATATTAGCCATGGCGTCCGCATGAAGATTATTTGTACGAGGAATAGTAGTGATAGTGTAAGACTCAAATGCAGCCAAGAGGTCTTTAACCAATGGGTTGTATGGGATTAAGTGTTCTTCTTTTGTGTTATATGTATCATTTACTTGATTGATGAAAAATTGAGAATCGCCATGTATGCATAGGTTGCGAATTAGTAGTTTTTGAGCAGTGAGAAGGACAAGAATAAGGGTTTCGTATTCAGTGATGTTATTTGTACATGAAAACCCTAATCGATATGCAAAGGGGAGTGGATCACCCTATGGGGTGATGAAAAATATCTCGGATCCTGCACTAGAGTGACAACAAGACCCATCAAAGTACATTGTCCATGTGTCAGAGTCAATATCATAGGTAGTGAAATCATTGCAGAAGGAATCTGAAATAAGAGATGTATCGAGAAGGGGTGTTGTGGTTAATTAGTTAGCAATGATCTGACCTTTAATTTATTTTTGTAGTATAAACTTAAAATCAAATTCATTGAGAAGCATAACCCAACATGCGAGATGCCCTGAAAGATGCGTATGGGACAAGAAGTATCATAAAGGATCCACCTTAGTGATGATATGTACCTCATTGCCGAGGAGATAATGATGTAATTTATCCGCGACAAAAATAAGGCCGAGGTAGAGTTTTTCGATGTAACTATAATTACATTCATAAGAGAGCAATGTTTGGCTACTGTAGTAGATTACTCTTTCATGCTTAAAATTGTCGTGTTGTGCGAGTAAAACCCCTAAGGCATTAAACGTGGCAGAAATGCATAATAAGAAAGGTCGGTCAACTAGTGGAGGCACTGAGACTAGTGGTTGTAGAAGATATGCCTTTATATCCTCAAATGTTTGTTGGCATTGCTCATCCATAAAAATTTAGTATCTTTCTTCATGAGACATGTAAATGGTTGAGTTTTATTAGCAAGTTGTGCGACGAATCGCCAAATAGCTTGAATTTTTCCTTGTAATGATCGTAGTTGATGTAGATTTTAGGCGGAGGCATGTTGACAATGGCTTTAATCTTATTGGGGCCAATTTCAATGCCACGTTGTGAGATGATATATCCCAGTAGTTTACCAATTGTGACCTTGAAAACACATTTTTTGGGATTTAGGTAGACATGGTATTGACGTAAGTGCTCAAACAACGTGTGTATATCTCATGCATGGGTGGAACGATGTCTGGACTTAGCTAAGATGTCATCAATGTAAGTTTTGATAATCTTGTGAATATAATCATGAAATATATGCATCGTTGCGCATTTATAAGTGGCCCCAACGTTCTTAAGGCCAAAGGGCATGACAATGTAACAAAACATTCCGCACGATGTGGTAAAAGAAGTCTTCTCTTGATCAACAAGGTTGATTTTGATTTGATTGCAACCTGTGAAACTGTCCATGAAAGAGAGGATATCATAGCCGGTAGTAGAGTCGACAATAACATCAATATGAGGCAAGGGGAAACTATCCTTGGGAAAAGATTTATTTAAATCGTGAAAATCTATGCAACAATGGACGCGACCATCTAGTTTCATTATAGGTACAATGTTAGATACCCATTCGGGATAATTGACAGCCTGAATAAAACCAACATCGAGTAACTTTTGGATTTCTTCCTTGACTAAGAGTGCCACCTTTGGGTGTGTTTTACGGATTTTTTGTTGGACTGGTTTTGCATCAGGGTTAAGGAAAATATTATGCATTGCAACAGATGGGTCAATACCCAACATATCACTGTAGTCCCATGCAACACTAGGCGTGAGAGAGGTAGCTAACAAAACTATGTGTGGATTCTTAGATGTTACTAGGTTATATTGGATGATTTCTTCATTAAGAAGGGCAGACTGATCTTCGATGTATGGATCTATTGGAATAATGTTAGGAGAATTGGTGTCAAGAGTAGGTGTATCGGGCTCTCCAAAGTAGGTGGTAGTCTGAAGCGATGATGGATAATGCCTTTTATGGTGAAAGGAAGGAAATTGATCATAAACCCCTATGTGTTCTAAGAGAGCATCATCGGTAGCAAAAGTGTCTAAAGTATCCCAAACGATAGAGGCATTATCACTGATGAATTATGGATTGATGAATGAAAGTGAAGAGGTGTGCAAGGTGGTATATAATCATGAAGGATGGATGGGTGGGGGATGATACCCTAATCCAAATTTATTAGATTGCGTGGGAAAATCCCAAAGTGTTGTTATTCCAAGTTCTTGTTGATATGAGGTTGTATTGGAGAAGCCATGATGGCGTAAGTATTCATATCCTAGCCCATATTTAGAAAAGTCTTGAGTAACATCGGAAGAACTAGGGGTATCACTGGATTGTTCAATAGAGTTACAATACACAAAAGGTGATGGATCAACCAAAACATCATAAACAACTCCCTGATAATGAAATTCAAGTCATGTATATAAGGTAGAAGGAACGACATGCATGGCATGTATCCATGGCCACCTAAGAAGAATGTTATAATCAAGATTATTGGGCATGACATGCATGAAATAATGATTGTACATGGTCCAATAGTGACATGGAGGCTACTAGTACCTAAGACACGCTTGGGAATGTTGTCAAATACATGAATGGAGACTAATGAAGGAGCTAAATAACTTTCCGAAAAACCTAAGTGATGGAGAAAGGTGACATTACAAATGTTAAGGCCAAACCCATTGTCAACTAAGGCATGTTTGACCTCGATATTGTTAATACAAACCCGAATATATAATGAGGGGTCATGCTCGAGTATTTCTTGAGAAGGTAGTTCATCTGATGTGAAAGTGATTTGATCCTCGTTAAGAAATAAAGCCGAAGTAAACTTGTGGTAGACATATTTGGGTGAAGTATAAGGAGGAATATAGGTAGCATTCAAATATGATTTGAGTTTATTAATACAATCGAGATGATTACGCAAATAAGCATGAATAGAGATATTCACGAGGACATGATTGTAGGATGAAAAAGTAAAGCAAAACAATCAATGGGGATCCTAAGAGCATGAAGATCGATTTCGGGTTCACCAAAATGATTAACTAAAATGTGAATATTCTAGTGTAATCTAATGTTATAGGAGCAATAAAATAATTGAATAAATAAAGTAATAAAATACTGAAATGATACCCAATCAACTTAAGTAATGAAATGTAAAACCCTAATTTGTAAAGAGGGTTAAGAAAGCCATAGTTGATTTGATGATGTTGCGAGACTGTGTCGCAGTGGAGACCGGATAAACAAGAGGAGGAAACCTTTGCACAAGAGCTTGAAAAGGTGCAAATTTGGATTGTTTATCTAGACTAGGGCGCTTGAAGAGGGATAGGGGCGCATGTGGGCACCTTGGCCTAAGATCTGGGCACCATGGTTTGCGGAAATGACCAGAAAATCTCCTCTGAGGTGTTGTTGAGTGTTCTACTGTGTTTGCTTCTTGTCGCGTGAATGTCGCTAAACTTTGCTCGATGTTGCTGTAAAATTGCAATAGAAGAATCACCTGCAAAACCCCAGAAAAAACATCAAAACCCTAAAAAAGAAAGATGCACATGAAGGGGTTGGACTGTCCTCAGCTACCAAAGTGATGGACTTATCACTAAGCGCTGCACTACATCTTAGACCCAATGTAGTTCTAGGTGTGTGTGAAGATTGTGCCATAGGTTGCTCTTGTGCCAGTCACACTTTGTGAACTAGTGAGCAAGTAACTAGATGTAGAATGTAATAATGTGTGCATGGAAACAATATACTCCCCTCCTATGAAGTGTGATGCGGGTGAACTAACCTTGTGTGCCTTGTGATGGAGCTAGATGGATGCAAATGTAACTATAGATGCCTTTCATGGATGCAACCTTAAGTGGAGATAACTAGTACTTAGTGCTTGGTCTCTCATTATGGTCTCATAACTTTATATGTATATGGTTCTCTAGTTCTAATTTCATAATTAACCCTGAAAAGGCCAACCACTAAAAAGATAGAAAGGTCAAACGACTAGAAAGTGCCCAAAAGGTGAGAGTAAAGTGCAAAGAGGATCAGGACGCCCCAGAGGGGACCAGGGCACTCGAGGCGCCTCAGTCATGGTTGTGTGCCCCAGTCAACAATATGGAAAACACAATATGAAAATATAGACTGGGAAAGTGTGGGTGTAAGATCGAAAGTAACGACATAAAGCAAAGTAAAATGGCCAAAGATATGGGTTGATTAATACTCTTTTTCACTCAAGAACCATATGAATAGTAGTATGAGACCGGGGCTAAATAATGACTCAAAGTGCGTGATTTTGTGTCTACAAAAATGAAGATAAAGTTTTTTTTTGTGGTGAGATGAAATGGAAGAGCTTATGCAACAAAAAAATTCAAGTAACTGTTGGCGTCTTATTACACCAAAGACATTTTCACTAAGGGAAAAACCTGGTTAATGGCTAACAGGTGCTAGACATTCAAGGGCAGGGATAGCTTCTGTTGTTGTTGTCTACACATGGACGTTGATCAAAATAATCTTGGCCTTCAATTTCACTACCCCCTGCTCCGTTGACGTCACCTTCGTGAAACACATTTCGTGCATTCGCCATGTATGAACCCCACAAGTGTCTAAGTAGTTCTCTTCTGTAGCATCATTATTGTTTTGCCTGCAGTGTTCGTAGTTACAATTGCTTTCAGAAAGGATGAACATGAACAGGAAGAGTGGGTGCCGGTGAAAGGTTTTTTGTCGACTAACAGGGATGCCTGTAATAATGCTTCGCTTTGATTGTCCGCATGGGATGCCAACATTATCCTATCCCATTTCCTTCTTCTCCCTATAACCCTCTCTTCTACAACCCTCTTTCTCCTTTATGTTTTGGTCATTCGAAACCAACCTCATCGTAGACTTCCCCTTCAACATTCACATCGCACGTTTCACTTATGAGTGCTAGTATTCGTTTTTTATCAATATAAGGAGAGTCACCACAAATACAATAGAGGTGCTTCATTTGCTTGATCGAGAAGTTCTAAGTTCCCCGCGATTAATATAATTTGACTATAAGTAGCATCGAATTGACACGCGCTTCTTCCAAACAATCCCTTAAATAATTCTGTATGTAAGTTGACTATTCTTATCCTGTTTGGGTTGCGAGTCTGCGTGGACAATCGATGGCAGGCGAGGATTGCCAAATGAACTCTTTTAAGAAATGGCAGTTATAGCCAAGGAGGAAGATGCAGCTTTGTAGAGTTTAGGGGAGACTTTATATACCTAGGCTCTCAAAATACCCATGCGGGTCATTTTCATGTGAAATTGTTTCGATGGAGGTGGGGTTGATATCAGAATCTCTAGTAAAATTGTGTGGGTCTTGGCTTGGTTGGTACAAGTTTGGTTGAATACAGCAAAAACATATAGCAGAATCTTGCCTGTTGTGTGTAGTGCGGTTGGGCAGTTTAGGGTTGATTGTCAATTTGTCAGTAGCAATGACAGTCGCCCAAATGCTTTAATGGTAGTAGGTAAGTGTTTTGACTGAGTACCCGATTCAAAATTCACAAGTAATTTATCGTAAATCTACTGTAATGTGTCCTGACTGAATACCCAAGTTTAAAATTCATAAGCAATTTCTCTGAATTAATCTCCTGCATAGATTATTTATTTCCCAAACACGAGCAAAATGCATAAGCAGTCAAGCCTGAATCATCGTAGGGATGAGGAAGTTCAGATCCCTTCAGATTCAGGTCCGTATTCCCCCAAGGCCCAGAAGCCCAAATCCATTTCGAGATCAATGAACTACCTCCTGAAAGAGCAGCGCTTGCTGTTTGTGTTGGTAGGTATGCTGATAGCCACTACAATCTTCATGCTCCAGCCCAATTTTGCAAGGCATGACATAAGGGAAAATGTGGTGCCAACCTCTGAAAAATTTGTATCTAATGCCGATAAATATTTAGCGGGAAATAGTGATACCAAGACAATTACAGGTCCTAAGGTTTTGATGGGTTTGAGGAGGCAGCCTCTGAGAATTGTTGTCACAGGGGGAGCTGGATTTGTGGGCAGCCATCTGGTTGACAGGCTGATAGAGAGGGGAGATAGTGTGATTGTCATTGATAATTTTTTCACAGGTAGGAAGGAAAATGTTATGCATCACTTCAATAATCCTCGCTTTGAGCTCATTCGCCATGATGTTATTGAACCCATATTGTTGGAGGTGGATCAAATTTACCATCTTGCATGCCCTGCTTCTCCTGTCCACTACAAGTACAATCCTGTGAAGACAATCATATCCACATTTCGCAGGCAATTTCGGCCTCCTCTGTATTTGGAGTTCGCTTTGATGTATATTCATGTTTAGGTAAATTCTGATTTATTATGTTTCTGCAGGAGACGTTACTATATTTTCCTATGTAAATTTTAGTGTCTGGTAATTGATATTTGATGTTTTTTTCCCTTAAAGCTTGTTGAAATATCAGCCCCAAGGTTTTCCTCGGTACTTCAGTGGACCGTGTGGATTTCCTTTTGGGTCAAAATATTTTTAACTATTGAAGCTCAACCACCAACCCATGCTTATAAAGATGCCCAAGTACAAAGCTCAGCCTTGTGAAAAATCTCCAGCACTTGATACTTATCAATTCCCATATCCCTGGGGATCTCAATGACGCATTATTACACCTAACTGCTGGAGGATGCTTCCCAGCCCTATAAATGGTAAAACCAATAGTCTCACCTCTGCAGGAAGAGGGTTTTTCTTACCCAGTTGGGCATTGGCTCGAGAGTTGACATGTTGGAGTGATATTTACTCTGCCAATTTGGTTGAGACTTACACCTGGCCTTGTACTTTTTTATTTACATGCCATTTGTGAGGAGCACCTTAACTAGAATAGAACCCTGATGGGTGGTATAAAGCTCCATATAATTCTCTGGTGAACCATTTCTGGAATTAGCAGAGTTAACGATATTGGTATCATGGGATATAGATCAGTTTAAGTGGCGGTCATAATTTACTGTCTAATATTTCAGAGCCATGTAAACAGATCAAGTAAGCCCTATGATAATTTGTATTGAGATTTATTAGAGCCAAGAATGCAGCCTGAATCTCAGCTTTGGAAGTAGGTTTGCAACTTTGCTCCAGTTAGTGGATTCTATTTGCCTACTGGTGGTTCTGATATGACTAAATGTAGATTTATCACCTTCAAATACTTTGTACTTTATGATTGTAGGTAGTTGTGCACCATGTACATCGAGAATGCCGAACTACCGAGGTGTTCTTGCAGAATGGGTAATCTGCATATCATTTTATGTGGATGTCATAAATTGTGAAATTTCTTATGTTGTCAAGCCCATGTAAACAATAATCTGTATTGAGATTAAATATACCTACGAATATGGGTCTGTCTTTTATATTAGGGAATGGATTTGTTTCAGTGGGAAGTGGATTCCATTTGCCTGCTGTTAGTCCTGAGATAGGTTTCTATAACCTTGTCAGCTTCATACACTAGATAGTTCAAGGTCGCTGGCACTTGTACCTTATATTTAGAGAATGGTTAATCACTAAGTGCTCTTGCTTGACTGGTTACAATGCCACAGGCAGAACCTCCTATCTAGAAAAATACTGCTTTGATACCTAGGGAGCCGAGATTACTATCCTTCCCCCTATAGGAGGGGAGTCCGGGGCAACAACTTACTGCTTGATGGATCTGAAAACTGAATGCCATGATTATTTTTGGGTGTAAGCCTAAGAATGTTTTGTAACAGAAGGATTAAGTTTTCTATGCTTCTTTATTTATCTAGATTTTTTTGGGCCCTTAATATATGTACAAGACAAATGTGATGGGAACATTGAATATGCTGGGTCTGGCAAAACGAATTGGAGCCCGCTTCTTGCTCACCAGTACCAGTGAAGTGTATGGAGATCCTCTTCAGCATCCACAGACAGAGACATATTGGGGAAATGTCAATCCTATTGGTATGCATTATGCACTTTCATTTGTTTTATGCATGATGTATTTGCTTCTATTTCTCCATATTTGCCTCTCATCAGCTTGCAGATATACATGGGAATATCCAAGGAATAAACTGGATAGCTGTTTCTTTGTGATTTCAAAGTTTCTGGGAGTACTCAGCAGCAGTTGTTTGATTTTTCAACATTTGTAATTGGCTAAAATTTTGTTTTGGCAATGGCTTTCACATGGGAAGCCTATTGTTATTGCCACTGGTCCTGACTCCTTGTAGTTTTGGTTCACGTGACACATAAAATCTGTATTTCTAGTTTATGATATACAGTGTAAATATATGTAGTCTGTATACAATATTTATGTTAAGAGATTTGAGGCTTGCACAGTCCATAACAATTGAGAAAATAATTTCTGGGCGAAAAAATTCTGCATCAACATCATCTTATGATGGATCACATGCTGTGATCCGAAATGTAGATGCAAAAATTTATAAAACAGTTTTTTCCTTCCAGAAAGTTTTTTTTCTCAACATTAATGTTGTTATTTATATTAATAACTTTCATATTTAGGTGTTAGAAGCTGTTATGATGAGGGCAAGCGTACAGCTGAGACATTGACAATGGATTATCACCGAGGGGCAAATGTGGAGGTATTTTATAATTTTACTTATATTTTAAGTAGGATCTTAGCTGCTGCAGCTGGTTTATTAAATGCTTGCTTGGATGTTGTCTTTTTTCAAGAATTTTTTTTTTCAATAACCTCCTCATGATGGAGATCTATAATCTATATGCACACTTCCTTAATTCACATTTTTCTTTATAAGAACTTGCAAGACTAAAAGTTTATTATAGCCACGGTCATGGTTTCAATTCTTGTAAGTGTGGTTAGAATCATTTCATTATTTGTTTGGATTCAAAATTTTCTGCAAAATTACACAACTATGAAATCTAAAAAAACTAGTTCACAAAAGGCAGCTCGTAATTTGGTAAAAATTTGCACCAAAATAATAATTAGATCAAAACTCTTACGAAGATTACAAATCCTACTGTCCAGCTCACAAAAAATAGCCTCAATGCCTTTTAATAATAAAATGCATGAGGTGGTTAAGTGAGAGAGAAGGACAAAAATAAAAGATCATCCAAGCTTAAGCTTAACCTCAACTTGGAGTGAAGTCTAATGCATTGCCTAGTGTGATACTTACAATGTAAGATGATGGTGAGTATAGTAAAAAGAAGGGCATTCTAAAATTGTTTTTGCAATATAACTAAGTGCATATTTAGCTACACACAATTAAGTGTATCTTTGATTACACAATTAATTGCATAGTTAAAATATACTAACATTCCCCCTAAAGATTAACTAAACAAATCAAGGAAAGAGGAATTACGTGCCATCCCCCCTTTAAGAAAATTTTCTTCAATTACATCACATCCCTCCTTAAGAATTGGAGTGAGTGGAATGAATGTCTCAGATGAATATGCGCTGAAGTTGAAAGTGATCTGACCAAACCGTGATGAAAACATCAAAATCAACAAAAGCAGTCCTCAAGAATGGTGTTGGTATACTAATATCCAAATGAGTGGTCTGTAACAAGTGCAAAGGAAGTAAACGCCAAACATAAGGTGTTGGGGCAACAAAACCAGACAAGCGCTTCGTAACAATTGCACAAGGTTGTGCAAAAGAAGCAAACACCAAATGTGACCATAAAACTATCAAGAGACAATGCTGGAGCTGTATTCTGCACAGGCGAAGAAAATCCTTGTCCAATGCAAGAAAAACCACAGACTGGTTAAAAGGAGCTAGTTTGTGTTGTGTTTTGATGTCATGTTTGTATTCAAAATATTCTGAACAAGCACATAAGAATTAAAACCTAACAAAACTCTCAGAAATGATAACTCATAATTTGGTACAAAATTGCACCGACACAATAATTGCATTAAACATGGAGTGCCCCCTTCACCCAAAAGTTGCTTGTGTTCTTGTGCAGTATTTGGTGGGTCTGTTGTAACTTGTCATCCAAAAGTTGCACCCTGTCAGAGAATGGTGTATGTACTCTCTTCTGTTGACAAAATCGGAACACCTCAAGGTTGTGGGTAACCTATGGCTGAGGTGAACCTCTAGAGAGGGCTGGTTCCCTTGTGAATCACCTAAAAACTAAAACTTTGACAAGGAAAAGGGAGAAAGAATGCGGGAAAAGGGAAATAAGGGTGATACACCAATTATTTAACACATGCATGTAACTCTGCACATAGAGAATTCAAAGATCCACACACCTGCACAACTCTAAATTGTGCTGTATAATATATATCCAGGGTTTAGGGCAAAGGACAGCGGTAGAGGGAGTCAATTCATGCTAAAGCACACAATATCTATCAAACACAATGAAAAATCAGAAAAACAGCAGTATGAGAGGGCAAAAATGGATTTTATTACTTAGAGGTGCAAGTACAAAGCTCTAAAACTAGAGCCCAAACAGCTGCAAGTGTCTAATGATTTTTTACAATACAAAAAATCTTTATTCTATCCAAGTCGACTGCTGCTGCTAATAATAGACTGCTGTTTCTATCTTTAATTTTATTTAATTGTCCCCTGCATGCTGTTGGTGCCATGGGACTGTAGACATGCAATTTCAGTAAATTCAGTTAATTCTTATCCTTGCCATGTATTCCCTTTTGGCGCCATGTTTAGGACTATTTGACTGCTGCATGCATATTGAATGTTTTAACTCGCCTTTATCACCCTTGGCGTAGTATACTAGAACAACAGTTCGCTAAATTTAGTAATAGCGTGCTAATTTCAGTTAAAAGACTTCTGCTTTTGGTGCCAAGGGTTTAAATTTAGAACCAACAGTGTGCTAAAAATAATAAAAGCATGCTAATTTTATCATAAAAGCACTGGGCTGATTCTAAAAAATGGCGACCATAGTCTAATTGTGGAGCAAAACTTGCTCAATTTAACAAGAAGCAAAGCTATCTCCTCCATCCTCTTCATGCATTCCTAAAATAGCATTGGACTTCTATTTTTTGATCTTCTATTTTTAGCTCAAGGGCTATTTTTAGCACCTCAACTTTACAAATAGCCAAGTGCTATTTTTAGCCATGTTTACACTTCAATTGCCCTATTTTTAGCAAACTTCTATTTTAAGCCAAATGCTGTTTTTAGCTACGCTATTTCTAGTCGAGCTAAAAATAGTCAAATATTCCACAATAGCCAATCCTTTGCGTGGCACAATGTGGTAACATATTGGCAACATCACGGGATTGTTTGGCTGCTAAACACAGAGATTAGTAGCCTTCTGCATCCATTGGGCTATGGAGTCACATACCTTCTATCAACAACTTGTATCCTCTGCAAAAAAACCACTGAAATACTCTCTCCAACAGAAGGAAAACATGTGCGTGCAAACACTTGTTGAAAAGTCAACTACTAAGAAAAATGGAAAAACAATGTGCATGCAAGAACTTATTGAAAATAAACTACTCTAATGATACTAAATCCTCCATAGCAAGCTTTGAGAAAAATCCCATTAATCGGGATTGGTAGTTCTTCGCCATGCAACCGAGATAACTGAACAATATTATGAGGCTTGCACATGCTGAAATAACATATGGCCCACTCCAAATAGCATCAAATTTGGTGTGATTTCCCGGTTTTGCTTTGTTTGCATCCCACTTAAGAACAAGATCACCTTCCTAAAAAACTCTTGTAACTGCTTTCTTGTCAAAATTCTTCCTTCCCCGAGCTTGATGAGCTTCCATGGTGAGCATGGCATGCATGTCTTAACTCGTCCAACTGCATAAGTTCTGCATATCTTACCTCCATTGGTTGTGCTTCCAACAACTCTAACTGATGAATAATCTCTAAAGCGGGCAGCTCAAGAGAAATTGGAAGTCTTGCTTCTGTTGCCATAACCCCACATGTATGGAGAGTTACTAATAGATCTCTTAGGAAGTAATTCTGTTAACCCATAAAGCTAATTTGAGTTTAGTGTGCCATGATCTTTGATTTTCATCTAGAAGCCTTCTAATAATCTTCAACAAATTCTTGTTTGTAGACTCTGCAAGACCATTACCTTGTGGGTAATAATTTGATGAAGTACTCAGGTAAATAACATTCCAGACACAACCCACTTCTATAATTTTAGCACCACCAAAAACAAAAGCATTATTTGAAATAATAGTTCTAGGAACTCCAAATCTACTAACAATACCTTCATAGAAGTCAAGCACACTAGTTTCATTCGCTTCTTTCAATACAACTGTTTTTGTCCATCTGGTTAAATAATCAGTGGCTGTAAGAAGCCATTTATGTCCCAAACTGGATGGTGGATTTATCATTCCAATGAAGTCCAATCTCCACTACATAAAAGGTTGATCCACTCAAATAAGATGAAAAGTTGGGGCTGCAGACTTTTCTGCACCCACGTATAAAACCTGGGCACATCATGAGATAAATCTCCCTCATTTGACCGGTGCATAACAATCCCTTGTCAGATACTTGTCCAATTATAAGTATGCTTTCCTGATTTAAATGAGAGCAGTTTTACTTTAAGCATACTGGCCAGTTCATGAACCTTTATGACATTTTTGCAACAATTCTGTCAGCAAGTGAAGGTTCTACACTGTTTCAGAAGAAAACCATTAATATCCTTTTTAAAGAAGGGAATACCATCATAAGTGCAGAGAAGAATAGCTGGGGAAGATGTGCAATCCCAATCAATTTTGTCTAATCCAGACCTTGGGGATTGCATGCACGCATGCGAGTACCGAAATCATGTCTTGATATCCAACTCACAGAAGATGGTATAAGCAAAGGCTAGCTGGCTAGATCTATGAGTGCTAAAATAACACAAAGTTTATTTAAAGATTCTAAGATCAAAAAGCTAGTGCTCACAATGACACCGTGACCTCGGATCAGCTTTGTTACCTTGAATCTGCTCACTGACATACTCCTTTGACTTCAAGTGATCCAACTCAGGGGTTTCAGCATTCAAAGTCCTGGCTCAACACAAGACATGCTGCTTACAAACTTGGGTGAGTAACATTAACATCAAAGGTTCTATTCCTCTAGAGAGCTTATATTTGAAACTGTTCAGAGGGGCTAATTACAAGTCGGAAGTACTTGTTAGTTGCATACTGGCACACTGTGGAAGTGGGAAAGGAAGAAAACTCGGCGAATACTCCCTACCATGGAATTCCTCTTTGCCATGAACGAGGCTGAGCCATAGATTTGCAACTTGACACAGACTAGACACGCAAACATGGTTTTGCACGTCTGCCACCTATCTCCAGAGTAGTTGACTTCTTCAAGTAATGGTTTTTAAACCAATCACTTAAGTTGTCATTCACATTTACCATTTGAGCTTGCTCAATTACTTGTGTCCGAATGGATTTTGAAGAAGTGAAGAGGAAGAGATGCAGTCTGGGAGTCCCTTTTCATGTCTGCATGCAAATTGATTCTTATTGCTTTTGAGTTCTCACCAAACTTGGACCTGTATAGCAGCTATGATTTGGAATTCATAGCTGGAATTGGAAATACATGTAATGGAAAATTAAATGCCTTTGCCTTGTCTTCTCTATAATCATCCTTGAAGTCTTTTGCATGTTCTTCTCCAGTACATGCATCAGTGCAGTGTTTGCTCTATAACTATTTAACTCTTTATTTTTACGTATTGCATATCGAATCATTAAAAATGTCTGGTAATAGCAAATCCGGGTGAATGCAACTTGCGAAATGAAGGCTTCAACTGGAAATGCTCATTGGGAGCAACCGTAGGTATAAGATCTTGGATTAGGAATTTTCCATGCACTATGACTTCTTCACGGGCTGCATTTGAAACAATTAGGATGAAGCCTTTGCAATTATGGAAATCTGAATCTGTGATATGCAGATCTAGCACACTTACATGACATAATTCTCGGCATCAGCTTTGGCATGTGAATGGAAATGCATGCAGCTAGCAGGAACCGATTCCACTGCTTTTGACTGTACGCATCGTTTGGAAGTCTGGTGTCCAACGTCAGGATCTGTTCAATCAATTCGAAATTTGCAGGTTCTGGACCTAGATCTGTGTTTCCAATGTCATGCAAATCGTCTAGAAGTGATGCATGACTCCGTTGTGCATCTCTTGTTTCATCCTTCTGTTGCCATGGCTGTGTCCCAATCTTATGTCTGAACGATTCTTTTTCTTCTTACTCGACTGTAGATTCTGGCAAAACTAGTGCAGATTTGGATAATTCTTCAGATTCAGAGGATATATTCAATGTATTGGACATTGCCATTAACAGCCCGCTTTTAGACTTTTGGCTAAAGCACCTGATAGACGAATTCCTGCAGGATTAATTTAGCAACAAAGATGGGTTCAACTCGTGAAAATGAACAGTGAATTTTAATCATAAAAATTTGCATATCTTCATCGCCTGCTGCCCCAAAGGCATTGATAGCTTTTGTTGTGGCATGCAACATACCTGAAGCATGAACCTTCATTCCAACTTACACCTTGGAGCACCTGATATGCACTTATGAAGCGGATAACACATGTGGAATCTTTGGGTACTACACAATCAACCTTCCATTCAACCTGTGCGCAAAGAGCCCATACTGGAAGTACTTGGTGAGCAACGTTAATAGTTGCACCTAAAAGGGTAGCAAGGCATCCTCTTCCAAATGATTAAGTGCACTTTTCCTCCAGGGCTGCACTTATCTGCTTGATGCCATTACATTCATCCTTATGAAGCAGCCCCAGAAACTTATATGGAACCCTTACGTGATTCTATACATTAATTCAGATGCCTTTGACGGATTATTGGTAATTACATCCTAATTAATTAATTAGCAGCTCCAAATGGTTAGATGGTGTTTTTGAAGTCTATTGATGCTTCTAACATAGTAATTAAATGCAGAGAATTTGAGTGCTATGTTGGAGACGGTTGTATTAGAGGTGGGTATACAGAATGTTGTGCAAGTTGTCACAGACAATGCAACAACATATGTGGCGGATGGGAGACTACTTCAGGAGAGACATCCATCACTCTTTTGGACTCCTTGTGCAACTCATTGCCTTGACCTTCTTTTGGAGAACATGTGAAATTGATTGGGGTGATGCCGGTTGTAAAAGATGCAAAAAACATAACAAAATACATATATAATCACCCTTGGGTTCTGAGCTTGATGAGAGAACACAGAAAGGGGGAAAGAGCTTGTTCGAGCCGGTGTCACAAGGTTTGCAACTAACTTTTTGACGGTGCAAAGTATTTCTAGTTTGTTGACACCATTGAAGCAAATGTTTGTGAGTCAAATATAACTACACTCACAATATTCAAAGAATGCTGATGGAGAGATGGTTCCAAAGATAGTTTTTGATGATATCTTTGCAAAGAGAGCTATAGAGATCATCAAGGTAATTTCAAACTACGATTTATATTTTATTCCTTTATTTTAATTTGTTAAATTATAAATATATTGTTTTTACTTTTTTACTTTATTTGTATGTTTGTAACCTTACATTTTAATTCGCGTGTTGGTGTTAATGTCGTTGGTGAGGGTTTTGTATTTGGTTGATGGGGAGCAAAATCCTATGGGGTACATTTATGAGGCCATGGATAGGGCCAAAGGAGTCTATCCAAAACTATTTTAGGGGGATATCGTCAGATATGGTCCCTTTTGGGAGATTATTGATCGAAGGTGGAACAATCAACTCCAACTTATTCATGCACAACGGGGGTACTACCTCCAACCCCAAGTATTTCTTCTCCGACAGCTTCACAGATGTGAATGAAGAGGTTATGGAGGGCCTTTTAACATGTATTGAGAGGATGATACTAAATGTTAAGACGAGGGACCTCGTCATTTTAGAGTTGTAAAATTATAAATGTGCTACGGGGAGGCTTTTTTCTTCGGTGTTAGCTATCCGAGGGAAAACCACATGTACGACACCAGGTAATAAAAAATTGGAATGTTTACCAAGTTACTTGTTAGTTACAGATTTGATTTTATTAATTACTTATAAACTTTTGATTATCTTGTTTGTAGGTTCTTAGTGGGAGGATTGGGGAAGAAATACCTCACATCTTCAAAAGCTAGCCCTCAGAATTCTATCTCAACCTATGTAGCACTTCTGGATGTGAATGCAATTGGATTTTGTTTGAGGCCATTCACATGAAGAAGCGCAACAAGTTGAGTCAAAAACGGCTCAACAACTTGGTTTTTTGTGCAATACAATCTCCGGCTTTTGCACAAGAAAAGTGGAGGCCACATCAGAGGAGCTTATTGATTTGGATGAGATAGATCCATACATCGAGTGGATTGGGCGAGAAGAGGAAATCCCTGCATTCACAAAGGACGCAGATTGCTTCTTTTGAGAGGGGAAGCTATAGAGAGAGAAGCACTAGCAGGAGATATTGGATTGGATGACATCTTTGGAGGTGAGCTCCAACATGTAGCAGAGGAGCCACACCATCTACTACCAAGTTGGAGCTAGAGTCTGCAGCCTTTTAGAGGAGCGAGGAGATGCAGCACGAGTGTGGGGGACTAGTAGAGGCATTAGATCCTCTCCCCAATATTTCTCTTAGAATGGGGAAGAGAAAAATGTAACTTATTGTATATTGTAACTTGTATAGATATGAAATTTATGATGATATTTTTCAATGACAATCATCATAATTCATAGCACTTATTAGTTGGCTGTTGTATTTGCATGATGATGCAATTTTGTCCTTGTATTTGATTCAAATCTAATAGAAAACCCTTTTCCAACTTTTTATGGACTCCTTTGATACATTTTGTAGCTATATGTTGCTTAAACTTTATGTTTTTTAAAGAAATTTTGCGTATTTTTTAAGTTGCCGAGTATTCTCGAGTATTCCCCGAGTCTTGCCGACGTCAATTTTTTTTGGTTTTCCGCGGTCAATTTTTTTTGGTTTGCCGAGTCAATTTTTTTTTTGGTTTGCTGAGTCAATTTTTTTTGGTTTGCCGAGTATTTGCTGAGTGCGAGTATGCGAACTATGCTTCACCTCATAGTCATGTAGCCCTTTGCTAAAGAAAGCAATGGGTTGCTTTAAATTATCATGATTCAACTGAGTTAAGATTGTTGAAATTGTTTCAACCCTTGTAAATGCATACAATATAAAATCCTTTGAAAAATTTGAATTTGCGAGTGTTGGAGTTTGAGCAACGACTTCTTTAATGGCCTCAAAACTGATTTTTCCTTCTTCTGTCCAACTGAAACTCATATTCTTCTTCAACATAGCAGTTAGAGGCTTTAATAAATTAGCAAAATTAGCAATGAATCTTCTCACAAAATTGATTTTACCCAAAAAACTATGAAGTGCTTTTTTGTGCTGAGGTAACGATCAAACTAAAATTGAGCTTACTCTTTCTGGATCTATGGCTAAACCTTCTTTTGAGACCATGTGGCCCAAAAGTTTTCCTTCATGCACTGAAAATATGCAGTTCTTTGGGTTGAGAGGAACCCCATACTGTCTGCATCTTTCAAAAACTTGCCTCAGATGGCTCAAATAATCATTAACACACTTAGAAAAAACAGTAATGTCATCAAGATAAATCAAAACGTTGACATTAATCAAACCTTGGAAAGCCATATCCACAACTCTCTGAAAAGTGGCTCCTGCATTAGATAACCTAAAAGACATCTTTCTGTAAGCATATGTTCTCCACTTAGTGGTGAAAGTTGTCTTGTACTGATCCTCTTCTTTTACCAATATTTGATTGTGACCATCCAGAAGAGAAAAACCTTTCTGCACCTGATACTGTCCTTAGAATTTGATCCATTAATGGTAAAGGATAATGATCCTTTAGTGAGACCCTATGATTAGATCCTTGAAATCAACACAACCTTATTTCACCATTCTTCTTCCTCACAGGTACAAGATTTGCAACCCACGAGGAATGCTTGATAGGAAAGATAATACAAGATTCAATAAGCTTTGTTAGTTCATTCCTCATCAAAATTTCAATGTTTGGATTAATAGGTCTCTGCTTTTGCCTTACCGGTTTGGAATTAGGCTCTAGCTCAATGGTATGTTGAGCTAATTCTGGATCAAAAACCTTTTAAATCCTCATACTTTCAAGCAAAAACATCAATGAATTCATTACATAATTGAACAAAATCTTTTTTTCTTTCAAATTACACAACTTACCATGCTTCAAAAACTTTCCATCGCTAATTTTGTTATGTCCTCATAATTTTCTTGCTTTGTAGACATCTTGATCTTGTCTCTTTTTAGCTGATCATCATTATTAAAAATACTCTCAAGGGTTATCAATCCTTGGGGCAGCTTATTAGTCTTTAATTGCAAGATTTGTTCAACATACTGCTGCTGCAATTTAGATTGATTTTTTGAGGAAAATTCAGCTTCTTCTTGAATAAAATGAACAATCTGTTCATCATTCTCAAACACTTGCCAATTAATATTGTTATCAGGAATTGATGACCTTACAACCACCTTAATATGAGGCTAATTATTCTTTCTTTTTACCTCACTAGGAATATTAAAATTAGCACCTATAGCTACTAATCTATCAACTTGTTTATTCTCATATCTACGTATTGATTGAACATTGAATGCATCAAAATCTTCTACAAGATCCCAAACTCCATGTCTATATGATTTCATCAAGGGATTCTTTGCAATGTTCAAATTTCTCACCTAATTTATGATCAATTCACTGTCACCAAATACTTGTAGGTACTTAATTCCCTTCTTTCTAGCCCACTGTAAACCATGGGTTAGTGCCTCATATTCAGCTGCATTGCATGTACAACTAAACTGAAATCAAATAGAGGAATAATACCTTTGACCCTCTGGTGATATCAAAACATTACCTCCACCTCATCCATTCTTGCTTCTAGAGCCATCAAAGTATAAATTCCATAACCCTGTAGCAGTCTCATCAGTTTTAACCAACAATGGTAAAAAAACCTCCTCTTGATGCATGCAATAAATTCCCAAACCAGGATCCTTAATGTATGTTTCTTTATGATCCATAGGGATCTAAATAAACTTCACTTCATCAAATCAACCAATACCAGAAGGAAAATATGGAAAAATGCAGAGCAGATTGTAAAGTTACAGAACTGCCCACTCTGTGCAGAGTAGCGGTTGCGTAACCACCAGTGTGCAGACACTAATGGTCAATGTCACTTAACACGGACTGCAATTACTAACGGTCCTGTCACTTAACACGGAAAAATAAAATAACTCCATGAACAATCGTGGAATTCAAACAACTCGATCGTGTCTCTTCTTTTGACACCTCTTCCCATTCTCCAGTGCACGGGAGGACATGAGAAACAATATTTAAGGAGAAGAGCAGGTGGGAGTTCATCATCGAATACCTGGGAGAAGTGAGCAAGAGATCTTCAGTGCTAGAGTTGGATTGTAGAAGCAAGGAGTGTTTGAGAATAGAGCAAACAAGCACAAAGGGAAGTGTTGACATTGTTGATTTCTCTTTAGCTTATTGTAATTTGTATCTTGTTAATTAAATTGGGCAATACATAAAAAGGGAAGACAGAGCAATTGCCCTTCCTGACTGATTTTCCCTCAAATTGGGGGTTTCTAGGTTTAAATTATGTGTGTTGTCTTGGTTTTGAATTCTTTATCTTTCTCTGCAAATAATTCTAAGCACCAAAGAATTAGTCACTAACTTCAAACAAATTTGTCATTTTCGAATTTAGAAGTAGAACATTACTTTCATTTTGTAGTCTTGTAAATTATTTGCAAAGACTAGAAGTTTACAAATCATTTTGGTATCAGAGCTGATTATAAGTGTCTAGGATTGTGGTATTCGTTCTTGTGATTTGTATGACAGTGACAAGGTCTAAAGGCGAAGAAATTTTACCTTGTGATATAGACATATCTACAAAGAAGTGGAAACAAAGAATTCAGGATCAAATGGAGGAAGAAAACTTGGTCCATAGAATTGAGATGTTGGAGACCATGATGGATAGGATGTATAGACATCAACAAGAACTCTCGGACTTGCAAAAGACGGCTTCAGTTAAACAAGATAACATGGACTTAGTGGTTCGAGCTTTGGCCGAAAAAGTTTGGCATAGGCAAGAGTCATGAGGAGGATGTAGAAGGGCGTGAAGAAGAAGCTACAAATGTAAAAGAAAAGTTAAAATCTGATCATGCTCCTTTTAAAGTTGAAACTAAGGTTGAAATTAAGAGATTTAAAGGACAAGTAGATGTAGAGTTTTTGGATAAATGGCTAAAACAACTGGAAGTTTACTATGGTGTTCATGATGTTACTGAGGCACAAAGGATTACCTTTGCACGTCTCAAAATGGAAGAACATGCTTCTGGTTTGGTGGGAAACCCATCTAGCCACTTGTGAAAAGAAGAAACGTCCTATTGTAAGATCTTGGGAGGAATTTAAAGAATTGCTTAGAGTCTAACTTTTATCCTATTGGCCATAAGACTAACCAAATGATTAAATGACAGTACTTTAGACAAGGAAGTGGTCAAAGTGTGCAAGATCATACTACGAAGTTTCGGAGGGCAAGCCATGTTGCTTAATATAGACTTAAAGGATGACGATATTTTGACCAAGTATTTGGGAGGACTTCACACTCACCTTTGAAGGAAGGTCATCTCCACGAAGCCCAAGGATCTCAATGAAGCATGCGTATAAGCATGCTACATAAATGATGAAAGGAAGCAAGGAGACAGCAGAGTCAAAGCCGAAACAACCAACAAATCAAACAAAGAAAGAGCAGGGACAGACAAGTAACAAAGGTAAATGGGAAAGGTAAACAAACTGCCACTACTTTAAAAACTTGTAAAGATCCCAAGAATTTTTGTAAGAATTGTGATATCAATGGGTCATACTGACGCTACATGTTGGAAGTAACATCGAAAGAACTGAACCAAGGATTCAAAGGAATCCATGACAATTGTAAAGACAGATGGGGAGGTGGAAATAGAGGATGATTCTGATGTAGACGAGAGGCTTGGATGCACGGCCACCAACATGAATAACCAAGAGGAGGAAGATAAGATAAAATAAGATAATTTTATTAATGTCCAACAAATGACCGCAAAAGTAGGTCAATGGGACTGCAGAATACAAAGCCAAAAGAGCCAGTAATAGGACTCAAATGGGTCGCCTGAAACACAAAGAGAGAAAAGAGAAGAAGAAGAAGAGGATGACTGTGTGGGAGGAGAGTAGAAGGAGCAACACCCCCAACAACATCACCTAACATTCAAGGCCGATTGGAAGAAGAAATGAGTAAACTATTCTAGATCAAAATCCAGATCAAGAGAACTAAGGTAAATGCTTTGGTTGATACCGGTTTTCAATCTAACTTGATTTCTGATGCGGTAGTAAAGAAGCTTGGTCTTGAGACTTGTGAACATCCACATCCTTATCCTTTGGGTTGGGTGAAGAAGGGTGTTGAAATTCAGGTAACAAGAAGATGTAGGTTCAAGTTTGGGATAAATTCTCAGTATATAGATGTATTGGAAGCTGCTGTAATTCCACTTGATGCATTTGATGTTGTTTTCGGGAGTCCTTACTTGTATATCAGGGATGCCATATTCACAAGGAGGAAGAACTGATATAGTTGGGTCAAGGATGAAATCAGTTACAACATCCGGGCACACCATCGCAAGACAAAAATTGCTATGGTAAGTGTTAACCAAGCAAAAAGACTTATTTAGGAAAATCATAATCAGTTTTGTTTACTTTTATTAAAGGATAAGCAAAATGGGATAAAGACTTCTATTGATGAGGGAAGCACATACTTTGAAAGTAGCCGGTCATTTTGGTGTTGGTGAAACCATGGCCCACTTGCAAAGGTACATGTATTGGCCCAATATGCAAGAAGTATCAAAATTCATAAGAGGATGTAAACTTTGTTGTACAAGCAAGCCTAAGATCAGGAAGTAAGGTTTGTATATGCCTTTACTAGTCCCTACTCGTCCTTGGGAGGACATTTCTGTGGATTTTGTAGGAGGATTACCAATGTCTAAACATGGCCATGATTATCTATATGTTGTTGTTGATAGATTTAGCAAAATGTGTGTTCTTATGACATGCAAAAAGACAATAAAAGCAAGTGAGGCAGCTGAACTTTTCTTTGCTAATGTATGGGTGCATTTTGGCTTGACAAAGTCTATTGTTTCTGATAGAGATTCCATGTTCTTGGGTAAGTTTTGGACTACATTGTGGGACAAGATGGACACCAAGCTACAGAGAAGTACAACCTTCCATCCGCAAACAGATGGACAGACGGAAGTAGTGAACATGACTTTGGTGCAGCTGATCAGAGGGTATAACAGTAAATATCCACGGACTTGGGATGAGTCCTTAGCCTACATTCAACATTCCTATAACTGGGCAGTACACACATCCACTTTGCAGTCATCGTTTGAAGCATGCTTGGGATATCTACCGACTAATCCATTGGACATAGCAATTGGGCAGCAGGAAGAGGAAGAGATACATGATTCGGAGGTGACTAGAGCAACAAAATTCATTGAGAGGATCCGATAAATCCATCTCAAGGTAAAAGAACAATTAGAGAAATCTCAGGCCAAGTACAAAGCTAGGCACGATCAGCATCGAAGGGAACACAAGCTTCATGTTGAAGACAGAGTTTGGCTTTACTTGAGCAAGGAGAGACTTCAAGGTCAAACAAGAAAACTCAAGCCACTACAGTATGGACCCTTCACCATACTTGAGCAGGGTGGAGAAAATACTTTCAGACTTGACTTGCCACACTTCATGCATATGTACTCAGTAGTAAATTGTGAAAATTTGCACCTATATGAGCCATCCATGCTTGACAAAGAAGAAGGATGTCAGTTGCTACCTTCCATAGAAGATTGCGTTCTTGGACTCTTGGGGCGTGTTGGAGGAGGACATAGTGCTACAACAGAAGGTCAGAGAGACACGAAGAGGTCCACAGGTGTCTAGGCAGGTTGGACAAAAGGGGAAGACACCAAGGCAGGCCCAGTGGTACTCGAAGGAGAAAATGAGGGAATTGTTTCCTCATCTACTCCCCCACTAAGCTTTTGTGGGACCAAAAGCCTCCTAATCAAGGGAGGTGTAATCCATAGGGATCTAAATAAAATTCACTTCATCAAATCAACCAGTACTAAAAGGAAAATATGGAAAAATGCAGAGTGGACTATAAAGTTATAGAACTACCCCTTTGTGTAGAGCGGCGGTTGTGTAACTGCCCCCTGCATAGAGCGGTGGTTGCGTAACTGCCGGTCCGCAGACACCGACGGCCCTGTCACTTAACACGAAAAATAAAATAAATCCACGAATGGTCGCGGAATTCAAACAACTCGACTGTGTCTCTTCTTTGGATGCCTCTTCCCATTCATTAGTGCACGAGAGGACATAAGAAGCAGTATTTAAGGAGAAGAGCAAGTGGGAGTTCACCATCGAATACATGGGAGAAGTGAGCAGGAGATCTTTAGTGCTGGAGTTGGATTGTAGAAGTAAGGAGTGTTTGAGAAGAACAAGCAAGTACATAAGGGAAGTGTTAACATTATTGATTTCTCTGCAGCTTATTAGAATTTGTATCTTGTTAATTAAATTGGCCAATACATAAAAAGGGAAGAAAGAACAATTGCCCTTCCAGATTGGTTTTCCCTTAAATTGGGGGTTTCCAGGATAAAATTATGTGTGTTGTGTTGGTTTTGAATTCTTTATCTTTCTCTGCAAATAATTCTAACCACCAAAGAATTAGTCACGAACTTCAAACAAATCCGTCAATTTTCGAATTTAGAAGTAGAACATTACTTTCATTTTGCAGTCTTGTAAATTATCTGCAAAGACTAGAAGTTTACAGATCACTTCAACATATTTATAAGGATCAAAGCCATGATGGTCAGTTCCCCACTCATCCAATAATAAATCTGGTATGCTCTCAGATTGGGTGTCTGGATCATGAACAACTGGATGATCTCCTTGGCAAAAAACAATACAATTCACACTGCATGCATTAGGTACATAAGACTCAATATGAAACTTAGCAAGAGGCTCGGAATTAATTGTTGCTTTCGTGCCATACATTGTTCTGAAAAATAGATAAGACAAATCTAAAGATAGATAACCTCCGATCTTAGCTATAAAATCTCTAGATAAACATAAAGCAAAGTATGGAGGTAGATCTACTACCATGATATCCTGTAAGATTGGAAGGCTTGGACATCCATGCAAGCCTAGCTTTAGTCTGTGATTATAACAACTGTTTTAGTAGCTGTGTCATCCAATTGCAAAATCCATTTGTCATGTGGCTCATATTTGAGTCCTAGCTTATCTGCAATATGCTTAGGCATAACTGTACTGCTAGCACCACTGTCAACCATGTAATTATGGACCGAGAGTAATCACCAATAATCAAAGAAAGGTAGAAAGGAGGAGGCTTGCCAATCATATTTACCTGAAAAATCAGCCTTAGAGGGATGATCTGTATTAGCAAGCATTGCACTAGTTCTATCTGAATAAGCCTCTGTAACTGATAGCTTGGCCAACTCATCTTGTAACAAGCTCTTTTGACCCAGAATAGTCAACGTATCCCACATGGATAAGCTCACATGAGCTTTCTTCATCTGATCTATGATATTAAGGGAAGAGCTGCCCCCCTTTTGCTTGCCCTTTTGGAACACTTTCAACCTCTTTTTCCTGATTCTTTTGTGCTTCCAAGCTGCCCTTCTGAATCTGATTTTTTTGTCCTTTTTCCTCATTAGGGACAACAACAACTTTATTAGTATTATCAGGAAATAAAGAAGATGAACCGTGCAAATTATTTACCTCTGTGGGTTCTCCCATAGCTCTTCTTTTGTATATCGTAGTATTAGCTGCATGTTAATCCTCTTGTTGCCAATTTACCAAATTTTTTCTCTGGTGGCTTTGGTGCTTCTTTAGAATCCCCCAAGGAAGGAGCCTCAATTGCTGAAAGTTGTGGAATCATCCCTTGTGCAATCAAAGCTTGATTTATTATTCCATTAGCACGATAAAAAGGATCATGCGAATGATTGCATGGAGCACACCAAAAAGGTTCTTGAATTAGATTAGTCTGTACTGAAACAAGAGCCATAAATGTAAAAGGAGCATTAGGATCAACTTTAATGGGTTGTTGGACCTTGATATGGAGGCCTGCTTGTAGGATATGCTGGATATGAAGGTCTAGTAGATTGGAAAAGAGCCCGATATGGTCTGTAAGGCTGAGCAACCTGTCTCTCAATTGATACAAACTTATTTTCAAAAGCTTACAAGATTCCTTTTATTTCACTCAACTCATAGGGCTAATTTGGATTAGTAACTGCTTGGCTAGCTATTGCTGGAATTGGGCTTATAGGTGAAGCTAGTGGCTGAATAGTTGGAAAGATAGGCATGGGAGGTCTAAGTGCAATTTTGCCAGCTTGTATAACGTTATTTTCAGCTCTAATGGCTAGATCAAAGGCAACAAGGATTGGGTTACCTTCAATGGACTTAACTAGGACAACGATGTCACTGTTTAAGGATCTCAAATAATACAAGAATTCATGCTTTGTTGTAGGCTTGATGGCATGGAGAATTCTTTTCCCAAGTTCTTTGGAATCTCAAATTTAAAATCAACCATGAACTCTTGAGGGGCTTTTTTTGATTGTGCTTAATTGCTCAATCAGGGAAAGGTGGCCAGTTCTGTCCTCAATTTGGTTATAAAGGGCTGTTCCTAATTCATCTGATGTACTGATAAAATTAATAGGCAAATTTCAGTACCATTGCAAGACTTTATTTTTCAAGGAAGCTGGAAAAAGTCTCATGGCTACATTCTCTTGAGTGATATAATAAAACAAAGCAAAGATTTGCGACATCTCTAATATGCTCTACATGAGTGGTTTGAGTTAAACCGGTAAAGAATGTTAAACTCTTTAATGCAGAAGTAGATATATCATTGTATACAACAATATTCAAGGGGCTGCCATCATTAAAGGTCACAAAAGTTTTATTTCTAGGAACAACCATTAGGAAATTTAGAGCGGGGAACCTGCGGGATTTTGGGGAATTGCTTTAGCTTGTTAGCTCGAGAAAAATATGAGGAAGATTTTTGAAATATGCTTCTTTTATAAGAATGTAAAGGTAACTGAATAAAATCAAATGGTATACCTTTAGTTTTTGATCTGGTGGTCACTTTTGGCATTAGCTTTTACTAGTTTGCAACCAACATGTCTGTGAAAACTTGAGGTGTCTCCAGATGCTGATTCTAAATACTTTATGCTCTGCAAACTGCCGAACCAACATCAATTCTTTGAATATTTGGTCCCACCGGACGTGCAAGAAATGGCTGAGGTGAACGTCCAGAGAGGGCAGGTTCCCTTGTGAATCACCTAAAAGCTAAAACTTTGACAAGGACAAGGGAGAAAGAATGCGGGGGGAAAAGGTGAAATAAGGGTGATACACCAATTATTTAACACATGCATGTAACTCTGTACACAGAGGATTTCAAAGATCCACACACATGCACAACTCTAAATTGTTCTGCATAATAAATTCAAGGGTTTAGGACAAATGACAGCAGTAGAGGGAGTTAAATCCATGCTAAAGCAACACAATATCCTATCAAACACAATGAAAAATCAGAAAAACATCAGTATGAGAGGGAAAAAAATGGATTTTATTACTCAGAGGTACAAGTACAAAGCTCCAAAACAAGGAGCCCAAACAGCTGCAAGTGTCTAATAATTTTTTTACCATGCAAAAAATCCTTCTTTATCCAGGTCGACTGCTGCTGCTAATAATAGGCTGCTGCCTATTTTAATTTTATTTAATTCTATCCCATGCTGCTGTGTCAAAACTGTAGACTGCTGTTTCATCCTTCTTATTTATTATTTTCCATGCATGGGCTGCTGGCAGATGGGACTATTTGCTGCTGCATGCATACTGTTTTTAACTCCCCTTTATCACCCTTGGCGCATATAAGAACACTAGTTTGCCAAAATTAATAAAAACATGTTAATTTCAGTTAAAAGACTTCTCCTTTTGGCACCAAGGGTTATTTTAGAACCAACAGTGTGCTAAATTTAACAAAAGCATGCTAATTTCATCCTTGGCACATGAGCTGATTCTAAAAAATAGGACTTTAGTTAATTGTGGACAGCAGTTGCTAAAAATAGAAGCACTTCTCCTCCATCCTTTTATGCATTCCTAAAAATAGAACTGAACTTCTATTTTTAGCACCTCTCTTTAAAAATAGCCTAAGTGCTATTTTTAGTCACACTTCCACTTTGATTGCTATTTTTAGCAAATTTCTATTTTAAGCCACGCTAAAAATAGCCAATCTTCTACAAATAGTCGCTCTTCCAAAAATAGCCAATCCTTTGCGTGGAAAATATGGTAACAGGGTCGTCATGGGGTATTCTGGTTCTCACATCCGTTTGGTTGTCACAAGTGTTTTCCCTTTTTACCTTGGCCGTATGCTGGAGCTTCGGCCGTTAGGTGGTCTCCATTTGTAAGAAATTATTGAAGGTAATGATGCAGTTACTAAAATGTGGCATGTGAGAAATCAAAGATAAGAATTTGAGATGTACATCTCTCGGTATTTCCGATAGATGTATACAATTTTATTAAAAAAAAGAAATTAATACTAATATAAAAAATAAATTCTTTTGTTTGAACTTAAAGATATTTTATTATTGAACTTTATCCACTTGTGAACTCATATTGAACTTTATCTTTGTTGAACCTGAAGTCAAGCTCAAACCTTGGGGTTAGTTTATAGGGGTTATACTCATAAGCAATATTATATGTATAAACATATGCAAATAAATATTCATTAGAATAAAATATAGCAAAACTGATTTTTTTGTAAAGTCTGAAAGGAGCAGATTTGAGTAATTGCGGGCAGAAGGGTTCCAACTATAGAGAGAGAGTGGTGGAGTAATGTGAGTTGAGAAAGGATGGACATCACCTCCTTCAACTGGATTTGTGCTGCAAGTTATCAGATTGAGATTGACCTGGAGGTTGTGATTGAGTTTTGGATTTGCCATTTGGGAATGAGAAGTGGGTTATGGCGGTGGACGGCGTTGACAAATGCCCCAAGAAATATGTTTTCATGGAGTTTTATGACTGCAGGATCTGCACAAAATGGGCTTGTTGAAACGGCCTTGGAGACCTGAATGTAGTGCAATTGGATATGGATGGAATTGGCATTGAATGACTACTTTTTTGACACATTGGAAATGTTCATTGTTGCCCAGACTGCCCTTCCACTTTCCCTCTCCCTCTGCTGGTGCGTGTACTGTGGTGGTAGCAGGATTGTATGCAAAATGGGTTCGTTGATAGGGCCTTGAAGACATCTTAGCAAATGTGTTGGTAGATGCATGCCAAATGCCCCTCCCGCTGCCAGTGCTCTTCCAATCAGTGCTAAAATGAGAGCTTTGATCTTGGTATATCCATTCATTAAAGCATTTTGAAAAGGAAATTTTATTTTATGTTGCAGTTGCAAATGTTCTGAGAGACACGTATGTATGTGGGTGCATGCACAAGACGTAGGATCTGTTGACAAGATGTCTTGCTGAGATGTTATCCCATGGAAGCTTAACAAGCAAATTAACCATATAATATGCATAAAGTAAACAAAAGAAGCTAAATAACCACAAACATAGTGATAGTTCAATGCCAAATGTCATGATATTCATTGGGCGAACTTAGATATGTACATTGTGCAAATGTTACAATGTATATGCAAAAACCAAGACAAATCAGCATATTCATTCTTTTCAAAATCATAATGCTCTCTAGTGTATTCATCTAGAGCATCATCAGAACCATCATGTGTTTCATTAGAAGTAGAACCATCATGTGATTCATTAGAACCACAAGAAGTAGAAATGCCACTCCTGCTAGTAGAATATTTATCCATCTTTTACATGTCACAAAGAGTTAGAATGGACTGATCTCTTTAGATATGAAATCTAGATTTACTCTTGCCTAATTGCATCATGTACTTTTGGATCAAGGAAGAGTCTAATCAAGGCTACATTGCACCCCTTACTAACCTATATGGTGTGACCCTATTGAGCAAAGAAAGGATTTCCGCATTAGAGTATTATGGACTCGAAGAAAATAAAAAAGATGCAACAGGGGTGGTCATTTTGTTCCACTTGTTAATGAAATGTGATTGCACTTAATTGAAAAAGCTCTCTGTAGGATCTTTTTCTTTGTCATTTATGATGGGCTTAATCGATTTAATCTTTGAGTCAATTCCATCATAAATCTCATCCAAACATGGATGATCCATAACAACAAATCTCAACATACTCATGATGGGCTCAGTTAATTTGAGAAAGTATTCCACACAATCCCACCTTCCATCATCGAGGATCTTAGTGTTTGCATACCTCCATGTACTCGAATTGATGTCGATAGCCATGAGGCTCAATGCATCTTTCACCTTCATGACCCATCTCAAGATGAGTGTGCATGAGGAAATTGAGTCTCAACAACCTAATAAGAATATTAAAACAAATAAAGTAAAAAAAACTAATAAGTGAGACGAAAATAAAAAATCTACAAATTGTATACTTATAATATTAATTTAAAATTTTAATTTTAATTTTTTTTAAAAGAATTAAAGATGGCTTGGTAAATGTGGTGGTTGCTAATGAACATATGGATCTCACTCGCCTCATAGATTTGTTTGATCCAAGCAATTTTGGTGCCCAATTTTTGTAACATTAGGTCAAGGGAATGAATGGCACAAGCTGTCCAAAATATGTGTCTTTACCTTTCCTCAACCAACATCCCCGCAACTTTGTAATTTTTTGCGTTGTCCATTATAACTTGGACAACGTTTTGAGACCCCACTGCCTCAATGGACTCGTTAAGGATGTTTGCGATAAATTGGGCATCCTTCACCTTCCCCTCACAATATATATCCTCGAAAAACATTGCCCCTTTCGGGCACACTACAACCACATTGATCAAGGATCTATTTGTAGTATCTTTCCATCCATCAGAAACAATGGACATCCCTATTTGGACCCATGATTTCTTAATGGGCTGCAATGAATCTTCCACGCGTTTTCTTTCTTTGGCCTATAAGGTGGTACACTGCTTTTATACCCCATATTGTTGTACCCTATAGGGGCATCGTTGATTGCTCTCACCGCATCCTTTTAGTATGGGGATCTAACAACATTAAAAGGGATGCCGCATGCACAAATGAAAGGTGCAATCTGCTTGTCAGCGATGCCCCTACTTTCATTCTTGAATGCCGCTTCCAGTGGGCTACAACTTTTGTTCTGTTGTGACTAAGAGGTGAGCCATCTATCTTTGCAGCCCCGAGGATGATAAAAACGGGTGTGATAGGGTCACGACATTGGCACTTGGAGACATAGGTGGCTTATTATCGTTCAATCCTTTCTTTGCCAAAGGATGATTCAATCTTAGGGCAGCTGCCACATCCATCTCTTCTTTCTCTTCGATGTATGCAAGAATTTTTGCACGTGCCAACCCCTTTCGATCTGCCCCTCCACAAACTCCAATTCCATGGCCAACAACCCCACATTAATGAAATTTAACCCGTCTTACAAGATCCAAAGTTGGAATTTGCACTTTAAGCAAATCTAAATGAAACCCCCTCCACCTGGCAATTGTTCAATTGGTGTGACAAACCTCCAAAGAGGCAAACATGGATCATATTTCATGATTATACATTGATCCACTGATCTAGAGCTTGCAGCCATTCTAACAATCCTTGTAGCTCCCTGATTAATTTTTTAAAAAAAGAAGCACATTATAATGGCATATAACTTAGTTATTTAATTAGTGTTGGCAGCTAGAGGTTGAAAGCATGTTTAAAAACTTTTAAAAAAAGTGGAAATGTTTTATTAACAAAAAACTGAAAACAAGTTACAAACTACAAACTAGCTTTAAAAAAATAAAAGAACACACACTTACCTTGAATCACCTAGTCTTTTTGTTGCAAGCTCCGCAATCTACTTGGCACTTGGATCAGCCCTTAGCAATTGCTAATCTGAATATGAAAGAGTGAATGTGCAAGAAAAGGTAAGTATGCAAATGTGAGGTAAATGTGTTGTTTAAAAAGATTTTGGGGGTGTATTTTAGGGTTAAGGTTAGGTTTTTTAGGTTTTAAAAGTTGTATTTGACTTTTTTTGGACCAAAAAAGCAATGTACTCTAGGGACGCGTCCCTTGTGTTTTTTGGGGGCATCCCTATAGGGGACATTTCAGGGGTGGAGTACAGGTAGGAACGTCCCCCAGACATCCTCAATTTTTTTCATAAACATTTCAAGGACACCATTTTTTCTAGTAGGGGATAGTTAGCCTTCCCTAATACAGCCAAGGGACGTCTAGAAGTCTCCTGGTTGTATCGAGGACAACTAGCTGTCCCCTACGTCCCAGGCACTCAAAAAAACACATTTAAAAAAAAAGAACTCAAAATGTTTTTCAAGTTTTGTGAGTTATTCAGCTGGACAATCTGCCATCAAACATAATGAATGGATTCAAATTGAGTGGAAAGAAGTTGAAGGTCCAACTTAAGTGGGATAAGAAATAGAGCAAGCCTTATCGAATACACACACCAGTCATGCAATGGGGAGGTTGGATGGATGGTGTTGTTCTTTACAAGGTGAGATTGTTCCATCCAACATGTAACAATTATATGCCCCTTTTTTTGTGGGTTAAAAAATGGCTTGATGTATGGTATTGAAGGGAGCAAATGAAGATTGTGGATGCTTATATATGCGGCTCCAATGTTGTCGTATGAAAAAGGTGGGGAAGCAATAACTCCCTTTGGTGAAGATTGAAGGCTTGAAAATTCATGTCATTTATGTGCATATTGCACAATAGAACGTGTGATCTAGGTCTCCTTTAATTTTTTTTTGTTTTTTTGGAATAAACCAATATATCATATATGCTTTGGAATTGATTTTTAGTTTTCTTGCTACTAGATTAATGTGAGATTATTATTGTTATGCATTTCTTCTCTTTCTATATTACAACATTTTATGCAACAATGAATTTGAATCTGTTATGGATATGTGATCGTTTAGGCAAATTTAGTAGGCGATTGGTGTGGTGTACTGTTATGTAAATTACTTGTGTTGAACTCTCTCCTACATAAATGACAGTGTAATTATTATATAAATCCACATTGAATATTATGTGAAATCTCAATTCAGCTCTAATGTTATGTAATAAGGTTCTATAACATATATGATGAATGTTTTAGCAATGATATCATTTGAATATTTGAAAGTTCATATAATTTGAAATTTGCCACTATTTTAATAGCCGTCCCTAAGAAATGGCCTCCAAAAATATCCGTCCATCCCTGTCATCCCCGTCTTGGAAACTTGGTGGAACATAGCCAAAAAAATTGTTTTTTTTGGGGGGACATCTCGGGGTACGATAATCATCACATGGGTACGTACACAAATGTACCTGGGTACTACTTCCCATACCTGGGATGCCCATTGCATACCAGGGCATGTACTTGTCCCTGGTACATACCGTACCCATACCCCTGCCCTCAAAGGGCATACCTGACAACCCAACAATTTATCAATAGCAAGAAGAGATACATTTTCATCTGTGCTTCAAGGTTGAAGCATTTCAGAAGAGGGCTTTTTGATGTGTCTGATTAATCACAACCCATGATTAAATAAAATATCATATAAAAAGGCTAGCATGAAAAGTCATTGCCATTAAACATGGTACCCTTTTCAATGATGTATAAACATGTAACCAAAATTTTAAGTTTTAACCATCTCTTCATTCTATTACATATTTATTGTATACCTTATCATTCTCCTATGAAGCTTTGTCCCAGTGCTCCTCTAGTAATGACTTATTGAGTCCTCTGTACCGATTCATGCCTTTCATAGAATGTTGTATTCTTGATCTCAGCATATTTTGTATGCATTGCTTGAATACATCACAATTGCATAAGCAAAATTGTTGAACAGTAGGGAAAAATGCAATCGAAGATCCCCCATATCGTAAAGTCGAATGAACATCATCATCTAATGCTTTGTGTGGGTAGATTCAAGTGAGACAACACAACCATATTAATTATGGGTTTACTGATCTGCATAATATGTATGAAGTAGTTAATTTTAAAATGGATCGAAGTAAACCTTTTTGGGTAAATGTGTTGAAAAAAAGTTCATCGAGTAATCTAGGAATAAGTTCTAAATACTGGTCCAAATTAATTATGAAGAGGAAGTTACTGAAATTGCCAACTACACATTTAAATTCCTTTTTCATCCTTTGCTGCTGGGGGAGGGAAGCGAGAACCAGGCTGACTCATTTAGAATATGGTTACCTAGATCCTTCCCATTCTGTACTTCTCTCTACAAATTGACTGGACCAATTTGCTGAAAGTGAAACATTCCACCTTAAATTAGAAAAAAAGTTTCTCACCGATCTTTTATATACTGTAGCCATGATGTATAGGTGAATACACTTACCTATTTGCTCTGGTATCACTGCTTTGGCAAAAAGATTATTGCTTTCGATCCTGTTCATAATCTGTTTTCCAATTCTTCAACCAATGCCATGTGTTTTGATTTTGAGTCAAAAGTTAGAAAGCAGATGAACTACACATTTCAAATTCCCTTTTCACCCTATGCTGCTGGGGGATGGAAGCCAGAACCAGGCCGACTCTTTTAGAATCTGGTCACCTAGATCCTTTCCATGCTGTACTTCTCTCTACAAATTGACTGGGCCAATTTGCTGAAACATTCCACGTTAAATTAGAAAAAAAAGTTTCTCACTGATCTTTTATATACCATAGCCATGGTGTATAGGTCAATACACTTATCTCTTTGCTCTCTTATCAATGCTTTGGCAAAACGATTATTGCGTTCGATCCTGTTCATAATCTGTTTTCCAATTCTTCAACCAATGCGATGTGTTTTGATTTTGAGTCAAAAGTTAGAAAGCAGATGACATATATGTGTTCATACTCATAGTGATAATTCCCATATCGAGGCCCTTCCTTTATGTTATAAGTTCTAGTCCATCCTATCATGCTTAAGTTTTGTCCTTTTAAAGAAAGTTCCAAATTTCCAAGCAATTAAGATGGCTAAGACTGTGTAAAGATTCGAATAGGAGATAGAACAAGAGAATGGGTACCAACATAAAATTCAGTTTCAAATTTTCGACATGAATGTGATTAAAACTTGAACTTGGATTTTGCAGGTGCGTATTGCACGTATATTTAACACATATGGACCTAGAATGTGCATTGATGATGGCCGTGTTGTTAGCAACTTCGTTGCTCAGGTTGGTGTCTCAGGGAAAACATTTAATAGGAGCCTAATTTCCTTTTTAATGGTCATTTATAAACATTCTTACCAATAGGTTATATTGGTGCTTTTTTTGTTTTATCAAATATGTCTGATACCGTTTTTTCTTTGCTGCACAGGCATTGCGCAAGGAGCCTTTGAGTGTGTATGGTAACGGTAAACAAACACGGAGCTTTCAGTATGTTTCTGATTTGGTATGTTCTAGCGCGCTTTTGTTTTCTATATACACAAATAAGAGTTCTAAATGCTTTTTTTCCATGATACAGCTCAAATCCTGGTATTATAACATGTGTATATGGTATTATCTATGGAGTCTAACATATGTGGTCCTTTATATAGTAAAAATAACGAGGGAACTTTCATTCGATAGGATTGAGACAAGTTCCCGTTTCTAAGGTGTGACCTTCTTATCTATCTGGGTAATAGACACAGCAAAACTGAGGATATACTCTCTCTTATATTACAGTTGAAAACTTTGTTTGTGCTAAATGCGAGTTTACCATTGTACCTTAAGGTTATAGTTTGGTTCCAAAGGTTTCCATCAGCGAAGACTTCACAATTTATTCTTCCATTGCTTGATGGCCACAGCTTGATCATTGATTTTTTCCCCTCAAATTTCATCTATTCCCATTGTATTTAAGGACATGCAACACGTAAATTGTTCTTTACCTTGCAATCAGTTTTTGGATTATTAGACAGTTTTAATAATTAGTATTTATATTGTGCCCACACAGTATACTGTTAGAGTCTAGAACTTTGCCATTTTGCACTTTACTGTCCCCAGTAACATATTATTTGATGAGCAGGTTGAAGGTTTGATTCGACTAATGGAGAGCAACCATGTGGGACCATTCAATCTTGGCAATCCCGGAGAATTCACAATGTTGGAGCTTGCTGAGGTTTGTGCCATATAAAAAAGGTTTTGTTTCACATGTTATAATAACGACTCTCAGGTTTGGTATTCGTCATCTCTCTGACTTGTTTCGCCTTTGTCAGGTTGTCAAAGAAACAATAGATCGTCGTGCACAGATTGAGTTTAAAGAGAACACAGCTGATGACCCACACAAAAGAAAACCAGACATTGCAAAAGCAAAGGATCTCCTGAAGTGGGAGCCAAAAGTTTCTTTGAGGGAAGGGCTACCCTTGATGGTGGAAGATTTTCGAAAACGAATTTTTGATGACTGAAAAGATGGATAGACTAGAAAACAACCACTTTTCAAATTTCAGGCATCTAGAGTCTTTTTGCCTTTGCATGATCTATGGTAACAGAGTATTGTAAAAGTGTCACAGAGCAGTTGGATGCAATTTCCCAAACAGGTTGACAGAAAATTCTATTTGTCCAGGAATACTGCTTTGTTACTTCTCTGGGAAAAGCATGTCCAATTGTTCACTGAAAATGGGCTCTTGAATGGCATGCCTAAGGGCTGAAACATCTGAGATATTTTGTAGTCCATCGTGTTATGTATTTTTATCAGCATATAATAAAATACATGTTTTTGTAGCAGACTTGGTTTTGCTGTCGATTCTTGTATTGTCTGCTTAGGTAGTGTGTTAATATTATTTTGGTTATGAACGGTTGGGTCTGGGGGTTGTGTCTTGCCCAATGGCCCATTCAGTCTTAAATAGCAAGTTGAATGTCAGGGTAATGCCCAAGGGTGCTGATGTGACAGGGCCTCCCTGTAACCAAGCATTGCATTATACAATACACTACATTGTTGAATAAAGCAATGATTCCTGTATCCTTGTGTTGTTCTTCTTTGCCATGTCGTTCACATGTGAATATATTTCTACAATTAGTTTTTGGTAGTAAAGCATATTGATGGTAAACATTTTGGGGCCTCTGCATTTGCAAAATTATCTCAGGCTGAAGACAAGTGGAAGTGGAAGTTGGTTAACGATAACCATTGATGATGAGGCACTACATTATCTTGCAAGGTCTTTCTGTTGAATGTGACTGAAGCAAAACGACAAAACATTCTGAAGTGGAATGAGGAATGGTATCATTGGGAAGTAGAATAACTATCTGAAGACCGATGTGGTACAAGAAAGAATTAATGCCATTGAGCCTGAACAAAGGTGGTAGGAGAAGATACTGCAATGAGGGAGTGGACAACGAAATCAGATGGTCTACTAGATTGGTGTAACAAGAAGAAAGAAGACAAAGTTTGGGAGAGACATCCAATCATAAATATCTATCGAGACAAGTTTCACGTAAAAGTGAAATACGAGACTGAAGTAATAATAAAAGCCAGAGTTGGAGCCAGAACAAAGGAAGTTGGGTTCAGCTGGAGCTGGCAAACTGTACATCGGTCATTGCTCTTCTAGAGGAAATGCGGACCTTGTCGGCCAAAGCTGTGTTATAGTCTGTGAGACAGCCAATTATAAATATCTATCGAGGCAAGTTTCGAGTAGAAGTGAAAATTGAGGCTGAAGTGTTAGTAGAACCCAGAGATGTAGCTGGAGCCAAAAACAAGGGAGGATTCGGCTGGAATTGGCAAACCTTACACCACTCACAAACAAGGAGTGGGCAGAGATTGCAAGGCACTTGCCCTTCCGAAGGACATGTGGATGTTGCCAACCAAGCTGGGTTGGTGGGTGTTGCTGAAGAATCAACCAAAGAGCCAACTGAGCTTCATCATTTAGAGGGAAGTCTTTATCCTGAGGCAAATTTGACTACTTTCTCACCGGAGAAAAGAGAGCTGCATATCAAAGAAATATTTGTGAATGCAAACGAGGTCGAGCCAAGAACACCAAGGTAGCCCATAGGACAAGTTGGAGTGAGCAATGGAAGAGAGGAACTTCGTGGTGAGAAAAGCATCATATATATTGTTCAGGTTGAAGAAAAGGGTGAAGTATAGAGATGTGTTCAGTAAGTGTTGAGAGAGCATCTCAGAACGTCTGACCCAAACCTTACTAAGGAGAATTGTACCAGAAGAGTCGCATAAAACCACACAAGGCAAACAGTTAAGGGCACTCCACCAAGTCCAAAAACTGTTGATGACAACTAGTAGTAGTGATGGATGGATTGGTGCACAGGTCCTGAAGGGAACTGCTCTGTTCTGCCCATCTGTTGCTATTGCCGATGCTCAAGTATGTATGGGGCCTCCCATGCATATGAGAATGTCTAAACTAACCTGATGAAGAACTGCCAACAGGGCATCGTCATCTCGCATTGTGATTCTTATTCTTTATACTTTTGTAGCTGGGTTGTGTCGGACGAGATTCCAACTTGGCCAAAAGGGGGGGGGATAGTGTAGTCTGTCATTTTACATATTGTTATCAGCACATAATAAAATATATTTTTTTGTAGCTGACATGATTATGTTAATAATTCATAAATTGCTGGTTGGGTAAGTGCCTTAATCATATTCTGGTTATGTGTGGTTGGGCCTCACAGCTACGTCTCAACTGGGAACCGTTTGGTTTTAAGTAGCAAGTTGAATGTCAGGGTAAGGCCATTGAGGTGCGAGGTCCTCCCTCTATTCAAGCATTGGATTGTACGACACACTACTTGTTGAATTAGACATATGATTTCTATAATCTGTCATTCTTAATATATTTCTGCAAGGTCTATGATAGTCTATGATATCGAAAGTAAACACAAATGTAATACATACAGAAGATTCATGTCAAATTCCACAGAATATATATATTTTTAATGCAGTTGAGACATTTTCTTTTGGAGTAAAAGTCCTTTTGAGTTGATAATATCCTTAGAGAGATGATAATATATGTGGCATTTTGTCCAGCTCCCTTATTATGTTTGATTCTGTGGTATTGAGATGAATGTCCCGAGGTGCAATTAGGAAAAGCTACTGTCAACTTGTCTTGCTAGACACGAGTGCTTTATGTGTTAACTATTAATAGCATTTATTTTGTGTGATCTTGTGACGCAACCTTTCGGTGATTGCTTTTGTATATGAGAATTATATGTCTAGCGGTAATGCTTCTATTCATATCCAAGTGTGATGGAACCCGGAGATCATCTGGATCTTGCAAACTTTTTGAAGACTTTTGGTACAAAGCCCAACAGGATCACAAAACATGAAAATTGAACAGTCGGCCAGGCAGGTTTAACATATCAATGCCAAGGCTTTCGTATGATGGGGTTTAATGCCAGGGCCGGAACATTAATAGCATCAATCTTGCTTTACAGGCTTTTAAGTCTAAAGGAGATGGAAGATAGTAGTCTGCAAAGTTATGCAAAGCCTATGAAATTGGTATCCCTAAATGTCATTTACAGGTAACAGACTAATGTACTGAATTGCACGCAAGTATAGACTGGATTGGATGTTTTATGTTGTCTACAATTGTTTTATTTCTAGCAATCCCAGTTCAAGGGGAATATGTTGTGCTTTCTTTGGTGTGCCTGTCTGTTAAGATGATTTGGTGAATGTCTCCTTGATATTCCCTTCCAGATTTCTCTAGTTGAGTTCTATGCAGTTATCGTGCCTTAGTTTCCTTCATGACTAAAATTAATCCGATTTTTTCGGGATTTGCAATTCAAGGCTTGTACATATCTTGCATTTCAAGCTGCCGTGACACAATGACAGTATTGTCTGTTATGACCTTGTCATTGATCAGTGTATAAATCATGCACAAAGGTTACCCGTTCCCATGCCCTTTAGAATCTGTGCTTCCTCATTAACATATTCAATGGTGGAGAAAAAAATATTTATGGGAAAAACCACGTGTGTTTTTGATCACACTCCATGATCCATCATTAGAAAGAGAATAGAGTGATTTAATTTTGATGGAATTCTAGCTTACAGTTTTTTCTACGTGCCCGTAATCTACATCAGTTGTTGCATTAACCATTCATTGGTGATTGTTGGGCTACTGAATAATTGCCTCCTTCGTTCACTGAGCTCTTCAAGACTTCTGAAATCAAATAGTTTTAATTACATACACGAGGCCAAAAACTGTCTGTAGAACCACTTAGAAATAAAGCTACACCTTCCATGTGGGTGTTGTTACACATGTTTACCAAACTGCAAGTGGAAAGAAGTAGAAAGAAATTTCAAGGTCCTATCAACACCTTTTTATGTGTGATGGTTCTACTTGTAATTCCTATTAAGAATTTTCCAAACCTTTTCTATTCTTCTTGTTGCAAATGGATTGGTGTGTGAGAAGGCTTGTTTAGGAGGCTGCAGTTTTTTTTTTAAAATCCTTTTTTTAAAGATATTATATGAGTTAATGACCCGGTGACTTGGCACATTTCTTGGTGCGCTATTGCAGGGTGAGTCCTCCCAATTGGCTGTGTAAATGTAAGGGTAACCGGTTTCTTGGGACCTGGGGGATTAGAACCTAGGCGGGTGGCTGGCGAGCACTCAAGCCCCACCATTAGGCCACACCCTTGCGCCCTTTTAAATCCTTGTTTCCCTTTTGAAAAGAACTGAAACCTCAAAAGATTACGCTGTAATTTTCAACTGTTCACCATGGGTCTTCTATTGACCTAAAATTGGTTATCCAATTTAGTGTCCCTTGTGCGCGTTTGCTCTCTCAGGTAACCTGAGGCACGTTTATATCACCACTATCCCCTTGGGGTATTATTCAATTTGTGATTTAAACACCTATCCTAAGTTTAATTCACCCCATTATGTTTTACCCGTGAGTAATTAAATATTAACTATTTAATTACACCTTTTCACATGTATCCTAACCACTTATCTACCCCATATCTATTCTATCCATATATCCCCCCTATTTCTCCTCCTCCCAAAGCGGGATATTTCCTGTATTTGAGGTGGAGGGATCACTCTTATCTTTCTAGAAATCGCTCCTTTTGGCCATCTCGGGAGTCTGTTCCGTGATCGGCGCCGACCGGTACTCGGTCGACGCCGATTTTTCGGAGCGGCGCCGATTATAAATAGAAGCCCAGAACTCAGTTCTGGAGAGGGAACATGAAGGACACGAGAGACAGATTGTAAGAGAGACACAGATTGTAAAAGAGAGAACGAGAGATCTTTGCGCATCAAGTGTGAACATTATCTATCGAATGAGAGCGGATCTTGTCCAAATCAATCCCTGAGAGGAGCACCGTTACTCTACTCTTATCACATCAACATCGCACGTCTCCATTGATTTTCTGGTGACTCTGTTCCTGCACCCAGCACAGGTGGAGTCTTGCCAGTATCTCTCCGGCTTCTGCAGATCCAGCAGACGTTGACGATCTTGCCTTCATTTTCTGATTTCCAAATCTTCTCGCACTTTGTCTCGGATCGACGCCGATCTATATCAGTCGAACGCCGATCTATATCAGCCACGCCGATCTGAACCAGTCGACGCCGATTCTACATAATCGACACTGATCATCCTGCAGACAGGTAAAAGGACACAGGTAACACAAATCCAGCTTTGTTTTCACAGTTCCCTGTTTTCTGTTGCTTTCTGTCTGCTGTTTAGATTCTGTTTATTACTTTGATCAGAAAATCTAGTCCTGTACGTACATATTTTATCATGTATGCTTCTTTACTTAATTGAAAACGTGGACTGACATCCGCCGAGGGAGCTTATCGCTTCCCGGACCCGCTTCTCGGGCAGTCCACCTAAATATCTTTTAACGTGGTCTTTTTCTGTCAAGCATCGGTGTCTCGCAGGTTACTTGGATCTACTGTGCAGAATTGCTCGTGTGCGCCCGTCTTATCTACATCGGCTTCCTTATCCGTCTACATCTTCGGATCTTGTCCATCAGGTATCAATTTCATTTGAGTTTTTCAAGGTTTTTGTGTTTAGTTTGGTACATTAACTTGGACAGGTAACAAGCGCGAAATTCTTGATCAACATTCTGGCACGCCCGGTGGGACCCAACCAAAGTCCCTTATTGGTAAGTTCATCTCTTTTTTTTAGTTTTGAGCTTTGTTCTTTTTCTTCACTGATTTTTATCAGTTCTGCTTGAGCATTTCCTTTCATCATTTCAATCTTGCTCTTTATGCGAAATTGTTATTTCCTTGAAATTTTTCTAGTTCCTTAAAATAGAAATTTTCGTTTCACCATTATCTGGATATATCTTTCTGGATTTTGTTTGGTGTTTGCTTAACCTTTTCTTGCGGAGCACTTTGCTTGTTCGTGGGATTGTTCGAGGGGAAGAGCTCAACAACGCGCTTTTTGAAGTCCACACACCTTGGAGAGCTAAATCTACAGGTATTTCTCTTTTACGGTGTTTTCTCCTTTTTAGGAACTAAAAAAAAAAAAAAAAACTTTCTTTGTTTGTGGTCTATCACATTCGAACATTTCAATTTTTGGTGCTTAAAAAGAATTTAATCGCATTTGGGAAAGAATCTGTTTGACTTGTCTTCATCGAAATCAAACACTTCGTTTTTAAGTGCTTAAAAAAAAAACTCTTTCTTTGTCATTTCTGCTGTATGTTTTTCATCTAGTTTTAATTAGGCTGGAAAATTGATCAAAATCGGTAGTGACACTATTTGATTTTTATTTTTCACCCTTGCACACAAAGCCAAAATCACTAGGTATAAAGCATTTAAACAAAAATTCTTTCCCTGGCCTCGCCTACTTGGAAGTGACATCCAAGAGGAAGAGCCTACGCGGTACTCGGGCCGCGCTATAAATTCACGGAAGTTCTGGTATATATTGGCAAAGCACCCGACTCCCTTATCGCAGTGGTGTGTGAAGTGCGGGGGTAGGCCCCTATATCAAGCCACGTACCGGTCTTTTACTGAAGTGCCTTCGGGACTCCTCACCAAAACATCCCCCAAACCATCCTTAGTTTGGCTATCTGAGTAGTTCCTGTTCTAAAAGGCCTTCCCTAATATTTTCTTTCTTAAAAGCATAAAAACTTAAAAGAGATAATCACCTACGCTGCTTGAATTGTCTGTGCATTAGTTAGGTCAATCTTATTTTCTGCTTGTTTATGACGGTCATCACTCGGTTACAATCTAGAAGAATGGCTCAATTAGCCCCTTCTTCCTCCGAGATCACCACTAGTGTGGATGTTTCGGCACCCCCCAGGTCTTCCTCGGGACCGCTGTTAGTTGGTTCCCCATCCTGGTCATATAATCCTTTCTATCAGGCCAAAGCAACCCCATCACGTCCAGCTTCCCCTAGTCCTTCAGAAATATCATCTGCTTCTGACTCAGAGTATGTTCCTCGCGGGGATCCTGAATTTCAGGCGCTCCTCGATCGCAATCCGGTAGCCCTCATGGACTACCTAGTACACAAGTCTATTCAAATATCTGATCAGGGACCACCAATCCAGCAAGTGTACGATTATTCTCGTGAACCATCCCAGGCTTTTGTAGAACAGTTAGCATCATTTTTCTCACCTCGAGCCACGGAGGAGGGTGGCACACCTGTGCCTCCTTTTTCTCTTCCACCGACCATATCGACTAGTTCTCAAATAGTCTTACCTATTCCTAACGCCGCAGTTACCTCGACTATTCCACAACCTACTTCTGAGAGGTCCTCTTCTCTGGCTATAATGAGTGCATCTGTGCACCCGCATATTGTTGTTAATTCATCTATGCCGTCCATTGTGTCCCAGGGTCAGTACCCCTTTATGAGTCAACCCCCTTCGACTAGTCAGTTGGTTCCTGCTTCTCGTCCTCCAGTGGGTTTTTCTTCCAATGTTCCAGCAACAGTGACCTTCGCCCATCCTCTAGCATCGGCGCCCTTAATAACTAATCCGGTAGTAAAAAGCCTCTTTCAGGTCTTGTTCCCCAATATGTCCAATCAAATCGGCACCCATGTTCCTCAATCTGTTCCGATTCAGTCAACAAGCATAGGAGTCCACCAATCACAGGCTCCGTCCGTCATCCAACCTTCATTTTCTCAACCACTTATTATCTCACAGCCTGCCTATACACAGGCTCCTTCACAGCAAATACCCCACCAGGCATCACCCAGAACACCTGGTTACTCCTCTTATCATCCTATCAATCAACAGATGAATCCCCCGTTGACACCTCAACAACATCCACCATTTGCTTCTTATGTAGGACATGCCAGTGTGCCTCCTCCTCAATCTGACGTGGTTCAAATTCTTTTCAAGAAAATCGCAGACTTGGAAGCCTCCACCAAAGGGGCTCGTCCTTCATACTCTTTTGAAGAAGTGTGTAATGAACCCATTCACCCCTCAGTGGCTTTTAAGCCTTATCCTCCCCAATGGGAACTTCCTAAATTTTCAAAATTTCATAGTCGGGAGGACCCTCAACAGCATTTGCGAGCATTCAAACATGCTTGCTACCTCATAGTCCAGGATCAGGAGCTTATGCTCCGTACTTTTCCTATGTCTCTAGCAGGTCCTGCTTTAGACTGGTATAATAACATTCCTCAACATTCCTTGTTTTCTTTCTCTCAATTGGCCCAGATGTTTGTTGAAAACTTTTCAATAAATATCGCGCATAAGATCTCGATTACAGATCTTTATAACATTCATCAATTCGATGATGAGTCTATTGCAGACTTTGTCGCTCGTTGGAGAGGGATAATAAACCAATTGTCTTTCTCCCTTCCTCAATCCCAACAGATCGAGTTGTTTACTCGATCTTGTGCTAATCATATTTCTTCCACTTTAAGGATCCAGACCTTTCATACATTTGAAGAAGCCTTTACGATGGCACGCAAACTTGAGTCTCGCGCCATTGAACAAGGGAAGTTAAAACTTCGCTCTAAATCTAAACCAGATTTTTCTCGGTTTACCAAATCAAATCCTTCCACTTCTAAAGACAAGAATCAGGGATCCACCAACGCTATCGTATTAAAAACATCACGAGCCGATACCACTTCTAATCAAACACCACGAAGAGACTCCTCATCTTCTCGAAAAGGGTCCTCGTCATCTCGATCTTTCACTTCATTGGGGGAATCATATGCTTCTATCCTGGAAAAAATGTTGGAAGTCCACATGATCGAACTTCCCCCCATTAGGAATATTGATGAAAGCCAAGAACGTCCATTCTGGTATAGGGAAAATGACTTCTGTCATTATCATAGAACCAAAGGTCATGACATCGAACGATGTCAGACCTTCAAAAATCTTGTCCAGAAATTCATTGATAAAGGCGAGCTCATTCTGGATAACCCAAATGCTCCCCCAAATCAAGCGCTGGATGTCTTTAAACAACCTTTTCCCAATCATTCCCCGAACCATGATGCTTCAGAGTCTCAAAAACCAAACACTCATACTATCAGCTTCATCTCTACTGAAGAATCTTCTTCTAAAACTAAGCCATCTGCAAACACATCGACCGAATCAGAACCTCCTTCCGCTTCGTTAATCGTTGGGATTCCACCATCTTCAGATAGCCCGTCTTTGAATATTCCAACATTGTTAGATATGGATTCACCTCTCTCTGCTTCTTTGTCTGATCTTCCGTCCATACCCGAGACAGTGTCATCCTCATCTGTCTCATCGTCAGACATTCTTTCAATGCTCGAGGCAATTACATCCCTTCGAGTTTCCACCGCGGATACATCTACTTCTGTTTCTCCCATTTTTGCTGCAACTATGCCATTGGTGAACGTACCTATAGTTGTGCCGACTTCGACGGAAGCGTCTTCGATTTTGACTCTTCCTGTTTCCTTTCCTACAGTAGTTTCACCCACAATTACTGTACCAGAAGTAGTTCCCTCGCAAGGAACTTGCTTCTTCATCACTCACTTCTTCCATCACCAATGCTACTTTGCCTATTAAGGGGAAATCTAAAGAAGTAGCACCAACACCTATACGCTCGGTTCCTGAACTTAGACCGAGACAACCGAAATCTAACATTGCGTCATCAGTACCTCCCCATTTGCTTCCCCCGAAAAGGTTACAATCACCTTATGCGGTTGAAATTGTCACCATCCCTGAAAAAGGAAAGCCCATATTTCGAACCATCAAGACTCTTGGTGCTTTCCCACAAAAATCTCTCTCTGCGCCTCATAAAAGATTGGATTTTTCCGCTGAGAAGGCGTCTTCTTCTACAAACTTATCAAAACCATCATCTTCTTCTACAACACATTCTTCACCAGCACCTCGAAAAGTGGACTTACCTACTAAAAAGATGTCACCTCTTTTATCAGAATCATCATCTTCGTTACCAAAAACCAGGGCACCCTCTGTTCCTCCGATTATACCTACTTTGGAAGCTTCTCCCTCATCTAAATCGACATTATCTAAATCATCATTAGTTTCGACCAAGCAGCCTCCCTTATCTCTGAAGACCACAACACTTGTCACATCTCCATCATCTTCAAAATCTATTTTAGGGGCTCCTCCTCCACCGAAATCAATCATGTCTCACTTACTTCCATCTCAAGTGCCCAAGGCTGCTCCTCCAGATGTCCAAAAAAATAAGATGATCCCTAAAAATACTGTCAAACCTAACATGCAGGTTCTTTTACCTCGGCAGTCTGTTAAAGTAAAGAGGCGCCTTCATCATCTCTGTCCTCATCCTTGTCTACCGGGTTCTATACTGAAATCCTTCGGCAACTTATCCAATCTTCATCCATATCTCTTCCTCCAATTAAACCCTATAACCCTAAAGGAGTTAAACCTACCTGGTTTAACTCTGATTTGATTTGTGCTTACCACCGTACCCCGGGTCATGATACTGAGGGATGTAAAGCTCTTCAATCTATCGTCAACAACCTTTTGGAAGAAAGTGATCTTTTGCTGGAGGAGGAGGAAAAAGCATCTCCTGTCATCTTAGCTCCATCTGAGCCCCAACGATCTACTCAGGCCTCTACTTCTAGTGATTCCACTCCAAATGATCTTCCACCTTCTCAAATCGACACAATTCATATCGCCACTAGAACCCAACAGTATGATAATCCATCCTCATCTACAGCATCTCGACCATGGGTTGTCATTTCTGCAGCCCCCGAAGGAGTTCCTCCTTCCTCATTAGCCCCGAGACCTCGGGTCTCTATTCGTGCTGCACCTCGGGCTCAAATTCCCGTGTCAGTTGAGGAGAGTGTTATGAAACAACTCACCCAGGCTCCGGTCAAAATGTCTCTTTTTGACCTCATTCAATCCTCTCCGCAACATCGCCAGGCTCTGATTGATAATCTGCGTCACATCGCAGTGAATTCAGATGAGCCCCAGCCTTTCGAGATGGTTGTTGGATTGAATAGACCATCAACCACCATTTCTTTTGAAGATTCAGAAATTCCTTCCCTTTCTTCCGAGGATTTGGAGGCTCCCCTCTTTATCACAGTCCAAATCGACAACACTACATTAAAACGCATTATGATCGACAGTGGTGCTGCACTCAACGTCATCTCCTCGCACACATTCGAGCAACTTAAGTTACCAAAGAACGTAGTGTCACCCCCGCCTTTCGCTCTTCGATCATTTAACGATCAGCTAGCAGTTACTTTAGGAACTGTGGTCCTACCCATTCGAGTAGGTAAGAAGTTGCTTCACGAACTCTTTTACATTGTTGAAGGGAAATTCCACTATAATATGATCCTCGGACGCTCCTGGATTCGTGCAATGCATTGTGTCCCATCCACCCTCCATCGATGCTTAAAATATCAATATGAGGGCAAAATCTATACTCATCCAGGAGATCCTTTTCCTTCCGCGCAATGTGACATGACCACAGGGTCTGCCCCTCTAAAGGAAAATGCTTGTTCTCCTGACGGGGCCTCATCTTCTTCCATACCTGCAACCAAACTACCAGATTTACAAAATTTAGAAGAGACATTGCAGCATTTCTCACTGGGAGAGCTTCCTCTCCTTTCTTTTGACACCCATCTCAAACCTAGTGAGTATGGTAGACCAGACAAACAACCTGAATATCAGCCAGGTCTTGGTCGCATCGTCACCATTGGTCTACCCAATCAACAGACTAATTTCATTTACGGTGGTCTTGATACACCTCACTATCACCCGGATTCTCCTCCTAGGACCAAACCTTATTTAACAGGGTTCAATTGTCTACAGAATCCCACGTTTGTAAAAACTTATTTATATCGATGCGCGTGGAAGGGATTTGGCTTGGGTAAATATGAACAAGGTGTGCATGACCTCGCATCCATTCCAACTCTCAAGCCACATCAAAAATTTGGTTTAGGATTTAAACCTCTTTCAAAAGCCACCGTCACTGTTCTCGATGAGCCTCTTCCTATTGAGGAACCATCTTCTCCCGCTAAGTCAGAAGCATCACTCGATGTGGACGACGCCATTTCCATCCCGTCTAACTTTTTTTTTTAGTCAATACCATTTCCTTAGGGCCACTAGCCTATAAGACTAATGACAGGTCCGCTTCCATACCGTTAATTTTCCCTGAAATAGTTGGAGACGACTCTCCTACTATCAACACTATCCACTGTGCGGATGATGATTCTGTCCTCACCTATCTGGGGGCAGAAGATTCCTATCTTCCTAAAACCATTCCTTCTGACACATCTACACTTCTCAACGAAGCCACTATCGACCTTAATATAGGGACTTCTAAAGACCCTCGCATCATTAAGGTCGGCCAATCCCTTAATCCACAGGAGTTAGGAGACTTTACCACTTTTCTTTCCAACCATCGTCAAGCCTTTGCTTGGTCATATGAGGATATGCCAGGACTCGATCCCGATATTGTGGTCCACAATATCGTTACTCTTCCTGACATCAAACCAGTTAAACAAAAATTACGTAAAATGCACCCTAGAGTAGCCCTTCTTGTTAAAGAAGAATTGCAGCGCTTGCTCTCAGCTAACTTCATCCAACCCATCGATTATCCACAATGGGTTTCCAATGTAGTACCAGTAACTAAAGCTACTGGGAAAATTCGAATTTGTACCGACTTCTGGGATCTTAATCTTGCTTGTCCAAAAGATGATTTTCCTCTACCTAATATCGAGCAACTCGTGGATTTAACTGCGGGTCATGAGATGCTTTCGCTTATGGATGGTTTCTCTGGATATAATTAAATTCTCATCGCACCAAAAGACCAACATAAGACTTCTTTCATAACTCCTTGGGGGACCTTTTGTTATCGTGTCATGCCTTTCGGTCTAAAGAACGCTGGAGTGACCTATCAGCAAGCAATGACCTACATCTTCCATGAAATAGTTGGAGACGACTCTCCTACTATCAACACTATCCACTGTGCGGATGATGATTCTGTCCTCACCTATCATGGGGGTAGAGGATTCCTATCTTCCCAAAACTATTCCTTCTGACACGTCTACGCTTCTCAACGAAGCCATTGTCGACCTTAATATAGGGACTTCTAAAGACCCTCGCATCATTAAGGTCGGCCAATCCCTTAATCCATAGGAATTAGGAGACTTTACCACTTTTCTTTCCAACCATCGTCAAGCTTTTGCTTAGGCATATGAGCATATGCCAGGGAAGAGTAACCATATTGTGGTCCACAATATGGTTACTCTTCCCGACATTAAACCAGTTAAACAAAAATTACGTAAAATGCACCCTAGAGTAGCCCTTCTTGTTAAAGAAGAATTGCAGCGCTTGCTTTCAGCTAACTTCATCCAACCCATCGATTATCCACAATGGGTTTCCAATGTAGTACCAGTAACTAAAGCTACTGGGAAAATTTGAATTTTTACCGACTTCCGGGATCTTAATCTTGCTTGTCCAAAAGATGATTTTCCTCTACCTAATATCGAGCAACTCGTGGATTTAACTGCGGGTCATGAGATGCTTTCACTTATGGATGGTTTCTCTGGATATAATCAAATTCTCATCACACCAGAAGACCAACATAAGACTTCTTTCATAACTCCTTGGGGGACCTTTTGTTATTGTGTCATGCCTTTCGGTCTTAAGAATGCTGGAGCGACCTATCAGCGAGCAATGACCTACATCTTCCATGATCTCTTACACAAAACTGTGGAAGATTACGTCGACGATCTCCTCGGTAAATCCAAGCGTCGGCAGGATCATCTTTTCATCCTTGCACCTCTCTTTGAGAGGCTTATCCCCTTTTGTCTTCGTCTAAATCCATCTATGTGCGTGTTTGGCATTCTCACTGGTAAACTTTTAGGTTTTATCATTTCCATTAGGGGTATTGAAGTAGACCCCGCAAAAATAAAAGCTATCCTTGAGATGCCTCCCCCTTGTAACTTAAAGAAACTCCACAGTCTCCAAGGATGTCTTCAATCAGTGCGTCGTTTTACCTCACAATTTTCGGACCGTTGTCAACCTTTTCATCATCTCCTCCGTAAGAATGTTCATTTTGAATGGGATGAGCATTGCCAAAAGGCCTTTGATGATCTCAAAGCTTATCTTCTTTCTCCACCTGTGCTTACACCTCCACGCGAGGGGGAGCCTTTCTATCTTTATATCTCTGTGACTGACCATGCTCTGGGAGCCATGATCTCGCATCGGGACGCTTGCGGTAAAGAAAAATCTGTCTATTACATCAGTTGCACCCTCCATGAGTATGAAACACATTATTCCAAAGCTAAAAAGCTGTGTTGTGCTCTCTTCTTTGCAACTTCTAAACTTCGTCATTACCTTCTTAATCACAAAACTTACATTGTCACAAGTGTCAATCCACTCAAGACAATTCATGCGAAGCCTTATCACAATGATCGTATCACTCGTTGGCTCATGCTTATGACTGAATTTGATCTCGAGTTTGTCCCGCAAAAATCTATCAAAGGTAAGGTCATTGCAGATCAACTAGCTGATGCTCCTCTCCCAGACACTCAAGTTCCCCTTGCTCGATTCCCCAATGAATATATCCAACAAATTGATTTTGGTATGTCTCCATTTAAAGTAAAACTCTTCTTTGATGGATCCAAATGCCAGCAAGGGGGAGGTGCGGGTTTCGTGATGATTCCTCCTTGGGGTACGCCTATGCCAGTCGCACACAAACTAAACTTTGAGTGCACCAATAATATGGCTGAATATGAAGCTCTTGTCTTGGGTCTTCAAAATGCCATTAATCTCGGCGCTCGTCATATTGACATCTTTGGTGATTCTGAACTCATCGTTAATCAAGTCACGGGTGTCTATCAATGCAGGAATGATATCCTTCAAAAATATCGTGACATCGTTCTCATTCAACTCCAATCTTTCGATAAATTCACCATCCAAGCTATTCCTCACATTACGAATCGATTCGCAGATACAATGGCTTCGTTAGCCTCACTTATCCCACCTTTTACCGAGGACTCGCGACTTTATGTGGCTGTGCAACGATTAGATCAACCATCTCATCTTAGGCAACTAACTTCAATCCATGCTATCACAACCCATACTCAGTATGAGTGGTATCAATAGATCGTTGATTATCTATCTCATTCGGTGCTTCCTCCAGATCTAACTTCCAATGGTAGAAGATCTTTTATCCTACGCGCTAATCGCTATACTATTCTAGGCGGGATCCTCTACAAACGCAGCTTTGATGGTATTTTGCTTCGGTGCCTCAAAACCCTTGAATCATCTAAAGCTATCCAGGAGGTCCATGACGGTATCTGTGGTGGCCATTTTAGTGGCTTGGCCGTAGCTAAACGCATCTTACGTTTGGGATATTATTGGCCTTCTCTTAATCGAGATTGTTGTGAATACACTAAGAAATGTGTCAAGTGTCAACAACATTCCAATCTCACACATATCCCTAGTCAAGCTTTACAACCTACAGCGGATTTGTGGCCTTTTTCGCAATGGGGTCTTGATCTCATTGGTCTCATCAATCCCCGTTCTTCACAGCGTCATCATTCTATCATTACTGCCACTGAATACTTTACTAAGTGGGTGGAAGCTATCCCTCTTTCTTCAACAAAAGCTAAACCCATAGTTGATTTTGTCTATCAACACATCATTTGTCGCTTTGGTGTTCCACACAAACTCATCACAGATAACGGTAAGTCTTTCAAAAACGTTGATTTGTAGAACCTCTGCGATGCTTTCAATATCAAACTCAGCTTTTCTTCTCCATACTATCCTCAAGCTAATGGTCAGGCCGAAGCTTCCAATAAAACTTTGCGTAATATCCTCGCAAAGGTAACTAGTCGAGCTGGTAGGGATTGGCATTTACATATCCCTTTTGCTCTCTGGGCTTATCGGACTAGCATTCGTACTCCTACTGGTGCTACTCCCTTCTCTCTCATCTATGGGTCTGAGGCTGTTCTTCCTTTGGAAGTCCAAATCCCATCTCTCCGTGTTTCTCTTAGAGAATTTGTCTCTGATGAGGACTATCGTCAAAATCGTCTAGCACAACTTGAATTATTAGATGAGCGGCGTCTCAACGCTCTTGAACATCATCAAGTCTATCTTGAGCATGTCAAACGTGCTTATAACAAGCACTTGCAGCACCGTGACTTCAAAATTGGTGATCTTGTTCTTAAAGAAAATCAAAATGTCACTACACTCGAAAGGAGTCAGCGTGGTAAGTTTGCTCCCAACTGGATGGGTCCGTACGTTATCACTCATAAATATGGGTCTGGGGGCTTATCGTCTATCTTCCATGGATGGTATACCTGAAGTGGAACCTCTTAATGCCTTGCATCTACGGCCCTTCTACTGTTAAAATCTATCTTACACAAATCTAGTCGCAAGACAGATCTTTCATCCGTCTAACAACCAGTCATATACTTTCATGGTGATTCGAAATTATGTGGTTCTCCGCCTATTGTCTTTTTTACCTTAAATATGAGTATCGCGGCTCTACTCATAGCATTTTTCTTTTGGATATGTTTCTCCTCATGGTAGGAATACCTTAATCACCGTTTCATTTGTCCCAAGTGCTTATCTTAATCGGATCTACTCGGGGCATGAGTGCGTGCTTTTTGTACGTTTTCTTCCCCTCTATCTGATCTATCTAGGTCTAAACTCAGCTTCTTCCAAAAAGTTTTTCAAAAAAAAAAAAAAAACGGGATAGACTGATCCCTTGAAGGACAGCTACCCATACAATCAAATGAATCAAAAGATATAGACCATGCCCTCGAAGGATGGCTATCATTAAAATTCAAAATACAGACCGCTCCCTTGAAGGACGGCTGTTTCTCAAAGGAATACTCAAGGCTTCTTGCATTGATCAGCCTTTCAGTCAGTTTATACACTTTTTAGCATCACTGAAAGACTTCCCGTATTGATCAGTCTTTCCATATCTAGCAAACTTCCCGCATTGATCAGTTTGCTTTTCTGCCAGAAATCATGAAGCTGAGATATAAGACCTTTTGTCGATCATATGGAGAATCCTATTTTCCCAGTATGAACATGTATTCTGTCCCTTGTAAATTTCGACAAGATACCTACTTACTACTCCTTCCGTTTCCCTCCTAAATCTGGTTTGCGGCTAGTTAGTGTCAGGTTTATTTTAACCTCATATAGGGCCTTGCATGCATGATCTTTTGGTTTCCTATCCAGATTCTATTTATAGTCGGTTGGGAGTCCAGCTTATCATTTTTTTTTCTTATCTGGGTGTATTTCCTTTATTTCTAGTCAAGGTCATTTTCATTACATCCTTGGCTCTCGCAGAGAGTATTCCCCATTATTATTTGTTATTCATCCAGTTAAATTGACATTTCACATGTTAATTTAATCAAAATTTATCATCTATCTAATTTCATCTTATCTACTTTGACATATCAAAGCATGTATTGTCAACACATGTGGATCTGCCTATCTATTTTCATCAAAATTAAATTAACATCTCAAACATATCGAATCTATCAATCCCATCTATCCATCTATCCATCAAACCATCTAAAAACTTGTACATCCAAGTTACACTACATCTATCTATATCTATTTTTCATCAAAATTAAATCCATACATCTATCATCTATCCATCATCTATCCATCTATCCATCAAAAAATTAAATCCATCTAAAAATCCATCTATGTACATCCAAGTTACACTACATCTATTTATATCTATTTTTCATCAAAATTAAATCCACATATCAATCACATCAAGTTACATCACGTCTATCTATCCTCTATGTCTATGTTCATCCAATCACATCTATTTATCATCTCTCAGCATATGTCTACATCCATCACAATTACGCTACATCTATCCATGTATATCAAAATTAAAAGCAGGAGAACAATCATATGACAAAGGAAATGATGAATCTATATATATATATATATATATATATATATATATACATGAGTGTTTGTACAACAAAAAAATGGGTGGCTCTCAATCAAGCCATCTATACAATGCCTTCCAATCGAGGCTACATCACTACACTGATACAAAATACATCAATCCCTATATCGTAAAATCTGATGCGTGGAGGACACTATCTCCTCCACCCTCCTCTGGACCAGGCTGTCTCTCCTGACCGCCGCCTATCGAGCTAGACGCACCTGCTGCTGGAGGCCTCTGCCCACCTCGGTCTCTCCCGGTGCTCCCTCCCTCTGATGCCCTGCTCGCTGTGGTTGTCGCTGATCTCCTCCTCGCCCCGTACCGAGGCACATCTGGGGCATGTTGCGCTAGGGCATCCTCGTAGTATCTCACCTCAGCAAGGAGAGACTGATATGTGCTCAAGCTCACGGTACCAGGTGCTCGTAGTGGTGCTGCTGGTGCTGCTGGTGGTGCCCCTCCTATGGTCGCACCCTGTGCCCCAGACTCTGACATGGTACCTGTCTCCCCATATTTGGCCCTGAGGGCCTCCCTATGTCGATGGTAGCGATCCCTCTACTGGATCACTGTATCTCGCTCCTGGCGAGTGGTGTCTCTCTCCAAAATCAGGGCATCCCTCTCCGCTGTCAGAGCTCTGATCTCCTCAAGAGCCGCCTGGTGTGTATGTGTCAGGGTGGCGTGCTCTCCCTCCAGTCTCTCCAGCATACTGTAGCCATATCCTCCTCATCGGCATCTATAGATGCCGGAAGGTGTCGTGGTAGCTCTGTCGCATACCATGCCGCATAACCATCATCCACTCCGGCATCATCATCACTGTCTGTGGAGGGTGGGGCCTCTCTCAATGGATCTGCCGGAATCAAAATCGGCAGATCAGTCTCTCTGTTGTCTCACCTGTAAGGCCTGTAAGTAGTCGGCACTGTCTGTACTAGGCCGAACTGTCTCAATACCCGTATAAACGGGACGCGCTCCCACATGTCAGGCCTGCGGCCCCTAACCACCCTGCTCCATCTCAATGCCACCAAGTGAGCATCCTGACCGGCCCATGTCGGAAATACCCAATATGGTCTCCAGATGACCTGCTCTGGTGTCAGCGTCCTGAAACGCTCAGTATACCAATCTGCAGATCTACCTGTATCTCCCGAGGCCATATCGGCCCGCCATCGCCGGAATCCGTAATCAATAGCTCCCACTGCTGCTGGCATCCAAGGAAGCCTGGATGGCCTGATCACTGCTATATGCTCATATGCCCAGCAATGGAGTACAAAACTGACATCGATACCTGTCCTCTGGCCAGTGGTATACATCCATAACTCATGATATATCTGAGCTATCAAGGCATCAGCAAAGGCGAACACCTGTCTGAACTGCAGGATGTCAAAAACACAATCTAGTAACAACAATGGGAATCTCCCACCTCCTGAATCTGGTAGAGAAAAATAGGAGATCGCCATCTCAATCAAAACTATACATCTGCTCCTCGGAACATCCTGTCTGTACTGCGAGGCTATCCTCACTGCCCCGGACACTATCTCTGAATCGTCTGCCCTGTCTCCATACAATCGAACTAGGGCTCTCTGCTGCTGCTCTCGTGGCGTAATCTCTATCGGATCCCCAGTGATCGGCAGCCTCAAAATCCTGTATATATCCTCATGGGTGATGGTCATCTCACCCGTCCTGAACCAAAAAGTGCAAGTCTGGCTATCCCATCGTCGCACTAGTGCTCGCATCAACTCTACATCTCGCGGCACTCGTCTGTAGTACCGAAAGCCCCCGAGCCCGGCTAACTCTAAGTGGCGCCAATCTGCGTCAGTGACGTCAGGGAGAATGGTCTCCAGTAACTCGGGAATAGCATCCCTCATGTGTAGTACCTCTCGTGCCTGCATCCACGACATCAAGAGCAATATTAGCTTCATATTTACCCAAATTCGAACATCCAAAACAAATTTTATCATTCTCATCAACATGATCTATCCAATCGGCGTCGATTAAATAAAATCGGCGTCGTTAATAAGTGGTCAACGCCGATTAATTCTAATCGGCGTTACATTAAATCGGCATCGATTCTACCAATCGACGCCGATTGTCAGGCCGGGTGTAGAACACACTCTGGCCTCCCACCAAAAAAAAAACCAAAAATAAAAAAAAAATAAAAAACAATAAAATGAATACGACGGGTTCAAGAAGAACCACTTACCCCAGGTCGTGTCCTCCTCTGCTTCTGACCGCTTCCAGAGGCTTCCATGGTGCTCAAATCCAATTTTTGACTCTCTCTGAATCAATCGTCACGGTGTAAATAAATCGTTCACGTTTTCCGTTCACATATTTATATGTGCTTTGAAAGGTCGGCGCCGATTTTTTGGGTCGGCGCCGTTTATTTAGGTCGGCGCCGATTAGTGTGATCACCGCCGATTTTCCATCTCTTTGCCATAGTGTTGATGCTTGGCTTATTTATCTGGTCATTATTGTGCGCTGAATGTTGCCTTTTGGCACATATTTTCGATATCACCGTCCATTTCGAGTTTGTTCCCTTTGCGTGGGGCACTCGTACTTTTTGGCAACTTAGAGTTAACGGGTCTGTAGGCACTAACGTCGTCTGCTTTGCAGACCGTCTGGTTGTCCCTACCAATGTGTCTCTCTTTAGATGCTGACTATTTTGCCGCTCTCCTTACACTCATGGGTCTGTAGGTACTAACGTCGTCTCATGAGGAGACCGTCTAGTCTGCCCTACCAATGTGAGTTCCTTAGGTGGCTGCCTCTTTATTCATGTTTGTGCATCATTAATGATCAGATCTACTCCAGACATCCAGCTGGGGCATCCCGCATTTTCATCTACCTTTTTCAAACTTGGGATCGTTTGTTCTATCACCCATCCCATCCCTAGTTTGAGGGGGAGCACATCATCACTTTTTCCCTTGTTGGGATCTTACCACTGAAATATCATCAAACATCATCACTGGGAGCTGTAAGAGCCCTTAAAGTCCCCAAAGAAATATAATTCATCATCACTTTTTCACCTTTTCTTCCTTTCCTCCATCTCCCAGGGAGCACATCATCACTTTTTCACTTTTTCTTCCTTTCTTCCATCTCCTTGTTTTTGTCTCATAACCTTGCTTATCGCAAGTTACTTGACAAAAAGGGGCAAAATGTAGACACCTAAAATTGGTTATCCAATTTAGTGTCCCTCGTGCGCGTTTGCTCTCTCAGGTAACCTGGGGCACGTTTATATCACCACTATCCCCTTGGGGTATTATTCAATTTGTGATTTAAACACCTATCCTAAGTTTAATTCACCCCATTATGTTTTACCCGTGAGTAATTAAATATTAACTATTTAATTACACCTTTTCACATGTATCCTAACCACTTATCTACCCCATATCTATTCTATCCATATATCCCCCCTATTTCTCCTCCTCCCAAAGCGGGATATTTCCCGTATTTGAGGTGGAGGGATCACTCTTATCTTTCCAGAAATCGCTCATTTTGGCCGTCTCGGGAGTCTGTTCCATGATCGGCGCCGACCGGTACTCGGTCGATTTTTTGGAGCGCCGATTATAAATAGAAGCCCAGAACTCAGTTCTGGAGAGGGAACACGGAGAGACAGATTGTAAGAGAGACACAGATTGTAAGAGAGAGAACGAGAGATCTTTGTGCATCGAGCGTGAACATTATCTATCGAATGAGAGTGAATCTTGTCCAAATCAATCCCTGAGAGGAGCACCGTTACTCTACTCTTATCACATCAACATCGCACGTCTCCATTGATTTTCTGGTGACTCTATTCCTGCACCCAGCACGGGTGGAGTCTTGCTAGTATCTCTCTGGCTTCCACAGATCCAACAGACGTTGATGATCTTGCCTTCATTTTCCGATTTCCAAATCTTCTCGCACTTTGTCTCGGATCGACGCCGATCTATATCAGTCGACGCCGATCTGACCAGTCTGAATCTACATCATATCAGTCGACGCCGATTCTACATAATCGACGCCGATCATCCTGCAGACAGGTAAAAGGACACAGGTAACACAAATCCAGCTTTGTTTTCACAGTTCCCTGTTTTCTGTTGCTTTCTGTCTGCTGTTTAGATTCTGTTTATTACTTTGATCAGAAAATCTAGTCCTGTACGTACATCTTTTATCATGTATGCTTCTTTACTTAATTGAAAACGTGGACTGACATCCGCCGAGGGAGCTTACCGCTTCCCGGACCCGCTTCTCGGGCAGTCCACCTAAATATCTTTTAACGTGGTCTTTTTCTGTCAAGCATCGGTGTCTCGCAGGTTACTTGGATCTACTGTGCAGAATTGCTCGTGTGCGCCCGTCTTATCTACATCGGCTTCCTTATCCGTCTACATCTTCGGATCTTGTTCATCAGGTATCAATTTCATTTGAGTTTTTCAAGGTTTTTGTGTTTAGTTTGGTACATTAACTTGGACAGGTAACAAGCGCAAAATTCTTGATCTACAGAACTGACTTTGCAATCATTTGAGCATATTTGCTCATGTGGTTGATGCGATGTATTTTGTGAAGTTCCAAGTTGCACCTGGATAAATCCAACTTTCCTTGCTATATTAGGTTGATTTATTGATTTACTCATAAAAATCTCTCTTTAGTAATCTGGACTTGCTATGTTGTGGATTCTCACTTTAAAGCCCCATCATATGAAAACATTTTGGTTGATTTGTTAACTTTAGCAATTACTGCACAACCTAAGTGACCTGATGGCTGATGGTTAAAGCATATATGTGAATTTTATAGCAGAGGTTATATGTCTGTATCCGAAAAGGGGCAAGGTTATACACGATATTGAACAATATATAAAGTATATGGAAAAATAATCCTTTGTGGGTTTCCACAAGGGATGTCTCATGTATCAAAATGGTGTTTCTTGACCTAAAAAACTTTTGGAAATAAGCAATTAATCTTTACACTATAAGAGATTAAAGTAACAACTATATTTGATTATACTTTTGTTGAAACTGGTTCTGCTTTTTGTCGAACTTTGGTGTTGCGGACTTGCATGAAAATAGATCAAATTATATTTTCTACGTAATACCACCAAGACATAACCTCTTGACTTTATTATTTTTGTATGGATAAAAGATTTTGGGGTCTATTATTTTGATCATATTGGTTTGGCTTGAATGTAGTTTCAAGCAATCATTAGATGCAAATGATTCAAATAACAATTTCTAAAAGTCCACCCTAGAGGATTGCCATATTCTCTTGGTAAATTAGTATTATCTAATAAAAATTTGCAATAGGGTCGGGAGGGCCTCTAGGACATTTATTATATTTGCATCTCTTACCAAAAATTGAGGGGCATGAATGCCATAACGTCAATGCGTGGCCTTAAGGCGCTTGACTAATGGAGGAGGCCGAACGAAGTGGCCTTTAGGACATTTATGCCCCTCAACTTTGTCCCATCAAATGAATGCATAAATGTCCCAACATCGAAATGAGGGCCTTTTGGGCATTATGCTCCTAAATCACGTCGGGTTGGGTTGACTATGTATAGTCATGATTTTTGCATGATTTTTGCAAAAATCATGACTATACTAGCCAACCCAACCAGAAACTTAAGTAGATCTAAAATAGAAAAGATGACAAACAAGTATGAATCTTAAAATCAACACAGGAAAAATAAAGAACAAGATATAGATATATGTTTTTCCTAGGAAAACCCTTTTGGGTAAAAAGGCTCGGCAACAAATCTTTCTTAGTGCACTTAATCTAACCTAGCAGTTCAACAAGATCTGTACAAGACTGTGTTCATAATATTCAAGGAGTCCATGCACAATGTTTTACACAACTACAATACATGCATACAACATATTACAATGTATTCCAGAATGTTTAATACGATTAATTTCCATCCTAGAACTGATTGCTATTTATAATAATCAACAACCTAAAAATCGATGTTCTGATTGCCTTCCTAAATTTATACCTAGGAATCTACATGCTTTAAAACAATTGTACGTTTTAAAGCAAACCACAACTAAACTACCAGAGAATCCCTAGATTCCCTCTAATTGACGCCTAATCATCCTTAACATGTTGCTTTGCACCTCCAGTCCTCTAACAAGTGCTTGATAATGGATAACCATTACTTTCCAATGTTGCACACCTCCATTTGCACCTTAAAACAACTCCCACTATGTATTAGTACCGCGCACAGTCTTGCACAATTTATAATTGCACACTTATACACACCTCCAGAGCATATTGTGCACTTTCCACATGGATGCCCTCGTGTCCATATGCTTGCATGCATGCTTTATGTGCTAAACCTTATTGCACATATACTATTGCGCAATCCTAAACACCTACTTAGTGCATCGAAGCTACGCACTACCAACCACTACACAATACACCTTGCACAATGCCATACAATGTTGAAACATTTCCAACATTCTCCCACTTGTTGAACATTGCATAAAGAGAGCACATACTCATTCTTCAGCGGTTTCAGGATTTTAAGCCCATATTTTCCCTGTAATAGAGAAACTTCTTCACAGTCATTGCCTTAGTCAATGAATCCACAAAATTTAGATTGGTCTCCACCTTTTCCAGTCAAACCATCTCCTCCACCATTTCCATTACAAAATGATATCAAACATCAATGTGCTTTGTGTGTGCATAATATTCATGGTTCCCTGCCAGACAAATCATGCTTTGCAAGTCACAATATATCCTTATCGTTGCTTGAACAAACCCAATTGTGAAACTCAACCTCTGAAGCCATAGTGCTTCATTGCTTGTGTGAGTAGCTCCCATATGCTTCGTTTTTGTGATGGATATCGCAACACTTGCTTGTCGCTTCTCATCTAATTTACCACTCCACCAAACAAGTTGAAAACGTACCCACAGGTGGATCTACGCAAATCTATATCTCCTCCCCAATTAGAGTCCACAAAGTCATGTAAACTCAATACCTCGTTTTCATAGGATTTTCCTGATAGCAAATAGTATGATTAGATGTTCCACACAAATATATGAAAATCCTTTTCACTGTGGTCCAATGTTCCTTCCATGGATTCAACATATCTGCTAACAACTTCTATGACATGTGCAATGTCAAGTCTTGTGCAAACCATTGCATACATTAGGCTTCATAACACACTTGCATATGATACTTAAACCATGTCCTCCAATTTCTCTCGAGTTTCTGGACATTATGTTACCGAGAGTTTTTGACCAATCGAGCAAGGTGTGTTAACATGTTTGTTGTCTTGCATCTTAAACCTTTCCAATACTATCTCAACATACTTCATCTGACTCAACCAAAGTATTTTTTTAGCACGATCTTGAACGATTTCCATCCCCAAAATAAATTTTATAGCACCAAAATATTTCATGTTGAATTGCATAGACACTTAGCCTGCACTTGCTTGATCATTGTCTTGCAATTTCCAATCACCACGTCATCAACATAGAGTACTATGATGACATTATTTTCTTCTTCTTTGAAATACAAACAAGGATTTTCCTTAATGTGCATGAGGCCAAGTTGACACACATAGCTATCAAACTTTTAGTTCCACATTATTGGCAATTGTTTCATGATACAAGGATTTCTTCAGGGGGCAGACCAAATCCTCTTTTCCTTTGACCTTGAAACTTTCAGGTTGTAGATTTCATCTTCAAGCTCTCCATGCAGAAATGGTGTCTTAACATCCATATGATCTGTCTCCAAATCATATGCAATTGCAATGGCTAAAAGAAATCTTATGGAATTCAATTTCGCAATAGGAGAGAACACATCACCAATCAATCCTCTAGACTTGAGAGAATGCTTTTGCTACTAGGTGAGCCTTATACTTCTCTAATTTACGTTGCACATCGTACTTCTTCTTATACACCCCTTTACAACCCACAAGCTTTCTTCCATGAGGTAACTTAACTAGATCCTAAGTATCATTAGACTTTAGAGACTCCATCTCCTCCTCCATGGCTTTCTTCCAAAACGTGTTTTTCTTAGATGCAAGGGCTTTGTGCACTATCTTTAATCATCACCATCTAATGCAAGGGCTTTGCACACTGTCTTTAGATCATCACCATCTATTATTGATTATAGGAAAGCAGAACAAAAAGCAGCAGGACTATACCTTTCTGGTATCTTGCAAACTTGTTCCAATCTTCTGCACACGTGTATGAGATTCTTCTTCCTCTTCTAACACTCCTTCATCAAGAATGTCATATTCAAATACATGCTTTTTAGGATTTATGCTAAACCATACTCTATTTGATTCTTTTTTTGACTACTCCTTCAGATGTTCCAACACAATTTCATTATTACATGCATCCTTCTCTATGGGAATCCTCTTCAACTCTTTGAAGGAAATGTTATGGCTATAGACCACCTTTGTGTTTTAGGATTCCACAACTTGTACCCTTTCACACGATTTCCATATCTAATGAAGATGCACTTCTCAAATTTATAGTCAAGCTTTGTCCTCTTCTCATTTGGAACATGCACTTATGCATCACATCAAAAAATTCTCAGGGGTTTAAGGGATGGTTTCTTACCAGTCCAAGCTTCCTATGGAGTCATATTTTCCAGTGTTGATGTTGACGACAGATTCACCAAATAGAAAGTAGTAATCATTGCTTCAACTCAAAACTTCTACTCTAATTATGCATCGTTGAGCACACTTAAGGATTTTTCCATCAATGTCCTATTCAACTGCTTCGCAACTCCATTCTATTGTGGTGTGCATAGACTTGTCCTTTGTCTTTCAATTTTGTGCTCCTTGTATAATTCATCGATTTTTTTGAACAAAACTCACCCCCAATATCAATATGCAACACCTTGATCCTCTTTTTGTTTTGGTTCTCCACAAGGGCTTTGAAATACTTGAATTCCTTGAAAACTTCATACTTCTTATGGAGAAACTATATCTAAGCTTTCCTTATAAATTCATATATGAAAGAAACATAGTACACAACTTTCCCAAGTGATGCAACCTTTACTGGTCTAAACACATCACTATGTATTACCTTCTGTAGGCACAAAATCACGCACTTTGGGTATCTATTTAGCCTTGATCACATACTACTATTCATATGATTCGTAAGTAAGAAAAATACTGATTAACCCATTTATTTGGCCATCTCTTCTTGCTTTCTGTTGCCACTTTTGGTCTTACACACCACCTTACCCAGTCTAACCTCTGACACTTCAGTTTCTCTGAGTCTGAACACCAGCGCCCAGCCAGGACACCAATGCCAGGCGCCCCCATCCCCTCTGGACACCCTTGACCTCTTTGTACTTTTCTCACATCTTTTGGGTCCTTTCTAGCCATTTTGGGCATATTATCTTTTTGGTAGTTGACATTTTTGGGGTTAGTTACGAAATTCAAGCAAGGGATTCATATAAATATAAAAATATGTGGCAATAATAAAGGACCAAACACTAAGCATTAGCTATCACTACCTAAGTTTGCATTCAAAGGCCATTATCAAGAGCATTCAAGCATCCATCTAACATCCACACAAGGAAAAGGGACTGCATTATTCTGCACACACTTCATAGGAGGGGGAGTTCATTCTTTTATGCACCCATCTATCTACATTTTCTACATCTAGCTATTGCTCGCTATTAAGTGCGACATGCACAAGAGCCACCTAAGACACAATATTTTCACACACACACACATAGAACTACATTGAGTTTGAAATGTAGTGCAACACTCAATTGTAAGATCACTCATTTGACAGCTGGGGACAATTCTACCCCTCATTTGCATTCTTTTCTTTTTGGGATTTGATTCACTCTTGAGGGTTTTGCAGGTCAATTCTTTATTGCAGGTTATCAACGACATCGAAAATCATTGTGCGACATACTAGCGACAAGAAGCAAAGGACATCGAACACCTTATGACCATTCAAAGATGGTTTTCTGAGGTTTTTGGCAGTCACAGGCACCCATAACTGGTCTATAGTGCCCGCTGGTGCCCCTGACCCATCTTGGGTGCCCCAATCCAACATATTCCAGTATCTCTGCACATTTTTGGATTTTATTGCGACAGTCTACACTTCAGATTTTCTAGTTCTTCAGTTCTGTACACCTCCGGGATCATAGCGAAAGAACTAACTCATTTTATCTCCTCATTTGCACTTAAGGCTTTAAATCTTAATTGCTTATTTGTTTGGGTCTATTTTGTACTTAATTGCTTATTCATTTACTGTTATGTTTGTGGAGCCTGTTTTCATGTTAGAGTTTGGTACACCTTCCGAAGCAAATTTTCATGGGTGGTTTATTAACCCATGGGTAATGGGTAACTGTTATGGGCTGGTTTTGGGCCCATGGCTTTTCGGTACCCATTGTTTTGTAAAACCGCCTCTTTGGCTACCTATTGATGTACTTATATATAGATGGACATACAATAGGATTGATATGAGTGTTTTTGTGAAGGTGAATAGTGTGTGTGAATTCAAGTGCGAATTCAGGAGGGTTTGTTGAGCGCAGCTCCAAACAAGATCTGGTTATTGTAATTGTGAAGACTGTTGGCTTGTAATAAAATCTGAGCAAGTGTTCTTGGTGGATGTAGCCCACATTGGGTGAACCACGTTAAATATTTTCTTCGTGTTTTGCATATTTCATTTATGTAATTTCTATTCATACTTCTTATTATTGCGATTCTGAGGAATTATTCCGCATTAGATTCTATTAATTCATAACAATTAGTATCAGAGCCTGGTTTGGTTTGCTGAAGTGTTGAATCACAGGGAAAGTTTTTTAGCTTGAGTGGGAGCTATAGAAGATGATGGGAGATCAAGGGTTGATAAATTCAACGAGAAGAATTTTAGTCTTTGGAAGATGCAGATGGAAGATTACCTTTATCAAAAGGATCTTTATACTTCGTTGTCTGAGAAGGTGAACAAACCCTCGAGTATGACAGATGTGGATTGGGATTTGTTGGATCGGAAGGCACTTGGAACGATCCGGCTGTGTCTTGCATCTTCGGTATTATTTAATGTTTCAAAGGAAAAGACTACAAAAATCTAATGGATGCATTAGGGAAGTTGTATGAAAAACCCTCTGCCTCTAATAAAATATTTTTAATGAAAAAGTTGTTTAATATGAAGATGTCTGAGAATAGTTCAGTAGCAGATCATTTAAATGATTTCAATATGGTTGTGAATATGCTAGCTTTGGTTACAATAGAATTTGATGAAGAAGTTAGGGCTTTATTAATTCTGTGCTCTTTACCTGAGAGTTGGAATAATCCTGGTAATGGCGGTAAGCAACTCGGTTCCAGCTAACTCGAAAGTTGAAGTTTGAGGATGTTGTAGGGGTGATTCTAAGCGAGGAAATGCGAAGAAAAAACTCCAGGGAATCTTCTACTCCAGGGAATGCTTTGACAGTGGAAACTAGAGGGAGACAAAAGAATAGAGGAAACCGTGGAAAATCGAAAGATCGGGAAAGGTCAAAATCCAAGAGCAAGATTGTATGCTGGAATTGTGGAAAGTCTGGGCATGCAAAGAAGGACTGTTGGGAGCTTCGGGATAAGAAGAAACAACAGGAAGAAAACAAGGAGGCAAATGTGGCATCGGGTAATGTATGCTAGGATGCTTTGATTCTTTCTTTGCATAATATTACTGAATCTTGGGTTTTAGATTCAGGGGCTTCTTTTCATGCTACTCCACATAGGACATTATTTTGTTGATTATGTTCAAGGGGATTTTGGGCATGTTTTTCTTGGTGATGATGAGCCTTGCAATATAGTTGGAAAAGGTTCTGTTCGGGTTAAGATGCAGAATGAGAATACATGGCTATTGAAGGATGTCAGACATGTGCCTACATTAAGGAGAAATTTGATATCGGCGGAGCAATTATGAAGTGATGGTTGTACTGTGATATTTACAGCTAACTCTTGGAAGGTTACCAAGGGTGCTCTTGTGGTGATAAGAGGTAAGAAGGTTGGAACCTTGTATTTAACCACTGATAGTACTAATGATTGTAATCTTGTGGCTTCAGATGCAGATACAACATTATGGCACTATAGGCTCGGTCATATGAGCCATAAGGGCATGAACATCATAAAGAATAATTTGCCTGGATATACAGAAACATGTTTGGATTTCTGTGAGAACTGCATATATGGGAAACAAAAGCGAGTAAGGTTTCTCAAGGTTGGACCTACGAAGAAAGAGAGTAAGTTAGAGCTGGTACATTCTGATGTGTGGGGGCCGGCTCAGGTATCATCTCTTGGGGGTTCAAGTTATTATGTTACTTTTATTGATGATGCAACAAGGAAAGTTTGGGTTTATTGTATTAGAAACAAATCTGATGTATTTGATACTTTTGTTAAATGGAAAGCCTTGGTAGAGAATGAAACAGGTCTTAAGTTAAAATGTCTCAGGTCAGATAATGGAGGGGAGTATTGCAACAATGAATTTGATGATTATTGTTCTAAAAATGGAATCCGTAGGCAAAAGACGGTTCCAGGAACCCCGCAACAGAATGGGGTGTATCAGAAAGGATGAACAGAACAATAATGGAACGTGCTAGGAGCATGAGGATACATGCATGACTGCCTCTTTATTTTTGGGCAGAAGCGGTGAGCACAGTTGTGTACTTGATAAACAGAGGACCCTCAAGTGCCTTGGATGGAGGCATACCTGAGGAGGCTTGGTATGGTAAGAAAGTTGATTACTCATTTCTTAGAGTCTTTGGATGTGAGGTGTTTGTTCATATTGACAAGGATGATAGGACCAAACTAGAGGCTAAATAAGAAAAATGCACTTTTATTGGTTATGGTGGTGATGACTTTGGATTTAAATGTTGGAGTATTAAGGACAAGAAAATCATTCGGTCTAGGGATGTGGTCTTTAATGAGAAAGTCATGTATAAGCAACAGTTGCAGGAAAACAGGGAAGAATCCAAGAAAGAATATGCAGTGGTAGAGGATCTTCCAGATGGGATAGTGACCCATGAATCAGTTCAGGAACCTACTCAACAGGAACCCCAAACTCCTACAGTGAGGAGGTCTTTTAGGGTAAGAAAAGAACCTGAAATTTTTTCTCCTTCTCTTTATTATTTATTACTCACTGATAGTGGAGAGCTAGAGAGCTTTGATGAAGCAATGTAGGTAGATGCCAGTAAGAAGTGGGAGCAAGCCATGGATGAGGAGCATAAGTCTCTCATGGAGAACCAGACTTGGGATTTGGTGAAGCTACCGGAAGGCAAAAGAGCATTGCAGAACAAGTGGGTGTACAAAGTTAAAGATGAAGAAGGAGGAAAGAAAAGATATAAGGCCCGGTTGGTGGTCAAGGGGTTTGCATAGAAACAAGGTATAGATTTTGATGAGATTTTTTCTCCTGTAGTAAAAATGACTTCTATCAGAACTGTTCTTGGAATAGTGGCAGTAGAAGACTTGCACTTAGAACAGTTAGATGTAAAGACTACATTTCTCCATGGTGATTTGGAGGAGGAGCTATATATGCAGCAGTCAGAAGGATATGAAGTCAAAGGTAAAGAGGAGATGGTGTGCAAACTGAAGAAGAGCTTGTATGGCCTGAAACAAGCTCCACGTCAATGGTATAAGAAGTTTGATAGCTTCATGATGGAGCAAGGTTATATTAGATGTCATTCTGACCATTGCATGTATATAAAAAAATTTGAGGATGGAAGTTATATTATCCTGTGTTTATATGTTGATGACATGTTGGTTACAGGTAAAAACATGCAAGAAATAAAAGTACTCAAGAAACAACTAAGTGAATCCTTTGATATGAAGGATTTGGGGGAAGCCAGACAAATCCTTGGTATGAGGATAACTCGGGATAAGAAGGAACGCAAGTTGACTTTATCTTAGGAAGAGTACATTAAGAAGGTATTGGATAGGTTTAACATGCAGGATGCTAAACCGGTTGGGGTTCCTTTGGCAGGACATTTTAAGTTATCAAAGGATCAGTGTCCTAAGACAGAGCAGGAAAGAAACCAGATGTCCAAGGTGCCTTACTCATCAGCGGTTGGTATTTTGATGTATGCTATTGTATGCACTAGGCCAGATATTTCCCATGCAGTGGGAGCAGTGAGTAGGTTTATGAGTGATCCAGGAAAAGAGCATTGACAAGCAGAGTATTGTTTTGTGTTACAGTGGATCAGACACTACTTTGTGTGGATATGTTGACTCAGATATGACTGAAGATTTGGACAGCAGGAGGAACACAACAGGTTATGTATTTACTGTAGGTGATACAATAGTGAGCTGGATTTCACGGTTACAGAAGGTTGTGACTTTGTCAACCATTGAGGCTGAGTATGTTGCTACTACAGAAGCTAGCAAGGAGATGATTTGGCTACAACAATTGCTTGATGAGTTAGGGCATAAGTAGGGAGTTGGAAAGCTATATAGTGATAGTCAGAGTGTTATTCACTTGGCTAAGAACTCTGCTTTCCATTCTTGGACAAATCATATACAGTTGAGATATCACTTCATCAGGACAACTTTGGAGGAAAAAAAGTTGAAGTTGGAGAAGATTCATACAAGTCAGAATCCTGCAGACATAATGACCAAGGTGGTCACAAGGGATAAACTAAAGCTGTGTTCAACTTTGGTTGGCCTTCGCGGATGACAGTGAAGGGTTGAGAAGCTTGCTCAGTGGAAATCAGTCTCCAAGTGGGAGATTGTTATGTTTGTGGAGCCTGTTTTCATGTTAGAGTTTGGTACACCTTCCGAAGCAAATTTTCATGGGTGGTTTATTAACCCATGGGTAATGGGTAACCGTTATGGGTTGGTTTTGGGCCCATGGCTTTTCGGTACCCATTGTTTTGTAAAATTGCCTCTTTGGCTACCTATTGATGTACTTATATATATGGACATACAATAGGATTGATATGAGTCTTTTTGTGAAGGTGACTAGTGTGTGCGAATTCAAGTGTGAATTCGGGAGGGTTTGTTGAGCGCAGCTCCAAACAACATCTGGTTATTGTAATTGTGAAGACTGTTGGCTTGTAATAAAATCTGAGCAAGTGTTCTTGGTGGATGTAGCCCACATTGGGTGAACCACGTTAAATATTGTCTTCATGTTTTGCATATTTCATTTATGTAATTTCTATTCATACTTCTTATTATTGCGATTCTGAGGAATTATTCCGCATTAGATTCTATTAATTCCTAACATTTACTACTACATTGCAATTAGATTTGGGAATCTATAAATTTTATATTTGCTTAATCACCTTCAAGATCTCATTTGTGTGCACAATGATTTTGAGAAACTTTACTTTGCTCTATTTTCCATAGAAACAATGCTCACAAAAGTCAAATTCCAAGGGACCCTTATCAATCCCTTTTGTCATTCCTTTAGATTACAGTGTGTGCAATCCCTTCTCACAAATATGACCCAACCTATCATGTCATATCATAGTCTTCTCTACTAGATATTTTATGGGTTTTTCATGTACCTCAATGGGCTTAAGAACAACAATGTTGTTACAAACACTATAAATTGTACTTGCATTCAACTTGAACAAGGCTCCAATACAAACTCCTCTATTGAGTACCATTACTCCACACACCATTTTCAATCATTCTTCGTGAACAACACTTGCACTCTAACATCACACATCTTGTTGACTGAAACCAAATTCCTAACAAGACATGGAATATGCAGAACTCCAAGTATAATCTTGATTCTCCTATCTCTTAACCTTAACTTTACTCTTCCTCGACCCAAATTTTGGTGAGTGGATTCCTCTCCCAGAAAGACATTACCACCGTCATACTTCTCATATTCATAGAAACGATTCCTATAAGAAGTCACGTGGTACGATGTACTAGAGTTGACCAACCATGCTTCACTGCATGCCTGCACACTTGAAGCTGACAAGTACACATCCCCACCTTCATCAATTGAGCATTTTTCACTAAAGGATGGAACATCAGGTGGTTTTTGCTTGTCCACCTTTACTTTGCAATCCTTCTTAAAGTGTCTTGTCTTTCCATAGTTCCAACACTTTTTTAAAGAGGGTTTATCCAGTCTTAAATCTACCTCTAGATTATGTGTGTTTTTCCTATCTTCTGCTTGACTTTTTCTTGTGTTCTCTTATCTAACAACGCATCACCTTGGCGATCTTTAGCGGATTTACACCTTCAGACAATAAGGTTGCAATGATCTCATCCATCTTGAGCTTGGATGAAGTACTAGTAATTTCCCTCACTATTATTCCAAGGGTTTGAAAAAGAACATAGAAGCCTAATACATCTATCATCATCCTCCATCTTAATATCCATAGAAAACAACTAACTCTCGAGTCACCATCCTTCATTCTCAAGGAATACATCTTCCTTTGCAAAATCAACTTATGGACCAACGATTTGGCTTGGTATAACTTTCCTAACTTATCCCATAATTCCTTTGTGTCTTTTCATCAGATACATTCGATAACACTTAATCAAATAAACACAGTTGGATATAACTTCTTACCTTTTTGTCAATATTTTACCAATTCTCTTGTTTCAATCCCACAGGGCCTACTTGTGACATTGATCTATGTCAATTAAGAGATCTTCTATATTGAGCTTCCATAGCTCAAAGTTTTTCCCTTTAAACTTTTCAATTTATATTCTTGCACCTCCCAGACATATTTCCTCCTTGTCCAAGATTCACACACTGCAACTTATACAATGCTTCAAGATCTACATCCAAAGTTTCTATACACCTCTAAACCAATAATGTCTGATACCAGATGTTGAGAATAATAGCCAACCCAACCAAAAAATAAGAAGATCTAAAACAAAAAAGATGAAAGATAAGTATGAATCTTAAAACCAACACAAAGGAAAAATAAAGCATAAGATATAGACACATTTTTATCATGGGAAAACCCTTTCGGCTAAAAAACCCAATGATAGAAACCTTCTTATTGCACCCAATAGTACAACAAGATCTATATAAGGTTCGCTTCGCAATATTCTAATAGTCCATGTAAAACCTTTTGCACAACTACAATACATGCATACAACACATTACAATGTATTCTAGTATGTTTAATACATTTATTTTTCATCCTAGACCCATTGCTATTTATAACAATCAACATCCTAGCAATTGTTGTTCCAACCACCTTCTAAATTTATGCCTAGGAATCTACATCCTTAAAAGCAAACCACAATTAAATTGTCAGAGAATAATGGGATTCCCTCTTATCGATGCTTAGTTGTCATCAACACATAACTTTGCATCTCCAGTCCTATGAAAAGTGCTTGACAATGAATAGTTGTTACTTTGCAATGGTGCACACCTCATATGGGCACCATGATGCAACTCTCACTGTGCAATGGTACTGCACACAATCATGCATAGTTTATAACTATGCACGTATACACATCTCTAGAGCATACTGCACACTTTCCACATGGATGCCCAAGTGTCCATACACTTGTGTGCATGCTTTGTGTGCTAAACCTTACTCCACAGATAATATTGTGCAATTTGAATAACTCTTGCTTTGCACCATAGACACACACTACCAACCATTGCACAATAGACCTTGCGTAATGTAACCATTATGCAATATACCTTGTGCAAGACAACCACTCCACAATATACCTTGCACAATGCCACACAAAGTTGAAACATTCCCAACAAAAATGGAGTCAACATTTGAATGAGAAATTTAATACAACATTAAAAGGTCATTAAAAATTATTGCTATGAAATCATTATAAGAAATATCACTCTACATAAGATCAAGAATATTAAAGTTATACAATGACAGCAGATAACATCCGCATCGTCAACACTTTATTTTTTAATCAACTGTATACTCACGTTGTTGGCTGGTATCCTCCTCTTTCTTCGGTGTGCTTGATTGGGCATTTAGAACTGTCTGACTTGTCCCACTCCAACCTTAGAACTTATAAAAATCTTAGATTTCACAAATTGGAACTTTCAAAAACCTTAGATATTAGAATTTTTAATGGTACTGGATTAACTAAGGAGCTATACTTGTAACCGTATCCAAGTAAGGTTAATGCAATCCTCTATCTCTGAAAACCTGCACTAAAACTTCCAGAAAAACCCTGCTCATACTTTGTTCCATGAATTTTTTTTGTAAATAACTAAATACTCAAATCAAAACAAACGCAGTTAGAGAAGAAGGATCACATTCAATGTATAATAAAGAGGGCACAAACATTTAACTTATCATCAGGGTAATGAAGTAAAGCACTGCAACATCTACTAATTTGTTACAGCAGTCAAAATGAGTAAAAAATACAATCACCCTCAAAATGTTTTTTATTCCTCAGCGAAAAATAACTATCTCAGTACTTGCTCCCAGTCCCCACCAAAAACATTCACATTTTCTTTTAATTTTCAAAAGCTGACAATAAGTTAATCATTATCTGGACATACTGACTCTAAAAATAGCAAAAGAAACTTATGTTGTCCCCTTGACTCCACAAGAAGAGGGCAATCATGAAAACTGTTATTATTAGTGAATTAACTACTGACTAAATTGCTAAACAATGACTTCTAATTAGCTCTGCAGTAATTAATAATCAGATACATCAAAGCAGGCCTGGAATTTGACGGTCACCCCTACCTGTCAAGAGGAAAATATGTCACTGTCTGGCCATATATATGCCTTTTGATTTACGTTCTGAATAATATTTAAGATTGTTGAAAAATTACAGTTTAAATACATTTTTTTTTTATGTTACACTTTCTACAAAATCATGATTGGAAAAAGAAAATGGAATGCAAGGTCAATTTGAATAAGGATGTTATCATACATGGCTACACATTGGGTTTAAGCAACCTGAGGAGAATGCTACAGTCATTCACTTTAATTAAAATTATGTTTTGAAATTTAAATTTATTAGCACTCTCTGTATAATGCAAGAGATGTAACTTGTGTGCATTTAAGATAGAACAATCATTCACATAACAAAAATTTACCAAATTTATGGTATATAGAACATAAAACAAACAAACAAATAATGCAATAAATAAATATCATAGATGGGGTTGGATTGATCTTCTTAGCTTCTTTTTACTCGAAGTTGAAATTAAATCTATATTGAAAATAAATAAGAATTAGTTTGCATTTAAAAATTGTATAGAGATAATCCTTCTAAATTTAAGTAAACATGAATTAGAATATCAAATTTCTAAATGGTTTGAAAAATCACAATGGAATAACTTGTAGTTTCACTTAACAAAAAAGAATAAAACATATTTTTGAATTTAGAAACTGTAATTGAAGATAAATCATTTTTTTCTAAATTTAATTTTGAACAAAAAATCATATATCATTATATATTATATTTCTAAATTATAATTTTTAATATGCTAGATTTTTCTACCTTGTATAATGTATGACTACTAACACTTTTTTACGGTTTGTTAAAAATATACACCTTCAAATTTACAACTTTAATAAAATTTAACCGGTCTAAATTTACAGTTTAAAGTTTTATTAAATTGTAAACTACGGTTAAAATATGGAAAAACGGTCCACAGAGCATCAAATTCCAGGCCTGCATCAAATATATAAATTACAAAAAGATAAGGAAATGCAAATGAAAAGACTCGTATGAGATAGTTGTTCACTAGAGGAGACTTTTGAATTTTAGGCAAAATCACAGAACTAGACAATAAAATAGAGCTTTTCACAAAAAGCACCGCAAATGAGTGTAAAGGGCATCCTCTGGCCATTAAGATGCTCAGTGGGACGATGCCGCAGCTGCAACAGAGTGAGCCATATGAGTGGAATTTCATTTTGAAGCAGTTCTACCGCATTCCCATTGTTCTACCACATTCATTAAGAGCATGGTCCCATGGAGGGGGGGCTCCATAAATATCTCAACAGGTGCTGCTGAGAAAATTTAGGAGCATTTTAGCATTTTTAAGGTCCCATGATTTTTTATTAGTTTCCTCAACAATACCTGTTGAGATATTATAGGATTCCATTGGATTTTTTATGGTTATTTGTAGGTAAATAAAATCATATTTCTCTTTAAAATCAGCAAAATATAATGGTGGGAATGAATATTAGATTCTATCAACCCTTAATTGTAGGGGAAAACTCCAAACTCTTAAGTTTAGAGGGCTAAAAAAGTGTAGATTCTATTTTGTTAGGCTTTTTAGCCCTAGATTCTATTATTTCCCGTAGATGACATGGGACCTTCTGTTACAAGAAAATAGGAGCCCAAGCCCTTCTATGGGACCATGCTCTAAGAACTTGTGTTAGATCACCAAACACGTTGCGGACGTTGGAGGGAAATCTATACACTGATACAAAAGAAGTTAATGCGAATAGGGCATACATTTATTAGATATCATATATGTGGCTTTAAAATTAATGGAATTAGATGCAAAATTATAGGTGAGTACCGACCGGTGATTTGATGGGTGTGAATCCCATCGAAGCATGTATTCAAAATGATTATACAAACATATCCACTAAATGCATTTAGCAGAAGCTAGTTGAAATTGCTAGATTAGATATTAACTAATATTATGTTCCAGTGATCTGGTTGGATGTCAATTTGACGTTATCTTGAAAATATCAAAAGTTTTATTAAACAATTTTCTTTTAACGGAAAATATTAAAAACGTCTTCAAAAGCCAAAAATGGCCAGAACGGGTGTCAAACAGATTCGCGAGTAAAAATGAATGTTGTGTGGCCGTCTTCAAAGCCTTAACCACTAGCAATCACACGTGAGGTGTGCGATGATAACACCAAAATAGTGGTAGGGGAAGAAGGAGAAGGAAGTAGAAAAGAAGAAAATAATTGAGAGAAAGGAAAAAAGAAATGAAGAATATAAAGAAGGTTTGGCACCAATGGAAGTTGAAGACAGAGAAAGGAGGAAGAGGCGAAGGAGTTAAGATGAGTGCTGGTCGAGGCATGGGAGAGAAGAGGGAAGGGAGTGAAGACGAGATTCCTCTTGTATCTTGGAATGTAGAAGGGGAGTGGAGGACATGCGAGAGTAGCGAGAGAAAGAGAAAGCTGGAGAAATATGAAGGGAAGAAAGAGACAAAACTCTTGATATAGCAGTGAATGTCCGGCCTTGTCTTTTAGTTCCACCAATGTCAAATGTAGCACATTTTAGTGTAAGTCGTAGAGATTTGTGGATAGAAAAAGCCCAAGCCATTTATAGCAGTAGTTGTCTGCGACCCCCTCTAGAAATGGGAGGAATAGGAACATGGAAGGGGTTGTTTGAATCCTAGGGAGGTCCTGTGTAACGATCAAACTTGATGACGACAGAAAGAGGCAGACCTAGACGTTCGGAGGATTCCTCATAGACTATGTCGATGATAGAACCAGTAGCGCCGTTGACAAGACCTTTGTCAACCCACAAGTTTGTGGAAAGCATTACTTTCTGGTTGATGCAGAGAAGAACCTTGGGCTTCAATTGATCATCTTTGGTGTCGCCAGATGTAGAATGTCTGGTCTTTTCGGCAATTGATCTAGCAATAGGAGAGTTAAGGGATTTCAACATAATAAGGTTGTACAAGTCCCAAGGTAATTTTTTAAAATTTATAATATAAACATAAATTATTAAAAATAATATAGTTAAAAATATATATTACTATTAGTATTAACATTAATATGGCCAAAAAAATATTATTATTATACTTCTTAATATTATATTAATAATTTCGTTATCATCATAATCATCATTTTCATCGACAACATCATTGTAATTTTTATAATTATTTTCAACTCTATAAACCATGGATCCTCTTTTCAACGCTGCCACTTGCCAAGCTTGTTGAATGCTCTCTTCATTCGTCTTCGAATTTGCACCGATGAATCCCCTATTTTTCTTCGGAATCTCGCCCAATTTCTCACCACAAACTGATCCCTTGACATTGCTCAGAATCCGTCTCTAAACATTTGGACTGATTAATATAGGTTCCATCGCACTTCTCGCCAAACCCTCCTCCGACAGCCCCGCCTCCAGAGATTTTAACATGCTGCAAAAATAATCCATCGTGGTGCCGACGTGGTTTGATGCTAAAGTTACAACTGCAGGTTAGAGGGAGCATACTATGGAGAGAAACTCCATCGGCCTCATTATCCTCCCATTTGACTCCACTAATTCGAAGCAATTCGAATCCCATCTTTTGAGACGCCAGAGCTTCCGTTAATGGTGGCCACTACAAGCCCTCCACCACATCAAAATCAATGATATGCACCTTTGTATGTTTTTTTAAAATGAAAAAACTCAAAATTTTTCTGATTTTCCATAAAAAGAGCAAACCTTCAATAAGGGTAGAGTTCGTACAACCCCCGAAACATCGTACCAAAAATATCACTACAACTTTCTTTCGTTAACTTGAATGAAAAGATACCAATCATGAAGAGCGGACGTCTATTCATTGTTGCTTGACTGAGAATGTTGCAGACAAGCATTTCCGTTAATGACATTTTGCTACTTTGGATGCAGTTCTTATTCGTAAGCCATATGGCGGTCTGTAATCATGAAGAGCAGTCGTATGCTTGTCGTTGCTTGACTGAGAATGTTGAAGGATGGCATTTTCGTTACCAACATGTTGTTGCTTTGGTTGTAGTTCTTGTTTGTGAGCCATATGGAGAGCTTTGTGTTGATCCTTTAAAATTTGGGAGAATTTACACTCTTCTGGAAGAGGTGGAGATTGGAAAAGCAATGGTTCTTTCTGTAGTTTTTCAAGAGTTCAAATCTATTGATCAATCTTCATCATCATAGGCAATCCCCTAATAATTGAAACAGTACAAAGGCTTCATGCTTCTACACTTCTGCAGACATTTCAAAGGTTTTTTAAATATACTTACATTTATCAATATATTTTATATAAATCGGGTGAATCGATGATCTTAAAAGTTAACCAAAATTTTTACTAACAAGAATATATAAACAACAATATCTAAAGATTATATAGCATGCATGAAATATAAAGTCATGTAATCCCATGATTTCATCATTGTTTTTTTTCAAGATGAACATAAACATAAAAACATCAATACAATTTTAGATAAGAACATTAATGTAAATATTTTATGTGGAGTGTGCCAAGAAAGATACAAATACAAATTTTGAACAATTTTTTTATAAATCTTTAGTTTCATCCTTCAACGATTCCCATGCACCTTTATATATTGTTTTATATTTATCATTTGCATTAGAAATTTTTTATTTGAACAACCTGGTGCAGGGAAAGAAACAACTAAGCTACAGGGATAACACACCTTATAAATGACCTTCCTTAGTACATTTCCTGTGCAAACCATGCATTTGTATTTCGGCATTCATGATTATCAAGAGAAGAATAGAGCACGATTGCTATAGACTTGGATGAATGCTACAAATGTGTTGCGCATGGTGTAATTGATGCCTTGTGAATAATAAACTAAATTCAAAATAGCAAAATCCTTGTGAACAATTGTTTAGGGCTCTTCATCTTCATACCTTGTATGAACAACAACATCGGTTATGTTGTCGTCATCATGGGTTGAAAAAAATAATTGCTATTAGTGTAGGTACTTTTTAATACCTGTAAAAATCAAGAATACATAATAATATTGGCAATTAGGGTAATGAACTAAAAACACTTACGATATTAACTCCAAATCTCTGGATGAGCGAGAATAGTTGAGACAAAACCTCCATTTGTAGCCATGACTCGTATCTGTAAGTAATATCCATCACGTTGAAAGTCAATGAAACTTGTGTGATATATCACTAGTTTCCCCTGCACAGAGATAATATTACAGATGTTTGGTTTTTTGTAAGATTCTCACAATACCAAAATAACAATCGAAGGCAAATCGCAGCTGCAAAGACAAACTATTTCTACATTCTAAGATAGGGTAGATCGCATCCTGCACCACAAATAAATTACAAAAGCCCCTCCATGCTACAAAGATAATTGTTTCTACATTTGGAGGCAGTCGGGAACACCTACACAACAACAATTTCTTTATTATTGCCATGTGTTTCCCACTTACCTCCCATTATAAAGATGCCTGCCATTGCACTTTCCTCCCGTTATAAATATGCTTGCCATTCTTGGCTGCGGTGAATGTCAATTCTTATCCAGCACACACAAACTTGGTGGGGCCCATAGTCAGGGGCAATCACAGAATTAATAAAAAAACATTAATTTATTTTGAATTTGTGATTGGCCCAGACCACGGGCCCCATCATGTTTCTGTGTGTTGTTTAAGCCCAGGCATGGTGAAATGGTGAATGGGGAAGAAGTTATAAATGTTTCACTCAATATATGTAAATGTATATGCCTCTCGGCATAATTATTAACAAATGGAATGTAAACATATTCTAATTAATGATCGTAAACAATAAAAAGGAAGAAAATGTTATATACACAATGTGTTAAGCATTTATGTATATACATATATTATTGATAATCAAATAACTCATAACAAATTAATGAGTTACTATATTGTTAAACCATATATTGTACTCTTATTGTTAGGTGGACGTTGGGAAAGTGTTTGAAAAAATGACAATGCCGATAGCTAACTTGAGGAAACTCTCGAGTTTATTGTGAAAATGCCAATTAAAGCTACGTCCACTTCGATAATTGTAATTATATATTGATTTTGATTAGGCAAGGAAAAAGTGAAAATGTGTATCGATAAAGTAGGAGGGTAAGGTAACATCTGTGTAGCTGACTGTTAGCAAGTGTGAGTTTAAACATTTGCGTATGCATAATCTTTTATTAATGCGACGCAGTCAATTATAATCTCTTATTATGAATGTAATTCAGTCAATTCATTTAATGTACTATCTCAAGTTATTGTAATGTTATTAATCGTATTGGTTTTTTGAGTTCTTTTCTTTTAGGTATTCTTTTGGATTATGCTTTGTTTTCCTATTTTTTTTGTCTGAATAGCTATTCAAATTGATTGTTCACCTAAATTGTATCTATAGCAAACTTTTAACAATGCCATATCTGGGGCTTATACAAGATTTATGAAACCTAACTGAGATATTAGTCAATCAATTCTACTTTGATGAGGTGGAACTTTGATAGTTTTGGACATTCAAGGTTTCGATTGTTAAAATGATGCACCTAATATACACCACAAAAAGTATGTTTTTTGCTTCCAAAACAAGAACGTATATCACCAATTAACTCCAAAACACAGTGCTCCCCTTATGCTTCTCGCAACCAACTAGCACAAAAAAAGATGCATTCAAAGGATAAGCATTAAATCTACTACCAAATACCGAAACCAAAGTTTGTTTCAAAATAATGTATTATAAACTAAGGATTTCCACAAAACCCTGCAAAAATAATTGTTTTGGGTTCATATCCGTAGATAGAAACATGGCGACCATACTCTGTGAGTTTCAACATTTTGGAGCCTTACGCCCATGCACGAAATCCAAATAAAAACAATACTTCTAATGTCCACGCCCGATATATAGCCCTACAACAAACACCCAAACACCTTGTCTTCACGTGAATAGGGACGACAAACTGTCACATCGATGCCTTAGATTTAATCGTGCATCGACATCCTCGTCCCTCCCCTCCATCGAGTCATCTCTTGAACCGGAGACAGCCTTCCCCACTGCAAATGCCTTTATATGTAATGATTAACGAAAGTGGAAAGGAAATGCCACTGGCCCGGTCTAAGCTCCACCGGAAAGAATTTTTAGTTTACTCTCCACCAAAGAATTTACTTGCAAAATAGCTAAAGTTCAGTTAATCTGCATCTCAACAAAACCCAATGGTGGAAGTTACCCTAAAACCATGACATATACCCTAAAACCAGGACATATATGTTCATGCTTTTACACTCTCTGTACATGCATTATAATGCATCTCTGAACAACACCGAAGAATTTATAGTGCTATATACTGAACAACAGTAAAACTACATACCCAGAAACGCAAATATATCGGACCAAAAAAATGGAAAAACTATAAAATAACTTAAACTAACAAGTTTAGAAATGATATTTGTTAAAAAACGTTAAACTAATGGAAGCTAGAACTCGTTTTCTACATAATTGCAAGTTTGCACATGTGATTTTGAGAGTCATTTCTACCACTTTTTTCAATAAAAAAATATAAAATTGTAATTTGAAATAATCTTTTAATATTCTCATAAATTTTAGTTATGTTTATAAATATTCAAATTAATTGATACAACATAAATTTTTAGGGGGAAAATAGAATATGTGAAAAACTATGAAATTGATTAGTCCATATCATATAACAAAGAACATCCCTATTAAATTTAACACAATTTATATATTTTGTAATAGTTATTACAATCACAAATTTGACGCGCATATGAAGTTTTGAACGCCAAAAGAAATCTATAAAAATCTTCAAGATCGCCAAATAGAATGATTGTGACATGTAACCTTGATCGTAAAAATCCAACACTAGTCGATGTGGATGATAATGTTGGTGCGATGTATATATTCACAATGCTGAATCACCAATCACTAACCAACCCAGTACTACCACCAATTTATAATTTTATACATTGTAATTCATATCATTAAAAAACTTGAACTTGTACATCGTAAAACAATATCTTTCAAATCAAAATAGTTCACAACATAATGTTTTCTACTAATAATCAAGTTAAAATTTCTACTCAAAACAATAAACATTGGCATTGGGGAGCGCCCTGTAAGGAAATTTACCAAACAACAACATAAATTGACGAATAAATGTACCAAACAACAGTGACATAAATTAATAACAATATTCACCAAACTTCTGTCAGATAACTGAGACGGTTCCAATTATTAAAATCAAATCCAAATTCCCATCTCATCTGATACAATCTTCTAAACTTTTCTGTCCACACATTATGCTCTGTAACCAGATCTATAATTGAAGATTAATATTAGCATTGGCACACTTTATCTCTCAGATACTTACACAATCTGGGAATCTAACCAGCCGCCGTATTCGTCTTCAAGTACTTGTGGAAGATCAAAGTGATTGAGTGTCATAAATGGTTCATTCCATGTCAATGACCATGAATGACAACAATGAAATAAATCTATAGAAGAAGGACATTGACATTGTACTAAGAACATTATGTGTTTCTCTGCTATTGACTACCATGTTTCAGAAGGGCATTGATCAAATTGTTATAATAATCTACTGCTCCATGATTGACAGGCCCTCTTCCTTCTGCAATCCCCAAACATGATACAACAGTTAACTCCTCCAATGAAATAAGTGACGGTTATTCTGTTTAAACAGGGAGGATTTTGTACCTGGAATGAGACGTGACCACGAGATTGAAAAACGGTACACGTCCATTCCAATTTCTGCCATCATCTCTACATCCCCCTGAATTTCATAAATTTATCCAAATCTAATTTGACAATTCCCTATAAACTTCACACCAGTATAAACAAAATTGGGCAACTAACATAAGAAAATAAAAATCACCAACTTGGTAATAATGATATTGATCAATGGCAATATCCCCATTGCTTTCATCTTCAATACTTCCTGTAACACAATATCAGCTCCATTTGAATCTTTCTAAGATTTCTCAAGTTTCACTTTGAAGAATTTTTGGGCTTGCAACCAAAATTGAATAAGGATGCAATTACAGAGGAGGTTCACAGAACCACACGTACTGGATTATTCCCCTTTAATGCATTGGAAGGTGATATGGTAAGTTAGAGACAAAATAATACAAGTTAAACAAGAAAAGAACTTGCCTCGCACTCAAATAATACAGAAAGCAAAATGGTGATTGTTCTCTGGAATTTTCAGCAAAACATAGATCTATGAAGAGATGCTGAAATATCAACTAAAATTCTTTCAATGGGAAGACATTAAGTTTGCCATAAAACCCGGTAGAAAGGTTGCATTTGTGTATTTAAGATGAGAGCATAAGACATATAGTAGGCTCATCCAGTTTTCTCCTTCACTTCTATTGTCAAAATGCACTCTCTTAATTGACTTAGAATCATTTCGGTGAGTGGCCAAAATGCTGTCTGCCAGAAGACAGTCATTCACTCCAAGTTCCATCCTCTTGAAAGGGTTTTAGCTATCCACTAAGAATATTGCTTTCTACAAAATATTTATCATCCTCTCACATCTGCACGTGTTTTTATATAAATTTTGCCCAAATAGTCTCCCCTTATAGAGTAAGCAATACAATTGTCAATCCCCAATAACATGAATTCTTTTAGGAAGATTTGGATTACTGATAGAAAAGAGATTTATCAAGAAGAGTTCTGAATTCATAGCACTGAAGCCCATTTCCCAACAAGATAAAAAAACTTGTTTCAGGATTATAAAAGATATGGTAGTTCGGGGTGTACCATACAAATTAATCAGATACCCAAATAAAGTTGAAGAGTTAGCATCATTTCACATAACCAAATAGAAGTGGTGCTATTTTAGGATTGGATAGCTTAACTAAATGAAAACCCAAAAGATACTATAAAAACCCAAAACAACCTACAAAAATAGCCCTAACCAGATCTGCAAACATAAGCTAAGTAGCCGATACATTTTGGATATGGGTACGGATATGAAAAATCCAATGTGTGGACACGGTGAAAAAAAATTCCCATCTGGATACGGCTGTACAAAAATTATATAAATTCTAACCTGACAAATAGAAACTAACCACATAGTATGCATATAAATAATAATAATAGCAAGACACTACTGACAATTTATATAATGTCAAATGAAGCATCACAAATGTCATGATAAATATCACATTTCATTATTACATCAAAATTAGGATTTAGTTTGTTTATGGGAGAATGTAGCAGGGTCTGAAGCTTGACGTAATCATTAAATCAGAACAAGCATGTACATCAAGAGCTACTAATCTTATTTTTAGTTTTATAGCAGCACAAAACTGAAAATCAGATTTGTGGTGGGATTTAGATTTGTCGTCACAATCGTTCCTTGTCCAAAATTAAATATCCGTGTTAAGTGATCCGATAAAGTGTATTTGGGTCAATTATGCTTGTTCCCTCATGGTCAGGCTTGTTCCCAAGATCTGTAGGATAATCATATGAAGATTCAAGCTCTGCTGATTTTCAAGGATTTCATAGAGTTTTTTTTTAAAAAACTGGGATCATTTTATCTTTTAATGTTGAAAAAAATGAAAAATAAATAAATTAAAACTTGTTTTTTTTACCCTGGATACAACCTGAATGGTCCGATTACATATGCAGACATATCTGGCCATATCCGGACCATCCAGGACATATCCAGGTCCATATCCGTGCCGATCATATTCAGCCTTGTTTCCTGCCATATCAGACTTCAGTATCCTAGAGCATAAGTAAAAACGAATCTATATCTGCCCTCAACTAGAAAGTCCTAATAGCCGTAGTCCTGGTGTACCCAAGGTCAAGGCACTGAAACTCCCAATACACAGGAGGAAACCATTAAGGGGACAAGGTGCATCGCATAAGCCATGCCAATCCATTCACGCGTTTAGAGTTGGCCTGTGTCACTGATGTACTGCAACTTTGCTCTTAGATAACCAGTATAGAAACATGCAAGAGATTGAATTTTTATAGTGTGCCGAGATTCCATAATAATTTAATCGGATATCAATGTCCACTAATAGCTGGTAACAAACACATGACCTTAGCGTAATATTGGATGTGTCAACTGCAAAGTGCATCTTGAACACAACATAGAATAAGGAAGGCACAATAAAACTTGCATGAGGGAAAAAGATAGAGGAAAGCTAGAAATAAATCATATGGGAATGGTGGTCAATAACTCTTAGTTTTGTCAAGTACATATTACTGGAACATTTGAGGCCATGCAGAAAGTCTGGTCCTATTAGGTCAATCGCAGCATGAGTTGTCGAAAGCATGAAGGTAACAAGGTCTTAGCCTGGGGGTATAGAGGGGTTTCCCCAAAAGAATTTTGGCAGTCAGGTTTTACAAATGTTAGTTGTGGGCATCAGTATAGTTCCCTGGAGATGTATGGAGACACTCTTTTACTCAGGATTTGTGAATAAATGAATAAGGGCACAACTATATGAAAATTTTGGTACTGGGGAAGGAACGTGATCATTATCCCTATGGTGGTGCTTCCTTGTAACCATATGGGTATGTAGACTACATTAATATTATCTCCTGTAGAATGTGTACTTTGAGCTAGAGGACCAAACGCAAAAGCTTACAGACAACAACTTTCTCTGGAAAGAAAAACAGGTTCCGGTGCAGGGTATTGTGAATATCCTGTAGAAAGGTGTACACACTTTCAAATTTCAATCCCACGAGCGCCTCATTTGAACTCATAACTATAAAACTCTTTAAATAACAGAGGCTCCTACAGTCCTACTGAAAGATATTATCCTTCCCAAACCCAAAACAGAAAAAGTACAACAATTAGTGTTGGAGGTTTAAGTTTCACACGGGAGGAGGAAAAGACAACCAAAAAATCTCATCCAACTAGCGGAACTACATCCAATATCTTCGGAAATAAGGGTGACCGGCAGACGATGGTGCTACATGGTGGTTAAGTATCATAAAAGGCACCAAACGTGTCAAAATTTTAATATAAATGCAAAGAGACACATACCTTCTTTAAAATGAAGGCGACGCGCTTACTGTTGAGTTTATCCATGGAATCCAAACACTGTCGAGTGCATCTAAACGCATGCTCTTGCAAAACTGCCGGCATATCCGCCACCTTCACTCTTATTTTCAGCGCAGCCATCATCGCCGCCAAATTCACCTCCAATCTGGCCAGCAAAGCAGTCACCGTCTTTTCACCCCTCGGAGCGCCGTCATTCGTAGAGCTCGAATTGACGAGCAACAGAACGTCGCCCTTGGCATTGCCATATCTCCGGTTCTAAGCCACACGTGTGCATTTGTTCTCATTTTTTTTCAGAATTTCTGTTGAGCGAAACAGGCTCCTCCTCCTATGGCTTGGTTTGGCTGAGCTACTCAACTTCGGTGCGGAGGCTCTACAGGTGCTTCAGATCTTCTTCGTATTTGTAGACTCACGGGGCAGTACTGTAGAACAATGGGGTCTCGGGTTCGAATCCGCACAACGACAAAACAAGCTTCTCTGACTTGGCTCTCCAGTCCTGCTTGCCCAGCGCACGGTTTCTCTCAAGCAGACTGTTCAAAATGTAGCTTCTCCTCGCAAGATCTCATTCGGCAAGCGTGGCCACGTAGGTGCTGCCGTCTTCCATTGAACCCGTCAATTCATACCACCGATTGAAAATCGTCAATAAATAACATTGACCTGCATTTCTCCCTCACAGAATGGCTCACCTTGTGCGTGTCATTGTCTCTAACATTCCTGCTTTTGGAGGACACGTGTAGAGTTGATTCTACGCCGTGCTTCGTCTACTGATTCATCTGGAGCGTTGCAGTCTCCTTCACTGTCAAAAGGCAGGAGGCTTTCCCACATAGAACACGCCTTTCGGCGTAATGACAGGTGTTATACACGTGTTAACTGCTAAAGATATTCATATTATATACGTGTATAACAAATGCAGTTTCTCAGAATTCATTATTCTCGATCACGAATAAAGAATTAAAAAAGGTGATTGTAATTTTTGTTTATTTTAAAAATTTATCGTTCATCAATGATCAATATGCCCTCTTAAATAACGATATATAATGAATTTTATTGTTAAGAGAAAAGACCGTTTAGGTAAGTACTCAACCCTTAAATTTTAATGGAGATTATAGGAACAGTGCAATAAATGTCATAGAGATAGCTATGACACACATAGTGAAAGGAATGTAGCCCCATTTTTATGTTGATGGTGTTTCATAGGGGTGTTGGAGTGGGAGGGGCTTTGACGCCTGTTAGAGAGACGGACATGTGAGATGAAGTAGGAGAGGAGGACATCGATGATGGATAAATTAGTGCCGTTCAGAATACAGTATGCACTTCTTCTTTCAAGCAAATGACAAAATAGCAAAATTTTCCTGTCAGATAACATCTTCATATACTTTGTACGTTCATTTAGAGCAAATTACCGTATGCACTTCTTCTTTCAAACAAATGACAAAATAGAAAAATTTTCTTGTCAGATAGCATCTTCTTATACTCAATATGTCCATTCCCCATAAGGGTGTGCTTATCAATGATTGCTCCTGCATTGCCTACTTCACTATAATTTCTTGAGCATGAAAGTGCAAAAAACATGTCTGCAAAGTGCTATAGGAATTATTTTGGCTCTTTAAACTCACATTGCACTTACGTGTACAAACCACATGAGATTATGAAAATTGAATGGAGCACATATAGTAGATATTATTTGGGAAGGAACATCCTGCTTCATGGAATAGGTGTGGGGCATACATGTATTTAATTTCCCACCTTTTAATTTACAACAATCCATTCATGCCTACATCTTACCTATCCAATTAAATTTCATCCATTTGAAAACCTTGATGCCATAAAATAAAAAACAAACTTTCTTAACAAATAAAAGATACCTTTTACTAATTTTTTTTATCGCTCTTGCGATTCAATTAGCGGTGTTTGTTTGCACACCATGTGTTTTCCTACACTTACTTGAGCTTACAACTTGAAAGGTAGGCTACAAATTACTACAGGATGCATCCATTTAACATAGGTTTCAAACCCTAAAACTTTCCAAGTTTCCCCAATTTTTCTTGTGTCCTCTTTGAGAGATTGAAATACTTATGTGGAATATGCATAGTAAATAATATTTGGGGCGGAACAATATGATCCTTGGAAAATGTTTCGGGCATGCAAACCAAAGCCTTGATCTACATTTGACTCGTATGACCAATCATTGGAAGGTGTCATTTAACGACACATGTTTGTACATATAGTTCTTACAATTAGTCAGCCTCACAACTAAAAATGGGTCCTACTAAGTTCTACAACAAGTGGTGATTGCGGTCCACATTGCAAGATATATCCCTCAACAGTTTCATCTATGTCTTGCAGAACATGGGTTTCCTCCTTGCGAATGACAAACATGTCATGCGCTTCTTGGACAATATGTTCTCACGCTGCCTTCTCGATTCCTCTTTCCATTCATCTGCACTTCTCCACCTTCCAAAGCCTTTTGTTACACCCCTCTTCCTCTCCCGTTGTATCTCTTCATCCATTTTCAATTCTTCACTAGATCCCTTTCAACGTTCACATCGTACATTTAAATGGGACCACATCACCATCAACATTGAATTTTAGTATATGTACCTGATAATGTCCACAGAGGTTTTAAAAATTGCAATCAAGCTAAACACAGATCAAAGACCTCTAGGAAAGTTATTTAAATTTCATTAAAAAATAAAATATATTATATCCTGGTAATAGTTTGCTTAGTTGTAGCGAAAACATCATCATTTATATCATAAAGTGTTGTGTAAAATATACTACACCTTTCTTTTTGGACAACGCATTTTGTAGGAAAAAAATGAATCTTGGCAGTCTGTCCATGCTCTATTTATTTCTTGGTTCTACCACATGTTCTGTGCTAATAGGTTTTACACTAACTCATTTCTCCAAATGAAAGAACGAGAAAACTTGTCATGGAATCAATTATGGTAGCGTACAAAAGACATGGGATTTCTCTCGAAACATACATTTTTTTGTTGTATGCAACAAACAAATCTCCAACCCAGTCACCTACCGTCTAAATTAACCCACGCTAGCATAAGACAAACATGCCAATAAACACAACTAAATCATATTTTTAAAAATAGTACCTTTGTTTTTAATCGGTAACATAGGATTTTAACATTCGTTGTAAAATTCAACTGCCAACCTAATACTCACCTAAAAAAACAAGGTGTAAAACTGATATTTATTATCAAAACAACACACTTAGACTTGATTATCAAATAAACATTTGACCTATAAAAAAGGGGCAACCACTGATATCTAAACAAAACAAAAAATAGAGACATTCCTTAGCGTCAAATCGATAAAATTTATCCACTACCAAGGCTTACAACATAGGTCATCTAAATCTATCTCAATAACCCCCTTTTTTGGGATTTAAGTTTTAAATGGTAAACTGTGTCCTTACTTTTCAAAAAAAATATAATTAGGAAGGCATTCCCAAAGGTGTTTTCCACCAAGGGAGAATAACCATCTATGAGAAAATAATTGTCAATCAAGCTCGAAGGCCTATGCCCAAACTTCTTAAATGACGAGGTTTGAGAGCCTTTGAACCATTCGTAATGCCTAGCACAACGAATAGGAAGATGAAATCATCAATGGAGAGACAAGAATAACTCAATACAAAAAGATAATCAATGGTGGCAACACCAAGACATCTAATTTCTATAGACATCTAAAGTTGGTAACTTAACACTTGATAATGCCAATATTGACTTAATCCCTTGAATCTCAAATTTTATGTTTTAGTATACTTATCGTCTGACTCAATTGAATGTAACTTATCAATATCATTTAACATGTATTTTTAGTTTTGGCTATTGTAGCACTTATCTAGATTATTTTGATTGCATATTAGTTTCTAAGTTCTCTATCCCCTAATAAGGTTTTCAAATAGTAATATGAATATATCATTTCACGAACCCTCTTACTATAAAATCCTTCACCTGTTTGGCTTAGGTTCCCTATCCCGATCAGGCCTTTTGTTAAAAACCTTATTTCCCTTAGGTTTCCAATTGTCATTGTTATCCATTACTTTTTTCATGTTTCTATTCCTTAGCCTAATCTTACAATTTTTATTCCTCTGGAATTTCATGGCTTACTCTATCCATGCCATGTCATTATATTGTGGCTACAATAATGAGAAAACCTACGAGTCTTTAGTTCATATCCCTATATATGAGGAGGATAGTGCTAGTATTGGTAGTTTTTATACACATGGTATGTATGTTTTGTTGAATATCCAAGTACTTACGATCATGAGGATGATTACACTAACAATCTTAGAGATTGTGGAATTTTTGTATCTCTCATTATCCCTTCTTTTAATGTTTCAATCAAATTTAATGCTAAAGATAGATCAAATGATTTCATTTCCTTTCTGCCTCTTGAAATATATAATAGCAACAAAGCTTTGGATCCCATTCCTTCTCATCAAAGTAGAGGGAATGATATAATTCGATATGCTTTCACGTCTCCTCCTCTTGACATAGAAAATGATACAATTGAATTTGTTATCTCTTACATTCCTATTAAAATCAAGAATGTTATAAATTATTACTCTACCACTCTTTCTTCTATCGAGAAAGATAGATGTTATTATATAATTACAGACAAATCAATTACCTTAACCACCATAATTCCTCTTCTTGCTTACCTTTAAATTTCCACAAATAATTCCTCAACTGCATCCCCTTCGACGTTCACATCGCACGGCTAGCGTGCGATTGCTAGTGATTATTACCAAATTAAAGGAAGAAGAATATCATTAGGGTAATGACTATTCATGAAGTCTATCTTAAAATAGTTGAAATATATACTAGTAAAAATCCCACAAAATATACAAAATCATAAGGAGATTGTTTTACCATTTACCATGCCTATTATTTGAATTTAAGTTTATGATTTTTTGACAAAGCTTATGATACACATTCAATAATTAAAACTCCAAGGAAAATAATATGATCCAAAAATGAGGTGCCCCCAGGAAAAAATATAAATTGTATGGAAAACTTGACGACACATGAAGAAAACATAATTTGAATCGTGACGAATTTGAAGAAGATCATTTAAATAAAAGAACACGATGAATGGTGGGGGATTACGGTCCATGGTTTCTCGATGTTTAAATTAAGTTTCAAGTTGAAACATGCTAAACAAAACCTGAAAATTTGGAATAAGGAAATTTTTGGGAACATCTTTCAGACTAAGAGCAGAATAGAGGAAGACTTAAGGACTATTGAGGAGTTGATGGAAGAAGATGGGATCAACCAAACGCTTAAAATTCAAGAGCAGGCTCTCCTCATTGAATATCATGATATCTTGGCCAAGGAGGAAGTCTACTGGAAGCAAAAATCTAGAGTTAAATGGCTAAAGGAGGGTGATAGAAGTACACAATTTTTCCACTTCTCTATTACCTCCAAGACCAATCATCTCAAGATCAAGGAAATAAGGAAAAATGATGGTACACTTACAAAAGATGAAAAAGAAATCAATGAAGCTATTATCAAATATTTCAAGGACCTCTTTCTCCTTGGGTTATATCTGAATAGAACTTCTTGGGAGAAGGCTTTAGGACTCTTCCATAATGTCATCTCACAACATGATAATAGAGATCTTCTACTCATTCCAGGCGAGGAAGAAATCAGATATGTTGTTTTTGATATGGAACTGGATAAATCCCCTGGGCCTGATGGATTCCCGGCCTTCTTTTTCCAACAGTTTTGGGAAGTGGTTAAGAATGATGTCATTGAGATGATCCAAACTTTCTTCAGTAATGGCTAGATCGTCAAAAAAATTAACAACACCTTCCTGGTCCTTATTCCCAAGATGATAGGGGCCAAGGATGTGAAATATTTTAGACCCATTAGTCTGTGTAACACTAGCTACAAATTGATTACCAAAATTATTGCTTTCAGGCTCAAGAAAGTTCTAGCCAATTTCATCTTTCCTAATCAAGGGGCTTTTGTTCTTGGGAGACAAATTCTACATAACATTGTGGTGATCCAAGAGGCCATTCATTCTGTCGAGAGTTCGGGAAGATCTGCTATGTTTGTCACATTGGATATGCATAAAGCATATGACAGAGTTTTGTGGGCCCTTCTCCCAGCCATTCTGACCAAGGTGGGTTTTGATGCCTTTTTTATCAACATGGTTATGGTCTGCATTTCTTCTGCCAGTTTCTTTGTTATGATCAATGGTAAACCAGAAAGTTTCTTTCAAGCCGGTAGAGGACTCAAACAGGGAGATCCCCTCCCCCCCTTCCTCTATACGATTGTGGTGGAAAATTTAAGTAGACTTTGTAACTAGGTGGTCTTTAGCCTAGTTGCCTTAACTAATTTGTTGATGACAATTTCTTGATGGGGAAGGATTCTACGCAGGAAGCCTCTATCTTCAAATATGTTTTGAAGGAGTATGAGGAGGTCTCTAGTCAGTTGGTCAACTTCCTCAAAAGTGTTGTTTTATTCATTAATGTGGAAGAGAAATTCCAAGTGAGATTGGCCCGCATTTTTGGTTTTAAGATTAAGAATTTTTTGGATTCCTATTTGGGCCCCTCATTCACAAAAAACCAAACCCTTCCATCTGGAACACTCTTCTCGAGAGAGTTACCAATAAGTTGTCTACTTGGAAGGGGATTCTCATATCTCAAGCCAAAAAAATTTAACTTCTCCAAAGCTCTCTTCAAGGTGTTCCAATCTATGTCATGTCCCTTTTTTAGCTTCCGGTCAAGATTTTGGAGGCTCTGGAAAAAATTCAAGAAAGGTTCCTGTGTGCTGGCGCTGAGGAGAAGTTCAAATTTCCTCTTGCAGCCAAGGAAAAAGTGACCAATTCAAAGGCTTGTGGTGGGCTGGGATTAAAGAATATGAGACTCATGAATGAAGCACTTGTGGCTAAAGCTGGTTGGAGAGTGATAAAGGAAGAAGGTATTTGGATTGATATCATCAAAAGGAAATATTTAAGGAATACTGATAGAAAAGAGACTTTCTTTCTACAGGACAATATCCCTAGGGGATCCTTTTTTTGGAATTCTTTTCTCTCTTTTAGGGAGATCTTGAGCAGGGGTACTAAATGCATTATTGGGAAAGGTGATAGAATTCACTTTTGGAGGGATTGTTGGATTTATGATAAACCGTTAGTGGAGGAAGAACATGGGAGAACTGTGGTGCAGTTCTATGAAGACAATGGAAAATTTTGGGTTAGAGATTATTGGAACTTCTCCAATAATCATGTTTTTTGGGAGAATGCGCATCCCCCTCCCAATTTCATCGGGGATAATCAATTTTTTGATAATCTCAACTCTAATTTAAAGAGCTTCTATATTCCATTATTCCAACATAACGAGGACTCTATTATATGGAAGGAAGATGATTCTAGAAATTTCTCTGTCAAATCAACATACCTCCTAAATTTCAAGAATTCTAGCCAAAAATATTACTGGGGAAAACTTTGGGTGAAGGACCTTTTATCTAAAGTTAACATTTTCTTTTGGTTGGCCGCTTAGAACAAAATCCTCACCATGGATAATTTGAGGAAACGTGGGATGTTCCTCCCCAACAGGTGTGTGCTTTGTTAAAAAAAGGAGGACAGTGTCAACCACCTCCTCATCTCTTACCTCTTCGCTCAAGTGGTGTTTTCCAAGGTGTTGGAGCTTTTCAAAGTGCAATGGGTCTACCCTAACTCCATTGAGGAAAGCTATTTATAATGGGATTGCCCTTTCAGATACCCCTTTCTTATGGTTACCTGGAAAATGGCCCTTCCCCACTTCATCTGGAGCTTATGGAAGGAAAGGAATTCTCTCATATTAAGAAATCAGAAAGGCCGGTGCTTGTTTGATTTACTCTATTAAAGAGAAATCTAATCTCATTAAGGTGAAGACTAAAAATACTTGTTCTAACAAAGAAGAGGAAGTTCTCAAATAGTTCACCTTTAATCTGTCTCATGTCAGATTCCCGTCCACTATCATTAAGTGGTCTAAACCAGAAAGGGGAAAAGTCAAACTTAATTTTTATGGGGCTTCAAAAGGCAACCCTGGTCTGGTAGGTGGAGGAGGCATAATTAGGGACCATAATGGGGACTGGATCCTTACCTATGTGGGACCTTTGGGGACTCAGAGTAATAATGTGGCTGAAGCCCATGCTCTTCTCTGGGGTGTCAGTATGGCTAAGGAAAAGGGAATTAAAAACTTTCTTATTGAGGGGGACTCTCTTCTTATTTTAAATGCCAACAACAAGACTAATTCCCATAATTGGGACTTGGGTAATATTACTCGTGATATTAAAGAGCATCTTAAAATATTTGATACCTATATCATCACTCATATCCCTGGCATTGATAATATTTGTGCGGACATATTTTTGAATGAAGGGGGTTCAAATTAATGATTTCAAAGTGTGGAAAAAAGGTGATGTCATCCCTGTGCCTATTAATCATTTTATTAATCATGAAAAATCGTAAGGACTTCACCTTAACTCATGTGAGGGAGAATAAAGGGATCATTTTCCAAAATTGCAAAATCCAGTATGGTTTTATCTATTCTTGGAAAGGCAAGTCTAATATAAAAATTTGTTGGTTTCAATCAGTTGTGCATTGGGGTAAAATTTCGGCCATCATGGGTGGTGATAGAACCAAAGTTGAGCCGTCTAGTCATGGGAGTATTGTGGATGATAAGTCTATGTGGCACCTTTTTAGGATTGGGGGTTTTAGGAACTTTATTACCAAATTCCAAGGGCATGATCCCTCGCTAACTATGTAGTTCGGGCTGGCATGGAAAGAGGTGAAGGAAGTGATTCGGGGCATGGAAATTGAGACGTCAGAGGAGGCCATTTCCTGTATAAATAACATGGACATGGAAGGTTTGAAAATCTTTAAGTATAGGAATCAGAGGGAGTACGAAATCAAAATTTTATTTGTGGGTAAGGAAACCGTTCATTACTTTATTGATGGCATTGCTCATTACTGCATTCCTGGGGTGTGGAGGGAGGTCTGTCTGCACATTATGAAGTATCTTACCCTAAAAGGTAAATATCGCAAGATACATACTCACCACTTGTCCTTTCTGAATATGTTTAGACACAAGAAAATGCTTAGTATTCCCTTCTTTTTATTTATGTCTCTGACCACCTCGGTGAAGGATTTCCAACAGAGTAAGGTGGAGTCCCCCATTCACGAGGGACTCATTCTTCTCCTGTTTCAAAATGGGAAACCAACCCAGGATAAACCTATGCCCCAAATTGAGGATGAGGAGGATATTACCCTGGTTGAGTGTATTTCCAAGATGAGGGAGGGTAATCTGAGTACTAAGAAGATGTGAGAGGGGAAGAACATGGAAGGGATGGAAAAGTAGAAAGCCGGTCCATTGAAGGGTAAAGATAAAGTGCCTCTGGAAGGAGAGCATTGTCTTGAAATGTGGAAGAAAAAAGTGCAGTATTTGGAGATGGTGGTTCAGGTCTGGAAGAGACTAACTCAGTGGTGAGGAAGGGCATGATTGATAACATTGAAGCCATAAAACATATTGGCCCAAAAGAACATTAGAAATCATGATTAATAATCCAAATAGAAAGAGTTTTCTCCAGTAAAGTGCCTGATTTTGAAAGGACCAAGCCAAAGAGAATCAAACTTACCATGGCTTCATCAAGGTTCATGCCTTTTGTCCCACAACAGAACAATGTCTCCCACTTGAAAATATTTGGGTCTAGCTTTCTTGTAAAACAAATCCTTCACCCTTAGTTGATGAGCTGATATTCTATCAAAAACCTGCAACCTATCTTCATCCAACTTCTTGAGATACATGATCCTTTTGTCCAAGGAACTAGAAAAAAATTGAATCTTCAATAGCCTTCATTAAGTGCAAGGCTGGTAATTCCACTGTTACTAGCAACCGAGCTTCAACACCATACACCATTTGAAATGGAGACATTCCAATTACTCTTTTGGGTGTAATTCTATCTACCCAGAGAGCATCATAGAGCTTCTTGTGCCAATTCCTCTGAGAGTCATTGAAAAGATTTTGAACGATGGTTACCAGATTCTTATTTTGTTGATTCTGCTTGTCCATTCCCTTGGGGGTCATATTCTGAAGAATGAGCAAGGGAAATTCCATAGCCATAGTAGAAATCCATCATCTTGGAAGAAGAAAAATTTGAAGCATTATCAGTCACAATCTTGTTTGGTACCCAAAACCTTATCAATATATTCTCCTTAATGAAATTACACACCACCTTAGAAGTAGTGCTTTTGACTAGAATGGACTCTACCCACTTAGTGAAGTAGTATGTAGCAGTTATCATGTGAGTATGTTTAACACTGGAAGGTAGGTTAAGAGTTCCAATGAAATCCAATTCCCACTGTTGAAAAGGCTCATCAATCACTACTGGCTTTAGTGGCAAAGCAACCAACTTAGGTATCCCAACAAAAGTCTGACAGGCTTCACACTTACCTACCCATTTTGATGCATCTCTAAACAATGTAGGCCAATAGTACCCAACACGAAGGATTTTATGGGCCGTGACAGTAGAAGATAAATGCCCTCCACAAGCATGATCATGAAAATATGAGAACAACTTCTTTTGTTGCTCTTTGTCTACACACTTCAAGAATCTTCCATCTATGCCTCACTTGAACAAAACATTCTCCCATAATACATATTGTGCAAACCTTAGCTTAATATCCCTCTTTTCCTTAGCACTCAAGTGGGATGGACACTCTCCATAAATAATAAAATGTGCAATATCTGCATACAATTCATCTGGAAGAAAATGCTTAGTATTCCCTTCTTTTTATTTATGTCTTTGACCACCTCGGTGAAGGATTTCCAACGGAGTAAGGTGGAGTCCCCCATTCATGAGGGACTCATTCTTCTCTTGTTTCGAAATAGGAAACTAATCCGGGATAAACCTATACCCCAAATTGAGGATGAGGAGGATATTACCCTGGTCGAGTGTCTTTCCAAGATGAGGGAGGGTAATCTGAGTACTAAGAAGATGCGAGAGGGGAAGAACGTGGAAGGGATGGAAAAGTAGGAAGCCGGTCCATTGAAGGGTAAAGATAAAGTGCCTCTGGAAGGAGAGCATTGTCTTGAGATGTGGAAGAAAAAAATGCAGTATTTGGAGACGGTGGTTCAGGTCATGGAAGAGACTAACTCAGTGGTGAGGAAGGGCATGATTGATAAAATTGAAACCATTAATCATGATTGATAACATTGAAGCTATAAAACATCTATAGAGCAATAAAACACGTCTATGATCGATTTAAGATCCTCTCTTGTCTCTTTTGCTTTCATTTGGTCTCCCATTATATATCTGGCTATTTGTGCTTGTTTATTGTATGCATTTTTTTGGTTTGTGTCTATTAGCAAAATAAGTGTTCATCATTCCTTTGGTGCATCACCTCGTAGTTTAGCTTTGTTTTAATTTCTGTATTCCTTCTATCCCTGTCTCCTTGGCAAAGTTTTAGATTAGGATTATAGATATAAATCCTCTACGTAAGTTTCTTACGTATACACCTAAATAGAGGGATAAGGAACCAACCTTCAATCTGGAGAGCTTTTCCATTTTTGCAAGGTGCCACACCTTGGGAAAAGTTCAATGTTATGCAATCACACCAAATGACTCTTCCTTAGAAAAGTAGACCTATTAGAACTCATTTGGGGGTGCTATGATTCTCACACTAATAGTTTTGGCATGCCCGGTGGGACTAAGAAGTCTCCATCTTATTACAGTGAGGGATTGATGTACACTTGTTGTGATCCTATGGCTTTTAAGAAGCCTTAAAATTGTACATCCATGGCGACCCCAAAAGAAACGAATCTACTAGTTTTATGTTAGCCCAAGCTTGGGAGATAAAATCATGAGAAATAATCCCAGTCACAGAATTGCCATAGGAAAGAAGGTAATATTTAGAAAATACTTGTAGATCTCAAATCCCTAGTACAGAATAAAGGAACGCAGGACAGAAGAGACAATTCTGAACGTGAATCCAGCTGCAAGAGGTTGAAATACCTCCACAAAGAATCACTTGCTCAGATTTTATTACAAGCCACCGCTCTCTACAAATACAATACCCAGGTTCGTTTCAAAATATGCTTAACAAACTCATTTTGGAATTCACAGCTGAATTCTATTACATCATCTACAATCCTCCTTACATTATTTCAACCACTACTGCATAAAACCCTATAAATAGCCAACTACTTAAGCACTTTTACAAAACCATCGGTATGAAAACTATGGGCCAAAACCATCCCATAAACCTATGGTTGAAAAAACCTACCCATATAAGAAAATCACATTTCCCGATATATCGGGCACGATTAAAGGCCCAAAAAAAAAATCAGGGGTTATACTCCCAAACCCTTGTTACCGGGGGCTGCCGCCCCCTAACCTCTGCTCGGGGCCCGGCCCGACCCTAAACCTTGGCTAGACAACTATTGAAAGTGTACAGTACTCTTAGTATATAGTCTTCAACACTTTCTCACATGAAAACAGGCTCCACAACCTAACATTTCAGCAACCCAATCTTGGGAGATTCATGAGAAAAACCCGGTCTAGAGCAAGGAAAGAAGTTATATTTGAATACTTGTATCTATCCCTAGGTAGAGAAAGGAGAGGAAGAAGCGTTCAGAGGTCTCCATCTCCACCAAGAAGAACCTTGTCAACACCTCCACCTGCAAGGCCTTTCTTTCAGTCTACAAGGATTCTTAGGCCAATCAGAATGGCACAACCAAATCCATATGTCAACTTCACCAGTAGTAGTCCACTCGCCTTGAATGCACAAAACCCCATTCTGATTACAGCATTAAAGCAGCATCCCATATTTCACTGGGGAAAATCAAACTTCTCCTGGTGACCATGTCCAAGATATTGCAAAAGTGTTCGTACAATCCATGAGATCCATGAGATGGACATTACAGTCAAGCTACTCACCTCTTCATTCAAAGGGAAAGCTTCACAATGGTTCAGGAGTCTTGAAGCGGGCTCTATCCAGAACTGGAACCAGCCGTGCACGGCTCTTCACAATCAGTTTGGGGAAAAAGGTGATAACTTGTCTTTGTTGGAGCAACTAACAACAATCAAGAGAGCCCCGAATGAGCAGCTAACATACTTCAACCTCAGATTCCAACAGACCTGGGATAGGATTCCAACAAAAGTAAAGTCCACTAATGAAGGTGCCTTCTTATACTTTCTTAGGTCTTTAAATTCTGATATTTCTCTAATGATTCAGTCAATGGGGGGCACTACATTACCTGCAGCCTATAGCCTCTCCATAGGGGCTGACAACTATTTGATTCAAGCTAGAAAAATCACTCCTAGGCCATCCATGCCTCTGTACCCTGAGTTAGGAATCTCAGATACTAGCCAAGCACCTACATTAGCTCCTATACCCACCCCTAGGAGTCAAAGCTCAGCTGAAGCTTCCACTTCATCATCTAATACCTCTAAAGAGCTTCAGGAAGTGATGAAGCAACTTCAGAACTTTGGGAATGAGCTAGTGACCATCAAAAGACAACAAGCTCAGAGTTCCAGGCCATACCAGCCCCAGGCTCAATATCAAGCTAGACCCCAGTATCAGCAGAATAGGCCACCACCTCAGACTGTGAATCGAGAGCCAGAACCAAGGACAACCCCAAGCTGCTAGACCTTTTAGGCCATATGATCCTAACACAACTTCAACATCAAGAGCATTGGTCCCAACACAGAACAATATGGCACGGGAATATGATTGGTGTTTTCCATGCAATCAGCCACATAACCAATCAACATGCTTTAATGGTGCTCTAAATCAGGCCTTGATGGTGCAAACCAGTATGGTGCCATAAGAACCTCTCTAAGAGGAAGATCAGCAGAAAAGAGCTAAACAAGGTGGCCCTTCAGGAGAGACTATGCTTGTTAATTGGCAGGCTGAAGACTTCTGTGGGATGAATCAGTCCCCTCCTCAAAGTGTGGCTGCCAATAAACGGTAAAAAAAAGAGAAATATTGGAGAAGGCCAACCACTGAACTCAGGTGACCCTCAACCTTCCATCACTCCACAAGGTCCTGGTGTTCCAAGTGCAACTCCCAACATGCTGAACCAATCCAGACCACCTTCTAAACCCAGTCAGGAACCGGTTGTAACAACCCATGTGTAAGAAAAAAATGTGTCTGGGAAGGGGCAACAAAAAGATAGCTCATTCAATATTATTGAGTAGATGAAAAGGACAAGTGTGAACATTTCACTATGGGAGTCACTGGCCATTCCAGGGTAGAGGGATCTGTTGTAGACTGCCATGCAGAATTGGTCAAGTTCAAATCACCCCCCTAACCAGCAAGACAGTGCTTGCTAATGCAGTTCAACCAGGGAGAAACCATGGAGAACAACAAGGTAAAAACCTGAGACCTCCTCCCTTCTATGTCTCATTAATTATTGGAGACAAATTGGTGCACAATTTTATGATTGATTCTAGGGCTAGTAGTTCTGTGATGCCCAAACAAATAGCTGATCAGTTGGGTCTCCAATATGAGGTCATCTCTAGAGGAGTAGTCCAATTAGATGGGACAACAGTGACTACTGTGGGAATCATCAAGGATCCGAGTCTCACTCTACATGCTTTCCCTAATGTGACTGTTTTGTAAAACGTGTCAATCATAGACTTGCCACCACATTTTGTTTTGTGTCTATCCAGAGACTTCACTGCCAAAATTGGAGGCTACCTGTCTACTGATTGGTCACATATGCTCTTTAGGAAAAGGTATGGGGCGAAGACCACAATCAGATCTAGAACCTATTGCTGATTATCATATTGAATCCTATGTGCCTAGCCCAATCAATGCCAACTACTCAGGTTTTGATCAAGAAGACCTCCTAAACACTAATGAAATAGATACCAAGGTGGGATGTATCCCAAACTTGACCCTAGATGAGTGGGCCAGAAAAAAACATGCTTTTGACCCCTATAAGGAGATGGAGGAATCTGAACTGGGTGTCTATTGCCTACATGAAGAGAATCAACCTCTTCTCAACCTAATCAAGCCAGAATACAAGGATGACAATGAGGTATGGCAATTGTTCTTTGATGGCTCAAGGAGTAGAAAAGGAGCTAGAGGAGGAGCCATGATTGTGTCCCCCAAAGGTATGAGATATTATTCATCCTTCATATTCCAGTTTGCTTGCTCAAATAACATTGATGAATATGAGGCTTTAGTCCAAGGTCTTCATTGGGACAAGGAAGCTGGGAATCAAGAACTTGCAAGTATTCGATGACAGTGAGCTGGTTGCCAATCAAGTCAGGGGACTTAATGCTGTAAAAAATGACCTGCTCAAGAACTACAAGAGTAGGGTATGGGATCTCATGGAGGATTTTGAGGCCTTCAGTATTGTGTCCATACCTAGGAAGGAGAATGAAGCTGCTGACAGACTTGCAGCAGTTGAGGCAACCATTTGATGTGGTTGAAAACATCAAAAGAGACAGAGAACAACCACATATCCATGTGGTTGTGAGGCCAGCAGTGCCAGATAATAATACATGCTGGCAGGTGTTTGAGAATGATCAACAAATCATTAACTTTCTACAAGAAGAAGCTGAATTCTCAGCTATAAACCAGAGTAGACTAGAGCAACAATACAAGAATCAGATAGTACAACTGCTATATAAACAAGCTTCCCAATGGCTTAGTGACACTGGAATCTATTTTCAATCCTAATGATCAGTTCAGAAATGAGAAGGCTAACATGCAAATCAAAGGAGAAGATTCAGAGTCAATCCCAGTTGGAGAAGACAAAACACTTCAAATTGGCAAGATGGCCACCGAGCAAGAAAGATATGAATTCATACAACTTTGCCAAGAATTTCCTGATGTGTTTTCTTGGAGTTATGAAGACCTAAGAGGGTTCAATCCAAAGCTAGCACAACACATAATCGAACTGGATCTAGACTGCTCAGCCCATCAGGCAGAAGCAGAGACCAGTCAACCCACATATAGAGCCTTTGATGCAAGAAGGAGCTGAAACAAGCTGATAGAGGAAAGACATCATATTTCCAATCAAACACTCAAGCTGGGTTGCAAATCTTATCCCAGTCAGGAAGAAAAATGGAGAAATCAGGCTTTGTGTTGACTTCAGGGATTTGAACAGAGCCTCCCTCAAAGACCACTACCCACTCCCTTCAATGGAGCAGATCTTGCAAATAGTGTCTGGGTCAGAAAGGTTCTCCCTCCTAGATGGCTACTCAGGGTATAACCATATCATGGTGAAAGCAGATGATCAATTCAAAACAACTTTCACCACCAAATGGGGCACCTATGCATACAAGAAAATGCCATTTGGATTATCCAATATCGGAGCCACTTTTCAAAGGGCAATGGATATGGCATTCAAGGGGCTGATCAAAAAAATAGTGTTGATCTATCTGGATGACATTACAATGTTTTCCAAGAATGCAGTAGACCACCTTTTCCATCTAAGGCAGGTGTTCCAACGATGCAGGAGTTTTGGGGTGTCTTTGAACCCCAAAAAATGCATATTCTTGGCATATGAGGGCAGGCTTTTAGGCCATATCATATCAAAGGAAGGATTGGTAATTGACCCAGAAAGAGTTGAAGCAATAAAAGCATTGCCATTGCCAAGTCACAAGAAGGCTCTTCAAAGCTTCTTGGGAAAAATCAATTTTGTCTGTAGGTTTGTTCCAAACTTTACTGCCCTTGTTAAGCCAATAAAGTTGATGTTGAAGAAGAGCTTAACATTTAGGTGGACGACTGAAGGAAAAGCAAGTTTTGAGGCTATCAAAGAAGCCATATCACAAGACCCAACTCTTGTGAACCCAAATTTTTCCAAAGACTTCATACTTGTATGCCTTTGGTGGCAGCGACACAATTTCTGCAATCTTGGTGCAGTAGAACAAATAAAGTACAGAACAGCCAATTGCTTTCTTCAACCAGAGTCTGGAAGATTATGAGGTGAGGTACTCCTTCATTGAGAAGCAGATCCTGGTGGTAATAAGAGGATTGAAGAAGTTTAAGCATTTGGTTTCAAACAACAAAATCCAACTATTGGTCTCCCATGTGGGAGTTAAAGAATTCCTTCTCAGCAAGGACCTGAATGAAAAGCGCGCAGGATGGATCACCCGTGTCATGGAATATGACATTGAGATCAAGGTCACCACAGCTGGTCCGTGGGAAGGGGTTGTGTGAACAACTAGCCTTAGGTCAGCAAGATGAAACAGAATAGTGAAAAGGAGGTTGTCCTTGTTCTACAAGATGATCAAGAAGAAGGGAGAGATGATGTAACTGCTCCTTGTTGGACCCAAGATATGGTGCACTTCCTTCGAATAGGCCTGTGTCCTCATGGGATGAGTAAAGCAAAAAGGAGGTATTTCAGGTTACAGGCCATCCCATATGTTCTTATCGATGGTGTCTTGTTCAAAAGAGACATCAATGGCATTCTGCTGAGATGCATTGAGACAGATCAGGTTGAGAGAGTGCTATAAGAATTCCATGTTGAAGCAGCTAGTAGGCCATTTTGCTCCAAGAGTGACAATACTCAAAATCATGAAAGCAAGATATTATTGGCCCAGAGTGTTTAGTGACTGCTACACATGGATCAAAAGGTGCAAGAATTGTGCATTCTTCAAAGGCAAGGAAAGGCTAGCAGCACTTCCATTGCACCCAATCTCAGTCGACCAACCTTTCATGCAATGGGGATTGGACTTCATTGGAGTCATCAATCCAAACTCAAGCCAAGGTCACAAATGGATCCTGACAGCGACAAATTATTTTACCAAATGGACCGAGGCAGTGGCACTCAAGGAAGCAAATGAGTCTAGTATCCTGGATTTTTATGAAGGGATAGTGACCATATTTGGAGTGCCAGCCACCATCATATCAGACAATGCATTAGCATTCATAGGTTCCAAAATCACAAGATGGGCTATTAAGAATGGGACTTATTTGAGTACTTCATCAAACTATTACCCTCAAGGTAATGGCCAGGCTGAGTCCACAAACAAAAACCTGCTAAAGATCATCAGAAGAAATCTTGATGAGAATCAGAGGACCTGGCACACAAAGCTCAAAATGGCCTTATGGGCTGATAGAATAATGCCCAAGAGATCTACAGGCAGCTCTCCATTCAAGCTTGCATGGGAAAGACGCAGTGTTCCTATATCACTTGAGTTGCCAACATTGGAGCTCATGAAGCAATTAGAGATGTCTGAATTTGGACCAATGGAGGCCAGGTATGCGGAGCTGATAGAATTAGAAGAAACCAAAGAGCATGCTCTCCAATCAATAGAGAAGAATCAGGCTTCAGTCAAGAAATGCTTTGACAAGAAGACAAAAGCAAGGACCTTCCAGGAAGGAGACCTAGTTTTGAAATGGGATGCAAATCGAGCAAAACCAGGAAGGCATTCCAAATTTGACGCCATCTGAAGTGGCCCCTATATGATCACAAGATGCAAAAGTAGCAATGCTTTCCAATTGTCTACATTGGAGGGTGAAGAGTTGCAGATTCCAGTAAATGGGATCTATCTTAAGCACTGCTACTAAAAGGGGATTTCTCACCCTGTACATATTAGTTTAGTTTTCTCTTTCCTCTAAGTGCTTATGCACATTGTCTTGTTGTAGTGTAGATTGCTTTTCTCCTAAGTGCTTTGCACACTCTGCATGTTCCATTTGGAGCATGTATGATTTCAAATTTTGTATATAGTGTGGTGTTGTTTTGTGGCTCTTGTGTAGTCCATTCAGAAAGACAGATGAAACCCTAGGTTAAAACAATTTTCTACTCTCAGAAACCTTCATTTCAAGATTTCTTATGAAAATTTGGAGTGCAAGCAGTCGGGCTCGTGAATCAGAGGCAGAATCAATACCAGACCATCTTTCTCAACTCCATGCCCAATAGATACGATAATGCAATTGGTCTTTTCATCTAGCAGGTAGATACCCCTGTGAGTCGCCAAATTTTTATCCATATTTCACCCCAGTGCCAAATATTGGATAAACCACGATCCCGCATAAGAGGAAACAAAATCAAAAGGTAGACAAAAAGGCTTCAAAATTGGCTGAGTATAAAGGTATAAGTGGAGAATGCCAAGTGTCAGTATGGCGCTGATTCAAGGGGTAAATAGAGAAAAGGTTTCTAAACGAGCGCCAAACTATTGCGTGTCCTATGGGAAAGCGGACTGTGGGGAAAAAGTTGGTTTTTTTCCCCTTGTTATCAAAAGGGGTAAAATTTACAAAATGGCCCGCAACTCCGCCCAAGGAAAAAGTTAGCATTCGGGCCCGAGTCAAAGCCAAGCGAGGAATCAGAGGAAAGGGAAAAAGATAAATTGTGGACCCACAGACCCAATTTTTGTTCCAATCTGGGTGACACGTGTCCCAGATCAAAAGGGGACCCATTTTTCAAGCTATTTTGCCACCCTCCTGTACGAACCCGATAAAAAATTTGAAGGGGCCTATCTTTCGACTCAAGGCTCGAAATATTGCAAATCTGATGCCATTGGAATGATCTCGGCCTCACCCATGCCATGGAGGTCTTAAACTTTAATTTTGAGGAGTTTAAGTGAAGAAAAATAGAAACGTCTTCGGGCTTTCAATGTAGGATCTTCTTGCCTCAACAACCAGATCAGATTTGATCTGTTTCACTGTTTCCTCTTCCGTCAAGGCGCCGAACCAAGGATTGATGTAGTAAATATGGATTTGGGGGTAGATTTTATTTGAAGCATTAACAGTAGTGGTTGATCTTCAACCTTCTTTTCCCGCTTCTCTCTCTCTTCCTTCTGTTTGATCGACTCTATAAATACGGGGGCAGGATTCATTGTAAAGGGTTGGACATTCTTTGTTTTGCAGGCTCCCTTCTCCTCTTAGCAAAGGGATTTGTGGGGTTCTGGCCTTCCATCTAAAATTGCATTACGTTTCTACCTCTTGGCTACTTTGTAATGGACTGTATCAATCTACAGAGAAATAAAACACGTTTGTGATTGATTTTAGATCATCTCTTGTCTCTTTTGCTTTCATCTGGTCTCCCATTATATATTTGGCTATATTTGCTTGTTTATTATATGTATTTTGTTGGTTTGTTTCTATTAGCAAAATAAGTGTTCATCATTCCTTTAGTGCATCACCTCGTAGTTTAACTTTGTTTTAATTTCTGTATTCCTTCTATCCCTGTCTCCTTGGTAAATTTTAGATTAGGACTAAGAACATATCCTCTGCAAGTTTCTACGTATGCACCTAAATAGAGGAATAAGGAACCAACCTTCAATCTGGAGAGCTTTCCCATTTTGCAAGGTCCTACAACTTGTGGAAAGTTCAATGTTATGTAATCACACCAAATGAGTCTGCCTTATAAAAGAAGATCTTTTAGAACTCATTTGGGGGTGTTGTGATTCTGCACTAACACATTCCTAACTCTCAACCTAGTCAATTTCAGTAGTTTTTAGGTGATCCGTCAAGGGAACCAACCCACTCTGGAGGTTCTCCTCGGTCTGAGGTACCCACAACTCAGAGGAGATCTCATTATACTGGCCGAAGTCTGAGTTAGATAGCCTATCCAAATCAAGGTGCACTTCAGATCGATAACAATACAATCTACATGTGGATTCAATTTAAACGACTTTAAAAGTTAACATCGTTGTAATCTCTTACCTCAAACAATTAAAATCCGTTTAGTTTTTGTCTGTATTTTGAAAACGGGATAAAACTTTTAATCAATGTTTCCAATAATATTGAGAATAACGTTATTTTCATATCACAACCACGGAAACCCACTAAAAATAAATAGATATAAATATACTAGTAATTGCAATGAGTTGCAAATTACGTCGGAAATGATAATAATGTTAAGTTTGTTGGAGTTGTAATTTTCAGTGAAATGTATGCATTATCTTAAATTGCTTTAAGTTTGTGTGATGGGGAGGAGCAAACAATGTAATATGACTACAACATCCAACAAAAAACAATTCATGTTTTTCCTTAATGGATGTGCATACCCTATTGCAAAGCTCTTATTTTTCCATGGCCTACGAGTAAGCTGTCAAACGTGAGTTGATCAGGTTGAATATTTGTTGGTTTCATTTCGTAAAATAGTCTCAATGGATCTTGAGGATGACAATGTCTAAATCTTCTTAACACCATTTTTCACTAATTAATAAGAAACTTATAAATAAAGCTACGAAGTTATTGATTATTTGTAGATAAAAACACATAAATACAAGTAAATGACTGTCAATTTTAAACATAGGCTAGAATTGTATCCATAAACTATCCTTCACCTCATAGATATTAAACGAGTAATACAAAAAGTTGGGACTCCCACCAATAATCATATGCCACAAATTTATTTCACACTAATAAACTTTGATTCAAAAACAATACAAATATATCCTATTAGGATTGGCTACTTTAAATACATAAGAACACACATATTAGAAAAATAAAAACAATAATGTTAACGAGGATTAATGTTCCCTTTAAATGTAATTTTCCATAACACTTCATTGACATGTGTGATGTGGTTAGGGTAGAGAGGAAAACATGCAAGAGTGTTTGGAGGTACTACTCTCAAAAAATATTAGTGTTGTTAATAATTATTAAAGATTATAAGTCTTTACTTTTATTTGTATTTATATTTGATTAAACTTCCTTTGGCCATACTTGGAAAGTATTTTGTTATGGCTTTTTTATTTTCCCTCTTTTTTTTGTCATGTAGAAGACAGTTTGGGATGGCACTAAAACCCGAAGAAGCAATAGAAAAATTCCATTTCCACCATATTTAGGCCATGTCATGCATTTCACGTCATGAAGAGGAAAATGGTTTGTTCCAAATCTCCCATTTTGACAGATATCAAGAGGATACTGACAAAGATTGTGTCCCTTTGACTTTATATCTACCGATTACATTTCACTGAAAAGTTCCAACGTGTTTTCAACACACCTAAGTTTTTGCATATCCCGTGATCATTGTAGTCCATGAGACCACATATCTTTCAGACATTTTTGCGAATAATTCACATACACAAGCTGGTAACACGCTAGTAAAAGTGAGCCGATCAAATCAGACACAATGTTAATACTATGTGATGAACTTAATTAAGTTGAACACACATTGATTATATTCGTTAAAACAGCGTTAATGCTCCGTGAACACGATTGACATTTTTCATGTAAATGTGTAATGATATTGGTACTAAATATCATTATAAATTAAGAAAAGCAACTACTAAAACTTAAAACAGTTTCTATTCACCTGATAGAGCTGTACGATTTATTCGCGATTTTAATTTAAATGACTTTAAAAGTCAAAAAGGGATAAAACTTTTTATCAACGTTTTCAATACTTCATACCGACAAGAACGATATTTTTAATATCGCAACCACGGAAACCCAATTAACCTAAATAGATATAATTATACATCTAAGATAAAATAAGATCGCGATAGAAACTCGGAAGCCTCTTACCCATAAAAACACGCCACTTTGAAAGCGCCGCGGAAGAATCTTTCCTCCACCCGTAGAGATGTCAAACACCAACCGGCTTTGAATCATGGCACGAGGTACTTAAATAATTAGTGAACACTGTAGAAAAATTAAAGTTATCAGCGTGGACTCTCGTAAAACGACAATAGAAAATACGTGATAAGAATAGGGATGAAAGTGATTGAGAAAGAGCCACTGGTAACTTGCCGGAGCCACACATATTATGTTACGTTCTTGGTAAAGGAGGACTGTGGAGTCTATGTTTCAAACACAATGGCCAAAAACACGAGAAATGGAATGGTAAAGTGACAACTAAACATATAGAAATATGAGTAACAACCATTAAAAATCATGAGATTTCACCCATAAAATCATAATTGCCTCATAGTTTATATGTAAAATTGACAAATATATAACTTGACAAATACTAAATGTCTATATAAAACATTTTAAAGTATGTTTATACCTCATCTTTGTTTTTTACAAATCAATCAAATTGTTTTCACTTTGTTTGCACATGAATTTGGACATATATATAAGGCCTTATATGTTTGTATTATTGTTTGCACATGCATTTGTACACATATATAAGGTGTTACATGCTTGTATTATTGATGCATCTTTAGAATTTAATTTTTTTCCTGAAGGAAAAGAAAATTACGCAAGATCCTATAGACTATTTGTGATATGGCATTTAGTGTTTGGTTAATGTTAAATTGATTGAAATCCAAATGAAACTTTGAATATTTTTTGGTTCCAACATCCTTGTCTTTTATATTCGGTTTCACTTTAGTTTCATTTCCTTCATAATTAGGGCAATGGACTAACAACGGGGCATTTTGCTTTGGTAGATCCATTACTAATTTAATTCCATTATTAATTTAATACAAAGTTTTTCCTACATATTAAGCTATTTTTTGAAGATTTCTTCTGTCAATCATTAAGTGCATATTTGTGTGTAATATTTATTTCTAACTAAGAAATAAAGTCATTCCATCATGTTAAAGACTTTTGTTTAATGAAGTAAGTAATTTGGGTATGCGTTTGTATTGATCACTAACTTTGAAAGGTTAGTGGAGTTGACAGAAAGCTGTGTCAATTTTTCATTTTCCTTCGATTGATTAGTTCATTTTAATGAATGTACATTGAAATCAATTTTGCTATCAAACAGGTTGTAGACTCGATTGAATTGTCGGGCCAAGTCCATGAACTATTGTGAGAGAGATCAACCAACAAGAAGGTGTTCAAAGGAGTACGATAACCACCATACACGTTGGGTTGGATGGAGAGTAGAGTATATGGTATATGCAACTGGGTATGTCCATTTCTTGTGTTTATTATTCCCTAAATATAAATATCAATATAGGAGTAGGGATAAGGATCACGAGCCAAGTGTGTGTGTGTGTGTGTGTGTGTGAGAGAGAGAGAGAGAGAGAGAGAGAGAGAGAGAGGCACCCCCTCTCTTGATACATCAGTACAAATGATGATTGGCTCAAGAACTTCAAATTGTGTTTTTGAATAATGGAAGGTTTTGTGGAAGTGGGGTTTAAATGTAAGGGCCACTTATGGGTGTCAAACAATTTTTTGGTGTAAATATTTAAAATTGTATTTTAAAATATATAAAATAATATTATTTATACAACAATGATAATATTTTAAAACACAATCTCTCTCTCTATATATATATATGAAAGTCATATTCTAAATTTATAAATTGGAAGAAACTGTAATTAATGTGATGTAAATATTTACGATAAAACTCCAAAAAGTTATAAATGATCATCAAATTTAAAAGGATTTTTAAAATCAACAGTACATAATTTAAAAAATGCTATTAAATTTTTATTTAACTAGAAGTCAAACTTCAAGCATAGTGGAATGATACCTCTATCTAATAAGGGAATATTTTCTATATATTACAATGCACGTTTAGTGAAGTAATTTAAGACTTTGATATATACAAACAATTTAAATATTGATTAGTAGAGACAAACAATAAATGTAATTCACCTTTCAAAAATTAATGATTTTTAGGAAAAAAAAATTAAAATTTAAAATTTAATTTATGAAAATTAATTTAATAATTATTTTAAATAAATAAAAAAATTAAAATTCATAAATTTAACAAAACAAAAACTACATACTTATTACGCTCACCGTGAACATCACATATATTCAAAAAGTAATTTACATTATAAATGGCTTTAAAAGTCGACATCATTCTAATCTCTCCCCTAAAACAATTAAAATTCGTTGGGTTCTCGTCTCTGATATGGAAAAAAAAATTGTGAGAGAGAACTTTTGACCAACGTTTCCAATAAAAAAAAGAAAAAACAGAACATATCTTTTATAAATTCTACGCAGGGAAACCACTAAAAATATATAGCTATAAATTGATGAACAAAAAATAAGATCGCGATAGAAACGCGAAAAAGTCTCACGTTCATCCAATACCTACCTATGGAAACACGCCACTTTGACAGCTCCGCGTAAGATCCTTTCCTTGGGGCGGTAAAATTGTCAATGGGCACTTAAATAAGCGCCAAACGCTGTCGAAATAAGCGTGGACGCTCACAAAACGGCAAGCATCCTGGGCAGTGGGACACCACATTCTATTTTTATTTTTAACCTAATACAATATATAGGGTTGTTAATTATATATTATTATAATAATGATAATGGGTTACACATCTCGGGGTGTGACTGTGAAGGATAACGTGATCAATACTTGGACGTCATATGGTTGAAAATTTTGCCTTTTAGACCAGTTGAATACGTGGTGGGAAGCCGCCCGCCGCGGGCGGTCTGTTGTGACTTCCGTTGTAGCGGGTGAAAAGGCATTTTCCGTTGAATTGTCATGCATTCCTAATACCTATCGCGTGAACGACTGGGGAGCTGCAGTTCGACTCCTCTCCGCACGGAAAAACAACTGTTCTTTAAGGTTTAGTTTTCTGCTGCAATAAAAAAAATCTCTTTTTACAGGCCTTCGTGCAGGGTGGTGGATATGGTAAGAGTTATGTGTGGAATGGATCTGAATAATTCTATTTCTGATCATAAGTTACTTAACTGGAAAAGCCAGATTTAGGTGGAAAGTTATGGTGATGGAATGTTAAACAGTGGCTTGTTTGTTCACCTGTTTGTCAACGGATTTTCTGTAATTTTTTTTTTATGAACCTCATCCTCATGTTCTTTGTTTTCAGGCGGCAGAGCTCGCTGCAGGGGAGATACCCAGTGATGTGATATATGAAGAGGTTAATATTATCTTTGACCCCATTTGTTTTGTTGTATTAGTGTTGGGCTGGTTGTTTTGGTTTGTGTTTTAGTTTTGTCCCCTGCTTTGAATGGGAAATTTCAATTTGGGTTTTGATTATCTTTAATGGTGATGCAGGAATTCATTATGAATTCTAGAGGATTACAGCTTTTCACATGTAGATGGCTACCTGCAAATCGGGAAGCCAAGGCTCTTATATTTCTCTGTCACGGTGAGCAGTAATTTTCCTTTCAGTTTAGAGTAGTAGAATTCTTAAATTCTTTTGTATTGCTGTTTATTCTTTATTTTATGGTGACTGTTGCAGGCTATGGCATGGAGTGTAGCATTTTCATGCAAGGTACTGGTTTATTATATTGGGTATTTTTTTTCCCTTTTCTATTCAATCAGAAAATAAATTTATATTTAGAGCGAATATAAAATAAAATATAGAACACGAGAGTTAAGTGGTTGAGATCTGTTGTCCGTAAACAGTTAGACAATTGAGATTAAAGAGAAGTGTTTGAAGTTGAATCATAAAACAAAGATTTGCAGTGACGACACTTAACAAGACCAACTCCGGATCAACTCTGGGTTGGGTCATCTCTTACCTTTAATTCTGAGATTTCCTAAAACATTTTTTTTTTTTTGGTTTTTTCAGATACTGGAGTAAGGCTTGCAAAGGCAGGATATGCAGTGTTTGGCATAGATTATGAAGGGCATGGAAAGTCTGCCGGAATGCATGGCTACGTGAAAAGCTTTCAAAATCTTGTAGACGATTGTGCAGTTTTCTTCACTAGAATTGCTGGTATTTCTTCTAACAAAAGTCCTTTCTATCTCTCTGGTATTATATTATTGCATATGTAATTTTTGTGAAGAGAAAAATTATGGATCATTATATTGGCAGAGAAAGAAGAGTATAAAAAGAAAGCGAGGTTCTTGTATGGAGAATCCATGGGTGGGGCTGTGCTGCTTCTCATTCATAGAAAACAGCCTAACTTTTGGAGTGGTGCAGTGCTCGTTGCGCCTATGTGCAAGGTGATGAGAATATAAAATATTTTTGAAAAATAAAATTGAACCTGGTTTACCAAGTGAAATGTTGATTAATGGGTTGCGTATGAAATTGTCATAGGTCATATATTTACATGGATTGAACAGTTACTTTATGTAATTTTATTTGTTGTGCTTGTAGTTTTCATCCCTTGATGTGTACTATATAACAGATAGCAGATGATTTGAAGCCTCATCCGCTGGTTATAAGCATTTTGAACAAGCTGATTCATATTATCCCTACGTGGAAGATAGTGCCTACACAGGACATTGTGTCTGTGGCGTTTAAGGACCCCGAGAAGAGGCAATGGGTAACCAAACACATCCTCTTTAAGCGTTTAGGATTTAATTTTTCTTTTTCTTTTTCCTAATATGGTATATGGAATAAATTAAATGGACAAAATTCATGACTGGACAAATGAATATGGGGTGGTAAACATCTGGTTTTTCTAAATTTATTGAATACTAATACATCATAGTGAAACAAAGAATAACATATGAAATAATTAATTGTGAAAGTTTTCGAGAATCATATTCAAAAAAATCTGCCTATGCCAACTATAATGTCAAATTTTCTACAATTTTTTTTTTTTCAAATTTCCCTAACTTTAATTTGAAGTTTGTGCAAAACATATATGAAGTACCGACTCAAAATACACTTCAAAATAAGAAAGTCAATTCAAACAAAAAAAATTACGCTATTCCTATTTACACTTTCCACTAAAAAGTAGGAAACCCCGTTGAAAATACACATTCAAAATAAAGTAAAAGTCAATTTAAACAACAAACACAAAATACACATTCTATATTAAAATAAGTCAATTTCATTGAAAGAACATATTCAAAACAAGAAAGGCAATTTGAACAACTAAACATTATATATAAAAGTAATAAATATTTGATTAGTTGTTCAAATTGACTTTTCTAATTTGTAGGGCCCATTGTAATCTCCTCACCAAATAAATATTTTATTTCATTTTTCTTTATGCTTAATTCTTATTAACGAGAATTTTTTTTTTTTATGACACACAACTAATTAGTATTATTAAGATTATCCTTTCACTTGAGATCTAAATTTATTTAAGATCTTTTCCGGATTTGATACTCTGATAGTGATAACCACCTCAGTCATATGAAAGTTTATTTTAATATTTTTTATTTCTTTTTTTTTGGTGAAAAACACATGATTTAAAAGCCCAAAGTCAAAAGATCTGTATACATAAACTTGTAAGTGACAGATTACCAATACCCTCAACAAATTCAATTAATGCGATTGTGGACTGTCATGAATACATCATGATAACGAGGATTTGTTTTAATTTACGTCGGTACTGGTAGTGGTTATCATGTCCGTTATACATCATACATAAGCACCTATTTTTTTAATTTTTATTTTTAGCCTAAATTGGAATTCCGAGGGTCGGGCGGGAGGCAGTCTAACGACGTTTTGAACCCGGGCCAGCTGAGTGGTAGGTCCCGTGGCCTATTGGTACACCTGCGCTCTGGCCCACGTGAGCACCTATACAAAACTATGAAATTTATGATTATATTTGTTCTGTTTATTTTTATAAAATTAATATTATGAAAGATTAATATGTGCATCGTGAATCATTCATGATTATAAATATATTCTTACAAATTTATAAAATATTACAAGATATAAGATGCTTTTGTATATTTCTTATTTTATATATATATATATATATATATATATATATATATATATTAATCTCTTTTAAATTTAGACAATTTTACTTATACATCAAATTATTTATTGGAGAGTGTAGTTTTCAATCCTATGAAACAATCATAACTATTGATAGACATTAATATGGTTGAGTGTAACGTGTTGGTATGTTTTATACCGGTAATATTGTTTTCAAATGCATAGGCCTAACCAATTGCACTATCGCTTAAACAAATGCTAAATATGCATGCCGACTATACATATTGTGACTTGACTCAAAATCCTCCCACAAAGAAACATACCACGAAGATTGGGGGATTCTCATTAATATTAGTATACAGAATATTCACCTATTGTTTAATAATTAAAGTTTATTTTTAATTTTAATTTTTCCCATTTATATTTGGAGATTTGTTTTTCCAAAATTGTTAAATTGCAAACATATCAAGACAATCCATGGAATTTAAGTTTTATGATGATCTAATCTTTATGCAGATTAGGGCAAATCCTTATATTTATGAAGGCCGACCTCGTTTGAAGACTGGTTTTGAACTCCTCATGACAAGCATTGATATTGAAAAACGCCTAGATGAGGTAAGGTGTTCCATAATTTCATCATTGTATCACTAATTTTTATGTCAATTATTTAAAATAAAATAAAATAAAAAATTGTAACCTAATCCATATAGACATCATTCACTAAGATATGAATTGTAATCTAATCCATATAAACATCATTTACTAAGATATAAATTCTGGACGATACTTAAAAAGTTGAGATTGGTTTCAATTTAATATTAATAATTTTCTCCAATTTATTATAGAAATAGTAGGATTTTTTTCCACTAAAATTAGAGTATCAAAAAATTGCCTCTTAATTTTTGTTAGAGATTATTTGACAGATATAGGTTGAACTATGTTGATGTCTTTTAGTTAATTTGGGGGATTCTTAATTTTATAAGTTTCTATCTAAATTTTCTCAATTGCATTTTAAAAAAAAATTATGTAACCAAAGCTATTATGTTTATTTAAAAAAAAATATATATATATTAAAAATCGTAGAACCTTGATAATTGTTTTTTAGATATCTAAAATGTAGGTTGAGGGTCATTTTTTTTACATTAAACTTTGACCTAACAGCTTAAAAACTTAATTGAGCAGGTGACGTTGCCATTCATGGTTCTTCACGGAGAAGATGACAAAGTAACCGATCCATCTGTGAGCGAATTGCTGTATTCTTCAGCCAAAAGCTTGGACAAGACTCTGAAGCTCTACCCTGATATGTGGCATGGCTTGACATGTGGCGAGCCCCCCGAACACACCGAGCTGGTTTTCTCAGACATCATTTCATGGCTTGACAAGAGAAGCACAGCAAGGAGCCCTGATCAAAACATTTCTACCCAGAAATCGAACAACAAATACGTAGCAGTTTCCATGACAGACGAAATTGAAAGAAAACTTGCCAATGACAATGTTTTTTCTTCCGAAAGATAAGTTCAATGAAAAAGACCCCATATCTTATTTAATATACCAAAAACTAGTGATTTCAGGGTACAGCCTGCAAGACTAAGTCTATTATCATTTTAAAAATATCTGCTGTCTGAGGACGGCATAGTTGGTGCCATTGACAAGAATGGAATATGTTGGCAGGTCAGACAGAGGTAGCTTTTTCAGTTATGGTTAAACTAGGTAAACCATGCACGTCCGGCTTCTAGAGTTTTGGATGTACATGTTAAGTTCCAATCAGAAGGTCCCCTGTTTTTGTAACTTGTAGTTTTGGAATATGCATGATTTGGCTGTATACAGTCAATGCAAAGGTGATGGATGGTAGACTGATGGTGAGGGGCTCCATTGTTGTATTCTTTCATTGTAGGCCTGCAATCATATTACCTAAGCAACTTGCAAAGAGCAGAAAAAACAAATATGTATTGCCTGACTAATCAGGAGATAATAACTGATCTCCAATAGGTAACAGTATTTATATTCTGATGCATTTGTTCCCGGAGACCCTCAAGGCCGGCAATTGGGAAGGAAAAAGTTACAAGAGCTGATACACAGGCGCAGCTCCTATGTCATTTACATCATTACAGTAAACAAATTATTTTTATCGTTTAAAACAAATCATGCAATCTCTCTATCCATTGGTCTAGTGGGCAAACTCATGAAGAAGTTATGTAATTGTAGTTTCAACATTAGTTTTTATATGGTGTAGTACTGAGTAAAGTTATCCCTTTAAAAAATATATATTATGACGTTGTTATGATTGGACATACTATTTTTTAATTTTTCTAAGGGTAGGATTTAAAATGTCTAATAAAGAGCTTTTTTTTTTTTTAATTGATAAGTGAATTTTAATATATGTAAATAAAAGATGTACAATGTTAATTGTACAAAAAATTGGGTGGAAAAAATGACAACCGCAAAAAATGAAGCAAATTGAGCTAGATAGAGGCCTCAGAGAAAGAGGCTCAGTTTACAATAAACCCCACTATAAACAAGTGCAGATAATCAATCAAAAAAGGTGAGCAAAACAAGAAACCTTATAAAGCTAGGCCACAACCGCAAACATCGGAGGATGGAGGAGGAGGCATAGCATTGTCAAGTTTTGTCACCCCAACGAGAACTAGAAGGGTGAGCCGAGTCTAGGATGGGCTCCCATCCACTTCTCATGTTATTGTTGTTGTTGTTACTCGGAAACCTCAGCAAGACGACCATTGGAGCCGAGAGGGAGAAATGACAAGATCCAACCATGGGAATTTGCCCTGTTGAGGGGCATCCCAACCAGTGCCACCAAAATCACCACGTCTGACCAAAAGACCCCCGTCACGAGTAGGGGAAGGAAGCCGAGAGTGAGGGGACCACCGCCGTCGAGGAGAAGGGCTCCGCTCAGTTCTGAGAGTGACGTCTGGGATTCCCCCAGCGCTCGAGCCGGATGAGCAGAGCGGCGCAAACAAGGTGGCGAGTGACGAACGAGTATGGGCGTCTGGAGGCACGGCGAATGACCACACCAAGGGGCGGCAATGCCCCAATGGTCAAGCAAGCATTGGAGGTGCTTGTGCTCCAGCTAAACTTTCTCGGCCTAGTTTTAAATCTGGAGTATAACATTGGAAATCACATCCACTTTATTAGTACCAAAACATATTTTTCCATAAGAGCTCTATTAAAAATGACATTATTTCTGTCTTTCCAAAGATGAAAAAGAATATCAACTCTGAAAATGTAGAAAATTTTGTTGTAGGCGGTCTGTAACAAGGTCGAGGGCCCCCAAGAAAATCATTTTCCAGGTAAAGAATTCCAGAGAAAAGAGCTGAAACAGGGTATGAATCAACTTCCATGTCAACTAAGCTTGAGGGAAAAATAAAAAAAATGCTTAATAGACTCCGGTTGATGGAAAACCAATAAAATGGGGTTAAGACCCATATCTTGATTTGGTCCCCAACCGAAAGTCTTTGGTGTAAAATACACCTCAAAAAAGAGCTTTTTGGATTTGATAAGGACACTCCAAATCCGAGTTGAAACCAATGTTTCCAAATAGAATCATGGGAGGAAATACTCTAACGATGATTAAGAGTGTCACTGGGCACCGATTGAGGGGCCATTAAGGAGTACCCCAAATGGGGCTTGTAATGGCAAAAATGCATAGTAATGGGCTATTTCCAGTCCCACCACCACAGGACACCAACGGTGATGTCAACTTCATGTACATATTCATCAGATATGCAAGCAATGATTTTTATAATAGGTTTTGTGTATTTAAGTTGAAGATTATATTTAGTAGCAAGAGCACCCTAAGAAAGCCAAGATCTAGAGTGTTTGCAAAATAAATCGCCCACCACCTTGATTCCTTTTCTGCTACTGTTGTTGGCAGGAAAGTTTCAAATTTGCTCCAAGTGGTTTAAGCAATTCTTAGGATTTCCAAATGCTTTGGGCAATGAAAGTACCCCCAATCTTAACTAAAACAAGGTAGAGAAGAAGGGATTGAAATTTGAGACCTTTCCAGGCTTGTTTACTCAAAGGAGAGCTTGCCAAATGCAATGTAAGAGCAAAACCTTCCAAGCCTCATTACCTTCTAGGCTACGGATTAACCACTTGACACAAAGATCTTGTCCTTGGAGTTTGATATCAAGCAACCCAAGACCCCCAAATTCTTTAGGCTGGATGTCCCAAGTAACCCTGTGGAACCCCTTATGCCCCTCAGAGTTAGCCCATAGAAAGTCTCAAAACAACATCTCAAGTTTGGCATATGCATACGGAGTCCAATATGAAGAATAATAAACATGAGTGACAACTAACACCTCAAAGCACATTTGAAACTTTCTTGCCAAAGAAAGAGGCTTGGTAATCCAAAAGGTAATCTTACGCTCAACCCTTTGAACCACATAAGTCCGTAATTGCGCAGAAGTATCCTGGCAAGGAAAGGGAATACCAAGAAACTTGGACTAAAAAACATATCTGCATAATTTGTACTTTGAATCTTTAGATTTAACTCTTTAGGTGAATTAATTAACCAAGACAACATCAATTTTATCCCCAAATCCGCAGATCCATCTTCTTCATCTTATTGTTAGAAGCGAATAAACTGGTTTTATCAAGCTCATATACATCTTGGATAATATAATTGATGTTTAGAAAGCCGTGTTTATCAAAATTTGCTAAAGCTTATGGTCACATTAAATAGTATTTCATTTTGGCTATGCTCTTTAGTAATGTTGAGGCATGTATATTCCATATTTGATCCATTAGATAAGAGTGTCCTTTGGCCCCCTCACTTTATGTGTTTGCTGCTAAAAGGTTTAGTTATCTGCTAGCCCACAATTCAACAAAAATAATTTTAAACAATTAACTCTAAAAAAATCTCTCAAGTTATACAATTTAACTTTAAACAATGCTTTACTAACTTATATAATTTTTTGTTTATTTTGTTTATGATGGTATGTTTTATTTTATCTATGCATTGTACTTTTTGGAGACATGGTCAACTTGTCTCACCAATGGATAACTCAATTACTTAGTCAATTTTTGCTTACCCTGTTGCATTATATCTTCATCCATTTTGTTTTATATTATATTCTATTTTTTCGGCTATGGTCAATTTACAACTGGACCATGTCCTTATGGTAAGCTCATCCCATGCTATTTCCCTTTTTTTAACTCTAAAAAAAATCTCTCGCAGGTTATACAATTTAACTTTAAAAATGCTTTACTAACTTATATAATTTTTTTGTTTATATTGTTTATGATGGTATGTTTTATTTTATCTATGCATTGTACTTTTTGGAGACATGGTCAACTTGTCTCACCAATTAATCACTTAATTACTTAGTCAATATTTGCTTACCTTGTTGCATTATTCTTATCATCATCCACTTTGTTTTATATTATATTCTATTTTTCAGTCGTGGTCAATTTACAAGTGGACCATGTCCTTATGGTAAGCTCATCTCATGCTAATTCCCTTTTTTCATATAAATAATTAATGTAGAATAAAAAAATTAAAAAAAAAACTTTTTCTTGCATGTGCCTCATTTGTGTTGAACATCATGACAAAGGGAAGACCATTATGACTTTGTATTTCAATAAAACCAATAACAACATGTTTTGGTTTTGTAGTATATGTATTCATGAATTCACTTACTAACACTTAAATTAAAATTGTTTTGCATTATATGAGAAAACATTTGGACATAACCTTTTAAATTCTATAACATTAATAGTCCTAAGTTCCTACTATAACGTTAATAGTCTTGAGTTCTTATCATAACATTATTAGATAATTTAGGTTTTGTGAGATTTCTTTTGTGATTTTTTAGTTGAATTTTGTGCAAATTCACAAAATATTGTTTCTTTCATAAATTGTAATACAATTTTTCTTGTGTTAGCTACTTAATTTTTATGATATTATTTCATTTGTTCATATCTAGGCAAAATAGGTTTTGGTTGTACTCTTCATACTCTCAACTTGTATTTCATTAAATGGACCATGGGCCTTCTTTTATGTAAAAAACCAAATATTGATTATCATTTGATGGATGTTAATGTTGGTGTTCTCATTTATTATAAATAGTATAAATATATTTTGTTCTCAGTATATCTCTAATGGAGTGTGTTTTTGTTACCAACTAACTTGTAGGTGTTTTATCTTGCAACTTCTCCTCATATGAGTTTTAAACTTAGGTGCCATAATAACCTTGGGCTAGTGTTTAAGCATTTAGTCTTAACAACTTCAAAAAACAATAAGTGAAAAATATCTAGCTTCATGTTAAATCAATATTCAAACTTGGGATACCCTACAACTTAAGCTATAATAATGATGCAATCTTGTATATAAAAATAGCTAGTTGCCAACAAACTAACAAAAAAAAAATACAAGGATAGATTAAGGTCGAGGTGAAAGAATAACATTCAATATTTACGCTACATTTCACTATTCTTTCAGAAAAATTGAGATGTTCCTCTACTATTTTCAAATCCATATAATTGACTTCTACTATCATACCTTATCTAAAATCTATTCAATTTAATTTCTTCATGCATAATATGAGTAATTGAAGAAGGCAAGGACAATAAATCAAACTATACTTCAACACTCAAGCTTGAAACACTTTTATTAGAAAACCAATCTACTACAAATATGAAAAAAATGTTATTTCTTGAAAGACTTCTACAATCTCCAGTCCATCGCCTATAATATTTTTAACAGTCTAATTAAGGAGACTTTCCTCCTTAATTTACATTTGATGATGTTAACGGAATCTCCCTTAATGAAGAGTTGGGTAATCTTCTATCTCTGGGCTAACTATAACAAAAGGTCGCTATGGCTTCCACAAAATGATATGATTGCACTCCAACGTTTCCCGCATGGGCTGGGCCACTATTATGTCTAATAATAAATTCACTTATAGTTAATGTTGGTAAATTATTCACGTCCGGCTTCTAGAGTTTTGGATGTACATATAAAGGTCCAATCAGGTGGGGCATTATTTTCGTTAAGTTGTAGGTGAGTATGCATGATTTGATTGTATGAAATTAATGTAAATGTGATGGATTGTAGGTTGATGGTGAAGGGCTCCATTCAATGTAGGCCCGCAATCATATTGCCTAAGCAACTTGCAGAAAAAACATTGATGAATTGCCTAACCCAACCAGAGATTACTGATTTCCAATAGTAAATAGTTTTTTCAATTTGATGCCCTTGCTCTCGGAGACCCTCAAGTCCGTAAATTGGAATGGAGAAAGTTACAATACCTAATACACAGCAGCAGCATTATAATGCAGACCAAAAAAATTTATGGTTTAAATCAAAACATGCAATATATCCGACCATTGTTCTAGAGTGGGCAAACTCACGAACAAGTTATGCAGTGGTAGTTTCAATATTGGTTTCTCTGTACTGTAGTAAGAGTAAAGTTGTCCCTTAGAACATTTCTATGATGACGTTCTTATCATTAGATAAGAGATTCAAAATATCATTCATAGATTAAGGATTTAATTCTTTATTTATCTTAGGAGAAGTAGGATTCAACACGTCAACAAATAATCTTCTTGCTTCACTTTAATGGTTTTATATAGCTCTTATCGATGGTCTTACCATTGTCTCATAATGTGATATACACATTGTTATGGTTAAACATTTCTATAAGTTGATTTCACTTAATATGACAACAATGGTTTTTATATAGTAGTTATGCAATGAAAATATCAACTATGCATAAGATGTTTCCAATGTGAAAAAGGTATATTTGGGTAACCCCAAGGTTGGTTATGTTGCTTCTAATGTTACTAGGATGGTTTCATTAGCAATAGAATACATTAGCAATTTCATTGGTACTAGGTGAACCAATGGGTGATTGAGTTTCTCTCAATGTTATTGGGGTTGTTTTCCCACCTATTGAGTTAATTTTCAATCTAGATCAATTACAACATACAATAACTACATTTGTATGTAGCGAGTTAGAAGTGGATAAAAATTAGCAACATCAACATAAATAGTATCGGGAATATGACATTTTGTCTTTGACATCCAGTCATACAACATGAGATGATAAAATTAATATTTTAGTGGTTGATTTAGAATTTAATGAATAATGTTATGGATAATAAAGCACATTATTCAAGTGTCAAGTTATAACTAGTTTGTAACTAGGTGTTAGTGACAATTCATTATTGTGTCAATTATGTTAGGTGTTTAGTTAATAGTTCAATTAAATAGTTTGTTTCAATTATGTCCTCCATTCTTAGAAATTGATCTAATATCACCATCAATTATAGCTACATGTAATAAGTTTTTTAGGCTTATATACATTGCAACTAATTTCATTAATGAATTGATTAGTTTTAAGCCTTGCATTTGATTTTTGGTTTTTATCATTTGGTATCAGAGTTACATGTGCAAGATACAAATCATGTGACGAGAGAGAGAAGAGGTGTAGAAAGAAGTTGATAATTTTGAGAGTTTTAAGAGAGGATCCCTCAGGTGCTCACTCTCAAATTTTGAGGGTGTTGCAGTTTGTGTTTTTGTTGTTTACAGGTGCAGATTTGAGCTTTGTGGTTGCAAGTTGCATTGAAAAGGAGCTTGTTCCCTCTTCCAATCTCTTCCTTTCACTACCAAGCTCCTATTTCTACACTAAGCTATACATGTGGAGCTTTCTTCTATAAGCTCGTAAACCCTTTTCATTTAGTCACCTCATGTTTTCGAGATCCTATAGAGCTCCATGAGCCGTATCTCCCTCCACCCAAGCTCCTCCTATCATCCTTTTAAGCTCTATAAGCTCTCCACCAAATACAATATATATATATATATATATATATATATATATATATATATATATATATATATATATATATATATATATATATATATATAGCTCTTCTCACCCCCTATAAAGTTTCCTTGCAGAGCTCACCGATATCTACATACCCCTCAACACTGCACATCTAGCTTGAATCATATCACTATACCCTGATACATCAATCTCGAGATTGATTCCCATAGCACATCTTGATATTCTTTGAAATAAGAATTCCCAAATCCAAATTGCAACAAAAACAATATCAAGCTAAATTGCATCATGACCCTACACACAATGGTGATTTGAGATCCTTTCCAAGCTTGAATCCTACTAACACACCTCTTCACAATGGTGGCAAACCAAAAATACAAAGCGACATAAGAAAACCCTTGCAAAACTTCCAAATTCTCCAAAAGGAGGGACCTCTACTCAAATAGTGCATTTCACAACAAAGAAGAGAAAAATCATAACCCTAAAGGGTTCACATTGGATATCGAGCATGTATTACACGCGGATAAGATTTTTTTATAAGTCTTTAAATAATTTTCTTATTTAAATATAAAAAATGCTTTTGGTTTCCAAACAAGTGTGTTTTCCCTATTGGATAGCCTACTTATGCTAATTATCTCATTAAGGAAAGGTCACAAGTTCAAAACTCTACCAATGACCCCTTTTCCATTCAAGCTCATAGTTTTTCATCTTTAAAATTAAGATACCCTTTTCTCTATTTTAAATATAAGCTCACTTAGTCATCCACATTTGAGATAAGACCTTCCTCTAGAGGGGAGGTCATGGGTTCAACCCGCCCATTGTCCCTTCTTTTTGGCTTTATAGCTCAACTCCAATCAATTTTTCTTAAGCCTTTAAATTAAACCCCTCATTAATACTTGCAAACACTAATAATTACCCACATGGTTAGTGAGAAAGGATAATCCATTACATAATAATAAGTGGGGGTTTTGGCCCCCACCACATGTCATTTTGAACAATTATTTTTACAAAGGCTATATATTACAATAGAAAATGATTTTTTAAAAAGAAAATGGGTGAATATTGGTTTTTCCCCCAAAATAAACAACACAAACCAAAGGGGGGATTTCTCACATTATCAAAAGAGGGGCTTAAATTTTTAATAAATACAATGAATTTTTTCTTGGAAAAATTATTAAAACTTGAGGGTCGCCATCAACGCCTAAATACAATAAAAATAGTAAGTTTTTCCAAAAACAAAAAAGGGGAGTTTTTTATATTCCAAATGTACAAATAGGTGCAATCACCTAAAACTATTTTAAAAATCCTACATGTCAATATTTCCCAACTTGGGGGTGCGGGGGGCATTTTATTTTTGTATTACATTATTTTTTACAAAAAAATGGTGTTAATCTACAAGTTTTTGTTTAAACCCTAAAAATTATAAGTGTAATATAAACAATATAGGATGTAAGGGTTTGTCGCATGGGATTATGATAGAATAATAAATAAACATTAACCATACACATTTAGAAAAACACATTAATGCTTGCAACTATGCTAGAACGATAAAATTATTACTTGAAACACACAAAGGGATAAGTAATTAGTTGTGCAGATTGATATAAGGAGGATTTGGGTGTGTAAACTGTATGGATGAGATATTTTGCATCTGATAGTCCATCATATTTGAAACATCCATTGGGAAATAATCTTTTGATGCAAGAGCATTCAAGTTCACACATAATCTTGCATTACCAAAAAACATAAATAAATTGTTTCTTGTTAGAATTTTGTTAAACAATTGTCATACGTGTGTTACTGATTAGAGAGTCTTAGGCCATCTTAGCAAAAATGTGTTGGGGTTGGTAAAAGGTTATATAGATAATATATTAGATCTAAGCATACATGCAATAAAAATAGATATTCTACTAGAAGAAATATTTAAAACAAGATATATAAATCAACACCAGATTTAACGTGGTTCACCCAGTGTGGGCTACATCCATCAAGAAACAAGATAATCTATTATCCAAATCTTTCAGAAGATATACAATGAAGATTTACAATCTTCCACACCTCTCATGATGTACAATAATTTCTTTCTCTCAAGCTTCTCCTTCTTCTCCAAGAATTTGCTTTCTCTCAATTATTTTCACAATAATCATTTACTCTCTCTTCTAACCCTAGCTTTCTAGCTTATAAATACCTTATACAAACTTAAGGCACTTAACCATGCAATTACAATCAATAGATCTAATTTAATACTAAAATTAGATCTAATTCTCGTGAGTTAAATAAAACACTCACACACAGGTAACCAATGTCGGTTAACCCTAACCAATGTCGGTTCCTCCTTGCTTGACCAATGCTGGTCATAGGTGATCGATGTTGGTCCCTTCATAATCGATGTCGGTTATTGTGTTTTCCACCAGTTTAATATAACATGATAAAATGAAGTGATTGAGCTCCACAACTTAACAAAATGAATTATATATAGGTTTGGTTATTTTCATATGGACATGGTGTAACCATAACTATTTGGGAAAAGAAGGCGCAAACAAAGAACTACACATGTATGAAAGTCAACCCAAAAACACTCATGAGAGGATAAAAACATGTTTTTACCATGGATGTTCAAATTTATTGAGGTGGAATTGTTTTTGGATGCCCAAGAGATGGGAAAAACACATCCAAGAAGTGGAGAGAGAACAATAACAATAAAAACACAAACCAAGTGAAAGAAAGAGAGGAAAAGGGAAATTTTTGGGGAGTTATTGGTGGAGCGATTGAGAGCATGAGGGAATATCTAAACCCACATTAATGACAATTTTTTTATGTAGATTGAACAACAAAATATTCCCTAAAAAATTCCTAGTGTGTAGAGAGTATTGAGGTACTGAAAAATATGCTTAAGTGTTTGTAAAAACGTATGTAAGCTCCAATATGGTGTTTTAGCCCAAAAATAATGTTTTTTGAGTACATAATATGATAATTTAAGGTGGTTGTAATCTAGATTTAAATAAATAAGAGATACAATATCATCCCATGGAATTTTTTGTAGTTTATATATATGTGTGTTTCCTTTGAAGAGGCATAAAAATTGTATTTTGGCTGAAAAAAAGTGGTCTATTTTTTTTTGTGTAAGTCTCAATAGTGGTTATAAAATTATGTTTAAATAGATTTATATATTTTTTTTTGAGTATCCATACGTCATATCTTCTCTCTAATTCCCAAAAATTATTATCTTAGTGCGCATTAGTTTTCCAGTTAAAAATATGATTAAAAAGACGGAAAATCCAATGTTCAAACCATACAACCTCCAAAAGGTATTGGATATCATGAAATGGATGGTACATACACAAAAAAATTATATTTTTTCTTCTAGGACTTGGTTTCCATTTATTTGGCCCCAAACCTAGAATGCATCAATTAGTATCCAAGAACGGTCTTTTCCTTGTTGGGTTGTGTGCAAGAAAGACTCCAAATGATTCAATTGGAAAGTTTTGAAAAATAATATTGCGAGTGTGTGAAGAGATGACACACACAAGTAATAATATTGGAAAATAATCAAGAGGAAGAGGACCAAAAATTGTAGATCTAATAGAGATGATGAGAGCAGTTCAAGTGAGATTGGATGCAATTTAAACAACACAAAGAAGGGGAACTCATGTTGAAGATGTGGGTGGTGATGAAGAAACAAAATATCATGAGATTTGGGTGGAATACATGGAGGATGAAGCAAAAAATATATTTCTTAGAGATGTTGCAAAGATTGGTAGTAAGCCAAAGTTGGATACACCTTGCTACAATAGAAGTTTGAAATTTGAAGAGCTTATAGATTGGATGACAATGATTGATAAATTATTTGACAATGAGTCAGTGGAGGAGCCTAAGAAGGTAAATTTTACTTGTACCAAACTTAAGGGTCATGCATCCTTATGGTGGGATCATGTATATACTAAGATACACAAGAAAGGTACATAGAAAATCAAGTTTTAGGATATAATGGTGATAAAGTTGAAGGCCAAGTTTTTACCTTTTGATTATCATATGTGTTTGTTTAGAAAATTGCATAATTTGGGTCAAAAGGATATGAGTATCAAGGACTACACTGAGGAATTTTATAGACTAAATATACAAGATGGTCAAGTCCAGGATGATTCAAAAAAGGTGGAAAGATATATGTGAATGGGTTGCGTTTTAAAATTCAATATGAAATGAATTTTTTGAACCTATAAACCACATAAGAAGCCTATCAATGTGCATTGAAGGAAGAAGATAAGTTTTCAAGGAAGAAAAAAATAAACTATAGAGGTAGAGGGAGGTCTTCTAGAGGTAGATGACAAGGTAGCATTGGAAGAGGATAACAAACTGTAGACATATAAAATGTCAACATAATTAATCCCACAAATATCCTAACATCATCATTATTAAATTAATCCATTTCCGATAAAATATCACATATACCCTTTATCATAATTAATTAAATCAATTATCTAATATCCCATCTGATAATTAATCCATTTAATTCATAATTAATCCCTTTAATATCCCATTATCCCACATTAATCCTTACTAAAATTTCTAGGAATTTAAAATTCCTCCTCAACTACCCACCTACTCTACACCTACCCTACACCTAGCCTCTCTATGTAATTACATCCCTAATCATATTTTATTAATCTAACCTAATCCCAGATTAATCATATCCTCTACCTCTAAATCTAGAGGCTTGTATTTCTAGAAGCCTCTCTAAACTTCTCCTTCCCTTTATTGAATTTTAAATTCAATGGAGACTTATCAAAAAATATAGAATTCTCCATTCTAGAAATTTCTAATCCTCATCCATTGATCTTCATCCCACTTGGATCAATTCTCACCATCCACTCTCTCAAACAAAAACTATAAATTTAGCTCTCCTCCTCTATGAGAGAAAGAGGAGGAAATCCATAATAAATCTCTACCATTTTATCTTCTATCAATCATCCACAATCTTCAATCCATCAATAAATCATTAATCTAATCTATCTTCCATTAATATTTCATCTAGCAAATCCAAACAAATCAAAAGGATGTGTTGTCTAAGTGCCTACTCAAATCTGAAGCAATCAACATCATCCTTCATTAAATCCAATACAATAAAGGAGGAGTATTGCATTTTATTGGTAAGTGTAGGTATTAATTCTCTATCCCTTTCATCTTGCTAAATCTAAGGAAGTGTTTTAGAAGATTAGATTAGGAATCGATTTGGTTTTTGGTTTCTAACTTGCTCACATTTACATCTAATCTCTCTTTTTCATCTACATTTTTTGCACCCACCGTGGGGCTTTACCACCAATTTTTATCGTTTTCAATCTTTTTTCATCCCTAAAACAAGTTTTCAAAATTTGAAGAGATTTCATTTCCTTTTGCATCTTCAAATTTTAAAATTTCATATTCAAAATCCATTCCCAGGCTCTAACAATGCCTATGCTTTGTGTTTTGGCATCTATGCTACATATTTTGGCACCTATGATACATAATTTGGAGCCTATGCTACATAGTTCAGAGCTTTTGTCCCATGCTTAAACCTTTGAGTGCAGGTTTGTCAATTGGCACTTTTGCGAAACTTGCGGTGCGTAGTATGTGACATATATCATCGCTTGTGCTTCTAAATATTGCCTATGCAAGTTTTGGTGCCTATGCTACATAGTTTGGTGCTTATGATTTGGCACCTATGCTATATATTTCAGTGCCTATGCTATGTGTTATAGCGCTTTTTTTTTTCAAATTTTTCCTACCTTCCAAGAGCCATAACTTTTGATCCGAAACGTGAAACGACTCCATTTTTTTCCTGGAAAGGTATCAAAATATCTATGCAATTAAAGTGTTAATTTAGAATTTAATAAGATAATTTATTCATGTTTTTCATTTTCGTAAATCTTGTCATTTTAATTACAAATCGAGTTATATTTTTCTTGCTCCAAACTACTAACACTTTATGTGCAACTTCCTACGCTAACCAAAGATAAAAATCATTCTAAAACTACTAACCCTTTTTTTGTAGCATGATCGATCTAAGACATTTGGGTTTTTAAATAAAATTATTAATCTTTGTTTTGCAGGGCCTCCTCTTGAAGACCTTATCACATAATCTTTATCGTTTAATTTTATCTCACATCATCTTTCTTGTGTGTTTTGCATCATTACTTGTTTATCTTGAACACAAAACCGTGTATGCTCTCCTCTCGCATCCTACACTGATCTTGAGGATAAAAAGTGGCTAGCCTTCCCCCTTTTTATTTTATAGGGGAAATGTGATGTGGAAGTAGGGATATCTTTAGTGGCGAATATCCGTAATTTGGCAAATATTTTATTTTTGGAAAATTTGAAAAGGCAAAATTTTTAGAGTAGGTTAGTGTACTGTTAACCTAAAATTTCTAGTATAAATTTTTTTAGGGGTCAGCTTCACCTACCATTGAAAAATACTCCTATATAAACCTAGGTAATTCATCTAGTAGTATACTAGTAACTTACTAATGTACCATTCAAATTACTTGTAAATTACAAGAAGACAAAGTGTGGATAATAATCTTAGACTAGTTGTTATAGACTTGCAATAGGAAAGTGTCATTGATGTGCGAGAAGGAAGATTTTCATTTCTAGACGAGCCAAAATATAGTGTTGATGACGTATGATAAGAGAAGGTGTTGACGCAGCGACCAGAGGGTTGTTGACGCGTGACTAGAGGGTTGTTGATGCACGACCAGAGGGTTATTGACGTGTGATTAGAGTGTTGTCGATGCTCGACTAGGGGGTTGCAGAAGGTTGAAAAAATGAATTATTTTCTTGTCAGGTGATAACAAGGCTTGTTGTCGGGTGACAACAAAGATTGTTGTCATGTGAAAACAAACCTTTTTATCACTCGACACCAAAAAAATGTTGAGTTATCCCCCTTAAAAAATGACAGGTGAAAATTTGAATCTAAAATCTTGGAAAATTCACCTTTCGACGAAAGTGGTTCAAGGTATCTTCACCAAGGATTTTCCACCTCCAATTTACTAGAGGCTTCTTAAAATGAACCTTGTGTGGAAGTGACATACACGTAATTTCCATGGTCCTAGGGGTCTTGTGACCATGGAATTCACCTCCATGCTAGTAGACACATCTCGTGTTATGATAGGGTATATAAATTATTGGAGAGATGTCGTTATTGGCTAAGCGTTCGCTTGTTTTAATATCAGGGTGAAGTGAGGGGATTCCACGTCCTAATATTACCTAGGCCTTAGACAATATCCTTGGAACACGGACTTGGGCCCACATACTATAAGGTATATCGGGGACTCCCTTAGTGAGCTCGTACATCCTAGACTAGGAAACCTTTTGGCCACAATCAAACTATAGTACAAGGAGACCGCACTCCCTAAGACTACTCGCTAGACAACCCCACATTGACACGTAGGTGGAGAGCCAATTTTTGGCACCATCATTGGTGTGTGGTATTGAAAGTGGGTTATAGTTTGATTTTAATCCCACTTGACTAGTTAGGGTGTGTATTGCGCGTTTGTTGCTTTCTTGTGAAAACCCTTAACCATCCTATCACCTTAAAATTTTAATCAATCAGACATGATCATAATCAGCCATCATTAATCAAACAATCCCAATCCAAATCCCATCCCTATCCTTAATGAACCAACATAATCTAAATCTAATCCCCCCACACATCCTAACAAACCATGGCCTTTGAACCTCAATCCCCATCCTCTCCAAACCAACATCAAAACCCCTACCTCTTTTCTAAATCCATCAACCAAGCTATCCCATCATCCCCCACCCATAAAATTTAACCATCTTGCTTTAATCATGAAATCCCACACACTATCCAACACCTTAATAAAAGTATCAAATCTCACCTCCTATCTCAACCAATCCCCTCCTCGCCATTCAAATCAACCATCCTATGTTGATCATAACATTGTAAGAACCATCCAAACACTCAATTAAAAAATATCCAATCTTAAATCATGTATCAACCAATCACCTCCTAAACCATCTTCTCCCAACCAAACACATCCATAATTTCCCCTTCCTAAGATCCCCACCCCTTACCCCATTGAATTCCTTTTTGAGGAACCTAAATGATCTCAATCCACACCTTGACCTAATCAACATAAACCACTATCCCCACAAGCCAATTACATCAACTTTAACTACCTCACTAACTTTGACCTAGAAAAAGAGGACCTCCTTTATGTCCTTTCTAATCTAGTCATCAATCCCAAGCCCACACAACCATCCCAAATTCCAACCTCCAAATCCCCTATCAATCATCATGACCTACACCTTCCTCTAATCAAAACTCATGTTGATAATCCACCACCATCAAAAATCTCAACTCCTAAATCCAATCATCATAAAACCTATAATCAAGTCCCATTCACATATCCACAACAATCCCAACAACTTTATCCAAAATTATTATCCCCCACATCTCATCTTATTCCTCCATCCTCGTCATCTTCATCATCCCAATCCGATCCTACAAAATTTCTCCTAGATAGTCCCACATCCCCTAATCCACCATCAAATTTAGCCTCTAAGCCTATTTCATCCCCTCCATCACCTACACCCACTCTTGTCAAAACCATCTTATCCATCATGACTCCTAAGTCACCCTCATCCCCTTCTATCCCCAATCCTAAACCATACAATGTGACTCCTACGCCACCCTCATCCTCTTCATCCAAACCTAATCCTATCTTACCCTCTTCATCACCTAAACCCACCACTATCCTATCCTCTAATCCTATTTCATCTCTACCACTCCCAATCCTAAAACATCTAACGTGACTCTTAAGTCACCGAATCCTAAACCTAAAAAATCTAATAACAATCCTCTCCCCACCTCATCTCCTACCCAATCTAATGAGGCTCCTATGCCACCTTCATCCCCTAAATCGACCAAATATATTGTGGTTACTACAAAACACCTATATCCCAAATATCCTTCATCCTCAACATAACCCAAATCTAATGTGACCCCAATATGAAAGCCATCCCCTTCATCTACATCTATTAATCCAAAAAAATCTAAAACCATCTACCTCAAAACCACATACTCTAACCAATCCAACATAAACTAAATTTACTTTGATGCCCAGGCCTAATCTACCCCTTCATCTTCTAAGCCACAACAATCTAATCTAACTCATAAATCCAAATCAACCAAAACATCTCATAATCCACCCAATCCTGCACCTTAACTTCCTACTCCCCCAAAACCATTTAACTCAAACCACTTCACTCCTTTAGGAAAATCCTTGACCACCATCTTCCATCGTCTAAAAAACTTCAACATGATCATCCATCCCCTAGTCAAATGACACGATCAAAACCTTCCCAAACCATCTTGGTATCGGGAACAATATTATTGTGACTTCCATTGCACCCACAGACATTTAACCAATCGTTGCATGTAATTTAGGTCTTATGTCCAAAACCTCATTAACCAAGGGTTTCTTGTCCTTGTACCTCTTTATCCACCACCTTTCCATCCCAATCTTCCCCCTAACCATCGTCCACCATCTAAATCCCACTCAACATCCAAACATCATTAATCATACGAATCTCATCATACATCCAATCATCATGTTATCCAGAATTTACCCTCAAGGTAAATTCTATAACTTACACAATTTGTTTAAACTTGAACAAGTAGATATGGTGAAAACAAAAAATTGGATTTTGGAGGAACCCCTTTGCTTTTCTCTAACTTCCCTATTCAAGAAAAATCTAAGGAGTTAGCGAAAATTTGCTAAATTTTTTAGAGAAATGGGGAAAATTCCTATTTTAATGTATTATGGGTCTAGGGGCTGCGGGTGGAACGGCTATTGGTAGAACTAGGGTTCCTCGCCCTCGGCTTGGGTCTGAAATGTTAAAGAAATAATTGTTTGTGAGTAAATCAGGTCCCGACCACCTAAGCAGTCCAGGTTCCATTGGGCCACAAGTTCCCTGAAATCCCTATTTACTCAATTTACAAAGGAATTGAAGTAGGTTCAAACTATTGTGGATAAGGTGGGAGCTCGGGGCCTGAATGACATAAGTGCCACAGAGACATGAGTTCCTCATGGAGGTGAAATTTCCACACAACAAAGGAGGTAGTCTATTGTGGATAAGGCGGAAGTTAGAGGCCCAAGAAACCCTTGTACCCAAGTGCATTATGTCCCCCAAAAACCCATAATGCAAAGGGAAAATGGTTTAATGCAGATTGTGAGAGCCCATGTGGAACACCCTGTCCATGATCTTTAAATGGGCATAACTTTTGACCCGGAGCTCAGATTTTGACAAAATTGGACTTTTCGGAAAGGTCTCGACATCTTCTATGCCAAAAATTATATATTTATTATTTTTAGAGAGGTTAGGTTGGTGAATAGTGAGAGTGAAAATCCATATATCCAGAGATTAAATGCACAGTCCTGTGGAAGTAACAATTGAACATGTGAGACTCAAAATGGCTGTGATCATTTAGAAGGTAAAAAATTGAGCAATTTTCAAAATATTTTCACAAAATTGGTCTTGTTAGAATCATGGCTCTGAGCCCAAAGCACATAAATCTAGAAATTAATGAATTTTTAATGGTGTTTTTAAGGAAAATTAGCCCAGTTCTATTTGGTTGTTGAAAAGTGGTTGGAAAAAAATTAATGAGCATGTGCAATCATTCTTTCACTGCTGCAAGTTATGGGACATCTTGATATTGCTTTTTCAGGTCCAAAATCACCAACCACCCTCATTTATCATGACTTTTAATCAATTGGAAATAGAATTTCAGGAATTTTGCTCTCTATCTCTCTCTCTCTCTCTCTCTCTCCCCTCTCAAAATTCTATAAATTAGAGCGTTGGGCTCATTATTAGAGAGGATAGTTTGGGTAGAAAAACCCTGTCATTTTGGTTTTGTGAAGTCAATGTGTTGTAGGCCCTTGTAGTGGAATCCTTGCATGGTGATCTAGGCCTTTCATTTATAAAATTTTGAACTATGCATATTAATGAATCAATAGATGCAAGTTTTTGGATGTACCCTCCCTTCCTATGTTTGTTTGCATTCTTCTTTCCTCTTCAATCTTATTGTAGGTGTATTGTGGTTGTTCTATGCTCTTGCAAGATTCATTACTATTGTGTATGCATAGAAATGGTGTTGTGATTTATGTTGTTGGATTGTGGAGAGCTATTATCAACCCTTCTAACCTGCATTTCATTCCTATTTTTAAACATTGGGAAATTATTCTCTCACCCTCCTTTTCTGGTGTATCACCACTGTTAGTGTAGGCTTTATTTTCATGCATTCTCTCTCCCTGGTCTCTTGGAAAGTTAGATTAGGATTAGATAGTCTTTCCTACATTAGGAGTAGTTAGTGGAAGGTAGTTTAGGAGCAAGAACCATATTTCTCTGGAGGGTTATCTTAAGCTCGCAAGTCCCACAACTTGAGAGATGACCCGATGTCACACAAGTTACAATGAATGCCCCATCTAAAAATTAGATCATTCGGGGGTACTGTAATTTTGTGATAACACATCCCTCACCCAAAAAAAGCAAAACAAATCTCACCTAACATCCTTTGTTAAGTCTAGCCTCTTAGCAGATGACAAGAAGACAACCCCCTAGTCTCATGATGACCACATTCAATAATCTTCCCCATCCACTTTATACCCTATAGCAAAAAATATGTTCACTAATATAAATTATTAAGGCAAAATCTTAGGCATCCATTAACAAGTCATTTGTGAACCCATCTCCTTTCATCAAAATCTAGGTCGTTTAGGCTTCGGGTATAAAACTATCACTAACAATGTCCCTCCCACTACTCCATCACAACCCATTTCTACCACTCCTCTTGTTGATCCTACCATCCCAACCACTCAATCCAATCACAAATCCTTTAATCCCCCTACAAATGTGAAACACCTAAAAATGGATTGAGCACATAATTCGTCACACGCACAATGATATTCTTTCCTTCCAACCCATCCTCCTTCCATCCAACATTCAAATCCCTTTGCATCTAATAAATTATTATCATCACATCCATTTATATCCTCTTTCAATCCATTCATTTAAAAACTAGATCAACTTGTTGACACATGTTGTAAGATAAAAGTACCTGCTACAACCATGTGACCTTGGTCTATCATTACCTCTAACATTTAAACACAATTGTCCTCCTAGAGATCCACACAATTTAACACACTTAATCAACTTGTGGTGAAGACCCTTGGGCATGTCTTTTTACACTCTATCCAATCTTATAGCTGCACTCATTTCCATCCCCCATCAAGCCACTAGTGATTCTTAACCCCTTTTGAGTTCTCAAGAGAGTGGAACCTCTTCATGAAAAAAAATATAAATATAAAAAAGTAAACAAATCATATCAAAATTAAAAATATCAAATAAAATCCACCTCAATACTCTCTCTAGGGGTGTTTCCATCATCTCTATCGGGGCTATGGGTGCCTGGATGGCAGTAGAGAAATATTATGACAAGAATTAGATGCATATTTGTTGGGACTATGGACACATAGCTGACAGTGGAGAAATTCATGGCTTATCCTTTCGTTCACCCTCCATCCACCTATTTGACTTAATCAGTCCCTATACATTGGCTAATTTTTCTTCACATACTACCCATTAATTCTTCACTTCAAGCGGTAATTAACTATCAAAATCACACACACTTTGATCTTGCAGAGACATATGGCTTGTATGTTTCCAGGTATTGTTTAGACCTTGGTCACACTTCTGTTTTATTCCAACTTTTTCCTTACAACATGTGTCATTAGGCTAATCATTTTTTCATCACTGATGTCATTTACCTTCCATCCTTCACATCCACATCCTTTTACCCTTAGGACCAAACATCCTTGGGTAGACCATGATACTTTACTTTCTGTCAAATCCTCCTCATCTCCCTTTTCAACTATCATCATCATGATTGGGGGTAACCTTACTACCATCTATTGGGGGAATTATCCATCGCTTCCCATCCTACCCTACACCTGGGGTAAAATTGAACCCATCCATCCATCCACATAAGCCACCCTACTTTACACATTAGGGGCACACCACATCTATCCCTCAATCCATCCCGCAATACTTGGGGGCATATCTTATCATATTCCAGATCCCCTATCTTATCCTATACCACATCCCTCATCCTTACCACATCCCATCTAATCCTAACCTATTAAACAATCCCTATCATATCCAACCTATCCAATTTCCCTCAATCCTTCCCTTTCATCCTACCCAAACATGCTTTGGGACTTATAAGAGAAAGTCACATCCCACCTTACATCCTTTCCCATCCCCCATACACTATCCCATCCTAAACCCTTTCAGCTTACCTAAGCTCAATCATTCCCCCCATCCCAAATATAAAATCTCAACATCCAACATCAAATAATATAAACATCCAAAATCTAAAATCTAAAAATCAAAACATTCAAGAAATCCATAAAAATATCACATAATAAGACCAACAAAAAAATACTAAAATGCAATGTGTGTGTTTTTGCTAGTGTGTGTGTGTTTTCTTGATTGTCCACATTTACATTTTCGTCGATGATATGAGGCCATTTTTCTTTTGCATGGTCCAATGATATGAGGACCACCTATTTTTCATTAATCTATCCAATGATATGAGGACAAGGGAATTTGGTAATTCAATCATCATGGTCTTTATACCTTGGTGCAATTTTCTCTATGTTGCATCAATAACATTACTAATGATGATAACAGTGGGAAATTTATGGTAACACACCCCCTTCTATCATCATATTTTATCCTTATCATCATCCACACCTAATCCTCATCATCATCTGACTAACTATCTAACCTCCTCATCCTCCTATCCAATCAATCCTTTATCACTAAATCAATATCCACATCCAAATATTATCCTCTCACATCCAACATCTAAATTCCTTGCCCCTTGGTTGGGGCATCTTCTAACATCCTCTTATTAATAATAATCCCAATCCCCTCCTCATCAATTTCCTATCCTCTAAATATATCTCAAAACCATTCCTTATTCCTCAATCTTCTAATCCTCTCAATCCAACATCCTAATCAAACCTCAAATGTAGCATCCTCATCTCCCACATCATCATATCTAACATCGTCAAATCCAACATCTTTACATCTAAATTCCAAATGTTCCAATATAACCCCTTGATTGGGGCATCATATAATCCAAAAATCCTAAATATTCACCCTTGTCATACATCGTTGACTGGGGCATATTCTACTCCAAAATCCAATATACCATAATCCTCTAATATCCTACTCCTCTAATCCTCTCTCCTATCTTCTAATCCTCAAATCCAATATCCTTAATCCCAACCCTTTGACTGGGGCATCATATAATCCAACCCCTTCAATCAATCTTCTAATCCTCTAATCCTCTCTCCTCTCCTATAATCCTCAATCTTCTCATCCGCTTATCCTCTCTCATCTACTAACTTGTACCTCTCCTCTTTTCGAGTGGTTACCCACCTCATTCCTTCCCCATGTAACCCCTCGAGGGGGCATCATATCACCATCCTAACATTTTATCTTATTTTTCTTTGAGCGGTCATTTCTACACAATAACCATTCAAAGAGGGGTAAAATGTAGACATCTAAAATGTTGACATAATTAATTCCAATTAATTTGTCCTGTAATTGTCCTAACATCATCATTATCTAATTAATCCCTTTCCTATAAAATACCACATATAGCCTTTATCCTAATTAATTAAATCATTTATCTAATATACCATCTCATCATTAATCCATTTAATTCATTATTATATCCCATTATCCCACCTTAATCCTTATTAAAATTTATAGGAATTTAAAATTCCTACTCACATACCCACCTAATCTACACCTACCCTACACCTACCCTACACCTAGCCTCTCCATGTAATCACATCCATAATCATATTTTATTAATCTAGCCTAATCCCAAATTAATCATATCCTCTACCTCTAAAGCTCGAGGTTTGTATTTCTAGAAGCCTCTCTAAACTTCTCCTTCCCTCTATTAAATTTTGAATTCAATTGGCACTTCTCACAAAATCTATAATTCTCCATTCTAGAAATTTCTAATCCTCTCCTAAATCCCCATCCATTGATCTTCATCCCACTTAGATCAATCCTCACCATCCACTCTCCCAAGCATAAACTATAAATTTATCTCTCCTCCTCCATGATAGAAAGAGGAGGAAATCCATAACAAATATCCACTATTTTATCTTATATCAATCATCCACAATCTTCAATCCATCAATCCATCATTAATCCAATCCATCATCCATTAATATTTCATCAAGCAAATCCAAGAAAATCAAAAGGAGGTGATGTCCAAGTGCCTACTCAAATATAAAGCAATAAAAAAAATCCTTAAGAAAATCCAATACAATAAAGGAGGATTATTTCATTTTATTAGTAAGTGCAAATATTAATTATCTATCCATTTAATCTTGCTCAATATGAGGTAGTGTTTTAGAATATTGGATTAGAAATCAATTTGGTGTTTGGTTTCTAACTTGTTTACATTTACATCGAATCTCTCTTTTGTATCTACAAAAACAAATGATAGAGAAGATAAAACCTCTCAAAATCAATATTATAGTGCAAGAGGAGGCTATTCTTCTAGAGGGAGAGGATCCTTTAGAAGAGGTAGAGGTAGAGGCATTGTAGGTTAGTTCTTCTTGTGCAATAAGTATTCTAGAAAAAGAGCTTTTGAGTGTTTGTAAGACCCTCGAAAAAGTGGTAGAAGGATCAAAGAGATAATTCCTATTTCTCATGTTGATGAACGGAGTGTTATGTCTCTAAGAAATAGAAGAGCCATTAAAATGAGAGGAAATATTGATGAAAATAATGTTTTTGAAACCATCCAAAGAGGAGAATTAACTAGCACAAAGGAAGAGTTCCTTATAAACCATTTATAAATATGTAGGTAAAGGTTGTAAGGTGGTGCATGATAGTGGTAGCATGTATAATTTGGTTTCTCAAGAGATGGTTGAAAAAATTTGGCTGAAATCATTTGTACATATTACTCCATACAAGGTATCATGGTTTCTTAAGGGACATCAAGTGTTAGTGAATGAACAATGTATTGTAAGCTTCTTAATTGGTTCATACAAAAATGATGTTTTATGTGACATTATGCCCATGGATATGTGTCATGTATTATTGGAAATTTCATGGAAATTTGATAGAATATTTGAGGATTGTGAAAGATAAAACACCTACACCATTTTGAAATATGGGAAGATATTCACATTGATCCTATTGAAGGATAAATGAGATGAGGTGGAAAATAGACCCAAAATTATGCTAGTTTGTGGCAAAGAGTTATTGAAGGTGGAAAAGAATGAGGAGACATGTTATGCATTGATTCTGAATCCCATATCAGTTATAACAACCACTAAGGTAAGTGATCTTCCATTAGAATTTTTTTTTTTTGTAATACTATTGACATTGTGTCTAGTGAGTTACTAGAAGGAATACCACACATGAGGATCATTAGCCATCATATGGATCTAGTGTCGGGAGCAAGTTTTTCAATTAAGAAAGCTTATAGGTTAATTCCAATGTAGTATGAATAAATCAAGAGAAAAGTTCAAGAGCTATTAAAAAGGGGTTTAATTTGAGAGAGTTTGAGCCCATGTGTATTCCCAATCATGTTAACACCATAAAATATGGAGAGTGGTGAATGTGTAAGGATTCAAGATCTATAAAAAAATCTCCATAAAGTATAGGATTCCATTGTGAAGAATGAATGACTTAATGAATTGTTTTAGTGGATTCGAGTGATTCACCAAGATAGATTTGAAAAGAGGATATCACCAAATTCAAATAATATAAGGTGATGAGTGGAAGACTTCATTCAAGATGAACGATGGATTGTACATGAGTGGATGGTTATACCATTTGGTTTGTCAAATGTGACAAGGTTCATTGCAGTACTCATTATTTAATCTTAAAGAATGTCAAAACCAAGAGGTGTCCAAGGCTATCTGCAAAAGGGGCTAAAGGAAACAATGGTTTTATAGTTATTTTCTCTAGAATTGAAAATTATTGAAAGGAAATTCAATAACTAAAAGTGAATCTAATCTAAAATTTAATGAAATAAATAACTTGAAGCATATCTAATGTAACAAACTAAAATAAATAACTGAAATCTTACAAACTGAAATAAATGACTGAAAATAAATAAATGACATAAAACAAATGAAATTGAAGCTTCACAAAAAAAAAAAAAAACACACACACACACAATACTAATTTAAACAATAATGATTCTATTCTATAATAATAATAAACCATCCTCCTCCTTAGGTAAGAGTGGGCCCTTTCTCTTCCCTTAGAGTTGGGTTAAAAAAACTAAAAACAAGCTACTACTAAGATAATTGAATTTTAGATTTTATTAATGAGAAATGATGTTACAAAAATCTTCCATCTTCTACCACTGGTGCATTGAGTGCTTTAGAGAGATATTTATAACTCATCCCTTGGTCATTACTCTAATATTATAAAACTACCTACCTATAATATTGGGCAAGATCTGACTACATCTCCCACTTTTCAATAAGATAAATGTGGAAGTAATTTATTCAAACACTATAAATCTAGATTTAACTACTTCTTTCACTTGCATTGAACTACTTCTTCCACTTGTCATGGAGACAAATGTGAAAAATATTTAATCAAATATTACAACTCTTCATTGACCTACCTCTTCCACATGCACTTAACTACTTCCACTTTCCAAGGAGACTAATGTGGAAGATATTTATTCAAATATTACAACTCTATATTAAACTACCACTTCCACATGCACTTAACTACTTTCCATTTTCCAAGTCCACTCTTGCATGATTGAATTCTTCAACATAATAGTTGTCCCGCCATATTCTCATCCCAGATTTTTTTTATCATTACTGTGGATTCAATTTGAATAATATTTTCAAACATTTTTAGGGTTTGGTGCTCCTTATTGTAATATTTCCATAATATTTTGAAATTCTTATTTTCATTGAGAAATGAAGGAGATATCATAGTTTTAATGAACTTGTGTTTTTTTGTCTTCTTTACTTTCCTTCAACTTTAAGCTGTTGAAACTTCAAATGAATATATATTCTTACTTATTTTTGTTGTGTAAAAATGGAGAGAATTATTTCCTCCTAGAAATAATAGGAACAAAAACTTCTCTCAAATTCTCATTTGGAGGTATGCAATTTTAGTTAGAGTTAGTCCTGTGCTAATTTTGCAAGTCATGTGCTTGAAAATGTTATTCTTCAAATCTTGATATATTCGTAGCCATTATTGTTGTGTAAAAATGGAGAGAGGTTTTTCCTTATAGAGATAAGAGGAATAAAAACATCCCTCAAATTCTAATTTGGATGTCTGCAACTTTAGTTAGAGTAATTTTTGTGTTGATTATGTGAGTCCTATGCTTGACCATGTGAGTCATGTGCTTTGGTTATGTGAGTATCGTGTTTTGGCTATGTGAGTCCTGAGCTTTATCTATATGAGTTTTGCACTTGTATATTTGATTCATGTGCTTTTGCTATGTGAATCATACACTTGGCTATGTGAGTCATGCACTTGCTGTAATACATTCTAGAGAAGAGTTCAAAGTGTTCTAAAGTGGTTTAACTTTCAAATATTTTCAAATGAATTGCTCATACACAATATTGCACTCCAACTTACAGAAAATATTAGGAAATGAAAACATTTAGATTGCAATGGAATTGTGAAAAATAGATCAAATATATTCTACATTTTATCTTAAATAAGCTATCTAGTTATCAAGACTACATCTAAATCCACTTTATAGGAGAAGGAATAATGTTATTTTGAGCAATAGATGAGACTTAGTTTGGTATCATAAAAATTCACTAAGCACATCTATGAGACTTATGAATGAAGTATTGAAGTCATTTATAAGTAAGTTTTTGATTTTTCATTTAGATGATATTCTAATTTTCAGTCATTCTAAAGAGGAGCATTTGAGATTGGTTTTAGATAAGTTGAAGGAAGAATTTTTTTGATCAACTTAAAGAAATGTGGCTTCATGCAAGAGGAGATGATATATTTGGTGTTTTTTTGTCTCAAAAGATGGGTTGAAAATGGACATTGAGAAGGTGAGAGCAATTTATAATGTCCTTCACCAAAGAGTATGTTTGACGCAAGAATTTTTCATGGGTTGGAAATTTTATATCGGAAATTAATTAGAAACTGTAGTGGCACATGCCCACCAATAATGGATACTATGAAAGGATAAAAAAGGAAATTTCAATGGAAAACTATAGTAGAGAATAAATTTCAATTTTTGAATAAAATTGTGATGCAATAACTGGTGTTATCTTTGATAGACTTTGGAAAAGAGTTTCAATTTTATTGTGATGTAGGTGGGAAAACAATAGGAGAAGTGTTAAGTCAAGAAGGTAGACCCATTTCTTATTTTAGTGAGAATTTGAATGAATCTAAGAAAAAATATGTTTCTATGACGAATATTTCTATGCAATGGTGCATGGTCTCAAGATGTGGCAACACTACTTGTTGAAAAAATAGATTTTTTGTACATAGAAAATCATGACTTGCAATTCATAAAAAACTTGGGTAAAATTAATAAAAGGCACATGAAATGTGTGGGATTTCTTCAAAAAAAAATTTGAGACATATAAGTGGTAGGTTCAATAGATTTGCATATGCCTTGAGTAGATGAGCTCTTGTTTTGATAGAGATTAAGGTAAAGGTGGTTGGGTTTGATTCAATGAAGGATTTGTATGAGCAGGACTTGGATTTTAGAGATGCATGGATAATGTGCATGAAACAAATGAGAATGGACATAAATCCATGGATAGAGTATATGATTCATGGTAGGTTGTTCAAAGGAAAAAGGTTGTGCATACCTCAAGTTTCCACGAGAGATATCCTTTTAAAATAAAAACATAGTGGAGGTCTTGTTGGTAATTTTGTGATTGAAAAGAATTTAGCACAACTAAGTGATAAGTATTATTCGCAATGAATGGGCATGGATGTGAATAATTTCATGCAAGGAAGTATAGTTTTCCAACTTGTTAAGGGAAAATGTCAAAATACAAGATTGTATAAACCATTGTCTGCTCTAGATAGACCATGGGATAGATTTTTTTCTTGGTTTTCTAAGAACATAGTGAGGTAATGATTCTACATTTTTTATTGTTGATAGATTTTAAAAGATGGATAAATTTGTAACATGTAAGAAGAATAGTGATTCCATACTATTGCTAATTTGTTCTTTCAAGAAGTTGTAATGTTACATTAGTTTCCAAGAAACATTGTATTAAATAGAGACAGAAAGTTTGTTGGGCACTTTTGGAGGACATTATGGAAGAATTCAGGTAATAGATTGGACTTTAGTTTATCCTATCAAGCTCAAATGGATAGGAAAACGAAAGTAGTGAACCAAAGTCTTGGTAACTTGTTGATATGTTTATTTAGTGAAAATACCAAATAATGGGATATGATGGTTGTATAAGCTGAATTTTCCTACAATGATTCAGTCAATCGAAGTATAGGTATGATCCATTTTCAAACTATGTATGGGAACAACCTTATAATTTTATTGGAGTTTAGGAGTACAATTGTGATGAGTAGGAGAAGTGTCAAAGGTGAGGGGTATGCTCAACATATGCAAGATGTGTATATGGAAGTGAAGAAGATACTTATAGAGAAGCCTGGAAAATACAAGAAACATGTTGATATGAGAAGGAGAGAGATGGATTTTGAGGTTGGGGAATTGGTCTTGGCACATTTGTGTAAAGAGAGGTTTCTAAAAAGAAAATAAAACAAGCTCAAATGGAAAAAAAATTAGGCATTGTAAGAGTTTGAGGAAGTTCTTAGGGAATGCTTATGAAATTAAGTTGTTAGATGGAGTTGGTATCTCACCTATCTTCAATGTAGCTTATTTTTACACATATGTGGTGACACAAAGAAGTGAAGCAAGAGAAAACATGGGATTTTTAGCCATGATTAGAAGAATCAATTACCACAAAAGGAAAAGGAAGAGTTGGAAGCAATCTTGGACATATGGATCAACAATAAAATAAGAGGAAATAAGTACTATGAGTACTTGGTGAAATGGAAAAACTAAGCAATTGAAGATGCAACTTAGATGAATGCATCTGAAGTTACCAAACATGGAAAATCAATTGACGATCTCACAACATATTCATGAGTTGGATCCAATGGAGAAATTTTATTACCCTGGGTGTCTGATGCAGGAGCATCCGGGTTCACATGTAATTTTACATCATCGAAAAAGATATAAATAAATAAATTTCAAAGTTTATCTCTTTGTTTGTGTTGGCATTTCATTAAACAATTGGCATACGTATGTTATTGATTAGAAAGTATCGTGCCACCTCAGTAAAAATGAATTATATGGGTTTGGATGTTTTCATATGGACATGATGTAGCCAAAACCATTTGGGAAAAGAAGGCATGAACATTGAGTTACACATGTATGAAAGTCAACTTGAAAACATCTATGAGACGAAAAAAAAATTATTTTTTTCCATGGATGTTTTAATTTCTTGAGGTTAAGGCATTTTGGATGCTCGAGATGAGAAAAATGCAACTAAAAAGTGGAGAGAGGGAAATAGCAAGAAAAACACAAAACAAGTGAAAGAAATAGATGAAAGGGGATTTTTTGGGGAGTTATTGGTTAGGGTGACTAATACCATGAGTTGAATATATACACCAAAATTCATGATGGTTTTTTGATATATATACAACTCCAAAATATTCCCAATAAAAATTCCTATTATGTAGAGAGTATTGAGGCACTAAAAATATGCCTAAGTGTTTGTAAAAACATTTGTAAGCTCCAATAGAGTGTTTTAGCCTAAAAAGAATGTTTTTGAGTATGCAATATGATCATTCACGGTGTTTGTGAGATAAATTCCAAGTAATAATAAATCCAATCTTATTCCATGTTGTTTTGTGTAGTTTATGTATATGTGTGTTTCCTTTGAAAATAACCAAAAGTTCTATTTTGGCCAAAACCTGGGTTCATTTTAAGAAGCCTCTTGTAAATTGGAGGTGGAAAATCCCTAATGAATATACCTGGAAGCCCTTTCACTGGAAAGGTAAAATTTCCTAGGTTTTAGAATGAAATTTTCACTTGATATTTTTAAAGGGAGAGTTAGTTCCCAAGCACATAGTTTTTGCATGAAAACAAGGGTTGTTGACGTGTGTTAGCATCCTTTGTTGATGTGCGTCAGCAACCTTTTTCTCACGCACAAAAACAAGGGTTGCTGATGCTCATCAACAAGCCTTTTTGTCTACCGATAATAAAGTTTGTTGTCATGCATCAACAACCATGGCTGTTGTGCATCAACAATTATTTTGTTGATTCACGACAACCATGGTTGTTGATGCATGACATAACCTTTGCTTTTGGATGACAACAAGGCTTGTTAACATGTGTCAACAATTCTCATTGATGGGTGATAACAAACCTTGCTCTCATTCATCTGTAGCTTAGAAAACCTTGATTTTAACCTATAAATACCCCACCGGCCCTCATTTTTATGTTCACACTTCTTGGATCCCAATGTTTTTCTTCGTTCTCCTAGTGTTAACTGCTACAGGTGTTGTACGTTAACACACTAGCCAAACATAAAACAAACTCCGCGTCTCCAAAATCATATCAAACTCAAGTACTCATGGCTGCTCAAGCTCAAGATCCAATAGAAAATCAAACTAACCAGGCATTGGAAACCCCCCAAGTCCTACCCAAGGGCAAGAATCAATACATGAGCTTTTTTGTGCCCACACATTTATAATGTTTTGCAAATGAATGAAAATTGCAAGGATTCTATAGAGGCATGTGAATTCGTAGGGCTCGTTAACATGCCCCAGTTCGAGATAGATCATGATGTTATTAACTACCTTCTCTCATTTTTTAAAACATATGAAAATCATTTACTATTACTTTGGAATATGGCCATACATTTAGGTTCAGTGTTGATCCAATTGATATCCATTGATTGACAGGCCTTCCATTTAAAAATTCACCCATAGTAACAATAAAAACAACCCTCACTGAAGATGATAAGATTTACCACGAATCTTGTTTTGGTTTTCATGTTGATTGTACGTGTAAGCTACTTTCCTTTGAAATATTTTTATTTTATATTAATTCAAATTGATATTAATTCCATTGAATTTTTTACAGCTCATGTCAACAAGTAAAGACGAGGTTTGGATACACAAGGAATTACACACCACTTTCTTATTGCCATGATTTCTTTTTTTCAAGTCAGAATTGTTCTAAAGGGTCGGAAAACTGATATTCCAATTGGGCTATTGCATACATTCTTGCAACGATCACAAAGAAAAACTTGATTGGTGCACATTTTTATCTAATAAGATAAAAGATGCCATTACAAATTCAAGACTCTTTGAAAATTAGTTACTCATTCCACTAAATATCTCCTTGGTCTTTATTATGAGGCATATTTTAATTTAAAATACAAACAAACTCCCACTTGTATGAATGACACAATGAATAATTTGTCAATTCCACTTGAAGAACAGGTTAATAGTTTATATTTTGACATTAGTAAGGTTAATAGTTTATATTTCTGATTGAATTTTTATGCACTAACATTATGTACTTATGATTGAACCTTTACTGTATACAAAGAAGATTTTTGGAGGCCCTTCCATGAAAAAAAGTAGCAACAAAAGGAAGAGGCCAACAACACGTTGAGGCATCAAGAGATTCCTAATATGAAATGGAAGCTCACTCATCACCTAACACACAAGCGTTTGTATTAGTTAAACGACAAAGACGTAATAACCTTAACATTCAATTTATTATTTACCATTTACCATTTACCATATTTAATTGACATGTAATTGCTGCACTTGTAGAGACTTTGGACTACCTGTGTGCTTCTTAAAAGGAATCACCAACTCACTCATTCCAATCACGTGTAATTTTTGATTCTCAAGCAAAGCAATTAGAACACCATGCTCCATCACACCTGCCACCCACAACTATGTCTCCAACATAATCAATTCAAACTCCGACACGGCCACCTCTGGTACAATGATAGGTTTCCCCTCAACAAGGTATAATTTTATTGCTTTTGTGTTGTTTTTAATAGTTTTTCATTTAATTTAGTATTGATTTTGTATATTGTTCTTGGATTTTACAGTACATAGCATTCCTTCATCTTCTATTCAAATAGAGTCACTGCCACGTCGTCCACCAACAACATCATTACAATTCAAAATGCCCATAAGAGGTTTAGGTAAAAAGACCATTGGTAAACACATGATGCCAATTCTGACCTCTAACGAGATACATAACATTGCCTCTTCATTTCCAATTTTGACCCTCTCTCTCGGTGGCTAGCCCAACGCAACCGGTGTATTAGTTTTAAATAATATAAATTTAGATGAAGATTATTTGGGCATTGATAGTAATGACCCAAAGGGGTTTTTCAACACACGTGAAATGATTCAAGGGTAAGGACATCATATATTTTTCCATTTCAATGTAATTTATTTAATTCGATACATTTCAATTTCAATTTTAATATTAATTTATTTTATCGTAAATAGGATCAGGGTATCCAAAGGAAACAAGAGGAAGTAGATGTTGCTCGACCCAAAAGCCTTCATACATGTCCATCGGAATCATCCTCTTTGGATACAGATAGTGAAAAGTCACCATCATTTCCTTTGGAGAACTTGATTGGCTATGCTTGTCAATCCAATGTCAAAGAGTCTATTATACCTCATATCATTCAGCTCATGGAATGGCATCAAAAGGTGAAAGTATTAATAGATGAGATAAGAAGTCGTTATGATAACCATTGGCAAAGGGAGAGTTTATATGCGGCGGTCCAAATTCAACCTGTCAAGATGGATGCCTTACTCATCCAAGGAAAAGGTGGGACTATCACATATAACAACAATTATAACTACAATATTCTAGATAAAGTTTTAAATAAATTGAAAAATGTTAGTACTGAAGCCCAAGCCTATTTCAACAAATGGTTGAAGGACAAAGATTTGGTGGAAATTACAAATGCCAAAAGAGATAGAGATGTTCTAAGTATTATCAATTTGAAACAATATTTTTTATTAATTTGAAAATTTCTTATTTTAGTAATATGTTTAATTGAGCTCATTGTTTCTGTTGCAGTTGAAATATGAAAATTTAAAGAGTCAAGCAAAGGTGTTCCAAGTTCACTTGGAAACTGCTAAGAACAATTTATCCGCAAAATAAAGATAAAAAAAAATATTGTTTTAGTTAATAAAAAACAATACACTCAAGCAAATAGTTAAAGAGAATGGATTTGACCCTAATATTCTTTTCAAAGTAAAGGAAACTGCATATTCTTCTTTGGAATCCCATGGAGATGCTACAAAGGAAGAAGAAATCGTAAAGAATCTAGACATTTTTGCGGAGAATCTTATTAGTTTTGGGGTTATTCAAGCAAAGAATATAGAAGGGAAAGCCATTAGGGAAAGTGGCAGTGGGTTTGGGGAAAAGGAATGCTATTGGGTCTATGGAAAAATTTAATGATTGAGCAAATAGTGACTAGTCCAGTGGGTGTGGGGAACTTGAAAAATTAAAACTTGAAATATTTTATATATTGAAGAATGAAACTTGAATATTTATTTAATTTGAAGTTTTTTTGGAGTTGAATATAGAATATATGATGCATTGATGCAATGGTTTTACTTTTCATGTAATTTCATTTTTTACACGTATTATGTTACAATGTGGATTTTTATATCTTGTTATATTTATATATAGAAATTCTAGATTGTATATGGTGTTTATGTTTGATATGGATGTGATGGTTACGAATATAATAGTGATAGATGATAATCATGATTAATGGATGATGATAATGGATTTATACATTAGACATTATTATTTCTCTTCTAGTTAATACAACAAAATCTTCTTCTCTCTACTTGTAATGATGATGACATTAGATGTGGATGATGACATTAGAATAGATATGGATGATGATGAATTGTATTTGGACACAGATGTAGCTTCAAGAATGATCATGAATAATGATAATGGATAATTTTTTTAAGAAAATTTGGAATGTGGTATGACAGAGACATCTTAGTACAATAAAATATTTTTCTCTCTAATTGTAAAATTTAAACTCTGTATCATGTTTCTTCTCATTCAAAACTTCTCAATATCTTCTTCTCTCTACTTGTAATGATTATGACATTAGATGTGGATGATGACATTAGAATAGGTACCGATGATGATGAATTGTATGTGGAGATAGATGTAGCTTCTAGCACGATCATGGATGTAAATGATAATGTTTTAAGAAAATTTGGAATGTGGTATGACAGAGACATCTTAATACAGTAAAATATTTTTCTCTCTACTTGTAAAATTTGAACCATGTATCACGTTTCTTCACATTTAAAACTTCTCAATATCTTCTTCTCTCTACTTGTAATGATGATGACATTAGATGTGGATGATGACATTAGAATAGATACAGGATGATGATGATTGATGAATTGTATGTGGACATAGATGTAGCTTCTAGCACGATCATGGATGATGATAATGGATTTAAATGATAATGTTATAAGAAAATTTGGAATGTGGTATGACAAAGACATCTTAATACAATAAAATCATTTTCTCTCTACATGTAAAATTTGAACTCTGTATCAGGTTTCTTCACATTTAAAACTTCTCAATATCTTTTTCTATCTACTTGTAAATGCAATGTTTTTTATCTCAACATCAAAACATTTTGCAAATAACAAAATAAATTAAACATGATTGTAAAAAATCCAACTATGATAGGGTTTAAGGTACCTCTTATCTTCTAGATGGGTGTGACAAAGCATATGGAATGAAAATGAGAAATCATCCTTCGCAGCAAGTTAGATGACCTTCGATTCCAAAGAACCCAACATGAAAAATGGATTAGTATATAGATGGGTGAGTTTCCTGACAATGACAGTCCCGAGAAGTGAGAGCTTCCTCGGATGGATGTCAACCCACATTTTCAATAAAGAAAAGATGAAATATTGATTGAGAAGATGAAGGAAGAAACAAAAAGATTAAAAAAATAAAATCAAACTTAGGTACCTCTTGTCTTCTAGATGGGTGTGACAAAACACATGGAAGGAATTTGGAAAATGATAAATCATCCTTCACAACGAGCTAGATGACCTTTGATTCCAGATAACTCAGCATGAAAAAATGGATTTATATATAGATGGGTGAGTTTCTTGACAATGTCAATCCCGAGAAGTGAGAGCTTCCTCGGATAAATATCAACCCATGTTTTTGATAAAGAAAAGATGAAATATTGATTGAGCAGATGAAGTAAGAAATTGAAAGATTAAATAAAATTAAAGAAAATGAGAACCCGTGCCTTTCTAGATAGTGGAATTCTGGAAGAGATTAAGAGTGGCATAATATACAAATCTAAAATTTGAAGGCCTCGCAAATTAGTATTCGACAAATGCATGTCACAAACACAACATAAAAGTAGTTTGAAAAATCCAAAATAGAAATTAAATAAAACAGTTTTTTTAAGAAATAATTCTATTTAATAAATGTAAATATATATACCCATAACATCTTTAATGATAGCAAGAGCTGAAAATAAATATGTTAAAAAGCCTCCTCATAGTCAATATTTACATCTGTGGAGTTACAATTGTGTTATGTCTAACTATATAATTTTATAGCCAAATATATTAATATGAAATTGAATAAATAAAAATAGTTAAAATGTAAGGTGACAAACAATAAAAGTAAGGTCAAAGAGATATGATACCTATTTAAAGCTAAAACAATCCATTATCAATAACTTCTTCAAATTCAATATTTGCTTCTATAGAGTTTGACAACGTACCAATTCCAGTCTCATCATTGTGAACATTTGTACTTGTAGCTATATTATTTACACCTCTTCTTTCGGCAAGGGAATTCCAATGCTTAATTGCTCTATCGAAAGGAAATTTTTCCAAGGAGTAGCCAGAAACATAACACCTCATGCAAATTTCCATATTTTTATCCAACCTATTTCTCAGTTTTGATTAAAGATGGAGCGTGGAAGATAAAGATGTAAAAGAGTAAAAAGTGATGAGAGTGAACTGAGGGCAGAAACGTGTGTGTAGTTGTCAATGTGTGTAATGTACCTGCATGTTAGTATGATGTGTGTGCTACTACAAAATGTTTTTATTATTGATGTCATTGTTGTTGTTGTTGTTTACTACTTACTTCTCATACATTTGTACCTACAAGGAGAAGACGATCAAGTAATCAAATACACATGTATATATATGTAAAAAATGCATGTATATATAGTAAAAAACATGTAATCGAAATGAGAAATGTAAAATAAACACGTGCACCTAATCTATGATGAGAGAAAAGGGTGTAGAAGGATATCTTGTACTCCAAGTTTTTTGGGCGATCTCACACCACCCTGGCCGAAGAAGTGTAGCGAGAAAATTTCATTATTCTCGAACATGTTTCTTCCTTGAAGATGTGTGAAGATATCTTTGTATTGCCTGATTTTTTGGGTGATTTTGACACCACTAGATGAAGTAAGTGTAGAGATGAAATCCCATTGTATCCTCTAACCTGTAACTTCTCCCCACAATTCTAAGGAAAACCATGTCTTGTAAAATTCATTATGTATGAGGTTCGTAGACTAGTATGAACCCACTCTCTGTATAACCCACAATGTCAAGGATGCAAACTAAACTGAACTGTACCCATAAAAAAGTGTTGAATAGTATGTAAAACCCCAAATGATGTCCCCCTCTTTGGGGGTGCATGTGACATCATTGATAGGAGAATGCAACCCCAAAAGAGGGACCGATCACATAAACTATGCCCTACAAGGGGAAGGGGAATGTGCTTGGTAGAAACCAAGGTGAACGTAAACAAGTGTTACTACGAATAAGCATGTATGTAAAATACAAGTGTATGTTGTAAAAACGATGTGTACACTAGAAATCAAGTAAACAAGCAAGAATCCAAATCATATACCGCCAAATCGAATTGTAAACATGGGACACCACTCACGATGTTGCAAGACACTCAAGGCCATAATGGCCACATACAAACAAACAATTTTCAATGCCAAAAAAAGTGAAATGCCCGCATACAAGAGAAAACCATAGACAAGCAATATTAGAAAAATAGACAAATAACAAAGGAAGAAAGTAATCCTACAAAACAAATGTTGCACATAAAGCACCTGTTAGCATGTTAGAAAGAAAACTAGTATGCAAAAAGAGTGTATAACCAAGTAATGTAAAGTGCTAAATATAAAATGAAGCAATAACACATGTAGTAGGCATATGTGGATTCCCCCAGCAACCATTATAGGAGGGGTAGGAGGCGAGCATCCCATGCTACATGAAAGAGACCTATATTTGCAATCACAAGTGGAAAAATGTGTGAACATGCATGTTTGGATGGTAAATATAATGACATACAAGAGATATATCTAGCATGTGTAAAAGAGAAAAACATGTAAAAGAAAATGCAAGCAAGAGTAAAAGAAACCAAGATATGTAATATGTTGTGGATGGGTGGAATGAATTGTAGATAGATGATAGGATTTGCATACCCCCTTGAGTGGATGGAGTTATATGTAATGAGGGTTCATTTGGTTTTCCCCCTCAACAGTCAATAATGAACCTTTAATGAGAGTGTGTTATCAAGGAATGGTCAAAGTGTGTTTTGTGTCTAATGTGATGTGATGAGTGTGTATGTGTGTTAATGATATGTGATTGTTAGTGCAGAATCACAACACCCCCAAATGAGCTCTAAAAGATCTACTTTTCTAAGGCAGACTCATTTGGTGTGATTGCATAACATTAAAGTTTCCCCAAGGTGTGGGACCTTGCAAAATGGAAAAGCTCTCCAGATTGAAGGCTGGTTCCTTATTCCTCTGTTTAGGTGCATACGTAGAAACTTGCATAGGATCTATTCTTAATCCTAATCTAAACTTTACCAAGGAGATAGGGATAGAAGGAATACATAAATTAAAACAAAGCTAAACTACGAGGTGATGCACTAAAGGAATGATGAACACTTATTTTTCTAATAGACACAAACCAACAAAATGCATACAATAAACAAGCACATATAGCCAGATATATAATGGGAGACCAGATGAAAGCAAAAGAGACAAGAGAGGATCTAAAATCGATCACAGATGTGTTTTATTGCTCTGTAGATTGATACATTCCATTACAAAGTAGCCAAGAGGTAGAAACATAATGAAATTTTTTATGGAAGGCCTGAACCCCACAAATCCCTTTGCTAAGAGGAGAAGGGAGCCTACAAAACAAAGAATGTCCAACCCTTTACAATGAATCCTACCCCCATATTTATAGATTCAACCTGAAAGAAGAAGAGAGAGAGAAGCGGGAAAAGTAGGTTGAAGCTCAACCACCATTGTTAATGCCTCTGATGAAATATCTCCCCAAATCCATCTTTACTGCATCAATCCTTGGTTCAGGTGCCTTGAAGGAAGAGGAAATGGTGAAACAAATCAAATCTGATCTAGTTGTTGAGGCAAGAAGATCCTGCATTGAAAGCCTAAAGACATGTTTCCTCTATTTTTCTTCACCTAACCTCCTCAAAATTAAAGTTTCAGACCTCCATGGCATGGGTGAGGCCGAGATCTTTCCAACGGCATCATATTTGCAATATTTCAAGCCCTGAGTTGAAAGATATGCCCCTTCGAAGTTTGTATCGGGTCTGTACAGGAGGGTGGGAAAACAACTTGAAAAATGGGTCCCCTTTTGATATGGGACATGTGGCAGCCATATTGGAACAAAAATCAGGCCTACGGGTCCACAATTTATCTTTTTCCCTTTCCTCCGATTCCTCGCTTGGCTTTGACTCGGGCCCGAATGCTGAATTTTTCCTTGGGCGGAGTTGTGGGCCATTTTGTAACTTTTACCCCTTTTGATAACAAGGGGCAAAGAACCAACCTTTTCCCCAATGGTCCGCTTTCCCTTGGGACACCTGGCAGTCTGGGGCTCATTTAGAAACCTTTTCTCTATTTACCCCTTGAATCAATGCCATACTGACACTTGGAATTCTCCGCTTATACCTTTATACTTAGCCAATTTTGAAGCCTTTTCTATTCCACCTTTTGACTCTGTTTCCTCTTATGCGGGATTGTGGTCGATCCAATATTTGGCACTAGGGGTGAAATATGGATAACAATTTGGTGACTCACAAGGGTATCTGCCTGCTAGATGAAAAGACCAATTGCCTTGTCATATCCGTTGGGCATGGAGTTGAGAAAGACGGTCTGGTATTGATTTTGCCTCTGATTCATGAGCCCAACTGCTTGCACTCTCAATTTTCATAAGAAATCTTGAAATGAAGGTTTCTAAGAGTAGAAAATTGTTTTAACCCGGGGTTTCATCTGTCTTTCCGAATGGACTGCATAAGAGCCACAAAATAGCACCACACTATATAAAAAATTTGAAATCATACATGCTCCAAATGGAACATGCAGAGCGTGCAAAGCACTTAGGAGAAAAGTAATCTACACTACAACAAGATAATATGCATAAGCACTTAGAGGAAAGAGAAAACTAAACTAATATGTACAGGGTGAGAACTCCCCTTTTAGTAGCAGTGCTTAAGATAGATCCCATTTACTAGAATCTGTAACTCTTCACCCTCCAATGTAGACAATTGGAAAGCATTGCTACTTTTTCATCTTGTGATCATATAGGGGCCACTCCAGATGGCGTCAAATTTGGAATTGCCTTCCTGGTTTTGCTCGATCTGCATCCCATTTCAAAACCAGGTCTCCTTTCTAGAAGGTCCTTGCTTTTTCCTTCTTGTCAAAGAATTTCTTGACTGAAGCCTGATTCTTCTCTATTGCTTGGAGAGCATGCTCTCTAGTTTCTTCTAATTCTATCAGCTCCGCATACCTGGCCTCCATTGGTCCAAATTCAGACATCTATAGTTGCTTCACGAGCTCTAATGCTGGCAACTCAAGTGATATAGGAAACACTGCCTCTTTCCCATAGACAAGCTTGAATGGAGAGCTGCCTGTAGATCTCTTGGGCATTATTCTATCAGCCCATAAGGCCATTTTGAGCTTTATGTGTCAGGTCCTCTGATTCTCATCAAGAGTTATTCTGATGATCTTTAGCAGGTTTTTGTTTGTGGACTCAGCCTAGCCATTACCTTGAGGGTAATAGTTTGATGAAGTAATCAAATAAGTCCCATTCTTAACAGCCCATCCTGTGATTTTGGAACCTATGAATGCTAATGCATTGTCTAATATGATGGTGGCTGACACTCCAAATTTGGTCACTATCCCTTCATAGAAATCTAGGATACTAGACTCATTTACTTCCTTGAGTACCATTGCCTCGGTCCATTTGGTAAAATAATTTGTCACTGTCAGGATCCATTTGTGACCTTGGCTTGAGTTTGGATTGATGACTCCAATGAATTCCAATCCCCATTGCATGAAAGGTTGGTCGACTGAGATTGGGTGCAATGGAAGTTTTGCTAGCCTTTCCTTGCCTTTGAAGAATGCACAATTCTTGCACCTTTTGATCCATGTGTAGCAGTCACTAAACACTCTAAGCCAATAATATCCTGCTTTCATGATTTTGAGTGTTGTCACTCTTGGAGAAAAATGGCCTCCAGCTGCTTCAACATGGAATTCTTGTAGCACTCTCTCCACCTGATCTGTCTCAATGCATCTCAGCAGAATGCCATTGATGTCTCTTTTGAACAAGACACCATCGATAAGAACATATGGGATGGCCTGAACCTGAAATGTCTCCTTTTTTCTTTACCCATCCCATGAGGACACATGCCTGTTCGAAGGAAGTGCACCATGTCTTGGGTCCAACAAGGAGTAGGTACATCATCTCTCCCTTCTTCTTGATCATCTTGTAGAACAAGAACAACCTCTTTTCACTGTCTGTTTCATCTTGCTGACCTGAGGCTAGTTGTTCACACAACCCCTTCCCACAGACCAGCTTGGTGACCTTGATCTCAATGTCATATTCCATGACATGGGTGATCCATCCTGTGTGATTTTCATTCAGGTCCTTGCTGAGAAGGAATTCTTTAACTCCCGCATGGGAGACCAATAGTTGGATTTTGTTGTTTGAAACCAAATGCTTAAACTTCTTCAATCCTCTGATTACCATCAGGACCTGCTTTTCAATGAAGGAGTACCTCACCTCATAATCTTCTAGACTCTGGCTGAAGAAAGCAATTGGTTGTTATGTACTTTCTTTGTTCTTCTGCACCAAGATTGCAGAAATTGTGTCGCTGCCACCAAAGGCATACAGTATGAAGTCTTTGGAAAAATTTGGGTTCACAAGAGTTGGGGCTTGTGATATGGCTTCTTTGATAGCCTCAAAACTTACTTTTCCTTCAGCTTTCCACCTGAATGTTAAGCTCTTCTTCAGCATCAACATTATTGGCTTAACAAGGGTAGCAAAGTTTGGAACAAACCTGCTGACAAAATTGATTTTTCCCAAGAAGCTTTGAAGAGCCTTCTTGTGACTTGGAAATGGCAATGCTTTTATTGCTTCAACTCTTTCTAGGTCAATTTCCAATCCTCCTTTTGACACAATATGGCCTAGAAGCCTTCCCTCATGGGCCAAGAATATGCATTTTTTGGGGTTCAAAGATACCCCAAAACTCTTGACATCTTTGGAACACCTTCCTTAGGTGAAAAGGTGGTCTGACTGCATTTTGGAAAACACAGTAATGTCATCTAGATAGATCAACACTATTTTGTTGATCAGCCCTTTGAATTCCATATCCATTGCCCTTTGAAAAGTATGGCCCATCATTAGATAGTCCAAATGGCATTTTTTTGTATGCATAGGTGCCCCATTTGGTGGTGAAAGTAGTTTTGAATTGATCATCTTCTTTCACCATGATCTGGTTGTACCCTGAGTAGCCATCTAGGAGGGAGAACCTTTCTGACCCAGACACTACTTGCAAGATTTTCTCCATTAAAGGGAGTGGGTAGTGGTCTTTGAGGGAGGCTCTGTTCAAATCCTTGAAGTCAACACACAACCTAATTTCTCCATTTTTCTTCCTGACTGGGACCAGATTTGCAACCCAGCTTGAGTGTTTGATTGGAAATATGATTCTTGCCTCTATCAGCTTGTTCAACTCCTTCTTCATCAGAGGCTCTATATGTGGGTTGACTAGTCTCTGCTTCTTCCTGATGGGTTGAGTAACTGGATCTAGTTTGATTGTGTGTTGTGCTAGCTTTGGATTGAACCCTCTTAGGTCTTCATAACTCCAAGAAAACACATTAGGAAATTCTTGGAAAATTTGTATGAATTCATACCTTTCTTGCTCGGTGGCCACCTTGTCAATTTGAAGTGTTTTGTCTTCTCCAACTAGGATTGACTCTGAATCTTCTCCTTTGATCTACATGTTAGCCTTCTCCTTTCTGCACTGATCATTAGGATTGAAAATAGATTCCAGTGTCACTAAGCCTTTGGGAAGCCTTTTTGTATGCAGCTGTACTATCCCGTTCCCGTACTACTACTCTAGTCTGCTCTGGTTTATAGCTGAGAATTCAGCTTCTTCTTGTAGAAATTTAATGATCTATTGATCATTCTCAAACACCTATCAACATGTATTATTATCTGGCACTACTGGCCTCACAACTACATGGATATGTGTCTGTTCTCTATCTCTTTTGATGTTGTCAATCACATCAAACGTTGCCCCGACTGCTGCAAGTCTGTCAACAGCTTCATTATCCTTCCTAGGTATGGACACAATACTGAAGGCCTCGAAATCCTCCATGAGATCCCATACCCTACTCTTGTAGTTCTTGAGCAGGTCATTTTTGACAGCATTTAGTCCTCTAACTTGATTGGCAACTAGCTCACTGTCACCAAATACTTGCAAGTTCTTGATTCCCAGCTTCCTTTCCCAATGAAGACCTTTGACTAAAGCCTCATATTCAACAGTGTTATTTGAGCAAGCAAACTAGAATCTAAAGGTTGAATAATATCTCATACCTCTGGGGGACACAATCATGGCTCCTCCTCTAGCTCCTTGTCTACTCCTTGAGCCATCAAATAACAATTGCCATACCTCATTGTCATCCTTGTATTCTGGCTTAATTAGATCAGGAAGAGGATGATTCTCTTCATGTAGATAGTAGACACCTAGTTCAGATTCTTCCATCTCCTTATAGGGTTCAAAACCATGTCTTTTGTTGGCCCACTCATCTAGGGTCAAGTTTGGGATACATCCCACCTTGGTATCTGTTTCATTAGTGTTTAGGAGGTATTCTTGATCAAAAGCTGAGTAGTTGGCATTGATTGGGCTAGGTAAATAGGATTCAATATGATAATCAACAATAGGTTTAGATTTGATTGTGGTCTTCACCCCATACCTTGTCCTAAAGAGCATATGTGACCAATCAGTAGACAGGTAGCCTCCAATTTTGGCAGTGAAGTCCCTGGACAGACACAAAGCAAAATGTGGTGGAAAATATATGATTGACATGTTTTGTAAAATAGTCACATTAGGGCAAGTGTGTAGGGTGAGACTCAGATCTTTGATGATTCCCACAGTAGTCACTGTTGTCCCATCTAATTGGACTACTCCTCTAGAGATGACTTCATATTGGAGACCCAACTGATCAGCTATTTGTTTGGGCATCACAGAACTACTGGCCCTAGAATCAATCATACAATTATGCACCAATTTGTCTCCAATAATCAATGAGACATAGAAGGGAGGAGGTCTCAGGTTTTTACCTTGTTGTTCTCCATGGTTTCTCCATAGTTGAACTGCATTAGCAAGCACTCTCTCTTGCTGGTTAGGGGGTGATTTGAACTTGACCAATTCTGCATGGTAGTCTGTAACAGATCCCTCTACCCTGGAATGGCCAGTGACTCCCATAGTGAAATTTTCACACTTGTCCTTTTCATCTACTCAATAATATTGAATGAGCTATCTTTTTGCTACCCCTTCCCAGACACATTTCTTTCTTACACATGGGTTTTTACAACCGGTGCCTGACTGGGTTTAGAAGGTGGTCCTTGGATTGGTTCAACATGTTGGGAGTTGTACTTGGAGCACCAAGACCTTGTGGAGTGATGGAAGGTTGAGGGTCACCTGAGTTCAGTGGTTGGCCCTCTCTAATACTTCTCTTTTTGGACCGTGTATTGGCAGCCACACTTTGAGAAGGGGAACTGATTCATCCCACAGAAGTCTTCAGCCTACCAATTGACAAAGCATAGTCTCATTTGGGGGTCCACCTTGTTGAGCTCTTATGCTGATCTCCCTCTTGGATAGGTTCTTGTGGCACCATATTGGTTTGCACCATCAAGGCCTGATTTAGAGCACCATTAAAGCACGTTGATTGGTTATGTGGCTGATCGCATGGAAAACACCAATCATATTCCTGTGCCATATTGTTCTGTGTTGGGACCAATGCCTCTTGATGTTGAAGTTGTGTTAGGATCATACGGCCTGAAAGGTCTACCAACTTGGGGCTATCCTTGGTTCTGGCTCTGATTCACAGTTTGAGGTGGTGGCCTATTCTACTTGATACTGGGGTCTAGCTTGATATTGAGCCTGGGGCTGGTATGGCCTATGGAACTCTGAGCTTGTTGTCTTTTGATGGTCACTAGCTCATTCCCAAAGTTCTGAAGTTGCTTCATCACTTCCTGAAGCTCTTTAGAGGTATTAGATGATGAAGTGGAAGCTTCAACTGAGATTTGACTCCTGGGGTGGGTATAGGAGCTAATGTAGGCATGCTTGGCTAGTATCTGGGCTTCCTAACTCAGGGTACAGAGGCATGGATGGCCTAGGAGTGATTTTTCCAGCTTGAATCAAATGGTTCTCAGCCCCTATGGAGAGGCTATAGGATGCAGGTAATGTAGTGCCCCCCATTGACTGAATCATCAGAGAAATATTAGAATTTAAAGCCCTAAGAAAGTATAAGAAGGCACCTTCATTAGTGGGCTTTACTGCTATTGGAATCCTATCCCAAGTCCGCTGGAATCTGAGGTTGAAGTCTGTCAGCTGCTCGTTTGGGGCTCTCTTGATTGTTGTTAGTTGCTCCATAACAAAGACAAGTTATCACCTTTTTCCCCAAACTGATTGTGAAGAGCCATGCATAGCTGGTTCCAGTTCTAGATAGAGCCTACTTCAAGACTCCTGAACCATTGTGAAGCTTTCCCTTTGAATGAAGAGGTGAGCAACTTGACTGCAATTTCCATCTCATGGATCTCGTGGATTGTATAGACATTTGCAATATCTTGGACATGGTCACTAGGAGAAGTTTGATTTTCCCCAGTGAAATATGGGATGCTCTTTAATGCTGCAATCGGAACTAGGTTTTTGTGCATTCAAGGCGAGTGGACTACTACCGGTGAAGTTGACATATGGATTTGGTTATGCCATTCTGATTGGCCTAAGAATCCTTGCAGACTAAAAGAAAGGCCTTGCAGGTGGAGGTGTTGACAAGGTTCTGCTTGGTGGAGATGGAAGACCTCTGAACTCTTCTTCCTCTCCTTTCTCTGCCTAGGGATAGATGCAAGTATTCAAATATACCTTCTTTCCTTGCTCTAGACTGGGTTTTTCTCATGAATCTCTCAAGCTTGGGCTGCTGAAACCAGTAGATTTGTTTCTTTTGGAGTCATCAGATGTACAATTTTAAGGCTTCTTAAAATCCAGAATCACAACAAGTGTACATCAATCCTTACTGTAATAAGATGGAGAATTCTTAGTCCCATCAGGTATGCCAAAACTATTAGTGCAAAATCACAACACCCCTAAATGAGCTCTAAAATATCTACTTTTCCAAGGCAGACTCATTTGGTGTGATTGCATAACATTAAACTTTCCCTAAGGTGTGGTACCTTTCAAAATGGGAAATCTCTCCAGATTAAAGGTTGGTTCCTTATTCCTCTGTTTAGGTGCATACATAGAAACTTGCAGAGGGTTTGTTCTTAATCCTAATCTAAACTTTACCAAGGAGACAGGATAGAAGGAATACAAAAATTAAAACAAAGCTAAACTACGAGGTGATGCACCAAAGGAATGATGAACACTTATTTTTATAATAGACACAAACCAACAAAATGCATACAATAAACAAGTACATATAGCCAGATATATAATGGGAGACCAGATGAAAGCAAAAGAGACAAGAAAGGATCTAAAATTGATCACAACATGTTTTATTACTCTGTAGATTGATACAGTCCATTACAAAGTAGCCAAGAGGCAGAAATGTAATGTAATTTTTGATGGAAGGCATGAACCCCACAAATCCCTTTGCTAAGAGGAGAAGGGAGCCTGCAAAACAAAGAATGTCCAACCCTTTACAATGAATCCTACCCTCGTATTTATAGATTCAACCTGAAAGAAGAAAAGAGAGAGAAGCAGGAAAATAAGGTTGAAGCTCAACCACCACTGTTAATGCCTCTGATGAAAATCTCTCCCCAAATCCATCTTTACTGCATCAATCCTTGGTTTGGCACCTTGAAGGAAGAGGAAACGGTGAAACAGATCAAATCTGATCTGGTTGTTGAGGCAAGAAGATCCTGCATTGAAATCCCAAAGATGTTTCCTCTATTTTTCTTCACCTAACCTCCTCAAAATTAAAGTTTCATACCTCCATGGCATGGGTGAGGTCGAGATATTTCCAATGGCATCATATTTGTCAATATTTCAAGCCCTTGAGTCGAAAGATATGCCCCTTCAAAGTTTGTATCAGGTCCGTACAGGAGGGCGGGAAAACATACTTGAAAAATGGGTCCCCTTTTGATATGGGACATGTGACAGCCAAATTGGAACAAAAATTGGGCCTACATGTCCATAATTTATCTTTTTCCCTTTCCTCCGATTCCCCACTTGGCTTTGACTTCGGGCCCGAATGCTAAATTTTTCCTTGGGTGGAGTTGTGGGCCATTTTGCAACTTTTACCCCTTTTGATAACAAAGGGCAAAGAATAAAATTTTTCCCTGACGGTTTGCTTTCCCTTAGGACACGCGGTAGTTGGCGCTCGTTTAGAAACCTTTTCTCTATTTACCCCTTGAATCAATGCCATACTGACACTTGGAATTCTCCGCTTATACCTTTATACTTAGCCAATTTTGAAGCCTTTTTTATCCGCCTTTTGACTCTGTTTCCTCTTATTTGGGATCGTGGTTGATCCAATATTTGGCACTGGGGCAAAATATGGATAACAGTGACCTAGCAATGAAGTATGTGCATGACCTTATATCTAAAGAGTATATCACGACAAGATGATTGAAAGAGTGATGATGTAGCCTAAATCGTATATCACTATAAGATGAGTAGAGGGAGTGGTGATTTAGCTTAAAGTGTATACCACCACAAGATGAAGGAATATGTGACCATTTAGCCTATAGTGTATGTCACTAACCTAGTAATTTCACATGATATAAGGTCAAATGATGAATGTGCAAGTATGATAAGTTCCATTTGATTTGTAAACCCTCAGTAGTCGAGTATGGACTAAGGAACTAGAGTGCATCATAGGGTAGTGAGTGCAACAAGTAGAATAATATTGTATGATGTGTGATGATTATAGATGATTGTATGATGTGTGAAATGTGCAAATATGAGATGTGTAGAATGTAATGCAAGAAGTGTAGATATCCTAATAGTGTGATATGTGCGTTATGTAGTTTATAGAATGTAATGTTAAACTTGTAGACTATAAAAGTGTGATGCATGTATGATGAAAACTGATATGATGCATGATGTATAGATACATAAATATAAAAATGATGTAGGTTAAATATATAATGTAGGATGTACTAAACGATAAGTGTGAATAGACACAATGTGTAATACCTATTCTGCAGTGTGTGGGATTCATGTGTAGTATGCCCTCAACAGTCAAGTGTGAACCGAAGCACAAGAGTGTTTCATCGGGTATAATGACGATGTTAAAACGTGTGGTGAGAATGCATATGTGCATAGATTGATGTATGAATATGCAAATATGAGAGATGTGTTGATGCTAATATGATGGGGGGAATTTGTTAGATTCTATGCCCCCCAAATATGTGGTAATGTGTGTACTATTTGATAAATGGTGTATGAAGGTGGTGAAGTATCATAGATATTGTAAGATTGATTTACTAATGGGATAAATAATGAGATATCGTATTGTATGTGTGATGAGTGATAGATGATTGTAGAGGTATGTGTATATGCGTAGTTATGTAATAGATAGATATGTTAATGCAATATGAAACAATGTTCCTTATTGTAACAGACCCCTCAAAATTCATTATAAAAACCATAAGAATATGAGTGTGTCGTTGGAAGGGTAGGGTGATAAGAGTCACCTACAAAAGACAAACATTGTGTGAAGCAATAGAAGCATGGTGAGCAAGAGTAACATTAGGACCATGCGGTGGTGAAATTTGTAATGTGTCTTGACCAACAATAGAAAGGGTGGTTGCTTTGAAAAAAATTATCAGCTCCTAAAGAGGTGTAGGATGGAGAGGTATCTTGAATGGTGGTAGCCTTTGTGGTGTTGATGACACTGCTGAAGGATTGATAGGAAGCCAAGTCACATTGAGTTTTAGAGGAGTTTTCTTAGATTGACTTGTTAGTTTCATACATGCCTTGAGAGGAGGGGGAGTGAGACTAATATTGAGAAGTGGTTGTTTGACTTGAGTAGATTTCATAGGTGGCATTTTAGTGATAGAAGAAACATTAGAAGTGATGAATGGATACTCATTAGACATGGTGGAATCCAATTTAGGAGCCCATTGAGGTGAAGCATTTTTAGATGGGAATGCAAGATAATGTTGTACAGGGATTGAGATAAATCCTTGACGCTCAATATGTTTGATTCTTCATTGTAAATAATGGAAATCATCATCATTATGTCCATTGATTCGATGATAATGGAAATATAGATTCCCTTGATACTTTGCTAGTCGATCATGAGGATAACAATGAGTAGGTGGTAAAGTGGTCAAGAGATGACTAAGGAGCTTAGTAAGAAGGTCATGTTGCTTAGTATTGCTATCAAGGATGAGAGGATTTGGTAATGGTATAACTTGAGGCTCATTGATATGAGCACATGTATCAAACATAGAATGAGAATGAGATGTAGAAGGAGAACAAACATGCGCTTGAGAAGCATCCTTAAGTTGTTGAATTTTATATTTGAGAGATGTAATCGTGGATTCCATGGCCTTAAATTTTTCTTTAAATAAAGCATGTAGAGCTTGAATTGAGTCCAATAAGGGTTGATTAGATGGAGGAAAACTAGGGATAGGGTTGTCAGATAGACAATGGAAAATAGGACTTATTTTGTTCATTGGCGTATTTTTAGGACGACATATAGAAGCTAGTTCTTTTTGTAGAATATCATGACAGTTAGGATACATTTTAAGAAAATCAGACAAAGGAACTTGAGGAACTTTACAACCCATGATAGAAGAAAGATAAGAATCCTACACATGAAGAATGAGTACGGGTTCACCAAAATGATTAACTAAAATTTGATATTTAAATGTTAATCTAATAAGTATAATAGTGTCATAAATGCCTAAAATAAGTAAGGAAAATTACCCAAGCAACTAAGTAAATGAAATATAAAACCATAATATGCAAAGAAGGGTTAGAAAGATTTCAGTTGATTTGATGGTTGTTTGAGACTATGTCACAGAATAAATTAGGTGAACAGAATGTACATGCGACCACATAGGAGCTCTAGAAATTACACAACCAAACTATTTGGCTAGACTGGGATGCCTGGAGAAGGATGAGGGTGCCTAGGGTGCCCTAGTTTGAGTTTTGGGTGCCCTAGTTTGTGCAGGAGGTATAAAAACCAAAATCATAGGGTCGTTAAATGATTTGAATCCTTCACTACCTATCACATATATTTCATTGCACTACGTTGGATGTCGCTGATAATCAAAGATGAAGGAGAGACCTGTAAAACCCCAAGCCAAGTATAAAAACCCTAAAAAAATAAATATGTAAATGAATGGGTTAGACTTTACTCAGCGACCACAATGGTGCACTTACTAACTGAGTGTTGCACTACATTTCAAACCCAAATGTAGTTTTAGGTGAGTGTATGCAAATCATGCCCTAGGTGCTCTTGTGTCAGTCACACTTTATGAAGTAGCGAGAAATATCTAGATGTATAAAATGTAATGAATGGTGGATGGAATAGAATAAACTTCCCTCTTATGCAGTGTGATGCAGATGAACCAGTTGTGTCTATTGTGATGGAGCTAGATGGATGCTAATGAGCTCTAGATGCCTTAGATGGAATGTAACCTTGGGTGATGATAGTAGTGCCTAGTGCTTGGTCCCTCATTATGGTCTCATAACTTTATATTTATATCGTTATCTTGTTATAATTTTGTAACTAACCCCAAAGAGGCTGACCACTAAAAATATGGAAAGCCAAAACAACTAGAAAGTTCCCAAAATATGGAGGTAAAATGAAGAAAGGCTTAGGGTACACCGAATGGGGCCAGGGCGCCTAGGGTGTCCCAGTCAGAGGTAGAATAGTACAAAACAACAAAAATAGATTGGGCAAGTATGTGTTGAAGGTTGGAAATGACGACATAAAACAAAGTAAATTGGCCAAAAGATGGGGGTTAATTAGTACTTTCTTCACTCAAAAACCATATGAATAGTAGTATGAAATCAAGACTAAATAATACCCAAAGTGTGTGATTTTGTGTCTACAGGTTCCAATATTCTTTACATCTTAGAGATGTTTTTTATTTTTTATTGACAATTTTTATTTTGTAGAGATATATTTGATATTTGTAGTGACATTTCTATTTAAGTGATGCTTTTGATATCTTAGTGATGTTTATGATTTTTTAGTGACATTTTATTATTTTTAGTGACATATCTGATGTTTGTAGTGTTTATGATGTTTTTTATTGCTAACAAATTTATACAGGTTGTGAACATTTCTAAAACTTGTGTGACCCTTTTAATTTCTTATTAGTATTTTTAAACATATCTATTATGTTTTCTATTTCTAACAATTCTCCACAGGTTTTGATGTTTCTATTTTTCCCATAAAATTTCTTCTCTAGATAGTAGTGTGTTTAATTATTGCAGTGACATTTCTAATTCAATTATTCATCTTGCATGTCTTATCATTTATAATAAATTTGGATCACTAACTTATAGGTTTCATTTTCTATTTTAGTCTAGTTCTAACCTATTTGTATCTTCCAATCATGTATCAAAGTGTTAAAGCAATCAAACTTATAACATTTATGTGCAATATTTTTAAATAAAATCATTTATTATATTTGATTATATTTACTTTTTTTCTATCAATCCCTCATCTTGGTTGCATATGCTCTTCCCTCGCACAAAAAGGTGACGTTGAGAATTAAAAGTTAAGACGTTTCTTTTTCACTTTCATAGGGTATGGGAATTTGGATTTGAACACTAATCACTCAAACAAATCCCAAGTTCCGATGGCATATATAAATTATTTTGAGGATCTATTGATATTGGATAAGATAGAGTTACATTTTACCTAGATCCCAGGAAAAAAAAATTTATCATTACCCAGGCCTTAGACTATACTCCTTGTATCATAGATTTGGGCATCGCGTATTATAAGGTACATTGAGGAATCCCTTAAAAATATTATTTTTCCTAGCATAAGAACCTTCTAGAGTGAAATTCATAGTAGTTCATGGAAAACCAAATTTCCTAAGATACTCCACCACATACCTTTAAGGTATATTGGTGGGCTACTTCATGGTTATACACCAATATAACTAACATAGGTTTTTCTTGATTCCCCAATAGAAACCCATTCAAATGAACACAAACCTAAATAAATGGCACCTAAAATCATATACCAAATCAAATAAATCCAAGAAATTAGAAACCCTTTTATTAATAATTCATTCATTCATTGAAATGAAAATGATGATATTTATAGTCTTATAAGCCAAGATGAACCCAATGTTGATCATATTGAGTCTAATCATACCAAAATTAACAAAAAAATTGATCCAAAATAAAGATGGTCTCCTCTTGAGGCTCATAAACTAAGGAGCTAGACACCCATCCTATTTTAATCCTAAACATTTATCCAATATCATTACCAAAAATGATCCATCTACCCAAAATCCCCCTTTTACATGTAGTAACACTTAGGTTTTACATCACCAAATCCTAAATTCATCAATAAACACATTGATCCAAAAAATCCCCACGTTAAAACCAACATAAACAAAGGAGAATAATTTCTTGACCAATGATAGCCTCCTCACGACCCCAACAATATCATACACAAACAAATCCATAATCAAGCTAGCAGTTGGCTAATCTAGCCTACAATATCAGTCATAAACCATTAAAATCTTTAAACTTAAATCACCAATCCCCAATTAGGTCATTAAGACAAATAAATTTGTTGTACCCCTAAATTAACTAAGTACTTAGGGCACAAAACTTGGTGGCACGTAGAAGTAGGGCGTGAAGACACATGCAGAGGTAGTTCTTGGATATACATAAAGGCTTGTGCCCAGGAAGGATGGATTCGAGACTTAGTGAGTTTTGGATAGCATGAAAGGACACATTTATGGAACAAATGAAAAATCTACTAGATACAGATACTAATAAGATATGGAGACTTGTAGCTCAAGGAAAGGATATTCCAGGGAATCAATAAGGTTATCATGAAAGGATAGGGAGCCAAGTTTGTTATGGATTAGTTGTCACATGCATGCTAAGGATACTTGATTAGGGGAAATGCATTATGACATTTGTCATGTTCTTGGGTAGTGGTAGGGCAATATGAAAGATTCCTTCAGGATTTCTCATGTAATGATGAGTGACTAAGAAGAGAGTTCCTCATATGTATGGTTTGAGGAGGGAGGAAAGAGATGTATGAAAGTAAGAAAGGAAGATAGTTAGAAAATATATGTATTTTTTGATGGCAAGCTCTGTAATGTGTCAAATCTTTGCTACTATGAATATCTTCATGAATGGAACTCTTTAATGTAGTCTTAGCTACTATACTTTGGCATAAAAATATAATGAAGTAATTTTGAAGAACTTATGTGATGAATCTAGATTTGTACATTTCATTTTTATGGTCATGGGTGTATTACTGGTTTCCTTGATGATAATCATGATTTAGCTCTACTTCCATTATAATATGATCATGTTATCTTATGTTATAGTGCACAAGATTAGGAGTTAGTGCTTACACCTGGATGTCAGGAATGGGTGTGTCATTCTCTATTTCTACAACACCCCCTTATTAAAGGAGAAAATTCTCATGAAGCTCACATAAAGGAGGGGATCGGAACCTACATGCACCTCGGGTGAGCTTCTAGACCAGTTTGGATGATGTGCCAGCACGTTTGGGTTGATTGGCAAAACAAGAGGCAAATAGAGACTATAGTTTTGTTTTGTTGTCGAGACCTCTTTTCAAAGCTATTGTGAGAATGATGTGCGATGACGGAGCAATTGACCTTAGAATACTTTGATACCTAGCTTCAAATCATAGAGGATGATTTTTCTCATAGGTTCAGTACTAGATCTGAGTTTGATGCACAAAAATGGGTGGAGAACTTGTATCATGAGCTCTATGAGACATTATTCTATTATTTCTCAGTAGAGTTGTATAAATGGATATCAACATATGCATCAAGGAAGAGTTGGTACTATAGACCTCATGTTTGGACCTAGGATGAATATCAGTGGTTGCATGATGTTGATCTGACATGGACATGTGATTTTGATCACTAGTGGAGTAGAGTGTTGACTAGTTATACCTTGTAATGCGTTATTTATATGTATTCTTTCCTGAAGATTGCTGATTTTGAGTTCTTGAGGGATCCTAGAGGATTTTTCTTACATGTTATTCCATTGGATATCAATATCTTGGCCATTACTTTGAGTTTGGGATCCTTTCCCATGGCTTCCTAAACTCCTACTAGGTGTGGGGCGCAGAAGTTGGCGTGGTAGAAGGATGACAGACCTTGCAACTGAAATGGAGAGAGAGGAGAGGTGGCTCAAGTATAATGAATCTCAAGAGAGGGATTTGGCAAGACAACACAAAGCTACATGAGTGATGTATTTATGGAGGTAGATGTTGCAGGAAGGATTTGAGGTTCACATGGAGGACGCGGAACCTGAGAAGTTTGAGCTACCCACTCTTGGCAAGCGCAGAATAGAAACCCCCTCGGCTTCTATAGAGATCTCGTTATATGAAGAAAGGAGAATAGTTGTAGGTCCACATCTTAACCCACATGGTGACTAGACCCTTGTGCTTAGTTTTCCAGTTCCTGAGATAAGTTTTGATAATCTAGTTGGTATCAGTATTTGTAGTCGAGTGACACCTACGAGGTATAATTTTTTATTTGGTAAATCTATGATTGCTCAGTCATTTCCTATGTTTGGGGGTATTTTGTATGGCATAACATTTGGACAAGGTGTGGGATCACAAGGTTTAAGTATTGCATTTGGGAGTGGCACAGGAAACACATTTGGGAGTGGTTCGGTATCACTGACTGTTGGTGTGCAGTTTAATGCGACAATGGGTTTGCATGGTGCAACTCTGTTAGTCTCCTTACCTACGATAGGAGGAGGATTTGGTGGATCTGGAGGCATTTTCATTAGTGGATCTAGTGGGTCTATTCGTGGAGGTAACATCAAAGGGAATCAAGGTCTTGGATCTGGCGGAAAATGTCCACAACACCATCAACAGGTGTTTTATGAGATGCCACTCCACTTACCTAATTACAAGGGCATTGAGGATGTCATGGAACATGTACATAAGTGTAACTTAATATAGCACGTGAAGGGGATCACTGCCTTGAAGTGGAAAGCAAGTCAGTTTGTAACCACATTGTAAGGACACACACATAGCTAGTACAAGAAGTATGACCCACATCAAATAGTGGTGGATTACATTGCGTTGCATTATGCCTTTTTGGTAGAGTTCCACATACCCGAGTTTGAACAGAAAAGTAACAACATGTTGAAGGAGATTCAACAAGGAATGGTGGAGAGTATGCGGGAGTATGATGTGTATTTCAAGACACTCCTATCCAAGATATCTTTTGACATTCATCCTTTGTAGCATGCTCAGTGGTTCCTTGGAGGATTGATCACAATGTTTAGGAGGGAGCTTTCAGAAAAGTCTTTCACATATCCACACGAGGCCTTTGAGAATGCCTTGCGTGCGGAGGTAGTAGGAAGCATTAATACATGAGTTAGTCCATTCCTAGAAGCCTAAATTGTTGCAATGGCAAAGCAGCTGGAGAAATTATCTACAAACTTGGCTCATGAGACTCACAGTGGGTTATGGTGTAAATATTGTGAGGTAGAAGGGTATACAAATGATAGTTTTTCTCAGAGATCAGTACGCACAATGATGGTAGACTATGAGATCTGCCATGGTGATCATAATACAAGTAGGTGTTTACCACTACAACGCATGATCCATAAGAATGTGTCTTGCTATTGAATTTTTTTTGCCTCTACTACACATGACACCAAGGATTATAGATTGATTGACCAAATACATGATGCCATTGATATTGGTGTGTGCCAGACTAGTATTGCAAGAAGTTCCAAGGATGAGGACCATCATTATGAAGAGAACATGGATGGAGGAAGTCTTGGAAGAGGATTTTGTGGAGGATTTAGAGGTTGTGGGAACCGTGGAGGTGGAAGAAGTGAGTTCCCACGTGGAACATGTTACAACTATGGGTCTATGGAACACTATAAGTGTGAATACCCCAATTTGTTACAATGCTCTTGGTGTGGAAAGAAGCACAAGAATGAAGAGTGCTCGGAATTATTTGAACACATGAGACAACAAAAATGGAAGGCCAAAGGTATCGGTATGGTAAGCATGAAGAAATATTACTTGTAGTGGATGCCAAGGGTAGCGATGTGAGTTAGAGTTGGAACATGTACTAGTGACAACACAAGCTAAGACTACGTGTGCCGTGGAGATACCAAAGTAGAAATTGTTGGTTACTAGAGAAGAGATGGTGCATGGGAAATACCTAGACCCTACTCATTAGAAAGAAATCTACCAAGAAACCATGGATGTGATTCGAAGCTTACAAGGAGAGATAAAATGCCTAAAGGAGAAATTGTGGTTAGACAAGAAGAAAAGTGTTGAGGCTCCGCAGAAGGATCTGAATGAAGTCAGGGGGTATGTAAAATGTTGAGACAAGAGAATATCATCCCTTTGTTAGGAGAATGGCTATGGGATAAAGTACCGTCATTAGAGGGGAGCACGAGTGACAGGTCTTGCATGCTAACCTTATTCCTCACATCATTGACTATGATAAGGAGATTACCTTGAATGTAGTAGTTGATGGATGACTCCTAAGTAATATTATAATTGACCCAAGTGTAGAATTTAATGTTCTCACCCTAGATGCCTAGAATCAAATGGGAAGGCCCCCATTACATCCATCTTCAAATGTGGTGTATATGGATAATAAGACAAAGGCAATGCCCATTGGTGTTCTAAAGGATGATGTTATCGCTATCCAAGGGGTGAAATTCATTGGAGACTTTGAAGTCTTAGCGCTTGCTAAGGTAGACAACTTTCCATCATTACTTGGGTGCCCTTGGTGCTATAAAAGTAATATTGACTTATGTTTCAATAAGGGGTATATGATTTTTGAGAACAAAGAGGAACATGTTATCATTCCTTTGACGGATGGGAAGTCAGCACCCTATAGTGAGCCCTTGGGAGAAGAAGACCTAGAAAAAATCTGTGTCCACTATCAGGGACACAGAGTTTGTGCAACCAACAAAAGAATGCATTATCCAGTGGGAAGAAAATTAATCTATAAGTGATACAACTAGTGTGGCATGTGAAAATTAGATGCATGGGACATATGAGTTATTATGAAGGTAGTTAAGAGGCTTTGTGATGAGAGTAACATAAGGCATGCATCAGTTAGGCACTTGAGAGGAAATCAGTTGCCAAGTTACACTAGGGAAGCCAACCCTAATGTCTTCTATGCGAGCAATGGAGACCCTGTGGAGATGTGAGATCTAAAGGAGAAGGATGTTTAGCTATAATTTTCCCAGGAACTGCAACACATTGGTGGGTGACCCAACATGATAACCTTCTAGAGTCGCATAAGGTGAGAATTATGTTCTCTATTAGATTTCTCCGATACAATGCACCTAATGTTATACAAGACTATCATGGGAAGGAAATTGCCTCGTTTCACATCCAATCATGTGAGAAGGCTTTGATGGAAGGTGTGGAAATAATTTCCTCCATCTTTACGGGTGCATAATCCTTACTCCACCTTACAAGGTTACACACGCACATGGTACATTCACTTAGAGTTGCGTCGTCAGACAAGAAACTGGTACAGGAGTTGATGAAGCTGATCTTCATTCAAGATTTCAAGTACTAGAGTACTAAACCATTGGTGAATGTGGTGATACAGGTTGTCAAGCACCTAACTATGGGAGATAGTGCCATGAAAAAGGATAGAATACTGGAATTTTTGGGAGAACATGACTTGGAAGTGTACTTCGATGAGGGAGAGCCAGAGGAAATATAGCTTGAGCGCATGCATGCATGGAAAAAGAGAAAGGGAAGTTGGTCTATGCGATCGATGGTGAAGAAGTGGATAACTTGGATGCTAAGCATACTATGGGTATGCATGAGGTTATTGATAATGTTGATGAGCAAGCGTGTTTCTACCATGAACCCCTAAAAACCAAGAAGGTTAACATTGGTTCGTAGGTGGAACCTAAGGAGGCTACTATTGGAGATTACTGGAAAGAAAAGGATGTTTCAAAGATCATTGATTTGTTGTGTGAATTTCATGCTTTGTTTCTGCACAGAGTACCATGAGCTTAAAGGGGTTCGCCACTCCTTGGGAGAAATGAAGATCAAGTTAAAGGAAGGTGTGCACGCCCAATTCAGAAGAGACCTTATCAAATGAATCTGAATATGTGCGTGTCAAGGCCAAGGAGGAGATTGACCAGATGATTACATCAGACATCATTGAGGCTATTGAAGAATCAAAATCGATAAATCCAATGGTCATTAGCATTAATAAAAATGGAAGGATAAGGATTTACATTGATTATAGGGATTTGAATGTGGTATGTGTCATTGACCCTTTTCCAACCCCCTTCACCGAGGAGATCCTAGAAGGAGTAGTCCGGGTGCGAGATCTACTCTTTCAAAAATGGATTCTTAGGATATCATTAGGTTAGAATTATGCAAAGGAGGACCAATAAAAGAAAACTTTCACCATTGAATGGGGAATATTTTCCTACACGGTCATGAATTTTGGACTGAAGAACGCACCTGACTATGTTTTCGTGGATTGTGGTTCAGGCATGTCAGCACTTCATCCATAAGTTTCTACAAGTCTACCTGGATGGCTGGACAGTATATGGATTAGTGAGGGACTATTGTGACAATATAAGGCTAATGTTTGAGAGGTGTACCAGTAGTTGAGTATATCCCTTAACATTAATAAATGTGTTTTGACTACCCTATTTGGCACCTTGTGGGGACTTATCATATGTAAGGAAGGTTTAGCTAGTGGATCCTGCCAAATTTGCCATTATTGTGGGATTGGGGGAGCCTACCAACCAGAGCATGGTGCATGCGGACTCCTTGGGCATATGGGGTATTAATGGAAATTTATTAAGGGGTATGCTAAGATCTGTCGTGCATCATTGGAAAATTTGTTGAAGTGCAAAAGTACATTTCGTTAGGGAGAGGTGTAATAGATGGCATTTGAAACATTAAAGAATAGGCTTATCATTGCACCTGTATTACACTTTCCTTGTTACGATAAGCCATTCCATGTACATGTAGATGATTCAAGGATAGCGATTGGGAGAAATCTTAGCAAAACCTGGAGAGGGAATTTTTGACCACCCCTTGTGCTTTACTAGTAGGAAGCTAACCCCAACACAACAGAATTATACTACTATTGAGTGTGAGGCATGTGTCGATGATCTACGCGCTACACAAATTCAAGTAGTATCTGTTGGCAATGCCCTTTATATTCTACACTGACCATATGGCATTGAAGTACTTGGTAAACAAGCCCATTCTACAAGGGTGCATATGTAGGTGGGTACTACTCATTTCAAGAATTTGATTTTACGATTGTTGTAAAACCAGCTAAAATTAACCTCAGGACCTGACCATTTATCAAGGACCAACTTAGGGGAGGATGTGCACAGAGCATTGTAGGATACAATGTCTAGATGCATAACTATTTAGATTATGGTGCGTACCCTCTAAATTAGATTATATTGTTGTGTTTCTCAAAATAGGTATGACACCGAAAGGAATGAAGAATTTAGAGAGAAAGTAGTTAGCCATACACGTTGCATACCCTACATGTTAATTAGTGGAGACTTATACAAGCTAGGCCATGATGATTTTTTGTGCCGGTGCGTGTTAGAGCATGAGCTCACTGCATTATCACAGAGGAAGTACATGGTGGGATTGCAAGAGGGCATTTATGCTGGAAATGCCATCATGTGGAATATTTTACTAGTAGTTCTCTTGGTGGGAAAGCATTTACCAGGATTATATCAATTTTTGCAAGGCTTGTGATCATTTCCATTGCCTTAGTAAGCCAAGAAGAAGAGATGAAATGCTCTTAAGGCCGATAGCTAGGGCTAAAACCATTTGACAAGTAGGCGATTGATTTTGTATAACCTATTTCACCTGTACCACGTGAAGGATTGGTTCACACTATATCATTACTTGTACTAAATAATTAACATGGTGGGTGGAGGCAGTGCCTACGAAGGATTGCATAACAAGAACAGATCAACAAGATTCATGTGGGAAAATATAATCAGTCATGTATGGGTGTCCTATTGAATTTGCCTAGTGATAAGAGGTACATATTTTTTGAATGAGACTGTCATGATTTTATTGGCAGAGTTCATGGTGGCTCATCATATGATTACCCATTATTACCCTCAAGCTAATAGAACTACATTGAGGAATTTAACAAGATACTAGGTCACATGTTGACAAAGATTTGTGATGTTCGATAGACAACATTGGGATAAAAAAGTTTCAGTCACTACTATGGACGTGCATAGGACAACCTATAAGAGATTTAGAACAAGGACACACCCTTTCAGTTGGTGTTTGGCATAGAAGATGTTTTACTCAGTAGATTTTATGATTGCCCTCTCTACGTATTGCATGCTCGCAAAAGGATTTCCCAACTGAGTAAGTCACTACAAGAACGCATGGATAAATTAATGCAGTTGGATGAAAGATGATCACTTGCTAGATGGAGTCAAAAGATTGAGAAGGCAAGACAAAAAGCATGAAACGATTGTCACATTATAAATAAATAATTTGAGGTTGGGTAGACTAATTTTATTTTATGACTCTAAGTTCTTGTACACCATCCTGGGAAACTAAAATTCCATTGGTTAGGGTCGTTATATTATATCTTACATCCTTGATTCAGGAATGCATGTCAGTTGCAAGTGTTGGATGGGACAAGGTTTTCAAGGATATTTCAATAGGAGTAGGTTGAATCCCTACTATAAATAAGGCTTCCATGTGTCTATAAATAAGGCAGTATTTCTAAATAGATTAGGTTTCCTTTAATGCTTTTTCCTTTTTGGTTGTTTCCTTTGTCATCATTTGTTATGGGTTTTGTTGTTACGTGCATTGGTGCACCAATAGCTAATTACATTGTAAGAGATTATATGTGTAGAGGACCGCACATACATTTTTGGGTGGAGTGACGTAGAAGATATGTTAGATATTTTTACAAATTCATTCAACAATGGACTGATGGGAACAATTAGCGCTAGGGTAGAAGAATGAGTGGAATGATGGTTAAGGTGTTTGAATTCATGTGGTTATGGTGGTGTGTCAAGAAATTTTTAAAGACCACGAAGAAGGGAAAGATAATGTAGTACAACATAAGGTAGGTAGCACCATGGGGAACTATGTGCAGAGGATCATGTATACATTTTTGTGTGGAGTGAAGTAGCAGATATGTCAAATATGTTTGAAATTATTTTGAAAATGGACTGATGGGAACAATTAGCACAAGGGCAGAAGAACGAGTGGAATGATGGTTAAGGTGTTTGAATTTGTGTGGTTATGGTGGTGTGTCAAGAAAGGTTTAAAAACCAAAAAGAAGGGAAATATCATGACAATACAATATAAGGTAGGCATCACCATGGGGAACTACTTACTGGACATGCTTAGAAGGTTATGTAGTTCGACATGGTGATGCATGCGAAGGAGGTCTGTGATAGTGAAGTAGTGTTGGAGTATAAGAATGGTTACAATTGCGATGCATGAAGGGGAAGTCATGGAGAGTTGATTTAAGTGAAATAAAGTGCTCTATTAAAAAGCAAAGTTAAGACATGTGGCTCAGAGTAACTCTAAGGCATTGAAAAAGTATAAAAAGAGAGGTAAGAGTAGTCATTTCAACTATTTTTCCTTAGATAATTTATTTTGTGCTCCTCGAGCTTGAAGTGTGAATGAGGGCTTTACGCAAAGAAGAGTGAAGCGATGTACTTGTCATGAACCAGAGGAACTATGTGCAAGATGTAGTGTAGTCTTGGGACTGATGTAAGGAGGAAGTAAGACAACAGAGTAGGATACATGTTATGTGAAAGAGTAGTGGAGAAGTCATCGAAGTCTGGGAAGGAAAAGGAGAGAGGCATGAAAAGAAATAAGAAATAAGATTACTACCCAAGAAATCTCAAACAAAGAGACTGGTGGTGGAGAAGGAGGATCTCGTGGAGATTTACTCAGAAAATGCAGTACCCCCCAGGGGTTATCAAGGAAGGAAAGTGGAGCTTGAATTTAGACAAGTGTAAGATCAACAAGTACAACCACATGACAAGTGACAATTTTTTTATGATGTGGGAAGACTTAGTTTTAAACACTCCAATAGTGGACGAGCTCAAAAACCGTACGGTTGATGACTTAGTGTAACAAGAACTATAAAAGACTAGAGTTTTGTACAACTGTGTGAGACTTACTTTCTTTGCAAAACCTGCCCCACGTTGTTCAGATGGTTAACTGTTGTGGGTGTATAAATAATTATTCTAATTCGTAGGAAGAAGGGTGATAATTACATGCCACTTGATTAGGATAGTTACAAGCATATAGAACACAAGACGAGGAAATGACACTTGATTTATGTGCCACTGCAAAGATTGAGGAGCTAGTGAAGATATTGAGCTTTGAGAAGGGAGGAAGGGCATAAGTGATTATGGATCTCCTAGACCTAACATTGAGAGTCACCTCTTGGCTCATTATTTGCAAATTGGGCTGCATAAAATAGGTGGACAGACATCAATAAGAGATTATTCTATGTAGCCTACAGAGTGTCAAAAAGGGCACATTGTAATTTTGCAGAGTTTATCACAAATGACATTGTTGAAGAAGAACGAGTATAGAACAAGGCAGGAGAGAAAATCACATGGGGATCCATACTTCTATTGATTGTATTTTGGAAGATTGGTTTCCTATATGGGCCAAATGGGAACATACGGGTTCACCCACCAACACACTCATCCCCTGCAGTTCAATTTGTGAAAATTTCACTTGTGATGGGACAATCTCGAGCACCTATAAGGCTCAGATGAACATGTGGTTTGAATGGTTGCGCGAAGCATTTGAGAATGAGTGGCACATTCCCCATGAACTTCCACAAGTTATTGGGGATAGAGTAAAACTCACAGTTACTCAACATTTTTGCCTAGTAAAGTTTATGATGGTGAAGGGAGAGATGGGGCCATGGTGCAAAGCTCCCATTTGATGTTTACTGCTAAGGACATGAAGTGACACCATCAACTGGATATAAAGTATGAATATAAGTTTGGATCTTTGATGTAGACAAATGTGGATGTTGATGTCCATACATTGCTGCATGACATATAAGTATGGTACTCCACCTGCTTATATGTCAATGTTTTGGAGCCAAAATTTTTGGACTTGCACCCTCAAGTCAGCATTACCATCAAAGGGTATGTCCATCGGGTTTTCATGCAAGTACACCCCAAAATACAAGGGGGGTTGAAGTGGAGGTTATAGAATCCCCCTTTCCAAAGCCACAGGAGGTGCCAATCCTGCACTCATGAAATCGGTACAGGTTAAAGAAGAGGAAGAAGCAACATAGTGAAGGTAAGTTAGATACTTCCTAGAAGAGGAGGTACTACACATTCCGAAATATTAGCAAGGGCATGCCAAAACTTCACTACAAGGTGGCACCAAGGCCTCATTACCGGGGGCATGAGAAAGAGAAGGAATATGAGGAATATACTTGAAGAAAAGAAGCAAAAGACACACAATGCATCGAGCTCCGCAACAGGCTCAGAGGAAGGTGAAGAAGAAGACCCCACCAACTTCAAGGCAGAGTTGGAGGAAGAGCTGAAAGAACAAGAAGCTAAGGCTAACACCATGGATGTAGGTAACGTGTGTGAGGAAGGAAAGGATCACTTTATAGGACTTGAGAAGAGACCAACATGTGAGCTCTCCCTGACACAGACTGTTAGCCCAAGGGGAGACAAGGGGGGCTCCTTTACTATACACGATGATAAAGGATTCACCTATGGAGCAAAGAAGTAGAGGACAAAGCACAAAGATATGAGGAAGAAGTGGACACCCATGTCCCTACATATGGAATTTCTGGATGACCCCATGAAGGTATTGTATGCAAGGTTCCAGGCCACCCTCCCATCGGAAAAGCTATATGGATGGGATTTTATGGATCAAGAAAGGGGTTTGCCCAGAACCAAGAAGATGCTTAACTGGAACATGCATTGCCATGTGGAAGATCTTGAGTTTGAGTTCAATGATCATGTGATCGAGACCATCCATCTGAAGAAGAAGGGAGGAGAAACATATAATGTGGGTGATCTTAGCCATCTAACAAATGAGAAATCACGCAATGCGTTTCAAAATATGTCTTTGGAAGTGGTCCGACACAGCTTGGATATAGGGGCCACTGTTAAGACCTTGGTCGCGGAAAAGAAAAATAAGGAACATGAGATAGAGAGATTACGCCAGGGATTAAGGGGGCGAATAGGCATGAACTAAGGAAGCATACAACTGAGCTGGCAGCCTCATGAAGAGAATTTTGGGACAATGTCTGACATTGGTGAGCCAAGCCAAGATAAACTACGAGGATGAAATGGAATGTCTTGAAGACCTTGTGGGGATGTTACTCACAAACATCAAGGATGGTGTGGGGCCCACAACATCATATCTGACAAGGGAGAAAGAGGAGAACAAGGTCTTCATTGAATCCTAGATCACTGAGTTAGAGGACTTGCTCACCAAACTCAAGGAATAAAATATACTTGTAGATAGGGGCTTTAACAACTACAGAAAATGCGAGCTCATTATCAATGCACGGGTGGCAGAAAAGGAGGTTGCCCTCAAGGCTTTACAGCATACCATCAACACCAACAAGGCCAAATGTGCGTAGTTGGTTGTTAATACTAGATCTCAGAAGGATAAAATCAAAACAAAGCATGAGAAGCTCGACTTTAGGATTAGCGAACTTTGGAATTCCATCACTAAGTGGATGGACAAGTTTGAAGGAGTCTGCATGGAACTGGTGGTAGATATAAATGTACTAAAGGGGAAGGTGGAGGAAATTACCCCAGACCAAGTGCCTAGTGTCGTGGGAGAAGAATTAGGGAAGGCCTTATTAGAGATGAAGGCTTGGGAGAAATTGAAGGATGAGATAAATGTAGATTTCTCTAAAATCCTCCAATTGGTCACATAGTGTATTCCTCCATTCTTCAATTCTTTTCTTAGATTCTTTCGACTCCTCTATACTTTATTCTTTGGGGGAACAACATTTTTCGTTAGCAAATTTTGGTCGTCAAGACTTTATTTGGGAAGTGAGAAGGATTTCCAGGGTGGTAATCAGATTAGTGTGGGGTTTTATTGGACGCCTAAATTAACTAAGTGCCTAGGGCACGAAACGTGGTGGCGTGTAGAAGCAGGGCGCGAAGGCACTTGTAGAGGTAGTTCTTGGAGATGTGCAAAGGCTTGCCCCCACCAAGGATGGATTCGAGACTTAGTGATTTTTGGACAACATGAAATGATGCATTTAGGGAATGGATGAAAAAGTGACCATATACATATACTAATAAGACATGGAGACTTTCAGCTCAAGGAAAGGATATTCTAGGGCATTAATATGGTTGTCATGAAAGGATAGGGAGCCAAGTTTACTATGGATTAGCTGTCACATGCATGCTAAGGATACTTGATTAGGAGAAATGCATGATGACATTTGTCATGTTCTTGGGTAGTGGTAGGGCAATCATGAAAGATTCCTTCAGGATTTCTCATGTAATGATGAGAGGTTAAGAAGAGAGTTCCTCATATGTATGGTTTGCAGAGGGAGGAGAGAGATGTATGAAAGCAAGAAAGGAAGATAGTTAGAAAATATATGTAATGTATGATGGCAAGCTCTGTAATGTGTCAAAGCTTTGCTACTTTGAATATCTTCATGCATGGAACTCTTTAATGTAGTATTGATTACTCTACTTCGGCATAAAATTATAATGAAGTGATTCTAAAGCACTTATGTGATGAATCTAGATCTGTAAATTTCCTTTTTATGTTCATGGGTGTATTACTGGTTTCCTTGATGCTAATCATGATTTATCTCTACTTCTATTATAATATGATCATGTTATCTTATGTTCTGGTGCACTAGATCAGGATTTAGTGCTTACACCTGGCTATCAAGAATGGGTGTGTCATTCTCTATTTGTATAACACCCCCTTATTAAGGAAGAACATTCTCATGAAGCTCACATAAGGGAAGAGCTCGACGCCTGTGCGTGCCTTAGGTGAGCTTCTAGACTAGTCTGGATGATGTGCAGACGTGTTTGGGGTTGATTGGAAAAACAAGAGGCAAATAGAGACTACAAAATCCAACATTATCATACCTAACACATCATGAATACAAGGCACGCCATTTACATAACAATCACACCTCACATATATATCACTAGGGGAAACCTAAACAAGAAACTAAATAAATACAATACACTCCCTTGTGTAATTTTTTTACCACAATGTTCCATCAATTGAAAACAACAAACATGATCGCATATCTATAAACAAAACCTTTCAATGATAAAATTTGTAAACCATCTTCGTATAGGAAAAATTAATATTGTGAATACCATTGAATGTGAGAACATTCAACAAACAAATTCTTAAAAATGAAAAAATATGTGTAAAACCTAATAGATTGAGGAGATATCCAACTTGACATCAGTAATTTACTAAAATTACATAATCATAAGTGTGATCCTTTCCCTAAGATTAATCCAAACAATCCAACTCCCAATTTGAATAAAAAAATATCATCAACAACAATGAAGCTTCTTTCTCCTACGACACTTTTATAGGATTCATCAATCCCACAAAAAATCAAGTCATAATCAAAAAATTTATTATATAATCTCCTCCTCTACCTACTCCTAATAACTAATACAAACATATCCAATAGATTGAGAAAAATCTCATAAAAAATTTCATCTTCGATCTTCTCAACGCATCCACTATTCATATGGAAATCTTATATTAGGTCCTTTAAGAGTCAAAATTCCCCAACAAAATTGACTAACCACAACTCCAAGCATTTTTTGCATATCTATCCCTTAATAGTACATGCCTAAATATAAAAAAAAATCCTATGACTTGGTCACATCTAAAGTTAATAATCCTTCATCTTCATTCATCTAGATACACTCTTTCCATATATAAAAATCTATCATTTGAATCCCATTTCACAATCATTACTAAAGAATCAAGAGAATGTGAAATTCAAAATGATTTATATGTAGAAAATCTTCTCCCGTTTTCTAAAAATCATGGAAATCCTAACATGCACAAGAAAAGATATTATACATCATATCAATTTAGTACTTCATCATTAATTAATGAAAACTTCCCATCAGAGGAATAAATTTAAATCTCATCTAGCTCTTGAGTTTATGGTGAAAACGTTTCATACTTATTCCAATCTAAAAAATACCTCATAGCCAACACAAATTTTTTAATTATGAACTATCAAGGATGAGGACTAGGAATTAACAAACAAGGCATTGATAAAACTTAAATTGTTATGTCATAGGATGCAAAACCTTTGGTAATTTTATCGATGATATCAATGACACCTCCATTATTAAAGAGTAATCCTATTCTAACATCAAAACAAGATCCACATCTAATGATCTTGTTTTCACTAACCTATTTCATGATACTTCCATCCAAAAAATACAACATAACTATCCATATCATGACCCCATGAAACAATATCAACATCATCACATACCAATCAATTTTTTTGAACATGATGGGGCTATCACATAATTCATGGGAGCTTGAGTTGGTGTCTTACTAGGGAATCACACATAGGGATTTGAATTCAATATGGACACAACAACTTACCCAAATAAATCAAAAAAAAAAAAAACTCAAAATAATCAAACAAATCCAAAATTTAAAAATATCAAAATAGTCTAAAAAACTCCAAATAATAAAAAAATAAAAAAACCATCAAAAAAATTAAAGCATTAAAAAATTACAATAAAACTTAACCTGCACATGGATTTTCTTCCCTTCACATCCATCCTTCGACACATCCCCTATCACAAGAACATAATTTAAGAACATAATATGACAATCCCCTATCATGGATTTTCTTAGCCTAGCTACACATATTATGAGTCAATAGTCTCTACTAGAGACAATTGATATTTTTCTATCATTACCCATTAAATCAAATATTGAATATCCTCTTAGGTATCCCCAAAACTATCATACACTTAATCATATTGGCATGAAATTCTCGTGCATGTCCATTTACACTATCCAATTTCATCAACACAATCACTTCCAACTCCTTCCTTCAAGCCTCTAGTGGTTCTTTGCCTCTTAACATACCTTTTCAGTAACCAATAAAAAATTCAAAATAAAAAAGAAAACTTAAAAAACTCTCTAGGGTTGTCTCTAATATCTCTATCAGGGTTATGAATGCCTAGCTAGTAGTAAAAAATGTTGCAATTAGAATCAGATACATATCCTTCATAGATATAAATTCTTGGCTAATAGCAGAGTAATGAATGGATCACCTTCCGCATACCTTCATCCACCAAAAACTATCTAAATCAATCATTCCTACACATTGTCTAGTTAATCTTCACGTACTACCCTTCAAATATTTACTTCAAGTGGCAATTCACTTTCACATGTACACATTAGATCTCAATGAATGATAGTGATAGTATGTTTTTGAGTAACAACATTTTTTAGACCTTTGTCAAATTATTGTTTTAGTCCATATTTTGTCTCACTATATGTACCTTTTTGCTCATCTTGTATTCACCATCATCTTTCATATCCATCCATGACACTTGAACTTATATTCTTCTTTGCCCAAACAAAACATTTATGGGCATTTGATGCCTTTTTCACAACTACCACTTCTCATCCAGTCTAACTTGTAATTATTTTCAATTATCATTGTCAACATGGGGAAACACTGCTATATTGTTCTCCAACATCCATTGGTTGAATTTTCACTCACTATCCTTTTTTGCTAACACAGAGCTAGGGGAAATATTTTCCTTGCTTCATTAATAAATCATGTATCATGGTTCATTTTTTTATAATTTGTCCATTACCACTATTTATCGCATCTCATCTTGGAGTAACCTACAACTGAAAATAATTAACACGTAAGGGGGATACTATACCAAATCATTCACTTGTCAATATTATGACAAATATTATCAATCAATCATTCAGTATTGTTGACCAAGTAGTCATCTAACTTTAAAAATTAACCTATTGATCCATTTACAAACTTTATTGAAGTGCCCCATCAATCAACATTTCCATGTCCCTATCTATCTAGTCAAACATTTAAGCCCAAGTGCATGGAAACCTTGTCATAGGGTCATATAAACCCCATCTCATCTTCATCTTTCATGTTGCATCTTGTGTCTTGCACCAAGCAACCTGAACAAAGTAAAAATGTAGACACTATAAAATGTACATTGTTTATCATCACACCATTTGAAAAACTTAAAAATCCAAAATATTCAAACATCTAATTTTTTTATGAAAAAATGTCCAAAAACCAAAAATCTAGAATTTTAAAAAATCTAAAAACAATAGAAAACACATAAATACTAAAACACCCTTGTTTTTTTCCTTCGACATACCCAAAAGTGAACCTTGACAATCATCACAAATCATCATCAAATTCTTTGGTATATCTCTTTACCACTCCAACCCCCTTGCATATATCACTTCTTGGGGCAAATTGTTACCCTTGTCACCATCCTACATCACTTGGTTTATAATAGGGTAAAATAAACTATATTTTAAGCTAATTTTTTATGTTTGTGTGTTCTTTCTTATTTATTATTTTTATGTATTGTTATTTACCTTTTGAGTGCATATTATAACAACGTCATCATGGTTTTCCATATCATTGTGTATGTTGTAATATGCTACATTAAATATCATGTTGCTCAATAAAATCCATCATTGTGCAAGATACACAACATTCATCTATCATCTACCCTCTATCAACACTCATCCATTCATAACCCAAATCGCATCTCCTCATATCCATATCTACTAAGAATAATCAGCATCCACAACTAATTCGGATCTCTGTTTGGACCTTTACCTTCTGCATTTTGATATCCCCTTCATCTCTTTCATCACAACATGACCTATTGAGGGGGAATCATCCTACCAATCATTCCACTAGGGGTGTCTCCTTTCAAAATAGTCATCTACCTTGCAAAATCATCCTATGAATCCCTTCACATAATCCACTAAAGTGGCCCATTGATTAACATTTCTAAGTGTTATCTATCTTGTGAAATCAACCTATTGATCCCTTCAAAAAAATCCATTAAAGTGTCCCATCGATCATGATCTATAGGTCATGTCTATTCGTATCCACCATGTCACTAGGGTCATCTTATTACATATATATATTTAATCTACTTTTTAAAAAGGGAGTTGTTACTTGTGAGACCCTCCCAAAGAGGTGAAAATATAGACACCCCAAATTTTCCACTTGAAAATGATTTCCAATGTAAAGAAATATTATTCATCCCCCAAATTAATTAATTAAACCATTCCGAACTCATCACACATCTCATAACATCCAATGAACAAGTAATCACTCTTAATTACCCATAATTACTCTTGAATATCATGTATCCTACATTCCCACTATCCCACATCTACTAAAATCAACTAACCTCCCCCAACTAAAACCTATATAAATGACATTCCAAAGGTATATTGGATACCATCCTCTCATGAAATCTTTCCATTTATAGAAACATTACTAAATTGAGGAATCATCTTATGTAAGAGCCTTGCCATGTTTGGAAACCCTTCCATTTTGGAAAACTTTCTTACCTCATTCTGTTTACAAACATGCTACCAAAATATTTCACAAATCACTTGAGCATATACATTCATTGAAAAAATACATGGAATAAGGAGAGATTTTACATTTTATTATCTTTATGTATTAGTTCATATTCTTAACTTAATCTTGAGGTGTTATGTCAGGTTTTATACTAGGTTTTCCTTAGTGTCAATTCCTATTTTGAATTCTTTAAATTTACATGCATAATAATTACCTTCTAATTTTGAGAATTGAAATATTATATGGAATACTATCTTGGAAGCACACCAGAAGTGCATGATCTCCTTTGTGAATTATTTTTTCATCTATTGACCCATATAACTGTATTTATGATCAATATTTTCGTAGGAGAGGCACAACTTACGGCATTGTGTAACCATAAAACTTAATACAAAATCTATTAAAAAAATGTGTGGTACAAGTGTAGACTATGGGTCTCACAATGAGACATGCATATCAAAACACCACTACTTCCACACAGATTTTAGGATCTATGTCTTCAAGTAAGGACTAAAAGAAAAATATTTTCAACATCTAACAAAGAGTGGGGATGATTTTAAATCCTATATATAACAATCCTTCAATTGTGCATACATGGCCTATACTTGGAGATGGGAAGGTATGAGTGACACTTTGAAGAAGAGGAATCCAATATCCCTAACTATATGAAATTATATTTAAGGAGATACAAAATTATTTCTAGATTGATTCTAATGTATAAAAATTATTGGATTGGGATGAGGTATAAACCTCCACTTCTGCTACTTCCAATTTCATCTTGAACTACTGCCACAAGCCAAGAAAGTGAGTATTTTGAGAAATGGAGTGTATTAGCTGACAAGTATAAAGGGTGTGCTAAATTTGGGTGCAATAATTGGTATAAATTAAACTAACAATTAATGGTGTCAAATTTTGGGGGAGTTGAATGTGTAAATAGAAAGTTATTGATGTGTAGGAGATTGTGCAAAATGTTAAGTGTGTGGGAGATGTTTAGATTGTAATATGTCTCATATTTTCCTAATGTAACATCATATTTTCCCCTCTCCAAGTTAATTATGAGTGGATTCAGATGTAGTAGAAGATTTATGTCTTGTTTAAAAGTAATGAATAGGAAGTATTTGGTTTGTTATTTAGTAATCACTTTTCATTTTTTATGATAGACATGTTCTAATATATTATGGTAAATAGATATAGTATTTTTTGTATATATAGATGCAGTAACCTTCGTGGAGGAGATTTTGAGGGATTATGTTATAGAAAATATTAGCTATGGAGGGATTCAAAACTTTTTTAATACTAGCTTCAAAGTATTTTAGCACCTTCAATCAAGTATGAATATTGGCTCCAAACTAGCTCTGGAAAAAGTCGAATATTCTATAAATCCTCTAGAAAATTGGGTGTACATTTGGCATGACTTTTCAAATTTGAAATAAATTTCACATGGTTGTGGAGTACTATTTTGAGAGATTCAACAAGTGGAATTTAGTTTTCATTAAATGCTACTAAGTGGTTGGGAAGTTGACATATTTAAATGTATGACAAGGAAAGTATGTTGAAGTGGTCAAAGCAAATTTTTAGTAGGATTATTTGAATAAATCACTCTTCCATATTTTCCTAAATCATTTGTATGAGTAGTATACTTTAAGTAAGAGTCTACTATTGTAATACCTTACCACAACCATATTTTGATAAGTGGATTTTACATTTATGTCTTATTAATGCTTGCATTTAGATAGTTTGATATTCTTGTTTATTAAACATGTAAATTGAATTAATGTATTTCAAATAGAAGATAAAATTCTAGGGGGTTCCTCTCCTCTTTCTATCCTTGTATTTCTTCTCTTTAGCTAAGAATGGGAAGTTAGAAAATAATAAGTTATCAACCTTTTTTAAAAAATGTATATGTTGATCTTTTGGATATAATACAGAAGAAAGTTTATAAATATTTTGTTGATACTCTATAGTTATTTTCCATCTTATTCAAATAGGGTGTGGAAATCGCTCACCATGAGGAAAAAGGATGGTTCTGCATAGTGTAGACACTACTTTTCTACATGTTGTCCCCTCATCTCATGTTCATTCCTCCTTTTGTTTTCATTCCGCACATTCATCCCTCCCATTCTATTGGAATAAAACACTTATACCCCCCATTATCCTTCCTAGTTCTCATTTCCATCCTATTTCAAACCTAACATTATTTAACCCCCCTTCATTATTTCTAACCTCATCTAAATACCTATTATTACGCCATCCCATTAATATTATTAACCATTAAAACAATTCTTATTATTGATTTCCCTCCCCCATTTAATCACCCTTAATTTCTCACCTACCTCTCTCTAACTTCTCCCCTTGCAGTCCTACAGCCCTAAATAGGCCACTTCCCGTAATTTACCCTTCATGACATCTCAAATCTTGTAATCAAATCTAATCAATTTTTCAGTTTGTCCCAGTTGCCGGAAAATCATCCAGTCACCGTCGACCCTATAAATTCACCATCACCCCTCCTCTCAAACAACTAAAAAACTTATGATCTTCGACATCCTTTCATGCTTGTTTTCTTCATCTTCATTTTTGGAGCTACTATCATTAGCTGAAGCAATTTTGGATGTTCTCTTACATGTTATAATTTGAATTTATTTCTTGAAGTTTTATTGGAGATCTTATTTTTCCTTCTTTTTCTCTATTTTGCAATCTTTGTAGGTGCTTCTAGAGCTCTATTTATCCACTCAGTCATCTTGTATCATTTACAAGCCTCCTTTCCAATCCATTTAGCTTGTCAAAATCTCAAGTTCTGATCTAGTCGCCATCAACCCATCCTGATCACCGTCAACCAACCCTAAGTTGACCTTTTTCTCTTCCTATGTCATTATCTATTGTTTCAAAGCCTCACCTCTATCCAAATCACTCTATTTCATCCACCTACCTCTTCTATATTCCTGATCTGGTTATCTCTATCACAATTGTGATCAACTCAGCCTGATCGTCGTCAACCCTACTAGCTCCCACATTAGAAATACTTCCAATTTCCATGTTTCTTTTCATCCTCATCTTTGTATTAGATCCAGATTCTCAAATTGGATTCCAATTCCATCTTTTACAATCTTGTTTTTTTATCCCGACACTAGCCAGACCTAGGTCAATGTCAACCTACACAAGTTTGGTTTATTTTTCAGCATCTTTATAATCAGATTGTCATTTCAACATCTTTGGTAAATCAGATCTTTATTTCTATTTATTATATGCACCCTTTCATCTATCATCATTTTTCAACATCTTTTTATCATGTGGGTTGACATCCATCTCAAGGAGTTCTTACTTCTTGTGACCGGCTTGGCCGCACAATCCCCTATATTTATTACTAATATTTTTCATGTCTATTTCTATTTGTTGTGTAGGTCATCAAGCTCGCAGTGGAGAGGGTCCCTTCTTTTTCACCCATACCATCGTCACTATCTCTGTCTACACTAGGAGGTCACTTAAACCCTCCCATACTTTGAGATTTATTGATTTTTCATATACTTTTCACTAACCTGAAACAAGAAGTGGGAAATCTCGTCAAACATTCTAACAAGCCCGGTGGGACACACCCTTCTTCCTTAGTGATTCTTTTTTTGTTTTCTTTCATTTCATTTCCATTATCTTCATATTCCACTTTTTTATTTCCACTAACCATGTAGGTAGGATCTTCGTTCACTCACATGTGTGGTGGTTTTTTTTCCTAGATCGAGAACACGCTTGTTAAAAATAAATAAAAAGGAAATAGCGTACCTAGGTATTCTTCTTTTTGTTCCCTATTTTCTCCTTTATGCATCTTCTTGTGTGTGTTTTCATCAAACTTCACATTTCATTTTCAAGATTAAAAAGAACCTTTTCATTCCTTCCTACTACCTATATTAAGTAGGAGGTTAATTTGTTTCATTCACTTTTCTTCACACACATCCAAACTCATGAATCAAACTTACACATATCAAACATCATCTACCAGGTGGAAGTGTTAGTATTTCATCACCCAATAGGAAATCCTCTGCAGTGTTCCAGGATGCATTATAAATTTTTTGTCTATCGGCATATTGGCTAAGTGCCTGACACCCTTATCAATGTGGTGTGTGAAGTGCGGGTTAGGCCCCTATATCAGGCCATGTACAGGTAGTCATCATAGATTTTTTCCTCACATACAATTTGGATATATCGAGGATTCCATCCAAAACATCTTGAAACCATCCTTAGATTGGCCATTTCCTAGGTTCCCTCTGAGCCTTTTTTCTTGTTATTTTTCACATCTTCTAATAAACAAGATAATTAAAACATCGTTGTTTGTCTTATTTTTCTTAGCAACACTTGCATAGTTTATTGTTTGTTTTATGCCCATTTTTACCAGATCTCAACTCAGAAAAATGGAACAAACTACCTTGTCTAACATCCCCACCTCCAACAACATCATCCAAAAAACATCTTCCCTTTTTACTAGCTCTTCTGTTCCTCTGATCACAACCTCTTCAGTTTTCATCCCGTCATTTATATGGATCCTTCTAGTGACCACTTTTCTTATCCAGACTCGTTCCCACGTTGAAACCAATCCTTTCTTATATCACCATTCATTCCCTTCTATACCAGCTACACCTCCATCTTCATCTTCCTTAGAGACCTTTGGGCCTCCTGTTATCCCCCACGGATGCTCTGAGTTTCAGGAACTCCTAGATGTTAATTCCATTGTTCTCTATGATTACCTTCCCGTAGATCCACAAATCTTCCCATTGATGGACCCCCACTTCAACAAATACATGCATATCACTCTCATCCTAACACATCTTAGGTTTTCACCTCTCAACTAGCCCTTTTCTTCCCTTGAGCCATGAATGAGCTTTTCATGGTGCAATGTAAATTTTTTTCCTACCAATCTTCTGCTATGATCCCCTAAACTCACCAATCTACTCAGCTAGTGGATTTTATTCTACCTCATCTCCATTGAATCAATACCACTCCCTCTTCCTCCATCATTATCACCTCTTCATCCACCAATGTGATTAGTACCCTTAATGAATCTCTATAGGAATCTTTTCTTCTCCTTTCACCACCTGAACAACATGATCAAAATTACATCCCAATCTCCACATCTCAAATCCATGCTAATGTCATTACCTCACAACCACATCCTTCAAAATCAACCTAAACACATCAACTTGCTCTCTGGAATGTCTTCTGCCATATCTTTCCTCATCAACCAACCCAAAACTCTCAACCACCTCATGCTTACATCCCTACTTATCCCATACAGAATCAATCTAACATCCCCACTTCTCATAAAAAACAATCACATCCATCTCAATATATCCCCATCTCTCAACATAACCTATTTCCCATCTTGTTCAATCACAACCATTTAACTATCTCCCCCCTCATCAACCACCTCCGTAGACACCTACCTATCCCTCAGTACTACCAAAATCATCCTCAAACCAACCCTTCCACATCTTATGACTCACAACCTCATCAATCCATCTCCCATCCATCTCATGACCCTATGCAAGCTTTGTTAAATAGGTTAGAAAACCTCAAATATGTCACCTTGGGTCCTAAGAGCTCATTTACCTATGAAAAAAATTGTAATGAAACCATCCACCCATATGTTCCTATTAAACCATATCCTCCGCACTAGAAACTCCTAAAATTATCAAAATTCAACAATAAGGAGGATCCCCAACAACATCTTCATGCCTTTAGGCATGCCTACTACCTCATCGTACATGACCAAGACCTCATGCTCCATACCTTGTTACAGATATGTAGTTGTTGTTAGTGCTCACATTAGTTTATTATGGATTATATTGTTTATAATGTGTGTGATGAGTTGTATTTACAACTCATAGCTTTGTAATACCATATCATTACTAGATTTTTCATGATAATACAACTCATTGATAATAATATAGGATTCGTATCTGTGTACGTGAGTTTATCTCACCACTAGAATAAGAGCTGAAGAGATTCATGAAGAGATATATGTGGGATTGTAAAGTTGTTGAGGATTGATGTTGACTCCTTATATTAAGGAGAACATCCTCCTATATATTTTAAACTCTCTATCAATGAATAAATTAGATCCTGGATGGAATTGAAGAAAGTTACCCAAGACATAATATAATTTTCTAGTGTAATTTGATTAAATATGTGTGTTTAGCTTGAATCCAATATGTAATATACCTTTCCTATGTCATTGGTCAGTCTTTGCCCTAAACTGTAAAATGGCATTCTCATCACTCCATTTTTTCATTCACTCATCTCACACAATTATTCCTACAAAATTTCTCCATTAATATTGCACGTAATATAACCATCACGGAATTGTATACCATTAAATAATATGAAAAAATCCATCATAGACTTTTTCGCTAGGTGGCGTGGGGTCATCAATTAGTTATCTTTATCCCTTCCTCAAACCGAGCTCTTCATCTAAAAGATTCTTCTCCCAATGCTTTCAAACCTTTGAGGAGTCATTCAACATGGCTCGTAAGCTAGAACTCCGTGCCCCTTGAGCAAGGCTACATTAAACTCAGATCCAACAAAACGAAACCCGAATTCACCAAGACATCCAATCACAATGAAAATCCAAAAATGTTACCAATGCCATCATTGTTAAATCTTTATACCTACATCTACCTCCCATATCGAGCCTCCACAAAGGGATCCTCGACCTACTCCTAACTATACCCCCTTCAGGGAATCATATAGTTCAATCTTTGATAAGCTCATGGCTACTCTGTCTCATCCAGCTTCCTCCTATCTACCCTGTTGATGACACATACCCTAAAATTGTGTGGTATCTGTGAGGACCACTATTATAAACACCATCAGGTCCATGCAACCAAAACATTAAAATAGTTTCACACATTTAAGGAATTCATCCAATGCCTCATCAACCAAGGGGATCTCCACTTGGATAATCCTAACGCCCCTCCCAAATCAACCTTTGGACACATTCAAATAGTTATTCCATAATCACTCATAGAATAAAAAAATTGATCCTTCCACATCCAAGAACCATAATCCATTCCCATTAATCCTGAACCAAAATCTTACATCATCATATTCCCATTATGACATCTACAACTTACATCGGCACCTACACCTTTGACATCTATAATTCACTCTACCCGTACATCATGTGCCCACATCTATCAATCTACATCCACCCTATCTGCATCTAATACACCCACATCCCTTGAATCTACATCCAAACCCACCACATCTACATCTTCTACACCCACATTTGTCACATCCATACCTACCCCTATATCAACACCATATCTACATCCACATCTACAATATACCCAATCCCTTCTACACTACACCTTTGGTCGTGTCTACACCTACATCTACTCCCGTAACCACATCTAACCACCCCTTCAAACATCACTCGCTATAAAACAGTAAAGGATATCTCAATCCTCATCCTCATCTTCTATGACTACTACCACTTCTATACCAATATATTCAAAACCATCTATAGCCCTTCTGATCTCATCAAACACATTATCCAAAAACCACTCCCATCTTCTATCTCATCATCTTTAACAAAATATGTGCCTGCATCACCTAGTTCCATCTATGAAAATCCCCCTGTTGAAATCATCGTCATCCCCACCAAGGGTAAAACCTCACATCATAAATCTAAGAACCTTGGATTCCCACTCAGAAATCACTCACCCATCCACATAATTTTTTAGAACTTCCTCCCTCAAAATCCCAACAAACCAAATCTCCACCATCCAAACATCTGTCTTAGGGCCTCAACCTTCTATTTTGGGACTGCGACCCCTTCATCCAAAACATACTACTACAAAACCTCAATCTAAAACACCTTATCCCTCCCCCCAAATCCACATCTACATCTAAATCATCTATGCCCTCTCCCAAATCTACATCTAAATCAACCATCCCCTCCTCAATCTAGATAACAAATACCATAAATAAAAATCCAAACCTAAGGCTCCTACAAATCCTCACAAAAGAAAAACTCCTCATCTTACCTTCATCACCCTCACCTAAACCAAATCCTCCTAAGGACCATACCACTTCACCTTCACAAACCATCATTGGATCTTATACTAAAATATTTCAGTGTCTTCTCCAAGAATCCACAATCACCTTCCCCCATCAATCCCTTTGATCCACATGGGAAAAAACCCACCTGGTTTGACTCCAACACCATATGCACCTACCATCATGCCCCTGGAATGAAACCTAAACACTGTAGGGACCTTCACACCCTCATCGAAAATTTATCAAAGAATATGATCTTCTCATCGAAGAAGATCACCCCCTCCCATCTACCAGTCAATCCACATCCAAACCCCATCTTCCAACCAAGTCTGTAACATCCAAGGCCTCTTCCTCATCCAAATTTCATTCGTTATCCCTCCTCCCACCTTTACCTCTCCTAAGGATTTCCTCCCCTCTACATTGATGTTATCTGTATCACCACTCCATTCTCATCCTCATGAGCCTCAACCATCTACACAATCCAAATAAAGGTCATCATCATTGTTCCCTCTAATGAGCCCACTCCATCCCCTTCTTCATCTAAGGCTAAGGTATCCATCTTAGCCATGCCACCAACCCAAAAACTGGCCACCATCAAAGAATGTCATAAGGTAGCTACACCAAGCTCCCATTAAGATGTCTCTTTACGATCTTATCCAAAGATCACCCAATCACTGAAAATACCTCATTGAGGCCTTACAATGCATCCCCATCTCATAAGAATTATCTCACCCCTTTATAACCCTTTCTGGGGATCTCACCACTTCCACTACCATTTCCTTTGATGATTCAAAATTTAGGACATCTTACTGAAGATCATGACCTTCCCCTCTTCATCACTGTCTGTATCAACGAAACATTCATTTGCCACTCTATGATAGACAACGGTGCCAACATTAACATCATCTCATCTCACACCTTTAATCAGCTTAAACTTCCTAAATCTATCATCACCCAATCACCCGACAGTTCTACGTGCCTTCAATGACAATGTGGCCCCTGCTTTGGGCACAATCGATCCTTCCCATCTGCATTGGTGAAAAACTCCTCCATGAAGTATTCTATATTTTTGAAGGGGAGTTTCAATACAATGTTTTACTTGGGCACCCATGGATTCGTGTCATGCATTGTGTCCCCTCCACCCTCCACCGTTGCATCAAATATGAACATGAGGGAAAGATCCATACCCTTCCCACAGACCTTCCTCCCTTCAAAGCATGTCATATGACTTATCAACCCAATGATGTACTCATCCCAAAACAAGATTCATCCTCTGAAGCATCCACTAGTTCTTCTGTGCCTGCATCTAAGCTACCTAATGATGAATCCCTTGACAATGTGATGCAACATCTATCTCTGGGGGAGTATCGAATCCTCACTCTTAATTCTCTTCCCTCCCTCAATCGACTTGGTAGACCTGATAAAGCACCCATGTATCAATCAAATGTCAAGGATATCATTTCCTTTGGTCTACCTCATCTCAAAACTGAACCTCATCTATGGTGGAATTGATCACCCTTCATCCCATATCAATAATCAACCTCATACCAAACCTTATACACAATGGATTTGATTTCCTCTATAACAAATCCTTCACCTATACATACCTCCACTGTGCATGGAAGGGATTTGGTTTATCACATTATGAACAAGGTATGCATGATCTTGTCATTAACCAATCCCATGAAGCCTCATGAAAAATTTGGACTAGGTTTCAAGGAACAACCCACTGACACCTCACATAGCCTTCTTCTACATCTCCCATGCACATTGATTCATCATCCACTCATTCTCCATCCAATGACACCATGGACATGGATGACACTGTGTCCCTTCCTCCTAACTTTTTTTTAAGTCTCCACCATCACCTCGGGACCAGTCACTTACCAGACTGGGGGTGAAACTAGGTCCCTTCCTCTCATTTTCCCTAACATGGTAGAGGAGGATTCCCCTACCATCAATATTATCCAATGCAGCGATGATGACTCCATCCTTTCATACATGGGGGTAGAATATTCTCATCTTCATAAGACCTTACCTCTGACACATCCACCCTCCTCAATGAATCCACTATCACATCAACGTCAGGGACTCCACAGGAGCCTCACATCCTTAAAGTTGGCCAATCTCTTGACCCACAAAATCTAGAGGCCTTTACCACCTTTCTTTCCAAACATAATCAGGCCTTTGCATGGTTATACTCTGACATGCGAGGCCTTGATCCATCCATCATTGTCCATAACATTGTCACCATTCCTGAATGCTAAGCTGGTTAAGCAAAAGCTTCACCGCATGCATCCTTGTATTTCCCTCCTTATCAAAGAGGAGTTACAATGCCTTATTTATGCTAACTTCATCCAACCCATCGACTATCCGCAATGGGTTTTAACATTAGGTCCCATTTCCAAAGCCTCTAGAAAGATCCACATCTATATAAACTTTCAAGATTTAAATCTCACTTGCCCTAAGGATGACTTTCCCCTTCCCAACATCGATCAGTTAGTCAATTGACAGATGCCATGAGATGCTCTCTCTTATGGATGGTTTTTTGTTATAATCATATTCTCATCACACCAGAAGACCAACATAAGAAAAATTTCATCACCCCTTGGGGAACCTTCTGCTATCGTGTCATGCCCTTTGGTTTGAAAACTGTGGGGGCTACCTATAAATATGTCATGACCTACATCTTCCATGACCTTATCCATAAAACCATAGAGGATTATATCGATGACCTCTTGGGAAAATCCAAGTGTCGACATGACCATCTTTCCATCCTTGAAATCCTCTTCACTCATCTTATTAATTCTTCCTTTTCTCAATCCTACCAAGTGTGTGTTTGGAGTTCTAATCTGGAAAAATCCTTGGCTTCATCATTTCTATCAGGGGCATTGAAGTTGACCTCGCCAAAATCAAATCTATCCTCAAGATGCCTCCTCCTTCCAATCTTAAATAGACTTTGTAGTCTTTAGGGCAGACTTCAATCTGTCCATCTTCATCTCACAACTTTCTGACCACTGTTCAACCTTTTCATCATCTCCTTCACAAAGACACCCAATTCAATTGGGATGCCAATTGTTAGAAGGCCTTTGATGATCTCAAACAATATATTCTATCACCACTTGTGCTCACACCTCCACGTGAGGGGGATCCTTTCTACCTCTACATCTCTACCTTTGATCATGCTCTAGGTGTCATGTTGGCACACCGCAATGAGCAAGGTAGGGAGAAAGTTGTCTATTACATTAGTGCACTCTTCTTGATTATGAAACCCATACAATGAAGCTTGAAAAGCTATGTTTTTCTCTCTTCTTCACCACTTCCAAACTTTGACATTATCTCTTAATCATAAAACCTTCATCGTCACTAGCTTCAATCTTCTCAAAACCATGCACTCCAAGCCTTATCATAATGATCACATCACTCGATGGCTCATGCTCATGACCGAGTTTGACCTAGATTTCATCTCTCAAAAATGTAATCAAGGGCTAAACCATCGCACTGATCAACACAAAAGCCCCTCTTCCCGATAACCATCTTCCTCATGAACAATTTCCAGACAAATCCATCCATACCCTCGATCATGAATTCTCTCCCCTCAAAATGAAAATTTTCTTTGATGGATCTAAGTGTCAGCAAGGGGAGGCACTAGGTGTTATCATCATTCCTCCTTGGGATAATCCTATCCCCATCACTTATAAACTTGACTTTGAATGCACTAACAACATGGCTGAGTATGAAGCCCTCATCTTGGGCCTTGAAACTGTTATCATGCTCAGTGTCTAAATCCTCGACATCTATGGTGACTCTCAGCTCATCATTAATCAAGTCAAAGGGACCTATCAATGTAAAAATGAAGTCCTTCAAAAATACAAGGACATCATCAAATTTCTTCTTGAAGGCTTTGATCAGTATACCATCCAATCCATCCCTCACTCATCTAATCATTTTGTAGACAACTATGGAATCCCTCACATCTCTCATCCCATGGGAAACCAAGAGTCTAAACTCTCCATTGTTGTCCATTTCATTGATCAATCATCTCATACCCATGAGCTCCCTTGCATCAATCACATTGACACCAATCAATCTAATATTTGGTACACCCAGATCTTTGACTACCTATCTATATCCAAAATTCCCTCTGACCTATCCAAAAATGGTAGGATTTAATTTCTTCAACATGCTAACCACTATGTCATCCTTAGTGACATTCCTCTATAAATGTGGCTTTGATGGCATCTTACATTTCCTTAAATCACATGAATCTACCCATGCCATCCAAGAAGTCCATGATGGTATTTATGGTGGAAATTTCAGTGGTTTGGCTGTCACCAAATGTGTTCTTCACCTAGGCTATTACTGGACCACTCTCAATAAAGATTGTTGTGAATATGTTAAGAAAGTGTACTAAATTCCAACAACATTCCAATCTTATCTGCATCCCTATCCAGGCCTTGCAGCTGGCTCAAGACCTTTGGCCTTTCTTGCAATGGGACCTTGATCTCATTGGTCTCATCAATCCACAGCTCTTCTCAACATCATCATTCCATCATCACCACTACTGAATACTTCACCAAATGGGTGGAAGCCATTCCACTCACATCCACCACAACTAATAAAATCATTGACTTCGTCTATCAACACATCATATTTTGCTTCAACGTTTCCCCATAAAATCATCATGGACAACGAAAATTCCTTTTAAAAATAAAGACCTTAAGAAGCTTTGTGAATCTTTTAACATTAATCTTAGCTTCTCTTCTCCTTATTATCCTCAAGCTAATGGCCAAGTCAAAGAACCACTAATAAAACTCTCTGCAACATTCTTGCTAAAACCATTAAGAGATCGGGATGTAATTGACATCTTCACATTCCCTTCACCCTTTGGGCCTATCAGACTAGCATCCACACCTCTATGGGCAGTACTACTCCTTTCTCTCTCATCTACATCTATGAATTTTTTCTTCCTCTCAAAGTCCAAATCCCATCCTTACGTGTCTCTCTCCGCGAATTTATCTCTGACAAGGACTATCATCAGGAGCATCTAGCCCAACTTGAATTTCTAGACAAGCATCTTTTGATCACCCTTCAACACCATCATGTCTATCAAGAGCAATTAAATGCAATTACAAAAAACATCTCAAGGAACGTGACTTTAACATTGTGACCTTGTCTTAAAATAAAATCAGAATGTCACTACTCTGGAAAGGAGCTAACATGGAAAATTTTCTCCCAACTGGATTGGACCATACATTATCACACATAAGTATGGGTCTGGAGCCTATCACTTAGCCTCCCTTGATGGTAAACTAGATACGAAACCTCTCAATGCCTTGCACTTGTGACTCTTCTACTATTAACATGATCTACCAACATAACCTTAGTCACACCTAAGTGATCTTGCACCCATCATTCACCTTTTCCATCCTTCATCATAATGATTTGGAATTATGTGGTCTACCATCACTAGCCTATCTATAACCTTAAATATGGGCACCATGGCTCTTCTCATAGCATGTTCCTCATGGAAAAGTTCCTCCTTTCGTTGGGAATCCCACAATCATTACATCCATCACCTTTTTATCTACCTACTGGAACCATGCTAAGGGTCCATAGGTGTCACCTTATACATCTTATCATCCCCTCCCCAAGTGGTCTACTTGGCTATCCTAGCTCTATCCAAATTCAAAATTCATATGCTCATATCAAAAGTTAATCTTATCCAAAAAATAGACTACTCCCTCGAAGGAAAATTTCTCATATAAAGAAAAAATATTTTTCAAAATATAGATTGATCCCTCAAAGGAAAACTATCATGCATATATCATCCTGAAATCTAAAAAGTTCAAATTCAAAATCAAAAGTAAAAATCATTAATGTAGACCACTCCCTCAAAGGATGGATACTTTCTTATATCATGGCAGTGAATATCTTCCCACATTGATCAGTCCTTCTTAAAATCTCAAAAGAAAATAAAAAATATCAAAAGAAAGCAAACATCCCTCGAAATCTTCCCACATCAATCATCTTTCCCATCTTTTTCAAACTTCCCACATCGATCAATTTGCATTTATATTGCTCAGAGATGGGGCATAAACCTAGGACTACCACCTAAGGAGAACCTATTTCCCTCCATAAAAGCTCCATCTTAACCCCTTTTCATGTCTACAATGGGTCTATAAGCACACTTTCCATCTTTCCCTCATGATCTTAAATGTGACTAACTATCATTAGTTATGTGTTAACACATGTCATTGGTCACAAGTGCATTTCTATTCATTATTCCCTCTCATGCTTTACCTCTAATCAAGTTCCAAAGAATCTTTCTTCGTATGCACTCCCCTCTATGATGAAGTGTAATTTCATATATTTGGTCACCCTATCAAGGTCGCACCCTTTCCCACCACACTATCCTAACTTCTACATCACACTCAATCCATCTATTACATCATGTAATCTAAATCCAACATATATCACTAAATCAAATCCCCATACATCAAATCAAAACATCATATATATCATCTCCTACATATATCCATATATCCATCCATCACATAGGGTGTTCTAACATATACATCTAAATCTATCACATCTATTCTAAACTAAGTCATCTCATATCTACCATCTATCACATCATGTCCCAATAAACAATCTATCATTACATCAAATCATTTAAACCATACATTAACATCATCCATGTCAATATTATATCATGATAAAACATCAAAAAAATCAAAACATTACATCATCAATATACATCTAAAATCAACATCCATAACATAATCAAAACCATCATATAAAACATCACACAACACATGTATGTACAAAATCTCTCTCTCTCTCACATCATATATATATATATATATATATATATCATCAAAATGTGTCCATACATTCGTGATAGGCCTCTTAGGGGGATCTATCTCAAAATTCTATACATCATTAATCTATATACAATGTCCACCCACTAATCAATGAACTGAACATCAAACAATCTAAGTCTTGAACCCTATTCCCCTAAGTACAGAATCCTATCCCTCTTCATGTACCCACCGCAACTCCATCATCTGGGCTAGGATCACACCTCGATTATGCTACACTTGATGTGCTACCAGATGCAATTAGTTGTGCTTCCCTCCCTGGCCTATGCTATCCCTATTAGATATGCTACATATCATGGCACATATGGAATTCTAGATGTCATGATGCATCTCATAATAGTGTGCCTCTGCACCCAATGCCTTGTACTACTCTAGTGAGATAGTACTAGGTGGAGCCATCTAGCTAGATCTCCCTATGAAGCCTCTGGAAGCCTCACTCCCTAATGATACAACAATAGATTTGAGATCTCCAAACTAGGCCCTGTAGGCCTCCCTCTATCTATGGTATCAATCTTACTACTGCATATCTAGGTATCTCTCTTGGCATAATCCTGTAGCCTCCTATCATGTGACATCTCTCTCCTGACCTTCTCGTATACATAGTACCTAACTCTTCACTGAAGGTGGGTTATATCACTTGTTCCCCCATCTCCACCCTCTCCTCCATGAACTGCCTCCTTCCTCTCCCACAGGCATCGCTTCCTCCTCCTCTCCATCTCATACCATGCACCCTCTCCTCAGTGGCCTTAGCCACCCACAATGATTGAGTCCACCAATCCACATAGCCCTCCTCCATACCCCACATCATCATTGTCATCCAAAGGCTATCTCTCCTCATCTAGCATGGATCTACCATCACAGGACACAAGAAGGTGTCTCTCTGCTCATCTCTCCTATATCGATAGGCACCTTAGCTACTCCCTACATAACCCCAAACTGCTGCATCACTCTAGTAAATTGTATGACATAATCATCTCAGGCCTCCACCCTTACCCACCTCACACTCCTTAGACCTACAAGTTGCACATCTACCCCTATCCATGTAGGGAAGTATCTATACGTCCTCCATCATAACCTTCTCTATATCCATCCTCCTCAATATTTCCTCATACCACTCCTCTCCCCACTCCCCTGTATTTATATGAGTGATCACTTTCGCTACCTCATAAAACCCACCACTAGCTCTATATGATCCTTGGTCACCCATGGAATCCTTGGTGACCTCACTCATAGTTATATTCTCATACACCCAACAGTGTAACAAAAAACCCAACATCCATACCTAGTCCTCCTCCTAATGATGTACATACTCATACCTCGTAATACACCCATGTGAAGTAAAGGTTGCAAAAAATGTAAATATTGTCTAATGCTCCACCATATATGTACTAGAACACCTACCAATGTCCATGAAAATTGGGCTCCACCTAAGTCCATAAATGCATAACATGATATCACCATCATCATCAAATAAATAAACCTAATCCTTGGCAGTCACTGGTATTTTATGAAGTCCTCTATGTGAAAAGCCTCGAAACAAATACAATATGAGAACATCTATGCTCCTGAATAGCCATGTCAAGGCCCCCATCCTTGCCTCTACTTGTAATAGGCACTATAGGTACCCCCCTGGATCGATAATCTCAAAATCCAGGCACATCCTCTAATGTGACCTGTCATCTCTCCTGTCTAGAACCAAAATGTACTTGTCCTCGGATCCCACCTATCAATTAGTGTTATCATCAACCATATCCCTTGGCACCCTCTGATAGTGGAAGAATCCACCCAATCCAACTACCACCAAATGATCCCACTCTGCATTAGTAACATCCCCTTTCATCCAATCATACAATGCAGGGACTTGAGTCTCTCAGATACAAAGATGCTCCTAGACCTACAAAAACTAGTCAAACAATCACTCATTAGCATAACATCATCAAAAATCACTATTTTAATCAAATTAGTCGTAATCTATACCCGGTCGATGGTGAACCCCCTTGGGTCGATGTCGAATTACCTCCTTTCGATGGTGAATGGCCCAATCATCACTGACTACCCTTCTTGCCCATAATTTTTCAAAATTTTCAAAAAAATAATAAAAAATCAATCAAAAAATCAAAACAAGGTTAAGATTTCGATTCTTACCACTCGATCGGGTCCTTTAGTGCTTTCTCACTCCACCAACTAGCATCCATCTCTCAAAATATCAAAAAAATTTCTCTCTTAGCTCTGGATTTGTAAAATTCACATAGTGCAAATGAGCTCCTTTGGCTGCCCAGGTTGCATTATATAGGCACACTAGTACGGTCGTCATCAACTTGTCCCAGTCACGAGTGATTGCCATCGACCCAAGCCTAGTCACTAACGACTTCCTCAGTCACCATTGACCCAAACCCTAACTCATTCCTTCTTCTTCATCTTAACCAATATCATCATTAAATCCTCTATTTCAGACTTGTGTGTCACCCATAACACACTTTGACTCATCTAGTCTCTCTATCTTATATTTTGCAGCCCACTCGGTGGCCATCGTAGTTCCCTTCTTGGGGTACCATTGATCATCTTAAAATCCCACCCTCATGGCCATATTTTATCCTCATCTCACCCAAGACACATATTTTTTTGCTTCCTCGTGCATGCAGGACAACGCATAGTCTCTTGCCCCACTTTATTGTTATGACTATCTGTCAAACCATAATTTTGACCATTCTCACATTTGTTTGCACATATCTCGATGTCTTTCTTTGACCCATTGGTCCCACAGATTGTACATCATCTCGCAGTGACTTTTGTATCGATGCATAGGGTCCATAGGGCATTAACGATGCCTCCATCGCAAGCCCTGTTATGATTATACCGATGTGTTTCCAAGGTTGCTACCATATTTTTTTTTTCTCCCATCAAAATCATCCCCCTTCACTTGGGGCACCTTCTTATCTCTTTTCCCACCCTTTCCCTTCCCTCATCTATCTCTTTCAAACTTTTGATCGAATCCCCTTTATGTCATCAATCCCTAGTTTGAGGTTGAGCACCTTAACCATCATCTTATCATCACTTCTAGTTTTTGTCTCGCGGCTTTCTTAACACAAACCACTTGACAAAAAGGGGCAAATGTAAACACTACTTTTCTACATGTTTCCCCCTCATCCCGCATTCACTCCTCCTTTTGTTTGCATTTCACGTACATTCATCCCTCCCATCCTATTCCTAAAATGCGTTATACCCCCCATTATCCTTCCTAGTTATCATTTCCACCCTATTTTAAACCTAACATTATCTAACCGCCCTTCATTATTTCTAACCTCATCTAAATACCTATTATTACACCACGCCATTAATATTATTAACCATTAAAACAATTCTTATTATTTATTTCCCTCCCCTATTTAATCACCTTTAATTTCTCACCTACCTCACCCTAAATAGCCTATTTCCCTTAATTTAGTCGTCATGACATCTCAAATCTCACAATCGAAGCTATCAATTTTTTAATTTTTCCCAGTCACTAGCGACTCATTTGGTCGTCGTAGACCCTATAAATTCACCATCACCCTTCCTCTCAAATGGATGAAAAACTTTTTATCTTCAACATCCATGTGTGTTTACTACCTTCATCTTCATTTGTGGAGCTACTATCATCAGCTGAAGCAATCTTAGGTGTTCTCTTGCATGTTATCATTTGAATTTCTTAATTTTTCTTGGAGATCTCATTTTACCTTCTTTGTCTCTATTTTGTAGGCTTTGTAAGTGCCTCTAGAGCTTTGTTCAGCTACTCATTCATCATGGATCATTTGTAGGCCTCCTTTCCCATCCATCTAGCTTGCTCAAATCTCAAGTCTTGATCTGGTCGTTGCCGACCGATGTGGGATATAAATAATCTTGGTGGTATTTTAGGGAATCTACTCTACAATACCTTTTAATTATTGAAATCAATAGACTTCCTCCACATAATTTTATAATTAATGGACCTAATGTATCCAAAAGGGAGAAATATGGATATTGATGTTTAGATATAAAGATCCTACATTCACTCAAATTTTCTAGAGCCTTGTTAACTTGTTTGTTCAAATCTTTAATATGTACTTTAGTATGTGTAATTATATTCACTTTCAATATGGGCTTGTCCAACCTTCAGGATGAATACCTCTCTAATTATCTTGAAATTTGAGGGTTATTTTAGCACAACTATGATATTTTTCACATCACCTCCACATAGAAACAAAACACCATATTCCTTAGAAACAATTTATTTGTCACCTTTTTTCTTTAGATCCTAAAACTAAGGATAATTTTTTATTTATATGTTCTCCTTACTATGATATCAATGGGTGATTATATTTCCTCTTTAAAAACTCATATAACTCTCTCCAAACATTAATGGCTTATGAAGACTAGATATACTTATCTCTTTTCTTTCTAGATATGTTTGATCTTACCCATCATTTTTCTAGACATTTTACTTTTATAATGATTTACACTTGAATAATTGCTTCTTTTATTCACCTTATTTTTTCTTTAAGATTGAGTAGGAAGTGACCTCTTGACATGGTTGTAGATATGGTGATATATTTGAGAGATCGAAATAATGTTTTATCTTTACAAGTTATCTTGGCCATATGTTTTTTAGTTTTTTAAGTTTATTAGAGTTGTTTTTAACTCCCTAATCCTTACTTTACATTGTATTTTTTCTATTAGTTATTTTATCTTATCTTATTAGTGTTACTTTTTGTGAAGAAGTGTAGATTTTAGCTCACGATGGAAATGGAATCAATTTTAATATGTTTCGTTAAATTATTATAACGCGATAAAGAAAGAAAGGGGTAGAGTTAATACCAATCTCTAGATTAAGTAAGATATTATTTATCCTTATGTTATCAACAAAGTATAAGTACTATTATCATAAATAATCTTGTTATTATCTTTCACAGTATTATCTATGTCATCTTTAACCATATAAGAGTCACTTAATATTTTTTTAACTATTAGTAATAATCTCGTAAACAACAAAAATGAAAACCATAGACGATAGAATGGAATTTGGGAAAATATAAATTAGAAGTAATTATCCCAGTTACAATTAAAATATTTCAAAACTAACACATTCAAGGAACTTAATATTGGGATGATTCAAATCATTGTCAAGTGTATGCAAACATAAAGTGTTAATATGATATTAAGCCACACAAGTAGGATGGGATAATGAACATATTAGTACATGGTGAAGCAACAATATTTCTAGGGGAAATAAATAATTTTAGTAATAAAAACATTAAGATTAGTCTTGAGAAAATCATTGGAGTAGACAACTTCATTTTATGTAACAATAGCACTTTTATTTAAGAGTGTTTTAAATACATTTATTTTTCTAGTACCCTAAATTTGGAGCAATCACATTTGGAAATAATCCTTTGGCATTTATCCTAGTATATTCTCATTTATACATTTAATTGACTTACTCCTACACACATCTCATTTGGTTTTTTACTCCATAACTAGAAGGTCACACTTGTTGCTCAAATTTTTCTCATAAAAATCTTCATGATATATAGAAAACACATCCTCATACTTCTATCCAAGTTTATCCACTTTCATATTATGTGCTAAACTAAGCTAGGGAAGAATATCCAAGAAGGGGTAGAAATAGATGACATTTTTCCACATTCTGAAACCATGGAATTATTATTTTTGAGACATTTTGGTAACTGGGTGGTAGTGGCCAACATTGACATAAAAATATTGACTATTGATTAGTTTATTTTGATGGGCATAATGATATGTTTTAGACATTTATTATCAGTAATTGATTAGATAGTAGATGGATATTAAATGTGAATTATTGTTAATATGTTGTTTATGAATTAGTTTAGTTGATTTAATTATATTGGACATATGATGCACTGGGTATTCTTGGTTTTGCATGTGTTGCTATTCTTAGAATACAAGAAAGGATATCATCAGGGAGAGAAGATAATACATGTGGTAATGAGCACTAAAAGATAGAGTTGATTATGTATAATGATAGTCAAAAAGAAAAAGAGTCGAGTTGTAAGTTTGGTCAGTAGAACCCTTTTGTGTATTTCAATTTTGATTTGAATGCATTGCGACAATTTGGTGATGATTTTCACTTTCATTATGAGAAGCACAACACTACTTGCATAAATTAGGCGGGTGGCCTATTTTTGTTACGAAACAATAGAACACTTGTAATTGAAATATAATTATTTTTCATGTGAAATATGTTTAAAACTTGATTTGCCAAGTGCAGTGATGATTAAAAAGGAAATGAGGAATACTTAATTATTTTGTAAATGAAAAAAAATTGGTTGGGATTTAATCCCTATGATAGGCCTCTTTTTAACTAATCCCTTATTTTTACTTATAACAGGGTTTTATTGCAACTCATTATTTTCATGTCTAGGCACGAGCTATTACTAAGCTCAACCGAACTCAACCAATGTTTGCATTGAGTTGGTCGAGTTTTCTCTAATCATACTATGATAACGAGCTCATAATTAAGTTATTACTAAGCTTAATCGAAATCAACCAATGTTTGCATTGATTCGGCCGAGATGCCTCAAATTAAACTATGATAATGATCTCATAACCGAGATATTACTAAGCTCAACCGAACTCAACTCATTTGAGCTTCCTCAAATCACACTATGATAATGATATCATAACTAACCTATTATAAAGCTACACCACTTTTTGTATTGATTCATTTGAGTTTCCTCCAATCATATACTATGATAACGAGATCATAACTGAGATGAGAACTCATATCAATCAGAGATAACCTTGATGATAACTTACATATCCCAAAAATTTCTTGAATCTCAAAAGATAAGTCTATGATGCAAAGACCACTTTGATGATAACCTACGTATCCCAAGCATTTCCTAAATCTCAAAAGAGAAGTCCAAGGTGCAAGGGCATACTATTTATACATAAGGAATCCAATCTAAAGTTCCATTTTAAGTCATGTAGATCTCAAACAATCTCATGCATTGAAAGTAAGTGAGATCACTGTTTCATCAAATCAATACCTTGATGATAAAATATTTATCCCAAGCATTTCCTAAATCTCAAAAGAGAATTCCAAGGTGAAAATACCACCTTTATGATAACGTATGTATCCCAAACATTTCCTAAATCTCAAAAGAAAATTCCATAGTGCAAGGGCGTATTATTTCTACAGAATGGATCCATCCAATGTTGCATCCTAAGTCATGTATAGCTTGAATGATCTCATGTGTTAAAACTGAGTGATATATTTTTGTCATCAAGCCACCACCTTGATGATAACTTACATATCCTAGGCATTTCCTAAATCTCAAAATAGAATTCTAAGGTGCATAGACCACCTTGATGATAACTTATGTATCCCAAACATTTCCTAAATCTCAAAAGAGAAGTACAGGGTGCAAGGGAAAAATTTTTGTACAAAAGGGATAAAATCCAATGTAGCATCTTAAATCATGTAGAGATCGAACAATTTAATGCAGTGAAATTGAGTGAGATCACTTTGTCATCAATCCACCACCTTGATGATACTTATGTATCCCAAGCATTTCCTAAAACTCAAAAGATAATTCCAAGGTGTAAATACCACCTCAAAGATGACTTACATATCCCAAGCATTTTCTAAATCTCAAAAGAGAAGTCCAGGGTAAGATGGCGTACTATTTGTATAGAAGGGATCCAATCCAATGCTGCATCTTAAGTCATGTAGAGATCAAACGATCTCATGCATTGAAAATGAGTGAGAACACTTTATCATTAAGCTACCACCTTGATGATAAATAACATATCCAAAGCATTTCCTAAATCTAAAAAGATAATTCCATGATGTAATGACCACCTTGATGATAACTTATGTATCCAAGGCATTTCCTAAATCTCAAAATATAATTCAAGGGTACAAGAGTGTATTGTTTGTACAGAAGAGAGCCAATCCAATGTTGCATCTTAAGTCATGTGGATCTCAAACGATATCATGCATTGAAATTGAGTGAGATCACTTTGTGATCAATCCACCACCTTGATGATAACTTGTGTATCCCAAGCATTTCCTAAATCTCAAAAGAGAATTCCAGGGTGTAAATACCACCTTGATGAAAACTTATGTATCCCAAACATTTCCTAAATCTCAAAATATAAGTCTAGGGTGAAAGGACGTATTGTTTGTACATAAGGGATCCAATCCAATGTTTCATCAAAAGTCATGTAGAGCTAAAACAATCCCATGTATTCAACCTGATTGATATAGCTTTGTCATTAAGCCACCAACTTGATGCATTTCCTAAATCTCAAAAGATAATTCCAAGGTGTAAATACCACCTTGATGATAACTTATGTATCCAAGGAATTTACTAAATCTCAAAAGATAATTCAAGGGTACAAGGGTGTATTGTTTGTATAGAAGGGATCCAATCCAATGTTGCATCTTAATTCATGTGGATCTCAAACGATATCATGCATTGAAACTGAGTGACATCACTTTTTAATCAATCCACCACCTTGATGATAACTTGTGTATCCCAAGCATTTCCTAAATATCAAAAAGATAAGTCCAGGGTGTAAAGACCACCTTAATGATAACTTACGTATCCCAAGCATTTCCTAAATCTCAAAAGAGAAGTCTAGGGTGTAAGGGCGTATTGTTTATACAGAAGGGAGCCAATCCAATATTTCATCAAAATTCATGTAAAGCTCGAACGATCTCATGCATTCAACTTGATTGAGATAGCTTTGTCATCAATCCACCAACTTGAAGCATTTCCTAAATCTCAAAAGATAATTCCAAGGTGTAAAGACCACCTTAATGATAACTTATGTATCCCAAGAATTTCCTAAATCTCAAAAGAGATGTCCAGGGAGAAAGGGTGTATTATTTGTATAGAAGGGATCTAATTCAATGTTTCATCTTAAGTCATGTAGAGCTCAAATGATCTCATTCATTGAAATTGAGTGAGATTTATTTGTCATCAAACCAACACCTTGATGATAATTTCATATCCAAAATATTTTCTAAATGTCAAAAGAGAAGTCCAAGGTGCAAATACCACCCTGATGATAAATTATGTATACCGAGAATTTCCTAAATCTAAAAAGAGAAGTATAGGATGCAAGGACATATTGTTTGTAAAAAATGGATCCAATCCAATGTTGCATATTAAGTCATGTAGAGCTCAAATGATCTCATGCATTGAAACTAAATGAGATATAAATGTCATCAAGCCACCACCTTGATGATAACTTACGTATCCCAAAGCATTTCCTAAATATAAAAAAGATAATTCCATAGTATAAATACCACCTTGATGATAACTTACATATCTCAAGAATTTCCTAAATCTCAAAATAGAAGTCCAAGGTGCAAGGGTGTACTATTTTTACATAAGAGAGCCAATCTAATGTTGCACCTTAATTCATGTAGAGATCAAACGATCTCATGCATTAAAAACTAATTGAGATCACTTTATCATCAAACCACCATCTGTGATGATAACTTACATATCCCAAGCATTTCCTAAATCTGATAAGAGAATTCTAGGGTGAAAATACCACCTTGATGATAACTTTTGTATCCCAATCATTTCCAAAATATCAAAAGAGAATTCCATGCTGCAAGGGCATATTTTTGTATAGAAGGGATCTAATCCAATGTTGCATCTTAAGTCATGTAGAGCTTGAATGATCTCATTCATTGAAACTAAGTGAACATCACTTTTTCATCAATCCACCACTTTGATGATAACTTATGTATCCCAAGCATTTTTTAAATTTCAAAAGATAATTCCATGGTGCAAATACCACCTTGATGATAACTTACGTATCCCAAGAATTTTCTAAATCTCAAAAGAGAAGTCCAGGGTGCAAGGGCATATTGTTTGTATAGAAGGGAGCCAATCCAATGTTACATCTTAAGTCATGTAGAGCTCAAACGATCTCATGCATTGAAATTGAGTGAGATCACTTTGTCATCAAGCCACCACCTTGATGATAACTTTTGTATCCCAAGCAATTCCTAAATCTCAATAGAGAAGTCCATGGTGTAAAGACCACCTTGATGATAACTTACATATCTAAACCATTGTCTAAATCTCAAAAGATAAATATAGGGTGTAAGGGTGTATTATTTATACAGAAGGTAGCCAATCCAATGTTTCATATTAAGTCGTGTAGATCTCGATTGATCTCATGCATTAAAACTGGGTGAGATCTATTTTTCATGAATCCACCACCTTGATGATAACTTATGTATCTTAAGAAATTCCTAAATTTCAAAAGAGAAGTTTAGGGTAAAAATACCACCTTGATGATAACTTATGTATCCCAAGCATTTCCTAAATCTCAAAAAGAGAAATCTATGGTGCAAGGGCATAATGTTTGTACAAAAGGGAGCCAATCCAATATTGCATCTTAGGTCATGTAGACATCGAACTAGGGATAATTTTAGTGGCAACTATTCGTAATATGGAGAATATTCCATTTTTGAAAAATTTGAAAAGGTAAATTTTCTGGCACGGGTCAGTGACCTGTTCGCCTAAAAATTACAGTTTAATTTTTTTAGGGTCGACTTCGCCTACCCTTGAAGTTATCCCCTATATAATCCTAGATTATTTATCAAGTAGAATACTACTAGCTCACTCATACCACCTAGGGGCATATGTATTATCAAGTACAGTAAACACACGATAGGAGGGCGGAGGCTACAGATGCACTACAGAGAGTTTGTTGACACGCAACAGGGAGAGTTTGTTAACACGTGACAGGGAGAGTTTGTTGATGTGCAAATGGAGTGTGGAGTAAGTAGACGCATGATAGAGAGTTTTTTGACACATGACATAGAGATTTTGTTGTTGCGTGACCAGAAGGTGGAGGCTACAGATGCGCGACAGAAGATTTTTTGTCACGCGTCAACAAGGTTATTGTCATGTGTCAATTAACCTCGCTGACAACGCATCAAAAACCTTATTGATGCACGACAGTAAATCTCTTGTCGCGCGTCTGCAGCCTTTTGTCATACCACTTAAAAATCATGTAAAAATTTTGCTCTCAGACCCCCAAAAAAATCACCTTCCCATGAAACCGGTTATGAGGATATTCTCCAGGTATTTTCCACCTCCGATTTTCAAGAGGTCTCTTAAAATGAACCCTATGTTGAACAATCTCATACATTGAAACTAAATGAGATCACTTTGTCATCAAGCCACCACCTTGATGATAACTTACGTATCCCAAAAATTTCCTAAATATCAAAAGAGAACTCGAGGGTTTAACTACCAATTTGATGATAACTTACGTATCCCAAACATTTTCTAAATCTCAAAAAAGAAGTCCATGGTGCAAGGGCATAGTGTTTATACAAAAGGGATATAATCCAATGTTGCATCTTAAGTCATGTAGAGCTCAAATGATATCATGCATTGAAACTGAGTGATACCTCTTTTACATCAAGCCACCACCTTAATGATAACTTATGTATCTTAAGAATTTCCTAAATCTCAAAAGAGTAGTGCCGGATGAAAAGACCGCCTTAATGATAACTTATGTATCCAAAGAATTTCCTAAATCTCAAAAGAGAAGTCCAGGTACAAGGCAATATTGTTTGTACATAAGGGAGATAATCCAATGTTGCATCTTAAGTCATGTAGATCTCAAACGATCTCATGCATTAAACCTGAGTGAGATCACTTTGTCATCAAGCCTCCACCTTGATGATAATTTACGTATCATATGCATTTCCTAAATCTAAAAAAGATAAGTCTAAGATGTAAAGACCGCCTTGATGATAACATACGTATCCCAAGCATTTCCTAAATCTCAAAAGAGAAGTCCAGGGTACAATGGCAATACAGCGTTGCATATTAAGTCGTGTAGATCTTGAACGATCTCATTCATTGAAACTGAGTGAGATTACTTTTTTATCAATTCACCACCTTAATCATAACCTACATATCCGAAGTATATCATGAATCTAAAAAGAGAATTCCAGGGTGCAAAGTCTACCTTGATGATAACTTATGTATCCTAAGCATTTCCTAAATCTCAAAAGAGAAGTCCAAGGTGCAAGGGAGTACTATTTATATAGAAGGGATCCAGTAAAATTTTACATCTTAAGTCATGTAGAGCTCGAATGATCTCATGCATTGAAACTGTGTGAGATCACTTTTTCGTCAATCCGTCACCTTAATTATAACTTATGTATCTCAAGCATTTCCTAAATCTCAAAAGATATTTCCATGGTATAAATACCACCTTGATGATAACTTATGTATCCCAAGAATTTCCTAAATCTCAAAAGAGAATTCCATGGTGAAAGGGTGTACTATTTGTATAGAATGGAGCCAATCCAATGTTGCATCTTAAGTCATGTAGAGCTCAAATTATCTCATGCATTAAAACTGACTGAGATCACTTTTTCATCAAGCCACGACCTTGATGATAACTAACGTATCCCAACCATTTCGTAAATCTCAAAAGATAATTCTAGGATGCAAAGTCCACCTTGATGGTAACTAACATATTCTAACCATTTCCTAACTCTCAAAAGATAATTCCATGGTGTAAGGGTGTATTATTTATACATAAGGGAGCCAATACAATGTTACATCTTAAGTGATGTAGAGATCGAAGGATCTCATGCATTGAAACTGAGTGAGATTGCTTTGCCATCAAGCCACCACCTTGGTGATAGCTTACATATACCAAGCATTTCCTAGATCTAAAAACAAAATTTCATGGTGTAAAGACTACCTTGATGATAACTTATGTATCCCAAGAATTTCCTAAATCTTAAAAGATAAGTGTAGGGTGCAAGGGCATACTATTTATGTAGAAGAAAGCTATTCAAATTTTGTTTCTTAAGTCATGTAGAGCTCAAACGATCACACGCATTGAAACTAATTCATATTGCTTTGTCATCAAGAAACCACCTTGATAATAACTTATGTATCCTAAGCATTTCCTAAATTTCAAAAGATAAGTACATGGTGCAACGTCATGTTATTTTCAAATAAGGGATCCAATCCATTGTTACATCTTGAGTCATGTAGAGCGCAAAGGATCTCATGCATCCAAACTTACATATCCCAAGCATTTCCTAAATCTCAAAAGATAAATCTAGGGTAAAAGGGTGTATTATTTTTATAGACGGTATTCAATCCAATGTTGCATATTAAGTTATGTAGAGCTTGAATGATATCATGTATTGAAACTTACTGAGATCGCTTTGTCATCAAGCCACCACCATGATGATAACTTAGGTATCCCAAGAATTTACGAAATCTCAAAAGAGAAGTCCAAGGTGTAAAGACCACCTTGATGATAACTTACGTATCCCAAGCATTTACTAAATCTCAAAAATAAGTCCAGGGTGCAAGGGTGTAATGTTTGTACAGAAAGGAGCCAATCCAATGTTGAATCTTAAGTCATGTTAAGATCTAACAATCTCATGCATTGAAACTAATTGAGATTTTTTTTTCATCAAGCCACCACCTTAATGATAACCTGTGTAATCGAAGAATTTCCTAAATCTCAAAAGAGAAGTCCAGGGTGGTAGGGTGTATTTTTTATACAGAAGAGAACCAATCCAATGTTGCATTTTAATTCATGAAGAGCTCAAATGATCTCATGCATTGAAACTGAGCGAGATCATTTTGTCAGCATTCTACCACCTTGTTGTTAACTTACGTATCCCAAGAATTTCCTAAATCTCAAAAGATAAGTCCAGGGTGTAAGGGAATATTGTTTATACATAAGTGAGCCAATCCAATGTTGCATATTAAGTTATGTAGAGCTCAAACAAATGCATGCATTGACACTGATTGGGATCACTTTGTGATCAAGCCACCACCTTGATGATAACTTACCTATCTCAAGCATTTCCTAAATCTCAAAATATAATTCTAGGTTGCAAAGACCACCTTGATGATAACTTATGTATCCCAAGCATTTCCTAGATCTCAAAAGAGAAGTACAAGGTGCAAAGGTGTACATTTTTTATAGAAGGGATCCAATCCAATGTTGCATCTTAAGTCATGTAGAACTTGAACGATTTCATGCATTGAAACTAAGTGAGATCGCTTTATCAACAATGCACCACCTTGACAATAACTTACGTATCCCAAGAATTTCCTAAATCTCAAAAGATAATCCCATGGTGTAAAAACCACTTTGATGATAACTTACATATCCCAAGAAATTCCTAAATCTCAAAAGAGAAGTCCATGGTGCAAGGGCGTACTGTTTGTACATAAGGGAGCTAATCCAATGTTGCATCTTAAGTCATGTAGAGCTCTAATGACTTATGCATTGAAATTGATTGAGACTGTTTTATCCTTAAGCCACCACCTTTAGGATAACTTATGTATCCCAAGCATTTCCTAAATCTCTAAAGATAAGTCTAGGGTATAAGGGTGTATTATCTGTACAAAAGGGAGTCAATCCATTATTGCATCTTAAGTCATGAAGTGCTCGAACGATCTCATGCATTGACACTAAGTGAGATTGCTTTGTCATCAAGCCACCACCTTGATAATAACTTACATATCCCAAGCATTTCCTAAATCTCAAAAGATAAATCCAGGGTGTAAAGGCCACCTTGATGATAAGTTACGTATCGCAATAATTTCGTAAATCTCAAAAGAGAAGTCCAATGTATAAGGGCGTATTGTTTGTACTGAAGGATCCAATCCAACATTGCATCTTAAGTCATGTAGAACTCAAAACATCTCATGCATTGAAATTGATTTAGATCACTTCATCATCAAGCCACCACCTTGATGATAACTTATGTATCCCAAGTATTTCATAAATCTCAAAAGAGAAGTCCACGGTGTAAGGGCATATTGTTTGTATAGAAGGGAGTCAATCCAATGTTCCATCTTAAGTCATGTAGAGCTTGAATGGTCCCATGCATTGCAATTGTTTTAGATCACTTTGTCATCAAGCCACCACCTTCATGGTAACTTACGTATCCCAAACATTTCTTAAATGTCAAAAGATAATTCCAGGGTGTAAATACCACCTTGATGGTAACCTATGTATCCCAATCATTTCCTAAATCTCAAAAGATAAGTCCAAGGTGCAAGGGTGTATTTTTTATACAAAAGAAAGCCAATCCAATGTTGCATCTTAAGCCATGTAGAGCTCAAATGATCTCATGCATTGAAATTGAGTGAGATCACTTTGTCATCAAGCCACCACTTTAAAATTATAACTTGTGTATGCCAGTCATTTCCTAAATCTCAAAAGAGAATTCCATGGTGTAAATACCACGTTGATGGTAACTTACGTATCCCAAGCATTTCCTAAATCTAAAAAGAGAAGCCCAAGGTGCAATGGCATACTGATTTTACAAAAGGGAGTCAATCCAATGTTGCATCTTAAGCCATGTAGAGCTCAAACAATCTCATGGATTGAAATTGAGTGAGAAAAGGGGGATTAAGGCATCGGTAGATTAGGCAACTATCTAGGGCGTCAAAATTTATGGTGTGTCAATTTGTTTTATTTTATCATGGTTTTTTTATAAAGACTATATCATTTTATTAAGCATATATGCTAATAGAGTTAGTAGCCACTCTTACATATGAATTTGATTCTCTTTGTTCACAATAAAAATAGTTATATTAAGATTATGATATTTAACTAGCCCTGAAACGTAGGCAAGTTCCTTTGTTGTTAAATTTAACTCATACATTTGAATTTTAATATTTTTTATTATTTCAAAGACTTGCAAGTTATTTTTAAAGGAGATATCAAGAAAGCTAAATATGTACAGAAATTGATAGTTGGGATAGTATGTACATAAATTGATAGTTGGGATAGATATGTATGGAAATTAATAGTTGGGATAGATGGGATAGATATCTATAAAGGAGGATTGTCATAGAATTGATCGTTGGTATAGATATGTACATAAATTGATAGTTGGGATAGATGGGATAGATATCAATAAAGGGGGATTCTAATAAAATTGATAGTTGGGATAGATATGTAGGGGGATTCTAATAGAATTGATAGTTGGGATAGATATGTATGGAAATTGATAGTTGGGATATCTATGTATGGAAATTAATAGTTGGGATTATGATAAACTATATGCATTATGGGATAGATGGGTGTATACAAAAATCTATTTTTTGGCCATTTTGGTCATAACACGCTCATGTTATGGCTCGGTCGCATTATAACTTGACAAATGAAAATCTAGGTCGCATTATAACGTGATCGTGTTACGGCTCTGGTTTATCAAGCCAAAACGCGCTTGCGTTATGGTTTTCTATGTGTTTTTCCACGTTATCCCTCCCAAATGGACATATTTCACATTGGAAACAGGAACACGAGCACATTATAACATGATCACGTTTCATCTTGTTGGGGTTTGGAATACCCAATCCAAAGGCTTGGATTTCCAAACCAAAGGTTTGAACTGTGTATTGCGTGAATAAAATTGTGTTTGATAGAAAAACATCAAAATTTCATGTGTGCACCCCAATATCTCGTGCAGTAAAACTTAATATTCAAAAATAAATTATAATACGATGTCAAGCTCTTTTTACCTTAATGACGATATAATTCTTTCTAAAATTTGATTAGTTTAAGGCTTTCATCCATAATTTTTTTTACTAGTGTCTTGTTTTCTTGCAAAACCCTATGCATACTTTTTGGTGCACAATTTATTATTTTTTCATCCAAATTAAAAAACAAATGTGGTTTTTATAAACTCCATTCTACGCGCACTCCAAAAAAAACTAAAAAATGACTTTTTTTTCAAAGTTATGGGGGTGCACACACAAATATTTCATTTTCGAGATATGTGCACTTTGAAAATTAATTAAAAATATATCTATTCATCCAAAAATTATGAAAATTTAGTGGCACCTCGTGCATGGTCTTAGTTAACTTTCTACCTAAGAGATTTGAAAAAAAATTTATACAACTCAAAAAATGGGGGGCGCACACACAATAGGTTTTTATCTTTTTAAAACAAAAATAGACATACTTTGTGTGCGCACAACATTTGAGCCTCTTAATCTCAACCATTTTCAAGAAAAATAGTAGTTTAGAAACTAGATTCCGAGCTCTACGGTACTTATTCTTATTACTTTGTCAAATTTTGAGCATATGTATGCCAAATTATTTGATGAAGTTCAAGTTTCGCTGATTTTAGGAAAAAGGTGTCCTTTTTTTACCCCCTTTTGGCCCCCCATCTTTATGCACTTACCCAGATATCAATAAAGGAGGATTATGATAAAGATGGGATGGATATCAATAAATGAGGATTTTGATAGAATTGATAATTGGGATAGATATGTACGGAAATTGATAGTTGGAATAGATATGTATGGAAATTATTAATTGAGATAGATATGTACAAAAATTGATAGTTGAGATAGATGTCGATAAAGGACTACATTAATTATGCGATAGATATCAATAAAGGAGGATTATGATAGAATTGATATGTATAGAAAGTGATAGTTGGAATAAATATGTATACAAATTAATAATTGAAATAGAGATGTACGGAAATTGATAGTTGGGATAGATATCGATAAAGGACTATATGAATTATGGGCTAGATATCAATAAAGGATAATTATAATTTATGATAGAGATGGGGTAAATATCAATAAAGAAGGATTATGATAGAATTGATATGTACAAAAATTGATAATTGTTATAGATTTGTATGTAAATTAATAATTAAGATAGATATGTACAGAAATTTATAGTTGGAATAGATATCTAGATTGGACTATATGAATTATGGGATAGATATCAATAAAATAGGATAATGAATAGACTATATATTCTACTAATTTTTCTAGTATAACACTCACGCTTAATTCTTTGTCATTAAGCAATGTACCATCCACCAACCCCTGCTTGCATGATTCGCGGCGCCACGCACCACACTCCATCAGGATTCAGGATTAGCCTTGCGCAAAAGCTTCTGTGTAAACTCTTGGTAGAACTGAAGTAGTTTAGCTTATTAAACCATTATAGCACTCACCCAGCGCATGTGGGATCATTTCCACTAGGAATATATATATATGAATCAGATCTCCTCACGCCCAAATCACCCTCGTGACAAGGTTTGCATGGAGGAATCCGAATGAAAAAAATTAAATGCTAATTTTAGCCAAGAAGATTTGAAACGCTCCCGAGGAGATAGGATAACAGATTTGCATTGAAAATAATAACAAAAAAATGCATGCAAGGAATTAACAGGAGTTAAATAGAATATAGATGACCAATACTAGATTTATTTATTTTTTAAGCAATTTAAGCAGAGGCAAATGCTCGAGGAAAGTTAACTTTTAGTTTGATTAGGGAATAATAGAAAAGTGATATTTGTGAAAAGGGGCGGTAGAACTAAAATTAGCTCAAAATTGTTAATAAAAATAAAAAATTGTGATCACTGAGAAGTACGCAGAGAGAGAGAGAGAGACAGAAGGATTCTAATCAAAACATGCGACGAGATAAATATACGTGGAAAGAGCCTAAGTGTCACGTAGGTTTGCAGCACAGTCAACAAAAATCAAACCCTTAATCTCTCATGTACAACACACATGTCCAACCACTGAGCTGCATTGTTTTTCATACATTTTTTTGTGGGAAGTTTACCATATTGTTGTCTGCAAACTCACATGATCTATACACAGGGTCTTTCAAAAAAAAAAACATACAAGTCTTAACATGGATTTTGCTTAAGGAATGCATTGAGGATTCAATATAGAAAGAGAAGTGAGAATACAAAGCCACTAAAGAAGAAGCATCAGGGCCACGTTACATTCCTCTCTTTTAAAAAACATAATATGTACATTTCTGTTGATAAATGTTGGTATGTGTTGAGCGTCGTGGGTAAATATGTTGGCACTTCAAATAAATAAATAAATATAATAATGTAGTTCAATATGGCTTGTTGGTGATCGTAGGGATTAGAAACCCCACTTTGCAGGTTTTCGAGCCCATGAAACCGATTAGATTTTTGGGGACCACCTTTATTTGTTGTAATATGTAAGTCACAAGAAGTAATTTCTGTTAAATGGTACTATTATAAAGAATTATAATAATTCTCTTAAATGGTACTAGTAATTTTTATAAAGAATTATAATAAAAATGTGTGTGCTTGTGTTATCTTGTTGTTTACACTGGGTCTTCTTAGTCTTTTTAGGGTTTTCACTTCGGTCTTATCATCGTGTTAGTCGGTTGTTTTTCCACCGTTAAGGCGGTGAGTAGCCTATAACTGACTACCTCTCCATTCATTGCAACAACTATTGCAACTAGTGGTGGAAATAGCTCCCAATCATCCCCCGATGTTGTGATATCTGATGAATTCTTAGACCCTGTGGTCAAATGGTATCGTAATAATTGTCTTATTGCTTATTTTTGTGGCCGCATCCCCTCTGAATCTTACCTACAAAACTAGATAAAGAACCATTGGGAGTTCAACAGTATCCTTGTTTCACGAATTTGTAACCTCACTAAGGGATTTTATCTCTTTTCATTTCGCAAGCTTTCTCAAGTGCAAGCCTCCTTCTTAAGGTTGCGTGTTGGTATTTAGGCAACACCCTTTTAGTGCTTTCTTAGTGGACCACCGACTTTAGCCCCCACCAGCCAGGTTTCTTTGAAAATCCTAGTTTGAATCGAGCTTCATGGACTCCCCATTCATCTATGGTCTTTCCTTCTAGAGATAGTTAAACCCATTAGCATGGTGACATGCCATGGGCATGAGTGTTTTTTATACGCTTGTCCAAACAAATGGGTTTATGTCGAAGTTGACCTTGCAAAAGATCTACGAGACCACCTGGATATTCAAGTTGGGTCCTATGTATCTCTCAAAAGGTGGTTTATTTCATCCTCCCCAACACTTGCTTTTGTTGCCAAGCCCCGGACCATCGCATCCATGACTATCCTCTTCTATCTCATTCCAAACCCGTGGTGGCGCAACCCTCGGTGTCTAAGCTTAAAGGTGATCAATCGACTGATGGTGGGATTACAGACAAGAATAAGAAGGTTTCATGGGTGAAATCCACTTCTGTGGTGCCCCATGCCCTTCTCCTTCCCCTCTTCCATCCACGAATAAGTCGAGTTCGGATCCTTCCCCTTTGTTGGTTTCCATTCCTTCCAAGCCATTACAGAGCCAAGTTTTTCCTTCAAAAACAGAGAACTTCGGAAATTTAGCTTCAATGTCTCTTCCTCTGTGTCGCTCATGCAATCCACCCCGGGAGGCATCCCACTGCTCGCGAGAAGATAAGTTACAAGTACAATTCTAGTAAACCATAACCATGAATGTGTCGTTGCGGGAAAAGACCTAGAAATACATAATTAATTTGAAATTATAAGCTTGAATTACATAATTCAAATCAAGGATGAGATTTGATGCCCATCTTTCTAATATTAAGGCGTGTGTTTTCATATTCGATGCCCTTCAATTAAGTTTATTTATATATTTTAATATTTTAAAACTATCAATTGTATTTATATTGTATAATGATAGAGCCCATATATAATATTGGTAGATATTAGAATGTATGTGGTAAAAAAATGCTCTAATCAAACCAATGCATAGAGGTTAAATGGTGAGTTGATTTTTGATTGATAGTATAGCTACATGCGAGGGTTAATTTTCAAGATTGTTTAAATGTTTTTCATGATTTTCTCAGTAAAATATTTGCCCATTTTTAAATAAATGTTATGTATGCCTTTCATATCTAAAATATGACCGTTGTTTTTATATAAATTTATATAGAAAATATACAAATACATATAAATATATAGAGAATAATTTTTCATTAATTTTATTAAAAATGTATAAATAACATTGTTTTCTATTTATGAAGAGCAATGTTAAAAATTTACCATTTGCTCAAAATAGTTGACAAGTATAAATGGACCTGCCAAATTCAACCCCATGTTGTATGATAGCTCATAAGCTTCCTCATATTAGTGATACAAGCTCAATTGGTTTGTGGGAGTGGGGGTTGTTTGGCTTTTATAAATACCATTGATTGACTTCTTACATTCCTTTACACTTTGACTTGAGAAACTCTAAATTAATGATAAAACAATAATAGAGAGTTAGATAATAGAAAAATTCATCATACGAGTTTAATGTTTTTGAAGGGAAGTTTAACGGTATCATAATTTTCATTTTCCACCACTCTATAGCTAAAAAGCTAGAAATGTAAAACACAAGCTTTAATTTCAAATAATGGAAGGGAATGATTCTCCCTCCCATTTTGTGAGGCCTAATGTAACATTTGGGAAAAGGTTGATGCTTGAATAGTTATCATATAATATTAATGATAGCAGTGAGCATGATATGTGGTTTAAACTGTACAAGTAAAGATAGCCACCTTGTATAAGAAGGATATTATAGAAATATGTCATTTGATTTAAACTATATTTTAAAAAATATTAGATTATTTTGTTGAATATTGTTATCTCCTTCAAAATGGTTTTGTGTCTAAAATTTATGTCCAATATACTATGGAATGAGTATTCAATACTCTCGATAATATATTTACTAAAAATAAATATTATTAAAGATTTTAAGTGAAGTTATTAATAATTTGTTTTTGTGATAATTTTTTGGTTAGATAACAAAATAACCATAATAAATATAAGATTGTATTTTCTAAGGTATTTTTTTGTTTTTATTTAATACTATTATTGTCTTATAAAAAATTAATGGTTAATGTTTCAATACAGAGTTACATTTATAAAATAAAATATATTTCTTAACTATACATATATACACATATACATATACATATATAATATGTTTATATGTCTAGTACAATAATTAACATTTTCATTTCAAATCTTCAACCTATGTTGAATATTAAAATTCTTTAAAAGGAAAATTGTCTTATATTGGAGTAGTTTGTAAAAATTTGTAAAAATGACTAGTTTACATTAAATAGAAATTACACATTAATGCAGTTATTATGTTAAAGTAGGTTGTTTACCTTAGCTCATGTTCACCTCGGTACTTTATTTATCTTCTATTGTATTTATCCTCACCCACTTATGTATGGATTTTTTTTATTTTATTTAGATATTAGGAGGATATTATCTAGTTGTTAGGTATAGTTCTTTCTTTCATCTATGGTCTTGAGTAGTTCTTTTTGGTCTAGTTCTTTCTTTGACCTATGGTCTTGACTAGTTCTTTCATTATTTTATGGCTTGATCTATGGCTTTAATTGGTTCTTAAATTGATCTTCATTTCCTATATAATAAAGGTCCATTCTCCTTATGTTGATATTGCATAGAGTTCCATGAGATATAATGTATGATATTGTTGCTCTTTGTTAGCAAAGTTTTTTGTAAAGTTATTTTGTCGAATTACTTTCAACGTATTGAATGTGATGATTTATTAGCATATGAGATCTTTGTGGCTCATAACATATTTCACAACTTTCCTTTTATGGTATTAGAGTGGTAGATGTTGTAGACATCCATTTGCAAGTTTTATTTTACAAGCAAAGGTTTCTAAATAATATTTATATATTCATAATTTCTTAGTATTTTGTTTCTGCGTGTTTTTTCCACAAAACAAACGGCTCCATTAGATTCAGAAGGCGGCAAGCCATCGATAGAGATAATTTGTGTTTTGAATTTGTGTTGGTTTTGCAGATGTGGACAAAGGTACAAACAAACATTTTTCACGTTTGGTACTAGGGTTTTCTTCCATTTTGCAGAATTCCTATTTGACGAGGATATAGGGATTTGTGGATCGAGTGACTTTGCTTATTTGGTTGTATACGTGGATTCCTATGTTCGGTCATTAGAGATTTAGACATCTAGAGTTTGTTGTTTTGGGCATGGCAAGTCATTTTCGCCACAGCCCAAAAATGGAAAGTGTTTCCAGAAAAGCTAAGTTGATGTGACTTTCTTGGGAATAAGTAAGTAGTACACCCCAAGAGGACCCATAAAAATCCTTAGACCTTGGTCATATGGTATGGTTATATGAGGGCTTAAAGGTTGTGATTCCTACTAGTGGGTGCTTGAGTGTATCCCCCTTCCTATTTTGTTGGTGAGTGAAAACCAAAAACATTTAATTGTAGTGCAAACTGAAATAAATATTAAAGCGGAAAATTGATAAGCTTGTATCTTTTGATTGATAACTTGGATTTGAGTGCCATTTTTTTCAAAAGTGCTTATTTTTCCATGTTTGTTCCATTAGAACTATTTATTTTGAGAAACACACTAAAATTAGAATGTACTTTTTTTTTGTAAAATGCATTCAATTATAAAGTGTCAAATTTGGGGGACTTGTTGCATTCTTTTTTGTCATTTTGAGAATGACATCTTTATCTTCTTCTGCATTACATAAAATTGAGCCATTAATAACACAGAATTACTACACATGGAAACCAAGAATAGACACAATCATTCAATGCAAAGGATTATGGGCTTTAACTTCTACAGAACAACCAATGTTCACTAGAGAATATGAGAAATTTCAGTACCAATGCAAATTTGGTGAGTGTTGATTGAAACTTATGTAAATGATATTATTTTGTTTCCATTTGGAAATATGTGACTCTCCTTTAATAATAGAGGATAAATTATTTGAAATTGAGATCACTTCTCTTATTACTGAATTTTTTTAATTAATTATAGGCTATATTACTAAGTTGAAGCACTTGTTGACACAATTGAAGGGGAGTGGAAGAGATAAGGAAGATGAAGAGTGTGTTTACCTAATTCTATCCAAGTTGAGTTGTCCATTCCATATATTTACATATACTTTTTTCTCTAGCATGGATGCATTAGGTGACACATTCCAAATGCCTACCTTAAAAATATTCAATGAAAGACTCAGTAGGGAAGAATCCAAACTATCTAAACTTGTGTCTTCCACGTCTAAAAAGGAATTAGTAGCATCTAATCTCCAAGGGGAAGGTAAATCCAAGTTCACCCCTTCTCCAACTCAAAGTGCTCATAAACCCGAATAAAACAACTCTAAACCCAAGGAGTCTTCTAAATCCAATAATAAGTAAAGTCTTTCATGTTCTTTTTGTGGGGGCACTAATCATATAGAAATTAGGTGTTGGAAGTGAATGCAATTATAATTATTTATTATTATTACATTTGTAGTTTTTTCTTATGTAATTTAAGTGCACCGAGGAAAATTACATTTGTATTTATTTTTTCTTGTGTGATTATTTAAGTGTAGCGAGTAAAATCACATTTACATTTGTATTTGTTTTTAATTTCAAAATGTGAGTGGGCTCTAGTTTTTATTTCACGTGCACAAAATGTTTTCATGGGCACGACGTCAGACTCTTTCACTCCATATATACAATTGTAGATGCCTCTCGACATAAAAGAAGCACATAACCCAAGAGAAAATGCAAAGAGGGGGCAGTAAGACTAAAAAAAGAGAACCCATAATTATACAAACACAATTCTAATAAACCATATTAATCATACAAATATGGTTTTGGGAGAAAATCTAGAATTATATAGTTAATTTGAAATTCTAAACCTAAATTACATAATTCAAATAAAAGATGAGATGTGGTGCCTATTTTACTTATTTGAAAGTATTTTTTCTCATATTTGATGCCCTCTAATTATATATTTCAAGTTTCAAGTTTGAATGCATTGTTAGATATTAAAATGTTTATGATTAAAAAAACAATGGAGAAAGAGATTAAAGAATGAGTCGTTTTTTCATAAAAGAATAGTTGTATGACCGCTCTTAATAGAGATTAAGTTTGACAGTCATTTAAATGTTTTTTATAGTTTAACCATAAAATACTTGTAAGTATTTACAATAATCATCTCTTAGAATTTATATTTTAAAATATGATCATCATTTTTATATAAATATATTTATAAACTATATAATATACATAAATATATATGAAAATTAGTTAAATAAACAGAAAATATTATCTTAAATATTTTATTAATTATATATAAATAACAATATTTTATATTTTTTAAAAACAATATTATGACCCAAAAAATGTTTGGATGACATAAATGACCGTCAAATTTATCCCGTGCTAAACCTCCTTGTATTAACAATAAGAGATAAGCGCTAATTTGGTTTGGGGGTGGTGGTGGGCTTGACTTTTATAAAATCCATTGGTTGACTTTTTAAATCACTATTAAGTAAACTTGATAGTGTTGACTATGGTGTAAATGTTATCTCTGTTTACACGTTTATCAAGTTTTTAGCCTTAAAAATATTTACAATTATAATTTGTTTTGATTGTAGATTTTACATATGACTATTACTATAGCCGTTATTATTTTATTTTATTTTGGGTATAAAACTACATATATTAAATTGATATAAGTAAATAAATATATATTAGAAAGTAGTTTTCCTATTTATTAACAGTGTTGTATTAATGATAATGATAGAGTAGGGATAACATGAAGTTTCCATCATTGAAAATTTGTTTGACAGGCATACGTGGCCGTCAAATTTAAGAAAATATTTCGCTGTTTGTTGATAGTAATAACGTTGACTTTTTCAATGAGAGGATTTATGAGATAACTTAGTTTTGAAGAAATGAAGGTGAGTCACGAGTCAATACACCACGTGAAACATCACCAACTAGAATTATCGCGGCATCACACGTGACTCATTTACCTCTTGTACGTGGGTGACGGATCAAACTAGAATTACTGTTGGAGACAAAGTCAGCCATTGCATTATATATTATTATATTTGTACGCGTTAAAGTTACTTTAAATTCTAGGGATTTCTCAAGATTTGAGCAAAGCAGGGAATTGTGATTTGTGAACGCAGAGCAGACACGACCTCTCCCCAACTTGAATTTTATTAGTGGTCCTGGGCTTCCTTGTTCTACTTCTCCACTACTGCTCAAGATTGTACAGAGCTGTGATCACTGTTCGGCATATTGTAAAATCTGTAGCGGCTTCGGACAACATGACTGCAGGAATACCCACAAAGCTCTCTAAAATTGACAACCGTTTGTCTCCTATGACCCCAAACAGACATCCCACAGATTATTTAGCGGCAGCGGAAACAATGGTATACAAATGGGACACAAAATCCACAACCAACATGCTATTCCAGAGCAACCCACAAGAAATCCGTATGTACATGGACACTGTACAAAATCTCCATCGACTTATGGAACATTTGTCCGCCGCCGGTAGAAGCTCCGCGGAACTCATCCGCGCGCAGCGACTGATGAAAATGTCCATGGCCCGTTTGGAGAAAGAATTTCACAAAATTCTGTTATCTAACAGCGAACCTATCCTCCCTGACCAGTGCTCGTCGTCCCATTCGAGTACGGATGACAGCATCTCGAGCTCCGCCTGTTCCTCATTCGAAGACGACGACGACGAGGAGGATTGCAGCAGCCACTCCACTTCCAACACTATCTGCGATTTCGACATGGTTCCATTGGACTCCGTGGTGAATCTGCGCAGCATAGCGCAGTGCATGGCGAAGACAGGTTGCGGGAGGGAGTGCGTCCGAGTCTTCGTTCTCACCAGGAAGTCCGTTGTTGAAGAAAGCTTGTACAATCTGGGCGTCGAGAAGGTGCGACAGAGCACTGCTCGGAAAATTGAATGGGCATTATTCGATGAAAAGATCAAGAAATGGATTTACGCCGCAAAAATCAGCATACGAATTCTGTTTGCCAGAGAAAGATGGCTGTGCGATGAGGTCTTCGAGGGACTTGATCATATGCGTGATTCTTGTTTTGCCCAAATCGCCAAGGAGCCCACAGCTAGGCTTCTTGCTTTCCCGGAAGCCATCGCCGCCGGCAAAAGAGAGCCTGAAAGAATTTTCCGCATTCTCGACCTGTACGAAACCCTCATCGATCTCAAGCCGGAGATGGAGGCCACTTATTGTCAAGAAGCCTGCCGAAGCTTGCACGAACAGACCGACGGGATCCTGGTCCGGCTGGGCGAGGCAGCTGGAGGTATGTTTACAGAATTTGAGAAGGCCCTTGAGAAGGACAAATCCAAGGCCCCCATTTCTGGCGGCACTGTTCATCCTCTCACAAGATACGTCATGAATTATCTCACTTTTCTTTCGGATTACAAGGAAACCTTGATAAATCTAACGGTGGATCACGCACTCATGGAGCTACCCAGGACGCTGCCCGACGAGTTCGCCGTGGACGGCCCATCCGCCCCGCTGTCGATCCACATCGGATGGATCGTCTTCCTCCTCGTGTGCAAGCTCGAGGCAAAATCTGATCTGTACAGAGACGTGGCAATGTCGTACGAGTTTCTGATGAATAACATGCATTACATTGTGGAGAAGGTGAAGGCTTCCGAGCTCCAATTTGTGGTTGGGGAGGAGTGGCTGAGAAAACAATCGAATACAGTAAGAAAGTATGCGACGAGTTATGAAAGCGCCGCGTGGGCGAAAGTGGTGTCGGGTATAACAGACGAACCCGGGGTTGAGGGGAAAAACCGATTTGTTTCTCCGGGTAGGCATTGAAGGATAGATTCAAGGCGTTCAATCTGGCAGGGTGGATGGGTGTTGCCCTTGCGAGACAAGATGTATATGTCAATTACAGAGAAGGTGAAACCGGCGTATAGATCCTTTTTAGCTAATTTCAGGAAACGGTTTGAAAGCCAAATGTACATTAAATACACGGCGGAAGAGGTCCAATATTTTTTGTTGCCATGTTTACACGCAGACATTATGTCGAAGTAAATAATTGTGCAACCGATGCATTCCAATGAAGTTGTTTATACAAACTAAAATGTAATAAAATTGTTTATATATATATGTGATAATAACACACATTGATTATATTGAAACACAAATACCCAATTACTGTTAATTATATTGAAACACAAATACCCAATTACTTTTAAATAGATTTACAATTATATTGCAACACAAGTACCAAAATATTATTAATTAAGTTATAAATCGAATCTTATTAGTTAACTCTAAATCAAGAGAGATGTGCATACAGATTTAGAGATATATGTTGAGATATGGTGACAATTTGACAATATTTAATGATGGAAATGCTCATAAGAATTGAGCAACATTGACCAGAAATTTGATAGTGAACAAAAATGGTTGTACGGAGAGTGTCAGATGTTGTAGATAAGTGCAAAATATGGGAGACACTCTTAACATGTGACACATAGATTGGAAATGAAATGGTAATTGTGTTTGGTTGGTCTTGTTATCTTGTTCATTTGCTTTGCCCTTTACACTACAACATAACTATCATACATAATCCTAGTTGTACGCACTGAATGTAACAATAATATTACATATTATTATCTAATAAATTTTAGATTCCTGGATATCAAAGAAGACTCCCTCAATATAATCAATTTTCTCAAGGAGAAGCATTAACCATGCTAGACTATAAAAAAATTGATTTGGAATGTTATTTGTCTATTGGAAGGCTTTGAAGATGTATCCAGTGTCTGTCTATAGTGAGGGCATTAAGTGTTGACTAGTTTGCCAACAACGGGGTGACTGTTTATAATTTCCAAAAATGGCTAGATACATTTGAGTTGCCCCAATCTATTAAGTCAATTCTAAAACATGAAAATAACACGGATTTTGCTTCTTAGTATTCTTTCCTTTTCTAGTAATATGCCTAATGATGAAGAATTGAGCTGCAAGGAATTGATCAATGTCATCATTGGGAAGGAAAGTGGAGCCTCCAAGTATTAACTCTTAAATCCGATGATAAACTATTCTTGTCAGTTTCAAGCTAGTTTCAATACATAGAAAGATGTGTTTTGAAAATCATTACAACTACCAAAATAGTTTGATAGGACTTACTACACAAGCCAACAACTAGTTTTGTTATTGCAACCCTACATTTAAGCCTATCATTCTAGATGGTGTGAAGCTAAATCATTGGGGGAGATATATAGGGTTAATCAAAAGAACCTTGGGTAGAAAACAAAGTTTCGATGTTCATCCTTACTCTTGTGAGGTGATTAAGAAGAATCCTACATGTATGAAGCATACTCTAAGAAAATCGGGGACCTTACCTGTTATATAGAGAGAATTAGGGTTCCTGAAAAGACCCAAGTCTCTCCATAGTATTTTTCTAATGCATGGATTAATAAATTAGTTTTCATGAGAAGTATCTCTATGGAGGTTTTAGAAGGATAGAGTCATGTTAAGGTGACTAACATGTTAATGTGATAGGCTGAATATTTTTTAAGGACAGAAGACACGATGCAAGGAAGAATCCAATTGTTTCTTCAGGGATATAGGAAATAATCCATGAATTAAAATATGCTCACTTTGAGGACTTAACTACCTAATATCGTGGTATGAGGTCAGCTCGAGAACTTATGAAATAAGTGAAAATTGAAGGTAGGTTTCAAAAATCTGTATTCCTACCATTTATCACTGTTGGAACCACTTCTTACCACAAGTCATACCATCGGTATCTATTTTTTTCTCTTTATGTCCCTGGAATTGTTCATAGACCCATGTCTTTCAAAATAATAGGATTTACTCGACCCATCAACTAATCCCTAATTGTTCTTATCTGTCAAAATGGAAAACATGTAATTCACAAGAATGAGATAAATCCTGGCCACCCCTTTCTTATGATTTAAATGTAATTCCAAATTTTCCTAGTCCCCCTCCGTTCAGAGATGGAGGTAAAACCTAATCCCAAGAAAGTCACCATAAAATATCTAACTGGGCACACTCTTATGTTGATTTTAGGAGCTCATGAGGTTTCAGTGCCCACTGATTATCTCTAACCCAAGACCAAGATACTAGTGAGAATTTTAGTTATCACCCAAAATCCTTTTTCAAATGAAATTTGGGATGTTGTGTTATATTTTTTATTCAAAATAATAGGAGGTTAGTTCTCCTATTGACCAAGGTCAATCCCAATCTAACCAATGGAAATGAAATTTTCCCTAGAATTTGACCAATTGGTCTAGAATAGATAATTTGGGGAATAGTTACTAATCTATGCAACTAATTACTTATGAAAGGCCTTTATAATGAGAATAATAAATTGATAGAAAAAGATTTAAATACCTCTAAGTGTATAGGGAGAAGGGGAAGGTGGAGGGGCCTAGAACTGAAGGAGGAAATGTGGGACCTATTGTAGGGAAGTACGTAAAATTAGAGAAGAGATAGCTAATGTAAATTATAAATATGATAAAAGATTGAGGAAGTGAGGCATATTAAGGAAAACCAAAACCTGGTAGTGACCTATAGTAAGGAGACCATCAAGAATTGTACCTCCAACCACCAAAATCCTACAAGAAGATGGTCATAAAGAGGAAATAACTTACTTCATAAGAGGGACCCAATAAGAGAATCTAAAGGCTAAGAAGAAGGCTAAGGAGGAGGAGAATTTGATAGGAGTGACCCATTAGAGAAAAAAAATGGAGGATTTCTATAGTGAGTGAGAAGAAATAATTGCAGGCTTGACCATGATCTTTCCACCTAGTGGTAGATTTTTTTTGTAGTTTCAACTTCCCTTTCTTTTCTCCTCTTTTTATGGATGGTTGACACTTTACCAATTTGACTTTGTTGGCAACTTTCTATTGTGAAGGGGGTAAAGATCTTCGAGCCTTACCCTTATCTTTGTTTTGATTTTTCTCTAGGCATTGGGATTCTATGTTTTTCACTACTTTATACAAGGGAATGGGCCCCTTTCAAAACCCTCTTCTTACTCGTTATTAAAAATATCATTATAAATTTGGCAAATAGTGGAGTGTTTTTCTACATGCACGCACCTCTATTTGCATAATCAAATATTTGAAAATACTTATAATCACCATAATCAAATTTAATGTTGTTAAGATTGTAAATGTAAAAAATAGTATTTTTAATAATTTCACATTTTTAAGATTTTACATTTTGAAAATCTTGCATCACTTTTATGTCCTACGAAATGGTTAATTTTAAATTATATATGTACTATGGGCAAGTTTGGCACATGAAAGGCAATGAAATCTAGTGTTAGTTATCAAATATAAATACTGAGTTTAAATTTAATACATAAATGTGAGATGATTTCCCTTTTGGAATGTCAACCTAGATACATATGAACCAATAATAACACAAAATAATAAAGAATCTTGACCAAGGTGTTGGACCATGATTGTCGTTAGACCAAAACCCATAGGTGTTAGTCTTTGCTACAATCACCATAGTTAGGATCTACGAGAGGCAGTTAGTCCATGTCACGAAACTCACAGGGAGTGTTGGACGCACATGCCAACAATCTCCCTCTTAGTGTTACCCAAGTGAGTTTCGAACTCTAGAATTGTCGCTATGATACCATTCATTGGACCACGATTGCCGCTAGACTAAAACCCATAGGTGTTAGTCTCCGCTACAATCGCCATAGTTAAGATCTACGAGAACCAGTTAGTCCATGTCACGAAACTCGCAAGGAGCATTGGACGCACATGCAAACACAAGGCTTATACACATTGGCATTATGGAAATGGCTTCTACAATCAAATCTAAAATTTCAAGGTCACATAAACATGGGCTTTGAGTACAACCTCTACAATTTTGCAAGCTAAAGGATGCCTATCCTTTAATTTACTTAACACCACTAGAAAGAACATTTAATCTAAGAAAGCGAAGTTGAATTGTATTTGTGAAATTCATCGGTACATGTATGCAAATATAATGATTAACCCGACCTATACTGAAAATGTTTTACTAGGTTATTAAATGTATTTATAGAAGTATTAAAGACTTATTTGTCCCATCTCATAAAATTTACCCAAGTGTACACTAGATGTATGCTAATCAAAATCATCTCTAAAGCTACAGAATTACAAAAAATTCATTGTTGAGCCTAGATGGTTTTTGTTATGCTTAGTTTTGTAAACCCTAAGAGATTAGTTCCCCATTTTAAATTTTTTTGCTGATTTTGAGGGAGGCCACCATGAAAAGGAAAGGAAAATAAAGGTCTATAATGCCTTGCATCATGTGCACCCGACCATATTAGAGTACACAAAAGCTTACAACAAATGAGGTGTCCCTCAAAATTATATTGTTACGATAACTTTAATATTGATTTTGTATGTATGGTGAAACACAAAAATAACAATAATATATTTAGCTAGAATTGATAGAAATTCTTATAATATAAAGTAAGATATAAAATCCAATAGAAGGAAAGTGAATAATATCTCCATGTTTGATGATCCACCAATATTATGAAATATTTAAAAGCCAACGTCATCTATTATTGCACTATTAATTCCTAATATGCAATCAAATACATCTTTGGTCCATGTTGAATGTATTTTGGATAATTGAAGTAGGCATTGCAAAGCAAAAACATTCCTTGTTATGTATTTCTCTAGGATATTTTGCAAAGGTGAAGCACAAAATCGATACCATTCAGGTTTTGATAAATTGTTAAAAACAAATACTTATTTTCACTACACCATTATGATTTTTCTTCTCCCGAAACTATTGTAGCATTGTATTTCTTCCATGAACAGATAGTGGCCCAAGACCAAGACCAACAAATCTTGTTAAATAGGAATACTTAAAACAAAAAATTAGCCCTCTCATGTCGAGAGAAAGCTATGATTGATGCCTAAAAAGCATATAACATCTCACTGCTTAGAACACAGTAAAGCCATTATGTCCACCGATACCATAAACAATCAAAGTATCAATATATCACTAAGTTCGTGGAGCAAAAATGTTACAAGAAATACATAATGCAATATATAAATAGTGAAAAATGAATTAATGATAAATTAGTATTACAAGTCAAAAAAATGGTATACATTTGTGAAAGGCGTGGTGGCGGTGCATCACATTCCTTGTCTCCAAATATATCATTGGTCAGGTTGGACACAAGTTCCCCTCTCTTGTAGAATGCTTTGGCGTTGGAGCATTGTAGAAAAATGTATCCTTTATGTTTAGACATTGATTTCAGAACCATCATTATTGTTTCCCTTTTGTAGAAATGGTGAGATCTGCATCCAAACTACAAACCAATATATTTCCAAAAGAAAATTAAATATTGGATGGATAGAATTTTGTGAATAATATTCTCCAGTACCGATTATTATGACCAATATTTCAATAATTTATTGGTTACTTAATGTTTTAGCATTGTTCTAAGAAACAATGAAGGGCGGGTTGCCACCAGATACTTTCTTGATCGACAAAAAAATTGTTAAATATGGGACTAAAACATGTAGTGGCGTCAAAATGAACTTACTGTATAGGATTGCAGCCAGCCATTCATTCACAATCTTCACCCATGTACTGGCCCAACCAATATCTATACTCCACCTGTGAGAATACCACAAGCGTTTAATATTGGTATTACATTAATGTTATCTTTCTTTCAAATAGCAGCAAGGATAAAATACAAAAAGAACATACATTTAAAATATATACATATTACAAATCTGGTACTCTTGTCGTAAATTAGAAGATAATAAAATATTTACATTTACATGGGCATTGCAGTCAGCTACCAAATTGGGGTGCATAGATGGTACTTACTTTTCCATTGTTTGGTGCAAGTTCCAGCCCACAAACAACATAGCAAAGTACATTGATCCCATTGAGAAAACAAAATGGAAGAATCCATAACCATATGGTACGTCATCATCTGATTGCAACTCACTTTTACTGAACTGTCAGAGTATGCAAAACCATACAAATCAATTTAGGACCAATAACAATTATTTACCTGCTTGCCTTACTACAATGTTAAGATCTCAATTTTAAACATATGATTTATTATATTTCTCGTAAAATTTAGCCTTACTTGAAAATATCTTGACTCAATTCCAGCTGAAAATGCTGCCATGACAATTGCAAGAACGGCAATTATGAAGCTCTGCATATAGCAAAGAAATGAAATGAACTTTTAGATTGTACTTAAAATGAAAATAGCCAAATTTTGCCTAGGATAAAACATCAGGGAGTTTAACATCTTCCAAGAAATACAGGTAACATGCCAACAGTACATATGTTAGTTCCTCTAGGGCCTACGTTGTGCATGTAACAGTGCAACAAATGTCTCCATAAAAAAACCGATGGAATCTTGAATACATAGTTGCAGGGAGACGCGTCCCCCGCCTATTGGGACGTGTACCGGGTACGTCTCCCGTACGCGGGAACCTTTGTTAACGTCTCCTACCGTCTCCCCCCACAGATTTTGAAGATAAAAAATTACTGCGCATTAGTGTGTTTATTACTGCCTGCAGAATTAGTGTATTTATTACTGCCTGCAGAATTCTTCGAGTCCAGCATTGCGAACGTGTCAGTAGGACTCTGTACAGTTAACAACAATGAGAACCTGCATCTTAATACAATTAACAATAAAAATGGGCTCGAAACAAATTTTGAGATCATAGTCATGACCATAAAGGATGAAAACACGCACTTCTCTCCCAATTCTGCACCTCGCCATGCACACGCAGTAGCCTTGTGCTTGATTATGAATGCATTAAATCCTGGAGTCCAGTTTATTCTTAAGATGGAATCAGTGTCTTATGTGGTTACTTAGTAATCTATAATAGAAATAATGCATTCTGAATCTAAATAAATTAATAATGTACAATAGTATTTTTCTAGTAATTTCATATATATTGCCGTCCCCCGTACCCATCTCCCACTTTTCTAAAACATGTCGTACCAATACCTGTACCCATCTCCACGTACCCGTGCCCGTACCCACCCATCTCCTGGTAACTATGCTTGAATATGAAACACTTCCAATACAAAAGAAGGGCAGGTTACCTAAGTCTCAAGGATGGGGGAACAGGGGGATGGGGTTTCCGGGACAGTAAAACAATTCCCAAATTTTGGGGACAGCTGGGGGATGGCTATTAAAACTAGGTAGCCGGTGCGGGGGTACGGTACGGGTACGGGTACGGGGATCCGGTACGCTGATACGGAAATTTTTTTGGGGGCCCGGGTACAGCACTTGGGTACGGCAGTACAATATACATATAAAATATTAAAAATATAGCCAAATAACGTATTAATAATTCAATGCATTTTGTCATGATATTCATTGATTGAACTTCGAACGAGTACATTGTTCAAACTCCAAATGTTACAATGTCCAATTATTAACATTAATAATAACAAATCACATAACTGGACTGGAATTCTGGCTATTATCAGCTCCCTTCAAATCTGGCAGTTCAGATTCCTTTGGGGTTTCTCTTATTATTCCTGCATTAGTCTTACTTGCTAGTGGAGATGCTGCCACTGTTTTTTGATCCTACATTACCCAAACGCATCTCAACTGTTGCAGTTTCAGCCATTGTTTTAGGTCCTCCTGTGAAATTTTACCAGAGTTGAATCATTTACGTAATCCCATCTATTGACCCCCAAGAAATTTTTTTTTTTTCCTACAAAAAAGTTCAAAAAAAAAAATTAAAAATTAAAAAAAATTAAAGAAATTGTTGTTTTTACTGGTGGGTACACTGTGGGTACGGCTGGGTACGGCCTGGTTATGGCCAGGGTACGTCCAGCAATACCCGGGTACATCTGGGTACTCCCTGAGAAGTACCCAGACATACTCGGGTACTGCTGGACGTACCCTGGCCGTACCCAAGGCATACTGTACCCGTACCACATACCGGATAGTACCGTACCTGTACCCATGCCCTGCAGGGTACGTACCGGCTACCTAGTATTAAAATAATATACAAAAATTAATATTTATATATTTTAACTTTATTCAATGAAATTAAAGGATTTAAGTTGTATTTAATCTGTTTTAGGTACTTTCAAGATTAGAATTCAACGTTTTTGATAAAAATAACAACTTTTAAAAGTAATAACATTAGAAAACTCTTTTAAAAAATTTGGGGACAGCTGGGGGACGGCTATTAAAACAATATACAAAAATTAATATTTATATATTTTAACATTATTCAATGAAATTAAAGGATTTAAATCGTATTTAATGTGTTTTAGGTACTTTCAAGATTAGAATTCAACGTTTTTGATAAAAATAACAACTTTTATAAGTAAAAACATTAGAAAACTCTTTTGAAAATTTTTAAAAAAAGGAGACGCCCCTTCCAAGTCCCCAAGACCCCGAAACGTTCCGGACGTCACCAAAATCTAGGGGATGTGTCCCCACATAACACTGAAATAAAGATATTCCCTTCTTAAAATGATCTAGTATAGTATGTACTTTTTTATATCATACTTTCTAGTCTGCATATCTTGCAGACCAATATTCTTTATTTGAATTCTATATCAAAATACCTGTACTTAATTGGGTTGTCCAAGTCAAACTCATATGCATTCTATGACACTATTACTTCCTCATTAAAAAAAATCCTAACAATGATAGTATACAATGGGAGTGTCTAGAAACATCATATGCAAGCATTACAGCGCCCAAGATATTGATATAAACTTACATTAACAGGTCAAAGATATTGATATGTGATTATTTTCTTAGATCATCCCTTAAAGGCTGTGCACAAATGCATCTTTTTCCATCATTACATCCATTCATATTCTCAAGTTAGCATACAATTTAATTGTTGCAAGATTGTTAACCCTCTTAACACTTGCATTCAACATCAAAATACCAACCATGATGACTTGTGTCAAATAGATCACCCAACTCCAACACATACAAAAAATTGGCTTGGAGCAAGTATAGGATTACCATCAAGATCATTGAGCGAGGATTTATTGGGTCTCCCTCTAGACACTCGTGGGAAGAGAATCGAGTGAAACAAACAAGCACTGGCTTCCCTTGAAAATTTGAAATTTAAATGCCAATTTTCTCTTTAGGATGCAATAATCCAAGGACTCCAACCAACTTATCTTCTGCATCCATTCAAGTAACAAATAATATCGACTACCAAATTAGCACCCATGTTTTTCCAAGCTTTTGGGACGGGGAAAAGCATTTTTGGGACGGGAATAAAAACCTGGATTGTGTGTGTGCGTGTGTGCGTGTGTGTGCGTGCCCGTGCGTGCGGGTGTGGGTGGGTGGGTATGTGTGTGCGGGTGGGCGTGTGCGCGTGCGCGCGCGTGCGTGCGCGTGCGTGTGTGCACGCGTGTGTGTGTGTGTGTGCGTGTGCGCGTGTGTGTGTGTGTGTGTGCGTGCGTGTGCGCGCGTGTCCGCGTGCATGTGTGTGTGCGTGTGTGTGTGTGCATGCGTGCGTGCGTGTGCGTGTGCATGCGTGTGCGCGTGCGTGCGTGTGTGCGCGTGTGTGCGTGTGCGTGTGTGTGCACGCGTGTGCGTGCGTGCGTGTGTGTGTGCGTGCGTGTGTGTGTGTGTGTAATTGAACTGTTAAACATCATTAAACATTCTAAAGAGCTGAAATTCAAATAACATCTATGGCATTCGACATTGAACTTTCGACATTCAGCATTCAGGATTGACCATTACAATTTGAAAAATGAAAATGAAAATTGAGTGAAACACTAAAGATATGTATGCAAAATTATAAATATGAATATCTGATTGTTATATTTATCATTGATCATAAAACTATTTGTTTGAAAATTCCCCGTTTTTTGTCTTTTTAATGCAAAAAGATATTCTATTTTTTAACAACTGTTAATGTGGTCGCCATCAAGACATCCCCAGCAGATTGCAGATGTCCCTCAATGTTCCAGGGACATCAGGATGCCCCCAAGTACCCCTCCCCTCCCCCACAAAAGAAGGAAACATCCTTGGGACCCCAAAAAAATCTTAAATGTTCTGGGTACATGGGAAAAATGCAAAAAATAGGAGATGCAGAGAGGGATGTCTCCTTCACAACCCAGTGACCCCAAAACCACCGAGACAGCCCCAGAGGGTAAGAGACATCTCCCGTGGTACCCCTGATGATTACAGGCCCAAGGGAGGATAACATCTAACCAGCTAATTACTACACATATAAGGAAGAAGATAACATCCCATAGCTAGATTACTACAGACCCTGGGGAGAATAATCTCTGCATAGAAGATTATACCATATCCATCACAAGAAAATATCTACTAAGCAGATTACTAGAGACCTTATAGGGGGAATAACAACCACAGATGAATAACTATAAACTCAAGGAGAAGATAATATATTAAGATTGTACAAGAAGATTACTACAAACCATAGGGAGAAGAAGAATATCCGCTCAACAAATTGCTACAAACTTCGGGAAGAAGATAAAGGTAATACATGTCCACCCATCCAGACACACACCCTTGTACGCGCACTCACACAGACTGAATAATGCCTCCAAAATACAAAAACTTTCTTTAAGGCATTTCTTCTTATCTTTTTGGGAAAAACATCGCTTCTCTTTGGCAAAAATTTAGGTTGTGACATTCTTTGACCATATACTGAAAACTGAGCGCAATAAAATGGTTCTTTTGAAATTTTCTACAAATACTCAATTCAATATCAATGAGTGCATTGCTTTAGGTAAGACTCGAGAGCATAGAAATAATAAGAAAACATCAATAGTGAGAAAAAAATTAAAAGTCTGAGCACAAATCAATATTTTCAAATTTTGAAGTTTTTAATTCTTACAACAATATTTATCCAATCTCCCTTTCCAGTGGCTTGTTTCCTCGGATTGCACTTATCCATAATAGGCTCGCTGTTAACATAAGCAAGGAACATCATAAACACAAATCTTTCCCAGATTATAAAGAGGCACGTTACATAAAAAATATTATTATCTTTCGAAGTAAACTGTAAAACCATTAGTGTTAACAAGTATTTTTATCAGGGAAGGTGACAATAAAGTTAAATTGCCAAAATCTTGCAAGCCAAAAAAGAATTATATTCAAGATAAAAGGAATAGAACTTCTATATACCTTCTAATAGCAGACCAGCAAAGGAAAACAATATAAAGTCCCATAAGTCCTGAAGCCAAAAGGCCTGCATTAGCCTGCAATTACCATCACAAGAAAAAAGGAAAGAAACTCAATCCCTAAATGGGTACCATAGGCAAGACTTATCCCACTATCTCATTATTTATTTTTAATGGCATGGTACATCCATTTTATTGTGCGACCTTTTAAGAATGCAAGAGAAAGATGCCATCAATTTCATTTTTTTTTCACTTTGATATTTACATTCAAACATGTAGACAAATCACATTAATTAATAAAACACACACACATACATGATTAAATTCTTGCTTGGATCACAATGCATTTTAAAATCATTTTTTTTTGCTATCCAAATTAGAAATAGGCAATAGCTGATCCTATATGTTTCTCATCCAAAAGTCAAATATATAATCATCATTAATCCCTAAATTTATATTAAAAATGTTCGATTACACTTCCTTTGTTAATAATGCAGAATCGCAGAAACTGGAGCACAAAATTTCTCATTTATAAATAAATGTTGCTACCCATTCAATCCAGAGTTAAATCAACATTTATGGAAAAAAAAAATTAGTTGAACAAGCTCATATAAAACAATAAATACTGTTTGCAACTTTTAAAAACATATTTCTGTGGAATGGTGTCAGTAAAGAAGCTCTGCTAGAGTTCAGAAAATGTATTCTTGTGGTATCTAGATACAGTTTTGAAAAGCTTCAGATCTAGATCTGAAGTTTCTTCAGAACAGTATTGGTTATGATTTAAGATGTGGAATGGCAGGGGGGACATTTAGACCCCAGGTGGTTCTTTTTTGCATATTCTTACTGGGGGAACCCCTCCTAATTTGAACACGGTTATGATAATGCCGTCAGAGGGTCAATGTGGATCACAAGGTTCCAAATGTGTACTTAGAGATTTGGATCCAGAGAAATCGCAACACATCAATTTTAGCTACTGAGGGGTTTATCTGTAGATTCCTTGAGATCCAGACATTCCTAAAGGATCTGTATGAATAAGCAAAGAAGAATTGGAAAACCCAAGGTTTATATGAGCTTCAATCCTGTCCCCAGGACTATTTCCTTGTGGATGTTACAATTGAGGAGAATAGAAAAAAGATCTTTTAAGTAAGCCCATGGTTATTTCAAAATGCATGACTTTTTATGAGCTTCTAGCACCTTGGCTTCAAATCCACAAAAGAAAAGAGTACAAGAGACCCAAAATGGTTCAAGCTGTATGTTTTGCCCCATGATTTTGAAGTGAATGAGAGTTTGAGAAGGTTGGGAATCTTATTGGGCAATTTGTATACATTTCAAAGATGACTGCGGCTCGTGGCCTTCTAATTATGCCAAGATATATGCAATGTTGGATTTTGAGCACCCTCTCCCAAAAAGCATCACACTTTACTCTGAAGATATGGAATGGTAGCAAAGAACAGAGTGTAAGTGTATTTCATTCTGTCGCAGGATCTGTCATGAATATGGTCACCTCACCGAGGAGTGCCCTTTAGACCCAAAATAAAGTTCATTCAAAGTCAAACACAGTTAAGGTACCAGAAACAAAAGAAATCTGAAGAAGAAATTTGTTACAAAAATCCAATAAGAAAAATGAAATTGCTGAAACAAAGAAAATCAGGACAAGGAGGGAGAATACGTAACAAGGTCACTGCAGAGGAAATGCCCGCGTGGCCCTAGAGGAGGAGAAGTTTGTCCTTGAAACTCGGCTTGGATCAAATAAGGATGAAAATACGGAGGATATTTTGATGGAAAGGAATGCTATCAGCAGTGTGATTGGGATCAAAGGACGGAGGAAGTTTCGAGAATAAGCACAAGGAAGGAGAGAACAATAGAATCCATGATAATGTAGAAGAGGAAATCATGAAAGGTTTCATTGATGACCAATAAGAGCAACAAAAGCTGTTAGATTTCTTAAGGTCTGATTCAGAGGCAAAGGAAGGAAAACATAAATCACGGAGTGGAAAGAAATCCTAAAAGAAGAGCCAGAACAAGATGGAAAGAGGTAATCATAACATGAATGAAAAAATTAACAAGGAAACCAAGATGTATTTGGCATTAGCTTCTCAGCCTCAACTCAAAGAAGTGTTGGGGATGAAAAAAATCTATCATTTCCCACAGGGCCACAAGTGGAAAATCAGGATAGGAAAGAGCCTGTTTATATCCTAGCAGAGGAGGCACAGAGAAAACAGGAACGTGGTAGGAAAAAACCTGCTTGTATCCTAGCCGCAATGGCACAGAGAAAACAGGAACATGGTATGACAGATCTTGTTTATATCAAACGCACTTACTATGTCCAAGGCGAGTAGGGAAAACATAGAAGGAAAGTGATAGCTTATCTCCTAGCTAGGTCTATTTGAGAGAGAAAAATAGCCCTCACATTAGTCATTGTTGAAATTGAAAGAATGGCCTTGACTACACTTCATACTCTCTTGTTTCTTAGAGGTACAGTGGCATTATGTTGTTGATATTTCTTTTGTTATCAGCAATATGTATTTGAAATGGTTTGAAAAAATTCCTAGGGTGTGAACAGGTAATTGAGTGCCTTTATCTGAAGCAGTCTTCATTTCCTGCCAATCCACTTAACCATTGTGCTTGTTTTAATGTGTATATAGTGGCTCGAGCATACTTCAATATCCATAGTAAGGTCTCTAAAGTTTTGTAGAGCACGTAGACTGGTTATTTGGTACAATAACAATGCAATTAACTGATCAGCAAGAGAAATAACAACTTCTCAAATGATTTTAAGGCATTGATTCCACTTTAAATCCTGACAAGATGAGAATCCTTATTGATCGACTGTTCAAAGAGATGCAGAGAATGAACAAAAGGATTATGGATATGGAACCTGCAATGAAGGAGGTCAGCTGTGCCTAACACTTCTAAAGCAGGATACATAGACAATCATTGAAGAAGATCCCTCTATGCTGCTTCAAGAAATATAGAGTTATCTCTCAAAGACCGACTGCCACATCTAATTATGTAAAACAGAATGAAATCTATTGAATTTCAGCTGGAAGGCTTTCAGCGTCAATTAACCATCATAAAAAAACCCAGCAGCCACTATCAGGTTTTACCTCTAGCAACAAGCTACTAGATGTTGTTTCATATTTCAAATCATTATCTAACATGTTAGTGTCATTGTTCTTTTTATTCTTAACAGTCTAAATGTGTTTGTCTGCTTGATAATTGATGAGATTTGTTCTTGTAAAGACGCGTCCCGGGCATCATCAGCACGTCCCGGACGTCCGGGACGTCTCGGGGACTTGGGGACGGGGACGGGACGTTTCCCTGCCGTCCCCATTTCCAAAAAAAAAGGGGGACGTCCCCTAAAAAAACGAAACGCACCCGGGACGTCCCGGGTGCAAATTGCATATGGGTGCGCCGTTGGGGACGCCGTGACGTCCCCGGGACGTCGAGGGACGTCACCGTCCCCAACGGGACGTCACGCGGCGGCTAAGGTGCATCCCCAACGGCTTTCACGCAGCGGCCAAGGCGAATGTGCCTTTTTTTATCATTTTTATGTTTTTTAAATATTTTCTTAAACTTTTAATGCTTTCTAACTAAAACTAACATGACCTAACCCTAAAAGCAACAAAAAAACTTATAAAAAGAGCATTTCATACTCATTCTAATCACACCAAGCAAGAGCAAAAAAAAGAGAAGGAAGGAGCAAGAGTAAAAAAAGAGAAGGCAAGAGCAAAGAGCAAGGAGCAAGAGCAAGAGGTATGTACATACATTACTAATTTACCACCATTCTTTGTTTTGTTTTTTTAATTTCCAAATGCAAAGTTGAAAGTGAAGGCATTGCATTTGCTTGTATTTTTTTTCCTATTTGGATTAGCAAGTGATGGAATGAGATAAAGCATAAAGGGAGGGTTTTTTTATTGTTTGTTTTTTTTAATTTTTAAATGTATTCATCGCTGTTTTTTTTTTTTTTTTAAATGTATTCATCGCTGTTTTTTTTTTTTTTAAATGTATTCATCGCTGTTTTTTTTTTATTTTTAAATGTATTCAAAAATTGCATTCATTGTTTTATTGTATTGTATAGTTATATTGTTTTGTATTTTAATTATTGCAGCTTCAAAATGAGTTCCGATAGTGATTATCAAGCTGAATATGAGGTTGAAATGGGTGTGCAAGGAGAAGGAACACAATCAGAAACACCTAATACTGCTACTAGTTCACAGGGGAGTGTGGACAAGTTCAGTTGCCCCTCCGAAATGTTGAAAAAGTATGCTAGGGGGCCTTTTGATAAGAAAAAACCTTTGAAACAATTTGGTCAAATTATGCAGGGTCCTAGATCAAACATTTCAGGGGGCACTAAAACATGGAAATGCAACATTTGCTCATTATCTTGGTCAGGCAGCATTACTAGGTTGAATGCACATTTATTGCACATTGCGGGGAAAGGTGTAGGCATGTGTGGACAGCTATCACTTGAAGAGAGGGCAGAAATGGTGAGGTTGTATAATGGAGATATGGTGGAAAAGGTTCCAGAAGTTCGTGGCCGTCATGTTAGTGGCACTGGCACCCCTTCTAGTGCTGTGAGAATTAATACCGGTAGTGTTACAGGTGCATCTTATGAGGTGTCTGAATTGGATGCTTTTGGTAGTAGTAGGGGGAAGAGGAAGGTTGTGGCCTCCAATCCACTTGTTGATATGTATGATACAAAGGCTAGAGAGGAGGCCGATGATGCCATTGGAAAATTCTTTTTTGCTACTGGCATTCCATTTCATGCTGCTCGCTCTCCTTATTTCAAGGAGGCTGTGGCTAAGATAGCCAAAGCAGGTGTGAGTTATGTGCCCCCAGGAGACACGAAGTTGAGAACCACAATCTTGGATAAGAACTATTCCAAGGTTAATTTACTGATGGAGGAAATGAGGTGCACATGGGTCTCTCACGGTTGCAGCATCATCATGGATGGGTGGACAGATATCAGACACCACCCACTCATAAATATCATTGTTTCATGCAGAGAGGGTCCTTACTTTTTGAGGGCAGTTGATTGTTCAGGGAAGAAGAAGGATGCAGAGTTCCAATTCACCATTTTGCGAGATGCTATTGAGGAGGTTGGCCCTGCCAACGTTGTGCAGGTTATTACAGATGCAGCATATGTGTGCAGGGCAGCAGGTAAGCTTGTCGAGGCTCATTACCGACATATATATTGGACCCCATGTTGTGTGCATGCCATGAACAATGCACTAAAAGATATTGGAAAAATTGATTGGGTCAAAAATGTAGTGGCTGATGCTAGAGATGTGCAGATGTTCATCTGCAACCACCATACGTCATTGGCACTCTTCCGTAGCTTTTCGAGGAAGGAATTCCTCAAGCCAGTGGACACACGTTTTGCATCATATTTTATTTTGCTGGATAGGATGGCTGAGTTGCAGGAATCATTACAGTGCATGGTCATGACATCAGAGTGGTCTAGGTGGGATGGGTCGAAGACAGAGCAGGGGAAGAAGGTGAAAGCAATTGTGGTGAATGAAACATTTTGGATAGATGTGAGATATATCACATCCATAATATCTCCAGTTTTCAGTGTGATAAAATATGGGGATTCTGAGAGCCCTAGCCTTGGTGAGATATACGAATGTATTGATAGTATGCTTGGCCAGATGAAGGCTGTTGTTCGAGCAAGGGACCCCACCTTGGAGTTCTACCATCAGCATATTCAGCCTATCATTGAGCGGAGATGGGAGAAGTTGAACACTCCTTTACACATGGCTGCATATGCACTAAATCCGAAGTGGTATGTTGAGAGGCCTGGCAGAGTTCTCCCAGTAGATGATGAGGAGGTGAGGAAGGGTTTCTTGAAAGCCCTAAAAAAAATGTATAATGCAGAGGATGCTTCACGAGTCAGAACTGATTGGCTCAAGTTCGCTTATCTGGATGGCTACAAAAAATCATCAAAGATAGACAGGACCACATTGGCACATGAGAGTCCAGTTAGTTGGTGGCGATTGTATGGACATGCAGGATTGCTACGTACACTTGCTATTCGTCTTCTTTCTCAGGTTTCTAGTTCCTCTGCTTCTGAGAGGAATTGGTCAACATATGGGTGGATCCACTCTCTTAAGAGGAACAGACTTACCTCTAAGAGAGCAGAGAAACTTGTTGCTGTACATAGTGCCTTGCGTCTCATGGATCGCAAGACACCTACGTACAAGGAGAGCCCAGCATTGCGGTGGGATGTGGATCCTGAGGATGCAAGGCAGGTTGATGAAGATCAGGAGCAGCGAGGACTGGTTGATATCTCCTTTGCAGATGCAGATGACATTGATACAGATACTCCTAGTGAGGAGGAGCGGTTTGCAACAGTTCCTTCGGAGGGCTCTGATAGTGATTTTTGAGTTGTACTTGTCACTTGTCATTTTGGTTATGTAATGTCATTTTGGTTATGAGACATGACATAATATTTCGTAGCATATGTAATGTGGGTGTAGTTGTACTCTTCTCATGTTGATTATTGAAGAGTAAGACTAAGACTTGTTTTAAATTTTCAGCTTTACTATTTACTATTTAGTCTTTCATTGTCATGTTGAAGTTTTGAACATTGAATATAATATATATAGCTGTAGCATTTTGGGCCTTGGCTTATGTGATGAATAATTGGATTAATCATTAGTGGTTACAATCTTCAAACTTTCTTGTATTAATCATTAGGTTATTGAATTATTCTTTATTCATGTTATATTTGTAAAATAAATAAAATATATATATTTTTTATTAGCCGTCCCCTTGCCGTCCCGAAATTTTCAAAAAAAATTGCCGTCCGGAAACCCCGTCCCTACGTCCCGGTCCCGGAGTCTTAGGTATCCAGGGTCATTTTTTTCTGTATAGCTCTCTGTAATGTGATTGCCAAACACGGAATGTACTATGTTTAGGCTATGGCCTAATACAATATCATATTTCCTTTTCCTAGTCAAAACAATAATGCAATTATCTAAACACTGTTTGGGCCCTCTTTTGATTCTATTTAGCATAGTTACTAAGTCCAGCAATCCAGCTCCATTCAGGAGGGCCAAAAAAATTCGAAAATCTGGAATTCTTGAAAAAGTTAGGAAAATTCCTGATCTGCCCCAAGCTCAAGAGGTTAAATGGAGGACAATGCTGCAACTATTTAAAGTAGACAGATCCGTTCAAACAGATTTGCAGATTGTAGAACATGCAATGGAATCTAAGAAACAGATGGGGAAACAACAATTACACATCCAGCACATGAGATTGGCAAAATAGTGCCACTTCTATTCAAATGAAAGAATAGGGTAGAGTACATATGCGTACAATGTGCAGTAAGACTGGGAGAGTAGGCTTTTGTGATCAAAAGGGGAATGCATCCTTACTAATTTGCCTAGCCTACAAGTACCTAGAAAGACGAGGAGAGCAAGCTCATACAATTAGTAAGGGGGTAGCACATCCTAACCGATTTGCCTAGACTAGGAGGTGACCATTCATGTGCAAGATACTAGAGGCATATGAGTATGTGGAAGAGATGGCCAACTGATATAGGATGCTTGGAGCATTCACATATTTAGGGGTACATTTGAAGCATTCTCGATTCCAAACTGTTTGATGGTGCTTTGGATATCGAATGCATTACAATATATAGCATTAGAAGAAGTCGGTTACAAAGAGGAATGGTTAAAATTTGTTTCATCTTCCAAACCAAGTGATAGTTTAACTTCCTCCAGAGGTGCGTGGCGATTGAACTTTTGGCTCGGACGCTTACACAATGAGATTGCCTAACATGCCACAAAACTAGAAAATGTCACTTGACAAGCCACACATAAACTAGGAGTCTCCACGTGGGTGTTGACAGATTTTGTTGCAAATGGTGCAGGAATTGCGCAATAGTGTGTTGCAAAGGTGACACGTAACCTAAGGACATGAAGCAAGCTTTGTGCAAGGTTGTAAGATGCCAATGGGTTCTGTAAGACTTTGAAGGCTCTAGGTAGGTAGCATAGTCCTATGCAATATAATGAGCAAGCACAAGAGGCAGAAGGCGGAAAAACTTGTACATGTCCAAATTCTCCACAGCATTGCGAGCAAGCACGGATGACCGTGAGACATTTGTTCTAGAGTGTGCTGCAAAGGGCAGTACACAAGAATGAAAGTATTACGTAATGTTATGAGATGTTGTGTATGATGCGAGGCAATGTGTAACATTACAAAAGTTGCAAATGTAATACGTTGGGTTTGCGCAAGACTATAGGATATAGGAATGTTGTGAAGCAAGTGTGCAGCATTGCAAAAGGTGCAAGTACTATGAGATATGCGTAATGTTGCGCGATACTTTGAGAAGCTACAAGTACACAGGATATCGTGACACAATGATGCACAAGTTGTGTGGAAGTGCACAAGTGTGTGTGTTATTACATGGAAGGCATAATGCATCCTTGGTGTTTAGCCTCAACTCGAAGAGGACCAATGCAGTAAAATAATGTAAGAAGTCCTTGGTGTTGTGCACTACTTTGGGATGTGCCAATGGAGTGGAGCATCGAACAAGGAAAACTAATTGTGATGTTGTTGATCTGGAGTGAGCCAATAATATGGCGCAAACAAGCTTGTACTGCACATAACTTTTATGGGTATGCTTTGATATAGGAAGATAATATGTTTTTGGAAAGCTCTGCTCATGATTAAGAGGTCCTCAAACCTAAATACCTACATCGATCAAGATGCCTTGAGCTCTAAGAACACTCTAGAGGCTTCCAAACATGTCATTTAGGTTGTAAAGTCGTGCAGGAGACATGCAAAGGAGTTACGCAGCTCTAAATGGCTACGAAGGATTAATCATTCACCCTTTCTTGAAGAGCAATGGTCCCCATTGTGTCTTCAACTAGCTGTTGGAACTGAACTCAAAGTTACAAGTGTAGTTGTGCAGATTCTAAGGTGAGCCAAATTAGAATAGCACAAGAGTGATAGTAATGTTGTTGATCTCGAGGTGACCCAAATTAGGCAGCACTTAAATTCAAAGATGTTTGTGTACAACATGAGTTTGATGTCTGATATCAAGACTTTGTGTCACATGAATGAAGTTGAGAAACTTTGTGTGCTCTAACTCTAGGAAGAACTATGAAGCTTCCTATGTGTGCTCAAGTCATGTTACAAAGTTGACCTGTCAACAATGTGGAGCCATATAGGTGTTGGTAACACGATGCCTTATGAAAACAAAATGCGCTATGTAAGTACCAGCATATGCATTGATGTATAACACGATATGTTGTTATTCAACGCATTATTGATATGGAACGTTTTGCACTTGTAATGACTCTTGAGTGAGGAGGTAAGTTTTCCCCAACCATCAAGGTCCATCCACCCACAGTGTAGTTTTAGCAAATGTGCAGTCCTTTGATCAAGAACATTTGAGAACCAACAAGTGGACAAGGAATCGTTGCTTCTTCCACAAAGACCACAAGGATGAAGATCCCAACACTGCTTAGTTGTATGGCCATTGTGAAGGCAATGACTGCATTTGTTGCGTTGAGAGTGTGATGTGTTTCTTCAACAAGAACGTATTTTCGGTTTGCTTGATTGGGCCATGTGTTCACATTGTTGTTGTGCGGGTTGCTATTGAGGTTTACGTTGTCTTCAGCATTGTTGTTGTGCAAGTTTTTGTTGAGAATCTTGCATGCATGACTGTGGTTGCTTTTGCACAAAGCACAATTGCGAAGCTTGCACCCGTTGAAATAGTGACCATTGCAAGGAACAGTGCTCGATTGTTTGCACGTCTTCTTCAAACCTCTTAGAGAGATGTTAGGATGAGGAACATGGTGAACAAGTGAAAACACTTGGACCAAGTGACACAAAATACGATGTCAAAGCATTGCTTTTGCTCGAGTGCAGGGAGAAGTGTATGTAAGCTTCTTTGCTTGCACTGTAACCAGAGTAACCAAGACCCATGTTGTATAGCTCTCATCTCCATCTAGAAGGGATTGGTCATGCCCTAGGCCTTGGCCTTCATAACCCATTTATTTCAATAGCTTGGAACTAGTGCCTTTGGTGCGCTTCTAAAAGTTGCCAAACAAGTGTGTTCAATTGGACTATGGGAAGGACATGGTCTTACCAAAATCTCATCTACCACTGTTTGCGCATTGCAGGCCTTGATCGGGCATGGGGGTGCGCATTAATAGCCAGTTGACCAGCCACTTGGAATTGTGTAGACTCAGTTGTGAGGCATGTTAGTTCCTCTTCCTTTCCGGAAAGTTCTTGTTGTAGACACCGCATGATGTGAAAGTGTCTATCCTTAGCTTGAACACAGCCTTAGAGGATAGGATTGATGATGCGCCCGGTTTGAGCCATGAGATCTATTCACTGGTCCATGATAAGATTGAATCATTTCTCCTTGATATGGAGAGTATCTTGCAGTTGTTGATTTTGGAGGGTAAGATTTTGGATCTCCTTACGCAGGAAATTGTTCTCTTCCATGGATTTGGGAAGTGATGTTTTCATCTGAGATTGTTCACATTCATGTGTGTTTTCCCGTGACTACAATAGTGAAGAATTGAACACGTGTCTAATACCGAGTCCCTTGACTTAGTGTGAAGAACTAATGACAAGGCAGTGTGCCAAACTTGTAGCTCTAATACCAATGATCCACACCAAGCCCAAGAGGTTGTGTAAAAGACAATGCTGCAACTATTTAAACTAGACGGATATGTTCAAACAAAATTGCAGATTGTAGAACATGCAATGGAATCTAAGAAACAAATGTGGAAACAACCATTACACATTTAGCAAATGAGATTGGCCAAATAGTACCATTTCAATTCAAATGAAAGAATGGGGTAGAGTACAAGTGCGTACAACGTGCAATAAGACTAGGAGAGAAGCTCGTGTGATCAAAAAAAAAATGCATCCTTACTCAATTTTCCTAAACTGTGAGTAACTAGAAAGATGATGAGAGCTTATCAGTAAGGGGTAACACATCCTAATGAATTTGCCTAGACTGGGAGGTGACCATTCATGTACAAGATACTCAAGGCATGCAAGTATGTGGAAGAGGTGGCTGACTGATACAGGATGCACACACATGCAAGTATTCGAGGGATGCATTGGAAACATTGTTGGTTCCAGGTTGCTTGATGATGCTTTGGATATCAATTGCATTACAAAATATAGTGTTAGAAGAAGTTGGTTACAACAGACAATGATTACAAAGAGAACGGATACAATTTGTTTCATCTTCCAAATCAAGTGATGGTTGAACTTCCTCTAGAGGTGTGTCACAGTTGAGTTTCTAACTCCAACAATTACACAGTGAGGTTACCTAACTTGTTGCAGAACCCGAAAGTGCCACTTGGCAAGCCACGTAGAAATTAGGAGTTTTCACGTGGATGTTGAGAAATACTACTGCAAACAATGTGGGTATTGTGCAAGAGTGTATCGCAAAGGTGACATGTGGTCATGACATGAGACAAGCTTTGTGTGGGGGCGCAAGATGTTGATGGGTTTTGCAAGGCTCTGAAAGCTCTCTGTAGGAAGCAAAATCATGTATGATACCACAAACAAGCGTAAAAGGCCGCAAGACTTGTGCTTGTGCAAGTTCTACACAGTACTGCAAGAAAGCACAAGATGGCCGCGAGACTTGTGTTCCTGACCACGTTGCACATTTTGCACAACAATGAAAGTATTGTGCAACGTTGTGAGAAGCTTCAAACTATGTGAGGTGATGTGTGGCATTGCAAGAGTTGCAAATGCTATGAGCTGGGTTTGCAACACTACAGGAGCTGGCGGTGGTGCTACAGGAGCTGGCAATGTTGCATATGCTTGCACGGAACTGCAGAAGTTACAAGTACACAAGATACTATCATGCAATGATGCACGAGTTGCGTTGAGGCACACGACCATATACAACATTGCGCAGAAAGCACAATGTGTCCTTAGTGCTTCACCTCAACTTAAGGTGGACCAATCTTGCTAGGGATGCCTAGGAAGTTCTTGGTGTTGTGCCCTAGTTTGAGTTGTGCCAATATAGTGGAACATCAACCAAGAAAAGATGATAGTGATGTTGCAAATCCAAAGTGAGCAAATTGGATGGTGCAAGACAGTATGTTTTAAGAAAACTTAGCTCACGATCTGAAGGTCCACACCCTAAAGGATTGTGTTGAGATGCCCTTGTTAGAAACTTGAAAACTGAGAGGGGGGGTGAATCAGTGTTCAATTCAACTTTTACTAAATACAAACTCAACCACTTAATCTAAAAGACAAGAGAGCAATCACACACAAGAGACAAAAAATTTAAGTGGGAAACCCAAATAGGGAGAAAACCCACTGAACCAGTCCACTATGTGGCAAAAGGTCACATAAAGTTTGTTGAGCTACAACTCAACTTATGAGGCTACAAACCCAATATCACACAAGCTAAAACTTGGTGTAAGAAGCAATAGCTCCCTAATTGATTTAGTCAGCTGCAACTGACCTTTTGTAAGCTGCCACTTACAAGGAAGCAGCTCCCTGATATGACTGAGCTGCAACTCAGTATGAAACACACAAGCTTTGATCACTCTTTACATTAATGTTTTGAACATCTGATAATGATCCTAACTTTGCACTCTTTCTCTATTGCCTTGATCCACTCTGTCTTGATCACTCCTAAATCAACACAACAAACTTCTTGTCTCTCCACTCTGATTAAACTTTCTTCTCACACACTTACCACATTGAATTCAGGACAAACCAAATACCCTTACATTCTCAATCCTCTGTTGTCACAGTGTTTCTTGTTTATCAAGATCTCCAAGAACATATCAAAGACTCACACAAGCACTTCTTGATCTTCATCGTTCACAAAAAGGACAGTCACAGTCCTTTTCCACTATCACTGAAATCTTGAACCTCTATATTCAAGATCAATCACATATACTATCCTTTCAAAAGAACTTCAAACACTGATTTCACTGTCTCCTATTCATGCCTTCAAACACTATATTCACCGTCTCCTATTCATGCCTTCAATCACTGTATTCATGACTGTTCCAGACATAACCACTCATTTGTACATACTTCTTTGCTGAATTCTTCTGTCTGGATCAGTATACAGCTTCCTCTCATTCAATCTTACATGTTACTCTCCTTCAGCATCCTCTAATTCAATTTATATCTCCTTAATTGATCTGAACAAATCTTTTTGTTTCAACAACACACTTTCCTTCACATCTCATCCGTGCACACACCACCTTTTAAAAAATTGGAGCGAGTTTTCTATGTTGTAACCTTTTCTTTACTTCTTGTAACTCCTGTCTTTTTTACTTCTTCATCATAAACCCCTTCGTTCATATCCAAGTGTAACTTGAAGTAACATGGCTCTTTGACTTCTCTAACGAGCTCATCACAAGTCAGAGGAAGATGAAGAAGAACTACCTGTCTCTTTGAATTCCAAAAAAAATGGTTCATGTGAAATCAACTCTGCATTTCAACCTAGACTGATCTTACAAAGCCTCTTCAACGTGTTCAAGACTTAGGTCTCTCTCACACCTATCTAAAGAACTAACTTCATCCAGCTTGGGTCTAAAGAAGCCACTGGTAAACTCCTAAAGTTGTACTTGACATATCAATGTCATATTCACATCTTGAGATTCCATGAGCAAAGAAATGGACAGGCATATTCATGACTTCTAGTTTCCACCAAATATACTCAGGAAGACTGCAAAGTTTCATGAAGAAAAAGATAGGATACATTCTGAGCAGTTTACAGTCTTACATGATCAATTTGCCTTTTCCACAGTCTCTGATGGAGAGGATTCATCAACTGATGTGAAGAAGGTTATTCATGATTGGAAGAATGTTTTTAAAACCTCCATACACTGTTCTTGATAGCAGTCCTTCGAAGGAATTGAAGTAAGTTCTCTAAAACCCTGAGAAGTAACAGAAAAACATCTCTGTTACCTGAGCACGAAGGATACCAAAACAACTGAGATACTAATATCATTTATCACTCAACATTTCGTTCCATATTCTTTTCCAATCGACTTTAACACCTTTCACAGAGATAAAAACAAGATTTACAGAGATTTGAATGGATGAATCTCTCTGTTTGATCAAGAATTTCTTATGAAAACCCTAATTTAGGGTATACACACAGTTCTCTACCCGAGAAAGCAAAAGAGGCTATTCCTTCAACAATTTCTCATGAAGCTGGAGAGTTTAAGTTCTTGAGTGCTCTTACACCATACTCCCTTCTTTCCAACATCACTAGAGACATTCACTTGATGAAATTTGCTTTAAAAGATCATTGCTTGCATGTAAACGTCGAGGATTGACTGTATAGGTGACTTAGAGCAAGAACATGTGATGAAAAACCTGGTCACTCCTCCAAACAGGTGGATGTCTTGATGATAGATAAAATAACCCTTGATACTCTGCAAATCTGAGTAGTGTTTGACTCACCAAACTTAGCTATGAACTGGATTTGGCATGGTATTAAGAAAAGGGCAGTGAGAAACTTCATTTTGCATTCCTGTGTCTAAGAAGATTAAACCTTCAGGCTCATCATCTCCAAACAGATGCACTCACACCCATGAACTTGTCGATTAAACTATATTTTCTCCTATATCCATGCTCTAACACTGATCAGTGGATTGAATTTGAAGCTAAGACTCTTGGGGTAGTGAATTAAGGTGCATTGAGACAATACCCTTCAGGGCAGTATGTGCCAGCAGAGTTTGAGTGCTTTACTATACCAAAAAGGTTTAAAAAGGCTTAAACACTTTGCCATTTACCTGTAGCAGAGGTCTGAGCACTTATTGAACAAAAACTCCAATGACAGCAGTTAGAACTTTGACACACCAGGAGCATTCCCACTAAGAACATTGACACTGGCAACATGTACCTTCAAGAAGTAAAGCCTTTAAATGCCTTCATAGCATGAGAAACATCATGCGTGGACTAAAAAGATACTCTAGAGATGAAGAAACAAAACTTGCAGTCCAAATTCACATTTTTGCTCTTATCGATTTGGTGCACAGCCCAGGAGAGAGAAAAACTACTCCACCAAAATGCTCATAACTTTTCAACCACACCTCGTTTTGAGAAAATTCTCTTGGCACCTGCTTTCTATGCCAATTTACTCCAAAAAGTCCTATGATTTATTCGAAGGAGACTGTATAATTTTGTTTTAAGGCTAAGAAGCCAGGCAGCTCAAAATGAGCTTTTCAAAAGACCTGTTTTACAAAAACTCACATAACTTGCTCAAATGACCTAAAATTAACCTGAAATTTTGCATGAAGCACCAGGACACCTTCCTCCATTATCTCCCATAATTTGTTTGAAAAGAATAGGTCTAAAATTGTCTAGCCCATCTCATTTGCATGCCAGAACACTACTTGCTCTCAACACCATTTCTGACCGACATACAAAACTGACTCCTTGAGCTGAACTGAACCTAACCTTTGCTCACACATGTTGTGGATACTCTCTCAAAGCCTCTCCCATGCTGGTTTTGCCCTATACCATCCTGTTACACTTCATAACGTACCTGAAATGGCACTTTCACTCAACTTTCTAAGACCATGTCTTCTTGAAACCACATGAAGTCATCTTGAACCTCTGAGAACCACCTGAGAAGCATGCTCTTGCACTCTCCCTTTGCCATCAATGCCTTTGACATCAATGACAACAACTGGCAAATCAACAAGCTCCGAAAACACTCCAAAGGCATCTAAAAATGTCATTCAAGCTGTGAAATCGCACAAGAGACGTACAAAGGAGTTGCACAGCTCTGTGTGGCTGCGCACTGATCAAATTCGGTGCAAAATATGTACATATTATACATGAACATAATATTATAAATATGCAAAAATTGATAAATACAATGAAAAAAATTAATAACATAATATAAAATGTTAATAAGTTTAATTTGAAATAATATATAAGGTTTCTGGGTCTCTTTCTTTTGCAAAATCTGGAACTGGACATATTTTGTGCAGATCTGGTCAGATTTGGTAACTATGCTATTTAGAAGCTTAGTGTCAATGACATTAAAGTTGACTAAATGATACAGCATGGAGCAGTTTAATTGTATACGATTTTATTTGGAGTTTGTAATTTGGCATTTTTTTCGTTCTACTAAGAAGCTTAAACTTGTACTTTCTTTCAAACCACTGAAACTGACGTATATAATTTTTTGAAATTCCTACTTTCCAGAAGAAAGTTCTCTTAATATGATATTGTATTATTCCAACGTAAAGAACAAACTTTGGAGCTATATGATACTTACTGATATTCTGTAAAATAAAACAGATATCAATCATGCCTTTCTCATCAGAATCTCCACAAGCAGATAACAAGCATTACCGCACATTACTCATACCTATGGAATGTTGAATGCATAAATGAAATCATGGAGAATTGGCAAGCGATGCAGATTGATCATATCTTTATCATCAGGACTCCACAATATGCATAACAAGCACTACCCAATGTTACTCGTGCCTACAGAATGTGAAGTGCAAGAATGAAATCTTGGAAAACTGACAAGTAACACATAATCAAGAAGGCTTAGTGATTGATGAATTTCGAGACAGGAGATTCATCATCTAAGGCCAATTACACTTCAAGGTTGGTCTAATTCTATTAGAAATGCATATTTCTTTTCCTCTTACAAAAGTAATTCATGTCTGATAGCATTTCTCAACTTCGTGCTTAATCTGATATAAACTTCAAATTTAATAGGAGCCTACTCTTAATATACAAACTAACTTTCTTGTTTAAAATTTTTTAGCAAGAAAAGATCAAGATCACTCAGCTTTATTAAACTATACAGTGCCCCACACATGCATGGTAGAAAATAATGCTAGTTGTTTGGACAAATTGTGCATTACTATTAAAATAACATTAGTTTTAAATCATTTTACAGGCACCTAAATGAGCTGGCCATCAACGAATTTTGAATTGGCATGATTAATTTGAATTTCATGGTTAATTTGAATTTCAGGCACACTTAAAACACATATTCTATGGTATGCACTTGAGTTTTAGAAATTTACAATAAACTAGAATGTAAACCACACCATGGCAGACGTAACAAGGATTGTGTGTTCAAGTCAAAACATACTTTTGAATGAAGAGAGATGCCAGTCATTATCTGAAGAAGGATCAGCGTCCATGTGACAAAAAATATGTTGAGTGAGCATGATGCCTTTGGAGCATACCGTATGTACATCAATATGATTCCACACACGGAAGCAGAGTAGGCTGTCGTTGACACCATTATTGCTGCTGCACGACTAAGAAAGAAGCAAAATTCAATTACAGATCAATAATTATGTCACGTGCCAGAAACAAGGCAAGATGGTAGAAAACAAAACTCAGGAAAACATGTAGCAAGAAAATAATAGAAAAGGTTCACTCTTGTTTAAATCTTTTCATGATTGTTGGGATGATATAAGATTATTGGGACTAATGGCACCCTATAGGGTAAAACACATTCTTAAGTTTTCTAGCAGCAGGATTCTACAGTAACTGGACAGTTGTGGGAGAACGAAAGCTGAAGTTGCATTAAGAATTTATCCTTGAAGAGTTGAAAACAATTTGCACTTTGAAAAAGGTATATCATTTATATATAGGGAGTGATCAGGAAAATGAAGAAGTTGCCAATTCACGTCGTGCCATTTAAAAGGTTTTAAACTATGACCAAAAGAACTATAAGCTGAGATTTAACTATTACCGAAAGAACTATAAGCTGAGATACATGAATCGTGCATATTTGAAAGGGCTAAAGTGAAAACATATCATCCTCAAGATGGCGTTTACAGGGCACATTAAGAAGCATATAAGAGTTTATAAATGTAAAGGAGATCATGGTGTCATAAAACTCTGAGAGAGAGAGAGAGGGGGGGGGGGGGGGGGGGGGGGGAAGAGAGATGGGTTTCAAGAATGAATCCTCAAGAAAGATAGTCTATGGGGCACATTAAGAAGCATATAAAAATTTATAAATGTCAAGTAATGGAAACCATGGTGTCCTAAAAATAGAGAGAAAGAGAAATGAGTTTTAAGAATGAAATCTATGTCCCTACCCTCTCTCCCTCCGTCTCTCTCAACCTCAAAAGTGTGATCTTTCCTCTCTCCCACTCCCTCCCTGAATATTACAACACCATGATCTTTCCCCGTGTCTCCTACAATGCTTACAGTTTATCTAATGTAATTTGGCAATTTACAAGACCACTTCATGTTTGGCATCATCACTTAACATTGTGAGAGAAAAGCATAACGATCCTGAATGCGCCCTCATGTATACATGAATAAACTAGCATAAAATGAAGAAACAATCAAACAACCAACCAGCACATTTGCTTCTATTTAAATATCGTTTTCGTCCCTTAACTCACTCATGAGCATATTTATATCAAAAAAACAACTATTGAGAAAGGAGATGGTACCATCGGCCAGTATCATCTGACATCCAGCGATCATTCCACCAAGTGATGAACTTGACAATGCCCACAAGTTGAATAAGAAGAAATATCCTAACCAGAGAATGATTGAACAAAGCTTCAGCAATTCAAATGCCCTTACCAAAACAAGGTTGTTGTACATAAGCTAAATTAAAACCTCTCTAGTTAACTTGAAGAAATATTAAAAAAGAGGTGCAAAAACAAAATCCTTAATTGAAAACATAGATCAGAGATTAACTAATCTGAAAAGACGCATGGTCAAACGATCTAATGCAAGCAAGGGTATTTGATAATAAATCAATCACTTGCCTTAATGCAGAATTATTATAAGGATGAGATGTAATTAAGCATCTAAAACATGCATTGAATACGGAGAATAAAGAATGTGGCACAGGCATTCGAAAATTTCTCAGTATCATGTTGTACGGCATTAGACAGAAAAAGCAAATACATAGTTGATGATTGAAAGTGCATTCTATTTTATATATTTGAGAACACAAAACGGATATCCTACATTGTGAAACAGGTAGATGAAGAACCTACCCTGCACCAAATCGTGCAACCTCCCCTGCCACAAAGAAATAAAAATATAATACAAGTTAACAAAGAAAACATTCATTAATGATAATACAATATAAATAGCTTGAACATATTAAAATATATTGACCTCTAAAACATCCACTGCTTCCACAAGCAAACAAAAAATAAACCTCAGCAATGTTGTCTCAAGCTGTAATTATTGACAAGAACATTCAAGTAAAATAGCATAAATACAAAACCTCCTTGCTATATGAAGTTTCATGGTAGAGGATAACTAAACCATATAGTTGAATGACAGCGGGTGGAAACAGAAAAGGCATTATCATAACGGAAATCCACATAAGGCCTTTTAGATGCCATAATCCTGAATGCCATGAATCACGATACTCTTGCAGCTTTGTTGCTCCAACTGTTGTAATAAACATACAGAAATGAAATATCTAGATTCCTGTCAAGGAATAACTTGCTCTAGGAAATATATTGGCTTGCACCCTAAAATGCAGAAGGATACTCAATGTTTTTTATATTATCAAAGCGTGGTGGGCATTGCTTACTTACACATTCAAGCTTCCTGAACCTAACATCATTAAAAGATTACACCCTAAAATGCAGAAGAAGTGTTTTTTTTATATAATCAAAAGGTGGTGTCACTCTAGGAAATATAGTGCGTGCACCCTAAAATGCAGAAGAATACTTTGATTTTTTATATTTATCAAAGTGTGGTGGACATTGATTACTTGCACATTCAAGCTTCCTAAGATTAACATCATTAAAAGATTGCATCCTAAAATGCAGAAGAAATGTTTGTTTATATAATCAAAAGGTGGTGGATATTGCTTGCTTATTATACAGTCAAGCTTCCTAAGCCTAACATCATTAAAAGATTGTTACTGACTAATTGGTATGTTGCATTCAAATTTTAAATGTACGGTTAAATAATAGAACCATAAAACTGGATATTGGGCATGGTTTATTCATGTAAGCAAACTAATCCAACTCAAAAAATCCCCAGAACACTCTGTGAAATAAAAATCAGCACAAAAAAGATACAAAGCAACCCATGCTTACACGAAGAACCCCTTCTGTACCTAAACAGTCTTGGCCACCTTTACAACCTTTTAGGTCTGCAGAAACAAACACGAGGATAATAGCGGTAAGAAATTGCTAGCCTTCAGCAAAGTCAAAATAAGATAACTGACAAGTCAACTTCAGAGAGAATTGAACATACAAGCATGAGAATAGATTCAGAAACAAGATGTGGATACAGGAATGATAATTCATAAATTTCTTGGTACTAAGTATATAAACAGTATCTCTTATACACCATGACCTGCAAGTATTTCCCAGCAGTATAGTTATCATTCAAAGCATTTGAAAACAAATTTAATGAGAAAGGTCCACCTCTATTGATATTACACATTTCTGAACAGGGATTGAGATTGCCACCTAGAATACATAGCATCCAAACTTGTCTGAGCCTCATTTATGGTTTTTTAAATAATGGCATTAGATATGTACCTTGAACAGAACTTAACATATAGCTTAACCCAACTGGGACATTCAATAGAGGATATAACTCCTCCACATGTTCATTTAATGGGGCTCATTATTCCCTTAAAAAAAAGGTTGTAAACCCCATAAGGTCATTGTGCGAAAAGCTATTGGCTATTTGTCACAGTACATTATCAAGCAATGTTTATCAAAAATTAAAATGATCAGGCAGCAAGGGGTCCTATATTCTAGAAAATGGGCTGCTTCTTAAAATATCAGGCGGTTCCTTGGTTTAAAGGTTAAACCTTCTGAACATTTGGTTAGAGGAAAGCCATGCCTAAGAGCTATATTAACACGATTTGAGTCACAATCACACTCAAAAGTTATTTATCATTTGAGTCACAATCACACTCAAAAGTTTCAGAATAGACAAATATAGAGCCGACCAATATTCTCATGGTATGCAGTATTATTGAAGAGATTGAAAAGAACTTATCAAACGTATATTGTTTTGTTGAATTTCAGAAAAGCATTTGAAGAGTTTGACCTTCCAAAAAAGGAAAGAAGAAAAGCATTTGAAGAGTTGACCTTATTTCCACGGTACACACTACTATTGAAGAGGTTGAATGAAATCATTGAAAGTAAATCACACTCAGTTCCAGATATGGCCTCTTTCAGAAGCCTATACTGGGGTTCAGAAGCAGATGGGCTTATTACAAGTACAACTATGATTAATCTTTACAAATTTACAATAGCCTGCTTTCCAAATTATACATAATATTTCGATTCTACAAGGACTCCGAGGAGCAGTTTTGGAACTAAGCAAGGGAAAGGTCACAAGCAGAAAATGGGCTTTTAGTGTAACACGTTCTGATTTCCATGCTTCTTTTTGTTGATGATGTGATCTTTTTATCCTCTTTTCACAAGGTTTTATAGTGACAGTTGCATTATTTGGCTCAGTTTTGTCATCTTTACCTGCTGGCAGTGCGACTTAGTCTTGGTCTTAGTATCTTTAGGAATGCTATATTTAAGCTTCGCTTCACTTATCAAGGGTAGCAAGTTGAGATTGCTACAATATGCGCATACGTCTAGTCCTACCTGTGTAAGGGATACGCTTTCATAGTAATAAGTGAGCATAAGTGCTTTCAAGTTTCAGCTCCATTTCCCGCATATCCCAATCAATATGTGAATTTTGATAACAATCATACCTAAAAAATTACATAACTTTAAGGCTTGAGGCCTTTTCTTGGAAGTGTGCTCTAAGATAGTTTAAATTATTATGCTACAATATATGATTTGAAGTACGCACCACTGTCCCTGAGAAAGTGAAAGAATCATATTAATGTCCAAGATTGACCAAAGTAGGTCAATGGAACTAAAAGCAGCAACCAGTTTTAAATAGTTCAAATAGCGTCTAGATTTTCAAGCTCCCCTGATTCCCTCCAAAAAAAAAGGCAAAAGAAATGAGAAAGTTCTTACATCTGGTTTTAACTTTTGATGTTCATTTTATGCCTGTAATTGCACTAGCTTAGACCTATCATTATAAAATGAATCCTAATTTGCGTGTTGGGTTCTTAGGAATAAAGTAAAATCTACCATTCAATCATATCAGCCACGGGTGACGGGAATGATAAACAGATATCACTATAAATTACTCCCTATACCCTCAACAATAAAATAAACCTCAAGAGCAATAGTGTGAAATTTCCATTAAGGAATCAAGCAAATTCTACCATTCAATCATAGCGACCATGGGAATAATGTACAGATATTATTATGAATTAGGCCCCTTTAACATTTATCCTCAACAGTAAAATATTTAAATAACTTCAAGAGCAATAGACTGAAGTTTCCATAAAGGAGGCAACCAATGTTCCAGTAGATATTGCTAGCTATTCGAATGAGCTCGAAATGAATACAAGGCAATCCAACTCCCATTTGAACCATGGGAAAGGAAGTTGAAAAGATCCCATAAAAGGGCCTCGGGATTTCTCTCGTGCCTTGAAATTCAAATTGTTAGATTCTGAAAGGAAGCATATAGGGGCATTAGGAAAGCAGACGCAGTCTCCACTTAAAAGAAAATTTTATGGCAGAACATGCTTGTCAGAGTCCTGCTAGAATGTATCTTTTCCGAAAAAAAAAAATCGAAGCTAAAACCCCCCATGATGATAAAGGGGTGCATTTGTCAAGAGAATGGCCCAGGTTCAAATCCCCACTCTGCAATAAGGCAGTGCACATTCAACCTCATTTCCAGTAACGCGAACCGCATCCTCGGCCCTAACAAAACCAAGGATCCAATCATATTATCCAAGGGCTTTCCATGAAATGATAGTGGGACACAGTAAGAGAGTGTCCTAGGTTTAAATCCCCTTCACAGCATGGATATGCCAAGATTACTGGAAAGATTGTGGTGATCGCCTCATGCATTATGACCAGGTTTTACTAATTTTAAGAACACCCTGCAAGCTTACCTCACACCATATTAAAGGATGCCCAAAGGCTTACCCAAATTTTACCAGGAAAATAAAAACACTGCAAGTAATACCAGCTTATTAATAAGCATTGGGAGGGAGTACATTACCAACATAGCATTCAGTGCACCAAAACCCTCTGAAGAAAGAACTTGAACGGCATCAAGGCGGCTCGGAGTCCAAGAAAAAATGGTCATACCCATACTGCTGAAACTTGCTCCAGCTTCAGTTCCTGCGAGTATCCCTCAGACTTTCCAAAAATGTAGGAAACAAATTTTCCAAATGCCAGTGTCCATGAGATGGGTTTTTCCTGAGATACTTTCCACTTGACAAGTATTGGTGCAGAGCTGCTTGAAATCTATAGCAAAAAAACATTTTAGATTGAAACGAGTTGGAACTGGTGCGGAATCTCTTCCTTGGACCAATTGGCAGTTTAGACATTGTCGATATTATCTACTCCAACTAATTGATTCTTATAAATGGTTAAATCATACATTTTTGGGATATTCGCGTTCAACATACAAACCACCCCAACGAGGCTTTATGAAAACAAATCAGAATATTTACACCGACTTCATCGGAGTTCATCAAATTGTAACAGCGTGTTCAATCAAATGAAATAAAATAAGGGAAGGGAGCCTGTACTAGTTGAATGAAGATCAATAGTTTGAAATATGTTGTATAAGTGAGTTTGGAATATAAATAAGTTTTAGTATGAGATAAGTAATTATTGTAGTTTGAGTAGGAGCAGCAAAATTAAAGGTTTTCTCTGATCTTATTCATAATTATAATTAAGTTTTAGGTTTATTTTGAAATTTACAGAAAAATATAGATGTGGAGATTAACTTTTTAGAATGGTTAAGACAATCATTTTCAATGTGCAAATATTTGTTGTTTGCAATAATTTTTCTAAATTTAAAAAAGTACAACTATCTTGAGGGATGGGAAGGGAAAAGAATACAAGGAAAGTTCTATTTTGATTGAAATCATTGGGAAATAGATTAAGAAGTGAGGAGCGAATAGCATACCACAATTGAGAGGAAGGGTAGTGTTAGAAAAGATGAATAGTTTCAAGAGTGAGGCAAAAAGGGCATTTTTCTTAGAAATGTCGAATTTGGATAATGTGTGATGAACGACAAGTTTCATCTAGAAAATACGGTAGCACAATAATTACATTTGACTTCGATAGGGGATTGTTAGAGAGTACTTGAGTCTTGTACTCCTAATAAAAATTTGAGAATAGTTTTGACCATTTTTCATTAAGAGAGTTTTCTAAAGGAAGTGGAGGCAATATAAATTGATACAAATGTCTTGGTGTGACAAAGGTTATGACTAAGTGGTTTGGTTAGCGGTCTTTCTATGAAAATGTATGAAGAACTTCAAAAAATACATATTGAATCATATTTTTTTGAAGGTTTTGCCCAGTCAACATATTCTTCTTAAAATTCTTCATATAATTATAATTTTCATTAAATCTCTAAAATTATTTAGATTTTTTGAAAATCACGTTATTTTTTTAAAAGGTAGACTTATCCATTTTTTTTTTAAAATTAATATCCCTAAAAAATTACCCTAATGTTTAGTATATATTTGTTGTAAAAAAATTATTATTGTTTTCATTTTTAATATTATTTTATATTCAAATTTGAGGTAACAAAAAAATTAACTTATTTTCTAAATTTTAATACATATATACTATTTCAATTAAAAAAAATTTGTATTCTTTATCTAATTTTATATTGGTTGAAATAAAATGATGGAGTAACCTTTTCATGTCACATAAAACAGATAAAGTAGCCTCTTCTTGATAATTTGTTTTGTGTAAAAAGTTATTTTAATAACCAAAAAAATTACCCTTTGCATCTCACATTGGAAAAAGTAGCCTCCACTTTATACCTCGTCTTTTTGTAGAATTTTCCTTTTGCCTTTTTAATACTATTCTAATTCGACCTTTGAGAAGAAAATTATGGATCAAACACTGTTGAATTTTTTCCAAAGCATAAGACTTTTATTGACTTCCCAATTCTTTTTCCAAAACAAGGGTGTTAAAGCTGGTTATAGCACTTGTTTCAAATATTTTTAGCTTGGAATCAACCTATTAATTACGTATTAAATTCAAATTACTATATACATTTAAATGTGCTTTTCAAAGTTGTATGAAATTTTGGTAAACATTTTCAATAATAATTATCGAATTTACATATTAATAATTTTTTATATTTTTAATATAAAAATAATGTTATAAATTTATTTTTTTATTGTTTTTTTAAGAAATTTAAAATTTGTGGTATCTTTAGACATATAATATAGTTTAGAACTTAAATTTGACATCATTTAACTAGTTATGTATTAAATGTAATTAATATAAATTATAGTCATAGATATATAGTTTACATAGTGTCATTATTATATTATTTTGTTAAAAAAAAAAAATTAAAATAAAGTGAGAATACAAACTTATTATACAAGAATATATACGACATTTTCATATACCATCTTTATATGTATGCAATTTTTATATTAATAAGTATTACACCATAATAGAAATGACAATTATATTAACATAATAACCAATCAAATAATATATGTACATACTAATTTAAGTGAAATATACATATCGATATATCTAAAAATTACATATCAAAAAATTTAGGAAATAAATCAAAACATGAAAAATTCGGTAAATGTGAACCACCTTGAGTCAACTCTACAAAGTAAATAAGATTTTTTAAAAATGTCTCTCACAAATTTATCTAATTTTAATTGGTTAACTTAATTATTTGTTTTTTAATCACAATTTGTATTTGAAGAGTCCTCAAGTTTATGTTTTGTATATGAGAAGATGTCTCTCGTAAACAGTTTAGTTCCCATGTACCAAAACACCAAGAGGTGCTCAATATTTCTTATCAGACAACATAATTAATTTAAACTATAAGAATCTATTAACAACATGCAATAACATTATTTCTATATTAAAAAAAACAGTCATTATAATATCATTATTTGACAACATTACAATTTTTTGATATGATTTTAATGTTGTGTAAGCTTCGTGGGAGAGGGGGAGAGGGAGAAAAAAAATAAAAAAAACTTACAGTGCAGCTTGGCTAAAGCATTGTGACTGTAATCTCGAACCAGCCACGCGAGGAAATTGGTGAGCAAAAATATGGAGGAGTAGACATATCTGGCCACCTCAGCCCTCGCACCCCTGCTCTTCCCTTCCCAACACCACCGCAAATACCCCATCCTTTCTGCAAATTATTATTCTGCCATGCACCCAGAATTCATTCCAAGCGAAATATTTCCCTGGTCTGCAGTTCCATTTTTCTTCTGTAATAATATCCAAATTACTGTTATATGATTTCAAGGAAGATTGAGGAGAGGACGTCCTTGGGGCAATTTAATTTAATTTCTTAAAGCACACGCCACCATCTGCTGCACGCCATTAAAAAGTTTAGAACTAGTGAACATTAAAGCATACGCAGACGCAGACGCAATGCATGGTTGTTCACGCCTTCCTGGATCAAGTTACTTCCAATTTTTTTTGTTGGTTTAGCTTCCTATATAAGCCAAGATTCACGTAAAAGCCGTGTTGAGGAAGACTGGTTCTTGGTTAGTGGTGTTGAATCTTGATGATTCACATAATTTTAGGAGAGGTACAACGGATGTTGATATTATTCTTGTTTGTTAATTGACAAAGACAACTTACGGTAACTGACGTGCAAGCAAAGTGGTGTCAATCATTTGTATGAAATTATTTTTATGGGCCCTTTCAGCTTCATAATAATTAACAATTGTACATAGTGATGTCAAATGTCAAGTTACTTTCAAGATTCAATTTTATGTGCAAGCTCTTCAAAAATTATATATGAAATAAATAAAAAAATTTAAATTAATTGTAAATGAGACAAAACACATATATAAATTTGGGTATATAATCTTAAAGTGTAATTCAATCTTAAATGAGAGACCTAGCATACACACACTCAATATAATACAATATTGTAGATAAAAAGAGTTTAAACACTTTTGGATATATGGTTATCAAAATCTTATATTTAATTTGGCATTCACTTTAGAATTTTTGAGGTAGTCAACGAATATTAGAAATAATGATAATAGTTAGTGAATTTCATTGACATATTAAATTCATGTGGCCCACTAATAACGAGAATTAAACGTATTTATTTTCGGATAATTAAGAAGAATTGAGATCTAACTTAGTGATTTGAAGGTGTAAAACTCTACCAATAGAATACTAATAATAGATTCTATAGAATTTACATAGACTTCTTCCTAAAGAAACATTTTGTGTACAAGACAAGAATGTCATACAATCTAAACCATTAAATAATGTTTGTAATGCATGTAGGAAACCGTGATGCATGCATTTAGGAAACCGTGAGGCATGTCTATCACGTAGGTTTGTAGTCAATGATGCGAGCCTGCATAAAAAATTGATTGTCACCCAACCTCAAACTGTAACCTCCGCAACACAATTCACATACCTCATCATTTGCCCACACTTTTTTTTAAATATGGTGTATGTTCTTTTTAATAAAATACTAACAAGAGTTTGACAAGGAAGATAATAACACATTATATTATTGTCTTTTTAGGTAACAATGTAGGGTATTTTCTTTTATATCAAAATTACTAACAACATAATAGAATTTATTTTTTTAAAGTATACAAACTTATGTGAAGGATAAGGTTATCAATAGAAAACTATATTAACATTTTTTATGGGCCCATGGAGTTTTTGGAGTTTATTGCAAATGGGAAGATATAGAAACTTAAAAATGTGTGCTTCATTTTTTTTCCACATATTTTGTTGATTTGCTAGGAACTTTTTATAAAGTATTGTGTCTACTATAAATGTTAGTTTGGGAAGTTCTTTTGGAGTTATACAAAAGAGTTTTGGGCCTTATTCGTTTATGCTAGAAACAAAAGACACTCTATCTTTTAAAACTAGCAAAAGCATCCATAGGTGCTTGTGAGAGGCTGATAGGCATATGGAAAGATTTATTAGAAGTATTACATTGCTAATAATTGTGGCAGAATTATAATAACAATGGAATTCATTGAATTATGCAAGATGCATGGCTTGTTTATAAATAAATTATAGCCAATTACTTAATAAAAAAATAACCTAAAACTCTCCATAAAAATACGTTCATTTTACTGCCAAGAATGCAAGGCCGTATCCATGGGACAATTGCTTTCACGATAAAATTGTTTTGCTTCTTTAAAATTCTCTTCATATAAGATATTAAGGAATTTGAGAGACGTCACCCGTGTGAACCAAAAAACACAAACTGGATTATTGATTGACCATGTTTCATTGCATCAAGCAATTGGGATGGATGGTTGCAAATAACCAACAAAAAAATGAAAAAGGTTTTCCTGTCGTAATGTTGAATATTAACATGAAAGCAAAGGGTTCCCTGAATCACCCCTTAAAAAAGGAAAATGTGCAAAGATTTGGATTGAACTCGTGTTTGTTTCTATAGATTTTAGATAGCAACTAAATTGCCAACTTTAAGGATAGATCTAAGGCAGAGGAATGATGAATTTCTGCATTGGTAGAAGCAACAGAAGCAGAGTTGTTATTTATCTCCAACAAAGTTGGGCATTCCTCATCAATTAATTTTCCAGTTTCAAACTTTCCTGACAGTGGCATAAACATGAAGGTACCGGCCGAAGCCTGGTTTTTTTCTTCTACAATGTTTCGTTGGAAAAGAAAAGAAAATTAATTTTTTCTATGTTGGAATTTCAAACATGCTTTGATCCATCACCTTCGAGAACATAAATTATGTAATATGAAATGTTTACCAATTGTTGAAAGCCACCATGGATCTCACAGACCATACCGTCAGAAATATTTTTGGTCTCCCATAAGTCGTGCATTCTAGAATCGTGGACGCGGGCGGAGGTAGTGTAAAGCTTGAAAGCAATAATGTTGGCTACTTGTTTCGAATCCTTTACAAGAAAGTTTTCTTCACTTCGTTGTCGTTTGTGGCCTTTGTCCTTGTTTTTGTTCTCAGCAAAAAAAATCCTAATAAGACTTAAAATATTATAGTGGATAGAATACGGGGCTTGTTTCAATGTTTCTGCAAGGAATTCCACACAGAACTTTGATTCAAATAATATTGTATCTTCCACTCTTCCTCTATGTAAAACTGTCTGATTATCCATTCTCAACCCAATTTTTAATTTAATGAATTCAGTAGAGAAGAATGGACGAACAGGCATACAAATATCACAAAATTTATAATACAAATCGATTAAAGCTAGGACAAAAGGTAGAGGATGACCATGACAATAAAAGATGTCGTTATCAAGAAAAGTGGAAAAAACTTCACAATTGCCGACTAAAAAGAAATATAATGATTAAATAGTAATGATTAAATGGTGGATTTTAAATTTTTGATTATGACAAAATGGTTTTTTATTTTATTTTTAAAAAGAGGACGACTACTAAAAAAAATTCAGTTACAAAGAAAGTTGGCTCTAATGAAGCCTATTGGCCAACCAGTTATTGGGTGTGAGGTTTCCGTGGATTTATATCTGTAGGCTTTTAAAAATGTTTTATTAGTTAAATTATCAATATTTGTGGGATTTTTATTTTATGTATGCTTAATTTATTTTAAGTTAGAAATAATGAATAATGGTTGATATAAAGATATTTTCTCTATTTTTAGTAATAATAATAAAGTAAGGAGACTATCTTGCATGAAAATATGGTAAAACATTTGTTGGTAATTTATTGGTAATTTGTTGGTAAGGAGAATTATGAATGTAATTTATTATTTTGGGTTTTTCATTCTCTATTTTTTCTCCCTTTTTTCTGTCATAGTTTATAAGTATTTATTAGCTTTTAAATTGTATAATTTTAATGTGTTTATGTATTTATTAATCATTGATCTAGATTTGGTGGTAGTATCTTTCCCAATGGTTTTTAAGTATTTAACTTTGTTAACTTGTATGATTTTAATATGTTTAAATGTGTTTGTTAAATGTTGATATAAATTAGGTGTAATTGACACGTTTTTTTATTTTGATGATCCCCAACCTTTCTATTGCCCCCTCCAATATTCATATTAGATTTCTTATGATTTTTCACCATTTTGAGCTCATTGTTCAAAACATCTAAGCAATCTCAAGAATCTCAAAAACGTGAGCTTCATATTACTATCCATGTGGTCTGTCTATATTCCACAAACTAGGGTAAATTTGATGGTCGCATGATTGTATTTCATATTTTACCCCTAAAATACGAGCAATATTAATTTTTAGCCACATGATACTACTGACAATATAAATGTAAATTTATAATAAAAATAAGAAACATTTAAATTCATTTTAAAACCTTTGTACATGATTATATAACTAATACCTATGCTTTTAAGAATTATATATATGCATTAATTATAATTTTACTCTATTTTTTTCAGCCATGCACCAACCTAGTTATGAAAGGTGATATTAATATTAGGTCAGTCACATAGTAGTTGGTTTGTTATAACATTTTAGGGTGGGCACACAAAGTTGTGACCCACTTCATGACATCTTGTGTTTTGTACGTCGGTAGTACACAATGCATGTATGTTACAGTTGTTAGTGTTAAGACCATAACTTTTACGCCTACCTTTCAAGATTATACGATTCTATGTGGCCAACAATGTTATAATTCACACTCTTAAGTTTTATGGTTGTAAGGTTTATGGCCATAAGGTTGACAACCATAAGTTACTGATATTTATAAAACTTGAAAACCTTGTGGCCACCCCATTTTACTTACATCTTAAAGTGTGTGTGATTAACAAAGTGGAGGAGGCTATTAGCAAAGGGGGAGACAATCAGGTAAGGATTAGGCATTACAATAATAAATTTAATGGTTTAATTACATTGAGTAGGGTTTTATGGACCATTATTAGGATTTTTATTGGCTTTTATGGAATTTTTTCATACTTTTGTAAGATGTATTTGCATTTTCATTTTGTTTTGAGTTGTTTTAATTTGATTTGCATGAAAAATTGTCGTGTTTTGAGTTATTTATAACTCTCTATAAGTCATGTGTTTGAGTTGTTTCCTCTCAAATAAGTGGTTACAATCTTGATTTGTTATATGGAAACTCATCTCCATTAGCTTGCTCACTTTGATTTATTCATGGTTTTTTCCTATATGTTCATTGTTATTCATTACACATGCTTTATATTTTTGTGTCTTGGCCAAGTTTATCGCCATCATTTCTCTCTAAGATTCATGGTTTGTCTTTTTGTCTCCACCAAGTGCCTTGATCTTGGATTCAAAGATCTTTTCAACTTAGCCTTCATATTTGAATCTACCTTGTAGGCATTCGAGATGGGTTTTATCTCCACGTAGCATAATCTTAATTCATTAACAAGTATCCTTTCATGCACATTAGCATACATATTTTGCATAGGTTGTTTATTAGTTATATCAATCTACTCCTTATCACATACCCCTATCATAACCTTATGTTGTCTTGATGCTACATCAAATGTCATGCCACTCAATTGGGTTTCACTATTTTTAACTCTTTCAAGAAAGCTTTTGTAAGACTTTGTCACAAGATTACAAACATAGTAATTCATGAGCCTTCTTCCCCATTATTTAAACTCTAAAAAATAGAATGAGTTCCCTAAAGAGGCCTCTAACTTGATCAAACCAGATGGAAGGATAAGCTTGGACCAAATCCCAAAGGGAAAACGAAGCCAATTTACATCCTAATTTCTTTGACTCAAATTAGACCCACTCGTCCTTAAGTACTCTGATCTATTAAAACTCCTTACACATATAACAAAGTGAGGATTGAAATGTCTAGAAAGGGGAATGCATTATGGAAAATGTTCCACTTCTGAAAAACTATCGTCAATCTCAAAATTCTCTTCCATGACAATATTACAAAAATCAACTCTGAAATATCCTAAAGGATTGTTTCCCAAAGAAATAGGTCCATCAAAATCTCTTCTTTATATGCTTCATGTCATTTTTCTAAAAATTCTATCAATGCCAACATAAAATTTCACACACCCTAGCACTTACTCTTGTTATTGAAACCATATCTTTGTTCTAACTTATGATTACTCTGTTATGAATACTAATTGTGAGAAATTATGTATTCAATTTCTATATAGTTTCCTTTTTTATTTTTGGATTTCTATTTAATTCTATAAGGAGTAGGTTTCACTTTATACTTAGGTTTGGTTCTTTAGTTGTCTCATTCAAGCACTTTTATCAGAGTGTAGCCTACTCTTGATGTTTCATACTTCCATGTGCCTGATCAAATTGGGATTCAACTTGTTCTTGTTATGATTTTGAGTTCATGTTCATGTTCCCCTGTGTGACCTAGAACTTTTGTTAACAAAGTTAAGATTTATAACAACAAAAAATAGTAAATTACAAAGTCAAATCTTGCAATTTTATGTTATTTTGTTTGCATATTTTTGTTAATCAATATGTAATTGTAAATGTAAATCTAATTATAAACTTTATGTAAATGTAATTTCTATTTATCATATTTTAGTCACTTTTAATGTTAATCACTATTAATGGGATTTGATGTAAATTTGGTATATAGTTTAATATAATAATACATTATTCTCCATTGTTTTGTCACGCAAAAATAGTTAAAAAATTATAGGCTCCAGTTATCCTAAGTTAAGGAGTCGAGCCTTTTACAAAATCTGAAAAAAAATCTCCATAACAAGAGTTGTTAAAAAAAAAATCTCAAACAAACATTTATCCCATTCTATATATGTGAGTTGTTCTCAACAAATCACTCATATTATTAATCATGAGTGAGAATTATATCCTATCATTACCCTATTAGTGTGAACATGGGGAGTAAGCACATCACTTGTACTAGAAATATAAACGTGTGTCCTTATAAGATGCAAGCTTTAGATCTGTAGTACTGTTGTTCTAGATATATGTTGGTTATGATCACATACATATGAGATATCAACAATCTTGCTTTCACTCCAATGAACTTTTTCATTGGTTGACAGCACTTCCATTGATCCACCTAAATATGAGAACTCAATAGTTATCACTTTCACTTCAAGTGAGCTTTCCACCAGTCGATCGATGAAGAAGTACAATCGTTAAATGATATATGTAATCAGAAGCTCTCATATTCATATGTTTGTAGTATTTTGATTTTCACACACCATAGATAACACACATACATAGCAAATAAAATATATGCCACTATATCAAATTTGTGGCCTCGTTGTTGGTAGCAAACAAGAGGATGTTTATTTCCCTCTGACCTTTGATGCCTTATTCTTCTAATAAGTGTTTATTTAGAATAGAAATGATTCATCATTAGAACAGGAATTTTTTTCATCATTTGAGTATGCCTCCTAATCAGTTCTTCAACCAAGTAAGTTACCTTTTTATCCAGTTTGTCATCTATGATATCATATGCCATGTTCTTACAATTTAGAATTACATGTCTTGGTTCTTACAATAATAACATTTGAATTTTCCTTTTGAAGGATTGGTCTTTGAATTTAATTCGTTTTTCTTTGAAGACATACTTCCCTTGTTTTGTACATACAATAGCTCTTTTGTTTTTGAATATCCATTTTGATCAAGTATAGGATAAATCACTCCTTCCAAACTAATTTTTACCTTGGTTAAAGTAAAAACCAAACTAGAGAAACTCTTTGGCACGTTATTTAGAAGTATTACTTATACGGTCATTTATACACATGTTGTATAAAATATTCAATATATATATGGAGGAGCCTTGTGATCATGGTATGTTTATGTCTAATATTTAAAATAATGGAATTATACATTGAACTATGTGCTAATTTTGAAAATTAATTTATAATAATGATTAGAGGTGATTTTTTGTAAATATATTAATAATATTAGGATTAGGTGTCAATCAAGTATCCACATACCCATTGAATCTCCCAAGTGGACATTGTATGTGAAACAACTTCAATGTGAATAAGAGTTTTACAAAAAAAATAAAAAATTAATTCACTTTTTCCATCATAGGCATTAGAATCTCAGTAATTCTAAGATAAAAGAGGAGATTATGAAAAGTAGTCCTTAGATAATTTTGGAATTACTTCTCTAACTCTAAAAATCCTCATTATTACACTCCACCACCACCAATATCACTATAAATTTAACTAAACTACACAAACTTTCCACAAATAATTTAATATAATTATTAATTTATGTTGGATGTTACTCTTTAAAAAAGATTTTATAAAAGATAATAATAGAATTAAATTGAAATGTATATATAATTTAAGGTAAGAATTTAGAGATTATGAGTTTTAGAGAATATATCATTAATGTAATTACTATTTATCAAAGTTATATTTAAATGTTTTTAATGTATGTATGTATGTACACACACATATACACACACATCAAAAATACCACAAAATTAAATTAGATATTCGTAAAATCCTTCAATTACTTAACTTAACAATTTCAAATACAATATAATATTAAGTACTTAACATCTTGAATAAGTACAAATATATATGATATCAAATGAGTACAGCTAAAAAACATATGAAATGACTACAAAAAATGATAAACATGTTCTCAAATAAATACAACTGATAAACATATCAATTGAGTCTAATGACTAATAAACATCTCAAATGAGTCTAACAACCGATAAACATCTCAAATAAACTCTACAACGATTGATAAACATATCAAATGAGTACAAATGATAAAAAACTCAATTCCTAGATGTGAAATGTCCATTACTATCTATATAAATTATCTCAAATCTTACACGACTCCAAAATATTACTACTCTTCCACCAAAAATAGAATTCTACTAGTCATAGAGATCAATACAACCTACAAAGCACACAAGATCACGTATTAATGATAAGTTTTATATAAAAAATATCAGTACTTAAAAATTATAATTTTATTTAACATGTTAGAATTATTTACTTACAACTTCTACTTATGGGGCATGTAAGGGATGGTCATGCCCAATAAAGTATCTCTCATGAGAACTTTGGTCAATGATGGTGTCTAAAAAGCTAGTGTTCATATGATAGCCACACAACTAAGACTAATAGAAACATTTAAAAAGTAAAATTAAACCAAAAAAATTAATTTGAATTCCTCTAAATGATTCATTAAAACAATGTTAATTATATAGTGTTTCTACTTATGAGGATGATTATAATAACAATTATATTTATAATGAATCAAAGGATGATAGCTTTCAATTGGACCTTGAATCAGAAACTAATCATCTTACTTTTAATGTTCTTCCTTATCGTTTACACCCTTTTATGTTTTATAGATTTATGTTATGGAATGTACAACAATAAAAATGATTGTAAGGTTCATTACAGGGGTTATTCTGATAAATTAAATTCCAACTGTAGACATCTAAAATGTCAACATGATCAATTACAATTAATCTATCACGAAACATCATCTAAATCCATATAATAATTAATCACAAGATTAATTATTATTAATTTCAGCATTAATCCCTTTATTCTAATATTTCATCATTTATCTAAATATTCAATTCTATCATTTATCCCATTAAAAATCCATTTCATCACATTTACCCTTTCATCATTTATCATTTATCTCATTTCATCCTTAATCCCTTTTATTTCATTATAATATCATATTATCATTATAATCCTTCATTAACATTTTATAGGAATTTAATATTCCTACACCTCACCTACCACCTACCCTACACATCCCTACACCTAGCCTTTCCATCAAATCATATCCCTAATCATATTTATTTAACCTAATCTCATTACATCCTCACACCTCTAAATCTAGAAGACTTTATAACCTTCTCCTTCCATTGAATTTTTAATTCACTAGAAGCTTCTTCCCTCCGTGGAATTTGAATTTGAATTATAGAATCCTCCAACTCTAGAATCCTCCATTCCTCTCATCAATTCTCCACCCTTGATTTCAATCCAACATGGCTCCATCCTAGCCATTGCATCCTCCACTCCTCAGTTATAAATTTAGCTCTCCTCCTCCATGAGAGCATAATCTTTCAAATCCATATAAAAACTCTGCTATTTTGTTCACGAAGCATCCATTTTATCTTCAATCAATCCATTATTCCTCCAAAATCAATCATCGTCCTTCATCAATCATCAAGGAAAATCAAAGGGGAGGTATTGCTTGTGTGTCTCCATCAAAATCTGAAGCAACAATCAATCAAACGAGGAGCGTTACAATCCATGTAGGTAAGTGTAGGTATTATATTCTAAATCCTTTCCATATTGCTCTATTTGAGGTAGTAATTAGAAGTGTTAGTTTAGGAATTAGTTTGGTTAATTTCTTAGTTTGCATTTGTATACTAACATCTCTTTTTTGTTTTCATTTTGGCACCCACTGTGGGGCTTACCCCCTGAAATGTTGATTATTTTTAGTAATATTACCTCTTAAAAACAAGATGTGAAATTTTGAGAAAGTTTCGTTCAGATTTAACCTCAAAAATCTCATATTTTTGCAAAAATCTTTCGTTTCAGCACTTTTGATATGAAACAATGCTTTTGTAGACCCTGTGGCACATTTATAAACACTTCAACCCTTTTGTTTAACCCTTAAAACCACAAAACTGCCATTTTTTGTTTGTTTCTATCTTTGCACGCAAAGTAGCATGTTTGCGCATAGAGTAGTGCATTTGATACAAAGTAGCGCATTTGATACAAAGTAACGCGTGTGATACAAAGTAGTGTGTTCGATACAAAGTAGCGTGTATGATACAAATTAGTGTGTTTGTTCTATTAACATTTTTTGCATTATTATTAACTAACTAATCACTTTGGTTTGGGTTTTAAACCCTCTTTCATGGTATCAGAGTAGATCTTGTGGATCTGTGCACTCATCAGCGTTTCTGTGTGTGTTTTCCAGCTTCCAGCGTGATATTCAAATTTCGTTGCGTGCGTCGTAATGGAAATTCCGATTGTTCTCTTCTTGCATTGATTTTGGGCATTTATACCTCCATTCGGGTTGTTCGTGGTTCGTTTTCAGGTGTTCGTGGGTTTTTTCTGCCTTACATGTGGTTTTGAGGTGCCTCAAAGTCTCTAGTTGCAGTTTTGGGTGTTTTATGGTTTCAAATCTGAGTTTTTTATGTGCTGGTTTTACTGAGTCTCAGTGGTGGGCAGTCCTCCTCTTGGCAGTTCACCGCTCACTCTACCGCCTGGCTCGATTTGTGGCTCACTCGACCTGCATTGGTAGTGACTCAACATGTTTTCCATTCACTACCTTGGTCTATGCAACCTTTTTTGACTTGTCTTCATCCTTTACTGATCCGGTTCTGAGTTGTTTGCATTGGGGTTTGTTACATTGGTCTTCAACTCAGCTTGTTGTTTGCATTCTTTGCTCAGTCTATTCAAACACTCTTGGAACAACAGCTACATGGGAACCAAGCTTGGAACACATGAACCTCTTGCTTAGAACTCTCCACGTTGTCCACTATGTAGCTCCAACCTACTTTTTTGGCATTCCAACGATTACTCCTTGAGTACGTGGTTTTGTTGGTACAACTCTACATTTCCTATAACAATTCAAGGATTTCATGGTTCGCATTGGGTTCTTGGCTTCTTGTTGGTCACTCCTAGTTGTTTCCTTGTCTACGTTCAACATTGAAACCTGCAACCTGCTCCAACACCACGTCCCTGCTTGGCACAGAATCTAGACCTGCTCCAGTCACCTGCACATTGCTCCACATGGCTTGCAGAAGAGAAACAACGACTTGCACTTATTTCTCCTTGTGTTGGATCCTTTTTGGCTCATTTTTCCTTTGACTGGTCTGATTTGAACAGTTCGTGGTCTATACAACCAATTCTTCCCTACCTTTTTCTTTTTTTATGGGGTAACATGATGTGGAAGTGACATCTATGCACTTACCATAGTTCTAGGAGTCTCATGACCGTGGGCTTCATCTCCACGCACACAGACACACCCCATGTTCCAGAGGGGTATATAAATTCAAGGACAACAGTCATTATTGGCTAAGTGCTTTCTTATTTTAAGAGCGTCGTGAAGTTGGCAGGAGGCTAATCCCCCCTCGCAAGCAAAACAAACTATATCTAAAATTTGATGACCATTTCCAACGAGTACCCCACACGATTCCCTTTGCAACCATCTTGTGAACTTTTTTAATGTGTTTGCAGCGTTTAGTGGCATTTTCCATCAGTTGCAGGAATCGTTTTAATGCCATAACTTTTGACTCGCAGCTCATTTTTTAGCGCTTCCTTGGTGAAAGCTGCATGATTTCTCGACACTTTACGTGATGACATTGTCATTTTTGTAAATGCACTACTTTATAAAGTGCTACATATTGGGGGGTTGATTGTACTCTTGGGCTTTCATACGTAGACGCATTATCGGCCAAGTCTGACGTCTTGCTTTTGTGGCACCTTGCACTTTTTGATTCCGCATCATGGAGAGTGCCTCTTTCCAGACTTGAGCATCATAGGGATCACCTTACAGCCTCCACCACTTCTCACCGGGAGAGGGAACTATTTAGCTCGGCATGCTTCCATGGAAGCTACTTTGCTCACGAGGGTTTTTCACCCTTCTTACTTGGGCCAGTTCTTGCACCCGCTGACCATCGTCATCTAGAGGATTTTCTTGACACTTGCGGACCACATCTATGGTCACATGATGATGCATGTCTATAGATCTCTTTGATTTCACATGGCAGACTCAGATCCACCTCACCGTGGTTTGGAGCATTCCTTCAGTCCTTCTATGGAGACCCTGCACATACTGCCGCCATTATTACTACTGTTGATTCAATTTTCTCCTCTGTTTCGTGTGATGACAATTTCCATTAACACATACTTTCTTGGTTCTACTTCTGATGACGAGGATATGTGCATCCAGTTCTGATGTCGAGAGTATTATCAGTAGGACTCTTCTCCTCTTTCTCTCACTATTCCAGAGATTGTTATCACCCCCCACATCTCATCAGATATCGAGTAGTCTTCTATTCAGTCTCATATTATCATCACACCTGCCTCCTTTCCACTTCCAGTGTGTGAGGCCCCCTTTCACTCCTCTACCTTCATTGGATGACCCATACCTATCTGACATCACTCTTCTGTTTGTTAAGCCCCCTCATTGGGATGAGTATCTGCCTAACCTTAGTCGTCTTTTCACAGAGTCTACTTATGATGCACTATAGGTCCCTCATCCATCTACAGGTGTTTCAGAGGAGTTCATCATCTCTGTTGTTGGGAGTGCCCCTTCCAGGAATCATGTCACTTCCACATCTCCAGAGACCTCCATTGATCCACCCTCAGTTGTGGATCCCTTTTCTATTGTGGAGGATGTTTTGTTCCCTTCACATCGCTTGGACATCCTTTCTGAGGGTGTTCCTCTTTTTCACTATGGCAATTCTACGCAAGAGGCATTACCTACAGTTCTTGGCACTCACTCGCTAGACCTATGTCACACTTCTGTGCACCAAACTCAGAGTTCTTCGTGTTGCTGCCTTCAGTTTCCTTTATGGAGTGGGAAAACTTCTAGCACGTCATCTCTATCCTTCCTAAGGGCAGGCACACAGTTCGGTCCTGGTGGCTCTTCTTCAGTCCAGAGGCAAAGGATATCGTGATCGAAATTCTTCTGGGAGACATCCTAGAGCTGCAGAGTTCAGATCCATCCATGGCATATTCTGTATTCCTATCGTATCCTTATTCTTCTCTATTCTTCTTCTTTCTGAGAGATTGCCTCTTTGTACACGGGTACCTCTTCAAGCTCCCCTATGGTCGATACCCATATTTGGCATCCTTCTTAGATTAGAGAGTGTGTTTTTCTCTTCTGTTGGATGTTTTTCCCACTGGGTTTTCCTTCACTTCTTGGGACCTTTTTCTTGTGCGGGGGTACCTCATCAAGCCTTGTGTCGGGACCCACTTCTCATCTCTGACTTACCGCCTCATCCTAAGTTACGATGAAGGGGGGTCTTGGTGTGTGTGGCATTTCCTTCACATCTTATTTATTTATTAGGTGTATTGCCACCTCACCAGGTGAGTCATCTCACTTAGGTGAGATCATAGGCCTTAGGTGTCATATTAGTTATGACAGATTCTCTTACAGAATCTGTCATATGTGTAAATTGTGTCATCAGGAGTTACATTCCCATTCAAGGAAAGCAACTACTCTTCTCCATTATGAAGGAATCTTTTCTTACCTGGGAGTTACACATTTATTCCCCTATATGTACACACCTTTCCTGATCTATGAACAATGGCAGTATGGGCCTCTTTTGAGCCATTTTCCCTCAACGCATGAAAATTGCTTTTCGGGTGAGTTCAAAGCTACGAGATCTTGAAGCTATGCAATTTCCGCGATTGAGTGCAACGTGTCGATGCTCACGGATTCCCTCCAGATCTTTTTCAGCCCTCTGAAAATGGAAGCACATTACAAAATACTGTATGGAAGGAGTTGTAATGACTCAGTTGTGATATTATTTGCATCTTTGAAATTGAGAATTACTAAGAGAGATGCTTTAGGCAAATCAATTTTATGCATACGAAGTTATCCCCTGGTTTATAATGTATATTGTTTTTTAATCGTATTTTACTTCTAGAATGGGATGCCATTGTAATACATAATAATTCTCCTAGTTATTCAAGTGCACCAATCATGTACATGTATTGATGTTTGTATCTCAAGCTTCTTCTTGGATGTCTGTAACAAGGATTCCTCAAATTTTCCTACAGCAAAAAAAATTGAATTGAAACCTGCATCAAAGTTAAATTGAAACCTGTCAGATTGCAATTCGTAATGACAAAATGAAAATAAATACAGTCACAATATCATTGAAATTGGAAACTTATATGTTGTTAGAAATATGACAAAGACAACGTGTGAACTTTGAGTTTAATAAATTCATTCTTCACAGAAAACCTATTTTAGTTTCTAAATTTAAATTGGAATCATTATAAATATCATTTATAGAATATTTTTACGGATGAATAAAATCAAATCTGATTTCTTATATATAGACTTTATATATTATATTTGACTATTATGAAATTTTACGGTTTTTTAAAATAATATGAACTTGCAAAAATACAGTTTGATTAAAAAATTACCTGTCTAAATTGACGGTTTTGTTTTTTATTAAATTGTAATTTACGGTTTAAAATACTAAAAAACGGTCTACAGACCATCAATATTCCAGGCCTGACTTTTCGTGCCTTATACAAAAGGCTTTAAAATAATTCGTTATTTATAGATTTAAGTTGTTTGTACACTTAACCACAATTATATTTTTCTATTTGTTTGATCTAATATAAAGGAGACTATAGACATTGGATTTGGTTAAGAAATTTGAAACAAATTTGGAGCTGGAAGTGTGGAAGTTGAAAATCATTGCCTATATAGTTATTGCATGATTGTTCCTTGTTAATGAACATCTTTAACCATACATTTTTAATTATTTTATTTTTTAAATATAATCGTCAACCTTAATGTTTTAACGTTTACAATCCAATTTTACCATTCTAGTGTTTGAAATATTTAGATTGATTAATATATACCTACATTTTTTTATGATATTTGAAGAGGGAAAAACTTGGAAGAAAGATACATAAACATATATATCTAAATATTATATACTGTATTATGGGGACTCTGAAGTTTTCAAGCTCGACACATAAATTCTCCTTCCTTTCTTTGTGCTTTGGCTCACTTATATATGATATATTGGAAGCAAGATATCGAATGCTCAAATGGCCAAAATGAGGTAAGGAACTAATGAACCAACTTAGTGAACTATGTTTTGTAGCCTCCAATAAGGCTGGATTTGCATTCTAAATATCAAGATCAATGAATATATGTATGAATGTATATATGCATAGATCTGTATTATCCAAAGCCTAACTTCATTTGCAAGCTGTTCCACATAAATCTCCTTTCGCTTCTTTGTGAGCACCTATGTCATACTCTAATAAATCATGCAAGAGAAGTCTACGTTCTTGTGAGAAGAACTCTATCCAAAGCATGGTGCTAAATTTTTATCAATCAAACTGGAAGATATGTTCACATATCAAGATCATTATGCTCGGCCTAAACATAGAAGGCGTTCCTGTAAGCAGATTGTCAAGTAAAGAAATACAAAGCAACCAAGGTTCATTTCAACGGTGAAAATTGCTGTCCGTATGCTTTCAAAGAAACAAAATCAAGCCAACGGATCTAAATGTTCTGGGTATAATTAGAAAGACTAACTCGTTCACCACAGGTTATTATACATGATTAGGCAATTAGATCGAAGCTATTATATGGTGCCCTAAAACGTAATTTGAAGGAGCACGGAAGCCATAGAATAGCCCTGAGTAAGTGCATGAAATTGCAGGGCCAAATGGGTGCTTTGTAACAGTGGATTTCAGAACGAGTTTGTCTGAAAAAGTCTAAACTTCAACTTGTATGGTTTTTCGAAATAGTTACAACTCAAAATTAGGAAAATGTTGTAGAAAAATCATAGCTTTTTGCATCTTATCTTCTAAGCTACTAGATTTTAAGAAAACGTATATCTTAACACGCAACAAAATGGCACAGTCAGATGCTTCTGTAGTAGTTAAACAAAGGTAACAAAAGTGACTTTCTTGCCCCCCACCATTTTTTGATTATTTAGTATTGTTGAAAACCCTTTGGTAGAAAGATGCTAGAAGCATCAAGTTTGGGCTCCTATCTTTTAGAAAGTATAGCGAATATAACCTATGCATTTTTCTAGTAACAGTTGTTATGTTTTGAAAATAGACGAGGCTCTGACCTGTCGACCTATAGGCTTGTTCCTTCCATAATTTATATTTCATTACAATGTAAAGCATAAGATAGGATGTATGTTAAGTTATAATTAGTAGTAGCGTCTGATATGAATAACTAACGGCGCCGTCAGTACGTTAGGAATAATGTGGAGTACGGTAACAGTCAAAGTACAAAGCTTCATATTTATCGTAAGTGGTCCGGTATATGTTAAAGTCAAAGTTTGGATCATTAAGAAGTAGGGTCATACGATGATTAGGAATTAGAAATATTATATTGGTACTGTCAAGGAGTGATTTGAAATTTCTCAATTTTATTTGTAAAAAGTCTTGTTGAATGTACACCTCATTAGGGTGAGTGCATAAGTTGGGGGGCCAATCTTAAGTGGACGCATTTTTCTGAACAAAAAAAACTTCAACTTGTATGAGTTTTTCGAAATAGTTACACTCAAAATTGGAAGATGTTATAGAAATATGAATCGTAGAATTTTGAGTCTAGTTTCTAAGCTACTAAATTTTATTGAAAATGGATAAGTTTAAGTGGGTCAAATAACTAAAATACCAATAGATGCTCCTGTTTTTGTTAAAAAACATAATAGAGTGACTTTCATGCCCCCCATTATTTTTTGAGCACCATTTAGTATTTTTGAAAACCCTTTGGTAGAAAGATAGCTAGGAGCATCTAGTTTGGGCTCCATTTTTTTTAGATTTTTTTAGTGAATATTTTTTTATTTATGATTTTTCCAGTACAAAAATTTTATGTTTTGAAAAATAACGGAGGTCCGACCGTGCCCCCCCTAACTACCTCAAAAAATATCAAAAATTAGATTTTTTTTAATAATATGTATAGAATTATGCCTAGTTTGGGCTAGTATAATTTTTTTAAATTTTGATCACCCAAAAAAAAGATACACCATGAAAGATAGACATATTTACACTTCAAAAAATAGCTATAAAAAGGCATAGTTAGAAAATAAATAATATGGAAACCTTATATTAGTCAGAAAATTTGAAAAATTATATTTTTAGAAAGAAGAAACTCTGCTCTACGTCGTGGTATAATTTTTTAAAAATGGATCAATTGTTTTATTTTGATTTATCATAGAGGAAGTGGCATTTTTACATTTTCTTGCAAAAACACATTGTTTGTTGTGTTTGTACAGGTCCATGCCTCAGGCTTGGGGATCCAAACCAGATCCCAAGCCTTGAGGCATGGCTTGGAAAAAGAGAAAATACAAAATGTGTGTGTTACGTGTACACATTTTTCTTTGTTTATATATTGTGGCCCCCAACGTCCCTTTCATCTCTTTCACGAGAATTCTGCAAACATTTTGTTTTGTCTGCAATTTTCTCTACATTCTTGCATGATTTTTTAGTAGTTCATTTTGTCCCCTACCCCACTAGTTGATTTTTTCTAATCATGGGCGATAAACGTCGAGCTAAGGACAAGAGGAAAGTCAAGAACAAGACACTGGAGCAATTGGAAGAGAAGAGAATAAAGAAATTGAAGAGAATGTAAAAACTTCAAGCAGGGCAAGGTACATCCGCTATATCAAATGTAGCTAATGTATTAGAAAATGGGGATGAAATACATAATGAAAATGTAGAGAATAATGATTTTGCAATGAATAATGATATTGAATTGAATGATAATGTTGGTATGGATGAAGAAATTGATATGAATCCAATTGTTGAACCCTTACCTGAGAATCCAAATGTTAACCCCGAAATTTGTATGAAAACAATGAATGAAGAAAGTAACCTTGTAAACGAATATTCACCTCTAAGAACACCTCCTTCCATTTTGCGAAGAAAACCAATTCACTTAATTGAAATTGATGAAAACATTATAAAACCAATGCCTAACAAAATGTCTGAAAGAAATGCGAGAAGAAAAGCTAGTGGAATTTGGGATAATTACTTTGAGAATTTAAATGACACACAAAGATGTCAATTATTTGTTACATTGATGAAATTAATTAAGATGAGACCTATAATGAAGACCATGGGGTTAAGAACATCTAATGTTGTTGATCAAAATGCGTCAATTGTTGAAAACATACATAAAGCATACCAAACTGTAGGTGGAAAAAGACACACCAAAGATAGTAATGCTACACGGCGTGCACTTACTAATTGTATAGTAAGTGATAAAACAATTAATAAACACTTGATTAGAAAAAAAAGCAGTGCTTTGAAGCTAAACAAAAAACACTAATGAAAGCAATAGAGAGATGTAAACATCTTGAGTTAGTCAATAACACTGACTATTGGGCTTTCTCTAGCAGACTTCCATGAAAAGACAAGAATACATCTGATATTCTAAAAGAATTAATTGTAAAATTTTGGAATGAGAACACAAGGGTGTCACCGAATAGAAGAGATACAGTAAAAAGAAGAATAGGTTCTCGTAATCGTGAATCATGTGCAAAACATTTCTTAGATATGACTCAAACAAAATTGTTCTCTAAGTTTAAGAATGAAAATCCACAAATTAACATTAGCCAAAGATTCTTTGAAATGAGCAAACCCTTTTATGTGAAAATCAATCACTCACGTACCACTTGTTGTTGTAGGCATCATGTTGAATTTTCAATGCATTATGATGTTTTTTGTCAAATACGTCGTGTTTTGCATACTGACATCATGTTGCAGGAGTGTGGAATAAATGTCCCACAAAAATATTCAAGGGAATTTATTCTGACAATATTTTGTGAAAAATCAACAAGACAATTTTTTTATAACAAAGCATGTTTGGATGGAATGTGCAATGTATGTGGTGGCTTGCCAAATCTGAAAAGTTGTATCCATGAGGAGAGTACATATTCAATAGGAAAAGAATTGGTTGATTTCACCAAATATAAATCGGTGGCATATCAATTAAAAGATGGAAAAGAATCTAAGAGGTGTGAGCTTGTTAGAAAACAATTACCTGTATCAGAATATATGGTCAAATTCAGAGAGGAAATTTTTTATGAGTATGTAAGGCACACACATAGAGCTCGATGGTTGGATGAACAATTCAAGTTAAGAAAGGACACATTCCCACTTGGTACTATTGTTTCAGTAGTTGACTTCGCAGAGAATTACACATTGCAGCCACAAATGGAGGTTCAGTCTCAATATTATAACTCAGTGCAAGTTTCTATTTTCATGCATATAACATTCATGCACTCTCCTGAAAGCACTGAGCAAGATTGAAAAATATTAAGAGAGTATCATTTCTACATCAGTGATGATCAGACACATTCTACAGAATATGTACAAGGGTGTTTCCAGGTGTTTTATGTGAACTTGAATGAGAGGAACATTAGTTTCGATCAACATTACATTTGGTCGGACAACTGCACATCACAATTCAAGAATGCACGGATGTTTTATTGGCTAAGTAGGATGCACAAAGAAACAAATGTACAACATATCTGGAGTTTTACTGAGGCAGGGCATGGAAAAGGAGAGCATGATGGTGCAGGAGCATGTGTGAAAAGAGCACTTGCAAGAGAAGAGTTAAAGTTCAAGGATGGTGCTAAATTTACAGATGCAAAAAACATTGTTGATTGGTGTGTCAAGAATATGGGCCATGAATCTCAAGAGAGATCAACGGTTCGTAGATATTTTTGGTTGATAGAGGAACAACATCTGGAAAACTTTGAAGATTGTATGACAGTTGCAGGATCAAGTGATATGCACTCATTCCATAGTTCAGATGCAAATGCTTGGACTATTTATACTAGGTGCATGACATGTTTTTGTATATCATGCATTGATTTTACATGGAATGAATGTGAGTCACAGCAGTGGGTGGATGAATGGACTTGTAGACCTCTAATTCCACTCGACACACATCAAGTTCCATGAGCATTACAACTTGCAGGGTCTTCAGATCAAATGACAACATCACCTGACTTTGACCAAGTCTCTGATTTAGTGCAACAAGGTACATACATATATGTACATGCCATGTTTTAGATTTATAAATTATTAAATGGTCAACTCTTAATGTATTTTTAAATTGACTGAACAATTTTACTTTGTGATACATAGGGCACATTTTTGTAGTTATTGTGACAATGAATTTAACGAAGAGGGAACATACTACTTCTTGTCTCGTTGTGTAGAGGGGAAAAAATTGACTTCCACAGTCATTGATGGTGAAGACCTTGAGTATCCCACTGGATCAGTGGTAGTCACTGGAACTTGGCTTCGATGATATCCTATCAAAAAATCAAACATTTGGTTGTTTGAAGACTATGAAGTACATCGGAAGATACTTCACTATTCACATTTGGTCCTTGCAAAAAATATTAAATTGATCAAATATCGAGGTCAGCCATCAAACAAGAATCTGTGGAAGGTTCGTGAATCAGATCATGAAGCAATTCTTGCTACTGTCAAGAATAGAGTTGATCCTTGTGGTTCATTGGATTGAATTTGCAAAGGTATGTTCTTCATGAATTTAATTTGAATATTTACTTAAATGATTTTGTTTAAATTTTGTATGATTTAAAATTCTATTTAATTGCTTACTAACATGTTTATGTAGGTTAGTGGTGCCAAAAAATCTTCCACCTTCATGTGGTTGGCACTGTCAGTAGAGAATTTATTATTCTCGAAGCCAAGTGAAGCTAAGAGAAATTAAATATTAGAAAGGAACAAAAAACAAAAATTCTCATTTCACCACCTATATTGTAAAAATATCTTATTAAAATTCTTATTTCACCACCTATATTGTATGAACCACCTATATTATTCATGTGATTGGCAATGATTTCAACCTTTGCAAATAGTAGACTCAGAGAACCGAATGGAGATGGAGAAAACCATGAGATACTTTCATAGAGGGCCCAACATGGAGGTATCGGATCTGACGATACATCTCTAGGTGCCACGGAGTCCGAGAAATCACCCGTCAAAGATATAGCGTGTTTTGGCCTCAGGGCTCTTAAGGGACTACGCCCAAACGAGGTAGCCTGAAAGCATGAGGTAGCATAGGGAACCAAAAAAAGCCTCCACTAGCATTCACCTGGACACCCCGACGTGTTGGCATAGTTGGTTCGGTCCCACGAGCTTTCGTTTGCAAACTATAGCCTCTGGCAGCCTTACACTGACTCAGACTACAGTATTTCACGCATTTGCAAACAATAGGACAACGAGAGAACCGAATGGAGATGGAGAAAACCACGAGAGGATTTCATAGAGGGCCCTCAACATGGAGGTTTTGGATCTGACGAGATGTCTCTAGGTGCCATGGAGTCTGAGAAATCACATGTCGAAGATATAACGTGTTTTGGCCTCAGGGCTCTTAAGGGACTATGCCCAAACGAGGTAGCCCGAAAGCATGGGGAGCATAGGGAACCAAAACAAAGCCTCCACTAGCATTCACCTGGCCACCCCGACGTGTTGGTGTAGTTGGTTTGGTCCCACGAGCTTCCATTTGCAAACTATAGTGTCTGTCAGCCCTACACTGACTCAGACTGCAGTATTTCACGCGTTTGCAAACAATAGGACAACAAGAGAACCAAATGGAGATGGAGAAAACCGTGAGAGGCTTTTCGTAGAGGGCCCAACATGGAGGTCTTGGATCTAACGAGACATCTCTAGGTGCCACGGAGTCTGAGAAATCACCCGTCGAAGATATAACGTGTTTTGGCCTCAGGGCTCTTAAGGGACTACGCCCAGACGAGGTAGCCCGAAAGCACGGGAGCATAGGGAACCAAAAAAATCCTCCACTAGCATTCACCTGGCCACCCTGATGTGTTGGCCTAGTTGGTTCAGTCCCAAGCTTTTGTTTGCAAAATACAGCATCTGGCAGCCTTACACTGACTCAGACTACACTATTTCATGCCTTTGCAAACAATAGGACAACGAGAGAACCGAATGGAGATGGAGAAAACCGCAAGAGGATTTTGTAGAGGGCCTCGATGTGGAGGTCTTAGATCTGATGAGATGTCTCTAGGTGTCACACGGAGTCTGAGAAATCACCCGTCGAAGATATAGGTGTTTTGGCCTCAGGGCTCTTAAGGGACTACTGAGAGGTAGCCCGAAAGCACGGGTGGAGGAAACCACCAATGTTCAATGATTTTTCCACAGGATGCAACTATGTAGACTATGAACTTAGTTTTTTTGGGGAGACCACCAATGTTCCAACTGGAAAGAATGAATATCCAATCAAACAGGGCTGAAGAGCCTGAATTTTTTTGGACATTAGGTTGTTTGTGCACCATAAGGCCACAGTCTTCAACTTTAGATGACAATGAACATCGTGAAGAAAAACAATTAGGTGAAGATGTCACTATGATTCAAGAAGAAATGCCTCCTGAAAGTCATAAAGAGTTCAATTTGATTAAACAAAAACTTAAAGAGAAGATACGAGCATGAAAAGGAAAAATGGGAAGCCACAACTTAACTGGAATGGAAGATCTATGTGATGTTGTCGATTCATGGATAATCTTAAGGACAACATGCCAAGTTGATTATTTTTATTAATCCCAGTTGCTTCAACTTCACAAATCAAACCAGGTAGTTCCAGCAGCATACTGGCAAGAAAAACTACAATGAAGTATTGATAATTGAGCCTGAAACTTGAAGTAATTTATTTTTTGATTGAGCATTCACCCATAGTTTCAAGGAAGAAATGTGAGAAATAGTGCTGATTTAGATTACTCTAACTATTTAGGTTAGATTTCTGTAGTCATTCAATGAAAGTTTAAAGCTCTTCAACTAAATGGAAAAATTGTTAGGGCCCTACAGCCTCTCATCCATATCCATCTGGTTCTACCTATAAACAACGAAATTGCATCTGAGTCCTGTGCTATATTTTGCAAATGGTAGCTCATGGGACCAAACCATCTAGGGCCAACATCCAGATTTCTTGGTGAATGCTAGTGGAGTCTTCATTTTGGTTCCCTACTCCATGCTTTTCGGGCTACCTCATCTGGGCGTAGTCCCTTAAGAGCCCTTGAGGCCCAAACATGCTATATCTTTGACGGGTGATTTCTCGAACTCTGTGGCACCTAGAGACATCTCATTAGATCTGAGACCTCTACATGTTGGGGCCCTCTACGAAATCCTTTCATAGTTTTATCCATCTCCATTCGGTTCTCTCGTTGTCCTATTATTTGCAAAGGCACGAAATAGTGTAGTCTCGAGTCAGTGTACGGCTGCTAGATGCTATATTTTGCAAACAAAAGCTTGTGGGACCAAACCAACTACGCCAACATGTTGGGGTGGCCTGGTGAATGCTAGTGGAGGCTTTTTTTGGTTCCCTATGCTCCCCATGCTTTCGGGCTACCTCGTTCGGGCGTAGTCTCTTAAGAGCCCTGAGACCAAAACATGTTATATCTTTGACATGTGATTTCTCAGACTCCATGGCACCTGGAGACATCTCGTTAGATCCAAGACCTCCATGTTGAAGCCCTATACAAAATCCTCTCGCAGTTTTCTCCATCTCCATTTGGTTCTCTCGTTGTCCTATTGTTTGCAAACGCACAAAATACTGGAGTCTAAGTCAGTGTACGAGCTGCCAGACATTATAGTTTACAAACGGAAGCTCATGGGACCGAACCAACTACACCAACACATCGGGGTGGCCTAGTGAACTCTAGTGGAGGATTTTTTTTGGTTCCCTACACTCCCCGTGCTTTCGGGCTACCTCGTCCGGGCGTAGTCCCTTAAGAGCCCTGAGGCCAAAACACACTATATCTTCGACGGGTGATTTCTCAGACTCCATGGCACCTAGAGATGTCTCGTCAAATCCAAGACCTCCATGTCGGAGCCCTCTACAAAATTATATCGTGGTTTTATCCATCTCCATTTGGTTCTCTCGTTGTCCTATTGTTTGCAAAGGCACAAAATAGTGTAGTCTGAGTCAGTGTAGGGCTGTTAGATGATGTAGTTTGCAAACAGAAGCTTGTGGGACCAAACCAACTATGCCAACATGTCAGGGTGGCTAGGTGAACACTAGTGGAGGCCTTCGTTTTGGTTCCCTATGCTCCCCGTGCTTTCGGGCTACCTCGTCTGGCGTAGTCCCTTAAGAGCCTTGAGGCCAAAACACACTATATCTTCGACGGGTGATTTCTTGTACTCCGTGGCACCTAGAGATGTCTCGTAAAATCTGAGACCTCCATGTTAGGGCCCTCTATAAAATTATCTCACAGTTTTATCCATATCCATTCGGTTCTCTCACTGTCCTATTGTTTGCAAACGCGTGCAAAATACTGTAGTCTGAGTCCGTGTAGGGCTACTAGATGCTTTAGTTTGCAAATGGTAGCTTGTGGGACCGAACCAACTATGCCAACATGTTGAGATGGCCTGGTGAACGCTTAGTGGAGGCTTTTTTTTTCCCTACTCTCCTCGTGCTTTCGGGCTACCTCGTCCAGGCGTAGTCCCTTAAGAGCCTTGAGGCCAAAACACGTCATATCTTCGACGGGTGATTTCTCAAACTTCATGGCACCTAGAGATGTCTCATCAAATCCAAGACCTCCATGTTCAGGGCCCTCTACAAAATTATCTCGTGGTTTTCTCCATCTCCATTCGGTTCTCTCGTTGTCCTATTGTTTGCAAAGGTGCGTGAAATAGTGTAGTCTGAGTCTGTGTACAGCTGCCAGATGCTGTATTTTGAAAATGAAAGCTCGTGGGACCAAACCAACTACGCCAACATGTCGGGGTGGCCAGGTGAATTCTAGTGGAGTCTTTTTTTTGGTTCCCTATGTTTCCCGTGCTTTCAGGTTACCTCGTCCGGGCATAGTCCCTTAAGAGCCCTGAGGCCAAAACACGCTATATCTTCGACGGGTGATTTCTTAGACTCCGTGGCACCTAGAGATGTCTCGACAGATCCGAGACCTCCATGTTGGGCCCTCTACAAAATCCTACTCAAGTAGTTTTCTCCATCTCCATTTGGTTCTCTTGTTGTCCTATTGTTTACAAAGGCACGAAATACTGTAGTCTGAGTCAGTGTAGGGCTCCCAGATGTTATAGTTTGCAAACAGAAGCTCGTGGGACCAAACCAACTATGCCAACATGTCGAGGTGGCCTGGTGAATGCTAGTGGAGGATTTTTTTTGGTTCCCTACACTACCCTTGCTTTCAGGGCTACCTCGTCTGGGCATAGTCCCTTAAGAGCCCTGAGGCCAAAACACGCTATATCTTTGATAGGTGATTTCTTGGACTCCATGGCACCTAGAGACATCTCGTTAGATCTGAGACCTCCACGTCAGGGCCCTCTACAAAATCCTATCTCAGTTTTATCCATCTCCATTTGGTTCTCTCGATGTCCTATTGTTTACAAACACATGAAATAGTGTAGTCGCAGTCAGTGTAAGGCTACTAGATGTTGTATTTTGCAAACGGTAGCTTGTGGGACCAAACCAACTACACCAACATGTTGGGGTGGCCAGGTGAATGCTAGTGGAGGATTTGTTTTGGTTCCCTACACTACCCATGCTTTCGGGCTACCTCGTTCGGGCGTAGTCCCTTAAGAGCCCTAAGGCCCAAACATGCCATATCTTCGACGGGTGATTTCTCAGGACTTCGTGGCACCTAGAGACATCTCGTTAGATCAGACCTCCATGTGGGTCCCTCTACGAAATCCTCTTGCATGGTTTTCTCCATCTCCATTCAGTTCTCTCGTTGTCCTATTGTTTGCAAACACATGAAATATTGGAATCTAAGTCAGTGTAGGGCTATTAGACGCTATAGTTTGCAAACAGAAGCTCATGGGACCAAACCAACTACACCAACACATTGGGGTGGCCAGGTGAATGCTATTGGAGGCTTTTTTTGGTTCCCTACACTACCCGTGCTTTTGGGCTACCTCGTCCGGGCGTAGTCCCTTAAGAGCCCTGAGGCCAAAACATGCTATATCTTCGATGGGTGATTTCTCAGACTCCGTGGCACCTAGAGATGTCTCGTCAGATCTGAGACCTCCATGTTGAATCCCTATAAAAAATCCTCTTGTGTTTTCTCCATCTCCATTTGGTTCTCTCATTGTCCTATTATTTGCAAACACGTGAAATATTGCAGTCTGAGTCAGTGTAGGGCTCCCAGATGTTGTAGTTTGCAAACGGAAGCTCGTGGGACCAAACCAACTACGCCAACACTTCGGGGTGGCTAGGTGAATGCTAGTGGAGGATTTTTTTTGTTCCCTATGCTACCCGTGCTTTCGGGCTACCTCATTTGGGCATAGTCCCTTAAGAGCCATGAGGCCAAAACACGCTATATATTTGATGGGTGATTTCTCAAACTCCGTGGCACCTAGAGATGTCTTGTCAGATCTAAGACCTCCATGTTGAATCCCTCTACAAAATCCTATCATGGTTTTATCCATCTCCATTTGGTTCTCTCATTATCCTATTGTTTGCAAATGCATGAAATAGTGTAGTCTGAGTCAGTGTAAGGCTGCTAGATGTTGTATTTTGAAAACGGTAGCTTGTGAGACCAAACCAACTATGCCAACACATCAAGGTGGCTAGGTGAATGCTAGTTGGAGGCTTTTTTTTGGTTCCCTATGCTCCCCATGCTTTCGGGCTACCTCATTCAGGTGTAGTCTCTTAAGAGCCCTGAGACCAAAACATGTTATATCTTCGACATGTGATTTCTCAGACTCCATGGTCACCTAGAGACATCTCGTCAGATCTGAAACCTCCATGTTGAAGCCCTCTAGGAAATTATCTCCTGGTTTTCTCCATCTCCATTCGGTTCTCTCACTGTCCTATTGTTTGCAAAGGCACATGAAATACTACAGTCTGAGTCAGTGTAGGGCTCCCAGATGATGTAGTTTGCAAACGGAAGCTCGTGGGACCGAACCAACTACGTCAACACATCAGGGTGGCTAGGTGAACACTAGTGGAGGATTTTTTTTGGTTCCCTACACTACCCGTGCTTTCGGGCTACCTCATCTGGTGTAGTCCCTTAAGAGCCCTGAATGACTAGATTGGCTTAAGAATGAATTTGATAGGGGTATGTCTAAGAACACACGGGAGTTATCAATCACCTAGTAAATCTTTCTTATTTAGTTATGGATGGGATTCAGCTAGCCTACGGCTTAGTGACCTTCCATTCATTGATAATTTATGCTATGATAAACCCATGGATGCTTTCAAAAGTGCCTTCAAAAGGATAGGGGTAGTCATCAAGCCTAGTGAAGGGTGTGATGTGATTTCCAAATAACTTGAAATGCCTACAGATTTAAAGGTAATAACATGAATTGGATAGGATTAGACAATCAAGAATCATTGAGTGTCTGAATCAGAATGTCATTGCATCTGGAGACATTCTCAAGCATTGGAGTAATGTATATGGAGAGACATTCTCAAAATATCAACAGATGAAAGGCATCAAATTGTGACGACTCTCAGGTGTTTTAACATAGGGAGAAGACTAAGAAGCATAGAAGAATGTAGTAAGTGCATGATAAGATAGGAACCAGTACAAAGAGACCATGAGCAAGAAGAAGTGCAAGTAAGGTAAATACACATATACACATTGATAAATTGAATGAATAATTACTCAGATTAGGTAACTCTTTATATACATACATTATATAAATATTGATTTCCAAAGTTTGATGCATATTATACATTGAAAATGCTAGTACATGTACATCACCAATAAATGAAAAAATAATCCATAATGTCTTAAATATTGTCAAGTGCACATCATATTAGTTTCATGCAAAAATAATCTCAGAAATGTAAGGTCTCATACAAAATTATCAAGTTCCAAATAGTATTTTAATGTGCATAATAAATACAAAAATTCCCAAATAGGTCATATACCATCAAGTTCAAATGCCATATAGGCGTACATACAATGCCATGCACATAGGCATACAAAAACAATGTCATGTAAGACATATATATTTCCTACTCATCAAAATCTATCCCTCTCTTGGCCTTGCTCAAAGAAGGCCCTCCCTTAGACGAAGATGGAGATCTATGAGATGACTTTGGATCGTCCGAGCCCATGCTTTGAGTCCTCTTCCACTGAATACTCACCTGTAGATGAGCCTGTAAATGCAAACAATGTTTTTTTGTCAAAACTTAATTTATATATGTTTTCAAAATGTATTTAAGACCATGCTAGAATGAAAGTATTTACATAAATACACAAACTTACTGCAAGTTGTTGATCATGCCGAATTTGCATCTCACACTCAGATGAGTCATTGGGAGCTCCTGCAGTACGAATGGGGGTACGAAGATGACGAGATGGAGGAGTCCATGCCCTCAAAGTCAAAATGGAGGGGGTTGAAGTTCCCTACATACACATAAGATCAGAAAATCTAACATCAGAATTAGCGAAAATAGAACTAAGTACATGTATGTACATAATGACAATATTTTAACTAATTTTATCAATATAGAACTATTGTTTTTACCCTGCCACACCTATGAATCAAATGAACAGGGTTGCTACCTGTCGCAGGTAACTCCTGCATATACACAATGAAGGACATTATTAACATAATTTAATAATTCTACAATGAAAGACATTACTAACATGTAATTTAACATAATATGAATTACATGAGAAATTTAACAAAATTTACATGTTGTTTGAATACCTCAGTGAGTTGTTGCGCAGATGAAATCGCAGCGGCAACACCTTTATCTACTTGTCGCAGAGATGGTGGGGTGTCTAGTGAAGTCAACATCTTTATCAAACATGTATATCACGTGAGTTAGATGGACATACAAGAACATACATATATTTGACTTCAAAACTAATATATATATATACGTGTATGTGTATATGTATATATATATATATATATATACACACATGAAAATGACACATAACAAAACATACATAATTAACATTATAAATTTTACATAATTAACATTCTAAATTACCTCTATGTATGTGTATACATGGTGCTCGCCGCCTGTGGTCGGGATGAAGATGCACCTCCCGCGCACTGTAATATCAATGCATATACATGTACAAATACAATTATTTCAAAAATTTAACATATATAAGTAAATCAAGTACTCCAAACTTTTTGTAACACACATAACAAAACATAACAAATTTACCTATGCAAAGGTGATGCTGATGAATGTAATCCAAATGTCTCACTCAAAAGGACATCTGACATAGTGACATTATCATGTGCACCCCTAGCACTAGGTGCACCAAAATCAGTACGCATGAAAGTATCGTCCTCCTCGGGCCCCAAACATATGCTACCACATGACAAGCAAAGATGTGGCCTCATGCTAGTACTCCCTGAGGGAATACTCTGTGTACCTCCGCGAGCATCTGGCTCAGAAATCTCCCTCATATGTCAAACAAGGGTCGTAGATAGCCCCTGAAGCACGTGGAGTGTATCAATCTCTACTGTCTCCTTCACTGCTTGAGGGATAATCTCAGGGTGAGGGGGCTTCTGTGTGGGGAATCTACCTTGCTGAATAGGTGCATGTTGTACACCTGGTCGATCTTGTGCAGATCCTTTTCCTTGGCCCTGGAAATCTTGAAAATCAAAATAATTTGGGATCTCATTGAGGATAAACTCGCAATAGAGTTTCCTCAGAAAGTATAGTGGCACCTCGTTGTTATTACAAGGTGGAAAATCAAACACCATCCACCATCGGTCCCAAAAATTATTTTTAATCAAATTATTATTGCACCAATGGATGGGAAACCATTTACATGACAACGGAATAGGAAAATTAGTGCAGGGGTCCATGAATAAGGCACATATGAGGTCTTTTGAAATTTATTTTTTCTTTACATCCACATATGACAATTTGTTGGAATAATAAACCCTACAACCCTCTCTGTAAGTTGTCCAATGATCAATTTTCCCCATTTCCACGTCAACTTGAACAAGTAATGCCTCCAATGTGTTTGCAAGAGAGGCACGGTGGGGGTTTGTAGATTGTGAATCCCTCATTGTTTTGATTAAATCCTCAATTTCAATTTTTTTTCAACTATGTGGGATGCTAAATCTTCTTGACTACCCGGGGGATGTTGAGAAATTGTGGGAGTGTCGGGAGGGATGACAGGAATAACAGGGTTTGGTTGTGGTTGATTCCCTCGACCTCTAACTGTAACAATAAAAAATATGTATTCAATTCAAATTTTAATCTATAATTATCATATTTCAATGCAATTTTGAGAAAATAATTGTGCTTACCTCTTCTCTGTGGCACCATCATCGATTCAAATCTTCCCGGTGATCCAGAAATGATCCTTTGAGCTTGAGATCTAGCTGAATGAAAAAACAGTGCAGGGCACGGTTAAGCTCTGAAACTTGCGTTTGAGGGAGATAAAATGATAGAGGCTCGAGCCTCTTTTTTTCTTTATAGTAGGCATAACATGTACGCATGTACACGTTATGCCTCGGTAAATCCCAAACCTGACAATTTAAAACATGATCACATTATAATAGAACACGTACGCATTTTTCTTTCTTTTCAGGTTTTTGTCTCGCTTTTTTGGCCCCCCAACTTCGTGCACTTACCCAAAAGTTATTTTTGCAAATCCCATAGAGCCAAATTTGTAATAGGGCCAATAGTGCCAACTTCATACACTTACCCATAAATAAAATATTATTTGGGGGGGGGGGGGTGTGTGTATGCTTTAAGGGGGGAAAAGTGTTCAATTTTTCTTCTACTATTTATCACTTTTCACAATGGCCGCAATTACAACACCCAAAATATTTTTTCCTAATTCTCAACTTTTACATTATGATAATTATCCATCGTGGAAAACAAAAATTCCCACATAGCTTCATTTTGAAAATATATGGTTCATAGTTGCTAGTACATTAACAAGATCTACAACAAATGCTACACAAAAAAGTACATTTGATTGTGTAAATCAAAAAACAAAGTTAATAATCTTGTTTAGTATTTCAAATGAGGTAAAACCTCATAATCATGAGGCCACAATAGAAAAATAATATTGGGATAAGTTGAAAATAGTCTATGAGTCGAAAAACAAGAACACAATACTTCATCTCTAGATTCGACTATTGAACTTGAAAATGCAACCAACTGGAAAAGTTGAAATTTTTTTGAGAAGAGTGGAAACATTCTATGTATCACTTCAAGCTTTGGAAGAAGAAGTAACTGACACATCACTTGTGCCTATATTTTTGAGATCTCTTCCTCCTTCATATATAATTTTTGTGACCACATTAAACATAACTGATCAAACAACAACTTTTGTACAACTAATGAGTATGCTACAACAAGAAGAATTTATTCACTTAACTAGTGCAATTGAAGAGTGGGAACTTGCTTCTAAGGTAAGAAACATACTAATTCTAGTAAACATCCTCTGAAGCAAAGCAACACACAATAAGGCTAAAAGGCCCAACAAAAATTTACTATTTGTGGTCGAAAAGGACACGAGTTAAAGGATTTTTGGTACAACACATTCCAAAAAATGATTTTCAAGTGGAAAGAAGAGTGATAACCAATAATAAAAATCATGCCAAAAACAAAGTAAATAGGGACAAAATAAGTAAAATTGGAAGAAGAAACCAATTCAACAAGGAAATGTAGCCAAAAAAGAAGATCAATTTGATGATGATGACTTCTTGTATTTTACACATTAAAATAAAGTGTCCAATTCTACAAATCAAATTTAGTATGTTTACTCTGGTGAAATTCGACACATGACAGGAAGGAAAGATTGGTTCTTCACAATGACTAACACACCCACGAAAAATCATGTGTCTTTGGGTGATGATACATCATATAGTGTTGAAGGAATTGGTTCCATTTCACTACCACTTGGAAAACATAATTGTACAAAATTATAGATGTTCTTTATGTCCCTAGTTTAATAAAAAAATATGTTATCTCTGAGTCAATTATTAGATCATAATCTCAAAATTGACTTTGATTGTAAATGCAGTAAAAAGATGTGCCTAATTCGAGATAAGTCACAAAACATGAAAATTGTTGCAAAATATTCGAATGTGGGAAGAATATTTCAATTGGATTTTGTTCAATGAAATGATCAAGCACTTGTATCAAAGGAAACAACATCAACTCAACTATGGCATCGAAGACTTGGACATGTGATTTATGGCTATCTTGACACACTTCATCGATATGATATGGTTAGGGTTTTTTCACCTATAAATAAGGGTATAGATAAATGGCAACATTGTTCGGCAATAAAAAACTATAGAGTGCCATTCAAACATAGTACATTTTGGGCTAAGGAAAAACTTTACTTGGTGCATACGGATCTATGTGGACTAATGAGACCTAGCCACTCTAGGTTTAAATACTTCATGTTCTTTGTTGATGAATTTTCAATGAAAATGTGGATATACTATTTTTCATATAAAATACCAAGATTTTTTAAACTTTCAATAAGTTCAAAGACCTTGTTGAAACAAAGTCTAGTAGGAACATTAAAACACTGCACTCAAGTCAAGGGGGAGAATACACCAACAATGAGTTCAATGACTTTTTGGAAACACATGGCATTCGTCTTCAAATGGTTCCTCCTTGAACACCGCAAAAAAAATGGTGATGTTGAAAGGTGAAATCATACTAGCATGGATATGGTTTTATGTATGATTGACGATGTAGATTTATCAGAAACATTTTGGGCCAAAGTAGCTAAAACTGTAGTCTATCTACTAAACAGAGTTCCCATTACAGCTCTTGATGGAGTAACACCATAGGAATAATGGTCAGGGCCTAAGCCATCTATTTCACACCTTAGAGTTTTTGGGTGTAAAGTTAGTATGCACATTCCTAAGAAACAAAGAACTAAGCTTGATATGAAATTAGAAAATCTTATCTTCTTAGGATACTATGATGAAGCACTTGGATATATACTTATAGATCTAAAAACAAGAAGGGTATACACTAGTTGGGATATTGAGTTATTTGAGAAGAAATAATTATATGCTCCTTCCATGCACTCACATGATGAAAAAATTATCCCTATAGTGAAATGGGAGGATGGTAATCGCTTTGATGATGACAGTGATGATGGGGAAGAGGGTGAAATTCAACCACCCACAGGAACCACTAAACATATGCCTAAATGGTATACAAGTATGATTAGAGATGTAAAATTAGATAGTGTCCCTAAGAGATCTACCACTGGAATGAGGACTCACAGTGTGGCACAAAATGAGTTTAATTTTGCCTTAATGAGTAAATTTGTTAAAACTATCGATCTATCCACAGTTTCAGAAGCTCTAGAGTCTAAACCTTGGAAATATGTTATAGGTGCAAAATATAAGTCACTTATGAAAAATAATACATGGAAACTTACAGATCTTCCCCAAGGGAAAAAATCCAATTGGATGTAGATGGATCTTCAAAATGAAGTACAAAGAAAACAGAAGGATTGATAAACACAAGGTTGGACTAGTTGTTAAGGGATATGCTCAAAAAGAAGGCATTGACTATGAGGAGACTTTTACTCCCACAACTAAGATTAAAAAATTCATGTTAATATTTTCTCTAGCTGAAAATTTTGGTTGGAAAATACACAAAATAGATATGAAAAGTACCTTTCTTAATGGGGATATACATGAAGAATTTTACATGACTCAACTATAAGGTTTTTTCATACCAAGTAAAGAAGAAAAGGTATGTAAACTCATAAAATCACTTGATGGTCTAAAGCAGTCTGTCAAGGAATGGTACATAAAAATTGACTAGCATCTCATTCAAAATGTATCCAATATGAGTCCATATGATCCTAATCTCTATCTAAAAAAGTAAGGGGGGAGATAGTGATCATTTTATTATATGTTGATGATCTATTCATCTCTGGAGGTTAAGTGAGGATGATTGATTCAATAAAGAAATATCTAACATGATCATTCAACATGACTGATCTCAAGTTTTTGTATTATTGTCTTGGACTTGAATTTTAGTAAAGATAAAATAATATCTTTATATCACAATTGAAATACATCAATACAACATTTGAGAAGTTCAATATGATGGACTATAAGCTAGTTGCCACACCAATGGAGACAAGACTTCAGCTTTCTCGAATAGATCCATCACCACAAGTAAATACAACTCTCTATTGGTAGTTAATCAAGAGTCTCATCTATTTAACTTATACTAGGTTAGATATCATCTATGTAGTCAGTTATCTTTCATGTTTCATGAAAGAACCAAAGTTTTCTCACAGGAAAGTGGCAAAGCGGATACTAAGGTACATTATAGGAACTATTGACTATGGCCTAAATACAAGAAGAACAATAACTTATTCTTGATAGGATATTTAGATTCAAATCATGCAGGAAACATAGATGATAAAAAATCCACTTTAGGATTTGTATTCTTTTTGGGATCTAGACCAATATCATGGGGGGTAAAAAGTATACTTGTGTTTCAAGGTCCTCAATAGAATAAGAATATCATGCAGCAGGTGTAGCTCTATGTGAAGTGATATGGCTCCAAGGTATACTTGAAGGATTGGGAATACCACAGAATGATCCAACCATCTTACATGTAGACAATGAAGGAGTAATAAAACTTGTTCGGAATCTAGTTTTTCATGAATGGACTAAACACTTTGAGGTGTAAGTACATTTCATTCACAAACATGTTCAGAACAACATCCATCTCTAACATTTCCCGACAGAATATCAACATGCAGATATCTTCACAAAGTCTCTTGCACGTCTAAAATTTGAGGCATTCAGAGTTTTTCTCTCTTGTTTACTTCAAAGTATGTTGAATTAAGGGGGGGGATGTTGGAAATAAACTAACACTTAATTCATCATATGAGTTAAAGTGATATTGTAATAAAGTATTTTTTTAATTACTTAAGTTAACTTAGATAATGTCAATTATTAGTGAGTTTTCTTATCCCTTGGTTTGTGGGATCATGTTCTATCTTGCATTTTTCTTCCCAGATGATTTCCATGAGGGGAAATATGTTATTCCTGCATATTTTCTTAGATTAGGTGATTTGTTTCCATATATTGTGGATGAGATAGAAGCTGTCCAATATCTATAAATATTGCAACTCTCTCATTTGTTTGTAATGCTTGATTTTTATATTAATAAAATACACAAGCACTGTCTTATTTCTATGTAAATATTTTGAGTCAAATATTATTTTCAAGTATTCATTGTCAAGACATATCACTTTGACCACAAAGTCCTATATATTATCCAACACCTTAGCAAACAAATCTCAAAACTAACATTCTACCTTAACCAACCCTATCCCTGCCATCCAAATCAACCATCCCATATATATCCTAACATTCTAAAAATAGCTCAACAACTTAATCAACAAATATATGATCTTTAATCTTTAATCAATGAATCACCTCCTAAACCATCACCTCCTAACCAAACCCATCCACAATTTCCCCTTCCTAAGATCTCAAATTCTCACCCCATTGACTTCTTCCTTAACAAAACCAAATCATCCCAATCCACACCCTGACCTAATCAACATAAAAATTTATCCCCAAAATATAATTACATCAACTTTGACCACCTCACTAATTTTGACCTAGACTAAGAGGACCTCCTTTATGTCCTTAATAATCTAGTCACCAATCCCAAGCCCACATAACCATAAAAAATTCCAACCTCCAAATCCCCTATTAATCATCATGACCTACACCTTCCTCCTATCAAAACTCATACAAATAATCCACATTCATCCAAAACCTCAACCCCTTAATCTAATCATCATAAAATTATCATCAAGTCCCATTCACATATCCAGCATAACCTTAAAAACTTCATCCACAATCATTATCTTCCACATCTCATCTTAGTCCTTTATCCTCGTCATCTTCATTCAAATATAATCCCACATAATTTATTCTAGATAGTACCACATTCCCTAATCCACCATCAAATTTAGCCCCTAAGTCAGGGTTCATTTTAAGAGACCTCTTGGAAATCAGAGGTGGAAAATACCTGATGAATATCCTCGAAACCGTTTTTGCGGGAAGGTAATTTTTTTGGGGGTTTGACAACAAAAATTTCCCCTAATTTTTAAGTGTTGTGATAGAAGGATGCAAACACATGACAGGAGATTTGCTTTAGCATCCTCACTGACGTGCATCTACAAGGTTGTTGACACATGATAACAATTTTGTTGTGGTGCGTCAACAAGGTTTTTGACATGCGTCAGCGAGGTTCATTGACATGTGACAACAACCTTGTTGACACATGACAACAAATCTTCTATCGTGCATCTGCAGCCTCTTCCCTCTAGTCGCACGACAACAAAATCTCTGTGTCGCACATTAACAAACTCTCTGTCACGCGTCTACTTCCTCCACACTCTTGTTGCACATCAATAAACTCTCCCTGTCGCGCGTCAACAAAATCTCTCTGTTGTGCATGAACAAACTCTCTGTTATGCGTCTGCAGGATCTGACCTCTTGTTGCACATATGTAGCCTCTGCTCTCCTATTGTGTGTTTATTGTACTTGATAATACATATGCCCCCAGGTGTTATGAGTGGACTAGTAGTATTCTACTTGACAAATAATCTAGGATTATATAGGGGATATTTTCAAGGGTAGGTGAAGCCAACCCCTAAAAAAAATTAAACTATAATTTTTAGGTGAACAAGTCACTGACCTGCACTAGAAAATTCACCTTTTCAGCTTTTTCAAAAATGGAATATTCGCCATATTACGAATATTAACCACTAAAATTATCCCTTCCCTAAGCTTATTTCATCCCCTCCATCACCTACACCCAATCCTATCCATACTATCTCATCCACCATGACTCCTAAATCACCCTCATCCCTTTCTACCCCTAATCATAAACCATCCAATGTGGATATTATGAAACCCTCATCATCTTCATCCAAATCTAATCCTAAACCTAACACTATCTTATCCTCTAATTATATTTCACCTCCACCATCCCCCAATCCTAAAAAATCTAACGTGACTCTTAATGCATAAAATACCAAACCTAACAAATCCAATCCCAATCCCCTCCCCAGCCCATCTCCTACCCAATCAATGAGTCCTCTATACCACATTCATCTACTTCATCCCCTAAATCAACCAAATCTAATGTGGTTCCTACACAACACCCATCTCCCAAATATCCTTCATCTCCAACATCACCCAAATCTAATGTGACCCCCCATATCATGCCCATTCCCCTTATATAAATCTAATCCATCCCCTTCATCCACATCCACTAATCCGAAACAATATAATCATAAGCCAAACCCATCTACCTTAAAACCACATACTCAAACAAATACAAAATCAACCAAACCTACTTTGGCCTCCAAGCCCAAAACATTCACTTTGCCCCCAAGGCCTAATCCATCTTCTTCATCTTCTAAGCCAAAATAATCTAATCCAACACATAAATCCAAATTAAGAAAATCATTTCATAATCCACATAATCCCACACCTTTACTGCCTACTCCATCCAAACCATTTAACCCAAGCCACTTCACTCCTTTAGGAGAATCCTTGACCATATTCTTTCATCGTCTAAAAACCTTCAAGATGATCATCCTTCCCCCAATCAAATCATGCAATCAAAACCTTTCCAAAACATATTGGTATAGGGAACACTATTATTGTGACTTCCATCGCACCCATGGACATTCGACTAATCGTTGCATGCAATTTAGGTCTTATGTTCAAAATATCATTAACCACAATCCTCTCCTTAACAATCCTCCACCATCTAAATCCCACTCTACATCCAAACATAGTCAACAATACAAACATCATCGTACATCCAGACATCCCTCTTTGATCAAAAATCACAACAAATCTCATCCCCCATCCTTTGTTAAATCCTGCTTCTTAGCAGATGACTAAATTACAACCCCCCCAGTATGATGATGATCATATGGCATCATCTTCCCCATCCACTTCATATCCTATCACCCAAAAGATGTTTGCTAATATGAAACATCAAGGAAAATTCCTAGGCATTCATGAACAAGGAATTCATGAACCCATCTCTCTTCATTGAAATTCAGGACCTTCAAGTTTAGGATATGAACCTGACACTAACAACATCCCTTCCACTACTCCATCATAACCCATTTCCATCACTCCTCTTGTTGATACCACCATCTCAACCACTCAACCCAATCACAAATCATTTAATCCCCTTACAAATACTAAACACCTAAAAATGGATTAAGCACATAATTCATCGCTTGTGTACAAATGTTCTTTCCTTCCCACCCATACACCTTCCATCCAACATTCAAATCCCTTTGCATTTAATCCATTATTATCATCACATCAACTCATATCCTCTTCTAATCCATTCATTTGAACAATTGATCAACTTTCTCAGACATGTTGTAAGCCAATAGTGTCTACTACAACTATGTAACCTTGGTCTCTCATTACCTCCAACATTCGAGAACAATTGTCCTCCTAGAGATCCACACAATTTAACACACTTAATTAACTTGTGGTGAAGACCCTTGGGTGCATATGTTGACACTCTAGCTAATGTCATCACTACACTTATTTCCATCCCTCCCTTAAGCCACTAGTGATTCTTAACCCCGTGAGAACTTTCAAGAGAGTGAAATCTCTTTGTGCAAAGAAATCCAAATTAAAAAAAAAATCAAAATCATATCCAAATTCAAAATATCAAATAAAATCCACCCCATGAATCTTTCTAATGGTGTTTCCAATAACTCTACCAGGGATATGGACGCTTGGCTAGATATAGAGTAATGTTGTGACAAGAATCAGATGTATCTCTATCGGGGCTATGGACACCTGGCTGGCAACAGAGTAATGCAAGACTTAATCTTCCGTTCACCTTCCATCAGCCTACTTGACTTAATCACTCCCTATACATTGGCTAGTTTGTCTTCACATGCTACCCATTAATTTTTCACCTCAAGTGGTAATTAACCTTCATAATCACACACACTTTTATCTCATAGAGACATAGGGCTCGCATGTTTCCAGGTATTGTTTAAACCTTTGTCACACTTTTTTTAATCCTACTTTTTCCTTACAACATGTGCTGTCAGGCTCATCTTTTGTTCATCACTTATATTACTCCATCCATCCCATCCACATCCTTGGAACTCACATCCTTGGGTAAATGATGACCCTTTTGTTTTCATCCTGTCCACCTCATGTCCCTTTCAAATTATCATCATCATGACTGGGGGAAACCTTAGTATCATCTGCTGAGGGCATTTTTCATTTTAGATACCCCTCACACACCATCCTAATTTACACTTGGGGCACACCACACCTACCCCTCAATCCATTATCCCTATACCTGGGGGCATATCTTATCATCTTACATATTCCCCATCTTATTCTATACCACATCCCTCATTTATCTATCTCCCATCCCACATCCCATCTAATCCTAACCGATCAAACGATCCCTATCCTATCCAACCTATCCTTCAATCTTATTAATAAACCAACATCAAAACAACCATAATCCTATCTATCTCTCATCCCAAATCCCATCTAATCCTAACCAATCCTTATCCTATCCAGCCTATCCTTCAATCCTATCAAAAAACCACCATCAAAACAAACCTCATCCTATCTATTACCCATCCCACATCTCATCTAATCCTAACCAATTAACTGATCCTTATCCTATCTAACCTATCCTTTAATCCTATCAAACAACCAACATCAAAACAATCCTCATCCTATCCTTGTCTTATCCAATCTATCTAATTTACCTCAATACTTCCCTATCATCCTACCCAAACACACTTTGGGACTTATAGGAGAAAGTCACATCCCACCTTACATCCCTTCTCATTTCCCCCATCACTATCCAAACATCCAAAATCCAACATCACATAATCTAAAATTTAAAAATCCCAACATCCACAAATCCAAACATACAACTGTTATCCAAAATTCACCCCTTAAGGTAATTTTGATAACATGCATCAAATTCTTCAGTCTCGAGCAAGTAGATTGATTCAAGGCCCGAAATCATGTTTTTGGGGCCCCATCGGCTTCTCTCTAACTCTCCCATCCAAAAAAAAATCCCAATGAGTAAAAAAAATGGAAAAAATGCAAAAGATGAGGTTGCAGGACTGTTTTAAAGCATTTCGGGTCTGAAGGGTGCGGACTGTACCAATGCGGGTCATACTGAGGTTCGTCGTACCAATTTTGGGACCAAAAAAGGGAAGAAAATCGGCTAAGTCAGACATTTTTGTCCCAGGCGGTCCGCAGGATAGTTGGGGCGTCGGGACGCGTGGGACATGAAAAGGCGAAACAACCGTAGGCAATAAAAATCATCAAGTTTTTTTTGTTTCACGTGGTTTGGGACAGCTGGGACAAAATTACGTGCGGGGCGCAAATCGGCCGATTTTTTGCAAGACGGTCTATTGTGGGCAGTGTGGAGATTTTCGTCTGGGACAGCTGGGACAAAAGACAGTTGGGACGTCGAGACGCGAAAAGGCAAAACGGCCTCAGTTAATAAAAATCGTCAAGTTTTTTTGTTTTGTGTGGTTTGGGACAGCCAGGAAAAAAGTACACGCAGGGTGTGAATCAGCTGATTTTCCGCAAGACGATCTATTGCGGGCAATGTGGAGATTTTCGTCCGGGACAGTCGGGACAAAAGTACGTGCATGACGCGCAAAGGTGAAAAAACCGCAAACGGGGACAAGGAAGCCCGAATTGGCCGATGCGGGAGAATTCATCCAGGCCAGTCGGGACACACGGACCTGATTTTGCCGACATAGCTACAGCAAAGGAGAAAAGTCAACGTTTGACTCGTGAACTTTCAAACGGCCATAACTTTTGACTCTGAGCTTCGATTTTCACAAAATTGGACTTTCTCGAACGAGCATGACGTCCTCGACGCCAAAAAAAACTAGATTTCTTATTTTTAATGAGGGTAGACATATTTAAATAAAAGAAACATATTCGGCTCCAGTCAGTTAATGCCCATTCTGGTCAAATGATAGAAAACACTTGCTAGACCCAAAATAGCTGCCCGCACTCAGAAGGCCATAACTTTTGCATTTCTCAACGGAATCACACAAAAATGGTACCGTTGGAATTATGGATCTGATTCCAATGCACAAAAATCAAGAAATTTAGGATTTTATGAGATATTGGTGGGGATTTTTTATAAAACGTGGCCGGGTTCATAACAGTGTTTTATTTAGTGGTTGGGAGTGCAATTAAGAGGCACAGTCATCATTCTTTCTCTGCTGCAGCACCTGGGATAGTATGGGGAACCTTTTACAAGTAATATATAATCATTTTAATCCATTTAATTCCTCTTACAAGTGGTTGAAGGATATATTTCGGGATTTCCATTTTCCCCTTCTCTCTCTCTTCTCATTTTCTGATAAATTGGAGTATTGGGCTCATTGTAAAGGAGGAGTAGTTTTTGTTGCAAAGCTCTGCTAAAATTGCTTTGTGAAGCCAATGTGTTGTAGGCCCTTGTTGTGGACTCCTTGCATGGTGATCCAGGCCCTTATCTTATAACCAATTGAACTGTGCATATCAGGAAGCAATAAAATATAAGTTTGTGGATGCATCTTCCCTTGCTGTGTTTTCTTCCATTCTTCCTTCCCCTTCAACCTTGATTACAAGAATATTGTGTCTATTTTTATGTTCTTCTAGGGATCCATTATCATTGTGTATGTTTGAAATGTTGTGAATGCATTTTGCTAGATTATGGAGAATTGTCATCACCCCTTCTAGTGTGCACTTTACTTCTGTATCTCACACATTGGAAGACTACTCTCACACCCTCCTTTTCTGGTGTGTCACCACTCTAGTGTAGGCTATAATTTTATGCATTCTCTCTCCCTGGTCCCTTGGAAAGTTAGATTAGAATAGTTAGTTTACCCTGCATTAGAGTAGATTGTGGCAGGTAGTTTAGGAGCAAGAACCAACTTTCTCTAGAGGTCTATCTCAAGCAGCAAGTCCCACAACTTGGAGATAGTACCCATGTTATCCAATCACACCGTGAGTTCAAGTATACGCATTTGTATGAACATAGGGGTGCTATGATTCGTTGATAACAACAAAATTTAAAAATAAAAAACATCCAAAAATCCAAAATCTAAAAAATCAAAACATTTACACCAAAAATCCAAAAAAAATATAAAATGCAATGTGTGTGTTTTCTTGTTTTTCTGCATTTACATTTTGGCTGATGATATCAATCCAATTTTGTTTATTTTTATTTGCATGGTCCAATGATATAAGGACCTTATTTTTTTCTTAAATATTCCAATGATACGAGGACATGGGCATTTGGGAATTCAATCATCATGGTCTTTATACCTTGGTGCATATTGCTTTATGCCACATTCATAACATTGCCAATGATGATAACATTGGGGCACTTTCTGGTAAGCACATACCCTTCTATCATCATCTTTTATCCTTATCATCATTCACATCTAACTCTCATCATTATCCAACTAACAATCTATCATCCTCCTCCTCTTATCCACTCAATCCTTTCATCAATTAGTCAATCTCCACATTCAAAATCCTCACCCCTTGGCTAGGGCATCTCAACATCTAACATCTTCAAATACACCAATCCCACATCCTATAATCCAAAAATCCTCAAAAAATCACCCCTTGATTGGGGAATCTCAACATCTAAGATCCTCAAATCCAACATATAAATAATCCTACATCTCAAATCCTACCCCCTTGACTAGGACATCATCAAAGCTACCATCTTCAAATCCAACATCCTTTAATCCTAAATCCTAAATCCTTACCCTTGTCATACATCATTTGACTAGGGCATCCAAAATCCAAAATCCAATATCTCTTAATCTGATAATCTCCCATTCCTCTAAATCTTCTAATATCTATTTCCTTTAATCTTCTCTCTTATTCTTCTACACTATTATTCCTCTAATATTCTCTCACATCTCCTAACCTTCTAATATTCACCTTTGTTCTTCTAATCTTCTACTCCTCTCATCCTTATCCTCTAAATCCTCAAATATTCTAATCCCCTAATCCTCTCCTTTCCTAATCTTCTAATCATCTTCTAATCCTTTCATCATGCATCTTCATCCTTAATCTTCTCATCATGTAATCCTCTAATCTTATCATGCTCAATCCTCTCATCTACTACCTTTGGCATCTCCTCTTTTCAAGTGGTTACCCACATCGTTTCTCCCCGCCTAACCCCTCGAAGGGGCATCATATCACCGTTCTAACATCTTATCTTATTTTCTTTGAATTGTCATTGCTTTGAAATAACACTTCAAAGAGGGGGAAAATGTAGACATTTAAAATGTTGACATGATCAATTACAATTAATCTATCCCGAAACATCATCTAAATCCATATAATAATTAATTACAAGATTAATTATTATTAATTTCAGCATTAATCCCTTTATTCTAATATTTCATCATTTATATAAATATTCTATTTTATAATTTATCCCATTAAAAATACCTTTTATCACATTTACCCTTTCATCATTTATCATTTATCTCATTTCGTCCTTGATCCCTTTTATTTCATTATAATATCATATTATCATTATAATGATTCATTATTATTTTATAGGAATTTAATATTCCTATACCGCACCTACCACCTACCCTACACATCCCTACACCTAGCCTTTCCATCAGATCACATCCCTAATCATATTTATTTAACCTAATCTAATCCTAATCTCATTACGTCATCACACCTCTAAATCTAGAGGCTTCTAAATCTAGAAGACTTTATAACCTTCTCCTTCCATTGAATTTTTCTTCTTCCATCCATGGAATTTGAATTCAAATTCTAGAATCCTCCATTTCTCTCATCAATTCTCCACCCTTGATTTCAATCCAACATGGCTCCATCCTAGCTATTGAATCCCCCACTCCTCAGTTATAAATTTAGCTCTCCTCCATGAGAGCTAAATATTTCTAATCCATATAAAAAATCTACTATTTTGTTCATTAATCATCCATTTTATCTTCAATCAATCCATTATTCATCCAAAAATAATCATCATCCTTCATCAATCATCAAGGAAAATCTAAGAGGAGGTGCTGCTTATGTGTCTCCATCAAAATCTGAAGCAACAATCAATCATCTAACATTAAGGTAAAATCCACCACATCAAAGGAGGAACATTACGATCATGTAGGTAAGTGTAGGTATTATATTCTCCTTCCTTTCCATATTTCTTTATCTGAGGTAGCAATTAGAAGTATTAGTTTAGTTAATTTCTTAGTTTGCATTTTCATACTAACACCTCTTTTTTGTTTACACCAACATTAATCATGCAATATCATAATAATTTATTAATACTTATAGCTATTTATGACAATATACTACAATCTCAAATACAGATAGGGATAGATGTACTTAGTTATACATAGTGATACAAGATAAATATGGGTGATAATACTCTGGAATTTGGGAGTGTTAAACTTAAAGATGCTTCATTCCTGAGACTATTAACTAGAAACTTCCTTGGTACAAAACCATAAAGATCTTCCAATATTGATTGTATGGTCCTTCACCTATTGTATGGTCGTGGACCTACTTGGGATGGAGTTATAATAATTTATTTTCCTTTAATGGTATGGAAATGTATGTTGTTTTCACACCCTAAGTGCTACATAATCTCAAAACAATTTGAAATTAGCTAAATCAAACTCAAACCCTAACCATGGGTGGGAGACCCTATAAAAAGGTTACTATTTAGGTTAAAGTGTAATCCATGCACCACCTACGTTATCATTACTCCAAATAGGCATAAAAAAATACAAATTTTTCCACTTATCATGTAATACACACACACACACACACACACACACACACACACACACACACGTGTGTGTGTGTGTGTGTGTGTGTGTGTGTGTGTGTGTGTGTGTAGTTGGAAACATAAAGCACTTTGACCTTGTTTGAGATGATTGTGCTCTTGCTAAGACATTGAGTTGGGATCTTTAATTTCTTGGGAATGAGAGAAATGAAACTCCTTGATAGGGTTGAGTGCTTTATAAATGTAGTAGTGGTTACCCTAGTGGATATGCATCAACTTTAGGAAGATATAGGGAGCCTTGGGTGCATTTTGTGTTAGTATTTGCAATAACATCTCATGAGAGTGCTAGGTTATTGTCATATTCTTAAATGAGGTAATGTTAACTTGTTTATATAGAGTTATGAATGTAAATTTTTATGCAAAGGATGACCCTAAAGGATTAAAAGATCCAATAAATACAATGTATTAAAAATAAAGTTGGAAGATGTGTCAGTACAAGACCATACAAGTCAGTCATGACTAAAATTTACACCATGAACTTACATTATGGTTTTTGGCAAGATGAAAAAAGTGAAATATAATAGTTGTATAATGAAAAGTAGAGGTTGAGTACTACTTTTATGTGCATTTACATTTAGAATATGATGACACATAAGTGTGTAGGAATAAACAAGTTGGTAGAGAGACAACAAGATGTACTGAGTGGGGATAGAATGTGGGAGGTTATCTTAGCAAAAAATAACAATCACTACTAGCAATGTTAAAAGGATAAATTACCAAAGTTAAGTGTCTTCATTTCCCCCCTGAGTTTGAAATGAAAATTGCATATTTGAAGGAAAAGATACTTGAGTGTATAGGAACACTTTGTCTTTGCTTATAATTTTCTTTTCCTAGATCTATTAGTGTTGGCATGTTCCATGGTGACACCTACAACACAAAGTGTATTCAATGCCCATAGTAGAGATTTAACAATAACTCAAATGTAAATATAGAATTTGAACTTGCACAAAGTGAAATAAAGAGATGTAAAACATGGAAGAAATACACACATTTATTTTGTGGAGGGAGGAGCTCCCATTTTTTGTTTATAGTTGGATATTTTGCTTGTATTGTTGACCTTTCCAAAGGGTTAGGGGTGATCAATCCCTAATTTTTCTGAAGAAGGAACCAAAGTATTGGGTGCATGCAACCTAACACCAAATTTAAGGTGGAGAGAGAATAAGAGTAAGGTACCGCAACATCCTGTGAATGAAGAAGACCGTGTATCCAAGTTTTTAGTAATCCTGATATCTTCCCCTTGAAATAAGATATGAAAAATTACCTATGAAGAACTTATCTTATTTGATACTTTCCATAACCCTAGAGACCACACCACTGCATATAGATCTAAACTCAATTTTGTATATATAGACACAAAGTATAAAAGAGAATGGGTTCCCCATACTATCCTTATGTGTCATACAGTTGAGTAGGAATGTATAAGATGTTGCAATGATGATGTAAAAGGAGACTCGTGTCTCCAAAACCCTATATTCTATAATCAAAAACAAGTGTTGAAGTGGAGGAGTGAAAAAATCATGCCCCCAATAAATTACTTTGAATTGTGTCAAATAAGTCTGAAATTATGCTAAAAACATATCTCCATAAGTGGTGTAGACACCTAAAATTTGCTTACGTAGGCTTTAATGCTAAGATTGCACTAATTATCCTCTTTCTCATCATTTTCATAATAATTAGCACTTTTCCACTAATTAGCTAACATTCATCTTCATATTCATTAATTATCAACATTTTGTTAATTAATTAGCCTTCCTATCATTAAGGATGTTGATTAATGACCTTTCGTTAATTAATATCCGCTTCTACTTGGGTTAATTAATTAATTAATTATGCTCAAAACTCTAAATCAATAAATTACCATTTATTGGATCAAATTTCTCTCTTACATCCTACAAAATCATACTAATTTCCTTCTAATTGGCTTCTATAAGCTTACCTCTACCTAAAAATTAATCACCTTTGATTAATTAAAACATCCCCAACTCCCATGACTTACAAATGACAAATTAAACTCTTGTAAATCAAGATTACCTTTTAAAACAACCTTTATCCCACATTCATCAATTTACTAGCCTTTCCTCTTCAAACAAACTATATAAAGAACCCTCCTTCTTACCTTTCTTCTTGCACCATGCTTTGAATAATGAAAACTATAAACATTTTGATCCTGAGCCATTCTCCATTGTTCGAAATAGATTTTCCATCTTGCATCCTTTCACTCAAAATTGAGTAATATGGGAAGATCCAAAATGGCCTTGTAGCCATTCTTGGTACGATTCCATTCTCAATCCTTGAGATCAAGTAACCATCCACTTCAATTTCATATGTTCTTTATAAGTTCATAGTTTAAGTTAGCAATCATAGAGAGTGGGAAATAACTTAGGATGTAGTTTCATTTATGCATTGAAGAAACATTTCCTTTAAGATCTTATCTTCATGGTTCATTGTTTAATTAAAATTTTCTTTTGAAGCTATGTAGATATTAGTTTTAATTTATACTAGTGGGACATTACTCCATTGTCTTTTGCACTTAATTTCAATTTTTTGTAGTTAAGTTTCAATTTTGGTTACTAACCCTCTATTTGCATATATTGACATAACTTGTTTTGTTGAGTTTGCATGTGTTGAGTCTTCCTTATAGGTATAAAGGAGGTGAAATGCTGTCAAAATTAGATCTTGATGGGAAAATTTCAAGATTTCTCCATCTTTTCATTTTTAGAGCTTACTTTTTCAACATTCTACATGCTAGTTTTGTCAATTTCTTGAAAATATTAAATTCTTGAGCATGTAGGTTAGTGTTTGATAGTGCAAAGTCTTCTATTTATATATTAATGTGGTGGGTTGCTATCAAAATTGAATCTTGCTAATAAAATTTAAAGATTTCTCCATGTTTTCGTTTTTAGAGCTTATTTTTTCAACATTCTACATGCTAGTTTTTTCAATTTCTTAAAAATGTTAAGTTTTTGATCGTGAATGTTAATGTTTGATAGCGTTGAATCTTCTATTCATATATTAATATGATGGGTTGTTGTCAAAATTGAATCTTGGTTGAAAAAAAATTGACCTTTTTGTAGATTGAGGGACATTTTTTTGACATTTTATTGGTACATGTTAAGTGCATACCCGTGAGCATAAGAGCATATATGTAATCCATCTTCTGAAGGTCATAAATCTATGTTGTTTGCGTTGGAAAGGTATTGAAGTGAACTATGCATGAAAATATAAATTTGGGATTTATACTTACAAAAATTTCATGTTATTCATTTATTGTAAAACTGGTCATTTTCTAACATGTCTAATGTTTTAATGAATGTTGTATTTCCATGCTTTACTTGATTTAGACCAAAGTTTGTGTATGCTCTTCTCTTGCACATTTTGGTGATCTTGAGAATCAAAAACAAATTTTATCTCTATTTTTTTAACATTTGGATTAACTTAGAAATTCGATTATTCAATTTACTTAAGGGAATGAACCTTTTACAAAGCATTTTTTATGGTCCTTTGATTTGAAGTTTTCCATTTCTATCTAGTTGGGAAAAAGTTTGTATATGCTCTTCTCTTGCACCTTAGGGTGATATTGAGAATCAAAAGAAAATTTAGTCTTCATTTTCTAACATTTGGTTAATTACAAACTTCATCTTTTATTTTTGGCTTAAGGGAATGAACATTTATCAAGCTTTTTATATGGTTCATTGATTGCAAAGTTTTCCTTTACTTTTTAGTTGGATTATTTGTCGTGTATGCTCTTCTCTTACATCTTTCGATGATCTTGAGAATCAAAAGAAACTCTTAGTTGTCTTTCAAATAATGTGATTTACTTGGAGAACTACTAAACTTTGAATGTAGGACCTAAATACACTTGTCAACGAATCAGGATCAAAACAAAATACTAATGTAATTTGATGCAGGTTTCTAAATGGTGTACAACTAAACCACATTAAGAATAAAAGATTAAAAAAACACACCACATTCATAACACTGTATTTATAGGTTTGGATAAGGGTACGCCCCGTCCACTTAACTAGGACATAACCCCTTTGGCATAAGCCTTAAAATACAACAATGGGGGTGGTCTTAGGAACCCTAAAGTAGTCTAAACAAGAGGGAACCTTGTGGAAAAAATGGGAAGTGCTCCACACACATAATTGACTAGTTTTAGCTTTGTGATATTTAGCGTCAAAATTATCTGTATCGCGACCCTAGCGAGAGTACACGATGAACACATTTATTGCTTACTATACTTGAAGGGGTTAAAGTAAAGTCGAGATAACCGAAGACTAGTCAGTGTGCCTTTATTGGTAAATCAAGCTCGCATCTAGATAAGTTGTGACACCTAGTTGAGCGAACCACCTAGGAAAGACATTCAGTCTTTGGAGCCAACTTGACCAAATTGTTATTGTAAAGAGCCATCATTTATCACGAAATGTGTGAAGTGTTACTTTTGCTTAGTTTTTCACTCACCCTAAGGTGAGGTGAAACTATGCCGAAGTGATGCCAAAAATTTTCATCCTCACTTGTACTACTTCCTTCAATTTCTTTTAACACTTTTTTGATCAAAAGAAGAGTGACCAAATGTGTATTGCCAATTGATTGTGTCACCAATTTTTATGTTCGTTTATGCTCATCCATATTTACGGATGGGTTGTTAAAGGTTTAAAGTGTTGTGGGAACATTCTCATATCATTGGTAGCCATTTTAATCTTGATACCCACATCAAGATCGTCATCATAGTTATGTTTTATTCATCACTTGATTCTCCATTGAATTGTTATCTTGGTTGTATCGTATCACAACAATTTCGATACTTGTCTTGTTTCTTGCAAACTTGACCCTAAGTGTTTAGATTGTAATGTTATGCTACACTCATTGTAATAATTCCTTGGTATACTCTAGCCTTGGTTTTCTTTCAAACATTACCTTGATTTTGAAAGGTGTTGTTGTTACCTTTGTGTATGTCATATTAATATTATTTCGATACTAATACCTTAATTTTTCATAAAATTTTGTTAATGTATCTTAGTGGTATTGTTGCATTATTCATATTCGTATCTTCCACTTTTTTTTTTAGATTTAGGTCTTGGTTGGACTTAAAATTGCTTTTAGTATACCTTGTTTAGAAATTATATCAACCTTTTATTATTTATTACATCTTGTTCATTTTTGAGCTTGGCACAAGTGGTGACATTATGTTGATCATTTTACGTCAACCTACCTTTGGGGCACTCATTTTACATAAGGAGTATTTCCTTGTAGATTGGATTTGTATTTTGAACTTGTGTGATTGTTCCTTGTGTTTATCCATCTTATAAAATCATTTCTAGGACAATCCTTTAGGACTTTCGATACTCTTGATCTTCTTATTTTTTCCTAAATTCATGGTTATTTTTGAAAATATCTTTCTAACCTAAGCAAAAACATTTCCTATCAAGAAACTTTTGCATTAATCGAACATTGTAAATCTTTCCTTTATATCCTCTATGTTGCTAAAATTTTGATCAATCCTTTGACATTTGTTTATCACCAAATAACTTCACCCTCTGAATGGTTAGAATGTGAACAAGATGTTCGATGTGATGTGGTAGTATGGGATCACCTCTCAAGCTGTGGGACTTGGGATCGAGGTGAACCTCCAGAGAAGAATGACTTACTCTACCTAAAACTAAGTGCTATACTACTCCTAGTATAATAAAATGGTTATCTAGACCTATACTAACAGTTTCATGGGGATTCAGGGAGAGAGATTTATAGGAAATAAAACTATACTAGGGATGGTGATGCACCAAATAAAGGGTGTTGCTAGAGTTGGGAAGGGTTTATTTGAAGAGGGTGTTATGCACCACAATCCAACTTCACCTGCTATAACTTAGAGAGTGTAAAAAATACAATAGACTAAGAAGCATGTGTTCCCTTTGTTAAATTCAATCAGACAAACAATATTTCAGGTCTTCCAGTGAAGAAGGATGGACTTGAGAAGGGTGAAAAAGTACCACAACTCAATTGCATGCGATACCCCACCACTTGATAAGTGCAAAACTCCAATAACATATAATAGAAACCTTGAACTTGCAAAGTGTACTTGCAAGCATGAGAAAGGCACAAATAATGATGAAAGGACTAATAGTAGTCACAAAACATACACTTTTATTACTTTAACAACGTGCAAAAATGCATCATTACATTCATAATAGGCAATGGTTGACATTACAGTCTTGGAAAAGAGGTTTAAAAGTTCCCCAATCCATAAATCTAACTTATGGAAGAGAGAGGGATTCTTGAAAAATATGCACTTGTCTAAGATGTCTAACTTGTCCAACTTGTGGCACACGTCTAGGTTCTGCAACCAATGTGTAACCCCCTTGGAATGAGTTCCTCATTTACATTTATAGAAAATTCAAGCTATAAGAGAAGAGGTGAGAAATCCTAAATTTTGGGGCAAGAATATAGCATATGATCTCCATACTTTGAATTACACCATTAATTGCACCACTTAAGAACATTCCATCATGCCTCCATAATTTCAAAAATTTGATTTTATCCTCCATTTAATTAAAAATATATTAAATATTTTTTTATGGGATCCATTCATTCTTTTAGTGGGACCACTTGGTTTATTTGTTCTTTAGAGAGGGGATTTAAAGTTTATTGGCCAACCAACTCGCCAACCAACTCGATGAGCTGGTTCGTGAGCTCCTTACCTCTACATATTAAATTGGCTACTTTATGTTCCAATGGCCACCGCTCTTGTCATATGTTGAGCCCACATCACTCAAAATCTCCATTAATTTAGTCATCTCTGTATTATCCTAGTTGAGTAATTTAAATTTGGTGCCTTACACTTAAACTCCACCAACTCCCATGTTTTAACACTACCGACCCCTTTGTTCATTACTCACCACATATTACTATGTCATGGGTTCCCTTTTGACTTAGTTGACCAACTCAACCTCCACTCAAAAAAAATCACTGCGTATTTTTGCTCCACATGGTTAGCTTGGCCTTAACTCCTTTGAAATCGGTGATGAATTACTCCACATGCCCTACATGTCTTGCACCCAACTTAGAAACCACTCTATCAACTCGATTATTTCTTTGACCTCCCTGATCTTCTCGCCGAACACTTCGAAATCATTGTGTCATGCTAACACGATCCACTAACTCAGCGGGCCTATGTCAACTTTGGACATGGAAGCCTAAGACGTCATGTTCCAAACATCACTGACTCTCCCCAAATCAACTCCTCTGGCTTCGGAGCCGAATCGCCATTTCATCATGCCAATATTTACATGTCTTTAACACCATGAAAGTCTGCAAGTCCGCAGTGGGGGAATCCAAAATTTTGATGCCATTTTACTAGTGCAACAACTTGGTGAGTTGGCCCCCAATCCCCACTTTTCCATGTTGAGAAACTCACTCATGAAACTAAACTGCCAAGTTCTTCTATAACCATATTCGAGCTCCAAGCCCAACCACCTGTATATTTCTCCATAGTTTGAAATGCTTTGCCTTCATGCGAGCTCGTACTCAATTCACCAGGTATGTTATCTATCAAACCGACCTTACTGACTCATAAAAAACTTGGCTCGAGATCGATCCATATTCACCTCTGAGTTGGCTTGGCTCCTCAATCGTCTTGCGAGTTTTCGACTATGCTCTAGTGAGATGTCTATTCTGCTAAACCGATATCGAACCCCCCACATATTGTCTCACCATGTCTACATAGTTGAGTCATTCTTCATTTAATACTAAGATCGAAGCTTGTGACCTATACTCCGAGACATTGAAAATAATTAGACACCCACTGTATTCCTCACCGAGTGCATAAGACATTCTATGAGTTGGGGGAGCTCGATCCAGACCTCCCCTAATCAGTTCAATGAGCCACCCCGGATCTTATTCAATATGTTCAGGAAACAACTTTGCAACCATCACTTTACTTACACGAGCATTAGCTCGGCTTGACCCGAGCTATTTCCTTATGCACCTGACGAGTGAACTACCGACTTGAGTTGACAATGTCTTACTGCATACACCTCCGCAAACCCTGAATTTGACCCAATCACCTCAATCAACACCTTCATCATTTATTTCCTAGAAAGACATATCCCAAGCTTATGCCAAACTCACGTGGATCATAACCGAGCTATCTCCCACATATCGGCTCACCATGTTCACTCAGTTAGATGAGCTATCCAAAGGCTCCCGTGATTACCGCTTCTCGGAACTCGACCATTGAGTTTCCTTAGATGATATGGATGAGCTCAAAACCTCAAGTTGTTCATTTTCTTAGCCGCCATTTCTCAATTTTTTCTTTCCTAATTATCTCCCATCAAGCTACTTCCATTGGATAAATGACTGAGATGTTCACTTGATCTCCAAGCTCAATATGTGAGCTTACCAACACCCTACAACACCTGTTAGTGTACCGATTGCATTCATTAGGGAGTTATTGTTTACCTCGGTTCACACTTTCTCCTCTCGTCAAGTCATTGTTGTAGTTGGGTGATGCGTTCACGACGCTAAGTCTTTTGACCTTATTTCTACATTTGATGATCAAGCTAATCTTTGCTAGAATCATTTTCCATCCCTTTTATGTGATTTCATGTTTGAAAATCCCAAAAATCACCTCTATTCTGCTAAGGTGAGATCATACATACCAACTCGGTCACATATCTTACTCACACTATAACTTGGGATCGCTCATCCATTGACACAAAATGTTTTATTGGAGATATTTGATTTCATTTCTGTCATTGGAGACTTTCCTTTGAATTGTGTCAGAGGTGATCCTTTTACTGACTTTCCCCTTGAGCATCGAGTCACCTCAACACCATAACATTCGACCCTTATGCCAGGAACATGTCTCAACTCATCAAACCATGACTGAGTTGCTCACATCGACTCTTTACTTGTGATAATACCCATTATTTTGAGATTTACTGGCCATGCTTAAAAGTTACCGAGTGTATTATCGAGCTTAATGAGCATGTATCACCTCAACATGCTGAGCCAATGCGTTCTAACTTTGAACTTTTAAACACATTGACATGTTCTTTTTACCTTGCAGCTCGATAGTGCCTGAACTCCTCCATGTACTTGAATGAGCTCAATTTTATTTATCTGATGGTGTCCAAGTTCCTCCATGTTCTTGAACCATCCAAACACTGCTACATCTCATTCCACGGTTTCTTCGGGCTCATGATCCTAACTTGATGTTCCAAGTTACTTCTAGAGTGATGTGATCTACTCTTTGAGTTTGTCTTGACTCACCTCTGAGCTTGAGGTTGTACTCACTTTTATTCATTGACGTGCCTCCTAATCTTAAGCATTGTATCCTCTGTGTATCATGCATGATGTAGTGATCTGTTATCTATGCCTCCGAGTCGATCATCTTGCTAACTCCACTCAATGGCCTATGTACTCATCGTTGAGTCCATTTACAACAATGAGCCAATTTCTGTATGAGCTCTGAAATTTGAATGTTGGGATCCATCGAAGCTTCACCATACTTAATCGAGCCATAACTTGAAACTTTCACAAATTCCTAAGCTTGAGTTTTGCAAATGGGCTTCCCCAATTCTGCATAACACCATACCCCAAATTCAAGATCAATAGCCTATTTCTGATTCACCCGAGCCACCCTACAACATGAGTTAGATCTAAAGCTCTCAGCAATGTACACCGAGTTGGCTAGTCTCTTATGAGTAATGAGTTCAACCTGAGTTTCCCATTGTATCTTTATAACCTACAACTCACCGAGCCATTTGGTGAGCCATTTGAGCTTGAATCCCTTCCCTGGGCATTCTCACACTTAATCTGAAAACCTATGGCTTTACACCATTTCCTTGAACCTTGAGGATTATGAAATGTTAATAAGTCCCCCCAAAATCAGTTTATTAATTTTGACCAATGTTTTACCATGGTAACTTGAAGTGGGCCCACTAGGATCAACATTCATGTTTCGAGCAAACTTGTTAGGAAATAAGAGATAAAATATGTGGAATAATCTCTTACAGAATTGCAACAGTAGAAACTAATATGCAAAAAATATTACAGATCTCAAATAAAAGTGTAGAATAAATAACACAACACAGAGAGACAATATTTAATGTGGTTCACCCAATTTGGGCTACGTCCACCAAGAATCACTTGCTCAGATTTTATTACAAGCCTTCACTCTCTCAATACAATACCCAGATTCGTTTGGAGCTATGCTCAACAAACTCTACAGAATTCAAACCCGAATTCAAAACACATCTGTAATACATTTGCTTGTGCATCTATCATATGCATAAGACCATATAAATAGACAACTGCTTAAGCAGTTTTACAAAACTGTGGGCATCAAAACCATGGGGAAAAAAAAAACTGTCCCATAAACCTATGGGTAACTGAAGAGGAGGTTTTACAAAACAATGGGTATCGAAAAAACATGGGCCCAAAAACAGCCCATAACGGTTACCCATTACCCATGGGTTAATAAACCACCCATGAAAATTTGCTTCGGGGGCTTCGCCCCCGAACCCCCCTGACCCACTCACTGGTGAGCGGGACCACCGTAAAAAATACCTGAGTGTAACACATAGAAGGTGTACCACACTCTAACATGAAAAATAGCCTCCACAAACATAACAATCTCCCACTTAGAGACTGATTTCCACTGAGCAAGCTTCTCACACTTAATCTGAAAACCTATGGCTTTACACCATTTCCTTGAACCTTGAGGATTATGAAATGTTAATAGTCCCCCCAAAATCAGTTTATTAATTTTGACCAATGTTTTACCATGGTAACTTGAAGTGGGCCCACTAGGATCAACATTCATGTTTCAAGCAAACTAACATCCTTCAAAACCCTAGAATGGAGAAAATACTTCAAAATGATCCCAAACTCTCTTAGAAAATTGTAAACATTCTGAAAGCTCAAAATTTACTTGAAATGGTCTGAAACAATCACGAATAACTTTTCTAGTCCTAGGATCCAATAGGCTTCCATTGTCCAATCTTACCCTAAGGGGAAAAATTAGATAACAACATTTACGCCTCCAATTTTTTTGTCTAAACCTTGTTGGATTATCAATATTATGTCAACACAATGTATGTTTTCCTTAGCTTCCCTTTGGAAAATCACACAAGCATCCCCTATCTATTTGTAAAATGTCTAGTTGGTTGTCATTATGCTGCCCAAATCAACATGAAACTTTCTTCTACTTTGAATAAGTTTGATCATACAATCTAGGTCTAGACCTTTTAACTTAGTGACACGCACCAAAAATAACTTATTATGGCACAGGGTCCCTTATACATATGACAATAAGGAATCAAAATTTATCGGTGTTCATATCAAAATACACCCATCATGACAAAACCATCGATTGGTTCTTCGTGCTAGAGAACCCATTCAGGTAACTCGTTCCCTGCCTTCATCTCATAGTCATGGTGGTATGATTTAGGACACTTCTGATCTAAATTATTATTCAAGTTCCCCCCCACTCTTCTTCTAATTCCAATCCAAACATTTCCTCAGAATCTTCTGACGATTTCAATCCAAACTACTATTCGAATCCAAACTACTCTTCTGGATTCATCTAATTCAAACTCCCATTTAGATTCATCTAGTGTGAGTCCTATGTCATGGTCCTCCCCTATCTTTGCAGGACCTCTCTTCATCATACATTCTAATGTGACTCCTGACGTCACAGTCCTTCCTTTCTTCGTAGGACCCCTTTTATCAGTCATCCTTAACGGCGTCTTCTTCCTTTAAAGATACACGTGACTCCAATTCCCTCCAATCAAACATCCAATACAATTCTTGAATCGTGGTCCTCTCTTTCTTTGCAATACCCTTGTTATTATTCATCCAATGCGATTCTTGAATCACGGTCCTCCCCTTCTTCATAGGACCTCTATTCATCAATCACCCCCACTAAGTCTTCCTTCCTTTGAAGATTCGTGTGACTCAAATTCCTTCTAGTCAATACGTCTAAATCGAATCCTATGCGTCACAATCTACAAAATTTTGGATACTTAATCCTCCTAGTTCTATAGATAATATGGCGTCATCGTATAGGGAAACCTAGGTACACACCAATTCTAAATCCACATCTTCTTCTACTCCTGAGAAATTTATCTCCTACAGTCTTCTTCGTGCTCTTGATGTCATCTTCTTCTAACAATCATCATCAAACATCTTTTAAGTCTTCCACACTCAATTGGAGTCTCTTTCTTCCAATCAAACTCCATGGTGGTTGATCAACAACTCATACCAATTGATCTCTTTCAGAATGAAGAAACAATCAGGGCATTTATAGGGGCACATGAATATATGCCTTTAGCATATTACGAGACAAGCATTCTCTTTAGACTTCAATGCATCTACATATTGTGAGGAAAAGGTTGATTCATTTTATCAAGAAATAGAGGAAGAGCCTCAAGATCATGCAACTTGATCCTCCTCTTATTCTTCCATCTTCACATTATTCATTATGTGATGAAACTACCCAGGTCTTGCATTGATCCATGACCTATATTATCATCACCCAATCACTTCTTTAAATATCATAATTCCTCAATCACAATTACTCTTATGGGGTCAATCACCAAGTAGCCCTTCATCTTTCATCTAGGCGTGGGTCACCTTCTAGTAGCCCTCCCTCATGCTATTTGTGGGACATTTTCTGAGTAGTCCATTATCTTCTATTCTGGGGGCATGTCCAACTAGCCCCTTATCTCCTATGTATGGATCACCCCTTGGTAGTCCATCATCTTCTATTCTTGGGCCGCATCCTAGTAGCCCATCATCTTACATACTATGGGTCACGTCCTAGTAGCCCTTCTTCTTCTACTCCTGGGTCACATCGTAATAGCCCTTTGTCTACTTCCTATGGCTCACCTCTCGGTATCCCATCTTCTTTAATCCTTGGACCGTATCCTTTTCATCCATCACATTATTCTTCTACTAAATGATTGTGGCAAGACTACCATGCCATTCCTCTCATCAACTCTATACCGTCCACATTCTTTTCTCACTTCTCGGGATCAAAGAAGTCAAGCATTAGCTTATAAGAAATCCAGACATGTTCTTTATGAAGCTAAGATCAAAACTCTGAAGAGCTCCAAAACTCCCAATAACTCAAACAATTATAAAATTCAAAAGTCAAGCGTGATTCCAGAATGCACACCAACATACCCATCAATTATGGTGCAAAGTGTAGAAACTTATGGATATGGAACTCAAACTCCCACATATGAAAATCCATGTTTCAAAGACAAATCATAGTCATTTGTTGAGTGTGAACTCACCACAATCATCGAGATCGGGGATAATATCACTCTTAATAAAAAACCGTGCTTAGTCTTCCTTATCAAGGAATTTGGCACACATCGTTGTTGGATCCTATCATGTAGATTGACATTGCTAGTCCCAACTTTTAAAAAAAAAACAAAAATAATAAAACAGTTCAAAAATAACCAAAAATCATAAAATAGTTCAAAAATATTAAAAAAATCATCATAAAACAATTCAAAAATACAAAAATGAGAAAACATTAAAACATTACAAAAACAAGATCAAAGGTACAACGATCAAACATTGCAATAAGGTATTACATACACATGGATGTTCTTTCTTCCCCTTCTTTCATATTCCTCTGCAAGTCATCCACCATTTTCATCCCTTCGAAATACATATTTTGGTTAGCTCTATTCACACACATTTTGTGACATTTATGTTTATGGTATCAATTTGACCTTGGTATTTCATCACTTTGTTAAATTAAAGTTAGAATGACCTCATAGATATCCTAACACTATCTACATCTAATAAACTTGTTGTGAAGAATTTTTGACCTATTTGTTGACACTAGCCAATGTCATCATCACAATCACTTCCACATCCTTCCATCAAGCCATCAGTGGTTCTTAACCCCTTGTCAAAAAATGCAAGAGAGCTGAAATAAGTTTTAGAAAGCAAAAGAATCAATCAATCAATCAAAAATCAAAAGAAAAGCAAAAGCAAATTGATATATACTCTCTCTTGGGGTATTTCCAATAATCTCTACCAGGGATATGAATGCCTGACTGACAGTAGAGAAATGTTGTGATTAGAATCAAATGCATCTCCTTCGGGGCTATGGATGCTTGGATGGTAGCGAAGAAATGCAATGTACAGACTCCTTCCACAATCCATTCACAAATCACCTTTCAAACTAAATGATTCCTACACATTGGCTAGGGTGTCTTCACTTGTTATCTATCAACTCTTTCCTTCCAAGAGGTAATTCATTTCCACGTGCACACACTGGATATCAATGAGTAAACATGATTAGTATGTTACCAAGTGTTACTTTTTGGACCTTGTTCAAACTCTTACTTTAGCGCATGTCTTGTCTCATGATTTGTGCCTTTGGGCTAATCACTTTTTTTTCATCAACCTTTTGAGATAAATATTTTCATAACATTCTTTGTTCTTCTAATCGTTCAAGAACATCCATGTGTATAAGATTCTATTTTTTATGTTTGTGGACACCTTTGTCCCCTTTTAATAAGACAATTTTCTACTTCCTTTCTCTCATGTGTTTCTTGGCTATCTTACGCTGGGGGCATCTTTGATCCTTTTTCCTCTCATGATTGAACATGTATTTTATATTGGCCTTGATCCCCCATTTTTGTGTGAAGAGTTTTCCTTTGTATATTCCCATCTAATCACTAGGGTATTTTCACATCTTCACTTTCTTGTACATACATGTGGCATTCTACCCTTGTACATCCCGTCTATCACTGGGGGCATCCACGTTTCTTTGTTTCCTGTACATAGTTTCAGAAAACTTTCCAAAATAAAAAACATTCAAATATGTTTCTAAAAAATTCAAAATGTTATAAAAATCATCCTACAAACATTGAAATTTGGTTCTCACAAATCATTCTTGTGTTAGTAACTCGAAACATTCAAATATTGATCTAAAAACTCTATTAACAAAGCTGGTTTTGCTTACTATGTTCCCCTATTCTCTGGTACGCTCCCATCTCAATGTCATGTTGACCATTTTTGTGCATAGGACCCAAGTGTCTTCACGCATTCCCCTTCATGTATCCTTACTTGGGCGCACCATTTTTAACCCTTTTCATTAATTCACACAGTATCAAACTTGATAACAAAGACATTGCATTATGTTTCTATGTTAGGTTACATGCTTGTTTAAAAAGTCTCAATTGCATTGCAAATTATGTATGTTGTAGCAGTTAGTCATGATTTTACTTTCTCATATTGCATAAATGGAGTTGGTGTGTTTTGGCTATAATCATTTTTTGTTAGTTTTTCCTAAACTGGGGCATATTTTTAATTCATGGTGATCTCTTTTCTGCTACCTCAGGTATATTTTTACTTTCCATCGTCATGTTCTTTCATCACTCCCGACACTGAGGGGGCATCCTTCATTCTATTAAATTTTTTTATCTTCTTGGACTTGTCTATTTTGAAGTGGTGTCACTTACGCCACCCCAAAAAGGGGCAAAATCAGACAACTAAAATCCAAAAAATTACACAAAATTTAATGCTAAGATTGCACTAATTATCCTCTTTCAAATCATCATTTTCCTAATAATTAAATTTTCCCACTAATTAGCTAACATTCCTCTTGGTATTCACTTAATTAAGTTCGACCTTTCGTTAATTCTGATTAGCCTTCATATCATTAAGGATGCTCAATTAATATCTTTCATTAATTAATATCCGCTTCTTACTTGGGTTAGCATACGAATTATTATTAATTAATTACGTCAAAACTCTAAATCAATAAAATACCATTTATTGGATCAAATTCCTCTCTTACATCCTAAAATCATAGAAATTTTCCTGGAATTAGCTTCTAGTAAGCTTATCCTCTACCTATTACAGGAAGGAACCTTTGATTAATTAAAACAAACTCCCATGACTTTAATGACAAATTAAACTCTTCTAAATCAAGATTACCTTTTATAAAGCAACCTTATCCATTCCTAATCTTGTTTTACCTTTATCCCACATTCATCAATTTATAGCCTTGCCTCTTCACGAAAAAAATATAAAGTACCCTCGCTTCTTACAAGGCTTTGACTTCTTCAACACCATGCTTTAAATAGTGTTAAACTATAAGAGGTTTGATCTTGTGCCATTCTCCATTGTTGGAAATATGTCTTCTCCATCTTGCATCCTTTCACTTAAAATCACGTAATATGGGAAAATCCAAAGCATGGCCTTGTAGCCATTCTTGGTGAGATTCCATTCTCAATCCTTGAGATCAAGTCAACAATCCACTTTGACACTTATGTTAATTCATAGGTTCATAGTTTAAGCCTTAGCAATCATAGAGAGTAGGAAATAAGCACCCTAACATGTAGTTTCATTTATGCATTGAAGAAGCTCTTTCCACGTTAAGAACTTATCTTGATGGCGTCATTGTTTAATTAACATTTTCTTTTGAAGCTATGTAGAAATTAGTTTCGTTTATAGCTTAGTTAATCTGGTCACGCAACATAAAAAATCTCATAGCACCCTCGATGAGATCAACATGGTTGACGTGTCAATAAACCCCATTAATGCACGTCAATTGTTGACGTGCGTTAACCACCTTGTTGATGTGCGTCAGTAAATCTCTGTCGCATGTCTATAGCCTCTGCCATTTGGTTGCACAACAAAAAAAATCTCTGTGTCATGCATCAAATGAACTCTGTCACACTTCTACTTCCTCTGCACTCCTGTCACGCGTCAACAAACTCTCCCTTTCTCACTGTCAACAATATCCTTGTACAATCAACCCTCTTTTTTGTGCATCTGCAGCCTCCACCCTCATGTAGCGTGTTTACTGTACTTAGATGTGTACATATGCCCCCAGGTGGTATGAGTAAGTTGTAATAATGTAATTTTATGGAATAATATATGATTATATAGGGGATAGTTTCAAGGGTAGGTGAAGCCGACCCCTAAAAAAAAGTTAAACTGTAATTTTTAGGCGAACAGGTCACTAACCAGCGCTAAAAAATACGCCTTTTCAATTTTTTTAAAAATGGAATATTCTCCATAGTAGAATATTACCCTAAAACGTATCCCTGATTTTCCACCCTTTTCATTAAACACGAACATTACTAGAACTAAATCTTAAACAAAAAATTAGTACAACTATTGTGAATGTTGTTTGTTTGAGTATGTGTGTCTGTACTTGTTTTCCCTAATAGATTAAGTTGGATTACTTTCTCATGTTGTATTCCATTATGTATGTTGCATGGAGTTAAGAATATTTTATTTTTTGTATTGCATTGCACAGATAACCAAGATTGCATGGAGATTAAGAATTTTTCGTAATGAACAATTATTAGAGTTATATATTTCAATGTTATTTTACACTTTTTTTGTAATGCGTATATTTTAATAAGGGCTGATGATGTTGATCATTTAATCAAAGGGACATTGAAACAAAGGTTCCCTTGAATGATCTGGATGGAAAAATCTATTCCTGTTAGAGTAGGTATTTACCTTAGCTCATGTTCACCTAGGTTCTTTATTTACCTTTATTGTATTTATCCTCACCCACTTATGTGTGTGGATATTTCTTTTATCTTATTTAGATATTAGGAGATATTATCTAGTTGTTAGGTATAATTCTTTCCTTGATCTATGGTATTGACTAGATCCTTGATGTCTAGTTCTCTCCTAAATCTATGGTCTTGACTAGTTATTTGATGACTAGTTATTTTCTTGATTTATGGCTTGATTTATGACCTTGACTGGTTCTTAGATTGTTATTCCTTGCTTATTTAAGTGAGGCTCATTCTCAATGTATTGCATTGAGTTCCATAATAATATATGATATTATTTCTCATTTGTTTGCAAAGGTGTTATGTAAAGTTATTCTAGTGAATTGCTTTCATTTGATTGATCGTGGTGTTTGATTAGCATCTGTGTTCTTGGCTTGGTACTATCTGGTTATCGTTCCTTTCATGGTATCAGAGCTTGCTATTGACATCCGTCTGTAAGTTTTATTTTGTAAATAAATTATTTGTGTATTCATATATTTGGGATTTGGTAGTATTTTGTTTTTGCATGTTTTTATGCAAAACAAAGGATTCCATTGGATCCAGAAGGTGCGAAAACCCTAAGATTGAAATCGGCCAATTTTGGAGGCAGTCGGTTTTGTGGTTTTTTTATTTTTTGCAGAGAAGCACATAGGTGCGCCTCAGGATTCGAGCCATGGGAAAAAATGTGATTTTATTTATTCATGTTTGTTGGATTTCTTGAAACGAGGTTTTAATATATTACAGTGTATCTATCTTGGTTTACGCACATGAATGTTTTCAGGGCTTTCCTTTGTTGGCAGGGGTCCACGGATGTTGTGCACGTTTTTACTATTTTGGGAAAATCCGTAGGTTGCCAATAAAGGTCACTGTCTACACAGTGCATGAATAGAAATTTTTACCAGAAGCAGCAATTAGATGTGACTTTCTCGAAAACATGCGACACACCCCAAAATAGTAAGTTGTGCATGGTCATATGAGGGCTTAAAGCTTGTGATTCCTACTAGTAAGTGCTTAATTCAGCCCTCTTTAATTTTATTTGTGTGGTGAAGGCAACAACAATTTATTTTGTTTTAGTGGCAACTACAATAAATAACAGAGCAAAATAGTAAAAAACTTGTAACTTTTGATCGGTAACTCGGTTTTGAGTGTCGTTTTTTGTAAAAGTGATTGTTTTTTCATGCTCTTTCCATTGGATTTATTTATTTTTAGACTTGAACTATAATTATAAAGTGCCAAATATGGAGGAGTGTTGTAATCAATTGTGGATGCAATTTCAGCTGAGCCCAACGTCCTAAACTTTTGGGAGTTGCAGTTTGTATCTATCATGGATTATGAGAATGATATGCTTTTCTCTTAAGTGTGTGGACTTCAAGAGGATATTGTAAAATTTGTGGAAGAAAATAGATCACTCAAGAAGCAAAATTCTCTTCTACAATCACTCATTCACGGTAAGGATACAATAATACACTCCCTGCAAAAAAACTTGCTAGCCTACAACATCACCATCATATTGTGGACAACCATATCCATGCTCCTAGTCCACTTGTAGTTGTTGCTCTTGTACCCACTGACATTGATATGTCAGTCTTTGAGCTGAAATTGCTCTTGATGCTTCTAAACCTGTGAGGCTTGTTACTGCATGCTCTTCCACATCTGTGCCTATTACAGTACCACATGTTGTGTATCCTACTTCTGCTCAGCTGCATGGTTTTTTTGAGAAGCATACCACTGCATTCAGTTCTCGCATGCTCCGTTCTATGGGTCTCACTAGTTGAGGTCATTGACATACATTCACAGGGTATTGTTTCCTCTATTCCACATGTTAAGTGGAATTCTCATCATGACATTGGTTTTCGAGTAGATACTTCATTGGGATCACACATTGACAGAGCTCCTTTTTTTGTTCGCTCGACTCTTTCTGAGGATCTTGAGCAACACATGAGTTCTGCACCTTCACTCAGGCTTGAGAAACTTGAGATTTTAGCTGTCAGATATGATCAACCTGACACACATTCTGATGTTCTTTTGCATGCACCCATTGTGCATTTTGCACCAAGTCATATGCAGGCATCTTCTTCATCCATCTGTGTTGATTTGGGGTGGATATCTTATCACTCGTGGCGCGACATAGGCATTCATTGAGAGGACTCTACAGGCATGGCTCCTCCACCATTAGGCCTCTTGCTCCACTTTCTATACCTTATGCATTGTGATGCTTCTTGTTTTGAGCATTATTCTTTAGCAGGTGTAGTGTATCTCTCTTGTTTGTTGAGATATTTTGTATCTGTATTTTCGACACTTTTGGCATGTTGACAGTCTCTCTTGTGGGGGAGCTATTCTGGTGGAGCCCAATGTTAGTTTGTCAGTGTTTGAGTAGTTGATTTTGGGCAACTCATACAGATTTGTAGCATCACTCCACCCATTCAGTAGTATGGGAGGGTGTGGTGTTGATCCTGCTTCTTCGGGTTTCATGTCCTTAGCCTTGTTACCTTGGCTTTTCTTGGATTGTGACACTCTGGTGTTTGTGTCCTTGCCTTGTTGCTTTGGTTATTGTTCTTGGATCGTGGCACAACTATTTGCAATAGTTGATCGAATTATGTTTGGTGTTTTTTTTGCACTTTTGACATCACTCCATTGACAGTCTCCTTGTATGGAGCTATTCTGGTGAAGCCCAGTGTCAGTTGTTTTTGAGTTTTGTGATCGAGCAAGTGGATTCCAGTGCACACTAAAATTCTTCAACATTGTACAAGTTTTTTTATTCGAGCTTCTTGGGATGCCTTGGAGCGGGTTTTTACTCTCTTTTACTTTGTTATTACTAGTTTTGGGTACCTTGCAGTGTCCTTTTTTTCCCAGTTATTGTACATGATTACCTCATCAGGACTAGTTGTCCGGGACTCATACTATGGACATGCCACTTCTATTTTGGCCCCTAGCTTCACTTGAGGTAGGTATTTACCTTAGCTCATATTCACCTAGGTACTTTATTTACCTTTATTGTATTTATCCTCACCCACTTATGTGTGTGGATATTTCTTTTATCTTATTTAGATATTAGGAGATATTATCTAGTTGTTAGGTATAGTTTTTTCCTTGATCTATGGTATTGACTATATCCTTGATGTCTAGTTCTCTCCTAAATCTATGGACTTAACTAATTCTTTTATGACTAGTTCTTTCCTTGATTTATGGCTTGATCTATGACCTCGACTGGTTCTTAGATTATTATTCCTTGCATATATAAGCAAGGCCCATTCTCATTGTATTTCATTGAGTTTCATAATAATATATGATATTGTTGCTCATTTGTTTGCAAAGGTTTTATGTAAAGTTATTCTAGTGAATTGCTTTCATCTTATTAATCGTGGTGTTTAATTAGCATATGTGTTCTTGGCTTGGTACGATCTGGTTATCATTCCTTTTAGTAATCATCCTAACATAAATTAGTTAGGATAATTTTGAAAAGGCCATCTATCTAATTTTGAAATCCTGGGTATCTTTTCCGAATTAGGGCCAATTTTGTATAAGTGCATGTAACTCCTCCATTCGAAAGGGGGGGTGAATTATTGATTAATGAATGCAAGCTTATTGAAATCGATCCATGCAAGTTGAAGTTATCTACTTTATATCCATTTTATGTATATTTCTTTGTGAAAGGTTAATGATATTGGAATCATTTATATGCCTTATTTGTGATATTTAAATTTTGCTTCTGCAAGTTTAATGAAAATATGGTAGTAAGTTCTAATTTGACTAGTTAAATGGATATGGCTTTAAGTAATTTAAATTAATTTTTCAAGTCACAACTGATATGTTATAATAACTATTTTAATTTTCTTTGAATCTCTGCACCAGTGGCATGTTAATTTGTGTGTGAACAAAATTTAATTATCTTGGTAATTTCCAAAGAATAAAGTATCCAAAGAATAAAGTATCCAATTATTTGGTGTCAGTCTTGTGAAGCATGATTTCTACAATAATTTATTTGCTCTGTTCCCTTACTCTTTTTTATTTTATTTTGAAAACTATCCTTTAGTTAGATTAGACTTAGGAATTTTTAAAAGACAAATATGACGAGAAGGTGCATGGAGTGGTTGCTAGAAGGATTTAAAAATTATAGAAAACACTCTTTATAGATCTCAGAAGAACCAATACCATGTAACTCATGCACTGAGTCATTTTATTGACTTTAAAACGAGGAGGACATAAGGGCCTATTATCCTCCCTGAAAGTGTGTGTATCACACACACATCAACACATATATTGTGGCTAACCAAGGTCTCTATAGGATAAGGGTTCCCTATTAAGTTATTATTGATTTCGTGAGATCGTAAAATCAGTAGTGTATTCCCGTGAATCTACTAAAATTGCAAGGTCCTTTATCACCCCCTTTGGTATAACATGATATATCTTACATTTTATGGACAATGGGAGTTTACCAAATGCCTTTGAGCTTACTTTTTTATATGGTATCTTTAATCATTATATTAATGGTTTTCCCAAAATCTATAAGAGTTTTTTCATTGAGAAAACCACCTATGTGTACATTAACAAGGTTTCCTAAATCCAAATATTTAGGAGGAAATGTTCTCTGGACAGTAGATTAACAAGATGACCAAATCACTTGGATATTTTAGGGATATGTCTTCTTCTAACCAAGATCCCTCAAGCATAGATCGTGTACGTCCTTAGTGTAGATGGGTGTATTTTTTATTACTTAAAACAATAAGAGAAAGACATAGTTGTTTATTTGCATTGACTCAAACAAACTCATGGCTATAGTTGAGGCTCCTCTCATTAAGTGGTAAGGCATTCAAGAGATTAGAGTGACTAGGTTTTCGGGAAATAAAATTTTAAACCAATTGTATCATGAATTCTTGGGATTGCTAGCAAAGATTCCAAGATTTCTAAAGGTCTAAAAAAATTATAGTCTTGTTACAAGGAGTGATAGAATTTCACTCAACTTCTCTAAATCCTTTTTAATTATTTGAATAATTTCCTAGCTACATGTTTTCATTTTGATATCGATTGAAGTTGATCTGAGTAATTTATTGATCCTAAGATCTTAAAAATACAAAGAAGAAATGTATACAAAAACTAAAAAAGCATAAGTTGGCACAAAAATAAGATATCCTGTAAAGAAAATAATAGCATTTCAATCGTCCAAGGACACCTGCAACATGATTTAATGACTGAATAGAGTCCCTTCAATGAGATGAGGTGTAGCAATAAATCACATTATATTTCTTGCCTTTAAGAACCATTTAGTACAAAATTTGGTATGCATATTAGTTTTGTCTTGCTAACAACTTACTAACTACCACAAACTTTGAAACTCTTGAGGAATACCTACAACCATTACTATGGGACGGATAACTAGTTATTATGGAGCTACCAGTGTTAACATGAAATATGCAATAACCAACAATATATAAGTTGTAACAATACGATAGATAGAACAATGGTTAAGTTAGTAAATAATAAACTATAGTCATTGAGAGACAAATACACATCAAGACATAGATCCTAATAAATATGAGGACATGTTATGAGGTCATACAAACAACCCAGGCATCATATTCCTTAGCCTTTAGAGAAATATTTATCACACAATGAAAGTATAGAGCCATATTAGTTTTGTCTTATAAAACAAACTCAATAGTTACACACAACTACATATAGTGAAGCACCTAATAACCATTAATACATGTATGGATATCCATTTATTGTTGGCTAGTAGTGCTAACAAGCATAATATGCAACAACTAATGAATAGCTACATGTATTGCACATGTTACCCATCCTTTACTATGGTTACAGATATACATCTTGAAAAGCTCAAGATCTTCAACTGTGAGCTTTATTAGTAGTAATATCGATACACAATATAAAATAATCAAGCATACAATGAATCTATCTATGGAACAATAACCAAGTTTATAATGTGTGAGTTGATAAATCACGCTCAGTCTAGGTGTAATACCAGAATCCAAGGTAGCTCCTATCATTATGATAATGATGTTTGTCAACCGTACATCCACAGCTTACTAACCTCGTAAACTCTCATGTATGTAAAAAATCCAAATATACATGCTACCCAATTAGTCTCATATTGAAGGAAATTCAACATTTGTAATGTAAAATATCAAATAAAACCTCAAACTATGTAACTACATAATCCATGGTTTTGTATTTTTTTTTAAATATAATGAACTATGTTTTATAATTTTATAACTTCATCGATCATGACCAAGGAGATGCCATCAACATAAGAGCTTAGTAATGCCATCTACTTGATCAACTAGTGTTGGGTTCAAACTTGATCAGGCTATGGATTCAGATTTAACTACACCATAAATGAAAAACATCAACAACCATGTTTCAACTATCTCATTGACATAGCAAACTTCATGTAACTGGGGCATGATATACTGTTCACCACAATAAGCAGGGGAATCATTAATGTCATAAAATATTTCCATTGTGTCCTATCTAAAATGACAATCAAAGAATCTATTCATTTTGAATAGGGTTTTCATGAGGTTCGTTTTGAAATTATTTGGAGAGTGAAGCTGATGCTATCACGAATTTTCCGTAGCTTGTACCATTTATATTTCTGTAATCAGCTACCCATTCTAATAGATAGATGTGTAAGACAATTATCAAGATAGAACCATACATTAGTTTTGACACCATGTCTGAATCTCATGAGGAAATGAGGAGCTTGTATTATATCCATGATACTCTAGTTTTGCTAAGAATGGATAATCCAGAGAGCTCATAGATAATAATATTTTTTAAGCACACAATGTATGCAATCCCTTGTACCCATTATCTATAGGATTCCCTCGTAATTACACATGTTTTCAAAAATAGCTAAATTAAATGGAACATGCCCCCCTAATATTGTTTAAGAATCATCATACCTTTGTAGTTATAACTCTTAGCGGATAAACTAGAAGAAGTGTACATAATGGATCCTGTAGTATCCAACGAAGAGGATTATGTGAGATGCAAGTTATTCTCAACAAGAATCAATGATTTTCCAAAAATCACATATTAGTTTAGGCTAATGTGTGCTTGACTTGAATCCTAATTGTGATTTTCATCATGCCTTATACCCATGCTGGCCCTTAAAAAAAAGGGGCTACCAAGATGTCTAGAAAGTTTGTTAATACTAGTTATACCACTTAAAAGGCAAGGTTAGGAGACCTTGATCAAGTACACCATAGTGAAGAGTTCCTGTAGGTCTCCATGACCTGGGAAGGTATGATTCTCTGAACAAGCTAAACAGTGTCTTATACCTAGTGACTTATACCTTGTAGTGGATTTGGGACCTCTTGGTGATGGAGCCTAATATGACCGGTAGTATTTTCTTTCTATAGTATCAAGTATAGCAGTTTCTTGGATGATAATGCCCAAGGCACCTGAATTTAGCTTCACTTTATGACTACCTAGACTCATAGCCTAAAAATATGGTTTTATCACCTTTTTTAGGCCTTACGAACCTGATCAATAGCCACCCTTTAATAGGTTATTCAAACCTATCGAAGGAATAATCATCCTTCATCTGAGTTAGCTCCCTACATTGAACCATACTTAATTTTTAGACTTGTAGGGGTAACAAAAAATGCACTTGAGATATCTTAGTATCTTTATGGATTAACATAAAAAATATCAACATGGAATATTTGGAAGGGTATGGATTAACATAAAAAATATGTTCATAACCATCGTGGAGGAATTTAACACATTGATGAAAAGTAGATGGGATATTCTACATAGAATGAATCCAAGGACAACCTAAGAGTATATTAAACTGAAGATCATTGTCCATGATGTGAAAAGTAGTAGTTAACTTCTTAGGATCAACGAGGAGATATAAGGTGGTAATGCATATAGTATATTGTGTAACATTATCAAATCCAAACATAGTATAAGTGGTTGTATTAATTGTAGTAGGGAGATATACCCATTTGTGTAAATAAGGAATGTGAACATATATTTAATCTAGAACCATTATTGATCAAGATTTGTTTGATGAAAAACCATTAAATGTGTCCAATAGTAAGAAGGGGGAGCATGCATGCTCATTAGATATAGGAGGAATTTCAATTACATGAAAAGTGATGGCCTTGTCAATTGCTAATTAGATAAAATAATAGTAACATACACAATCTAGCTAAAGAAGTACATGAAAAAAGTGATATATAGGGTTTGCAAAATTACTTGGCTTGACTTCGTAGATTTGAACTGATTTTGGGTTGGAGTCTACTCTAGAAGGGTATATTATGGACTGTGTGATATTTGTGTCTAATTTTGGGATATAATGATCTTAGGGACAGAAGCACCTAGGAAAGGACATGGTTTCCTGGGTGCTAGAATCTAATATGGGTGTTGGTTTCTGTGAAAGGGATTTGGTCTTGGTTCTTTCTTTGTCACTTCTTGTCACTTTTTATTTGTTATAGGTCGCACCATGGTCATTGTAAAACTAATTTATCACACTTGTCCCTCAAAAAAAACCCTAGCTACTTACACAAGATTCATGCACAAATTAGACTGAATAAAAATGCATATAAGATAGTCAAATTGACCCTAATAATCACCCCAATGTGATCTTGTTGTTGAGCACTACACTACATTTCAGAATCCATGTAGTTCTGGTGGTGTGTGATTGAAATTGTGTCCCTTAAGCTAGGATTCCCTAATGTCATTCGGACAATGAATAGTGGGCTAAAACTAATTTGTCCCAATGCAATATGTGTGGTACAGAATTTGGAATAGCCTCTTACTATGAAGTGAATAATGTATCCTAAAATGCATTCCTTTGCTTTGTTCTATTGTATGTGGTAGATATAGAAATGATAGCCCAAAATTTCCTGCTTAGAATAGTTAGTAGGTTGTGTATATATATGAGTTATTTGTTTAAATTTTGGCACATAGTGACACCAAAATTTGAACTAGGTCATGAAAAATAGATAATGAAAGACCCAAAGCCAAAGCAGACTGACAAAGTAGAAAACAAGGTGAAGAGGACGTAAGTTCCCAGAAGGACATTAACACCTAAGCATTATTGTCCTATCTGAGTAGTACTATCATGAAGAAAATAAATAGAAATATAATGAAATAAAGGAACATGGATCCCTATGACTTGACCAAAAAGATGCAAGTGCCATATAAAAGACCCGAGAAGAACCAATCAAAGAAATAAAAGGACCAAAGAGGTTTCACTGATGCCTAGTTTCCATACTTATAAATCATGTATATAAGAACATATTAGAGGCGTAATGTAAAGTAATAAGTGTATATTTTAGTGACTATAAGGTATATAGGAGGAATTTCCGCTGCTTGAAAAGTGCTTTCATCTCTCTATAATGGGAGTGTTCTAGACTAGGATAATGAAGATAACCACAAAAAATATGGACACCTTAAATTATAAGTTTATGTAGACATGGAGCTTAGAAGGCATTACTCTACACTCTATAGAAGGCATGTGATTTCAAATCCTAGACCTATAATAGGGTAGTGGCATCTAGCTAGCTCTCAATTATAAAATGATGATAATAAGGCTGTAAGTAGGATTGTAATCATGGTAATAATGAGATAAAATATACAAGATGTTATTAGGTAAGATTTGTAAGGTTTTTTTAGAGAGGTCCAAGAGATTGAAAAGTAAGATCAAGGGTTGTGCAAGGAATGATAAATAAATAATGCAATAGAAAATAATATGCTACCATATCCTAATCTATGCATGACCATGTCCACGACATTCAAATATGAAATGAAAATATAGGAAGACGATTTTAGATATATTTACCTATATGGAGGGACCATTATCACATTAAAGTCCCCCAAAATCAACATCACACTATGAGAGAGAGAGTTGATGTGAGTGATAAAAAAAAAGAAGAAGAAGGCGTAGGAACATCCCTTGATTAAAGAATCCAATTAATCCAAAGGCTTGGAAGACCATGGAAAGTGAAACTCATATGCTTGTAGATTCTAAGTACCTAATGCTCCTGCAATGGATTCCGAGTAAGACAAATATAACCAACTTCAAGAATTTCTTAATCCTTTAGGGAATATTGTTGAGCACTAGAATACCAAATGAATGATGTATGAATTATGGAATGAGGGCTCAAATACCTAGTATAAATATCCTAATGATATCATTAATTATTTATGCTAGTTGACAATATCGACTATGGTCAATGTCATAAACCGTGACAAATAATTAACCTAACAATATCAACGATGGTTGATGATTTTAGTAATGGAAATATTCTTAATAGATGGCATCGACCATGGTAGATGTTGTATGAGAGGGAAACCTAAGCATGGGAAAGCTAGGAAAGTAGGACAAGAAGGATGAAGGGAACTTTGAGGTATTTAGGAAGATAACGATGAAGGTGTAAGTGTGATAAAAATATATGTGAGGGTGATCAAAAGGAAATAATATGGTGATATCATAAGGAGACTATACAATATTATGACAAAGGATGTAAAAGGTAATTGCAAGGGTGTGAAAATTTGTAAAATATATGATATAATCAAGTTTTCAACACAGACAAGTTTATTTATTACATTAACTCAATGATGTAAAGGAAACTTCAATTTTTTATGATAGCATTTCTTATAATCATACCCTTCGTCAAGGGAACAAATGTGCAGATAAGATGGCCAATCATGGAATCAATTGTAATGATTATAAGATATGGTGTAAAGTTTATATATTACCCACATACATTAATGATATCATTAGTAGAGACAGAGGGCTACTAAGTTCTATAATGTTGGCATGAGTGAGCCCTGTGTGGCGACAACAACTTACTTAATATCTTGTTTTTCAAGGTTTCTGCTAGTGCGAAAGAAGGTTTTTTCTTGAATTTTAGTAGCAAACAGAAGAAGCTCGATCTGGTGAATATGGGGGGGCGATAGGATTAGAGTGGAACCTGCTAGCCAAAGCATTGAAGCTTTTAATCCACCTCTATGGAATAGGCTTAGGATTGGGGGTTTCAATAATTTCATTGCTAAATTACATGGTCATGATACTTCCTTGTCTAAGGATTTTGGAAAAGCTTGGAAAGTGGATAAGTTTTTTGTCAGAGGGATGGAAATTGAGGTGTCGGAGTCCACCATCACCCTGGTCACAGACATAAAAATAGATGGGCTTAAACTTTTTTAAGGATAGAACCCATAGAGAACATGAAATTGAGATGTTCTTTGTTGGCAAGGAAAGATGTTCTTTCTTTACGGATGGTATTTCCAGGTCATGCATTCTGGGTATATGGAGAGAGGTGTGCCTTCAAATCATGAAGTACATCACTCTGGAGGGAAAATACAGAAAAATCTATACTCACCATTTGACCCCTTCTAAACATGTTCCTCCATAAGGTCATGGTGAGCATCCCCTTCTTTCTGTTTATGTCTCTAACTAGCTCTTTAATGGTTTTCCAACAAGAGAAAGTGGAGTTGCCTCTGCACAAAGGGCTCATTCTTATGATGTATGAAAATGGGAAACCTGCTCTATCCCTTTCACTAAACGAACATGTGGATGAGGATGACCTCACTCTCATTGATTTCCTCACCAAGATGAAGGCCAGAAAATGCAAAATTGTGCGGGAGGATTCTGGAAAAGATATGGGTGAGGATGGTCATGCAGAAGCGAACACTTTGAGAAAATTTGACAGGGATGGTAATTTAAAGGGTTTTGAGGATTTAAACAGTAAGGTTCAGTACTTAGAGGGGGTGCTCCATGTGATGGAAGAAACCAATGTTGGCCAAAGGGAAACAATGATGGATGTCAACAATGCTTCCAAGAAAATTGTCATTGCACATGTGAAGTCCAGGTAGAAACTTTCGGAGGTGGAGGACTAGGTCAAAAAGCTTAGCGACAAGTTGGAAAGGATGAAGGAGGGAAACAAAAGAAGGATTTTCAACTTGCGTATTATTAGCTTTGAGGATGAGCTAGAGGATGATATTAACGAAAAAAGGTGATGAGAATAGTGTGAACAAAGATAGCCACAACGGTAACAATGGGGGATCCCTAAAAAATTAACTTTTAGTTCTAGATTGTTGGCAGAATTTTTGGTAAACTTTTGTTGTTTTGCGGTTTTTGGAGACTGTTTCTCCTTCTCTCTAGTTTCACCACCTTTCTTCTAAGTTTGATCCTTAATTGTAAGATTTAAGCATGTTTAACTCCTTTCTGGGAATTTTTTCATTTCCTTCTTGCTTGTTGTTTTTTGTTCCTCCTTTTGTAATGGCCCCTAGGAGCCGATCCCTGTTTTTACCGTATCTAATAAAAAAAATTATTAATTAAATAATCACATATTATATAAGGTACAAATATAAGAGATCAATGCATGATTATTATTTTTTTCCAAGAAAAAATCAGAAATTCTATTCAAGTAAGAATGGAAATTACACTACACAGGTGCTAAAGCACATGAAAAAAACATAAACAATGTTTGGAAAAAACTAGAACCCATAAATAAATAATTAATAAACCCCAATATAAAATTAAAATATAACACATAATCTAGTACAATATTCCCCCAATACATAGTATTCATTAAAAAGACACAAAATAACCCAACAAAAAAGGAAATGGAAAGTTCAACTAAAGCCCTCTCTAAAGGACCCAATACCCTAACATCGCTAAATGAGTAAAAAAATAAATCCAAAATATTAGATATATGATTGGGCATGTTTGTATATACCATAAATGTATTTCTCCATCTCCATAATGCCTTTAGGAAACTGCTAACATTCTTTAGACATTTTATTAACAACCCGATTCAATTCCCTGTAAGCATGTGTGAAAATAAAGATTTCAAAATTGTTCTTCACACCCATCAATAACTCTCCCATAAGTCTAAGATAAATATTATGAAGTTGATAAGAACCCTTCATCCAATTTAGAGAAAGATAAAAGTCTCCAAAAACCTGAAAATGTTTAAAACTTCTATCTAGAGCCCACTTCAGAAGAAATCTTAGAGCATGAAATTTTGTAAAAATTATTGGACCCTAGGCCTAAACCAGCTTTGAACTTAATAAAATGAGAATATAAAAAATCATAAACTACCCATACTGTTAAAATAAAGATTTCTTAGGCTAGCAACATAAAAAAATCCACATAATAGTTTTATTAACAATCAATGTTGCAACATGTCAAGCATACTATTGTAATAGGGTCACTTTGACATTAAGAACCATGGGTCACACCTGAGACATAACTTGAAATGAAGGTATAAACTTATCTTAAAAAATATAAAGGTTCATATCATACCAAATGCCATAATATATATGATACAGAAATGTCCTAATCTCTTTCAACTCTTTTTTCCTATACTAATGTCTTAAACAAGCCTATAAGGTATCACCATTCTAAATATTTGGAATACCAGTAATACACTAAGCTTCTTTATAAACCTGCTGAGCATATGGAAACTTAATCAATAAATGGATAATATTTTCTTCTTTTTGACCTACAAAACATGCAAATCCTAGGACCATGTCTACATATCCTCAGCAACACCTCCTAAGTTAAATAATTATTTCTTAGTACTAGCCACAAGTACATTTAAGTATTTTTAGGATCCATCGATTTCCATATTTTCCTCCACCATCAAATATGCCCTTGAGGATCAATAGGAAAAAAAATCCTTGTACCCAAGACAAACCAAAAAATCTCCTCTAGATTTTTTAAAAGCCCAAACAAGAGTATCATTTTCATTTCTCAACCTAATATGACACATCTATAAGAATTTCAATGTTTCCTTCCACATAACTGCCTATTCTCCATTAAATCCCAAATCATTTGCTTTTTCCATCCTTATGTCAAAATATATGAAGAATTTGAATCCCCCACTTTATTGAGGGTAAATAAATTACATCTTATAGAGAAATAATAAGATTATCCGGTAAAATCATTATATTCCTATAGCCCAAGATAGAACCAAAACCAAATTTGACCTATTTTCCATTTCCCACTTTCCAACACAAATATTGTCCAGAAAGGACAAGATAAGAGCCTTATATTGATTAGAAACATTTTAAATAATTTTCATAGGATTTTTAATTTGGTCTATAATAGTTCCATAACAAATATACTTCTGAACAAGAATATCCCTCCATAGACCTTCTTTTGTAAGAATCCTTCATAAAATTTTAATAGCTAAGGATGTGCCAAAAATATGGATATTCTTCAGACCCCCATCCACTATTCTCCTTAGAAATTTTTTGTGCTACCACTTAAGTAATGGAATAACCTCATGCTCCTTTCATCTAGAATAAAGGAATATGAAATAAATATTCCAGATTTTGTCCAAAATACCCTTAGGAATAAAATCCAAAGAGTGCCAAAACACTAAAATAGCCTCAAGAACAACCTTCACTAATGTCAATCTCCTACTTATAAAAACCACTTGTGACACCAATTATTTATCTTGGATTAAATTTTCTCAAAGAACCAAACCCCAATCACTCTTCTTATAACCATTTGGTTTCAGAAAAAAAACCAAATATTTAAATCCATTTTGGAAGTCTAGGGGCTTAAAGGAAAAAATCCTTATCAACATAAGTTTGATTGCAGGCACCAATTCATTGAAAATGATGGTAGATTTATACATATTAAGCTCCATTCTACTAGAAAAACAAAAGGAATCCATAGTGTATTATAACTTTCTATCTTCCCTTTGATTACCATTAGAGAACAACAAGACAACATCAACAAATAATAAATGAGTTAAATCCAAATTCCCACTAATTTGACCCCCAAAATGAACCCAATCCTTTTGGCATCCATTAAAACCCTACTCAAACCTTCAAAAATCAGTTAAAAAAAGTAAAGGAGATAGAGGACACCCATGTCTTAGACCTTTAGAAGGCTTTAAAATATTAGAATAAGAACCATTTATAAGAACAATAAATAACACTAAAGAAATACAACCCACAATCTATTTTACCATTGGAATACTGAAACCCACATCAAATAACATTAGCCTAACAATATAACCATCTTTCTATATCATTTTTTTTTTTTTGAAAAATCAAATTTTAGGACCATCATAGGTAATTTTCCTTGAACTAATCGAGTGTATACCCTCTTAGGATACTCCAATAACATCTAAAATTTTCCTTGAAAATAATTATCAAAATGTTTTTGAGAAATAACTTTAGACAAAATCTTCTTAACTTTAACAACCAAAAGCTTGATAATAATTTTGTAGACATAATTACATAAATAAATAAGTCTAAACTCATCAAAAGTAGTAGGATTATCCTTCTTAGGAATCAATGAAAGGAACATGGAATTGATGTCACTGGACACCTTTCCACTATTCTTTACTTCCTCAATGAATTTGAGAAAGTACTCCATAAAAATATCATAAAAAACCGATGAAAAAAATTCATGGGCCAATCATTAGGACCCAAAATTTTATTTTTCTTGAAAGAATCATACACAAAATTTAGCTCTTATTTTGAAACTTCCTCCACTAACATATTGTTATCATCTTCATACATGAATATGGGAAAGTAAAATGTAAGCTGTATAACTTCCATTATGAAAACCCTATCAGGTTCTTTGTAGATAGATTTAAATTACTTAACCCCTAAATCAACTATCTTTGAGAACTTCCTGAATATATTTCCATCAGGATTTTGCATTTCCCAAATAATATTGACCCTTTTCCTATGATTAGAAAAGTTATGAAAAAATTGTATTTTCATCAACCTTTTCAAGTTACACCACCTAACTCTTCATCTTCCATCTAACCTATCTCTAAGCCAAAAAACTAAGTCTTAAAAAATTCTATCTCCCTTGATTTTTTTTTCTCCTCATCTTTGAAAAACAAGCATCATATTTCATGTACAACTCAACTAGTTCTATCTCAACTATCTTCAAATACCTACCCAAACTCTTTCTTGTCTCAATGGCCCAAGGAAAAACCACTTTCTTTACCTTCTTTAAGGAAACTACAAATTAAAAACTAGTAGTATCCTTAGAATTACAATCAAAACCCACCCTCTCTTTCTTGACCAAAAGATAACAATCCTCCTCTTCCAACCAAAAAGGATTGAAATTGAAAGGACTAGCTGGATTACCATCCTAATTATCCAACTAAAAGAGGATAAGAGAGTGATTCAAGCCACCACATGTTTCCACCCTATTAGCTCCCAAATCTGCATCACCTATTATATAAGTGAAGAGAGGAAGATATGCTATTTTAGAAGTGTGGCTCTTCTCTAATCAGGGAATATTCAAGGTCAACAAATAGGAAGGTGGTTAACATCCAACTCTTCAGGATTTGTGAAACCCATGGGAAATACCCTAAAATAACCCAATATGTGCCAAATAACACAAAGTATGCAATTATAGGTGTGGCAAACCCAACTAAGTAGCCCAACCACTATGATTTCTCACCTAATTGGCTATCACTAGCAACATGATCATAACACTACTTAAACTAGGTAAAGGTTGTAGAAAAATGGATTATCACAACAAAGATATATCTAAAGTTATATAAAAAGGGCCTCTACGAATGTGCAGGATAGATAGAGGTATCAAGAAGAGAAGTACAACAACATTTCAAAAGGGTGGTTAACGATTCCAAATTCATACATGCCTTATCCAATGGGCAAAATTTGTAAAGCCAAGATGGAGTCAAATATAAGTTGCATCAATTTACACAATTTCTATAGCTCCCCACGATTCAATCAATCATTAAACCACATACATTTGAATCTAATAAACCTTAAGACCACTATAGTTCATAATCTAAAATATATCATTGGCTAAGTTTATTAAGTGAAAATAAATCTATAATTCCATTGTAGACACGAGCATTTTGGTAATTCTTATCTTGTAACAACAAAAATTGTACAATGCTTTTGCATTAGGCCACACTTTCTCAATTTGGCCAATCATGTTATCCCTTTTTATATATCACTCATTATTTCTTGCACATACAACCTACTTTTTTCATAGCAATCATATCAATCCATAAAATCACGATATACCATCACATATTCCAATTCCAACTTTTAGATTACTCACACATACCTTTGGGACCATAGTGTCTAGGAAGGAAAATAAAACGCATACATTATGGGGTGACCTTACTGCTTTGATCCTTATTCCTCTAATGGTAATTTTCTCAATTTGAATTCCTTTGGTACACTTCTAGTCAACCTTATCCAAGGTTTTCAAATCCAGGACACATATATAAGAAAGTTATTCATTTCACATTAAAAAAGGGGCATTCATTTTACTTGGCACCTAAAATCCTAAAGAGAAAATACTAAGAGAAATAACAAGAAAATATATTGCAAGACTCCTTTGAGCTTCATATAATTTGCATACTCATTATAGTGAATTCATCCAATCAGATTTACAAATATAAAAGGTAACTTATCAAAGTCAAGTCAAGCTAGGGAAATTATCAAGTAAAATCCTATTGTTGCAAGATCATGGTTATTAATTTGGTTACATACATTCTAGATATCACATGCTAGGTGAGAATGACATGTGGTTTGATCCCTCTTCAGAGTAGTGGAAATGTTGGCGGTGCATAAGGGTTCCCAAAACCCACCTAGCATTTGTTTGGTAGGAATCTTTTACCATCTATGGTTTTGAAGATTGAATTAGTTACACAAAAAACATCACAAAGTATAGGAGGTCCATATTCTAAACAAGAATAGAACATGAAATAGTGTGCAGGTAAAGAAATTTGTAGAATTTGAAATTACAGAGGGAAAAAAGTGTACGAAAAGGGCCATAATGGGGGTACGAATTGGTCCATACCATACGATTTGGTCCTAATAGCTTTTCAGGACACAATATCAAAGGAAAATATTTGTAAAATTATTTAAATCCTTTTCCAATCATCAGACTAGCCAAGATCAACACACAATCTAGGATATTAGTTAATTCCTCTCCGCCTCCTCATTTCTAGTACTTCATTTCATTTATCTATCATGTTTTATGTATTATACTGATATTGCTACAATAAGATTTGGAAGCTCATTGATTAGGATATTATTCAATCAGCTCCCACCGCTTTAAATAATCAACCATTTAGTTTAAATCATTTGGCGAACCCAAGTATTGTATGTTGCACATCGGATTTCTCTCTGTCTCTCTCTCATCATTTTTCTACATTCTAGGGTCACAGGGTTTCTAACGATTCTCTATTCTTTTGCATCATGGTAGAGGCTCCTCCATTTTATATCCAAGTCAAAATTCGTAACACATTGGTTAAAAATTCTCTTGCCGATAATTTCTTTGGCCTTAACATATGCAACATTTATTTTTACATAAAATAGGATTTTTTTTTCTAACAAACTAACTCCCTCTTCCCTATGTATCTGTGGGTTTGAAAATATTCCTAAGTGAGTATTGGGGGAGATCATTTTTCCAATTATGGTAGGTCCTTATACTCTTAATGTTCCATACTAGGTCATGCTTAATAATCTCAATTAAAATATTCTTCTAGGTTGACCTTGGTTTCATGTCACTCATTTTGTACCCTTTAATCACCTTTACAATTGGGATATCATACAAGATCTCCTTGATTCACATATTTTTGAATGGGATATCCCTTATTCCTCTCAATAGTGTCTTTCAAATAATTATGCACAAAAGTTGGTTGTAAATGATACATGCATTCCTTCCCTTCCTCCTCAAATTGATATTGTATCTACTCTTGCATAAAATGTTATTGCAAATGATGCTAGTGTTCCTTATCTCTCTTTCACAACATGATATCTTAGCTGTCTTGTGACACAAAATGTTGTTACAAATGATGTATGTATTTCTCCTATGTAATTTTCAACAGGATATTTTACATAATGGTGAACATAATGATGCTTATATTTCTTCTTTGTCTTCTTCCCATGCTAAATAATTTAATCAATAAGGGTGTCCATGCTTCCATTCACATATTTCAGATCTTCACATTGATGCATCCTATTTCCAATTTCAGATTCTCTACTAGCTGACCTAATGATCCAATCCCATGACACATGTTCACTGTCCTCTCTTAGCTACATTTATTGGATTTCCAAGATGTATCCCAAATGAAGAGTAAGCCACCTACCTACCTATGGGTGTAGAACTCTTCCCATCGCAACTGGGATTCTCACTATCTGCATGAAATTTATAGTTGTAGCATACAGAAGTCAAGCATTGTGACATATTATTAGGTCTTTCTTAGCTCAAGGCTATTGAGGGATGTTCCATTTATTGCTACACCAAGTGTAAAACTTGTATACATGTTTCTACTCATAGTCATCACCATCCAAGGCTACTATAACCTAGAACCCCTTCATACCAATTTTATTTCCCCCCATGCTTCTACTACCATTGAGCTGCACCCTCCACTCTAGTTATTGCATTTGTGTCTCTCCAGTATATCCTATCAGATGTATACTAGACTTCCCTACATATAAAAATGATAGGATCTTGCATATTTATTCATAGTGTCTCACATACCACGCTCATCAATACCGTCTACTAACCTGCATAGGTATCTTGACACGTTCGTGAACCTATCACTCACTCTCAACATGTTTGTAGGTCTCATAGCCATTCGCATAGGGTTAATGGTACACACTACACATCTAGGTATCCTCATAGGTCTATTTCACCTTCTACATGACATAACTCTTTATGACACAACCTTCCTACAGACACTATCCCACACATGACGTCGCATGACACTAATATCTTAACCCATGGTAACATGCTTTCTTCATTTACAATGACAGATAATGGCCCTTCGATCAATGTAATCATTGGATAGATCATATGCTAATCACACACTGGAGAGCATCCAACTTCTCCCTGTCATTTACTGATGAAAACCTTTGTTTATAGGTTTAACTTGATTATTGAGGAGTGGCTACACACCCAAACCTCAATTTACACACACATACTATGAAAAACCTCACTTCCCCCTCTTTGGTTGCATAATATATACTCATAAAAAAATGCTAAAAATCAAATATTTCCCCCATAGGGGAATTTTTGGATCACCCTTCCTTCTCTTTAGAGAATAGGTTTTCATCTATGCCCTTAGAGGGCATAAGAATATAAAAAACATTCAAATATACTAAAAATATAAAAAACATTCAAATAAATACCAAAGATCTATAAATATTTGCATCACTCTTACTTGGTTGTTTTTATTACATGCTTATATCATTCATGTTGTACTTTACTTATCATGTTTTCTTGATACATAGTATGATATATACATTTTATATACACATGTGCATTCACATGGTACATTAGGTGGAATGAAGGCTACAACTTTCTCACATACACATGCTATTATTCCAATATTTTCTACTTTAATTTATATTAACTCATTCACTCAGTACATACATTGTATCATACTATTTATTACTCTAAAATGCTATTGGGTGATTCATGTATAGTATTTATTATGTAGGTTACTTCTAAGTTTTAATCATCTTCATACTATGGCTTGTTTCTTAATTTACATGTTTGCTATGTGTTTTCACTTGTTTGTGGGAAATACCCTATGTTACTTGTTTGTTTCTTGTTGGCCTTGAATGCCTCGATTGTCTTGCAACATCCTAAGTGGTGTCTCATGTATGTGACATAATGTTTTCCATGTTATTATATTTGTGTGTCCTAATACGTTTTTCTTACATCTATTGTGTTGTTTTTATATTTATTTTTACTAATACTTTGCTAGTTTTCTATTATATTACTATGTATGTGCCATGGTATACACCATGCACACTCCCCTTGTTCCCAGGAAGGAGTCCTACAACACACATGCACATCAACTACATGTCCTCTTGTTTGGGTCAAACTCACAATGTTCTATCTCACATGCTTGAAACAAGGGGAACAACCATCAGGTGATATATATTTCACCCTCACATCAACACTGAATTAGGAAATAAAATAACAGCTATAGATTCAAACAGACTAGAGGTATAGAAAATGTCTTATAAATAGACTTGGGTTTAAAAATACATAGGGAACATACCATATAGAAAGGACCATAACATACATATGCTATGGCCCATTCCATATGATTACATCATGGGGGAAGGTTTAACAATTTTCTCTATTAGTATAGTTTCTAAGGGACATTTATACGCTTTTCAATCAGTTTCAATGATAGAATACATTGTACGGTTCAAGTTATGGTGACACCAAGGGTACATATAAACTAGCAATACCTCGGTACATTATGTCATAATTTACAAATCAATCGGGTTCATGTTCATATGTAGTGACACTTATCTATGGGTGTTGGGAAGCATTGAGGTGACTATTATCCTTATAGGTTTGAGTTCCCATTTCTCATTTTTTAATTGAAGAGACGCTGAGAAACTAGAATGCTCCCCATATAATTATCTTCACCATGCGGGGTACATTTACACTTTTTTATATTCTCCTTGGCACATTCCATTTGGGGATTGGACACCCCCAAGTCCTTCCAGTCAACTCCACCACAAGGTTCAGAAAATATCCATTACAACAGTAGTGGGAGTACTCTCACATCTCTCTTACAAAAAAATCAAGTGTACTCTTTCTTTGTTTTGATTTTCTACTTACATATTTCTAGTTTCACTCTAAGTTCAATATTTTCATGCTAAATTTTAATTTACTATACTATGGAAATTGACTACACTTTTCTATACATGTACTCATCTTGGAAAAACACACACAACTAGAACAAAGATAAAGTACTAGCACAAGGAACTCTGAGAAAAGGTAAAGTGTGTCTATGCAATTAGGTGAAGTTTACTTTAAGAACACAATTTTTAATTCCATACTTAAAGGGGGGAAACTATAGACACTCATTTTGGTAATTCATGTCTTTTAACAACACAATTTGTATAATGCTCTTGCACTAGTTCACACTTTCTCAATCTGTACAATTATGTTATCCCTTGTTATACCTCACTAATTCTTGCATGCACATACAACCTACTCATTCTTATGATGGTCATATTAATCCATAAAATCAGGTTATACCCTCACATATTACAATTCTAACTTTTGGATTACTTACACATGCCTCTAAGACCATAACGTCCAAGAAGGGCCATAACACCCATACCTTATGGGCTGACCTAGATGCTTTGTTCCCTATTCCTATAAAGATAATTTTTTCAATTTTAATTCCCTTCATACACTTCTAGTTAGCCTTATTCAAGCTTTTCAAATCTGGAACACATATATAAGCAAGTTATTCATATCCCTTTGAAAAAGGGGAATTCATTATACTTGGAACCTAACATCATAATGAGAAAGTAATAAAAGAAATAAAAAATAAAGCTACTAAAAGAATCCCTTGAGCTTCTCATTCTCATTCTAGGGAAGTCATCCACTAAGGTCTATAAATATAAAAGGAAACTTATCAAATTCAAGTCAAGCTAGGGAAAAGATCAAGTATAAATATATTTTTGTAAGATCATGGTTATTATTTTGGTTGCATACATTCTAGATATCACATGATAGGAGAGAATGTGTGGTTTCATCCCTCTTTAGAGAAGTGAAAATGTCAGAAATGCACATGGGTGCCCATAACCCACGTAGCTTTTATTTTCTAGGGCTCTCTCACCATTTAGGGTTTTTGAAGATTGAATCAATTACACAATGAACATAATACAATATTATAGGTCCAAATTATAGACACGAGTATAATAGAAAGTAGTGCTAAAGCACAAAAAGTTATAGAAGCTAAATATACATAAGGACAAGGGCATAAAGAAAGGGCCATAATAGGGTATTATTTGGTTTATACCATACGCTTTGGTCCAGGAAATTGTTCAAGACAAAGTCTCAATGTCAAAGATTTTTTAGATCATTTCCATCATTTTACAGTCATCTGACCAACGCATATCAACACACATTATAGGATATTATCCAAGTCATCTCCTCCTCCTCATTTCTAGTACTTAATTTCATTTATCTATCATTTTATATCTTGTTTAATGTATTATCTTGATATTTCTGCAATTATCTTTGGAAATCAGTTGATTAGGATAATATTCAATTGGTTACTACCCCCTTAAATATTTTAACCATTTAGGTTAAATCATCCATAAGGATTTTACAACCAAATTACTTTATAACTACACATCAAACCTTTACATCTAATCACTAGATAGAGATTCTAACAATTTGAGTGAATACACATTTTCCTCAAATGTTATCTTCCTTTATAATCTAATATCTTGTTCATGACTCAATAAAACAAACATAACTACTCTCCAAAATCTTAATTTTTATATCCTTGAATTTACTATGGTAATTCCTTCTCCAAACATCTAAAACAAAGTTAAAATAAACACCTACAAAATAGACAATCAAAGAGATTGGAGATCATACCAAAATGGATAAGATAGAAGATGATATGATGAATTAACCACTTCATCAATTTATACAATGATATAACACTCTAGAATTGGAAATGGGGGGAGCTGTAAAATGTGGAGAACTAACGAGAGAAGAGGAAAGAACACGTAACGATCACTCCAATGGCTCCACCATGGATCGGATGATAATTAACACTAATAAACAACTTACAAAATATCTAAGGGCACCAATTACATTCCTTGATAAGAACACACAATTTAAGAGCATCCAGGAGGTACCACACACATGAAAAAGTGGGAAAACTGGAGAAACAAACTAAAAAATGATAGAAAAAGGATAGGAAATTCTATCAAAATTTATAGCACAAAATATAAGAAATATACTTCATCAATTCACCCCAAATTTATGTCTATCATGTAGCCCTTTTCACAATATTTCTAGTGATACTATTTTTTAATGATTTGGAGCTTCCAATAAAAAGTTATGGCTAAAAAACCAATTTTTTTGTTGTGTCTATAGAATCTCCTAGTTTTAAGTCCCCGAGCATATTTCCCTTTTTATTTTTGGATATCAAATTTAAGCTCATTGAAATACCATGTGACCAATCACTTCATTCCACATGTCCATCTCAGATTATTTCTCGAGTTCACCAATGTTCATGGGTCTCTCAGGTCACCTTCCTTGTGTTCATGGGAGTCTAAGTGATCTGTGATTGATCCACATGGACCAATCATGCCTTATTTGGGATCTCGGGTTTGTGTCGGGGTCACCATCGACATCCATGGGATTAAAATCCTTGAGACCAAAAAGTGTCTTCATTGGTCTACATGGACCAATCATGACATTCCTACGTTCTTGGGCGTTCTTGCCTCACTCAGGCCATCAGATCAATCAAGTGTTGGGGGCCCTCGAGTTCTTAAGAACCCAAGAACATAATTCCTTCACCTTTTTCCTTCATAATTATTCATGGTGGGGGTGTTGTCATTGGTCTATGTGGACCAATGCCAACCCTCCCAAATATTGGATAGCTCCAACTTATTCAGGGGCTACCTAACTCATGAACACCTTGGGAATTAAATTATTTAATGACCCTTCATCTGGATCAAATCCGCGAGCTTGTGACCAACTTGATCCTATCTCATCCTGCGTAAAAAATTTGAATGACATAGCCTTTTCTCCACTTAGAAAAGGCATCCATTATGCTTATAAATGTAATTGAGATCTTCCCATTGTACATATGGGATCAATCATTAAATGAACCAAGTGACCAATGACTACCAAGTTTCCCTCCTTGTAACCCAATTAAATCTAATGGTTTTCTCAATAGAAAGTTAACTATTTAGTTATCATTGAACATTTGGGGGCTTAAAACACTTCAAATTAGCCAATTGTTTTGGAGAAGCCTATAAAGACATATGCAAATGACATGTAATCATTTTTGGTGATTTTAAAAACATATGGATACCAAAAATGATAAAGTTTTCATGGTTGAAGCTTCAAAATTTAACTCCCAAAATGAGGTGGACAATTTTGAGTGCAAAAATTAGCTCTATCTATGGGATGGACACCCCTTAAGAGTAACCATAGATCCTAAAAAACTATATGTAGAAGTAGACTAGTGCCTCCAAAAGATAACTCCAGTCACTCCCAAGGTGTAAAGGAACAAAAATAAGCTTTTTACTTCTAAACTAAACTAAAAATATCTGCAAAGCCAATATGATTAGAATTCTAAAATCCACAGATGTCTAGTTATGTAAAACACTTATTGAAAAAAACCAACTGTATAAGTATTTTAAATATATACAAGGAAAATAACACTCCAATCCTCATTTAATTAATCCATTCACGAGAATGGAGAAATATGACCCTTTTCTCAATAAAGTAGGGTGTTTCTTCAACAAACAAAATGTTAACCATACAATCCATAAGGAATATTAAATAGGAATACTAAGTCTGAAAAATTAAAATGTGAAATCATAACCAAAAAATGAAAAATAAATCAAAACAAGGTTCCTATTGAGAACAAAATTGATCTACCCAATCCCAAAACTCTGAACCAAGCTAAAAATAATCAATATCAACATGCACATTTGGAATTGATCCACACTAATTTTTTCATTAGGTTCAAAAGTTGGCTATAAAATTAATTTGGGAAAAGGGGATAACAAGTTTGTAAAATTTGAATCTTGTGAACATTATTATAACCTAAAACTTTGACCAATATCCAAATTATCATCCAACACTTTATGCATATTTTTCTATGTAAACAAAAACCAACTTATGATTTTTCACTTGAAGTGGTCTCCTTGTTGTTCCAAAATGTTAGTTAAATCAGAATTAAAAGGCTCAACAACAAGGTTGGGACTAGAAACATGAATATGGAAGTATTCAATATCATAACTAATCTGAAAACTCACTACTTTGAAATTGAATAACATGATCAAACACAAAAATTGTATCTGTGTTTTTCTCAAAAAAAATATTGTTTCATTAATAGCTGCAAAAAATAAGTCATTATGAAATTAAGATAATGTATCCATAACATAACCCATCACAACATTGTAGGAAACAAATTGCATCTGCATTATGGATCTTCAATTTCAAATAAAATCAGCTCAATGGAAAATTGGAATCATTTGAATGAAGTGAAAACATGTTCATGTTCAATTTTCTAAATTAAATAATAATTTGAAATCCTCAAAGTGTTATCATGCAGAGTTCACTTCATCATTTATAGTTTTACCTCACCAGACCCAAATCACTCTCTTGTGGTTTCATAAAGAGCATCCGGAATGTTTTTCTAAGTCTTCTAATTTAATTAGAGATAAATTGGTTGATTTAATTAATAAGCTCATATTTTCACTTATGAAATTAGAATAGTAATGCATAATCATACATTCTACAAATTGGGAGCAAAAAAATTGCACTTAATCTAATGTGATCTAATTTATCATCTGAATCTTCAGATATAAACAATAAGAGCATAATATTTTGTTCTAATTAGTGTTTTGAAGATATGCTTGAAGTTTTAAAATCTAAAAAATTAAAGGCTTTCAATGTTCTCCTTCACATTTATAGAAATGCCAATTGATTAGGATCAAAACAATTAATTAAATCACATTTCTCACTTTTATATTCATTTTCCAAGGCATGAAATTGGGTCTCATTGGAAATTTCAAAAATAATATCACCATTTTCCTCCATTAATTCCACAATCTGAAAATCTAGACAAGGCCTCTTCTTTTATCAACACAATTATCATTCCATGATTAAAAAACTCATCCCCTAATTTTTGTACAATTATAATCAAAAGAAAAAATCTCTAATTTTACCCATGGAAAAGAGCATGAAAATCAAATGAAATCCATATCTAAGTATGCTCTTCCTAAATCTCACATCACATGAATAAGATTCATTGTGATTGCTTAAATTTAGCTGAGGAGATATTCTACCATTATATGTCAATACACATTAAAATTCAACAATGAATCTTAAAGAACAAGAGTGACCAAAACCATCTAATAGTAAAGGGGCAACCATTTTATGCTCGACACATTAAATCCAATGACTCACTCACTCCAGTACAACTTTGAAAATGATGATATTTAAAGAGATCAATAATTTCCATAAGGTTCCAAGCATGTAAATAAGTGCACTAGTTTTGAGTCCTAATCAAGTAAAAAAATGAACATGAGCATAATATTTTGTAAGGGAAATATAAATCATTGGTCAATAAAATCAAACCCCTTCACAAGGAAGAACAATATAGATTTTTTTTGTAAAAGTCTCTAATGATTCTCAATAAGTAATTAAAAACACTGAATCTGAGATGAAACCAAGGTATTCAATAATAATTCAACTTCAGATTCATTAATGACATCAATATATACTTCTGAGATGCTATGAGACCTATAGATTGAAAACTTTAAAATCCAATGTTTTTGCAAAAGCATGATCAACTATTACTGGGAATTTTTCTCTTAAATAATAGTTCAATTCATCACTGAATGCCTCACTATAAACAATAAGAGCATAATCTTCACTTGGTCTAATGTGCTCAAGAATTTTATTTCATGCCTTCCAAAATCTGAAGATTAAAAATCCTAAATATGATTTCAACCCATTTCTCCAGTCAATATATTATAAAAATAATTTATAAGATACTGAAAAATCTGGGAATTAATCAACATAGTGTACTCAACAATGATAGAGATGTCTGAATTTATCTCCAGGAATCAATAAGTTTTTTGTAGGAAGCTCATAATATCATTCTTGGGCGATATCACCATTAACTACCTTTGAATGAATAATGGCTAACAAACAACTAAGTTCATTATCAACTATGGATTATCATAAGATCAAATTAATAAATGTTTCTAAAGCATGTGATTTTCCCCCATTTTGGGACATGTTACCATCAAACTTAATGGGGAAGCACTTCTCTAATCACTTTAGCAACTAGAAAGGGTACATGAAAATACCACAAGACCAATGGCAGATGTTCCTCTATTAAACTTTATGAATCTATGATCACATGAATAGAAAAGATGAGCTTCGATTTGATACATAGATAATTTTATCAAGAGGATAATCACAAGAACATGTCAAACATCCACTTAAGTGATAATAATAATGCAAATTTTAATTCCCTAGAAGGAAAATGGTTTCTCATAGCTGTATGAAAGGTAATCACACTAGTTACCTTTCACAACCTATGAAATAGGATAAATGATGGCAACAATTTCTAAATTAATCACATAATTTGACAACGAGATTTCATTCACTCAGCATACAATGACTAATCATTGAAACATGGATAAAATAGATCTTCAAGTGCAAAGAAACTCTGAAGGTATAATTCCATAAGAGGTTTCAACAAGAACTTTGAAGAGCACTCTTCTAAGCTTGAAGAGCAACCTCTTCCAGAAATCTCTAAAACACAAATCACTAGCATCAAATAATTGGAAGCATTCCACTATTTATAAGTTCCTAGGCTGAGCCATTACAGCTGGGCCTTTAACTAACCTTAACTAAATAATAGTAGCCGTCACCTAATGACAAGGGAACAGGCTCCATAAAAATAGCAAATTTGTTTGTAAAAAGTTGACCAAGTAATCCCTGCAACTAAAAGATTGATTACTGGAGTTTGAACTTGAAACTTTCATGGTATGCTCGAGCTAAAAACCTGATTCACCTACATTTCCAATAATGACTCTGCAAGTTTTTTTGTCCTTCCTCCCAAATCTATACCACCTCAATAGTTTGTACTCGAAGAAGCACTTGATAACACCTATGGGTTTCTTCATCTCCAGGTCCACACTCATAGTGATTTACTACATCCGCTATCTCAATCTCTTTCGAAAATCCTGACTGGCAACCTTCAAAGCTTATTTGTTGACTTTCCTTAGTCTCCCTATGAAATCTCTGACATAGAACTAGTTGATCAATGGCCTGGGAATTAATCACGACATTCAGTGTGACCTGGGACACATGGGATCACCTCTCAAGATGTGGGACTTGGGCTTGAGGTGAACCTTTGGAGAAGGAAAAATTCCTCTTCCTAAAATAAACACAACACTACCTCTAATGCAAGAAAAATGGCTAACTAAACCTATACTAACATTTCATGGGATTAGGGAGAGAGATTTGCAAGGAATAAAACTTAAACTAGAAGCGGTGATGCACCAATTTGGGAAACGTTCAACATCTGGAAGGGTTAATGTGGGAATAAGGTTTGCATCATTGACCACCTTCACCTTTAGCAACTAGAAAGGGTACAAAAATACCACAAACCAATGGCAGATGTTCCTCTGTTAAACTTTAAACATACACAAATAGAAAAGATGAGCTTTGATTTGATACACAGATAATTTTATCAAGAGGATAATCACAAGCACATGTCAAGCATCCACTTAAGTGATAATAATAATGCAAATTTTAATCAACAGAAGGAAAATGGTTTCTCACAGCTGATGAAAGGTAATCACACTATTCCTTTTCACAATATGAAACAAATAATCTGGAATAAAGGTAAATTAATCAATAATGCCAAGGAATTTCATTCACAAAGCATACAATGACTAATCATTCAACACAATAAAATAAATCTTCAAGTGCAAGGAAACTCTGAATATAATTAAAAGGTTTCAACAAAACTCTGAAAGCACTCTTCCAAGCTTGAAGAGCAACTTCACCAGAAATCTCTAAAAATGTATATCAAATAATGGAAGCATTCCACTATTTATAAGTTCCTAGGCTTGAGCCATTACAGCTGGGCCTTTAACTAACCTTAACTAAAAATAGTAATGTCATTAATGAAAGGGAACAGGCTCCCATAAAAATAGAAAATTTGTTACAAAAAGTTGACCAAGTCAACCCTACAACTTTGACTGATTCTGGAGCTTGAACCTGTCCTTTCATGGCTGCTCAGCTTTGGCCTGATTCACCTACATCTCCTTTCTCTACAAGTTTTTGTTGTCCTTCCTCCCATACAGCCATTTGGTGTCTGTACTCAAAGAAGCACTTGATAACACCCTGAGTTTCTTCATCTCCAGGTCCACACGCATAGTGATTCACTACATCCGCTATCTCAATCTCTTTCATGATCCTGGCTGGCAACCTTCAAAGCTTATTTGTGACTTTCCTTAGTCTCCCTATGAAATTATGACATAGAACCAGTTGATCAATGGAGTCACTATTGAAAGTCTTCACAACATCGTCATCCCACTTCACCAAATCTTTGAAATTTTCTTTAATCTGGTCCTCGGGAAGAGCATCGATATTTTCATTGAAGAACTTGCAGTTGGCATTGTCAAACTCCTCTGAGATATCATTGAGGGCATCTGTAATCTCCACTCACTTCTCCTCCAATTTCTTAATCAGATCTTGTAGCACCTGACACCAGAATTCCATAGCCTTTTGATATTTGAACAATTTAGAGGCATCATCAATTACCTCTTCCTGCAGAAGTAAATCAGAATCTTCTTCTCTAATGTCACTCCATGTTGCCAAAGTTAAATTTAAGTTATTATTATCTTCAGAGAAAGATTCGTCCATCTTAGCAATAGTAGTTTTTGCAACCTGTAAATCAAGTATAAATCTCAATGGCTTCCTTAATCAAAGGATTGGCCTCCTGCAAGATTCTTTCCATCCATCCATTCACTATTCTCCCTTTCTGGCCTAGCTTCTCAAGCTCATGATAGGAAATATCATCAATTGTAGATGAAATTTTCATGGCCGTAGTAGTTGAGATGTCAGTGGATGGAGTGGGCTGGGTTACTCTACGCAGCAGTGCAGTGAGCTGCTCAACTTTGGCCTTAAGCTCATCCTTGGTGGCCTTGTCTTTGTCGTATTTCTCCAAAAGGGCCCCAAGAGCAGTGTGTACATCCTGTTTGGATCCTTCATGAGTAGCCTTCCCCAATGAGAACTTTGAGATCTGGTAGTCTGTTGATGTGATGGTTTCTTTAGTTTTCCCCTCAACAGGGGTAGCCACTTCTATCACATGCTCTCCAGATGGATTAACCGTCAGACTTGATATGGTTCTCGGTCTCTTGGCCTGTCTTTTGGGCATGGACTCCAATATACTGAGATCTATCACATCTCCTAGAGGAACCTTTTTCTTTTTTTTAGGATTCTGTCTAAACAACCACTCTGGTATGGCTAGAGCCAAGGAAGATGGAGTAGAAGATCTGATACCTAAAGTATCAGTTAGAGAAAGATCACTAGAAATGCCAGCTGATATCTGAGTAGAGGTAGCAATGATGGAAGGTGTGGGTGTGAGGACAACCATAGGAATTGACAAAGTAATGCTAGGGGTTGAAATTGAAGAAAATGGGAGTGTCAAAGGAAGTGAAGAGGAAATGGGTGACCCAATATTTTCCCCAGCTGATAGAACTAGGAAGTGACGAAAATACCTGGGCCATGGAAGGGGATGGGAAGGAAGAAATGATGGTAGAAGTGGAAGGAACTGATATTGGAAGTGATAATGGAGGAAGGGGAAGATGTGATGGATCCTAGACAATACTAGGAGAGGCACTCACTTTAACTACCTCAGTAACTAGCACTGTAGATTCTGTAATCTTGGGAGTAGCAGACCTAGAAAGAGATGAGCCACCAACCACAAATGAGATCTTCTTTGGAATGGTAGGAACCCTTTGAGTCGACCTCTTTCCTTTTGTGGGTGTTGGTTGGTTTACTTGCTGATGTAGACCCTATATTTGTAGGTTGATTTTCCCCTTTGGGTGAGATTCCCAAGGTGGCCAACCAACTGTAAGTTCTCTTTAGAATGGGTCCCACCCTTTCTTTAGTATTACTGCATTCTTCCACATACCAATCAATCCATGGCAGTGGTTGATTGGAAATATTATCACTCTTGTATGATGAATCTAGGACCTCATCATTGTCCTGCAAGTCCTTTGGCACATCAGCCAATCCAAACTTCCACACTTCATCAAGAGTTAACCTCTCATAATCCATTTTCCACATGATGTACTCATCCCAAAAATGAATCCATATATCTTCTAATTGGGGCACATGAGCACTGGACTTACCTGTCTCCCTGAACTTACCCCAATAGTCAAAATTAGTTCGCAGATGGAAGGTCCACAGGGTTACCTCAAGCCATTTCTACATCCACGTTCTTTTCCTTGTGGATATTTGGGCAAGAATACCTGCCAATTGAAATAGGGAAATGCATTCCCACCTTGTGATGCTTATTTTGGATTTTATGGTAATCCAACAACTACCGAACCAATTCCAGAAGAACCCATTTATCAGTAGGGCACCTTGGAAACTTTCTTGGGGTGCCTATGAAACCTAGAATCTGAAGGTAGGTGAATGTGGGAAACTTGAAAGTAGATTTCTCCCCATTCTCACACCTCTTGGAAAGCCTCATCGGAAACCCTCCGATTATATAGCTCTTTGTCGAAAACGATAGAGGACAACAACGAAGAAAGCGTCGTTGATTCTTCAGAAGTGCTTGCTCCCCTTGTCTAGAGTAAGTTGGGGTAAAACTCGTATATTTGGGATGTGCTGTGAACTACCCCTAGTATTCAATCCTACAAAATCTCCCATAGCAGTAGCCACATATACTAGAAAAGATGTCATGTAGAAATTTTTAGTTTCTGACACCTTGCCCAACTGATAGTGAATGTTGCTACTAATATGTTCACCCCATCAGATAAACTCGTCATTCTTCTTGATAGTTGCTATGTACAAGAACATCCATTCTTGGAATTCCTTTGTAAAAGGAAGACCTGAAAACTCTACTTAAAAGCACAATGAGATCGTTGAATTCCTGAATGAAATCTGATCGATGTATAGTTTTGGGCAACTTGGAAAAATTCTTAGTCAGGTAGGATTTCATCATAACTTTCGAGCATACTTATTTTTTTTATCCCAGTGTTCAACTACTATTTCAGGTGATATTGTGGCATAATCTTGAATGTCTGGAAGTTTAAACAAGTCTTTGAAGAAATATAGGTCCAGACGGATCACCACCTTATCATCACTATCCCTTATCGACATAGAGTCCTCGTCGTAGTGGGCTGTTGTAGCTAGGAAAAACTCTGGGCATTGCACAGATGCAAGAAAACTAGTGGTAAGGGCAAGACCACTGTCATAGATGGCCTACATCCATGGATTCTTGTTCGGGGCCTTTAATCTTTCCCAGAACTCAGGAAGATCAATTTGTCCTAGATCGGTGTCCCCGATATTTCCTAAGTCAGAGGTCAAGCAGGATTGGGGAGAAACCCCAAGAAATGTGTACTTCATCTTCTCTTTTCCCTTTGAAGTGGAGGTAGAACATCAAAACCTGTGTTTCGGGAGCTGAATGTTGCAGAAATTCTGAAAACCTGAAAGCAAGAAAACTCCAAAATTCCCAAACCGAAAAAGGTCACTGAAAGAAATATCTGAAATGAAATCTCTGAAAAAAACTTCCAAAGTCAGAGGTTCTGAAAACTCGAAATCTCCAATTCTCTGAAATCTCTGAAATTATGAAAATCTCTAAAATATCTGAAAACCTGAAATATTCTGAAAACCTAAAATCTCTAATTCTCCAAAAACCTGAAATCTCTAAATCTCTGAAAACCTGAAATCTCCAATTCTCTGAACCCAAAATCTCTAAAAACTCTGAAAACCTGAAATCTCTGAAAATCCAAAATCTGAAATCTCTGAAAACCTGAAATCTCCAAAAACTTGAAATCTCCAAACTGAAAACCCAAAATCTCCAATTGTGATTTTACCAAAAGAAATCTCTGAGATGAGTTTTCCAAATAAGTTCTGAAAGGATGATATCTGGAGGAAACTACAAAATAAATGTTAAAAATCCAAGTTGGAAATTGAGAAACAGGAGGAAGTATGAGGGACCTAAAAAGATCCCCTGAACATACTTGAAAACCTGGAGAAAACTCACACAACAAAACATGGTGAAAAAGAATGACATTACAAGAAAACACAAAGGGAAAACAAAAGGAAACCCAAATGGGGAGAAGAGGAAGAAAAGACCTAAACCAAAAGAAAATAAAACCAAAAAACATACCTTGAAAAAGACGCCGCAAAGTACAAGAGTGAAATGTCAGAGTGAAAGTGTGAAAGTGTCAGGTAAAAATAAAAAGTAAAAATCTGAGTTTATATAGAAATCCTGACATTAATGGTAAATTTCTGATCCGTATGGAGGTAGGTGGAAATTAATTGCACTCAAAATTTCTGAAGCTCTGAAACCTGAAAGCCTGAAATTCCAAAAATTTGGGATTTCAGACTTCAGAAAAAATGGGAAGCAAAAGATGAATTGGCGATTGAGAAGTCTGAAACCTGAAAACCCAAAAGTCTGAAAATTTAGACTTTCAGAAATTCAGACTTCAGAAAACTTCACGTGCAAATCCTAAAAATGACTCGGAGAACTCTGAAAACCTGAAACCTGAAAGTCTAAAAATTTAGACTTTCAGAGTTTTGGAGACTTCGGAAGTCCGAGAGGGATTTAGACGAAATGAGCCAAAAAGTTCCAAACCTGAAAACCTGAAAAGTCTAAAAATTCAGACTTTCAGAAATTCAAGACTTTGGAAAACTTCAAAAGAAATTCTGAAATTGAGCTTAAAAACTCTGAAAGAGAAAAAAAACTCTGAAGTCTGAAAATTGAAAAAATTCAGATTCTCGGCCTTAGCAAAATTCATTGTGCAGGATTTCTTAAAAACATTAGTCTGACATATAGCCTTCTTCTGGGTAGGTTAAATGGTTAACATTTTTGGTGATCTCTAGGGAAAGCTTTCCTGCTAAGCTTTTAGACCAGTAGCCTTAAGCAAAACATTGGGCAAGGGAGTCTAAAAAACCAAAACCAAAACAGAAAAACAAAAGAAAAGAAAAGACAAACAAAACAATGTGCAGAGCACTTGGAGGAAAACAAAAAAACTGTACAGGGTGGAACCTCCTCAAAAGCAAGCTTTGAGGTGTATCCCATTCACATGAATGGGAAATTCTTCTCCATTGAGTTTGGATAGGAAAAATGAATTTACCTCTTTGCAGCTTGTAATAACATAGGGCCCACTCCAGAGAGCATCGAACTTGGCATGCTTTCCTGGTTTGGCGCGATCTTCATCCCATTTTAGAACCAAATCCCCTTCCTTGAACAACCTATCAGAGGCTTTCCTGTCAAAGGATTTCTTAACCTGAGCCTGATGCTCTGTCAATGTATTCATGGTAGTGTTTTGAATCTCCTCTAGTTCCATGAGTTCTGAAAACCTCACTGTTAAGGCCTCATCCTCCATAACTTCAAGCCGATAAGCCAAATCCAGGGAAGGTATTTCCAAGGAAAGTGGACAACTTTTCTTCCCTTCCATATACAAGCATGAAAGGTGAAACCCCAATGGCCTTTTTAGGTGTTATTCAATCTTCCCACAGAGCAACCTTAAGCTGTGTATGCCAGGTCCTTTTGTTGGCCTCCATCGTGCACTTGATGATCCTTATCAGGTTCTTATTGCTGGATTCAACCAACCCATTTCCCTGTGGATAGTAGTTAGATGAAGTCTTGAGATAGACTCCATTCTTGATGGCCCATTCACTTATTTTCATCCCGAGGAATGCCATTGCATTGTCAGAGATAATAGTAAATGGAACACCAAACCTTGTCATGATACTCTCTAAGAATTCAAGGACAACTTTTTCATTTCTTTCCTTCAAGGCCACCACTTCTATCTAGCGGGTGAAATAATCTGTCACAGTAAGGACCCATTTATGTCCTTCACTAGATGGAGGATTGATCATACCAATAAAATCCAACCCCCATTGAACAAAGGGTTGATCCACCTGAACGGGATGCAACGGGAGAGCTGCCAGCTTCTATTTTCCTACAAAAAGAGCACACTCCTTACATTTCCTTACCCAAAAATGGGCATCTTTGAACAAGTCTGGCCAGTAGTAACCAGCTCACATGATCTTGGTAGTAGTTTTTCATGTTGAGTAATGTCCTCCTGACAGCCCATTATGGAACTCCTCCAATATCTTGTTCACCTGCTCTGGTTTGATGCAGCATAAAAGAACATCATTCAAATCCTTTTGGAAAAGAATGCCATCTACCACAACATATGGAATAGACTAGAGATGGAAAGTACATCGTTGAATCTTATCCATATTTGGAGGATATACTCCTAAGAGGAGGAAATTTTCCATCTTAGTTAACCAATCAATCTGATCATTTCCTTCATCAATATTGAAGAGTGCAACATCCTTAACATCCTTAATTTCCATGTCTGTAGCCAACTTGCTGGCATAACCCCTTGCCTCTGACAAGTTTAGTGACTTTGATGTGTACATCATACTCCATTACTTTTGTGATCCACCCAACACATTTCTCATTCATCTCTTTATTTAACAAAAACTCTTTAACCAGGATGAGAAACCATTAAATGGATCTTGTTGTTGGACAACATGTGCCTAAATTTTTTTAGGGCTCGAATGACCACAAAGACCTATTTTTTGAAGAAAGAATACTTGAGTTCATATTCCTTGAGAGACTGACTGAAAAAGGCAATTGGTTGCTCCATCAGATCATCATTCTTGTTGAGTGAGAATACCTGAAATACTCTCATGACCTGCGAAAGCATAGAGAATAAAATCCTTGTCAAACTGAGGGGTTTACCAGTGTAGGAGCTTGGGAAATAGCTGTTTTGATAGCCTCAAAACTTTCTCTCCCTTCCTTTTTCCATGAGAAAGGAATGTTATTTTTAAGCATGGCCATCAGTGGTTTGGTTAACACTGCAAATTGAGGAATGAATCTCTGAACAAAGTTTATAGTTCCCAGAAACTCTGTAGACCTTTCTTGTGACTTGGGAGGGATAGAGACAAAATTGACTGAATCCTGGCTGGGTCGATTGAGAGTCCTTCAGCTAAAACAATATGTCCCAATAAACTTTCCTTCTTGAACTGCAAAAATGCATTTTTTAGGATTTAGTGAGACCCAAACTCTCTACACCTTCAAAAAACTTTTCTTAGATGCACAATATGATCTTCGGCATGTTTGGAATAGATAGTTATATCATCGAGGTAAACCAAGATCATATCATTGATGAGTCCTTTAAATTCCATGTCCATGGCTCTTTGAAAAGTAGCCCCTACATTGGACAATCTGAAAGGCATTTTGTTGTATGCATACGTGCCCCACTTAGTGGTGAAAGCCATTTTGAATTGATCAGATTCTTGGACTAGAATCTGATTGTACCCTGAATAGCCATCCAGTAGAGAAAATATTTGAGCTCCTGCCACTTTCTGGAGGATCTGTTCCATTGATGGAAGAGGATAATGATCCTTTAATGAGGCATGGTTCAAATCCCTGAAATCTACACAAAGCCGAATCTCTCCATTCTTTTTCCTTACGGGTACTAGATTAGCTACCCACAATGAATGCTTTATGGGAAAAATTATGCAGGCTTCGATAAGCTTGGTTAGCTCTTTCCTCATTAGTGACTCAATCTTGGGATTGATTGGCCTTTGTTTCTGACAAACTGGCTTAGAGTTCAGATCCAGTTCAATCGTGTGTTGAGCTAGGCCTGGGTCAAAACCACGCAGGTCTTTGTAGCTCCATGCAAAAATATCATGATATTCTCGACACAATTCAATGAAATCTTCCTTTTCCTGAGCAGTGCATACCTTACCAATCTTTAAAAATTTCTCACTGGCCACCTCAACTTCCTCAAAATCTTCTTCTTTGACCACCATATTTGTGCTTTGTCATTTGGACTGGTCATCCGAATTGAAGATAGATTCAAGCGTGACCAAGCCTTTTGGAAATTTGTTTCCTTTCAACTGAATGACCTGGTCACCATAGGATTCCTACAATTTACCTTGGTGTTTGGCAGTGAACTCTGCTTCTTGTTGTAGAAAAAGAACAATCTTGTTCATCACTATCAAAAACCTGCCAACTGCTTACATTATCCGGTACTGCGGGATGGACAACCATTTTGACTATTTTCTATGCCTTCCTTCATGAGGTCCACAGGTATATCATATTGAGATCCGATAGTAGCAAGCCTGTCAGCATCTTGATTTTGATTTCTAGGAACCACATGAATTCTGAAAGCTTCAAACTCCTCTATTAGGTCCCAAACTTGATTCTTATATGATCTTAAGAGATCATTCTTCGATGCACTGCGGGTTGTTACTTGATGAACTACCAATTCGCTATCACCAAAAATGATCAGGGATTTGATTCCTCTTTGTTGGGCCAGCTGCAACCCTTGTATAAGAGCCTCATACTCAGTGACATTATTAGTACAACTGAACTGCAATTGAAAAGATGAGAAATATTTATCTCCTCCTAGAGAAATTAACATGACTCCTACACCAGATCCATTTTTACTCCTTGAACCATTGAAGAATAGCTACCATAGTCCTTTAGAATCATTGGGTGTCTTAACCAACTGAAGGCACAATTGTACCTTCTTCATGTATATAATAAGTTCCCAATCCAGTCTCATCCAAAAACAATAGACCAGATTCTTTGTTAGCCAATAAATCGGCATACGGGTCGTATTGATGGTCTATACTTACCTCATCAAGCACTGTATCAGGAACCTCCTCTACAAGAGTAGTTGGTTCATGATCCACATTCTCATCTTTATGGTCACAAATGGCATAATTACTTTCTATGGGTTTGGATGTGTAAGGTTCCACGTGATTGTGACAGATTGGTTCTGCCCTTATAGTTACCTTAGTTCCATACCTGGTCCTCAGGATCATATGCGACCAGTCTGATGAAAAATAACCACCCATTTTTGCAGTGAAATCCCATGATAAACAAATGGAAAAGAGGGGAGGAAGATCAATGATAGATATGTCCTGTGTAAATGTCAAGCTAGGACATGCGTGGATAGTAAGTTGAAGCCCTTTAATGACCCCCATAGTTTGGATTGCAGTACCGTCAAGTTGAACAACCCCTCTTGTAATTGGAGTATATGGAATTTGTAGTACATCTGCGACCTGTTTAGGCATTACGGAACTGCTAGCTCCAGAATCGATCATACAATTGTGCACCAAATGCTCACCAATAATCAGTGAGATATAAAATGGTGGGGGCTTATTGGTCTTAGTGTGTATCTTCATCTCAGGTTGGCATAAGATGGTCACCACTGCTACTTCCTGACCTGATGATTGGTTAGTAGTGCCAAAACTATTCAAAGCCTCTCAGTAGCAAGTTCCTTTGAGAAGGAATCAAGAGTGCATCCCACATTGTGACACTCAAATTGGTTTTCTTCATTTGCTCCACAATGACTGAATGGAATTGATCTCCACTTTGCTAATGCCTTTTGGGGCATTGGGGTCCTCCTTTGGATAATGCTTATTAGGCATCGTGATACTTGAAGTTCCATCTTTCTTTGTAGACTAATCAATGGATATTTCTGATGATTTCCTTTTCATGTCTTTACCATCTGGTACTTGTGTTGGGGACTGAGAAGTAGATGCCTAGTCAGTATTGGAAGACTGTGTATCTATTTCCCTTTTCTTGGAATATGTGTTGGATGCTAAAGTGGAGGCATCTGTATTTAAACCACAAAAGTCTTCTGCTTTCCAATTTAGTAGTGTGGTTTCATCTGGAGGTTGGTCTTGACTTTCGGAAGTAGATGGCTCAGCAGATGATTTGGTTAGAGCAGGATATACTTTGGACCATAAGGGCTTGACTTAAAACTCCATTTGGGTAGAGATTCTGATTATGGGGCTGAGAACAAGGGTAGCACCATTCATAGTCTTGGATGAGGTTGTTCTGGATTGGGACTATAGCTCTAGAAGAACTGGCAGCAGAAGGGTTCTGAAAATTTAAAGGCTTCACATTTGTAGCTTGGGTTATGGCTTGGCTCTGTGGCTGACCATTTCCTTGAAATGGAGGACTGATTTGCTTGATACTGGGATTGGAAGGGGTGATTATATTGGGACTACTACCTCTTCATTGCTATGAGTTCATTCCCGAAATTTTGTAACAATGACTTCACCTCAGCCAGGTCATTTGAGGGATTGGACGCATGCATAGCTATCAGAGTAGAAGCTGCCAGAACTGGGGAAATGACTGGCTATTGGACTGCAAGCTCTGCAAAAATAGGTATGGGAGGTCTAGGAGCAATTTTACCTGCTTGAATTAAGCAATTTTCAGCTCGTACGATGATTTCATAAGCATCAGGGATAATGGTTCCCCCCATGGATTGAATCATGATGGTGACATCACTATTCAATGCCCGTAAGTAATATAAAAATGCACTATCTAGGGATGGCCTTACAAGTGCCGGGATATGTTTCCAAGTCTTATCAAAATGGAGGTTGAAATCACTCATATACTCTTGAGGAGACCGCTTGATAGTATGAAATTGTTCTACAAGTGAGAGATTATCACTTTTTTCTTCAAACTACTTACACAAATTCATGCCTAACTCATTCCAAGTGGTAACAGATCCAACAGTTAAACTCTGGAACCATTAAAGTGATCTCCCTTTGAATGAGGTAGCAAGGAGTTGAACTGCTACGTTATCCTCTGTGATACTGTGTACCGTGCAGATGTTGGCTACATCCAGTATGTGCTCACAAGGTGAAACATTAGTCTCTCCATTATAAAATGGTAAACTTTTCAAGGTTGTTGCTGGTATGGCATCTCTTTGTGCTAACAACAAAGGACTGCTGGTATTGAAAGGAGGACAAGCATTAGCTGCCATGACGTTCAAAAGTTGGTTGTGTTTTGGTGAAGGAAGATGTCTTTCAGGAGGAGTTGAATGCCCTCTATGAGGTAAAGCAGAAGTTGATGGTACTGAAAGGTTTCTTCCCCTTCTCCTTGGGGGAGACAAAGAAATATCTGTATGATAACAATTGTCTCACCTTAAAGAAGCTCTTGTGTGAATCCTTCACATGAGTTGATGTACTAAACTTTGAAATCCAGAGAGATGGAGTCGCTAGGTACCTTGTGTCAATGGAATGAGAAGAGAGGTACCAACTCTGTCCCACCAGGCATGCCAAAAATTGTTGTCACCAAATCACTGCACCCCTCGAATGGCCTGGGAATTAATCATGACATTCAGTGTGATTGGACACATGGGATCACCTCTCAAGCTGTGGGACTTGGGCTCGAGGTGAACCTTTGGAGAAGGCCAGCTTCCTTCTTCCTAAACTAAACACAACACTACCTCTAATGCAAGAAAAATGGCTAACTAAACCTATACTAACATTTCATGGGATTAGGGAGAGAGATTTGCAAGGAATAAAACTTAAACTAGAAGTGGTGATGCACCAATTTGGGAAATGTTCAACATCTGGAAGGGTTAATGTGGGAATAAGGTTTGCATCATTGACCACCTTCACCTTTAGCAACTAGAAAGGGTACAAAAATACCACAAACCAATGGCAGACGTTCCTCTGTTAAACTTTAAACATACACAAATAGAAAAGACGAGCTTTGATTTGATACATAGATAATTTTATCAAGAGGATAATCACAAGCACATGTCAAGCATCCACTTAAGTGATAATAATAATGCAAATTTTAATCAACAGAAGGAAAATGGTTTCTCACAACTGATGAAAGGTAATCACACTATTCTTTTCACAATATGAAACAGATAATCTGGAATAAAGGTAAATTAATCAATAATGCCAAGGAATTTCATTCACAAAGCATACAATGACTAATCATTCAACACAATAAAACAAATCTTCAAGTGCAAGGAAATTATGAATATAATTAAAAGGTTTCAACAAAACTCTGAAAGCACTCTTCCAAGCTTGAAGAGAAACTTCACCAGAAATCTCTAAAAATGTATATATATCAAATAATGGGAGCATTCCACTATTTATAAGTTCCTAGGCTGAGCCATTACAGCTGGGCCTTTAACTAACCTTTTACTAAAAATAGTAATGTCATTAATAAAAGGGAATAGGCTCCCATAAAAATAGCAAATTTGTTACAAAAATTTGACCAAGTCAACCCTACAACTTTGACTGATTCCAGAGCTTGAACCTGTCCTTTCATGGCCACTCAGCTTTGGCCTGATTCACCTGTCTCTCCTTTCTCTACAATTTTTTTTGTCCTTCTTCCCATACTAGCCATTCGGTGTCTGTACTCAAAGAAGTGCTTGATAACACCCTAAGTTTCTTCATCTCCAGGTCCACACGCATAGTGATTCACTACGTCCGCTGTCTCAATCTCTTTCGTGATCCTGGCTGGCAACCTTCGAAGCTTATTTGTGAATTTATTTAGTCTCCCTATGAAATTTTGACATAGAACTAGTCGATCAATGGAGTCACTATTGAAATTATTCGCAACATCATCATCCCACTTCACCAAATCTTTGAAATTTTCCTTAATCTTGTCCTTCGGGAAGAGCATCAATATTTTCATTGAAGAACTTGCAGTTGGCATTGTCAAACTCCTCTGAGATATCATTGAGGGAATTTGTAATCTCCACTCGCTTCTCCTCTAATTTCTTAATCAGATCTTGTAGCACTTGACACTGGAATTCCATAGCCTTTTGATATTCAAACAATTTAGAGGCATCATCAATTACCTCTTCCTGAAGAAGTAAATCAGAATCTTCTTCTCTAATGTCACTCCATGTTGCCAAAGTTAAATTTAAGTTATTATTATCTTCAGAGAAATATTCATCCATCTTAGCAATAGTGGTTTTTGTAACCTGTAAATCAGTATAAATCTCAACGGCTTCCTTAATCAAAGGATTGGCCTCTTGCAAGATCCTTTCCATCCATCCATTCACTATTCTCCCTTTCTGGCCTAGCTTCTCGAGCTCATGATAGGAAATATCATCAATTGTAGATGAAATTTTCATGGTCGTAGTAGTTGAGATGTCAGTGGATGGAGTGGGCTAGGTTACTCTACGCAGCAGTGCAGTGAGCTGCTCGACTTTGGCCTTAAGCTCATCCTTGGTGGCCTTGTCTTTGTCGTATTTCTCCAAAAGGGCCCCAAGAGTAGTGTGTACATCCTTCTTGGCTCCTTCATGAGTAGCCTTCCCCAATGAGAACTTTGAGATCTGGTAGTCTACTGCTGTGATGGTTTCTTTAGTTTTCCCCTCAACAGGGGTAGCCACTTCTATCACACGCTCTCCAGATGGATTAACCATCAGACTTGATATGGTTCTCAGTCTCTTGGCCTATCTTTTGGGCATGGACTCCAATATATTGAGATCTATCACATCTCCTAGAGGAACCTTTTTCTTTTTCTTAGGAGTCTATCTAAACAGCCACTCTGGTATGGCTAGAGCCAAGGAAGATGGAGTAGCAGATCTGATACCTGAAGTATCAGTTAGAGCAAGATCACTAGAAATGCCAACTGATATCTGAGAAGAGGTAGCAATGATGGGAGGTGTGGGTGTGAGGAAACCATAGGAATTGAAAAAGTAATGTTGGGGGTTGAAATTGAAGAAAATGGGAGTGTCAAAGGAAGTGAAGAGGAAATGGGTGACCCAATATTTTCCCCAGCTGATAGAACTAGAAGTGACAAAAATACCTGGGCCATAGAAGGGGATGGGAAGGAAGAAATGATGGTAGAAGTGGAAGGAACTGATATTGGAAGTGATAATGGAGGAAGGGGAAGATGTGATGGATCCTGAACAATACTAGGAGAGGCACTCACTTCAACTACCTCAAGTAACTGGCACTGTAGATTCTGTAATCTTGGGAGCAACAGACCTAGAAAGAGATGAGCCACCAACCACAAATGAGATCTTCTTTGGAATGGTAGGAACCCTTTGAGTTGACCTCTTTCCTTTTGTGGGTGTTGGTTGGTTTACTGCTGATGTAGACCCTATATTTGTAGGTTGATTTTCCCCTTTGGGTGAGATTCCCAAGGTGGCCAACCAACTATAAGTTCTCTTTAGAATGGGTCCCATGCCCTTTCTTTAGTATTGCTGCATTCTTCTACATACCAATCAATCCATGGCAATGGTTGATTGGCAATATTATCACTCTTGTATGATGAATCTAGGACCTCATCATTGTCCTACATGTCCTTTGGCACATCAACCAATCCAAACTACTGCACTTCATCAAGAGTTAACCTCTCATAATCCCTTTGCCACACGATGTACTCATCCTGACAATGAATCCATATATCTTCTAATTGGGGCACATGAGCACTGGACTTACCTGTCTCCCCGAACTTACCCCAATAGTCAAAATTAGTTTGCAGATGGAAGGTCCATAGGGTTACCTCAGCCATTTCTGCATCCATGTTTTTTGCCTTGTGGATGTTTGGGAAAGAATACCTGCCAATTGAAATAGGGAAATGCATTCCCACCTTGTGACGCTTATTTTGGATTTGATGGTAATCCAACAACTGCCGAACCAATTCCAAAAGAACCCATTTGTCAGTAGGGACCTTGGCAACTTTGCTTGGGGTGCCTATGAAACCTGGAATCTGAATGTAGGTGAATGTGGGAAACTAAAAGTAGATTTCTCCCCATTCTCACACCTCTTGGAAAGCCTCATCAGAAACCCTTCGATTATATAGCTCTTTGTCAAAACGATAGAGGACAACAACGAAGAAAGCATCGTTGATTCTTCGGAAGTGCTTGCTCCCCTCATCCAGAGTAAGTTGGGGATAAAACTCATATATTTGGGAGGTACTGCGAACTGCCCCTATATTCAATCCCCAAAATCCCCCATAGCAGCAGCCACATATACTAGAAAAGATGTCATGTAGAAAGTTTTAGTTTCTGACACTTTGCCCAACTGATAGCGAATGTTGCTACTAATATGTTCACCCCATCGGATAAACTCATCATTCTTCTTGATAGTTTCTATGTACAAGAACATCCATTCTTGGAATTCCTTTGCAGAAGGAAGACTTGAAACTCTGCTTAAAAGCACAATGAGATTGTTGAATTCCTGAATGAAATCCGATCGATGTATAGTTTTGGGAAACTTGGTGAAATTCTTTAGTCAGGTAGGATTTCATCATAACCTTCGAGCATACTTCTTCTTTTTTATCCCAGTGTTCAACTACTATTTTAAGTGAGATTGTGGCGTAATCTTGAACGTCTAGAAGTTTAAACAAGTCTTCGAAGAAATATGGGTCCAGACGGATCACCACCTTATCATCACTATCACTTATTGACATAGAGTCCTCGTCGTAGTGGACTACTATAGCTAGGACAAACTCTCAGCATTGTACAGATGTGGGAAAATTGGTGGGAAGGGCAAGACTACTATCGTAGATGGCCTGCATGGCATGGATTTTTGTTCGAGGCCTTTAATATTTCCCAAAACTTGGGAATATCAATTTGTCCTAGATCGGTGTCCCCGATAATTCATAAGTCAGAGCTCAAGCAGGATTGGGGAGAAACCCTAAGAAATGTGTACTTCATTTTCTATTTTCTTTGAAGTGGAGGATGACATCAAAACCTTTGTTTCGAGAGTTGAATGTTGCAGAAATTCCAAAAACCTGAAAGCAAGAAAAATCCAAAATCCCAAACCAAAAAAGTACAAAAGGAATCATCGAAATAAATATCTAAAATGAAATATCTGAAAAAGTTTTCTGAAGTCAGCGGTTTTGAAAAACAAAAATATCCAGTTCTCTGAAAAACCAAAATCTAAAATCTCTGAAAAGTTGAAATCTCCAATTCTCTAAAAACCCAAAATCTCCAATTCTCTGAAAACTTGAAAGCCGAAATTCAGACTTCAAAAAACTTCAAAAGAAATTCTGAAATTGAGCTTAAAAACTCTGAAAGATAAAAACTCTGAAGTCTGATTTTTTTTTATTTTTTTTTCAGATTCTCAGCCTTAGCAAAATTCATTGTGTGAGGATTTCTTAAAAACATTCGTCTAACATATAGCCTTCTTCTGGGTAGGTTAAAAAATTAACACTACTTAAACTAGGAAAACGTTGCAGACAAAAGGTTCATTACAAAAAATATATATCTCAAGTTATATTAAATAGGCCTCTAATAATGTGTAGAATAAATAGAGGTCTTAAGGAGGGAATTACAAAAAGATTTAAATAATGGGGGGTGGGGCAGGGAAAATTTTAAGGCCCCATACCAAAATATTCCTTAGATGTTTTGGTTGAATCTGTAAAAATGGGTTTCTTATTAATGGAAAATAAGTGCAAAATTTGTATAGTGATGTAGGTGTGCTATAATGCAAAATGACAAGCCTAAAAATTTAAACTTTAAAGCATGACAACTAAGTCCACAATGCAAAATTCTGCCTCCTAATCACACTGAGTCCCTCTCCTTTCCAACTTGTCTTCAATTGAATCATCAAACTAGATCTTAGGAATGTCATAGTGAATTTTTAAATCATGACTTAGTGTGATAAGAATAGTGATGAAGTTGATGGATGGATTTAGTAAAGTTCTTCGAAAGACAAGTCCTCCTGGAAGCCTAAAAAGGCCAATTTTGGTCATTTTGAAGCCAATATGCATCCTCTGAAAGAGTTTGGGAAATATTTAAAGTATCTAAAGGTGGTGTTGGAGAATATTTTATGTGTTTGAGGAAATTTAGGAAGATTTAGGAAAGAATTTCACATTCGAGGACAATCTATTCAACATCGGGTTTTCTAGGTGCCAGGAATGAACATCCTAATGGTGAAACTTGAATTCTCAAGATGATTTAGGTAGTTTCATAAGGATTCAAGAGGAAAACAAGTAGGCATTTGAAATATATGATAATTATCTACAAGGTGGGAGCATCAATTATTATCTAAGGCTTAAAGGTTTCTTAAAACATTTCAAAACACAATAGCTACTCCCTGCAGTTCCAGAAAAAAATGACCTAAATTTTAAATTTCAAGAAGAATATATTCGTTGTAATGGTTTAAGAAGAATATATTCTATTTATATTTTTTTATTTTTTCCATCATTGCAAGGCTAGGAAATTGTTTCATGTCCCAAAAAGGAAATGAAATCCCCCACATGCTCTTAAAGTATTAGTTCTGAAGTGATCTCTACAAAGCACAACTTGATGCAAGAAGTGGGAATAATGAGAAAAGTTCACCATGAGTGACACTAGTGATCATCTCAGGCTAAAAAACAATGCATACCTCCTGAGAGTGTTTCTAAACAATTAACTAGTTCTTGGTGATGAGATCAATGCAATTTTGACGTCAAAAACATGTGATTCATCCTCAAGTTCCATTCAAAGATCAATCCTTCTATCTGGAGAAGGGAATCAATTTCCATGAGGAGAAAATTGAGAAAAGGTGTCCAGATGTTGTAGGCATGTTTCCATTCATGTGACATCTTGGTCAAGGTAATTGAACCATGAAGTGAAAATGTGTATTGTCATGTTCAAAAGTGAAATGGGAAGCTCATGGAGCAAGTTGAGGGTCATCATATCCTAAATATGTCATCATATCTCTGAGAATTAATTCAAATCGAGCTAATCAGGCTATCGAGGTAATCAAAGCCATTATATGTGAAGGATCAAGAAATTATATTTTCCCATTAGAGGAATATGAGAATGAAGGTATTTGAACATCTTAAATCTGATTTCATTCAAGAAGTACTCTGGAGTCAAGAAAGGTAAAATGGGTGATATTCATGTGAAGCACCATGTATGCAAGAATGAGAAACCATCCTAGTTTCACTTGATACCATTTGCATAATAGTGTTCCTAAACACTCATTCAACATTTGGTAATGTGGTCACTCCTCAAAGGAAGATATATCACAACCAAACCTCATTTTAGTAAAATCGAGGGCCATTGGAAAAGAACCTTAAAAAAGAAAGATGATGAAAAAGGGAATGCAGAGGTTCCCTATTTTAGGAAACTTCATTAAAAGGTCAGAAACATTGAATATCTTGTAGAGCCTCTTGAGCCATATGAGATTGATCCATCACTACCTATCATCATTCTAGTATGTATTTCTTGGTGGCAAAACCTTCCCATAATGAGTAAAATGTGATCCCTCACTAAACCGTTGTAAGTTTTCCTATGACTAACATCATATCTACTCCAGAAGATGTATTCCCATGGATTCAAGAGTTACTCGTGAGTGAAGCAATACTGATACAAAAAAATATAGTTCCTGAATTTCGATTCATCACCAAAAAATAAGATCCAAATGAAGAAAGAAGGTGTAGGTAACCTCTTACCTCTTCAATGGAACTTCGATTGACCAATATGTATAAATTTCCTGATCTAAATTTGTAAAACCTATGAAAGAAATGACCCATAATGACTACAATATGAAAAATATTTCATTAGGTCAACCTACACATGAGGGTGATACATATATGTTCAAGGAATATTCTACCTACATACTTTCTCAAAATAAGGAGTACAAGAAAACAATAGAATAATTGGACGGGTATGCGAGAACTCTCACTACTTACATGCAAGCAATTTTGGATCCTTATCCAGTATCACCTCCCCCCATAGAAGTTATCACTCCTATTAGTAGCTTTGAATCCAAAATAATCAACAAATATCAAGTTAACTCAATACATGGAAGGTCCAATTATAGGTGGGTTGAAAGGATTTTTGAAAAAGGAAAATCATTATTGCTAGAGGTTCTCTCTATGTTCAAATATATTCTTTCCACCATTTTGGAAGTGAAGAAAATAAGGAAAAATGATGTGGATCCAGCTACAAGATGTCGAAATGCCTCCAAAACACATACACATGATTTTACAAAACTCTAGAAGATTCAAAATAATTATCTTCTCATTCCTTAATCCACACTAATCTTTTACAACATTACTATCTTCCTTTTATTTCCCACTATCCCTAAGTTAACCCTAAAATGTGAAAAAAACCATAAAACACAAATAAATCTAAAAAGTAAAATACCTCGGATGGACCCCAATTTTTGTGTACAACAGTATACCTTCTATAAATTAAGTCGTATGTGAGAATCTTGTTACTTATTACATAAAACATAGTGAAAACATTTTAAAATTTTAAGTTATAGAAAAAACGAAAAAAATGTTCGAAGCTAATTGTAGACCTCTAGACGAAGGATTTTTTTCACCTGAAAATATGCTAAAAAGTCATCCAGACCTTTTCTAGAAATGTTGGTCATTCTATACTACTAATCAATATCTACCACCCTAGAAAATTTCAAAACTATTCAACAGTCCAAATCAAAAGTTATGGTCTCTGGAAATTATACTCACACATCATTCTCCCCCGGTTCATAAGAATTACTTCTCCTATGAATTCAGGTGATGGAATTCATGCAATTTTCAAGTATGTCAATAATATTTAACTCCTACTTATGAAGCCATGTATTTTCTTGCTGCTCATAAACATTCCCACTATAGAAAATATCTTTTTGTAGATCCGTTGCTTAGTAGTGACCATCTTTTTTGTCCAAGATACACATAACTATCTCCTTTTCTCTTCTGCAAGATGTGTACTACTCCTAGTTTTTTTATTCCTCCTCCTCAACATTTTTCTCATGACCTATAAAACTATATAATTCATAATACATTAAACATTAGCAAAATATATAAAGTTTGCTAGGTATCTCCACCTTGTAGGCATTATCACTCATTTTCTTCAAAATCGTATATGGCCCAATCTTCTTATACTTCAGTTTGTTTTATGTCCCTTTCAGGAAACCTCTCCTTTCTGAGATGAACAATCACCATATATTCTTCTTCAAATGCATATAATCTCCTTACAAGCATCCATAGACTTCTTTATGTTTTACATTACTAACTTTCATATTTTCCCTGTACTTGTAACATATGTTCCACAAATTGTTCTACATCATCATCAGTTTTATCTTCACCAACATTCTTCTATCTTGATCTAGAACTCCCTTGGGGTTCGTACTATAGTCAATATGGAAAGGATACATCCCCATTGTTTACTCTATTACTGAGATGTTATAAGTAAACTCAGCCTATGGTAATGCCAAATATCATTTTTTTTTGCTTTTCTCCAACTATGCAATATATAAGATTTCCCAAGCTTATGTTCACTACTTCTATTTGTCCATCAGTGTATGGGGGTGAAATTCTAATACTTAACTATAGTATGTGTCCACATTTTCCTGTACATAGTATTTCGAATGTGACTCTAAAATTTTTGTTTCCTGATCTAAAGTGATCATTCTTGGAACTCCGTGCGCAACCTAACCACTTCTTTAAAAATATATCTCCAACTCTAGAAGCATCATTAGTTGTCTTAAAAGCAACGAAATTGTGTCCATTTTAGAGAAGATATCTAACTGACTACAAAGATAAGAATCATCTCCTCACTTGTGTGCTAGGAAGTCTGTAATAATGAAATCCATACTCAAATCAACCCATGACCCTATAGGGAAAGATAATGGTCATAAACAACCTAGTATTCTATGTACATGACACTTATCTATTGGAGTACACAATCTACATCTTGATATGTTCCTATTTATGTTCCCTCTTTACCTTTGGCCAACTAATATTTCTCTACCACAAGAGAATTTTTCTTACATATACCAAAGTTTGTCAGTCAAACCCCCATTGTGTATTCATATCTTATAATATTTCATCTCATTGAACCAACATGGATGCACAATTATTTTTCCCTGAATAAATAACCATCCTACATCAAACAATCATGAAGAACCAATACCTCCTTTAGGGTCCTTATCTTGTCTTAGGACATAAAAAAAATCTAGATCACTTTTATACAACTCCTTAACTACCTCAAACCCTACAACTTCATTTTCGATTGTTATCAAAAGTTACTACACGCATACTCAAGGAATCAACAAATTTATTCTAATTAGCTGAACTTATGATTTAACACAAAATATATATTCTTGTAAAAATTAAACCCACTTTGCATGCTTTTTGTTTATTTTCTTCTATGTGTTCTTAAATACCTCAATGTCGTTTTATGGTCACTAAAGAGTAAAAACTCATTGGCTACTAAATACATGTCTCTAATTCATTAATGCTTGAATAATAGCATAAAATTCCACATTGTAAGTAAAATATTTAATCCTGGCTTCATTTATCTTTTCAATGATATAATGTCTATAGGTCATCCTTCTCAACTCAGTACACCTCCGATCACCGACATGTGAAGCATCACAATCAACCTTAAAGACCTTGATAAAATATGTAAATACCAAACACAGGTACACTTTTGACCCCTTTTAATTCAACAATTCAAAACTATTCTATTGATACCTTGTTGCATACAAACTCCTTTCCTTTTGTGCACTTGATTATGGGTGTAACAATGCTACTGAAATTCTTGATAAACTTCATATAAAAAAAATCTAACACTATAAAAACTATGAACCTCTTTCACATTCCATGGAATAGGCCATTCTAAAATATAGCTTCTAATTTTTATCATCAATCCTCACTCCATCCTCTGAGATGAAAAACACCCAAAAAACTATAGTTTTAAGAAGAAATATACACTTCTTTAAGATTGCATAAAAACTCTCTTTTTGTAAAATTTCTAACACCAATTTCAAATGCAACAAGTGGTATTCTTCAACTATCCTACTAAATATCATAATATCATCAAAAATACACAACCAAAAACTTACCATTGGATTCTCACAATACTTTTTTCATCAACGCTCATGAATGTACTAGGTGCATTATAAAAGCCGGATGCAATCACCATCCATTCATAAAATCCTTTTGTTTGTCTTTGAAATTAATTATCCATTCACCCTCTTCATGGATTCAAATATGGTAGTACCCACTTTAAAGATCAATCTTAGTAAAATATTGAGATCCTTACTAGCACATCCATTATATCATCCAATCTTAGAATTAGTGAACTGGATAATTAATTGCGATATTATTTATTTCTCTACTATCTATCAAAAATTCTCCAGTCTCCATCATTTCTCAAAGTCAATAGTGTTAGTATTTGCACATGGATTTACGCTTTAATCTCACTAACCCTTTCTATATCAGATCTTTCACTTTCCTATGTTAAACTCCTCACTCTGTGTTTGGCTCAATCCTATAGGCTGTCCTGATTCGGAAGGGTTGATCGTGGGATCAAATCAACATATGGTGTTGTAGTATCCCTATTTTTAGAGGTAACCCATTAGGTTGCTCATCTAGTATGACATATATGTATTATTTTAGTACCTCTACTGCCACAAAGGGTATACAAAAGACCTGTAGCTCCACCTTCTTTACCATTAATACATAACACCAACCCACTATATTCTCATTTATATGCAACAAACTCCTTTGTATCCAACAAGTCCTTTAGTCTTCTCTTCTTACTTGAAGGATAACAAGAACACCTTTACTCCATCCTTACAAAAAGTATAGTAGTATTCTTCCCTCTATCATGCGTAATCTTTCTATCATATTGCTAAGGCCTCCACAGTACTATATGCCATGCATCCATTGAGATAGCATCACACATTGCCTCCTCCATATAGGCTATTCCCAATTGCAAATTCTTTATTAGGGACCTTTTATCTATGGATACGACTCATTTCATTTCTTGAACCATGATATGTGATAGGGATATATGGTTGCTTCTCACATATTAGATCTGAGTTTATCAAGCATCATAGTTGATACCATGTTTTCACAACTACCACCATCAATAATCATTTTAGATACCTTGCATCAAAATTTACATCTTATTAGAAAAATATTTTTCCAAAGCTAGAGAATCACCACCGACACCATCTTGTTCTTTATCCTTCCTCGGGATGATCATCATCCTCCTTATCATGAGGATTTCAACCAAGTATACAAGATACCTCCATTTCCTCTTTTTCTTTAGCTTCAAAAAGGTTTCAATCATGGCTACTCCACTTGCCATCTATTCTTTGTAGGATAGTATCAGACACTCAAAATATCTTTTCCCTTCTTCATCAGATTGATTAAAAAGTATAATGCCTTTGTGGGATATTTCAAACTTGTCATGCACCATATCCTTTTCCTCTGTGAAACCCCTTACCTCTTTGGTAGTTATGGTGTCCTTCACCAAATTCATCATGCGCATTCTACATTAGAGGATTCACATTTGATGGAATCAAATCTACCCCTTCCGTCTCATTAGAGATGATGATTTTCCTCATGTTTACATCCTCTTCTAAAATTAATCCTCTTGTTCTTATCTTATGCTTTTAATGCGAGTTGATAAACATCAGCTAGGATATGGATATGGAGCATACTAAATTCATCTTGTATGGTATAACTCAAACCTAATTACATATCTTGTATCCTTCTATTCTTCAGGATATCCCCCACTGCCACCTAGGTTGATAGCTTGTAAAATTCATTGGTATACTCTTAGATGATGATGATACTTCTGTCTTAGGTTTTAAAACATTCAAAATAGTGTCTACGCATAATATACGGGAAGAAAATTTTCTTTTAATTTATTCACCATTTTATTCCAGTTTCAAATCTTACCCTTTCCTTTTCTTTGTCTTTCATTTTATAGGTGATCCCACGAGATCAATGCATGTCCAACCCAACTTAGTGCATGCAACCTTAACCTTCTTATTCTCTAAAAGGGTTTTCCACTCAAGTAATTTTTCCATATGATTCAACTAGTCAATCAAATCCTCTCGACATAACCCTCCACCATAATAAATAACATCAATCTTGATACCATCATTCTTTCCCTCTAAATATTGGATTAGTATATCCTCGAATGGATCGCTCATTCTTTGTTTCTTCATTTCACTCATTTTCTTATTCAGTTCCTCTTTCACTTCCTTAATCAGAGGTTAATTCTTCAGTATCATTATCTAGGTCTAAAACCCCATGGACATATCTTCAATCTTAGGTAGATAACCTCTCTTGTGAGCACAACAAATTTTCTTTATAGCTCCTCCATATGCTTATTTAGTCTAGGCATGAAATCATCCTCTCACACATCTAGCCATGCTTATATTAAATATAGGAAATAAATCACACATGGAAATTGTAAGTTATATTACCATTAATTGTTCCCCGCAAGACCCATGTCCATGCTCTAATACCAATTGATGTGGATCCAAGTTGTAAGAGGTCAAAATTCCTCTAAAACACATGCACTTGATTTTAAAAATATTCCAAGATCTTCAAAATATTTATCTTCTCATTTCTAAATCCACATTAATATTATACAACATTTCAATCTTCATTTTATTTCCCCCTATATCTAAGAAAACCATAAAATGTGAAAAAACCCTAAAATACAAAAAAATCTAAAAATAAAACACCTCGGATGGACCCCTTTTTTTACGTATACATTATTTCTTTATAAATTAAGGCGTATAAAAAATATTGGATTATTAGATAAAACATAGAAAGATATTAAAATTCTAAGTTCTAGAAAAATTAAAAAATGTTTAGAGTCAATTTTAGACCACTAGATCAAGGAATTTGGACCCAAAAATATGCTAAAAAAGTCACCCAACCTTTTTAGAAGTATTGGTCATGGCGTACAAATAATCAAAAATATACTACCCTAGAAAATTTCAATAATTATCGGATCAAAAGTTATGGTCTCTAGAAGTTATGCTCCCACATTAGAAGAGATTGAAAAAGAGATGATCAATTGGGATGAGGTGTTCCCATTTTTTTATGAGACGAGTTTCCTTTAATCTCACACTATCATAAGTAAGAATGTGTTTGCATATATTTCCAAGAACCTGTCTCTAGTTTGGATCTGCATTCTGAATGCTAGATATAAAATAATAAATGAGGCCATCTCTAAGCTTGAATCTAGTGGGAAACATTACTTTGAGATTTGAGATGATGTCAACAATTATGTTAAGAAATTTGGATCCCTTCCACTCATCGATAATTCATCATTGGAGGAACTCATTGGTTCTTTCCAAGATTTAGTCAAGAAGGAGGTATGTGATCCTCTCTCCTTTAATGAGGATCTTTGGTGTCCTTTTCTAATATCAAAGGCTCTATTTCTAACATTACAAGAGACCAAAATGAATGGTTTAATCAATTAAAGGATATGACTGATGTAATCAAGACATGGATCAAAGTGTTGAGCTACATCGGTATACTAGAAGAAGAAAATATGGCACCTGCAGCAGTCTGGTTCAATAGAGAATTCAAAGTACAAGAGCTCATTCTATGAAATTTTCTTCGAGGATCATAAATGGCTATTTCTTCATCAGATTAGTCAACCATTCTCTCTCTCTAACTCTCTCCTTCTTCTCTCTCCATATTATAATTTTCCATTAAGAATGTACTTTTTTCTATTTCATCCTATTCACTTAAGTGACTTCCAACATTAACATTGTAAGAGTCCTTTTTCACTAATAAAGAAAATACTCACTTTTTATCCTAGGAATACGGAAGGTCATGAGTGATGAGGATAGGTGAAGATTAATGTGGGGGTAGATGAAGAGATAATTTGTAATGATATAAATTAGAATGGCTTCTCCATTCCAAAGGGGGTTGGAAATTATTGGTTGATTGTATGTTATTGAGTTTTACCACTACTACAGAAAGCAATAAAAGCTATATTTCCTCTATTTTTTAAATCTATGTTCCTCTACTCTCTCTCTCTCTCTCTCCCTAGATTTCCAACTTTATAAACATAGCGATCTTGTAAAACTAAGAAAGGTGTTAGTGCCTTTGACAAATGAATCAGTATAATTATGTGTCTATGATTTGTTAGTCTTATCATTGTTAGCATTGATGTGTTATTCTAATTAAATTCAGACTTACTCTGGTTATTGTATATGAATTCTATAAGTCTAATCATAATAGTAACCCTCTCTCTCCTTATTTCCTCAACTCCCCTTTACCTCTCTTCACTATAAATTCCTCCCTTGTACCTTGTACACACACTTTTCCATAGGTTTAGTGGATTTTTCCGATGTGATCCCTGACCTAACAACCACCCATAAATTTTAGTTGTTTTACATTTAATAAGGACCATAAATTTTTTGGAAACTCTGCTAGGGAATATATTCCCTTTGTGCACCTATAAAAGATCTCTAAAAATCCCAAAAAACTACATATTCCAAAAACAAAAAATGCCACATATGTAAATCAGATTTTGACAGCAAATCTATCAAGGAATGAATCCATGTCATGTTCATTTCCTGCATTAAAATGACGAAGTTTCGAGACTAGTGTTTAACACCAATAAGTGACAACTACAATGAATAAGAAGACAACCACCAAGATATGATTTTTTTTATCAACCATCATTCTAGAACAACTCTTTCAAAAGTAAAGATATTAGAAAAGTGAAGAGGTCTCTTACTTCAAACAAAAATCCACAATCAAAAAAAGGAAAGAAGGTCAGTAAAATTTATTCAAAAGTTATGAAAATAATGTCTACAATAGATAAAATTGATGTATCTGATGCTCCTACCATCAAATCCTTGTGGCTTCATTTCAAGCGAACTGCTGCTAAAGGAAAGAAAATGAGAATTGCAATGATTGATGCTTAAGAATATAAGATCCTAATGGGAAAGATGCAGAAGAGATAAAAAAATGTTGTATGAAAATCATGAAAATGAAGAATCTCTTGAAGGTAAGGTTTTGAACTTCACACAGCTAACTGAGAAACTCAAAGATTTGTCTTTTTTCTCTCTTCCTTTGGATGTTTTTCTTGCCTATGGAGATAAGGAAATGGAAACCTTAAAAATGGATTTTTTGCAAAGGATATTGAGTGTTGCAAAAGGAAATAATTATTTTTAAACGAACCTTGAAATTCTAAATTATGTTGTGGTTATGCAAGAAAGGTATAAAAAACTTAAAGCACTCCCTTAGGAGGAGGAGGAGAAATACCTTTTGGAGATGGACTCTGCTGATTCTCAATACTATGAAGTATTTTTTCCATAAATATTCTTTAGTGATTCCCATAATTTTCCTCTTCTTGAGCCTTCCAGTAAAATTCAACTCAACAACTTAGAGGATAAAGAAGAAAACATGAAAGTTGAATATCCATTCACTGCGACATTTTGTCCTAAAACACATTCCTTGGAAGGAGCAATGTGCACGAGAGATGAGGATTATTGTCTATGATGGATGATCTAATGCTTGTCAAGAATTACACCAACCAAAAATATGTTCAAGGGATGAAACCTCATTCACCAACACAAGCTCTTCAAGAGGATGATTTTGAGGTAATTATGGATGATTTTAGTTTCATTTTGACTCTTCAATTGATGCACAAATTCCCAATGATGAAATGAAGAAAATGGAAGAATCCAATTTCATTTTTGATATAATCATGGATGGATGGGTAAAAAAATTTCTCTCTGAAGAGATGGTTTCCTTTCCAACACCAAAAGAGTGTGACCGTGATCATAATTATGAGTTTGGGGGTCTTCACTCCTCCCTATGAAGAAGAATAATCCCTAGGATAGGTTCGTGATGGAGTAAATGATTATTCTCATGTTGCAGCCCCAACATTGTGTTCTTCCTCCTTTTTTGAGGATGATATGATGAATCTTGAATTGAAAGGTGTTCCCTGTTCATTCAGCATGGATATTTTCTCTTTGTTTTAAAATAATGAAGATCATACATGCCTTGACTTGCAAGAGAAAGCACCCCCTAAATGAAAATAAATGTAGGTCATAAGAAAGAATATCTTTCAAGAGAGTTTGGGACATATGAAGATCAGGCTTCCAGTTATCTTCATGAGATCCAAAATGAAGATTCTTCAAGTGTATGTGAAAATGAGTACGTGGCAGCTTTGAAGAAGGAATCCATGCAAGATATTTTAGAGATTGTAGAAGGAATTGAAGACCCTTAACTTAGTATTGAGATCTTGATCTATGCCATGAAAATGAAAGATAAGTATGATTCAAGTTGTGTTTCTCATTTTGATGCAAAAATATTCCATAATGGGATAAAAAAAATAGATAAGCTCAATATTCTATTTAAATCCTTAGTGGATGCAAATGAATGTGATCCCCTCTCTTATTATATGAAGAAGATGGTATTCATGGTGAATGAAAGGGGAGGGAAATGATTGAATCCCATATGGATGTCTTAATTAATGAGGATAGTACCTCCACCACAAAAAATGGTATCAAGGAAAATATCAAGTTAGTATGTATAGAAGGTAATTATACAGGATAAAAAAGCGAGAAGATAAAAGAAGCTTGTGGATGGGGAAAGAATAAAATTATTCTCATCACTTCCGTATTCTCCATTGATCCTATAAATTATTCCATGCTGCAACCTCCACCGAATGATGGTGAATACTTTTAGGAAAAAATGGGAGACTCCATTTTTTAAAACACAAAGGAATGGTTTCTCATGGTCATGAAACATTAGGCTGAGATTAGAGAAGAAAAAAACTTCCAAACAAGTAATAAAATGGTCATTGGATGAAAAGATGATTTCTATGTAGTATCAGTACAAATATGGAAAATTGGTCTCTCTCTTTCTTATCAAACCATGCATATCCATCATTATAACATGACATGACTAGATGATTATCCTCGTGCTTCAAAAATGGTATGAATTTAGCCCACTGTTCCGCGATGGTACATACTTATCTCAACCCATTGCAGGGTGTGTGTAAATTATTCTCCCACATTAATAAGTTTACCTCCCATGTACTATAAATTCCCTTTCCATTGCACATTTTATTTCATATTTTGTGTGTTTCCCTTCATGTTTGGTATTTTCTGCCTTTTCCCTTTGTGTGTGTTCATTACTTGTGTTAGTAGTAAAGAGTTGACTCTATTGCCCAATTTGATAAAGCATTGGTCTCATACCATAAGAGATATATGAGGTTATCTATTTCCCCCTTATAGTATAATTTCCCCAAGATAGATCTAGATTTTTTAATACAAAATGAATAGCCCTAAAAATTTAAACTTCAAAGCATGACAATTAAGCCCACAATGCAAAATTATGCCTCTAGATCACACTGAGTACCTCTCTTGGTCAATTTGTCTTCAATGGAACAATAAATATAGCTATGAGTAAGGTCCTAGTGAAATTTTCAAGCATTCCTTAGTGTGATAATAATGGTGATGAAGTTGATGTCCAGGGATTTAGTAAAGTTCTATGAAAGACAAGTCCTCATGGAATCCTAAAAAGGACAATTTTGGTCATTTTGAAGCTAGTATGCATCCTAAAGAAGAGTTAGAGAAAGATATACAGTATCCAATGGTGGTGTTGAGGATTATTGAACGTGTTTGAGGAAATTTAGGAAGATTTAGGAAATAATTGCTCATTCAGGGATAATTTGTTTCAACATCATGTTTTCTAGGTGCAAAGAATGAACATCCTAATGATGAAACCAAAATTCTTAGGATGATTCCAAGAGTTTTGTAAGGATTAAAGAGGTTAAAAAGTAGGCATAAAAAATATTTTATAGTTATATACAAGGTGGGAACATCAATTTTGATCTAATTCTTAAAGGTTTCTTGAAACATTTCGAAATAGTATAGTCTATCCTAGGTGCTCGTGTCCTCTTTTGTCTAATATTATTTTTGACATTTGAGGTCAATCTTTTTGGTTTTCCCTCTCATATCCCAAGGTAATAGTCATCATGTTGGGTCATTAGTGTCAAAATTCAAGCAAGATATCTCGATATAAACACAACATACACACCATTATAAGGGTGGGAAATTCTTATCAAGGGATAACTATCTACATATCTCAAGGGACTACATTTGGGAACATTATTCTGCATACACACTACATAGGAAGGGGAGTTCATTCTATTCCCTCCATACATTTGCATTTTATCTAGCTACCACCCATTATCTTGGTGTCATTGGTACAAGGGTGACCTAGGAGCACTATTGCACATACAAACACATAGAAATATATTGGGTCTGAGATGTAGTGTGGTGCTTAGTCATAAGTTCACCATTGTGACAACTGAGGACAGTTGGAACCCTCCTTTTGCATATTTCTTTTTTAGGATTTGATGTCTTTTTGAGGGTTTTAGGATATTTGTGTATAGGTTTAAAGGTACCTCAACAATCCAAGTTTTACATATAGGCAAAAAAAGGAAAGCAAGTGTGAATCCCTAACGACCATATTGGAACTAGGTTCTGAACATTTCAACATAACCTAACACCCCACAAAGGTCCTGGGTGCCCCTGTCCTACTCCACATGCCCCAGTCTAGGTATTTCCACATTTTCTGTATTTTTTGGAGGTTCGTTGTGATGGTATGTGTTTCTGTTTCATCATATTTTCCAATCCAGACTCACTTCAGGATAAGTGAAATCAAGATAAGTACCTTACCTCTCTCATTTCCTTTCATAGTTGAAATTAAATAAATAGTTTAGCATTTATATTCCATTTCACATCATTTATAACATATCTTTGCATTCATATTTTATTAAATCAACAACTTCTTAAAATAGTAGGTGTGTAAAATAATAGGTTTCTAAAAATAGTAGTTACCAAAGTGATGAATTCTCAGCATTTGTGATATCCTGAAAAAGTAAGAAACATCAGAAAAGGGTAATTTAGGGATCTTTCTAAAAATAATAGTATTCGAGAAGATGGGCATTTGAAAATAGAAGGTTTCTAAAGATAGCAAACCTTCTTCAATTGTAATAATCTAAATGAGACAAAAACATCAAAGGAAAATAAAAGTGAAAACTTGCTACAAATAGTAGTCTTGGACATGACATGCTAAAAATAGTAAGGCTTGGAATTGAGCCCAAAAAGCTGTGGTATCTCCCATTCTACTTATCTTTTTAATTTTTTCCATCATTGTAAGGATGAGAAGTTGTTTCATGGCCCAAATAGGATAGGAAACCCCCTAATAGGCTCTTAAAGTATCAGTTAAGAAGTGATCTTTGCAAAACACAACTTGATGGAAAAAGTAAGAATGACGAGAAAAGATGACCATGAGTGATGCTAGCCATCATCTACAACTAATAAATAATACACACCTCCTAAGATTTTTTCCAAACACTTAATCAGTGCTTGGTGACTAGCTCTATACAATTTTCTGGTCAAAAACATATTCAATTCATCCTTAGGTTCTATTTAGAGATCAATCCTTCTATTTGGAGAAGGGAATCCATTTCCATGAGGAGTAAATTGAGAAAATGAGTTAAGATGTTGTAGGCATGTTTCCACTCATGTGACATCTTGGTTAAGGAAATGAATTGTGAAGTGAAAAATGGGGTCATCATGTTCAAAAGTGAAATAGGAAGAGCATAGAACAAGTTGAGGATCAACATATCCTGAATTCATCATCATATCTCTGAGAAGTAAGTCAAAGTGATATAATTAGGATATCAAGGTACTCAAATCCATCATATGTTAAGAATCAATAAATCATCTTTTCCCATGGGAGGCATATGAGCATGAAGGTACGTAAGCATACCAAGTATTATTTCATTCAAGAAGTACTCTGGAGTCAAGAAAGGTAAATGTGTGATCTTCATGTAAAGCACCATGTATGCAAGAATGAGAAACCATCTCAGTTTCAATTGATTCCATTCACATAATAGTGTTCTTAAATACTCGTTCAACACTTGGTAATTGTTGAGATGTTGTCATTAATGTCAAGTTGGTCAAGGTGAGTTTGGAGTGATGTCATTGATGTCAAAATGGATATTGTTCCTTGGTGATACAAGAGATGTTGTCATTGATTTTGAATGATGTCAAATGATGTATTTAAGGTTTGCATGATGGATATCAGCTAGTTTTTAGGTCAGTTTGAGTACATAACGAAATATTTTGAAGGAAAAGTAAATAAAATAGGTCCTAATGAGGTGTGAGAGTTATTTTCCAAGGTAATAATTATCATGTGAGTATTTTCATAGGTGTAACATGTGAAACTAGGTATTCATATGAAGTTTTTAGGTTAGATACTGAAGGAGAAATATTTAAAGTTGGTTTTGAGTTTTGAAACTAGAGAAATCCTTAAGAATTACCTATCCTAATGAGGCAACTTTATCATTTTAGTTCTAGTATGAAAATTTTAGTATGTGAAGTTTTTTGGCATGTTGATATAGGTATGTGGAAAAAAAATTTAGGTCCTATTTTGGAATATTTTGCAAGATATTGAGTTTTTGATCAAACCAGGTGTTTGGAAATGGTGTTTCCTAGATGTAAGTCAATGTTGTGATGCTCTTTGGTATGTTAATATTATAAATGGGAACCAAATATATTTGGGAAATGTTTTTTATGTTTACTAGATAATAATTTGTGGCATTATTTTGGGTTTTAAGGTACAAATATTTATGAACAATTGTTAACACCAAAACAGGTCAAAAACCCTCCTAAAACACTAGTTTCAAGTCGATTGGAGAGATATTGATAAAATAATGTCAAGAAGTGAGTTTTTTTTCTACTTTGATGATCATATCATGTAAAGGAATATCCCAAATATCTCCATATGGTTTTGTGTGTTTAGATGAATTAGTGGATCCCACAAAAAGGTTGTTTTGTGAAGAATTTGTTGTATCTCTCAAGTTTTGCAAAGGAAATTCTGAAAAATGGATGTTTCATGATTCCAAAAACCTTATATAAATTAATATGATGATTTATAGACAATTTTGAGTCCCTATATGGTCATAATAAGTCAATTTCTCATGACTAGTTTTTAGGTGTTGAGGACTACTCTAGGTGGTCTTGAAGAAGTAAAGTTCTTGAGCACTTATGCTTTGATTTGATGATTATGATGCATATGGTGATGTTTTAGAGATCATTTTGTAGATTTAAATGTGTTTTATTTGGCATGTTTTAGCATTTTAAGGTTTTACAAGCTTCATATATTGAAGGAAGTTTTCTGGGTATGTAGTCCTAATAGGACAATCTTGGTTTTTGAGTGACTTAATAGTATGAGTGGATGTTACAAAGCTTTATAAGCATCGAGAGAGTATTAGGAGGCCATGGAAATTTTTATATAATAATTTTAATCTTTGAAAAAATTCTCAGTAGGTAAAAAGAAGTCAAGTTGTAAAGTCATATTTGTAGACCTAGTTTTTACAAGGTTTTGAGTCCAAAAATGATGTAAAAATATGAATTGAGTCATTAATTCCTAAACAAGGTTGTCGTGAAGTTGTTCTATTTTTCCTAATGTTTTTTTATATTTTCATGACAGACCTAGATGATGTAAAACAAACCTATTTTGGTTTGTGTCTTGAGACAAATATATAATCATGTAAAGGACATTTTTATTGTTGGTATCTTGAGGTTGAAAAGTGTGACCTATGAGGGATTGAACAAGTTGTATAGGGTCATAAATACCATTAATAATGTATACAAGTTTAATATATGAAGTGTGTTTGATTTTAGATATCAGGATCTCCATGTCTATGAGAAGGTGAAGAAGGAAGAGAGAGTATGTAAACAAGGCAGTTTTGGGTGTTCTCACAAGAGATGAGATTTTGTGTGAAGAGTTTCTAATGGTTGAAGATAAGAGGGTGTTCAAGATGCCTAAGTGATGCTGATATATCATAGTTATATATCATACTAAAAAGAAGAGATAAGGAGAGATAATACTAGCAAATAAGTCCATCATTTGTTGAGTGAGCAACAAGAACAAGGTAGAAAACTTTCATAGGTTGCTGAGTTGGTGCCTGGTATTATTTTTGGAGTTAGTTCTTCACTAAAACCCAAGGAGATTTGTTACTCCTTACAAGTTGGTTCTTGCTAAATTTATTTTGGGACAAGATTAATTAGGGGTTTACGCTCCTTGTGGAGTTGACGCTTCACTACATTAGGGGGTTAGTGCCTCCTTGTAAGTTGGTGCTTCCTAAAGCCAAGTTGGTGATTGATAAATTTTATTGTTGTATATTAATACAATGATCAATGATTTTTATTCCCCTTGAGGGTTTCCCACATTAGATGCTATTTTCATGTGTTCTCTCTTATTTCATGTTCTTGTGGATGGTTGTTTCATGATTAATAATCTCACATTGGTTAATAAATGTTGAATGGTTAGAATGATGGTTCATACAAGTAAAGTTAATTGAAGTAAAAAGTTTTAAATACATTGATTCGTCCCCCGTCAATGATTTTTCTTCCAAAAGTAATAGGTTCAATCCTAAAAGGAAGAGATATTGAAACTAAACCTCATTTCAGTACAACTGAGGGCCATTAGACAAGAACCTTCAAAAATAAAGAGGATGAAAAAGGGCACAAAGAGGTTCCTTATTCTAGGAAACTTCATAAGAAGGTCAAAATCATCAAATAGCCTATAGATCCTCTTCAACCATGTGATATTTATCCATAAATGCCTCCCATCTTTCATTGGCATTCAAGTATGTCTTTTTCAGTGGAAAAAACTTCCCATAATGAGCAAAATGTGATCCTTCACCAAACCCATGAAAGAGTTCTTATGACTAACATCATATCTACTCTGGAAGATGTATTCCCATGGATTTAAGAGTTTTTCATGAGTGAATCAAGAACAATAAAACAATTTGTAGTTACTGAATTTGGATCCATCACAAAAATATTGATATCTAAGCGAAGTAAGAAGGTATAAATAACATCTTTCCTCTTTAGTGGAAATTCTAGTGACTAGTATGTAGAAATTTTCCAACCTAAAGTTGCAAAACCTATGAAATAAATTATCCAAAGTGACTACGAGATGAAAAATATTTCATTAGGTCAAGATACACATGAGGGTGATACAAATGTGTTCAAGGAATATTCTACCTACATACTTTCTTAAAATAAGGAGTACAAGAAAACAATAGAACATTTGGAAGGGCAGGTGAGAACTCTCATTACTTATATGTAAGCATATTTGGATCCTTGTGTAGTATCACCTCCCTCCGTAGAATATATCACTCCTATTGGTAGCTTCAACCCTGAAACAATAAAGAAATATGAAGGTCACTTAATATAGGGAAGGGACAATGACATGTGGGTTGAAAGGATTATTGAAAAAGGAAAAAAATTGTTGCTGTAGGATCTCTCTATTCAAATATGTTCTTTCCACCATTTCAGAAGTGAAGAAAGCAAGGGAAGAGATTAAAAAAGAGAATATCCATTAGGATGAGGATTTATCACTTGTGTTTAAGATGAGTTACCTTGACTTTGATACTATCATAAGTAAGAATGTGTTTGCATCTATTACCGAGAACCTATCCCAAATTTGGATCCTCACTCTGAATGCTATATATGAGATGATAAACGAGGCCATATCTAAGCTTGAATGTAGTGGGAAACATGACTTTGAGATTCTAGATGATGTCAAAAATTGTGCTTAGACATTTGGATCCCTTCCACTCATGAGAATTCCTCATTAGAGGAACTCATTGATTCTTTCCAAGAGTTAGTCAAGAAGGAGGAAGGTGATCCTCTCTCCTTTAATGGGGATACTTTGGAGTCCTTTGCCAACATCAGAGGCTCTATTTATAACATTGCAAAAGATCAAAAAGAATGATTTATTAATGATCTTCTCAAGATATGGATCAAAGTGTTGAACTACATCCATATTCTAGAAGGAGAAAAGATGACACATGTGGCCGTCTAGTTCAATAGAGAATTCAAATGACAAGAGATTATTTCAGGAATTATTCCTCAAGGATCATGGAGGGCTAGTTATTCATAAACAAAGGCTTGATCTTCATCAGATTATTCAACCCTTCTCTTATTCTTTTCTCTCCATATTATAATTTTCCATTAAGAATGTAATTTTTGCTATTTTGTTCTATTCACTTAAGTGAATTCCAACATTACCATTGTAAGAGTCTTTTTTCACTAATAAGGAAAAGAATTAATTTTTTATCCTAGGAATATGGAAGGTCACAAGTGACGTGGACAGGTGAAGATTCATGTGGGGGGTAGATGAAGAGACATCTTATAATGTTATGAATTAGAATGGATTCTTCATTCCAAAGGGGGTTAGCAATTCTTGGTTGATTATATGTTGTTGATATTTACCACTACTAAATCAAGCAATAAAATATGAATTTCCTCTATTTATTTTTCTATGTTCCTCTACTCTCTCTCCCTCTCTCTAATTTACAACTTTGTAAACATGATGAAAAAAGAGAGGTGATTTATATGCAAATGTAAGATATTAAAGGATGCATAGACAAACATATATATATATATATATATATATATATATATATATATATATATATATGAATACTACTTAAATATATGCATGTGTAAGAAGACATTTATAAAAACTCAGTTGACCTTCTGCATGCGCAAAAGACCCTCTACATATTAGGATGAACAAATGCATGAGAAGGTGGCCATATTTATGTGTAGGTGACTGTCTGCACTCCTAGGTGGTTGTCTATACATACAGGTGGTCATCCAGGGAATGTGATCATCTATATCCACAGGTGGTCTTGTATACAAGGGATCATCCACATAAATAAATGATCATCTGTATAACATCCTTTCCCTTGGTCTTCTGCATGCAGGTGGTCATTTGTGTGGAATATCCATCTTGGGTATTCTATATAGATGGAATTACATTCACAATTTATCATTCGGTGATGCACACTTGCCCATATTAGCTACTATGTTATCCACTCACATGTCACAATGTTTCCTCACTAACTTATAAATATATGTTGGGACCTCATTTTATCACTTTTCCAAATCTCATATGCTTTGCCTACCTACCAGATCAAAGTAGGATAACAATAACAACCATACTACTTCTAAAATCCAAAAATGGAATAAATTTCTACATCATCTCAACCCAAAATCAAATTTAGAAACCTCATGTTCCCAAAAATTGTCAAATTTATGAAACTCCAGGAGACCTTTAGTGACTAGGTATACAAATTTTGTTTCCAAGCACTAATTTACATGTCTTAATATGAAAATGATGTCAGTTTGTTGCATTTTATTTTAGCCAAGTATGAAACTTCCAAGAGTAAGTTCACCATCATATTGCCATCACGACAATTTTCTTTTGGAACATCGCCAAAATACATCCAAAACTTAACGGGGCTTCCACATATGAATGTAAAGCCTGTGACAACTAAAGCTTTACTCTATGACCAAGAAAAAAAGTGTTTGAAGTGCCACTACAACTTATAGGTTAAAGATAATATGTATTTCTATTTTTTAATTTTTTATTGTTATTGACATCCCAATAAGTTAATAATATGTTTTTGATTTTGTACAACTAACCATAATAAATAAAAAAGTTGACTATCTGTGCAAGTTGTAGCACATACAATTTTGTAAGCCATGATTGAATTTTTCAGGCTAGGATAGTCTTGTAGGGAAAACAAGCTGACATTTTATATAGAATTGTTGTTTATATCCTCCATTATCTTAGTTGTCAATAATATGATTGGTGTACACATTTATCCAAAAAGATAAGAAGTGATTTTTCATATGCTATTTATAATGACAATGCAAATTTTTCATCTTGTAATTATATAACTGCATTATATTATAAGCCTTTTATGAGTTATAGTCACTGAATACTAATATTCTAACTACATTTGATGAAAAAATGAAAAAAAATTGTCTTTCAATTAGGGATCAAAAGGTAACTTTAAGTTTAAATTATTCCAATTCCAAAATGATTTCATGTATTTAATTTAAAAATATAACTAATATTTTATTCACTTCTTCTATAAGAGATAAATTATATCTTATATGAGAAGAAAAGATACAGTAAGAGGTCGTCAACCTCATGAGGCTTCTATACATTCAAACATGGATGCATGGTCATCACCTTATACATTTCCAAGAAAAAAATCATGAGGATTTCTATCGTGCCCCCTCCATTGAAACAATAAAATTCATCAATGTTTCCAGGTATTACTACTGTCAAGCTATGAATATAAAAAAAACATACATTATTTCAAAATGTAATGGTACTATATTTGTTTTAATCATTACTCATTTAATCTTTAGGGTCCTCAGATACTTTCTATCAATCTTCCCCACATCAACAAATGGAAACATCAAGGTTTTAATAGCCAATGACTGGGGAAGAAAATATTGATCTTCAACAACAAGGTACATTATCATTATTACTACAATTTATTATTTTATATTTTTAGTAAACATTGAATTCTAATTTCTATTTACCTTTTGTTGAAATTTTATTTTTTCAGTCCCACTTTCCTCTTTGTAAAGGAAAAATATGTCAACACCACCACTTGCCATACAAGTTTAAACTAGGGGAAACAAATATATTTTCCAGCTGAAAGTGGAGCCATGGTGTATATGAAAACAATAGAGTTTCCAAATTTTTCTCTTGGTGTTTCCCTTAGTGTAATGAGAACCACCATTTTACATCAACTTGATCTTGATGATGATTTTATAGGTATTGAGAGTTGTGCCCCAATGAGTTTAATTAATCCACAAACTATGATTTAGGGCTCACAATTGCCCCGGAAAGATCCTGTTCACTAGTCACTGATACCCAACTTTCCATCTATTGTACCCACCCCACCATAGATACCACCATATGATGATTAATTAACTATTTTTTTGTTGCATAATTTATTGGAAGAGAGCTGCTATGTAACTATTACTGATGTTGTTATGCAGGATATAGATATGGTGAAAAAGTGGGAAATCTAGGCTAAATGTTTTATGAGGGAAATAAATGCTCATTTTCACAATAATTCCCAAAGAAATCATTTATGTTCATTAGCTCAAAATGGTCCAAAAAAGATAGATTCATTACGGAATAAATCTATATCAGGTGCCATTACTGCAAGTAATGACTACAATGATAATGTTTTAGATGTCACGTTAAACAAGATGGAGAATTAAAACAGTGAAGCCCAATCTTATTATAAAAAATGGGATAGAGACAACAAACTTGTTATCATTGTAAATTATGAAAAAGAAAATGTTGTTGAAATTTCATTTTTTTTTCCATTTTTTCATTTTTTAGCTAATAATATATTTTTTGTTATAATGCATTCAAAATATGAAAATTGAAGAATGAAGTAGTGGTATTGGATATTCACCTCAAGAATGCACACAAAATTTTAAATGTTTTAATTTCAATGAAGGAAAAACTCGTGCTCTTAAATAAAAAACAACACATTGAAGAAAATAATTAAGGAGCACGTAATGGATTTGAAGACATTGTTTAAGTAGAAATATGATGCAGATCCTAGTTTTTTTAGTAGGTGAGGTAGCCGATCAAGATAGGGTAAAATATTGTTAGCATCAATGTTGAAAAAGAGGATATAATGAAATAAGGAGCAGTAAAAGATGATACAAGACCAAAGGGAATATCTATAATAATGGAAATAATGAGAGCCACTCCTTAATGCCAACAAGAATGATAATTGTATGTGTTTACTTATATTACAATAATGATAAAATATTTGAATTGTAAATCTCAATTCAGATATTTTGCACTTTTGTAAACGATTCTGTAACAATTGATGTAACTATATTAACATATATTGTTTTTGTAACATCTTTGATGTTTTATTTTTCATAAAAATGTGAAGTGTAATATCTGAGTTGTGTTCTTAATTATTTTTTTCACATCTTCTATTGCGCAAATAAAAAAATCATAAGAAATAAGGATACTGAAATTATTTTACCAAAAAATATATATAACTGTAACAATTCCATATGAATTTTTATATAAGAATAAAGCTAAAACTTGGGCAGCTGAAACAATCCTTGAGTAACCATTTCTTCATAAAAGACATATGTATCTATTATATTAGAGGAGTGTCTACTTCCAAGGTTAGCATTTAAATATTTGTTGCTCTTTGTGTTAGCGACTCCTCTTCTATCAATAAGTTAATTCCAAATAGCAAGTTCCCTTTTATAAGGAGACATGTCTATAGGATAACACAAAACATACAATCTTAAACATGTCTCCATATTTTTATCCAATCGATTCTAAAATTTTTATTTAACAAAAGATAGTGCATTAAAGAAATGTTCATCTTCCACAGAGCCAAAAATACTTTTTTGGTAATATTACCCTGCAAGATGTTGTTAGATGATACAATTTTTTCCATAGCCTTGTGATAGCTCCATTTTCCATTGGCTCATTTAGATACCGATATTGATCAATCATTGTAAGTCCAAAATGTGTTGAATGAGATGTCAGTAAATATTTGTACAAATTGTCTTTAACTTCAAATCCATTTATCTCTATGGACTTACTAAAATGATTATCAAGGCACTCGTGTATTTGAGAAATAAATTAATTACTAGTTCTTCCTTATGATCATCAAAAATGTTCCAAAATATGTGATTCCCTACTCCCACAGATTCAAGTAGGGCATCCATTTTGAAAATATCTCAAATTTATGTGGATAAGATTTGTAAAATATTTTTCAATTTCATCTAAGTATATGAAATAATAATGCCATATAGAACACACATTACATGAATTCTTCAATTTTTTTCCTATCAAACCAACTCTTTTTTGAAAAGTGTGCAATGGTATCTCCCTGTCATTAACAATGATACATAGATAATCCTTAGTATTTAATTTCAAATAGAAATTAGGATCCTTAATATCTATTTTTTTTTCTAATTTTCAAATACAATCCCCTTAGAACTGTTTTGGGACAAGTATAAAATATCTAAATCTCGACATACCCGTTTTCTCATCCATATAAACTCAACAATATATATGGATCTCTCTTGAGCATGTTTAATCAAATAATTGATTTATTTCAACATGGGTAGAATAACAAATAATGTAAGAAATATTTACAAATATGTTAAATGGTACAATAAATCTATTACCTTGATAAATATTTAAACATTAAACCTACCAACGATGAATATTCTTCAAAAACTCTTCTTGTAGGTTCATACATGGAAATCCGTATTGTATCAACATATTCTAGAAGATTTTTACCATCTTTCACTCCAATTACAAAATTTTGGAAGTCTACAAATCTTTCCAAACTCCTAAACATCGATGCATGTAAGTCATAGATAAGCTCTCCCACTTTCACAACACTATCAAATGTGCTAACAATTTTGTAAGAAAGATTCATTCTATGAGCCACATGATGAATTAGAATCATATATGGGACAAGAGTGGTTTGTAGTCGAATATAAATGCCATTTATGTGCCCTTGCATTATTGATGCACCATTAGTACCAACACATAACAACTTAGTAGCTATAACATAATAATCCATCCTAGCTATATCCTTCAAACTTGAAATAACCATCTTGTAAAGGTTCTCAACATTGCAATTTTCTACCATTTTAAGGACTGCTAATAAATGAGGATGCATAAAATGGTTCTCAAAAATTGTAAATAAGAATGTAAAATCACGATGTGTTGTCAACTATTGTGACCTCATAAATTAACAATGAGATAAACCGTGCATTTTTTACTTTTTCTTTCAAATCCTCCTTCCCAATCGTTTCTAGGAATTTTTTCCTTTCCCAAACACTACTATTTGACCATGTAGACAATACATTATACACTTATTACTATTACATTTTTCCTTTAAGTATGTCATTATATGCATGATTCCTAAACAAGAAAACTAGACATTAACAACAATTGTTTTACTTTTACATTGCTTTATCCTTTTTATACTTTTGTTATTTTATTTTATGGAATTACTAATTTAATTTTGGACATTGGAAAACATGTGATCGAAATCAATATTTATCGTTCTATCCTTTGATCATCCTGGACACCATTTTCATTAGGGATAGGAGCTCCCATGCACTACTATCCCCTTTGGGAACTTTTGTCCTCTTTCCCTCTTTTGTTGTGTTTGAAATGCCACATCAGCCTTTATCTTTTCTAAAACCCTTATGATCACTTTGGGTCAACTTTTATATACATATACATGAATTAATATTCAAAGACAATCACACAACTACACAAAATGGGCTATTAATTTATAGCTATATACTTGGGGAAAGATAAACATTCAAGGACTATATTTTAGAATGCATTATTCATTGTATAGTAGGGACTATTTCTTAATTCCATCTCACACATTCATCTCAGGGAAAAATTAGTTGTAGCCCACTATCTTTGTGCAACCAAAATAAGGGAAACCTAGCTTTAAGGGACACCATTCTATAACACACACACACACACACACACACACACACACACACACACACACACACACACACACACACACACACACACACACACACACACACACACACACACACTAGAAGTACATTGATTTTGAAATGTAGTACAATGCTCAATGAAAATCATATTGGGGTGACTATGGAGGTTAGTATGACTCAAGCATATGTATTATTTATTCCATATAATGTGTGCTTGAGCCTTGTGCAAGTAACTAGAGTTTGTTTTGCAAGTTTAGGTATGAAAATGAAACTATATAACAAAGCTAGAGTGATAAAGAGCAAAAGGAAGAAGATAAGTTTAGACCTTGAAAATATCAGATCTAGAGTTATTTCTAGGACACTAGTGCCCAGTTTGAACACTAACACCCGAGGAGGTCCTAGCCTCCTTTGGGTATTTCTATCTAGAAGCCTTGTAGGTCTCAATTTTCTAGATAAAGCATACTCAACCTAGATCTAGAATGTTCCACCCATTCTTCAGCCTTAAATTGGTCCATGAACTCAGATACAAGTTAAGTCACTCTTATCTCTATTTCTCACACTAGCTTGTTATTGCATGCTAGATATTGCTTATTACTGTCATATCTATTTGATCTCAGTCCTCTGATAAATACTAAATTATATTAAATCATACCAATTTGATTATGTAATATTAGGGAATCCATTATGTTGAAAAAATAATTATAATCCATAAATTCAAAAATAGGTCTACCTTTTTTTAAAATGTGGTAAATAATTGAGAACTATATATGTTTGGCACATAGATTAGATTAAATAACTTTTCCTAATTGAGCTGTAATTATTCCCCCTTTCTTAAAAATATGCTATAGGTGTTTGTGTTCATTTTTCATACTTGACTTCATATCTTACATGCAATCATTCTTTTGCATTTTCCCATCTATGTGTTTGTTTTATGTAACCATCTTTTTGCTTGATCGATACATATATTTTACCAATTGTTTTCTCAGTTATGTCTAGCTTGAGTTGAATTTTGTGTTCCTTTCAAAGTTTCTAGCTATAAATTACACATTTACATTATGTTGGAGTATCATTACCATTTTATGGCTCTACTAGTTCAATGAATAAATATCTAACTGCCTAGTCAAACTTAAAAGACCTTCCAATTTCCCATTTGCTTCTTTTTATTTGTGTAGATATTTGTGTTGTGTTTTCAAATTAACTAGGTGTTTGATATGTAGAAATATATTTTTTTCGTTAGATCTCATCATTGGTAATTTCTTCTATTATCCTCTTCCTTGACACAAAATTAAGATTAGAATTTCTAACCAGAGTTGGTGTTTGATGACAGTAAATGTATTCTTCTTGTTGCATATCATAATCATGAATGTTTTCTAATGAATGAGCATAATGAGGATTGTCCTTAAGTGGATGCATGTCATAATTAATAATATTTTGAGGTGGTGAAAATTTATTGTGATTTAGATTAATTATTTCATGCAGAATATCACTATCAGTGGGTACTATATGCAAAAGAGTTTTTGAAAATTGTATTATTAATAATTATTAGACATTACTATGAACTGAAAAAGTGATAAAAAATAAAAATACTTAATTATTTAGTTATTACATAGTACCTATATTTGGTGTGGATGTTGTTTGCATCAGCATGACCCATTTTTGTGGCTAGCTAAAATAAGATAAAAGGTTCAATTTTTAATGACTATCTTACCACCTTTTGATTATCAATAGAGGACATAAAATATTTATTTGATTTTTGATGTGAAAAACTAGACGAGGTTGCTGAAGGATGCCTCAAATATAGATGAACAAACGTAAAAATATGTATTGTGAATGGACATCAGTGGATTCATGTCTCTATATTATAGTCATCCATATGGACTTCATCTCTTTTGTGGTCATGTATCTATGTCTATCAGGTAGTCATGCATCTGTGTCAAAAAAATTGACATTAGAAAATATTGAAACTTTTTCATGCGCATTGTAGGTGCAGGGACTATTTTAGTGGCGTGTAGATGACTATTATGAAAGTGAGTGATTGATGCTTAGATTTACATAAGTATATATTGGTGAATGTTCTCAATTTGTGTTTTGAGGCAACGATAATATACATTCATAAGTATGAAATTTATTTTAAAATCTAGGTAGGGTGACTCAGAAAAGTAATTTACATCTTGATATTTTAAGCAAAACGGTGCTCCGTGCTACTCCAAATCACTAAATGTAAATTTCAAAATTCTAAATATTCATGAATTAGTGAAAATTTGCGCTAAATTTTTCCTTGGGGTGGGGTTTATCATTCCAAATTCATATGTTCTTTTTATTTTGGGATAAAATTGCAAAGATGAGATAAAGGAGTCAGAGATAACAAAATATTTTCCATCCATTTACATAATTGAGCACTACAAATATCCATAATTCAGGAAATCGTTAAACCACATACATTGAGATCTAATAAACCATCAACCCACCATAAATCATAATCTAAAATATATCATTAACTAAGTTTATTGAGTGAAAATAAATCTATACTTCCACAAGGATTTTATAACCAATTGATTTGGTGACTACACATAAAACCTTTGCACCTAATCACCAAATGGAGATTCTAAAAATTTGAGTGAATAAAATTATGCCTCAAATTATATCTTCCTTTATAATCAAATATATTTTTCATAATTCAATAAAACAAACATGACTACTTTCCTAGGTATTTATTATGATATATTTAAATTGATTACAACCATTTCTTCTCCGAACATCTAAAATAAAGCTAAAATGAACTCCTCAAAACTAGACAACCAAAGAGATCAGAGATCCTACCAAAATGTCCAAGCTGGAAGATTATATGATGAAGTAACCACATAATCAATTTATACATTGATATAACATTCCAAAATTGGAAATGGGGGGAACTAAAAAAATAGAGAACTAATGAGAAAAGAGGAATAATAATGCACATATACCTTCAATGGATCCACTATGATTAGATGAAAATTGGCACCAATCAAAAACTTGTAAAAGATCCAAGGGATCTAATTACATTTCTTAAAAAATACAAAACACTTGAAGAGTATCCAGGAGGTCCCAAACATGTGCAAGAGTGATGAAATTGGAGAAAATAACCGACAGATGGTGGTATAGGCTAGGAAACAGTATCAAATTTTTTGTCACAAAATATAATAAGAATACCTCTTTAATTTTCCCCAAAATTTTTCCCAATGTATAAACATTTCCACAATATTTCCATCGGTACTAATTTTTTCTTATTTAGATATCCCAATCAAAAGTTAAGGCCAAAAAACCAAGTTACTAGTTGTGTTAATTGAGTCTCTTAGTTTGACTTCCTCGAGCATATTTCCTTATGTATTTTTGGCCATAAAATTTAAGCTCATTGAAATACCCTATGACCAACTTCTTTATGCCACATTTCCATCTCAGATTGGTTCTTGGGTTCACTGGTGTTCACAGGTCTCCAAGATCTCCTTTTTTTCATGGGAGTCCAAGTGATTTGTGATTATTCCACATTGACCAATCACAAGTTATTCAAGATCTTGTGTTAGGATCGACGTCGTCATAATGCCCACGAGATATCAAGATCCCTAAGACCACGGAGTGTTTTCATTAGTATACATGGATCAATCATGATATTTTATGATCTTGATTCATGGCTTGATTGGTCTATTGAATGGATTAACTATTTAGGTCCTTGGGTTCTTAGGAACCCGAGAACCTAAGTCCTTCACCCTTTTTCATTTGGACTTAGCTGCGATGGGGGAGACATAATTGGTACATGTTTCCCATTAATGGGCCTCTAAGATATTAGATAACTCCAAATTATTCAGGGGTTGCCTAACTCATGACCAACTTGAGACTTAATTGATTTGACAACCCTTCATCTGGCTTAAGTTGGTGACCTTGTGACCAACTCGATCCGATCTCATCTTGCGCAAAAAAGTTGAACAATAGAGCCTTTTCTCCACTTAGAAAAGATAACCATCATTCTTTGAATATGGGATCAATCCCTAAGTGAACCAAGTGTCCAATGATCGCTAAGTGGCACTCCTTGTGACCTAAATAAATTTGATAATTTTCTCAATAAAGGAAGTTAACTATTTAGATATCATTGAATGCTTGGGGGCTTAAAACAATTCAAAATTAGATATTTTTTTTGGAGAATCCTATAGAGACATAAAGGAAAGAAATGTAATCATTTTTGACGAGATTAAAAACATCCAGATCCTAAAAATGATAAATTTTTCATTCTTCAAGCTCCAAACTATAACTCTAATGGCCCAAAATAAGGTGGATAATTTTGGGTTCCAACACACCCAAGATCTTAAATGATCAATTTCATTTAAGATCACCTTAGAAATTAAAAATATATCAAGTCTCTTTGAAATCCTAGCATCCTCAACCATATTATTCCTCCAAGTAGGTAAAATTTTTATGGGATTAACATCTATAAATCCAACCTCCTCAATGTTATGTCTAAAGAAATCTACCAATCCATCTAGCCTAACATATTTTCCCCAGACCTCAAATCCACTCAAAGTAAAATTTAAATCCCCCTATAATAATCCTTTCTTCATTAACATATCTATAAGAGAAGAAATCATCCCAAAATACTCATATATCATCATAAGGGCCATAACATTTGATAATAGACATCCTTTCCCCAAATTATTAAAAATACATTTAGTCTAGATACCAAAAACAATAAAAGTATATTATAGTAAGGAAATATATTCTTTCCAACTATTCAATAACCCCCCATAATTTCTAGTAGCATCAAGAGCCAAAATATACCATTCTCTTAGTAGTGACTGGATACTCCCAATAATATTATGGCCCACCCCTATAGTTTCTTGTAAAAGTAAAACATAATAACTATGCAACTCCATAAACCTAGCTAATGCAAGTATTTTAAAGGGAATACCAAGACATCAAATGTTGAAAGATAAAATAATCATGAGAGACCCTTAATGGGATTCCATCTTCCTCTAAGGACCCCTTTGACAGATTTTTATTTTCCTTGATGAATTTCTAAAAGATATTTTTCTTATGAAATATGTCAAAAGGATTTCTAACCCATTGTGGATATGGAAAGGTCTTTTATAGGAGCAAGACCAAAATAAAAAACCACTAGTAAGCACCTTATTACCGTACAACCCAAAATTTTACAGTGCCACATTGTAGGATGCGATAAGTCTCCAATGATGAAAGAATTCTTTTCTAGAGAAATGATGAGATTTATAACCTCTCCCTTCATCTCCAACACATTTATTATGACTCATTTATCCTTGTTTATAAGTTTTCTATCTTGTTGTGTCCTTAAAAACCACTTTTCACCCCTTTTTACACTTTTTTATGGCTTTAGTTATGTAACCACTACAGTGGTTGCATAACTGTCAGTCTACGCAGACTGACAGTCCTGTCATTTTTATCATAGTGTTCCGACTGTGAGTTTTAAACACATGTTTCAAATTTGTGAGTGATTTTCTTTCTCATTTCTTGAATATTTCACCTAATTTTTGGCTTGTTAGATTTGTATAAGAGTCTTCTTATTAGTTTACCATCTTTAGAAACTTAGCTCCCCCTTCTCTTTATGATTTGGAACTTCTTGATTGCCATGTGTTTCAAAATTCTTCTTCCCCATATTTCTATAAAAACCAAACTTTTACTTGTATGATGGGTTGGATATTTGAGATTTGTTTTTACACCATTATGCTGTAAGAATCTTGATAGGAATCATATAGACAACACATCACATTACTTTATTCTTCCCAATACTACATTTGTGACCGTTTTTCATGCAACCAACTCACTCCTACACTTTCTTGATTTTATTGTAACCATTCAACTACAACCTGTTATTTTTGGTCATTTTTCTACCAACAAATATTACACACCTTGGATCATCTGGAATTTGTCTCTAGAAAAGGAAAGGAAGCTAAGGAGAAAATAAATTCATCGTCACACTTGGGAAGTTTTCACAACACAATAGTGACTAGGTTGGGGGTGTATTTACATTTCTTTGAAGGTTATAGTTGAACATTGTCATTTAGATTAAAAGAAATACATTTATTTTGAAAGGAACGATAACCAGATCGTACCACTTACCAAGAACACAGATGCTAATCAAACACTACAATCAATAAGATGAAAGTAATTCACAAGAATAACTTTACACAAAACCTTTGCAAAAAAATGAGCAGCAATATCATATATTATTATGGAACTCAATGCAATACATTGAGAATGGGACTTGCTTAAATAGGAAAGGAATAATAATTTAAGAACCAGTCAAGGTCGTAGATCAAGCCATAAATCAAGGAAATAACTAGTCATCAAATAACTAGTCAAGACCATAGATTTAGGAGAGAACTAGACATCAAGGATCTAGTCAATACCATAGATCAAGGAAAGAACTATACCTAACAACTAGATAATATCTCCTAATATCTAAATAAGATAAAAGAAATATCCACACACATAAGTGGGTGAGGATAAATACAATAAAGGTAAATAAAATACTTAGGTGAACATGAGATAAGGTAAATACCTACTCTAACACCCCCCCCCCCCCCCCCAAGTGAAGTTAGGGGCCAAAATAGATGTGGCATGTCCAAAATATGAGTCCCGATAACTAGGCATGATGAGGTACTCATGTATAATAACTAGGAAAAAAGGGACACTACAAGGTACCCAAAACCAGTAACAACAAAGTAAAAGAGAGTAAAAACCCACTCCAAGGCATCCCAAGAATCTTGGATAAAAAAACTCATACAATGCTAAAGAATTTTGGTGTGCAATGTGGTTTGAATCCACTGCTCGATCACAAAACTCAAAAACAACTGACACTGGGTTTCACCAAAATAGCTCCATACAAGGAGACTGTCAAGAGAGTGATGTCGAAAGTGTAAAAAAAGAAACACCAAACATAATTCTATCAACTACTACAAATAAGTGTGCCACAATCCAAGAACAAAAACCAAAGCAACAAGGCAAGGACACCAAATCCAGAGTGTCATGATCCAAGAAAAGATAAGGTAACAAGGCAAGAACACAAAACCCAAAGAAGCAGGATCACCACCACACCCTTGCATACTGCTGAATGGGTGGAGTGACGCTATAAATTTGTATGAGTTATCAAAACAACTACTCGAACACTGACAAACTAACACTGGAATGCACCAGAATAGATCCCCCATAAGAGATACTATCAACATGCCAAAAGTGTTGAAAATATAGATATAAAATCTCTCAACAAATAAGAAAGATACACTACACCAAATCGTGATGGTAAATCGTGCTACTCTGATACCATGAAAGGAACGATAACCAAATCATTCAAGAACACAGATGCTAATCAAACACCATGATCAATAAGATGAAAGCAATTCACTAGAAATATTTTACGCAAAACCTTTGCAAACAAATGAGCAGCAATATCATATATTATTATGGAACTCAATGCAATACATTGAGAATGGGCCTTGCTTAAATAAGCAAGGAATAACAATCTAAGAACTAGTCAAGGTCGTAGATCAAGCCATAAATCAAGGAAAGAACTATACCTAAAAACTAGATAATATCTCCTAATATATAAATAAGATAAAAGAAATATCCACACACATAAGTGGGTGAGGATAAATACAATAAAGGTAAATAAAGTACCTAGGTGAACATGAGCTAAGGTAAATACCTACTCTAACATGTTTTAAGTGGTAGAATTTCTTCGTTTCTAGAATTACTTGTGAACAAACAAAATTCCATTTATATATTATTCCCTACCTATCCCTATGGATCTACAAGGGAAAGAAGTTAGAGGAAGATTATGTGTCTATGCTTCTTTATTTATTTTTTCATTTCAAAAGACCTATACGTTTTATTTTATAGTTTTCCAGGGAAGTATCTAGGTAATGAACAGATTTCCTATGAGAAGCTTTTTTTCTTCCCATAAATCTGAGGTAAAATTAGTTAGAAGAAGTTATTTTTGTTAGAAGAACAATGGAATGAGGGGGGATGAATCAATCCTTCTAAACTTTAACCAATTTCAGATTTTATTGATTAAACCATAAACCATTCAACCATTAATTAGTGTGTACCTAACATTCAATAAAATCAACATAGCCATGAAAGTAGCGTTCATTTTTTGAAGCCTCTGGTAAATTGGAGGTGGAAAATCCTCGACGAATATACCTGGAACCACTTTCACCAGAAAGGAAATTTTTTCGATATTTCAGAGTCAAAATTTCACCTCATTTTCTTAAGGGGGAGCACTCAACATTTGTTTGGTGTCAGGTGACAACAAGGTTTTATTTTTTTGACCTTTTACAACCCCCTTGTCTCTCATCAACAACACTCATTTGTTGCCCACATGTAACCCTCCCTCATCGTGTGTCAACAACCCTCTTATCATGCATCAACCCCTTCTCTTGTTGCATGTAAGCAACACTATATTGTCACTCATCTGGAAATGAAAACATTCCTTGTTGCACATCAATGACACTTTCTAATTGCAAGTCTGCTATAACGAGTTTGAGACTCTGATCCACACTTTGTTTTCTTGTAATTTACAAGTAATTCAGATGATACCTCAGTAAGGTACTAGTATACTACTAGGTGAATTACCTAGGTTTATATAGGAGTAGTTTTCAATGGTAAGCGAATCTGACCCCTAAAAAAATTTATAGTGGAAATGTTAGGGGAACAGTACACTGACCTGCTCCAAAAAATTCCCCTTTTCAAAATTTTCTAAAATGGAATATTCGCCACTAAAAAAATCCTTGCATGAAAGAGACACAAGAACACAAGATATAAGTGGGAAACCTTCAAGGGGAATAAAAAACACTAAAAATTATGATTAGATTACTCAAATTAAAAGTATTTAGTGAAGAACCAACTTCATAAGGATCACCAACCCCTAATTGAGTAGAGCACCAACCCCTAGTTTAGTGAACCACCAACTCCAAAAGGATGCTACAACCCCCTAAGATTATCAACAACACACTCAACCACCTTTTAATGAACATATATGATGTATTGTTGGTGCAACAACTGATGGATATCACTGATTCAACTCACACAACTTCAAACCTTTGTTCAAACCCTCTCTCTTCTTCAACTCACTCTATCTCACAGTTTCATCACTTATCTTAGCTTCAAAAACTTTCATACATGATCTCAAATATTCATCAAAATTTTACACACTCTCTCAGCTCTGAATATATTCCTTCATGCCTGTTACAAAATGACACTTGGGTCACACATTTCCCTCTCCAGACAACTAGTTCAAATTTGAATTCAAACATGCACTTTATATGAGTTCCATCTCATAAACACATCATAGGTTGGTAATATAAATTTATATCAAGCATAAAAACTCAAAAACACAATAATATATTCATAGTGTACCCATGTAGGTCATCCATGCTCAAATGCACCAAACAAGCTCTAAACTAGCTCAAAATCTCATCACTAGGATCATCAAGAACCACAAACCTCATCACCATGATTATTAAAGCTCACATATTCACAAAAAAATGTAAAATATGACATAAAAACCATTCATGGTCTTAAATTATCTTTAACCAATCAAATTATTCATAACACACTCAAGAAGACTCATATCCTTCACCAAACAGTTTTTTCTAGGAACTAGTCTTCACCTATGGGCCTTAAACACACCTAAAATAACCTAAAATATGGAATATAACCACTCATTGGAAATAACATAGTATTTATGTCACATATATGCTTTCTAGAGCTCATGAAACATGCATACATGCAAACTATACAACCTTTCCTCTTCACTAAACTGAGCTGCCCAAAAATAAGTTTTAGAAGCTCAATTGTTTTGCACACTTTTTGTCACTTTCAGGACCTCAAAATTACTTAAATAGGGAAAACATTCATTCCTCTTCACTCTAAAACTGATATAAAGCATCAAATAATCCATAGCATGCATTATCTACCTCAATCTTCTAGCTAAAGCAATCCTGTCCTGAAAAATAAACAACCTTATTCATCACAAACTAAGCTAGATCACCCATCAAATATCCTCATCATGAGAAATTTATTATACCAATGAAAATATCTCTGAATAATTTTTCCATAACATATTAAATTTCCTTCCAAATCTTAGTGGAAGGCCTTTAACCAGGTCCATCTCTAAAACTTCTATAAAACTGCCCCAAAATTTCCTTAAGACCAGTCTTCATAAATAGGGCACATTTTTCCATTTAGAAACTCAACCATGATATAAAAATATCATGGAAATCAAGAAAAAATCAAAGTCTAAAAATAATGTCAATTTATTTCATACCTCATTTGGACAACTTTTTCCCAAACTAAACTTCTTCAGAAACAATCCTTTTGAGTGGGGTTCACATATCACCACATGCTATAATATACCTTTATGTAAATATTAAGGAGTAATATACAACATAAAATCATCATATAATCAATACAAATCAATTCTGTGAACTTACAATGAAGATATCTCGTACCACTTTTTAGCTAGGGTTTTAAACTCATAAGAAGATGTTAACCTTCTTAACATTCGTTCATAAAAACGTGATGATGAAAACACTCCATTATTTTTGTGAAATATTCTTAAGTTAATGGAAAATCATCCCTAAAATCCAAAAGGTCCCATACAAAGAAAAAAATTCATAGTGAGCATTAGAAGTTACAATTCGAGCTAGAAAACATTTTCTCTTGGACCCTGTTTCACCTAAAACATCATATCTTGTTAAATATTTTTCATAATGACTTAAAAATTTTCTAACACATATATGAAACCCTTGTGTACCATATCCAATCATTATCTTATCTCAAATAGTTTTGAATCTTTATAACCCATCTCATTTGCATGAGTATCCCTTGGTGTTTTGTATGGTTTAAGCTAGGTCAGCATAAAAGAACCTCATACCTCATCATGAAACCTATCAAAAAGGACCTAAAACACCTAAGAAAACATGTATGACACCCTTGCATACCTCCATGAACACTTATAGTAGGTCTAGATGAACACCTAAAACTAGGCCTTCAGCATTTACCTACACTCTAAAACTCATGTGAGTGCTAAAACACTCTCTAAACATGCTCTCCATGTTGCTACCATGCTCCTTAAGTCACAAAATAACAAAAACCATCATGCATGATCACTTACCTAGCTAGGTCACCTAACTACGCTTACTATACCAAACCAATATCACTGAATCCACTCTTGACATCATGAAACCACATGGAACTCCATGTCATCATCATACTAAGCATGCTATGACTCTTCTCCATCATCATCTTTCTCATTAATGAGATTTTACATCAATGAAAACACCTAGAACTCAACATGCCAACAATCTCCCCCTTTTTCATTAATGGAAAACCACCTAGTGTTCTCCCCTTTTTACATTAATGAAAAAGCATACATATATCTACATGTTGTTCATCTTTCTAAGCTTCATAGGATCGCCTCTTGGTTGGAAACATCAACCAAAATATTCAAACTAGTTCAAAAACTTATCATTTCTAACTAATACTCTGTTTTTGACCTTCTTCATAAGTTGAAGCTATTGTAGCAGTCCTTGATCATATGCACACAACTCATGCACATGTCGACAATCATGGTTTAGGTCTAAAATCATCATCTTACCTATTGAATGTATTATCTCAAATAGTCTTTCTCAAACTTGGCTTGTTTCTTCTATTTCTTGGTTACACAACTTCTTTAAGGTTGAGATCCCTAATCTGACTCTTCAATGCTATTTGGACCAAATTTCACAAGCACTAGAGACATATACACAACATGAATCAACATCTTATAGCTCCCCTTGGACTTATGACATCATTGTCTAGTAAAAATGATAAAGATCAAACTTCTTACCTTGATCTCAAGCATTGAATATGGATCAAACACTTCATCATTGTCCCAAATCAACTTTTCAATGTTCTTTACCTTTAAAGCATGCCTATCACTCTTCTTAAGAAAGTGAATTGTTTCACAAGTCATTCTACCTACAGACAACACTCACTCAACCATAAAAGCCTTATATCCACCTTATACACCTAATTGAGAGATAAATTAAGCTCCCCCTATCTCAATGGCTCTTCACATGTCTATAAATCACTTTGCTACATAGCTAAGACTTTCTACAATATATATTCCTTTTGCAGTAACCTGATGAAGTATAGTCTCTCTTCATGGTTCATGAGACTCAATATTGCTACAAGATTCTCTTTCACATTTCAAGGAATATTCCATTAAATTCCCAACACCAAGTGTTATCACTCTAGAAGAACTTGATTTTTTCAACAAAGAGATGTACTAGCCCTTGACACTATGTGACAACTTCAAAAGGAGCACTTACCTTGTCATTTCATCAGCTCTATGAATGTATTTTTCACTTACCCATGTATTTATTACCAACCCAACCTTCATGACATCTTAATACACCTACTTGAGGGTTAGGATTAGCCCCCTGCCTTAGTAAACCTTCTTAGGCATGTAGCATGCCATTTTGAATCTTCACTACCTTGAAACATACCACATTTTTTTAGAAACTTTCCTTTCTGACTTGAAAAATCCATTTTATTTATCTAAGCACCCTTGTGATGTATGCATATCTTCAAATCAAATGTAGCATGATAATGAAACTTCACAGACCATTAATGACGATGTCACTTAGGCCTTTATACTCTGCAACCTTTTCCTGAAGTAGTCTTAAGAAACACACCTCATAACTTTATTTTACATACCTTTTTACAATTTATGAAACTTTATCCAGGAGAAATAACCCTTATAACCATGTTCTCATCTCATATTATTTCTTAAAGAACCACCACTAACCTCATTTGGTCTATACAGGACTACGAAAACTAAGAGCCCAAATTTTATTTTTGACAATCTTGATAAGAAATCCTATTTCTTCATGTAATCTTTAACATACCTTAACTCTCTATACTTTTCATACACATTCTAAAAAACCTCTTTAGCATCTAAAACCCTGGTAGAAGACTAAGAAAATCTCCCCTTGTATCATCGATTTTCCATAGACCTATAGCATGATTTTCACCAACTTCCGTTGACATGAAAAAATCCATCCCAATCTAGAGTACACCTACTTGAATCTCACAAACTTGATGTTATAGTGACCTTTTTAATTCATCTTTCATGTAGTATGAGAAATTATAAGACACCAAAATCAAGTCTCAAACTCAAGTACACCAACTATAAAATGTGTTAAACCTGTAGCCTTCCATTTTTTGCTCTTGTGAGAAGCAGTACCCTATCCAACAAGTCACATCTACCTTGCAGATTTTTGTTTTCATCTTCCTTTACTCTATATCATAATAGTGAACCTTCATACCTATCATCTCCTTTCTCTTGCATTCTACAGTCTAAATAGGACATCATACATGGTGAATGAAATTTTTTCATCATGGGGTCAATTATTAGTTCACTCTTAGCCTCTAAACCATCTTGAAAGAATAATGAAGACCTTAAAGCATATGAGCAACACCACTTGACTCCATGATCATACTGATACAATCCCCTTCTTCATCTCAAGATCTATATTTCACAATTGAGACTATGCTTGTTATCACATACTTGATATCTACTCCATATTTCTTCATGACAACTTTTGACACATCCAAGCCACAAATCTAGGAGTGATATCAAACATTTAATCTCAATGAAGTATTGAAATTTTTTGGGAAGCATCTTTACACCTGTTACAAACTCTTCAGATTGACATATAACCCTTGAAAGAACTTGTAATATTATGGACATATTTTAATCTCAACCATCTAATTTGACTCATCATTGACTCAGGATAAAATTCTCATGATAAAATCAGACCTTTATACATACCACCAAATTTGATCACTGACTTAGATCAAGACTTGACACAACAACTTGACTTCACAACATGACAGACTTCCCTTATACCTTTAAGACATAATATGATCATTACTCAAGATGAGATAAATTAAACCCTTTTGATGACCCAACAAGACCTCATACCCAGACCTAGAACTTGAATTTCATGGGATAAACATATGTAGATCATAACTATACCTTAGAAACTAAAAAACAAGACCTAAAATCTTCAACAATGGCAACACATATTTGAGGACACAATTTTACAAACTTAAAGACATTTTGATAGTAACTGTACAATTTTTACTACTTGGAAAACTAAGGAAGACCACGAAACACATTTTTACACTATGACTACATACCATGATATCTTGGGCTAGTCATACTTCAAAAAGTCAACTACCCCTCTTATCAATGATTTATTTGGATCAATACACCTCTAAGAATCCTAGTAGATGATTATTTCATAATGATGGATCTAGAATAAAGACTTGAAGAGGTCCCAAGCCTTCTTGGAAACCTAAAAACCACTTCCATCCATTTGTTTTTGATTTGAGTATTGAGACATGCTTTTATTTCTAACAACATTTTCTCTTGATGAGATCCCATTATTCCTTCTAGGCTCCCATGACCTATTTTTCCTTCTAGCCTACATATCAGAACCTTGAAATTCCATTCCTTGTATTGTAGGCCCATAACAATCCCTAGAAACATGTTCATACTTGTTACAACTAAAACAAACTACCTTCTTCATTTGTAGCCTTCATTACCCCAACTCTAACTTGAAGGATCATGTAAACAATATCTAGCAGTATGTCCTTTCTCATGATAATTATAACATAATACATTCTTAACTTTATCACTCCTAATATCCCTCTAAGGGTGATCATTATTAAATAACCTCCTACAATCCTTTGATCTATGCCCAAAACCATTACATGTAAAATAATAAACATTGAAAGATCTTTCATACCTTGAGGCATTAGGCTGTCTAATAGGATTTTTATTTTCATTGTCATTGGTGGATTTTTATTTCTTTCCTTCCTTGATGTTTGGTCCTTTACCATATTTGCTAGGAAATTCATCTTCTTGCTTCATATCTTTACCTTTGGATTCCTCTTTGAAACTAAAACTAGATCTATCACATATTGATTCCTTACTGCTAAAAAGATAATCAAGATACTTAGTTCTTTTCTCAAATATTTGAAATGATATTTGTGTTGAGTATTTTGTCATTGATGTCAAAGGTACAACATTAGTGTTGATGGAAATATTAAGGTTTGAATATTTGTTTAATATTCAACATTACAACATTAGTGTTTGTAAAATATTTATCCATGTCAAAATTAGTGTGATGTCAAAATTTGAATATTTTAATATTCAACATCACCAAGGAATCTTACAACAAATGGCGGGATGTGTAAGAGATATTATGATGCGTAAGAGATTCTATGGCATCTTATGACATGTAAGAGATTCTATAACAGCTTATGACGCATAAGAGATTCTATGACAACTCATGATGTGTAAGAGATTCTATGGCAGCTTATGACCCATAAGAGAATGATAGTTTATGATGCGTAAGAGCTTCTATGACAGCTTATGACACGTAAGATATTTTATGAAATTTTATGACGTGTAAGAGATTATATGATGCATACGAGGAGTTACTCTTACACGTGTAAGAGAATATTTCTAGTTGGAGCAAATATTTAATTTTTGGAGAAAATTGGCCCATGGTATGGGCACATGGTTTTAGGTAAACCACAAGTGGTTTTTCCTCTCCTTCTTTCTATATAAGCAAGTGTTATGTGCACATTTTCATATGAGCGAGAAAGAGAGCATTTTGCATGAGTGTGATATGTATGTGAGATGATATTATAAATATTTTAAGTGAGTATGAGTATGTGAGAGAGAGAATATAGAAGGAGAAATTATCATTGATTTGTATTGCAGATTTTCTAGAGTGGGTGCTTTAGCTTGGGGATTGGTGTCTCCAGAATTCGGTGCTTCGAATTAGAGATTGCATAATTAGTGGTGTTTTCATTCAAGGGCTGAATTGGTGTTCGACTTGGAGATTGGTGTCTTTTGTGAGTGGGTGCTCATACTTTGTAAACACTATTTTTTCAGCTGGATTTGGACAGTAGATCCAAGCAGTCTCTTTTGGTGGATGTAGCCCAGACTGGGTGAACCACAATATATCTGGTGTTATGTGCATTTGATTTTTGTGTATGCTCTCATTTTACTTTTAGATTTGAATATATTCTTAAGTAGAAAATTAATAAGTTGGAGAAAAAGTTTTTATTGTCGAATAATGATTCACCCCCCTCTCAATATTCCTGTGCTTCTAACAATTTGCTTGTTGATTCCATCAGACAACTCTCTCTTAAGAAGAGTCACTTCTTCCTTAGATTGTAAATTTAGAGTCATAGATCTCATCTGCATCTCTGGCTTTCTCATTGTGTCATCAAGCTTCTTTGTAACAACCTAATGTTTCTCTTCTAGGTCTTGAATCTTTGCCTTATATTAGTTAATGTGAGATCTCCTATTCTTATTTTCCTTCTTAGCATGATTTAATTTAGATTGGACACATACCAATTTAATTTCAATATCATATCTTCTTCTTCCTAATCTCTACAAGAACTTGATATGAAATCACCTAATAATGTGGAACCACCACTATTAGATATCATGGAATATTTAGTCATGAACAACATCTCATCTCCAACATATCCATGCTCTGATTCAGATTCAGAATTTGAAACATCACTCTCACTACTTTCTTCAGAAGAACAAGCCTCTTTCCTTGTATAAAACTCTTCTTTCCCTTCTTCTTGTAGTAAAACTTCTTGAAGTCCTTCTTATCCTTACTATAATCATAATTATTCTTTTCATGATCATCCTTATCATCCTCATTACTTTATTTTTCATGCGTATGAGGAAATTTGGCAGAAAAATGACCTAATTTACCACAATTTTAAACACTTAAAGGGAATCTTACCTTTGTACTTACAAGAGCCAACATTAAATCTCTTAGCAAACATTGCTAAGATTTCTTCATCATCAAGTTCAAGAGCATTACCAACATCCTTAGTCTTCTTTCCCTTGACCTTAATTTCATATTTGAAAGATATTTCCTTTATTATAGGTTTATCATCCTAAATTCTCATCTGATATGTAGTTAGGGTTCCATATAATTCATACATTTCCAAGAGAGTGAAATCCTTGGCTTATTCAATGACAGACACTTTGGAATAAAACTTAGATGTTAGTGATATCAAAACCTTTTGAACTACAACTTCTTCCTTTAAATATTCATGTAACCCTTTCATGGTGTTGACAATTGTTATCCATTTTTGCACCCCTGCTTGCAAAATGGATCAACCTAAAAATCTGGGAATTGATGGTTAATGGGATCAGTTTGTAAGAAATTTCACAGCAAGCTGGTGATCTACGACGAGGGTTTAGAGCCATATATTTCTTGACACACGTCAACCACACATCAGCCACCTTCCCCTTGTCACATGTCATCTGCCACCTTTCATCTTATCATTGTCGATGCCGCCATTGTACTTTCTTGTCGTGTGACATACGAATCATCCTTAACATGCGTCAATGACCCTTATTGAACGTGTGTCAACTGCAATTACTGTACCTTCCTTTTTAATGCATGTCAACTACTGTCCTCCCTGACATGCGTCAATGCCCTTGTTGACACACATCAACCACATCCTACTTAATTCATGTCAACCGCTTCCTCCATGACATCACGTCAACCATTTCTTCTTGACGTACATCACCACTTTCCTCTTGTCATGTGGAAAATGTACTTTTCTGTCACATGACAACTCCCCTCCTTTTCACATGTTCATTCTACCTTCCCCATCACCGTTGTGCCTTCTCGTCACTTCTTGTCAGTGTCAATCACATTTTGTCGACGCACATCAACCTCCCCTCGTTATCACGTGACAACATTTCTTCTTGTCGTGTGAAAATTAATTCCCTCATCAGTGGTGACTCTTCCCATTCTCATCAGGCATCAGTTGGTGGTTTCCATTAGGTGACAATAAGGAGTTTCAGATATGGCCAAGACATTAATGGTACCGTATAAGGTAGCTCAACAACCAAATTAATGAGGTATGACACCCATGTTCATTGTGTAAGCAAAGTACCATTGGAAAGTGAACTAGTATGGTTTCCCATACCTCCGTACGTGCGTAATTAATGAAAGATGTCAGTTGGTAGATCCTTTTCTCTATATATATGTAATTTCCCCTTCATTTGGAGGGGGAGAGATTTCAAAATTGTAAAGGAACTCTGCCAAAATTGTTCCAGCACTTTTGTGAGCTGCAAGCCTCAAATTTATGCATTTTTTGAAGGATTATTTCCTTGTGCCTATATTGTAATGGATTGTGCATCATTTTAAGCAATAAAATTAGTGTTTTGTGGCTCTTCTTTCCCTAGCTTGATTTATATTGCATTTCTTTCCTTCTATTATATTTTATAGGTATATTGTGCATATTGTGTTCCTTTATAGGGTTTAAATTTGTTGTGTTCCACGAAATTGGAGGTTTGAATGTGTTTTGGGACTATGGAACTTTTCTTCCCTCTTCTTCCCATTTCCCCCCACTTTCACTCACTAGGAATATCTCTAGTCTTGTTTTGGTTTATCACCTCCCTTAGTTTAGGATTTACATTTTATGTATTTCTCTCTCTCTGGTCCCTTGGAATTGATAGTTTAGGAGTAGGTTAGCATTAGAATAGGTCAGGAACCATCATCTCTAGAGTTTTGTCTCAATCACAAGGGTCCCACACCTTGATACAATCCCATGTTAGTCAAAAGTAGGGTTTTGTAATGTGCAAATCCTAGGGTGCTACTTTTTCGACATAACAATTTTGGCATGCCCGGTGGGACAAAAGTCAATATTTTCACTTTTTATCAAGATTGGGTGTGTGTCTTGGTGAATTTCCATAGCCTTTAGAGGCTTTGCAGCAACACATCTGGTGACTCCATCATTCAAATCCAGTGGTTTCAGCAGCCCAAGTTTATCAAGTTCATGAGAAGAGTGCAAACCTAGTCTAGAGAAAGAGAAGAAGGTATCTTTGAATACTTGTAGTTATCTCCAGGTAGAGGAAGGAGAGGAAGAAGAGTACAAAGGTCTCCATCTCCACCAAATAGAATATTATCCACACCTCCACCTGGTAGACCCTTTCTTCAATCGACTAGGGTTCTCAGCCACTCAGGATGGCTCATCAACAACCACCAAATCAGCCACCTCCAAACCCCTATGCAAATTTCATGGGAAGCAGTCCACTTTCCCTTAATGCACAAAATCTAGTCCTGATAGCAGCATTAAAGAATATCCCATACTTCACTAGAGAAAATCACACAACTCCCATCGACCAAATTCAAGACATTGCAAATGTCTGTGCCATACATGAGATTGTTGAGATGGATGTTGTGATCAAGTTGTTGGCTTCTTCTTTCAAAGGAAAAGTGTTGTAGTGGTTCAGAGGCTTGGGAGCAAGATCAATTCAAATTGGGATCAATTGTGCACAGCTCTCTGTGGCCATTTTGGGGAGAGGGCTGAAAACTTATCCCTTTTAGAGTAGATGACTACAATCAAAAGGGCACCAACTGAGAAAATGATAGACTTCAATTCCAGATTCCAAAGAACATGGGAGAGGATCCCAATTGTGGTTAGACCAATAGCTGAAGGTACATTTCTCTATTTTCTTAAAGCTCTAAATTCTGATATATCTGTTATGATACAATCTATGGGAGGAATAACCCTACCAGATGCCTATGCCATAACCATTAGAGCTGAGAATTTCCTAATTCAAGCCAGTAAACTTTCACCTAGGCCACCTATGCCTCTCTATCTAGATATGGGGAATCCTAATCCTAATCAAACACCTAAAATAACCCCCATCCCTAATCCAAGAAATCAAAGTTCAAATGAAGCATCCACTTCTTCTTCTAGCCATTCAAATGAACTCCAGGAGGTTATGAAACAATTGCAAAACTTAGGAAATGAGTTGGTAACTCTTAAGAGGCAACAAGCTCAAAATTCTAGACCTTATCAGCCTCATTTCCAACCCAATAAACCTCCATATCAGCCAAACATGCCACCTATTCAAGCTGCTAACCAGAACCAAGGACAACCCCAAGTTGCTAAGCCATTCCAAGCATATAACCCTAATGTAGTTTCAACATCTAGGGCCTTGGTTCCAACTCAAAACAACATAGCACAAGAATATGAATGGTGTTTCCCATGCATCCAACCACACAATCAGGAAACATGCTTCAATGGTGCTTTAAATCAAGCATTTATGGTGACTACGGTGGGTGTTCCTCAAGAACAAAACAAAGAAGAAAGTCAAGCAATAGGTAGCTAATCAGGAAGCACCTCCAAACGAGACAACACTTGTGAATTGGCAAGCTGAGGATTTCTGTGGAATAAATCAGTCCCCTTCTCAAAGTGTGGCAGCCAACACAAGGTCTAAGAAGAGGAATATATAGGAAGGGAAGTCATCTAATATAAGTACTTCCTCATAGCCTTCTATCACACTTTGGGGTATTAGCAATCCAAGTGCAGCCCCAAACATTCAAAATCAGCCCAAACTACCTTCTAAGACAACTCAGGTACCAGTTGTAGTAGCCCATGTGCTAGGAGAAAGTCATGTCCAAGTAAGGGACAAAGAAAAGGAGAATCCATATCCTTTTAACATTATTGATCAAATGAAGAAGACCAATGTAAGCATTTCTATGTGGGAATCATTGAAAATTTTGGGCCAATGAGATTTGTTACAAGCAGCCATGGAAAATTGGTCAGCATCAAACGAGTTGTCCAAGAATCAAGAGAAGGTGCTCACTAATGTAGCTCCAAAAGAAGGATTTCATGGAGGCTAGCAAGGTAAAAACATGAAGCCTCCTCCATTCTATATATCTTTGATTATTGGGAACAACCTTGTACATAATTACATGATTGACTCAAGGGCTAGCAGTTTGGTAATGCCGAAACAGATTGCAGATCAGTTGGGCCTGAAATACAACCTGGTTTCCAAAGGAGTAGTACAGTTAGATGGGATAGAAGTGGGGAACTATTGGGATCATAAAAGGTTTAAACCTCACATTACATGCATGTCCTAATGTCACAGTTCAACATGATATATCAGTGATTGACTTGCCACCACTCTTTGCATTGTGCTTGTCAAGAGACTTCACCACCAAAATTGGAGGCTACTTATCAGTTGATTGGTCACATATGCTCTTCAAAACAAGGTATGGAGCTAAGGCTACAATATGGTCTGAACCTATTGAAAATTTCCATATTGAGCCTCATGTACCAAGCCCAATCAACGCAAATTTCTCAACCTTTGATCAAGAGGATTTCCCAAACACTCAGGAAGCAGATACCAAAGTTGGGGGCATCCTAGATTTGACTCTTGATGAATGGGAAAACAAAATACATGGATATGATCCATACAAGGAAATAGAGGAGGCTGAATTGGGAGTTTATTGTTTGCATGAGGAAAACACACCTCTTCCTAGCCTCACCAAACTCGGATGATAAGGGTGATAATGAAGTATGAAAGCTATTATTTGATGGCTCAAGGAGTAGGTAAGGTGTTGGAGGAGGAGAAATTGCTTTTATCACCACAAGGTATGAAGTACTACTCATCTTTCTATTTTTAGTTTACTTGTTCAAACAATACAGCTGAGTATGAAGCTTTGATACATGGATTGAATTGGGCAAGAAAGAGGGGTATACAAAACTTGCAAGTGTTTAGGGATAGTGAGTTAATTGTCAACCAAGGTTAGGGGAAAACATGCTACTAAGAATGATCTGCTCAAAGCCTACAAGCATTGGGTATGGGATCAAATTGATGATTTTGAAGTGTTCAATATTCAAGCCATATCGAGGAAGAAGAATGAGGCTACGGATAGGCTTGCGGAAATTGGAGCAACATTTGATGTGGTGGACAATATTAAAAGAGATAAAGTGTAACCACATATTCATGTAATTGTGAGGCCAGTTGTACTAGAAAATAATATGAGCTGGTAGGTATTTGAGAATGATCGACAGATCATTAATTTCTTACATGAGGAGGTTGAGTTCTCGGTTAAAAATTAGGAGAAATTGGAGCAACAGTATGGGGATCAAGTGGTACAACTATGGAAAAATAAATTGCCAAAGGGTTTAGTGACTCTAGAGTCAATATTCAATCCCAATGATTAATTTTGGAGAGAGAAGACCAAACATTCAGGTAAAATAGGGAAGTATTCAGAATCCATTTTAGTTGAAAAGGGTAAAATGCTCCAAATTGGCAAGGTGAGCACTGAATCAAGAAAAATCTGAATTCATACAACTTTGCCAAGAGTTCCTAGATGTCTTTTCTTGGAGCTATGAGGATCTGAGAGGGTTTAATCCAAAATTAGCACAACACACCATTGAGATAGATCTAGAATCCAAGCCCATTAGACAAAAGTAAAGACCGGTAAACCCTCACATTGAGCCTCTCATGAAGAAGGAACTGAACAAGCTCATAGAGGAAAGCATCATCTTCCCAATCAAGCACTCTTCATGGGTAGTGAATCTTGTGCTAGTTAGGAAGAAAAATGGGGAAATCAGGTTATGTGTGGATTTCTGAGACTTAAATAGGGCCTCTCTCAAAGACCACTATCCACTTCCTTCCATGGAGAAAATATTACAAGTAGTAGCTGGATTAGAAAGGTTTTCACTTTTAGATGGCTACTCAGGCTACAATCAAATCATGGTGAAAGAGGAAGACCAATTCAAGACAGCCTTCACTACAAAGTGGGGCACATATGCTTATAGGAAGATGTCATTTGGACTGTCAAATTCCAGAGCCACTTTCCAAAGGGAAATGGATATGGCATTCAAAGGATGATCAATAAGATAGTTCTTATGTATCTAGATGACATTACTGTATTCTCCAAGAATGCAACAAGTCACCTCTTTCACCTTAGACAAGTATTCCAAAGATGCAGGAGATTTGGAGTGTCTTTGAATCCAAAAAAGTGCATATTCTTAGCTCATGAAGGAAATATCTTAGGCCACATCGTGTCTAAGGAAGGGTTGGAAATTGATCCAAAAAGGGTAGAAGCTATTTGAGCATTGTCATTGCCAAGTCATAAGAAGGCTCTCCAAAGAGGGGAAAATTAATTTTGTTAGGAGGTTTGTTCCTAACTTTTCCCATCTTGTCAAGCCACTAACGATAATGTTGAAGAAGACCATGGTTTTCAAATGGACTATAAAGGAAAAGAAATATTTGAAGCTATAAAGCAGGCCATTACACAGGATCCAACCCTCATAAATCCATATTTCTTGAAAGACTTCATTTTATACGCTTTTGGAAGCATGGATGCAATATCTACCATACTAGTACAACCAAATCAAGAAGGACTAGAGCAAGCCTATCACATTCTTCAGCCAAGGTCTTTAGGATTATGAGGTGAGATATTCATTCATTGAGAAGCATGTCCTTATTGTGATTAGAAGTTTAAAGAAATTCAGGACATCTAGTGTCAAATAACAAAATTCATCTATTAGTTTCACATGCTGGTGTAAAATATTTTCTTTTGAACAAGGACCTTAATGAAAAGAGATTTGGTTGGATAACCAAGGTCATGGAGTATGATATTGATATAAATGTGACCAAATTAGTTAGGGGAAAAGGGTTGTGTGAGCAGCTAGCTTCTAACCAGCATGATGAATCAAGAGAGGAGGCAGAATTTGTTATGGTGTTGTAAGATAATCAAGAACAGAGTACAGGTGGTATACCCATTCCTTGTTGGACTCAGGATATTGTATATTTTCTTCAAATGGGTCAAAGTCCTCAAGGATTGAGTAAGTCCAAAAGGAGGTATTTCAGACTTCATTGCATCCCATATGTGCTTGTAGATAATATTTTGTTCAAAAGGGATGTGAATGGTGTCCTCCTAAGGTGCATCAAGATAAATCAGATAGAGAGGGTATTGCACAAGTTTCATGATGGAGAGGCAGGTGGTCATTTTTCCCCAAAAGTAAATAACTATTAGAATCATGAGGGCTGGTTATTACTGGCCTAATATTTTCAATGATTTCTACTCATGGATCAAGAAATACAAGAAGTGTGCCTTCTTCACAGGTAAAGAGAAGATAACATAGCCCTCCCACTCCATCCTATCTTAGTTAAACAACCTTTCATGCAATGGGGGCTAGATTTTATTGGGATGATCAATCCAAGTTCTAGCCTAGGTCACAAATGGATTCTTACAGCCACAGACTACTTCACTAAGTGGACATAAGCAATTGCACTTAAGGAAGAAAATGAAGCTAGCATTTTGGATTTCTACACAAGGTATTGCAATCAAGGTTTGGTGTTCCTTCCACTATAATATCAGATAATTCCTTAGCTTTTCATTGGAGAAAAGATATCTAATTGGGCTGTTAGAAATGGCATCTACTTGAGAAATTCTTCTAACTACTACCCCCAGGGTAATGGGAAAGAAAAGTCCACAAACAAGAACTTGTTGAGAATCATAAGAAGAACCCTAGATGAGAATCAGAGGACTTGGCATACCAAATTGAAATCAGCCTTGTGGGCTAATAGAATCACTCCCAAGAAGTCAACTAGTTATTCCCCTTTTAAGTTGGTTTATGGAAGGGAAGCAAGAATGCTGCCATATCCCTTGAATTACCATCCTTGGAGCTTATCAAGCAGCTGGAGTTGTTTGAGTTTCCATCTATGGAATTTAGGTATGCAGAGCTCATGGAGCTAGAAGAGCTAAGAAACCAGGCCATGAAAATAATGGAGAAGGACCAAGCTCAAATCAAGATGAGTTTTGACAAAAAGGCCAAAAATAAAAATTTTCAAGAAGGAGACCTGGTTCTGAAATGGGATGCAGACAGAGCCAAACCAAGAAGGCACTCTAAGTTTGATGCAATATGGAGTGGCCCTTACTTGATTTCATGGTGCAAAGAAAATAATGCTTTCCAATTGACAAAGTTGGATGGAGAAGAATTGTAGATCCTAGTCAATGTACATCTATCTCAAGAATTATTACTGATGGGAGTATCTTTCTTGTACATACTAGCTTAGAGTTTGTAATTCCTCCAAGTGCTTGCATCAACACATTGTTTTTGTAGTTAGGTTTTCTTTCAGATAAGTGCTTGTGCACTCTCTGCATGTTCCATTTGGGATATGTATGATTTTTTTATTTGTACATAGTTGTTTCTTTGTTGTTGTTGCACTTTCTAGTTTCAGGAAGGGTTAGGTGATGAAGTAATGTCTCAACAGTGTTCTAGAGAAACAAGAGGTTTTGACATCAGACCAAGTTTCAGCAAATTAGAATGACTCCATGCCCAATGGATGTAAAATCACTGGTCTTTCAGATCTAGCAGGCAGATCACCCCATACAAGTCACCAAATTTTTATCCATTTTTTTGCCCCCCTTATAAAATGGATCAACCTATAGGTATGGGCATTGATAGTTAATGGGATCAGTTTGGTAGGGGAGGTTTGGAGCCATATATTTCTTGATGCACATCAACCACATGCAGTCAGCCACCATTCCTCTTGATGTGTTTCTTCACCTTTCCTCTTAACGTGCAACAACATTATTTTTGGCCTGTGCAATGATTTGTGTCACTTTGACAAGTGTCACCCCATTTTTGATGTAACCATGTCCTCCCTGATGTGTGTCAACACCCTTGTTGACGCGCATCAACTTCTTCCTCCCTAACATGCGTTAGCACCCTTATTGAACGCATGTCAACTTGCTTCCTCCTTGTTCATGTCATCCATTTCTTCTTGATGTCTGTTTTCTCTTGTCATGGGACAATGTACATATTTTTATGTCACGTGCAAATCTCCCCTCCTTTTCACACATCATTCTACCTTCCCCATCACTGCCACCTTTTCTTCTGTCAGCGTCACATCGCTAGCTATCGCTGTCCTACCTTTTGTTACTGATGTCAACCTCCCCTCGCTGTCGTGCGACAACATTTCTTCTTGTCATGTGAAAAGTCATTCCCTTGTCAGTGGCAACTCTTCCCATTCTTTTTAGGTGTCAGCTAGTGGTTTCTGTCGGGAGACAACAAGGAGTTTCAGATATGGCTAGGTATTAATGGCACCGTACAAGGTAGCTCAACAACCAGATTAATGAGGTATGACACCCATGTTTTCCATGTAAGAAAAGTACCATTGGAAAGTGAACTAGTATGGTTTCCCATACCTCCATATAGGAAATTAATGAAATATGTCAGTTGGTAGCTCCTTTTCTCTATATATATGAAATTTCCCCTTCATTTGAAAGGGGAGAGATTTTGAAATTGTAAAGGAACTCTGCCAAAATTGTTCCAGCACTTTTGTGAGCTACAGGCCTCAAATTTATGCATTTTGGTGAAGGATTCTTGCCTTGTACCTATATTATAATGGATTCGTTCATCATTTTAAGAAATAAAATTAGTGTTTTGTGGCTCTTCTTGCCCTAGACTTGATTTATATTGCATTTTTTCCTTCTATTATATTTTGTAGGTATATTGTGCATATTGTGTTCCTTTACAGGATTTAAATTTGTTGTGCTCCATGAAATTGGAGGTTTGAATGTGTTTTAGGACTATGGCACTTTTGTTTTCCCTCTTCTTCCCCATTTTCCCCCCACTTTCACTCACTAGGAATCTCTCTACCCTTGTTTTTTGGTGTTATCACCTCCCTTAGTTTAGGATTTGCATTTTATGTATTTCTCTCTCTCTGGTCCCTTGGAATTGGTAGTTTAGAAGTAGGTTAAGCATTAGAATAGGTCAAAACCAGCCTTCTCTGGAGTGTTTGTCTCAATGTGTGAAGGGTCCCACACCTTGAGTCAATCCCATGTTAGTTAAGAATTTTTTGACTTTTTGTAATGTGAGGTAAATCCGCAGGGTGACAAGTGGTCCCTGGTGTGTTGAACTTGGTTGAGTTTGAGTACTGCAAGGCCTAGTATTCAAATCTTTCTTTTTAGTCCATGATCTCAAGAAGAGAGTTTACATGAATATTGACAGTGATGAGGAAGGTCTGAGATGTCATTTCCATATGGCTTAAATATGGAGTATTGTGTCCTTGAAAGAAAATTAAAGGTGCCTATGAATTATTATGAGGAATAGGACTATGGTAGTGTGTTTAGGAGCTAATACATGAGAAGTGAGTTTATTTGTGTTGGAAGCCTATGTATACAAGAATGATTTTTGGTGCTCTAATTGACTCAGGTATTGATCATGATCTTAAAAGATGAAAGCAATTATGGTGATTTGTCCATGCATGCATGAGGAAATATTCATTCTATGGAGCTAATGAGTTACAAGGAGGTTAATGCATATGTTCTTGAAAGGTTGTGTATTAGGAGCTCATTGGATCAGACAGTGATTTGATTGTTGAAGTAATTCATTTTGTGAAAATGTTTTTTATGGCTATACAAGCCCATTAGAACCTTTCTTCACAACAACCTGTCACTTGCATGTAATAAATAGTTAGAATTGTCTTTCTACATGGATTTAGCAGGTGATATAGATATCCATACACACTGTCTCCATAAAAGGTAAGAATGTAAAGGTGAAGGAGAAAGGATGGACAAGACTTAAGAATTTTCGACAGTATACCCTCTAGGAAGAAGGTCAATGTTTTGAAAATGAATTCCATTGATCATTTACAAACTCATAGCTGAGGGTGAAAAGAGTTATAAACCCTGGGCACCCAGTTTAGGCATAAAGAAACATAGATCTGAGTAATCCTATTCATGTGATGGTGTCATGAACATCATGAAGTATACTCATCCTGTTAAACACGTTTTGTGTTACCAATGAGCACCTACAACTAAAATTGTGAAGGTTCCATGCATCAAATTTCAAGACTGGCAGTTGGTGAAACAACTTGCACCTATCTAACAAAAATGAGATCTAATCATAGTCTTAAGGTGAAATGGACGGCTCATGAAGGTTTTCAAGTGTGTAGAGCTTGAAAATGAGAGGATTTGTGTAACTCATGAAAACCTTCTATGAAATAATGAAGTTAATCTGGCTCTAGTGTGCTGAGGAGACAGGAATCTCAGAGTTTCGTTGAGAGGAAGAAGTCAAAAGAAATTGAAGTTACACAATCTATGATAGTTAGCTGTCAATTTGTAAGAGTGAATGGACTTAGTTGGTTTAGGTGATGAGGAAGATTAAGATTATATTATTGTCCCCTCACATCTAGACTTAGAATTTGACTTATGACATGTTCAAATATGCTTGAAGATATGTAATTAACATGGGTGCTTGAAAATAGTGATGATTTGAAAATGTGGATAATTCCTGATGATGTGAATCATCATGGGACAAGTTTGACTTTCAAATTGATACAGGAAAGTGGGAGCTAGGAATGGTTCAAGGAATGTGATATATAGAGAAATTGCAAGAGAGCTCATGTATTTGTGAGCCTTAGAGGTGATGAAATGTTACTTTTTTATGTGCATGTTGAGAGTGAGTGGGGAGTCTAGGACATGTAAAAATAGGTGTGATCCGAAAGAGAGTCATGATTATGACGACATGATCTGCGGACCCTTGTAGGCATCACATATATATGCCGATAATGTGGGTACTCCTGATAGAGTGATCCATTTAGAGAAAATTCCAAGACAATAACGACAATGTGATAGACAGCCTTGATTACGAAAATGCTTCGGCAAAATATGAATACGTCTGAGAAAGGAGATGAATCGTGATGAGAATCGTTCCAGTAGTGAAAACTTGTAAGTTATAATAGGAGTTTCACAAGAATAACCTAATGGATCAAAATTTATTTTGCCTACCAGATACATTTTAGGAAGGTGATCAAACGACATAGGGTGAAAACTTGTACCCGACTTGTATTTTTTATTACGGAATCATTACCCTCTGATTTGACTAAGTGTGTATCACTCAGGCATCCAGTGTGATTGCACAACATGGAAACCTCTCTCCAAGCGTGGGACTTGTGAAACTGAGAGAGGAATCTCCAGAGAAGGCTGGTTCCTGCTCCTAAACTACCTGCCACAAGCTATTCCAGTGCAGGAAAAGCTAATCTAATCCTAATCTAACCATGCCAAGGAGACAGAGAGAGAGAGAGAGAGGGAAAAGAACAAAAGCCTACACTAAAACGGTGATACACCAGAGAAGGAGAATGTTGGACATCTATCAAAACTGCCATGGAACAAAGAGAGGTGAGCAATGGGAAGGATGGACAGATGCATCACAGGCCCAAGGATAGATTTCACACAGAAAATGTCCCAAAACTCCATGAACACAGCTCCAAACCTGCAATGAACATTCAAACATGCACAAATACCTGCAATGAAGAGAGGCAAGAAGAGAACAAGCAAAAACGAGCAAGGATGGACAGATGCATCACAAAACACGTTTTGTTGCTCCAGAAGTTTGCACAGAACATCATTTCAATAGTAAAAGGACAAAAACGCCATTACAGAGCAAGGGAGGAGGTTCGAACTCCATTTTCAACCCTAGAGAAGAAAAGAAGGGAGGGCAGAGCAGAAAAAGATGAACAACTTGTCATTTTTTTTTTAAATGAGCCAAATCTGGCTTTATACAATGCATGGGTCGAGCCCAGGAGACAGAAAACATACAAAAACATGGGAGCCCATTCCTTCTTGACTGCAGGTGCATTAAAATCGGCATGGGAGACCTTACAAACCCATACCCTGTCACTTTGACCGGATTACAGGAGGAATGCGACCCATTCTGCATTAAATCTGGTCGCTGGAATGTCACTTCTGGCCATGAACACGCGTCAGATCTGTTTCTCAATTTTCTCTCTCCAAACTGCACCAAAATTTGAGATTGATCCCAGAATCATGTAGATAATTTCATAAGCTTTCCGTTGATATAAAGAACGTGCAAATCCGAGCTCTGGATCGAAAGTTATGATGATCTGAAGATTTAGGGCACAAAACAGACCGAAAACGTGATTTTGAAATCTTTCCCGCGCTCTGCCACCTGGATGACATGTGTCAAGCGCTGATTTGGTCGAGAAATTCTCTCTCCTTCACCTTTCGGCGGGCTTTCTTTTGAAATTTCCTTGTGGGCCCCTTAAACTTGGACACGTGGCATGCATTGATTGGCCGACAGGGGTGCGGGGCAGACCTTGGCTTTTAGCTTTTCAGAAAACTCTTGCCAAATTCTCTAACTCCTTCCCAAGCTCCGCATTCCTGTTTCATAGGACACGTGTCCTCTTTTGATTGGCTCAGGCTGACCCCTCAAAATTTCCCCTTTTGGACTTTTTCCCCTGACACGTGTCGTGATCTGGTTGGTTCTCGGCCCTTTCGGCTCCTTCGCGTCCACCACGTCCATTTGTCCCAGATGTCCCAGTGACTGTCTGGGACAAAAACTTCCGATCCGCCCAGAAATGGGCTTCCTCGTCCCTCATCTGGCCGATGACACGTGGCATTGCATTGATTGGCTTTCGGCTCCTTCGGCTATCCGCGTCGCCGCACGTCCATTTGTCCCACATGTCCCAACTGCTTGGGCCACAAATTCCTCCGGTTCGCCCGATTCGGCCGGTTCGCGTCCTCGCGGCCCAAATGTCCCAGATGTCCCTTTGGACTGTTTGTTCTCGGGTGAACCGGCCGGTTCGGCCCGAAATGGGCCCAATTGCTTCCGGACTGTTTTTTCTCATTTCGGCTGATCTTCGCGTACTTCGCGTACTCTTGTCCCAAACTGTCCCGCTCAGCAGTTAGTCAAAATTTTCTTCCTCTTTCGGCCGGATCGGCTTCTCGCGCCCTTCCGCGTACTTCTGTCCCAGATGTCCCTTTGCTTCACGGGCCGCCTGGAGGCTTTTCGGCCGATCCGTGCCTAGATGTCCCAAATGTCCCGACTGCCCCTAGGACTAGGACTTAGCCAATTTTCACAATTTTTTCTGGCCCAAGCTTGTTTTCTGCAACCTTCTCGCATTTTCTCAGAGCTTGCTCTCTTCAACCTTCGGACAGGAGAGTTAGAAAAAATCTGAGGGGACCCTGGAAACATGAATTTTTCCCTGAATCAATCCATTTGCCTGGGACTTGAGAATTCCGATGCATGTTATCAATTTAAACCCTGGGGGGTGAATTTGGATAACAATTTGGCGACTCAGCGGGGTCATCTGCCTGCTAGATGAATGACCAGTTGCCTGAAGCAATCCATTGGGCATGGAGTCATAAGCAAGCCTGAAAACTGATCTGAACTTTGAAAAATTCCCTCTGAGCCACTTGAAACCCACCGGACATGGAGTTGTTCTTCACCAAAATGCCACTGAAATGAACTGTGCAAGAGCAGAACCAGCAACACCAAAAACTATGTACAGAACTGAAAATCATACATGCTCCAAAATGGAACATGCAGAGTGTGCACAAGCACTTCTTCTACTGAAAGCAAACCTACCTACTCTACTCTAACTAGAAGCAAAGGCAAGCTAAACAAACCTTGCAATTGGTTGTGAGAAATAGCTTCCCTTTCTCAAAAGTGGCAGCCATGCAATTGATTTGGAGCTGATCATGGCTATTAGGATGAGTGGAAAATCAACAAGAAGCTGGTCTTCCACCCAAATCATCAAGGTATCAGCTGAAGGCAAATTCAATACCTCTTTTAGTTGCTCTGCATTTGGATTGAAGAGGTATGACAGCTGATCCTTGGTACTTTGTAGCTCATCCTCATGCTCAGAAGAAAGCATGACTGGTTGTGACTTCTCCTTTGGCTCCAATGAAGCCAAATACCTGATTAGGCAAGGTTTGATCCGTTGAGTATGCCCGTAGCTGGTGATTTTCAACTCCAAGAATGGAGTCTCTCTTGTAGACCCTCCTGAATGGATGGTGTGGAAGAAATGGTGAAGTTCCTTTGTCCCTTTCTCTTCCTCCAATGAAGAACATGAAAGATTAAAATCTTCCAATCTTGATTCCGAAGAGCTGTTATAAGATGCAGGCTGCTGCAAATGAATGTTCTCCTTCATGACAACAGACTCTTGTGTTTGGAATGTGGATGATGAAAGAGAGAATGGTGGAAACTCAACCGGCTCTTCTCCATCAAAACAGTCCTCCAAATCTGACAGATAAACTGCCTCATGGTTGTCCTGCTGCAAATGTTCAACTTCCTCCATGGTGTCCTCTTGATCTGTAACTTGACCACCATGGTTTCTTTCTCCCTTCAACATTGAGTTTGAGAGGTCAAACTCCTCTTCAGCACTGGAACTTGAGAGAGGTGAAGTAGAAAGAAGAACTGAAGGTTCTCCTGTAGCCTGCTTTGTGCTCAGAGCTCTTGGATCTGCACTTTTCTCCCCCACAGCTGGAATGTGCTCCTCTTCTTTTGGATTTGGAGCAGCTTCTCCTTCCTCCAATGTTTGAAGACAATCTTGCTCTTGATTGAACTCTTCCTCCAGCATGAAGTTTGTCAAGTCAAACTCTTCAATCTGCTGCTCTAGAGGACAAGTTGGGACTACAAGATCTTCTTCTTCTGCTGCAACAAAATCAGTCCTAACCACCACCTGTTCTCCAACCCTAGCCTCTTCTGTAGGTTTAACCATCAAGGGGATCTTTGTCATCCCAAATTTGGTAGCCAAACCTTACTAAGCTGTCTAATCATTTCTTCTTTTCTTGGCTCTTCCTCTTGCTGTCCTTGATGACTGATTTTTGTAATTTCTTCTTCCCCACATGGAATTGGGAATGCAAGAGGAGGGATGGGTTGTAACTCAACTGATTTGACAATTTTTTGTGGTGGTGGAGGAGGTGAAAACCTCTTGTTTCTTTGGAGGAGGGAGGTATTTCATTTAGCTCTTGTGGAGGGGATGACTGTTTGGAAGGAAAAAGGAAAGAAGAATTGAGGTGTGGTGGAAGACTGAGAGGTGGAGACATGGGATTCAACATTTGGGACAGCAGATGGAGAGTTTAAAACTTGACACTGCTGAGATGATATAGATTGAGAAGGAGGAAAAGAAAGAGTATGAGAATGGTGTGTGCTTACCCATTGACAAGGTTGCTGAATACTCCTCTCATATACCTCTATTTCTTCAATCCACTTGTGCAAGCAATGGCAGCATGTTGCAATCATGAAGTCCAGCTTCTCTTGAGGGCTGAAGTGCCTTGGAAAAGGGCCTCCCCATGGACAAGGAGTCCTGACAACCGATTCTGAAATGCTCTCATTTGAGCTGTTGCTCTGGACTGCACCATCTTTACCTCCATCTTTTGGATCTTCTCCAACAGACCAGCATCTTGGATCTGATGGTCTTCATTGTATGCACACCCTTGCTCTTGGAAAGCTCCATAGCCAAACTGACTTTGGCACAGCTGCTCATATGGGTATGCATACTGATCTTGAATCTGCTCAAAATGCTGATTTGGAGGATTTGTAAAACATGTTGGAGGTGTGATATACTGCTGTTGTTGATGTGAATTCCATGATGGAAATGAAGTCATGATTGCACAACTTCATAGAATGAAAGAAGATGGAAGAGATGGAAGGAAGAATGGATAGAAAAAGAATGAAAATGAATGGAAAGGAAGGTCTGCAACTTCAGAGATGGGTTGTTGACCAGATGGAGTCGCCAGATGTGTTTGCAAGTGCCTCCAAAGGCTGAAATCTTCACAGGAACACATCAACCTGCAAAAGATGAAGTGGAAGACCTCTAAGGTCCCACCGGGCGTGCCAAAACTGTTGGTGGTCGCACGGTGGCTTAAGATTTTCTATTTGATAATGAGACACCTCTGAAAGATGAAACTCTAACTTCTGTGATGTCCCACCGGGCGTGCCAAAACTGTTGTTGCAAAATCACAGCACCCCTGGATGCAGATCAGGCTTCTAGGTTGATCACTCAGGCATCCAGTGTGATTGCACAACATGGAAACCTCTCTCCAAGCGTGGGACTTGTGAAACTGAGAGAGGAATCTCCAGAGAAGGCTGGTTCCTGCTCCTAAACTACCTGCCACAAGCTATTCCAGTGCAGGCAAGCTAATCTAATCCTAATCTAACAATGCCAGGCAAGCTAATCTAATCCTAATCTAACCATGCCAAGGAGACAGAGAGAGAGAGAGAGAAAGGAAAAGAACAAAAGCCTACACTAAAATGGTGATACACCAGAGAAGGAGAATGTTGGACATCTATCAAAACTGCCATGGAACAAAGAGAGGTGAGCAATGGGAAGGATGGACAGATGCATCACAGGCCCAAGGATAGATTTCACACAGAAAATGTCCCAAAACTCCATGAACACAGCTCCAAACCTGCAATGAACATTCAAACATGCACAAATACCTGCAATGAAGAGAGGCAAGAAGAGAACAAGCAAAAACGAGCAAGGATGGACAGATGCATCACAAAACACGTTTTTGTTGCTCCAGAAGTTTGCACAGAACATCATTTCAATAGTAAAAGGAAAAAAATGCCATTACAGAGCAAGGGAGGAGGTTCGAACTCCATTTTCAACCCTAGAGAAGAAAAGAAGGGAGGGCAGAGCAGAAAAGATGAACAACTTGTCATTTTTTTTTTTAAATGAGCCAAATCTGGCTTTATACAATGCATGGGTCGAGCCCAGGAGACAGAAAACATACAAAAGCATGGGAGCCCATTCTTTCTTGACTGCAGGTGCATTAAAACGGCATGGGGGACCTTACAAACCCATACCCTGGCCACTTTGACCGGATTACAGGAGAATGCGACCCATTCTGCATTAAATCTGGTCGCTGGAATGTCACTTCTGGCCATGAACACGCGTCAGAGCCGTTTCTCAATTTTCTCTCTCCAGACTGCACCAAAATTCAAGATTAACCCCAGAATCATGTAGAGAATTTCATAAGCTTTCCGTTGATATAAAGAACGTGCAAATCTGAGCTCTAGATCGAAAGTTATGGCGATCTGAAGATTTAGGGCACAAAACAGACGAAAACGTGATTTTGAAATCTTTCCCGCGCTCTGCCACCTGGATGACACGTGTCAAGCGCTGATTGGTCGAGAAATTCTCTCTCCTTAGCCTTTCGGCGGGCTTTCTTTTGAAATTTCACCTTTCGGGCGCGGGATTTCTTTTGAAATTTCCTTATGGGCCCCTTAAACTTGGACACGTGTCCTCTTCTGATTGGCTCGGGCTGACCCTTCAAAACTCGCCCTTTGACTTTTGGACTCTTTCCCCTGCGACACGTGTCGTGATCTGATTGGTTCTCGGGCCTTTCGGCTCCTTTCGCGCCACTTCGCGTCCATTTGTCCCGGATGTCCCAAACTGTTTGGGACAAAAACTTCCGATCCGCCCGAAATGGGCTTCCTCGTCCCTCATTTGGCCGATGACACGTGGCGTTGCATTGATTGGCTTTCGGCTCCTTCGGCGATCCGCGTCTGCCGCGTCCTTTTGTCCCACATGTCCCAAACTGCTTGGGCCAAAATTTCTCTGCCCGAAATTTCGCATCCGATTTGGCGGCCGGTTCGCGTCCTTCGGCGATCGCATCCCAGCGCGTCCCTTATGTCCCAGATGTCCCAGTATGAACTTTCTCTGGGGCGAATTGGCTTCCGTCATCACGGCCCGAAATGTCCCAATTGCTTCCTTTTGTTCTCATTTCGGCCGATCCGGCCGGTTCGCGTACTTCACGTACTCTTGTCCCGAACTGTCCCGCTCAGCAGTTAGTCAAATTTTTCTTCCTCTTTCGGCCGGATCGGCTTCTCGCGCCCGCCGCGTACTTCTGTCCCAGATGTCCCTTTGCTTCACGGGCCGCCTGGAGGCTTTTCGGCCGATCCGCGCCTAGATGTCCCAAATGTCCCGACTGCCCCTAGGACTAGGACTTAGCCAATTTTCACAATTTTTTCTGGCCCAAGCTTGTTTTCTGCAACCTTCTCGCATTTTCTCAGAGCTTGCTCTCTTCAACCTGGACAGGAGAGTTAGAAAAAATCTGAGGGGACCCTGGAAACATGAATTTTTGCCCTGAATCAATCCATTTTCCTGGGACTTGAGATATTCTGATGCATGTTATCAAAATTAAACCCTGGGGGGTGAATTTTGGATAACAATTTGGCGACTCAGCGGGGTCATCTGCCTGCTAGATGAAGTTAGTAGTTGCCTGAAGCATCCATTGGGCATGGAGTCATGAGTTGTAACCTGTAAACTGATCTGAACTTTGAAAACCTCCCTCTGAGCCACTTGAAACCCACCGAACATGGAGTTGTTCTCACCAAAATGCCACTGAAACGAACTGTGCAAGAGCAAAACCAGCACCACAAAAACTATGTACAGAACTGAAAATCATACATGCTCCAAAATGAAACATGCAGAGTGTGCACAAGCACTTCTTCTGCTGAAAGCAAACCTACCTACTCTACTCTAACTGGAAGCAAAGGCAAGCTAAACAAACCCTGCAACTGGTTGTGAGAAATAGCTTCCTTTCTTCAAAATGGGCAGCCATGCAATTGATTTGGAGCTGATCATGGCTGTTAGGATGAGTGGAAAATCAACAAGAAGCTGGTCCTTCCACCCAAATCATCAAGGTATCAGCTGAAGGCAAATTCAATACCTCTTTTAGTTGCTCTGCATTTGGATTGAAGAGGTATGACAGCTGATCCTTGGTACTTTGTAGCTCACCCTCATGCTCAGAAGCAAGCATGACTGGTTGTGACTTCTCCTTTGGCTCCAATGAAGCCAAATACCTGATTGGGCAAGGTATGGTCCTTTGAGTATGCCCATTGCCCTGATTTTCAACTCCAAGAATGGAGTTCTCTTGTAGACCCTCCTGAATGGATGGTGTGGAAGAAATGGTGAAGTTCCTTTGTCCTTTCTCTTCCTCCAATGAAGAACATGAAAGATTAAAATCTTCCAATCTTGATTCCGAAGAGCTGTTATAAGATGCAGGCTGCTGCAAATGAATGTTCTCCTTCATGACAACAGACTCTTGTATTTGGAATGTGGATGATGAAAGAGAGAATGGTGGAAACTCAACCGATCTCTTCTCCATCAAAACAGTCCTCCAAATCAGACAGGTAAACTGCCTCATTGCTGTCCTGCTGCAAATGTTCAACTTCCTCCATGGTGTCCTCTTGATCTGTAACTTGACCACCATGGTTTCTTTCTCCCTTCAACATTGAGTTTGAGAGGTCAAACTCCTCTTCAGCACTGGAACTTGAGAGAGGTGAAGTAGAAAGAAGAACTGAAGGTTCTCCTGTAACCTGCTTTGTGCTCAGAGCTCTTGGATCTGCACTTTTCTCCCCCACAGCTGGAATGTGCTCCTCTTCTTTTGGATTTGGAGCAGCTTCTCTTTCCTCCAATGTTTGAATACGATCTTGCTCTTGATTGAACTCATCCTCTAGCAAGAAGTTTGTCAAGTCAAACTCTTCAATCTGCTGCTCTAGAGGACAAGTTGGGACTGCAAGATCTTCTTCTTCTGCTGCAACAAAATCAGTCCTAACCACCACCTGTTCTCTAACCCTAGCCTCTTCTGTAGGCTTAACCATAAAGGGGATCTTTGTCATACCAAACTTGGCAGCCAAACTTACTAAGCTCTTAATCATTTCTTCTTTTCTTGGCTCTTCCTCTTTCTGTCCTTGATGACTGATTTTTGCAATTTCTTCTTCCCCACATGGAATTGGGAATGCAAGAGGAGGGATGGGTTGTAACTCAACTGATTTGACAATTTTTTGTGTTGGAGGAGGAGGTGAAACCTCTTGTTTCTTTGGAGTGGGAGGTATTTCGTTTAGCTCTTGTGGAGAGGATGACTATTTAGAAGGAAAAAGGAAAGAAGAATTGAGGTGTGTTGGAAGACTGAGAGGTGGAGACATGGGATCAACATTTGGGACAGCAGATGGAGAGTTTAAAATTTGCAAGTCTGAAATGAGATGATGATGCTTGAGTAATGGGAAGAGAAAAACCAGATGATGGTGTAGAACTTACCCATTGACAAGGTTGTTCAACACTGAATGTATAGGCCTCTATTTCTGCTATCCATTGTGCAAGTTGGGGCAGCATCTTTATCATGAAGTCCAGCTTCTCTTGAGGGCTGAAGTGTCTTGGAAAAGGGCCTCCCCATGGACAAGGAGTCCTGTAACCGATTCCGAAAGCTCTCATTTGAGCTGTTGCTCTGGACTGCACCATCTTTACCTCCATCTTTTGGATCTTCTCCAACAGACCAGCATCTTGGATCTGATGGTCTTCATTATATGCACACCCTTGCTCTTGGAAAGCTCCATAGCCAAACTGACTTTGGCACAACTGCTCATATGGGTATGCATACTGATCTTGAATCTGCTCAAAATGCTGATTTGGAGGATTTGTAAAACATGTTGGAGGTGTGATATACTGCTGTTGTTGATGTGAATTCCATGATGGAAATGAAGTCATGATTGCACAACTTCATAGAATGAAAGAAGATGGAAGAGATGGAAGGAAGAATGGATAGAAAAAGAATGAAAATGAATGGAAAGGAAGGTCTACAACTTCAGAGATGGGTTGTTGACCAGATGGAGTCGCCAGATGTGTTTGCAAGTGCCTCCAAAGGCTGAAATCTTCACAGGAACACATCAACCTGCAAAAGATGAAGTGGAAGACCTCTAAGGTCCCACCGGGCGTGCCAAAACTGTTGGTGGTTGCACGGTGGCTTAAGATTTTCTATTTGATAATGAGACACCTCTGAAAGATGAAACTCTAACTTCTGATGACTGGGCGTCCAAAACACCTTAAGGCGTGCCAAAACTGTTTGTTGGTGGTGGCTTAATCACACCTCTGAAAGATGAAACACCCCTCCGGATGCAGATCAGGCTTCTAGGTTGATCACTCAGGCATCCAGTGTGATTGCACAACATGGAAACCTCTCTCCAAGCGTGGGACTTGTGAAACTGAGAGAGGAATCTCCAGAGAAGGCTGGTTCCTGCTCCTAAACTACCTGCCACAAGCTATTCCAGTGCAGGCAAGCTAATCTAATCCTAATCTAACAATGCCAAGGAGACACAGAGAGAGAGAGAGAGAATAGGAAAAGAACAAAAGCCTACACTAAAACGGTGATACACCAGAGAAGGAGAATGTTGGACATCTATCAAAACTGCCATGGAACAAAGAGAGGTGAGCAATGGGAAGGATGGACAGATGCATCACAGGCCCAAGGATAGATTTCACACAGAAAATGTCCCAAAACTCCATGAACACAGCTCCAAACCTGCAATGAACATTCAAACATGCACAAATACCTGCAATTGAAGAGAGGCAAGAAGAGAACAAGCAAAAACGAGCAAGGATGGACAGATGCATCACAAAACACGTTTTTTGTTGCTCCAGAAGTTTGCACAGAACATCATTTCAATAGTAAAAGGCAAAAAATGCCATTACAGAGCAAGGGAGGAGGTTCAAACTCCATTTTCAACCCTAGAGAAGAAAAATAAGGGAGGGCAGAGCAGAAAATATGAACCACTTGTCATCATTTTTTAAATGAGCCAAATCTGGCTTTATACAATGCATGGGTCGAGCCCAGGAGACAGAAAAAATACAAAAGCATGGGAGCCCATTCTTTCTTGACTGCAGGTGCATTAAAACGGCATGGGGAACCTTACAAACCCATACCCTGCCACTTTGACCGGATTACAGGAGAATGCGACCCATTCTGCATTAAATCTGGTCGCTGGAATGTCACTTCTGGCCATGAACACGCGTCAGAGCTGTTTCTCAGTTTTCTCTCTCCAGACTACACCAAAAATTCAAGATTGATCCCAGAAATCATGTAGAGAATTTCATAAGCTTTCCGTTGATATAAAGAACGTGCAAATCCGAGCTCTGGATCGAAAGTTATGGCGATCTGAAGATTTAGGGCACAAAACAGGCGAAAACGTGTTTTGAAATCTTTCCCACGCTCTGCCACCTGGATGACACGTGTCAAGCGCTGATTGGTCGAGCAATTCTCTCTCCTTCACCTTTCGGCGGGCTTTCTTTTGAAATTTCCTTTTGGGCCCCTTAAACGTGGACACATGTCCACTCTTCTGATTGGCTCGCGCTGACCCTTCAAAACTCGCCCTTTGACTTTTGGACTCTTTTCCCTTGTGACACGTGTCGCAGGGTCTTGATTGGTTCTTCACTTTTACCGGTCCTTTCGGTGAACTCGCGTCCAAATTTTCCCCAGAACTGTCTCTGTCTGGGACAAAAACCTCCGATCCGCCCGCGATTCCCTGTTCCATATCTGCCGATGACACATGGCGTCTTTGGATTGGCTTTTGGCTGACCCCTCAAAATTCATTTGTCCCACTCTTTCCCCTGCGACACTGTTTGGGACAAATTCCTCCGGTTCTCGGCCCAATTCGGCTCGGTTCGCATCCCTTCGCCGTCTTTAAGTACCAGGAATGTCCCAAACTGCTTGGGCCAAAAACTTCCGATCCTGCCCGAAATGGGCTTCCTCGTCCCTCATTTGGCCGATGACACGTGGCGTTGTTTGATTGGCTTTCGGCTCCTTCGGCGATCCGCGTCCCGCACGTCCCTTCGTCCCGGATGTCCCAGTATGAACTTTCTCTGTTTCGGGGCGAACCGGCCGGTTCACGTCAACGGCCCAAATGTCCACAATTGCTTCCGGACTGTTTGTGTCTCATTTCGGGCGATCCGGCCGGTTCGCGTACATTGCGTACTCTTGTCCCAAATGTCCCGCTCAGCAGTTAGTCATGCTTTCTCGGACTTCTGTCCCAGATTCCCTTCTACTTGGGACGAATTCTTCCGAACCACCCTAAATGGGCTTCCTTTGCCTCACCGCTGTCGCCTTTTCGCGCCCTTCGCGTCCTTCGCGTACTCTTGTCCCGAACTTGTCCCGGTCAAAGTTACTTGGGCAAATTTTTCTTTCTCTTTCGGCTGGATTTCGGGGCATTCTCGCACCCACTGCGTACCTGCAGCCCAGATGTCCCCATTTGCTTCTCGGACCGCCTAGAGGCTTTTCGGCCGATCCGCGCCTAGATGTCCCAAATGTCCCGACTGTTGCGAGGACTAGGACTTAGCCAATTTTCACAATTTTTTTCTGGCCCAAGCTTGTTCTTCTGTAACCCTTCTCGCATTTTCTCAGAGCTTGCTCTCTTCCTTCTTTGGACAGGGAGAGTTAGAAAAAATTTAAGGGGACCCCAGAAACATGATGTTTGCTCTGAATCAATCCATTTGCCTGGGACTTGAGAATTCCGATGCATGTTATCAATTTAAACCCTGGGGGGTGAATTTGGATAACACCACCTTCCTGGTGTACAATCTCCTTCAGCTTCGATCGTCCTTCTCGATGCTATCAATGCGACGCTAGCACTCCGGTCGAAAATCCAGGATTTGCAAGTACTTGGTGTGGCGCTATGGGACGACTAGGTAGTTTGAATAACTCCTAGTCACAAATATTTAATTTATTATTGCCTAACAAATAATAGGTCAATAATAATCAAAATAATAATGCCTAAATAATTAGGTCTTCACACAACAATTTCTCATTCTCCTCTTGGCTCGGACTTCGCCTCCAGCACTCTAGGAATGAGCTTGTCTCCGAGTTTGTGTGTGTCCCCACAATAAGCTTAACAAATATTAAGCTCGGGTGTGTGTAATGTGTTTACAAAAGAATGGGTTCCCTATTTATACAAAATTAGGGCCCAAAAATAATGGACTTAACATCATCCTTAGGCTAATATTAGCCTTACCCGTACATAGAAATTGGGATAAAAATTCCCAATAATGGGCGGATTGCATAGGAAATGGGATTAATACCCATTTAAGCCGATTAGCATGTTTAATAATAGGATAAATATCCCATAAGAGCGGCTAAGCATTTGTTAAGGGATAAAAATCCCATAAGGAGCGGCATTTGTTTGAAATGGGATTAATTCCCAAAAGAGGCGCATATTTGAAGTGGTCAAAAGACCACGTTAGGCTTAACCGCCCCATCTCCACCGCTTCAATTTCCTTCTTCCACATGGAAACATCCACACAAGGCTTAATGCCTCCCAAACAACCGCTTCACCACCTTCTCCATGTGTGTGGAAGTTTGGCATGCATGCGGCGGTTTAATACTAATGTATAAACATTAGATTTAATACTAATGTATGAACATTAATATATATATGTGGCATTGGCATATATGCGCGTCATTTGGAAAGTGGACTTACCAATATAATTTCGACCCATACAATGTGGTATGGAAATAATTAACTCGGTAAATAGCATATAGCCCACTTGTCGTCTCCCGATAGGCAAATCAAGTGAATTCGGCGAGTGGTGGCAAGCCACGTGTCACAGTGAAATTGGTCCAATATTGACCTGTTGACCATAATTGACTTTCCCGCTGTCTAAACTTTGACTGACCATATCTAGAGCTCCCCGATGTCTGTTTTTCATGTTCTCACAGTCGTTGGAAAGCTCTCGAGATGATCTTCTACACTGACACCATTTAGGGATGTTTAGGGAACTTTCAAAAATAATCAGATTATTACTACCTGATCTCGAACCCTTGTAGGCTTTAAATATTTACCAATAATTTACTCCTTTTAAGTAATCAAATTTAAAATAATGCAAGACAATAATGACAATTGCACACAGATTGATTACAGAGTTCGGCAATTGCCTACGTCTCCGGGTTCGTGGTCGAACCGTTCCACTAGTCAAAACTTGTAAGTTACAATAGTACTTTCACAAGAAAACCTAATGGAAACTATTTAACTTGCTTAGAAGAATAACCAGACCTTTGGACGACAAGGGTGAAAAATAGCACCCGACTTCCACCTTCCGGCATACAATCTCCTTCGGCTTCGATCGGCCTTCCCGACGTTATCAATGCGACGCTAGCACTCCGGTCGACAATCCAGGATTTGTAAGTACTTGGTGTGGCGCTATGGGCTGACTAGGTATTTTGAATAACTCCCAGCCACAAATATTTAATTTATTATTGCCTAACAAATAATAGGTCAATAATAATCAAAATAATAATTCCTAAATAATTTAGGTCTTCACACAACAATTTCTCATTCTCCTCTTGGCTCGGACTTCGCCTCCAGCGCTCTAGGAATGAGCTTGTCTCCGATTTTGTGTGTGTCCCCACAATAAGCTTAACAAATATTAAGCTCGGGTGTGTGTAATGTGTTTACAAAAGAATGGGTTCCCTATTTATACAAAATTAGGGCCCAAAAATAATGGACTTAACATCATCCTTAGGCTAATATTAGCCTTACCCGTACATAGAAATTGGGATAAAAATTCCCAATAATGGGCGGATTGCATAGGAAATGGGATTAATACCCATTTTAGCTGATTAACATGTTTAATAATAGGATAAATATCCCATAAGAGCGGCTAAGCATTTGTTAAGGGATAAAAATCCCATAAGGAGTGGCATTTGTTTGAAATGGGATTAATTCCCAAAAGAGGCACATATTTGAAGTGGTCAAAAGACCACATTAGGCTTAACCGCCCCATCTCCACTGCTTTAATTTCCTTCTTCCACATGGAAACATCCACGCAAGGCTTAATGCCTCCCAAACAACCGCTTCACCACCTTCTCCATGTGTGTGGAAGTTTGGCATGCATGCGGTGGTTTAATACTAATGTATAAACATTAGATTTAATACTAATGTATGAACATTAATATATATATGTGGCATTGGCATATATGCGCATCATTTGGAAAGTGGACTTACCAATATAATTTCGACCCATACAATGCGGTATGGAAATAATTAACTCGGTAAATAGCATATAGCCCACTTGTCGTCTCCCGATAGGCAAATCGAGCTAATTCAACGAGTGGTGGCAAGCCACGTGTCACAGTGCAATTGGTCCAATATTGACCAGTTGACCATAATTGACTTTCCCGCTGTCTAAACTTTGACTGAACATATCTAGAGCTCATCGATGTCTATTTGTCGCGTTCTCACAGTCGTTGGAAAGCTCTTGAGATGATCTTCTACACTGACAACATTTAGGGATGTTTAGGGAACTTTCAAAAATGATCCCCTGATCACCAAAAAACATCAAATATAGAATGTAAAAAATAATTATAAATACCCTGACCTTTATATCACATATATTATTTATAGAGATCATGAAACATCCATACATGCAAATCACACTAACTTTTCTCTTCACCAAACTGAGCTACCCAAAAAGTAGTTTTAGAAAATCAACTAGTTTATACCCTTTTTGTCACTTTCAATACCTTAAATTTCTTTCAAATGGAAAAAAATTAATTTCTCTTCACTCCCTAACTAATATAAAGCATAAAATAATCCATATCATGCATTATCTACCTTAATCTTCTAGCCAGAGCAATCGTGTCCCTAAAAAACAACCTTCTTCATCAAAAACTGAGATGGATCACAAATTAAATATCATCATCATGATACAAATATTATACCACTATAAATATATCTAAATCATTTTTTAAAAACATCTTACATTTCCTTCCAGCTACAAGTGGAAGGCCTTTAACTAGGTCCATCTTTGAAACTGCTCCAGAACTGCCCCGAAATTACCTTAAGACTAGTCTTCATAAATAGGGCACACTTTGCAATTTAGAAGATCAACCATGATCTGAAACTATCATGTACATCAATTAAAACTCTCAGGATAAAATTAATGTCAATTTATGTCATACCTCCTTTAGACAAGTTTGTCCCAAACTGAACTTATTTAGAAACAAACCTTTTTGAGTGGGGTCCACATATCACCACATGCTATAATATACATTTATGGAAATATTAAGTAGTAATATAAAACATAAAATCATCATACAAGTAAGACAAATCAATTTTGGGCACTTACAATGAAGATCTCTCATACCTCTTTTTAGCTAGGGTTTCAAACTCATAAAAAGTTGTTTACCTTCTTAACATCCATTCATAAAAATGCAATGATCAAACCACTCCATTATTGTTGTGAAATATTATTAACTAAATTTAAAATCATCTCTGAAATACACAAGGTCCCATGTAGAGCACATAATTCATGGTGAGCATCAAAAGTTGCAATTCGAGCTAAAAATAACTCTCTTGGACCTTGTTTCACCTAAAACATCATATCTTGAAAAAATGTTTTCCAGAATTACTTATTTTTTTTTCTAAAAAACTCTATTACACCCATATGTACCATCCCCAACCATTATGTTAGCTAAAATAGGTTTTCATTTTCATAACCCATCTCATTTGCATGACTAGCCCTTGGGGTTTTGCATGGTAAAAACTAGGTCAACATAGAAGAACCTCATACCTAATCATGAAACCTATCCAAAATTCCCTAAAACACACGAGTAAACATGTATGATACCTTTTCATTCCTACATGATCTTAGATGGATATAAAAATCATTCTTTGGTCTCCAAGCACCTAGACTAGGTCTAGATGAGAACCTGAAACTAGGTCTTCAACCTGTACTTGCACCCTGAAACTCATGTGAGTGCCTAAAAATTATCCAAAAATGCTCTCCATGCTTCTTACATACTCCTTAATTCAGAAATAAACTCAAACCATCTTGCACCATCACCTAGGCTAGCTAGGTCGCCTGACTAGGCTTACTAGACCAAGCCAATCTCATTGAATCCACTCTTGCCATCATGAAACCACTTGAAACTCAATGTCATCATCATACTAAGAATACTATGAATTTTCTCCATAATAATTTTTTCATTAATGATATTTTACATCAATGACAACACCTACAACTCAACATGTCAACAAATTTTAGAATAATAACTATAAAATTCATTCTCTATTTAAATTAGATTTAATCCCACACCCTACAACAGAGGAATATCCACATTCAACTATTCCTTATTTTTTATTTATTTTATTTTATAATTAGTTTGCTTCATTTATATCAACATGTGTCTATATATTTTATTTTATTTTGTTTATCAAAACCATAAAACACAAAAATATACTTTAGAAGTTTAGTTTACTTTGTTTATTTTATTTAAAAGCTTTGTCGAAAACACATAAACAATTAGATAGTTTGTTTTTCTTTGATTTAATTGAATGATGGAAAATTGAATTTAATTATATTAAAAGGGGAAAAAAATTGTCTTTATTTTAATTTAAATTCACTCATTTCATTTATTTATTGATAGGAATTTAAGGTAATTTATAATTGGAATGAGCATGATCCCCGTTTCCTTAGCAACCTAGGCTACTAATACTTAGCCTTCAATCCTTTTAGTTTCTAACTTGCTTGTTTATTTCCATCCTTATTGATTTGGTGCCCAGATGTCCATTCCAGGTCCATCTCAACCAAGCATAAGAATATTTGACCCAATTGTAAGCCAACCCAACATCAATAGACACCAAGTAGACATTGACCAAGGTTTATGCCAACTAGTTTTTAGATCAACTCTTGTGCCACATTAGATTATTGGACAACTTAACACCCTAAAAAATAAAGTAGAGATTGTAGAAGAATATTAGGCTAACCAAGCTAACAAGGTTAGACCTCGCAACCCTTATTTTTTCCTTAGCACACCTCCTCTCATACTTACATGACCATCTTTAGAGAGGATTATTTAGAGGAAGAAGGAAAATTATCTCCTATCTATCAACGGTCAACTGGGTTGAGATACGTTCATTTTTACCAACGTAGACTTACAATTACAAACCGTGATCATACTTGGCCACCATATCACCCCCACATAGGTTAGGGGACCTTTGTTGCTCTCAATGAGAAAATCCCCAATTTTCAAGTTGAGTATCTATGATTGACTTGATTTTCAACCCTGTTTTCACCATATTTCCCACTTATCCCAATTACACTACATTTATTCATCCCATATCCATTCCATCTATCACATTCCAGATGTCTCGGCATGACCTTAAGAAGTTTAGTGTGTCTGAAATTATGTGTTTATTTTCAGGTGTATAGTTACCTGACACACATCCCCCCCTTTTGGATCGTAACATATACCTACTAGAAATTATATCCTCCAAGCCATAACATAAGATTGCCACCTACAAATAAACAAATTAGGAAAAGATCAAACAATAGGAAAACTACTAGTGTGAGAAGAAATGAAAGAAATTTCATTCCCAAAAAAAAGTGAATCCTTATCTTTTACAATAAGTAAACCCTTAGTTATTTTATTTTCCAATGATCCCTTCACATGAGGAAATGTTGAAGTTAGCCAAACCTCCTTATTTTTAAAATCTAGATCAACATGTTTAATAAGTAGAATAAAATATATAATAGGCTTTGTTATCAAACCAGTGGGCTCAAGTACTAATTCTTCCAAACCATAATGAGTATCCTTAATGTTTGAAACACCACCCTCGAAAAGAAAGTAGACACATCCTACTTAATGTTGGATGAAAAACCCAATACTATTACCATTTTTCAGAGTTTATTTAGTAATAAGTAGTTGTGACAAAACCACTTTAAGTACATTATTGTTAGGCATAACTTCCTCATCTAGCCTCATTTGTTTTCCCACAAATGTTTTGAGAAAAAGGTTTAATGCAATCATCAACCACATGATCATAAACATGAAAATGAACAAACTTAAATGGAATATTCATATAATTAAGAATCTGGGTATAAATAGAGGCCCCTACCACTATCTCCAAGTTGTCTAGTAAAACCTTCATTGATTTCAATATCCACCAACACATTGAAAAATTCAAATATGAACTAGTTATAAAAGAAACATTGATATTTGAAGTTTTTCCTAGGGAATCCCCTATTTCCTTAAAGATTTTTTTTTACCACAATTACATAGGAAAATTGGGAAGCTTCACCCAAATAGGAAGCCTCCTATAAAATTTGAATCTAAGATCAAACTATGAAATCCATTTCTGTAGAGACATGAAGGAATTATCCGAAATCCATCTACCCCTAAAACTATTTTATGCATCTTCCTATAAATGAAATAATAAACCTATCCAACCTCTGGTAAGAAGATGAAAGATATGCCCATATCCCAAAATTAGATTCCATACTTTCTATAACCATAAATTTAGGGATATTTAGATATGATGCCAATGAAATTTTCCAATGAGCACCTTCCTCAAATATTTCAATGCTTTCTCAGCCCTTAGATCCTCCCCCAACACCATCTTGATCTTAGACTTATGTTACTTGATAGATGTTTATGAGTACATGTACCATGTTTGTACTTATATATACTCAAAAAATATTCATGTGTCTATTGTATTTGTATAATATACTTGGATTAGTGTAGCCTATTTTGAGGCATGTGAAAAAACCTTGTTCAGCACACGGCTCAAAAGAATAGATGTGTGCCTATATACTAAATGTATAAAAAGTTTTAGAAGAGTGCAAAATGATGAGGAGGTGGCCACATTAATGAACATATACCTATAAAAAAAATATTTTATGCATGGTGACAACCATGACACGAAAAAAGAGCAGTAATAATAATGAATAGAAATAATAACAATAATAGTAATTATTCATGTATAAGAAAACAAGTTCAACAATCATGAAGTTAGAGTCAACAATATACAAACAATGTCATATAAAATGCATAGATTCTCCAAATATAGGACACCCATGGTGTCACAAGACACTCACGGTCCATACACCTACAAAAAAATAGCACACAAGATAGACATAAAGCCACAAACACGAGACACCCATGGTGTCACAAGACACGAAAGGCACTCAAGCCACAATAAATGAAACAAGCAAGTAACAACACACATGTAACAAATAAGTATGTATGAAAAAAAAGAGTTTCAGAACATGATGAAATGATATAATAACTAATATATAAAGATATATGTGAAGCAAGAGGTGTCAATACTACATAATAAATATATGTTATTCCTATTAGCTCAAAAGATAACATGTACACAATATACACAATCAAGCGTAATGAGGAAGTAGAAAATACCTATAATAAAATAATAACACATGTGTGTAGTGATAATAGATGACCTAAGATGTATACAAAGTTTGGATAAAGGGTTGAATGACACCCATCATCATGTACCACAATGTGTGTTTCCTACATCAAGATCAATATCCTACATGAACACATGTGTAAAGAGTAAAGGGATATGATAAATACCAAAACCATAGTGAAAAATTACTTATGCAATGTAGAGTGAAAATAACTCAAGCTAAGTGTACAAGTCCTAATTTTTTATTTTTGAAAATATATGAATGTTTTTGTATTTTAAAACTATGTCAATGTTTTTGTATTATTGGAATGCTTAGATATATACAAGAAAGAGGGGTAACACGAAAGCTATGAAAATTATAAAGACGTGGAGTAATTTTTGGTGGAAGATGGAGGTTCGTGCCTCAATTAGGAATCAAATTAAATTGGTACCATAGTGGGGATGTGTGCCAAATAATAATTGAGATAATAATTAGGTAAAGTAGCTCCAGGAAAAGAGTATGAAGTAGAAGAATTTGAATTGAGATTTATGATCAGGATAACATGTCTTGAAGAGATTACAATTGGTTGATATTGATTTTGTTTGATGTGTGAAACCCATTGTGATAGAAGAGATATGACATAACAATATTAACAAACATATTACAAATGTGACCCATACAAAAGTACGTAGGGGTATATATAGTGCAAGGAAACCTATTCTTATAAAATAAGGAAGGTAGATATTCATATTCCCCTAGGTAATTAAGACGGGATGCCACATTGGTGTATATAGCCAAAGAGTGAAGATTGAGGTGGTAATTGATAGGCCCAATAGTAATAGTATATTATAAGAGATAATATAATGTTCGATGCATGAATGGTTGCTATGTTGAATTTGTAGAAATAATGTCGCATGGGTTCTACCATAAGAACTTATCAAGAAGATGAGGAGATGGATTCATTGGGGTACTACATTTTGTAATTTGTGTAACTTTTTGTTCAACAAGTAGATGTCAAGAAATATATAATTCTTATAGTGAAATGGTGTCCTCTTATTCATCAATAAGATCGAGACTATGAAAATGATCATCGGGGTGTTTATAGTTTTCACAAGAGTAAGTAGGATAAAATTCATATCTATCGTCAAAATTGAGTAGTAGTGATAAATAAGTTTTATCCATGAGATTATTTTACATGCTACCCTCGATAGGGTTGGGAGTTGTGGTGAAAGAAGAGTTTTTTGAAAAAAACTAAAGATGTAGATTATATGTTCATATTCCTGTAGAGATAAAAATATCATCATCATTGGCAGTTAAATTTAGATAATTCCATGAATACATAATATGTGTTACCTTGCTAGTAACTAACAAATTAAGAGGATTATTTGTATTTCCATTAAAATTGATAGCATGAGTTGAATTAGAATCTATTTGAGCTTGGTGTGGAAATGAGGATACTTTATTGAACTATTCAATGGCTTTGCAGAGCATCATCACTCAGTGTTACCCCTTTGGAGGTAACTTATGAAAAGAAAAGTGCTAAAGAGAAAGTGGGTTGTCCCCCACATATATCATAAGTGATTTATGTTTGTGTGTTTCCCTTCCAACTGTGTGTGATTTTAAATTTTTGTGTGTGGTGTGTTTCCTTTATGTTGTGTGTGTGTGTGTGTGTGTGTGTGTGTGTTCATCCTTTCATTCTATCCTTGTTTCTATTGAGACTTTGTAAAGCCCAATGGATAAGGCACTGATCCTAATTTTGTATTAAGATTTTAGAGTTCATTCTCATCCTATCCTTACTTTGTTTAATATAGAATGAGTCCCAATTTTTTTTTATTAGATAAGGTAAAAACAGGGATCACCTCCCAGGGGTCATTATAAGACGAGGAATAAAAACCAACAAATAAGAAGGAAACAGAAAAGTCCAAGAAAGGATTTAAACATGCTTAACTCTTACAATGAATAACTGGACTTTGAACCAAAGTGAGAAAACCAGAGAGAATGAGAAACAGTATCCAAAACTACAAAACAATAGAAGTTTGCCAAAATTCTACCAACAGTCCAGAAACACTAGTTAATTTTTGGAGATCCTTCACTGCTACCATTGTGATTGTCTTTGATCTTGTCACCCTCAACACCTTTTTTTGTTAATATATTCCTCCAACTCGTCCTCGGAGCTAATGATGCACAAGTTAAAGTTCCTTCTTTTAGTTCCCTCCATCCCTTCCATCCTATCACTAAGCTTTTTGACCTAGTCCTCTAGCTCTAGAAACTTCTCCTTGGACTTCACCTGAGCAGAGACAATTTACCTAGAAGCATTAATGAGATATAACATTGTTTCCCTTTGACTAGCATTGGTTTCTTCCATCACCTGAAGCACCCCTTCTAAGTACTAGACCTTTCTACTTAAATCCTCAAAACCCTTTAAATTACCATCCCGATTTATTTTTCTTGATGTGCTCGCTTCCCCATGACCATCCTCGCCCATTTCTTTACCAGAATCCTCCCCCACATTTTTGCATTTCCCAGCCTTCATCTTAGTAAGGCATTCCATGAGAGTGAGGTCATCCTCATCCACCTTATCTTTCAGGGAATATAACAAAATAGGTTTCCCATTTTCAAACAATAGAAGAATGAGCCCTTCATGCAGAGCCATCTCAACTTTCTCTTGTTGGAAATCCATCAAAGAGTTAGTCAGAGACATAAACAGAAAGAAGGGGATTCTCACCATGACCTTAAGGTGGAACATATTCAGAAGGGTCATATTGTGGGTATCAATTATTCGGTATTTTCCTTCTAGAGTGATGTACTTCATGATTTAAAGGCACACATCTCTCCATATACCTGGAATACATGACTTGACAATACCATCTATTAAGAAATAACATATTTCCTTACCAACGAAGAAAAACTCAATTTAATGTTCTCTGCAGGTTCTGTCCTTAAAAATTCTAAGCTTATCCATTTTCATATTCGTCACCAGGGTGATGGTGGACTCAGAAACCACAATTTCCATACCTCTGGCCTCAAAATTATCCTCTTTCCAAGATTTTCTGAAATACTTAGACAGGGAGGGGTCATGACCGTGTAATTTGGAAATGAAATTACTGAAACCCCCAATCCTAAGCTTGTTCTTTAGACACTAAAATTTTCCTCCGTAATTTCTATTTCATTAATGTATGTATTAGGAATAGGATGTTGTTAAGTATAATTAGTAGTAGCGTCTGATAGAAGATAACGTCATCGTCAGTACGGTGCCGCCAATAATGTGGAGTACGGTAATAGTCAAAGTACAATAAGAATGTTGTAAAAAGTAAATATTTGTCGTAAGTGGTCCGGTAATGTTAAAATGTCAAAGTTTGGGCAATTAGAGAAGTAGGGTCTACATGATTAGGAATTAGAAATATTATATTGGTAATAAAGACAAGGAGTGAGGTCATAAATAATTTGTGTATTTTATTTGTAAATAGTCTAAAAATGTGGAACCTATGTAAAATGATAAGGTTTATCTTATCTTAACAGATAAGCTTACATGTACAGATAAGAGTTAAGGTATGGAATATGATTCGTCAAAGTGGATTTCTTATCCTATCTTAGAGATAAGATGAATAAGCCTGGAAGTTCTATAAATAGAGAGGCCACCCCCCTCATTTAGCATAGAAGGAAGTAGTGAGAAATATTGTAGGAAGTGTGCGAAGGAAGCCATCAGTTTAAAGGTGTGTTGAAGAAGCCATTAAGAGGTGTAATTGTAAAGTTTCTCCCATAGTCTTGGTGAAAGGCAAGTGAAGTCAATAACACTTGAAGTACCTCATGGGTGAGATTGTAACAGTTTCATGTTAATATTATAATTTACTTTGATATTTCAGATTTGTCATCATTCTGTCTTATCATAGTCGATGGTATTCTTGTGTTATGTTGTTGTTTTGTTTCCAGATTACATCCACCAAACTAAAGGCTATGCATTAGTAAATAATCATAGCACGAGGAGTTCCCGATGAAGAATTATCATAGTGCCGGATTGGTGATGACATTTTGGTTCCGTTGCCAGGACCATTCCTCGTTGGTGGATTTTCTGGAGAGATATTCCCACTTAGTCAAAAATCAATTAGAGGGTAACCTTGTTTTTACTGTGCATAGTAGTTACCATGGTAAAGTCATTTTTGCCATGAATAGTAGTTACCATGGTAAAGTCAATTTTTCTGGAATAGTATTTACCGCAGTAAAGTCACTTTTTACCGTGAATAGTATTTACCGCAGTAACTTCACTTTTTACCGTGAATAGTGTTTACCATAGTAAAGTCAGTTTTTACCGCAGTAAATCAAGTTTTACCATAGTTTACCGTGGTCATTTCTATTTTACTGTAGAAAGGTGTAAAGTCACTTTCTAGTATAGTGATTCCAATTATTTGTACACATAAGTCTTGTTGATTGTACTTGTGAGTTGGTATTTCACGGTGGTTACTTTTGAAAATGGGAAAGATTCCTGTTTTTTCAGCTCAATCTAATGAAGATGCTTCTTCTTTCATTCAAGAGTTTAAGCGATCTTGTATTTGTAATGGCCTTATAAGAAGGGAACAATGGACTAAATTTTTTCCTACCTTTTTGGATGGTTCAACACTTAGGTGGTTTGAAACACTATGTGATAATGTGAAAAATTCATGGGATTTATTAACTGAAAGTTTTCTTGAAGAATTTGGTGAACAATAGAAATATGCAGATCTCATGATCGAGATCACAAAGCTATCCTAAGGAGAGAAGGAGAAGATAAGGGATTATCATGCTCGTGTTCTAGAGCTAAGGAGGAAGCTCGATGCTCAGATCCGGAAGGAAGGACTAGCGGATGGGTTGATGAATGGCGTGGATAATCTCCTCTGTAAGCACTTCATTCTTGGGATGAAGCCAGAGATTAGACAATGAGTAAAGTATGACCACCCAGCTACCATTGAACAAGCAAAGGAGATTGCAAGAAGGCAAGAAGAAAGCATGGAAGAGGAGCCCAAAGAAATTGTTGCTAAAGTAGAGCCTACACCAACACCTTTGGTCCAGAATCCACAACCACTCTCGGTGAGCACAAATATTTCTCCTAGTACATCTAGTGAGTATGAAGATTTTCTCAAAAAGATGGGTCAGTTAGCTATTAATCTTCTTCAAGGAAAGGAATTTAGTTCTCAGGGAGGAGATAGAGGTCCAAAAAGAAATATTTCTAAAGTTGTTTGTTATGGTTGTTATAAAAAGGGTCATTATAAGTATAATTTTCCAGATAGAGCTTCTACATCTGGTAAAGGAGATAATGATAAAGGAAAAGCACCTGTGAATTCTTTTGATGTAGTAGATAAGAGCAGAAATAATGAAGTAGATGTGTTTGTGACAAAAAGAAAGAAAGAAAAAGATAATCAAGATGGAAATGATTCTAAGAAGATGAAAGAAGAAACTAGTAAGAAACATAGGAGAAGAAAGTTGGGTGTGCAGGATTTTCTAATTTCACAGGGGCAAGGACCATACTCCATCTTGGAAGATATGTCCAAAAGGCCTGCAAATATTACATATGGTCAACTCTTGGCTATGTCTTCTGAGAAGAGGCGGGAGTTGCGAGGTGGACTCAATGCTCGAAGAAGGAAGGAGGTTGAGGTCCCTGTTTTGGAGGCAGAGGCAGATCCCTATGCTCCACAAGCTGAGGTATTATGTAATGGTATTTCAATTCATGATGTCTTAGTTGATGGAGGTGTTACAGTTAATGTAATGACCGAGTCTGTAATGAATATGTTGGGTTTAAAAATTGATTGCCCTTCAACACTTATGTTAAGGTCATTAAATAAGGGAAAAACTAAACCAGAAGGTGTAGTTTCAAATGTGGCAATATTTGTTATGGGTGTTGTATGTGTGGTAGACTTTCAGGTGATGAAAAATGGTACTGTTGCATACCCAATGCTGCTGGGAAGACCATGGCTAAGGAGAGTTCATGCAAGAAACTACTGGAATGAAGGTTTCATGACACTTGGACGTGGTAGAGAGAAGGTGAAGATAAATGTGATCCCTCGACATCATAAGGCAGAACCTGTGGATTCAAGTGATGAAACTGATGATTAGACATCCTCTGATTACTCTAGTACAAGTGAAGTGGACACTGAAGATGAAGAAAGCAAGGTGGATGTTTCAGTCATGGATATCCTTCCAGTCACACCAACTCATGACCCCATAAAATTATCTAAAGAAGAATTTGATGATCGTCTCCAACAAATAAAGATTGGTGATGCTGTGATGAAGAGTGAGAAGGAATCCTACCTCCAGCTCTTTCGAAGGTACATACACCTATTCACTTTTGATTACAAGGAACTCCGCCAAGTAAGTTGGGTAGAACATTCTATTGAGCTGGTAGATGGTGCTAAGCCCATAAAGCAAATGCCATATAGAATGAATCCTAATTTTTCCAATACTGTAAAAGAAGAAATAGATAAGTTGCTTGATGCAGGATTCATATTTGCTGTGGAGAATTCAGAACGGGTTTCTCCCATTGTGATCTCAATAAAAAAGAATGGGAAGCTACGCATTTGTGTTGATTACAGGAAGCTCAATAAGGCAACAAAGAAGGATCATTACCCTCTTCCATTTTTAGATCAGATCTTGGACGAAGTAGCTGGCCAGGAGTGTTATAGTTTTGCTGATGGATATAACAGCTACAACTAAGTTCGTATAGCAGAGAAAGATCAGCTGAACACCACGTTCACCACTCCTTGGGGAACGTTTGCTTATAGAGTTATGCCTTTTGGGTTGTGTAATGCTCCAGTAACATTCCAGCGTTTGATGAATAGGGTGTTCGAACCCTACATTGGGACCTTCATCAGAGTATTTCTGGATGATTTTTGCATCTATGGGAGCAAGTTGGATCACCTGCACCAAATGGAGACAACATTTCAAAGGTTAGATGAAGCACAAGCCTCACTAAACCCTACAAAGTGTGTCTTTGGATGTTCTAAAGGCGTTTTGTTAGGGCATGTTGTATCCAGAGATGGTATTGGTACTGATCCTGATAAAGTTTCAAAAATCAAAGATTTACCATTTCCTCTTAATAGAAGTAAGTTGAGATCATTTTTAGGCCATGTGGGTTACTATTGAAGGTTCATCAAGAATTTCTCAAAGATTACACAGCCACTAACCCAGTTCTTGAAGAAGGATGTTACTTATGAACCAAGAAATAAGGCGCATGAAGCTTTTGGACAATTGAAGGAAGCCCTGGTGTCTTCACCTGTTTTGAAGAATCTAGATTGGAGCAAGCCATTCATTGTGTACACTGATGCCTCATATGCAGCACTAGGAAGTACTTTGAGCCAAAAGGATGAAAATGGGAATGAACATCCAATTTACTTTGGGAGCAGACAAATGAGCAGTGCTGAGGTAAATTATACTGTAACTGAAAAAGAGGCTCTGGCTATCATTTTTGCTGTAAAGAAGTTTAGAAATTACTTGCTAGGGCAAAAATTTCTAGTTGTAACAGATCATCAGGCTCTAAAATATATTGTAAATAAGCCTAACCCATCAGGGAGGATAGCAAGATGGATAATTTTGCTACAAGAGTTTGAATTTGATATCATAGATAGGCCAGGAAAGAAGCATGTCAATGCAGATGCACTCTCTCGAGCCTATGATGGTTTAGGATCATCTTGTGATGATGATGATTTCCCCGATGCAGCATTGTTATCCCTTGACACAATCCCTAGTGAATACATAGATATTTGGAATTATCTGAATGAATTCAAGTTTCTTGATGGTTCCAATGCAAAGACTAAGAGAAAGATTACTCAAGCCAGTCGTCCATATTCTATTCTGCATGGAGTATTATTTCGAATAGGACCTGATGGACAGTATAAGAGGGTAGTTGGACGTGATCAAGGGAAGGAACTGCTAGAAGAATTCCACAATGGTACATGTGGAGGGAACTTCTCTGGACAACTTACAACAAGAAGGATCTTGGATGTAGGTTATCATTGGCCCACTCTTTTTAAAGATTGTTATAATTATTGTAAGACATGTGATATTTGTCAAACACATGGTAACCGTAAGACTTCATCAGCTCCATTATGTCCTATTCTTCCCCTTGGTCCCTTTGAAAAGTGGGGAATAGACATTGTAGGTCCACTTCCAACTACATCACGCCAAAATAAGTATATTGTAGTTGCCACAGATTATTTAACCAAGTGGGTTGAAGCTAGGCCATTGAAAACAGCTTCCATGGATGAAGTGGCAAGGTTCATGTATGAACGCATTGTCACCAGATTTGGTTGCCCATTAGAAATTGTAACAGATCAAGTAAGCCACTTCATTAATGAGGTGGTAGAAGCCCTAGTCAATAAGTTTTCTATTAAGCACAGGAAGGCAACAACATACAAGCCAAGCACAAATGGACAGGTGGAACGAACAAATTTTGTGTTGTGTCAAATTCTAGCAAAAGATGCAGCCTTGCAGGTACATAAATGGGATAAAAGGATTCATGTAGCATTGTGGGCATATAGGGCAACATCGAAGTCAGCAACAGGATACTCCCCATTTCAGTTGGCCTATGGCATTGATCCAGTTCTTCCTATTGAGTTTGATATTCCCACTGTGAGAGTTATGAAAAACGAAAGGATGGATGAAAGTGATTCAGTAAAAGAAAGGTTGGTACATCTTCATTTTCTAGAGGAAATGAGAGAAATAGTAAAGGATATAAGCCATAAGAAGAAAATTAAGCAGAAGGAATACTTTGATCAAAAGATCCGGTGGTCTCCATTTCATGTGAATGACTTGGTTCTAGTATATGATTCCAGATATAAAAAAAGAAGACAGAGAAAATTTCTTCCAAAATGGATGGGGCCCTACAAAATAGCAGTTGTGCATGAAAATGGTACGTACCAACTGGAGGAATTGGATGGCACTCCCATTACAAAATGGGTCAACCACGACAAGTTGAAGATTTTCCAAGCACCAGAAGAGTCTACTCCGAGGACGGAGTAGAAGCTAGGAAGGGGGAAGATGTCGACACTAAAATTTTCCTCCGTAATTTCTATTTCATTAATGTATGTATTAGGAATAGGATGTTGTTAAGTATAATTAGTAGTAGCATCTGATAGAAGATAACGGCGTCGTCAATACGGTGCCGCCAATAATGTGGAGTACGGTAACAGTCAAAGTACAATAGGAATGTTGTAAAAAGTAAATATTTGTCGTAAGTGGTCCGGTAATGTTAAAATGTCAAAGTTTGGGTAATTAGAGAAGTAGGGTCTACATGATTAGGAATTAGAAATATTATATTGTTAATAAAGACAAGGAGTGAGGTCATAAATATTTTGTGTATTTTATTTGTAAAAAGTCTAAAAATGTGGAACTCATGTAAAATGATAAGGTTTATCTTATCTTAACAGAGAAGCTTACATGTACAGATAAGAGTTAAGGTATGGAATATGATTCGTTAGAGTGGATTTCTTATCCTATCTTAGAGATAAGATGGATAAGCCTGGAAGTTCTATAAATAGAGAGGCCACCCCCTCATTTAGCATAGAAGGAAGTAGTGAGAAATATTGTAGGAAGTGTGTGAAGGAAGCCATCAGTTTAAAGGTGTGTTGAAGAAGCCATTAAGAGGTGTAATTGTAAAGTTTCTCCCATAGTCTTGGTGAAAGGCAAGTGAAGTCAATAACACTTGAAGTACCTCATGGGTGAGATTGTAACAGTTTCATGTTAATATTATAATTTACTTTGATATTTCAGATTTGTCATCATTCTGTCTTATCATAGTCGATGGTATTCTTGTGTTATGTTGTTGTTTTGTTTCCAGATTACATCCACCAAACTAAAGGCTGTGCATTAGTCAATAATCATAGCACGAGGAGTTCCCGGTGAAGAATTATCATAGTGCCGGATTGGTGATGACAATTCCACAAAGGCTAATTAAAATCTTCAATGCTTTGGCTAGCAGGTTCAACTCTAATCCTATCACCCCCATATTCACAAGACTAAAAGTCCTTTGTTTGCTACTACTTCTCAAAAAAAGACCTCCTTTCATACTAATAGAAATAATGGAGAACAAGATATTAAGTTGTCACCTCCACAGGGCTCACTCGTGCCAACATTATCAAACTTAGTTCCCTCTATCTCTACTAATGGTTTTAGTAATGTTCATGGGTAATTTATTAGCTTTACACCAGATCTTGTAATCATTACAAATGATTCCATAATTGGCCATCTTATCCGCACATTTGCTCACTTGACATAAGGTATGATTATAAGAAACCCTTATAAAAAAATTTGAATTTTCCTTAACATCATTGAGGATATTTCTTACGACCCAATTAATGGAACCTTGATTATTGAGGGTATTAATTATGAGGAGAGAATCACCTTCAATCTAGATGTCCTTGAAACCTTTTTCTTTAGTGAACAAAACCCCCCAAAGAAGAGCTCTAGCTTCCTCCATATTGTTGGTTTTCTGATCTAACAGACCCACGTAAGAAAACAACCAATCTCATCCACTATTTCTTAGAATTCCCCCTCCTCTAGCAATACCCGGATTCCCTTTTGAATCTCCATTGAAATTTAACTTAAAAAATTTTTCCCTAGGCATAATCCATATGGAATTCATTTTTGGTATGTGTAATTACACCGGTCCACGGGCGAACTTGTCAAGAACTATTTGCTCACTTTTCGATCAGGGTTTCTTAACTTTTCCTTTAAAGAGTTTAATGTTTTCCTTTATGGCAACCACAATTTTTCTTCTAACTTTCAAGAGAAAATATTTTTGATCCCAGAAGATACCATCATTTATGGCCTTCCATAAAACCCAAAAAAATGAGGGAGGGAAATATTCTAGGCCCAGATCAAAATGGGAAAACAGAAAGGACTCTCCCATTGAAAACAACAGTCTTCAATCGTCAAGGGCAAGGTCCATTGGATATTGAACAAATCCAGAATGGAAGCAAAGACATCATGGGAGAAGGAGCAATGGAGGAGGAGATGGTTGACAGTTTCCTCCTCCTTCCTACAAAGAGAACATCTATTGGGAAACTTCATTCCCCTTTTCTTGAAATTGTCCACAGTCAAGATTTTATTTTGGGCAGCCAGCCAAAAAAACATATTAACCTTTGGGGTAAAATCCTTCACCCATAGTTTACCCCAATAGTCCTTGTGTAAATCATTCTTGAAATTTAACTAGTAGGCTATTTAACTGAGAAAATTCCATATTCTTCTTCTTTCCATTTGATGGAATCCTCCTTGGTTTGGAACATGGGGATGTGGAAATACCTTAATTTCTTATTGAGATCCCAAAAGGGTTGGATGTCACCATCAAAATATGGAGGAGGTTCAATGGTTTCCCATCTGATAGAATATGTCTGGATCCAAAAGTCATGAATCCAAAATTTTCCCATTTCCTTGTAGAATTGTGCAACTCCTTTCCAAATTTCCAAGTTAGCTAAGGGGGAATCCTCAAGCCAATTATCATACCAAAAACTGATTGTAGAACCCTTTCCAATCTCCCATATTGTACCTTTGGTTAAGATTTCTTTGGAGGCTACAAAAATAATTACAAAAAGGAGACCCTCTAGGGAGATTATTTTGATTAAAAATGATTCCATTCTTCCTATATTCCACAAGTATTTCATCTTTATAATTTGCACCCAAAGACCTTCCTCTCTACCAATCCTCCAATCAGCCTTGACAATTAAGGCCTCATTCATAAGAGAAATATTTTTCAACCCTAATCCTTCACAAAGATTTGTTTTTGTGACTTTATCCAAGGCCACAAGAGGGAATTTGAACTTCTCACCATCTCCCATCTAGAGGAACCTCTTCAGGATTTTCTCTAAGGCTTCCTTAATTTTAACAGGTAACATGAAAAGAGACATCATATAAATGGGAATTCCTTAAAGGGATATTTGGAGCAGTTGAATCTTACTAACCTGAGAGAGCGAGAGACCCTTCCAAGACAAGAGTTTACTATTAAATCTTTCCAGCAGAGAATTCCAGACCATGAATTCAGGATTCTTATGGATCAAGGGCATACCCAGATAAGAATATGGAAAATGTTTAATCCTGCACCCTAGGATGTGATATAATCTGGCTTGAACCTGATTCTCCACATTAATGAAAAAAACAAAACTTTTATGGAAATTAACCATTTGTCTAGAAACATGTTCATAATCATTAAGAACCACCTTAAAATTTGAGGCCTCATGGACAAAGGCCTTACCCATCATAAAGTTATCATCCACAAAATGATTGAGGTAGATAGAGGGAAGACCATTAGAGATTTTAATACCCTAGATACAGTTGAAAACCATGGCTAGTTGATAGATTATACTCAAGGATTCAACCATTATGACATAAAGGAAAGGTGAAAGAGGATCACCTTGTCTCATCCCTCTACCATTTTGGAAGAAACCTTCTGGTTTTCCATTGACCAAAACTGAGAAACTGGTAGTGGATATGCAGGTCATAATCATATTTACCAAGAAGTTACTGAAACCCAACTTTAACAAGATGGCCTGAAGGAAAGACCATGTTATCCTATCAAAGGCTTTATGCATATCCAAATTGAGAGACATAGTCAATCTTCTAGAGCTTTGAATGAAGTGGATGGCTTCTTGAATCACAATAATGTTATCTGTGATTTTCCTTCCTAGAACAAAAGCCCCCTGATTCCCAGAGATAAAGTTAGGAAGAACCATACGAATCCTCCTGGCTATCATTTTAGTTAGAATTTTATAGTTGGTGTTGCACAGGATTATAAGTCTGAAATCCTTCACCTCCTTAGCTCTAGATATTTTCGGCACCAGGACAAGAAAAGTGTTATTCATTTGCCTTAAAATATGACTGTTGTTGAAAAAGTATTGGACCATTTCAATGACCTCATATTTTATCACCTCCCATAATTTTTGAAATAAAAAGGTGGGGAAGCCATCCGGCCCTAGAGATTTATTTGGTTCTATATCAAATATTGCAAAATGGATTTCCTCCTCCGAGGGGCTCCTCAAGATATCTCTATTTTCAAGAGGGGTGATAACATTCTGGAAGATCCAAGACTTTATTATAAACGAGCTCCTCCAAAATTTTCCCCTGTTTAAAAAGCTCCTTGAAGTAATTTATTATAGTGGCATTGATGTCCCTACTATATGTATAGGTATTTTCATTCTCACCTCTTATCTCATTAATCTTTAAGATGTTAGCTCTAGAAGTAGCAGAGAATTGGAATAATTTAGTATTCCTATCCCCCTCTTTAAGCCATTTAACCCTAGATTTTTGTCTCCAATACATCTCTTCTTTAGCCAGAATCTCATGGTATTCAGACAAGATTTTTTGTTCTTGATCCTTGAGAACAGGGTTAAGACCATCGTTCTCCATAAGTTCCTCAATATTTCTTAGATCTTCAGTTATTCTACTTTTTTCCTAGAAAATATTTCCAAAAGTCTCCTTATTCCATCTTTTAAGGTTACTTTTGATGTGCTTCAGTTTAAAACAAAATATGAAACTAACAACCCCACGAACCTGAATATCCCACCATTCTTGAGTTTTGTTGAAAATATCAGGGTGGTCTAACCACATCTTTTCAAATCTTAAAGGTCTAGATTTTTTCGGTTGATTCATTCCCAAATTGAGAAGAATAGGATTATGATCCAAGCCAATTTTGGGGAGAGTTTTTAGAGATTAATGTTTATTGATCATACAAAGATGACTCAACACAAATATGTCCAATCTAATTTGAATGAGCTCAGTTCCCGTCCTTCTGTTTACCCAAGTGAACTTGGATCCCTCCAAATCTAAATCAAACAGACTATTTCTGGCCAAGAAGTCAGCTAAATCTTCCATACTTTTATAATAAGAGATAAAAATCCCTTTATTTTCACCAGGGGAAAGGGGTGTATTGAAGTCGTCTCCAACTATCTAATATGTCTTTAAATAATTGTCTAAAGCTAGAGAGATCCTTCCAGAAATTCCGTCTTTCACTGAGTTTATTGGGAGCATAAATGTTAGAAACATACCAAGATTTTTTCGAGATGATTTCTGTGAAACTCATTACCACATGGCCAGGGGAGGAAAGTATCAAAATGCCATGTAATAATCTAGGATCCCACATAGTGACAACACTTCCTGAGGCTCCAAAGGAGCTACATCCTTCCTAGTGACTTTTTTTCCAAATTTGTCTCCTCACCTCTTTAAATCTGTCGATTTTCATTTTGGTTTCTTGGAGCATGAGAATATCCATTTTAGCTTTAACTCTAAGATCCTTAGCAATTCTGTGTTTACTGGGATTATTAAAACCCCTAATTTTTCAAGAGAGGAAGATCATTTAACATTTCTTATTTCAGAGAAGCAACTTCCCCAGAGTACCATGAATGTCAGCTTCTACTTCCCTCTTGGATTTAGTCTCCCTTAATTCCTTATTAATTTTCCTGCCTTTAGGATTTGAGTCCTTACCAACATCAGCTCTAGAGGTACTTCACATGATTGGTTTAGATTTACTTACAGGGGTCTTAGGAGATACTGCTAGATTGTAAGTATCAAAAACATTAGACATGGGTAATAGTTCTTCTTGTCTCTGACCAAAGGAGCTCTGACCAATGGAGGAAACTTCATCTAGCAAAAGGCCACAGGCCACTTGCAGAGCATAAGCATTACCTTATGAAACTTGGCTAGCCCCTTCCCCTGTTTTAGGAATCACCTCTTCTAAGTCTGGATTTTAATTTTCATTCTCATCTTCAGCTTCAAAGTCATTGACTTCAGGTAAAACAGAGACCACCAATTCCTTAAAGGGGGTGTTATAATGGATCGAGGGATCCACTTCTTTGACCACCTTGTGGATGTTAAGAGGATCCTTTGTCTCTACAAGTTTTCAATTTTCCCAATCAGCCTCCATTCCTTTGCCTCCTTATTATCTATCTTTTGTGGACCAACAAAGGGATCTATTTTTTTTCTTATGAAGAGGACAATTTCTTTGATCATGACCCACCTACTTACATTTTCTATAGGAAAAGGGAGATGGATCATAATTGAATCTCTGCATCCAAACCCCTTCGGAAGTCAAGAGTTTGATATTACTCTCTAAGGGAGCATCTTGACCCATATTGACACAGAATCTAACATGGGTGAGTCTAGATTTATCCTTAATGACCAGATCTAAGGCTATTGGTTTTCCTAGGCTTTTAACAATTCCAATAAGGAATTCCAGCTCTCAAAACTCCAAGTGTAAGACCGGAAGGTTGACCTTGATAGGTAACTCAGAAACAGACGTCACATACGGGTTAAAAGTTGGTTCCCATTTATGAATAACCACATGAGATTTTCTAATAAACTAGGTACCTCCGACAAGAATATAGGCCACATGGTCTTTACTAGGAAAAGAAACTAAGAATAAACCATTTGCGTAAGCTGAAACTTCAACAGTTCCATTATACGCCCAATGTCTCTTGACCCATCCCCTAAAGTAGTCAATATTCGGTCTAGAGCCTAGGCATTTTGAAAAGAGAGAACTTTCCATAGAGGCTTTTGTTCTAGCCAAAAGAATCTCAGGGATTTTAAGGGATAAGTTACCTTTCTCCTTTGATGGCTCTAGTCCCTCCAAAATCACCTTGTCCAAGCATTTTCTGATCAAATGTTCAGCCCATGTGCTCATGGCCCCATCCTTTTCTTACTTGTCCTTGGGGAAAATAATCACGTGATCATTTACCCGGTGCAGAGCCCATTCAATCTACTACTCCATCTGACCCACTGGAGATTCCCACTCAATTCCTTCATTTGAAATTTATAGCAAATACCGCTCCTGCTCCAGGGAGAAATTTAACTTGAAAACATGACAACTTTACCCTAGTTTCAAATTATTTTCTTGAATTCCTCCTAAACACTCCCCAGATCAGTTTCCTCTTTCTTTCATTCCTATCCAAATCATTCAAATGATCATGTATTTTGTAATAACCTTTCCCATGTGTTGGAAAGATAAAAAAAGTCCATAATATTCTTTTGAGACACTGTCTCTTGAGGTAGAATTTTCAACGGGCTAAGGAATGGCTATTCTTAGCCATTCTAAGGTAGGTGTTCATCCTTCGGAGTTGAGTTGAAGTCATAAATTCATCATGAAGTAGTATCAAGGAGCTAAGAACACATTGAAAGTGATTTAAGAATATTTAGGAAATATTTGGAGGTCTAGAAGCAAGTTCAGGAAAAGTAGATTTTTGAAGGTGAAGGAGCTTGCAGTGTAAAAAAGAACCTGAACTTTGGAAGATAATTCTGGAATCTCCAAAATGATTTTGAGGCCAAACAATATACCATTGGAAATATAATTTAACACTATACATGGTAATATTTTCATATTTTTCACAAGACCCATGTATTTCTTTCCAAAACTCATTCTTGACAGGTACACCCTATGATCCTGAGAAAGAAGGATATTTTAGAGGGTTTCAGGAATAATAATACCACGAGACCCATCCCATTCTTCTCAAAAAAATTTTAATAGTAAAATTCATATAAGTAAGTTCCAAAAAAGACCTTCGGGAGCTCCGACAACTTTGTTTTCAAGGTCCTTCCCCTTATACGCTCTCGCAGTTAGAAATGTTTTTAGTGCCATTTGTTAGCATGAGGCTGAAGATAAATTTTGTTCCCCTCTTGTACCTTTTCCCAGGGGAAAAAGGGGACAAAAAATTGCCCCTCTCCCTTTTGAGCTCCTGGACTAACCACACGACCTTGTGAAGCCTCTGTAAGCACTTTTTGGCAGTTTTCTAGCCCCCACATTGTGCACCACATGTACGCCACTTGTCACCATGAGGATAGGGTGAATTTTTGTGTCTTTTTCATACCTTTTCCAAGGGGACAAGGGGGATATAAAAATGTGTCCCCAACCTTGCTCCCACATGGTTCTTCACATTATCTAAACTCATCTCTCGAGTACTAGAAATAAGCTTCTCTCTCTCCCCTCTACAAATGCATGTCTTCTAGTTGTCCTCATAGGGATAGGGAACATTTTTGTGTTCATTACATCCATTTTCCAAGGGGAAAAGGGGGAAAAAAATTCCCCCCATAAATCTCATAAACAAAGGAGATAGCATTTTCACTAATTTTCCTCCATTTGCTCAAAATCCACCCGAAACTCTGGCAAAAATTTTCTAGAAATTTTCTCATCCATTATGTTGGTTCTCATTCTGATCTCACACCATTTTCCCTAAATTTTCCCTTTGATCTATGTGTTGTGAAACATTTTATCTTTCGAAATGGATGATATGAAAGCTTTTACCTTCGTTTGAGTTCCATGAATTGTTTTCCAAATCATTTGTCATGCCCCATTTTGAAGAAGTCTCCAAGTTTGTCATGTTTTTGCCCCAATTTCTCCAGTCTGCACAATTCTACCGTTTTTCTTCCATTTCCCAATCATGGATGCTCAAAAAATGTTCAAGTTTCTTTTGTATGCCTTTGAAAATCCATTCCCATGGTCGAAAAATGCTTGGAGCCATAATTTACCTGGTTTTGTTTCAAAATTTTCTGTCCTTAGCAAAACAAATCAGATCTTGGGTGTGAATTGGTAAATTTATGTGTTTTTGATGGTCTGACGGGCATCTTTTACCCATCAAATTCTACCTCAGCATTGGGCAGATAAATGTTTTGAACTTATTATTTTTTGCTATTTTGGCAAGAGGGAAAATTTGGTCCCATGGCTCTGCTAAGTTCTGATTGGTTCTTTTGGTGCTTACGTGGCTTCTTATAATTAGATGAGGCACAACGGGTTTGTTTTATGAACTTTTTATTTTTGGATACTTTGGAAAAAAAATTGAACTCGTCTCGTGGCCCTGCTAGGCTCAGATTAAAGAAAAAATTAAGTGGTGGGGAAAATTTCTTATTTTTGCCCTAAAGGTGTATACGTGTTCATTTTTTATTGGATGTGGCCTGACAGGTCTTTTTGTTGAAATTTGCCACTTTTGTCACATTTGTAAAAAATATCAAATTGGCCCCGTGGCCCCGATAGCATCTAATTGGTTATTCAACAGATATGAAGCGGCAGGGAAAAAGTCTTACTTTGACCCCAAAGAACGACACATGGCAGTTTTTCAAGTTACAAGCGAGGAAGCGGGTCGACAAAACATTTTGAAGTTTTTTTTCTTTTTGTGAAAAAGGAGAAAATCTATGAAATAAAATGCAACTCCATTGGGGCCCACATCAAAATTTACAAGTGAGAAGGCGGGTCGGCGGAGGAAAAATGGAAATTTTTCCTTTTTGTTAAAAAGGGTAAAATTGCATAAATGAGCCGCGACTCCATCAAAGGCCCAGATTAAGCCACGTGTCGAGCATGTATTTCAAAGGCGGAGGGGCAGGGAAAAATGTGAAAATTGCATATTTTCTCCAAAAGTCATAAAATGCAAAAGGTAACCCCAGGCCCGCCTCGAATCAATTTTTTTCACATGGATGACTCTAATCTAAAGTTGAGAAAGGGCGGAATCAATGGTAGCTTTGCATTTCATTTGATTTTTCCGCCATTGCAGCTCTAGGATGTTTGGAGATGCGATTTTTGCATCATTCTTCATCAAATTTTGATGAATTTGTGTCGTTTTGGTCTACAAGGTGCAATTGAATAGTTTTTGAGGCTCAATTTGTAAATTGAGGTGTGAATTTAAGCATTTGAGGTGGATTTTTTCTCAGGCTCGTGTTAAAACACAAAATGCCAGATCCAAAAGTTGTAGAGGAAAAATTTAAGAAGGGAAAAGGTGAAATGATGAAGGAAAGGGGGTCTACATGTGTAGAGGATGAAAAATGTGCTTCCAGTTGAAGAAATGATGGAAATATTTGCAATGATTCACCTTTTAGAAACACATGGTAACTTTTGGACGTGTTTCTGTTAAATGTCCCTTTCTGTAAATAATGATGGAATTTTGTAACAAAATTGATGCTTGGCATATTATTTTATTATGAGAGAAGTCTTGGATGTAAAAAAATGATATATAATGCATGTTTTTGGACATGCAAATGGCAGGGAGTTCATTTTCACGAGAAACCAAGATAACCAAGATAACTTCCTCTGTGTTAGATTTTCATTCATGTTGAGTTAGTTATAATTGTATAGCATTCCAAAAGCTCTGAGATTGTTTGAAATAACTCCCCCCTGCTGATGAATCTGATAAATTTTGAGTTAATTTGTGTTAAATCTCTAGCAAATTTTTTGTTTATTTCACTTTCAAAATGTTTGAAAGTAGTTTTTCTTGTTCCTATTGCAATATTGTATCAAAATATCTTTGAATCACACATATCTCAATCCTTATGATAGTTTAGTAGCATCTGCAATTTCATTTTCTTAGAAGAGCTTTCATCTAGGAATGAAATAAACGATTTAAAAATCACTTTTCTTTCATTTGTTGACAAAGATTGGTTATAAGCCTCTGGGTGTACCTTAGGCATGATTAATCTTAGATTTTGATGTTTTATTGGGTCTTATAACTTGATCCTTCGTGTTATAATCTCAAAGATTGTGTGAAAAAGTGCAAATATGGGCCTCCATTGATGCACACCTTTTGGTTGAAGAAATGTTTTAACTATTTTGAAGCTTTCTGTTATTGAGTTGTCCATTTGTTGTGAAGTTTCTCAAGGATCTGGTAAATTCCAATCTATCTTGTTGATCTCCCACAAAAAAATTATTCAAATAACCAATCCTACCCTGAACTACCACTATTTTGCTCTGTATATCCACAAAATAACAAAATCCATTTGCTAAAGTATGTAGAATAGATCATGATTCCAAATGTCTTCAGTAACCTTAGCCTTGAGTTGAAAATATATCCTTATTCTTGAAGTGAAAACTTGTGAGATTCAGATTTGGGGTGTTGATCATATTTTTCCAAGGTCTTCTATATAAAATTTGTGCAAAAGAAAGATTTACCAACACTCTTCACCAAACAAAGGTTACAAAAATAGGTTCTCTTACCTTGGCTAAAAGGAACAACCAAAAATAGTTAGGATAAGATCACATCCTTCAAGGTTCTACCCACTTCTTCAAGGCTTGAGTGCTAAAAGGTCAGATAAGTTTCTTTCCCTGGCTACAAAATGACACACAATCACTTATTTGTCTCTAAGTGTCTCATTCAATCCATGATGCTTGTCAGCCTTTGAAGGAAATAAAATCTAGGTACCAACACATTATTCTTCCTCCATTCCTCCCTCTATTTTTCATAATCACGGTGGAAAAATAATTCATGAATTTTACATTTTTTCAATCTTCCATGCCAATTTTTTTCCTGAATAACTCTGTGCCTTAAATTGAAGAAAAGTTCTGATCTCACAATCCAGTAAAAAGATTGAAGTGAGATTTTTTGCAATCTTCTTATTATTGAAACTACTTCAAGGAGAAATTTATAGCATATTAAATGATTCCCTATATTTTTAAAGGTGAAAAAACCTCATTTTTTGCCCCAAATTTCGTTTCTTCAATTTCCCATCATTTTGGCAGATGGGTCGAGCTAAAAATTTGAACACATAGTCCAAAAGAAAAACCTATTCCAGTGCAAAAAACTTGTTTACAATCCAAGGTGGGAAAGAAAAATTTATAAAAATATCAAAGAATCCATTAATGTCTACCACGACATAACAGTGAAATGGTAGTGAGGTACCTTGTCACTTCCAGGGTTCTAGAGGGCATAATCTCACAAAAAATGGAGAAGAGCTTCAAAATGAATTATGTAAACTTCTACAAGTAGCTTCATCAAAATATGACATAGGGAATACCACTTTATATTTTTAGTAAGTACCTACCAAATGGTTTACTAAAAATAGTAAGTTTGAGGAAAAGTTGGTTTCGAGTATCTCAAGACACTCCTTTAAGCATAGAACATTCAAAAGTGGCAAATTTGGATTTTTTTTTGGAAAAATTGGTATGGATGGGCACCCATGTGCAACATGCTAAAAATAATAAATGATCAAAATAAGTTCAAGATGATCACACATGCTTCTCCTCTCCATGCCTTACTAATCTAAGCTTTCACGGAGGTCAAATATTCAACTAGTAAGAAAATCAATGCCTTCATGGGTGTGGTGATCTTATGATGTCTCAAATAGGAAAATTCAATATTGCGAGTTCCTATTGTTGGTGCTCAAAATAGTCTCTCCCCATTTGTGCCTTTGAAAAACTTGTTGATTTACGACCTCTATCATTTTCTCCTTCCCTAGTGTTGTGCGTGGTTGATCCTTGTGGCCATTTTTAATTGGTTCTTAGGTTGTAAACTCTCTTAGGGGTTCTATATTTTGATGTTTCACGTGCTCTGTTCAATTAGAAACTCGGTTTCCCCCCATGTTTTCTGTTCTCCATAGTCAGGGATTCATCTTCCATGTCCTTTCTGCCGTAAGTACTTGAAGAAGAATGAATTAATGTGTCCCTAAGGAACGTATTTGAGCCTTGTAACATTCCTAAACTTTCTGTCCTCATAAAAAAATTTCATTCCCTGGGTCAAATAATCATTTTTCTATTTTTTACAGTTTGATGGGCATTTCTCCAAGTCAAATTTACGTCCTAGCATCAGCAGGGGACGTGGCATCTTTTGGCTAGATGCGGCTCAGCTGGATACTTAGAAAAATTAATAAAAAGCCTCAACTCAAAATGTGTCCAAATGGAGGCACGATGTTCTCATTCGAAGATCCAATTTTGGGTTTTGCTTTGGAGTAGTGCACTGAGGAGGACACGTGGAGGCTTCCACTGCTTGGAATAGACTTAAACAAATTTTTATGCTGTTCGAGTAGTTTGGTAGAATGGGACATGTGGCAAGCTTGCACTCATTTAGGATCTCCGCTTTGGACACCATCTTGAAGTTGTGCCATGGAGACACGTGGAGGAACCGCGCATGTTCAGGTACCAGACCCTTAAGTTTCATTCTAAAGAAGCACCAGGATAAAACATAGAAGCCCTCCACTCACTTTCCATTTTACTTGGACTTTTTAACGGCCTAAAGAAGACTTCCTCGGAGGCATGACACATGGCACCTTCCGTTGAGCTTCAAACATTCAGGCAAAACCTTGTCCGGAACAGGACATGTGGCGAGTCTACGCTTCATTCAAGGTATTAAATTTTTGGGACCACCTTAAGGTGTGCCATGGTAACACGTAGCAGTTTGAAAAGTCACAAAGGCAGGGAGGCTGGGCCATTGGAGGCAACTTGGATTGTTTGCCCCTTAAGGATTGAAATTTTCAAAATTTCCCGCAAGCCCGATGAAGGAAAAAGGTCAATGTTTTGCATCAGATCAATGGCAGCAGGTGTGAGCTCTTTGGGGGAAATTTGAAAAAAATTCCTTTTGGGAGAAAGAGAGTCAAAATTAAAAAAGGGATGAGCATGTGGCCCCACTCGAATCATATTAGGATAAATGTTGGGCACGTTCCCAAGGGCGGAGTTGCAGGGAAAATTTGCACAATTTCCCCTTTGCCAGAAATAGAGTAAAATTTCAAAATTTGAGCATGGTTCCACTCTAATCATATTTGGGAATGTGTCATGGCTCATTTTCTGAGGGCTGGGCTGCTCAGGAAAAATGGAATTTTTTTCCATTTTTTCAAAAGGTTGTAAAAATTCAAGAAGAATCCCCAGAGACTTTTCTAAAGTTTGAATGTGCCACATGGATGGCCCAAACTCAATGTAAAGATCAATGGCAGTTGTGAGTCTAAATTTAATTTTCCACCCTTTTTCTCTGAAACACATCTGGAAGTGTGAGTCTCCATGATTTCTTGGTCTTTAATACATGCCAAGTAGAGAAGGAAGCTAATGTTGATGTTTGAAGTTTGGTGGGAAGATTTAGAAGGTGTCTTTTCACCATTAAAATGGTCTGACTTTCGTGCCCGATCGAATTTTCCAGTTTTTCCTCTCTCGAGCACATAAGGGGCCAAATTTGAAAGATTAGGGGTGGAAGTGGTTGTAAAATTGAAAGAAGAGTGATCTACTAGAGCAAGGAGTTAAATGTGGGAGGAATTCAATGAAATCTACTCCCTCGAACACTTGGAGACTTCTTGACAGATTTAATTATGAGAATCACAAAAGAATCATGGCGAGCACTAGTGCATTTAATGTTTTTTGTCTTTTGGGGAGAGGGGAATCTGTTGTAAATTCTATAAATGGCACAAATTTTTTGTGTAAAGGGTTGGGAGCTTTTTTGGAAAGATCGGAGATTGATTTTTCCAGTAGAAAAAGATTGAGAGAGCCCAGCCTTTTTGAGAAGCCATCTAAGAAGCATGTATATCTCTCTTTGTGTCAAATTTGATCATGTCAAGGTGGTTGCAAGTGTACAGCCATTGACATTAGCTTTGAGATTGTTCTGGAATACTTTCCCTTGCTGATAAATTTGATCGAACTTGAGTTATTTTATGTTAATATTTAGTAAATTATATTTATTTCATCTCCGAATGCATGCAAGTAGTCTTTCTTTTTTTTGTTGCAATCTTGTACCAAGGTTCAGTCCAATCACAGAAGGTATCAATCCTTGTCATAGTTTACTGGAATATGTAATTTCATTTCTCATAAGATCCTTCATCTAGGTACTGAGATAAATAGTTATAAAATCACTTTTCTTTCATTTCGTTGACAGAGATTATCTTTTAAGCCTCTGGGTATACCTCAAGCGTGGTTTAATTTGAATCTTGGTGCTTTATTGGGTTCTCTAACTAAATCCTTTGTGAAAAAATCCCATAGGCTATCTGAAAAAGTGCTAATCTAGGCCTCAATTTGAAGCACATATTCTAGTTAAAGAAACATTTCTAACTCTTGTGGCATTTTTTTGTTTGAATAATTCCTTTTTGCATAAGCTCTCAAGGATCTGGTGAGTCAAGTGCATCATGTCTCCCCTCCCATGAAAAAAAAACTATGTAAAAACAACAAATCCTACCCATACTACCTATCGTTTTGTCATTTGTTTACCCTGACAATGACCATACTCCTCATCACCTGAAGTATGCAGAAGAAAGTCAGGGTCTCAAATGTCTTTAATAACCTTTTCCTTGTTGTGAAGATATCTCCATGATCTGGAAGTGACAACTCATGAGAGTCAGATCTATTCTGTTGATCATATTTTCCCCAAGGTCTTTCTCTATAAAAATCATGCAAAAGAAAGGTACCTGTGTCTCCTTCCATATAATAGAGGTTACAAAATAGGTTCTCTTTCCTTTGTTGAAAGGCACAACCTAAAATAGTTAGGATCAGATGACTATCCTTTTTAATGTGCTATGCATCTCTCCTTCAGAGCCTGAGTGCTAACAACGGGACAGATCAGATTGCTTCCTGCCCGGCTACAAAGTGACATATATTTATTATCTGGTTACCTCTGAGTGTCCTTGTCTGAATCCACGATGCTGCTACAATATGGCTTGAAAAGGATAACAAATTTTGGTACCAACATCAGTGGTGCCACTTCTGGGGACTTCCAAGTTCAAACTCAAACACCTCATAAAACATTTCTTGTATGCTCGCAAGTGTCCATGTGCAGTTCTTTCATTGTTCCACACCTAGTGCACTAGCTTTCATTTGATACATCTGGGTAAAGAAAGGTCAGAATCTTTTCATTTCTAGTTCCTATGCATTGACAGACATTTGACATATCATATTTAGTGCATTTGCACAACTAAGGTGGAAATCCTTAGTGGCGACTCCCTGTTGATATGATTCTTAATAAGTACCAGTGTCTTAAAACTCTGTCATAGTCAGATTTGTTACTAATATTTACCAAGTTGGAAGGAAGAAGATCTTTCTTTGCTAGGGATCCTACTAGGACATTGTTTCCAGAGCTAGGAAAAGCAAAATCAGAAGGAAGAAAAGCCTGGAGAGCTGTTGGAGATCAGTAGACAAGGAGAGGGATCTCCATTTATGAAAGTGAATGGCCTATCATTGAATACTGCCATTCAAGTGACTCTGAATCAGGTAGCCTCTTTGTGGAATTGAATTCTCTAACTGGAGAGGGGCCTTCATTTGATTTTGAAAGGTTTTCTTCACACTCTGCTACCTGTCTTTTCTAAGGTTGATAGAGATTTCCAAGAAACAAGGCCTTTGGGGGGTATCCATTTTGAAAATTATACTCCTGTGTTCCAAGAACCTTCTGACCCCCCATCAGTTTGTCACCCCTCCAGGATCACCTCCTCAAATCAACATCGCCCAACCTAGGACCCCCTTTTTTTGTAAACACTTTTGGACCTATAAATTTTGTGGGAATGGCTGGTTATCCAAATGTAGTGCCTCAAGATGTAAGGAACAAAATGCCAAAGTTCCAGGGAAATAATGCTATTACTGGAGATCAGCATCTAAATATTTTTATCAATATGATGGAATACTTTGAGATTGAACATGAAGATGTATATATCAAGATATTTATCCATACCTTGGAAGAGGATGCTAGGGACTGGTATAAAGCATTTCTAGATAACTCTATTGATTCCTGGACTGAGATGAGCAATGCATTTAGATTGTAGTATGGTGATAGAACTGACCCTAGGTTTCTTTTGACAGAATTTGAAAATATCAAAAAGAACCCTAATGAGTCAGTGCATGATTTCAACACAAGGTTTAATAAGACCTTGAGAAGATTTCCTGTTAGAATAAGGCCTTGTGATGAGTCATGTTTGATCAAATATACTGATGCATTTGATAAAAAGGCTACATATTATTTAAGAGACAAGAACCCCACAAATTTGAGGTAGACCTTCACCATGGCTTTGCAAATAGAGAAAAATATCAAGGCAATTGGGAAGCCTCTAAAGAGGGAAGGTGTAAATCTGGTTAACCCAGAAAAACCTCAGACAAGTAAGGCTGTTGATTTAGAAGAAGTTGTGAAAACTTTGGCAAGGGCTGTCAAAGAGATTTCCTACAAGCTAGCCCGGGATGAGAAAGGAATTGGGAAGAGCTCACAAGGTCAACACAAGTAGCAAGGCCAAGATAGGTTCACAAATCACCAAAGAGCTGATGACAGAGGCAAAGGACCTGTTGGATTTGGAAATAGACAGCCCCAAGGCAGAGAAAAAAGAATGGTGCCTGATCCTTTGGCTATTAGAGTTGTTGTGGTGGAGGAGACAAATGTCATTGATTGGTGTGACAAATGTTTCATGCCTCATGCTCCTTGTGAAGAAGATCAAACAAGAAGAAGAAGAACCTGATGATAATGATAATGATGTTTGCATGATGGGTTGTTCCACCATCTCACAACAAGGGGCAACCTCAACTGAGGTGATAAGTGCTAGAACTGCTTCCACCTTTTGGGACTGCATTCATAGGGTACCTATTCTTCCTCCCTATCATACTTTAGAAGTAGATAATGTACAAGATTTTGAATTTCCCAATAATGACTTTGAATATTTAAGGGCTTTGATGATAAAAAGTATGATGGAGGAATCCCATTTGAGGAAGATAGACAGTTGTTGATGAATGTTGTTGTGGCCCAAGAGAAGGAATATAACACAAGAAGTAAGGCTGTCAAAGGATCAGGACCTCAATTCAAGCCTAAAGCTCCCTTACTTTCAAACATTCCTAAAGAGGCCCCTAAGAAAGATACATGCCAAAAGCCCTGCAGTTCCAAATAAGAATCATACTCCTCCTCATGCCCAAGTTGTCAAGAATCCTATGCCACCTAATGAGTGTGTTGGATTTCCTTCCAATACTTCCTTTCCAAGGAATGTCCCATATGATATTGCCCAAGTGTTGAGTCAAATCAAATTCTTTGTCCCAATTGTTGAGTTGCTTAGGATTCCTGAGCACAAAAAGAGAGAATTTGAATACTTGGGGTTGAAAGAAGAGAAGACTGCCATACGCAGAAATGTAAATATTATGGAGACTCCTCCAATTATTGAAGAACCAGAAGCACCACCAGCATCAGAAGAGCTAGATGAACCACCTGAGGTCTATTTGGGGACATCCTTGGTGGACTCTCAGATGAATGTGGATCTATTCTTTGACCACTTTGATCATTAAAGAATAAAGGCTGCTCCATAATTTCATGTTTGACTCAGGGGCATCATGCAATGTCATGCCTTTGGAAGTCATGAATGAGTTAGACATAATAAGTGAAAGTAGCATATGGGAAGTGTGCCATGGACTCCAGAGAGGTACCAATAGTGGGATGCGTGAAGGGTTTAGTGGTGCAGCTTACAGCATACCCAGAAAAATTTAAAACTTGATGGTCAGAGTTGATTGCCCAGACCTAAGTGGGATGCTACCGTCAAGAAGGGTTGAAAGTGGAGTGTCTATCTTTATGTCATGCTACCATTCCAATTGAGGGTCCCCTTAGTCAATTTCTATGGAATGTAAAACATCTTATTCAGGTCCCAGACAATGCATGAGGTATTGTAAGCAAATGTGGATGCAAACCACTTTGTGGGCATTTGCTGACTATAAAGCAAAAATTGAAGGCAAATACCTGAACAAGTGGGTTCTCCTTGGACCCTGTTGTTTAATGGAGCTGCTCTAGGTTTGGGAATGGTGTCTGTTTTGCTTTCTCCAAGCTAAGAAAGATATGTCTCCTTCAAGCTGAACTTTGAATGCACTAACCTATTGTTGAGTATGAGTCACTATTGCTAGGTTGAAGAATTGAAGAAATATAATGTGGAAATAAGGTTGTTAATGACAAACAATTCAGGACTGTATGCTATAAGGAATCGACGAATGAAACAATATAAGCTTGCAGTTTAGGATCTTATTGAGATGTTTCACTCCTTCAAAATTGTGCACCTGATAGGAAATTTAATGACTTGGCTGACAAGCTTGTAATGGATCTCGGTTTGACAATTGTATAATGTCCCCATATTGTGAATATGAGGTTGAGGTGACTTCTGTTCTTGACAATATCAAGCTATGAGGTTTTTGATTGATGCTCACAAGAAGATTGCAAAACAAGATGAGATTTACTGATCAAATTATTGATTGTGGAGCCAAGTTGTGATGCAATAGAAGGAAAGGAGACCTTGTTTGGCAAGATCATCCAGGAATGACCAACATTCTGTGATTCCTACAGGGCTACAGGCTCTTGAGTCCCTGGATCACTTGTTAATAGTTGTGATGGCAGCTTTCTCCATGATCTTGGGACATAGGAGAAGACAAGGAAAACTTGGTTATAATCTCAGTTCATACTTTCTAATTGTTGAAGAAAATACCAGGATTACATGGCCTAGATCTTCCAAACTAAAAGCATACAGAGAAGACCTTTTTTAGCATGAGATCTCCTTATAATCTAATGCAATAACATTGCTGAGGAAGCCAATCAATCCACTTCTATTTCTTAAAATGCAAGAGGAACTGAAGAAACTAAGGGATGGAGGGATTATTCAGCCCACAAGATATTCCTCTTGGGTGGCAAACCTATTACCAGTTAGAGAGAAAAATGGTGACATCAGGTTGTGTTTGGACTTCAGGAATCTAAATAAAGCTTCAATGAAGGACAACTATCCTTTACCAAACATAGAGCACATGCTGAAATTAGTGACTAGTTCTGATTTGCTTTGCACTTTGTATGGCTTCTCTTGTTATAACCAAGTTGTAGTGAAAGAATCAGAAAAGATCAAAATAACCTTCACTACTCTTTGGGAACATATTTGTATGTCAGGATGCCCTTTGGTCTGATGAATGTTGGAGCCACCTTTCAAAGAGCAATGGATGTTGCTTATTGCTAGCTACATCAATGAATTTATTGTTGTGTACCAGGATAATGTAACATGTGTTTTCTAGGATAGAGAAGTGACCATTTGCTGCACTTGGAGAAGATGCTGATAAGATGTAGAGAATATGGCATCTCACTCAATCCAAAGAAATGCCATTTTGGAGTGCAGAAGGAAAATTTTCTTGGTCACATAGTGTCACAAGAAGGAGTGATGATTGATCCAGAAAGAGTAGAAGCCATCAGCAAGGTCCCAATCCTAAAGACTAAGAAAGGAATTCAATCCTTTTTTGGGAAAATAAATTTCATTAGAAGATTCATATCAAACTTTGTTGAGCTGACCATTCCAATTACTTCCATGCATGAAGAAAGACCAGGTCATCAAATGGGAGGAGGCTGCCATCCAATATTTCAATGGGATTAAAGAGGCACTCAAGCATGCACCTATGTGCTGGAAGCTCTAGATTATAAGAAGCCCTTTCAACTATTCTCTTTTTCTTCAGAAGAACACTATTGCTTCTGTCTTGCTACAAAAGGATGATGAAGGGGATAGAAAGGCCAAATGCCTTTTTCAGTAAGGCATTGTAAGGAGTCTAAGACTAAAGTACAATATCATGGAAAAGTAGATATTTACCTTGTTAAAAGCAACAAAGGTTTTCAAACCTCATATTGTAACTTCAAAGGTTGTTACTTATGTTCTCCATACCATGGTAAAGGACATATTATCAGAGATGGAAGTCTTAAGAAAAAGATGTAGATGGGTGAACAAGTTACAAGAATATGATATGGACATCCAAACCATGAAGTTGGTGAGGGGTTTGGGCTTGGCTAAGCTTATGGCTAGAGAGTAACTTGCAGACTATTGAGGTAAATGAGGTAAAAGAAGAAACGGTAAGTGCTATTTGAAAAGTTGATGAATTTTCGAATGGTACATACGATGTGATGCTATATCTCATACATTTTAACTACCCTGAGCATTTAAGTAAGAACTGAAAAAGAGCCCTTAAGTTGGCTTCCCAGAAATATGTCATCACTTATTATGGGTTAGCTTGGAAGAACCAAGAGGAAATCCTCTTAAGGTACATCACTGAAGATGAAGCCTCTAAGATAATTTCTAATCTCCATAGAGGATTTTTTGGTGGGCACTTTGTTTTAAGAGTCACAGCACACAAGATCGTGAGGATTGGTTATTGGTGGTCAACTCTTTTTAAGGATACAACCATATTGGTCAGAAGATGTGAGATTTTTTAGCATTTCTTTGGAAGGTTGAAAGCTTCAGGCTCCCTTCCTTTACAGCCTCGTATCAATTGAAGCCCCATTCAAGCAATGGGGAATGGAATTTCATTGGTGAAATTTTAGACCCTTCAAGTGCTGGCCATAAATGGATTCTTGTAGTAACTGATTATTTTACTAAATGGGTGGAGGTAATCCCTACTAAGAAGGCAAAAAAACCGAGTTGTCATGGAATTTTTGCTAAACAACATCATTTATGGGTTTGGAGTTCCAGTCAAGATCATGTAATTGACAACGCCATGAGCTTTAGAGCTAAAACTTTAGATGGTAATGTGCAAGGAGTATGGGATAAACTTGACATATGCCTCGAATTATAATCCCCTAAGGAAATGGACAAGATGAGTCCAGTAATAAAAATTTGTTGAAGATCATCATAAGAACATTAGAGAAGAACAAGAGAAAGTGGGGTGAACAGTTGAAGTTTGTTGTTTGGGTAGATAGGATCACTGTCAAGAGGGTCACTTGAAAGAGTCCATTTGAGTTGGTGTATGGGACTACAGGTATTGCTTCCCCTTCATATGCAATTATCTTCATATCAGTTTATGAAACAGCTAGAAGATCAAGAGGTAGGTCCTTATGATTCTCACATTAACTAGATTGTTGAGCTTGATGAAGAGAGGAGGGCATCCCACCAGAGGCATATAAAATTTAGAGATAAAGTTGAAGAAGTTATTTGACAAGAAGGTCACTCCCAGAGCCTTCAATATTGGAGATCTTGTGCTACTATGGGATAGAAGACATGAGGATAAGGGAAAGCATGGCAAATTTGACTCATTATGGATGGGCCCTTACTCTATTTATATCAAGAATTGGGGAGCATGACCTTCTTCCTCAAGGACTTAGATGGTGAACTACTCGAATTTCCTATTAATGGTAGGCATTTGAATCATTTCTTGGATTGATTCCCCTGAATCAAGGAAAAATCTTCATGTACAGTGTATAGTTTGTTGTTTGTTCCTATGTTTTTGTGTTTTTGCTCATTCTGGTCCTCGGTGACCTTTTTTTGCCAGTTTCTCTATTTGTTTTTGAAGATGGCTTTGTTTCTTTTCCTCTATAAGATGACTCCTTTTCCCAATGGATATTTTTGGCACTTGGTCTATTTTTCTTCTTGTGGCACTCACAGGGAGTGCCCATCCCCGAGTCGGAGCCAGTGTTGGTGCTCAAAATAGTCTCACCCCAATTTTCCTTTGAAAAACTTATTGATTTATGGCCTCTATCATTTTCTCCTTCCCCATGTTGGCCTGGTTGAGTCTTTGTTACCATTTTTAATTCCTGTTGTTCACTTAGGTTCCAAATCATTGTCTCTACCTCTGGAAAGTCTATAATTTGAGTCTCCCGTGCTCTGTTCAATTAAAAACATTAGGTTCCCCCATGTTTTCTATTCTCCATGGTCGGGATTTTTCCTCCTTGTTGTTTTCTGACCCTAAATTACTTGAAGAAAATGAATGGATGTATCTCTGAAGAACATATTTGAGCCCTGTAACATTTCTAAAACTTTCTATCCTTGAAGAAAATTTCATTCCCAGGCTCAAATATTCGTTTTTCTATATTTTATGGTTTGACAGGCAGTTTCTCTCAGTCAAATTTGCATCCTTGCATCCAGAGGGGACGTGGCACCTTTTGGTTGGACACGGCTCAGCTGGGTACTTAGAAAAATTCATAAAAAGCCTTAACTCAAAATGTGTCCACGTGGAAGCACGAAGCTCATTTGAAGATCTACTTTTTGATTTTTTCCTTGGAGTAGCACCAGGAGGACACGTGGAGGCTTCCACTGCTTGGCCCAGACTTAGAAATTTTTTTATGCATTGGAGTAGTTTGGTGGAATGGGACATGTGGTGAGCTCACACTCATTCAGGGTCTCTACTTTGGAGCACCATCTTTAAGTTGCACCATGGAGATGCGTGGAGGAACCACGCATGTTCGGGGACAGGCCCTTGAGTTTAATTCTAAAGAAGTGCACTATGCTTACATGAGGATGCCTCCACTTGCTTTGCATTTTACTTAGACTTTTCAACAGACCAAAAGGAGACTACCTTGGAGCATGACATGTGGTGCCTTCAACTGAGTTTAAAGCATTCAGTCAAACCTTGCCGGAGTAGGACACGTGGCGAGCCTGTGCTCATTCAAGGTATAAAAATTTTTGGGACCGCCTCAAGATGCGCACAATGGTGACATGTGGTAGTTTAAAAATTCAAAAAGGTAGGGAGGTAGGAGCCATCGGAGGCAACTTGGATTTTTTTCCCCTTAAGGATTAAAATTTAAAAATGGGCCACAAGCTCGATGAAGGAAAAAGGTCAATGTTTTACCCCAGTCAATGGCGGAGGTGCGGGCTCTTGGGGGAAATTTGGAAAAGTTTCATTTTGAGAAAAAAAGAGTAAAAAGTAAAAAGGCAAGCATGTCCCCACTCCAAACACATTGGGACATGTGTCAGGCTCATTCCCAAGGATGGAGTTGTGGAATTTTCCTTTTCCAAAAAGAGAGTGAAATGGTAGAATTTGAGTGCGGTTCCGCTCCAACCATATTTGGACACGTGTCAGGATTTTTTTCCAAGGGCGGAGGTGCAAGGAAAAATGGAATTTTTTTCTATTTTTTAAAAAAGTTTTAAAAATTCAAGGGAAGCCCTCGGGTTTGTTCTAAATCCTGAATCTGCCATGTGGACAACCCAAATTCAAAGTTAAGATCAATGGCAGTTGTGAGTCTAAATCTAATTTTACCCCCATTTCTTTGAAACATGTCTATAAGTGTGAGTCTCCATGATTTCTTGGAATTTTTTACATGCCAAGTAGAGAAGGAAGTTAATGTTGATATCTAAAGTTTGGTGGAAGATCTTGGAAGGTGTCTTTTGCCATTAAAATGGTCTGACTTTCATGCCCAATTGGATTTTCTGTTTTTCCTCTCCCAAGCACGCAAGGGGCCAAATTTGATAGATTAGGGGTGGAAGTGGTTGGAAAATTGAAGGAAGAGTGATCTACCAGAGCAAGGAGTTGAATGCGGGAGGCATTCGATGAAATATACCCCCTTGAGCACCTGGAGACTTCTTGCAGATCTGATTCTGAGAATCACGAAAGAATCATGGTGAGCACTGATGCAATTAAACATTTTTTGTCTTTTGGGGAGAAAGGACTCTATTGTAAATTCTATAAATGGCACAAATTTTTAGTGTAAATGGTTGGGAGTTTTTTGGAAAGGTTAGAGATTGATTTTTCTAGCAGAAAAAGCTTGATAGAGCCCGTCCTTTTTTAGAAGCCATCTAAGAAGCCTGTATATCTCTTTTTATATCAAATTCAATCGTGTCAAGGTGGTTGTAAGTGTGCAGCCATTGAAAAGCTTTGAGATTGTTCTATAAACTCTCCCTTGCTGATAAAATTGATCAAACTTGAGTTATTCTGTGTTAATTTTGATTAAAGTGGATTCATTTAATCTCTGAATGCATGCAAGTAGTTTTTCTTTTTTCTGTTGTAATCTTGTATCAAAATCTAGTCCAATCACACATGTCTCAATCCTTGTGATAGTTTAGTGGAATTTGTAATTTCATTTCTCAGAAGATCCTTCATCTGGGAGTGAGATAAACGGTTTATAAATCACTTTTCTTTCATTTTGTTGACAGAGATCATGTGTAAGCCTTTGGGTGTACCTCAAGCATGATTTGAATTGAATCTTGGTGCTTTATTGGGTTCTCTGACTCAAGTCTTCGTAATATAATCCCATAGGTTGTGTGAAAGAGTGCTAATCTGGGCCTCCATTTGGGCACGTATTCTAGTTGAAGAAACATTTCTAACTTTTGTGGCATTTCATCGGTTGAATCCTTCCATTTTGCATAAGCTTTCAAGGATCTAGTGAGTTAAGTTCATCATGTCTCCCCTCCCACCAAAATCTATTTAAAAACATCTAATCCTATCCATACTACCCATGTTTTACTTTGTATACCCTCACAAGACCAAAATTCATTTACTAAAGTATGCAGGACAAATCAGGATCTCAAATGTCTTTAGCAACCTTTGCCTTGTTGTGAAGAGTGTCTCCATGATTTGGAAGTGACAACTCATGAGAGTTAGATCTGGTGTGTTGATCTTATTTTCCCCAAGGCCCTTCTCTATAAAATCTATGCAAAAGAAAGGTACTTATATCTCCTTCCAAATAATAGAGGTTACAAAGTATGTTCTCTTACCTGGGTTAAAAGGCACAACGTAAAATAATTAGGATAAGATCATATACTTTTATAGGTGTTACCCTTCTCTCCACAAATCCAAGTAATAAAGGGATAGTCAGTTCTCCTTCCTGGCTATAGAACGACATATATTTATGATCTTCCTACCTCCAAGTTTCATGTTGAATCAATGTTGCTTCTTGGCTTGAAAAGGAGAACAAATTTGGGTACCAACACCTATAACTCTCCACTTATCACTATGTGGTGACCATTTCTCTAGAGATCTCTTCATGGGAATGGAAATGACAAATTCATACTTACAGAGGAGTGAAAGATGAATTGTGACTCATATGGGTTGATTCCTATTTTCAGTCATCAATGTCCTTGGAATGACATGATCATCATGTTTTCATCATATAAGAAGTTTTTTTAAGTTCTTATTCATATGCATTATTAACCAGGAAGGAATTTTGGTATTTCATGGTTTAGAACAGTTGTTTCAAGTAAAAGAAGGCATTCTTCATTGTGGTCAAAGGCATACTCATCAATGCTCATCACTCACCTTCTTAGTGTATCTGGGTAGTGTGGAAAGGTTCGTCATTTAAAAGAGTTTGAAAAAGGGGGAAAGTGATCAAAATTTCCCAAAGGATTAACTTTTAGCAGCAGAGCATAACAACATTGTAGAGGGCCATCACAGAGCAAGCTTTCATCTTCAACTCCTTCGAAGTAGATCTTCATTGAAGTTGGAAGAATCATCATCCATGCTTTGGAGCATTCCTTCTCTTCTCTCTTCATTATTCCCTCTCTTCTCTACCCCCTTTCTAATTATTTGTTGTAAACTATAATGCCAAAAACATTCCCACACAAAACCCAAGACAAATCCTAAAATTTAAATTCAAAAATTTATGGAATAACATTTTTTTCTTTAAAAGCAGTCACAACTGGGTAACTTTCAACTAGATTTAGTTTATTTCTCAGTTAACAATTTATTCGTTTTAATTAACATTTAATTAACAATTAATTTATATTATCTAAGTCTCCAGTTTTCGTTTAAAATCCACTCGTATTACAATCTCTTATTTGATTTAGTAACATAGCTCAAATGTCATTTAATAATTTATTATTCTCGGGCTAAGTCTAAACTTACATTGTCACCTTAAATTAAATACAAATAAATTTAATCCCTAAAATAAATGCAGTCTAGTTACTACTTGAGTGAATTTGTTTTAATTAGATATACATGAGTCGAGGGCTTTTTATTTTAAAAGTCACCAATTAAACAATAAGTTCATAATTTAACTTATCTCCCAACACCCCTTAAGTGGCCCCATTCAAAAATTACACATGCATTTTTAAAAAAAAACTATTCTCACCTAATTCTCACCTAAATTTTGTAGGGATGTTTCTTAGCCATTGGATGGATTAAATCTGGGCCTTAGAATCTTAGGGATTCAAACCATCCGTAAACTTCTTTTTTAGAAATTTTTAAATCATTCTTTTGACTTATTTCCTCATTTTTATTTTATAGGTTTTTGGGAGGAGAAGAAGAGGAGGGAATGAAGGAAGCTATGGGAAGATATTGGAGCACATGGATAGATAATCAACATTGTTGTTTGATTCATTTGTAACCCTTTTAGGATTTGTCTACATTTTTTTATGCTTGTTCTTCCATTTTACCCTCTCCTAGGGTTTGGTTAAAATTTTATTTTTTTGTTGCAAACTTTCATTGTATTTTCCCTATTGGGTATATGGGCATTTGCCCTATTTTAACAAAACTAATTTTAAATTACTATATATACACCATTAATTTGAGTGTATATACTTATACACACACACACAAAAACACACACACAAACACACACACACACACACACGTATATACATATTTATTTCCCTTTTTTATCTAAATAATATTTTAATATAACCCAAAAATTTATTTATATAAAATGAGATGTGTGTGTGTGTGTCCCCCAATATAAAGCTGCAGTTTAGGTTTAAATGAATACACAGTCCACATTAAAACGGAAGGGTTGACTATTTAATTTAACAGTGACAGTGTGTTTTAAAGTGGAAAGTTGTTTTATAAAGTGGTGGGAGGGTCGCTGACCCCATTCCCCATCCTATATTACTATGGGGGTGGGAAGTGGGGTTGGTGACCCTCCCCTCTTCCCCATTCCCACTTAATAAACAATGTTACATGTGTGCATGTATACTTTGTTTAATGCTAAATCAAATCAAGCAAGAACTACCACCTAAAAATAGTTCTACAATTTAGCTAAAACAAAGCATTAACACCATCAAGATAGAGAACTAAGAAAGATCTAAACTAACATTATGACTTTGAAAACATGAGATCAAAACTATGCATGCCAGTTCAACATCTCTACTCTCGTAGATTACGAACAAGAATGAATGAAACTATTGAGCTCCAATGGCAATTAAAAATTGCTTTGTTTGATCCTTAAAGAATGCAAGAATAGGAAGCTTTAGCTCTTACCAATGGTGACCTCTCAAGAAAATAAAAGGCAAGCTCTTAGTCTCTTTGCGATATGCTTTGCATTTGCTCTCTTAAGAAGTTTAGGTGTAGGTATAAAGGTAGAAGGAGGGCTCCTTATATAGCCTAATGGATAAAGGAAACACTTCATCCCTTTGCATGTGGGATAAAGGTAAAACATGATTATGAATGGATAAGGTTGCTTTATTAAAGGTAACCTTACTTTAGAATGGTTTAATTTATGCTTAGCAAGTCATGGGAGTTGGGGGGTGTTTTAATTAATCAAAAGTGATTAACTAATAGGTAGATGTAAGCTTATAGAAGCTAATTAGAGGAATATTAGTACGATTTAGGCTATTAGAAGGGGATTAAATCAATTAAACATTGATTTATTGGTTAAATGGAAGGGAAAATTAATTAATTAATAATAATTAATTAGTCTAGGTAGAAGGGGTGATTTATTAACGGAAGGTTGTTAATTAGGGTATTTGTTGGATAGGCAACTTAATTAACTAGCTTAGTGTAATTAATTAATGATGACAAGAGGGAATATGAGCGCTTTTGACCATATGTCGTCGATTTTTGAGAAAGGGGATAATTAGCGCAATTTAAGTATTTTAATTGCTTGGGCGTAATTATGGGTGTCTACACTACATAGCTGCGGCGTTATAACATTGCTCAAACATTATATATTTATACTAATATTAATATTAGTAATCTATAAGGAATTTTAATTCTATTTATTTTTAAATAAATAAATATTAAAATATATATGTAATATATATAAATTTATATAAAAAACTTATATAATTAAATATACATTTATCCCCCATTTTTTTGGTGTGTTTCTTTTATATAAATGCTCAACGAGTTAATATTGTAGGGAAGAACAAACCAAGGCATTAATAAATTATTATTTTTCTACCCATCTAAATAAAAAGTGAAATCGAGCAAACTATTAAAATTTCTCATTTCACCTACTGTAACTAGTAAGGAGAGATTTTTCTTCATTTTATTTATTTTTTAACTTGTTTTCCCACATACATACATTTGAAAACATGATACAAATCAACCATTTTACAACACATTCCCAAGAGATTGAAATTCTTAAAAATACAAGTTACAAGCTCTCCATTCAAAAAGGAGATAACATGGTAAAAAGTTTACAAAGAGGGATATTTCTTCTTTCATCCAAATACAACTAAGGTCATTCTTCACTTTATCTCCACCTTCTTCCCAAAGTCCAAACACAATAACCAAAATAGGGGAGTAGGCAACACTCTCCACCCAACCAATAATCCAATGAGAAAGAGAAGCCTTCTTCATCATCGGCCCCTGTGCCCCAACAATCAAGCAATGAGGAGTATAAGGAAACCATTGGCAACTTAACAAGGATTTCACAATCAAATTAAAACACACATTCAACACAAAATAACAACAAAAAAACCTTATCAACACACATAATGTTTCCCAACACAAAGGCTCTAAACTCAATCCATGACGAGAAAGGAACATGGGGAATCTACTTATGCCTCCCAAGGGTTATGGTGCCCACCTTAAAACCTCTAAGAACTCAATAAACAAACAAAAACCTCTTATGCCTCCCCCCAAGAAAAATAAATCTTATGCCTCCCTCAAGAAAAAAAATTCTTATGCCTCCCTCATTCTTATTCCTTCCATAGTAAAACAACAACACAAACACATTTTACTTATCACAAGGTGGGACACTACAACTCAATTCCCTCCTAAAATGCCCAATAAAAACTCTTATGCCTCCCTCAAAAATATCCCCATTTCCATTTCTTCTACACAACCTAATGGCCATTCTACTTCCAAAAATCACACATGCAATAAACATCCATTCACAACATAAGGAAAATAAGAAAGTAAAACAAAATTTGGGTCAATACCCTACCCTACCATTGCAATATTTTCCAACACACAAGAAAGTTCTAACCTTTCCAAGTCCAAGCAATCACAAGCTATCTCAAACTCCAACAACCACTCCAAAACCAAGCACCTCTAAAATGCAAGAGACCAAAATAAAACAGGTAACCCCCGGATCCTCAAACAAATTAGAATAAATAGAAAAGAGAGGAGAGAGAGAGGTGATGTGGATCCATGTAGGATGTCACATCATTTCTCCTCTATTCCACATCACAAGGTCAAAATCAATCTCCAAATGATAATAAATTGGTGGTTGAGGGAATGACAACCCTCTTACATACTCAAACCCAAACCTACACCTCTAAAGGACACAATTAAAGACTCTTGAAAAAAAAATGTTCTCTTTTTATCCATTAAAACACAAAAACGACCTAAAATAAGCCCCTCACATCATAGGCATAGTGGGTGGGTGACTTTAAGAGGTGTGGGACAAGCTTATCTTGTCCCACAAACCTCCAAAATTGGCTTGAAAGTAAAAATCTGAAATTTACATGTAGGGTTGAGTACACATCACTCCAAATCAATAAAATTCCTTTCACATCGCACACAAAATAAGAAATACCTACTCAAATTAATTACCCAATTTGTCCCATCCTAATTTACACTAACTAATCAATTTTAATTCACCTAAAAGAAGTACTTAACAACAGTAATAAAAGTGACTCAAAATACTAACAAAAATACAATTAGTCACAAATAAATAAAACCAAAAAGGAAAAACCAAAAACCTATCCATGGTCACATTTGAGGCCACCCCCCAGTGAGAACCTCCTAACAATCTAACATCACTAACGTCCCACATTTATACTAGTTGCTAAGGTGACATGTTGTCAATACCCCAAATTCCTTCACTGTTGGTCTCCTATCCCCCTTTTGTTTGTTGTGTTGTAAATGCCTGCAAAAATCAAAACAATACCTTTATGTCCTTATGGCCCTATTAACGACACCGAGATAATAAAACACACACATATACATATCAGTTCATATCATCAAATATCACAACTAAATCATCACTAAAACAAGTAATTCACCAATTTGTTCACAATTCCAATATTTCGATTTCATCAATTTATCAATTAACAATAAGATCACAAAATCCACTAAATCATCTAGCAACATCTATATATACATACATACATACATACATATATACACATATATATAGATATACATATATATATATATACATATATATATATCACATCCAATGTGTCAGTACAGTAGTAACTCAAGATCATTTAATACTGATATGTCCATCCATGCATATAATCCATCCTATAAATCATGTCATAAGTCTAAACATCCATACTTGTCTATCAAATAAGCTAATCAAATATAACAATGTCCATCTATCAATGTCCAAAATATGATAACAATGTCTATAACTCCAATCCATAATAAGCAAAATCATAATAATATCAATTTCGAAGAGGAGTGGGAACTACATCCCCCTCCCCTTAGACCTGACTTCCTCTTTTCTCTTGGAAGTCACTGGAAAAAGTGTGGGAAGCTTTGCTCTCAAAGGTGTGGTGTCCTCCCACGTAGTTGATGTCTCATCATATCGATCCCAATGGATGTGAACCTGATCAATATCTCTTCCTCAAAGGCCCAGGTCCTATGCACTCTAAAATATGGACTGAGGCTCCACTATCACCTACCCCTAATCCTGCAACTGCAATGAGGTCCAATCTAATACACTTGAGAAGGATCTTGGAATGTACCTCCTAAGCACAAGAAACATGAAATACATCGTGGATTTGCAGACAAGCTGGGTGGCAATGCTAGATGATAGGCTAAAGGACCTGATACGCTCCAAGATCTCAAAGGGATACCCAAAAATCTAGGAGCAAGATTAGAGCCTTTTTCGTAATAGATAGGGCTCTTATGTGGCATGACATGAAGAAAAACCTTTGTGCCCACCTCAAAAATACGATCTATCCTCCTCTAATCTGCATATTTCTTCTTATCTATCCCTGAGCCTCTTGTAATCTCTGTCGAATCATGACAACCTGGGACTCCATATCCTGTAATAAATCCAGCCCAAGAGAAACCTTTTCCTCCAATTTTCCCAACTCAGTGGTGTCCTGCACTCCCTACCATACAATGCCTGAAATGGAGCCATACCAATCGAACTCTGAAAACTATTTGTTGTCGGTAAACTCCACTAAATACAAGTACTCCTCCCACCTCGACTAATGGTCCATGACGTACATCCTAAGCATGTCCTCCAAGATCTGATTCACCCGCTCTGTCTGTCCATCTGTCTTAGGGTGATAAGTATGTACTGAAGTTGATCTTCATCCCAAGAACATGCTACATGGTGGTCCAAAAGTGAGAGGTGTACAAGGGATTGCGGTTGCAAATGATCTTCCATGGAATCCTATGTAGTATAAAAATCTCATCTAGATATACTTGGGCTCACCGCACTAAGCTATATAGGTGGTCTTTACTAGAGAAAAATGAGCCACTTTCTTCAATCTATCCACCGTGACCATGATGGCATGTCATGGTGGTATCTCAACGTAGGTATCCCTACAATGAAGTCCATGGAAATGGTGTTCCATTTCCACTTTGGTATGTCATGAGGATATAGAAGGCCTACTAGATGTTGATGCTCGGCCTTCACCTTCTGGCACTCTAAATAATAAGACAAAAAATGAGCCACATCTCTCCGTAGCCCTCTCCAATGGTATAACTATCTCAAGGTGGTGTGTGCATCTTCTTCACCCTAGATGGGCTGAATAGGGTGCAAGGTGTGCCTCAACAAGGATATCCTGCCTCAATCCTCCATCTCTGGGAACATAGATCTGACCTCTGTGCCAAAGAAGAACATCTGCCTCTAATGAAAATCCATCAAACTTCCCCTCAAGGGGTCTCTGAGACTCAATCTCTTCTCTGACTGAAAGGTAGAAGCTGTCATGTGGAAGCTACTACAAAATCTTGGTCCTCAAGTCTGTACAAACTATTATAGCCATAACCAAATGTCTCCGATGACTCAAGGCATCCCCAACCACATTCTGCTTCCCCTTCACATGCTCTATCTACATGTCATACTCACAAAGACAACTCCATCCAACACCATTGATGAGCATTGAGATTGGGCTACGTGAAGAGGTGATGAAGACTCAAGTGATCAGTCCTGAGAATGAATCTCCTTGCCTAAAAGGAAATGTCTCCACCAAACCAAAGCATGCACAACTGCTGCAAGCTCAAGGTCATGAGTCAGATAATTGAGCTCATAATCATTGAGTTTGTGAGACTCAAAGGCTACTACACAGTTCTCCTTACATCAATACCCCTCCTAATCTTTTCAAAGAAGCATCAGTGCAAATGAAGAACTCTCCCTGTGGATCTGGAACTACAAGAATGGGTACTTTTCGTAAGGAATTCCTTCAGTTTCCTGAAGGCCTTGTTCACATATATCTGACCAAATGAACTTCTTCCCTTTCTGCTAAAGGGAAGTGATGGGTGCATAATCTGAGAAAAGTCTTGAACAAACCTCCTGTAATAACCTACCAACCCCATGAAACTGTGCACACCTCAGTCACACTAGTGGTGTTGGCCAATCCATAATGATTCTAATCTTGGAAGGATTGACTGTGATACCTTCCCTAGAAATAATGTGGCCCAAATACTGCACCTTTGACTGGAAGAATGCACACTTCTCTAGGTTCCCATAAAGCTATCTACTCATGAAGACATTACAGAACCCAACAAAGGTGGTCCTCGTGCTTCTCATGTGTATGTGAGTAGATCAAAATTTCATCAAGGAACATAAGTACAAAGTAGTCTAGAAAATTCCTAAACACCCCATTCATCAAACTCATGAATACTGTAGGGGCATTCGTCAGACCAAAAGGCACAAATGTGAACTCATAGTGGCCATATCTCACATGAAAATATGTCTTGTGGACATCTACCTCTACAATCCTTAGCTAATGGTAATAGGAAACTTAAGATCTATTTTGGAAAATACTGTGGCCCCCTTTCATCTAATCAAACAAATCATCGATGTGAGGAAGGGGGTAATTATTCTTGATCGTTACTTTGTTCAGCTGTCTATAGTCCATGCACAACCACAAGGATCCATCTTCTTCACAAAAATCATTGGTGCACCCCAAGGAGATACACTAGGATGGATTAGGCCTTTCTCAAGAAGACCCTCTAGCTGCAACTTGAGCTCACATAGCTCATGGGTGGTCATCCTATATGGATCGCACGTGAGATAGGATCCGCTCCCAGAACCAAATCAATGTGAAAGTCTATCTCACGTGGGGGAGGACACCCCAACAACTCACTAGGAAATACATCAGAAAAACTCCTGCAAAATGGGGTGATCATCAAGTGAAGGTCCACTAGCCCCATCCTCTGACCTATCACTAACTGTAATAACATATAACTGACACCCACCCCGTGCACACCACTTAAGATGCATAGTGGAAATAGTGTGAATAGAGATGGGTCTCCTAACTCCAGCTATAACAAACTCAACCCCAAATTGTCTACAAAATATATAACCTTACTATAACAATCAACTCTAGCTTTGTGTGCAGATAACCAATCCATGCCCAAGATCACTCCATAAGAACCCAAAGGAAGAATACAAAGATCCAAAGGTAGTGGTGAAGGGTCCTAGGTCCACTACGCACTCCTTGACTAAGGATTCTACTGAGATCTTGGCTCCAGAAACCATCTCAACATCCCAACTAAGGCCCTTAATAGCTTCCACCAGCCTTACATTGCTCTACTAAAGATGGTGCAATAAAAGAATCAGATGAGCCAGAATCAAATAGAATAGAGGTAGGGATACCTCCAATGCTACTTGTAGTCTTAATCACTATGTCCCAATGCTCTTCCTGGAGGTTCTTGACCTCTACATAGATCTGATGGCTACATCCCATGTCACCAATTTTAGGATTCTGAAATTGTGTCCTTACCCTTGTTATTAGGGTTCTTGTGGGAACTCTCTCTAATGATGTCTAAGTACACCACATCCATAGGAACTACATGGTCCCCTCCAATGAGATGCAGCTCCAGTAGGTACTCTAGTGGTCTGTGTACATGGATCCTGATGATCCTTCTATGGAATGTTGTGGTCCCTACTGACAAGCTCCTGTTGAATTGAGCTCTAGGTACACCCTGTGTCCTGATGGGACCCCTTAGGGGAAGACCCATACTCCATCTCTTCTGAGTATCAAATCTCTTTGGAGGCCTAAACAATGGACAAGTTTTCTACTACCACTGCTGCTAAGGTGTCTACTGTGGTGGCCTAAATGAAGATTATGTAGAACCATGTCCTCCATGAGGAGGAGGAGCTGAACCCCCTCGACCTACTATCTTAAAACTATTGAATATGGATCCTCACTCTATCTCTGGTTAGCTACGTCTTCCCCCTAGGTCCTCCTATGTAATGTAGGCCTTTGAAACCTCAGCTAAGGTCTGTGGATAATGAATGCGTACTGACCTCCCAAATCCAATGTTCAGGCCCCTGATGAACCTGGTGAATCCTAATCTTATCATCCTATATGTAGTCAACATACTAGAAGCAACGTACAGAAACTAAATCTCATACTCTGCTACTGGTCATGGATGCCTGATGGTCATAAAACTCATCTATCCTCTACTGAATAAACCTCATAGGATAAGTATATTAAATGAACCACTCCTCAAAGAGCTCCCAAATGACTGTCTCTGAGTCTACATGGAGCTTCTGCTCCTTAATTCCTCCACCAAACACCTTCTCCATCCCTCAGAAAATAAATTTAGAACATGAGCCTTCGTGTTGTTAGTACATGGGAAAATCTTGAAGCACCCACTCAAGCTCACTAACCAAGCCTCTTCCTGAAAACCTCTTGTATTTAGATTAATGAGATGACAGCTTCAGGATCTCCCTAATGTGATCTGTAACTGATAATTGAAACCCTAGGTCTTTCTACATGCTCCTCCCTCGTTCTAGGGATCCTAGATCTATCTTTGAGTCATATAACCCTATCTCCATCTCCCCTCTAAGGTGAATCAATCTAACTGACTCCATGTGGGAGTTATTTGACCTATGCTAAACATGTTGTGTCTCAAAGGGTGTTGAGCCTCATGTGATGGCTCCTTATCATGCTAGCTAGGATGTACCCCTACTACTCCACCTCGTATAGATTCATTGACATCCTGAATGTTTGTAATATCTGCAAGGTAGTATAGTGGCAAGGTATCCTGCTAAGAGAGGTGGTATGTCTAAGATCCACGGAGATGAATTGTTGTCTGATTCACGCCTCCTGTAAAAATCAAGATGGGAGTTAGTTTAACATTCTAGGTTTTGTTTCAATTTTCTAGGTTTTCTACATGTTTAAAAAAATCATGCAATGTTGTGTGATCTAGATGTAAGTTGTGTTAGGTTAACTATTTGTATTTACAAGTGTGCCCAAGGGTGCAAGCGTTGAACCCACATGACTCTGATACCAAGTGTAACACCCACAAAATTTTTGTACACAAAACCCAAGACAACCCAAAAGTTATATTTGAAAATTACCAAATGATTTTTTTTTATAAAACTGGCTGCAACGGGGTAACCTCAAACTAGGTTTAGTTTATTTCTCCCCAATTAAATATTTTATTCATTTTAATTAACATTTAATTAATATTGAGTTAATTGAGGTTAGGGTTGGGCTTAAAATCCCTTTATTATAATCCTTATTTAATTTAATAACATAGTTTAAATGTTGATTTAATAATTTATTATTCTAGGGCTAAGTCTAAACTTACCCTCTACATTAAATTATATACAAATAAATTTAATCCCTAATCTAAATTTTTCCTAGTTACTAAAGAGTAAATTTGATTTAATTAATTTCAAGGGTCAATGGCCTTTATTTTAAGAGTCACCAACTAAAAATTAAGGTTACAAAATAAATTTACCTCCTACACCACTTAAGTGGCCCCATTCAAAAATTACACATGCATTTCATTTAAAACATATTCCCACCTAATTCTCACCTAAAAGACTTTGTAGGGATGTTTTTTAGCCATTGGATGGATTAAATATGGGCCCTTGGATCTAGGGATTCAAACTAACCCTAATCCTCTTTTTAGAAAGATTTTATTCATTCTTTTGACTTATTTCCTCATTTTTGTTTTGCAGTTTTTTTTTTTTTTGAGGAGAAGAGAGGAGAAGGAAGCCATGCAAGATATCCATGGAGTTGAAGGATGGGTGGTCTCATTTTTGTTTATTTACATTTGTAATTCTGTTGTTTACTTGTTCCATTTTACCCTCTCCTAGGGTTTGGTTATAATTTTATTTTTTGTTAAGCTATTTCATTGTATTTTCCCTATTTGGGCGTATGGGCATAACACACATTTTGGAAAACCCCATTTATTGATTATCCCCTGAAATTCCATATTTAAAATGTGTTAGAAAAAACAAATACATCTTCATATATGCATAAGTCCCCCATTTTGTAGTGACAGGTACATCTTAAACTAGTCCTATTCTTGTATATATATATAGTTGTAACTGAAATAACCATCAAGGAGTGAGAAGCACTATGAACCTATCACCATTTGTGTGATTGTTCCATGGAAGGTATATGGGTAGTGTATTCAGTGAATTGACTATTTAGGTCCCTAAATTCAACACATAGTAAATTACTCTTATTGGATCCACGTTGAAGATTATATTTAAGATGAATGGATCGGATTTCCATAAGGATGCATTCAATATAAGAACGTGAGAGTATTGTTTTCCAAAGAGAGCGGTATACACACAAAGTTTTGATTGGTCTTTCCCCAAACTAAGGATTCATAAGGGATAAGGCCGAATATTTATAGTCATAGGATATTTGGAATGTATTTACGTTAGGGGTTTAAAGTTCTATATCGACAAAGGTTGTTTTGATAGTTACCCCAGTCTTTCCCATGAAACAATTTGGGGGTTTTGGATTTTGACCATGCCCCCCCCCAATTTTTTTTGGATTTTGGAATGTTTTTTATTTTTAACTGGATTAACTTGGAATGTTTTGATTTTTTTATATTTTGAATGTTTTGATTTTATTATGTTTTGGAATGTATTTGATTTTAGTATTAATATTAATACCTTAGGTTTAAGACCCATTATGAGAACTTTTCAAGAATATCAAGATCTTTATAAGATCAAATGATAAACATGTATATAAAAAAATTGTTTTAAAAATTACAAGGATATAAGTGACCTTGTTGGACATATAATTTTGTACACCCATATTTTTTTGCCTTAGCACTTTAAAAGATCAAATGCTTTATATGACAAATAAATTGCAAGACAAGAATTTTTAAATCTTTCTACCTATTCATATAAAAGTTGGAATGATTGAGAGGCATGTATAAAGGGGAAATTTTCTTTTTTGGTTCCAATATAACTTACAAAGTGAGAGATTTTTATTTTAATCTAATGGAAGGGGATAATTCAACTATTTCTTTTTACAACACAATAAGGTGGGTGAACTATAAACATTTACATGATTTTCAATATGCCTCAATTTCAATAGTTGTAATAAGAATGTATTTCCTTTGCATCAGACAATAAATAATAAGACAACCATTTCAAAACAAGTTTAGTTTTAACAAGATTCTCATTGATATTTTAAAATGAACAGTATCACACTTTGAGGCTTGAAATAAACTTCAATTGAAGTAAATGCATTTCCATTTCAAGTCCATTTCAAAAGTTTTCTACTTCATCTAAACAATGCAAAATTTGGTAGTTTCCTTTCACAAGAACTAACACATTTAAATGTAAATTTTTCATTTAAAGGACACTCTTAGTAGGTTTACAAGTTGAAGGGATTTTCAAGTAGAAAATGCAAATTTCCCTTCCTATTTTACCAATATACATACATTTATTAAGAGTGATAATTCTCATACAAATCAACTACAAATTTTTCAAGACAAAATATTTACAAGAGCTTTGAAGATTCTTAAAAATACAAGTTACAAGCCCTCCATTAAAAGAAGACAACATGGTAAAATTATTACAAAGAGGGAACTTGGTTTTTCTCCAAATGCAACTAAGATATTCTTCACTTGAGCTCCACCTTCTTCCAAATTCCAAACACAACAACTGAAATGGGGGAGTAGGCATGCACTCTCCACCCAACCAATAATCCAATGAGGAAGAGAAGTCCTTCTTCCTCATTGGCCCCTATACCCCAACAAAGAAGTAATGAGGGGTATTTGTGAAACCATTGGCAACATAACAAGGCTTCCATATTCACATTCAAACCAAACATTCACACAATAAGAACAATAACAAAAATCACTTTCCACACACACAAGTTTCCCAACACAATGGCTCTAAACTCAAGTCCAAGAAGAGAAAGGAACATGGGGGATTCTACTTATGTCTCCCAAGGGTTTGGGTGTCCACCTTAAAACCTCCAAGAACTCACAAAAATGGGGGAAAACTCATTTCCTCCCTCAAAAAACAACTCTTATGCCTCCTATCGAAATAACTCTTATGCCTCCCACAATTTGGGATAAGCACAAGTTTATACTTATCACAAGGTGGGGAACCCCAACCCAACTCCCTCCTAAAATACCCAATAAAAACTCTTATGCCTCCCTCCAAAGGTATCCCCATTTCTCTTTCTCCTACACAACCTAAGGACATTCTACTTCCCAAAATCACACATGCAATAAACATTCATTTAAAAACATATGCAAACCAAAATAGTAACTATAAAAAAGGGTGAAGACCCTACCTTTCCATTGCAAGAGTTACAATCCACAAGCAAGTTCCAACCTTTCCAAGTCCAAGCAAATCACAAGCTATCAACTCCGCAAAACTCCCAAAAAGCAAGCACCTCCAAATGAAAGAGTCCAAAATAAATCAAGTAACCTCTAAATCCTCAAAAAAATTGGAATAAATAGAAAAGAGAGGAGAGAGAGGTGATGTGGCTCCATGTAGGATGCCACATCATTTCTCCTCCATTCCACAGTGGTCAAACCCAATCCCCAAAGCATAATAAATTGGTGGTTGAGGGAATGACAACCCTCTTACACACTCAAACCCAAACCCACACCCCTAAAGGACAAAATTAAGAGACTCTTGTAAGAAAGAGTGCAATTAATTGCTCTTTTTCTACATTAAAAGTTGGACACAAAAAGGCCTAAAATAATACCCTCACATCATAGGTTTAGTGGGTGGGTAATACTTTAATTTCCTTGTGGGACAAGCTTAACTTGTCCCAGGAAGCCTCCAAAATGGCCTTAAAGCTCAAAATCCGAAATTCACATTGCAAGATTGAGTACACACCACTCCAAATCAATTAAATTCTTTCAAATCCAACACAAACCAAGACTACCTACTCACATTTATTTCCCCCCTTTTTTCACATCCTAATTAGACTAACTAATCAAATTTAATTAACTTAAATAGGAGTACTTAACAACAATAATAAAAGTGACTCCATACTAACAAAATACAATTACTCCAAATAAATAAAACAAGGGGAAAACCATGTGTTTAGGAAGTCCATTATCCAAAATGGGGACCCCTCAAGGTAATTTTGATAACATGCATTAGATTCACTAAGTCCCAAGAAAATAGATTGATTTAAGGCCCCAAATCATGTTTTTGGGGCCCCCCTCGGCTTCTTTCTAACTCTCCCATCCAAGAAGAAAACCCAACGAGCTAGAAAAGGTGAAAAAAATTGCAAAAAACCAAGCTGGGGCCGAAAAAATGAAGAAAATCAGCTAAGTCCTAGTCCAAGCGGTCTACGGGACAGTTGGGACGTCAGGGCACGAATCGGCCGAAAAGCCGCCAGGCGGTCCGCGCAGCAGTTGGGACGTTGGGACGCGTGGGACAAAAAAGCTGAATCAGCCGAAAGAGGGAAAAAATTGCCTAAGTCTTGTTTCACGTGGTTTGGGACAGCTAGGCCAAAAGTACACAGAGGACGCGAACCGACCGATTTGGCCGAAATAGGAGACTTTCGTCCGAGATAGTTTGGGACATCTGGGCCAAAATTACGCGGAGGACATCGAACCGGCCGATTCAGCCGAAACAAGAGACTTTCATCCGAGACAGTTTGGGACATCCGGGACAAAAGTATGCGTGGGACGCGGAAAGCCAAAAGAGCCGCCAACGAATGGAATCTCGCCACGTGTCTTCACCGCAAACAGGAACAAGGAAGCCCGAATCGGCCGAAGTAGATGATTTTCGTCCGGGACATCCGGGACAAAGGTACGCGCGGGACGCGAGGGATGTAAAAAGCCCAAACGGCCGACAACAAAGAAGAAAAGTCAATGTTTGACTCGTGAAACTTCAAACGGCCATAACTTTTGACTCCGAGCTCCGATTTTCATAAAATTGGACTTTCTGGAACGAGCACGACGTCCTCTACGCCACATATTTGGCTCCATATATTTAATTAAGAGAAACATATTCGGCTCCAATCATTAATGTTCATTCCCGTCAAATGACAGAAAACGCCTGCCAGACCCAAAATAGCTGCCCGCACTCAGAAGGCCATAACTTTTGCATTTCTCAATGAAATCACACAAAATTGAGTACCGTTGGAATTGTGGCTCTGAGCCTGAACAGAAATCAAGAAATTCCATATTTTATGAGAATTTGGTAGATATTTTTTAGAAAACGTGGCTATTGGTTCATAACAGTGTTTCATTTGGTGGTTGGGAGTGCAATTAAGAGGCATGGTCATCATTCTTTCTCTGTGTAGCACATGGGACAGTATAGGGAGCCTTTTACAAGTAATATATAATCATTTCACTCCATTTAATGCCTCTTACAAGTAAAGGACAGATTTCGGGATTTTCATTTTTCCCTTCTCTTTCTCTTCTCATTTTTTCTATAAATTGGAGTGTTGGGCTCATTGTAAAGGAGGGAGTTTTTCAGATAGCAAAGCTCTAGTCAAAATTGCTTTGTGAAGCCAATGTGTTGCAGGCCCTTGTAGTGGACTCCTTGCATGGTGATCCAGGCCCTTAACTTGTAATAGATTGAACTGTGCATATCAGGAAGCAATAAAATATCAGTTTGTGGATGTATCTTCCCCTGCTGTGTTTTCTTGCATTATTATTGCCCCTTTAATCTTTCTACAAGAATATTGTGTCTATTATTATGTTCGTGCAGGGATCCATAATCATTGTGTATGCTTGGAATATCGTTGTGAATGCATTTTGCTAGATTATGGAGAACTGTTATCACCTCTTCTAGTGTGTACTTTACCAAAATTTGTATTTCACGCATTTAGAGACTACTCTCACACCCTCCTTTTCTGGTGTATCACCGCTTTAGTGTAGGCTTTCATTTTATGCATTCTCTCTCCCTGGTCCCTTGGAAATTTAGATTAGAATAGTCAGTTTCCCACCTGCATTAGAGTAGATTGTGGCAGGTAGTTTAGGAGTAAGAACCAGCTTTCTCTGGAGGTCTTATCTCAAGTAGCAAGTCCCACAACTTGGAGATAGTACCCATGTTATCCAATCACACCGTGAGTTCAAGTGTATGCACTTGTATAAACCAGGGGTGCTGTGATTCGGTGCTCACATTTGAGGCCACCTTCCACAGAAGATCTCCTAGTCTTCAAACAAAATATCATACATATTATTATAGTTATCCAAGGTGATATGTTTCTAAGACCCCCAAATTATTGCTATTGGTCTCACTATCATATTTGTAGGGTGTTGTTGCTAAATGCTTGCAAAAATGTTCTTAAAAACAATACCTTTATTGGCCTTGGTTTTCATATTAACGACATGGATAATAAAACACCACCCATATACACAATTCATAATAAAATAAGATAACCAAATCATCACTAAAACTAAGTAATTCACCAATTTGTTCATAATTCCAATATTTTTGATTTCATCAATTTATCAATTAGCAATAAGATCACAAAATCAAACAAATCAGTCTAAAACATCATATATCAATCTAAAGTGTCAGTACAGATAGGTAATCAAGTATCATTACAATACCGATATGTCAAACCATGCATTATCCATCCTGTAAATCATGTCATAAGTCTCAACATCCATATTGTCTATCAAATAAGCAAATAAAATATAACCATCCATCTCAATTCCCAAAATATGATAAATCATGTAACCCAAACTAGGAAGGCATTGTGTTCATAATGTTTTCATGTCAAGATTAGGATGCCATTTAGCAAAGTGCAACACTATCTTCCCATAAAACCAGGGTCCACCATTGATGGCTCTGAGGTATTCCTCCTGCCAAGTGAAATGAAACAAGAATTATTTACTTGAGATGGCCACCACATAATATGCCTCCCTTTGGAGCCCATTTTTATTTTAACCCATGCGCTAAAAATGTAAACATTTGGCCTATGCTTGCAAAGTTTCTGTAAGAGTGAAATAAAATACCTTTTACTTTCCCTTTTCACCAGTTCCTCTGGCACAAATAAGTTCATCTCATTCTGTGTTCCAGATCGGATCTAATTAGATGGAGGGGGGAAACAGTTTCAGCCCTCCCTAAAACACACTCATCCCATGTCTTCTACTCCCCTAGTCTTAACACTCATTTCCCTGTCCCCTCATGAGGAGAAGTTGACCCAGTCCCATTTCAATGCACCTATCCTATCAGATTCCTGCATTACAAGAAATTTTAAATCCATTTTCCCGCTCATCTGCATTCTTGTGTTCCATCCATCCGAAATACCCTGACATCTAGGCTTATATATTAGTCTTGACTTTTATAAATTTTATTACACAATAATAGAGTTAACCCCATTCAACCCAGTTTTTGACCTATTTCCCATAGATGAAATAATTTATGGAAATGCAAACCACTTTTTCCAATCATAACATAATGTTGGATTATCGTCAACACATCTCCAAGGCAGCAAACATATATCAGTAATTCCATATTAGATGAAGGAAAACTTCTCACATGGCACAATCAAGTGTATTCTACCCTTAATTCACTTGTTTTTCATATAAACTTAATTTATAACTCTGCCATGTACTACGTTAAAGTTTGTATATTCAGAAAATATTAGATTTAACTACACTTATAATAAAAAATAGGTCTGACCTTATTACCAAAAAATGACAAGGCCATTAAACATGCCCTGGAAGAAACAAAAATTATCATTGCACATTTACGCTGGGCAGAAGAATACAATATCAAAGATAACACATGCAGTAAATCACTTCTACTACACATAGCCTAGGATCCTTATCTTCTAAAGGTTCCATGATGCACATTATGCCATCTCCATTTGGAAAGCTATCAAATACTACCCTCATTCAACATGTTATAGGTAGGTTAAAATTACCTTAAGCTATATCCACATATGTACAATATCTTCAAGTAATCTAATTTATGCTACCGAATAGCCTTTATTCAGCTAATGAGGTAAATTAACAAGATACACAATCATTAATCATCAATATAACACACTGATTCTGACTTACATCAAACTCCTCAGTGTTAAAAATTATATTCATGATTTGATAAGGATACAGAAGACTGTAAATTAACAAGACTTGTTTTACTCATGAGGTTTACTGAAGAAAATTCCATCAACACTCTATTCCAGACTTAATAAGCATATGTGATTACCAATTTACTTTTAGGTATTTTTTTCAACAACCACCTGACACACACATCTTTATAGACCACTATACACATGTGTGATGCGTGCGCACACACTACACACACATTAGCGACAGGAGTTGCATAGGCCCTATTGTCCCCTCTAAGTGCTTTTGACCCTTATCCCTCCTATTAATGATTTAAAATTTCCATATAAAAATGGTGGATACACCGAAACATAAAGGCTCATTAAATCATTTTGCACCAAGATTTTCAGTTTTTAATGAAAAAATATTAAGTAAGGGAATTATGTGTACGTGTGGCAGTAAGACATACATATACATAGAGATAAATATATGTATGTATGTATGTATGTATGTATGTATGGATGTATGTATAATGTATATCTTTAAACATATATGTTATACATACATACACTCCATACATCAAATGCTATAAGTATACTATACATATACATATATGCATTTCTATGTTATAGGTATGTGTGTGTGTGTGTGTGTGTGTGTGTGTGTGTGTGTATACACACATTACTTAAATATATCAATATTAGGGGTAATACATTTCAAGGCTACTAATTGGTATCTACTACTTGAGAAATGAGAAACATTCAAAGTATGCCCTCATTATGCATAATTCAGGTAAATTAACGAAGAGATACAATCATTAATTTCAATTTAAAACATTCATCTTGGGGGAAAATTAGTTAAAATCCTCGTTTAAAAATTATATGTGATTTATTAGGATACATGGAAACCTAAGCTTCAAGGGACATGAGGTTTATAAAGAAACATCCCATTACACATACACACATGTATGAACATGTAGTTTTAGGACAATTCTATGACATATGTTAATTTAGTTAATCTTTAAAGGTTAGTCTCATTCAAGTCTGTACACCTCAAGTTTATTCTATTTAATGTTTTCTTGAGATTCTTCCACTTAGTCACTTTTTTTAGGTACCAATGCATCATAAATGAACATCACATATATCTAAGTCGATGTGACAATTCACCAAGTCTTTGATCAAGTCCTAAGCTAAGCCTTAGACCCTAACAACATGGAAGAAGTAGACATAATAAGGAAACATGTATATCTAAGCACCCATGATTGGACTATTTGCATCTGGGAGCTCCTATCCTAATGTGGGCATATCCTATCTAAATTCACAAACTACCCTAGGTCTCATCTTACAACATCAAAGCATTATCACAATTCAGATCCTACCTATAAACAGTCATACATCCTAAAGTTTATTAGGGTCATCGCAGGGATCTCACACTAAAGTACACTCTAAGAAGTACATTTTATATCCTATCATTGAAGTATAAATTCCTTATAGCACCACAATAGGCTACAATTTTGAATACATCATTATTTATCTATTCATTTGATCACAATCTCATGTGCTATAACCAAAGATAAAGACTATGTTAAATAATGGGTGTTAAACTAGCCATATTTCAATGTCTGGTTCACCAAATTTTTGATTTAATTCACATTTACTATGTATTCACTGTGAGGGATAACTACATAATCCTAAGTGCCCTTTTGAGGTAGTACTATGTAGGATGAAATGGTTAGATATGTTAGGAGATATTCTAAAGTCAATCCAGCTTCCATTGCACTAACCCCTATTCTATTGGTCACAGGGAAAGGGGAACAGGGTATTAATGAAGGAGATTCCATTTGTAAGTATAAATGTGTGATCACAAAATTAGAAACACAATAAGACGAGTGCAATTAGTTCATTATATATAGATATGGAAATTCTTGGGAGTGCACACTACTGAAACAAAGGGATATGAACCTGATGACACTTCATTCTGGGAACTATGATAGGAAACAGGCATGGGGTAAGACCATATACTTCTATCATGGACTGTTTGGATGGTCCTTGAACCTTTTGTATTATTTTGAACCCTTTTTACGGTCTTAAACATGCTTGGTTTTTGGGTTTGTAATTTATCAAGATTATCACCTACGTAGAAATATTTGTTTTTTTCAAACCATAGGTTTTTTTCATGTTGTGAAGCTCTCTAAATATTCTAAACATGATCTTAAAACTAATCATGTTGCGAAGCTCTTTGAATATTCCTAAGTATGATCTCAAACCCTAACCATAGATGGGAGACCCTATTAAAAAAACTTTAGTTGGGTTGTCGGGACCCTCATGCTTTATCAATGTTGGCACTACTACAAATAGGCCTCAAACCATATGTCGTTTTCTACCTAACATGTGATATTTGAATGAATGCAGCTAGATTTAGTAACTTTTTTTTACAATGCTTGAGTTGAGTTTACATCTTGATAAAATAATCAAAGAGAAGGGATGTTCGAGTGCTTGTGAATGAGAGAGAATTATGTCTTGACCTAGAAAGAATATTTAGACCTATAGAGGTTTCCACCCTAATGACTGTAGATGTGAATTTACAATATTTAGTGAGCCTCAGGTTTCTTTTGTAAGTTTTGGAAGTGAGTGTATCCATGTAGTGCCATAGGATATCCTAGTTAGGAAATGAGGTAGTGTTAGCTTTATTATATAGGGTTTCATAGATGGGTTTTCAAACAAAGGCTAATCCTGAGGGGAGTAAACGACCCATCGAAGAATTTTTATTTGAAAGAGAATATGGAGGATATGGCTGTGTAAAATTGTACATGTATGCTTAGGACCAGTAATGAATTTCTCAGCAAATTGTACGGCTTTGACCAGGGATGAAAAAAAATGTTAAATGAAGTTCGCACCTATCACGCTAACTTACTATATGGATCAGAACGTGTCAACATATCAGCGTGTAAGGATAAATAAGCTAGAAAAGAGACCTCACAATGTACTAAGCGAGAATAAAAAGGTTGTGTTTATCTTAACAAGAGTACATTGTCAAAAACCATCAGTGTCAAAGATTAAATTACCAAATTTGAGTGTCTATGCCATTGTATTTAGGGAGGCAATTACATAATGGCTACACTAGTCAATGAAACCATTGCAAAGGGGTAACAAGACTACCACAATGCTAAATTAAGGGTAATGCAATAGTTGAAAAGGATGTTGTGGTATGGGTGCAAAATACCATGGTAATTACACTACCACCGCGGTGGTTTTGACATACTTTTCAAAAGTGCTATAAATGGAAGAAATGACACCAAACTTTCTTCGTGAAAGTCAGGGTAGGATAAAAAGGAGAAAAGTTGGGGGAAATGAAAAAAAATTGGCAAGTGTAACAGTAGGTGAGTAGTATGATGATTTCAAAACATTTGTTATGTTTTTGGAGGTACTCATTATCATCACTAGGCATTTAATATATTACACCCTACACAAATGTGTGTGTGTAAAAAGACTCGATCAAATAAAACTCAATAAATTTTCTCACGTGATAGGATAGAGGAGTTGATACTTGAGAGGGGGTACCAATACTTGTGATCATACATAAGGGGGAAATACTAAAAAATTGATCAAATATAAATGAAAATTAGTTGTATAATGTACATATTATTGTACAACTTACACTCAACAATGATGTAAATTATCTAATCACATGGTGTTACCTCATATTTATACATTTTTGACATATAATGCACAAGTTTAGGTCTAACTTTTTCTTAGTATATTTCAATTTTTCTATTTTAAAACAAATCAAAATATGAATTTCTATCTAATTAAACACAAGCAACAAAAAATACACATTAAACATATGTTGACTCAACTAGGGGGATCAATTTCAAGTGTTGATGTGACACCTTTTAAGTGCCACATGGATGCCAAGTTTAGGGTGCACAAATAATTTTTCTTCTCCCATATATAGAGTGAAAAGAAGGGTGATAGTTATAAACATTCTTAAGTTTATGAAACAAAAGGAAGGATTTTTTAATTGGTAAGTGTGTATAATTAATTTTAGAATAGAATTCTAGAGTATTTTTACCTTCATTGATTATGGGCCTAGATTAGGCTCTTGCTAGTGCACATTCCTTGTGTTTGTTTGAATTTCCACATGTTCCACTCTATTTTTCTATATTTTCCTTATTTCGTCCACTCTTCTTTCTTTTCTCTTTTCTCTTCTCCACGTTTACCCCTTTTTAAACACTATAGGAATCTAGGTTTTTTTGCCAAAAATTTTCAACAATATTTTTGTGGTTATAAGGCATTCTAAAATTTTAAAATGTGGCTTTGGAGTTGTAGCTCCCCCACATTTTGACACATTTTTGTAGCAATTTTACGATTTGGTAAATCATGGAAATCCTACAATTTATGAAAATTAATGTTCAACTACATTTTTTATCGTATATTGTCCACAAATTTTAATGTTTGTAAATTTCCTACAATTTTCTTTTTTTTGTCAATTTTCCACAATTTTTCAAAAATTGTAGTTTTTTTATATTTTTCATGTTTGTAAGTATTCCACAATTTATAATTTTGTATTCCTAATTAATGTAATATATGTGGAAATTTCAACAATTACAATTTTCCAAACAAACTTGTAGGTGGAAGCTACAATTTGATTGCCACAATAATAATTTGTTAATTATCTTTTTAAAAATATGTGGAAAATATCACAAAATTTTCAATAATTATGGTTTTCCACAACAAACTTGTAGGTGGAAGCCACAATAATAATTTGTTAAATATCTTTTTAAAAATGTAGAAATGTTACAATTAGCATTCTTCCAAATGTTCAACCTCTTTGAAGTTTTATTTTACACAAAATAATTAATCTTGCAATTAAATCATATAGTATAATATATTGAAATAATTTTTACTTGTATTATATGATGATACGCCAATTTTTTTATAAAATATTAACATAATCTTGTACATGTTATATTATTACATTCAATTAAATATAATGCTTTTCAAATTTCAAATAAAATCTATTTATCAAATATGATAAATAAGATAACTTTAAAATTAGTAGATTAATTTTTTTAAATTATTCACAATTGTTAAATAAATCAATCGTAAAATAGAATTCTTTTTATATGATTATTCGAGGACTAAATAACATCCTATCAACCATGCAAGCGAAATTGTAAGAATAAGACTAAATAAAAACTAATTCGCCATGTAAGTGAGATGAAGAAATAGTAAATATAGGTTAATATTGACAATACAAGACCATCAAAATATTCTACTCTGGAAAAAATTAAAAATTAATTTGTTTTTCAAGATTTATTATTGGAACAACCTTATATTAATATTAATAAAAAAGAGCTATATTAGTAGGGCAACCTGAAAACTCACACCCAAAAGGTGGCGAACAATAATATAAAAGATCTAATAATAAACCTAACTACCCGTTGCATATGGAAGGAAACAAAACCGATATGACAATTTTCCTTTCCCTTCAAACGACTTCTTTTATTTACCCCAATTCCTCAACAAGGGCCCTCATCACTGTCCAAATTTCAAGTGCCATTGCCGCATGTCTAGTACAGAATTTTCTTGGATGCATTGAATAAGAATAGCTGAGTTTGACCATATGAATGTGTCATGTGTAGGCATGGAAAATCCTATTCAAAGACTTGAGTATCCTGAAAACGTATAACAATGTTTCACCAACACGTCTCCTTAGATCTCTCTACTATCTCCTCTTTCTTGACCGACGACATTCTTTGCATCACCATTTCCCTGTGATTTTGTTACGGAGGATTAAATCAACTAATGCCGATTTCGGTCAATTAAATAATTAAATTCCAATAACGCCCAGTTGCAATATCAATCTCATTTTCGTGCTTCCATGTCGAGAGGCTTAGCACAGTCATAAATAATTAAAATGAATACTTAAATCCAAACATGAGGTGAATTAAAACAAGGCTTCCACTATCACTTTTCACACGGTTTATAGTGGAAAATGTAGAGATAACTAGTTATGGAAATTTGGTATGTATAAGAGGTGAATGGGTTAAAGATTACACCCACTTAACTTGAAATTGGAACAATCTGCGATAAAATCAGAAACCATATTATTTTTGTTTAATTGTTTGAATAAATAATATTTCTTTCAGATTACGAAATACACCATACACCATAGATTATAGAAAAATATAAATTTTAAATCTAATCATTTCTCCATAATCAAGGTCATTTAATTATTGTAGCACCAAAACATTCCCCAAAATAATCTCTTATAAAAAAACACTAATCAAACTCATTTACTTCTTGCAGCTGCTGGAAATCCCCCGAAAAAAGTCCTCACTTTTTCTGTCCACTCTTCAATATATTGAGAAATTCTGGGAACACCCGTTTCGAACTATCATTGCCTACATATCCAAGAAAAAACAATTCCAGGAATCATTCAACTTTTTTTCAAGCTAATGAAAACGTCAAAACCATGAGTAGATCTGTCAATCTAAATCCCTTATCAAAGGTTCAAAATTAACTAATATTATGTCCAATCTAAATTCACAAGATTGCATGCTTCTGTTTCAGTTTTTGTTAAATTTACTATCACTTATGGTGAGTTCTCACGACCTAGGCTTAAACAACACACACAAACCTTGGTAGGGTCCACACTCTGGGCCAATCACAAATTCAAAATAAATTAATATTTTTTTAATGCTTCTATGATTGGCCCAGACCGTGGGCCCCACTAGGTTTGTGCATGCTGGATAAGGATCGTCAGTCCAATGTAGCCACGTAGATAACTAGGGTTTTTTTCTAAAATTATAGCAATACAATTATGGTTCACCATAATCATATGTTACAACTTTGGTATACTTTTTTGTGGGCCCTTTTGACTCTTGATTTGGATCCCTTTAGGTTTTGGCCCCCTTTTTGAGCTTTTTTACATGATGTATGTCAACATATGTGTTTAATAAAATCTTAATTCAAGTTTAAGAAATCTATAAATATATAGGTGCAGTAATATATTTAGGAAAATGAATGAAGTATATTTTTAAATAATTAATGATAAACTATAAAAGTAAGGCCTTCATTTATAAGAGAAGCCATCCCCTTCATTTATCAAAGAAATGTTGAACCATGCCAAAAGCATATTTCAAGGTGTTTAGAGAAGAACATCTAGCATTCAATATTACATGTATTAGAGAAATGCAAGTGATAAGTATTAGGATATGTACATTACATTGGTTTCTCTTTGAATTGCATTATATTTGGTGTGATATCATCTAAACCCATTTAGAATCTTAAGGCCATGCTAGTAATGAATTGTTAACATAAGCCTTCATTAACTCTTCCAAATTTTAACAATTATGTAAGGTATTGGAATAACATTAAAGTATCAAGGATAATTGTTTTCTAGTGATTCGTGGGGAATTCTCGTAAAGGGAGTACAATTTTCTAAACACCAAAGGAGCAAAGAAGTCCATCTAATTTATTGGCAATTATTGGCAATGACTATTGTTGTGATTCAATGCACTTATGTATGTGAGCCCCATATTCTATACATACCATATATACATGACACTCTTTAGAACTCTTAAATTGTCATACTAAAAACTAATGGAAAAGTCATTTTAAATGTGTGTTGTAGTTGAATTGACAACCATGGATTGTTACATAAATGAGAGCGAACGACACGCATACAAGGTGTAAGCACAAAAAATCAAGTTTGAAGGCACCCAAATTACAAATGCTATATATATATATAGATAGATGCTACCTCAGTCATCGAGAAACATTCCCTTAAGTTTGTTAGCATCAATGTATGAAAGAGATTGAAATACAAAATTAAGGAAAGTGTTTATCAAACACATCAAATATTGGGAATCGCTGTGACTGAGCACAAGTGAGTGGCTAATGATGTTATAGATGCTGTTTTCGACAGCGTTTACATCGCTACAACGCATATTGAAAACCCTAGACCTACAGCTGTGATGTTTCTGTTCTATTTCTCAGGGAGGACACAAGTACCCTGCTCTCATCTTGGACCAGGAAAACGGCCCTGCATTTAAAATAAAAAGACAACCAGAAAAACGACAGGATTGTCGACTCCAACGTAGGCGCATTTGGTCGCCACATTACATTGCGCTACATTTAAATTCCAAAAGCTAGTTCCATTATTTGACACGTGTAAGGGAAAAAAAAGAGATGGGATGGAATTTGGCCATAAACAACAGGCCAAAAGAAATAACGTACTCCACGACAGCAATGACATCATCTTTGTTCCATAAACAGTTGGAGTTGGGCGCAAATGATTCTTATTCGTCCAAAGTCACAATCATGAATTGGCCTTATAAATTATTTCAGTCCATTTGTGTGTAATTGGAGTTATAAATTATTTCAATAGTTTGCGTGTGATTAGCGACTTATCGAAATATTCAAATTTGTTTGATTCATAGAACGGGCTTTCCAAACAAATTTGCGTGTGGTGGGGTCACGCGTCAAGCCAAATTAGCAAATAAATCTGATTACGCGTTTAAGATTACATGTCGGTCTATGTATATATATTGTCAAGATTCGACATTGGCAAGGCCACGCACAGACAAGTTCTTCTTGTAATTTTCCATTGCTGCAGAACCATCGTAAAATGTCTATCGAGATTGAAGAAGCAGAAGATAGAGCTGTAAATTCTGAGGAAACCTCCGAACAGATGACCGCAGATATGAGTAGAATCCTCTCTAACTTTGACAATCGCTTCTCACTTAGGAAGACAATCAGACCAGGACGCAATTTTTTGGGCAAGTGGGAGGAAAAATTTGGCTGCTGCAGAGATATTGATAAACAAATGGGACACACAGACCACAAGTGACATGCTCTTTTACAGCAGCCCAGAAGAAGTCCGCATGTACATGTACACGGTCGACAACCTTCAACGACTCATGGAAAATTTGTCTACCTGCGGTAGCAGCTCCGCCAGTCTGAGATCCGCGCGCAGACTCTGATGATGATGTCGATGGCCCGTTTACAGAAAGAGTTATACAAAATTCTGTTATCCAACAGCGATGCCATCGATCCGGACAGGTGGTCGTTTCATTCGACCACAGAGTACAGTAGCATCGCTGGTTCAGCACGCTTCTCCGACGACGGCAGCAGCGACTTCCCCTCCAGCAGTCTGTCAACGGACAGAAACTGCGAATTCGACGTCGCTCCGTTGGAAGCCGTGGCGGATTTAAGTAATATAGCGCAGTGCATGGCGAAGAGCGGGTACGCGAGGGAATGCGTTCGAGTCTTCGTTCTCACCAGAAAGTCAGTGGTGGAAGAGAGTTTGTACAATCTGGGTGTGGAGAAGGTGAGATTGAACGATGTTCGGAAAATGGAGTGGCAGTTACTCGATGAAAAGATCAAGAAATGGATCTTCGCCGCAAAAATCAGCATTCGAATTCTCTTCGCCAGAGAAAAGGCGGCTGTGCGACGAAGTATTTGAGGGGCTTGACCAGATGAGGGATTCTTGTTTTAACGAAATCGCGAAGGAGCCCACCGCCAGGCTTCTCGAATTCGCAGAAGCCGTTTGCCCGCCGGCAGGAGAGAGCCCGAAAGGATTTTCCGCATTCTCGACCTTTATGACACGCTCACCGATCTCATGCCCGACATGGAGGCCATTTATCGTCAAGAACTCTGCCGAAGCGTGCAGGAACAGGCGGACCGGGTGCTGATCCGGCTCGGCGAGGCAACCTGGGGGATTCTCACAGAATTCGACAAGGCCATTGAGAAGGACAATTCCAAGGCGCCCGTCGCTGGCGGCACGGTTCACCCTCTCACCAGATACGTCATGAACTATCTTACATTCCTTTTCGGATTACAAAGAAACTTTGATAAATCTGACGGCACACACGCATGTGGAAGCTTCCGAAGGCAATGCCCGACGATTTCGCCATGGACGTTCACCTGGACGACCCTTCAGTTTCGCCGTCCATCCGTCTCGGTTGGACAGTCTTCCTCCTCCTCTGCAAGCTCGACACAAAATCTGGTCTGTACAAAGACGTGGCACTGTCGTATCTGTTTCTGATGAACAACCTGCACTACATAGTGCAGAAAGTGAAGAACTCCAAGCTGAAGTTTGTTATAGAGGAGGAGTGGCTGAGAAAACAGTTGAATAAGGTGAATCAGTACGCCGCGAATTACGAGACAGCCGCGTGGACGAAAGTGCTCTCGAGTCTAACAGACGAGGGGATTCGTGAGTCGAGCAGTTTTTTCCAGTTCCGAAGTAGTTTGGCAGCATGAGGCGCTGTTGGGGTAGATTGAAAGGATTCAATAACGCCATGGAAGAGGCGATGAGGAGGCACGGTGGATGGGTGGTGTGTGACGCCACCCTGCGAGAGAAGATGGGGCTTTCTATGGCGGAGAAATTGATACCGCCATACACCTCTTTTCTCGCTAGATTTAGGAGCCAGTTCGAAACCGACATATACGTCAAATACACCTCGGAAGACCTGCAAGAGTTTTTTTCAGACATGTTTAAAGGGAGCTCCTCCGCCGCGACCTCCACGAGATCCCGGTAACATTAAACATGGTGTTTTTTTCACTCCTATAAAAATGATTAAATAAATCATATAGACCAAGTTGATATATAAAAATATGGCCTCAACTATATTGGATTTTGATGGAACTAATGTTCACGTTTGTGTAAATTATCGCCATAGACGGCACGCACAACATAATGTTCAGCCGTGTCGGCGTTGTTTTTAGTATGCGTCCGCTTCTTTATTTGTCGACATCTAGAATGGACAGATATTTGCATGTTTTGAAAGGGAATAATTTACATTAAAAGTTTTCGTTGTCGCTTTTTTACCATACATATGTTCCATCAAAATTTAAATTTGACAGTCATCCATGCTGGTCAAACATTTTTTTTAATTGTGATGGTGATTTTTATTACGCCGCAGGCGATTTTTAACTGAGGGCTACTTTCCCCGTTTTTGTCGTCGTGCTTCTTCAACACCGTTCTGTGTCGTTTGGATTGATAGTTGCTGTTGGTTGGTTACGCGGTGGTTTGTGGGTAGTTTTTTTTAGTTGTCGGGAGGTCACGGTCCAGCTGCTAGAGGCTTTGGGCTGTTGCCCTGGTTGCACCTGGTTCTTGTTTTCTGCTTACCCTCCTCCATCATCGGTGGCCGCCTATGCTCCGGTTTTGTATTTATATTTATGATATGCCCGCTGGAATTATTGTGTTTTAATTTCTGTTTTACGAAGGTTTGGAGTGCTTTCCAAGTTTTATTTACAGGTGCTTTCCCTGGTTCACAGTTGCCTTGTCTCCAGGTACTCCACTGGTTTTCTTATCTGTCTTGATTGACTTTCTTGTTTCGCTATACCTACTCTGGGGAGTATTTCGAATCTTTAAAAGGAAATATGTAAATCTCGTTTCAGTGTCTACTAGAGTGTTATGATGGGTAGAGTTACGGTAGGAATGTCTCTTTTCTTTCTGTTTCAGGATTTTCTCAACCGAGAATGACAAGAAAACCGACCCCCATTAAGAATTGCTCATATCCACTCACACGAATTAAATACCCACTTCACATTTGAAGGTTTGAAATTGCAATTCCTAACTAGTTCATGAAAAATAAGAAGGGTGGGATTGTTGGGTTTTTACTATTTGCAACACTGGAATGATCGCTTATGTTTAATCTCCACTTTATCTCAATTCCCCGGCTTCATCAAAATCGTCTTGCCATAACTTTGTAACATCTTCGAGACGAAGTATATATTTTATTTGAATAAAGGATAGTAGAAAATATAGTGCGAATTAATATAGAGACTGGAACCCAAAAATTTTGCCATCCCAAAAAGTCCATCCCACCATCACACAGTCTTAGGTAACACTGGATAAATTATTTATCCTCTAATAACACTACAAAATATTTAGCATTTAGAGCCAACAACCAGGTTCAAAACCCAGCACCCAGGATTTCATATCCTGATTTACCCACAACATGTGGAGTGGGCTATTTGCATGTCACCTAGGGGGTACATCCCTAGCCTAAATTTTAGCCAATGGGGTCTTGGCTGATTGGTAAAGTCCAGGGGTTTACCAAGAGGAGGTCCAAGGTTCAACTCCTATTGGCATGTCCGTTGTGTGAGGAATAGCCCGACCGATGTCCCTGAGTGTCGAAGGAGTAGTCCGACCAATGTCCCTAAGTGTGCGACAATCGTACGATGGTGTTGTTGGAGTAGTCCGACCAACGTCCTTGAGTGTGTGCCAGTTGTACGAAGGTGGTATGAAGTGTACACCAGCTATACGAACGTGGTATGAAACTTCGGCTTCAGCTGAACAAAGGTGGTGTGAAACTTGTGCACCTGGTGGTCCCATCCTCACCTAGGCTAAATTCATCGAGGCTGGTAGAGACTGTGCTAAAATGTAATATGTAATGATTCCTCTAATTTCCAAAAAAAAAACACTACAATCAATGGCAACAAATAAAAAACAAAAATGATTAGTGATCAAAAAGTTTATCCTTGAATCAAAAAGGCCAAAAAAGACAACAATAATTAGAGCTTAATTTCATTTCAACACAAGAAATGGGGATTGCAAGTTCAGAGGCAGGAGAAATTCATTAGCAGAATATATAACAAAAGAGTATACCTATGAACTTGCACAGACTACGGACATAAAATCTTTTCCACTGATTTTCCCCAATTTTATTTAAGTCGGTGGGGGAAAAAAATACGATTTAAGATTTGTGTTACTTAATACTTACGTGTTAAACACTCCGTCAGTATACCTATTGAACTAACGGTAATTCAACTACTTGCAAGTTGAGTGTATTGTGGTCTTTTCAAAAAAAAATCATTAATGAGGTAGTCAATTTGTCGGTAGGCATCTACATTTGAAGATGTCTTGGGTGGAAAGTGTCAAATTCCAGCGGCTTCAATAAAGTTGCCGGGTTTTTTCGATATTTTTTACAGTCCTAAATATTTACTATCCTAGATATTTATAGATTTTAGATATTTCCTATAATAATATCTAATAATCTGATTTTCTATTTTAGATTTTTTTTAGGCTACAATGTTTATCTACTTTTTGGACTATGCAATCTTTAAATCAGATTGGCCATTCTTGATTTGGTAATAAGAGAAATCCTTTCGTAGTTGCAGTTTTGTAGAGATGCACAGTGCATTCTTTATTTTAAAACAAAAAACAAAGTGTAATGTTTTACCTGAAGCAGACATTTATAACAGAAACACATCACAAAAAAGGAAGAAAAAATTGGAGCGTGGTGTGCCTATCATGATTAATGTTATAGGCACTGAGCGACTTCCGTACCCTTCCAGTGTTCACCTTGTTTGATTCCTTGGACTACAAATGGTAGGGGAGCTATTCATAATTTTAAAAAAAATTTGATGTCAATTTTTTCAATTACAGAAGGACCTGAGGTTAACTATTTTGATTTATATACCGATTTTCCTTTTTGTTTACAAATGGGCTTTATATAATGGAAGTGGACCAAATTTCCTAATCTTTTCGGATCGGCTAATGCTCTCTGCGTTGTAGGCGGAGTCCTAAGTCCATGACGGGTTTGTTTCCATATCTTTGTTGGGAAATATAGGTTTGCAGATAGGAGGTAATATAATATATTCATTCCTATGGCAAGCCAAGTAGCCCCATCTGCCTCTTCCCCAAGTTTCGAACCCAAGACCTACAAGAACACGATGAAAGAGGGCTTCAGGTGCCCCTATAGAGAGGTTGGATAAGGAAAGGATGGTTTCACCGAACCCCCTCTATATAGATCTTATGATCTATTCGATAGAGGACCCCAACAACCTACTGGAGAGAGTTGGGGAATGTAAATAGATAGAGGAAGTTTCGTGACAGTCCCTATTTATTTACAATCTATTGAAGAGATGAACTATGGAGGGGGAGGATCCCCTATTAACTCTCTATATGGGAAGGGGGTTTAGAGGGTTGCCCAAAGGTGGTGTATAGGGTATAACCAGTAAATTTCAGAATAAATGAAGAATTTTTTTCTTTAAGTGCGGAGTGAAAATAACCTTGATTATTTCGATGACCTATGCGGAAGCCGAAGGGCATGCTTTGCAAAGCCATGTGATAAAAATTAGGAAGGATGATCAACACCTAGGGGAGAATTTCAAAGAAGGGTTTAGCCGCAAAAATAATCAAAATTTTGCAGATAACGTGTTAGATGGAGGATGTGTTTTATAGCTGCTCTAGGTGTTAGGTTGTGGAGTCTGTTTTCATGCGTGAAAAATTTGACGACTGTATACTAAGAGTACTGTACAATTTCCACAGTTGTCTCGCCACGGTTCGGGGGTTCAGCCCTCGAGAAAAAAAATTTGGTTTCGAAAAAAATGTGCCCAATATACCGGAAAACGTGCTTTTCTCATATGGGCGGGATTTTTGACCCATAGGTTTATGGGACGGTTTTGGCCCATGGTTTTGATAACCACAGTTTTGTAAAACTACTTAAGCAATTGTGAACTTATGTAGTTTTGTGCATATGGTAGGTATTATGTAACATTGCAAATGTGTCAGAATTTGGGTTCAAATTCTGTAGGGTTTGTTGAGCATAGTTCCAAATAGATCTGGGTATTGTATCGAGAGAGCGGTGGCTTGTAAAAAAAATTGAGCAAGTGATTCTTGGTGGACGTAGCCCAAATTGGGTGAACCACGTTAAATATTGTCTCTTTGTGTTGTGTTATCTTTATTCAGCACTTTTATTTGAGATCTGTGATATTTTTTGCATATTAGTTTTTATTGTTGCGATTCTATGAGGGATTGTTCTGTATATTTAATATCTTATTTCCTAAAACCAAGCATGCATTTCCGAATCCGTTGGGAATAAAGGAAGGGGTTAGTTCAACCTGAGGTTCGAACCGAGGACATCATTGCGGGATATAACGTATACATGTTCACCTCTTGGTAATGAAATGTGTTTTACATTAGAAAGGGGGTTCGTGCATTGTAAACGTGTCTGTATATATTTAACTTAGAAGTTGTGTGAAGTGTAGGTCATAATTCTGAGAGCTGAGTAGTAGTATATTCCACAGGATTGTTTCATACGGTGTAAATGTTTGTATCAATAAAACCTTTTGTAGGGCTTTTTTTAGTATGCTACAAAAAAATCTATTCCATTTTTCTCTTTGGGGTAGTTTGGGGGAAGCTTTTATATGGGCCATTTTTAACAATAGTAAATACATATCTTAAATTTTTAAATTTTATTTTATTATTTAAAAAAAACATTCAATACCCCTAAGAGATCACAAAATTTATGTGCCTTGTGTAAGGTTCTATAATTTACACACATCTACTAGAGCATTTGCAACTGCAACATTTGAAAAAAATCCTCCATTCTTTTATACTTTGATGGATGTTGACACCATGTTCCAGAGCTCATATTTTGGCACAGGTTAGGAGTACGTTGTCAAATGTAAACTGGGCGGGTTGGAGACTTGTTTGTTGCATACGATGAAGCAATGAATCTTTCTTGAAGAAACCCATGTCAAAATAAATATATAAATATTTACATTTTCTTTGGCATAATTTGTAACTCATGTATAATTGCTAGTTAACACTTTTGCCGAGAGATGAGATTTGACACCTGTTGTGTTTTTTACTGCTGAAGATGTTTTTGCCGTTGCATTTTTGACTGCCGGAGACATTTTTTTAATTTCCTTAAATTTTTGTTTTATAAAACTTTTGACATTCTCACCAAACCATCAAAATAATGGTTGTATGCTTATAATGTTGCTTGTTGATTGAATGCAATGACATGCTAACAAATTGCAATCACTGATCCACCAATCAGCAGTCACTAGTACCATTGCCCAATTAATTTATAATCAATTCTATTGAAATTGAATACATATTTAGTATATAATGAATATATACTTCATTAACATTCAATTATTATAATATTTTCTATTTTTTTTTTTGGGAAAATTATGTAGATTAAATACATATAAACATAGATTTGAATACCATTTTTAGAGGTAAACTATCATCACATCATCAATCATCTTTGTTTTTGAATAACAAATATGTAAAGTTTGAATTGTAAAATATATATTAATTTGTGGTTAATTTGAGGTATGAAATAATATTCAACTAAATATTAAATTGATAGCAATACTTCATAGTGTTTGACATAAAGTATTTAGTTATAATAATGTGATAGTTTAGTTTTGGTTAGTGGTAGGTATAGGGGATTCTATTATGTAGAAAACAAAATAAATTGTATCAAAGTAGCCCAATATTTGAATGATGACTTCTCAATCATTCACTAATGGACTTAGACTTATAGGGTTATCCTAAAAATTGTTCTTAAGATGATTATGATGAAGTTTAAAGTCTTTAATATGTGTGTGTGTGTGTGTGTGGGGACACACACACACACACACACACACACACACACACACACATATTAAAGACTTTAAACTTCATCATAATCATCTTAAGAACAATTTTTAGGATAACCCTATATATATTTTTAGGGTTATCCTAAAAATTGTTCTTAAGATGATTATGATGAAGTTTAAAGTCTTTAATAAGTGTAATATATATATATATATATATATATATATATATATATATATATATATATTACAAATATAGGGTAGAATATGTATGTAAAATTGTTGTACATTTAAATTATAAATTGAATATAATAAATAATGAGATAGGTGCACGAAATCCTATACTTTTTTTCTCTTTAATCATTGAAGGAATTATGAAAAGTAAGATTCAAAAATACGAAATTGAAATTATGACAGCATGATTTAGATTATTTTGTTGTTTTTACTGTAAAATTAATAAATTATTGAAGTTCAATTTTAAAAACAATTTAAAAATTAAAACATATACCACTTATATATTAACGGGAAGTAAAGTTATATGATTTGTTTTTATTTTATTTGTTAATTTATAAAAGAAAGGAGAGGTACTTAACCTATGTCTTTCTTAAAAATCATAGAATAACACCAATAAAAAGGAAGCTTTTATGATTACAATATTTTAATTTTGTTATCGAATGATTAGTTGTTTAGTGCTGAGTGTTTAAGGACTAGGAAAACAAAACACAATCCCAGAGGCCTAAATTTCTACTTTGTAGATGAAGTATAGGGCTGAAACTGTACAACTTATCATCAAATGACGGTAAATTTGTAGTGTTTTTTTATTAGTACAAACTATTAATACCTTTATAGTAGTCAATATGTGTGTTTTGTACATTTATCCATTGTGTTGTGCTTTTTTTACAGGTTATATAGAACCATGTTTCTTAGACATATTGCGCACTTCTTGACACCTTGATGGGGTTGTGGAGACACATTCGCCACTTTTTGTAGATGCATGTGACCAAACCTAGAGGGGACCCATAATGAGCTCAAGAATATCCAACCTCCGGCATCAGTTTTGGCGCCTCAAAATGCAACGCCAACTGATGAGCCAATTACCACTTATTTCCCTTGTGTTACCCAAACATGGATGCAGTTCATTTTAGAGGTCACAGTATTATAATAAAAAATGTACATAGAACATACCTTGCCTTTACTATTTTAAAACATGCAGTACTTAGCTTAGGTTACGTTTTCCGTGTAGGTTGCGTGACCATGCAAGGAATATTTATAGAGGTGTTTTGTAATTATTATCTGAATTACAAAAGGAATATAGAAACCTTTTAACTAACAATACAAATAGAATATATATAATTTTATATAGTTTAGGCATCTACTGCTAAATAAGCATCATACAAATTTTCTATTTACCATCTAAATGTGCTTTATACTTTGTTACATACAACTATACTATTGTCATTATTTGAATGCAACATTGTGTTGTATACTCACCAGTTACATGGTATATTTAGGTCATTTTGTAGGTAAACCATTTTAAATTACTTATGGAAATGTAATTGGTCAATGTTTAGAGCTATGTTTTTAGAACCAGTCATGGTTCCCAAGGCCATGTTAACTACTTCAATACCAGTGCCTATTGCAATTTGTAAACTCCCTTACTGTTAGGAGGTGGGTGCTTTCATTTCCTCCCATTCTATTTTTCTTGCTTGCATGGATGTGGACTTTGGATTTGTGTTTTCTATTCATTGGGGATGCGGTGCTTTGTGGGTTGGTTGGTTTGCTTGCCGAGTCACCTGGCTCCACCTACTACAAACTTGAGAATGGTTGTCTATATAATTGCCTTGACTGCAATTAGTGCCTACTTCCAGCCTATCCTCCTGCATCATTGGTAGCCACCCATGTTCCAGGGGTTTATTTATTTATTGTTTTCGCCATCTAATAATAGATAAATATCATCTGGGTTTGCTATTTGTTGTTTAAATTTGGTTTGTGTTCCATTATATAAATGGATATACTCTTATCGTAATTTGAATGTAGCATCACATTGTATGCTAACAAGTTACATGGTATTTTTAGGTCATCTGGTAAAACAACCATTTAAGATTACTTATGGAAATGTATTGGCTCAATGTTTTGAGCTATGTTTTTAGAACCAGTGCTGGTTCCAGAGGCCATGTTATGCTACATCCATTTTAGTGTGTTTTAATTTTATGCATGATTTCTTTCACAAGCACATTGGATATTTGATTTGATTACAGATGCCTCAACTTTGGATGTGAATTTTTTAGGCTGTATATGGTCGTGTTTCCTGCATATAGTATGAAGCATTTATGTGCCACACGTAAATGAGCATGTTCAGTTTGTTGTACCTTGTAGTGCTTTTCATAGTAATGGGGATATGACAACGTATTTGGCATTTTTCTAGATGCGTACTGGCACCCCCAAAGGCATCTCATCATGAATACGAGCTTATACAGTCCCCTACCCTTGTTCTGGTGACCGATTACAATGCGATAGTTGATGAGGCTCTGGGTACATGTTTCCCCTGTGTCGATCAAACATGGATGCAATTTTGACATAGTGGTCCGAGCGGTCCCCGCTTGCATGAAATGTTTATAGCATGTTACAAATATTTCTTATTTAGAAATGACTTTCATTTTGTTGTCTACGATCCACCCATACCTTCGCCTTCACATTTACATGTACCTATGTAGGTCGTGTTGTCCTGGTGTAATACATTAACTTCTTATAAATAGTTATATGTCTTTTGAGGTGTGTTCCCCCCACTGGTGCACACTGAGGGATGTTAAAATCTGGGGAGGTTGATCATTTAACTCCAAATAGTAGTGAGGTCACTAGTAAACTCTAAACTAGTGGAGAGGTTGTTCTTAAGGATTGAGTCTTAAATTTCTATTATTGTTGGTAAACTTTTAAATTAAGGAGAAGTACATATTTGTATTATTCCCTATTTTATGCTATTAACATATATATGTATGTTGTATAGTTTTTCTACGACCCATTCAAACACCCTAGAACTTGGAAATGGTTGGCACTAGCTTGACGCATACCCCAAAGCTCGACCCTGAAAACATTGATCGTAGTGCTCAAAGAAAAGTTGTTATTGTTCTTGCTAGTCCTCTGATCATGCCTATAAACAAATTAAGTCCATACCAACCAAAGTGGACTATTACAGGTCGTGTGACCCATAAAGGGAATGTATACCACTTCGTTAACAACAGGGCCTCGGGTCAGGTGTTCAAATTTAGTGTTACAGATGTTGCCGAGGATAATGTTGCTTTGACATCCTTTGTAAATATTGTAACTAATTTTTTTGAGGCTTTACAGCTTGGGTAAGTTTACAATATATCTAATGGTAGCTTTAAATGTGCCAACCAACAATTTATCCAGTGCTAGTGTTTGTGGGAAATAATACTAAACAAAAACTCCATGCTTCAATGGTGTTCTGATGAAGAAAATCAACATATCATTTAACAACTTTCAATTTACGACGATAACAACTATTAAGAATATTGCTATTAATACATAGGTAGATGTGATTGGACTAGTAGGTGATGTCTCTGAAACTTCATCTATCCACTGAGGGGATGGAACATAAACAAAAAAGTACACCATGTCCTTATGTGACACTTCTGAGCATTCTATAGACGTTACTCTATAGGGAATATTTTTTGAAACTGAAGGTAGCTTATTGAATAACTGTTAGTGCAAAATCACAGCACCCCTGGACGCACATCAGGCTTCTAGGTTGATGTTCAGGCATCCTGTGTGATTGCACCACATGGTTCAACCTCTCTCCAAGTGTGGGGACTTGTGAAACTGAGAGAGGAATCTCCAGATTAGAGGCTGGTTCCTCAAGCTCCTCTGATTTAGATCTATATTTTGCAAAACTACAGAGGTTTAGATCCTAATCCTATTCTAACTTGCAAGGAGACAGGGGTAGAAGTGCAAAAATTGAAACTAACTAAAGATGGTGATGCACCAAAAGGAGTGGTGAAGCATATTTTTCATGCAAATAGACACAGACCAAAGTTCATAACATAAGACATACACAAACTGATAATGTATAATCTATTATCTGAAATCAAGCAAATAATACAAACAGAGGATTGAAACCCATTCACAGAGCTTGCATTATCATTTCAATGTCAAAACACACATTATACCCTCAGAGAGGTAAAAGAAAACTGTTACAATCCTTGGAGAGGTCTGATCCTTCATCAATCACTTGCTGGAGGTGAAAGAAGAAGTCTGCTATGCCCAAAAATGTTCCCCCCTTTGAAATGAGCCCAAAACTGGCTTTTAAAATGCAAGGGTAGAACCCAGGGAATAGGAAACGTACAAAGGCATGGGAGCCCATTCTTTCATGACTGCAGGTGTATTAAAATGGCATGGAGGACCTTACAAACCCATACCCTATCATTTTGACCAGATTACAGGAGAATGCCACCCATTCTGCATTAAATCTGTTCGCTGAAATGTCATTTCTAGCCATGAACACGCGTCAGAGCCGTTTCTTGATTTTCTTCCTCCAGACTGCTCCAAAACGCAAGATTAATCCTAGAATCATGTAGATAATTTTACCAGTTTTCCGTTGATATAAAGAACGTGCAAATCCGAGCTCTGGATCGAAAGTTATGGCAATTTGAAGATCTAGGGCACAAAACAGGCGATAGCGTGTTTTGAAACCTTTCCCGCGCTCTGCCACCTGGATGACACGTGGCAGGTGCTGAGTGGACGAGAATTTCTCTTTCCTCCGTATTTCATGGGATTTCCTTTGAAATTTCCTTGTGGGGCCCTCAACTGGACACGTGGCGCCATTTCATTGGTTCGGTTCAGCGCTTCAAACCTTCCACTTTGATTTTTTGACTTTTCTCCTTCTGACACATGGCGTGATGTCATTGGTTCTCGGCCCTGCCGGCTCTTTCGTGCCCTTCGCGTGTTCTTGTCCCAGATGGCACAGTGCTCCTTGTGCTGATTTCAGGCGAACCGGTCGGTTCGCGTCCATTTGTCCCAAATGTCCTAGTTTGTTTCAGACTGCTTGTTCCCATTTCACCCGATTCGGCCGGTTCGCGTCTTTTTGGCCCGCTTGTCCCACTTTGTTTTGGACTGCTTGTGCTCATTTCGCCCGGTTCGGCCGGTTCGCGTCCTTTTGTCCCAGATGTCCCAAAGGCGACCCTCTCAGCAGTTAGCCAATTTTTCTCTTTTGGCCAGATCGGCTTTTCGCGCCCGCCGCGTACTTTTGTCCCAGATGTCCCTGTTGCTATTTGGGCCGCTTGGAGGATTTTCGGCCGATCCGCGCCTTGACGTCCCAAATGTCCCAGTTGCTCCCTAGAGCAAGACTTAGCCGATTTTCACCATTTTTTCTGGATCAACCTTCTTGCCTTCTGCAACCTTTTCCCACATTTTCTCAGAGCTTGCTCCTAACTACCTGGACAGGAGAGTTAGAAAAATACCTGAAGGGACCCTAGAAACCTGATTTTTGCTCTGAATCAATCAATTTGCTTGGGATTTGAATCTTCTGATGCATGTTATCAAAATTTACCCTGGGGGTGAATTTTGGATAACAATAACCTCCACCATGGAGGCACAACTGAGGGGGTAGTTATAGCTCTAAAATGGGTTAAGGTAACCTCATTTAATGGTGGTCACTTTCAACAGGGTTGAACAACTAATGTTTCATCAACCCGATATTTTCAAAATCCGAGGAGTTGTGTATCTGGTCTATGTAACGCCCACAAATTTTTAAGTTCTAACACCACATGAAACCTTAAATAATTATCTAGAAAGTTGAGGCAAATTTTTTTTTGTTTTAAAATATTGCAAGGGTGCCAAACCCTATAATAAGTTTAATTAACTCCCACCAATAATCTGATACATTACATTAAACAAAACAGGTCTATATTAATAATTAAATATTATTAACCCATTTCTTAAGTCAATTTCAGTTACTGTAACGCCCACTAAATTTCCCTCACGAAAAGCCAAGCATAACCTAGGTCAAACTGGAAAAATTATGGAATCATTTTTTTTGTTAAAAACACTCGCAATAAAAGATTTAAGTTTACAGTAGTCACATTCTCATATCTAAAATTATATTAAATTAACATTATTAAATTTTCCTCTAGATCCCCCCCTTTCAAAAATAAAAATAAAATATCTTAATAATTTGTAATAAAATTAGTTATTCCCAAATGGACTTAGGCTTCCCTAAATTTACTTTAATATAATTTAATTTCGCCATAATTAAATTTGGTTAGTTAATCTCAAGGGTATGGTGGTATATTTAATTATATAAAAAATATTCTATAATACCCACAAGGGGCCAAGGTTGCATTAAGTAAAAAGGTCTCTAAACAACACTTGGGTTAGGAAAATAATAACACCCCCTACACATACTAGAGTGACCCCAAAACAATGTCTATTCATGAAAATTAAATTTGAATTTCTCTCACCCACTCCCCACCTAATTTTTGTAGGGATGAATCACATTCATTGGATGGATTCATTTAGGGCCATTAGATCTAGGGATTCAACCAACCCTAAGTATGCATATGAAATTTTTTTTTCTCTTTGTTTTGACTTATTGTTTCTTCTTCTTGTTTTGTAAATTTATGGAGAGGGAGGAGGAAGCCATGAGAGGCAATCTCAAGCTCTTGGAAGGATGCACACTTTTTATTTATTTACACCCTCTCCTAGGGTTTTATGTATTTATTTAGTTTTGTTTATCTCATTATTTTAGTATTTGCCCAAATAGGCATATGGGTTTTGCCCCATTTTAGAGGAAATAGGTGAAATGGTGTATGTATTGACTTGGGTAAGAGAGTATATACATATGTATATGTATATACATTTGTATACATATATGTATGTATGTATGTATATGTATATATGTGTGTGTGTATAATGAATTAAAAACAAAATGTACTACCATGGAAATAAGTTTTACACAGTCCGCATAAACTATATAGGGCCGACTGCTCAAATTTTAAGTGTCACGGGGAGGGGTGTATTACACGGTCGAAGCTATTTAGGTTAGGGGGAGGGTCGCCGACCCCAACCCCCATCCCATTTATTAATGAGGTGGGGGTGGAATCGGCGACCCTCCCCCTAACCCTTACCCAATTTAACCTACTTTAGCAAATAATTTTAAAACAAGAAAAAACACACTCATGTGAGATAATAAATCAACTAAAATGTGAATAATTTTTTCTCCTTTCAACTACATTTCAAAACTTGTTTCACTAAAATTGTTTCTCTTTCCAACAATGCATTACAATCTTAATAACAAATATTCAATACAACTTTTCTTTCAAATACAATACTATAAGCCTTCCACCTTAAGTGGGAATTTACAAGAAAGGTAGCTATAATGAAGGATTTCTTAGTATTCTACAAGTGCTCCAAGTTCCAAATCTCCAAAAAGGCTCCATCATTTTCTTCACTTGATCACAACAACAAAATGGGGGAGAGGCAACACTCTCCACCCAACCAAAACTCCAATGAGAAGAAGAAGAAATTCTCCTCATTGGCCCCCAAGCCCCAACCACAAAGCAATAAGGGATGGATCCAACACATGGAAACTATACAATGCTTCCACAACACAAAAATTTTCACAACCATTTCAAGCAACATTCAATCACAAGAAAATGAACACAATAATACTCAACTTTACAAAATACAACAAGGCTTGAAATGCAAGCCAATGGAGTAAGGATCTATGGGGAGATCACTTATGCCTCCCAATGGGATTAGGTGCCCACCTTAAACCCTCCAATATACATCTCAAAACCCCTACACAACTCTTATGCCTCCCTCAAGATCCTCTTATGCCTCCCACATTCTCTTATGCCTCCCTACAATCTCTTATGTCTCCCTCACAAAAAAAAAAGTAAGAAATGCAAGCATTTTCTTGTCCAAGGTGGGGCACCCAACCCAACTCCCTCCAAATCATGAAATAAAATATTATTCCTCCCTACATATAAGATCCCCATAGCCTCCTCCTACACCATACTTAGGAAATCTACCCAAGGACCCAACAAGAATACCAAAACACTCAATAACATACACATATACACAAGTAAAAGAAAAAAAATTAAACAAGGGTGTAGCTCCTACCTTTCCATAGTAGAGATTGATCCAAGAGTCACACACCAAGATCCTTCAAGCCCAATCTATCACCAAAAAGCTCCAAAAAAATCCACAAGTACTCCAAAATCCTCCAACTCCAAAAATACAAGAGCACAAAAAGAAATGAAGTAACCCCAAACAAACAAAAGAACTTGAATAAATAGAAAAGGGAGAGAGGAGGGTGAGGTGGCTCCATGTAGGATGCCACATCACTCATTCTCAACTCCACCTCAAAAAGTCAAACCTCAACCCCAATGCACAATAAATTGGTGGTTGAGAGGAATGACAAACCTCTTACACACACAATCCCAACCCACACCCCCTAAGGACAAAATTTAAAACCCATGTAAGAAAAGTACAATGAATGTCACTTTTTGTCTTAAAAAACACTTAATGGGGTCTATTTTGACCCCCCAATCCATAGGTAGGGTTGGTATAAGAAATTAAGAGGTGTGGGACAAGTTTAACTTGTCCCACAAGCCTCCAAAAATGGCCCTTAAGCCAAATCCGAATTTCCAAAGTAAGGTAGAGTGTACAACACTCAAAATTACATACACTCAACTAAAAACACAAGAACAAAGAACCAACTACTCTAATAAATGACTCCTTTTTTCACATCCATAATTAGCTTAATAACATGATTAATTCACTAAATAAGACACATAAATCAATTAATGATAAAAGGGAATTACATCACAAATTAAATCACATACTCCAAAATTAAATAAAAGAAAAGAAAATAATTACACACAAACCCTTGGTCACAATTGGAGGTCATCCCCCCATGGGGACCCCCTAACAAAAATAATATCAAAACAACAACATTACACAAGTTGCCATGGTGACCATTGTCGTATCCATCCAGTATTCCGATGTGGTTGGTCTCCAATCCCCCTTTGATTGTTGTGATATAATTACCTGAAAAATCACACAATACCTCCTTCAGCCTCGTGGCCATATCAAAACATCCAAGATAAAATATACGCATACAAATAAATAATCATCCATATATAAATTAAATCATCATCTAGACTAATAATGCTATTATTTTAAAATTCCAACAACATCTCAATTCTATATTTCATCAATACCAATAAGATCACAAGATTAGTTAAACTTCTAAATCCTACTCAATATGACGAGAATGTCCAAATGTCAGAAATATATAAATATGTCAACAACACATCATCATCAATATAAAATGTCTCTCTAAGAATCCACACAAATCATACTATGAATCGCAATCCATCAATAGTCAAAGTATCTCTATCATCTAACATCATGCTAAGTCAAAATGATACAATAATATCCATGTCTATAGTCAACAAGTAATCAAAATCAAAATATAATAAGTGTCGAAGGGAAGTGGGCACTACATCCCCCTCCCCTTAGACTCGACTTCCTCCTGGAAGTCACTAAAATAGGTGTGGAAACTAGACTCATAGCAATGTAGCATCCTCCCATGTAGCAGCAGTCTCATCATACATGTCCCACTGGACTCATACCTGATCAATCTCTCTACCTCGAAGGCCTAGGGTCCTGCACTCTAAAATATAGATGGGATCCACCATCACCTACCCCTGATCCTGCACCTATAATGAGGTCCAATCTAATACATGAGAAGGATCTGCAATGTACCTCCTAAGTACAGAAACATGAAATACATCATGGATGTGAGACAAGCTAGGTGGCAATGCTAGATGATAGGCCAAAGGACCAATACGCTCCAAGATCTCAAAGGGACCCAAAAATCTAGGAGCAAGCTTAGAGCCTTTTCCATAATGGATAGGGCTCTTATGAGGCCTGACATGAAGAAACACCTTCGTGCCCACCTCAAAACTATGATTTATCCTATGTTGATCCACATACTTCTTCTACCTATCTGAGCCTCCTATAATCTCTTCTTGATCATAACAACCTGCTGCTCCATATCCTATAGTAAAGCTAGACCAAGAGAAACCATGTCCTCCAACCTGTCCCAACTCAGTGGTGTCCTACACTCTCTGCCATATAGTTCTTGAAAAGGATCCATGCCTATCAAACTCTGAAAACTATTATTGTAGGAAAACTCCACCAAATACAAGTACTCCTCCCACCTCGACTGATGGTCCATGACATACATCCTAAGCATGTCCTCCAAGATCTGATTCACCCACTCTGTCTATCCATATTTCTCAGGGTGATAAGTTGTACTAAAGTTGATCTTCATCCCAAGAGCATACTGCATGGTAGTCTAGAAGTGAGAAGTGTACAAGGGATCGCGGTCGCAAATGATCTTCCGTAGAATCCCGTGTAATCTAACAATCTCATCAAGGTATACTTGTGCCACTGCACTAGCTGTGTAGGTGGTCTTCACCAAAGAAAAGTGAGCCACTTTCATCAATTTATCCACCATGACCATGATGGCATCATGGTGGTATCTCGACGTCGGTAACCCAACTATGAAATCCATGGAAATGGTGTCCCATTTCCACTCCAGTATGGCATGAGGGAAGAGAAGGCCAGCTGGGTGTTGATGCTTAGCCTTCACCTTCTGACACTCTAAACAACATGACACAAACTAAGCTACGTCTCTCCGTAGTCCCCTCCAATGGTACAACTATCTCAAGGTGGCATGCATCTTCTTCACCCCGGATGGGCTGAATAAGGTGCATGATGAGCCTCTATCAAAATGTCTGTCTCAAGCCTCCATCTCTAGGAACATATATCTGACCTCTGTGCCTAAGAAGACCATCTGCTCTAATGAAAATCCATCAAATCTCCCCTCAAGGGGCCTCTGAGACTCAATCTATGATCTGGCTGCAAAGGTAGAAGTTGTCGTGAGGAAGCTGTTGTAAAATCCTACTCCACAAATCTGTACCCACTGAAGTAGCCATAACCACATGTCTCCACCTACTCAAGGCATATGCAACCACATTCTCCTTCCCTTCACATGCTCTATCTCCATGTCATACTCACAAAGAAACTCCATCTAATGCCACTGACAGCATTGAGATTGGGCTGCGTGAAGAGGTGGTGAAGACTCAAGTGATTAGTCTTGAGTGTAAATCTCCAGCCAAGAAGGAAATGTCTCCACCGAACCAAGGCATGCACAACTTCTGCAAGCTCAAGGTCATGAGTTGGATAATTGAGCTCATAATCCTTGAGTTTTGAGACTCAAAAGTAACCACTCGGCCCTCCTGCATCAACACACCTCCTAGTCCTGCCAATGAAGCATCTGTGCAAATGAAGAACTCACCCTGAGGGTCTAGCACTACAAGAATAGGCATTGTTGTGAGGAATTCCTTTAGTGTCCTAAAGGCCTTCTCACATCTATCTGACCATACAAAACTTCTTCCCTTTCCATTGAAGGGAAGTGATGGGGTGCGTAACCCGAGAAAAGTCCTGTATAAATCTCCTGTAGTATCCTACCAAACCCATGAAACTACACCTCAGTCACACTAGTGGGTGCTGGCCAATCCATAATGGCTCTAATATTAGAAGGATCAACTATGATACCTTCCCAGAAATGATGTGACCCAAATACTACACCTCATGATCTGAAATAATGCACACTTCTCCAGGTTCCCGTAAAGTTGTTGCTCACGAAGACACTGATAGAACCTGACAAAGGTGCTCCTCATGCTCCTCATGCATACATGAGTATATCAGAATTTCATCAAGAAAGAATGAGCATGAAGCAATCCAAAAATTCCTGAACACCCCATTCATCAAGCTCATGAACACTGCGGGGGCATTCGTCAAACCAAAGGGCACAACTATGAACTCATAGTGCCCATATCTCGTGTGGAAGGATGACTTGTGGATATCTACCTCTGCAATCCTCAACTGATGGTATCCAAGACTTAAGATCAATCTTAGAAAATATTGTGGCCCCCTTCATCTAATCGAAAAAATCATCAATGCGAGGAAGGGGGGTAACGATTCTTGATCGTTACTTTGTTCAGCTGCCTGTAGTCCACACACAACCGCAAGGATCCATCCTTCTTCTTAACAAAATCACTGGTGCACCCCAAGGGGATACACTAGGATGGATTAGGCCTTTCTCAAGAAGGCCCTCAAGCTACAACTTGAGCTCACAAAGCTCAGGTGTGGTCATCCAATAAGGAGCATGAGATAGGTTCTGCTCTAGGAACCAAGTCAATGTGGAAGTCTATCTCACGTGGGGGAGGCCCCAAAGCTCACTAGGAAACACATCAGAAAACTCTTGCAAGATGGGGTGATCGTCAAGTGAAGATCCACTAGCCCCATCCTATCCTATCACTAACAGTAATAGCATACAACTGACACCCACATCGTCACACACCACTTAAGCTGCATAGTGAAATAGTGCAGATAGAAATGGGTCTCCTAACTCCTACTATCACTGACTCAACTCCCAAATCATCTGTACATGATATAGTCTTATGGTAACAATCCACTCTAGCTCTGTGTGGAGATAACCAATCCATGCCCAAGATGACTCCATATGAACCCAACGGAAGGATACGAGATCCGAGGTAGTGGTGAAGGGTCCCAAATCCACTACACACTCCTTAACTAAGGATTCTACAGATATTTTGGCTCCAGAAGCCATCTCAACATCCCAACTAAGGCCCTGTCTAACTTCCACCAGCCTGCAATGCTCTACTAAAGATGGTGCAATAAAATAATCAGATGAACCAGAATCAAATAGAATAGAGGTAGGAATACCACCAATGCTACCTGTAGTCTCTATCACAGTGCCCTGATGCTCAGCCTGGTGGTTCTCAACCATTACATAGATCTGATGGCTACGTCCCATGTCACCAACTATAGGCTCTGAAATTTTTGCCTTACCCTTGTTACTAGGGTTCTGTGGGCACTCTCTCCAATGATGTCCAACAACACCACATCCATAACAACTTCCTTGTCCTCTCTAATGAGATGCAGCTCCATCTGGTACTCTAGTGGTCTGTGGTGTGGATCTTAATGATATGACTATGGACTACTGAGGTCACTGTTGACAAGCTCTTGTTGACTGAGCTCTTGGTGCACCCTGTGTCCTAATGGGACCCCTAGGGGGAGGCCCATACTCCGTCCCCTTTGAGCATCAAATCTCTGTGGAGGTCTTGAACGGTGGATGAGTCTTATTGCTTCTGCTACTGAGGTGGCTATTGTGGTGGCCTGAATGAAGACTGTGTAGAACCATGTCCACCACGAGGAGGAGGAGCTGACCCCCTCGACCTGTTATCCTGCATCTGCTGGATTTGGCTCCACACTCTATCCCTGGCCTACTGAGTCTTCCCCCTAGTCTCCTCTACAATGTAGGCCTTCTCAATGGCCTCTGCTAAGGTCTGTGGTAATGAATGCACACCGCACCTCCCAAATCCAAATTCAGGCCCCTGATGAACCTGTGAATCCTGACCTGCTCATCCTGCATATAGTCGACATACTGAAGTAAATCCAAGAAATTGACTCTCGTACTCTACTACAGTCATGGATGCCTGACATAGGTCATGGAACTCATCTATCCTCTGTTGAATAAACCTCCTAGATAAGTATCTTCTCCTGAAACCACTCCTCGAAGAGCTCCTAGGTAACTGTCTCTGAGTCTACATGGAGCTTCTACTCCTCAGTCCTCCACTAGACACCTACTCCATCCCTCAGAAGATGAATTACAACACGAGCCTTTGTGTTGTTAGTACATGGGAAAATCTTGAAGCACCCGCTCAAGCTCACTAACCAAGCCTCTTCCTGAAAACCACCTGTATCTCCAGAATAATGAGACGGCGTAGCTTCAGGATCTCCCTGATATGATCTACAACTGATGATTGTTGACCCCTAGGTCTCTCTACATGCTCCTCCCTCAGCCTAGGGCTCTGAGATCTATCTCTGTGTCCTAAAATCCTATCTCCATGTCCCCTCTGAGGTGACTCTTTCTAACTGACTCCATGTGGGAGTTCTCTACCCTATGCTCATCACTGTGTCGAGGAGATGCACGAGCCTCAACTGATGGCTCTCTATCCTGTCTGGTAGGTCATCCTCCTAAGGATCCTCCACATATAGCAACATTAACATCCTGAAGCGTCTGTAATATCTGAGGTAAAATGGCCACTACATCCTGATCTGGAGGTGGAAAGTCTAGATCTACATGTAAGAACCCCTCTTCTGGTCCGTGCCTCCTACACAGACCAAGGCGAGAGTTAGTTCATCATTCTAGGTTTTATTTTAGTTTTCAAGTTTTCTATATTATACAAATATCATACAATGTTGTTTTCTAGGTTTTAGAGTTGTGCTAGGTTTAATGTTCATGTCTCATGTTTTCAAGTGTGCCCAAGGGTCCAAGCTTTGAACCCACCGCTCTCTGATACCAAGTGTAACACCCACAAATTTCCTACACAAAACCCAAGAACAAACCTAGGTTAAACTAGAAAAATTATGGAATAATTTTTTTTTGTTAAACACACTTGCAAAAAAGGTTCAAATTTACGGTCACACATTCTCGTTTCTAAAATTACATTAAATTAACATTATTAATTTTCCTTTAGATCCCCCTTTAAATAAAATAATAAAATCTCTCAATACCTTTTAATAAAATTAGTTAGTCTAAATCAAGACTTAGGTTCCCTATAATTTACTTTAATACAATTTAATTTCACCTTAATTAAATTTGGTTAGTTAATCTCAAGGGTATTATGGTCTATTTAATTAAATAATAAAGTTCTATAATACCCACAAAGGGGTCAAAGTTGCATTAAGTAAAAAGGTCTCTAAAAGACACTTGGGTTAGGAAATAATAACACCCCCTACACATACTAGAGTGGCCCCAAAAAATGTCTACCCATGCAAATTAAATTTGAATTTCTCTCACCCACTTCCCACCTACCTTTTTGTAGGGATGAATCTCATCCATTGGATGGATTCATTTGGGGCCCTTAGATTTAGGAATTCATCTAACCCTAAGCATGCTTATGAAAAGATTCTTTCTCTTTTGTTTTGACTTATTGTTTCTTCTTTTTGTTTTGCAGATTGGTGTGAGGAGGGAGGAGGAAGCCATGAGAGCAAGCTCAAGCTCTTGGATGATACAAAAAAGTCCATTTTATTAAGGATTCCTATTCATACCCTCATCTAGGGTTTACAATTTATTTTTTTTTTATCTCATTATTTTAGCATTTGCCCAAATGGGCATATGGGTTTTACCCCATTTTAGTGGAAATGGTTAAAATGGTATATGTATTTACTTGGGTAAAGAATAATACATACATACATACATACATATATGTATGTATACATGTATGTACATACATATATATATATGTATGTATATGTATGTATATATATACATTACATATATATTATATTTATATATATGATATATATATCATAACTACATTATATTATTAAAATTATATTTATATGAAAACACTAAATAATAATAAAAATACGATGATTTTTTTTGGCGGATATACATATATACATACATACATACATATATATATATAATCAGGTTTTTCCATTTGGAAGAGTAATTTTCTATGGATTGCACATATTAAGGGTTTGCAAAATCCATAAAGAGTCGATTGCTAAAGAATATAACTACGTCGCGGGGGGAGGGTTGTAAAGTTTGGTGAAAGCATTGTTTGGGTTGGGGGGAGGGTCACCAACCCACCCCCCATCCCATTTGTTAATGGGGTTGGGGGTGGGGTCGGCAACCCTCCCCCCAACCCTTTCCTCCTATTAACAGTGCACAGGCCGCGGCCTTAACCCAACAATTTAGCCAAACAAATTTTCGGTAATTTTTTTTTTTAAAATTTAATTAATATATATATATATATATATATATAATATATAAATATATATATATATATATATATATAATATATATATATATAATATTAAACAATATTATTAATAACAATTACAATGCACATATTTTAATAAACACTATTATTAAAGAAGTAATACTATTTTTTCTTTATATCTTATACTTTTTTTAAAACATGTCTTTTATAATTTGATAATATTTTATAAGAGGTTTAATAATCAATCCAATTTCCTCTTGTTGTTACATTAATTTTTCATTGGGTTTATATGTAAATTTATAATAACTTAATAATTAATTTACATACTCCAATAAGGCTATGGTCTAAGTGGTAATCAAGACAATTTCTTTACTCCACTTGATTTAGGAATCAATCTATTTTATTGACCAAGTAAATGACAATCAAAATTTAAGTTCTTTCCATCTATACATATATATATAAAAGTTTGACTCTCTTTCAACAAATACAAGAAAATGACAAATATAGTCTATCTTGCCATCATATGCCTTTCAAATAATACAATAAGAATTAATATTTCTTTCTTTTACAACATACAAGTTTCAAACATTCCCACAAGAAACTTCAACAAGATTTTCCAATAGTTTTAAAATAAGAACAACACACCTAAAGAAGACTAATAAATCAACTAAAATGAGAACAAAGTTGTTTTCTTTTCAATCACATTTCCATTATATCAAAACTTGTTTCACTAAATTTTTTTCTCTTTCCAATAATGCATTACAACTTAATAACAAAATATTCAATACAACTTTTCTTTCAAATACAATACTATAAATCTTCCACCTTAAGTGGAATTTTACAAGAAAGGTAGCTACAATGAAGGATTTCTTAGTCTTCTACAAGTGCTCCAAGTCCCAAATCTCCAACAAGAGCTCCATCATTTCTTCACTTGATCACAACAACAAAAATGGGGGAGAGGCAACACTCTCCACCCAACCAAAAATCCAATGAGGAGAAGAAGCAATCCTCCTCATTGGCCCCCGAGCCCCAACCACAATGCAATAAGGGATGGATCCAACACATGGAAACTATACAATGCTTCCACAACACAAAAAAATTTTCACAACCATTTCAAGCACATTCAATCACAAGAAAATGAACACAATAATACAACTTTACAAAATACACAAGGCTTTAAATGCAAGCCAATGGAGTAAGGATCTATGGGGAGATCACTTATGCCTCCCAATGGGATTAGGTTCCCACCTTAAAACCCTCCAATATACATCTCAAAACCCCTACACAACTCTTATGCCTCCCTCAAGATCCTCTTATGCCTCCCACATTCTCTTATGTCTCCCTCAATCTCTTATGTCTCCCTCAAAAAAAACAAGTAAGAAATGCAAGCATTTTCTTGTCCAAGGTGGGGAACCCAACCCAACTCCCTCCAAAGCATGAAATAAACTCTTATGCCTCCCTACATATAATATCCCCATAGCCTTCTCCTACACCATACTTAGGCAATCTACCCAAGAACCCAACAAGCATACCAAAACACTCAATAACATACACATATACACAAGTAAAAGAAAAACAATTAAACAAGGGTGTAGCTCCTACCTTTCCATGGTAGACTTGATCCAAGAGTCACACACCAAGCTCCTTCAAGCCCAATACCAACACCAACAAGCTCCAACAAAATCCACAAGCACTCCAAAATCCTCCAACTCCAAAAATACAAGAGCAAAAATTAAATGAAGTAACCCCCAAACAAACAAATGAACTTGCATAAATAGAAAAGGGAGAGATGGAGGGTGAGGTGGCTCCATGTAGGATGCCACATCACTTATCCTCAACTCCACATCACAAGTCAAACCTCAACCCCAATGCACAATAAATTGGTGGTTGAGAGGAATGACAAACCTCTTACACACACAATCCCAACCCACACCCCCTAAGGACAAAATTTAAAACCCATGTAAGAAAAGTGCAATGAATGCCACTTTTTGTCTTACAAAACACTTAATGGGTTCTATTTTGACCCCCAATCCATAGGTAGGGTTGGTATAAGAAATTAAGAGGTGTGGGACAAGTTTAGCTTGTCCCACAAGCCTCCAAAATGGCCCTTAAGCCCAAATCCGAATATCCAAGGTAAGGTAGAGTGTACAACACTCAAAGTTACTTACACTCAACTTAAAACACATAGACCAAAGAACCAACTACTCTAATAAATGAATTCTTTTGTCACATCCATAATTATCTTAATAACATGATTAATTCACTTATTAATGACACATTAATCAATAATGATAAAAGGGAATTACATCAAAAATTAAATCACATACTCCAAAATTAAATAAAAAAAGAGAAAAGAATAACACACAAACCCTTGGTCAAATTGAAGGCTTCATCCCCCCATGGGGACCCCCTAACAACAATAACAAAACAACAACATTACACAAGTTTCCATGGTGACCATTGTCGTATCCATCCAGTATTCCACTATGGTTGGTCTCCAATCCCCCTTTGATTGTTGTGATATAATTACCTTCAAAATCACACAATACCTCCTTCGGCCTCGTGGCCATATCAAAACATCCAAGATAAAATATACACATACAAATCAATAATCATCCATATATAAATTAAATAATCATCTAGCCTAAAATGCTATCATTTTAAAATTCCAACAACATCTCAATTATATATTTCATCAATACCAATAAGATCACAAAATTAGTTCAACTGCTAAATCCTACTCAATATGAAGAGAATGCCAAATGTCAGTAATATGTGTGTGTGTGTCAACAACATCATCATCAATATAAAATGTATCTCTAAGAATCCACACAATCATACTATGAATCACAATCCATAAATAGTCAAAGTATCTCTATCATCTAACATCATGCTAAGCCAAAATGATACAATAATATCCATGTCTATAGTCATCAGTAGTCGAAATCAAAATATAATAAGTGTCGAAGAATCCTCTAGAAATGTGCCCATTAATTCTTTTACTTGGTTAAATAGTTTTCCCCCTCTTAAATTAAAATTCAAACCCACATTTATCAAACGCTTATCCATAGTTACCTTAGTTCCCTTAATTATTAGCCTTAATGTCCATTGAATCATTTACTAAAACATACTAGGAGCTCGTTACATAATTAAATTAAGATACTAATGCAATAAGAGGCCCCATTCACCCATTTTCACATACACTTGAATTATTTAAAAACCCATAATATATATTTTCACCTAGCAATTGTAAGACTGATTCTTAACCCTTGGATCAAATAAATTGTGGCCACTAGATATTACAGATCCAAACTAACCCTAATCATTCTTATGAAATTTCATTTAAAAATTTTCCCTTTCCCTAGCCTCCTCATTTGGTCTCTTTTCTTTTCTTTTCCTTGATTTGCAGGTTAGAGGAGTTGAAGCCATAAAATCAAGGAGGGAAGCCATGGATGGGATTAATTTGGATCAAGCTTAGTTTAGTTTATTTTATGGATTTGTTAAAGCAATGTCTTCTATTTTTTAATTATAGAGGTTTCTACCCTAAATGTGGAGTAGTTATTTAGTTATTTCCATTCTTGGGTTCTTTATTTGGGCGAAACCCTACTTCCATTTAATCTATGAGATTTAATACATTTAAATGCCTATTCAAGGATTGACATGCTTAAAAAAATGAGATTATTCCCTTATGGTGTGACGCAGGTTTCCTTTTTACATTTTATATATCAAACTTTAATTAAATTAAGTTCAAATTTCCACAATCATGGATTTTACTTTTTGACCGAAAGTGATGAAACCGCCGCCCTGAGAAGGCTGACAGTACTGTGACAACCTCCCTACCTGGGTGATGATTCGTAAACCACCGCCTTGCCTGGGTGGTGGTTCATAGACCTCCACTCTGATCAGGTTGGCGGTCCGGTGACCACCACTTTGCACAGGGCGTCGGTCCCATTCTTCGAAAAAAGAACCATCATTTCATCAATTTTTCCAAAAACAAAATTTACTAGGATGATTTATAGTTTAACCTTGGCTTAAATTTATATACCTAAGTCACTAGTTGATAGGTTTAAAAAATTTATTCATTGCATGACTTAAGTCACTAATTACATAGATTTTCTATTTCAATAGCATATAAGAATACAACTACAAGAATACTTTTCCAATAAAGTTGCTTTCAAACTCAAATGAAGGAATGAAATTCAATCTATTTCTAAGTATTATCATTTTCTTTTCCAAAAAAAGAATGTAATCCTTCAATAAGGTAATTCACTATAACTTAGTGCATCCTTCCATTATAACAACCATTTATTCAAAGAAAACACAAGAAACTACATTACATTTCAGATTTGTTAAGAATATATTCTCAATGATTTACAACTTCCAAGTTCTCCCTTCATTCTTACAATAATTCAAACTCCTACAAGTAACAATGGAATTTCCTTTTCTTTTGAGCATACCTCATTTTATTACAATGTAAATAGATTTCTTTCTAAAAATAAATTTCAAATTGATAAACTAAATATGCAATACAAATTTTATTTTAAACACAAGACTAGTTGCCTTCCACATTAAGTGGGAACTACAAGGTAAAAGTTTCTAAAATGAAGGATTTCCTTTTTGTCTTCTGAAAAATGCTCCAAGTCCCAGATCTTCAACAATAGGTCCACCATAGCTTATTCACCTTAATAACAAAAAACAAATGGGGGGAGTAGGCAACACTCTCCACCCAACCAATAATCTAATGAGGATAAGAAGCTATCCTCCTCATTGGCCCCACGAGCCCCAACCAAAGTGCAAATAAATGGAAAACTGGATAACAACTCATGAAAACTAACACAATGCTTCCACATCACAATAAACATTTTCATAACCATTTAACACACATTCCATCACAAAGATAACAATCACAAAAATGCAAATTTAAAAATTACACAAGGCTTCAAAACTCAAAGCCAATGGAGCAAGGAATCTATGGGGAGATCACTTATGCCTCCCAATGGGATTAGGTCCCTACCTTAAAACCCTCCAAAATGTAACTCAAAACCCCTACACAACTCTTTTCATGCCTCCCTAAAGAACACTATTATTCTCTCCCACATTCTCTTATTCCTCCCTACAATATTTTATGTCTCCCTTAAAAGAACCAAGTAAGAAAAGAGAGCATTTTCTTATCAAAGGTGGGGCACCCAACCCAACTCTCTCCCAAAACATGAACCAAGACTCTTATGCCTCCCTAAAATACAAAATCCCAATAGACTTCTCCTACACCATACTAAGGAATTCTACCCACTATCCCAACAAGCACACAAACCATTCACTTGCATGCAATACATACATATAAAAGAAAATAAATAAAACAAGAGTGTAGTTACTAACTTTCAATAGTAAGAACTTGATCAAAGAGTCACACTTCAAGATCCTTCAAGATCAATCCAAATCCAAAAATCTTCAAGAAGTCAAAAAGTACTCCCAAAACTCTCTAATTCCCCAAAAATACAAGAACACAATAAAATGAAGTAACCCCCAAACAAACAATTAAACTTACATATATAGAAAAAGAGGAGAGGAGGGTGACATGGCTTCATGTAGGATGCCACATAACATATCCTCAACTCCAATTCACAAGTCAAACCTCAACCCCAAGGCATAATAAAATGGTGGTTGAGAGAAGTTACAAGCCTTTTACACACTCAACACAAACCCACACCCCTATGGGCATAATTTAAAACCCATGTAAGAAAAGTGTAATAAATGTCACCTTTTTCTTTACAAAACACATAATGAGGTCTATTTTTGACCCCCCCCCTACCCATAGATATAGTTGGTAGATGAAATTAAGAGGTGTGGGACAGGCTTAACTTGTCCCACAAACCTATAAAATTGGCCCTTAAGCCCAAATCCGATTTTCCCAAGTAAGGTAGTGTGTAGAACACTCAAAGTCAAATACAATAAGCTTAAAACACAAGAACCACAAGAAAAATTAGTCTAATAAATGGACCCTTTTTGTCACATCCCCAATTAACTTAATAAACATGATTAATTCACTTAATTAAGGCACATTAATCAACAATGATTAAATGAATTACATCACCAAATAAATCACGTACTCCAAAGTAAATAAAAGAAAAGGAAAATAATTACACACAAAGCCCATGGTCACATTTAGAGATCATTCCCCCCATGGAGACAGCCTAACAAAATAATAACACAACATCAAATATTACACAAGTTGTCATGATGACCGTCATTTTATCCATCGAGTATTATGTTGTGGTTGGTATCCTAACCCCCTTTTTTTGTTGTGATACAATTACTTGCAAAATCACATAATAACGCCTTTGGCTTTGTGGCCGCATAAAATACATCAAAGATAAATATACACACATCCATTTTAAACATCCTCATATAACTAGATCATCATCTAAACTAAACAATGCCATCCTTTGTTTATAATTTCAACAACATCTCAATTCTACCATTTCATCAATATCAGTAAGATCCCTAGATTATTTCAAATGCTACATCATAGTCAATGTGATGGGAATTCTGAATGTCAGTAAATATATATGATAAAAACAAATCATCATTATCAATATAAAACATCTCTCTATGTCTCTACATAATCCACACAAAACATACTATGAATCACAATCCATTAATAGTAAGAAGATCACTATCATCTAACATCATGCTAAACCAAAATGATATGATAATATCCATGTCTATAGTCAATAATAGTCAAAATAAAAATATAATAAGAGTCGAAGAGGAGTCGACACTACATCCCCCTCCCCTTAGACTCGAATTTCTCCTGGAATTCATTGTAATAGGTGTGAAAAATTGGCTAGTCACAACATAGCATCCTCCCATGTAGCAACAGTCTCATCATAACTATCCCACTGAACTCGCACCTGTTCAATCTTTCCGTCTCGAAGGCCCAGGGTCCTGCGCTCTAAAATATACATGAGCTCCACCATCATCTTCCCTTACTCCTGCACCTGCAATGTTATCCTATCCAATACATGAGAAGGATTTGGGATATATCCCCTAAGAAAAGATATACATGGAACACATCATGCATGTAAGACAAGTTAGGTGGCAAGGCTAGATGATAAGCTAAGGGACCGATCCACTCTAGGATATCGAATGGACCCACAAATATGGGAGATAAATTAGAGCCTTTCTCATAACGGATAGGACTCTTATGAGGTTTGACATGAAGTAACACCTTTGTGCCCACCTCATAACTACGGTCAACTCTCATATGATCTACATACTTATTATTCCTATCATGTGCCTCTTACAACCTCTCTCTGATAAAAAAAACCTACTACTCCATGTCTTGTAACATAGTTGGCCCAATAAACACTCTGTCTGTAATTCTATCCCTACTTAGAGGTGTCTTGCACTTTGTGCCATAAAGTTCCTAAAATGGTTCCATCCCAATAGAAATCTGTAAATTGTTATTGTACATGCAAACTCAACCAAGTACAAGTACTCTTCCCACCTCGACTAGATGATCCATGATGTAAATCTGAAGCATGTCCTCTAAAATATTTTTCACCCACCGTATGTCCATCTATCTCTGGATGATATGTTGTACTAAAATTGATACCCGTCCTAAGGGCCTATTGCATGGTATTCCATAAATGTGATGTATATAAGGGATCACAGTCACAAATGATCTTCCATGGAATCCCATGTAGTCTAACAATCTCATCCAAGTACACTCTCGTTACTGTCCTAGGTGTATAAGTGGTCTAGATTGGAGAAAAATGAGCCACTTTCATCAATCTATCCACCATGACCATGATGACATCACGGTGGTATCTCGACATCATTAGCCCTACTATGAAATCCATGGAAATGGTGTCCCATTTTCACTTCGGTATACCATTTGGGTAAGGAAGGCCAGCTAGATTCTAATGCTCGGCCTTCACCCTTTGACACTCTAAGCAACATGACACAAACTTAGATACATATCTCTGAACACCTCTCCAATGGTATAACTATATCAAGGTGGCATACATACTCTTCACCCCTGGATGGACTAAATAAGGTGCACGATGAGGCTCTGCTAAGATATATTTTCTAAAATCTCCATCCCTAGGTACATAGATTTGGTATTTACGTTTGAGAATTCCATATAAATCTGATGTAAAATCATCAAACTTCCCCTCAAGGGGCTTTGAGACTCAACTCGGATCTAGCTACAAGGTAGAAATTTTCATGTGGAAGTTGTCAAAAAATCATGCTCTGTAAATCTGTACCAACTAAAGTAGCCATAGAAAAATGTCTCTATCTACTCAGAGCGTTGGCAACAACATTATCCTTCCCCTTCACATGCTCTATCTCCATGTCATACTCAAATAGAAATTCCATTCCAATGCCACTGACAAGCATTGAGAGTGGGTTGCGTGAAGAGGTGACCTAAACTCAAATAGTTTTTTCTGAGAATAAACCTCCAGCCAAGAAGGAAATGTCTCCACCGAACCAAAATATGCACAACTGTTGTATTCTCAAGCTCATGAGTGGAATAGTTGAGCTCATGATCCTTGATTTTATGAGACTCAAAGGCAACCACATGGCCCTCCTGCATCAATACACCTCCTAATCCTATTGCCAAGGAAGCATCCGTACACACAAACAAATCCCTCAGATTGTCTGACATAGAAAGAATCTATGTTGACGTAAGGCATACGTTAAATGTAATAAATGCCTTCTCACATCCATTGAACCAAAAATATTCTTCACTTTCCGTTGAAGGAAAGTTATGGGGTGTGCAATCTGAGAAAATTCCTGAAAGAATCTCTTATAGTAACTTGTTAACCCCATGAAACTGCGCACCTTGGTCACACTAGTAGGTGCACAGCCAATCCATAATAGCTCTAATCTTGGTAGGATCGAAGGATATCCGTTCCGCAAAAATGATGGGACCTAAGTACCACAACCTCCAATTGAAAGAATGCAAACTTCCCCAAGTACCAAATTTGCACTACTCACAAAGATACTGAAACATAGTCGAAGGTTCTCCTCGTGCTTCCCCATATTCCCATAAATACATTGAGCACAGCTAAAAATGTCCAAATACCCCATTCATAAACTCATGAATACATAGCGAAGGTGATCCTCATGGCACTATGTGAACTCGTAATATCTCGTACAAAAGGCTGTCTTATTAATATACATGAGCACTAGGTCATATTAAAATCTGTCTTATAAAATATCCCATTCATCAAACTCATGAATACTGTGGGGGCATTTTTTTATCACACCATAAGGCACTATTGTGAACTCGTAGTGGCCATATCTCATACAAAAGGTTGTCTTAGCTCACAGAGCTCAAGGGGTAGTCATCCTATAAGAATATATGCCTCTGTGATCCTACAGCTGATGGTGTTGGTATCAAAATTGATTCTCCCTTGAAAACACTTAAGTAGCATCACAGATTTAGCAAGACACTGCCAAAAATAATTCCAGATAGAAAGATCCAATGTCAGATCATATTATAAGTCATTTTATAGCGAAAGAGGGGATTCCGAGGATCTGAGTCTTTGTCACTCAGGCATTGTGAGAAATGGATAACACCTTCATTAAGGATTTGATATATCCTCACTACTTTAGGCCATGCCTTTTGAATAGGGTGAGAGGACCCATTTTGTAACCTAAGTTGGTGAAGGAGAATGAAGATATCCTTCTTTGCACAAATTTGATAGGAAACCTTGAGAAAATATGATCAATGCACCAAAATTTAACTCTCACGAGTTTTCACTTCTAAAGAATGGTGATATTTCCTAACTAAGGTTTAAGGCTACTAAAGAAATTATTGAATCATTATTTCTTCTACATATTTTGGCAGTAGAATTTATTCATTTGTGGAGACATAGTGCAAACAAGGGTACTTCAAAGTAGGATTCATAGTTATTTGAAATTTATTGGTGGGAGATTAAGCAGGATAAAGTTGATTATACCAAAGCTTTGAGAACCTTCACAACATTTGGAAAACTAAATGAAAAATTGCTTCAGAATAGCTAAAATATTCCTTCAACCATAAAGTGTGCATCAATAGAAGGCCCATATTTGCATGGTTTCACACAATCTTTAAGAATTAAAAATGAAGACTCGAGCTAAAGACTCAATTAAACATTAAATACCCCTAATTTCTCTAGCCTAAGATACACTCAAAGGCTTACAGACAATCTTTAGCAACAAAATGACAGTAAAGTGATTTTTAATTGTTTATTTCATTACAGGATGAAGGCTCTTCTCATAATAAAATCAAAAAATTCCACTAAACTATCAGAAGGACGAGATCTTGTTTGGTTCAGAGGGATTTTAACACAAGATTGCACTATGAACAACAAAAACTACTTCCAGACATTCGGACATGAGGCAAACACAAATTTTCCCAAGATTAACACAGATTAATTCGAAGTTGATTAGATTCATCAGCAAGGGAAAGTTTCTTTGAATAGTCTCAAAGCTTGTCAATGGTTATACACTTGAAACCAACTTGACGTGATTGAATCTAAAACATAAGAGATTAAGCAGGTTTCTCAGATAGTATCTCACAAGATGGGCTTTCTCAAATTTTCTCATAAAAATTAACACCCGACCATTTACAAGATTATTCTCATTGCATTTATACATTTGACATGCTCACTCATCCTAAATTTCCCCCCCAAAAAGAAGAATATTTGAGGAACCTTTTCTCATTACCAATTTGTCCTCGGAAAGTGATTTTTTAACAAATTCACACCCGAAAGCTACCAGGTGGAAAAAACGTGGATCATTACAAATATTCCCATCATTGTTTTAACTGGGGCACCCAACTGGATCTACTATGTGCAACACATTTTTCATCCTTTGTGCCTACAACATTTCTTTGCATCTAGTTTGTCTAGTAATTCATCTATCTTTTTTTCCATTACCTGAGTAATTCCAACTTCAAAAGATCGACCTCTACAATCCTTGGAATAAAAAATTAAGCTCTAGATTCATTCAATTATACTTTACAGACAAAAATGACAAGGAATTTCATTAGAAAACAATGAAAAATAATGCATATTCACATCTCCAGGAGTCTTGGAGAAAAAATGGCGGTAAATCAGATACAATGCATAACAACCTTTGATTTTTCCCTCTCTCAACTTTAGATTAGAGTCGTCCATCTGTTTCCTTGGCACAACTACAGAGGTGTAAGTACAGAGGAAAATTTCCAAACAAGTGCGGGCCTTCTATGTGCCCTAGGCCCAAAATTTTCCCTTTTGGCCTTTGAAAAGTCTCAGTATAAAAGGGACCAGTGGAATCCTCCACATGTCTCACTAGCACATTTTTGATATGGTGCCCAAAAGTAGAGACCTTAAACCAGCACAGGCTCACCACGTGTCTCAACCCAAAATAGTTGTTGAAAGTATTTTAGGGACCAGCGGAAGGCGCCACATGCCTAGAGTCTAAGAAGGTTTTCCTCAGCCGTTGAAAATTCCAAGCAAAGGCAGAGTAAGTGGAAGCCTCCACGTGTCTCTATGGTGCTCTTTTCATATGGTGCCCAAAAGTGGAGACCCTAAGCAAGCATGGGCTCACCACATGTCCTTTTAGCACTCTTTCAAAATAAAACTCAGGGGCATGTCCCAAAATAGGCACGGTCCCTCCACATGTCCTAGACTTTAGAAAGTATAGAGAGGAGCCAACGAAATCTTCCACGTGTCTCCCCGGTGTAACTCCTAAGATAGGACTCAGAGGTGGATCCTTAAGTAAGAACTAGTCCAACATGTGTCTAGAACCTGACAGAATTACATCCACTACTAAAAAATTCTAAGTATGGACAGAGTGAGAAGAGACCTCTGATGTGTCCCTTCCACGCTCTTTTGATATGGATCCCAAGAGTGGAGACCCCAAACAAGTGCGGGCCTTCCACGAGTCTTGAGTCTGAAAAAGCTACACCGGTCAATTGAAGAAAATTTTAAGTATAGGCAGGGCCATTGGAAACCTCCACGTGTCTCCTTGGCTCAATTTCAAAGGTCAATCCAATAGGAGAATTTTTTAGATGAGAGTTCGGCCCTCCACATGGATAAGATTTGAGTTGAAGTGGGCCTTAGTGTTTTGAAATTTCCCACCGAGCCACATCTAATCTTTAGAAAAGACCACGTAGCTGAAGATGATGAGATATAAATTGATGGGGAAACCAAAACATGACTGTGGAAAAAACAGAAGGTAAAAAACCCAAATTTACACCCAACTTACAAATTATTTCACATGGACAGAGGAATGAAAAATAAATTCTGGACTTAATGTCATCCTCGACCAAAAGAAAGGATAGACCATGGAAACCAAATGAAGGAAAAAACCTTCACGCATCAATACACGGGGACAGAGAAAACTTCAAACCATGTGGAATGAGACATTTTCGAGGAAAAACGAGGTGAGATCAAAATGAGCACCAACATCGGCTCTGACTCGAGGATGGGAACTCCCAGTGAGTGTCATAAAAACAAATAGCATACCAAGTGCCAACAATAAACTATTGGGAAATGGAGTCATGATCCAACTTACCATGAACAAACTGATAAACCAACAAAAATGGACACCAAGGACAAGGAAAAACCAAAATAGAAAAACACGAAAACAAAAAGAAACCAAAAGACTATACACTGTACAATGGTGCATACCTCGATTCTGAGAAGTTAGTCAAGGAATTGTTTCAAATGCCTACCATTAATTTAGGCAACTCAAGAAACTCCCCATCTAGGTCTTTTAAGAAGAAGGTATGTTCACCAATTCAAATGTCAATTGAATAAGGTCCTCTCCGAAATGCATCAAACTTTCCATGTTTTCCATGTATCCTCGTGCCTGCTATCCCATAATAGCACAATATCTCCAACACTAAAAGCTCTTGGATTCACCTTCTTATTAAACAACTTCTTCGATTTCTCTCTGAATTTTACATGCCTTTGATGGGACACCCTTCTTTCTTCATCTAACTCAACTATCTGATTTATACGATCATCATAGGGACTAACCTCTTGATCTTCCAGATGTTGAAGAAATTGAAATGAAGATAATTGCATATGTAGGGACAGCAGGGCTTGAGTTTTATACACCAACTCAAACAGGATTTTTCTAGGTAGCTCGTTTAAGAGTGATTTGATCAGCCCAAAAAGAAAACTTCAACTGCTCACCCCCACTTCATTTTGTTGAACTCCAAATTTCTTCTAATTATCTTCAACATATTTTTATTGTTGGACTCTACTTTTCAATTTCCTTGGGGATTATAATTGGAAGCATATGTCAAATTGATCCCATATTCGTGACACATAGCCACCAAAGGTTTAGCTCGAAAGCTCATGGCATTATTAGCAACTATTTTGGCAGGTACCCCCAAATCTACAAATGATATAATTCAGGATAAAATCCTTGACAATTTGGTGAGTTACCTTCTTGGTGGGGATTTCCTCCACCCACTTGGTGAAATAATCTATGGCCACTAGTATCCACTTATGGCCTGCACTTGAAGGATCATAAATTTTCCCAATGAAATCCATTCCCGATTGTCTAAATGGGGCTTCAATATATACAGGATTCAAAGGAAGAGAGCTTGAATCTTGTAGTCTTCTAGAAAAGTGTTGCAAACCTTCACATTTTCTTACCATCAAATTTTTATCTTTGAAAAGAGTTGGCCACCAATAACTAGCCCTCAAGATCTTATGAGCTATGACTCTTCTAGCAAAATTCCCCCTAGAAACTCCTCCATGGAGATCAAAATTATTTTAAGGACTTCATGTTCAGTAATGCATCTTAAGAGAACTCCCTCAGGGTTCTTCCAAGCTAACCCAAAATTAGTAATGACATATATTTGGGAAGTTAACTTAAGTGCTCTTTTCTGATTCTTGCTCAAATGTTCAGGGCACTATAGATGTTTAAGATAAAAAATATGGCCTTGTACCATTCATAATTTATCAAATTTTTAAGGATATTCAGCCTTTCTTCTTTGAATTCATTTACCTCAATTGTCTACAGATTTCTCTCTGTCATAAGTTTTTCTAGGCCCAAACCTCTGACCAATTTTGTTGTTTGGATTTCCATATCATACTCTTGCAATTTTTTTACCCATCAGCATCTCTTGCTTGAAACCTCCATTTCTGAAAGGATATCTTTCACCATGTTGTGGGGAACATAAGCAATGAACTTAGAACTTAAAATGTATAGTCTGAAGACCTTTATTTCTTTTATCAAAGCAAATGCCTGCTTCTCCATGATAGTATACTTTAGCTCAGCTCCTTGTAATTCCTTACTGAAAAAGGCAATTGGTCTTTCAGCTCCCTCATCATCTTTCTACAACAACACAGATGCAATAGTAATTTCTAAGGAAAAAGAAAACATTTGAAAATCCTTCTTATAATCTAGAGCTACTAAAATATGGGCATTCTTTAATGCTTCTTTGATCCCAACAAAATCTTGAATAGTTGTTTCTTTCCATTTGATAACTTTGATCTTTCTTCAGCATGGTAGTGAATGGGGATAGTTAGGTCAGCAAAGTTGGAGATAAATCTCCTAATAAAAGTAATCTGCCCAAAAAAGGATTGAATTCCCTTCTTAGTTCTTAGAATAGTAGATCTTTGCTGATAGATTCTACCCTTTTAGGATCAATCATGACCTCTTCCTTTAACACAATGTGTCTAAGAAGTTTTTCCTTTCTGAACTCAAAAATGACACATCTTAAGATTTAGTGAAATACCATACTCCCTACATCTTAACAACATTTTTTCTAAGTGTTACAGGTGGTCACTCCTTTTTCTAGAGAAACACTATTCACATCATCTTGATATACAATAATGAAATCATTAATATAACTAGAGAGAAAGCTACATCCATTACTCTTTGGGAAGTGGCTCCAACATTCATTAAGACCAAAAGGCATTCTGACATATACATATGTTCCCCAAGGAGTGGTAAAGGCAGTCTTGATTCACTTCTGATTCCTTCACAACTACCTTGATTATATCCATAGAAAAACCATCCAAGGTGGATAACAATTCCTAACCAGCTAACCAATTATAACATATTTTCCATATTTTGTAGAGGGTAGTTATCCTTCATTGATGCTTTATTCATTTTCTCTAAAGTCCACACACAACCTTATATCTCCATTCTTCTTTCTAACAAGTACCAAGTTTGCAACCCATGATGAGTACCTTGTGGGCTGTATGATTCCTCCATCCCTCAAATTTTTCAATTCTTCTTGCATCTTTTGGGAAAGGAGTGGATTAATCAGCCTTTGTTTCTTCCTGAAATGGTTTGGCATTAAAGCTTCCAAGATGAATTTCATGGGCTTGGAACAAATATCCTCTTTGTATGCTTTTAGTTCAGAATAAGAGCATGCTAAGCAGTCCTGAGTATTTCTTCAACAATTGGACATATGACTTCTTTTCTTCCTTGCTCAGATTGCTACCTAGTCAATATCTTATGTGGTTTATCCTTTGTGGCCTAGGTCGTGCTCCTTCCACATCCCTCGAGGGTGACATGTGTTCTGTTGACAATGCAATCAACATTATCAAAGTTTGATTCAAGTGCTACCAAACCTTTGGGGATCATGTATTAGTCTTCAACTTAATGATGTCTTTTCCAGAATAAAGTCTCCTTTCCATCAGCTACACAAACCATTGGTTCCCAATCTATACGTTGATTGTCAGAAAACTCTGCCTTGGTTTCTGTAAAACCCGTTTGCACCTGGGCGTTGTCCTTCGAACACTTGCCAGTGTTTAACATTATCAGGAATAGATGGCCTAGTTAATATCTCAATATTATACTCACAAAATAGGGGGATACAACATACAATTTCTGAATCTAGACCCCAATACGGCCAATAACTTGTCTTGCTAGAGAGTATTGTAGTTCCTATCGTGATGTATTATGTTGAAGGAGTCAAACATTTCAATGAAATCCCAGATTGCATGCTTATACTACTTCATTCTCTTGATTTTTTGTATGCATATAGTTTTCTAACCTACTTGACAATCAGCTTCTGAAGCTCCTTTAACAATGATGTTCTCTAACACCATATTTCCAAGAAATTCTTAAACCCATTAATAGTGCTTTGTATTCTACAATATTGTTAGTGCACTTCAAAGTTTAGTTTAAAAGAAAAAAACAAACTCTTCCTAGCCTGGAGATATTAGAATAGTACCAACACCATTTCCAAATTTAGAGACAAGCCCCATCAAACAACAAATTCCAAGGGGAACCTACTTGTTTAAGAGACTTGCATTGATCAATTTTTTGGTCTTTACCATCAGAAAATCCAACAACGTTATTAGCATCAATTTCAGTTTATAACACTTCATAGGAAGCATTATTGGGATCCTCAATGAAGATGTAACATCTTCTTTTCACCATACAACTTTATAAGGCTTGTCTTCAATAGGTATAGTGGAAAAAGATATATCCATTTGGACACTCCCACCCACACTAGTAGCCCATTTTCTTGATAACAACATTCCCCATTTGGTACAGGGCAATAAAAAATAACAACATCTAGTTTTAAGTTCTTGCTTGGGTATGCTTCAAGTTATAACACTATCGAACCTCTTGATACATCCAACCACTAAGCACCTCTCTGGAATCCATGGTAGTGCACTTCCCATAAGATGTATGTCACTTTGATAACTTCAATTCATTCATGACCTCAAGAGGCATAACATTGCATGATGCTCCAGAGTCAAACATACAATTGTGTATTAGCCTGTCCCTAATAATCAGAGTAGTGAAAAATGGATCTACATTCAGCTAGACACTCAACCAATGATGTCCCCAAATATACTTCATGTGGATCACCTAGTCTCTTCTAGTACTTGGTGGTTTTTCAAACTCTACAATGGTAGGAGGAGGAGTCTCAATATTGTTTGCATTTATGCCTTGGGTAATCTTTTCTTCTTTCAATCCCAAATACTCAAAGGCCCTTTTCTTGTGCTCAGGAATCCTAAGCAGCTCAACAATTGTGAACAAAAATTTTGATTTGACTCAAGACTTGGGTAAAGTCATAAGGAACATATTTGGGCAAAGAAAAAATTCGTAGGAAGACTGACAAACTCATCTAGACAGTACAAGGATTTTTCACGATCTTAGGCATGGGCAGGGAACACCAGTTCTGTTTGAGGATGACAAGGCCTTTTGCCAGATGTATCTTGCTATTAGGAGTTTATTTTAGAGATATTGGTGAGAATTGGAGTTTTTGGTTTGGCCTGAGACCCTACCCCTTTGACAACTTTACTCCTAGTGTTATATTCCTTTTCTTGGGAAACCACAACATTCATTAACAACTGTCCTATCCTCCTCTAGATGGAAATTCCTCCATCATAATTTTTAATCATTAGATGCCCTTAAGTATTCAAAATACATTATTAGGAAATTAGAAAATCTTGTACCATATCTATTTCAAAAGTATGAGAGGGAGGAAGAAGAGGTAATACCCGGTGAATGTAATCCCAGAAAATCTACAGCAAGTTCTTGGCAGTGATTAATTTTGTCAAAGTTTCTCCTTGCTATGAATTTGTAGATCAATCCACCATGCATGCATCATCATTAGTGTTATCATCATCATCAGCTTCTTTAGCTTGTTGATCTACTTCACATGGCGGGTGGGGTAAGAAACACTTGTCACACCAATCAATTTAATTTTTCTCTTCAACAACATCAACTCTGGCATTTAGAGGATCAGGCACTACTCTATTTTCCCTAGGTTGGGGTTGCCTAGCTCCCATGGGTCCTTTACCTCTGTCATCAGATATCTGATCATTTCTAGGATGATTTGCAAATCTGTCTTGTCCTAGTTGCCTATGTTGACCCTGAGAACCTTGTCCAATTCCTTTCTTTTCCCTGGCTAGCTTGTAAGATATTTATTTGACAGCTCCAGCCAAAGTATTTACAACTTCCTCAAGATCCACAACCTTACATGATTGAGGCTTCTCTGGGTTGATAATTTTAACACCCTCCCTCTTAAGAGGTTTTCCAACTACTTTAATGTTGTTCTCAATTTGCAGAGCCATGGTAAAGGCCTGCCTAAAATTTCCAAGGTTCTTATCCCTCAAATAGTAAGCAACTTTCTTATCAAATGAATCTGAATACTTTATCAAACATGATTCATCACATGGCCTCAAATTAACAAGCAGTCTTCTCAATGGTTTGTTAAATCTTTTATTGAAATCATGTACTGATTCATTAGGATTATTTTTTATATTTTCAAATTCTGATAAAAGAAACCTAGGGTCTATTTTATCTCCATACTACAATCTAAAAGCATTCTTCATCTTTGTCCAAGAATCAATGGAATTATCTTGAAAAGATTTAAACCAGTCCCTTGCATCTTATTCTAGAGTATGGATAAACAATTTAATGTACACATCCTCAAATTCTATTTCAAAGTCCTCCATCATATTGACAAAGAGCTTCAAGTGTTGATCACCAGTGATTGCATTATTACCTTGAAACTTAGGCAATATATTTCTTATATCTTGTGTCACAACATTTGGATAGCCATCCGTACCTCTAAAATTGATGGGACCAAAAGTATTAACAACAAATGGAGGTCTGGGTGGAGGCTGAGCCATATTATTTTGAGGAGGTGACCTTGGAGGAGATGCAAACTGATGAGAAGTGAGGGGTCTGTGGGGCACAGGAATAAAAATCACAGAAATGATGTTCTCTAAAAACTTTGTTTCTTGGAAGATCCTATTAGCTTTGGAGAATACAAGGACAAAATGAAATGCAAATATTTCAAATACAAAAGAAGGACCCTTTCCAGTTAGAGAATTCAGATTAACAAAGAGACTACCTAATTCAGAAGCACTTGAGGAAGTATTGCAATCTTCAATCATAGGCTGATCAGTTTCACCAATGGAGATCTCTTTTCTTGATGCTTTATCTCCAACAACCTTCTAAATTCTTCTTCCTTCTGAATTAGACTTTCCCAACTCTGGAAACAACCTTCTACTAGGATCCTTGGTGAATAAATATCTTTTTCCTTCTAGCTTTGCAGAGATTAATGACAAATCTTACTTAATATATGTTCAGGCACTGGTATTTATTAAGAATTTAAACAACACATAGTCGTCACTAAGGATTTTCACCTTCGTTTGTGCAGATGCACTATGAAAGACCTATCAAATTTCTATCAATACCAAATTCATGAAATGCTTACAAGATATGCTCTTCTTCTACCCAAATTTGTCAATGATGATACAAAATTTAGTGCAATAACTATATTAGCTAGAAATATTGCACTCAGAACTTACAACTTTGAACAATTCTTACATATTTGAACAGATAATGATGTTTCAAAAAAGTATTAGCACACAACATATGTAAGAAGTATTACCAAGGTCTGTATGTACTGCATTTGTAAAATACTTCAAAGATTCCCCGACAATGGCACCACTGGTGTTGTTGGTGCACAAATTAATATCGGAGCTCAAATAATCCCCAGCAATGCTAAATAATCCCCGACAATGGCGCCACTAATGTTGGTATCCAAATTTTTTCTCCTTTTCAACTTGAGCAACATCAAAGATTCGACATGGAGCTTAGAGATAGATAGATCATAATGTGTGTCGTTTTATATCTGGGGATGAGATCTAACTAGCCCTTTGTCACTCAGATTTGCGGAGAGATGGATAGCACCGTCAAGAGGATTTGACCTATCCTCACTACTTTAGGTTGTGCCTCTCCAACCAGGATGAGCTCTGCCTAACTACCACCAACCTTCATTTCTCTACTAAAAATGGAGGAATAAAAGAATCTAAGGAGCCTAAATCAAATAAATTAGAAATAGAAATGCCATCAATGTTACATGTAGTCTCAATCACCATGCCCTGGTGCTCTTCCTGGCGAAGTTCTCGACTACTGCATATATCCTGTGGTTCCTATCCATATCACCTATTGTAGGCTCTAAAACCAGTGCCTTACCCTTGTTATTAGGGTTCTAGAGGGTACTCTCTCCAATGATGCCCAAGTACACCACACCCATAGCAACTACCAGGTCCCCTCCAATGAGAAGTGGCTCCTACAAGATACTCTAGTGGTATTTTGTGTGGATCTTGATGATCCTACTATGGACTGCTGTGGTCACTGCTAACGAGATCTTGCTAACTGAGCTCTAGGTGGTGCCTGAGTCCTGACTAGTCCCCTAGGAGGAGGTCCCATACTACATCCCCTCTAAGCATCAAATCTATGTGGAGGCTAAATGGAGGATAAGTCTATGCTACTGTTGCTACTTAGGTGGCTGTTGTGGTGGTCTGAATGAAGACTGTGTAGAAACCATGTCTGCCATGAGGAGGAGGAGCTGACCCCCTCGACCTGTTATCCTGTATCTGTTGGATATGGCTCCGCACTCTATCTCTGGCCTACTGCATCTTCCCCTTGGTCTCCTCTATAAATGTAGGCCTTCTCTACAACCTCTGCTAATGTCTGTAGAATAATTAATGCACACTGCCCCTCCTAAGTCTAGGTTCAAGCCCTTGATGAACCTTTGGATCCTCACCTGCTCATCCTGCATGTAGTCTACATACTAAAGTAAGTCTAGAAAATGACTCTCATACTCTACCACTGTCATGGATGCCTGACATAGGTCATGGAACTCATCTATCCTCTACTGAATGAACCTCCTAGACAAGTATCGACTCATGAACCACTCCTCAAAGAGCTCCCATGTAACTTTCTCGGAATCCACATGGAGCTTCTACTCCTTAGTCCTCCACCAAACCCTGGCTCCGTCTCTCAAAAGGTGGATGGAAACACAAGCCTTCGTGTTGTTGGTACACAGACATAACTTGAAGCATGCACTCAAGCTGACCAACCATGCCTCTTCCTGAAATCCCCCAATGTATCTCAACAAAATGAGATGGATGGAGTTTCATAATCTCTCTAATGTGATCTTCCATTGTAGACTGTCTACCTCTAGGTCTCTCAACATGATCATCATGCTACCTAGGGCTCCTAGATCTGTCTCTTTTTCCTATAGCCCTATCTCCATGACCTCTCTATGGTGAATCTTTTCTAGATGACTCCACGTGGAATTTCTCTACCCTATACTCATCACTATGTTAGGAAGGTACACGAGCCTCTACTGATGGCTCTCTATCATGTCTGCTAGGTCTCCCTCCTAAAGATCCTCCACGTATAGCAACATTAACATCATGTAGTGTCTGGAAGTATCTAAGGCAATATGGCTATGCTACTTCCTGATATGGGGGTGGTAAGTCTAGGTCCATGTGTAAGAATACCTCATCTAGTTCATGTGCCTCTTGCAATAGATCCAAGATGAGAGTTAGTTTATCATTCTAGGTTTTGTTTCCATTTTCTAGGTTTCTACATGTTTAAAACATCATGCAATGTTGTGTTATCTAGGTTTAGAGTTGTGCTAGGTTTTCTTGTTATTTCATATGTTTCCAAGTGTATACTCATGGGGTCCAAGCGTTGAACCCACAGCTCTGATACCAAATGTAATACCCATAACATCGACGTTCTAAAACCACATTAAACCTTAAATAATTATCTAGAAAGTTGTCGGAACATTTTTTTGTTTTAAAAGATTGCAAGGGTGTCAAGACCCTATAATACACTTAATTAACTCCTACCAACAATCTACTACATTACATTAAATGGAATAGGTCTAGATTAATAATTAAATATTCTTAACCCATTTCTAAGGTCAATTTAGTTACAATCCGCTAGAAAGGTGTTCATTAATTATTTTACTTGGTTAAATAGTTTTTCCCCTCCTTCAAATAACATTCAAACCCACATTTATTAAACCATTATCCTTAGTTACTTAGTTCCCTTAAATTATTAGCTTTAATGTTCCATTGAATCATTTACTAAAACAGACTAGAAGAGTTACATAATTAACTTAAGATACAAGGGTACTAAGTGGCCCCATTCACCCATTTTCACATACATTTAAATTATTTAAAATCCCATAATATATATTCTCACCTAAAAATTGTAGGGTTGATTCTTAACCCTTGGATTAAATCAATTGTGGCCACTAGATCTTAGAGCTCCAAGCTAACCCTAACCATCCTTATGAAATTTTATTAAACCTTTTTCTCTTTCCCTAGCCTCCTCATTTGGTCTCTTTTCTTTTCTTTGATTTGCAAGTTGGAGGAGTGGAAGCCATGAAAGTAAGGAGGAAAGCCATGGAGGGATTCATTTGGATCTATCTTAGTTTAGTTTAGTTTATGGATTTGTTATAGCAATGTCTTTCTATTTGTTGATTGTAGAGATTCTACCCTAAATCTAGAGTATTTATTTAGTTATTTCCATTTTTGAAGTTATCTATTTGGGAAAACCCTATTTCCATTTAATCTATGATATTTAATACATTTAGATGCCCATTCAAGGATTTACATGTTTAAAACAATGAGTTTATTCAGACTTTTGGTTTGCTGGTGGTTTCCTTTTTACGATTTTATAGTCTCAGATTTTAATTAAATCAAGTTCAAATTTGTACAGTCGTGGATTTTACTTTTCCGACGAAAGTAATGAAACCATCCAAAAAGCCTTAAGCAGGTGGCATTCCTATGACTGCCACCCTACCTAGGGTGACGATTTGTAAACCGCCAACTTGACTATTGGTGGTTCAGAGATCTGTCAATTTGATCAGGCCTACGGTCTCGGAGACCATCGCTCTACATAGGGCGTGCGATCCTGATTCTTCAAAAATAGAACCATCATTTCACAGTTTTTCAAAAAAGTTTTACTAGGGTGATTTATGGTTTAACCTTAGCTTAAATTTAGGAAATTTGGGTGATAAATACACTAGTTGAAAGGTTAAAACATTTATTCATTCCATGAAATTAAATCACTAATTACATAGGATTTTCTATTTCAATAGTATATAAGAAAACAACTACAAGAATACTTTTCCAATAAAATTGCTTTCAAGTATCAAATGAAGGAATGAAATTCAATCTATTTCTAAGTATTATTGCTTTCTTTTCGAACAACAAGAATGTAATTCCTTCAACAAGTTAATTCACTATAACTTAGTGCATTTTTCCATTACAACCACAACCATTTATTGAAAGAAAGCACAAGCAACTATATTACATTTCAAATTTGCTAAGAATACATTCTTAATGATTTACAACTTCTAAGTTCTCTCCTTCATTCTTACAATAATGCAAACTCCTACAAGTAACAAATGAAATTTCCTTTTCTTTTGAGTGATAGACTCATCTTATTACAATGCAAAAATAGGCTTCCTTTCCAACAAATACATTACAACTTGATAAATAAAAATATGCAATACAACTTTTATTTCAAAATGCAAGATTACTCAATTCCACCTTAAGTGGGAACTACAAGAAAAGTTTTACAATGAAGATTTCATTTCCTTTCTGATTCTAAAAATGCTCCAAGTTCTAAAGGTTGGAAATCTTAAACAAGAGTTTCTCCATTTCTTCACTTCAATCACAACAATGTAAATTGGGGGAGTAGGTACAACACTCAAATCCAACCAACCAATAATCCAATGAGGAGAAGAAGCTTTCCTCCTCATTGGCCCTTTGAGCCCAAACTGAAGTGTAGAATGGAATGGATACATTTCAAACTAACACATGTTTTTCCACAAACTCAAATACACATTTCAACATCAATTTTTTACAGACATTCAAACACATTAGTTTAGGTTTAAAATCACTTAAATGCAACTTTCAAAAATCACACAAGGCTTAGAAACTCAAATCCAATAGAGCAAGGAATCTATGGGGAGATTGTATCTTATGCCTCTCAATGGGATTAGGTTCCAACTGAATTACAACCATCCAAGAAAGCTTTTTTTCCGATTGTCAAAACCCCTATGCAAAAAATCTTATGCAATCTTGTTTTATCATTTTCTTTCATCGAGTTGGATAGAAACAAATAAGGTGTATGATTAATCAAGGTAATACTCCTCATATTGATGTTCGGTTTATTACAAGCCCATAACTTTCTATTTCTTGAGGAGTTGAATCCAATGCTAACTTAGGATGAGCTTCCTTTTGGCTAGGGATTCACTACCAAGCTTATTTACAAAACCAAGTTTCACAAATTATTCTTAAACATTATATTGCAGTGGGCTCCTAGTGTTTGTGCAAGATTGTAGGAGGTTTCCACCCTAATTCCTTTGTGGATTTAGTCAACCTCACTGTTTAATACATCTCAATTTGGGAAAAATCCCTCTTAAATTCTCCCTAATAATTACTTACTATATTTCAAATGATTTAAGTTCAAATTCCTATTTCCATTACAATATTTACATAATTCAACGAAGAGGTTATGTTCCCATATGGAGGTTTGCTTATAGTTTCCTTTTTGAGACATTTTATGGGATCAAATTCTTAATTAGATCAAGTTCAATTTGTGCATTATTAGGTTTTTAATTTTTCTAATGATAAAGATGACCAAATGCCACCTTAACGTCAGGGAAACGGTCCTGAATGACTGACTGCCCTATCTTAGGTGATTGATTCAAATAAACTGGGTCTTTACCTAGGTGAGTTTGTTCATATACTACCTATAGAGATGGTAAGGGGAATGGTTAGAGACCACTGCTTGTACAGGGTGACGGTCTAGTTCTTCAAAAATAGATTCATCAATTCATTACATATTTTCAAAAAACAAATTATTTTAGGGTGATTTAAAGTTTAACCTTAAGCTTAAATTTAGGTGGCTAAGGTGCACTAGTTGAAAGATAAACAAATTGTATTCAATCCATGACTTCAATCATCTAAATTACAAGGATTTGAAATATGCATATATGAAAACAACTACAAGACTACTTTTCCAATAAAATTACTTTCAAGCTCTAATGAAGTGAATGAAATTCAATCTATTTACCTAAGTATTATTGCTTTCTTTTCCCAACAATAATGTAATCCTTGAACAAGGTAATTCACTATAACTTAGTGTTGGCTTTCATTTCAACCTAAATCCATTTATGAAAGAAAGCATAAGCAACTATAGTTACATTTCAGATTTACTAAGAATACATTCTTTAATGATTTATAAATTCCAAGTTCTCTCTTCATTCTTACAATAATAATGCCATTCGGTAATCAAGTAACAATGAAGTTTCTTTTTTTCTTTTAAGTATAGCTCATTTTGTTACAATGCAAAAATTTCTTTCCAACAATACATTACAACATAATAAACAAAATATACAATACAATTTTTCTTTAAAATGCAAGATTACTAGCCTTCCACCTTAAGTGGGAATTACAAGAAAGGTTTCTATAATGAAGGATTTCCTTTTACTGAGCTAGAAATGCTCCAAGTCCCAAATATTCAACAAGAGATCCACCATTTCTTGCACTTCAATCACAAACAAAAAAAATGGGGGAGTAGGAAACACTCTTCACCCAACCAATAATCCAATGAGGAGAAGAAGCTATCCTCCTCATTGGCTCTTGAGCCCCAACCTAAGTGCAATAAGTTAATGGATACAACCCATGGAAACTAACACAATGACTCTAGGTGATCACAATACAAATTTTCACATATCCATTTAACACACATTCAATACAAATATAACAATCACAAGAATGCAACTTTCAAAAATACACAAGGCTTGAAAAATTAAAGCCAATGGAGCAAGGATCTATGGTTAGATCACTTATGCCTCCCAATGGATTAAGTGCCCACCTTAAAACCCTCCAAAACACAACTAAAACCCAACACAACTCTTATGCCTCCCTCAAGATCCTCTTATGCCTCCCACATTCTCTTATGCCTCCCTACAATCTCTTATGTCTCCCTCAAATGAACCAAGTAAGAAAAGAAAGCATTTTCTTATCAAAGGTGCGGCACCCAACCCAACTCCCTCCCAAAACATGAAACAAGACTCTTATTCCTCCCTATGAATAGAAAATCCCCATAGCCTTCTCCTACACCATACTTAGGCATTCTACCAATGATCTCAATAAAGTACACAAACCATTCACTTGCATGCAATACACACATATAAAAACAAAACAAATAAATACAAGGGTGTAGTTCCTACCTTTCCATAGTAAGAACTTGATCAAAGAATCACACTCCAAGCTCCTTCAAGCTCAATCCAACTCCAACAAGCTCCAAGACTTTAACAAGCACTCCAAAAACTCTCTAACTCCAAAAATACAAGTGCACAATAAAATTAAGTAACCCCCAAACAAATAATTAACTTGCATATATAGAAAAAGAGAAGAGGAGGGTGAGGTGGCTCCATGTAGGATGCCACATCACTTATCCTCAACTCCACATGACAAGTCAAACCTCAACCCCAATTCACATTAAATTAGTGGTTGAGAGAAATGACAAGCCTCTTACACACTCAACACAAACCCACACCCCCTAAGGACATAATTTAAAACCCATGTAAGAAAAGTGCAATAAATGTCACCTTTTTAACTTACAAACACATAATGGGGTCTATTTTTGACCCCCCAACCAATAGGTATAGTTGGTATATGAAATTAAGAGGTGTGGGACAAGCTTAACTTTTCCCACAAGCCTCCAAAAATGGCCCTTAAGCCCAAATCCGAATTTTTCCAAGTAAGGTAGGGTGTACAACACTCAAAGTCACATACACTCAACTTAAATCACAAGACCCAAAGGACCAACTACTCTAATAAATGGCCCATTTTGTCACATCCCCAATGTTCACGAGAAAACTTTTCTTGTGGACAAATTTGTGGATTTCAGGCCAACACTATGGGAATCTAAGTCCCTCTACATTTGAATGGTGCAACTACCATTGTTTAGCATGTAAAACCAAAGTGGATTTATGGTGGTTTTTCAACCAGAGATCCATAGGAACACTCCACTGTCCCTATGGCAATAATAACAACTCCTTGCTATAACAGAAATTGATCTAAGAAAGGGGAGGGAGTGAGAATGAAGAGGGGGAATTCAATGTTGTGGGTAGAGTGTCAGATGCCCACACACATCAACTGGAAGTTTCATTACATGCATTAATTAATAGAAGAAAGAAAAATTTACAATTTCTAAGCACAAGATAGAATAAAACACGCTGGTCACAAAGCACCAATCAATTTTTCCATCGAGGGGACATAAAATTCCTTCCTTTTTTATTGATCTCAGAGTTGAAACTTGTACAACGAGTGGGAATAGAAGAAAAAATGTAGAGGAGGAGAATAGAAGAAGACTAACAATCATTTTTTGTCCTCTGTTCGCAAAAATGTGCTTCCAGTTTCCAAATTCGATTTCCCCTTCACAAAGACTTTGAAAAACCATTAAATCGTTCGACCCAAAGCTGTTACAAAAAAATTTGATCATTTCCCCTCTTCCAGATTCCTCTGCCACAAAGAAAATGCTTCTGACAAGCCCAAAAAGAGCTTCTACGTGCAAAAATGTGTTTTATATTTCAATTTTCTAGTTCGCATATGAACCGTTTGATCCTTTTCCCTAATTTCTTTGAAATCGGGCCATCCACGTGGCAAGAGAACATTGGAGCGGAGTTGGGGGAAACTTTTTTGTTTTTTTGCATGCCAGAGACTTTTTCTCAATTTTCTCCCACAAAACTCCATCAAAATTTAAAATTGAAGTGTCCATCATGTGGATAATTTCACCATCTTTCCATTGATACCAAAAATGTGAAAATATGAGCTCTAGATCGAAAGATATGGCCTCTTGAAGATTTAGGGAAAAACTAGCAAAATTAGGGCAAAATTCGGGTCTGCGGGCCAAAATTTGACCTTTTTCCCTCTTTTTTCAAATTGGGAAAATTTTTCCCCAAAATCTCCATGCACCCCTACCAACCCGATGACACATGGCACTTTCTGGTTCATCCACGGGCTTCAGAATAACATTTCACCCTTTTTGCCCACAAGGGAAAATTTTCCCAAAGTCCTCCACTAGCCCGACCTCCGCTACTGATGTGGACACGTGGCACCTTCTGATTTGATGCAGAGATGTGGTCCAACATTTCACCTTTGCGCTTTTATGGTTTTGGAAAAAAACCAAAAATCCTTCCGACACCCCGATCCCCGCCGATGAATGGACACGTGGCGCCTTGTGATTAAATGCGGGGACTTAATCAATTTTTCTCCATTCTCCTTTGCAGGCTTGCGGGTGAAATTTTTACCTTTGATTTTTTAGCCAAAAGGATAAGTGTTGAATTTCTCTCTGTGCCTCCGCCAACCTACCAATTTCCTTGGCAAAATTTCCTCCTTACCTCCATGGGCCCGCCCCAGGGAAAATTTCCCCTCCAAACTCTGCCGAGCCATAACTTGCAAAATACAAGGAGTTAGGAGGACTTCCTTACCTTTCTGGAAAGGGGAAAGAATTCTCTATCTGATGAAGCAATACCTAAAAAATTTTGAGTGCCTGAAATGTGTAAAAATTTGACTGAGGCACAAAAGGAAGCTAGTTAACCCAAAATAAGAGGAGCTTATTTTGGTTAACAAGTATGATCAAAACATGGAAACTTTGAGATAGGAGAAAGTTGTCTTGCTTGAAAACTTGACAATTTTCCCCTTTACACATTTGCAAGACAACAACTGGCTCTAGCTTGGGGACATGGCATGGATTGAGCAAGGTGAAGACATGACATGAGGATCCAAAATCACAGGTTTTAAAACATATAACGTTGACCAGTGCCTTATCCATTGGGCCTTGCAGAGTCATGTACAATACTAAAGGAAGGAAGAAGGAAGGAGGGGAAAACACAACAAACCAAAACCACACCAAAATAGAAAACAAACCAAAACACACACAACAAAAAAGGGGAAACAACAAAAACTATGGTACAGGGTGAGGGACAACTCACTTTCACTGATGGTACAGCTTCAAATATTGCCCACTTCTAGGCAATCCCAATGGAGTTCCATCCAAGTATGATAAGAGAAAGGCATTCTCACCACAAGCTTCCTAAATTTGAAATGGACCCAACCACAAAGAATCTAACTTACCATGACTACCCTTTGGCTCTCTCCTCTTGTCCCAAAGTAGGACCAAATCTCCAGCTCTGAACTCCCTTGCTTTGGCTCTTCTGTCAAAGAGCTTCTTCACTTTCAGCTGATGTTCTTTGATTCTATCCACTACCTGGGATCTGCTCTCTTCTAGCTTCTCAAGGAAAAGGATCCTCTTGTCAATTGAATCTCTGTATTGGCTGTCTTCCACTATTTGAAGTAGCTTGAGAGCTGGCATTTCAATTGTAATAGGAATCTTTGCTTCAACTCCATATAGTAGCTGAAAAGGTGACATGCCTATTGCCTTCTTAGGAGTGATCCTATCAGCCCACAATGCATCATATAATTTTTTGTGCCAATTCTTCTGATTCTCATCAACAAGCTTGTGGATAATGGTCACAATATTTTTGTTGCTTGACTCAGCTTGACCATTCCCTTGAGGATAGTAGTCAGAAGAATGAGCAAGAGAAATCCCAAAGCCATAACAGAATTCTGTCAATTCCTTCGAAGAGAAATAAGTAGCATTGTCTACTACAATCTTCTGAGGAACTCCAAAATGAACAATGATATTCTCTTTTATGAAATTACAGACAACTTCAGAGCTAGCCTGTTTGGTTGGAATGGCCTCCACCCACTTAGTGAAGTAATCTGTGGCGGTGAGCACATAGGAATGCCCTGCACTTGAATGAGGGTTCAGAACACTGATAAAGTCCAGCCCCCATTGTTGAAATGGTTCTTCAATCACCACGGGTCTGAGTGGCAAGGCAGCTAGCTAAGGCTTTCCAACAAATCACTGGCATGCTTTGCATTTCAAAACCTAGTTCTATGCATCAGCAAAGAGAGAAGGCCAATAGTACCTACCTCTGAGAATTTTGTGGGCAGTCACCATGGCTGAAAAGTGTCCACCACAAGCTTGATCATGATAGGATTTGAGGAGTTTTTCTTGTTGTTCCTTGTCAACACACTTGAGAAAACAACCATCTATCCCTTTCTTGTAGAGTGCATGATTCCAAATCACATATTTGGCTACTTTCAGCCTGAGAGTTCTTCACTGCTTGTAATCTAAATGAGGAGGGAAGTCCCCATAGGTAAGAAAGAAAGTGATGTCTGCATACCATTCCTCTGTAGTGTTCACAAAGAGAACTTGTGGGCAATCTTCTGAGCAGGTTGGGCAAGTGTCATCTCTTTCTCCAAGCTGAACTTTGAGAGATTCATCTTCAGCAATCAACTTGCACAAACCATTTCCTCTAACCAGATTAGAGGGATTAATCTCCAGGTCATACTCTTGGATCCTTGCAATCCAATTTCCTCTTTTGGCTCCGGGATCTTGTTGTGTCAAAATGGACTTGATTGCACTTCTGGGGACCATCACCATGGTGTGAGAGTTGAGTATGTAAAATCTGAAATTCTTCACGGCCTTGACCACTGTGTATGCATGCTTCTCCAATTGACTGTAATTTAGTTCATGCTTCTTCAAAGGGAAGCTCATGAAAGCAATAGGTGCTTCTAATCCTTCATCATTCTTCTAAACTAGGACAATAGAAAGAGTGTGCTCCGAGGCATAACAGTACATGATGAATTCCTTGCTGAAATCTGGAGATACCAGTGTTGGAGCTTTGGCAATGGCCTTCTTGATTTCTTCAAATGCTGATTTTCCTTCACTACTCCATTTGAAACTTGTTTGAGGCTTCATCATAGAGGTGATATGCTTTGTTAGTTCAGAAAATTTGGGGACAAAGCGGCGAAGAAAATTTACCTTCCCAAAGAATGAGTGCACTCCTTTCTTGCTGGTGGGAAGAGATAGTGCTTGAATAGCACTTACCCTCTCAGGGTCAATATGTGCTCCATGCTTATTCACGAATGTGTCCCAACAGCTTGCCTTCTGTGACTCCAAAGATACACTTCTTGGGATTTAGAGAAATGCCATGTTTTCTACATCTTGCAAGAATCTGCTCCAAGTGGAAGATATGCTCACTTCTCTTCTTTGAAAACACGGTTAAGTCATCAAGGTATATGAAAATGCAATGCTTGAGATCTTTGAAATCCAGGTCCATGGCTCTTTGGAAGGTGGCTCCCGCATTGATCAGGCCAAAAGGCATCCTGCTGTAAGCAAAAGTGCCCCAAGGAGTTGTGAAAGCCGTCTTGCTACAATCTTCTTCAGCCACTTTAATTTGATTATACCCTGAGAAGCCATCAAGCAAAGAGAGCATCTCAGATCTAGTAACTACTTGTAGGATATGATCCATGATCGGAAGAGGGTAATTTTCCTTGAGAGATGCCTGATTCAGATTTCTGAAATCTACACATATTCTGATCTCCCCATTTTTCTTTCTGACTGGTACAATGTTGGCCACCCATGTTGAGTGGTGAATGGGGAAAATGATTCTGGCATTCAGCATCTTGTTCACTTCTTCCTTGATAACATCAACAATATTTGGATTATAGGGTCTTTGCTTCTGCCTGAAGGGCTTAGCATCCTGCTTCAGAGGAATGGAATGATGCATTTCCTTCAGTTGAAAATATTTGAGCTCGTCGTAAGAGTAGGCCAGCACATCAGAGTACTTTTTAAGCAAAGCAACGAACTTCCTTTTCTCTTCAGGTGAGTAGCATTTTCCAATGTTGACCATCCTTGGATCTTCAGAAGTCCCAATGTTTTCCTTGTCAAAATCAGATGGACAGCGAGAAGATAGCTTTTCTTTTTCATGAATAAATCTGTCATGCTTGTCAAACAGGTCCTCCAGAGAGACTAGACCTTTGGGGATCTTGTTACCTTTCAATCTGATCATGCCTTCATCATCCACTCTTTCAATTTCATCTGATGCATCTTCAGCCACAACTTCTCTATGTGGATTAACACTTCCCTCAAAGAAGAGATTATTGAAGTTGTCTCTTTGCTCCAAGAAGGCTAAAATCTGATTGTCATCATTGAAAACTTGCCAGTGATCTACATTATCAGGTACACTTGGTCTGAAAACCATCTCAATGGTTATTTTTTCCTTGCCAAAAGAAGGATGAGGAGTCAATAGGGATGTTGATACTGCAAGAGAATCAGCTCTTTCATTTTGTTGTCTTGGGATGGCTTCAATAGAGAATGCATCAAATAATTCAATGCAATCCCACACTCTATTCCTGTAATGCCTGAGCCTTGGGTTCTTCACCTGGTATTGCTGGCAGATTTGCTTCACTATCACTTCTACATCACCAAGGCATCTCAACTTTTTGATTCCCATGTCTTCCACTACACTTATGCCCAAGAGGAGAGCTTCATATTCTGTTGTATTGTTGGTGTTGTCAAACTACAGTTTGTATGCAAAAGGATGCATCACATTGGAAGGAGAGTACAACACAACACCAGCCCCTGAGCCTACTTTGGAATGGCTTCCATCAAACTCCATAGTCCAGACCTGATCTTTCTCTGATTCTGAGGAAAGTGGCAAGTCTTCTTCTCGTTGTGAAGTAAGGAAATAGTTTCCTAATCCACAATCTTGAAAGAGGATATTAGCTCTTGGGTCACTGGAACTTCTTACTGTAAACTTCATTTTTCTTACCGGAGCAGCTTCTTCATCTCACCCTTTACTGGAATAGTTGCAGAGGTCCAATCCATCTTTATCTCTCCACCAAGGTCTCTACAAAAACTTCTACTCAAGAGCATGCCAAAAGATGTTGGAATGTCTGCCACTAAGATGGTTAGAAGTACTTTCTTATCAGGGTATTCAGCCAAAGCCACTTGTGCATCTTTTATCCTTCCTACTAGTGGTACTTTCTTAGATTCCATTGAGTAACAAGCTCTGTTAACTCTGGTTAGTGTCAGGCCAAGAGCATTGGAAACTTTGAGTGGCATTACATTATCAGAAGCTCTGGAGTCAATGATGTAATTGTTGAGCTCAAAACCATTCATGAGAAGAGACAAGTAGAAGGGTTCCACCTTATCTGTTTTGGAAGCACTTAGGGCCAGCATGTTTTGAGCAGGTGGTGTAGATGGTGTCGGGAGTAGACCTTTAGAATTTGAACTTGAGGGTATAGAACTGCTGCTCCGAACAACATTGATTAGTCTATCAAACTGAGCAGGGTGTGTTTGCAAGTATTCAATCTCTGAGAGCTGCACTTTGGTCTTACTTGCATGTTCCACAAAATCAAATGGGACAATGTTGGATGAGGGGGAAGTTCCTGGAGTGAGGGAAGGTTTACATGGTAAGGGTCTTTGAGGAACTTTGGCTGACTTGGAAATTGGATTGTCTTCTGAGGGTGAGGCCATCAGCTTAGAAGGAGGTGAAGGTGAAGCTATGGTCTGAATTTTAGCTGACTTAGGATAGAATTCATTGGAGGGAGGAGTGTTTTTAATAACTTGTGAGCTAGAAGAAGGAAAAGGTGACTTACTAGATATAACAACCTGATCTCTAGTAGCCATTTGGCCTAGTTTCATTTTGGCTGAATCCATTGAGGGTGGTAATGGTGAGCCTCTGTTGATGATCTTCTTTTGTGTGGCTGCTGGAGTGGGATCTTCTTTAGTTTTCTTTTCCTCTTGAGCCACGGAGGGTAGAGCATCTTTCTTGGATTGAGCTCGAGTGAAGATAACACATGAGAAGCTTGGGGATTCCTCTTCTTCTTCCCCATCATCAACAAACTCGAACAAGCCATTGTGCATATCAACTTCTTCAATTTCGAGGTAGCCTTCGTAATCCTCTACTATTTCTCCTTCAAGTTCATCAATTTCAGCATCCTCTCTTGATTCTCTGGTGTCACAGATAGCATTGACAGGAGGTGCTTCAAGGGAAAGTTGGTGAGGAGGTGGTGCAATTCTTTGTCTATCAGGGAAGTTTGGCCTCCTTGGAGCATTTCTCATTGTCATTTGGGACAGTTGTTTCTTCAAGGCAACCAGATCATTTTCCATTTTCTGGAACATAGGATCTGTAGTTACTGAAGCCAAACTCTGACCCTTCTGCTTCCCATTTGGGCCTTTCACCTTTCTAGAGAGGATTAAGTCATCATCAGTTTCAATGGAAAAGTCTTGAGCTTCCCTCAGTGTGTTTGGTTGGGCTCTTCTGAGGAAGAAACCAACTTCTGATGGCAAGGCACTGATGAAGAATCTTCTCAGGTTGTTCTCAGGAGGTAGCACATCTTCAGGGATTCTTCTTGTCAATCTATCAAACCTTGCTACAAAGTCCCTCATGGATTCAGAGCTTTCTTTCTTTATTTGGACTAATTGCACCAGCAGCTCTTGACCATCTTCAGTGCTCTTGAATCTATTTTCAAATGCTCTTCTAATATCTTCCCAACAAGTAATAGATCTTGCAGGAAGCATGTAAAACCATTCAGCAGCCTTTTCCTGAAGTGATTCCACAAATAGTCTGACTGACACATCTTCATTCTCAACTCCTAATACACCACAAGCAGTGATGAATGCTGCTACATGTTCTTCAGGGAGTTGAGAACCATCTCCCCTGAATTTGGGAAAATTCTTTCTAGAGCCTCTTGGCAGATCATGAAGAGGTTGTTGGAGGGAAAGCGGGCCTGTGTTTCCTCCCCATGGCACAATAGGCCTATGTGCTTCACATTCATGGTCACCCATTCTGTTTCTATTTCTAGTTTCTTGGTCAGCTAAGGTTGCCTCTCTCTCCTCTACTACAGCTTGGAGTCTTGCAATTTCTTCAAGTTGAGCTCTAATCTCTTCCTCTCTGTCAAACCAAGCTATAACCTCTTCTTCTTCTCTCTCCAACTCCTCAAAATTAGGGTCAATCACTCCTCCTTGCCTCAGCTGGTGAGTATACCTTCTATCAGCCAGCTTGAAAGTTTATTGTCTTCTCTGGAGCTGTTGGATTTGTCTTCTTCTTTCATAGCCCAGAATTTTGTAGCAATGGTGAGATGATTTACACTCTGCCAAATATGCCAAGTAACCTCTTTCAGGTCTGAAATGATTTCCTTTAGATATGACAGAGCAAAGAAGGTTTTCTAGAAGGATTTGCAAGAATTTTGAGTTACATCCATGCAGTTCATATGGCTGCTCAATCTGCAGAACTCTTCTATTTGAATCTTTTTGTATTTTTGGATCACAAGGAATTTCAGACTTCAAAGGAAAACTTAATGATATTTTAAAAACCTTGTGGTCATTTTTGGGTGCAGATGCTGCAACTCTGCCCCACGGTGGGTGCCAAAAACTGTTGGCGAGAAAATTTGTCTTGTGGACAAATTTGTGGATTTCAGGCCAACGCTATGGGAATCTAAGTCCCTCTACATTTGAATGGTGCAGCTACCATTGTTTAGCATGTAAAACCAAAGTGGATTTATGGTGGTTTTTCAACCAGAGATCCACAGGAACACTCCACTATCCCTATGGCAATAATAACAACTCCTTGCTATAGCAGAAATCGATCTGAGAAAGGGGAGGGAGTGAGAATGAAGGAGGGGGAAATCAATGTTGTGGGTAGAGTGTCAGATGCCCACACACATCAACTGGAAGTTTCATTACATGCATTAATTAATAGAAGAAAGACAAATTTGTCAATTTCTGAGCACAAGATAGAATAAAACACATTGGTCACAAAGCACCAATCAATTTTTCCATCGAGGGGACATAAAATTCCTTCCTTTTTTATTGATCTCAGAGTTGAAACTTGTACAACGAGTGGGAATAGAAGAAATAATGCAGAGGAGGAGAATAGAAGAAGACTAACAATCATTTTTGTCCTCTGTTCACAAAAATGTGCTTCCAGTTTCCAAATTTGATTGCCCCTTCACAAAGACTTTGAAAAACCATTAAATCATTCAACCCAAAGCCATTACAAACAAATTTGATCATTTCCCCTCTTCCAGATTCCTCTGCCGCAAAGAAAACACTTCTGACGAGCCCAAAAAGAGCTTCTGCATGTAAAAATGTGTTTTATATTTCAATTTTCTAGTTCACATATGAACCGTTTGATCCTTTTCCCTAATTTATTTGAAATCGGGCCATCCACGTGGTAGGAGAACATTGGAGCGGAGTCGGGGGAAACTTTTTTGCATTTTTTGCATGCCAGAGACGTTTTCTCAATTTTCTCCCACAAAAATCCATAAAAATTTAAAATTGAAGTGTCCATCATGTGGATAATTTCACCAGCTTTCCATTGATACCAAAAACGTGAAAATCTGAGCTCTAGATCGAAAGATATGGCCTCTTGAAGATTTAGGGAAAAACTGGCAAAATTAGGGCAAAATTCGGGTCTGCAGGCCAAAATTTGACCTTTTTCCCTCTTTTTTCAAATTGGGAAAATTTTCCCCAAAATCTCCATGCCCCCACCAACCTGATGACACATGGCACTTTCTGGTTCATCCGTGGGCTTCAGAATAACATTTCACCCTTTTTGCCCGCAAGGGAAAATTTTCCCAAAGTCCTCCGCCGGCCCGACCTCCGCTGCTGATGTGGACACGTGGCACCTTCTGATTCAATGTGGAGATGTGGTCCAACATTTCACCTTTGCTTTTATGGTTTTGGCAAAAAAACCAAAAATCCTTTCGACACCCCGATCCCCACCGATGAATGGACACGTGGCGCCTTGTGATTAAACGCGGGGACTTAATCAATTTTTCTCCATTCTCCTTTGCAGGCTTGCGGGTGAACTTTTTACCTTTGAGTTTTTTAGCCAAAAGGCTAAGTGTCAAATTTCTCTCCGCACCTCCGCCAACCCACCAATTTCCTTGGCAAAATTTCCTCCTTACCTCCGCGGGCCCGCCCAGGGAAAATTTCCCCTCCAAACTCCGCCGAGCCATAACTTGCAAAATACAAGGAGTTAGGAGGACTTCCTTACCTTTCTGGAAAGGGGAAAGAATTCTCTATCTGATGAAGCAATACCTAGAAAATTTTGAGTGCCTGAAATGTGTAAAAATTTGACTGAGGCACAAAAGGAAGCTAGTTAACCCAAAATAAGAGGGAGCTTATTTTGGTTAACAAGTATGATCAAAACATGGAAACTTTGAGATAAGGAGAAAGTTGTCTTGCTTGAAAACTTGCAATTTTCCCCTTTACTCAAAATCACATAATACCTCCTTCAGCCTTGTGGCTGCAGCAAATACATTAAAGATAAAATATACGCACATCCATCAATAAGCATCCTCATATAACTAAATCATCATCTAACTAAACAATGTTATCATTTGCCTTTAATTTCAACAACATCTCATTTCTACTATTTCATCGATATCAATGAGATCATGAGATTAGTTCAAATGCTAAATCAAAGTCAACATGACAAGAATTCTGAATGTCAGTAAATATATATGCTAACAACACATCATCATCATCAATATAAAATGTCTCTCTATGTCTCTAGAATCCACACAAATCATACTATGAATCAAAACCCATCAATATTCAAAATATCTCTATCATCTAACATCATGCTAAACTAAAATCATATCATAATATCCGTGTCTATAGTCAAGAGTAATAGAAATCAAAATACAATAAGTGTCGAAGAGGAGTGGACACTAAAGTCTACCTCAAACTCCACCAAGCATGTTCCGGTGTTCATTTGGTTGCCATGGTCAGTCCTTTCCTTTGGTCAAGGATCACATTGAGTCCAGATATTGTTTTCCGTTTCTCTGTCCATGAGAAAGAATTTGTAATTTGGGCGTGAATTCAAGTTTTCCCCTTCCTTCTATTTTTCCACAGTCATGTTTTCCCTGTCAATTTTTGTCCCAACATCTATGGAAACATGGTCCTTTCTGATTGGATGTGGCCTGATGGGTCTTTTTGGTGAAAATTGCCACTTTTTCACATTTGTAAAAAATACCAAATTGGCCCCGTGGCCCCGATAGCATCTAATTGGTTATTCAACAAATATGAAGTGGCAGGGAAAAAAGTCTTACTTTGACCCTGAAGAAGGACACATGGCAGTTTTTCAAGTTACAAGTGGGAAGGCAAGTTGGTGGAACATTTTGAAGTTTTTTTCCTCTTTTGTACGAGGGAGAAAAGTTATGAAATAATCCGCAACTCTGATTGGGGCCCACATCAAAAGTTAGAAGTGGAATGAGGCGGTCACTGGGGCATTTTGAAACTCTAAGGCCCGCTTCAACTCAAAGCTTGTCCACGTGGAGGGTCGACGCTCATTTGAGGATCCACCTCTGGGTCCTACCTTAGCAGTTGCACCAAGGAGACACGTGGAGGCTTCTGCTGGCTCCTCTCTATACTTAAAATTTTCAAGAAACTTTCTAAGGCCTGGGACACATGGAGGGCCCATGCCTATTTGGGGACCTGCCCCTGTACTTTACTTTTGAAAGAAGTGCCAAAGGGACACGTGGAGGTTTCCACTGGATCCTGCCCATACTTAGACTTTTCAATGGCCAAAGAAACTTTCTCAGACCCTAGGCACGTGGCACCTTCCACTGGTCCTTAAACTCTTTCAACAAATTTTCTGGGCTGAGACACGTGGTGAGCCTCGCACTTGTTTAGGGTCTCCACTTTGGGCACCATATCAAAAGTGCACCAAAGAGACACGTGGAGGCTTCCACTGGCTCCTTTTTATACTGAGACTTTTTCAAAGGCCAAAAGGTCCCAATTTTCTTTTGAAGTTTCCCAGGGCACGTGGAGAGCCCGTGCTCATTTGGGAACCTACCTCTAAACTTCACCTTTGAAGTTGCACCAAAGGAAACACGTGGAGGCTTCCACTGACTCCTCTTTGCACTTGGCCAACTCAGACTCACAGTGCAGGTATGTGGAATAATCCATGCACACATTCATTTCTGAGAGGCACGAATGCAGGCATCCATGTGAGGGAACTCATTTCTCAAGGTGTATTCTCGAGGGTGAAAAGGATTGCTTGTCAGATCCAGCTATACAGAGCCACCTGAAAATGATTAAAAAGGGGATTTCTCACATGACAGAATAAAAGAATGATTAGAAGGACTGTCAAAAAGTTATGGCATGGCATCCCAGTCATGGTTGAGGGTCTGAGAAATGTGATCAGTTCATGATTTGTCCACCTGGCAGCTTCGGGTGTAAATTTGTTAAACATCACTTTCTGAGACAAATTGGTAACAAGCAAAGGATTCCTCAAATATTCTTCTTTTTGGGGGGAAATTTGGGATGAGTGAGCAAGTGAATTGTATAAATGCAATGAGAATACTCTTGCAAATGGTCAGGGGTTTAATTCTTATGAGAAAATTTGAGAAATCCCATCTTCCTGAGAGACCATCTGAGAAACCTGTTAATCTCTTGTGTTTTAGATTTGATCATGTCAAGATGGTTGCGAGTGTACAGCCATTGACAAGCTCTGAGACTGTTCAAGAAACTTTCCCCTGCTGATAAATCTAATAGATCTCAAATTAATCTGTGTTGATCTTGGGAAAAATTGTGTCTGCTTTTATTTCAGAATGTCTTTCAAATGGTTTTGATGTTTCTGTTGCAATCTTATGTTAAAATCCCTCCAAATCACACAGGATCTCATCCCTGTGATAGTTTAGTGGCATTTGCAATTTCATTATGAGAAGAGCCTTCATCCTGTAATGAGATAAACAATTTAAAATCACTTTACTATCATTTTGTTGATAAATATTGTCTGTAAGCCTTTGAGTGTATCTTAGGCATGAGGAACCAGGGGTCTTTAATGTTTAATTGAGTCTTTAGCTCGAGGCTTCATGTTGAATTCTCAAAGATTGTGTGAAACCATGTAGATCTGGGGCTCCATTGATGCACACCTTCTGGTTGAAGGAATATTTTGGCTATTCTGAAGCATTCTGTTGTTAGTTTTCCAATTGTTGTAAAGGTTCTCAAAGATCTGGTGAAATCAACTTCATCTTGCTTAATCCCCACCAAAAATTTCAAATAACCATGAATCCTACCTGAAGTACCCCTGTTTGTGTTGTGTATCCACAAATGAACAAATTCTACTGCCAAAATATACAGAAGCAAGCAGGTTTTAAGTGTCTTTAGTAACCTGAACCTTGTTCAGAAAATATCTCCATTCTTTAGAAGTGACAACTCGTGAGAGTTAAATTGTGGTGTATTGATCATATTTTCTCAAGGTTCCCCTGAAAATTGTGCAAAGAAGGATCTCTTCATGTCCTTCACCAACAGAGGTTACAAAATGGGTCCTCTCACCCTGGTCGAAAGGCATGACCTAAAGTAGTGAGGATAGATCAAATCCTTTTATGATGGTGTTATCCATTTCTCCAACCTGAGTGACAAAGAGCTAGTTGAATCCCTTCCCCAGCTACAAAATGACTTATGATTCATCTGTCTCTGAGTATCTTGTTAAATCTGTGATGGATACTTGCTCGGCTTCCAAGGGAGAATCAATTTGGATACCAACACCATTTTGCCAGGGATTATTTGAACACCATTTGTGTGGCAACTGGGGATCTTCAAAGGCATTCTTACATTTTTCCCTGGTAATGTTTCTTACATGATCTAAGTGCAAATACGTTGTTTAAACATCATCCTGTGTTGAGATTTGTAAGAATTGTGTGAAGTTACAAGTTCTGTGTGCAATATTTCTAGTTTCTAGTGGTTATTGCACTAAATTTATATCATCAGTGATAAATACTGTAAAGGAAGGTCAGATCTGCTAAGCTTTGTAGGAATTAAGTGTTGATAGATATTTGACAAGTCATTTATAGTGCATTTTCACAACTAAGGTGAAAATCCTTAGTGGCGACTCCGTGTTGATTTAAATTTTGATAAATACCAGTGCCTTAACCTGTATTAAGTGAAATCTGTCACTAATATTTGCAAAGCTGGAAGGAAGAAGATCTTTCTTCACTAAAGACCCTACCAGAAAGTTGTTTCTAGAACTGGGAAAGACAAATTCAGAAGGAAAAAGAGTCTGGAAAATAGTTGGAGATCAGGAATCAAGAAAAGAGTTATCCATTGTGGAAAGTGATCAACCTGTGGTTGAGGATTACCATTCTTCTTCAAGTGATTCTGAATCAGGTAATTTTATATAGAATTGAATTCTCCAACTGGAGAGGGGCCTTCATTTGTGTCTGATAAGTGTGCTTCTCAGTCTGTCCCTATATTTTCCAAAGTTGATAGGGTTTTCCATGAAACAGAGTCTTTAGAGGACATTCATTTTGAAAATTATACTCCTGTGTTCCAAAGACCCCTTGTCCCTCATCATTTTGTTTCTCCTGTAAGATCACCCCCTCAAAACAATATGGCCCAACCCCCACCCAGACCTCCATTTGTTGTGAATACTTTTGGTCCTATAGATTTTAGAGGTATGGCTGGATATCCAAATGTAGTGCCACAAGATGTTAGAAATAGACTGCCTAAATTTCAAGGGAATAATGCTATCACTGGCGATCAACATTTAAAACTTTTTGTCAATATGATGGAAGAATTTGAGATTGAATTTGAGGATGTGTATATAAAATTGTTTATTCATACTCTTGAGGAGGATGCACGTGACTGGTATAAGTCTTTTCCAGATAACTCAATAGATTCATGGACAGAAATGAAAAATGCTTTTAGATTGCAATATGGGGATAAGACAGATCCCAGGTTTCTTTTGTCTGAATTTGAAAATATTAAGAAGAATCCTAATGAATCTGTTCATGACTTCAATACTCAGGTTCAATAAGACCCTGAATAGGCTACCTGTAATCCTGAGGCCAAGTGATGTTTCCTGTCTGATAAAATATTCTGATGCTTTTGACAAAAAGGCTGCCTATTATTTAAGGGACAAAAACCCAGGAACTTTGAGGCAGGCCTTCACCATGGCTTTGCAGATTGAAAACAATATCAAAGTAGTTGGTAAGCCTCCTAAGAGGGAAGGTATCAAGCTGATCAATCCAGAGAAGCCTCAGTCAAGTAAGTCTGTGGATCTAGAAGAGGTTGTAAAAACATTGGCCAGAGTTGTTAAGGAAATATCCTATAAACTGGCTAGAGCAGAGAAGGGGATTGGACAAGGTTCCCAAGGTCAGCACAAGCCACAAGGTCAAGAAATATTTGCAAATCATCCCAGAGGTGATCATAGATCAGATGACAGGGGTAAAGGGCCCGTGGGATCAGGAAATAGACAGCCCCAACCCCAGGAAAATAGATTGGTGCCTGATCCTTTAGCTACCAGAGTTGCTACTGTGGAAGAGGTCCATGATATGGAGTGGTGTGATAGATGTTTCTTTCCCCATTCCCCATGTGATGAAGACAAAGAAGTTGAGGAAGCTGATGATGATGAGACAGATGATGATGCATGCATGATGGATTGCTCTACAAGTTCACAGCAGGGAGCAACCTCAACTGAGCTGATAAGTGCTAGAACTGCTGCTGATTTCTGGGATTGCATTCACCAGGTATTACCTCTTCCTCCCACTCATACTTTTGAAATTGATATGGTACAAGATTTTGAGTTTCCTAATAATGATTTTGAGTACTTAAGGGCATTAATGATTAAAAAGTATGATGGAGGAATTCCTTCAGAAGAGGACAAACAGTTGTTAATGAATGCATCAGTTGCCCAAGAAAAGGAATACAATACCAGGAGTAAGGTTTCCAAAGGGGTAGGGCCTCAGGCCAAACCAAAAATTCCAGTTCTTACCAGTATCCCTAAGGAAACCCCTAAAAAAGATGCATCTGGAAAAGGCTTTGTCACCCCAAATAAAACTTGTGTTCCTCCCCATGCTCAGACTGTGAAAAATCCCATGCCATCAGATGAATTTGTAAACCTTCCTCCTAATACTGCCTTACCCAAATATGTTCCTTGTGACATAGCCCAAATCTTGAGTCAGATCAAGATTACTGTTCCTATTGTTGAATTTCTTAGAATCCCTGAGCATAAGAAGAGGGCATTTGAGTATTTGGGGCTTAAGGAAGAAAAGGTCACCCAGGGTAAAAATGTAAACAATGTAGAGGTTCCTCCTACCATTGCAGAATTAGAAAAACCACAAGCATTGGAGGAATTGGGTGAACCACCTGAGGTTTATTTGGGAACTTCTCTGGTTGAGTCTCAGCTGAATGTGGATCCATTTTTTACTACTCTGATTATTAAAGATAGGTTGTTACATAACTGCATGTTTGATTCAGGAGCTTCATGTAATGTAATGCCTCTTGAGGTCATGAATGAGTTGAATATCAAAGTAACAACAGCTTATGGGAAATGTACTGCCATGGATTCAAGAGAGGTGCCAGTAGTTGGATGTGTCAAGGGTTTAGTAGTGCAATTGGCAGCGTATCCAGGAAAGTACTTAACCTTGAATGTAGTAATTGTGGATTGTCCTGCTAAGTGGGGAATGTTATTATCCAGAAAGTGGGCAGCTAGTGTGGGTGGAAGTGTGCAAATGGACATGTCTTATGCCACCATACCAATTGAGGGAAGCCTTGTGAAGTTATATGGTGAGAAGAAAATGTTACATCTCATTGAGGACCCTAACAATGCTTCTTATGAAGTATTGTACACAGATGTCAATGTCGGTAACTTCATGGGCTATGCTGATTGTAAGGAGCATAAAATTGATGAGTGCAAGTCTCCTGAGTAGGTTGGTTCTCCTTGGACCCTGATGTTTGATGGGGCTTGTTCTAGATCTGGTAATGGTGTTGGTATTGTCTTGATATCTCCAAGCCAAGAGGAGTTTAATTTTTCTTTTAAACTCAATTTTGAGTGCACAAACAACATTGCTGAGTATGAAGCACTACTCTTGGGTCTAAGGATTGCATGGAAATATGGTATTAGAGACATTGTTGTTAAAGGAGATTCAGAGTTGATAGTCAAACAAGTCAGAAAGTTGTATGCTACAAAGAATCAAAGAATGAGACAGTATAGGCATGTAGTTTGGGACTTCATCAAAATGTTTGACTCTTTCAATATAATACATCATGATAGGAGCTATAATACTGTAGCAGAAAAATTGGCAGTATTGGGATCAAAGTTTGAAAATTATACAATGTCTCCCTATTGTGAATATGATGTTGAAATATTGACCAGGCCATCTGTCCCTGACAATATCAAGCACTGAAGGTATTTGAAGATGATGCTCAGGTCCAAAGGTTTTTTGCAAAATAAAGGAGAATTTTCCAATCAAAGTGTAGACTGGGAACCAATGGTTTGTGCAGCTGAAGGAAAGGAGACTTTATTTGGTAAGGACATTATTCAGTTGAAGACTAATACTATTCCCAGAGGGTTGGTTGCACTAGAATCAAATTTTGATAATGTTGACTGCATTGTCAACAGACACATGTCAGCCTCAAGAGATGTTGAAGAATATGACCTGGGCACAAAGGATAAACCTAGGAGAATATGGCTAGGCAGCAACTTGAACAGAGAAGAAAAGCAGTCATATGTCCAATTGCTAAAAAAGTACCAGGACTGCTTGGCTTGGTCATATTCAGAACTGAAAGCATACAGGGAAGACCTTTTTCAACATGAAATACCCCTGGAAGCTAATGCCAAGCCATTCAGGAAAAGACAAAGACCAATTAATCCCCTCCTTTCCTAAAAAATGCAAGAAGAATTGAAAAAGTTAAGGGATGGAGGAATTATACAGCCTACAAGGTACTCCTCATGGGTAGCAAACCTGGTACCTGTTAGAAAGAAGAATGGGGACATAAGGTTGTGTGTGGACTTTAGAAACTTAAATAAGGCATCAATCAAGGATAACTATCCCTTGCCAAATATGGATAACATGTTGCAGTTAGTTACAGGTTCAGAATTGTTATCTACTTTGGATGGTTTTTCTGGGTATAACCAGGTAGTTGTGAAGCAATCAGAAAGAATCAAAACTACTTTCACTACCCCATGGGGTACTTATGTGTATGTAAGGATGTCATTTGGCCTGATGAATGCTTGGAGATACTTTTCAAAGAGCAATGGATGTAGCATTCTCAGGATATATAAATGACTTCATTGTTGTGTATCAGGATGATGTGACAGTTTTCTCTAGGAAGAGAAGTGATCACCTGCAACATTTAGAAAAAATGTTGATAAGATGCAGGGAATATGGTATCTCACTGAACCCTAAGAAATGTCATTTTGGGGTTCAAAAGGAAAAGCTTGCTTGGACACATTGTGTCAAAAGAAGAGTCATGATTGATCCTGAGAGAGTGGAAGCCATTAGCAAAGTTCCTATTCCAAGAACCAAAAAGGGAATTCAATCCTTTTTTGGGAAGATAAATTTTATTAGGAGGTTTATTTCCAACTTTGTTGAATTGACTATCCCAATCACTAATATGTTGAAGAAGGATCAGAGTATCAAATGGGAAGAAGCAGTTATTCAAGCCTTTACTGGGATTAAGGAATCATTGAAGAATGCCCCTATTTTAGCAGCTCCTGATTATAAGAAGGCTTTCCAAATGTTTTCCTTTGCTTCAGAGAATACCATTGCATCTGTCCTGTTACAAAAGGATGATGAAGGAGCTGAAAGGCCAATTGCTTTCTTTAGTAAAGCACTACAAGGGGTAGAACTGAAGTATACTATCATGGAGAAACATGCTTTTTCTTTGGTCAGAGCCACAAAAATCTTCAGGCCCTATATTTTGAGTTCTAAAGTCATTTCTTATGTTCCCCATACCATGGTTAAGGATATCCTATCAGAGATGGAAATTTCAAGCAAAAGATGTCGATGGGTAAATAAGTTGCAAGAATATGACATGGATATCCAAACTACAAAATTGGTTAGAGGTCTGGGCCTAGCAAAGCTTATGGCAGAGAGCAACCTACAAATAGTTGAGGTAAATGAAGTTGAAGAAGAAAGGTTGAATATCCTTGAAAAATTGATAAATTCTGAATGGTACAAGGATATTATTTTTTATCTCAAACATCTACAGTGCCCTGAGTATTTAAGTAAGAATAAAAAAAGAGCACTTAAGTTAGCCTCCCAGAAATACATCATCACTGATTATGGGTTAGCTTGGAAGAACCCTGAGGGAGTTCTTTTGAGATGTATCACTGAAGATGAAGCCCCAAAAATAATTGATGATTTCCATGGAGGAGTTTGTGGGGGGAATTTTGTAGGAAGAGTCACAACTCATAAAATCTTAAGGGCTGGTTACTGGTGGCCAACTCTTTTTAAAGACACAACTTTGTTGGTAAGAAAGTGTGAGAGTTGTCAGCATTTTTAGGAAGATTGAAAGCTTCAGGATCCCTCCCTTTGCAGCCTGTATCAATTGAAGCCCCATTTAAGCAGTGGGGAATGGACTTCATTGGTGAGATTTCAGATTCTTCAAGTGCAGGCCACAAGTGGATATTAGTGGCTACTGATTACTTCACCAAGTGGGTGGAGGAAATCCCCACCAAGAAAGCAACTCACCAAATTGTCATGGACTTCATTTTAAATCATATAATCTGTAGGTTTGGAGTACCTACTAAGATAGTTGCTGATAATGCTATGAGATTTCGAGCTAAACCTTTGGTAGCCATGTGTCATGAATATGGGATCAATTTAGCATATGCTTCCAATTACAATCCCCAAGGAAATGGACAAGTAGAATCAAGTAATAAGAATCTGTTGAAGATAATCAGGAGAACCTTGGAGTTAAACAAATGAAAGTGGGGTGAGCAATTGAAATTTTTTGTTTGGGCTGATAGAATCACTGTTAAAAGGGCTACTAGAAAAATCCCATTTGAATTGGTATATGGAACTCAAGCCCTACTTCCCCTGCATATGTAATTATCTTCTTACCAATTTATCCAACAATTAGAGGACCAGGAGGTCAATTCCTATGATGCTCGTATAAATCAAATTGTGGAATTGGATGAGAAGAGAAGAGAGTCCCACCAAAGACATGTGAAGTTCAGGGAGAAATTGAAGAAGCTATTTGATAAAAAGGTGAATCCAAGAGCTTTCAGTGTGGGAGATCTGGTGCTACTATGGGATAGCAGACATGAGGATAAGGGAAAGCATGGAAAGTTTGATGCATTATGGATGGGCCCTTATTCTATTGACCTTCGGATTGGAGAGCACACCTTTTTCCTAAAAGACTTAGATGGGGAATTGCTTGAGTTTCCTATTAATGGAAGGCACTTGAAACATTTCCTTGACTGATTTCTCAGAATCAAGACACGCACCATTGTACAGTGTATAGTCTTTTGTTTTTTCTATTTTCATGTTTTTCTATTTCAATTTTTCCTGGTCCCTGGTGACCAGTTTTTGTTGGTTTCTCAGTTCATCTTGGGGGATTGGTTATTGTCTTTCTACTCTGCAAGCTTGTTCTTTGACTCCATTTCCCAATGGATTTTTGGCACATGGTCTGTTGTTGTTCTTGTGGCACTCGCAGGGAGTGCCCATCCCCGAGTCGGAGCCGATGTTGGTGCTCAATTTAATCTCACCCTGTTCATTCAAAAACATCTCAGTCTGCATGGTTTGAAGTTTTCTCTGTCTCCCTATATTGATGCGTGAAATATTTTTCCTTCATTTGGTTGCCATGGTCAGTCCTTTCCTTTGGTCGAGGATCACATTGAGTCCAGATATTGTTTTCCATTTCTCTGTCCATGAGAAAGAATTTGTAATTTGGGCATGAATTCAGGTTTTCCCCTTCCTTCTATTTTTCCACAGTCATGTTTTCCCTATCAATTTTTTCCCAACATCCATGGAAACATGGTCCTTTCTGATTGGATGTGGCCCAGTGGGTCTTTTTGGTGAAATTTGTCACTTTTGTCACATTTGTAAAAAATACCAAATTGGCCCCACAGCCCCGATAGCATCTAATTGGTTATTCAACAAATATGAAGTGGTAGGGAAAAAGTCTTACTTTGACCCCGAAGAAGGACACGTGGTAGTTTTTCAAGTTACAAGTGGGGAAGCGGGTCGGCGGAACATTTTGAAGTTTTTTGCCTCTTTGTACGAGGGAGAAAAGTTATGAAATAACCCGCAACTCTGTTGGGGCCCACATCAAAAGTTAGAAGTAGAGAGGTGGGTCACCTAGGCATTTTGAAACTCTAAGGCCCACTTCAACTCAAAGCTTGTCCACATGGAGGGCCGACACTCATTTGAGGATCCACCTCTGGGTCCTACCTTAGTAGTTGCGCCAAGGAGACACGTGGAGGCTTCCGTTGGCTCCTCTCTATACTTAAACTTTTCAAGAAACTTTCTAAGGCCTGGGACACGTGGAGGGCCCGTGCCTATTTGGGACCTACCCCTATACTTTACTTTTGAAGAAGCACCAAAGGGACACGTGGAGGTTTCCGCTGGATCTTGCCCATACTTAGACTTTTCAACGGCCAAAGAAACTTTCTCAGACCCTAGGCATGTGGCACCTTCCACTGGTCCTTAAACTCTTTCAACAAATTTTTCAGGCTGAGACACGTGGTGAGCCCGTGCTTGTTTAGGGTCTCTGACTTTTGGGCACCATATCAAAAGTGTGCCAAAGAGACACGTGGAGGCTTCCACTGGCTCCTTTTTATACTGAGACTTTTTCAAAGGCCAAAAGGAAATTTTCTTGGGCCCAGGGCACATGGAGAGCCCGCACTTGTTTGAGGTCCTGCCTCTAAACTTCATCTTTGAAGTTGCGCCAAAAAAACACGTGAAACATGTGGAGGAAACACGTCCACTGACTCCTCTTTGCACTTGGCCAACTCAGACTTGCAACACAGGTATGTGGAATAATCCATGCATAGACATTCATTTCTGAGAGGCACGAATGCAGGCATCCATGCGAGGGAACTCATTTCTCAAGGTGTATTCTCGAGGGTGAAAAGGATTGCTTGTCAGATCCAGCTATACAGAGCCACCTGAAAATGATTAAAAAGGGGATTTCTCACATGACAGAATAAAAGAATGATTAGAAGGACTGTCAAAAAGTTATGGCATGGCATCCCAGTCATGGTTGAGGGTCTGAGAAATGTGATCAGTTCATGATTTGTCCACCTGGAAGCTTTTCGGGTGTAAATTTTTAAACATCACTTTCTGAGACAAATTGGTAACAAGTAAAGGATTCCTCGAATATTCTTCTTTTTGGGGGGAAAATTTGGGATGAGTGAGCGAGTGAATTGTATAAATGCAATGAGGATACTCTTGCAAATGGTCAGGGTTTAATTCTTACGAGAAAATTTGAGAAATCCCATCTTCCTGAGAGACCATCTGAGAAACCTGTTAATCTCTTGTGTTTTAGATTTGATCATGTCAAGATGGTTGCGAGTGTACAACCATTGACAAGCTCTGAGACTGTTCAAGAAACTTTCCCCTGCTGATAAATCTAATAGATCTCAAATTAATCTGTGTTGATCTTGGGAAAAATTGTGTCTACTTTTATTTCAGAATGTTTTCAAATGGTTTTGATGTTTCTGTTGCAATCTTATGTTAAAATCCCTCCAAATCACACAGGATCTCATCCCTGTGATAGTTTAGTGGCATTTGCAATTTCATTATGAGAAGAGCCTTCATCCTGTAATGAGATAAACAATTTAAAATCACTTTACTGTCATTTTGTTGATAAAGATTGTCTGTAAGCCTTTGAGTGTATCTTAGGCATGAGGAACCAGGGGTCTTTAATGTTTAATTGAGTCTTTAGCTCAAGCCTTCATGTTGAATTCTCAAAGATTGTGTGAAACCATGCAGATCTGGGGCTCCATTGATGCACACCTTCTAGTTGAAGGAATATTTTGGCTATTCTGAAGCATTCTGTCTGTTAGTTTTCCAATTGTTGTAAAGGTTCTCAAAGATCTGGTGAAATCAACTTCATCTTGCTTAATCCCCACCAAAAATTTCAAATAACCATGAATCCTACCCGAAGTACCCCTGTTTGTGTTGTGTATCCACAAATGAACAAATTCTACTACCAAAATATACAGAAGCAAGTAGGTTTTAAGTGTCTTTAGTAACCTGAACCTTGTTCAGAAAATATCTCCATTCTTTAGAAGTGACAACTCGTGAGAGTTAAATTGTGGTGTATTGATCATATTTTCTCAAGGTTCCCTTGAAAATTGTGCAAAGAAGGATCTCTTCATGTCCTTCACCAACAGAGGTTACAAAATGGGTCCTCTCACCCTGGTCGAAAGGCATGACCTAAAGTAGTGAGGATAGATCAAATCCTTTATATGGTGTTATCCATTTCTCCAACACCCGAGTGACAAAGAGCCAGCTGAATCCCTTCCCTGGCTACAAAATGACTTATGATTCATCTGTCTCTGAGTATCTTGTTAAATCTTTGATGTTGCTCAGCTTCCAAGGGAGAATCTCCTTGTAATTCTATGTACTTTTTTTTACTATTCAACATAATCTATACACACATTATAGTTGTATTTTCTTCTCATAGGGAAATAATTGTATTCATTCTTGTAAAATAAAATCAAAATACACCATCGCTATATTCAAGGGCAATTAAAGAACATGCAACACATTTGTATTCTTAAAAAAAGAGCAAGTTACCATCGAATACACATGGTAAAGATTTTATTTCGGGACAACCAAAAAAATACACACATCTGAACCATGGCATCATAAAATTGGTGCTCTACTATAGCTATAATGAATATAGTACATATTAATGAATAATAGTGGTTGATTTTGAAACTAAGCGGTGGTGTTAGCTACTATATATTCGCATCTCATATTTACATTTCCAAATGGAAAAGTGGTGCAAACTGTGTAACATACGAAATAGATAGACCATGGTCTAATATTGCCATACGTAGTGCCCAAATAAATGTTCTCCACTACTTGCGGTTTTTTACAACACCATTCCAAGAGGGTTTTATTTCAAGATAGAAAAATCTTTTTGAGAAAGAAAAAGGGCTTCAAAATTCTCTATATAATGAAGGTAATACAATTTATTAATTGACTTCTCTGAGCCAAAAAAACATTTCTAAGTGAAAATTGAATGGATGTCAAATGTAAGGTTGAAAAAGTGAATTTGTGAATTATGGCATTTAGGTAAGATAATTGATATAAATATTCCTTAAACATTGTCTTAAACCTCGTCTTAAAATTACATTTTGATTTCTTATAAGACATCAAAATTTCAACCTTAAGTCAAATTGTTTACGGTGTTGACATAAAGATGCCTTTAAGGTGAGTTAACCATGGGCGACGTATAGGTGACTTGACCCTAAGCAACTTATAGGTGACTTTTATGCACCTTAAAAGTGACTCCAACATCATATGTTTTATGTCTCGAGATGGTGCCTTGAAGTCAGACATTTATATGTCTTAATTGTTTATGCCTTAAGGATCGACATAACCTTGCCTGAATTGTGCCTTAACAATGCAACGTAACATAGCCTTATTTTTGACTTAAAATTTTGACATATTAGTGATTAAAATATGTCTTAAACAATCAACTTAAACTTTCTGTAGGGCTAACAATGTGTAGCATCATAAAGTTTTCTTTATTAACAACTTAAACTTGCCTTTGTGTGTTATTTTAAATGTGTTTATGTTTTTAACTTTACGAGTTCTTGTTTTGGATGACCTGACTTGGATTCCTCGTAACAGATTGTTTAAAAAAAATGAATTGATTTATTTCTACTTTACTCTGATTTATATCTGAATTGAACACGTATTTGCAATGTTTCTCTTGGTTCTAGTGTAATTTATTCTTAGTCAAAACCCACTTTCCATACAATATTTAGATTCTTGCATTTGCATCTGCAAATGAAACTGGTCACCCTTGTATAGATGTGTAGAAGAGGGTTTATGAACAAATAACTTGGAGTAATCTAATTCGGTGGAAAAAAATAGTTCTGATTGTTGAAGATCCACATGTGTTCCAAATATCAAGAGCTCAAATTGTAGTAAATACTTTTATTATTACCTACAAATTTTCATGTATGTTTAACTTACACTTACACAACTTTTCAGTCATGCACTATTTGATTATTTTCATATATGTGTCTGATTTCGCAAGCTTCAACCAACCCCTAGCTTCTCCAAAGAACAAAAACCTAACACATAAATAAATATAACAAGTACTAAGTTTCATTTTAATAGATTATATGTTCTTCAGCATATTTGAAATTCCCCCAACATATAGTAATCCTCGAGAAAAATACCACCAAAAAACTAGAAAATTGAATCCAACCATGTGCAAGAAATTGTTTTAAATTAAGGGGAAATCATACTTACAAAATTTAGAAACCACCTTCTACTGCACGCCCAATCTAATGCTTTATTTATGCATCTTAAAAACAAATACTAACATCTAAATTTCCAAAAAATTGCAATGTACGCTTGTCAAGATTGATATACAAAACATCCTAAACAATACAAGTATCCTACAATTTGAACAACTCAAGAATATCTATTTTATAAAAGTGGCGAACAGAAATTTAAAAAAATATATACCAAAAAAATGATTTACATAAGAAACCAACAAAATAGAATTTCATTGGAAATTTGGCCTAGATAGTAACCTTCCAATTCATATGAAAACCACAATTAAAATAAATGGTTTACTTTTCCATAGTTATCAAATTCCACAAATTATAATTAAAATATACCAATCACTTAGCAATAAAACTGCAATCCAATTAGGCCTCCCGCTGTCCTTTGCACGTCATATCCTTGCTCCCCCCCCCCTCGCAAAGTGGAGTAACTGCTAGTTTTAGGATTGTCTCTGAAATAATGGATAACAATATTACTAATTAAAAAATATAAGGTAATAAATATTTATGTATAACAATATAATTTCTATATATATATATTTATAAAACAATGATAGTTATATTTTAAATACATAAATGGAAGTATATGATTATTTTTAGAAATTTTTAAGTATTTTACGGTTAAAAAATAATAATAAATGTGTAAATAATTATTTTAAAAATTAATAAATATTTTATGTTTAAAAACAAAAAACATGTAAATTATCAAGGATATTTTTTATTTAATAATTAGATTTAATAAAAATTTATAAATATTTTACGGTTAAAAACATAATAAATGTGTAAATGATTATTTTAGAAATTAATAAATATTTTATGTTTAAAAACAAAATGTAAATTACCAAGGATAGATTTTATTAATAATTAGATTTAATAAATTATTTGGTTGGCCCCACAATTAATACAATGGGTTCGTTTTGACATATTAATAAATTACGGGGATGATGAAATTCAAAACACTTTGCAAATTGGTGCTTCCATATTAGCAATTGCACACATCACAAAGTATGCCGTGAGGGATGTCATTGACTAATTTGTTATTTTTGTTTTGATATGATAGTTTTCTCTTTCAATAGGTATTTTGTCAAATATTAATTCACAACTCTTTTTTGTTTAGTTCCATAATTTGCATACATATCTAGTTTATAAGGAAATCTAATAAAAAATCGTCTTTTAATTATTTTCATGTTTGTCCATAGTAAAATTTGAGCCCTCATTCCGACATATGGTCAAAGGATGTTTGAAAATACAACTGAGTTTGATCCTACATGTGTCAATTACATTTTCTTAAAATCTAATGCATATGCAATAATGATTGTAGTCCACAAAATAAGACTTCAAAGCTGGTACTAGTTGATGTAGTTATAGATGGAATAAAAAGCTTTGAAACATGTGAGCAACAACAAAATGCATGTGATTGTAACTAATATTCCAACCTTGGGAGGGTCTTTACTCTCCCCCAATCACAAAATTAATATCAAAAAGTGTTAAACAATATTATTAAATTTGTTATTGGCGGACATATGAATCCCACATATTAAATTTGATTAAACAAAAAACTTTAGAAATATATATTTCTTCACAAATTCTGCCACAATCACATTCCATCTTGTTGTAATAGGTGTTTCACTCCACAATAACTTCGTCAAGTTGTGCCACTTTCGTCTTCTTAGGCTACGAAAAATGATTTGATCTGTATAATAAAGATATTGAATTTAACGACAAGAATTTCCAAGTTAAGAGGTTCATTTTAGGATGATGTTTTTCTTCTGAAATTTGTCAATCACTCCATTTTTCCCACTGAGCAAGACAGTTACATGACCATTTCTAATGGGTGACAACTACATTACTTCTACTTTAGGAAACTCTAGCATGGTACAAGAAAAACATGAATTATAATGTCAATTGTTCTATAAGGACGATATTTTAGGTCTAACATGAAAAGTTATATTGAATACACAGTAGATCAAAAGATATGAGAATTAAAAAATAATGATTAGTTATATATCCTATTTGCACCTTTATAAATAATCACTTTCTTTTGTCATTAGATAAATTTAATGCATTTTTAAATACTTAAATAACATGATTGAATTCTGAAGCAATTCTAATATATTTTAAAACTTGTACCAGGTCATGTTTAGGGGTGCCTCTATAAGGGAGAGGAGCCAATTGTGGAGCACAGACCAATAATGGTGAGGGTACTTGTAAAGTCAAGGACTAGTACATGTCAACTTCTCACTTAAAAATTGAAAAAAAAAAAAGTCAATAAAATTAGTCACATCAAATCACATCAAACAATCACCCAATCAAATGATGCTACATAAATGAAAAAGTTGCATGACATAGTTCCCTAGAAATGGTATACCCTAAATCTCAATGTATGGAAAACTACCTGATTTAAATACCTTAAAAATCTACTTTCCATATAATATGAATTCTCAAAAGAAAATATTTAGATTAAAAATAACAAAACCTATTAAACGGTACTTTTTTTTCAAATTTTATGGTACTTGTATGGTTGTATACTCCCTTCAACTTAGGGTGCACAACCACTGGCTTATCTCCCTTATGCAATAAATCAGTTGGATTGCAATTTTCCTCATTTGATTCAAGTCTTCAAAGACACATTTTCCCACATTGCTAACTATTTAATCACAAAACAACAATTATATTTGGATCATATTTTGATTCCTTAATCTAGCATTAGTTCAGGTTTGTGTGCGGATTTTAGTTATTCATTTCTTTTTTATATTTATTTGTAGCGGCATTATTTGAGGATTTATCTCTACAAAAAATCGTATGAGAGAGTTTTCATTGAGCATAATATATTGGTATTTAAATGTTAAAATAGTTCTTTGGGCTTTCATTTATCTACATGACAAGGTTTTTAGTTGGATGTTTTATTGGCAAATTTGTTTTTGGAAATAATTCTTGAAGCGACCATATAGATTCACGAATTGTTGTTTTATGCTAATATATTTTTTAAAATACAAATATTATTGTTTTTTATTTTGGGAGATTGTACAAAATGTCAAATAAATAACAAGATTATAAATTTAGTATATAGAAGATCATGTGTTCACGTTGTACTTTGAATTAAGAATATACATGGCCTCAATTTTAAACTTCTTTTTAGAAGTTTTAGCATAGTATGAAACTAAAAAATTCTTGTATTTCTACCTCAAACTTAATATGTCAAAAAAAATTCAATTAAGGACCTGTTAGTGTAAAAAGTGACATCTTATAATGGACAAAAAGTAAAAAATGTCAAAGAAGATGTATATGCACATCATAGCCAAAAGGTGACACACAATAGGGACAAGAAGCGTGAGGCATGCTACTCATTAAAAAAAATATCATTTGTCACATACATTGCATGATGGTCGAGGCATAGAGAAGAGATATATATGAGAGAGAAGTGGAAGACTAGATGAGTTGAGATGAGTGAAAAATACCAATAAGAATTTTTAAAATGTGTTAATTACTCCTAATTTGGACAATACAATACAAACACATTAAAATGATGCAATTTAATGTCTAGTATATGTTCTTGATCAACATTTTTAGGTATGTATATTTTTTCCAACTATAATGTGTGTGACTTCATACATATGGAAGGTGAAGAGAGAATAGTGGGCATTCTTATGATCATTTCCTTGACTTTGGATGTGCACTAGTTCAGATGGAATGCCATGGGATTTTCTTAATTTGGTGCACAAGTGGTACTAAAAATGATGAGAATTATACCACCTTCTGAATTGAATATCAATTCATGGAATTTTGTTTAACAAGTATTTAAATCAATCAAGTAGTGGGAGATGTTTTATTATATGTTATAGAGAGAACACTTAAGGCTTTCATGCTTGGGTATTACTCAATGCAAATATTAAAGGGAATTAGGGCATAAATTCATGATTTCCTTCTGTCATTTAGTGGGGTGTTGCACATTTCTTCACTTAGGAAGGCATTAGTTTGTGAGCAGATTCTAGAAGGCTAAGTTTCTTGAATATTAGTGTTGATTTTATTGGGTTGGTGGATATTGCAATAATAATAATAACAAGAATATTAGTTTTTTTTTTATCATAAAGGATATCTAAATAGGTTAATTGTTGTTGAACAATGTAATGACCCACATTTTTCAGTGGTCTTTTCAATAATATTCTCATATTTAAAAAAAAAAAAGAAGAAGATAACTAAAATCTCTCTCTATATATATATATATGCGTGTGTGTAAATAGAAGAAATAAACAAGACAAAAAAATTAATAAAATATCATTTCAGATCGAGTAAATAAAATAAATCAATCAATCAATGAACAAATAAGTAAAATGAATGTGTTTTGGTGAGAATTGATGGTGGTGAAGGAGTGGGCGAGAGAGTTTCTCTATTGTCAGTGGCAGCTTTAATGCGAAGCATGGGCATCCCTTACGCCTTTCAGACCTGTCATTTTCCCTGCATAATGGTACACGCACTCCATTTGAGATCCAGAGAAATTATCCATGCTGAAACCCAGTCAACTTTGTAATTTTAGCAGCATTGGGATAGTTGCAGCATACAGAATGGACAGGGGAAACTATGTCAAATAGAGCTCTTGACAATATCCGTCCTAAAATCAGTATCTTTTGGGTTAGAACAGTCCTTCGCAGGAAGATAAATCTGTATCCCTAATATCCCCTCATCTCACTATACACAGGTTTATTGAGCTGAATTTGTACCTGTGTCTGAAGGCGGAGATATGGAAACTTTGGAAAAATCTGTACTTGGACGCCAATGCAAAAACCTTGAGCTCTGTTTCAGGTCTTGGACGATATAGCTATACATTTATAGCTCTGTTTTATCACGGTTGAGCTCGGTTTGTGGAGTTTGGATCTCGTTGTACTCTCTACATTGCTGCCATTAATATTGTGTTGGAGCTCTGTTTATTTTGTTTGGCTATTAACCACCTACAAGCTCGAGGGTTTTTGCATTGCTCAGGATGCCTTGCTTTACAAACTCGGTGGATGTTTTTTATTAGCTCTCTGCGTTTTTTATTCGGAGTTTTTTATTAGCTCTCTGCCGTCATTGTATTGTGGTTTGTATGCTCAGATCGCTAGTCAAGCTTTTCCCTCTTTTGATATAGCTCGACGCATTTACCCGAAGCTCGTTGGGGTTTCACTGGGTTTATTATTCGTGGGCTCGACCCTAGATCTATGTTTGTGCTCTTGGTTGAACCATGACCGCCATGATTGGATCCTTTAGAGCTATGTGGGTTGCCATTCATTTTATTGTCCCTGATGTGAAAAATCTATTGCAGTTACTGATTATTAACCTCCTATCTTGTAAGATTATTTGATCAACAAATATTGGAAAATAACACAACTGTAACTTCACAAATACAAACACATAAAAAAATACCCAGCAAGGTGAACACAATATTTTCGGACAATTGTCCCTCGAATATTGTGTTCACCTTGTTGGGTATTTCTTATGTGTTTGTATTTGTGAAGTTACAGTTGTGTTATTTTCCAATATTTGTTGATCAAATAATCTTACAAGATAGGAGGTTAATAATCAGTAACTGTAATAGATTTTTCACATGGTATCAGAGCTAAGTTCGGGTAGAAGAGATTTACCCTAGGTGAAAGAAAGTGAGGGTTTATAAAACTCAATTTAACCTCTTCAAAATTATTATTATTATTTTCCTTTAAGATGGCCTCAGCAGGTTTAAGAGATCATGACAGATTGGATGGAGCCTCGAATTTTGGTGTCTGGAAAGCCAGAATTTCTCTATTGCTGGAAGAGAATGGTATCAAGGAATAAGTGACCATTGTTGTACCTATACCTACAGATGCAACACAACTCTTAGCATATAAAAGGAAGATGCCAAGGCGAGGAGGCTGATTCTTGACGGTGTCAAGGATCATATTGTTCCGCATATTGCAGAGTTAGATACAGCGAAGACGATGTGGGATGCCATTATGAATCTGTACCAGAATGCTACCACTAATCGGAAGTTGATTCTCAGAGAAAAGTTGAGGAATACCCGGATGAATAAGGGAGAAGACGTCACAAGTTACCTCACCAGACTTAGACTTGTCAAGGATGAATTGACAGCTGTTGGAGACAAACCAAGTGATGACGAGCTAGTGAGAATAGCCCTAAATGGGTTTACTAAGCAGTGGGATGTCTTTGTTCAAGTCATCAATGGACGAGACACCTTACCGAGTTGGGATCGACTATGGAGTGATTTCACTCAGGAGGAGCTTAGACTAAGTCTTGTCAATGGAGCCAACAATAAGAGTCAGAAAAGTGAGGTAGAACAGGAAAATGTTGCCCTAGCGGGTAAAGGGAAAGCAAAGAAGGGGTCTAGTAAAGGATCAAATTCACAAGGTGAAAAGAAGAAGAAAGATTCTTCGAAGATCAAGTGCTATGGCTGTCACGAGTTTGGCCTCTATGTCAGCAATTGCCCAGAAAGGAAGAAGAATGAAAAGAAAGGCAAGAAGCAAGTTGCGGCTTCAGCAAGTGCAGATGAGCTCTCTAGCAGAATGGAAGATGAGTTTGCACTCATAGCATGTATGGTTAGCTCAACCTCACAGAGTGTTTGGTACATAGATAGTGGGGCGTCATATCATATGACAAGAGTTAGAGAATACTTCTCCAGTTATAAGGAAGAGAGCACCAGAATCCAAATCTCTATGGGGAACATGTCCAAACTCAACTCAGTTGGGAAAGGGACTGTTCAGTTTCAGAGGGAGAGTGGTAAGATGATTCCCCTTCATGATGTGTTGCATGTTCCAGGCTTAGGGATGAATTTGATTTCTGTATCTGTCCTTCAGGACAAAGGATACAATGTACTCTTTAGAGGGGCACATGTGTTGATCAAGCACAAGGATTGGAAATCACCCATAGCTATTGGAGTTAGGAGCAGTCGGCTTTATAGGCTGCAGTTTGATATTCCTAAGGCACTCATGAGCAATAGTAATCTTAGAGATCAGGGAGAGCTATGGCATAGAAGGATGGGCCATATCCATCATGGAGCCCTTAAATTACTTCATGAGACAGTGACAGGTGTTCCTGAGGTGAGCACAGAGCATGATGATGTATGTAAGGGATGCGTGTTGGGGAAGTTTGCTAAAGCATCTTTTCTAAGGAGTGACACCATATCCAAGGGCGTTCTTGATCTAGTACATTCAGATGTATGTGGACCAATGTCGACGAAGTCTCTCAGAGGGTATGAGTACTTTGTTACTTTTATTGATGATTTCTCTAGGAAGACATGGATATACTTCTTGAAGACCAAGGATGAGGTTTCTAGTCGCTTCCGAGAGTTCAAAGCTCTTGTGGAGAATTCGACAGGAAGGAAGATAAAAGTTCTTCGGTCAGACAATGGAGCCGAGTACAAAAGCAATGAGTTCCAGGAGTTCTGTACCAGAGAAGGAATCAAGAGAGAGTGGACTATTCCTTACAATCCACAACAGAATGGAGTTGCTGAGAGGAAGAATCAGTCTATAACAGAGGCATCAAGGGCTATGTTGCATGACTAGGATTTACCCCGTTATCTGTGGGCAGAGGCATGCAATACAACAGTATACATACAGAATAGAGTTCCACATAAGGTACTAGGGAAGATGACACCAGAGGAAGCATTCACTGGGAAGAAGTCAGATTTCAGTCACTTTAGGATCTTTGGGAGTTTGACATATTGTCACATTCCTAAGGATACACGTACCAAGTTAGATCAGACTGCAGAGAGAGGGTACTTTGTGGGGTACAGTGAAACCTCTAACGCATATCGGATATTCATTCCGGGGACCAGGAGGATTATTGTTCAACGTGATGTCAAGTTCATGGAGGACAAGGCATTTAGAAGGTCTAGAGATTTGCCAGTAGATGATCAGAGTGAGTAGCCAACAGAAGCTCCAAGGATCACTCAATCGAGTCAAGGGCAGCAAAGCTCGAGTACAGTTACTAGTACAAGCATAGACTCAGGAGGAGAGAGTTTTCAAAGTATGGAGCAATAGGTGCAAGAAGAGATGCATCAAGAAGAGATGGAGGTTGATATTTCATCCTCTACAGTTGGCAACAAGAACCGTGAGGTTCAACAGACACAGAAGAATGCTCGGGAGTTAGTGGGTACTCCTAGGAGGAGTAATAGACAAGGGAAACCACCAGCCAAGTATGATGACTATGTTGCATTAGTTAGTATGTTGGTAGATAGTGAACCTTCTAGCTATCAAGAGGCTGCACAACATCAAGTGTGGCAAGAAGCAATGGTTGAGGAGTATACTTCAATTATGCAGAATGATGTGTGGGAGGTAGTGCCTAGACCAATAGATAGGGCAGTGGTTGGATCATGCTGGATCTATAAGATCAAGCACGGTGCAGATGGTAGCATCGAGAAATATAAGGCAAGGTTCGTGGCAAAGGGGTTCTCTCAGAAAGAGGGAATAGACTACGAGGAGACATTTGCTCCAGTTGCCAGGTATACTTCTATACGAGCTGTAATCTCAATTTCAGCACAGATGGGATGGCAGATCCATCAAATGGATGTCAAGACAGCGTTTCTTAATGGTGAGTTGAAAGAGGAGGTATACATAGAACAACCAGAAGGCTTTGTAGCACACAACAAAGAGACCCACGTGTGTAGATTGAAGAGAGCATTGTACGGACTCAAGCAGGCTCCGAGAGCGTGGTATGAGCGCATTGATAGTTACTTGTAGGAAATGGGCTTTGTGAAGAGTGAGGCAGATGCTAATCTCTACTACTTGGTAGTTGGAGGTGAGATTCTCATTCTTGTCCTATATGTAGATGACTTGTCTCTTACAGGTTCACTAGGGCTCATAGAAGAATGCAAGAGGGATCTTGCAGCGGAGTTCGAGATGAAGGATTTGGGACTTATGCACTACTTTCTAGGCATGGAGGTATGGCAGAAAGATGGAGAGATTTTCCTTGGGCAAGGGAAATATTGCATGGAAATCTTGAAAAGGTTCAGGATGGAAGATTGCAAAGTCATGTCTACTCACATGATCATGAATTGGAGGAAGGTAGACACATCCAGGGAGAAGGATGTAGACCCCACCTTATACAGGCAGTTGATTGGTTCTCTCATGTATTTGGTCAATACCAGGCCAGATATAGCTTTTGTAGTTAACTCTCTTAGTCAGTTCATGGTTGAGCCAAAGAGAGTGCATTGGACTGTGGCAAAGCATGTGCTGCATTATTTGCGAGGTACAATCGAGTATGGAATTAGATATGCTCGAGGTGAAGGAATCAGGTTGATGGGATATACTGACGCAGATTGGGCAGGTAGTACAACGGATAAGAGGAGCACTTCAGGGTGTTGTTTCAGTCTGGGATCAGGAGTTGTATCTTGGTTCAACAGGAAGCAGAAGTTTGTGGCTCTGAGTTCAGCAGAGTCAGAGTACATAACTGCTAGCATGGCAACATGTGAAGCTATATGGCTTCGGAAGTTGCTAGTAGCTTTGTTTGGTCAGAAGGTTGAGACTACGGTGATACATTGCGACAATCAGAGTTGCATCAAGTTGACTGAGAATCCGGTGTTTCATGATAGGTCAAAACATATAGACATCAAGTATCACTTCATTAGAGAATGTGTACAGCGTGGGGTTGTTAAGCTACAGTTTGTACCTACAGATCGGCAGGTAGCAGACATTCTGACAAAGGCATTGGGGAAGGCAAAATTTATCTTCTTCAGAGAGATGTTGGGTGTCATGCAGAACAATTTCCTCGCTAAGAGGGAGTGTTAATCTTAGTAGTTAGTAGCTTGGACAGCTGTTTGTCCTCATCCATTTGTTATGAGTAGTTTGGACAGCCTAGAATTTAGAGAAATAGTTGTTTTTGTCAAACAAATATTGTTAGGATAAGAACAATTGCTATCTAATATTGACTCCTTTTACGTGACACCTCATAACCAAGGTTGTTATGGTTATTGAGTTGTCTTAATCTCAGTCGTTCATTTGTATTAATCTCGGCCGTTGATTTTCAACGAGAGTAGTATATAAGGGGGTCATTGGGGTCATTTGTAACAAGGAAGTTTTTAGAGAAACTTGCAGTGTTAGCAAGTAGTCTTGCAGTGTTAGCAAGGGCGCAGTGATAGCGTTGGAGACAGTAGTGGAGGAATATCAACAGGAGGATTAGGAGATTGGCGGAGTTCTACCAGTAAGAGGCAAGTAGTATTTATAACTCTTGATTTGCTGAAGTTTAATATATTTCTCATCTGTAGTATTGGTTTTCCCTACGGGGTTTTTCCAGGGACAATTGTCCGAAAATATTGTGTTCACCTTGTTGGGTATTTCTTATGTGTTTGTATTTGTGAAGTTACAGTTGTGTTATTTTCCAATATTTGTTGATCAAATAATCTTACAAGATAGGAGGTTAATGATCAGTAACTGTAATAGATTTTTCACACCTGAGTGAGGGTTTGTTCTTGCTATTGGTCGTGCCCATGTAAGATTCTTCTTTTTGTAGTAGACGGAGGCTTGTAGTTTCAATGGAGGGATTTTTAGTATGGGCGTGACCAACTCTTTTTGCATTACACCTACAATAAGACCGTATGAGGGTATGTATGGATTTCTTAGTCATGTTGGTTATCCTGAGGGAGCTCCAAACTTGTTTTCAAACACCATTTAAACCTGTGTTGGCCATTGTGGGTTTATATTCTTGGTTATTGAAGATCACGTAAGAATATGTGGACTGCCCCAACAACCTTGAGGGGTTCTAAATTTAATTACTAGCGTACCATTTAACCCTGCAGTTTTATTGTTGGTTATGTGAACATGGGTTTGGTATTAAAGCCTTGGAACCATCCAGAAAATGCAATTGGCAGTGAATGGCACATGTGCATTGATTGTGATCTCTTGTGGGACTATTGAATGGAGGGAAGATGAGAGGAGGCTCATGAACCGTTGGCAAATGGTCTGGGGCGGATGTGGAACAAAGCTCAACAAATTTGTCTAATTTGTTTTCTATTCAGACATGGTCTCCTTACCTTCATCTTTTATAATTTTCATATAATTTGGTTTTTTAGTTGCAACATAATAGAAATGTTGAACCATTTGATACTTAAACATTTGTTTATTTTAAATAGACTTGTTTGCAAAACAATAAAATGTCATATTGTAACTTGCACAATCCTAAGAATCCCTTGGTAGTCAACCATGGACTTAAGTCCTCATTTTGAGATGATCTAACGAAATTTCATAACCAAAATAGATTACTACAACACCCTTTTGTATTGATGAGTTTAGATTGAGGTCGTCATAATGATGTTAAGCGTTTCCTTGTAAAAACCAGTTAACCATGATTTTTGGAGACTCATAAAATTACCTTCGAAACCCCGGAAAAGAGTGTTAAGCGTCGTATGTGCTCCTTGTTATGAGGAGAGTCACATCAAGCTTTAGATTTACCCTAATCGACCATTTTTTCTCTCTTCGTTGCTCCCCTAGGAGCCTTGTTACCCTGTTTTGCACTTTTAAGAAGTTAAAATTGAAAAGTTGGGTTTCGCATCGGCTCACCATTTGGACCCTGAAAAATGATGCTTATTCACCTTCGTAAACCTCTAGTATTTTTACTAGATAATTTCCTGGAACCTTCGGTTTAGTAAAAGCACATTCCTGGTTAATTCAGAAAAGGGTTTCATAGGCCTCTGGTCGCTATTTGACTAGGTCAAACTTGGTCGATTACGACTAGTGGCTCTTGAAAACCACTCACCAATTATACATTGTTCGCTAGTTTTGAATCCCATCAATCCCTGTGGATTCTGGGTGTATAGGTGGAAACGTAGGAATTCACTCGTTGTGAATTTGCTTATCGGAAGAGAGTTTTTGAACGCACTTTCTTAGCCTCCAAGCCAAAATTGGGCATCTTTGCAACTAGCAAGAAAATGTAAAAGAAAGTTATAGGACCCTAGTTGGGTTAAAAAAAAATCGAAGAAACTTATTAAAACTTGTAAATAATTATTTGAAACTCTATTTTGTGACTTGTGTGAAATTTGACTTTTAGCAAAATCGTGTTTATCTCTTCTCTCTCTTCCCTATCTCTTTCTCTCTCATCCCTTAGTTAAGGAATGAAATGAATATATGACCTAAACCTCTCTTATTGCGTGTGTATTTTTATCATCATGTAAATGGAAAACCAATAATGTTAATTATGCTAGATTTAGGTGGATGTCATGTCAATGATTTATCACTTATTTCATGCTCACATGGTTTTGCAGGCTACAAGTAAGATGGTGAAACGACATGGTTGTAATTCACTGTATATTATTTTAATTTATATTTGAAACAATGTATTTGTAGAGGCTGAACAAATTTTTTGTAATGTATTGAAAGACTTATCATTGAAGTTTGACAAAATGAATGAGATGTTAGTTTTAGAGGTGCTTTGGGAAATGTGCATTTAACTATAAGTGTTCTTTTGAGTCAGATTTATATATGGAAATATGGGGTTGGATATATATGTTAAGTGAAATTGTAGAGGATAGGTTCAACATTTTGCGAAGTATTCAAAGGATATTAGTGAAGTTTTGTAACACTTTTTAAGATGTTAGTGTTTAAGGGTAATATTCATGTAAACATGGGTGTTATTTTGACCCTAGGTTTTGTATTGTAAAAGTTGAATATATATGTAAAATGAAATTGAATTTAATATCTTATTGTGCAATACCCATGTGAAATTGATGTTTAATTAATTGGTGTGTTGTGTTCCTTACCATGAAAATGTAATAAAGAAATCTAAACGAAACAGTACACCCTAATATAAACTTCGTGCATAACTATTCTTCATGTGTGATTTTCTTTTAGCATAGGAAACTAAAACCTTAGGATAAACTTAAATCTTTACACTCTACGACACCTTCTAGCTTAAGTAAATAAGATCCCAAGATTGAGTTTATCGTTGTAGGTTGTATGCTTAGTGACATCATTGTGAACCTGACAATTAAGAATGCCATGGTCCACATTATCTAGGGTATATGGATTCCTCTAGGATTGGTAATCATGTATGTAGTAAGGAGAATGTGGTCTCTTAAGGTAGTACTCTTGCGAACCAAAATTAAGAATAGTGTAAAATCCTCTTGGACCGACATGCATGTTGAGTGGCGAAGATCGTAAAATAACATTGGAAGTCACCCTTAAGAGTTGAGATCATAAATTAACTCGATAACAATCTCAATTATCATTTGAGTTCTATGGTGCAATCCTAGGAGTAAATTGCAAAACTTAACAACTTTTAGTTTATGACTAGTTGGTGAGAATGTAACCGTAAAATGAGGTGCTTGGAAAAAGGTGAAAATTAGATCGTTCTTATAACATGTTTAAACCATCTTGTGGTGAGAAAAGGGATCCACGTTGTGTAAATCCTAATATGATTCTTAACCCTATAAACGAAGGAATACTCCATTTTGCTCTCACACATGTCCTATTATGTAATGGTTGTATGATTTGAAACTATGTGATCATGTTCTTAGAGAAAAATTCCCTATGATAAGGACTAGTAGTCTTATGAGGATACAAATTCCCTATTAGCAAATAGGTTACACAATTCTTTACAAGAGGCATATGAACCTAGTTAGGGAAGAACCCCTCTTAAGTTGGACGTAAAACGATACTCAGGAAACCTAATTTAGAAAACAAAAATAAGGAAGTATGTGCTATGTTAAGAGTCTTCAAATCCTTAATTAATCGTTGGAGCATAACTATAGTAAAATTTAAAATTGACGCTTAGCCTTGGAAAGGGTGATCTTGAGATGTTATTCCACAGGTAAAGTAAAACAAGATTTTCCTTGTAATGTGATTAAATGATCTTCCTATGAATAAATAACCTACCTTGTATACGATACTTGTGTATTAGATAAATTACCAATTTTAAAATGAACGAAATAAACTTGACCCTAAATCCTTGAGAATCTGATGTGAACCTGCCCTCCTTTGGGCTCACACTTGTTCCATTGTGTAAGTGAGGTATGATACAAAATCAAGATGCATACCCTTAGGAGAGAATCCTAGGGGATGATACCTAATAGGCTTGTGTGTAAATAATCATCCTATTAACGAATGAACGAATTAATCAAGTAATTTTATTAATGTAGATTATCATTATTCAATGAGATACTCTGAAAGTTAAGTGTTAAAAAATATAGAGGAAATATATTAAAGAGGAAAAGGGAATGTATGATTCACATAATATGAACCTTTCTAGGACTTAAGTTAAGATTGAAGCATGATTGTAATAAATGTGTAATCCTAAAATATCATGTCGAGGGAAGACCCTATCTTTAAGTGTAGTACTCACTCCTCTTCGACACTGTTTCATCTTGATATTGATACTATTAGACTGATATTCAAACATTTGGATTATGATACATTGATCAATAGATGATAGATTTCACTAATATTTGGACTATTCACATTATGATCTTTACATTTTATTATGATGCATTAGATAGTGATGTTAGTGTTATCTCTCGAAAGTGCACCCTGTAGAGAGATGGTTGCAGGTGTTCTAAGCTTGTAAAATTTTATCTCTTTCTTTCGTAGATACAATGGAAACACCTCAGGTCTGTGGTATACCTATTTTGAGGTGAGTCTCCGGTATCAAGGCTGGTTCCTTATTGATGTATCCTAAACTGATTTTCTAGGGTTTAAGGGTAAAAGATGACTGTAAAATGAAATTAAAACTGAGGTGATACACCAAAATTGTATGAGGTCTTTGACTGAGTACATGCACAATTGATATGGAATGAATTTATGATGCACATACCAACAGTTTTCTGAAGATAATTAAGGGTAAACACTTTGATGTATTGAGGGATAAAAATCACAACAATACTGCTAAGTTACACATACACATTAATATCATGGAGAAATTACTGAATTTGCAACAGGGTAAGATGATTAATCAGGGAATTCAACATTCACAAGATTAATGGAAACATACACAAGACTGCAAATAATTGGAAAGGCATAAAATACTTCACATTCAAAGGGAAAAACTGGCAGAAAATTTGCTTCAGCACTCCTGTATCTAAAAGTCCTCCATGTTTGTGCTTTGCCAAGGCACACAATATATAGAAAAATTGATTCACCCACCCTTCCTAAAAATAGACTAGGGTTGTACTCACCCATGCATCCTATTTTTATCCTTTATTTAATAATAAATAAAGGAATAAAATAAAGCAAACTAATACAAAGAGGCATTAATAGCCTTTGGTTACATCATTCAGTCAAACTGTAGTTGACTGTTCTATTTTTAAGAAAAAGCATGGGTGAATAATGCTAAAAATAAACCTTGCTTGATGAGAAGTCTCCTTCTAGGTGCATGCAAATTTGTCTTCTTATCTTTCTGTCCTTTTGTGAAGGCATGTAAGAAATCATCTCCCTGTGAGTGAGCAAAATAAATTCCATTAATCTGCAATACTTGGAAAAATTATTCACCCATGTATTCCATCATGATGGGGACCACATCCAAGCTTAGGCTCTTATGTTGACCTCTGCATTGCATGATCCTTTGATGCATATGATGTTGACACATTTAAACTTTGTGACCATAGGAAATATTATCTCCTGTAAGAAAAATAATGTTTACCTCTTGTGGGGACCACCTTTGTTCACATGCTCATGCTCCAATTTGTCTTCTATCTTATCATGACAGGAATGTTATTGATTGGGTCTCCCTTGACATGGCATATACTAATCATAGTTTGAATTCTTTTGAACATGGCATTATTGGCATATTTGGTTTGATCACATTCGAAACCTTTAACTTAATACATGGGTCTCTTAGACCATGGTTTGAATAATAATCACTGTTTGATTATTCGGCCCCCTTTTGGATTGATCATTGCATATGATATTTGTATGGTTTTGGTTGAACATTCATTTAAATGGGAATTGTGTCCCCTCCTCCATGTTACTTTGACCCTTACCTTGATTGTGTCAGTGGCTATTCTTTCGAAACTAACCCGAGTGGAGTTAGGGTTTTCTTGTTGTGGTGACACATTGCATATTTTTAACTCGGGTTTGAGTTAGTTGCTAACTCAATCGAGTTAGATGGAAAAAATCTCCAAGTCGTGATCATTTTTGGAATTCTTCATTGAGCCTTCTAGAGGCATTGCAAGCCCTGTTGAAATTTTGTTCTGAGGATCAAGATTTTGATCGTTTGAGCTCTGAACGAGCTGGAGAAAACCCTACTCTTGAATTTTCACAGCCATCATTCATGAGTCTGTAAGCTTTATGAAAGTTTCACATTTTCAAAGCCATGAGGGAGGGTTTGAGGCTCTGGTTGCATTTTGTTCCTTGTATTCACTGAAAGGTTTCAAACCACTTAGAGATGATTTGATATATGGAGCTCGATGATTCTGTGATCTACTCTATAGCATCTTTCAGCTATGTATTTTTCTCTGATTTTATTAGTTGGAACTCTGATCTTCCTATTCATGGCTTTCATGATAGAAAATTTGTGAAACTTGGGTCTGTCCATCATAAGAGGACTCTGGATGTTCTGTTTTAATGATCTATCTTGTATTCAATGCCATGGTCATGATTTTTTTCAAGCTTGCACTCTTCTGTTTCCTCAGATCTGAGAGCCCATTAATGGGTTTTGCACTGAAACTTTGACACAGTTGGTGACAAGGATTTGAAGCTTAAACTCCCAGGTAGTGTATTTTCTGTGAATCTTCTCTTTGTTTTATGACTGTGAATTGATATTTTGTGTTATTTTCTAAATCTGGAAACTTTGTGTACTTGTATCAATGAAAACTATGGAGGTTTCGAGCTTCTCTGTTTGTTCTCTCTATAGATCTGGGACTCTGAAAAATTGTTTATTTTGTACTTACCTCTACTTGATAGCTTGTACCCCTTGAGAACTTGTAAATACTCAGACCCTCTATTTGTATTTCTGAGTTCTACTTTTAAATATGCTTCACTTGACCTGATATATCTATTTTACTTCTCTTCTGGGAAATTTGTTTTCTATCATTTTTTTGAGATCTCTGGGTTTTAAAAAATGACACCATATCTTCTGTATTTACCTTAAATAGAAATGGGTATCATTCTTTTCTGTTCAAAATGATAAATATGAAGCTTCATTTTTGAAGGGTTTTCTCTGTTCATGCATATTCTACCTTCAACTCTAGATCTGGATTTTTTGATGTGGGTAATCAAAAACATGCTTATACCTACTCTGGGTATTTCATTTATTAACTGCATCCCTGTGTATTTTACTTGGTTTTTCTTGAATATAGCTTACATGGAGGGGTTTACTACAAAAACTCCTCTAGACCATAGAGCACTGGGCTTCTGAAAACCGCATTGGTTAGTTTCCTTTTGTAATATATTTATGAAGGCAGGGAGTATTCTGCGAGCTTGTAAGGGTGTGCAGAATTGGTGTTCACATAATATGACTTCTTGTGTCTTGAGATTGGTTTGGATGGCACCACAAAACATTTCAGCTCTTCGTTCCATGTGTTTTCCTATATGATACTCTCCCTGCACCCATTTTATTTCTTGTAGTAACTTGTTCTTGATGAGGAAAAGGCAGTGTTGTAACCCAATTTTCTACCTCTTCCCTTCCTTCCACCATATTCTGGGTCTTCACTGGAAATTTATTTTTCCACATGTAGTAGCTGCACTTCTCATTGGGCTTGCTTGACTTGGGGTTCTCTTTGGAGGGTAGATGAAGAATGAATGTTTCACTTTTCTTATCTTTGATAGTCTGAAATACTGCTTCATTAGATACAGAAATTGTATTGACAAAGTTCTTTTATCTTCAAGAATAGAGGGTTTTTAATTTTAGACATAAAAAAAATAACCTCAGGATGAATCTCATTTGATATCCATTACTAAAAATGTAAGGCTTCCTCGTTACTAATGAAAATGCTCTTAAAACCAATTCCTTTTTTTCGCCAATATATGATCCTTGTTTTTTACCCTTTTTCGTGGATCTTCCTACACTACAGAGAGATTTGATGTTGTTGGAGGTGAAGCCCATCTCATCGTTAAAGACCAGGAGAGTTGTAAGGGCACCCACAGCCGTGATATCTCTACTTGTGATAAATAACTCTAATGAGGGTTCCACATTAGGTGGATAGTCATTGTCTTTTGCATTTTGGATAAGTTCCATCAATAAATGAACATCCTTGGTGTAAAGTTCAGTAGAGAGACATTTTACAGCTTGATGAAGATCCTCTATTAGAGGATTGTCTTCTTGACCAATGGAAAATTTACTTGACCGTATCTGTTCAATATTCTCTCCCTTGGAGTCACCATTTGAGTTACACAGCTGAGTAGACAACTTTTGATGTACCATGTTTGAGTTTTCAAAATTTCTTGATAACTGAAGATTTACTCTATAATTTGTACCTAAAACTCATAAGTTGGAGTTGCATTTCTTAAGTCTTCTCTGGAAACTATACTTGGACTCGTATTTCTTTAAAAGAATCACTTTCAGACATCTGTACCTACAGACTACTTTGTTTTTGAGATCGTACCATTACTGAAGATAACTTCCATTTTGCAAGTTGAAAGCCCGCTTGTCTTCAGAATTAAATGATGTTTCATGTATGATGATCATGAAACCTATAGCTTTTGAGGAATTTGTATTGACATCTTGAACAATAGTGATGTTTTTATTTGAAATTAATGAAATGAAAATATTTTCCTTACTCTTTCAGATCTGAAAATAATATAAGTATTTCCTGTACTTGATTCTTTCCATTTTCAATGCTTTGAATGAGATTTTTCTTCCTCAATGCAACTTGATCAATTGGTACTGATTTTGTACTTGAATTTTATGATCCTAACTCATTTAGATATGTTTTTTTCTTTGTGAAATTGATGGTAACTTGTACCTGCATCATCTGCTGCAAAACTACTTTGTTCATTTCTTTCATTTGATTGTTTGCTAAAAAATACATTCTGCTTATGAATTCCTTTTGTACTTGGCCCAGATTCAACTGTACTATGAGATGCTCCCTTTGATTCTGTCTTTCATGTATCTTGCATGTGCTTTCTTTAAAAGGTTCAGTTACATAAAACTGTAAACACATGGATATAGACCAAACCCGAAGCTCTAACAATATATATTGTATGTTCACAGGTACCTATTGTTGGGAACTGTAGATGAGGATGAAGTAGCTGAAAATGAAGAAAAGCTAGAAGCACGAGAGAACCGACCCAAACAGGAAATGATGGGTTTCTTCTCTCTCCATTTTCTTATAGTTTTAAGTATATGCATCTTTTATTTCAGTACATACAAGTTATGTCCCACGGCTTGTGTGGGTTCACTGTACTTTTATTCCATATGAATAAATGAACTATTTTCATGTAATGAGATGTATATCTTTCTTTTCTATACTTTCTTCATTTGAATGGATAATAATGAACTTGTACAACTCAACACACTTAAATAATTCACTTAAGTATGGAAATAAATTAAAATCAAATGTACCTTTTGATGTTCATTGGATGACTGAAATTTATTTCACACCCTGTCCACAGCTTCAAAACTTCATGTCTGATACATTTGCCTTCCTGCCTTCCTCAGGGCCTTGCAATGGTCGTTTACGACTGTTGCATAGTTTGACGAGGGTTTCAAATGGAATGGCTGCATCTATGAGGCATGGTGTTCTGTAACTGCATACCTAAGTTGAGTTTGATCCAAATGTGACTTCCAAGACTGTCCAAAACCAAACAATTAAAATTTGTATGTTATTCTTGAGGTGGTTGTCCCAAACATAGTCAAACCTCCAACTCGATCAATCTGAGAAACTTAAAAGTTTTGAGTTGACCCTTTTCACACAGGGTGCGAAAAATGTCAACAATTCTGGCAATCCTGTGGGGAAAGGTTCCTACTAGCTTGTAGACTAGTGCCTTGCTCTTGTCCATTGGGCATGGAGTCCAAAACATGTAACCAAAATCTACCTTTCTAAAGGTCCAACCCTTCCAAAATGAACTAAAACTAGAAAGGATCTATAAACCAGATCACATGCACAAATGCACTTATTGAATTGAAAACATTACAATGTGCAGAATTGCACTTATTGAAAGGGAAATCCTAATCTACCCTATTCTAACCAGCTACAAATCGAGGCTAAATAAAACCTGAGACAGGAAGTGAAAAATAAGCTTCCTTTTTGCCAGAACTGAGATGATGAATTCAACTTGCAAAACAAGTAGCATGACAGAACTTAAAATGAGATGTGTACCTTGAATTTGTTCCAAAACTTTGCCCAAAACATGAAGAATCTTTCTAATTGATCTGCAAAATGTTCTGAAGGGATTTGGAACTGATTGTTGAGTATCTGATGCTCATTCTTAGGCTCTGATACGAGCATGAATTCTTGTATTTCCATGGCATGTTGTGAACCAACGAGATACCGAATAGGACATGGCCTCCAAATAGCTGAAAAGATAATATTCTTGTCTTGTACTGAAAAATGAACCTTATTTTCGATCACAGGTTCTTTCTGAAGTTATTTTGAAGGTTGTTCTGAGAGCTAATCTACCTCTATAAACTATTGTATATTCTTTTCGACAATCTGGAACTGATCTAAAAAAAATTCAGCCTCTTCAATTTGTTGTACTATCATCAATCATAACATCGTGAAGATGATGAGATGGTTGTTCTCCTTCTTTAAACTGTTTGAAAATATTTTCAGAGTCTTCAAATTGTTGTTCATCCTTTTCAGTCTGTTGATCCACTACTACCAAGACTGACATTTCAGCAACACTTTCAATTTTTTCATTCTATCCCTTCTTACAATGTTCTCTGAACATTTCATTTCCTCCTCAATAAAAAATTACTCTTGAATACTTGCAGTACCATTTAATAGTCCTTGTGAAACACTGCAAGTCCCTAATAATGTAGTTATCTCCATGCATGCAGCACAATGAGGGTCTTCACACTCAACTGTTTGATCATGATCATTCTGAAACTGATTTGTTTCCTTTTGGTCATCAACCATGGAAACTGATAAGCTGCAAACTGAGTGCTCATCCTTTAGATCAGCTGATTTATCTTTGGAAATGATTTGAAAATTTCCTTCAGGTTCTACCAACTGGGATGAATTAGTAGTTTGTAGGAGTATGGTGCTTTCATGCACACTATTCTTGGAACACAAAGACTGTTGATCATCCCTAATTTGTTTTAGATCTACTGAAAAATTAGACTGTACCTTTTGAATGGGTTGCTCCTCTGATTCTGGAGTATGATCAAACTGAAATTTAGAAGCCCATTGCTCTATGTTCTGTAAAAACTCCAACCTATTGATTTTCTTCAGCTGGCTGTCCCTCCTGAATGATATTATGATCCTCTTTTTCCTAGGACTGGAAGTATGAGTAAAGGAGGAGTGGGACTAATCTCAGCCTTAACTAGAAATTTTTTAAAGAGAGGCTGGGGTACAAACTCTATTTTTAGGACAACATCTGAACGCCAATTTGGACACTTTATTTTGGTTCAATGCATGATTGCGGGGTAGGAAAAGTAGGAATTACAGTAGCCTGATAATTTAAAATTTGATGAACGGGTTGCTTTGGCTAACAAGGGGAACATATAGGCATTGAATTTAATAGGGAAGGTAAGTGGGAAAACTCTTTTGATAGGGTTCCATAACCTGATGCCTATCAATTTTCACTGCTAATGATTTCTCGTATAGTTCCTTGACATCTAAAAATGATTGCTTAAGTTCATTAAGCTCAATTTCAAGATCTCTTCGCCTTTCACATTCAACATAACCCTCTACATAACTTTGACCTTGAACAACATAATGATCATCATATTGACAATCATACTGATTTCCAAGGTTTGGGTCATAAGGATATTCATTCTGATAGGGGTTATGAAACTGGTCTGAAGGGGAAATTGGATAAAAGGGCTGCTGGCTTGGCTGATAATACTGTTGAAAATGAGGGTTCATGGTTGCAGGACCTCATAAAATACTGAAACTATGAAAAATAGGTTTGTTGCTCATAAAAACAACTGATAACAACAAATAAATAGATATGATTTTCTTGAAAAAATACCTGAAAACTGTAGCTAAAATTTGATGATGTTGAAAAGTGTTGTACTGATCTGAAATCAGATTTATGGAGTCGCCAGATGAGTTCTTCTTGGATCTTGAATCTTCAGAATGCATCAATAGTAGTTTCTATCCTGGTCCCACCGGGCATGCCAAAAACTGTTATCTCTCGAAAGTGCACCCTGTAGAGAGATGGTTGCAGGTGTTCTAAGCTTGCAAATTTTATCTCTCTCTTCGTAGATACAATGGAAACACCTCAGGTCTGTGGGTATACCTATTTTGAGGTGAGTCTCTGGTATCAAGGCCGGTTCCTTATTGATGTATCCTAAACTAATTTTCTAGGGTTTAAGGGTAAAAGATGATTGTAAAAAATGAAATTAAAACTGAGGTGATACACCAAACTTGTATGAGGTCTTTGACTGAGTACATGCACAATTGATATGGAATGAATTTCTGATGCACAGGCCAACAGTTTTCTGCAGATAATTAAGGGTAAACACTTTGATGTATTGAGGGATAAAATCACAACAATACTATTAAGTTACACATACACATTAATATCATGTAGAAATTACTGAATTTGCAATAGGGTAAGATGATTAATCAGGGAATTCAAATTCACAAGATTAATGGAAACATACACAAGACTGCAAATAATTGGAAAGGTAGAAAATACTTCACATTCAAAGGGAAAAACTGGCAGAAAATTGCTTCAGCACTCCTGTATCTAAAAATTCCTCCTTTTGTGCTTTGCCAAGGCACACAATATATAGAAAAATTGATTCACCCACCCTTCCTAAAAATAGACTAAGGTTGTACTCGCCCATGCATCCTATTTTTATCCCTTTATTTATTAATAAATAAAGGAATAAAATAAAGCAAAACTAATACAAAGAGGCATTAATAGCCTTTGGTTACATATCAGTCAAACTGTAGTTGACTATTCTATTTTTAAGAAAAAGCATGGGTGAATAATGCTAAAAATAAACCTTGCTTGATGAAAAGTCTCCTTCTAGGTGCATGCAAATTTGTCTTCTTATCTGTTCTATCCTTTTGTGAAGGCATGCAAGAAATCATCTCCATGTGAGTGAGAAAAATAAATTCCATTAATCTGCAATACTTGGCAAAAATTATTCACCCATGTATTCCATCATGATGGGGACCACCTCCATAATTGTGAGCACTGTTGACTTTATTTGGATTTTCCACTCCTTTTGGCCATATGGACATGTTATACACATATAACCTTTGCACCATTTGAATATCATTGAGACATTATTCGAAAAATAATGATTTTGACACCTTGTGGGGACCATATTTCATTGTTTGACCACTTTTTTCTATCATTGTTTGAAAAGGTGTTCTCCTTGGTTAATATTGCCTTGACTATAGTCTTTGTCACCATATCACTAGTTTAATTTGGTTGAATTGGAATATTTGACACCTTTTGGTTATTATCACATACACATGACCTTTGATTAATACAATGGGTATGGAAAACCATGGGGGAATAATAATCACTGCTTGATTATTCGGCCCCCTTTTGGATTGATCATTACATATGATATTTGTATGGTTTTGGTTGAACATGCAATGATTTAAATGGGAATTGGTGTCCCCTCCTCCACATGTTGACTTTGACCCTTACCTTGATTGTGTTTTTGGCTCTTCTTTCGAAACTAACCCAAGTGGAGTTAGGGTTTGCTTGTTGTGGCAACACATTGCACATTCTTAACTCTGGGTTTGAGTTAGTTGCTAACTCAATTTATATGGAAAAAATTCCAAAGTTGTGATCATTTTCGACATTCTTTGTTGAGCCTTCTAGAGGCATGGTGGAGCCCTATTGAAATTTTCTTTAGGCCAAGATTTTGATTTCTAAGCTTTTGAGCCTTTTCTGAGCTGGAGAAAACTCTGCTTGAAAAAATTCACGGCCATCATTCTTGAGTCTGTAAGCTTTATGAAAGTTTCTCCATTTTCATTCCATTTTGAGGTTCTGGGAGATTTTGTTCCTTGCATTTGCTGAAAGGTTTCAAACCACTTGGAGATGATTTGATATATTGAGCTCGATGATTTTGTGATCTGCTCTGTAGCATCTTTCGGTTTTTCTTTTGACAAGGTAAGCTATGATATTTTGGCTCTAATTTTATTAGTTGGAACTATGATCTTCCTGTTCTTGGCTCCCATGTATAGAACTTTGTGAAACTTGGGTCTGCCATCATAAGAGGACTCTGGATGTTCTGTTTTAATGGTCTATCTTTTATTTGATGCCATGGTCATGTTTTCTCTTCAATTCTGCACTCTCTGTTTCCTTAGATCTGAGAGCCCATTAATGGGTTTTGCACTGAAACTTTGACACAACTTGGTGAGAAGGATTTGAAGCTTAAACTCCCAGGTAGTGTATTTTCTGTGAATCTTCTCTTGGTTTTATGACCGTGAATTGATATTTCGTGTTATTTTCTAAATCTGGAAACTTCGTGTACTCCGTATCAATGAAAACTATGGAGGTTTCGAGCTTCTCTGTTTGTTATCTCTGTAGATCTGGGACTCTGAAAAACTATTTATTTTGTACTTACCTCTACTTGATAGCTTGTACCCCATGGTTGAGAACTTGTAAATACTCAGACCCTCTATTTTTATTTCTGAGCTCTACTTTTAAATATGCTTCACTTGACCTGATATATCTTTTTTACTTCTCTTCTGGGAAATTTGTTTTCTGTTATTTTTTTAGATCTCTGATTTTTCAAAAATGACACCATATGGTTAAATAGTATTTACCTTAAATAGAAATGGGTATTGTTCTTTATGTTCAAAATGATAAATATGAAGCTTCGTTTTTGAAGGGTTTTCTCTGTTTGTGCATATTCTACCTTCAACTCCAGATTTTGACTTTTTTTGATGTGGGTAATCGAAAACATGCTTATACCTACTCTGGGTATTTTATTTATTAACTGCATCCCTATGTATTTTACTATTTTTCTTGAATATAGCTTCCATGGAGGGTTTACTACAAAAACTCCACTAGACCATAGAGCACTGGGCTTCTGAAAACCACATTGGTTAATTTCCTTTTGTAATATATTTATGAAGGCAGGGAGTATTCTACTGAGCTTGCAAGGGTGTGTAGAATCAGTGTTCACATAATATGACTTCTTGTGTCTCGAGATTGGTTTCAACGTGGCTTGACACCATGAACACATTTCAGCTCTTCATTCCATGTGTTGTCCTATATGATACTCTCCCTGCACCCATTTTATTTCTTGTAGTAACCCATTCTTGATGAGGAAAAGTAGTGTTGTAACCCAATTTTCTACCTCTTCCCTTCCTTCCACCTTATTCTGGGTCTTCACTTGAAATTTCTGTTTCCACATGTAGTAGTTGCACTTCTCATTGGGCTTTCTTGACTTGGGGTTCTCTTTGGAGGGTAGATGAAGAATGAATGTTTCACTTTTCTTATCTTTGATAGTCTGAAATACTACTTCTTTAGATACATAAATTGTATTAAAAAGTTCTTTTATCTTCAAAAATAGAGGGTTTTTAATTTTAGACATAAAAAATAACCTCAGGATGAATCTCATTTGATATCCGTTACTGAAAATGTAAGGCTGCCTCATCTAAGAAAATGCTCTTAAAACCAATTCCTTTTTTTGCCAATATATGATCCTTGTTTTTTACCCTTTTTTGTGGATCTTCCTACACTACAGAGAGATTTGATGTTGCTTGAAGCCCATCTCATCGTTAAAGACCAGGAGAGTTGCAAGGGCACCCACAGCCGTGATATCTCTACTTGTGATAAATAACTCTAACGAGGGTTCCACATTAGGTGGATAATCATTATCTTTTGCATTTTGGATAAGTTCCATTGAAAATGAACATCCTTGGTGTAAAGTTTAGTAGAGACATTTTACAGCTTGATGAAGATCCTCTATTAGAGGATTGTCTTCTTGACAAATGGAAAATTTACTTGACCAATATGTTCAATATTCTCTCCCTTGGAGTCACCATTTGAGTTACACAGCTGAGCAGAAAACTTTTGATGTACCATGTTTGAGTTTTCAAAATTTCTTGATAACTGAAGCTCGTACTCTATAATTTGTACCTGAAACTCATAAGTTGGAGTTGCATTTCTTAAGTCTTCTCTGGAAACTATACTTGGAATCGTATTTCTTTAAAAGAATTACTTTAAGACATCTGTACCTGTAGACTACTTTGTTTTTGAGATCATACCATTACTGAAGATAACTTCCATTTTGCAAGTTGAAGGATCGCTTGTCTTCAGAATTCAATGATGTTTCATGTATGATGATCATGAAACCTGTAGCTTTTGAGGAATTTGTATTGACATCTTGAACAATAGTGATGTTTTATTTGAAAGTAATGAAATGAAAATATTTTCCTTACTCTTTCAGATCTGGAAATAATATCAGCATTTCCTGTACTTGATTCTTTCCATTTTCAGTGCTTTGAATGAGATTTTTCTTCCTCAATGCAACTTGATCAATTGGTACTAATTTTGTACTTGAATGTTATGATCCTAACTCATTCAGATATGTTTTTGTCTTTGTGAAATTGATGGTAACTGTACCTACATCATCTGCTGCAAAACTACTTTGTTCATTTCTTTCATTTGATTGTTTGCTAAAAAGAACATTCTGCTTATGAATTCCTTTTGTACTTGGCCCAGATTCAACTATACTATGAGATGCTCCCTTTGATTATGTCTTTCATGTATCTTGTATGTGCTTTCTTTAAAAGGTTCAGTTACATAAAACTATAAACACATGGATATAGACCAAACCCAGAGCTCTAACAATATATATTGTATGTTCACAGGTACCTGTTGCTGGGAACTGCGATGAGGAAAAGAAGTTGAAAATGAAGCAAAGCCAGAAAGCACGAGAGAACTGACCCAAATAGGAAATGATGGGTTTCTTCTCTCTCCATTTGCTTATAGTTTTAAGTATATGCATCTTTTATTTCCAGTACATACAAGTTACATCCCACGGCTTGTGTGGGTTCACTGTACTTTTATTCCATATGAATAAATGAACTATTTTTGTGTAATGAGATGTATATATTTCTTTTCTATACTTCCTTCATTTGAATGGATAATAATGAACTTGTACAACTCAACACACTTAAATAATTCACTTAAGTATGGAAATAAATTAAAATCAAATGTACCTTTTGATGTTCATTGGATGACTGAAATTTATTTCACACCCTGTCCGTAGCTTCAGAACTTCATGTCTGATACATGTTGTCTTCCTACCTTCCCCAGGGCCTTTACAATGGTCGTTTATGGTTGTTGCATAGTTCTGATGAGGGTTTCAAAAGGAATGGATGCATCTATGAGGCATGGCGTTTTGTAACTGCAGCCTATTTGGAGTTTGATCCAAACGTGACTTCCAAGACTATCCAAAACCAAACAATTAAAATTTGTATGTTATTTTGAGGTGGCTGTCCCAAACATAGTCAAACCTCCGACTCGATCAATATGAGAAACTTAAAAGTTTTGATTTGACCCTTTTCGCACAAAACATGTAACCAAAATCTACCTTTTTGAAGGCCCAAACATTCCAAAATGAACAAAAACTAGAAAGGATATGGTAAACTAGATCATGTACACTAATGCACTTATTGAATTGAAAACATTGCAATGTGCAGAATTGCACTTATTGAAAACTAAATCCTAATCTACCCTATTCTAACTAGATGCAAATCGAGGATAAATAAAACTTGAGACAAGTAGTGAAAAATAGCTTCCTTTTCACCAGAACGGAGACAATGAATTCAGCTTGCAAAATGAATAGCATGAAAGAACTGAAAATGAGATGTGTACCTTGAATTTTTTCCAAAACTTAGCCCAAAACACGAAGAATCTTTCTAATTGATCTGCAAATTTTTCTGAAGTGCTTTGGAACTGATTGTTGAATATCCGACGCTCATTCTTAGGCTCTGATATGAGCATGAATTATGTTATTACCATGGCATGTTGTGAACCAATGAGATACTGAATAGGACTTGGCCTCCAAACAGCTGAAAAGCTAATCTTCTTGTCTTGTACTGAAAAATGAATCTTATTTTCGATCATTGGTTCATTCTGAAGTTATTTTGAAGGTTGTCCTGGGAGCTAATCTGCCTCTATAAACTGTTGTATATTCTCTGTAACAATTTGGAGCTGATATGAAAAGTATTCAGCCTCTTTAATCTATTTTACTTCATCAATCATAACATCGTGAAGATGATGAGATGTTTGTTCTACTTCCTTAAACTCTTTATGTTACTTAATTTTTTATTATTATATATATACTTATTCCTGATTTTGGAGATATATACACAAGTATATATACTAAAAAAAGAGTATTCTTTGTAAAAAAAATGTAGATCTAATTGGGCAAATAATTTGAAATAAACTATCAACAAATAGAAAATTTAAGATTTTATCGGCCAAAAGCCACATACCCAAATGGGTATTTTTTTATTGAAACAAACTTATAATAAATCATGAAATTTACAAACCCTTGAATAGGGTAGAATAGAAATAGAAAAACAAAATAATATGGATTTAGGATGTGTATATATATCTCCAAGATTTCTCCTCCTCTCCCATGTCTTCCTCCTCTTCCATCTTCCCCAGGGATAATTTTAGCAGCGAATATTCGTAATATGGCGAAAATTTCATTTTATGAAAATTTGAAAAGGTGAATTATTCAGAGTGGGTTGGGTGTCCTGTTCACCTAAAATATATAGTATATTTTTTCTGGGGGGTCGGCTTCGCCTTCATTTGAAAACATCTCCTATAAAAACCTAGCTGATTTGTCGGGTAGTATACCTCAAGTAGCTTAACAAAATTACCAATACTGTGAAATTTGAACTCGCATACCCTTAAGCACCAGAGATTCAGATTACTATTAGCCTGTGATTGTTGACGCGCAACAACAGCTGTACTAACGTGCGACAGAGGAAGTGTTGACGCGTGACTTGGGTAGTGTTGACGTGTGACAGAGGAAGTGTTGACGCGCGACATAGGAAGTGTTGACGCGCGACATAGGAATTGTTGATACGTGACTTGGGAAGTGGTGACGTGTGACTTGGGAAGTGGTGACGCGCGACAGAGGAAGTGTTGACATGTGACTTGGGTAGTGGTGACGTGCGACAGAGGAGGTGTTGACGCGCGACAGAGGAAGTGTTGACGCACGACTTGGGCAGTGGTGACGCGAGACAGAGGAAGTGGTGACACGCGATAGAGGAAGTGTTGACGCGTGACTTAGGCAGTGGTGACGGGCGACAGAGGAGGTGTTGACGCGCGACAGAGGAGGTGATGACGCGTGACAGAGGAAGTGTTGACACGCGAAAAGGGTAGTGTTGACGCGTGACACGAAGATTTTTTGATGGGAAAGCAGAGGTTGGAGGCTGCAGACGCGCGACAGGAGATTTTGCTGTCGCGCGTCAAGAAAATGCAATGACGCGCGTCAACAAACCTTAGTGATGCACAACACCCTCAGTGACGCGCGTCAACAGACCTCAGTGACGCACGTCAACACAGCACCCTCAGTGACGCGCGCCAATAGACCTCAGTGACGCACATCAACAAGGTTGTTGACGCGCGTCACTAAGGTCTGTTGACGTGCGTCATTGCATTTTCTTGACGCGCGACAGCAAAATATCCTATCACGCGTCTGCAGCCTTCTGTCGCACCACTTGACAATCAGGTGAAATTTTTTCATACAACCCCCAAAAAATTTGCCTTCCCGCAAAACCGTTTCCGGGGATATTCGCCAGGTATTCTCCACCTCTGATTTCCAAGATGTCTCTTAAAATGAACCCTGATCTTCCCTTAACCTACAAAACCAATAATGAATGAAATGAGAAAAGAAAATGAATAAAAGCCTTCGTTAGATATTTTTAGAGTTTATTTGAATATCCTTTATCCAATGGCCCAAATTTTCTCCTACAAAAATTAGGTGGGAGTAGGTGAGATAATCATTTGGTCACATGGGTCTTGTGTTGAATGGGGCCACTTGTGTGGTTTGAAAGTAAATTAAATTTTAATAATTCCTTTTTGATTTATTTCTTTTGCAACTTCCAAATTAATTAGGCCATGACCTAGGCAAATTTAAATAAACTCCCTTCCTTAATATTTTAGACCCCTTTTATTTTCGAAAATTAAATTAATAGCATGGTGTAAATGGAAGGGTTGTTTTAGACTTGGAATTTAAACTTTAATTATGGCATGACTTTGGAAACCACCGTATTAAATTTCGTTAGGATTAATTAATGAAATATTTTAAAATGAACCATAGAATAAATCAATTCTCTTATTTAAATATTGTTATTTAAGTACTTTAGTGGCGACCGTTTCAAACCAAAAGATAACCTTAGCATCGCCTTCGTTTGCTTTAACAAAAAAAATTAAACCATAATTTTTCTATTATAACCTTTGTTTGATTTTGGGTTTCGTGTGCAAATTTTGTGGGCATTACACTTGGTATCAGAGCCGTGAGTTCAACGCTTGGACCCTGGCCACACTAGGAAACATGAAAAAAAAAACCTAGCGCAACTTTAAACCTAGTACACACAGCTATCCATGATGTTGTGAAACATAGAAAATTTAGATAACTGAAAACAAAATCTCAGAGGATTATAAACTAACTCTCGCCTTGGTCTATGCAGGAGGTGCAGACCAGTAAAAGGATTCCTACACATGGATCCATACCTACCACCCCCAGATCAGGAAGTAACAACTATTCTGCCTCAGATATTGCAGATGTTACAGGAGGTTAATGCTGTTATAGGTGGAGGATGGTTAGGAGGGCAACCTAACAGGAACTACAGAGAGCCATCAGTGGAGGCTCATGCTCCTTCACGTCTCAGTGTAGAGGATAGGGTAGAGAACTCCCACGTGGAGTTAGTTATACATGAGTCACCTCCTAGGGAGCTCAAGGATCGAGCTACGATGCATAGAGATAGGTCTAGGATCCTTAGGATGAGAGATGATCAAGAAGAGAGACTTAGAGGTTGACAGTCGACTGTAGCAGATCACATTAGAGAAATAATGAAGTTGCACCTACCTCATTTTGCTAGAGACACAGGTGGATTTCAGGCTGAGGCATGGTTGGTTAGCTTGAGCGGATGCTTAAAGATATGCCTTTGTTCTAGCAACATGAAAGCTTGTGTTTCCATCCACCTTATTAGAGACGGAGCCATAGTATGGTGGAGGGCCATGAAGTAGAAGTTCCATGTAGATTCTAAGACAGTCACGTGAGAGCTCTTTGAGGAGCATTTCAGGATCAGATATATTTCTAGGAGGCTCATTCAGAAATAGATCGATGAGTTCCACGATCTGCGATAGGCGTCCATGATGGTAACGAAGTATGAGAGATGGTTTCTTGATCTACTTCAGTATGTAGACTACATGCATGATGAGCAGGTTCGATTTCACAGGTTCATCAGGGGCCTGAAATTGGACTTAGGTGGGGAAATGTGCATTCACCATCCACAGACATTATCAGAGGCCGTAGAGAAGGCCTATATTGCAGAGGAAGCTAGGGGGAAGACTCAGCAGGCATGTGACAGTTGCAGGACAATATATTGAGGAGATCAACTCCTCCTCCTCATGGTGGAAACAGTTCAACATAATATTCCTTCCGGCCTACTCCACCTCCTCAGCAGCACCAGACTCGACTGCCCTTTTTACCTCCACAGTGCCATGATGCGTAGAGAGGGCATAGTATGGGACCTCTAGCTAGGGGGCCCAAAAGGACACATGCTCCACCTTGAACACATTCAGCAGGAGAATGTCCACTACAGAAATCACAGATATCTATGGCAGGGTCATCAGGTGCTTCAACACATACTACTGGGCCACTTGGAGGACTATCTACATAGTGGAGAGGGCCAAGTACTTGTTATGGATGCGGCGTACATGAACATCATTGGAGAGCACTTCCTCAGAACCCTGTTAATCAAGCTAAGGCACTTGTTTCTAATCCTATTGTTTGTGACATGACTAGGAGCCAAAAGATATATGTAGCGGTCGAGAACCTCCAGGAAGAGCACCAAGGCACTGAGATAGAGACCGCAGGTAGCATTTGTGGTATTTCTATCTCTATTTGATTTGACTTAGGCTCATAAGATTCCTTCATTTCTCCATATTTAGTAGAGCATTGCAAGCTGGTGGTAGTTAGGAAGAGCCTTAGTTGGGACATGGAGATGGCGTCTGGAGCCAAGATCTTAGTTGATTCTTTAGTCAAGGAGTGGGTAGTGGACCTAGGACCTCTTACCATGACCTTGGATCTCCGTGTCCTTCCTTTGGGTTCTTATGGAGTGATTTTGGGTATGGATTGGTTATCTGCACACAAAGCCAGAGTTGATTACTATAGTAAGATTATATCTTGTACAGATGATTTGGGTGTGGAGTCAGTGATAGTTGGAGTTCGGAGACCCATCTCTATTCACACTATTTCCACTATGCAACTGAAGCGATGTGCGCGACGGGGTTGTCGGTTGTATGCTATTACAATTAGTGATAGGTCAAAGGATGGGGTTAGTGGAACTTCACTCGATGATCACCCCATTTTTTATGAGTTCTCAAATGTGTTTCCTGGTGAGCTGTTAGGGATGCTTCCCCACGTGAGATAGATTTTAACATTGATTTGATTAGAGGAGAAGAACCTATCTCACGTGCTCCTCACAGGATGACGACACCTGAACTATGTGAGCTAAAGTTGTAGCTTGAGGGCCTTCTTGATAAAATCCTAATTTGTCTTAGTATATCCCCTTGGGGTGCACCGATGATTTTTGTGAAGAAGGATGGATCCCTGCGCCTGTGTGTGGACTATCGTTAGCTGAACAAAGTAATGATCAAGAATCGTTATCCCTTCCTCGCATAGATGATTTGTTTGATCTGATGAAGGGGGTCATAATATTTTATAAGATAGGTCTTAAGTAAGGATACCATCAGCTGAGGATTGCAGAGGTAGATATCCACTAGTCAGCTTTTTGCATGACATACGGCCACTATGAGTTCACAGTTGTGTCATTCAATCTTACGAATGTCCCTGTAATGTTTATGAGTTTGATGAATGGACCTTTTTAGACCATTTTGTGCTAGTGTTCCTTGATGAAATTTTTATATATTCTCACACGCATGATGAGCACCTTCATCAGGTACTATAGTGTCTTTGGGAGCAACAGCTCTATGGGAACCTAGAGAAGTGTGCATTCTTTCAATTAGAGGTGTAGTATTTAGGTCACATCATTTTTGGGGAAGGTATCACAGTCGATCATTCCAAGATTAGAGCCATTATGGATTGGAAAGAACCTACTAGTGTGACTGAGGTGTGCAGTTTCATGGGATTGGCAGGATACTACAGGATATTTTTTCAAGACTTCTCTCGGGTTGTGCACCCCATCACTTCCCTTTAGTGAAAAGGGAAGAAGTTTGCCTAGTCAGATAAATGTGAGCAGGCCTTCAGGACACTGAAGGAATGCCTTATGAAAAAACTTATTATTACAATGTCAGACCCTCAGGGTGAGTTCTACGTCTGCACATATGCTTCTTTGGAAGGATTAGGAGGTGTGTTGATGCAAGAGGGCCGTGTTGTAGATTTTAAGTCTCGCAAACTCAAGGATTATGAGCTCAATTATCCAACTCATGAACTTGAGCTTGCAGAAGTTTTGCATGCCTTAGTTCGATGGAGACACTTCCTTCTTGGCAGAAGATTTATACTCATAACTGATCACTTGAGTCTTCGCCACCTCTTCATGCAACCCAATCTCAACGTTCATCAGTAGTGTTGGATGGAGTTGCTTTGTGAATACGACATGGAGGTAGAGCATGTGAAGGGGAAGGAGAATGTGGTTGCAGATGACCTAAGTAGACAGAGACATGTGGCTATGGCTACTTCAGTGGGTTTAGATTTGTGGAGCATGATCTTGCAACAACTTCCTCACAACAGCTTCTACCTTGCAGCCAGATCCCAAATTGAGTTTTAAAGACCCCTTAAGGGGAAGTTTGATGGTTTTTCATTAGAAGCATATGGTCTTATCAGACACAGAGGTCGGATATATGTTCCTAGAGATGGAGGCTTGAGATAGGATATCTTAGAAGAGGCTCACCGTGTACCTTATTTAGCCCATCTAGGGGTGGAAAAGATGCACGCCTCCTTGAGAAAAATTTATCATTGAAGAGATCTTTAGAGAGATGTAGCTCAGTTTTTGTCATGTTGTTTAGACTGTTAGAGGATGAAGGCCGAGCTTCAACACCCAACTAGACTTATCTACCCGCATGCCATATCAAAGTGGAAATGGGACACCATTTGCATGGTTTTCATCGTAGGGATATCGATGTCGAGATATCACCACAATGCCATCATGGTCACAGTGGATAAATTGAAGAAAGTGACTCATTTTTCTCTGGTGAAGACCGCCTGTACAACTAGTGCAGTAGTGTGGGTATAAATTGATGATATTTTCAGACTACATGGGATTCCGTGGAAGATAATTTGTGACCGTGATCCCTTATACACTTCTCACTTCTGGACTACCATGTAACAGGTTCTTGGGACGAGTATCAACTTTAGCACATCTTATCATCTAGAGAAATATGGACAGACAAAGTGATTAAATCATATCTCAGAGGATATGTTACGGGTGTATGTCATGGACCATTAGTCTAAGTGGGAGGAGTACCTATATTTAGTGGAGTTTTCCTACAACAACAATTTTCAAAGTTCAATTAGCATGGCTCCTTTTCAGGCATTATATGGAAGAGAGTGCAAGACAACTTTGAGTTGGGATAGATTGAAAGAAAGGGTTTATATTGGTCCGAATTTGGTGCAGGATATGGAGCAACAAGTTATCTTGAATTGAAAGAGGCTTCAAGAGGCTCAGGATAGGAAAAAGAATTATGAAAATCTGAGGAGGATAGATCGTAGTTTTGAAGTGGGCATGAAGGTGTTTCTTCGTGTTAGGCCTCATAAGAGTCCTATCTGTTATGGGAAAGGCTCTAAGTTAGCTTCTATATTTTTGGGTCCCTTCGAGATCTTAGAGTGTAGCAGTCCCTTGGCCTATCGACTAGCATTTCCACCCATCTTGTCTCTCATGCACAATGTATTTCATGTATATGTACGTAGGAGATATATTACAAATCTCTCTCATGTTTTGGATTGGACTGCATTGCAGGTGTAGGAGTAGGGGCAGGTATCAGTGGAGCCCGTGCACATCATAGAGCGCGGGACCTTGGGCCTTCGAGGCTTCGAGATTGACTAGGTACGGGTGTAGTGGGATAGGTATGACGAGACTGCAGCCACATGAGAGGATTCCACTATTTTACAAGCTCAATTTCCTCATCTATTCTAGTGACTTCCAGGAGGAAGTTGAGTATAAGGGGAGGGGGATGTAGTGCCCACTCCTCTTTGACACTGTTTCATCTTGATATTGATACTATTAGAATGATATTAAGATATTTTGATTATGATACATTGATCAGTAGATGATAGATTTCACCGATATTTGGACTATTCACATTATGATGTTTACATTTTATTGTGAGGCATTAGATAGTGACGTTAGACAACTCGATATATGTTTATTTTCATTATGTGAATGTTATACTGACATGTTATGTTTTGGTATGTTTGGAGTATAATTGTAATCTCATGGATGTCAGGGTTATATTTTGATATATTGATGGATAATAGAATTGCTAATATCGAATGATGAATATTGAGTTTATATGTGTGTGTGTGTGTATGTTTTCTCGATGTTGTTAATACGACCGAAAGGCCAGAGAGGTATTTTTTTGTGTGCAAGACTTTTATCACATACATTGAAGGGGATAGGGTACCAACCACAGAAGGATGTCGGGTGTTGAGCAACAAGGCCAAATTTGAAAACTTGTGTAATTTTGTTTAGTTTGGTGTTTTGCATGTCTTGTTTGGAGGTCTCCCAAACTTCACATATGTGGCCATGGGGTGAATTGTGTTCCCTTTCTTTAATTTTTGCATATGTGCTTTATTTATATTTTGTGTATTTAAAATTTGGAAATTTTTGTCACTTTATTAACATGTGTACTAAGACTTAACCCTTCTTGTTTTAGTTAACTAAATTAGATGTGAATAGTTATGATGAGATAGTCCTTGTGTAAGTAAAATTTATGTTGATTTGGGAGTGTTTTACTCCACCCCAACTTCAAAATTCGTTTTGACTTGGGGGGCAAGACTTGTGGGAAAGCAAGACTTGTCCCATGCCTCTTAAATTGACCCAAAAACCCTACCTATGGGTTGGGAAGACTTAATTATTTGTCCATTTTTGAGTTAAGAGAAGGAAAATTTTGCACTTTCTTTCTACCCCAATTTATTATGTCCCTTGAAAGCATGGTGTGCAAGTTTTGAGCCATGTGTTGTCATAGTCCTTGCATGTGCATTGATTTTCTTGGTCTTGGTGTGTTGACTTGAGTGTGGGGATGGAGGAATGATGAAGTGGCATCCTACATGGAGCCACCTCATCATCCTCACATTCTATTTTCTATTTATTGGTGATTTTTGGTTGGAATGGGGGTTACTTGTTCTTTTCTACACTTTTGGAATTGGAGCTTTTTGGAGTGCTTGGAAATTGCTTGGATTGATTTGAGAGGCTTGTGAAGATTTTCTTGGAACTTGATGGAGAGGTAGGCTAACATTTATGTCATTATGTTATTTTACTTGTTTGTACAATGTTGTGCTTGTTAAAAGTGTTTTTTTGTCTTGTGATGGTGTTTGTGTGTGTTGGTTGGGTAGTTGGCCTTAGTTGGGTGTGTGAGAAGGGCTTATGAGACCATTGGGGAGGGAAAAGGGATTTTTTTGAGGCATAATTGGTGGGAGTGTGAATGGGAGTCTTACCTATGGGGAGAGAAAAGGAAATTCATGGTTTTGTTGCATGCTTGCAAGGGAGAGATAAGGATTTTGTGTGATTATTTTTTGCACTTGGAGGCTTAGGGTAAGACTCCCACTTCACTTGGGAGGAATAAGGAGGTGGTCTCCCATAACCCTGCTCTATTTGGTTTGGTCTTCAAACATTTGTATTGTTGTGACTATGCAAACTTGTTAGATTATGTTGTCATTGGTTGAGTTGAATGCCTTGTTTGTGTTTTTTGTGAAGCCACCTTGTCCAAGTTTTCATTGTCGTCTCAATGCTCCTAATGGTTCCTTGGTTGGGGATTCAGGGGCCATTAAGGGGATGGTTTCTCCCCTTAATGTGGTTGGGTGGAGAGCGTTGCCTACTCCCCCTTCCTTTTTTTGTGATCCCATTGTGAAGTTTGATTGCAAGTTTTGGAGCTACTTTGTGGAAAAGAGTCATGCAAATTCTTGGCCTTGTTGATAACGTTGTAATGGTTCTTATAATTCCCACTTGAGTGGATGATTTAAAATTTTTAAGATTGAAAGAAACATTGTATAGTTTTATAAATCCTTCTATTGTAAATCTTTCTAAAAGTATTGTTTGAGAATGTGCATAAATATATTAGCATTTGAAGGGAATCTACTAATGCAAAGTAGTGCAAAGTGTTAATAAGTTAAAATGTGAATATGTCTCTCCATTTATTAAGTTCTTTCATATGTGATATGCTTTATATTTTGGTAGAAATGAGTATCTTGTTGGATTACACTTACTTGTGAAATGGTTATTATTTGAATAGTTAAAAAAAAAAAAAGATAATAGTGTTTTTCCTAAACCTTGACAGTATGTGTGTGTGCAAATAGAAGTGTTTCCCTAATATCATACTCCTATGTAGTTATAAATTGTGTTGATTGTCTTACTTTGTGTACTGTAAATGATTTAATTTGACTACCTCAACAAAGAAAACTGTGCACATGTCTTATTTTTGAAAAAAATTAATATATCTATTAAATTATCATAAATATTCATTTGTTAACAATGAATGTGATGTTATATAATATAAATGCTAATATTTAAATTAATTATATATATATGTGTGTGTGTGTGTGTGTGTGTGTGTGTGTGTGTGTGTGTGTGTGTGTGTGTGTGTGTGTGTGTGTAATATATATATATATGATATTTATATATGAATTTATTACATGCGGTTAGGTCTATGCCGCAGACTATGGTTATCGCCGATCAACCTTTCTTATAAGCATTGGGTACTGGACTGGGGGAGGGGGCACCGCCCCCACCCCAACCCATATTGGGGTGCGGGTGGTGCCCCCTCCCCCAACCCACCAAACTTTAACAAAACAAAATATGGTGAGGGCCGATCCCCCACCATATTGGAGTTGGGGTGCGGGTGGTGCCCCCTCCCCCAACCCACCAAACTTTAACAAAACAAAATATGGTGGGGGCCGATCCCCCACCAAACCTTGCATCCTTAGGCCTTAAACAAATGCGTCTGAACTCTCTTCTTAAGCGCAGTTCACTGTAACTTAAAATTGTGACCCCTTTTGACACTTGGTTAGTATATACACACACACATTATTTCTCATATACATTTTAAATAAAATATATTTCAAATTTGTATTATTATATATATACTTATTCCTGATTTTGGAGATATATACACAAGTAAATATACTAAAAAAAGAGTATTGTTTGTAAAACAAATGTAGATCTATTTGGACAAATACTTTGAAATAAACTATCAACAAATAGAAAATTTAAGATTTTATTAGGCAAAAGCCACATACCCAAATGGGTATTTTTTTATTGAAACAAACTTATAATAAATCATGAAATTTACAAACCCTTGGATATGGTAGAATAGAAATAGAAAAATAAAATAATATGGATTTGGGATGTGTATATCCATCCCCAAGATTTCTCCCCCTCTCCCATGGCTTCCTCCTCTTCCATCTTCCCTTAACTTGCAAAACCAATAATGAATTAAATGAGAAAAGAAAATGAATAAAAGCCTTCCTTAGAGATTTTTAGGGTTGATTTGAATTTTCTTCATCCAATGGCTTAGATTGGATTCATCTAATGACCCAAAATGTCTCCTACAAAAATTAGGTGGGAGTAAGTGAGATAATGATTTGGTCACATGGGTCTTGTGTTGAATGGGGACACTTGTGTGGTTTGAAAGTAAATTAAATTTTAATAATTTCTTTTTGATTTATTTCTTTTACAACTTCCAAATAAATTAGTCCATGACCTATGGAAATTTAAATAAACTCCCTTCCTTAATAGTTTAGACCCTTTTTATTTTGGAAAATTAAATTAATAGCATAGTGTAAATGGAAGGGTGGTTTTAGACTTGGAATTTAAACTTTAATTATGGCATGAATTTGGAAACCACTATATTAAAAATTAGTTAGGATTAATTGAATGAAATATTTTAAAATGAACCATAGAATAAATCAATTCTCTTATTTAAATATTATTATTTAAGTACTTTAGTGGCGATCATTTGAAACCAAAACATAACCTTAGAATTTCCTTTGTTTCCTTTAACAAAAAAATATATATTCCGTAATTTTTCTATTATAACCTTTGTTTGATTTTGGGTTTCGTGTGTAAATGTTTTGGGCATTATAATAAGTGTGTCATGTAGTTGAATTGTTATGTTGTGTCTTATGATTAAAAAAAGACCTTGTTGTGCATCACATGGTTCATGTTACCTATGTTGGTTATTGTCTATGCAAACATATCATGTGTTGTGTGTTGTCCTAGGTGATCTCCTGTAGTGTCATGTGTACTGCAATCTAAGTCTTAAAAAATATCCCGATATTTTTAGTGTTGTATTTGCATGTGTAAAATGTGGGCGTTACAAACAACAAGGACACTATGATGTTTGACAATCTGAGGAAGGATCCCATGAAACTAACATTGCTTCATAAAGTTAAAGATTCCCCATGTTCATGTGGAAACAAAACTTTCAAAAAAATTATTTCTCATGCCACCTATCGATTGATTCCAAAAATATGAGATTTTTTTAACCTTTTAAAAGAAGAGAAGAATATGCAAAATTTTAAGGAGAAGGGCCTCATAGTTTTAGGTCATGAAATCTATCATGTTAGAATACATTGAATTGAACAAGTCTTCTCTAGTTTTACTATAATTAGAAAATGGTAAAAAAATGGTAATACTAAACCCCAATGTAAGAAGGTTTTATTATGGGGTGTGGGTACTTGCATCCAAGTTATAAATAATTAAGTGTGCCTAATGCAACAAGAATTAATGTGGGAATATTACAAGAATTCATGCAATGAATCCAATTGAAATAGAAAAGAATTCACCATCTCCCATTTTAATGTTTTGGTTGATTACTATTCTTGACATAAATGTTTTGAGGCCTTCCACTTTGACTACAAGTGTCAAAAACTTATGTGAGGTGGAAATAAATGTAATAAACTCTAAAGTAAAAGTTAAAATAATTTACGAATTTAATTTTGAATCCTCTCATTTTATAATTAAGAGAAACAACACTTATTAATATGTACAAATGATTATTAGACCTTGACGATTATAAATATTGACTTGGATTTGAATGAAAATTCTAAAAAAGAAATAACTAGTAATTACACATGAGTTACAAATTACGCCGGATAGGATAGTAATTTTAAATTTGTTTGAGTTGTAATTTTTAGTCAAATGTATGTTATCTTCAATTATTTTAATTTTGTGTGACAATAAGGAGCAAACAATATAGTATGACTACATAATTCTACAAAAAACACTTTTTGATTTGCGTTAATGAATGTCCATACCCTATTGTAAAGCTCTTAGTTTTTCATGGCGTGCGAGTAAGCCGAAAAAGGTGAGTTGATCGGGTTGAATATTTGTTGGTTACATTTGGTGAAACGGTCTTAATGGCTCTTGAGGATGACCATGTCTAAATATTCTTAACACCATTTGTCATCAATTAATACTTACAAAGGAAGCTACAAATTTATTGATTATTTATAGTTATTGATGGGGAGGAGCAAAAAAAATAGTAAAACTATAACATCCAACCGATAAAGATAGAGAGTGCAGAGTTTGCCTACCCTAAAATAGAAAATTGTAGTGCCCCTCCAATCCAATTCTTAAGCCACACGTCTGTAAGTTGTCAGAGAATGGAAGTGACACCTCCTAAACACCATTCAAGACCTATCATTCTCCTTGCATAATAGGACAATCACTTTATTGGAGAATCCAAGACGTAAACCATAGTGAACCCAAGTTAACGTTGAATTTTTAGCAGTAAGAGGATAGTTCCATTGTATAGAACGTGACAGGGATTTGTGATAATCAAATCTCTCACTAGCAATTGTCTAGAAATCAATATGTTTTATGTTAAAATAGGTCTGTGCTGAGATAAAAGTTTGACTTGAATATCTCCCCATTTTTCTATATACGATTTGATTGATCTTGAGCAGTATCTATGTTTGAAGTGGGTTCATTGGGCCTCTGAGAGGAAAGAAAATTATGCCTACTAATATTTAGTTTTAGTCTACAGAAGAAGGAGAAAGATATTGAAGGGTAGGAGGTGTTTCCTTCTTGGCATAATGTTTTGTTGTATTGTATTGTTTTCTTCTACTTCTAAGCACCTGAATAACATTGTAATATGGTAGCACCACTCTCACGATATATGAGGGCTACCACTATGCTTTTCCTATTCATTATCTTTTTATTGCAAGCAGTAGTTAAATTATTAAGGGTTTGAAAGTTGCCCTACCTGTTATCCCACGTATGTCTATGCAAGACTTGTCTCTTTCACTATTCATGCACCTAAATGCGAGCTTGAAAATGGGCATGGACTGTGGAGTATCTAATAATCTAGCACCACATTTATTTCCCGTTAAGAGTAATAAGCATGGCTTGAAGAATGCATTTTCAAACAGCTATAGAGTCATCCGGTTGATCTGTTCTATAAGGTTAATCTCAAAGAGACATGTGACATTCTTAAGTCTTTTCCCACATTGTAAGAGAATAATGGTGTGAGTATGAATCTCTTATTGGGTTCTCCACATGGTGTATATGTTTAGGATTAGCTCAACATTGAGATCCATTGATTTATATATCTCTGTTTTCTTTAAACCAGGGGATCAGTTTTTGGAATAGTTGGAAGTTCATAATATATAGGACAAAATGAGGCTGTCATAAAGGCCACATAGACATTTAAGAAAATTACTTGGGCATTTTTTAGCTAAAATTTCAAAAATATTGATAACTTCCTCCAATCCTATATCAAAATGAGTATGTGTTTTGTTGGTTCGCTGGGTACATGTGTCCATGTGATCAGTTCAATTTTTTCGCCACTTTCATACTATGACTTCGGTGATACCATGGCTGGTTTTTCAGTTTTGTGGAGCTCTTCATGATTGGTCTCTTGGTTTACGCTTGGTGAATGTGGCAAGCTAATGCAGTCTCATTGAATGCGAGAATCATGAGTTTCGCAAAAAAGACATGGTTTTCCCCTTTTCGCTTGCATTAAATTTTTCTTCATCATTTCCATATTTTTTCAAAATTAAATGTTGAATGATAGGGAGCATAACTATAAAAAATGACAAGATATTTCCTTGACGTGAACTCTCAAAACATCCACAACAAAAAATAAATTAAAAAAAAAGAAAAAAGAAAACTCTGATCTTGAAAGTCAAGTGCATGGAGCGCCATACCCATGTATACCGTAAACCCAAAACTCCTAGCATGACCCCTAGTAACGTGGGATACCATGGGGTTACTTAGTCAAGCTATTTGAATTTATTTATCGTCATTGCAAGTCAAATTTCTAAGACACTTAACTTAACAGTCACTTGTGTGACGTGTTCGTGTTAATAAAATGTGGTCGGTTTCATCTTACGGTTGATGCTACCTGCAAGATCTCTTCCACACGCCATACCTGCCATAAACCACCGTCTGCCAACCACATTCATTTTTTTGTATTATTATTCTTTTGAATTTTATGTTGGGAACTACATTTCGCTCCCCTTATAAGAGCATCATCCCTGATGCGACACAAAGCCAAGATTAAAAGAGGTACTCATGAGCAAAGAGGAAACAATCAACATCTTACATCACCAACGAAAGATGTTTGTTGCTAAAGCGAGACCACAAGAAGGAAAGGTTTGACAATTCTTAAACCTTTAATGTTTCGTGAAGTTTGGAAGTTCTCTTTTACTTTATTACATAGTTAATCTTTTTTCTTAACAATATTTATTAATCTCAATCTCTTAGTATTTTATTGTTTTAAGATTTTAGTTTCTTTGTTTTATTTTATTTTTTGTGGCTACCCAACAGAAATTGACATCACAATACCACACAAGGGTGAAACACAACACTAATGGTTCAAAATACATCATGATATGTACTTTCACAACTATATTACATCACAAGATCTCAACTGAGCCATAAACAAACATACATAACCATCACAGCTTGGTACCTATCATAGATGCACCCCACAAAATAATACACACACAATAAGCAAACTACAACAACATGGAATTCCCAACAGTGCACATACAAATGTTTCACACAACTCGAAACTATAATTATAGCTACATAGTGTCAAGATGGAACCAACCTAACAAGACATAACCTAGACTCATAAGAGTACACATAAACCATAATACCAATACCAGACTCCTCCAAAACATCACAAACATAAAAATAAAACTCCAAGTGCACTAATCACACACACACACACACACACACACACACACACCTCTTATGACTCTCTCAAGTCTCTTATGTCTCCATATAGTCTCTTATGTCTCCCTCTAGTCTCTTATGTATCCCTCAAGTCTCTTATGCCTCCCTCAAGTCTCTTATGTCTCCCTCAAAGAGGGCAGTCACCCTATGGCCCTAGGAACATAGAGTCCAAACACCTCTAACCTAAGTGACATAATAACTCATGGCTCAAAAACCCGTTATTTATCTGTAACTCCTTGGGGCATAGCCCCATACAATGAAGCAGGTCCATAGGTTCAACCACTCCATGGTGCATCCCATAACCCTATTCCACACATTACAACATTAGAACCAACATAACAACTCATTTCAAATGCCAAGTGGAAAAAAAATCCAAAGCCTTGGGCTAGGCTATAAAACCTTTAAACATGAAAAAAAAATTTAAATCTAAGTAAGAAAATGGCCAAGTAACCATAGTTACTGTAAAAATCCGCATGTTAGTGCAACAACCAAATAAAATGCCCAAAATATAAGAACACATCAATCAAGAAAATAGTTGGTTCTTAGCAAGAAAATGGAAAATGTTCAATTATGAATAAAATACGTATAGAGAAATAACACATCACAATAACTATGTGGCCTTATACAACCACCAAAGGGGTACTCAACAAGTTGGTGGCAATCGTACATTGAGCCTCAGCTCGTAAAATAACATATCAAATAATACAATTGTCATCATCTATGTCTGAATCATCCCTCCATGCTCCCATAAGGCTCAACATAGTCAAAATCACATAGGGTTGTTTGGTGGACAACCCAATAGGAGAGAGAAGGGGACGCTAGTTTGTATAATTTGAGCCTAAGGTGGTGTGCATCCATAATATACTTAGCAAGCTCAAATTATACTAAAAACATAGAAGTGGGTTTTTCAGTCTATATAAGACTCCACTTGCTCAGTCCTACTCAGCTCAAGACAATGAAAACCTGGTCCACGCCTCCTCTCTCCACACATACACTCTTAAAAATTGTTTCCCCTTAGGGTCGTCTATTGTAAGGTTCACCACATAAAACATGACTACATCACTAACACAATGGTGATTCACGCACATTAACCATAGTGCCTCACGCATGGTATATATATATAGGGTACAAGACAATCATTACTTTCACAGGTTACGATACATCATGTTTCCACATAATGCACCCAGGGTGCAAGTACTTCACAATAGGGGTCATATGATCCCCATATGCCCCTAATTGACGACATGAATCATCTCATATTACACAATTTATATGTACAATAAACATGGTGAATAACATTACAACATAGAATTAATTGCATGACAACATGGTGACACACCTCATCACTACACAATGGTGACATTACTATACAATCTAATCCACTATACACCAATCTTTGTCATACAACACATCAGCACACCTACATATCAAAAATGATAAGATTCTCCAACACAGTGCCATCCATAATAACATTTATTTCACACACAACAAGGTGACACATCAGACATGAATCCCTCATTGAATCCACGAAAAGGAGAGTGAATACTCTCATCACAAGCACATCAACGAGATAAAAAATACACACTAAGTGACATGCACAACATGTGCGTTCATAATATCACAATGATAATGTTGGTCACATAATAAAATATATCACATTACTCTTCCAATATCTAGTATCACCATGCAGAATCATCACAACTTCAATCCATCCCAGAGGTTCAATCGAATGAACCTCCACTCTGATACCAAATTTAATGCCCACATTTCACGCTCACAAATATAACTATAAAAAATACTGTAATAATTTTTTTAAAAACTTACATTGAAGTTTACACGACATTACAGGAGATCACTTAGGAAAATGTAAACCACGCGATATGTTTCTACAAACATTAACCTACATAGTTAACATGAAAACACTTAACGCACATCAAGGCCACTTTTTTTTAAATGACAAGACACAACATAATGATTAAGCTACATTATGAGTCTTGTATAGGCACCATCCATGATAGCACTTTCATTTTGTTATTGAAATTATTTGCTTGGAAATCACTTACAATTATTTTATAATTAAACTACATTATCTTTACTTTATTTAACATTTCACTTGAAGTAATCCCATCTAATTTTTCTTATTCCCCTCAGTACACCAGAATGTTGTAACTTGGTTATTGGTGTGAACATATGTGCACATATGATCCTTCTAGTATTTTTTCCAAGGATTCATTTTCTAAGTTGAATGTTCAATTATATTTTCCAATTTATCTTAGTTGCAATAAGGGAGGTTCTCATGAAGCAAAGGAAGTTTATTGATGCAAGAGTAGATAGATTTTGAGTTCTTTTCATATTAGAATTTAAGTTCTAAGGTTAGTCTATTTTGTTTTACGCTATGAAAACTAACCATGTATCCCATCTACTTCACTAAATTTCTAAGTCATTAAGGCACTAACGGGTATGCTTTCACACTTAACCAAATATGGATTCCTGGGACATAAGTATTAGAAGAATGATATCAAGATACATTTACTTATAAGTTTCACCCACCTTACTAAGGTCACAACTAGAGTGATTGCACACTCTTATCTCCAACGATCATCATGTAACTCTAGGTAAATCCGATACTTCTTGACAAGCTTAAACTCTTATTTGAGGGGTTAAAGGGAATTCAAACTTAGCATTCTCATGTGTAGGTAATTAGAAAATATGACCTACTTGAATCATTTTCATTCATCTTAAAAATGGTTTCACTTAGCTTGATTATTATTATCCTTTTAAAGTTTGTCGTGCAACCCATTTCTTAATAGGGACATTGATATGCTCATGAGACTACTAGTCCTTGTCCTTAGGGTTCATCTCAAGAACATGATTGCATGATTTCACATCATACATCCATTAAATAATAGTAAAAGTGGGAGAGAAAGATGGATTAGTTCATCATTTTAAGGGTTAAGGTTCTCATTAGAGATTACACAACGTGGGTCTCGTTTTGTAACACCCACACTTTACATACACGAATACAATAGTAAAAATACCAGTAGATAATGACCTATATAAATTACAATGACCTATATAAATTACAATAATAAACAATGAATTACACAACGCCTTTTTGCCATCTTTCTTGCATCCTACAAAACCATGTGAGCATGAAATCAATGATAAATCGCTAGCATGGCATCCACCCTAACCTAACATAATTAACGTCTTTAGTTTCCAATTTACATAATAACATTAATAATTTTCATTAGAAAGGAAAAGGGTTAAATACATGTATTCATTTCATTTCATTTCACTTCATTTCATAACCAAGGAGAGAGAAACACTAATTCACCAAAAGTTCAATTTCACACAACAAGTCACACCGTAGAGTTTCAAGCAGTTATTTACAGTTTCAAAAAGTTTCCACGATGGTTTGATAACCCGACGAGGGTCCTACAACTTTCTTTTTACATTTTCCTGTTAGCTACAAAAATGTTCAAATTAGGATCGGAGGCTAAGAAACCATTTTCAAATGGTGACTTTCAATGAGAAAGCACACCATGGTTAAATGTATATGTGTCCTCCTATACATCAACAATTCAAGGAACTGACAGGATTCAGAACTGGTGAACAATTTATGATTGGCAACTAGTTCTTTGAGGCCATCGATCGTAATTGAACTAGTTGTAAATGATCAAAAGTCATCTCGAGGGCTCAGAAAACCACGTCCAAAACTAACATTCGATAAACGAACGCGCAACAAGAAACTTCCTACATGTTCCCCTAGATATGGAGTATTCACTAGAGTCGATGAGACAAAGAACTAGAAAGCATTTTTCCAATGGTGTCAAGTTTTATGGAGCCATCAGTCATAATTGGTCCAGTTTGACCTAGTCAAACCGTGACCAGAGGCATACAAAATGCCTTTGTCAAACTATTAATAAAAGTGTTTTTCCTCAAATTGAAGGTTCCAGGAAATTGTCTAATAAAAATACTAAATGTTTGTGAAGGCGGATAAGCATTTTTTTGCTCAAGGTTCAAAGGGTGAGCCGATACGAAATCCAACTTTTAAAATTTTAGTAGCTTCCTACAACTGCAAAATGGTGCAACAAGGCTCCTAGAAGGGTGTTGAAAAGACCACAGACGATCATTCAAGGTCAATTTAAGGATTAAAGTTACTCCTCACATGACAAGGTACATCTAGGAAACTTAACATCTCCTTTCCAGAGTTACAAAGGTTATTTTGCAAGTCTCCGAAAATTGTGATTTAACTGTTTTAAGAAGGGAGTGATCAACATATTTATAGGGGCTCAACTTCAACTTGTCAATAAAAATAGGTACTGAAGTAATCTAGTTTTGTTGGGACATTTACTAGATCAACATGAAGTGAGGGTATAAGTCCATTATTCACCAAGGAATATTAGATCCTGTAATGTATTATTGTTTTGAAAACACGATTATTTAAACAATCAGATCCATGATAATTCCTACGGTTTAAAATTTTATCTTATTGCAAATGAAAAATTAAATGACAAGAATAATGAAATATAAGGAGAGAAGAACCATGCCTTAGGGGAAAACGAATCCCTTTGAAAATGAGGGACTTAGTTCTACGTCATGAATATTCATTTCATCAAACGGGTGCATGCATCCACCATTACGCCATTGCATTTTATTCAAATATTATGCCTAAGGTGTATCGAGAAGCCTTTCTCGCAGTGGTTTCTCATCACCATCCTATACTTTCCCATGCCACATATCTTTGATTCATGATCACTAAGGTTCCTTTCACTAACATGGAATAGGATATACACCCAGTGTTGTAGAGCTGCAAACATTGATTCTTCTTCTTTTTTCCTATTATACTTTTGTTGAAGTCAAAATTCTATTTTAGAGATCTTATTTTCACACACACTGACTAAATATTTTTGTTGGCAGAACTTGTTGGTTTCCTCTACGGTCCTTTTGTGGTGAGATAATTGGTACCTACAACACCGCCCAAACATGACCTTTCCATTCTGCTTTGATAGGAGTGCATACTCTGTTCCAGAGATATAATTTTTTTTGTGTATGTAGACCATGTTACAACAAGTACCACTTCTCACCATATGTAACCAACTAGGTGTCCAGACCAGATCGGCTTGAGATATAATGCTAACATAGAATCACAGCCAACCCCAAAATGGTAGCTTTAAATCATAGAGTAATGAACAGCACATGTACCTAGAAGAGGATTATTTTCCTTAGTCATCCAAATAATAACATTAATCCAATAGTAAGGCAACACCCTATTAGAGTCAAGGTTGTACTTAACAACAATAGACACCTAGACCACTATATTGCAAGGGAAACAAAACTTAAATCCCATATCTTTCATTCCCAACACTAAAGGAGCCCAAAAAACCAATGATATGCAAAAAATAGTAAGAATAAACAAAATCTCATGTCAAAATCCATATGTAGTCCATATTTTGCAAGGAATGTCATTTTGAACCAGATAATTAAGGAGAAAACAAGAAGTATAGCTTGCAGGATAAAAATGAATGTAAAATCACCACAAAAACTCCATGCAAAATACCATTTCAAAAAATAAAAACAATTTGTTTCATGATATTGGTAAAACTGGCATTCAACATTGTTCACAAAAACCATGTTGTATATATATATCATATATATATATATATATATATATATATATATATATATATTTAAAAAATATGCCAAAAAGTTCATATGGCATACATATGCTTCAACATTTTACATTCATCTGAAACAGGGAACTAGAAAATACTACATCAGACAAAGATAAGATTATTTCATGCATGTCCATACTCTGTTCAAGAGCTCACGCTTAGGCACGGATAGGGAATATACAGTAAGGGTAGGAGGCTCTACATCAAAGAATACAACACCTGACAAAAATCGTATATCCTTATGCTCTATTAGACATCCATAACATGATTTAGACTTGTATTTTGTCACAGAGCATGAGTACCTGGAAAGGGTGAACTAATGAAGTTGGAAACTTGTATGTTGCATAGAACAAAAAGTGAAAATATCTAGTGAGGATAACCATGCCTTCTTGTGCATTACACTATAAAAAAACTACTAATTTTTTTAAATGTTAACTCGGGTTTAGCGTTGAAGCTACCTAGAGGAAATTCAACAAAAGGTGTTTGAATTATTGAGCAAGCAAGGAGACAGGTTGCCTTGCCCTTCCAGTTGCCCACAAAATAGTCCACCTTCCTTTGTCTTTTTTTAAATTTAGTTTAGATTATTTTGTCAGGCACTATATAATACTTTTCATATACATGCCCCTGACACAAATGTACTCATATCATAGACATACTATAACACATGGAATTCCCAACATCTACGCATATAACTGTTTCACACAACTCAAACCCATAATTATAGATAAATAATGTTAAGATGGGAACAATATCACAAGACATAAACCAATTCAAAAAAGTACACATAAATCATTACACCAACTCCATACGCCTCATAAAACATCACAAAATAACTTGATATACCTCCCAAAGCATCAATCACACCCATACAAATATATTATACCTCCCTCAAGTCTCTTATGCTTCCTTGAAGTGTTTTATGCCTCCCTCTAGTCTCTTATGCCTTGCTGAAGTGTCTTATGCCTCCCTCAAGTCTCTTATGCCTCCATCAAGAAATAAAATAAAGATAAAGTTTCCTTTTTTCTCCCCAAAAGAGTTCAGTCACCCTATTTCCCTAGGTACATAGAGTCCAGATTCCTCTAACCCAAGTGACATAATAACATGTGGTTCAACAACCCGCTAGTTATTTGTAACTCCTTGGGGCATACCAGTATAAAAATAAGTGGGTCCATAGGTTCCACTAGTTCATGGTGAATCCCATGACCCTATTCCAACACATTACAACATTAGAACTAGAATAAAAATCCATTTCAAATGCCAAGTGGCAAAAAAATCCAAACCCTTAGGATATGACATAAAAATGTTAAACTTGATACAAAAATCTAAAACTAATAAAAAAAATGGATAATTAACCATGTTTAGTGCAAAAATATGCATGTTAGTGAAACAACCAAATAAAATCCTAAAATATAAGAACATGTCAATCAAGAAAACTGTTGGTTCTAGAAAATAAAGGGAATGTGTTCAATTTATGAATTAAATACATATATTGAAATAACACATCAAAATAACTATGTGGCCTTATACGGCCTTCACAATGATACTCAATGAGTTACTGACACTTGAACATCAAGCTTCAGCTCATAAAATAACATATCAAATAATACACATGTCATCATCTCTGTCTAAATAATCCCACTTCCACTTTGACAAGGCTCAACATAGTAATATCGGGAAAGAGAAAGGAACTTCACTTAGGGTGTCATACATACTAAACAAACAAAAGTGGGTTTTCAGCCTATGTAAGACTGCACTTCCTATCTTGTACTTGGATTGAGTTACTGGTCAACGATACACATTTCCTCACTCCAAATATACACTTTTATTTATTTCCCTTAGGGTTGGTTAGTGTAGGGTTCACAACATACCACATAACTACATCACTAACACAATGGTGATTCACACAAGTTAACCATAGCATTTTACGCATGGTATATAAACAGGGTATAAAAAAATCATTACTTTCATGGGTTTCAATACATTAAATTACCACATAATGCACCCGAATTGTAAGAAATGTACAATAGGGATCATACGTTCACCACATGTCCCTATATCATGACATGAACCATCACATATTACACAAATAATACGTATGATGAACACAACGAGTAACATTACAACATAAAATTAATTGCTATATAACATTGTGACACACAAAATTCATCACAACATGGTGGAAACATCACAAAATATACCAATTCACTGTATACCAATTATGTCATGCAACACATCAACACACCTACATACCACAAAATAACAAGAAAATCCAACATTTTGCAATCCATAACACAATTATTTTCACACACACCAAGATGGCACATCGCATGTGAACTCCTCATTGAATCCATGAAAAGGAGAGCGAATACTCTCATCATAAGCACATCAACATGATAATAAATACACACTGAGTGACATGCACCACATGAGATTTCATAAGGTCACAATTACAACATTGTTCGCATTACATTACTCTTCCAATATTCGCCACCACCATGGAAATCATCACTACTCCAATCTGTCCCATAGGTTTGGGAGTATGAACCTCTCTCTGATACCAAGTGTAACAACCACATTTTACACACACAAATACAACAGTAAAAATTATCAGACTATTTTTTTATTTGAATTACTTTACTCACTACACAACACCATAAGGGCTCTAAGTAGAGAAACTCAATAACACATGCAACACTTAAATAAGTCATCGAATCACATAGAAACGTGACAACGATGTATACATGTTGATGTTGCACTTTTTCCAATGAATGAAGGCTAGCAATGACCCAACAACAAAAAGGAAGCCTAGGATTTGTAATCCCACAACACATCATTACCATGATTACATCTTAGTTAAGATTAACATTCCAAAAAAAATATTATTATGAAAGGATACTTTTCTCCTTTTTCCACATACAGTTTCTTAAATTCATTTCACATTCAACTTATAGTTTGACCATTTAAGTGGGATCTTTATCCCTTACGAGCAAATCTCCATGAATTACATACTTATTTTCCATATTTCAAATTACATACAAGGTTCTTAATTATCTCGTTCTTATATTTATATTATGCTTCTCAAATGTTTATTCAATGTTATAATTTTTTGTTTCTACACAAGTGAATTTGACGTGACGTAGAGAAAGAAAGGTCTTAGGACCTAAGGGAGATTTATATTCAAAATACATTTTTCCACGAACATCCTTTGATCATGGTATCCTTATTTCGCTATCGTAGTTAAAATAGTTCAATAACTTGTTGAATCCATTCAATATTTTCCACATCAAGGAATTCTATTTAGGTTTGTATGTATATCTTTTGCTTTCTCAAATTTTTCTCTCACTAAGGCGATTCATACTCTTTTTTATCCTAAGTAAATGTCTAATTGAGTTATAAGGACTCCAAGAGGGACATTATTCCTAACCTCAAATATCGATTTACTCTTATATGCTATACTCTAGCGTTGCACTATGGTATCATTATTTACATAACTTTATAACAAAAGAGTTATGAAATTACTTTTCTATCATTTTGAAGAAGTACTAGATTAGAAGCATTATAAGCTACACATGAACCACAAGTGGCTTGGGTTCAAGGTAAGATCACATGTTTGTGCATTTCATGATTCCACATGTGAAATTTATTTTATTATTAATGTCAAAAAGGGTATAACAAGGGATTACAGGACCAAGATTCCGATTTCTTGGGTTCTCTAAAGTCAACATATTTCAAATCAATTTCATTTTCAAGGACTTAATTATAGTTTTATACCCACAAGCTAACCTCCTAATCAATTGAGGTTTAGTTTAAATCTAATTTTCACTCAGGGATCTACGCTCTATTATACATTAGATTAAGGTATGAAAATATATTTACCCTATAAACCCTCCGCAAAAGATCAAGGCGTTATATTGTCACAAGACACAGTAACATATTAAGTTGTGAGGAACTAAAGAGATCATTAACAAGAGTTTAAGTCATAGTATAACTATTTCACTAACTCCATTGGGTAAGTGCAGGAAGTTGATGGACAAATATAGGGTCATCCGTGGACATCATATTGCAAATAACAACATAATATCAACTTGTAGGGATTATTAGCAATACATACACTCAAAATTAGACAAAATTATGTTAATATGAATCGTAGCATCCGGAATCTAGTTTCTAAAATACTAATTTTTGTAAAAAATGGACAATATTAGCTATATTAAACACTCAAAATTCAATGACTTGGTATTTTTTTTTTAAAACGCCGATAAGATTATAGTCCGTTTGCCCACAATTTGGATGACCAAAAATTGATATATATTTTTTTTCCTTTAGTGAGAAGTTATATGCCACTATATATCTTGGGATGGATTTTATTTTGTATTTTTTTGAGTAATATTTTATTTTTTATGATTTTTTCCGTGAAAGTGGTATGAAAACATAAAGAAAACAGAGCACTTTCCGTTTGCCCGCCATAACTTCATCAAAAAATATTGAAATCAAATAATTTTTTTTTTGAACATGTATATAATTTCACCATGGTTGGGATGGTATAATTTTTATCACATTCTGATAAGTGAAACAAATTTTGCAGTCTTAAACGTAGACATAAACATTCACAAGAAAAAGTGTCTTAAAGACCTACTATTAGTAAAAAATTATAAAATGATATTTATCCTCTTCTATTCACTTTAAAATCAGTATTTCTACAAAGCTAATAGTCTCTCCTACGTAATGGTACCATTTTTATGACATAGTTTTTACTTTTCGGCATGGTTCAAGTCCGCGAAAGACTAAATTTGATGTTTTGCTGTTTTTAATGTAAAATTCAGGATTTGATGTCCACTTAATTGTCCCCCAACTTGGTGCACTTACCACATTGTGTAGTCTGGAACCCACAGGGAATTCATTTGATCATTAAGTTGACTTCTAGATCTAACTTTGCAAGACTTGGTAGTCCACTAGGATCCTAAGGAAGTGTTTATTCTGCTTACACCAAAAATAGCTTGACCATGTCATTCCTAACCACCGGGTTTACAACGATGTCACTAAACATACCGATTATGATGATAATTCAAAATAGGGATCTCATTTACTTACGCTAGAAGGTGACATCGAGAGTAGAGATTGAATTTTATCCTAAGGTTTTAGTTTTCTACACTAAAAGAATTCACGCAGGAAAGGTAGTTATACACGAGTCTTATACTAGGGTTGATTGTTGTGGTTGGATTCCTTTATTACATTTTCAAGGTAAGAAACACCACCAATTGTTTAATTGTATATTTCACACTAGAAACACACTACAAGATATCAAATTCAAATTCATTTAACATATATATATATATATATATATATATATATATATATATATATATATATATATATATATATATATATATATATATATATATCAATTCTTTTTACCATATGTAACTATGAATCAAAACTGCACCTATGATCAAATGCACATTTCCAAAGGTATCCCTAAAACTAGCATCTCATACATATTAGCAAATTTCAAATAAAAATTTCCTGTAACATGGGAATACATTATACATATATACATATTACAATGACCTATATAAATTACAATAGTAAACAATGAATTACACAATGCCTTTTCGCCATATTTCTTACATCCTGCAAAATCATGTGAGCATGAAATCAACGATAAATTGCTCGCATGTCATCCACACTAACCTAACATAATTAACGTATTTAGTTTCAAATTTACATAGTAACATTAATAATTTTCATTGGAAAGGAAAATGGTTAAATACATGTATTCATTTCATTTCATTTCACTTCATTTCATTACCAAGGAGAGAGAAAGAAATAGGGAAGAGAGAGAAATATTATTTCACCAAAAGTTCAATTTCACACAACAGGTCACACCATAGAGTTTCAAGCAGTTATTTACAGTGTCAAAAAGTTTCCACGATGTTTTGACAACCCGGCGAGGGTCCTACAACTTTCTTATTACATTTTCTTGTTAGCTACAAAAACGTTCAAATCAAGCTCGGAGGCTAAGAAACCATTTTCAAATGGTGTCTTTCGATGAGAAAACACACCACGGTTAAATGTATATGTGTTCTCCTAGACACCAATAATTCATAGGAACTGACATGATTCAAAACTAGTGAATGCTTTATGATTGGCAACCAATTTTCCGAGGCCATCGGTTGTAATTGACCTAGTTGTAAATGATCAAAAGTCAGCTTGAGGGCTCAAAAAACCACGTCCAAATCTGACATTCGATGGATGAACATGCAACGAGAAACTTCCTAAAAGTTCCTATATGTATGAAGGATTCACTAGAGTCAATAAGACAAAGAACTAGAAAGCGGTTTTCTAATGGTGACAAGTGTTTTAGAGCCACCGGTCATAATTGGTCTAGTTTGACCTAGTCAAACCGCGACTAGAGGCCTACAAAATGGCTTTGTCAAACTATCAATAAAATTGTTTTTCCTCAAATTCAAGGTTCCAGGAATTTGTCTCGTAAAAATACTAAAGGTTTGTGAAGGTGGATAAGCATTTTGTTGCTCAGGGTTCAAAGGGCGAGCCGATACGAAACCCAAATTTTATAATTTTAGTAGCTTCCTATAGCTGTAAAATGGTGTAACAGGGCTCCTAGAAGGGCGTTGAAAAGACCACAGATGATCATTCGAGGTTGATTCAAGGATTAAAGTTACTCCTCACATGACAAGATACATGTAGGAAACTTAGCATCTCCTTTCTAGAGTTACGAAGGTTATTTTGCAAGTCTCCAAAAATCGTGATTTAGCTATTTTAAGAAGGGAGCGATCAACATATTTACAGGGGCTCAACTTCAACTTGTCAATAAAAACGGGTACTGAAGTCATCTAGTTTGGTTGGGATGTTTGCTAGATCAACATGAAGTGAGGATTTAAGTCAATTATTTACCAAGGAATATTGGATCTTGTAAGTTACGTTATAATCTCTTATTGTTTTGAAAACATGATTATTTAAACAATCAGATCTATGATAATTCCTACAGTTTAAAATTTTATCTTATTGCAAATGAAAAATTAAATTACAAGAATTATGAAAGATAAGGAGAGAAGAACCATGCCTTAGGGAAAATGAAGCCCATAAAAAATGAGGGACTTAGTTGTGCATCATAAATAGGTATTTCGTCAAATGGGTGCAGGCATCCACCATTACGCCATTGCATTTTATTCAAAGATTATACCTTAGGTGTATCAAGAAGCCTTTCTGGCAGTGGTTTCTCATCACCACTTATACATTCTCGGGCCACATATCTCTGATTCATGATCACTAAGGTTCATTTCACCGACATGGAATAGGATATACACCCAATCCTGTAGAGCTGCAAAAATTTCTTCTTTTTTTTCCTATTATCTTTTTGTCGAAGTAAAAATTCTATTTGAGAGCTCTTATTTTCACACACACTTCCTGAATAGTTGTGGTGGTAAGGGTGAACTTACTGGTTTCATCTACAATCCTTTTATGGTCAGGTAATTGGTACCTACCACATCGCCCAAACTTGACCTTTCTATTCTGCTTCAATGGGAGTGCATACCCTATTCCAGAGATATAGTATATTTTTTTTTGCAGACCATGTTACTACAAGTACCACTTATCACCATATGCAACCAACAAGTGTCCAACCTGATCAGTTCACCTTTGCTAGCATAGTCACAACCAACGCCAAAATAGTAGCTTTAAAACAGAGTATGGACATCTATCAACGCATAATGGAGAAGGGTGTTTTTTTAAAGCCCCAAGTTTGACATAGATAGGGAGGATGCACGCAAGGCATGTGGAAGTTTTCTTCTATATACAAAAAAAACAAGACTTTGACAGATAGATGTTTCCTCTCTGAGACAATTAAACCATCTTCAAAATGCAGAAGTTGATTCAATCCTCACATGCTATGACTATCCATACTACTGCTAAATTTACAATGTTAAATTGGGTTTCTGCTTGGTTAAAGTCTTTGGATATCAAATTAAGTGCTTAAAGTATCATGCAAGGGAGATGACAGGTCTGATGCCCTCCAGGATTCACACGTGCCTTGCCAAGGAGGTCCTTACTCATTTTCAGGAAGACCATGTGTGTTTACATGGCCATATTACTCTATTGACTAACCTTGCCCTCATATAGGTATTCACCTTTTATTAATCTGTTTTTATTCCATTTTATTAGTTCTCAAAGGTGGCACTACACATTTTTCACCACAAAATGGTTTAAACATGATATGAGAACGACATAAATTTTACCTTTTTCCAAGCACATCACCTTATGGTTACATTTTTACTAACAAATGATAAATTAAAAAGTTGCCTAGTTTCAGAATTAACTCTTAGTATAGCACCATAAAACCCAAATGACAATTGAGATTTGGTATGGAGTTCATTTATGATCCCAACTCTTAAAGGTGACTTTCAAGGTTAGTTGGGGATCTTCGGCTCACAACAAGCGTGTTGGTCTAAGAGGATTTTACACACCTTTAATGTTGGTTCCCAAAAGTGCTACCTTAATATTACACATTCTTCTTACTATACACACAATTATTTATCTTGGAAGGGAACCACATACTCTAGATAAATTTTTACCATGTCATTCCTAACCGTCGGGTTCACAACAACATCACTAAGCATACAAGTTATGATGATAAACTCAAACTTGGGCTCTTATTTACCTAAGCTAGAAGGTTCCATTGAGTGTAAATATTAAGTTCATTCTAAGGTCTTAGTTTTTTACGCTGAAAGGAAACACACATGAAGGGTAGTTATGCACAAATTTTATACTAGGGTTGACTGTTTTGTTTAGATCTCTTTATTACATTTCGCAGTCAAAAACACAACACACTAATTATTTAACCATCAATTGCACACTGGAATTGCACTAAAAGCTATTAATTTCAATTTCATTTAACACATTTATCCAACTTTTTAGAGTATAAATTTTGGAATCAAAATAACACCCATATATGGATGAGCATTTCCATTTAACACTAGCACCTTAAAAAATGTTACCAAATTTCACTAATATACCTTTTAATACTTTGCAAAACGTATAACTATCCTTTAAAATTTTACTTGACTTATATATCCAACCCCCCGTTTTTCCATATGCCAATTTGAATCAAAAGTACACCTATAGTTAAGTGCATGTTTCCCAAAGCACCCCTAAAACTAACATCTCATTCATATAGCCAAATTTCAATAAATAACTTTACTATAACATAACAATACATAATTTTTTTTTTCCATTAACATACATAAACTCTAACAATATAAAATGAATCACACCCACGCCCTTTCGCCATCTTACTTGCATCCTAAAAAACCATGTGAGCATGAAATCAATGATAAATCACTGGCATGTCATCCACTAGATCTAGCATAATTAATGTTTTCAGTTTTCCATTTACATAATAATAACTTGCATTCTAAGGGAGAGGGTTAGAGACACATTCATTTCATTCCACTTCATTTCTTAACAGAGGAGAGAGAGAGAGGTAGGGAAGAGAGAGACACTATTTTTCCAAATTCAAATTTCAAACAACAAGCCACAAGATAGAGTTCCAAACAGTTATTTACAAGTGTCAACAAGTTTCCATGGTGGTTTGGTGACCCGAAGGGAGTCCTACAACTTTATTTTTACATTCTCCTCCTAGATGCAAAAACGTTCAATTTAGGCTCGGAGGCTAAGAAACCACTTTCAAACATTATCTTTCGGTGAGCAAACATACCACGGGTAAGTTTCTATGTGTCCTCCTATACACCAAGAATTCCCTGGAACTGACAGAATTAAGAACTGGCAAACGGTTTACGATTGGCGGCCACTTTTTCGAGGTCATCGGTTGTAATTGACCTAGTTGTAAACAATCAAAAGTTATCTTGAGGGCTCAGAAAACCACGTCAAAAATTGACATTTAAGGGACGAACGCACAATGAGAAACTTCCTACAAGTTCCTGTATATATGGAGAATTCAATAGAGTTGATGGGGCTGAGAACTAGCAAACAATTTTCAAATGGCGACATGTTTTCTGGAGCCACCAGTCGTAATTGGTCCAGTTTGACCTAGTCAAATTGCGACTGAAAGCCTACAAAATGCCATTTCCAAACTATCAAGAAGAGTGTTTTTACCCAAACTTAAGGTTCCAGGGAATTATCTAGTAAAAATACTAGAAGTTTGCGAAGATGCTTAAAAATTTTGTTGTTAAGGGTTCATACGGCGAACCGATATGAAAGCCAACTTTTCAATTTTAACTTCCTAAAAGTTCAACATGAGGTAACAGGGCTCCTAAAAGAGCATACAAAAGAGCACATACGATCAATCAAGGTCGGTCAAGGTGTTGAAGTGTCTCCTCACATGATAAGGAGCACAGAAAAAACTTAACATCTTTTTTTTGGATTTACGAAGGTTATTTTGCAAGTCTCCAGAAATCGTAATTTAACTGTTTTAACAAGGAAGCGAGCAACATATTTACATGGAACTCAACTTCATTCTATTAATAAAAAGGGGTAGTGTAGCCATTTGGTTTGGTCCGGAAGTTTTCTAGATCATCCAATTGAGGGTTTGAGTTCACACTTGTCTACCAAGGAATATTTGACTTGTGTAAATTACGATGTGTCGTCTTATTGTTTTGAAAACAAGTTTATTTAAAACAATCAAATCTATGATAACCTATAATTTAAAATTTTATTTCATTGCAAAAGAGAAAATCAAGAACAAGAATTTAAAAGATAAGGAGAGATGAACCATTCCTGGAATAGATTGACGATAGAAGAGAATCGGTTTTGGTGTTCCATGAGCTGGTTATAGTTGCTAGAGAGGTTTAAAAGCCATTTTCACCAAGCCCATCTTGTATATCTTCTTTAATCCAGTGAACAAAGGAACTCAGATAGAGCTCTCCATTTAAACACCAAGTTTTTGTTTTACAATGTCAACCTTGGTGATTGGAACTTCAAAAAGGCCGAGTCAACAGAAGCAACCCTTAAATCCAATGGGTTTCCATAACAATAGCTCCATAGAATCATATACATGAAGGAGACCGAGCTCCAAACATGGGTAATACACCAAAGGGCAATGAATGAGCTCTATATGAGCTGATTGAACCATCGACGAACCCAACTCGAGCTATAACATAATCACACGCCTAAGTTAATGCACATGATTATGTAACATAAACAAATCTGGGCAAAAACAACCATTACAAATCAATAAAGCCCAGCAGTGGAAAAAAGGAGTTTTTAAATGGAGATTCAATTGGCAATCAAGGAGATCTAAACATTGAACTCATTAGACACAAAGCGGCTACAAGAACCAATGTGCGTCTAAAATGAGTCCCTTGATAAACCCCATGAGCCAAAAAAAAATATAGAACATGGAAAAAAAAACAATGCAATGGCATCGTAGCGAGTCATGAGCTAGGTCCAAGCCATCTGAGTTGTAAAGAATCTGTGGTAAGATGAAAGGATGAAACCCTTGTGCATATATACAGTGAACTCTCCAAAACAGTGGAATTTGCAACATAATGGAAAACACAAGGAAGTCCCAACACTATTGCAACAAATTGCATTATTTGTAATGCAAACAAAGTGAAATACAGTTAAAACCATCTCAAAGGACTATAAACATGGCAGCCCAACAAAATCCAACATGGTTTTCCCTCGCAGCCACCAGAAGCTTCTAGTGTGAAAAACACCCACATCTGACCAAGTAAAATAATGCAAGTGCTATCGTCTTACCAATCAGGGGAAATCCCAGGTTTTGAGAGGAAAAGTTTAAGAATGGATCTGCACCGTTTGCCACTGAATATCAAAAGAAGAATAATGCCAAGAATAACAGCGGGGCAGATTCAACAACAGAGGCAGACTCGAGCTGAATGAAGTTATCGATTTTGTGCATATCCTGCAGCAATTGCAGTCCACGTAGCCACATTTCTTTTGGGCATTTAGTCGAAATAGTGCATATGTCAAGTGTAGGCTTCCATACTTTGCATACGTATCTACCAGATGACCCAAGTCTACCAGAGCGCTTGCAACTACGACTTCCTCTATTTTTATGCCTTTCTGGACGACTGTACCTTGTTACAGCGCTGGTATTTTGGGCACAGTTGGGAAGATTCTGGCGAAGGCTCTGGAATTTGGACTTACCCCTGCCAATGTAATGGCATGAAAGTTTCTAAGCCTTTTCAACGAACCCATTTTGCTGCAACAACCCAGTTACTGCTGAATTTGCAACGTTGCCTTCGGTTTCAACGTGTCACAGTCTATGGATCCAAATAACGTACTTGTATTATTACTCAAGGAAAGTGACAGGTTTGAAAAGTTCCTTAGGTAGGGACGTGACAGTTATTAAAGTCTTTCTGGCCTCCCATACCCTCCAAGATATCTTCCACACGCCGTACCTTCCATAAACCACCATCCACCAACCGTATTCATGTTTTTGAATTATTGTTCTTTTGCATTTTAAGTCGGGCACTACACGTCTTATGTCTAAGTAGTATAGTTTTTATCCATTGAAATATGGGACAATAAATAAAACAGATTACAGGCTAATGTCATCACAACGCTTTCTCTCCTTATTCAGTGATTGAACCCACCATCAAAATCCAATATATAAATACATATGCTTAATATAAATTGATCAAAATTATATCAACACTAAGGTGGACGCCATTGAGAATTTGTCAATGTAATTGTAAAGATCTATCCATGGAACCCTTACATTTAAGATGGGTGTAAATGTGACTAGGACAATTATTTTGCTAAACCGTCTAAAGAACTCCTTTGCTCAGTAAACCCCTAAAGACACACACTGACATCATTAAGTCAAGTGAAATTTATTTCTCCCCACAATCAAGACAACTAGGTTTGTTGTCATGCAAGCTACTTTTGCTAATGAAGTTTGATTTAAATGAGATGTTCCTTGCTCTGCATCCTTTATAGAGTTCGTTTTACTTTTAAAGGTCTTTTAATATATTATTGCAGTTCAATCATCAACATCTATTATACATTAACGAACTTTGGATAGGCTTATTCACAAATATTCATATCTCAATATGTTCAATGGATCACTTGGAGATCATCATAACCCAGCATAAAAGAAGTTCCAATTCATGAATACACTCTACATTTGATGTGTTACCATGATGGGCATTTTGGTTCCCACCCATGATTTAGATACTTCCTTCTAAACCTCATAATGTGGTATAGGAGCTAGTCTACAATAACATTTTTTATGAAACAAAACATCGATTCCAGAATCCCTCCAACAATTGGAGATCTGCAAATACAACTACCGGAATGCCCCAAAGACAACCTCCTGAACACTTTAGTGTAGTTTGGTTCAAGCCTTCGAGCAACACGACCATTTTGGGCAAAAAGTATAAGCAAGCTTTCATATATGGTAGAACAATTGGGGACATCAACTTTATTCTTCATTTTAAGTGCTGCATGACTCTTATTTGTTAGATACAACACAAATTCTATCTTCCTCATCACTTGCAGACCTTCTAAAACAATTGCATTTGGAAACATATCTGCCATCCTCCTTGATGACCTTGGCCAATTACCACCAGTTATGAAAAATCTTGTTTATGCAAGCAATTCATATGGAGCTAGCCATTGGAAGGGATTCCATTCTTCCATTACCTTACAAGCAATATTTTGGTAACAAGGAACCACCATAGCACACTTTTTATTTTCAGAATTTACTGCTTCACATGCGAGATTCAACTCCTTTTATTGAGGATTGGGAACTCCTAATGTCTCACACCGACTCACACCTAACTCACCAAGAGCTCAACACTTTTAAGGACACATCACATTTGTTTGCAATAAATGAACTAGTGGACTTCCACAACCTTTAGATGTTAAAAGCATTAAATGTACCAATCGCACAATCCATTGTTGAAAGTAACAGACGGGCTGCAACAAGAGATCTTGATGATGATCAGTTGGAACACAATATTCTTCTATGCAAACAACAAAAAACATGCTTATTGCTAATTTATGGGTTGACGCAGACCTAGTAAATGGAGCTACATGAACAATCACCAACATTGTTTACAACACATCAATGCCACTACCGGCATTACCTTTATTTATTGTTGTCAAATTTGATAGATACCATGGCCCATGTTGGGATCCCTCCAACCCGTTACATATTCCAATACCCACTATTTTGAGAGGGAATCGAAGACGATTGCTGATCAAAATTGCTTGGGGATTAACTATCCACAAGTCTTAGGGACTTACTTTACATAGAGCAACAGTCGACATTGGAACCACTAAAAGGCAAGGTTTGACATTCAAAACTTTCTCCAAAGTTCCCTCGCTTGCCAATCTGTGCGTTTTCCCTCCCTTTTCATTCGAAAGGTAGTCAAAGATGGCGCAAGTACCAACACTTAGAGCAAGAAGAAAGGAGGAGTCAAGACTACTATAACTCAACCAAAACAACTCGTCGTAAATACTACCCTCTACTTTGATAGCACCTCTACTACTACTTTAGTCAACACTTCTTGTATGCAAAGCAATATCAAATGTATTGATGTTTAGTACAAATAAAATTGGCCACAAAAGGCTACCAGTCATGATATACAATCTGCAAATGTACGGAAGTCTTCATGTATTCATGTTTAGTTCAAATAAAATAGTCTACAAAAGGCTACCACTCATGATATAAGATTTGCAAATGTATACGTATGAATTTGTAACAAACTTGAAATGTACAGAGAGAAGCTTTCAATGTAATGCTTCATCTATATTCCAACACTTACACTATCAATCACACCCCTTATCAGCAATATGCTAATGATAGTACAAAACAAGATTTTTCAACAAAAAACCGATGCAACTACCATCTCAAACATGTTGTAACACTAACACAATTTCATCCAAATAATTATGACCCCTCTAAATCAAATAACATATACCATTCGATGTTTACATTGCACTCTACACATGGGATTGCTAGTTTCTAGAAGCTGCGAACAAAATGAAAAAGATTCCAGCATACGATTACACAGTGTCCATTTAATATTATTCCAGCGTACGATGGAGGAAATAGTCGGGAAGAAGCGTGGCGAGATTTGACACTTGCTAGGAAAGGCAACTCCATACTAAACGCCTACCGGCGAAAAATATGTAAACATTGCAGGTGAATTTATGTAACGGGGAAATGTTAAGTTTAATGTCGATGAAAATTAGACAACGGTAGTCCCTTCCTTAAAGGGACATCAATTTTAAACACAGGAGTCCTATAACAGGATCCAAAAGATCCTTCAAAATCCAACATGTGGAGGCCATATAAGTTTTAAGCTCCTTTTTTATGGACAAGCTCACGGAGGAGCAGAGGCACTTCCTTTAAACAGATGAAACACAAACTTCTCCAGTTTTTCTGGCGTGTATTTGAGGTAGGTGTACGAGTTCTTCCCAATTTCGAACTGCCTCCCAAATGTGCCAAAAAACGACCTGTAAGCTGGTATCAATTTCTCAGATATCGAAATCTCCAACTCCTCCCGCAGTCGCTCGTCGGCCACAACCCATCCGGCGTGGCTCTTCCTCGCCTCTTCGATAGCCGAATTGATAGCTTTAAATCTCTGCTTCAATGCCTGGTGCGAAATCCCGCCGGAAGAACTGCCCCCAACAGGGATGCCCTCGTCCGTCAGACAGGACAGCAATTTCGTCCACGCAGCCCTCTCATAACCCGCCGCGTATTGTCTTAACTTAATTGACTGTTTTCTCAGCCACTCTTTCCCCATTACAGATTTCAGCTCCGACCCCTGCACTTTTTCAATGACGTAGTTCAGGTTGTTCAAGAGAAACAAACACGACAGCGCCAGGTCCTTGTACAGCTTGGATTTCCCATCCAAATTGCGCTGCAGGAGGACGACGATCCATTGGAGTCGGATCCCGAGCAGAGAGGAGGCGCCGTTGAAGTCTTCGTCCATAGCAAGAGCAAAACCCTTGGGCATGTCCTTCCTAAGGTCCACCGGCATGTCTGCCATTAGATTTACGAGGGTTTCCTTGTAATCCAACAGAAATCCAAGATAGTTCACGACGTATCTGGTGAGAGGATGAATGGCTCCGCCCTGGATGGGAGTCTTGGAATTCTCCTTCTCAAGGGAGTCCTCGAATTCTGTCAAAATCCCACGGGCCGCCTCGCCCAGCCGGGTCAGGATACCGGCTGCCTGTGCCTGCAAGCTTCTGCAGGGCTCTTGACAATATATATGTTCCATGTCGGGCATAAGGCTAGCTAGGGTTTCGTACATGTCTAAAACCCTGAAAATCTTTTCCGGCGACCGTGTGCTGGCCGCCACGGCTTCTGCAAACCCGAGAAGCCTTGCGGTCGGCTCCTTGGCGATTTCCACGAAACAGGAATCCTTCATGTGTGCAAACCCTTCGAAGACCTGTTCGCACAGACGCTTCTCTCTGGCAAAGACAAGCCGGATGCTGATTTTTGCGGCGTAAATCCATTTCTTTATCTTTTTATCGAGTAATGCCCACTGCATCTTGTGAACATTTTGCAGGCTCACCTTCTGCACGCCCAGACTGCACAGGCTCTCTTCCACCACGGCTTTTCTTGTGGAAGTGAAGACTCGAACGCACTCTCCCGCGTACCCTGTGGACCCCAAGCGCTGCACTATATTTCTCAGAACCGCCACGGCGTCCGACGGTATCGTGTCGATTTCGCAGATTGTGTCAATTGACTGACGGGGGGCATGGGACATTTCGCTGCCGCTGTCATCGTCGGCGCCGTTGTCGGAGATGCTGCTGAGCCTGCTTAAGCCGTCGGACGAGGGCCGAGTTGACGACGAGCGGTCCGGATCGACGGGGTCGCTGTTACATAACAGAATCTTATGAAATTCATTCCTTAGACGGGCCATGGCCATCTTCATCAGCCGCTCCGCCCGAATCATCTTCGCAGACCCGTCGTCTTGGCCGGACAAATATTCCATGAGTTGCTGGAGATTGTCAACCGCTGCCAGGTCCTGCCCGGCTTCTTCTGGATTGCACTCGAAGAGCATCGTGCTTGCAGTTTGTGTGTCCCGTTTGGAAATTGACATCTCAACTATGTCTAAATTCTCCTCCATATTAGCCTGCGAGTTGTTGTCCCCTTCTACCATAGTTGGGTTCATGCTGTTAGAGATGCGCAGAGACATTTAAAATAATGGCTCTCTCTTCCCCTCCTAAACGTTCAATCTCCATTTATATATGTAAACAAGCAGAGAAGAGGAAGGATTCTTCGCAATTCAAACTGGACAAACTTTTCACGGTTTTGACCAATGCCGGCTTCTGGAGAATGGAATTGGGAGACGTGGCAAAAACAGCGTTTTTAATAGTAGGTGGACTTTGTCGTCCTCTTCGCGCGTCATCATTTATTTTTTAACATTATAGGTGAATCTTATATACTTAATTAATTTCAATGATTAATTACGCCTAAAAGCGTTTCACCACACGATGCCAAGGGTTAAATTTCATGGCAACCTATATGCGTCTCAAATAATTTTAAGGGCTATGGCAACATTGTCACAAATATATAATAATGTTATTTATATATTATTTATAAAGTTTATAAAAAAAATATTCTATATTTATTTAACTATGTTTAATATATACTAATATAATTTATATATAAATGTATAGAAAAATTGACGGTCACATTTTAAATATGTAAGTTGTATATGACAATTCTATAAAATATTTGAAAGTATTTTACGTTTAAAATTACGAAAAACGTCAAAACGGACGTCAAATTTAACCTCGGGTGGGAAGGATGATTATTCAATTTATTTCAACCATTCGATGGAGACACAATATGGTTGTCTTGTCCTTCGTTAATTGTAGTGCGGGTGCATTTAATGAGGGGTGATTTTAGGTGGACATTTTACATTGTGGGAGAAGGCTCGATTTCTATGTGCATTTGTTTTACCATGCACTTGAAAATTTGGCATGCTTCGTCTACTAAGCAATGGGTAGCTAGTAACAATGTGGACTATGGCAATTCCATGCAAGAGATAACACGCTTCGATTATTGTGATTTTATGCATTTCCTTGCCGAATGGGGTTTATATGGGTAGCTGATTTGAAAGCACGCATTGGATAACATCGAGTGCATTTGAAAGAAGCTTGAATAGTGGAGCAAGTATTTCATACTTTCCTTCCTATGTTGCATTAGGGTTTTCAGATGGTCTTTGATGCCCATGGCTGTCGTGTATGGACATCCTGCCCTATTTGGTGCTCTGTTGCATGTGTTTCTCTCATGTATTATACTAGCAATTGCACATGAGTTGTAAATTACACTTGATAGGATAACCATGTTTAATTTGTTTGTTTGATTTATAATTTGCAGCGAAGTTTATGCAAACTTAAATTGTTTTACGTTTTTTGTGATGGGGAGGAGTGAAAAATGTAGTACGACTACAACATTTGACCTAAAAACACTTCCTCTTTTGCCTTGATGGATGTCAGTACTCTTTTGCAAAGCTCTTGTTTTGCCACAACATGTGAATATGCTCGCAAAGGTGAGTTATGATCAGGTTAAATATTTTTTTTATTGCATTCGGTGAAAGAGTCTCAGTGACTAATGAGGAGTTGATCCGGATTTCTCTCTATACGTGATCTAGATTGTTAAATACTCAAAACTACACAATTTTTTTTAAAAAAAAATTGAGAATAATCAAGCACATGACACATTATTATAGTGCAAGCCTATTTTTTTTAGATTGCTTCATTTAGCATCACTAATAATCACCACAAGAATATTCTTCCTTTTGAAAATGAAGGAAATGGTTTCAATTTCTCACAACAATATCTCTTAGAACAATCTTAGAGTTAATTTTCATTGTAGTATGGCAATGAGCACATACATGAAGGTTCTTGACAACTATAATAGTTGTTCCAGGGGGGCATGTTTAACCAACCAAATGTAGTTTCCAACTTTTCACTATGATGGAAGATAAATAATTTTTTTTCCTCCACTTCCACATCAATTTAAGTAAATGTCCTTAATCTAATAAATAACATGTTGTTTTATCTCCCAAGCCAATTTCTCCATCTTTGCATAGATCTTTGTTTGTAGATGCAATATGTGATTTATGATATGTCTTTTGGCCTTCAATCCAACTACATCTAGAGATATTCTTAATTCCTCTATCTTTCATCAATCTCCGCATTTGAACCTCACCTCACCTGCCCACTTTTGTGTAGATGTTTGAGAGAAGAAAATAAGGTGCAAATTTATTACGATCTAAATGAAAATGCATTGTGGCTATAAATATTCCTAAGCGTATATTCATATGTGATCTACAAACACCAAGAAAACACTTCCACATAACCACTACAGGTTTATGTGGAATTTGGCTCTACACCTACCAATTGCATTGTGCATATACTCCAATCAATGTTATTCACGAAACCACAGTTTTTGAGGCATTATGTCAAATAGTTCATGCCCCTTGTGTAAGGTTCCATAGTTTGCGCACATGTCTACCAGACTATTTGCAACTACAACATCTTAAAAATTCCTCTATCTTTTATGCTGTGATGGATGTCCACACCTTGGAAAATATAAATTGAGCGGGTTGGAGACCTATTTGTTACATAGTGAAATAGTGAGTGTCTCTTGAGGAAACACATTTCTTTTGTTCGATGTCATAATCGTATTCCATGAGAAGTTGTCTCATTCTTTCAATTGGTCAAACGCTTTACATGTGCCTATAAAAATTCCACACTTACCATACATGTTAATACATAGTTTCAAAAATAGGGAAATTTATGGACAACAAGAGAATAAATAATTTCTTCAAGCACATTTCATCTTTCTGTAGCCTTCAACTTTGCAATCCTCTTAAACTCGAATGTAAGTGAAAGTTGAATTTCTGAATTAGTGTGATGCCCACTAAAACAACCCACTTGAGACCTAAGAATAACCTAGGATCAGTTAGGAAAAATTATGGAATAATTTTTTTTTGTTTAAAAGAGTCTACAACCAGGTTACAAAACAACAATTGTCACTAATAGTTCCAGATCAATTCTAATCCACTAGAATATACTTTTTTTTAATTAACAATTATTAGAGGTCACAAGGTCCAAAAATTTAGGGTTAGAAAGTTCAATTAGGGTAATAGGGTAATTCCTCACCGTACCCACTCTCTAACAGGATTTAAAGATTCAACTTGATTTTCTCAAAATTAATGCATTCAAAATTTCCCTAAATCATTCCCAATGGATAGGAAATTTCCTCACCTTTCCAGTGATATAAAGAAGTCCTCCTAACTCCTCATATTCCTCAAGTTATGGGCCGACGGGCCTTGGGGTGAAAATCTTCCCCAAGAGTGGGCCTGCGGGCCCAAGGGAGAAAATTTACCCAAGGGGCGGGTCGACAGGCAGTAGAGTGAAATTTTTTCTTAGGGAAGGAGTCGGATTGGTGGGGCTATAGGAGATATTTTGGAAATTTCCCGTGCAGGGGCGAAAAGCCACCTTTACACTCATGCTCCCTCAAGTCCGCAAGTCTGCAAGGGACACGTGGTGCCTCCTAAGCTAGCGCGGGGAAAATGGGGCAGTGGGGATAAAAGAGTTTGAGTGCCCCAAAGGGAAAAAGGGTAAAATTCACACGTGCCTTCGCCGATGCCTCGTGATGCCATGTGGTAGCTCCTGATTGGCTGCAGGTCGGCAGGGAACTTTAGAAAAATTTCCCAAATTTTTTCTGAAAATGCAAAAGGAAAAAGGGAACCTGCTCCTTTGCCGATGCCTCACGATGCCACATGGCATCTCCTGATTGATTGCGGGGGTGGCGGGGAAAATTTAGAAAATTTTCCCAATTTTTTAAATTTTTTTTTGAAGCATTAAGTTAAAGAGGGATCCGTTCCTCCGCCGATGCCTCGTGGTGCCATGTGGCAACCTCTGATTGGTTGCAGGTTGGTGGGGAAAATTAGGAAAATTTTCCAATTTTTTTTCCGAAGTGCTAAGGTAAAAATTTGGGCCCGTGGGCCCACCAAGGAAATTTTTCCCAAAATTCTTTTTTTGATGCTAAGTGAAGAAAAACTTCAGAAGGCCACAACTTTTGATAGAGAGCTCGGTTTTGGGAAAACGAGGACTTTATGGAAAGCTCTCGACGTCCTCTTTTCAAAAAAAAAATTAAATTCTTGCTTTAATAAAGTTTAAGGAGTCAATTTTGTGAAAACATTATGCAGCCTTTTAAAGTGCGAACTGGTAAATTTTAACTTATTAATTTTTTTTCAAATTTTTCATTCTTTCTCCTTCAACATGTCAAACAGACATGGAGGTTTCTATTAGGAAAGTGTTAGGATATATAGAAATTGTAAAATTGTTGGTTTGATCTGCATTTTGAAATTACAAGTTTCTTTTTACAGCAAGAAGCCTGCAGATTTGCCTTGGCTCGATTGGAAGATTTTCAAGACATTTCCTAAAGTGTTTTTAGTTTGGTTTGGGATCATTTTATCCTCATTAAGTCCAATTGATTATTTCATTTGCCTCTTATCTATTTGCAGGGTTATTTGAACATTTGATAAAGGAATTTTACAAAGTATATAGTGAATTGAAAGAAGTGTATACATTTACAGAACAAAAATTTACTATCTCTTTTGCCATGAAGTAAAACATTGAATTCATTCCATCCTGGTCATAAAGAGTTTTCTTTCTTTCAATCAAACATTAAAACAAGAATGAAGTTTCTATTCTTTCCAAAATCATATATTATAAACAAGGTAGAATAATACATTTTCTCCTCACGTGTTTCACTTTTCCACTTTCCAAACAGGGATTTCACAGTGCATGTTAAACATAGATTTCCAATGGAAATAATATCATATTGTTATGTTTGTGGAGCCTATTTTCATGTTAGAGTGTGGTACACCTTCTATGTGTTACACTCGGGTATTTTTACGGCGGTCCCGCTCGCCGGTGAGCGGGTCAGGGGGGTTTGGGGGCAAAGCACCCGAAGCAAATTTTCATGGGTGGTTTATTAAATCATGGGTAATGGGTAACCATTGTGGGCTATTTTTGGGCCCATGGTTTTTTGGTACCCATTGTTTTGATACCCACGGTTTTTTGCCCATTGTTTTGATACCCACGGTTTTTTGTCCATGAGTTTGATACCCACGGTTTTGTATCAAACTGCTTAAGCAATTGTTTATTTATATGGTCTTATGCATATGATATATATACAAGCAAATGTATTGTAGATGTGTTTTGAATTCAGGTGTGAATTCTGTAGAGTCTATTGAGCATAGCTCCAAACGGATCTGGGTATTATATTGAAAGAGTGGAGGCTTGTAATAAAATCTAAGCAAGTGATTCTTGGTGGACGTAGCCCAAATTGGGTGAACCACGTTAAATATTGTCTCTCTGTGTTTTGTTATTTATTATGCACTTTTATTTGAGATCTTTAATATTTTTTGCACATTAGCTTCTACTGTTGCGATTTTGTAAGAGATTATTCCGCATATTGTATCTCTTATTTCCTGACAATTGGTATCAGATCCTGGTTTGGTTTGTTGAAGTGTTGAATCACAGGGAAAGTTTTATCTTGAGTGGGAGTTATGGCAGATGATGGAAGATATAGGATTGATAAATTCAACAGGCAGAATTTCAGTCTTTGGAAGATGTAGATGGAAGATTACCTTTATCAGAAGGATCTTTATACTTAGTTGTCTGAGAAGGTGAACAAACCCTCGAGTATGACAGATGTGGAATGGGATTTGCTGGATCGGAAGGCACTTGAAACAATCTGGCTATGTCTTGCATCTTTAGTATTATTTAATGTTTCAAAGGAAAAGACTACAAAAGAACTGATGGATGCATTAGGGAAGTTGTATGCAAAACCCTCTACCTCTAATAAGATATTTTTAATGAAAAAGTTTTTTAATATGAAGATGTATGAGAATAGTTCAGTAGCAGATCATTTAAATGATTTCAATACAATTGTGAATATGCTAACTTCGGTTATAATAGAATTTGATGAAGAAGTTAGGGCTTTATTAATTCTATGCTCTTTACCTGAAAGTTGGAATAGCCTGGTAATGACGGTAAGCAACTCGGTTCCAGCTAGCTCGAAGTTGAAGTTTGAGGATGTTGTAGGGGTGATTCTAAGCGAGGAAATGTGAAGAAAAAGCTTCGGGGAATCTTCTACTTTAGGGAATGCTTTAACAGTGGAAACTAGAGGGAGACAGAAGAATAGAGGAAACCGTGGAAAATCGAAAGATCAGGCAAGGTCAAAATCTAAGAGCAAGATTGTATATTAGAACTGTGGAAAGTCTGGGCATGCAAAGAAGGACTATTGGGAGCTTCGGGACAAGAAGAAACAATAGGAATAAAAAAAGGAGGCAAATGTGGCATCAGGTAATGTATGCCAAGATGCTTTGATTCTTTCTTTACATAATATTACTGAATCTTTGGTTTTAGATTCAGGGGCTTCTTTTCATGCTACTCCACATAGGCATTATTTTGTTGATTATGTTCAAGGAGATTTTGGGCATGTTTTTCTTGGTGATGATGAGCCTTGCAGTATAGTTGGAAAAGGTTCTATTCAGGTTAAGATGCAGAATGAGAGTACATGGCTATTGAAGGATGTCAGACATGTGCCTACATTAAGGAGAAAATTGATATCAGCAGGGCAATTGGGAAGTGATGGTTGTACTGTGATATTTACAGCTAACTCTTGGAAGGTTACCAAGGGTGCTCTTGTGGTGGCAAGAGGTAAGAAGGTTGGAACCTTGTATTTATCCACTGATAGTACTAATGATTGTAATCTTGTGGCTTCATATGTAGATACAACATTATGGCACTATAGGCTCGGTCATATGAACCATAAGGGCATGGACATCATAAAGAAGAATTTTCCTGGATATACAAAAATGGGTTTGGAGTTCTGTGAGGACTACATATATGGGAAACAGAAGCGAGTAAGGTTTCTCAAGGTTGGACCTACAAAGAAAGAGAGTAAGTTAGAGCTGGTGCATTCTGATGTGTGGGGGCTATCTCAGGTATCATCTCTTGGGGGTTCAAGTTATTATGTTACTTTTATTGATGATGCAACAAGAAAAGTTTGGGTTTATTGTATTAAAAACAAATATGATGTATTTGACACTTTTGTTAAATAGAAAGCCTTGGTAGAGAATGAAACATGTCTCAAGCTAAAATGTCTTAGGTCAGATAATTGGAGGGGAGTATTGTAGCAATGAATTTAATGATTACTGTTCTAAGAATGGAATCCGTAGGTAAAAGACAGTTCTAGGAACTCTGCAGCAGAATGAGGTATCAGAAAGGATGAACATAACAATAATGGAACATGCTAGGAGCATGAGGTTACATGCAGGACTGCCTCTTTCTTTTTGGGTAGAAGCGGTGAGCACAGCTGTGTACTTGATAAATAGAGGACCCTCAAGTGCCTTGGATGGAGGCATACCTGAGGATGCTTGGTATGGTAAGAAAGTTGATTATTCATTTCTTAGAGTCTTTGGATGTGAGGTTTCTGTTCATATAGACAAGGATGATAGGACCAAGCTAGAGGCTAAATCAGAAAAATGTACTTTCATTGGTTATGGTGGTGATGACTTTGGATTTAAATGTTGGATTATTAAGGACAAGAAAATCATTCAGTCTAGGGATGTGGTCTTTAATGTGAAAGTCATGTATAAGCAATAGTTGCAGGAAAATAGGGAAGAATCCAAGAAAGAATATGTAGTGGTAGAGGATCTTCTGGATGGGACAGTGACCCATGAATCAGTTTAGGAACCAACTCAACAGTAACCCCAAACTCCTACAGTGAGGAGGCCTTCTAGGGTAAGAAAAGAACCTGAACATTTTTCTCCTTCTCTTTATTATGTATTACTCACTAATAGTGGAGAGCCAGAGAGCTTTGATGAAGCAATGCAGGTGGATGCCAGTAAGAAGTGGGAGCAAGCCATGGATGAGAAGCATAAGTCTCTCATAGAGAACTAGACTTGGGATTTGGTGAAGCTACCGGAAGGCAAAAGAGCATTGCACAACAAGTGGGTATACAGAGTTAAAGATGAAGAAGGAGGAAATAAAAGATATAAAGCCCGATTGGTGGTCAAGGGGTTTGCACAAAAAAAAGGTATATATTTTGATGAGATCTTTTCTCTTGTAGTAAAAATGACTTCTATTAGAACTGTTCTTGGAATAGTGGCAGTAGAAGACTTGCAATTAGAATAGTTAGATGTAAAGATTGCCTTTCTCCATGGTGATTTGGAGGAGGAAATATATATGCATCAACCAGAGGGCTATGAGGTCAAAGGTAAAGAGGAGATGGTGTGTAAACTGAAGAAGAGCTTGTATGGCTTGAAACAAGCTCCACGTCAATGGTATAAGAAGTTTCATAGCTTCATGATGGAGCAAGGTTATATTAGATGTCATTCTGACCATTGCGTGTACACAAAGAAATTTGCGGATGGAAGCTATATTATCCTGTGTTTCTATGTTGATGACATGTTAGTTGCAGGTAAAAACATGCAGGAAATAAAAGTACTCAATAAACAGTTAAGTGAATCCTTTGATATGAAGGATTTGGGGGCAGCCAGACAAATCCTTGGTATGAGGATAACTCGAGATAGGAAGAAACGGAAGCTGACTTTATCTCAGGAATAGTACATTAAGAAGGTATTGGATAAGTTTAACATGCATGATGCTAAACCGGTTGGGACTCCTTTGGCAGGCCATTTTAAGTTATCAAAGGATTAGTGTCCCAAGACAGAGCAGGAAAGAAACCAGATGTCCAAGGTACCTTACTCATCAGCGGTTGGTAGTTTGATGTATGCTATGGTGTGCACTAGGCCTGATATTGCCCATGCAGTGGGAGCTGTGAGTAGATTTATGAGTGATCTAGGTAAAGAGCATTGACAAGCAGTAAAGTGGATCCTTCCGTATTTGAGAGGGACCATGGGGACATTTTTTTGCTACAGTGGATCAAACACCACTTTACATGGTTATGTAGATTCAGACATGGCTGGAGATGTTGATAGCAGGAGGAGCACGATAGGTTATATTTGCACTATAGGTGGGACAACAGTGAGTTAGATTTCACGACTATAGAAGCTGGTGGCTTTATCAACCACAGAGGTTGAGTATGTTGCTGCCACAGAGACAAGCAAAGAGATGATTTGGTTACAACAATTTCCTGAGGAGTTGGGGCATAAGCAGAAGGAATGTAAGCTGCATAGTGATAGTCAGAGTGTTATACACCTAGCTAAGAACTTTGCTTTCCACTCCAGGACAAAGCATATACAGTTGAGATATCACTTCATCAGGACAACTTTGGAGGAAGATAAGTTGAAGTTGGAGAAGATTCATAATAGTCAGAATCCTGCAGACATGATGACCAAGGTGGTCACAAGGGATAAACTAAAGCTATGTTCAGCTTTGGTTGGCCTTCGTAGATGATAGTGAAGGGTTGAGAAGCTTGCTTAGTGAAAATCAGTATCCAAGTGGATGATTGTTATGTTTGTGGAGCCTATTTTTATGTTAGAGTATGGTACACCTTCTATGTGTTACACTCAGGTATTTTTACAGTGGTCCCGCTCGCCAGTGAGCGGGTTAGGGGGGTTCGGGGGCGAAGCCCCTGAAGCAAATTTTCATGGGTGTTTTATTAACCCATGGGTAATGGGTAACCGTTGTGGGCTATTTTTGGCCCCATGGTTTTTTAGTACCCATTGTTTTGATACCCATGGTTTTTTTCCGATGGTTTTGATACCCATGGTTTTGTATCAAACTACTTAAGAAATTGTCTATTTATATGGTCTTATGCATATGATAGATATACAATCAAATGTATTGCAGATGTGTTTTGAATTCAGGTGTGAATTCTATAGAGTTTGTTGAGCATAGCTCCAAACGGATCTGGGTATTGTATTGGGAGAGTGGAGGCTTGTAATAAAATCTGAGAAAGTGATTCTTGGTGGACGTAGCCCAAATTGGGTGAACCACATTAAATCTTGTCTCTCTGTGTTGTGTTATTTATTCTACACTTTTATTTGAGGTCTATAATATTTTCTGCACATTAGTTTCTACTGTTGCGATTCTATAAGAGATTATTCCGCATATTTTATCTCTTATTTCCTAACACATATGAACAAGGCAAACACTTCCATTAATTCAAATGAAACTCTTACAACTTCCTTTCCATTTGGTTTTAAAATACAACATATAAAATACGTATCATTCTTTCACATTCTTTCCAAAAAACAAAATACAGAGTATAACTCTTTTACATTTCAAATTTCAACTTTCATTGTCAATACACAGTATCTTTCCATTACAATTAATATACAGATCATCCACTTCAAAGTGGGAAAGGGCTACGATAAGATTTCATTTCACAAGGGACTGTCAAACTATCTTTTTCTCATCTCCAGAATAGCAACATGCAGATTTCTCATTCCTCCAATTTGGTCACAACAGGAGTAGGGGAAAGGCAACACTCTCCACCCAACCAAGACATCCAATGAAGAGGAGAAGCCATCCTTCTTCATTGACCCCTGAGCCCTAACCATAGTGCAATAAAATACATGTGATCCAACTCATGGAAACAACAGGCTTCCAAAAACACACAAGTAACATTTTCACAATAAAACACAGTCCTAGCAAACAGAATGCAATTTACAACTACATTAAAACATGAAAAAAATACTAAGGCTTTATCAAGAAAGCAAAAGGAGAAATAAACTATGGGGGATCCAGTTAAAGCTATAGACTTCACATACCTGTCATGTTTATCAAATAGTTCCTCAAAACTCACCAAACCTTTAGGAATCTTATTCCTCTTGAGTTTAATGCACCCTTCCTGATCTGTTTCTTCCCCTTGGGTGACTGCTTTGTCAAATGGCACACTCTCACAAGGTAGGTTGTCACTTCCCTCAAAATACAACTGTTCGAAATTACCCTTGAGTTCCAGGAAGGAAAGCAAATGTTGATCATCATTGAAAACCTGCCAGTTATTGGTGTTATCAGGTACACTGGGCCGATGGACCATCTCAATGGTGAACTTGTCCTGAGAGAAATCAGGATGAGGGATCAGTAGTGACCCTGAGACAACTAGTGAATCAGCCCTGCTGTTCTTTTCCCTAGGTACTGGACTTCGATAGAGAAAGCATCAAGGAATTCAATGGAATCCCAAACCTGATTCCGGTAATGTTTCAGCCTTCCATTTTTCAGTTGAAAAAGGTTTCTGACCTGCTTTACTATCAACTCCGCATCACCACGAGCCAGAAGATTCTTTACACCTTGTTCTTTTGCCACTTGCAATACGAGAATGAGAGCCTCATACTCTGCTGTGTTATTAGTATTCTCGAACTGCAACTTAAATGAAAAAGGGTGTAGGCCTCCTTCAGGTGACACCAGCAGGACACCGGCTCCAAAACCAGCTGAGGAACAACTTCCATCAAATTCTAAAATCCAAACCCCATTAGGATCCTTAGGAGACATTTTGGGGGGTCGGATTTCATCAGGGGACATAATCATGTGGTTACCATGCCCCATATCCTCATAAAGTATTTGTGCTCTAGGGTCATCCGTTTTCTGCACAATATACTCAGACTGCTTCTCAGGAAGCAACTTCTTCATGTGTCCATTGACAGGTAGTGAGTGCAGCGTGTGACCAGTCCATTTGGATTTCCCCCACCCACATCTTAACAGAAGTTCCTACTTAGCAACATCCCGTATGAAGGGGGAATATCTGCTACTGCAAGATGGTAGCCAACACTTTCTTTTCGAGTAAAGCAGCAAAAGCTACTTGTGCATCTTTAATTCTCCCGAACAGGGGCACTTCCTTACTTTCCATGGAGTAACAAGATCCATAAGTGCGTGTGAGATTTAGGCCTAAAGCATGAGCCACTTTAGCAGGCATCACATTATCTGAGTAAATGCCCCGGAATCTATGACACAATTACTGAACGTATGACCAGCTATAAGATGTGTTACATAAAAAGGCTTGATTTTGTCAATAGGTGAAGGTGACTGCGGCTACCAGACTAGGCTGTGGTGCAAAGGAGGAGTGGGAAAAATGCCTTTAGAGGTGGTCTTAGAGTGGGAATTGACAAAGTGGATCATTTTGGCAAAATCTTTGGGATGGGTTTGATAATACTCAGCTTCTGAGATTTGGACCATGGTCTTTTCCAGGTGATCAACAATGTCAAAGGATCCAGAAGTGGACAGGCCATATCATTCGTGTACTCTAGGCTTATCAACTTTAGGAGAGAAAGAAGAAGCAACTTTAGTAGCAGGATTGATAGGACTTACCTTTGGTGTGGATGAAGTAGGGATAGGAGATCCTCTTTTTGTAATCACGGGAATAGTTGTCGACTGCTCCTTAGATTTCTTGACAGGATGTGTCACTTTCTCCCTCTGACTTGTCTGTTCTCGAGTCATGACAGCGAATGATTCACTATTCATGTCTGCTACCACTTCATCATAGTCATCTCCATCATCAATGCCCTCAGTGGTGAAGAAATTTACTCTAGATCCCTCAAATTCATCCTGCTTCGTCATCAACTTCTCTCGCAAACTCTTCGCAAGCTTCGTTATCCTCATCATCATTCTGAGTTCTTCAACTTCACAGGTCGCATTCACAGGAACCTTAACAGGAGGTCCCTCAAGTGCTAGTCTTGTTTGAGAAGCAGGCAAATGATTTCTTGGGCTGGAAATTTCTCCTTGGAACATCTGCATAAGGAGCAATGCTGAGCTAGTTGTTTCTTTATAGCAATGAAGATCATTCGCAAGCTTCTGGACTAATGGATTTGTATTAGGTCCAGAAGTGGAGGAGGAAGAAGTAGCAGACTTAGATTTGGGAGGGTCTCTTCTCAACTTCCTTGACATGATCAAGTCATCCTCGATACTAACAGCGAGAGTTTGATCCTCGACCAATGTTGCGAGATTAGCCCTTCTTAGTGCATAACTAACTTTGGGTGATTGAGCATTTAGGAAGAAACATTTTTGAATTTGATCAACAGGTCGGGTAGGCTGCGGAATTTTATTGATCAATTTGTTGAACCGGGCCACAAATTCTCTCATGGGTTCTTGATGAATCTTTCTTTATCTGAGAAATTTGGGCAAGCAAGGCATGTACATCTTCTGCCGGTTTGAAACAGTTTTCAAACTGAGTTCTCATTGTGTCCCAGTCGGTGATAGCGCCAGCCAGGAGGTGGTAGAACCAATCAGCAGCATTATCTTGTAACGTCTCAACGAACAGTCTCACGGAGATGTCTTCGTGATCGAACTCCCAGTACTCCACATGCAACAATGAAGGCTGCGATGTGTTCATCTGGATGCACTTTTCCATCGCCTTTGAATTCAGGAAAGTTCTTCCGGTTACCTCTAGGTAACTGATGCAAAGGCTGAATGAAGAGCTAGGGGCCCGACACGATGACCCCATGGTAATAGCCGCCGCCATTCTTCGAAAAACGGCTTGGAGAGGAACTGCAACACCATCAAGAATCAAAGCTCGAAGATTAGGGCTAGCTGGCTCTGAAGGAAGTACCACTTAGTAGGACTTCTATCTTGAACAGGTGGAGTGCTTAGTCGAACGAGTTCTTCTATAGGTTGTTGAAGGGAAAGGAAAACCGTAGTGCTGCTCATAAAAGTTGGAATTGAGAATCTTCGATACCAAGGGCCCTTCTCCCTCGAAGTGCAAATGTGGAGTCGCCAGACTCAAAGAATGATCAAAAATTACAGAACTGGAATGTGATTTTCCCCAGTGGAGTCACCAAAAACTAGGGTTGGTTGTCAAATAGGACTTTTAAGAAGAGCAACAGTCAGGGGACAAGAAGTCCCTCCTCTTTAATGGGAGAGGTTCCCTTATTCAGAAACGAACTTATTTACAAATGTATAAAACATTATTTTCTGGTTGAACTTGGATATTACGAAAGTGTTTTCAATGAAGATCATCAATTACAAAAGGACAGAGGAATGAGAAGACAAGAAAAAGCAGAAAGGCAACATGCAGAATTATAGATAACAGAATAATTCTTTATGTATGCGAAGTTACAGTGAATTTAGAACAAGATCATTCGTGTCGGATAAATAAGATGGAATTCAAAGACACAAAGTTCTGTAAATAACATCTGCTAGAACACAAAGTTTCTTAACATAACACAGATTCATTAATCAAGGACACAAAGTTCCTTCTTGGTTATACAAGATCACCGTGCTTGCAAAGTCGAAGAGTATGCAATCGGCAAGACTAATAAACTTGAGACAAATGATCTTCACAAAGAAAATAAATGAAAGCTTAGGAATAACAGAGATCAGATAGACAAAGAATGGAAAGTCCTTCTGTATTGATTTCTTTATGATCTATTTACACTTTCAGAAAATATGCCAAGTTCTTCCTCCTTTTTTGAATGGCGTAAAGAAGGCCATTATATAGCTTGCAAATCAGTTACTCTTCGTAACCGTTTCTTTAACCAAGAACAGTTAAGGACCGCCAATCGCAGTACCTCAACTCATTACAAAGAAAACGGCAAAAGAAATGGAAGAAGAGAAAAGAATGAGGAGAAGAAGACAGGTGGCCAGTCACTGGGAGGGACCCACTGACTTCAGAATCCGCTGCCTGAAATTCTTTAACGCCTCAGCTATGTCTCAGAAGTCTCATCCTAAAGATGACAGCGTATGTCTTTGAAACTTGACAGAGATGACCAGTGTCTTGAAAACTTCATCCTTCTGCCAGCTGTCCTTGAACAGATTATCTTTGACAAAAGCTCTTCAGTTTTGATTTCTTGATAGTATCAGACCCAGAAGTTTCATCTTGAAGATTCATTGTATATCTTTGAGAGCAGAGACAATTGAGTGTCTTGAAAGCTTCGCCCTTCCAGCTGTCCTTGGAATTTGGTCTTCATATTGATAGTATCAGAGCCGCAACTTAAACTTCGGGGAGGAATTACAGAGAAAAGGGATACACACACAGGGAATTAAGTTGCAAGGGTAGCGAATGCGCGAAACAATGTGGAAAATTCAAAGGGGACTGCCCATTATATAGCCATTGAGGAGAGAGAAGGGTGATCAATGCGCATTAAATTCATATCTAGTTTGAAAAAACAGCATATTCGGGTAGAGCGGGAAAAACTAAGTATGAATGGCACTTGGTTCATTTGGGACATGTGAGACGCGAATGCGCGAAACACGCGGCTCGGCCGACTCGGGCGAAACAGGGAGAAGACGCACAAATGCATTTTGGGACATCTGGGACGAAAACGTGTGAAGGACGCGGTTCGGGTGAATCGGCCGAAAATGGAACAATTTGCACAATCTGACTTTGGGACATTTGGGACAAAAAGTTCCGAAGTACGCGACTCGGGTGTTTCGGCTGAAATTGGAACAACTTGCACTTTTTAACTTTGGGACATTTGGGACAAAAGAGTTCCGAAGGACGCGACTCGGCCGGTTTGAAAATGGAACGGCGAAAATGAAAGAGCGGAAACAGAGCGCACTTTTGAACTTGGGACAGTTGGGACGAAAAGTTCCGACAGGCCCGAAAATGGAACAACTTCGGGGATTTCGGCCGATCGGGGAACAGAGCGCACTTCGGAACTTGGGACACATGGGACAAAAATGTCCGACAGGCCCGAAATACATACAAAATGACCCAAAACATAGATTTTTTCAATTTCATGACTTTTTTCACACCACCAGCTCGATAGAAAAGACACTTAAACTCAAAATTTCGAAAGTTCACTTCTCAAGAGCAGGGGGAATTTTGAGTGGACAACAGCTGGCTCCTTCTGGGGATGACTTGACATGAATTCAAGGAATGAGACAAGGCAAGAACTTAGAAAAACTCAGGGGAAGCAGACCAGTACCTTATCCATTGGGCAACGGAGTCAAAAAGCAGACCAATACAGAGGACAACACACCAAAACAAAAAGAAAGACAAGCAAAAACAAACTGTACAGAATATACAAGGGACTTCCTAATCACCTAGGACTTGAACAACTTGAGATACTGCCCACTATAAGGAAGTGGGAGAGAAGAACCATCCATGTAATCAAGATAGAAAGAATTCTCACCAGCAAAGTGCCTGATCTTGAAAGGTCTGAGCCACAGGGAATCAAACTTTCCATGGCTGCCACGAGGTTCATGCCTTTTGTCCCATAACAGCACGGTGTCTCCAACTTGGAAATCTCTGAACCTAGCTTTCTTGTCAAACAGGACCTTTACCTTCTGCTGGTGAACAGATATCCTATCAGCAACCACCAATCTGTCCTCATTCAGTTTGTGTAGGTACATAATTCTCTTGTCCAAAGCATCTCTGAAACTAGTATCCTCAATGGCCTTCATTAGGTGCAAGGCTGGCAGTTCCACCGTCACTGGCAATTGAGCTTCAACTCCATACACCACTTGAAAAGGAGACATTCCAATAGCTCTCTTTGGTGTAATCCTGTCTGTTCATAGAGCTTCTTGTGCCAGTTTCGTTGAGACTCATTTACCCTTTCTTATTAGTCACCAAATTTTTGTTAGTGGATTCTGCTTGCCCATTTCCCTGTAATAATCTGAAGAATGAGCCAGGGAGATGCCATACCCGTAGCAGAAATCCATTATCTCAGTTGAAGAGAAATTCGAGGCATTATCTGTTACAATCTTATTAGGTACACCATACCTTACCAAGATGTTCTCTTTAATGAAGCTGCACACCACTTCAGAAGTAGTACTCTTGACTGGAATAGCTTCCACCCATTTGGTGAAGTAGTCAGTGGCAGTTAGCACATGAGTGTGACCAGCACTAGAAGCAGGATTAAGTGTACCAATGAAGTCCAAACCCCACTGTTGAAATGGTTCCTCAATCACAACTGGCTTGAGAGGCAAAGAAGCCAATTTAGGTCTTCCCACAAAAGTCTGACAAGCCTCACATTTGTCAACCCACTTGGATGCATCTCTGAACAAGGAAGGCCAGTAGTATCCTCCATGGAGTATCTTATGAGCTGTAACCATTGATGAATAGTGCCCTCCACATGCCTGATCATGGAAAGCTGAGAGCAACTTTCTCTGTTGTTCCTTGTCCACACACTTCAAAAATCTCCCATCTAACCCCCGCTTGAACAAGGCGTTTTCCCACAATACATATTGCACTGACCTCAATTTAACAGTCCTCTTTTCTTTGGTAGTTAAATGAGAGGGGCATTCCCCATAGGTGAGAAAATGGGCGATGTCAGCATACCATTCATCAACTGAACTAAGGAACAGAACAGTAGGAAGGTCAACTTTCTCCTCCAGCAACTCATGTTTGGCTCCTTCAGCAATGAGCTCACAAAGGCCTTTTCCACGAACCAGCTTGGTCGGTTTGATGTCAATGTCATACTCTTGGACCTTAGCAACCCAGTTCCCTCTCTTGGATCCAAATTCTTGCTGTGTGAGAATTGACTTGACAGTTGTATCTGGAACCAGCACCATGGAATGAGAGTTGAGGATGTAAAAGCGAAACTGTTTGACAGCTTTAACCACTGCAAAAGCATGCTTCTCCATCATGGTGTATTTCAACTCATGATCTTTCAGAATATAGCTCATGAACGCAATTGGGAGTTCATGCTCATTAGAGTCTTCTTGAGTTAAGACAGCAGCCAGGGTGTTATCTGTAGCATAGCAATAGATGATGAAATCTTTGCTGAAATCAGGACAGGCTAAAACAGGAGTTCTAGCAATAGCTCTCTTGATACCTTCAAAGGATTCCTTTCCTTCAGAAGACCAACCAAATGTTTTCTTCCCTTTCATCATCTGAGAAATATTCAAAGTTAACTCTGCAAAATCAGGGATGAATCTTCTCAAGAAATTTATCTTACCAAAGAAGGAGTGCACGCCCTTTTTGCTGGTTGGGAGAGGAATTTGTTGGATAGCTTGAACTCGTTCAGGATCAATCTTAATACCATCCTTGGAAACGATGTGCCCTAATAACTTTCCCTCTGTGACACAAAAGACAGATTTTTTAGGGTTCAGAGAGATCCCATGCTCCCTGCATCTCAGCAGAACTGTCTCTAGGTGATCAAAATGATCCGCTCTTGTCTTGGAAAACACTGTCAGGTCATCAAGATATATGACAATACACTTCCCTTTCAAGCTTCCAAAATCCAGATCCATGGCTCTCTGAAAAGTGGCACCAGCATTAATGAGCCCAAAAGGCATCCTCTTGTAAGCAAAGGTGCCCCAAGGAGTAGTGAAAGTTGTCTTGTGTTGATCTGCAGTATCAACCTCTACCTGATTGTATCCCGAGAATCCATCGAGCATGGATAACATTTCAGACCCTGTAACTGCTTGCAAGACCTGATCCATCATAGGCAAAGGATAATTATCTTTCAAAGACGCCTGATTCAGGTTCCTGAAATCAACACAGATGCGGATCTCACCATTCTTCTTCCTAACAGGCACAATATTTGCAATCCATGTTGAATGGTGAATGGGAAAAATGATTTTAGCCTTCAACAACTTCTGAATTTCCTGAAAGATTTGTCAGCTATTTTGGGATTGTATTGCCTCTGTTTCTGCTTAAAAGGCTTAATTCCGGGCTTAAGAGGAATAGAATGCTGCATATCTTTTGGCTTGAAGGCTTTTAGATCCTCATAAGAATAAGCAAGAACATCCTTATACCTTTTTAAAAGATCAATTTCTTTTCTCCTCTCATCTGCTGTGCAACATTTTCCAATGTTCACCAGCTTAGGGTCATTAGGACTCCCAATATTGATTTTGTCACACTCAGCTGATTGTTGAGGTCCAGTGGAAGCTCTAGATTTCACATACCTGTCATGTTTATCAAATAGTTCCTCTAAGCTTACCAAACCTTTAGGAATCTTATTCCCCTTGAGTTTAATGCACCCTTCCTGATCTGTTTCTTCCCCTTGGGTGACTGCTTTGTCAAATGGCACACTCTCACGAGGTAGGTTGTCACTTCCCTCAAAATACAGTTGTTCGAAATTACCCTTGAGTTCCAGGAAGGAAAGAAAATGTTGATCATCATTGAAAACCTGCCAGTTATTGGTGTTATCAGGTACACTGGGCCGATGGACCATCTCAATGGTGAACTTGTCCTGAGAGAAATCAGGATGAGGGAATCAGTAGTGACCCTGAGACAGCTAGTGAATCAGCCCTGCTGTTCTTTTCCCTAGGTACTGCTTCGATAGAGAAAGCATCAAGGAATTCAATGGAATCCCAAACCTGATTCCGGTAATGTTTCAGCCTTCCATTTTTTACTTGAAAAAGGTTTCTGACCTGCTTTACAATCAACTCTGCATCACCACGAGCCAGAAGATTCTTTACACCTTGTTCTTTGGCCACTTGCAATCTGAGAATGAGAGCCTCATACTCTGCTGTGTTATTAGTATTCTCGAACTGCAACTTAAATGAAAAGGGGTGTAGGCCTCCTTCAGGTGACACCAGCAGGACACCAGCTCCAGAACCAGCTGAGGAACAACTTCCATCAAACTCTAAAATCCAAACCCCATTAGGATCTTTAGGAGACACTTTGGGGGGTCAGATTTCATCAGGGGACATAATCATGTAGTTACCATGCCCCATATCCTCATAAAGTATTTGTGCTCTAGGGTCATCCGTTTTCTGCACAATATACTCAGACTACTTCTCAGGCAGCAACTTCTTCATGTGTCCATTGACAGGTATGAGTGCATGTGACCAGTCCATTTGGATTTCCCCACCCACGTCCTTACAGAAGTTCCTACTTAGCAACATCCCGTATGAAGGGGGAATATCTGCCACTAAGATGGTAGCCAACACTTTCTTCTCGGGTAAAGCAGCAAAAGCTACTTGTGCATCTTTAATTCTCCCGACCAGGGGCACCTCCTTACTCTCCATAGAGTAACAAGATCCATAAGTGCGTGTGAGAGTTAGGCCTAAAGCATGAGCTACTTTAGCAGGCATCACATTATCTGAGGCCCCGGAATCTATGACACAATTACTGAGCCTATGACCAGCTATAAGAAGTGTTACATAAAAAGGCTTGATTTTGTCAATAGGCGAGGTGACAGCGGCTACCAGACTAGGCTGTGGTGCAGAAGGAGGAGTGGGAAAAAGGCCTTTAGAGGTGGTCTTAGAGTGGGAATTGACAAAGTGGATCATTTTTGCAAAAGCTTTGGGATGGGTTTGATAGTACTCAGCTTCTGAGATTTGGACCTTGGTCTTTTTCAGGTGATCAACAATGTCAAAGGATCCAGAAGTGGATGGGCCATCATCATTTGGACTCTAGGCTTATCAACTTTAGGAGAGAAAGAAGAAGCAATTTTAGTAGCAGGATTGATAGGACTCACCTTTGGTGTAGACGAAGTAGGGATAGGAGATCCTCTTTTTGCAATCACGGGAATAGTTGTCGACTGCTCCTTAGATTTCTTGATAGGCTGTGTCACTTTCTCCCTCTGACTTGTCTGTTCTCGAGTCATGACAGCGAATGATTCACTATTCATGTCTGCTACCACTTCATCATAGTCATCTCCATCATCAATGCCCTCAGTGGTGAAGAAATTTACTCTAGATCCCTCAAATTCGTCTGCTTCGTCATCAACTTCTCTCGCAAACTCTTCGCAAGCTTCGTTATCTTCATCATCATCTGGTTCTTCCACCTCACAGGTCGCATTGACAGGGACTTTAACAGGAGGTCCCTCAAGTGCTAATCTTGTTTGAGAAGCAGGCAAACAATTTCTGGGCTGGAAATTTCTCCTTGGAACATCTGCATAAGGGGCATGCTGAGCCAGTTGTTTCTTTATAGCAAGAAGATCATTTGCAAGTTTCTGAACTAATGGATCAGTGTTAGGTCCAGGGGTGGAAGAGGAAGAAGCAGCAGACTTAGATTTGGGAGGGTCTCTTCTCAACTTCCCTGACATGATCAAGTCATCCTCGATACTAACAGCGAGAGTTTGATCCTCGACCAATGTTGCGAGATTAGCCCTCCTTAGTGCATAACTAACTTTGGGCGATTGAGCATTTAGGAAGAAACATTTTTGGATTTGATCAACAGGTCGGGTAGGCTGCGGAATTTTATTGATCAATTTGTTGAACCGGGCCACAAATTCTCTCATGGGCTCTTGTGAATCTTTCTTTATCTGAGAGATTTGGGCTAGCAAGGCATGTACATCTTCTGCCGGCTTGAAACGGTTTTCGAACTGAGTTCTCATTGTGTCCCAGTCGGTGATAGCGCCAGCCGGGAGGTGGTAGAACCAATCAGCGGCATTATCTTGCAAAGTCTCAACGAACAGTCTCACGGAGACGTCTTCATGTTCGACTCCCAGAACTCCACATGCAACAATGAAGGCTGCGATGTGTTCATCAGGATGCACTTTGCCATCACCTTTGAACTTAGGAAAGTTCTTCCGGTTACCTCTGGGTAACTCATGCAAAGGCTGAATGAGGGCTAGGGGCCCGACACGATGACCCCATGGTAATGGTGCCGCCATTCTTGGAAAAACGGCTTGGAGAGGGACTGCAACACCAGCAAGAATCAAAGCTTGAAGATTTGGGCTAGCTGGCTCTGAAGGAAAACCACCCGTAGGAATTCTGTCTTGAACAGGTGGAGTACTTGTCGAACGAGTCCTTCTATTTGTTGAAGGGAAAGGAAAACCCTGCTGCTCCAAAAGCTGAAACTGAGAATCTTCGATACCAAGGGCCCTTCTCCCTCGAGTGAAACGCGGAGTCGCCAGATCAAAGGATGATCAAAAATTACAGAACTGGAATGTGATTTTCCCCAGCGGAGTCACCAAAAACTGTTGGTCGTCAAATAGGACTTTTAAGAAGAGCAACAGTCAGGGGACAAGAAGTCCCTCCTCTTTAATGGGAGAGGTTCCCTTATTCAGAAACGAACTTATTTACAAATGTACAAAACATTATTTTCTGGTTGAACTTGGATATTACGAAAGTGTTTTCAATGAGGATGTTCAAGTACAAAAGGACAGAGGAATGGGAAGACGAGAAAAAGCAGAAAGGCAACATGCAGAATTATAGATAACAGAATAATTCTTTATGTATGCGAAGTTACAGTGAATTTAGAACAAGATCATTCGTGTCGGATAAATAAGATGGAATTCAAAGACACAAAGTTCTGTAAATAACATCTGCTAGAACACAAAGTTTCTTAACATAACACAGATTCATTAATCAAGGACACAAAGTTCCTTCTTGGTTATACAAGATCACCGTGCTTGCAAAGTCGAAGAGTATGCAATCGGCAAGACTAATAAACTTGAGACAAATGATCTTCACAAAGAAAATAAATGAAAGCTTAGGAATAACAGAGATCAGATAGACAAAGAATGGAAAGTCCTTCTGTATTGATTTCTTTATGATCTATTTACACTTTCAGAAAATATGCCAAGTTCTTCCTCCTTTTTGAATGGCGTAAAGAAGGCCATTATATAGCTTACAAATCAGTTACTCTTCGTAACCGTTTCTTTAACCAAGAACAGTTAAGGACCGCCAATCGCAGTACCTCAACTCATTACAAAGAAAACGGAAAAAGAAATGGAAGAAGAGAAAAGAATGAGGAGAAGAAGACAGGTGGCCAGTCACTGGGAGGGACCCACTGACTTCAGAATCCGCTGCCTGAATTTCTTTAACGCCTCAGCTATGTCTCAGAAGTCTCATCCTAAAGATGACAGACACTATGTCTTTGAAACTCGACAGAGATGACCAGTGTCTTGAAAACTTCATCCTTCTGCCAGCTTATCCTTCAGATCTCCCAGGAACTTTCCCAAACTTTTTTGACAGGACTTTGATCTTCAACACTGTAGACCCAGAAGACTTGAAGATTGTCCTTTACATCATTGAAAACTTTCTTGAGTAGTTCTCATCTTCCCAGCTGTCCTTGGAATTTGGTCTTCATATTGATAGTATCAGAGCCGCAACCTAAATTCGGGGAGGAATTACAGAGAAAAGGGATACACGCGCAGGGAATTAGGTTGCAAGGGTTCGAGCAAGGGTAGCATGGAAACAATGTAAGAATTGCAAAGGGGGTCTTGCTCGTTATATAGCCGTTGAGGAGAGAGAAGGGTGATCAGTGTGCATTAAATTCATATCATCAGTTTGAAAAAACAGCATATTCGGGTAGAGCGGGAAAAACCAAGTATGAATGGCATTTGGTTCGTTTGGGACAGGTGAGACGCGAATGCGCGAAACACGCGGCTCGGCCGATTCGGGCGAAACAAGGAGAAGACGCACAAATGCATTTTGGGACATCTGGGACGAAAACGCGCGAAGGACGCGGTTCGGGCGAATCGGCCGAAAATGGAACAATTTGCACAATCTGACTTGGGACATTTGGGACAAAAAGTTCCGAAGTACGCGACTCGGGTGTTTCGGCCGAAATTGGAACAACTTGCACTTTTTAACTTTGGGACATTTGGGACAAAAAGTTCCGAAGGACGCGACTCGGCCGGTTCGGGTGAAAATGGAACAACTCGCACGAAAAGTTTGGGACACTTGGAACATGAAAGAGCGAAGTACGCGGTTCGGGGATTTCGGCCGATCGGGGAACAGAGCGCACTTTTGAACTTGGGACAGTTGGGACGAAAAGTTCCGACAGGCCCGAAAATGGAACAACTTCGGGGATTTCGGCCGATCGGGGAATAGAGCGCACTTCGGAACTTGGGACACGCGGGACAAAAATGTCCGACAGGCCCGAAATACATACAAAATGACCCAAAACATAGATTTTTTCAATTTCATGACTTTTTTCACTACCAGCTTGACAGAAAAGACACTTAAACTCAAAATTTCGAAAGTTCACTTCTCAAGAGCAGGGGGAATTTTGAGTGGACAACACGAAGGTCCAGGGTCCTGCGATTTATGATGCGAATGGGATCCACCATCACTAGCCCTTGATCCTGCACCTACAATGAGGTCCAATCTAACACATGAGAAGAATTTGTAACATATCTCATAAGAATTGAAACATGAAACACATCATGTATGCGAGATAAGCTAGGTGGCAATGCTAGATGGTAGGCCAAGGGGCCAATACGCTCCAAGATCTCAAAAGGACCCAAAAATCTAGGAGCTAACTTAGAACCTTTCCATAATGGATAGGGCTCTTATGTGGCTTGACATAAAGGAAAACCTTTATACCCGCATCAAAACTACGGTCGGTCCTATGGTGATCTGCGTGCTTCTTCTACCTATCCTGTGCCTCCTGCAATCTCTGTCTGATCAAAACCACCTGCTGCTCCATGTCCTACAACAAAGCTGGTCCAAGAGAAACCCTGTCTTCTAACCTATCCCAACTAAGAGGTGTCCTGCACTCTCTGCCATATAAAGCCTGAAAAGGAGCCATGCCTATAGAACTCTGAAAAATATTATTGTAGGCAAACTCCACCAAGTATAGGTACTCCTCCCATCTAGAATGCTGATCCATCACATACATCCTGAGCATATCCTTTAAGATCTGATTCATCCGCTCAGTTTGTTCATCTGTCTCGGGGTGATATGCTGTGTTGATTTTGATTCTCATCCTGAGGGCATGTTGCATGGTAGTTTAGAAATGGGAAGTGTACAAAGGATCGCGGTCACTAATGATCTTCCACAAAATCTTGTGCAACACGAAAATCTCATCAGGATATACCCATGCCACTGCACTAGTCGTATAAGTGGTCTTTACCAGAGAAAAGTGAGCCACTTTTATCAATTTATCAACCGTGACCATGATGTGTCGTGGTGATATCTCAACATCGGTTTTCCAACAATGAAGTCCATGGAAATGGTGTCCCACTTCCATTCCGGTATAGCATAAGGAAAGAGAAGGCCAGCTGGATGCTGATGCTCGGCCTTCACTTTTTGGAACTCTAAATAGCATGACACAAACTAAGCCATGTCTCTACGAACTCCTCTCCAGTGATACAACTGTCTCAAAGTAGTGTGCATCTTCTTCACCCCAGGATGGGCTGAATAGGGTGCATGATGTGCCTCTGTCAATATGTCAAGCCTCAATCCTCCATCTCTGGGAACATAAATATGAACTTTGTGCTTGAGAAGGCCATCTGCCTCTAGTGAGAAACCATCAAACTTCTCCTTGAGGGGTCTCTAAGAATTGATCTCTGCTCGAACTGTAATGTAGAAGCTGTCAAGAGGAAGCGTTTAAAGAATCCTGCTCCGTAAATCTGTGCACACTGAGGTGGCCATAGCCACATGTCTTCGTCTGCTGAGAGCGTCTGCCACCACATTATCCTTCCCCTTCACATGCTCAATCTCCATATCATATTCACAAAGAAACTCCATCCAATGCCGCTGACGAGCATTGAGATTAGGCTGCCCAAAGAGGTGGCGAAGACTTAAGTGATCTATCCTGAGTGTGAATCTCTAACCAAGAAAAAAGTGTCTCCATCGAACCAAGGCGTGCACAATTGCTACAAGCTCAAGATCATGATTTGGATAATTGATCTCATAATCCTTGAGTTTGTGAGACTCAAAAGCCACTACTCTGCCCTCTTGCATAAACACACCTCCAAGCCCTGCTAAAGAAGCATCTGTGCAAATGAAAAACTCACCCTGTGGATCTGAGCACTGTAAGAATAAGTGTTGTAGTGAGGCATTCCTTCAGTGTACTGAAGGCCTGCTCACACCTATTTTACCAAACTAAACTTCTTCCCTTTCCGTCTGATAGGGAAAGTGATGGGATGTGCAATCTGCAGAGAAGTCCTGAACAAATCTCCTGGTAGTAACCTTCAGTAATCCCATGAAGCTATGCGCACCTCAGTCATAGTAGTGGGTGCTGGCCAATCCATAATAGTTCTAATCTTGGAAGGATCGATGGTAATACCTTGCCCAGAAATTATATGTCCTCAAATATTGTACACATCTGTCTGAAAGAATGCACACTTCTCCAAGTTTCACAAAAAGTTGCTACTCCCAAAGACATTGAAGAACCTGGCAAAGGTGCCCCTCATGTTCCTCATGCGTATGTGAGTAAATCAAAATTTCATCAAGGAAGATAAGCACGAAGTGATCTAAGAAGTTTCTAAATACCCCATTCATCAAACTCATAAACACTTGCGGGGGCATTAGTCAAACCAAAAGGCACCACTATGAACTCATAGTGGTCATATCTCATATAGAAGGTAGTCTTATGAATGTCTGCCTCCGAAATCCTCAGTTGATGGTAGCCTGACTTACAGGTCAATCTTAGAGAAAATTGTGGCTCCCTTCATCTGATCAAACAAATCATCAATGTGTGGAAGGGGATAATGATTCTTAATCGTTACCTTATAGAGCTGGCGGTAATCAATACACAACTACAAGGATCCATCCTTTTTCTTCACAAATATCACTGGTCCACCCCAAGGGGATACGCTAGGATGAATAAGGCCTTTCTACAAAAGGCCCTCAAGCTGCAACTTGAGCTCACAGAGCTCTAGTGTGGTCATTCGATAAGGTGCTTGTGAGATAGGCCCTACTCCCGGAACTAGGTCTATATGAAAATCAATCTCACATGGGGGGTGGTAACCCTGAGTTGCTCCCCTGTAAAGAAATCTACAAACTCTCTCAAAATGGGGTGATCATCTAGCAATGGTCCACTAGACCCATCCTCTGATCTATCACTGATTGTAACAGAATACACTTGGAAACCCTCATCACGTACACACCGCTTAAGATGCATATCAGAGATGGTGTGAATAGAAATGGATCTCCGGACCCCTGAAATCACCGACTCAACTCCCAAATCATTTGCACAAGATATAATCTTGTGGTAACAATCCACTTTGGCCTTGTGTGCAGACAACCAATCCATACCCAAGATGACTCCATATGAGCCCAAATGAAGGATACAGAGATCTGAGGTAGTGGTGAAAGGTCCCAAATCCACCACACAATCCTTAACTAAGGATTCTATAGAGATCTTGGCTCCATAAGCCATCTCAACATCCCAACTATACCCTACCTAACTGCCACTAGCCTGTATCACTCTACTAAATATGGTGCAATGAAAGAATCAGAAGAACTAGAATCAAACAAGATGGAGGTAAGAATACCACCAATGCTACCTGTGGTCTCAATAACTGTACTTTGATGCTCTGCTTGGTAGTTCTCGATCACTTCATACATCTTATGACTATGCCCCATATCACCAACAACAAACTCTGAGATCTGTGTCTTACCCTTGTTGTTAGGGTTCTGTGGGTAGTATCTCCAAAAATGTCTAGTAACACCACAACAAAAACAACCGCCTGATCCTCCTCCCCTATGTAGTAGGTCCAGTTGGTACTTTGGAGGTCTATGGTGTGGATCTAAATGATCCAGATGTGGTTTGCTAACGTCTTTCCTAGTGAGCTCCTGTTGAGTGAGCTCTCTAGGCACCCTGTGTCTTGATGGGACCCCTAGGAGGAGGCCCCATACTCAGTCCTCTATGTGCATCAAATCTCTATGGAGGTCTATAAGGTGGGCGGGACTACTATTATTGGGGTCTAAAAGATGACTGTGCTGAACCCTATCCACCACGAGGAAGAGGTACTGACCCTCTTGATCTATTGTCCTGCATCTATTGTATGCGGCTTCGGACTCGGTCTCTAGCCTGCTGAGTCTTTCCTTGAGTCTGCTCTTCTATATAGGCCTTCTAGATGGCCTAAGCTAATGTCTGTGGGTAATGGATCCACACTACACCTCCAATGTCTAGATTCAGGCCCCAGATGATCCTATGGATCCACATTTTCTCATCCTGCATGTAATCAACATACTGGAGTAGATCTAAAAATCTACTCTCCTACTTAGCCACTATAAGAGATGCTTGTCAGAGGTCATGAAACTCATCTATCCGTTGCTATATGAACCTCCGTGACAAATATCTACTCTAGAAATGCTCCTCAAAGAGATCCCAGGTAACTGTATCAGAATTAACATGGAGCTTTTGCTCCTCTTTCCTCCACCAGACACCAGCTCCATCCCTCGGTAGATGGATATAAACACAAGCTTTCATGTTAATAGAACAAGGATAGAGCTTGAAGCATCCATTCAAGCTCACCAACCAGGCCTCTACTTGAAATCCACCCTAAGTCACTAGAATAATGTGATGGTCAAAGCTTTAAGATCTCCCTGATGTGATCTTCAGTTGTGATCTAACGGCCTCTAGGCCTCTCTAAATGCTCATCCCTAAGCCTAGGACTCTGATACCTCTCTCTATGTCCTGAAACTTGGTCCCTGTGTCACTTCTGTGGTGACTCTACCCTGGAAGTGAATCTACATGGGATTTCTCTCCTCTGTGTAGAGCGGCATTCTCCTCGCTGGGTCGAAGAGATACCTGACCCTCAATGGAAGGGGCTCTATTATGTCTGGTTGTATGTCCTCCTACTGATGCTCTGTCATCACCAATCTGGCACTATGATAATTCTTCACCGGTAACTCCTCGTGCTATGATTATTTACTAATGCATAGCCTTTAGTTATGTTGGATGTAATCTGGAAACAAAACAACAACATAACACAAGAATACCATCGACTATGATAAGACAGAACCACTTACGACAAATTACCCAAACTTTGACATTTTAACATTACCGGACCACTTACGACAAATATTTACTTTTTACAACATTCCTATTGTACTTTGACTGTTACCGTACTCCACATTATTGGCGGCACCGTACTGATGGCGCCGTTATCTTCTATCAGACGCTACTACTAATTATACTTAACAACATCCTATTCCTAATACATACATTAATGAAATAGAAATTATGGAGGAAAATTTTAGTGTCGACATCTTCCCCCTTTTTAGCTTCTACTCCGTCCTCGGAGTAGACTATTCTGGTGCTTGGAAAATCTTCAACTTGTCATGGTTGACCCATTTCATAATGGGAGTGCCATCCAATTCCTCCAGTCGGTACGTACCATTTTCATACACAGCTGCTATTTTGTAGGGCCCCATCCATTTTGGAAGAAATTTTCTCTGTCTTCTTTTTTTGGATCTGGAATTATATACTAGAACCAAGTCATTCACATGAAATGGAGACCACGGATCTTTTGATCAAAGTATTCCTTCTGCTTCAATTTCTTCTTATGGCTTGTATCCTTTGCTATTTCCCTCATTTCCTCTAGTAAATGAAGATGTACCAACCTTTCTTTTACTGAATCACTTTCATCCATCCTTTCATTTTTCATAACTCTCACAGTGGGAATATGAAACTCAATAGGAAGAACTGGATCAATGCCATAGGCCAACTGAAATAGGGAGTATCCTGTTGCTGATTTTGATGTTGCCCTATATGTCCACAATGCTGCATGAATCCTTTTATCCCACTTATGTACCTGCAAGGCTGCATCTTTTGCTAGAATTTGACACAACACAAAATTTGTTCGTTCCACCTGTCTATTTGTACTTGGCTTGTATGTTGTTGCCTTCCTGTGCTTAATAGAAAATTTATTGACTAGGGCTTCTACTACCTCATTAATGAAGTGGCTTCCTTGATTTGTTACAATTTCTAATGGACACCTAAATCTGGTGACAATGCGTTCATATATGAATCTTGCCACCTCATCCATGGAAGCTGTTTTCAATGGCCTAGCTTCAACCCACTTGGTTAAATAATCTATGGTAACTACAATATAATTATTTTGGCTTGAGGTAGTTGGAAGTGGACCTACAATGTCTATTCCCCACTTTTCAAAGGGACCAAGTGGAAGAATAGGGCATAATGGAGCTGATGAAGTCTTACGGTTACTATGTGTTTGACAAATATAACATGTCTTAAAATAATTATAACAATCTTTAAAAAGAGTGGGCTAGTGATAACCTGCATCCAAGATCCTTCTTGCTGTAAGTTGTCCAGAGAAGTGTCCTCCACATGTACCATTGTGGAATTCTTCTAGCAGTTCCTTCCCTTGATCACGTCCAACTGCCCTCTTGTACTGTCCATCAGGTCCTATTCGAAATAATACTCTATGCAGAATAGAATATGAACGACTGGCTTGAGTAATATTTCTCTTAGTCTTTGCATTGGCACCATCAGGAAACTCGAATTCATTCATATAATTCCAAATATCTATGTATTCACTACGGATTGTGTCAAGGGATAACAAGGTTGCATCGGGGAAATCATCATCATCACAAGATGATCCTAAACCATCATAGGCTTGAGAGAGTGCATCTGCATTGACATGCTTTATTCCTAGCCTATCTATAATATCAAATTCAAATTCTTGTAGCAAAATTATCCATCTTACTATCCTCCCTGATGGGTTAGGCTTATTTACAATATATTTTAGAGCCTGATGATCTGTTACAACTAGAAATTTTTGCGCTAGCAAGTAATTTCTAAACTTCTTTACAGCAAAATGATAGCTAGAGCCTCTTTTTCAGTTACAGTATAATTTACCTCAGCACTGCTCATTTGTCTGCTCCCAAAGTAAATTGGATGTTCATTCCTATTTTCATCCTTTTGGCTCAAAGTACTTCCTAGTGCTGCATCTGAGGCATCAGTGTACACAATGAATGGCTTGCTCCAATATGGATTCTTCAAAATAGGTGAAGACACTAGGGCTTCCTTTAGTTTTCCAAAAGTTTCATGCGCCTTATTTCCTGGTTCATAAGTAACATCCTTCTTCAAGAACCGGGTTAGTGGTTGTGCAATCTTTGAGAAATTCTTGATGAACCTTCTATAGTAACCCACATGGCCTAAAAATGATCTCAACTTACTTCTATTCATAGGAAATGGTAAATCTTTGATTTTTGAAACTTTATCAGGATCAGTACCAATACCATCTCTGGATATAACATGCCCTAACAAAACGCCTTTAGAACATCCAAAGACACACTTTGTAGAGTTTAGTGAGGCTTGTGCTTCATCTAACCTTTGAAATACCGTCTCCATCTGGTGCAGGTGGTCCAACTTGCTCCCAAAGATGCAAAAATCATCCAGAAATACTTTGATTAAGGTCCCAATGTAGGGTTCGAACACCCTATTCATCAAACGTTGGAATGTTTCTGGAGCATTACACAACCCAAAAGGCATAACTCTATAAACAAATGTTCCCCAAGGAGTGGTGAACGTGGTCTTCAACTGATCTTTCTTTGCTATATGAACTTGGTTGTAGCCGCTATATCCATCAGCAAAACTATAGCACTCCTGGCCAGCTACTTCGTCCAAGATCTCATCTGAAAATAGAAGAGGGTAATGATCCTTCTTTGTTGTCTTATTGAGCTTCCTGTAATGAACACAAATGCATAGCTTCCCATTCTTTTTTATTGAGATCACAATGGAAGAAACCCATTCTGAATTCTCTACAACAAATATGAATCCTGCATCAAACAACTTATCTATTTCTTCTTTTACAGTCTTGGAAAAATTAGGATTCATTCTATATGGCATTTGCTTTATGGGCTTAGCACCATCTACCAACTCAATAGAATGTTCTACCCAACTTACTTGATAGAGTTCCTTGTAATCAAAAGTGAATATGTGTATGTACCTTCGAAAGCGCTGGAGGTAGGATTCCTTCTCACTCTCCATCACAACATCACCAATCTTTATTTGTTGGAGACGATCATCAACTTCTTCTTTAGATAATTTTATGGGATCATGAGTTGGTGTGACTGGAAGGATATCCATGACTGAAACATCCACCTCACTTTCTTCATCTTCAGTGTCCACTTCACTGGTACTAGAGTTATCAGAGGATGTCTAATCATCAATTTCATCACTTGAATCCACAGGTTCTGCTTTATGATGTCGAGGGATCATGTTTATCTTCACCCTCTCTCTACCACATCCAAGTGTCATGAAACCTTCATTCCAGTAGTTTCTTACATGAACTCTCCTTAGCCATGGTCTTCCCAACAGCATTGGGTACGCAACAGTACCATTTTTCATCACCTGAAAGTCTACCACACATACAACACCCATAACAGATATTGCCACATTTGAAACTACACCTTCTGGTTTAGTTTTTCCCTTATTTAATGACCTTAACATAACTGTTGAAGGGCGATCAATTTTTAAACCCAACATATTTATTACAGACTCGGTCATTACATTAACTGCAGCACCTCCATCAACTAAGACATCATGAATTGAAATACCATTACATAATACCTCAGCTTGTGGAGCATAAGGATCCGCCTCTGCCTCCAAAATAGGGACCTCAACCTCCTTCCTTTGTCGAGAATTGAGTCCACTTCGCAGCTCCCACCTCTTCTCAGAAGACATAGCCAAGAGTTGACCATATGTAATATTTGCAGGCCTTTTGCACAGATCTTCCAGGATGGAGTATGGTCCTTGCCCCTGTGAAATCAGAAAATCCTGCACACCCAACTTTCTTCTCCTATGTTTCTTACTAGTTTCTCCTTTCATCTTCTTAGGATCATTTCCATCTTGATTATCTTTTTCTTTCTTTCTTTTTGTTACAAACACATCTACTTCATTATTTCTGCTCTTATCTACTACATCAAAAGAATTCACAGGTGCTTTTCCTTTATCATTATCTCCTTTACCAGATGTAGAAGCTCTATCTGGACAATTATACTTATAATGACCCTTTTTATAACAACCATAACAAACAACTTTAGAAATATTTCTTTTTGGACCTCTATCTCCTCCCTGAGAACTAAATTCTTTTCCTTGATGAAGATTAATAGTTAACTGACCCATCTTTTTGATCAGATCTTCATAATCAGTAGATGTACTAGGAGAAATATTTGTGCTCACCGGGAGTGGTTGTGGATTCTGAACCAAAGGTGCTGGTGTAGGCTCTACTTTAGCAACAATTTCTTTGGGCTCCTCTTCCATGCTTTCTTCTTGCCTTCTTGCAATCTCCTTTGCTTGTTCAATGGTAGATGGGTGTCATACTTCACTCGTTGTCTGATCTCTGGCTTCATCCCAAGAATGAAGTGCTTACATAGGAGATTATCCATGCCATTCATCAACCCATCTGCTAATCCTTCCTTCTGGATCTGGGCATCGAGCTTCCTCCTTAGCTCTAGAACACGAGCATGATAATCCCTTATCTTCTCCTTCTCTCCTTGGGATAGCTTTGTGATCTCGATCATGAGATCTGCATATTTCTGTTGTTCACCAAATTCTTCAAGAAAACTTTCAGTTAATAAATCCCATGAGTTTTTCACATTATCACCTAGTGTTTCAAACCACCTAAGTGCTGAACCATCCAAAAAGGTAGGAAAAAATTCAGTCCATTGTTCCCTTCTTATAAGGCCATTACAAATACAAGATCGTTTAAACTCTTGAATGAAAGAAGAAGCATCTTCATTAGATTGAGCTGAAAAAATAGGAATCTTTCCCATTTTCAAAAGTAACCACCGTGAAATACCAACCCACAAGTACAATCAACAAGACTTATGTGCACAAATAATTGGAATCACTATACTAGAAAGTGACTTTACACCTTTCTACAGTAAAATAGAAATGACCACGGTAAACTATGGTAAAACTTGACTTACTGCGGTAAAAACTGACTTTACTGTGGTAAACACTATTCACAGTAAAAAGTGAAGTTACTGCGGTAAATACTATTCACGGTAAAAAGTGACTTTACTGTGATAAATACTATTCACAGCAAAAATGACTTTACCATGGTAACTACTATTCACGGTAAAAATGACTTTACCATGGTAACTACTATGCACAGTAAAAATAAGGTTACCCTCCAATTGATTTTTGACTAAGTGGGAATATCTCTCCAGAAAATCCACCAACGAGGAATGGTCCCGGCAACGGAACCAAAATGTCATCACCAATCTGGCACTATGATAATTCTTCACTGGGAACTCCTCGTGCTATGATTATTTACTAATGCACAGCCTTTAGTTTGGTGGATGTAATCTGGAAACAAAACAACAACATAACACAAGAATACCATCGACTATGATAAGACGGAATGATGACAAATCTGAAATATCAAAGTAAATTATAATATTAACATGAAATTGTTACAATCTCACCCATGAGGTACTTCAAGTGTTATTGACTTCACTTGCCTTCCACCAATACTATGGGAGAAACTTTACAATTACACCTCTTAATGGCTTCTTCAACACACCTTTAAACTGATGGCTTCCTTCGCACACTTCCTACAATATTTCTCACTACTTCCTTCTATGCTAAATGAGGGGGGGGGGGGGTGGCCTCTCTATTTATAGAACTTCCAGGCTTATCCATCTTATCTCTAAGATAGGATAAGAAATCTACTCTGACGAATCATATTCCATACCTTAACTCTTATCTGTACATGTAAGCTTATCTTTTAAGATAAGATAAACCTTATCATTTTACATGGGTTCCACATTTTTAGACTTTTTACAAATAAAATACACAAAATATTTATGACCTCACTCCTTGTCCTTATTACCAATATAATATTTCTAATTCCTAATCATGTAGACCCTACTTCTCTAATTACCCAAACTTTGACATTTTAACATTACCGGACCACTTACGACAAATATTTACTTTTTACAACATTCCTATTGTACTTTGACTGTTACCGTACTCCACATTATTGGCGGCACCGTACTGACGGCGCCGTTATCTTCTATCAGACGCTACTACTAATTATACTTAACAACATCCTATTCCTAATACATACATTAATGAAATAGAAATTACGGAGGAAAATTTTAGTGTCGACAGCTTCTTCATGCTCCTAGAGCAACATTAACATCCTGAAGAGTCTGCAAAATATGAGGTAGGATGGATGCTACAACATGATCTGGTGGTGGTAAGTTTAGGTCTATGTGAAAGGCCCACTCCTTACCATGTCTGTGCCTCCTACACAGACCAAGGTGAGAGTTATTTCATCTTGCTAAGTTATTATTTAGTTTCCATATTTACTAAAATATGTAATTTCTAAACTAAGTTGTTTTTCCTAGCTTTAAAAGTGTGATAGGTTTAAGGGTTCATGTCTCAAGTTTTCTAGTGTGCCCAATGGGAAAATATTTTGAACCACTACTCTGATACCAAGTGTGTGACGCCCGCTAAAAACAACCCACTTGAGACCCAAGAACAACCTAGGATTAGTTAGGAAAAATTATGGAATAATTTTTTTTGTTTAAAAGAGTCTACAACCAGGTTACAAAACAACATTTGTCACTAACAAGTTCCAGAAAAATTCTAATCCACTAGAATATATTTTTATTTTATTAACAATTATTAGAGGTCACAAGGTCCAAAATCTAGGGTTAGAAGGTTCAATTAGGTTCAGAGGGTAATTCCTCACCATACCCACTCTCTAACAGGAGCTTAAAGATTCAACTTGATTTTTCTCAAAAATTAACACATTCAAAATTTCCCTAAATCATTCCCAATTGGATAGGAAATTTCCTCACCTTTCCATTGATATAAAGAATTCCTCCTAACTCCTCATATTTCTCAAGTTATGGGCCGGCGGGCCTTGGGGTGAAAATTTTCCCCAAGAGCGGGCCTGCGGGCCCAGGGGAAAATTTTCCCAAGGGCGGGTGCGGGTTGTATGCGATTTTTGGAACATTTCCCACGTGGGGAGAAAAACTAAATTTAAGCCTACGGGTGGGAAGGTCTGCAAGTCCACAAGGAACATGTGGCACTTCTCAAACTAGCGCGGGGAGAGCGGTGGTGACAGGAGTCGCTTGGGAAAAATTTCCCATGGGGTGAAAAGCCAACAATGTGGGACAAGTCCAAAAGAGTTTTAGTGCCCACCTAAAGGGGGAAAAGTAGTGGTAAAATTCACCCACGCCTCCGACGCGAGGGCTGAGAGGGTAACATTGACCCATGCCTCTGTGGCTCCTATGCCACGCCACTCCTAATTGGCTATGGGTCAGGGGACAAGTGGGGAAGACATGAAAAATTTTCCAAAAAAAAATATAAAAGGGACAAAAAGGCAACATGGATCACTCCTCCAATGGAGCCTTGTGATGCCATGTGGCATCTCCTGATTGGTCGCGGCCGGCAGTGGGGAGGCAGGGGAAAATTTAGAAAATTTTCCCAAAATTTTTCCAGAAAGTGCTAAGTTTAAAAAAAGGGATCTGCCCCTCCGCCAACACCCTCGTGGTGCCATGTGGCAGCCTCTGATTGGCTATGTAGGCTGGTGGGGCAGTGGGGAAAATTTGGAAAATTTTCCTGAAAATTTTCTGAAGTGCTAAGGGAAAAATTCGAGCCCGTGGGTCCGCCAAGGAAATTTTTCCCAATTTTTTTTTTTTTTGACGCCAAGTGAAGAAAAACTTCAGAAGGCCATAACTTTTGATAGAGAGCTTGGTTTTGGGAAAATGAGGACTTTCCTGGAAATATCTCGATGTCCTCTTTGCACAGAGATCATTAAATTTTTATTTTGATAAATTTTAAGGGGTCAATTTCAAGAAAACGGCCTGCAGGCTTTTACAGTGCGAACTGGTAAATTTTAACTTATAAAATTTTGTTCAATTTGATCTTCTTCCTCCTCTTAACATGTCAAATAGACATGGAGTAATTTCTTAGAAAGATTTAGGATATATTTCAAGATTCAATTTTGTTTGATTGATTTCGCAATTTGAACATTTCATTTCTTGACAGCAAAAATTTGCCTGCAAGATTTGAAATATTTCTTGGTTTTGGAAGATTTTCAAGACTTCATTTAATCAATTAAGTGTTTTTAGTTTTGCAGGTTGAACTCATTTTGTAATCATTAAGTCCAACAAAAAATGATTAAATTTTATTTTTCTTATCTATTTCTTCCAAGTACAGGGTTATTTGAACATTTAGTTGATAAAGGATTTTACAAAGTATACAATGAATTGAAAGAAGTGTATACATTTACAGAACATAAATTAACTATCTTCTTTTTACCATGAAATAAAACATTGAATTCATTCCATGTTAGTCATAAATAGTTTTCTTTCCTTTAATCAAACATTAAAACAAGAATGTAGTTTCTATTCTTTCCAAAATCATATATTATAAACAAGGCATAATAATACATTTTCTCCTCACGTGTTTCACTTTTCCACTTTCCAAACAGGGATTTCATAGTGCATGTTAAACACAGATTTCCAATGGAAATAATATCATATGAAAAGGAAAACACTTCCATTAATTCAAATGAAACTCTTACAACTTCCTTTCCATTTGATTTCAAAATACAACATACAAAATACGTATCATTCTTTCACATTCTTTCCAAAAAAAAGAATACAGAGTATAACTCTTTTACATTTCAAATTTCAACTTTCATTGTCAATACAAAGTATCTTTCCATTACAATTAATATACAAGTTCATCCACTTCAAAGTGGGAAAGGGCTACAATAAGATTTCATTTCACAAGGGACTGTCAAACTGTCTTTTTCTTAGCTCCAGAACAGCAACATGCATATTTCTCATTCTTCCAAATTTGGTCACAACAAGAGTAGGGGAAAGGAAATGCTCTCCACCCAACCAAGACATCCAATGAAGAGGAGAAGCCATCCTTCTTCATTGGCCCCTGAGCCCCAACCAATGTGCAATAAAAGATGTGATCCAACTCATGGCAACAACAAGCTTCCACAAACACACAAGCAACATTTTCACAATAAAACACAGTCCCAAAATAGAATGTAGTTTACAACTACATTAAAACATGACAAACAATACTAAGGCTTCATCAAGCAAGCCAAAGGAGCAAGAAACTATGGGGGATGCTTCTTATGCCTCCCAAAAGGGGAAATGGGTATCACCACCTGAATTACAAACCGCCAAAATATAGTATATCAAAACCCTGACATTCCTTATGCCTCCCCAAGTACCCCTTATTCCTCACATTTCCTTATGCCTCCCAACCTCTTATGGCACCCCATAATGAGTAAAGAAATGCAAGCTATTTCTTTGTAAGGTGGAACCCAAATCCCAACTCCCTCCTCCCTTATACCTCCCTAAAACACACTTGTGCCTCCCACAAAATAAACCCCATAGTCTTCTCCTACACCATTCCTAGGCCATCTACCCAACAACCCACAAACATGCCAAAACATTCACACATTAACATTTTCATAAACAAAAAAGAAGCATTTCAAGAGCCAAGCTCCTACCTCTCCATGATGGAGTTGTTCCAAGTTCCAAAACAACAAGCTTTATCCCAATGCAAGCAATCCAAATCAGCCAAGCACAAGCATGCAACAATCTTCCAAAAACTTCTTCAAAGCAAGAGCTCCAAAACAGTAAAAGAATTCACCCAAGAATGAAGTCTCCAAAGTGAAGCAACCCAAAACAAGGCAAGGAATTCAAATTTTATAGAAGAGGGAAGGGAAGAGGATGAGGTGGATCCATGTAGGATGCCACATCACACATCCTCAACCCCAACCCCAAAATTCAACTTCATTCTCCAATGCATAATAAATAGGTGGGTGAATAATATGACAGTTTACTTACACACTCAAATCCAACCCACACCCCAAAGGACTGAAATTAAATCATGTAAGAAAAGTGCAATTAAAACCTACAAATTGCCTTCTCAAAAAGCATTATAAAAGTCAAATTTCAACTCTCCAACCATAGGTATGGTTGGTAAATAAATTTAAGAGGTATGGGACAAGTTTAACTTGTCCCACAAGCCTCCAAAATCAGCCTCCAAGGACAAATTTGAATTTCCAAGAAGGTGGAGTGTTTCACACTCAAAAGTTAACTTACACATCACTTACACATCTCTTACAACACTTTAAATCAAGGCCAACAACTCTATTAATTACTTTCTTATGATATCTTTTAATTAATTAATATTAACAACATGATTACTCACAATATTAATACAACATTTAATAAATAATGAAAGGGGCAAATGCATCACAAAATAAACACATGCAAACATTAAACAAAAGGGTCAAATAAATAAATACACATAACCCCTTGGTCACATTTAAAGGTGATCCCCCCATGGGAATCCCTAACACAAACAAACACACACAAACAAATACTAGTTGCCATGGTGACCTTGTTGAATTCATCTAGAATTCCAATGTGGTTGGTCTCCAATCCCCCGATGTTTGTTGTGATATTTTAACCTGCAAAACACAATACCTCCTTTGGCCTCGTGGCCATATTAGAACATCCAAAATAATATAAATAAAATTCCAAAATCATCTAGATATATGAATCACAACAACATCCAAGCAACCAACAAGATCATTTACAATTTTACTCAACAACTATATCATCATCAAATAATTTCCATTTCTAGGTCTACTCACAATATCCAAATATCACATGTCCGAACAACATCCATAATATAACCATGTCAAATAGTATATCAACATCAATATCCAAAATGTCTCTAATAATCATCATGCATCATAACTGAATCAAGTCAACAATAATCCATGATCTAACATCTAACATCATACTATAATAAAGTCCATAATCATGTCCATAATATAATCAATAGTATCATGATTAGTATCAAAAGGTGTCAAAGGGAAGTGGGCACTACAATTAGAATCAAGGAACCCAATTCAAAGTAAAATGTTACCATTAAGTACATAAGAAACCTTCCTTTTAGGACTAATTAGATACAAAGAAAAGTATTAATCAACTAATTTGTACAATATGGGGCCTGTGTCAGTTGTTTAAGAAGAGGCTCATGTTGGGCAACTACATCATGCTTAGCAATGAGGCTCTCCAAATGATGATCAGTTGTTGCAGGAAGAAGATGAGGGTGTTCCTTCAAAAGCTAAAAGAGAAGTTGGCTTGAAGGAGACTCCAATATGAAGAGGAACAATGGGCTTGCAAGTTTACCCTTTTCCATGCCTTCCAAAAGATGAAGATGTCTCTTTCTGTAGTGCCCACAATTATTTATTAATAAAATAATTAAGCAGTGGTAGAATTTTGTGCATTTTATTTGGTTGTTGTACTAACATGCATATTTTGCACTAACTATGAATAATTGAACCACGTATGTGTTACATTTATGGAATTAAAGTTGTTTTTAAGTTAATACACATAATTATCTTCAATAAGTTTTAAACTAGTATCCTCGCTTGGACCAAAGCGATTTAATTTGATGTCACTTGATAGTTTTTCTTATTATTTTGTTGTAATATATGTATAGGGACAGTGAAGTGGTACTTATGAGCCTATATAGGGGTACACCCCATACAACAAAGTAGGCCATCAGACCTATATGTACGTCGAGAGATATGTAATGTGAAGGAGGTTGGTGGGTTGTGATTGTAGGTGGTTAGAGGGAGTTAATGGGGATGCATGGCATGAGGTTGGTGTATGGAGGAGCCCTGATAAGGGACATGGATGCATCTGAAAAAGGCCTGCAGACCTTGTCATTTCCCTTGCATAATAATATTTGCACTTTATTTGAGATCCAGAGGCTTTAACCACATAGAAATCCATGTCAACGTTACAATTTTAGAAGTTATTAGATAGTTGCAGTGAGGGCATTATTTGACCAACTGAAAGAATGAGGCAACTTCTCATGGAATGCATTTGGGCATTGTACATAAGACATGGGTTTCCTCATAAGATAGTCACATTGTTTCACCTATGCAACAAATAGGTCTCCAACCTGATTAGTTTGCATTTGCCTACGTGTACTCCCATCCTATGCTAAAATGTGAGCTCTAGAGTAGGGTATTGTGGACGTCCATCAAAGCATAAAAGATAGAGGAATCTTGTCAGACTGTTTTAGTTGCAAATTATCTGGTAGATGTGTATGCAAGAATGTGGAAGCATAGGCAGGAACATGAACTGTTTGACTTGGAATGTCTTAAAAAATGTGGTCTTGTGGACAACATTGATTGTAGGGTATACACAAAAAGGTGTTCATTTAATGGGTTCCCAAAGAAGTTCCATAGATTAAGAAAGGGTCAAAATCACTCTAGTGTATTATTGTATAAAAATTTGTTATGGTGTTATGTTTGAGGGATCAATCCATTTTTATTCCTTATTGGAGTCACCATGGTTTTGATTGGAGTTATGCATGTGTTATTTATCACCTGGATCATTTTTTACTAATGCTCAGCTCAACATGGTTTCTAGTTGGGTTCAAGTTTGTTTTAAGGAGGTTGGGATGGGGATTGACAAGCATTGGTGCATGCGTTGTATTTGAATTTTGTGCTCATTTATAACTCAAACCCATCATAGATATGAGCTCATCGTGGATTATTCAGTGCTCGAGTTGTGTTTTAGCTCGACCCACATTATTGTAGATGCTCAGGGTATTGAGGAGAGCTTGTCATGTTTCTACCTTAATTCATCTTGGTTGATCCTATCTCAGTTTAGTGTGGTCTCTAGCCAGCTCCCCATATTATTAATCAACTCGATTGTTCTTGTTTGCAAATATATATATTTACCTCACTACCGTAGCTATCCCTGATTTGCATAACTTCAATCTCATGCCTTAAAAAACTCGGTTATGAAACAAATTTCTACAATATTAAAGTGGCCTTGGAATCTTCCAAAGCTCCCACAGACAGGTGGAAATCCAATTTCCACAACATTTCATAGCAAACTCATAGTTTGTGCTTAAATGAGAGCCTATGAATAGAGTTTGGTGTGTAGACTATTGCATTTGTAGTGCTCTGTTGATAAGAAATTGGTGCTTAGACTATTTGGCAGGAACCTCAAAGAAATATGATCTAATGGAACACCAAAAACCACTTATCTTATATCATCGATCAATTCCAGGCATAGTTCATCTCTCCTTATCTTTCATAATTCTCATATTTTAGTTTTCCTTTTTGCAATGAAATAAAATTTCAAACCCTAGGATTATCATACATTTTATTGTTTTAAATAAACATGTTTGGGTCAAAACAATAAAACAACATATCGTAACTTACATAATCTAAATAATCCCTTAGTAGTCAACCATAGAATTAAACCCTCATTTTGAGATGATCTAAAAAAATTCTTAACAAAAATAGATTACTACAACACCCTTTTTTATTGACAAGCTAAGGTTGAGTTCCTTGTAAAGATGTCGATAGTTTCCTTGTAAAAAAAATGTTAACCGTAATTTTTGGAGACTCACAAAACCACCTTCATGGAACCCTAGAAAGGAGGTGTCAAGCATTTCTATGTGCTCCTTGTTATGAGGAGAGTCACATTAAGCTTTAGATTGTCCCCAATCGACCATTTTTACTCTCTTCGCCACTCCTCTAAGAGCCTTGTTACCCCATTTTGCACTTTTAGGAAGTTGTTAAAATTGAAAAGTTGGGTTTCGTATCGGCTCGCCGTGTGGGCACTGAAGAACAAAATGCTTGTCTTCCTTCACAAACCTCTAGTATTTTTACTAGAAAATTTCATGGAACCTTTGGTTTGGGAAAAACACATTCCTAGTTATTTTGGCAAAGGGGTTTCATAGGCCTCCGGTCACTATTTTGACTAGGTCAAACTTGGCTGATTACGACCGGAGGCTTCTGAAAAACCATTCACCAATTGTACATTGTTTACTAGTTCTAAATTCCATCAGTCTCTGTGGATTATTGTTATATAGGTGGACATGTAGGAATTTTTGTCATGAATTTTCTTATCGGAAGATAGTTTTTGAATGCACTTTCTTAGCCTCTGAGCCAAAATTGGGCATTTTTGCAACTAGCAGGAAAATGTAAAAGAAAGTTGTAGGACCCTAGTCAAGTTAACAAACAATCATGGAAAGTTATTGAACCCTTGTGGAAAATCTAACTTGTGACTTGTTGTGTGAAATTTGACGTTTGGAAAAATAATGTTTCTCTCTCTTCTCTCTCTCTTCCCTATCTCTTTCTCTCTCCTCCCTTAGTTAAGGAATGAAATTAAATGAAATGATTATATGCCCCTAACCCTCTTTTGTTGCATGTGTATTTTTATAATCATGTAAATGGAAAAAAAAATGTTAATTATACTAGATTTAGGTGGATGACATGCCAGCGATTTATCGTTGATTTCAGACTCACATGGTTTTGCACAAGATGTAAGTAAGATGGCGGAATGGCGTGGTTGTAATTCAATGTGTATCATTGTAATTTATATTTGTTAATGTAATTGTAGAGGCTGAAACAACTTTTTGTAATGTATTGAAAGGCTTATTATTAAAATTTGGTAATATGAATGAGATGCTAGTTTTAGGGGTGCTTTGAGAAATGTGCATTTAACTATAGGTGTTCTTTTGAGTTAGATTTATATATGGAAAAATGGGGTTGGATATATATGTTAGGTGAAATTGTCAGAGGATAGTTCAACATTTTGTGAAGTATTGAAAGGTTTATTAGTGAAGTTTTGTAAATATTTTTAAAGATGCTAGTGTTTAAGGGAAATGTTCATCTAAACATGGGTGTTATTTTGATCCCAAGTTTTGTATTGTAAAATTTGAACATATATATATTAAATATAAATTATAATTTATATATATTATAGTGTTAAATAAAATTCGTTTAATATCGTAAATTTCCATGATGAAATTGATGATTAATTAATTGTTGTGTTGTGTTCCATACCTTGAAAATGTAATAAAAAAATCTAAATGAAACAGTCAACCCTAGTATAAAATTGTGCATAACTATCCTTCATGTGTGATTATTTTTAGCATAGGAAACTAAAACCTTAGGATAAACTTAAATCTTTACACTCGATGACACCTTCTAGTTAAGTAAATAAGAGCCCAACTTGAGATTTCCATCCTAGCCTGCATGCTTAGAGACATTGTCGTGAACCCAATAGCTAGGAATGACATGGTGAAACATTATCTTGGGTATGTGGTTCCCTCCTAGGATTGGTAATCATGTGTGTAGTAAGGAGATTGTGTTCTCTTAAGGTAGCGATCCTTTGGAAACCAACATTAAACATAGTGTAAAATCCTCTTGGATTGACACACATGTTGAATGGCGAAGATTGCCAACTACCCTTGAAAGTCACCTTTAAGAGTTGGGATCATAAATGAACTCGATACCCAATCTCAATTATCGTTTATTTTATGGTGCAATACTAAGAGTTAATTGCGAAACTTAACAACATTTTAATTTATGATTGGTTAGTGAAAATGTAACCAGAAGATGATGTGCCTGGAGAAAGGTGAAATTTAGGCCATTCTTATAACATGTTTAAACCATCTTGTGGTGAGAAAAGGGATCCACGTTGTGTAAACCCTAATGTGATCATTAACCCTTTAAATGATGGACTACTCCATCTTGCTCTCCCACTTGTCCTATTATGTAATGGTTGTATGATGTGAAACTATGTGATTATGTTCTTAGAGACAAATCCCTTAAGACAGGGACTAGTAGTCTCATGAGGATACAAATTCCCTTGTTAACAAATAGGTTACACAATTCATTACAAAAATCATATGAACCTAGTTAGGGTAAAAACCTCTTAAGTTGGACGTAAAATGATACTCAGGAAACCTAATTTAGAAACAAAAAATAAGGAATATGTTGCCATGTTTTGTGCCTTTGAACCTTAACTAATTTTTGGAGCATAACTATATTAAAACTATAATCGACACTTGACCTTGGGAAGTGTAATCATGGGATGTTATTCCACATGAAAGTGAATCATGGTCTTCCTTGAAATGTGATTAAACCCTCTCGCTATGGATAAAAAATCTATTTCCTATAATACTTATTGTGTACTAAATCAACCATCAATTTATAAATGAGTGGAATAAATGCAACCGTAAATCCTAAACAAAAAAATGAACTTCACATCCTTTGGACTTACACTTATTTCCGTTGTGTAACAAGGTATGATATAAGATCAAGATGCATGCCCTTAGGAGTGAATCCTAGGGATAATACCTAGTAGCCTTGTGTGTAAAAAATATCCTATTAATGAATGAACGAAATTAAACAAATAATTGAAATAATGTAGATGATCCTTATGTAATGAGTTACACTGTAAGTTAAATGCTAAACAATATAGAGGAAATATAGCAAAGAGGAAAAAGGAATGTATGATTCTCATGTTATGAGCCTTCCTAGAACTTAAGTTAAAGATTGAGACATGATTTTAATAAATGTGTAATCCTAAAAGATCATGTCCGTGGGAAGACCTTATTGATAAGTTTATATTATAGTTGAATCGTTATGTTGTGCCTTGTCATTTAAAGAAAACAACAAACAAGTGAGGCCTTGATGTGTATCATGTGTTTTCATGTTATCTATGTGGGTTAATGTTGTGCAAACATATCTTGTGTTGTGTGTAGTCCTAAGTGATCTCCCATAGTGTCATGTGTACTATAATTTAAGTCAAAACAAATTTATTCTGGCATTTTTAGTGTTGTTTTTGTGTGTGTAAAATGTGGGTGCTACACTTTCCTTCTCGTTGAACATGCCCATACCCTCCTCCACTACTTGCATGGAGTTGATAAATGTAAGTAATTACAATGCATAGGAAGTTGTCACAAATAAGAAAAATATAAATAACATCGCTAACAACTTGGCGTAGAAATATTTCATTTTTTATAAGAAAAAATAAATCCATTTAGTTTCTGGAAAAAAAAAAGAGGCATCCACCTTGAATGAGGTTTTGGAGAAAGTGAAATTGGTGTGCAATGTAAGGCATCCCATGTTAGTGAAATTTCAAGATACTTGCAAACCTCCATTTCCAATGCCTTACATTTTCAAATCAAATACTTAAATTCTAGGCAACAGGGTTCAAACCCTAAAACCAAATTCCCACTTGAAGAAGATGAGGAAGATTGGAGAAATTGAAATGAAAATAATGCCCTGCACTGCATTGGATCTGTTAATTCAGTTCAATGCTTTTCTTTGCAATTGTTTATCGCACACTCCTTATGTATATTATTTTCGAAACCAAAAAAAACATTGTGCTTTTCTGGAAAATGTGAAAATGTCCATAAATTAATTGTAATTTGGCCACTTTTTTGGTGAAGACTAAGTAGATAGCTAGAAAGGCTAGTTCGGGAAGAGATTCTACAATTTGACACTTTCCAACAGAGACATCTTCAAAGGTGGACGCCTTCCGGCAAAAAAATATTAATCAAGTGACAACAAAATCTTGTTATGTGAAAAGCGAGACTTATTACAAAATATTTAGATCCTAAACACGTGGCATTAGCTCGATGCACTTACCTTTGGAGCTGCACTATTTCTTGTTGGTTTTTATTTTAATTAGACATGAGTTTATAGTTGTTCTTTAGGGTTAAATAATGGATTTCAGGGTGGTTGTTTGAAAGAGAATGTTGCTATTTGAAAATTTCCCCTTTCTTATTTCTTGTTGCATTGTCTCTATTTTTATTTAACGAAAATAGATTATAATAAGTTGCACTATTGGATAAATTTTGGATACAGCTAGTTTCTTGCTTTTTCCTTTGTGGGCTTCAAGTAAATTTCCGGTTATAAGTAACATAAAAAAATATGGGTATTTATTTTCGCTCGTGTAAGCTCCTTCTTTTGGTATAATAAGGATTATGTTGGTATGCCACTTACACACCATTATTGAATTATATAGTGAAGAATTAGAATTTTGACAAGAGTTTAGAGTAGAAGAGACAAATAATATTCCCAAACAAGTCTAATCCAAATTCATAAAACTAAAAAACAATGCAAGGGAAAATAGGATTTTTTCCATTCTGCAATCTCTTCCATTGTTATTTAGGGTTTGTAGGTGGAAAGGGCAAAAATAATTTATGATTTTTAGGTTTCTTACGGTCCTTTACTCTGTTTGTTTACTTGTGATGTTTCTGAACCTTTAGATTTGGATTTTATTATATTTTTGGTTTTATGCCTTTTTGCTGGGGTTTTGCTAAGCCATGAATAGACATTAGCTCTTTGACATGTTTTAAGAAGGCCTCTATTTACATTTGCTGAAATTTAAGAATCATCCGTGTGACTTTCTTTCTATATAAAGGAAACCAATTTCCAACAATAGAAATATACTGTTATGAGATTACAATAATTAACTTATTAATAAGATTAGAAAATTAGAGACTGTTGCCTCATTTTTGAATGAAAAATTTAATCCTTGGACATGTTTTGAAGCTAAGGACGAGATAAATAAAAGTAAAAAAATAATTATAAGAATAAGATTAGATTAATGAGCAACAATCACATCCTCATCCTTCTTCATGATGAAGGAAATTGATCAATTTATATATTCCTAGTTAAAAATGGGACTCTACCGTAGCTTTGTTTTATGAAGACATAATATCTCTAATATGATCTATGGTGGATATAACAAGTTTTTGAGATATAATTATTCTGTATTCTCATTTAAGACAAGCCCTTGAAGATATAAATAAAATCATAAAAAATATTTCGTAAGAATCATCCAAAATTTACATATTCCAACTTATTTATAACCATTGCCAAAATGTGCAAATAGAGTATACTTTATTAGTAAAATACAATATTGAGATAATTTGATATGGACTGTGAAGTACCTGTGTTCTCGAGTGTGGTAAAAATATAATAGTAGGTGAGAATTTAAGTTTAGATAAAATTAATGAGATCAAGTGTTTCACTTGATTCTAGATGCGTTTCTTTGAATGTTGACGAAACAGATAAGGGTAATGGGCTAGGAGGAATACCTGTTAATATGCAGGTTGTAGGTTGTTGCATGTGTATGACTTCTGAATCCACAGCTGATTGTGAGAGCTTCCTTTTTTCTTGGAGGAACTACCTGAAATGGAAAATTGGACTACCAAATAAAAGTTAAACAATATATGCACTGGATTGCCTAGTGTGTGCTAGATCCAGGAAGTGTGATACTTCCTAGATGGTTATCAATCCATTGTTTAAAACAACTTAATGTTGATAATTAAGGAAATCCTACTATAGTTAAAATGATTTAGGTATATCATTCATCTTCAATAAGAAAATTAGTTCACAACAGGCTAAGCTATGACTAAATCTGAAGGTCAATGTCTCTGTCAAGGTACTGTTACTATTTAGGGTGAGATTCTGGGTGGTTTTGGGTATTTTATGGAGGTTTAGAAACTCTGTTCTTGATTCCTGGTAAAATACACAAAGATCGAAAGTCGGTCTAGTATGACCGATGTTGGTTTTTGGTTAACCAATGACAGTTGTGGGTAACCGACATTGGTATGGTCAGGGTACAGGAAACTCAATAAAAACTTGGCTGAGTGATAGATCTGAGGCTAGATAAAAAGGAAGGTTAATGGCAAGGTTTATGTGGATCCTGGATATGCACAGGAATGATTAAATCCTGGATATGGGGCAGTTCAAGGGTGTGGATAAAGAGATTATCAAGTTTGCATGGAGGTAAATGTTGGGGAATGGAAATGAGAGCAAAAGCTAGTAACAGATGTAAAAGGATCTACCAAATGATGAATGGATAAGTGCTAGTTAAAAAAACTTATTGTTTGTAGGAGCTTGATGCCTGGTTGGTAATAGTGGGTGATCAAATGGAATGAACTTGATGTAGTGCTAGTGCTTCCCCAGATGCTCCCGTGAAGGCAAATGGATTTGTGGTTGCTTCAGTTGTTGGCTATGGATGCTATGATGTGTGTATTAATACTTGTTCTACTTGCATGCAGCTCTGGTTTCATCACTTGTTCTCAAATGATGTGATTATCTCTTAGAAATATGCCAACCTTGAAATAAGGTTGTTTTGGGGGTTTAAATGGTAACCGATGATGGTTCTGGATTAACTGGCAGTAGTGTTTAGGGTAACCCATGTCGGTTAGGGTGGGATTTCCTAGGTTTACTAAACTAGGAAAATCCCCTTGATTTTATGGGATCTCATTTTGTTTTACTTCACGGATTAGCATGGAAGATTCCTTCTAACATGTAGGAATGTGGTTAGAGGGAATGTAGGCATTGATTTTTAGGGTTTGGGTAGGTCTTAGTTAGTTATGGCAACTTACTAAGAATAGGTCTTAGGGTGAGGTGGCTGGATGAGGTGTCTAGGTGAGGTGGATATGTGGGAATTATCTCAATTAGGATATTTAAATAATAAATATTGTGAGGATAATTAACTACTTTATTTAAATTAATATTAGAGTGGGATGAAATGGGCCATGGTTAGGTGAATGTGTTCAAGGTGTTTATTTGACGGAGGACCAAGGGGAGTATGACCTAATTTTAGTGTCTACATTTTGCCCCTTTTTGTTGTGTAGCTTGTATCTGTAAGTGACATTGAAAAAAATAAGATGTGGTTTCCCCATGTGTGGGTGAAGGTGATCCCCCTCAAACCAAGAATTGATGAGGCAGAAGGAAGAATCGGTGAGTGGTTTGATAAAAGGTAAAATATGATGAAAAGGAAGGTGGGCAACATGGGAAAAAAGGGAAAAAGGTCCCCTCAGGTAATCTAGGTAATGGGTTTAGGGTTAAAGGTAGTAACAGTCAAACGCACACACACGTATAAAACTACAACATGATACCAGGCTGAAGAGCAAGAAAACTCTACATTGTCAAAGGTCAATAGGTTTATCTAAACAACGCTGAAGTGAGTCCAGTATCCAAGGTATATGATATGGTCAGGAAACACGACATAGGACAGGTGTAGGAACGTTTAAGTATGTTCCAGTACACCAAGGGTTGGTTCAGGATAAACAGTCACGGTAAGAGGAAAGGTAAGCTCAGGATGTCAATCAACATAGGTAACAGTGCTGAGAGGTATAGCAAACACATGAGGTCAAATGTCACTAGCGATGTTCCAGGTCCAAGAATCTAGGTCAAGGCATGGGTAGGGCCTAGGTATGGGCAAAATAATGAGTCCCTAAATGAGGATGAGGTGAGGGGATAAAGGGTGAGGTCAATAAGGTCAAGTGGGGTGGCCAAGTGAGGTGAGTGTAGGATAAAAGGGGATTTAGGGAAAAAATTGGGGGCAAGGGGTAGGGTAAAAGGTTAAGCAGGGAAAAAAGAGTGATGGGCAGGGTAATAGGGTGAAATTGTGGGCAATGTGGAAGAGAGGGTGACCGATGCCAGTCAAGGGTAACCGATGCTAGTATAGGGTAACTAACCATGGTAAGGTAGGGCACGTGACTGATGCCGGTGAAGGTAAAGTTGACATTAGTTAGGTCAGTGATGGTATAAAAAAGAAAAATTCCACGTCTTTCAGAATCATTTGTCCCGTGTGAAAAAGAGGAAAATGACACAAGAGAGAGAGATGGAAAGTTGGAAAGTTTCCAGACGGAATGGAAAGCTGAGTTAGCGAGCCAAACAACAGGTGATTAGTAGTTGAGAGGTGGGTCCACGAGATCATATTTTTGGATTTGGGTGGTTGGAGGTGAGGTGACCGATTGGTGATGGTAGAAGTAAGAGAGGGATCGGGCGGGCCACCGGTGCATTGACCAGGCATGCCACCACGACAATGAAAACGTGATGAGGTAAGCATCAAACCCTTTCTGTCTTTTGTGAGATAGATTAGGTGAGAGGTCGGGTGGTGAAAAATGGGTTTGGGGGGGGAAAATGAAATTTGAAATGTGGGAGGGTGAATTGGGTAGAATAGGAGCGAGGAGAGAGGTAAGTGGGTGAATAGGGGGTGGGATGGGGTTTAAGGGGAAGTTTAGGTGAGAATGGGTGGGTATAAGAGTCGGGAGACAAAGGTTTTTGAGAGGGGAGGGTTTGGGGGTTGTGGCTTTCACTGCGACAGTGACCGGCATTGGTTAGGGTTAGCCAATGTTGATAGGGTCAAACCGGTATCGGTCACGAAATAGGTGACTGATGCTGGTTTAGGGGTGATTGGGGGTCAGTTAGAGATAACTGGAACTAGTCGAGTTTTGGAGAAAAAGGGACCGAAAGGGGCCCTAGGGTCGAGTGGGTGAGATAGGGAAGGGTAGAATAGGGTGTGTTGGTGAAAAACCTAGTGTAGGTAGGGGTAAAATGGGTATGTGGAAATGATAGTGGGTCAGGGTGGGGGGGGAAACAAAAATGTGAGAGGAAGATAGGTTGGGAAGAAAGAAAGAGGTGGGAGAGTAGGTATAGGTGAGGGTGTCAAGGGTGAGTGTGGGTATGATGAAGGTAGATTAATTTGATGTTTTATACTGGATGTAGGGGAGAGATCAGCTGTGGATGAGAGATAGGGTGCCATCCCTGCTCTTGAGAGTGTGAGGCACGGCGACAGTTGAGGAGTGGTGGCACGTGGAGGAGGTGGGCTTGATTGGGGTCTGACACTATCGGCATGAAGTTCGGTAGCCAAGTTTGATGGTTTCTCTCATTGATAGATGGGATTCAACGACCAACATGTTCCACCTATCGATAGGTGAGATGATAGTCACCGTGGAGGATATGTTTAGGATCCTACACTTACCGATACTGGGGACGCAGGTGTACTTGATCTCCTTTGAGGCCTCTAAGGAGTTGATGCTGACAGTGTTTGGGGAGGTACTGGTAGACATGACATTCCATAGTGCTAGTTTGAGTTATAGGGGGATGTACCTAGCCCATCTAGAGGAGACAAGGCTAGTAGTGCTATTGATGGAGGCAGTGTGCTGCTTCACACTGCCAAATGCAGAGGGTGGGAGGTTCCCCCACTCATTGATGGGGGTAGTACATGACATGGTGATGGATCAGACCTGTTTTTCCTAGGCACCAACATATTTGGTGTAGTTATATAGAGAGTTATGGGCGTATGGGCGTCTGTGCAGGTTCATCTTATGTTGCACGTTTGTTCTACACTGCTGGGCCTATCAACACATAGTTTGTGTGCACCCAGTGGGTATGCCCCGAGTAGATGCATTTTTGTCGAGATTGGTTTGGGTGGGGTATAGGTGATGGGTGCCCTTGATTGGAGAGCGTCAATTAGACAAGGCTACACATGATGTAACATACAGGCATCTATTGGAGGGGTTGTTTGGGGTGGACATCATATGGAGACCATATGTAGGTTATCCCTCATATAGACGGATGCATGATGAGCTAGATGGCCTTCAGCTACTGAGATGGATAGAGGGGCGCTGTGCCGGGGAGCATGATATTATCCCAGTTGACAAGGTTAGGCAGCAATTTAGGCTACTACAGGACATGCCTCCACCCTTCCTACAGTACAAGAGAGATGATATGGAGAGGCCATTACCTCTACCATAGCCGACAGTGCCCACAGGGTAGGAGGAGTAGGTGGTAGACCGAAGGATCGATGATGTCGGAGTGATAGACAGATATAGACAGTGGTGGGTTGTTCATTTATAGGTAGTACCACCCAGGCTGGGGCAGCCAGATTTATCCACTATCACGATGCAGAGAGACGCCCTACAGGGGTAGGTGGTGACTCTGATTACCCAATTGGGGATGGTGCATGGGTAGTTAGCCAGTTCAAAGGCAGAGGTGGCCGAGTTGCATGCACAGGTGGCCAATCTTCAGGCCCAGATGGCCCATGGTGGAGATGGAGATGGTGATGATGTTTAGGTGGCCACCTTATAGGCACAATTGACAGGGTTACATGGCCAATTAGCCACGACACATGCACAGATTGGGGCCTTACAGGCCCAGATATAGGCATAGGAGAAGAGGCCAATGGGGACACCATAGGCACCGGGATAGGGTCCCAGTTCATAGGAAAGGGCAGGACAGGGTCCCGTAGGACAAGTACAGGGTCAAAGGCCGATGGGGCCACCACAAACAATGCTCGTTTTCAGGTTACAGGAGGTGAGAGAGGAGGCCAGGTACTATCAGAACCAGTTGATAGCGGCAGGGATAGATTGTCTATCGTATGCCGAGTACAAGGCACATCAGGCCTCTAGCGAGAGGACCAGATCATGCACCCATATCATAGAGAGCACATGGGGCCATCGATCCCCAAGACATGGTTAGGGTGAGACCACTAGTTCACGGAGGCTAGTTCCAGTTGATGTACTAGTAGGGACCCAACCACCACCTCTGATGGGTGAAGAGATGTTAGCAGGTCACCAGACAGGGGCCGAGGAGGCAGAGGGGACAGGCGAGACAGATATGGAGGATGTCTGCCGAGATGATGCTTGATATATGACTCTTGATTTTGATGTAGTTTTGATTTTTGATATATACCGGCCTGCATGCCAAGATTTTTTATACTTTTGATCATATACTGGCCTGCATGCCGAAGAGAGTGAGGATGTACAAGAGTTTTATATTTTTGATCATATACCGGCCTGCGTGCCGAAGATGGTGAGGCTGTATATGAGAGTTTTGGAAAGATACACTCTATTTGATATTTGTGTATATTGTATGGACATCTAGATTTATATGATGAGATGGATGATTTGATGATGATGCTTTGATGTTGATAAACTGTGATTGTTTATGCATAGATGGATGAGTGATAGGTGTGTTAGGCATGGTTGAATTAGGTCATAGGCATGGTTGAGTCAGGTTGGTGTTAGGCATGATGGAGTTAGGTCATAGGCATGGTTGAGTCAAGTTAGTGTTAGGCATGGTTGAGTCAGGTTGGTTTTAGGCATGGTTGAGTTGATTTCTCAGGTATTTTCTATGATGGCAAAGAAAAATGATGATATGGATATGTTGTGGTTGAATTTGTGCTATGTATGGTAATATGGATCATGTTGGTATGATGTAAGACTGTGGTAAATGTGATGAAATGAATGTTGTAAAGATTTATTACTTTCCACTTATTTGATGATAAATTGACAACTAACTAAAGTAGGATGTGACTGACATAGGTACCTGAAAGGCGAGAAGGTGGTCGATTGCGAGTGAGAAGAGGTGAAGAAGATGACGGCGATGGTCAAGCTAACCTACAAAGGCCCCAGGCACTCGAAGTTCTACCTACATAATTGTTGATGGCGAATCACGGCACCCCTGAATGTCTGTAACTCAATGGGTTGAGACTCTCAGTGCGATTGCATAACATGGAGCTTTTCCCAAGTGTGGGACCTTGCGAAATCAGAAAATATCTCTGGATGAAGGCAGGTATAAAAATGCAGAGGGTTTACTCAAAAACCTAACCTAACTTTCCAAGGAGACAGGGTAAGAAGATACATAAAAATAAAACCTAAACTAATCTTTCCAAGGAGGCAGGGTAAGAATATGCATAAAATAAAACCTAAACTACAAAGGTGATACACCGAGGAATGAAGAACACATGTCTTTCCAATAAACACAAACCATAAAAATTCAATACAAGATCATACACAGATAACCAGATTTGCAGTGAAAGATCAAGAGGATGCAAATGAACACAGAGAGGGTTGAGAATCATCCACAGACATGCATTATTTTCTCCAAAGATTGACACAACACACTGCAAAGTGCCAAGAGGCAAAGTTGCATTACAGTTTTATATGGGAGGTTTGAACTCCACAAGTTCACCTGCCAAAGAGAAGAAGGGAGGGGCAAAACAAGAATTTCCAACCTGTTGATGCAAAATCACAGCACCCCTAGATGTTGATCAGGCTTCTAGGTTGATCACTCTAGCATCCAGTGTAATTGCACTATCTCATTGAATCCTTTCTTTGAGTGTGGGACTCGTGAAATGAGAAAGGAATCTCCAAAGAAGGCTGGTTCCTCTTCCTAAACTACCTGCCACAAGCTATTCTAGTGTAGGTAAGCTAATCTAAACCTAATCTAACCATGTCAAGGAGACAGAGAGAGATAAAAGGGAAAAAACAGAGCCTACACTAAAATGGTGATACACCAGAGAAGGAAAATGTTGAACATGCTATCAAAACTGCCATGGGACAAGGAGAGGTGAGCGATGGGAAGGATGGACAGATGCATTCACAGACCCAAGGATAGTTATTGAATTCCTGACAGAAATATGTCCCACCCTTAACTCCATGAACATAGCTCTAAACCTGCAATGAACATTCAAATGTGCACAAATACATGCACATGAAGAGAGGCATTGCTTCATGAAGAAAACCAGCGAAAAATGAGCAAGGATGGACAGATGCATCACAAAACATGTTTTTGTTACTTCAGAAGTTTGCACAGAACATTGTTTTAATGGTACAAAGGAAAAAACACCATTACATAGAAGGGGACACCATGTTCCAACTCCATTTTCAACCCACTCCATTTTCATAGAAAAGAAGGGAGGGCAGAGCTGAAAATATGAACCATCCATGTAATCATCCCTCCAAAACCTGAGCCAAATTAAATGGCTTTTACATTGCATGGGTCAAGGTCCATGAGAGATGAGAACATACAAAAACATGGGAGCCCATTCCTCTTTGACTGCAAATGCATTAAATCAGCATGGAGGACCTTACAAACCCATACCCTATCATTTTGACCAAATGGGTGGAGAGTGCGACCCAGTCTGTATTAAATTTGGTCGTTGAAATGTCACTTCATGGTCATGAACACATACCAACCTGAAATATTTTTGAATTTTCTCTCTCCAAAATGAACCTTCTGAATTAGAGCTATTGACCATGGAATCCTGTAGAGAATTTCATAAGATTTCCAATGATATAAATAGCCCACGCTGGCATAACTGGGAAATCTGAAGATATGGGGGCCTGAACTAGGGAAAAAATGCAAATCTGAGCTCTGGAAAAAGATTTTGTGGGCCTGAAACGGATTCGGCGGGTCAAAATTTTGGCTATTTTTCCACGCTTCGTCTAGTCAAATGCCACTTTTAGCAAGCGTTGATTGGATGATAAATTCTCTCTCCTCTACCTCCTGTGGGTTTCCCTTCTCCAAATTTTGACTTTTCTTACACTTTGGAAATGATTTCATTTTCCCCCCGCGCCCCGCCACTTGGGACACATGGCATCATTTGCCTTTGTCGACAAGGGCACGGGGAAAATCTTTACCTTTTAGTTTTTCGGCCAAAAATTTTGCTAAATTTTCCTAAGGTCCATCCCTGAGCTCCACACTTCCCCCACCTTAGGACACGTGTCCTGTGTGATTACTTGGCTCAGGCCAACCCTTTTGGAAATCTCTCCCTTTGAACTTTTGGGCCCAAAAACACTTAGTCAAAATTTTTATTGCGCCTCCCCTTGTGACCTGCGTCACAATTCTGACTCGTTGGCGACTGTCCCTGGGCTATTCTCATTTCAAAATTCCAAGTCACATTGTTGATTTCACCCAGTTCGGCCGGTTCTGCGCCTTTCATGTCCCACACGTATTTTTGGTCCCAAACCTTGATGTAGGACTTAAATTTCTCTGATCCACCTGATTCGGGCTTCCCTGTCCCTATTTGAGGCAAAGACACGTGGCACATTTCCATTCGCTCTCGGCTCTTTCGGCTCTTCGCAGTCCCACGCGTAGACAAATCACCCAGATGTCCCAAACGAAAGTTCTCTGACTTTCAGCCAAACCAGCCGGTTTGCATCCTACGCGTACTCTTAGTCCCAAAGATTATCCTGGACTGCCTGGGACAAATTTCTCCGAACCGCCCGAAATGGACTAACTTGCTCCAAACTGGCCGATCCACGTCTTTCACGTACTTTTATCCCAACTGTCCCAACTGTATGAAACAAAGACTTAGGCAATTTTTTCCTTTTTTTGATTAATCAAATTTTTGTGCCCCACCTGGCTTCAGGTGTAGCAATTTTGACATTTGTTAACCAAAAACTCGTCCCCATGGTACAACTGAACCCAAGCAATTTACTAGAAAAACTGCAGCTGAAAAGAGAATGGAAAATGGAAATCCAACCTTGCATCGACCGGTTCTGCGTCCCCTGTCCAACTGTCCCAAGGACTTAAATGGACTAGGACTTGGGTATATTTTCATGAGGCTCTTACTTCCCCATATGCTTAGTGCTCAGAGAAGGAATGTTGTGCCCCTTTTTTAGAACTTTCTCTTTTCTTCTTGGATAGGAGAGTTAGAAAAAAGCTGAGGGGACCCCAGAAACATGATTTTTTTCCTTGAATCAATCTATTTACCTAGGACTTGAATATTCTGATGCATGTTACCAAAATTACCCTGGGGTGAATTTTGGATAACGACCAACCTTGTAGGAAGAAGCCCCTCCTTACAATTTATAGGAAGAATGAGAGAGGGAAGAGAGAGGAAATCTAAATCTACCCCAACCACCTCCAGGTTGTATTTAATTTATCTCATTATGGTGGTAGGTGAGAACCCTAGCAAACCTTAAAAAGTGGCGAACTATATTTTCCATTTATGTTTAGAACTTCTTCCCTCATTGCCAATTAAATATATCCAGTCGGGCATTTGGACAGAGGACCTAGTAAGATTTCCAAAAATTCCAACCTTGTGTGAATCCGAGCTCGAGTCAAAAGTAAAAATTTATGGCCGTTTGAATATCTGGGTTAGGGTCTGCTTCTTTTATATGTCGACATTATTTTCTGTGTGCCCTTTACCTGTGCCTTGGCACATCCTTTTACATGTCGACATTATTTTCACGTACTTCTTGGCCTGCGCATAAAAAACATCAGGCTTTGAGTTTCTTTGATTTCCATATTCTTCTGCTTGTCTATATCTACCTGGGGGGAAGATATTTACAACAATTTGGCGACTCAACGGGATCACCTACCTGCTAGGTAGAAGATTAGTGGCCATTTAGCAATCCATTGGGCATGGAGTCATAAGTAATAACCTGAAACCAACTTGATCTCTGATCCTGAGCCTTATACCATAACTCCTTCTTCGAGAGCATGCTGAACTATAGAAATTCAACCTGAGAGCAGAAAAACTTGTGCTAGAGCACTTAGGGAAATTGAAACCTAACTACAACAAGACGATGTGCATACGCACTTAGAGGAATTTAAAATCTATGCTAATATTTACAAGGGTAAACCTTTTCCTTTTAGTAGCAATGTTTAAGGTAGATTCCGTTAACCAGAATCGGGAGTTCTTCTCCATCTAATGTAGACAATTGGAAGGCATTACTACTTTTACATTCTGTGACCATATAGGGGCCACTCCAAATGGCATCAAACTTGGAATTCTTTCCTGGTTTTTTCCCGATCTGCATACCATTTTAGAACTAAGTCCCCTTCCTGGAAGGTCCTTGCTCTTGCCTTCTTATCAAACCATATTTTCACCAAGGCCTGATCCTTTTCAATCATTAGAACTACATGTTCTCTTATTTCTTCCAATTCCATCAACTCTGCATACCTGGCCTCCATTGGTTCGAACTCAGACAACTCCAACTGCTTCATGAGCTCCAATGCTGGCAATTCTAATGAGATAGGAAATATTACCTCTTTTCCATAGACCAACTTGTAGGGAGAATTACCTGTAGATCTCTTTGGCGTTATCATGTCAGCCCATAATGCTGATTTTAGTTTGGTATGCCATGTCCTTTGGTTTTCATCCAGAGTTCTTCTGATAATTCTTAGCAAATTCTTTTTCGTGGACTCTGTCTGTCCATTACCCTGTGGGTAATAATTTGAAGAGGTGCTCAAATAGATTCCATTCTTGACAGTCCATTCTGTAATCTTGGAACCTATGAATGCCAATGCATTGTCTGATATGATAGTGGCTAGCACATCAAACCTGGTCACTATTCCTTCATAAAAGTCTAGTGTGTTAGACTCATTTGCTTCTTTGAGCGCTACTGCTTTGGTCCACTTGATGAAATAGTCTGTTGCCATGAGAATCCACTTGTGGCCTTCGCTTGAGTTTGGGTTGATGACCTCGATGAAGTCCAATCCCCATTGCATAAATGGTGGGTCAACCAAAATTTGGTGTAATGGAAGCGCTACTAGTCTTTCTTTTCCCGTGAAGAGTGCACATTTCTTGCACTTTCTTATCCATGTATAGCAATCACTGAATAGTGTTCGGCCAATAATACACTGCCTTTATTATCTTGAGAGCTGTTACCCTTGGGAAAAAATGTCCTCCTAAATCTCCATCATGAAAAGCTCGTAACACCCTCTCAATTTGACCTATCCCAATGTGCCTCTATAGAACTCCATTGATTTCTTTTTTAAACAAAACACCATTAACAAGAATATATGGAATGGCTTGTAATCTGAAGTATCTCCTCTTTTCTTTTCTCAATTCTGGAGGGCATAGGCCTACTTGTAGGAAGTGTATCATATTCTGAGTCCAACAAGGAGAGGGCACATTTTCATTTTTCTATTCTTGATCATCCTGTAGTACCAAGATAGTCTCTTTTTCATCACTTGTTTCAACTTTCTGACTCAAAGCTAGTTGTTCACATAGTCCTTTTCCATGTACTAGCTTAGTAACCTTAATTTCGATGTCATATTCCATGACACAAGTGATCCATCCTGCACGTTTCTCATTCAGATCCTTGTTTAGAAGAAAGTCCTTGACTCCCACATAAGAGACCAATAATTGGATCTTATTGTTTGAGACCAGGTGCTTGAATTTCTTTAAACTCCTGATCACTACAAGGACATGCTTTTCAATGAAAGAGTACCTAGTTTCGTGTTCCTCCAAGCCTTGATTGAAGAAAGCTAACTAGTTGTTCTAATCCTTCTTTGTTTTGTTGTGCGAGGATTGCAGAAATTGTGTCTCCACCACCGAAGGAATATAACATGAAGTCCTTCGAGAAGTCTAGATTGACGAGAGTTGGAGCTTGAGATATAGCCTCTTTTATTGCCTCAAAAATTTCCTTTCCTTCATCTTTCCACTTAAATTCCATGCTCTTCTTCAACATCAGTGTTATTGGCTTTACGAGAGCTGCAAAGTTTGGAACAAACCTGCAGATAAAATTGATCCTTCCTAAGAAGATTTGAAGAGCCTTATTATGAATTGGCAATGGAAACGATTGAATTGCTTCAACTCTCTCTCTGGGTCGATCGTCAACCCCTCCTTTGAAACAATATGGCCTAGAAGTTTTCCTTCGTGAGCCAAGAATATGCATTTTTTCGGATTCAATGATACCCCAAATCTTCTAAACCTCCGAAATACTTGCCTCAGATGAAAGAGGTGATCCACTACATTTTTGGAGAATACAGTGATGTCATCAGGATATATTAGAACTATTTTATTGATGAACCCCTTGAAATGCCATATTCATTACCCTTTGGAAAGTGGCTCCAGCATTTGATAGGCCAAATGGAATCTTCTTGTAGGCATATGTGCCCCATTTGGTGGTGAAAGCCGTCTTGAACTGGTCATCTTCTTTCACCATTACCTGATTATACCCTGAGTAGCCATCTAAGAGAGAGAATATCTTTGAACCAGATACAACTTGTAATATTTTTTCCATTGAAGGAAGTGGGTAATGGTATTTAAGAGATGCCCTGTTGAGGTTTCAGAAGTCTACACATAGCCTGATTTCTCCACTCTTCTTCCTGACCGAAACCAAGTTTGCAACCCAACTTGAGTGCTTGATCAGGAATATAATGCTTGCATCTATTAACTTGTTTAGCTCTTTCTTCATTAAAGGCTCAATGTGAGGGTTGACTGGTCTCTGCTTCTACCTAATGGGTTTAGCATCTAGATCCAGTTCTATGGTATGTTGTGCCAACTTCAGCTTGAATCCTCTCAAGTCTTCATAGCTCCAAGCGAAAAGACATCTGGAAATTCTTGGCGAAGTTGTATGAAATTTGATCTCTCCTGCTTAGTGGCCACTTTACCAATTTGAAGTGTTTTGCCTTCCCCAACCAGAATTGGCTCTGAATCTTCTCTCTTGACCTGTATGTTAGCCTTCTCCTTATGGAACTAGTCGTTAGGGTTGAAGATAGACTCCAATGTTACTAAACCCTTGGGAAGCTTGTTTGTCTGCAGTTGTACTACTTGATCCCCATACTACTGCTCTAGTCTATCCTGATTCATAGCTGAGAATTCAACCTCTTCTTGTAAGAAATTGATGATCTGTTGATTGTTCTCAAACACATGTCAACTTTTGTTATTATCTGGAACTAATAGCCTCACAATCACATGGATATGTTGCTGTGTTTTTTCCCTTTTGATGTTGTCAATGACATCAAATGTTGCTCTAACTGCTGCGAGCCTATCCGCAGCTTCATTTTTCTTCCTAGGTATGGACACGATGTTGAAAGCTTCAAAATCCTCAATGAGGTCCCATACCCTATTCTTATAGTTCTTCAACAGGTCATTCTTTGTAGCATGTTGTCCCTTGACTTGATTGACGATCAGCTCACTATCCCTGAACACCTACAAGTTCTTTATGCCCTTTTTCCTAGCCCAATGAAGTCCATGAATCAATGCTTCAAATTCAGCTGTGTTGTTTGAACAGGAAAACTAGAAACGGAAAGCTGAATAATATTTGATGCCTTGAGGTGAAATAAGCATAGCTCCTCCTCCTGCACCTTGCCTACTCCTTGATCCATCGAAAAATAATTATCATACCTCATTGTCATCCTTATGGTCTATTTTGGTGATGCTAGGAATAGGCTAGTTTTCTTCATGTATGCAATAGACTCCTAGCTCAGATTCTTCTACTTCTTTGTAGGGATAAAAAGCATGTACCTTGCTTGCCCATTCATCAAGAGTCAAATATGGGATGCTTCCAAATTTGGTGTCAGCTTCATCTGTGCTCGGATAATCTTCTTGATTAAATGCTGAACAGTTGACATTGATTTGTCTTGGAGTATGAGGCTCAATATGAAAGTTTGTAATTGGTTCAGACCTGATTGTGACCTTAGTACAATATCTTGTTCTGAGCAACATGTGTGACCAGTTAGTAGATAAGTAGCCTCCAATTTTGGCTGTGAAATCCCTTGATAAGCATAGGGTAAAGAGTGGTGGCAAATCTATCACTGACACATCTTACAAAATGGTAATGTTGGGGCATGTATGCAAGGTAAGATTCAAACTTTTAATCACTCCCACCATTGCTACTGCTTTCCCATCCAATTTCACTACCCCCTTTGATATGAATTCATATTAGAGACCCAGCTGATCAGCTATTTACTTGGGCATGACAGAACTACTTGCCCTAAAATCAATCATGCAATTGTGTACTAGTTTATCCCCAATGATTAATGAAACATAGAATGGAGGGGGTTTCAAAACTTTACCTTGTTGTCCTCCATGATTCCCTTCAGGCTAAGCAGACATTTGTGAGGACTTTTTCTTACATATGGACCTACTGGTTCGAAGTTGACCAATTCTTCATGGCAGCTTATAGAAGATCTCTTTGGCCTAGGATGGATAAAGATTCCCACACTGATATATTCACATTTGTCTTCTTCATTTGATCAATGATGTTAAATGCGGGATGAAACATCTCTTTGTTTTCCTTTAGGATGCACATTCCTTTCTTGTGCATGGGCAACAACAGCTGGCATTTGAGTTGGTTTAGAAGGTGGTTTGGGTTGTCCTTCCATGTTTTGAGCTATATTTTGCTTACCAACACATTGCAGAGTGATGGAAGGTTGTAGATCACTTGGAGCCAATGACTGCCCTTCACCAATATTCCTCTTCTTTGATCTTGTGTTAGTTGCTACACTCTGAGAAATTGTTTGATTCATGCCACAAAAATCCTCAGCTTGCCAATTCGCAAGTGCAGTATCATTTGGAGCTGTCTTTTACTAAGATGTCCCTTGTTACTAATTTGTTTCTTGACTCACTTCACCCTCTATGCCAGTAGTTGTCACCATCAAGGCTTGGTTCAAAGCACCATTGAAGCACATAGATTGGTTGTGAGGTTCATTGCATGGGAAACACCAATCATACTCTTGAGCTATGTTGTTTTGCACTGGCACTAATGCTTTAGAAGCAGATGCAACATTGGGGTTATAGGGATGAAATGGTCTATTAACGGGAGGCCTTACTTGGTGTTAGTCTGAAAATCTGTTACTTGGGCAGATCTATGGATAAATGAGCCAACAGTGTGCAGGGCATAGCCCCTCTTTGAGTCAGCAAAGTGAAACTGGTTTATTGCTATTCTACCAGCAGGAATCTGTGCAAGTCTCACAAATTCTGCCTTCGGGGGTTTGGGATCTCATCCCAGTAGGGGTGTTTCCGAATGTGAAAAGAAAGGAAAGGAAGAGGGGATGAAGAAAGAGCAGGTCCAAAGGGAGAAAAGAAATGAATTCCAAAGCAGAAAGGTCAGAAGGTTTATGTTTTGGGATTGGTAGTAAACAGAGCCAAACCTACTTGCATAAACGAGTAAAGCAATACTGATGACGAATAAATGACGATAAAACAGAAGCAAATCCAACAGGATAAACACACAGATCTGACGTAAGAAAGATCTAATGCACATAACACATGTATTCAGCACAAAGTCTAAATATTGTATTAATATTTTCCTTATGTTACAAAAAGCTCAAAGTCTTTTCTCCTTACTTCTATTTTTCATCTGAAAGATATTCACTCACCCACAATACAACAAGTATTGGGGTATTTATAGAAGAAGGAGAGAAAAGAAGGCAAAAAGGAGCCAACAACTTATTTACAAAGATATTTACAAAATATCCAAAAGTCATGTTGACTTTTGACAACTTGATGAATGACATCATCCCATAATGCAACATGGATGATGTCATCATTTACGTCAACATACTCTAGATATTCCCAAAAAGAAAGTCGAAGAAGAGAGAGAGAGAAGAAGAAGAAGAAGAAGAAGCTACTCGTCGTCGTCATCCTGCGGCCGAAAGGGGGTGAGCTGCTTTTGTTGTTGCTCAAGTGACGAGATATGGAATTGAGAGCGGTATTCCATAAACTTGTTGATCATGGGCCCTAGTTGATCCTGGGAAGAATCCTTGTGCCGCTCACTGATCACCTCACAATTCTCCCGCTCATCTATGAGCTTCTCGGGGAGTTTGGAATAGTATTTTTCCACTTCAATGAGTAACCCAATGAAGTCCCGACAGGCCAGCAGGTTGTTGATAGACTCTGCGTCAAAAGTGACCTCTGGCCCCATCCCTTGAGAAATGATCTCCTTGAATATCTGGATGGTTTCATCAGCTTTTCTTAAAGTGAAGGAAGGAGTAAGTAACCCTGGTGACATGTTAAGAACGATCCATTCCATTTGGTGCATCGCGTCCAGGGATTCTTCCTTCACTTTGTCAATCTTTTCTAGGAAAAATTCCAGCTGATCCACCCAGTAATCCAGAGTGGACATGATTTTGTTAAGGGCCCTGGGATGGCCAAAGATGCCGAACTTGACCAGATCTTCGACTGAACAGTCGAACATTTGTTGAAAGGTCTCGTGCTGCAGTCTAGCATGTTCCAACTCTTCTGATATGGGCCCTGCAAATGCTTGGAGCTCTTTGTTCACCTTGTTGATGTTCAAATACAAATCAAAGAGCTTGGCGATTACTTTTTCACTGTCTTTGAGGATCTAGCTCCTCCAAGCGGAAACGGCCATACCCTGCTCGCCGATCTTTGCGTACTCATTAATTTTCTCCTGGCTGAGACGCTCAGAAGTCTCGGCGGCAGTTGTGGGAGGCACACTACCCATCTTCTGTAAGGCTTGGAGCAGATATTTGTTTTTCTCTTTTAATTGCCTTTTCTCTTCCTTTGTCTCTTGAAGCTTTTTGCAGAGGGTGTCAACTGCAGAAAGGGCCTCCCCCTGAAGACTTTCAGAAGACGTCCCCATTGTGACTTGGGTCACAGTATAATCTGTCGGAGACAGATCCTTTTTCTCCTTGAGAGGATTAGGGTACGCGATCTGCATAACCCTCTCTCCCGCAGCACTTTGAGAGAAGCGTGTGACGGGATTCTGCTTCTTTGCCCCCTTAGATGGGATTACAGAAAAGTCCATCGGAGCGATGGGAACTTTCCTCTTTTGCTGACTTAGCTACTGGGAGATCTAGGCTAGACCTATGGGAGAAGGGATGGAAACGGAGAAGGGGGCAGCTGCAGTAGTAGAGGGGAAAAACGTGGAGACACGTGGAGGTGGCATGGAGAGAATAGCCGAAGAAGTGCCCATGGGAGGAAGGGAAACTGCAGCTGAGGAAGACATAGGAAGGGAAGGGAGCTCAGAGATGAGGGAAGAAATAGAGGGGGAAAGATCCGCGAGGGAAGAGAAGATAGACGAGGAAGCGGGGGGAAGAGTAGAAGAAGGTGGAGAGGACACGACCAAAGGGATGGTCGCTTGAGTCACTCGAGGAGGGGAAGGAAGAGAAGAAAAAGGGATAGAAGGAACCTCGGTTGTTGTAGCCATGCCGACATCCTGAGTGGATGGGCCTATTGGAACATCCTCTTCTGCTTCTTTCTCTGGCGTAACCAGAGTTATGACCTGTTCTGGTGTGGTGGAAGGAGGACTTGGTGAAGCTTCTTCCTGAGTGATGCTGGATTCACCCTCTATGCTTTTGCCCTTACCTTTGGGCTACTGTTTAGATCGAGGAGGTGCGTTACCCAATGGGGAGGTTGTGAAATCAACCCCAAGGTATATTAACCCGTTCATCCGGCACCAATGCTTTGTCCTGCGCAGAGTCTCCTTGATCCTCTCCTCAATCGTCTGAGGTGCCTTAGTTCTATCAATGGCTGGAAAAGGCCAATTGTCCCCATCCGTGTTAGTATATACTTGGTCTATTTCATCTTATGAAGTTTGGAATCCTTTGGGGACAATCGCTACCCCATATTAGATGATTTCTGCCAAGGCTAAGTGAGAATGATCCTTTCTCTTGAGCTCAACCTCATGGATGATGTCGATGTAGATGTCCTCGATCTGGGGGACGTGGATTGGATCGAGTTTCACCCTTGGCAGATAATTCCTTGGGTCGAAGGTAGGCCTGGCCGAGAAATCATGTCTCAAATTAAGCAACTCCAGCTCTGCGAACATGTCCTTTGCCTTGTGGTGGGTAAGGCATGTATATCGGCCCACTGTGAGGGGGAAAGGAGTTCCACCCTTCTTTCTTTTGAGACACTTCTCATGATAGGTGATTGGCTGCCCTTTGACAGCTCTAGCAGAATCAACTTGGGTCCAGCATACCTCGGCAGTCTAGTTGGCTCTCCTAAGAAGTTGGCTGCCCTCAGATAGGTGAACATGGGAAATTGCGTGAATAAGGCTCCCCACTTCTCCGTTGTTGCAACAATGCTCTTGGTCGTCGACGACCGTGAGTCATGTTTGGCCTCAAAAGGCAGATGATGTCGGTAGAAGAACAGCATCATTGATCTTCGTAAACTATGAGGGATACTGTTTTCCAACTTTAGCTCTGGGGTAGTATTCATATATTTTCACTTGAGAGCCAAACCCCGCATCTGCATCAATGCCTGGGTAATCCCTTTCCGAGGCTGCAGCATAAACTACGTAGGAATTCATGTAGAACCTCCCTGTTGTATTAAAGTTATTGAAGCTTCTCGGAGATATAGTGCTGCTTATGATCTCCGCCCACTCGAAGCATTGATCTGGCACATTCTTGTTCATTGTCTCTAGGTACCTAAGCATCCATTTATGGAAAGTAGTGGATGTCAGAAAGCCCAAATACTCTGCTTAGGAACGTGATGGTATCACTTAGTTCCTCCGAAAAATCACTGCAATGAATGACCTGTGGCCATTGGGTTACACTACCTTCTTGTGTTTTTCAGGTAGACTTTGTTCATCAATTGCATACACTGGTCTTCGTTGTCCTCCCAAGCCTTGGTACAGTCTTCTTGGCTTACGGCCACAAAGTGCCGGTGGTGAGGAATGCCAAGTATAATTTCGAAGTGCCAGACAGTGAGATTGATGACGACCTCGCCCTTCTCATTTACGGACACACCTCGTGTCTTTGTTGTAGCATCGGGAAACTACCATCATGAATTCGTTGTTTACTGGTGCTGACTCGGGATCCCCCCAGCAAAGTGCAGGCCACTGCCCACTAGTTTGTCCATCCATGGACTTCCTGTGACCCTCCTGAGTTTTGACCCAGAAATACTCCATATCAATGTGACCGAACTTCAGAGTCTTTAATATCTAGGTCACATTCTACCTGGGATTCAGGCATCCTCGGACCCTCTGATATTTATACTTCATCTCTTCCTCTGTAAGTTTGGCTTTGCCCTTAGACTTGGTTGGTCTCTTGCTTGATGTAGACATATGTAGTTATGAACTCAATTGCTGATCTGCAAGAAGAAGAAACGAAACCCAACCCAGAAAGAGTCATATTAGTCATTTGTTCTCCCATTGAAGTGCATTGACAAAAGGAAGAGTTAACATTTTTAAGGCATCAGGGTGTAGGGCGCATGAACAGCTGCAGACTTATAGGGTTAAATAGGTATGGCGCACAGAAAAAGGGTGTTGCAAGGGACAAATCAACGCCAAAGGGCGCAAGGTGCATGGATACTACAGGGTGACATTTTTGTAAAGTTGTGAGCATGGAGATTTGCGCCTGCGCCATTTATATGACAGTTTTATGTGCCAAAGGCGCATAGTATAATTTTCATGTTGCGTGAAAATAGGATGTGCCAAGGGCGCGTAGTATTAGTATGTGGAACATCGAATGTTTGCATGCGCCGACAGGGGAACTTGGCACGGCGCACAGAAAGGTTTGCATGACATTGAATGTTACTGTAAATGAGGAATGCGCCTGCGCCATTTATAGCAGTTTTATACTTGGCGCGTAGTAAAGTTGGTGTTGCATGGGTGCAGGGTGTGCCAAAGGCGCAGGTTGATATCTTTTTGTATTGCATAGGAATTTGATGCACTTAAAGGGGGTGCACGGGAAGCGGTTGCAGCATGCAAGAGAAATGCGCCATGAGGGCGCATCTTTTTAGTGATGTAACCGAGGCGACAGATGCGCTATTGGCGCAACTGTGCTTCATGTTGCATAGCAAGTTTATTGCGCCACAGGGTAGAAAACACAGTTTTTTAGGTCTGTAATCACCTTCAGAGGGGTTTTTTCACATGGTTATAGTTTTGTGATCTTTTCAAGGTTCTTTTTGCAGGGTTATATAGATAATGAAGAGGGCATCAACCAGAAGGGATCCAACATCATTTTGAGGACAGAGCTTCCTCTACCAGCAGATCTGGAAAGAGGAGGAAGAATGGGAAAGATAGCAACAGGGGGGGCAAGTTCAAATCTATTCTCAATTCCAAAACCTACTGAACAAGCAATCAAAATCAACAAAACGCAAAAACACAAAGAGACTAAAAACCACTTACCCGGATATAAATAACGTGAAAAAGCGTGCAAACGGGTCCACTGAACGTGTTTGAAAACGACAGGGTAGATGCTGACAGGTTGCAGAGAACTAAAAACTATCACGTGTTTTTGCATTGTGAAAATGACATTTGCAGACGCACCTGTATATAGGCAATATAGGTGAGTCAATAAATGCGCCACCAACTTTTTTGAAGTGGCGCATGAAACACTGCATTGTCGACATAAGAAAGCATGCGCCCTTTGGCGCACCAAAACACCTGACAACACGTTAGTTATGTGCGCCTTTGGCATAGCACCGAAAGTATGTCGACACGGAGAATATGTGCGCCTTTGGCGCACCAAAAGTGGCGCAACAAAAGTGTTGTTGACACGAAGGCGCATGCGCTTTGGCGCACGTAGGAAAGGCTCAACATATCAAGGCGCACCAAAAGGTCTAGTTGACATTCGAAGAACCATGCGCCAAAGGTTTAATGAAGGGGGCACCAAAAGTTGGTGTTACATAGTAATTCCATGCGCCCAGCAAAAAGACCAAAAATGACTAAGTTCGGAAAACCAGATTTCCCGAAAAGGGATTTTGCAACGTTCCGAACGCAAGGGATCCCTAACGAGGGATCATGGAACAAAATTTTCGGTATGGTTATCCGCGTAAAATTGCCCTTGTCAATTTTACGGGATAACATGTACAAACCCCGAAATCATATGATAATAAGGTCACAAGAATATTGGACCATGCATGAGAGTTTTCAGTTTAACCAGAAATTTGGAAATGCATATGAGTAATAGTTTCATTGAGGGTAGATCTTGTGAGGTCATCTTAGAAACATCTAGAGGACCTTTTGTAATATAATATGAAGTTTACAAGTGAGACTGAGAGTTGTGCTAGAAGTATATTGGGAATTTTAGAGTAGCCAAAGAAGGTGACTTGACTAGTGATTTGATTATCTAAGTGCATTGGGATAGCAAGGGCATGGGTGCTCTAATATTTGTAGATTTTCCACAAGTATGGTATGAAGGCAAATAAGCATATTTTACAAGAATGAATAATGGATGATGTAGAAGATTTTCAGGTAATGCATCTGTGCCTGTAAATATATTGAGATTAACATAGACTTAATAAGAATTCCAAAGGTTTGAAAATAGTATAGAATGGACACCTTGAGGTTGTGTGGCTAATGGCCACTGGTAATTCTGTCTTAGAGTACCTATTGATATGTAAGAAATGCAAGTTTGGTCAGCTGGGACCTTGTGGAGCTATTTTATAGTCATCTAAAAAACTTAGTGCTAAGTTAAGAAAGATTTAGCATAATGTTGTGTCCAAGACTAATGCTAAGAAAGGAGAAAATCCATAACCTGATTCCATTTTGGATAGAAGCTTAGCTCCAATGCTGCACTAAACCATTGCAATGCCTTGACAAACTTAATGAATTGCCATGCAATCTGATGTGCTAACAGGTCCATGTTGATTTATCTCAGAATTAACGAAGGTACAACAAGAGTGTCTTTGATTGATGTTCAAACAATAGGAGTCGCGCCATGTCTAACAATCATTCATTTAAAAACATTGCAAGGATTCCTTGGGCAAGTGTTGTAAGCAATTATGAACATAGGATGTCTATGTGAAGTCAAGGGAAGATTGGACAGTGGACAATATTGATGTTTGAATAAATTATGTGAAATGCTTGTTTAATATGGAGATAAGATATCTTCATTGTTGCATGCGATTACAAGGTCTACGAAGTGGAAGTACTAGACAGTAACCGTCCGGTTAGATGGTACCACTGGGGAGTCTTTGAAACTAGTTACCCATCCTACAACTCTACATGGTGCAGCTGCAAGTAGGAACAACCGCATTAACCCCTAGTTCTAGAGTGTCAGACCTGGTTCAATTCTTCTAATTAACTCTCGGGCAATGACCATGCAATACCACTTGGATTCTATCCCGATCCGACGAATCAGTAGATTTATTGGATGAATGAGCCTCAATGGAAAAGTGCTTTGAACAAGTTGGATATACCATATATAAGCATATTAAAAACATTAGGTGTTTTAGAACCCATTGAGGGTGCCTGAAGAGATAGTTCTTGAATTCGGTTATCGGGTTTAAACTTGTAACTAGCTTGTAGGATCCCCAAGAAGACAGATGCAGAACTTAGAAATGTAAGGCAGATTACATGAAACCTGAAATCGACCGTGTCGAGAAGAGTGTGGTTATGTAGGAACACTTCATAGGTACTACATGGTTAGTATAAAGTACATGGAATCTTATTTTGTCAGTAGTTTAGTCTCAAACAATCTTGCATACCCTAAACTGTAAATGTTACCCCCAGGATTTATTTTCTGAGAATAAATTCTTGACTTGTTTATGAGATTAAGTTAAGCCCTTGAAAATCATTATTTCTCATGTCACCCTGGTAGTGAGAAATCTTGTCGATTGCAGATCCAATCTAACAATTTAGTTGTACAAATGGCAGATAAGACATCCCTTCAAGTAGGCAGAAGGGTGACCTCTAGATGGTGGGGCACCGAGTGCTCACTAGTCACCTGTTGATGTGCATAATCACGTAGCACCCCTGAATGTATGCAACTCAATGGGTTGAGACACATGTGGTGCGTATGGATAACATGGAGCTTCAGTGTACTCAGGTAGATCCGACTGGAGGTCTGGGAGGAGGAGATAATCTTGTGCAGAAGAAGGTTGGTTTGTAATCCTCTTGTTCATGTTATATACATGAGATCTGCTATCTTTGGTGGACGTAGCCCACATTGGGTGAAACCTAAACGGTACATGCTTGTTATGTGTGTGTACTTTTGTAAGAAGATTTGGATTATTATAGTTTATACTTCCACTACTGTAGATTTTGTACCGAGGATTGATTAGATTCTTATTTTTCATGTTTGAATTTGATATTCTAACCAGTTGCAAATGTAATCCACGTAGATCCATCCCCAACAACTGGTATCAGAGCAGGGTTTATTTTGTCTGATGTGAAAGATCATAGGAAGAGATGCAAATGATCATAGTGAGGAGCTGAGAAGTCATCCACAGACATGCATGGATTTGAACCACAGATTGATACAATGACACTACGAAATGCCAAGTGGCAAAGTTGTACGTTGATAGTGTGAGACTGTGGTCAGTTATTGAGGACTCCACAAATTGGTCTACCAAAGAGAAGACTGGAGGTCAGTTACTAAAGTAGGACCTGGTTAGCTAAACAAAAAATCACAGATCTTGAATGAAATGAAGAGATGCATGTGAAAAGCATCTATGTTTATTTGAGGTGTCCCTGGCTTCAGGAGTTTGCTTTCAAGTCATGTTGGTCAGATGCTGCAGAATCTTGTGATTATTGAGGTATGCACCTCACCACATGCATCCTTATGATCGCACGAGACTCTTACATGTGCCAGAGAGTGAAAATAGCTTCAAAACAACACCTTATGTCGATCTCCATTAACCTGCGCCAAAGCATGTACTTCAGTTGAAGATCGACACCTTGAGTATCTTGCGCCCTGTACCTGCGCCAAGGTGATGTATTTCATCTTGATGAACACCTTATGTACATGCGCCCTTTACTTGTGCCAAGGCGTAAATTTATTCATGTACGAGACCTTGGATGGTTCGTGTGAAATTTACCTGCACTCAAGGCTCAAGTATTGGCTTCATGGTCGAAGTAGGCACCTGGTGTGGTCGTGCTATGCCAAATTACCTGTGGCGTAAGGTTTCAATTCCAACATCATTGACATTGGTCTGAGAACCGAGGTTATGTCATAGAAGAACTAATACCTGCGTCAAGTTGAACCATGGTTGGTTCAGGTCGATGACCATGGTTGGTGTTTGTGGCACCCTTTATCTGTACCATGGCACACATTTTTTCATGTCAAGACCTTAGGGCAGATGCGTTCTTTGTGTTGGTTTTGAGGATTGAGTTTCTTGCACAGAGTGTACATGGAAGAGATGGAAGATAGATCACTTCAATAACCTTGGATCAGAAAGAGGCCTCAGACCGTTGGCTCAGTTAGTCCCATAAGATAAGGAAGACTTTGAGCTAGGTATAAGTCTGAGTATGGTTCATGGTTTTAGGCATGATTTCAGTTTGGAGCAACTGATAGGTATGTTTGAGATTGTGTGCACAAATTGGTACAGGCGATGGTTTGATTGGTGTTGTTTGAATTTTATTTCCTAAAGGTAAGTGTGGAATCTTGAGGACCAAGGGTTTCTAGTCTACGGTAATGAGATCCGTCAATGAAAAGTCATGGCTAGACACAGTTAAGCAGGTAACAAGAGATGTTGAGTACATATGGCATGGATCATAACTGGTAGATTCATACCGTAGGTAGGATCAGTGAAGATAAGTCCCTAAAGACTTTGCTATGATGTAGAAGTATTCTCAGAGTGAAAAGTAGTTACAGGAGAATCAATTTTCATAGTTCTTTCATCTGGTCCCTTGATTTTCTCACTGACATCATTAGATTTAAGCTTGGTGTTAGAGGTTGAGTACAGGGATTAATTTATGTGGTCAGTGGGTAGCAAGCCATGGTTGTTGGCAATTGTGATCTATCCCGTAACAATTGGCAAGTCCATGATGAAAAAGTTTTATAGATTGACCTACCAAAATTTGAGTTCCGGTCCCTCGATGCAGGGACCCCTATATGCGTTGAGGAACGTTGCAAATCCTTGAGGTCTTCAGTGAAATCTGAGTTGATCCAGGAAGCTTCAGCCATTTTTGGTCTTTTTTTGTCGGGCGCACATAATGACTATCCATAGCATCAAGTTTTCATGCGCCCCCTTTGTAAGCCTTTTGAGGGAGTCATGCTTTCTTGTGTCAGACAGTTTTGAATTTTGGAGTGCGCCTCACTATGTTGAGGGCTTTCTTGTCATGGACAAGACCAAGGCGCAGAATAGCGCCTTCATGTTCATACAATAATTTTTTTGCGACCACTTTTTGGATGCGCATCTAAAGGCACACATGAAAAGTATCTTGTGTCGACATCAAGCTTTCGGTGCAGCCATTGTGGCGCACATAGTCTTTGAGAAGTTGGACAAGTGTTTTGGTGTGCACACAGGGTGCATGCTTAATCATTGGTGAGGTGTAAGACAAGGATAGCTTTTCAAGGGATGCGCCACTGGAAAAAGGAAAAAGGTGAGCGCATTTATTACCACCTCGCCAGTATATATAGGTTGCATCTGCAAGTATCATTATCATCTGACACATCACGTGATTTTTCTCTTATCATCTGTACCTGCCAGATACACAATAAGCCCTGTCATTTCGTAAGTCACTTCGTGGACCCGTTTTCACACTTCTAAGCCATTATATAATCCTGAGTAAGAGGTTCCTCATTTCTTTTGTGTGTTTTCTGCTTTGGTTACATGTTGATTTTCTTTCAGGACAAGGTCACTGACTTGGAAGGTTCATTCATGTACATGTTTATAATAGGCACGTTTGATATGTTTTTGGTAAACTTGAAGGTGGTCAAGAGCGTTAAGATGACGTTCGTCTAATAACTCAAGTTGTGCTAAACGGTCTTGATGAAATTCCTCATCATTGAGCATGTCATGGGGAGAAATGTGGAGTGATGGAATCTGGACTTCGAGAGACAGAACAACCTCCATACAGTAGACCAGAGAAAAGGGTGTGGCAACAGTGGAAGTATGGATGCTAGTGTGGTATACCCACAGTGCAAAAGGAATGTGCATATGCCAGTCTTTCCCAGTATCATTAACCATTTTCATGAGAATTTTGTTGGTGGATTCGGATTAGCTGTTAGTCTATGGGTAATAAGGTGATGAGAAACTCAGCTGAATGTTGAAGGTGTCATAAATTTTTCACAATGTTTTATTTTTAAATTGTTTTCCGTTATCAGTGATGAGGCGATGAGGAACACCAAAGTGAAAAATGATGTGATGATCGATGAACTCACATATTTTATTGTCTTTTTTGGAGATGAGTGGTATGGATTGAACCCATTTTGTGTAGTATTTAGTAGTGGTGATGATCCATTGATGGCATTGGGAAGAATGGGGATTGATCTCTCCGACAAGATCCAAACCCCATTGAGAGAAGGGCCAAAGTTCACGGGTGACTTGTAAGGAATGATTGGATGTATGATGAAGGTTGGCATGTTGTTGGTATTTTACACAATGTTTGACATAGTTGCAACGATCATGGTTGAGGGTCGACCAATAATACCCTAGGTGAAGAATATGCTTAGCAATAGTGAGGCCATTGAAGTGACCTCCACATATGCCATCATGAACTTCCTTGATGGTATAAGGAATTTCAGAACTTGTGAGGCATCGTAAGAGAATCCATCAAATCCACGCTTATAGAGGAGGCCCCCCATGATGATGTAATGAGAGACCTTTTTAAGGAAGGCACGTTGTCTATTACGGGTGAGATCAGGAGGTAAGACAGAGAGATAAAGATAGTCAGAGTATTGTTTATACCAAAGGTCGGTCAGGTCTTCCGAGGGAGTAAATTTCGTGAGGTAAATAAGAGGTGATTGGAGTTTTTACATGGTGACAAATATTTTATAATCAGAAAGTGAAGCAGGTATTTGAGAAGCCAAGCAGGCCATGGTATCTATAATTTTTTTGGTTGAACGGGGGACAGTTTGAAGGATGTAACAGTCAAAGGTGGTCAAGAGTATGTCTACGTGATGTTTGTAATTTTGAAGCATCTCATTATGAAATTGGTATATACTATTGAATTGGTTTACGACCAATTGGGAATCACTAAATATGTTGATGGATTTGACATCCAATGCACAGGTAGCTTGGAGACCTAAAATGAGTGCTTCGTATTTGGCAATATTGTTTTTACAATCAAAATCTAGTTTGAAAGACAAAGGCATGGGTTCACCATCAAGACAAATGAGGATAATTCCTACCCCACCCCCATGCTGACACTTGGAGCCATCAAAGAAGAGTGTCATTTGGTAAGCGGGCTCATCTAGGGAAAGAGTGGCAATTGACTCATCAGGAAAGTCAAAGTTGAAGGGCTGGTCCCCGGAAATAGGTGCATCAGCCAATTGGTTGACGATAGCTTGGCCCTTGATGGAATTTTGATGAATGACTTCAAGGTCGGCCATAATCATAAGCCAACATATGACACGTTGATTTTGGTAAGGTTTAACATACATGAAGTGTAAGGGGTTGGTGTTGGTCACAACATAGGTTTTGTGATTGAGTTGGTAATGGCGGAGTTTTGTCGCAACAAAAACTAATGCTAAGCAATGTTTTTCAGGATGTGTGTATCAGGTTTCATAGTCCAAAATAGTATGGCTTATGTAGTAAGCCACTTGCTCCTTGTATTTTTGATCACGATGAACGAGCATGCTCCCCAAGGAGTGATCGGTAATTGAGATGTATAGGTAGAAGGGTTGATCATCTTTAGGTGGAATGAGTACAGGTGGTTGAAGAAGGTATTATTTTAAGGCCTCAAAAGCTTTGTGGTAATCATCATCCCATTTAAAGGAGACATCCTTCTTAAGAAGGTGACGAAATGGTTGACACCGATCAGAAAATTGGTAAAATGAAACGGTGAATACGACTGCAACTTACCTTGTAGGCTACAGAGTTGCCTAAGGTTAGTGGGTGGAGGCATTTCTAGAATGGCCTTCATTTCCAGAATGGCCTTGAGCTTTAGTAGGTTCAACTTCTATACCATGTAGGGAAATGATAAATCCCAAGAGTTTTTCCTAAGATGACCAGTGAAGACACACTTCTTGGACTGAAGGTGAACACAATATTTAATGAGGCGGTCAAAGATGGTTTTTAGGATGGAGAGGTGCTCAAAACGGCATTTAGATTTGGTCAAGGAGATCGTCCACGTAATCTTCCAATATACGATGCATGATGTCATGGAAGATATAATTCATCAGCCCGTTGATATGTGGCACCAGTGTTTTTAAGGCCAAAAGGCATCACTCGACAGCATAAGGTCCCCCAAGGGGTGATGAATGTAGTTTTGTGTTGATTTGCTGGGGCAAGCAAGATTTGGTTATAACCTGAGAAGCCATCCATGAGTGATAGCATCTCGTGACCAACGGTAAGGTCAACTAGCTAGTTAGTACTAGGTAGAGGAAAGTCATCTTTTGGGCAAGCTAGATTGAGGTCACAGAAATCTCGTGAAAATGCAAATTCACCCTATCACCTTAGTGAATGGGACAATGTTAGAAATCCAATGAGGATAATTAATGGGCAAGATGAAGGAAATGGAAAGAAGGTGCATTGAATTTTTTCTTTGACGAGAAGGGAAATGTGAGGGTGCATTTTCCTTAGCTTTTGTTTGACAAGCTTAGACATCGGGAATGGTTATGATATTGTGGACCACTATAGTGGGGTCAATACCGGGCATGTCTACATAAGACCAAGCAAAATCATGGTCATGATATTTGAGAAAAGAAGTGATGGCTTCCTGTTCAGCAACATCTAAAGATTGGCCAATCTTTAAGATGTGCGGGTCATCCTGAGTATGAATGTTGATTTTTATAGTCGATTCATTCAACATAGTTTTTGCATCTCAGATGGTAACGACTGATGAATATATGAGTCTTCTGCACCAAGGTAGGTGAGTATAGATTCATCATCCTGACATTGAATGTACGTTGATCAAAGGTGTATCATCATCAATCATTTCAGGATATAGGAAGGGAAGAGAGGAGGGAGCCTCGCCCTCACATTGATAAGTCAGAGGCCCCAAGGAGATGGTGTTTATGTAAAAAAAAAGTTAGGAGGAATGGATTCTAGATCCATCGACTCTGTTGGTGAAGGTGGTGATGATGGTGGTGAAGAAGGTGGAGAAGGGCTGATGTCCTCGATGATTTCAATGTGGGCCTTCTTGGTAGGTGGTTCAGTAAAGTCGATACCACTATGATCGTTATGTTTGTGGGTAGTACATGGAATAACAGTATGGAGGCCTTGTTCGTAAAATCCAAAACCAAAATCCTTCCACACACATCGGTGCAGGAAGGTGTGGGTGAAATAGTGATTGGTGAGTGACTGGAGGTTCAGTGGAAAATGGGTGGGTTTGTGACGGTGGTTCAGGTGTGTAAGTTGTAGTATCAAGTCCCCCATAGGTGAGATTAGTATGAAGGTGGGGAGGACCATAAAGGAGGTGTTCTCCTATATGGTGATCATAACAAGGGTGTTGGTGAAGACTTTCATATTCTTGTGGAGTAAGGAATGTGTTGACACTATATAGGTGATACTCCCCCAGAGTGAGGAATTGAAAAATTCCCTCCAAGGGATCGGTGGTTGGTATGTGGGTAGCTAGAATAGACGATGTGTTAGAGGTTAGATTAGGGTTGGAGCTAATGAATTGGGAGGCCAATGGTTCAGCCTGTGGAGGTTGTGGCAGTGGTAGGAATGGAGGATGTAGGTGTGGTTAAGGTAGCGGCTGAACTGGTGAGGGGAGGTGTAGGTGACATGTGGTAGTGGTTGTGGAGGTAGATGCTTTGATGGGTATGAGCACGTCATTGGGTCGGTAAAGCATGTTGCAAGTTTTGAAAGGTGATGGGTCAGCTGGAATGGTATAGGTGTGTCCTTCATGCTCAAATTTCACACAACGATGCAAAGTGGAAGGGACACAACCCATGACACGAATCCAGGGTCTGCCAAGCAACAAGTTATATTGAAATTCCACCTCCAAGACGTAAAATAACTCTGGAATAGTGTGGGGGCCCACATGAACGTGGAGGATGACAGTGCCTAGTGTAGAGGTGATAGCATCATTGAATGAACGCAACATGACATGATGTTTATGCATGTAATTGTCAGGTATGCACATTTGAGTGAATGCATGGGATGAAATGATATTAATGCTAGCACCCCCATCAATCATGACATGTTGTACACGTATATCATCGATGTGGACAGAGATGAAGAGAGTTGGGTCTGGGTCATCTGTTTGGTGTGGTGTGATCTCTTCCTCTGAGAAGCTAAGGGAGGCTACTTGGTGAGTAGGTTGAGGTGTGGATAAAGGTGGCAATTTGGTGAGAGAGGCTACATGATGGGGTGTGATGATGGAGGCTACGGGTGTAGGGTCATTGGGTAAAACCTCAATAGATTGCAGGACCTCCATGAGAGCTTGACGATGGGATTCTGAGGTTTGGATGAGGTCATATAAGAACATTTTGAGGGGGGATTGGTGTAGTTGTTTGAGCATCCCATGTAGTGTGTGAACCCATTAGAAATAGGATATGTGGGGCCGCAGATAGTGATTTTAGGTGTGGGTGTAAATGGTATGTTGGGTATAGGATTGGTTGACGAGTTCAGTTTCCTTTTCCTTACCTTTGTCCTTCTGAGCACGGGTAGCAAATGTGGATCATGTTGATCTGAGGTGGGGAGGTAGGCAAGGTAGGTGAGCCATGAAAGGTATGGTGACACGAAGGGAAAAATCCCAATGGCGGGAAGGAACCTTGTGAGATGAGCTGGCACATCAAAATTTGGGTGGAGGTTTGGCGAGGTCATTGATGCAAACCATGTTAATTTCAAATCTCGAAGGTGGTTCTAAGAGTTGTTGGGGTAATGGTCCAGGTCATTGAGTAGGCAGTGAGGGAAGAGCTGTGGGAATGGGTGTTGGTGAAATGGGGTCCTCATCAAGAAGGTCATCATCATCAAAGTTTTCTTCGGGAGGGCACAACTAGATAAGAACGTTTTTCAAAGCTTTACAGTTCTCTACATCATGTCCTAGCACACGATGGTAGGCACAAATTTTGGTGTCGTCAAACCCCTTTGGTTTGGGTTTGAGTGGGTCATAAGGTCTAAGAGGTGGTAATGTGATGACAAAAGTTTCAAGGAGGTTGGTTAAGATTTTAGCATAGGACCCTGCTAGTGGATTGCAATGGGAAGTGAAGGTGGGTTTGGGTGTAGGCACGCGAGGACTGTAGAGGAATGGTCTTTTCACGAGGGGGAGTAGGTCGAGCTACGGTTTTAGGTGTTGGTGTGATCTTAGGCATTGGTAGTGTTTGTTTAGGTAGGGGTATGGTAGATGAACTGGCAGGAGAGTGTGTGGTTGTTTTGACTACCTTATTGGAGGGTAGCATGGATTTTTGTCTTTAGGTTGCACCTTCTTGGGTAAAGGTGATATGGGCACACGAGATCTAGAGGGAAAGGTGGATGGTGGAAGAGGGTGCGTTACCCATGGGGATAATGGAGGTGCTGTGAAGGTAGATGGTGTAGGTCATGCTGGAGGTGTGAGGGAAAGAGACTGAAGTGTCGTGGGTAGTGAAGGAGTGATCGATGGTATTAGAGGTATGGGTGGTAAAGATGTTGCAGATGTGGGCAGAAGTCATGGCAGGTGCTTGGGTATGTTTGAGGTTTGCAATGGTGGAATGGGCTGCTGTGTTTTTAGTTTACTGGTGGGTGGAGGTTTCTTAACCGTGTTAGAAGGGTGAAGGTCCTAAGATGGACGAAAAGGGTGAAGGTGATGAAGGTGTGATCGGTGAGGTTGGAGTATGAGATTTATGGGGTTGGCTCTTCTGTTTGGGTGTTGGAGTAGGTTTGGTATTGGCCTTGGAGGATGTAGCTAAATCTAATTTGATGGGTGGATGAGTAAGGCTGGCGGTTGGGATGACCCCTAAGGTAGTGTTGGGTTTAGGTGAAGAAGATGATGTAAGTGTAGGCTTGGGTGTAGATGCGTGTTGGGTTATGGGTAGGGGTGTGGTTTGAGCCATGAGGGGTATCATGGAAGAAGTTGTGATAGAGGTGGTTGTGCTTGGTTCAATTGGCCGAAATATTTTTGGGTAGATAGTGGAAGTGTCAGCAAGTGACATCTACATTTGCATTGAGACAGGAAGTAGAAGACGCCCCCAAAGTAAGGCTCTATCCACATAATCTAAGCGATCGGCTAAGCGTGAGAATGACACATCTGTAGGTGAGGTTGATGAGGACCTAATGGAAATTCCCGTAAAATTTGTCTTAGAGATGGGGAATTTTCTAGCTTCAGCTTCTGTGGGTAAGAGAGCCAAAAGTAGGTCTGTAGGATCTTGGGTAGCTGATGGAGAATGATCACCTAGAGGCAAAGGTATCTCTACTGGATCCTTGATAGGTGGAGGAGAAAATGGGTGCTCCTCTGTAGGTGGAGGAGATGATGGGTGCTTCTCTATGGGTGGAGGAGAAAATGGGTGCTCCTCCATAGGTGGGGGAGATGATGGGTGCTCCTCTGTGGGTGGAGGAGATAAACAAGTATCCTTTATGGCCTGAAGAAGTACTGTGGGTGATGGTTCCCTAGGTGGAGAAGCCAAAGGTGAAATAGTTTTGATATTAACGGAAGGCTCCTCCATGGGTGAGGAAGGAGGTGAAAGGTGTTCCTCTATGGGTGGAGGAATAGGTGAGGTGGATTCAAGTGCAGGTGGAGGACTTCGGGCTAGGATTTCCTCGATGGAAGGAATATGAGGTAATTGGGCAGCAGTGGGTGTATCACTGAAAATAGCATGGACCTCGTGGGTATGACTATCATGAGTTGAGGTCTCTCCCGTTTGATCAGAAGAAGGGGCATGATTAGGAAAAGGTTTCTTGAAGATATGTAGGTTTTGATTGGCAGGTGCGTTAGGATTATCCAAGGTTAGCTCACCTTTCTCGAGCATTTCTTGGACAATGTTTTTGAAAGTGATGCAATTTTCATCACTATGACCCTTTACTCGATGATAATTATAGAAATCGTGCTCTTTATACCATGCAGGTGTGGGGTGAGCAGGGTCAAAACCAGTGTGTGGTTTCACGGGAGGAAGGGTGATGGCCCCAACTTTGATGAGCTTCTCTAAGACAGAAGAATAAGGTTCCCCAATTGGGGTATATTTCCATTGTTCCCGTTTGAATTGAAAAGTCTGAATGGGTGAGAGATTAGATGAGGGGCTAGCCTGATTTGATGGATGAGCTGGGCCAACTTTGAGTACCACTGCATTAGTGGTCCCCTTGGCCTTTGAATAATTGTTCTATGGTTTTGAAGAAGAAGAGGTATCATTTGACTTGAATGTCGAGTTCTTATTGCGTAATTGGATTTTCTTCTCTTCAATGGCCTGAATCTCAAGCTTTCGTGCCATGGTGAATGCTTCGTCGAAGGTTCAAAGGTTTAGACCTATAGAGTTGGTGAGATATGCCTAGCACAAGCCCACGTGAAGAGTTTGATGAGTTTGGTTTGTGGTAGTTGGAATGTGAGTTGATTGATCAGGCTATGCCAACGAGCAACAAAATCTGTGATGGATTCATCATCATACTGACGCATAGAGTAGAGGTCAGTCATGGTAACCTTCTTAATGATATTAATGGAGAAGTGATCCAAGAAGGCTTGGGGCTACCTGATTAAATGAGAATATAGAGTGTCTAGGTAACCCACTATACCAATCTAACGTGGGTCCAGTCAGAGACATGGGAAAGGTCCTCAGGAGCAAAAGCATCATCATGGGCGATCAGATAACACCCGTGTTTGAAAGACCGCAAATGTTGTTGTGGGTCTTCTTTGCTATTGAAACGGTTGAATTTAGGCATTTCCCAATGCAAGGGATATGGATGGATAGGAATGGATGGGTGTATAGGCTCATTACAAATCTCATCGTAGGTGAGAGTGTTGCGGGAGCCAGAAACCGATGCCTCCAATGTCTGCATCTTGTCCATCATTAACTTGATTAGGTCATTGGTAGGTTGTGATGGATGGGTGACTCCTGTAGCGTAAGAGGGTTGGTGTTGGGCATATAATGGGGGTGGAATTCCAGTATATGGTGCTGCCGTATAGGTAGATTGAGAAGAAGGCAGTGAAATAGGGGGTACGTACCCAGAGTGAATAATAGATGAAACAGGAGGCTGCTGATAGTACGTATATGGAGGTGGAAGGGTCGTGGTGACCCTAGTGGCAATGGGGGCTAAAGATTGCGGAATAGAAAGGATGACATTTTGAAAAGGGGTAGGGGTCACTGACACCGGGGGTGGTAGTGTAGCTACGGGTATATGTGAGACAATAGGCACATGGATGAGGTTGTGTTCTGGGTGGTTGGCGAAGGTATAGTGGATGTGGCGGGTGCAACGGATGTAGCAGACATGGCAGTCATAGCGGGTATAGGGCCTAGCTGTGAAACGATTGGGGGTAAGGTAGATGCGGGCAGCGTGGAGCCAGATGGGGCTGACGCAGGAGTGGGAATGAGAGTCAGGGGGATAGATATGGGCATGCCGTATATCAACTGACCTGAGGCATCTTGAGTGGATGAGTGGGAAAGGTAAAACTACAAGGTGACAAGATTTTGGTCAAGGAGTCGTGTGAACTCCTCGTCTCTGGTAGCGATAGAGATAGGTTGGATAGGTTCCATGGCTGGTGATAAAATGGAAGGTGGTGAAGGGCTAGGTGGGAGTGGTTGACAACTGGCATGGAATACGAGGGCACTTGCTTGTCGATGCATCAGTACCATGTGAACAGGTACTAACGTGGTAAGACTGCTTTCTGTAAATGACATAGAAATACAGCACAGGTAGGATAAATAGGTGGTGGTAGGTGAATTGGGGTTAAAATGTCAGCTAGAAAATGACACAGGCTAACCAATGCCAGTTAGGTTAAACTGACGCCGGTCACAGGTAACCGTTGCCGGTCACTGTGGAAAGTGGACAGTTGGTCAAAAACAAGGTATAAGGCCAAATTTTCCAGGTATGACAAAATGCTGATGGGACTTACCAGGTCAATGGATATGATAAGAGTGACAGAGACTCTAAACAGCTAAAGAAGTGGAATAGGTGTCCTTTTGGGTAGGTTAACCAAAAGAACAGTGAACCGATGCCGGTTGGGTAAAACCTGATGATGGTCAGAGGGTAACTAATGACGGTCACTGGACCGACACCGGTTACTGTGAAATTGAAACAACGATGAAGAAAATGTGGTTGTGAGTTAAAATTTGATGTGGAATCAAACCCAGAATTCTGAGAATGATGAGAATATGGTCCAGGCACACTCAGATGAAGCTGGAATACACCAACTGTGATGAGGAGCATGCAAGGGGAAATAAGAAAAATGAAGAACGTGACCTCTCACCTCAAAATGCAAGCCAAGCAGAAACACTAAGAAAAATATGATCCTAAGAGTGCTTTTTCTATTATGTTTGTTTAGCTTATGCTATTTAAGGACTGACTCATGAACTGTAAAATAGAGTTTTTTGGTGAGGATGGCTTCCTACGAAGAAGGAGATCTACAAGGAGAGGTTTCAGGTATGTTATGGTGGGGGTGGGCCATCCTCTGATGGGGTACTGGACAGAGATAACCAGCGGGGTGCCCACTGTGCCGTGATCGTGTGATCACCTACAACTTCTTCCAGGTGAGATGTTGTTTAAGAATGTGTATATATTTTAAATTTGTGATGTTTGGGTAAGACTCAGAGAGAGAAAAAGAAAGGAAGTGCTTTTCTATGATTCGTTTGTCAACCATCAGCTGGGAATGACTTCCAGCGTATAGGTTGCCCTCAATTAATGTGAGCTAATGTAGAAAAGCATAAATGAAATGAAATGATTTTTAAACCCAAATCAAAATGTAGAATTCGATGCCACAAATAGATGAACATGGAGAAGGGATGCTCTTTCACTAATGTGATACTAATGAAAGGGAAAGAAATGTTCATTTTAAGCACCAAAATAAGATTGCTTTTAGACAATAGAAGAGAAGAAGGTTCCAGGGGAGAAAGTTTTAATGTAAGAACTTTTTAGAAAAGAAACAAACATACAATTTTTCTCCTAGAAATGAAAGAATGCAAAGAACCCGAATGGGTCCCACCGAGTGTGCCAAAATGTTTCACCTGATTCTAGATGCATTTCTTTGAATGTTGACGAAACAGATAAGGGTAATGGGCTAGGAGGAATACCTGTTAAGATGTTGGTTGTAGGTTGTTGCGTGCATATGACTTCTGAATCCATAGTTGATCATGAGAGCTTCCTTTTTTCTTGGAGGAACTACCTGAAATGGAACACAAGACCACCAAATAAAAAGTTAAACAATATATGCAGTGGACTACCTAGCGTGTGCTAGATCTAGGAAGTGTGATACTTCCTAGACGGCTGTCAATCCACTGTTTAAAACAACTTAATGCTGATAATAAAGGAAATCCTACTATAGTTAAAATGATTTAGGTATCTCATTCATCTACAATAAGAAAATTCATTCACAACAGGCTAAGCTATGACTGAATCTGAAGGTCAAGGTCTCTGTTAGGGTACTGGTACTGGTCAGGGTGAGATTCTGGGTGGTTTTGGGTATTTGGTGGAGGTTTAGAAACTTTGTTCTTGATTCCTGGTAAAAGACACAGAGACCAACGTCAGTCTAGTATGACCAGTGTCAGTTTAGGTTAACCAGTGATGGTTGTGGGTAACCAGACATCGTATGGTTGGGGTACAGGAAACTCAATAAAAACTTGGCTGGGTGATAGATCTGAGGCTAGATGAAAAGGAAGGGCAAAGGAAAGGTTTATGTGGATCCTGGATATGCACATGAATGATTAAGATCTAGGTATGGGCAGTGCAAGGGTATGGATAAAAAGATGGTCAAGTTTGCATGGAGGTAGATGATGGGGGAATGGAAATGAGAGAAAAAGCTAATAACAGATGTAAAAGGATCTACCAAATGATGAATGGATAAGTGTTGGTTAACAAAACTTACTATTTGTACGAGCTTGATGCCTGGTTGGTAATGGTGGGTGATCAAATGGAATGAACTTGATGTAGTGTTGGTGCTTCCCCAGATGCTCCTCGTGAAGGTAAATGGTATGTGTGATTGCTTCAGGTGCTAGCTATGGATGCTCTGATGTGTGTACTAATGCTGGTTCTACTTGCATGCAGCTCTAGTTTTCTCACTTGTTCTCAAAAGATGTGATTATCTCTCAAAAATGTGCCAACCTCGAAATAAGGTTGTTTTGGGGGTTAAATGGTAACTGACGGTGGTTCTGGCTTAACCGGTGGTGGTTTAGGGTAACCGGCGTCGGTTAGGGTGCGGATTTCCTAGGTTTACTAAACTAGGCAGATCCCCTTGATTTTCTGGGATCTTGTTTCGTTTACTCCACGGATTAGCATGGAAGCTTCCTTCTAACGGGTGGGAATGTGGTTAGAGGGAATGTAGGCATTGATTTTTAGGGTTTGGGTAGGTCTTAGTTAGTTATGGCAACTTACTAAGAATAGGTCTTAGGGTGAGGTGGCTAGATGAGGTGGATATGTGGGCATTATCCCAATTAGGATATTTAAATAATAAATATTGTGAGGATAATGAATTAATTTAATTAAATTAATTAAATTAATATTAGAGTGGGATGAAAGGGGCCATGGTTAGGTGAATGTGTTCAAGGTGTTTATTTGACGGGGGACCAAGGGGAGTATGACCTAATTTTAGTTTTCTTCTTTTCTAGATTTTAGTGCAAATAAGATCTTGTGGAGTCCTTTTTAATAGCGTGAAAAAAAAAATTTGATTCACTCTTTTTTTTATTAAGGGTAAAGTTTTTTTGACCGGGGTCATACCCAGGAACGAAAAAATACCGAAATGCCAAGATAAGACATTGAACACTAGAAAGAAAACAAAAAATAAGATGATCGTTTCAATTTCAAATTCCTATGGTGGATGATGCTCCAATCATTTTCCTCATCTGGATCCTTAAGATCCTTCGAAAAGCCAAAGGTGGTCCTTAAATAATCTTTATATCTTGGGCCCTTCCAAACCTTTAAGATTTTAAGAGAATTTGGGTCAAGAGGAATGGAGATCGAGCCACCGCTAGTCGTGGAAGGCGGATTAGGTGTAATAAGAGGATAAATATTCAAAACGACTTCTAATCTTTCTTCTGAGAATTGTTCTTATTCCAATTTTAGTCTTACTACTTCAAAAGAATCTTCCATGATAGTCTCCACAACCAAATAATTAACCAAATCAATCATCTCCACAGGAGACTCAAGTTAAGTATTTTGTAATACATCCATGGATTGTGTCAGTGTCAGGAATTATTTCTCAAAACTTAGCACATAACATTCAAATGGAGGAGTTGTCATGGTCAAACAAGACATAGGAAGGCCAAGTGAACCTTCAATTGATTCTCCCCCTACATGTCAAACAAATGAGGATCAACCTCTAATGGAGATTCAGGTACAACATTTATTTGTTCCCCCTTCTTAAAATTATTATTTATAAAGGACTGGCTGCACTCGAGCCTCACCACTGGGATATCATCCAAATTATCTAGCTACCATTGAGGCATAACAACCTTCTCCCGTGTCTGCATGTTAGAAAAAATCACAGGATGAGTAAAAACAAGGCTCGATACAATTGACAAATCCACTTCCTGTTGAAACCACCCATTCACACAGACATCAGGGGTTTGAACTTGAATTTAAAGGGTAGAGACCACACTAACAGGGGTATCATTATGGGCCCAATAAAGGGAGGCCGCATAGCTAGCTGAGGAGTTCCCCACTTCAGAAAACTTAGCGTAGAAAACCCTATACTCTTCAAAAACTAGGTTTTGAACCTAGACGCCATTTTTATATTTAAGCCTCATTAAGGAAGGTGGTTTCCCTATAGAGACACTTATACAAAAGTGAGAAAAAATTATTCTAGAGCAAGCTTTGGTGGCCAGATCCACAACTAAAAGGGTTCCAAGTGCATTAGCAATTCCCTGAATCACCTCAGGCTCCCAGATACCGAGAGCCAGAGTAGGCAATCTAACCCAGATGGGAAAAGGGATGGGAGGAGGAAAACCTAGAGAACCAGGGGCCCATTTGACCATATTCAAGACAATATTTCTAAAAAACCATGGGCTTTCCTCAATAACCCTACAAAAATCCTCTTCAAGAAGGAAATTAAAGAGAAAATAATCCTAGGCCATGACAACAATATCTAAGTTACCCCTTGTCTTCCATTTTTCATTGTGCCTAGATCCTCACAACATCAATGTTTGGATGGGTGCAAAAAAATATTCCATACAAAGAAAATGCATACCTTTGTTCAAATATGATGATAAGCTCCTCAGGAATAGAAATGGAAAGAAATTCCTCATCCCAAGAAGGGGGAGGCAGGGGAATCTAAATAGAAGAGTTAGCCTTCTTGTTTCCAGCTCCAAACCTGAATCTTTTAGCCCATGAATTTTTTTTAGGAGAAGGAAAAGTGGGAAAATGAGGGCTCAATCAATCTCCCTCCCATCCACTGATTCAAACCCTTCCTGCTCAGTGCTCCTTCCCAGTTGTTTCAAACTTACGTCCATCCGTGACTGTTACAATTTCATAAGATTGTTGATTCTCTCTTTATTCATCTTTTTTTTTCTAAAATTTACAAATGTTATCTTATTGTTTAATGGATTTGTCATGTACACTTCAAGATTGGCTTTATTTAATTCTATTATTTCATGGTGATACGTAACTTTCAATGTGTTTTCTCTTAAATTAAATGTTGATGAAGAGCTAGTAATGAAAGGAATGCACAAATATGGTTGGATTATATAGTTGAATGTGTTGATGAGTTATATGGGTGGATTCTCCTGCTACACCTTACCCTTTAGCATATGGTATTGAAAGGATAAGTATCAAATGTTATACTTTTAGTCTTTTTCTATTACCTTTGATTTGAAACATGAGCTTGGTTTTCCAATACATTGTAAATCCTATGAAGAGCATTAATGAATGAACTATATTAAAAATATTGTTATGGAGATTTGTTGTTTGGCATTACTAATTATCCTTTTTATACAGTTAATAGTTTGGACATAATATTGTACAAACTTTGATATGGTTATTTTTTTTACTACATTTTTTGGATTTCTAGCATTGTTACCCTCGTAAAACAACCTGTTGTTTAGAAATTTTGTTGCCTTCATTCTAGACAAAATGTTACTTGTAAATGTTCTAATCATCTTATGCAGGATATTTATTAAATGTTTCTCTATTATTTTTGTAATCCAATTTTGCCCCCCTAGAAAAATTGATCAAACATGACCCTACACAGGAGATAATCAAAGGGTCGGCTCAGTCCTGCAAGCTCACATTCATTCCCAAATAGAGGGGAAGGCAGGCTCAAAAATGAAGGAGCAAGGTCAATAATGAGGCCAAACAACGTCAAAGGAGGATAGAGGCTCACAAGAGAAGATTAAAGAAAGGGCTCGAAGTTCTTAGACTTCACATACGAGTCTACTCAAGGCCAAGAGACAAACTCGCAAAAGGAACTACATGTCAGCTCGGCATAATTCCAAGAGAGAGGGAACAGTGAAACTAAAAACCCCATGGGACATCCATGTCGAGTCAACAATGAGGGACCCGCCAAGGAAGCACATTTAATTTGCTCACTTGAGGCCTAAATTGGCTAAGTATAAAAAGGGCCAGTGGGAGCCACCACATGTCTCAACAATGCAACATCAAAGGTGTGAAAGAGGAGGAGTCCCCCAAATGAGCACCACCCCACCATGTGTTCAGAGCCCGAAAGTTGAACCAGCCCAAATCGATTAAGTATAAAAGGATTGACAGAATCCTCCATGTGTCTCATCAGTGTAAATTCAAAGGCATAACCCAAAAGGTAGTCCCCAAATGAGCGCAGACTCGCCACATGGCCAGAGTCTGAAATGGTTTCATCGGCCATGTGAAAAGGTCCAAACTTGAGACAGACCAATGCAGACAATGCCACGTGTCTCATCGACGCACCCTCAAGGGTTGAATCCAAAGGCAGTCCCAAAACGAGTGCCAGCCCTCCACATGGTTAGAGTTTGAAAAGGGGCAGAGCCAGCTATTTAAATGGCTAAGTATAGAAACTCCATAGAGGGTGTCATGTTTCAGTTTGGAACAACTTCAGGAGTAAGACCCAAAAGTGAGTCTCCAAACAAGTGCTAACCGTCCACATGGTTAGATTCTGAAAAGTTGCAATGGTCATAGCTAAAGTCAAAGGACCGGCAAAGGCCACCACATGTCTTGTCTGTGTAACTTCAAAGGTAAATTCCGGGGGCAACCCTAAGCAAGCGCAGGTCCTCCATGTGTCTAGAGCCCGAAAAGGTTGAACCAACTGTTGAAAATTCTAAACAGGGTAGGCTCAGGGGAAGCCTCCACGTGCCTTGTTTGCGTAACTTCTAAAGGAATAATCTAGAGGCAGGTCCTAAATGTACACTGAGCCTCCATGTGTCCTAGGGTCAGACATAGTGTCTTCTAAAAATAGGAAGGGCTTAGGAAGATTATACAAGGAAACAGAGAAGGCCTGTGGACAGATGACACCACATGTCTCTTTGGCATAAATTTAGAAGTGAAAAGGAGGCAACAAATTTTAAGAATGTGTGGGGCTCCACAAAGATCTCACACAGATAGAATCCAAACCCGAAACAATTTGGAAAAGATTTAGTGAAAATCATGAAGCCCGCCAAAAATATTAAATGCTTAGATTTTAAAATATTGTGAGATCCCACATTGAGCACCCAACCCTAACCTTTAGATGATCTCAATAACTGACTGGAGTAAATATAGGCCGCCATTTTTGAGTTTGTCATGCTTCTCACCCACCGTTGTAATGAGGTATTTATTTCCCAACAAGAAACGGTAATGGAGGTGTGGGTTGTGTCATGAGACCCATTAATTTCACAGGTGGATTCAATGCATCTCTTGGGGTGGTTGAAAACACAATTTTAATTCTCCCTCTCTTCTCTCATTCTACTATATATTATAAAGGAGAGGGAAATTTTAAAAAGGTTGGTCATTATTTCTCTCCTTCCCCCCACTCTCTTCTTCCCTAGGGCGGAATGTGGAGTTTAACCTCCTCTCATGGCTCTGTAATGGAATTTTCTTGCCTCTTGCCCACTCATGATGTACTGTGTGAAATTTTGGAGCAATAAAATATGTTTCATGTTGCCATTTTGTCCATCCATGCTTATTATATTGTCTCTTCTCACCTCTCATCGTTGCAGGGTATATTGTGCATACTTCTGGTGTCTATTGTAGGTTTTGGGAGCTGTGTTTAATGGTTTTAAAATTGTGTTTGGTGTGAACTCTATCTTTGGTCTATGATACATCTGTCCATCCTCTCCATTTCTCACCTCTGTCTCTATTTCAGGCAGTAGGACTTGTGATCAGCCGCTTAATTTTCTGGTGTATCACCATTTAGTGTAGGATTTGTCTTCATGCACTCTCTCTGCCTAGTCCTGTCATCACCAATCTGGTACTATGATAATTCTTCACCGGGAACTCATCGTGCTATGATTATTTACTAATGCACAGCCTTTAGTTTGGTGTATGTAATCTGGAAACACAACAACAAACATAACACAAGAATACCATCGACTATGATAAGAAGGAATGATGACAAATCTGAAATATCAAAGTAAATTATAATATTAACATGAAATTGTTACAATCTCACCCATGAGGTACTTCAAGTGTTATTGACTTCACTTGCCTTTCACCAAGACTATGGGAGAAACTTTACAATTACACCTCTTAATGGCTTCTTCAACACACCTTTAAACTGATGGCTTCCTTTACACACTTCATAAAATATTTCTCACTACTTCCTTCTATGCTAAATGAGGGGGGTGGCCTCTCTATTTATAGAACTTCTAGGCTTATCCATCTTATCTCTAAGATAGGATAAGAAATCCACTCTGACGAATCATATTCCATACCTTAACTCTTATATGTACATGTAAGCTTATCTTTTAAGATAAGATAAACCTTGTCATTTTACATGGGTTCCACATTTTTAGAATTTTTACAAATAAAATACACAAAATATTTATGACCTCACTCCTTGTCCTTATTACCAATATAATATTTCTAATTCCTAATCATGTGGACCCTACTTCTCTAATTACCCAAACTTTGACATTTTAACATTACCGGACCACTTACGACAAATATTTACTTTTTACCACAACATTCTTATTGTACTTTTGACTATTACCATACTATACATTATTGGTGGCGTCATACTTGCAGTGCTGTTATCTTCTATCGGACGCTACTACTAATTATACTTAACAACATCCTATTCCTAATACATACATTAATGAAATAGAAATTACGGAGGAAAATTTTAGTGTCGATAGTCCCTTGGAAGGTTAAATTAGGATTAGATAGTTTTCCTGCACTAGAGTAGCTTGTGGTAGGTAGTTTAGGAAGAAGAAGTCATCTTTCTCCAGAGGGCCATCTCAAGTCCACAAGTCCCACAGCTAGAGAGATGGTCCCATGTTATGCAATTACACTAGATGCCCCACTCAGATCTAAGGCCATTCGGGGGGTGTTGTGATTTTTCACTAACAGTTTTGGCACAACCAGTGGGACATGTTTGAAGCACCTTACCACTTCACTTCATCCGGTTCAATGTGCTCTTGGTGAAGATTACAACCTTTGGAGGCACTTTCAAGCACATCTAGTGACTCCATCTGGTTAACAACCTATCCTCTAAGTTACAGACCTGCCACAAAGGCTTGAAGCAAAATACCAACGAAGAATCCATGAATCCCTATTTAATCATGACCTAAGGTGCACCCAAAGGTTTACAGATAGTCTCATTAATCAAGGATAGTAAGATGATTTTAAATTTTTTTATCTTCTATCAGATGAGAGCTCTTCTGAATGCAAGATTACAAATTCCATTAAACCATCAACTAGAAATGAGACCCTGTATGATCAGAGAGATCCTAAACACAATATTACAACATGAGCATAAAACATAAATTGAAAAACATACTGAAACACAAGTGTATGCAAACTTTTCCAAGAGATAAAACCAATTAATCCAAGAATTTGATCAGATATATCAGCAAGGGAATGTTATTTAGACAATCTCAAAGATTTTTGATGGCTTTACAGTTGAAACCAACTCAACATGATGAACATTTGAAGCAAAGCAAGAATAAAAAATGGCTCTCAGACGTATTTCCTCCAAAAGACGAAATGGACCTCTTCCAGTTTTCCTTGTGCTTATTCTTCTCTCCTCAAGACAAAATTCTCAACAGGTACTTCTTCCATGCCTCCATGGTTACATCATATATCCTCTTCCATCTTATCATGCTTTCGTCCCAAGCAGTTTCATGATGTCGAAGGGATCAAATTTGTTACAAAACCCTATCCAGTGTTGATGAAAATGATATAAAACTGTAAAACAGCTCGCTAGTATGCCAGAGATGCACCTCAATGCTTTTAAAATATCCCATTCCAACTTCAAGATCCTTATCCATCAAGATCCAGGGTCAGTGTTTTCGGTATTCCACCATGCCAACATGCATTTGTAATCAGCTTTCACCTTTTTTCCTCACCGTTTTAACTCTGTAACTTTTCATTTTTTACCTTTCGATGTCCTTTTCACGGCTGAGGAAACTTTTCCACGAAAAACAAGTAAAAGGAGACCGAATTATCTCAGAAGAATGGTGCCCGCCAACTCAAGAAGGCTGGGGGGATGTGAGAATCATAGTAATCTTGGCTCATGTAGATTCGGGATGCAATAAGATAACCTTGATGGTCCACACTTCTTAGAGGAGGCTTCCATGGTCAAGCCACAAAAAATGAAAGCTCCAACTGCAGCATGACCGTTGGATTAGAAGGATCAACTCTAAATCTCTACCCTCCATAAGTCAGAGTCAAATTTTGAATATTCTCTCAAAAGATACCCTTTTTTCCCTTTGGATGTGGTGGGACAAGTGCAGAACAATACCATTGGACCGGGCCTTCATTTCTTCCAAGAATGCCATTTCAAACCCTTCAAGCTCTGGATGTCGAGGAAGATTTTGATCTTTCAAACTTCATATCCTGAGAATGAGGGGAACCATGGTGAGAAAATTACAGATCCAAAGGACATCCATGGAGGAGCCTTAACCAAATGCAACGGGCCAATTTGGAGGCAGATTATCTATTTGACTTTTTCGATTGAAAGGATGGAGATTTTATCCAAGGAGATCACATTAATTAATGCCTAACACCCATCCACCTCCCTCTGCCACATGTCGCCGCTGCCATTAGAGGCAGAGCATTCACTCATCAATATTTGCCTTGCATTCCCCCATGGCCCTCAAAAACCTTAGTTTGGAGCCGAGCTCTCCCTATTGCACATTCTTCTAATAATGCCACGTGTCTCCCAGTGATTGGCTGTGGGGGGACACCTCCAATATTTCCCATATGGGTTCACCCAGGAAGGTCCACAGAAAGACTCCATTCTTGGAGTTGAAAGTTTGGAGAATTTTAGGCACTTTCTCTTTGCGCTTAAAATCCCTGCCAAATCTGGGACTTGTGTTTAATTTTCATTCATCATGGGCTCATAAGCAAAAACCAGTCATGCTTACTTCTGAGCATGATGACGAGTTTAAGAGTACTTCAAGGATTAACCACAACCCCTGCCCCAATCCATTTGTAGAGCAACCTAAAAGCAGGTACATGTCTTGTTTCCTATTTGATACCTTGATGCCCCTAGGTAGAGGAGTTTTCCTCTAGGCATGTTTGAATTCATACAAATAGCTTCAGATTCATTTCCAACTATTTGCCTCTCCATGGCTGTAAATCTCCTAAGAAAGCGTGTCACTATCCCATTGGGCACGGGCTTTCCAGTACCGAATTTTGTCCTCTAGCATTTTGAAGCCTTTCTCTTTCGTTAGCTCTAGGGTCAGGAGTCCCCCACTTAATTTCTCTAAGTGACCTCCCTACACACATTGTTGCCCTTCCATTGGGTGCGGGCCTCCAGGTTGAAATTTTCCATGACGTGCTTGAGCCAAAAAATTGCTGCTCCAATTTTGTAACTCCACTGCTACCCATTAAGTGATGCCTGCCAAGAAAACGTTTCGCCTACAATCCATTGGGCGTGGAAGCCCTTAGAGCAAAATTTAACAGGTAAGAGACAATTTTCAAAAATGAAGAAAAGTTTAAGTGACCCCCCGCCTCCCGCCGGTTCATTATGACCAATTGACATCGTGCTACATAGGCACATCACTGTAGTAGGTTGTGGGGCTGCAAGGTGGAAGAATTTTCAGGTTTCGCCAAATTTCAAAAATGACAAGATTAGTATAATGTTTTCCCATTACATGACTCCATACCCAATAGGAGCTACAACAAGGCAACTGGTAACATAAAGATCTAGTAATGATAGATTTGATGGCCCGATGAGGCACGTCAAAACTGTGATCCCATATAGGGAATGCCCTATAGAACCAAATTTTTTGATCAGGGAAGGCACGAATTCTTCATTTTAGAGACCAACTGAAGGGTCGGCTCAGTATTGTGAGCATCACATTGCCATCCCAAATCAAGGGGCATGCGAGGAAACACTTGCACGAATTTAGGATTTGATCAAGGTTGAGTTTTTGCATGATTTGGCCAAACAACGTCAAAAGATGACACAACGACTCAAAAAAATGAAATATTATGGCACAAATGGGCTCGAAGTTCTTGGAACTTCACATACAAGTCAAAATAGGGTAGAAGCAACAAACATTATGAGCATATCAAAGGCACTACATGTCAGATGGAATGTAATTCCAAGACTGAGAGGGACCAGTGAGACTCAAAACCTCGCAAATGTTTGTGAGTACCACGTGGTCAGTGAAAAATAAGGCACCCGCCATGCAAACTCATATAATGGGACCAACACATCGAGGCTTGAATTGGTTAAGACATTATAAGGGCTGCAGGGAGAAGCTTGAATTCACGTGTCTGAGATGCTGCCCCCAACGTACGAAAGGTGTGATATGAGGAGATTGAGGTACCCTATGAGTTGGACACAAGCCAACCACGTGGTCAGATGACCGAAAGTCTGAATTGGCTCAAATAGTTTTTCTTTTCCTCTTCCTCAATCAGGTGGAAGCGTTGTAGCATGTTTCCCATCGAGTCACAAATTCCCGTATGCTACAACCCAAGTGTTGAGTTTCTCTTCTCCATCCCCTAGTATTCCAGGCTCGCGACGTGGCCAGAGTGCTTTTACCCTTTCATCAGCCATCCAAATTCAAGTCCAAACTCCACACAGATCTAATGGATCAGTGCCACATGTCCCATTGGTGCACCACAGATAAATGTTAACAGCTAGTGGTAGACCCCACCCGACTGTCACTCCTCCTACCCTGATCAGAGTCCATGTCAGGGAGCAGACTCCAAAAACAAGTCAAGGATGAGCAATAAGTATAGAAGAGCCCGCAGATGAAGAAATGTGTCAGTTTGATGAAGCTTAAGTGATCTTGGACTCTTAGATTCGGGATCTCCAAACAAGCGCCACCACTCAACGATGGTCAAACCCATAGAGGAGGCTGCAACGGTCATAGCCACAAGTCAAAGGATCAGTGGAGGCCTCCATGTGTCCCGTCATGAGCAAGGGAAGAAGGTAGATACTCCGGGGGGCAACTAAAAGCAAGTGCAGAGTACTCCACGTGTCTAGATACCTGAAAAGGCAGAACCAGATGGTTTCAGTGGCAACAAGTGCTAGAACAATCCACAGAGGAACCTTCAGCGAAAGCCTTCCACATGCATCACCCATGTAAGCTCTGAATGTCGAAGGAAAGAGTTTGGATCTTTCAGGTCCCATATGTGTGAGAATGAGCCTCCACTTGTCCATGGTGAGAAATAGTGTACAGATCTGCAAAGGACACCATGGAGGAGGTTAAGAAAAATGCAAAGGAAATAGAGTAGGCCTGCGGACAACACCATGTGTCTCTTCGACACAAATTTAGGAGTGAAAAGGAGGCAAAAAATCTTAAGAATGTGCGGGGCTCCACAAAGATCTCGTATAGATAGACTCCAAACCCAAAATAGTTTGGAAAATATTTGGTGATTCATGAAGCCCGAAAAGAATTTTAAATTCTTGGATCTTAAAATATTGTGAGATCCCACATTGAGCACCTGATCTTGACCTTTAGATGACATCAATTACAACTGGAGTAAATATAGGCTGCCATTCTTGAGGCTGTCATGCTTCTCACCCACTGCCGTAATGAGTTATTTCTTTCCCAACAAGAAATGGTAATGGAGGCATGGGTTGTGTCATGAGACCCATTAATTTTGTAGGTGGATTCAATGCATCTCTTCAGGTGGTTGAAACACGATTTGAATTATCCATATCTTCTCTCATTCTTCTATATATTATAAAGGCTGGGAAATTTTAAAAAGGTTGGTCATTGTTTCTCTGTTGCCCCCCTCTCTCTTCTTCCCTAGGGTGGAATGTGGAGTTTAAGCCTCCTCTCATGGCTCTATAATGGAATTTTCTTACCTATTTCCCACTAATGATGTACTGTGTGAAATTGTGGAGCAATAAAATATGTTTCATGTTGCATTTTGTCCATCCATGCTTATTATATTGTCTCTTCTCGCCTCTCATCGTTGCAGGGTATATTGTGCATACTTCTGGTGTCTATTACAGGTTTTGGGAGTTGTGTTTAATGAGTTTAAAGTGGTGTTCTATGTGAAATCTATCTTTGGTTTGTGATACATTTGTCCATCCTCTCCATTGCTCACCTCTCTCCATTTCAGGTAGTAGGATTTGTGATCAGCCGCTTCATTTTCTAGTGTATCACCGCTTAGTGTAGGATTTGTCTTCATGCACTCTCTCTGCCTAGTCCCTCCGAAGGTTAGATTAGGATTAGATATTTTTCCTGCGCTAGAGTAGCTTGTGGCAAGTAGTTTAGGAAGAAGAAGTCGTCTTTCTCTGGAGGGCCATCTCAAGCTCGCAAGTCCCACAACTTGAGAGATGGTCCCATGTTATGTAGTCACACTGGATGCCCCACTTAGATTTAAGGAAATTCGGGGGGGTGCTGTGATTTTGTACTAATATGTTTAACATATAAAATATATCATGTCTGCATATCTTTCAACCATTTTAATGAAATTTGCATATGATTCTACATTTTACTTACATAACTACCATGGCAGTTACAGCTAGAACATCTGTCAAAATTTCGTTCTCCATAATATTTTATCATTTTTATTATGTTGTGGTTTTAATGTTCATTTTATAGTTTACCATTAAAAAAACATTTTATGGTTTAATTCTTGTGTGTTGTAAGAATTTTTTTTATGCAAGATAGTTTTATACTTACTAATTACATTTACTTGTAAGCTACCAAGGTATTTTTTAGAAAACATTATAGATTACGAGATTAAAACTCTTTCAAGAATTTTGTAGATTGATTTAAATGCTTCCTCTTTTTGCATGCATCCTCCCCATGTGAAGGGTAGTCAAAATATAGAAAATTAGCTTGGGGCCATAATTAGAATCTTTTCCAGGTTGTGTGTTAAAATTATATTGACAAACATATATTATGTGATATTAATACCTAATGTTATTTCTACATGATTGATGTGTTTTTTTGTATGATTGATTTGATTTAAAACTTAAAGTGCTTCCCATGTGTTTGACTCAGTGATATCAATACCTAATGTTATTTCTACATGATTGATGTGTTTTTTGTATGATTGATTTGATTTAAAACTTAAAGTGCTTCCCATGTGTTTGACTCAGTGATTATAATATATGATATTTCTATTTATCTAGCCTCCATGTTATAATATTGCATTGGGGGCATGTTTATGACATCCATTCCTCATGCTGCAAAGTCATTAAATAGTCAATTTTGTCTTAGATTTATGATGAATTTTTAAATAGTAATTTTTTTCTATTAAAGTTCTTCTTCTGTGTGGCCCTAATTTTGTTGACCCAAATATATTCAGGAAATTTTTTAATGGTGAATATTTGTAATTTGGCAAACATTCCATTTTAGTAAAATTTGAAAAGGTGAGAGTATTTGGAGTGGGTCAGTGACCTGTTCGCCTAAAACTTACAATATATGTATATGTCATATGTGTGTGTGTGTGTGTGTGTGTGTGTGTGTGTGTGTGTGTGTGTGTGTGTGTGTGTGTGTGTGTGTGTGTGTATTTAGGGGTTAGATTCGCGGGGGCTACATTTGAAAACATCTCCTATAACAACCTAGGTGATTTGTCGGGTAGTAAACTACTAACTACTATTTTACTGAGGTACTGACATATAAATTACTGTGAACTTGCAGGGTAGGATTTTGATGCACAACAGGATGGTTTTTTATACATGGAAGGAAGTTGTTGACACGCGATAGGAGGGAAGAGGATACAGACGCATGACAAGAGATTTGTCCACATGCCTATAACCCATGTAAGATTATTCAAAGTGATAACAAACCTCCTGTCATGCAACAATAAGGTTGTTTTTGCGCGACAAAAAACTGTGTTGTCGCGCAACAAAAATCCACTTGTCCAGGCGTCAGTGAGGTAGTGTATGATGCATGCCAATAGGAAGGCAAAGGCTTCAGATGTATGAAATAAATATTTGCACTCGTATGAATAGACAAGGCCTTTTTATCGTGTGATAGTAACACCTCTTGTTGTGCAACAATATGTGTTCTTGTCGCAAGACAACAACCTTAGTTGTCATATGAATGAAAATATCATGTCATGCGTCTGTAGCCTTTCTGTCAGAAAAATTGAAAATGAAAGCTTCTTTTGGGTGAACAATTTACACACAAGATCTCGTATAGAAAATTTCCCATGTTCGCCAAAGTGGTTTCAAGGATATTTGCCAGGAATATTCTACCTTCGATTTCCCATAGGTCTCTTATGAATGAACCCTGTATATATTAACAAAGAAGAGTGGATGATTGTCCAAAATAAGAAAATAATTCCTTTTAATATGCACTCGGCCCCATTGCAATATGGCTCGCATATCTAGAACTTCTTCTTTGAGTTGACTACCTTTCTGATGTTCTTATGCCTATTAGTATTTTTGTACTTTGTTATCAATTTTCACTACATGGTAATTGTTTTATCTTCTTAGTTGTTTCTTTGATGTTGAGAAACCATGATTCTTGTTGGCTCATTTATGCTTTAGTATTTTATCTGGGTTTTGGCCCCTATTTTTATAGCTGGGTAGGGTCCTAGCCAAAAACCCCCTCTTACCCTTCGCTTATTTTTTTTACATAAATTCTATTTTTTATGGATTTGTTTATGGTTGTTTATTTTAATTTCCTTCATATTTTATTTGAGACATGAGTATTATTTTTCAGTATTACTCAAGCATTTCTCACTTGATTTCATTTTTCCTTTGAATTTTTTAAGGCATATTGTCATTTGGTCATATGGCCCTCCAAATTTTCATTCGATTTTTATTATGTTCACATCCTTTTATCTTCTCTCATATGATCTCCATAATGCATTTATTATGGAAAGGCTGGGATTATACATTTTTTAAAGGTTGTATCATTGTTTCCTATGTGGAAAGTTTTTTACCCCCTCTTTATATTCCATATATCTTGAGTTTTCTTGGGTGGAATGTGGATTGTTGATGCTCTATTTTTAATGGCTCTTGATTAAACATGGGAAAATTTGGGTTTGATGTTGTATTTATTATATCACAGGCCTATAAAGGACAACATTTTACTTAACACATATGAAATCTGTCAACCCACCCAACCACCCATCCACACGCACACATAAATATAAGTGGTTTATACATGTTGCATTAATTATCCATCCATGCTTATTAGAGATTTGTTTTAAATTCTCAACCATCTCATCGTTGCAGGGGGATATATGTGCAGACTCATCTTATTAAAAATATGCTGGAGGGTATTTCCTTAAAGTTATATTTAGCATGATGGACTTGTAATCTTAGGAATAAAAGGTTAGTATCTACAACTTACATTTATTAATATCTTTGGTTCAAATGTGGATACTCATATATAATAAGGGTTCTTAGCTCCAATTAACCATTAAGATTACATCTAAATTTATTTAGGATTATACTTATTTTTTGATGATCAGCACTGAATTTATTTAGGATGGTATTTAGTTTTACTTACCGCTTAGTTGTAGGATTGGAGCTTTATGCATCTGTTACTCAAAATAATATTAAAAATAGTAGTTCCGAATTTTGTTTAGGACTTAGTGTAGATTTGGAGATATTTAACTCTACCTATAATCCATAGAGTAGCTTGTAAACAAGATGAAGTAGCAGGAAGATTTAAATACTGTAACATCCCCATTTTAAGATACAAGAACAAGGGCCATCTTTTATTTATATATACAACGTTCCATGTTATGAATTATATAATTCAAACACACGTTCCAGTTTTAATAATTGTTCTCTTTCCAAATAATGTAGTTTGGATCACACAATTTCCCTTTAAGGACTAATTCGGGGGGTGCTGTTCACATATTTGTACTAATATGTTTAACACATAAAATATCAGTGCCATTCAATGCATATAACAGTTTCCATACCATGCTGCTGTAAATGACTCGAAGAACTACCGATCTGCCATTTTTTCTATGGCTCGGAGTTTCAACGATCTCTCATTTCATGACTCGGCATAATTACCGATCCTTCATGTTCATTCATGCATAGTACAATCTATATACAAGGTTCTCTTACCATTTCCGGTTATCGAAGTGATCCATTTAAGATGCCTATCTGAATATCTATTACTGATATGTGGTCTTTACATCCCGTTCATCTTAAATTAGGTGATTACCATTAACAACACAACCAGCACTTGCGATACTTTGGCCAAAGATTTTCACATGCTTGTGCATGATCATATTCCTGGATGTGATACACACCAATGGAATACGTCCTTCACCTGCACTTCGATCTGTTATCTATAATGGTCTTTCCTGGTCCCTACCAGTCCTTCCAATTTAAGGGTCAAACTCTAACTCTAACTAGGTATATGAACAAGTATAGAAAGTTACTCATGGTAACTAAAGATTACGCAGACATTAAAACGGTGTCGTTTCAAGATGACTTCGTGTGTCTAGTTATCTTTAGATCCTCTAGAGTCACTCCGCTATACGTGATTTTGCATGCACTCCTATCCCCATGCCAAGAACTTAGTATTCAAATTATATAATCTTGATGATTTAATTCGGGAGGGCATTGCAATGGGTCAGCTATAACAATGTGTTGTCATGAAGGCCCCGCCTTCATGAAGACACCATGCTGTAACCAGGTGTATGTCAATGTCCTACGGAATCCTCCCATCGATTGTACACATCCAGCTCAAGTGATTATGTGTTATGATCTTAATATTTAATGATCAACTTTCAGCAGTCATGCTGATCCTTGTGTCCTCGTTCTTGTTATGAGTTGATATGATAGCTAAGAGAGACTAAAGTGCTTCCCATCTGTTTAGCTTACCAGTGCATCTTCTCCTTCATACCAAAGGGTTGCATTATTCTCTACTTGGTTGATGTTTCTTAATCCTTGTATTAAGCATCCCATTACCGATAGACTTAATAAGTTTAACCTATTAAACTTAACCAAGTGCTTCCACAACTGTAAACAAATTCAGAATTCCAGCTCATTAGACGTCATTTAAACGAGGTCTAATTCTTATATGATATTTATTCATTTATTCTCCTTAACCTTACATAGTTAAGGTCTGTTAACCATGGATATGTTTTTCCATATGGGGGCTTACTGTTTTGAATTTAACATACGAGACTATTAACGGAGTCTGAATACGAAGTTCGGTTGTTCCTAAGTTATTTGATATTCCTTAGCCTTCGAGCTAATCCCGAATACCATTCAATTAAGATGATCATGTCCTTCCTAAATCCTAATTTTTTGTCAATTAGAAATTCTTCTTCTGTGTGGCCCTAAGTTTTGTTGACTGATATGCACATTTCAACGTAAAAGTTGTTTTTATGGTAAGAATAGATGTCAGTTCCTTTGGCAAACCCATCCAAGAACCATTTGAGTAAAATTCCAAATCAAGGTGAATAATTTTATGGAGTTCCCAACTTAATCAACAATGTTCGCCTACTGATACAGTCATTAAAATATCACACTTGTATTTGTATATCGTCCATCCATTTCATAATCTATACATTTGCCAGTCCAAATGTACTGTGACTTGTGTTTATATAAAACAACATTACAACTCATAAGATAGAAGAATGTAATTTCTTCTTTGTCTCAATTCCTCGTAGAGGAATAATAACTATCAAATACAATCCATCTTCAGACAATCAAAAGAAGTATCAGAAAACAACCATGTCTTTGTTTTACTCAAGTTCCTATCTGCAAAATTTCTTGCACGGGTCAGTCATTGAACTGAGCATATTAAGCTACTATGTCATTAAAATGAGGTGCTTTTAATTAACTGTCTTAATAAAAGAACCTTGCTTTTATGAAACGTTAACATGAACATCAATCAAGAATTAAGTATCAAAAAGAATGAACAACATGACAACTGAATCATCTAAATGATGCATCCCAATCAGTCAAAGGATTGCTGTCCTCTTTCCTAAATAATCATTACAAAAAGTAATTTCCTTCAACAGTTCCAGATTACAACATCTGTAAAAACTAGGAACACACGTATGCATACTGCTATTATAACATTAAATGCTGTCTATTTCCTAATCCCTTTCATTAGTAATAAATTCAAAGATTAAAATTGTGATTGAAAATATAAACCAATTACTTTCCTTTCAGTTCATGCAACTCATTTGATTCAAGCAATCAAGTATAGATGAGAAAGTAACAGCAATAGAACTTAGATGCTTAATCGCGCAAGCCATATAAAATGTCGTTCCTTAATGATTACAGATTTCCAACTGTATGAGAGAAGAATTGATCATTATTCCAAGTTATCCATCCACACTCCTATTCCTTTCCTCATGACTGTACTGAAAGTTAAATCCAAACGAGACATCAATCAAAGATAACAGTTCAGAGTGAAACTTACAAAATCCATTCAGAATTCACTTTCCAACAGCAAGGAATAATTCCATTCATACGTCAGTGATAAATGAAAACAAGGAAGAATCTTGTCATCCCTATCAATAAGGTTCCTTTAAATCAGGCTCATACGAATACCAAAAACAAGTTGGTAAAACATTGTATCCATCATAGAACAAACAATGTAAAGAATGCATACTATGCTCTTACTGTACTAGAAGAATTCATACTTTTTTCACTGTATTATAACCAAATGAACAGTTATACAGTCGCTTAATCAATTATTCACACGACTTTCTATACCTATGGGTGACACACAGTTCATAAACAATAATTTGCACTTTGCTATAACCTACAACAAGTCCAACCATGTATCGTACAGTAAAGCTCTATTGTTGCTATTTCCAGGATACTCAAACAGCAGGAAGAGAAAAATTCATCCCTGTAATTATTTCCCATAAGAAAACACCCATTTTCTTCAAACACAACAAGAATCACTCAAGTCGAGTTCTTTTTTTTTTTTGAATGACAGTGCAAAATCAGAGATTACACGAAACATTTCAATCTTCCGTTTGTACAAAAAAACAAACACAATTCACAATCTAATATACCACTCGTCACTTCCATCAAGCCGAACCTATGCTGCTCAATAAATCTCCAGATTACCATTTCTTTCAAAATCTAAAATAGCAGAAAGAAGAAGAATTCGTTTCCTTATAATTTCAGTAAGAAAACAATCATTTTCTTCAAAATGTAATAAGAACACCCAAGTCATGTTTATTTTATAATGATAGCTCAAACCCATATTGACAATAGAATGATTGTTCAACAATGTCAAACAAACTCACACAACATGTATAATTTTCATTCAATGATGCCATTTGTAAAGAAATACCCAGTTTGAGTTCCTTGTCAACAGCTCATTTCAACCCGAAATCCCATTCTTCTATTTCATCAATGATGTGCAGAACCCAGAAATACAATATTCATATAACAATACCTTTATCAAGGCAAACCCACATAGGGTATTAAATGCGCAAGCTTGGTACAATCAAAACAGTCTCAAACAACAAGCTAATTCACATGTATTTCATTCGTTTGCACAGAAATTCAAAGCCAAGTTCGTATTCACCACAACAGTCCAAACTGGAAGATCAAACCGCATCCATAAAACACAACAAAATATTTCCATCATAGCAAGGAGAAAACATAGTTCATTTATAATTTTATTAAGAAGAACAAGTACTTATCTTCAACTTCCACGTATTACCCAATTCGTGTTCATCCATTTTTACAAAATAAAAAGCACAACTAAGTATTCATAAGCATAGTTTCCTTATGAATTTCAGTAAAGAAAAAATCCCCAATATTGTCGAACAAATCAACACAACATAGGCTATATTTCCAACTCAATACTTATGCAAAGACAGTTCAAATCGCAACAGCAAAGAAAAATGACTCTACCCAAATCATCTCAATCATGATAGCAAAGTCGAATAAACTCAAAACCCCCTTCATCAGAAGAGCAGGGTTGTTTTAATGAGACGTTTAAGTAAAGCAAGCAGTTTAAAGAGAAGGGCTTAACATGCCTGATAATCTTTTTCCTTGAAGCTCGAAGAAAACCGCGCCTTACAGGAGTTATTATCCTTCCATGGCGGCAGTAGCTTGAGCTTCCCAAACAATCACCTTCTGCTACAGGCTCAAAAATAGCCTTAGATTTTCCAAAGAAATAGAGATAACAATCAAACACAACTGGTTCGACAGAACCATGATTAAACCAAATGCAGAGTAACTTCCAAAAACCTGAAAGAACACAATGAACAAAAAAATTGTCCTCTATGCTCTTTCACAAGGCGGGATGGTCGCAAAGGACCAAGAAAATTAAATGATTTGAAGGCTCATATGCTTTTCCTTTTTCCTGCACACCACCCAACCGACTCGGGTTGGCGAATTGTCAAACGCAAATTTTGCATGAAAACATAAGTTTAGTCTCATGACTAACTAGATGCCCCTAACTTTTCCTTGTTCCCACCAAACTTCTGCTGTCCACGCAAGGACCACATTTGTTACCCATTAAATTTCCTTCCATCCTTATCCTTTCCATCCCCATGGGTCTGTGCATCCGCTATCCTTAGGTTAGGATTAGTTTAGGATTTATAATAGTGTCCAAATGGAGGTCATAGGTTAATAGAACTTAAATTTATTTTTACCATTATAGAATTGTAAAAATCCACTTAGGATAGTAGTTAGGGTTTAAGGTAGAACTTAGGGGTATCTTAGGGTCTAATCCCTTAGCATTTAATTAATCAATTTCCAATCAATTCCTTCCGACTGACATCCAAATATCAGCACTATGCAGGACGTTTCATCCCACGTTCCACATTAACCTGAGCCACCCGCATCCAGGCCTTTAATCGCCTTACGGGGTCTAGCGATTACAACAGTGTATGGTTCGAGAATCGAACCTTTTCCATTGGCATCTACGTGCCAGCTATTCATACCTGAATTCAGGATGCTGTAACATTTATATCAACCTTTAGTCTGGTTTAAAAAGTAAATCGGCAAAGCGATTACAAGAAGACCACAACATACCTTGGATCAATGGAATTGATTCAAGGTGTGCTGTCAATCAGCGAAAAGAGTTCATCAAACATACGACTGATCTGTTAGTCATAATCAGCAAACATACAAGCAATTATTACTGTTGTCCCACGTAAACAAATTACAGTATACAAGAGTCCAGATTAGCAACACATTCCTTTAAGATCAAAAATATATCTTACCATGTTTGCCTTCATTTCAGCAGTTACAACATTATGAAAAATAATCACCATGATAACTTACAAAAATCAGGGCGTTACAAATATGGTCTTAATAGTTGTTATAATTTGATGTTGACACATTCTTGTGTAAAGAAAAATAATTATTTATAGGTTTCCATGTATATTGATTTCTACTCTGGAGATCAAGACAATTTTTTTTAATATCTATGCCATGTCCTAATTTAAATTTATATGCATATGCACACAAACACATAAATTCACATGCACGTGCGCACGCACGTGCGCGCACACACACACAGAAAAATAAATTGGGAGAAATGTATACACCTATAATAAACCTTAAATATCTATTAGCCATTAAATTACATTATTTGAGGATTTTTGTGTACTTTTTTATAACACTTATTTCACTAAATCTGGACATATTCCAGTGAATCTGGACTCCATTATTACATGTTTAGGAAGAAATCTATCACCATTTTTTTCCTATATTGGATTTTGTTTTTGTCTATACGAAATTCCAGTATGGATTTCATTAGTAACAATATTGGATTCCAATATTGTCATTATTAGACTTATTTGAGTTCCAATTTCAGTATTATTAGATTCCAATTTTGCTATTATTGGATTCCAATTTCGCTATTATTAGATTCCAATATCAATATTATTGGATTCTAATTTTTTCATTTGTAGATTTTCATGTTGGGAGTAAGGCTAGCAGCCACTAACTATTATAAGGCATGAGCCCATTAGATTAATAAAAATAAAAAAATTAACAATAAATTCCTCCAAAAGCTTCAATATAAGGTGATTGGTCGCTAACTATTATAAGTCATGATCTCGTTGTATTAAATTAAAGTGTAAAAGCCTCGATGTAAGGTTAGTTGTTATTAACTATTATAAGTAATGATCATGTTGTATTAAATGAAAGTGCAAAAGCCTCGATGTAAGGTTAGAGGCTGATATCTATTATAAGCGATGATCCTGTTGTATTAAATTAAAAATAAAACCTAACAATAAATCCCAACAATAGAAAGTTCAAAGAGCGAACCATGCACTTTCAAATGTCAAGCCTCAAATTTTAAAATTTGTGAGACTCACACTTTCAAAGTTGTGAAAAATATGAGACTCACACATTGGAAGTGCGAGGCAAACATTGTCAAAGTTGGTAACTTCTCACATAAATCTTATTTATGCGCCTTGTACTATGAAATTGTGATCCTCGTACTCTGAAAGTGTGAGCCTCGCACTTTGAAAGTGTGATTCCGTACACTTTGAAATTTCGAGTCTCACGCTCTGAAAGTGTGAGCCTCGCACTTTCAAAGTCCGAGCCTTAAAATTTGAAAGTACAAGCCTCAAAATTTGAAAGTGTACGGCTCACACTTTCAATGTTTATTATGCACATCCTTAAATTTGACACTAGCCTTAAATGCTAATGGTGTTATTTTGATTTTTGGTGGAACTTACATTAAAATTATGTTCTCACCCCGAAATATAAATTATAACAAGTAAAATATTATTTTCTTAGATTGTACATGACTTTAAGTTCACTAGTGTTTATTATTATAAACTATATCTCTGAGTAATCACTAAAATAAAACAACATAGTTGGTGTAATGCCCAAAATTGTTCCCACATAAATCCTCGAGAAACTTGATAGCAAACAGGGAAAATTATGGAGTAATTTTTTTTGAAAGGTTACAAGGCCTTAGCTAGGATTTTAATTAAATCCATATTATAAAATTTTAAACTATTATATGGCAGTCGGGACTAAAATAATAATTAATCTACTATTGACCCAACCCTATTAAAATATTTTGATTTAATTTCCCTTATTAAATTCCAGTGCTTAAATCAAATATTAATCCATTTTACTCTTTGTTATTTATCCCCAAAGGTCTTATTAAATCTATTTATTGAATGGTCCTCAAAATTAAATTCCATATTTTATTAGGTAAGATTAATAATCTCCTAGTCTAAAATAAATCATATTAAATGGTTTAATACCCAAAGTGTCAAGGGTACACAACATGGTCTAACCCCTTAGGCCCCATTTAACATTACACACACACATCTTTTATTTAAAACATTCCCACTTAAATACCCCATCACTTAAGTGATGTAGGGTTCATCCCTACACCCTTAGATCTAATATTTCTTAGCCCTTAGATTTAGGCTTATAAAAGTAACCCTAGAAATCCTTATGGAATCTCATATATTCATTTCTTAAACTATTCTCTCATTTCTCTTGTTTGTTTTGTAGGTTAAGGAGGAGGAGCAAGAAGATGAAGCCATGGAGGAAGATCATTATGAGAGGATTAGTTTTAGAAGCTCTCCTTTTTCTAAGTTTTTCATAGTTATTATTTGCATCTCATTTGTAAAGATCCACCAAATCCTTTGTGGGTTTTGGTCCCAATCCTTCTGGTTATTTGCCTTAAGAATAGTATATTACACATTGCAAGTTCAAGGTGTAAGCATTGTGGGTATACCCATTTGGTAAAAATCAATTTAAAATAGAACCTTAATAATTGTTTTAATTAGAAATGTATATTTTTATATTTGTACTACGTATATGCAGGTATTTATGTATACATATATACAAATATATATATTATATATATGGGAATATATACATTTATAGAAGTATTATTAATTTGCCATCCATGGGATTCACTAATTACACAGACTCGCAGTTTGGTTGTATACAGGTCACTAAAGAAGGGAGGGAGGTTAATAAAAACATTGGCAGTGTTTGGGGTTATAGTGTATGGGGGGAGGGGTCAAGCTGACGCCACCCCCACCCCATATAAGTATATGGGTTGGGGTGGGGTAGACTCCCCTCCCCCAACCCATATTCCATTATAAACAAAGACAATATTGAAGGGTAGGTTGGCCGCCTATGGCCGACTGAATTATGTTGCTTTAAAACATTTTTATTTTTTTTCTTTTGTTTACTTAATAAAATCAAAACTCCACTCCATTGGTCTAACCACATTCCATAATATTTATTTTGTATTATTTAAACTTAATTTTCATTATAATAATAATTAATATATAATATGCCATATTATATCAAAATATACCGTAATACATACTTATATATATACTGATATTTATTATTGAAGGTATGTATTAATTTTATTAATATCATTTATATGATGATATTAATAAAAAATCCACTTATATTATTAATATATTCTATTAGGTATTAATAATATATCCATATTTATTATAAGGAAAAACAAGATTCCCATTTAAGTAGGGATTGCAATATGACTAAGTAAATGGTTTGAGAATGTATACTTAAATTTATATGAACTTGTGTAGAGAGAGGTGTTTATAGTAGTATGAACTTTGTTTTGAGCCTTAATTACAACAAATTATCAAACTCCAATTCATTTAGATAACATCTAAGGGGATGTAATTAATTTTTATTTATTCATTTACTTAGGATGAATTCCATTGCAATGAAAGAGGGAATTAAATTATAAATAATTTCTATCTAATCCTTTTTATACATCTAGTTGGATAAGGAAAGACAATCCATGCTTAAATGAAACTTTATTTCAATATTCAAGTAAACAAGGCTTGCCAATAATGCAAGTAATCAACATTTATTTCCCATCCAACAGCACTAGCCTTTAAGGGAACCGGATTTACAATGCAACTCTTAAACAAAATTTTTGTTTTGTGAGATCTTAATTTCCATTACAAGATCATTACAAGGTTCACATTCATATGAAGTAATGGTAGGTCATAATAAACAATTTACAAGGATTTAACCAATGAATAAGATTACATCCAATATACTATTGATACAATTTATAAGTTGTAGAATCATAATAGACACAAGCTACAACTCTACATGTATTTCTCCAACAAGAGAATTTCATCCATTGAGTCCACCATTTTCATCAAGTCATGCACACAAAAAAATGGGGGAGTAGGCAACACTCTCCACCCAACCAAAATATCCAATGAGGGAGAGAAGCCTTCTTCCTCATTGCCCCCGAGCCCCAACAAGGAAGCAATGAGGGTTATTTAGACAACCATGGAAACTCAAAAATGGCTTCCACGTACACATTCAATCAAGACAATACAATGAAATAACACAATACCAATTTTACAACAAATCAACAAATATCAAAACACAAAGGCTTCATACTAAATCCATGGAGGAGAAAGGAACATGGGGGTTCTTCTTATGCCTCCCAAGGGCTTGGGTGTCCACCTATGAGCCTCTAAAAACTCCATCACAATACACACAACACTCTTATGCCTCCCTCCAAGAAGATACACCACTCTTATGCCTCCCTCAAGAAATCAACCTCACTCTTATGCCTCCCTCAAGAAAATAACAAGATAAACATAAATCATATTTATCAACAAGGTGGACATCCCAACCCAACTCCCTCCTAAAATACCCAATAAACATTTCTCTTATGCCTCCCTCAAGTTTTACCCCCATTTCCATTTCTCCCACAACCTAAGAATCAAATCTATTTCCCACAATCATAAGCAATATAACAATCATCAACTACACATATGAGCACAAAAAAATAGTAAGGTAAAAACAAGGGTGAAGATATACCTTACAAATGAAGAGTATCAATACACAACAAGCTCCAAGCCTTCCAAAATCCTAAGCAAAACCACCATCCACTCCAAGCTCCATTCTCAAGAAAGCTCTCTCTAAAATTACAAGCATTCCCCCAAAAAAAGAGCAAGTAACCCCCCAATACTTCCCAAAAACTCCAATAAATAGAAAAGAGGGAGAGGGAGATGATGTGGCTCCATGTAGGATGCCACATCATTTCTTCTCCATCCCACATCACCCAAGTCAAACCCATACCCAAGGCACAATAAATGGGTGGTTGAGAGGAATGACAAACCTCTTACACACACCACTCCAACCCACACCCCTTAAGGACAAAAAATAAACACATGTAAGAAAGTGCAATTAAAACTCAACCTTTTTCCTTCCAAAACACATAATGGGGTCTATTTTTGACCCCCCAACCCATAGGTAGGGTTGGTATAAGAAATTAAGAGGTGTGGGACAAGTTTAACTTGTCCCACAAGCCTCCAAAAATGGCCCTTAAGCCAAATCCGAATTTCCCAAGTAGGGTGGAGTGTACAACACTAAAAATCACATACACTCAACTAATAAACACAAGAAAAAAAGACCCAACCATTCTAATAAATGACATCCTTTTTGTCACATCCAAAAATTAGCTTAATAATATGATTAGTTCACTTAATTAAGACACATAAACTCAATAATGATAAAAGGGAATTACATCACAAATTAAATCACATACACCAAAATTAAATAAATAAAAAGGGAAACAACTACACACAAACCCCATGGTCACAATTGGAGTCATCCCCCCATGGGAACCCCCTAACAACAATAATAAAACAACAACATTACACACGAGTTTCCATGGTGACCAGTTGCCAATACCCCACATTCCTTCATTGTTGGTCTCCTATCCCCCGTAGTTTGTTGTTGTGATATAATTACGTGGCAAAAATCACACAATACCTTTCTGGCCTCATGGCCATATTAATGATGTCGAACTAATAAAAATACTTATATCTACATATCAATTTCAACATCAAATATCATAACTACTATTGCTAAGACCAAGTAATTCAACAATTACTCCAATTTTCAACATTTTGATTCTACTAATACATCAGTTTGTAATTAAGATCATAAACCAACTAAATCATCTAATTTAAGCAATACTTTCACTCGTTCACAATTTCGTCCAATTCTTCAATATCAAAGAAATCACAAAATAACTTTGAACATCATAATAAAAATCACTACGAAAATATTTTTAAATATCAACATATATCTAAACTGACAACACATCATTATCTTCCATACTGAATGTCTATCAAAAGTTAATCAGTTCATTACATAATGTTTATCCTTCAATTTCCATATCACAATGTGTTAATGACATTCATCTATTAATATTTGTAGAGTACAATGTGAAATGATGTCTATGTGTTCAGTCATATTGATAAATTAAATACAACAAAACAATATCGAAGAGTAATGATATCACAATCAATTTATAACAAGGCAACCATTCTAGCTCATTGTCTTATCCTTAAATGCCCATCAGGGTCCAAAGTACGACATACAGTCAAAATAATGATAGCCAAAACACAATAGTAATCATGTTGTCCTGCACATTTTATTTGTATGCTAACTAGAATAAAGCAACAAGATTTAAGATTATAATCAAATCAAAATTGATAACACGGTTCATTCAATGTTGAAGAGGAGTGGCCATTACGGAGTTGGTGGCCAATGAACTACAACTCAATTGGATCCTAAGAGATAAGAATGCGTAGGTCTTGGAGAAAGTGTTTATGGGTTTTATATACATTATATCTACATAATTATACAAGGTGTTTATTAAAGGTATTGGGACTTGCTTATAAAATCTTGTCTTACCTATTAGAAGGTTTTTGAATATTAGGTCGATTGAATGATATAATTTAAATATATATTGTAAATAAAGTTGTTAAAAATGTGAGAAATTAGTAGAGGATATAAGGTATAACTATATATATGCTTACATGTTAGTGTATTTATGCATTGAATATAATTCAACAATTTTTATTGGTTAACGAAAATTGATAAATATGAAATTCGAAAAAACAAGTCTCTCTCTTGTATCCCATTCTGTTAGCCTTGTAAAAGTGTCAGGGCCTTGCTGTTGTTGAGGAATTTAATTGAAATATCATTTTCAAAGATTAATGAAATCAACGATACATGTTTTATAGAACACAATAAATATGATTTTTTTTTGTAGGTTCAAACCAGAGGTATATACATTGCTCCATGTCTCCTTTATCTTCATTGAGTACATATATTTGGAGAATGAATGGATTCCTATGCCTAGGAACTCAAAGTATATCCCATAATGCTTTGAGTTTTGTGATGATAGAAGTAGCTCAAAATAACATAACTAATCTGTCATCATTTTTACATTGAAAGGTTTTGTCTGTACATTTAAAATTTGTTACAATTCATACATATACATTTGTAAATCTTATATGAGGAGTGGTCACCTTTTGTGGAAAATTTTATTTGCACAAAACATGAATACATTTGCTACCTCTAGAACAAGACTTTCGCTTTGGATACAAGTAGTGTTTAGAAAGTGCACATGCTAAGTACGAAAAGTATAAATCTCCCCCTATGGTGGCTGAATATAACTTGCTTATGGAATTATTTATCAAGAAATAAGAAAATTATCAATTTTTTACATTTGATAAAGTCACAAGGATCATGGAATGAGAAATATCCCTCCTACAAATGGAAATCATGTCAATATTGTATCTAAGATAAGAACACAATATATTGAACATTGTCGGGTAGGAAATGACATGTGTGAAATAAAGAATATATGAACAAGCCAAGATATTGTTGGGCCTTCACAAAAGGTAGAGTAAATGGAGGATACAGAAGACTCAATAGTGAAAAAAGATGCAATTTAGCATGTGTTAAACTCCTTCCTAGGTCATATAATTGTAAATGTGGTTCAATATATCATTATCAAATGAGTTTTGTGAAAATTACATCACTATATGGGTCACTAAAAAAAATCCTGTCAAATAGAAGATTTTAGAGCTCCTTATAAACATTGATGTTCTTACCATCTGCATTATTAAAACAAATAAAAGGGTGTAGAGATGTAATAATATTGGATTAGAGTAAGTTGGTTTGTTCAAAGAAAACTACACATAAAGAACAAAATGGAGATAATATCACTAGTGGCGTACACACATATCAGAGACTATGGAATACATCTATGCTAAAAATGGTGGAAATACGATACAAAGAAACATTTCAAATGGTGCAAAGAAAGGCCAACTAGTGGTTATAGTACCCAAAATATTGCATGAGAACCCTGTAGGTAACTATGGAAGTTGACGCTTATTATAAAATTTATCTTGATTGTATATATAGAAATGACCAACTCAAGAAACACTTCTCCTCTATCCATCTTGCTAATCTTACTAGATGATAGTTCCATTCTCACATTTCATCTCGTTAACAATCATCTAGACATGATTTATAACGTGTGTACACACACACACACACACACACAGCACACACATGTACACATCACACAAGACACACACATTACACACACACAAATATTATATATACCAACTTTGGCAGATCTTAGAACTAATTATTGGTCACAACTTCCTACACAGTTTCAGCAGACTCCAGAAGATTTGTTTGACAATGAACTTGTACAATCCTCCAAAAAACTTTCCCTTTAAGCCTTCGAATGGTCTTGCACATTTTGGGTCAATGTAAGCAATGATAATTTATTTTATATGTAGCCTAAGTGGTTATTTTTCTAGGAAATGCACTTGAGAGATTCCCAAGTCTGATAAATGTGCGTCAATAGGAGCACATACTAAAGCTATGTCTAGAAGTATTCTTTACATCTCTCACTATGAAGAAGGCAAAGGTAACAGTCATAATGAAGATATTTCTATCCTTCATGAGAGCACACATCACAACAACAAGCTAGCCAAAATATTCCATTCTATCTATATTGTTTCTCTGATAATCTACCATGAGAAAAATATAAAGGATTAAGTGCATGTTTTCGAGTGTTAGGGTTAGATTTTGCAATAATTCATTTATATTATTTAATATTCCTTACCAGACTAGATTGCCAAAGATGCATTCTAAATGTTATTTATATAAACATCCTAGAAAATTCAGCCATACCAATATTTATTAATGCTTCATAACATGAATCATTTTGGTAAATCATGTAGGATCGTCTCCACACACTAACCATCGATGCATAACACACCAAACCATAACACAACATTATATAACATCCAAGTACAGTTAGCCAATCCTACACAAAGATCACTACACATGATTCCAATCACATAATGCTTACAACTATTTACATTATCCTCAGTTGTCAGATTATACCATTTTGTAAGCTAAGTGTGAAGTGACATATTACACAACTCAACCATATCAATAAGATCATGCAATGCTTGACTGAATTACACATGTATCAATAGTAACTTGTAGCAACACATAGTCCAATTGCATATTTCCACAATGCTTTTCAACACAATCTCATATTTGAACTTTCTAGTGAGCGTACATGTATTACCATTATGTCCATGCTTTCTATAGTGTTGTATGACCAACCTTGAAAATACCTAATATTTATGGATTTCACCATATTAGATGTTTGCTAATCCAAATTCTCTAGTATTTCTAATATACATAATTATTTCAACACATTTGTTAATTGATAATCTATACTAATATTAAATTATTTCTATCCATATTAGTTTCATCGTCATGATCCATCCTAAAGTATGTAAAGCCTTTAATACTAAAATGCATTATAAATGATTTTTAACGGTACAGTGTCTTTAATTATGCAAAAATAGTTGTAGTGAATCATCTGTAATAGATGCACATGAGTAATCCAGTATCTGAGATGGATGTTGATTCATAGCATCTGGGCCACAATTTTGTTACACAACATACATACATAATGGAACTCCGATGGAAATTTTTGATAACAATAGAAGAATTATCTTTGGAACCTAATCTATTTAAGGTAGACAACTATTATTACTTGCATCCTGTTAATTGGGGTTGATATCCAAACACCATTGAAAACAAAATGAATTGGTTTGTCAAAGGCTAAATACATTTTGCTGTACGAGATCTACATCTCTTCTTATTTTGTCAAACAATTAGTGAAATAATGTTTAGCATGATCCTTTTTCCCCACATAAATTGGTATGAGGAGGGTTTTTTTAGGGGCCCTACCATATTACAATAAAGGACTCACGTAGTTTAACCGCGTATGTACAATAAGAACTACAAGAGATTAAATTTAGTCTCTTTGAATGAGACCTACATAGCATTTTAGGAGAATAAATACCAACAGGTTTCCATAATGAATAGTGGATTCTCAGCTAAATTTGATTTTTTTGACTGTCTATGGGAAGATAGCTTTCCAATCCACTCTTACACATACTCTTGGGTAGGAAAAAGCTAATGACAAAATAGTTGTGAAAAAATTGAATTATCATTGATGGGAGAAGATACAACCTTTAAATATATCCTCTTCATATGGGGGCTAGTACTTACAAAATCAATAGACACCCCTTAATGGGATTTTTTGGTAACAATCCTCAAACAAACCTAATTATAATCAGTGATCCCTTTCAAATAACATTATCGTTCGGTTCAAAGCATGACACTGTACACATTTCCACCAAAGATTGCTTGTATGCTTCCCCTTTTAATCAATGTGGAAGGTATGTAACTATCCCTTGTCCCTATTGACAATAAAGACTTTACATGAAGGGATTGCAATGCCTAGATTATTAATTACTAACCCATCCGATCCAATTTGCTGTTCTTATGTAAGGTCAAATATGTTTATGAAGTTAAGTTTGAATTGAATACAAAAAGGATGAAACTAATAAGTTCTGTGGATTACATGAAGATGATTCAATATGCAATGAAGGATCTTTCCGAAAGAGTTGCTATCGAAACGATGACAGTTTATCACCATAAAATACATTACTTACAAATGTATAGAATTCTAATTAATTACATTATTGGAAATAATAGATTAATCTCTAAATATTGAACAAAATATTGTAACATAGTATGTAAATTAGTTCTGTAATGCCCACAAAAACGACATCTCTATGAACACATTAAAATCTTAAACACTTATCCTAAAAGCAATGCTACAATTTGTTTTTTTGTTTCAAGTTAAAAGGTTATATGGTGTCAAACCCTTCATTATGTGACTCTTAAATTAATTTTTCGCTAAAAGTATTTACTTAATAAGGGATGAACCAACTCTAAGTTAAATTGATTAAATATTCTTAATTTATACTCTAAGGTCAACTAATTAAAATTCAATTAGGAAGGTGCCATAATTTAATTTACTTGGTTAAATGTTTGTTATTCTCCCCTTAACATTAACATTCATACACAAATGGACTTAACAACTATACTTAGTTATTTGAGTTCCATTAAATTTTAAAAAGCTTTAAGTGTCGGCATTTCACTAATTATTTCTAAAACATCTTAGGAACTATGATCAATGACTTTGCACACCAAGGTAATCAAATGGCCTCATTCACCTATCTGCACATACCTCTAAAGATTTCTTTGAAAACATTTATAAAGTATCATTCCTACTAAGTCAATAGTAGGGTTGATCTTCAGAACCCTTGGATCAAGTGGTAATTGTGGCCACTAGATCCTAGGGTTCCAAATTAACCCTAAAATTCTTATGAATTCTTATTAACAACCTTTTCTTTATTCATATTCTCTTCATTTGGTCTATTTTCTCTTATTTGATTTGCAAGATGCAAGTTTAAATGTTTGCCATGGAGATATCTCTAAGGAAGGGGGGAAATGATTGGATGAACAATACTTCAAGGTCAAGCTGAAAATAGTTCTTGGTAATAGATTTAGCTCTAGCATTATATTTCCTTCAAGATTGAAGAAGTTCTTCACTCTAAATGTAAGGGGGGAATCCATGGTTAATTGCATTTCAGGTTTTCTATTTAGGGAAAACCCTATCTACATTAAGGTAACATCGAAAATGAGTAATGATTACACAGTTTTTGGATTGTAGATTTTATCTCTAGGTCTATTAGCAAGCATTAGCAAGAATGATATAACAACCATTTTATTGTTCAAGATTCCCTTGTAAATCTAAATACAAAATACATTATAACTTAGTTATGCAACAAGGAAGAAATTTGTACAAGCACGGATCCGTGATGAAAGGCCACAGAGTGGAGGAACCAATGCATGGAAGTAGGCCGATGGTCCTTAGACCATTTACCTGCACCTGTTGTGGATAATTCCACGAAGGGTTTACCTCATCAACGGACCAGTGATTTTGACATCATCGCCTTTAATAGATCACTAGTAAAAAAACCGCCGCCTTGCCTGAGCGGCGGTTATATATACTATATATATATATAGGGAGGAGGTCCTATATATATATATATATATACCTATATATATATGAGATATATCATATATACAATATATTGGTAAGGTGTTCTAGGATTCATATTTGGGATGTGGAAATTAACCACTTATCCCTCAAGTTTCTCAAGTATCTAATAGTTACTTCCAGTTTATTCATTCCTAGAGTTAAAGACTTACTTACTTTTCCCTAGATTATCTATATCTACGTAATAGTCAACAGTAAGTCTCCACTCTTAATTTTTACAATATTGTTCTAGGAAACTTTAATCTGTACACTTCCATATATAAATTTGTTCTTCCTTTTAATATCTACTTGAAACTCATATCATCACTTATTACATACCTTGTAATAATGATTTAACATTCACATGCATATACTTTTCATACCTCAAATTTGTTATCTCTTTCATTCTTCACTACAACTGTGTCATATTCAAAATCTCTATAACAAATTCTTGAACTTCCTTCAAAATTTTACCAAGCATACACTCATACCCATCATTAACCAAGATGATAGATTATGTTCACATACCTCTTTATAAGATTAAAAATATAAAAAAAGATAATCAAATTTTGCTCTTTCTACCCTTAACTCTCTATTCACTAGTCTTGTAGCAACTACCAAATCCTTACATTATATTAATAAATATTTCAATAAAAGTGGTTTCTTATCCAATAATTGATGCATATTACTTGTATCCATTAACAATACTATTACAATGCTCATTCACCACCTTTATTAAGTGGGAACTTGTACAGTTCCATCTTCTTCTTTTAAGAATTACAAGGTTACAAGTTCCTAAACCCTAAGTGTGAAGAATAATAAGGATTGTTACATAAGATACGGGATTTCGTAAGGACACCAACAACAGTATCAAAGCAAATAAAATCCCTTACATCAGAACTCATGTCATAGATTTTATGTAGAATGTCCATTAACAATACAAGTTACATTAATTTTAGTAATTTAACACTCTCCACCCAACTAGGGTTTCTAAGGATAAGAGGAGAAGCCATCCTATTCATGTGGCCTTCAAGCCCCAACCACATTGCAATGAAAGTTCAATCCAACTATATTTTACCTTTTAATATTTTTATATAAAAAACCAAGTCACCTTTCCCCTTTATACCATTCCAAAACTCTTGAACCATATCAAATTTGTCACAACACATACGAAGTTTTCTTGCTTAAGATACAAGAAAACATACATGTTTTCTCAATGAGAGTCCTTAAAGTAGCAAGAACGCTAATTTAATAGGTCAATCATTTTGTGCTCCTAATGGGATATTATTTTTGCCCACCTTTATGAATGAACGAATAGACTATCCATAATTATTATTCAATCCTTTCACTTTCTTATGCCTAACTTAAGTATCTCTCAAAAATACATCAACAAACCATAATTGTTTTGCCTGAAAACTGTGATAATCTCTTATTTTTCCTTCATAATAGATAATATTATATGTAGACATTCTTTGTCCACACTTGGGGCACCCAACCCTTTCTACACCTTTCAAGACACCTCAAATGACTCTTAAACATCCCTACAGTGCGATAATCACCAAAGTCACCTATTTTATCATAATAAAGCATATATTTTCAAGCACCCATTCATTAATTCTAAGAACACTCGACTAGTAAGCTTCATGATACACACATTAAAATATAAACTTTAAGATATTGTATAGCTCCTACCTTGAAAAATCAATACCAAACCATTAATACAAATAGTCCATCACCATGTTCATTATTAGCCCACATATATCACCAAGAAGATGCTCAATTTAATATACAAGAACTCTTAAAATCCTTTCCAAATGCTCCAAATGCTAGAGCTTCACAAGTTTCCTACGTTCTTGAGGCTCTCCCTACTAATTATAAGACCTCAAACCCTTTTTCTAGGGACTTAGGAGGGTGACTTCCCATCCATCCTCGAATGCCATATAACTCATCCTCAACTCCATGTAACAAGTTGAGAAAGACAACCCCAAATTTCATCCCTAACTATGGTGGAGACTGAGAGCGCAACATGGTGACCCTTTACTTACAGGGGAAAAAATACCTTAGATATATTACATGATGTCCTTTATGAAAAAATTACATTACTTTTATGACTTAGTATACATAAAATTTTACCTTTTTGTCTTCCCAAAACACATAACCGGGTCTATTTTTGACCCCCCAACCCATAGGTAGGGTTGACATAGCAATTTAAGAGGTGTGAGAAAATTTTAACTTGTCCCACAATCCTTCAAAATTGGCCCTTAAGGCCAAATTCGAATTTCCATGAATGGGTAGAGTGTAAAACACTCAAGATCCTAAGTACTCAATTTGCAATACAAAACCCAAGAGTCATCTAATGTAATAAATGAATTATTTTGACCCATTCATAATTTATTTTATAAAAATATTAATTACTTAAAAGAATAAACCCATTAATGATAAAGGGGAAACAAATACACCAAATTCTAAATAATTAATACAATAAATGACATCACTAAAAATCACATACTAACATTAAATAAAGGAAACTAAATAAAAGACAACACATAACCCCTTGGTAACAATTAGAGGTTATCCCCCCCATGGGAACCCCCTAACAACAATTCAAACACACATACACAAAAATACATGTTTCCATGGTGACTTTTGTTGAATTCATTTAGCATCCCAATATGGTTGGTCTCCAATCCCCCTGTTGTTTGTTGTGAATATATTTACCTAAAAAACACATAATACCTCCTTTGACCTTGTGGCCGCATCAAAACATCCAAGATAAAATATGTAATTTAAATCCATCATCATCTACATATGAATCAAATCATCATCTAGGCAATTATGATATCATTTACAATTTCTAGCAACATCTCTATTCTACATTTCATCCATGTCAAAATCATCACAACATTAGTTCATTTGTTAAGGTCTACTCAAAATGACGAAAAGTATCGCAAGTCAGAAATATATATAACCATGTCAACAACATATCATCATCAATATAATTTTTCTCTAATAATCCACATACATCATACTAATAATCAAAATAAGCAATAATCCAGTATCTATAACATCTAACATCATGCTAAGTCAAAAAGCTACAATAATATCTATAAGTATAGTTGACAGTATTGGAAATCAATAAGAAAAAGTGTCAAAGCGAAGTGGGCACTACAGTTTCTGTAGGAAGTTCCAGAAAAAAGATTCTCTTTTCTAGTAGTAAGTTGACTCTTTAACCAATCGTACACCTCACGACCTTTCCTATAAAGAAGATATATACGTGCTAGTTCCTGTTGTAGAGGAGAAAACATATCATCTAGGTCAGGAATATGGAGCGAACTAGGTCTCACCTTCGGTCTCTCACCCCATTTGGACACACCATACATGAAATGCATTAAGACGTCAAACCGATTGTACAACTTTGAAAAAAAGGCCACATCCATCAAACCTTCTTGTATATAACGAGCCTGAGAAAGTAAGGGCCACGATACACTTGAGGTTTTTTCCATTTCCACTTCCATGCCAACCCTATACGTTGGCTTGATCCAATGACGAACCATCTCCAAAGCCCAATCCTTCAGCCAAATGTATGATAAGAATATGACAAATTAACTTCAAAGAAACTTCCAAATTTACCCCCAGACATCCCTCCAGAGAATTATAATCATCTCCAAGAACTCCCTCAATAGCAACCATATATTACTTTGATTCAATCCAAAAAATTGATTTCAAATGGCGACATGAAATTTTGGTATAAAATCTCATTTCATGCACCGATGCCGAAAATTACATGAAAGGAAACATTGGAAAGGCCATTATAAATGAAATGAAATCAAGTGAAATAAACCTGAAATGGTTTGAAAATAAGGGAGAGTGGATCAGTAAATATATGCAGCAGACTATGCCATCGCATTCTTGTAATTAATACAAGATTGATAGGGGATTTAATATCAACTTTTATTAGAAAAGGTGGAGAGTCCTGACCAATCAAATAATTTATTACCAATATTATCACAAAATACTTGGTCAACCTTTCAATTTTCTATAAAATCATCCTATTTAGTAGCCTCCCAATATATAAGAATTAAGGTCCAATTTGTAATTAATGAAAGCATAACAAAGGAAATTTATTCACACAAGATTTTTGATGGCAGTGTTAGCAATAATATGAGAGTCTCCTAAAATAATTAATTCATTACTATTCAAGTCATTAGTCATAGACCAACAATGTTCCAACACTTTAAATTTATTGATTTATACATGTATTAATTTACAAAAAATTCTATTAATTAGTCATGCTATTAATTATGAGTTTAGCCTCAGGAAGAAGCTCACTATTTTTTGTGTGCAGTTATATTGCCAAACACGCTTCGAGGATTGGAGAGAGGTTCCCACACAAATTTAGCACTTAGAACCATTTTATTTTTCCTAGTTCAAAATCCCTACTTCCCCATAATCTTTAAAAAGTAAAATGTCAACCCATTTAATAATAGGTATTTTCTTGGTCTCATTCGGTTCCTTGCCAGAGATAGGGCAACAAAAGTTTTGTTGATTTTATCAAACAAACAATTGGTGATCCTCATAATAAAAACTATATAAATGGAAATAAAACAATAGTATATAAGTAAGATTATATCAATGCAATAAAATTTCTTCATATAATCCTGCGTGAGAATCCTATTCACCTTCACCCTGCATATGTGGTACATCGATTAGGTCTATTTTCTTTAAAGGATGATTTAAAGAAAATATGCAAGGCTAAGACAAACATGATACTTATTAAGGTTTAAAGGAAGTACATCTTGTTATGATGATCTAACATTGTCATACTATGTGGCTATGTTTATTACTAGAAAATGTTGATCATAGTAATAGAAAAGCCTTCCCTTTCATTAACTAATGGCGCTTAACGATTGCAAACAATTTTTGTTTATATGAAAAATATATGAATTATGTTGTATGCACAATATATCAAATGAGAACTACATAAGGTGTTAGCCTTCTCTGAAGGTATGTATTCAAGGACTTGGCTCTGTCAAGGATAGTCCATCGAATATAATATAATTACAAATAATGACAATAAACATGTTGAGATTATTTTTTGCATTGTTGAAATGGATTCATCGACAATATAGAGGATAGTCGGCCAATAGCCTTATCATCAATGAATAATTGGTAAACATAAAACATGCATTTATCTTCACGAACTCAGATCATTAATTCCTGAGCAAGATTCATGTTCATCTTCGCCCTCAATTTTTAGTAAATTGTTTAGGACTATTTTTTTAATGGGTTATTTATGGAAATATGCAAGGACAAGATGATCAGGATACCTCTTTAGGTCTTAAAATATATACTTATATTATTATACTCTAACTCATATATTTTTCGCTAAGGTATATAATGATTTTTATAGGTTTATATTTTAAAAAAAAAACATAAACAATAGAGCCTAGTGAGTGCCAAGCCACTCCTTTGAGTATGTAATGTAGCTTAATGATCACTATGCATTTTATTTGATACAAACCAACATGAAAACTTCCTTGGGCCCACATTTTATCCATTCATATGATCTATTTTTAGAGCGCTATGTTGCTGTAAGTATTCGAGCTTAGTGGTCGCTAAGCATTTTATTTAATACAAACTTTTTTTTATCTCTATTTTCATAATTAAGAAACAATTTAGCCTAAATGCCACTAATCTATTCCTTTCTCAATAAAAAATAAACAATAAACCTATAATGCTATGTTTTGTAAGTATTCAAGCCTAGCGGTCAACTAAGAATTTTCTTTAATACGAACTATTTTTTGATCTCTATTTTCGAAATTAATAAATAGTTTAGCCTTGAGACGGATAATCTATTACTTTCTCAAAGACCTCCATAGATTTTGACAATAAAAAAATTTCATATCTCACATATTTATCATTTAAATATATTATGAAAAATTCCTAGCGACTGATAATATCTATTACTATTATATGTTATTACAACGCTATGTTCGAAATAAGATATTGTTTAGCCTAGTTTCCTCATGAAATCATTCCTTTTTGTAAGTACTCGAGCTTAGCAGTCACTAATAATTTTCTTTAATATGAAATGTTTGTTGATCTCTATATTCAAAATAAAAAAATAGTTGAGCCTAGCGGTCGCTAATCTACTCCTTTTAATAAGTAGCGGAGCTTAGCTAGTCCCTAAGCTTTTTCATTGATGCCCACCGATGTGTAAAAAAAGAAAAGATGCAAAGGTGTGTGCCTAGCAGTCACTAAGATATCATATGAGCACCTTGAAAACATTTTTAATAACCATCTTTCTTCCCGACTATGCTAATACCTCCATAGCTTTCAACAATAAAAATTGTCCATATCTCACATATATGTCATCAAAATATAGTATGGAAAATGCCTAGCAACCGCTAATATCTATTACTATGATTTTTTATTCTAGCACTATGTTAAAATTAAGAAATTGTTTAGCCTATTTTCCGCACAATCATTCCTTTCTGTAAGTATTTGAGCTTAGTGGTCGCTAAGAATTTTCTTTCATATGAACTGTTTGATTGATCTTGTTCAAGTAATGGAGCTTAGTGGTCACTAAGTATTTTACTAGATACAAACCAATATAAGTTATGTGTTAGACACATAAAAAATTATGAGTAATTTAGAATTTGTGATATATTTCAAGGGTATTTAGTTCCACACTTGGCTGTGCAAGGGATTGTATAGCCAATAAGATATGATTATAGTTAATGAAAAATACTAGTGATCCAAACTATAGAGATATTTATTTACATTGTTGGAAAGGAAACCTAGGAGTTATAGAGGCTAGCGAGCACTAAGCTTATATCTCAAAAAATAGATGGAAAACATACGACATGCAAAGTTGTTCATTAACACATACTGCAAAAAGAATAGCCTGATCCCCTATAAAATCTAAGCATTTATTATTTCGAGTTCAGTGTTGCAAAAATATCATTCTAATGGATCTTACTGGTCGCTATTTTCTTTCCTATCTATAAGGTACTCTCAAGTTCTTGTGAAGCGTAAAATTATGGTTTAGTTTTTCTAAAGTAAAGCCTAAATAACACCAAAATATTGACGATCACAAGATATGTTAGAAATTTCATGCCATGTGTCAACATTTTAATGGATTACAGTTACAACTTAATATGGCAAATTTTTATAGGTAAAAAATTATTTGTTAATTATATCGCTAATTAAAAATTTCTTAATAAATGTGTCAATTATATAATTGTGTAATTAATTGGTTCAATCTTGCAAGATGTCACATTTTATTGTATTTTTTATTTAAATTAACATGCACGATATTTAAAAAATATCGAATTCGCATTCGATAAACATTAATATAAATGTGCCAATATTGTGTATGAGCCAATGATCATGAATGGGAAAGTATCATTAGTTGTTTCAATTAAAGTGAGCACTTGTCATTTTCTATATTTTAAATTAAATATAAACTAGCCAATAAAGCAAGTCACATCAATAAAGTAACCAATGAAATGGTGACAAATAGGCAGTCCATAAATGGTGACTTTATTCATAAATAATGGGTCACCTTAAATTTCTTTGTATTCAAAAATACTTAATTTAAATTCCTTAAAAATATACTTTCCACACAATTTTAATGCTCAAAAGGAAATTTGTACATAGAAAAAATCTTGATCTTTTAAAGGGTATTTTTTTAAAATTCATGATCATTGGCTCCTTTCTCCTAGAGGCTTTACATCAGATCATGAAACTTCCAAGAAGCTAATATTGTGTAAATTGTTGTTCAACAAGGTGTACATATTTAATTGTAGTTCGATATTAGTGTCAAAGTCTTTGAGTGTTTCATTTTTTCCCTTCCAATTGATGGTTAAATTTGACAGTCGTTTAGACATTTTTAATGATTTTAATCGTAAAATACTTGCAATATTTAAATTAACCGTCACATGTAATTAACATATTTTAAGTATGATCGTTAATATATTTACATATAAAAATACTAACATATATTTAAATGGTTAAATTATATACAATAATATTTATAATATTTTATTAGCAGTATAAAAATAACATTATTTCATTGATATTTTTAAAAGAGTAATATATAATATATACATAGAGAGATAGAGATAGAAAGAGGAGAGAGAGAGATTTTGAAATCAGAGAAAAGAAGAGAAATATCATAGAGAACACATGCGCAATCACCTAATTTACTAGTATGAGTTGCTCGATTCCATAACCATAACTTTGGAAAAACTTATAATATATTTAATATTGTATTAATATATATTTTTGACTTTTAGATTTATCATGAAATATAATATTTTATGATTCTTTTGATTAGTATATTTTTAAATCATCTTTTATTGAATGTTACAACATTTGATTTTAGTATGTAAGGGGGTTCAAGGCGATAGTTTTGTATCTTTCTACCAAAATGTAGGCATTTTTACATGATTGATATTGAGACATTGAAACATAATAACATAAAATATTTTATAAAATTTTTTTGTGAATGTTCTCATATATTTTTTATTAGAGTACATCAATATAGTAATCGAAATCCAATATAAATGGTTATAATATTAGCATTCACACGTGAATGATATATTGAAGACAATGCAAGAGTTGCAACGAATACTTTGCACTTGATTGAGTGAAACACATGAAGAATGGATTTGTTGGAGGAGAAGCCTAGGTGTGAGGAAATTTTTTGGGGGAACCAACATGAAATTACTCTTCTTTCTTATGACTAGAACATGAACCAACTTGTGAATCACTTTGGACAATATTTATTCTTTCAGAAAACCTGTTTTTTATGTTCAACCTGTAGCGTCATGTATTCTTCTGTTACAATTTTAACCAACTTCTATTTACTGGTTAATTTTGTGGACTTTTTCATTCTACATTCCTAATTAACTATTTACAGTTTCCATTGTAATTACTTGCACACATTTCCCCTTAACGTTCCAATAAGCATAAAATCAAATTTTTTTAAAAATATAGCCTAACACATCCTTGTGTTTGTCTTTCCCCTAAATGCCTTCTATCTAACTAATGACATGAGACTTGGGTGCACTCTATAATATAGTCAAAAACCTTATTTATTGGCTATCAAAAACAATTTTGACTCATAATATAAAAAGATCAAAATTTTAGACTTTGACTCATAGTTGAACGTCTATTGTAAATATTCTACCGAGAATTGTTAAATGTATTTTCAGTCATTTCTCTTTTATCTATCACTTTCTCCTTTCCTCTCATATCATCTTAATGTAGGCTTCAACTTTCTATTTTTTCCCCAATTCAATCCAATTCCATGGCTTCAACTCCATAGTAGACTATATGTATTGCACTGTCTAATTATAAATGGAATCATTCTATTTAAAATTCATATATTTCATTTTATGGAAACTTATGATAGTTTTTATTATGCTACAAATCCTTGGTTGATGTATTAGCACCAAATGGCCTTTGTATCTCTATGATAACATTTTTTCTTTGGGGATCAGTGGTTTTCTCCATTCAAAAGAACTTTAAATGGGAAATCTGATGGTGTTTTTCAGAGTATTCATATAGCAATTTTTTCTAAGAACTATCATTTATACTCAAAAGTGACATTTTCCCAATACAAATAGAAAGGTAGATACAGCCCATAAATGCTTTCACCCTAATTAGTTTATTTTATTAGGCCGATAGGCCTACTCATATAACTCAATACAAACATTTTGTACATTTGGCATGCTTCCCCATTGACACATCTTTATTGCTCTTTTCCATTTAATATTCTCGCATTAAAATTGTTATTCTTTTGCATGAGATTTTTATTGATCATTGACAACTGTAAACACTAGCAACAATAATAATATTTTAGTTTTTCTTTGCATCTAGAAATATAAACACTAGCAACAATTCTTTTAGAAACCATAAATAGTAAATATTGCATTTCTTGGTAACATGACAATTTATATCCCTTTTCACATGCACACGGCCAATAAAAAAATTATAACCCTTTTCCCATGCACACAAGCCTAACCATCACACATGTTCGCACAATATCAACTTAATCAAAATATGACAGATTTATTAGTTAAAACCAATGGTGTGGCACATTGATGCATTGGCAGAGGTCAGCGGTTCAAATTTTTCCTACCCTCACTACAAATGTGCATGAGGGATAGGCTCAAAAAACATGAGGTGTCTTCAAATGTTCCATTGTGAGTTTTCCTTGGTCTGATTCCCCCTTCCCTTGGAAATCTTACAGGGAAGGTGAGTTTCCCGCATTCCTTATAACTCAATATGCCATTTCTAATTTGGCTTTGTCCAAAAATAGATTAGTTGATAGAATTCCACTATGGATATAGGAGTTTATTGAACTTATACAACTCAACATGTATTATAATCTTCCACATAAAAAGTTTTTACCATCAAAGATAATGGGGTCCACAAAAATGAAACTTTTGGAATTGTATGGAAATAGCTTAAAATGTCTGCTTCCGGTTCCTCCTCCCACATCAATTGTATTGGACCTATCACAAAATCAATTTTTCGCATGCATCCCAACTGATATAAATCTTAGATTACCCTAAAATAGATGTGGAGATCGAATAACATGGTAAGTGTTGACCAAAATAAGCTCATACTTATTTTGGGTCAGCTAACACCATTTTCCCCTTTGTACTTCAATATGAATTTTTACATACTTTAAGCACTAAGGCCCCCTAAATCACTTCCATTATGATAGTAAACTTCTTCCCCTTTCCATAGATATCAAGAAGTCCTTCTAACTCCTCATATTTCGTAAGTTATAGGTTGACGGGCCTTGGAAGGAGTTTTTGCCAAAAGTGGGAAGGCAGAGCCTAGGGAAGATTTCTTGCCAATGAAAAATTGTGGACCGGCAGGGCGACGGATAGACATTTTGAAATGCCCCATTTTTTCACTTTTCATAAAAGGCACAAGTATAATTACAGGCATGTCGAGCCTGAAAATGCATTTCTTATGAAAAGTGGATAAATTGGGCCGATGGGCCTAATGATCGTCTTTTTGCCTACCAAAATGGGAAAATGCAGGCTGGCAGGATCGAGGATGACTTTTTTGCCAAATGTGGGGTCTATGGGGATTTGGAGGAAATTTTTCCCAAGTGGAATTACGGGCCCATGAGCCCACGAGGTTTTATCAGCCATTGAAAAGTCACAGACCGGCGGAAGCTTCCACGTGTCTCAATGGCACAACTCCAAGGATAGAATCCAAAATGGGTTACCCCAAATAAACGCCAAGCTTCCATGTGTCCCAAGCCCAAAAAGGGAGTAGGATTGAATCGGATAAGTACAAAATTTAAGCAAAAGTCTCCATGTGCCTCATCAGCATAATTTCAAAAAGAAAAATCTAGAGGCAATACTCAAACAAGTGTTGGCCCTCCACGTGTCCAGAGCCCAAAAAGGTAGAAGCGGTCATCAAAACGTCTAAGTAGAGATAGGCCAATGGAATGAGCCACGTATCAGCATGGCACAACTTCAAAAGTAAAATTTGGAGTAGGTTCCCAAATGTGCACTGAGCCTCCACATGTCCGGGTCAGACTTATGGCCACACCAAGCAAAAGGGACTTAGCCAAAATACAAAGAAAAGAGAAAGGCCATGGAGAGAGCCACGTGTCGCTTTGGCACAATTTCAAAGGTGTAGCCCAAAAGGAAATCCCCAAACGAACGCCAACTCACCATATGGTCAGGCCTGAAGAGGTAAGGTTGAACATTGAAAATTCCAAAAGCCTACAGAGGCTTCCACGTATCTCGTCCTCATAAATTCAAAAGCAAAATCTGGGGGGCAGTTTCCAAATGAGTGCAAAGCCTCCACGTGTCTCGGGCCAGGCATAAGGTCTCCGCCAACATAAGGGACTTACGCAGAATCTAGAGGAAACCGAGAAGCCTGCGGAGGCTACCATGTGTTAGTCTGACACAATTTTAAGAGCGAAAGGAAGGATTCAAATCTTCTAGATGTGCAAGGCTCCCACGTGGACCCTAGTACATATAGACTCTTTTAAAAATTATGCACCCGTGACCCATTGATCTTCAGATGGCTATATCTTTCGAATGAAAACTCAGATTTGTGTAAGAGAAGACTTTTTGGAAAGGTCTCGGCCTCATCCACACCATGGAGGCTTGAAACCCTAATTTTGATAGAATGTTAGGTGGGTAAAAAATAGCAAAATGTCTTCATGCCATTAATATAGGATCTGATTGCTTCAACAACCATATCAGATTTGATTTGATCTGATGTTCTTCCTTCTTCAACATGTAAAACGAACATAGAGTGGCGGACTTGACATATTATAGGTAGATTTTCATGGGGCATTGAGGGATGGTGGTTGAGCTTTCAGAGTTGGATTCAATGCATTACAGGGGTGGTTGGAACAGAGGATTCGAAATTTTCCCTCTCTCTTTCTCTCTCATTCTTTTATATATTGTAAAGGAGGGGCATATTCAAAGGGTTGGTCATTGTTTCCCTCATGCCCCCTCTCTCTTTCTTCCTTAGGGTAGAATGTGGAGTCTAAGCCTCTTTTCATGGCTTTGTAATGGCATTTTATTGCCCCTTACCCACTGATGATGTACCGTACGTAAATTTTGGAGCAATAAAATAAGTTTCATGATGCTTCTGTCCATCCTTGCTTATTTTGTTGTCTCTTCTTACCTCTCATCGTTGTAGGGTATACCATGCATACTTTGATGTTTATTGCAAGTTGTGGGAGCTATGCTTAATGGGTTTTGAAGTGGTTTTCCTATGTGAAATCTATCTTTGGTCTATGGTGCATCTTGTCCTACCCTCTCCTCTACTCACCTCTCTCCACTTCATGCACTTTAGGTCTATGATTAGCCACTTTCTTTTCTAGTGTATCACGGCTTAGTGTAGGATCTCTTTCACCCTCTCTCTCTCTCTCTCTCATTGTCTCCTTGGAATGGTTAGATTAGGATAGGTTAGCTCTTCCTGCACTGGAGTAGCTTGTGGCAGGTAGATTTGGAAGCAGGAACCAACCTTCTCTGGAGGTCCATCTCAAGTTTTGCAAGTCCCACAACTTGAGCGATGGTCCGATGTTGTGCAATCACACCAAATGCCCCATTCAGATCCCAGGCCATTCGGGGATGCTGTGATTTTGCACTAACAGTTTTGGCACACCTGGTGGGACACTGAGGTTAGATTTTCTCATTTTTCAAAGGTGTCTCATTATCAACAACAAATCATAAGCTACCATGTGACCACACTAACATTTTTGGCATGCTTTGCGGGACAGTGAGCTTAGATTTTCTCATTTTTCTAAGGTGTCTCATTATCAACAGCAAACCATAAGCCACCGTGTGACCACACTAATAGTTTTGGCATGCCTGATGGGACACAAGGTTATATTTTCTCATTTTTTGAGGCGTCTCATTATCAACAAAAAATAATAAGACACAGTGCGATCACACTAATAGTTTTGGCACACCTGGTGGGACAGGTTTGAAGCACCTTACCACTTCATCTTAGTAGGTTGGTGTGTTCCTTTTAAGATTCAGCCTTTTGAGGCACATGCAAAGCACATCTGGTGACTCCATCTGGTCAACGAACCCTTCTCTGAGTTGGAGACCTTTTCCACCCACTCATCTTCATTCATCTTTCTTTCCACATCTTTCATATTCTACCATTCATGAGGTTGTGTAATCATGACTTCATTCCCCTCATGGAATTCACACCTACAGTAGTGCAGTTTTCCTCCAATGTATTTCCCAACCCCTCCATATCAGCATTATGATCAGATCCAAAACCATTATGCTTACCCAGATGAGCAAGGTCAAAACCAATTTGGCCATGAAGCTTATCAAGAACAAGGGGACACATACATTGGTAATAGCTACACAGAGGATGTTGATTTGCAAGAGGATATTAAAGATATTGGAGGCACACATGGTGCAGTTCAAGGGCTACAACAAAGATGAAAGCATTCAGGATTGGCTATAGAGCACCTTGTCTATGGGCCAGCCCTATGCCAAGACATTACAACTCTCAGGAGAAGATTGAATTCATGATTGAAATGCTTGCCCCAACTTTCGCAATGGACTAAGGAGATTGAGGCTTATGAGTTGGACACAAGACAACCTTGTTAATGGGTAAGTCCACCAACTCCTAGCTTTTCTTTTCCTCTTCCTCAAACTCCATCATTTTGAGCATGATCAAGAGTCAAGCCCCCACTTTCTGCCCCAAGTGTTGATTTACCTTCTCCACCTTCCAATCTTCCATCTCATCCCAATTCTTCTTCCCTTTTCCCTTCCAAGCAGTCATCCCCTCTAAAAAAACAAGAATGCTCCACTCCCCTCTCCACCACAAACAATTGCAAAGCTAGTTGAACCCCAACCTATCACTCCTCTTGCTTTCCCAAGTCCATTTTGGGAAGAGACTCAAGATACTAGTCAAGGAGAACAATAAGAAGAGGAACCCAACAAAGAAGAAATGAAAGACAATCTAAAGATTTGGGCTGCTAGATTTGGGTTTACAAAGATCCCCTTGATGGTTAAGCCAATAGAGAGGTCAGAGTTGAAGAGCCAGTGGTGGCTGAGACTGAGTTTGCAGTAGAAGAAGAGCAAGAACAAGAGGAAGAAAAGTATCAATAGTCTGTTTATGGACACTTTTTCTGAAGAGGATGTTGATCTAATCCAAGGTGCACAACTAGTCAGGAGAGAGGAAGAATAATCAACTCCAAGTCCCATTGAAAGGAGCAGCTGGGAGAGATAAAATCAGAGTTGAGGCCACTTAATGAAGAAAGCATCATTGAAGATTTTTTTTCTTTCATTTCAAGGACCTAATTTGATTGATGAACCCATGATAGAGGATGACCATATAGTTTCAGAGGCTCCAAGTGTGGATCAGGCCACAGAAGAACCTTCAGTTCTTCCTACCACTTCATCCCCTTCAAGCTCTAATGTTGAAGAAGAGTTTGATCTTTCAAACTACATGTTTGAGGAAGAGGGGAACCATGGTGAGAAAGTTTCAGATCAAGAGGACACCATGGAGGAGGTAGAGCACATGCAACAGGACAACAAAGAGGTAGACTACGTGTCAGACTTGGAGGTTTTCTTTGATGGAGAGGATCCTGAGGAGATACACGTCATTTTCTCCTCCATCATCCACCTTCCAAGCATATGAGCATGCTGCCATGAAGGAGGGCATCCAAGGACAACAACCTGCACTTCATAAGAGCTCTCTGGAAGCCAAGGTTAGAAGACCATGATCTTCCATTTTCTTCATAGTAGAAGGAAGGGAAAGGAGCAATAGGATGTCATCATCTCTCTCACACTATCCATCCAGGAAGGTAAGTAAGAAGACTCCATTCTTGGAGTTGATTTTTAGAACAATGGGAAAATTCAAAGGACCAGACCTTGGTCTATCAGGTACTTGGCTTCATTGGAGCCAAGAGAGAAGCCAAAACTAGTCATGCCCACTTCAGGGCATGAGGATGAGTATCCAAAGTACCAAGGATAAGATGCAATGCCTCTTTAACCCAATTAAGAGAAACTAAAAGAGGCATTGGTATTGTTTCTAGTTGACACCTTGATGATTTGGGTGGAGGACCGACTTATAGTCAGTTTTTCACTCATCCAAGCAGCCATATTCAATGTCAAATCATTTGTCATGGCTTGCTCCTCTTGAGGAAGGGAAGCTACCTCTCCCTGCCAGTTGCAGGATTTGTTTGAGCTCCATTTCTCTCTGGTTAGTGTAGGAGTGGGAGTAGACTTTTATTTTAGTAGAAGAAGTGCTTTTACACACTCTGTATGTCTCATTTGAGGCATGTATGATTTTTTCTTTGTACATAAGTTTTTTTCACATTGCTCCAGAGGTACCACGCACCAGGCCCTTCAGAATTAACAGTAGAGAGACCCATATTTTCCTATATAGTTGCTAATTTCAAATGAAACAAATACAAAGCAACTAAAATCATTTTCGAGACAGTATATTTTGGGGGAAGTTTTAGGACAGAGTGTAAGTAGTCAAGCTCACGATTTCAGGGAAAAGATTAGTACTAGGCTATGATTCATGACTCCATGCCCAATGGATGCAACAAGGCTACTGGTCTCTTCATCTAGCAGGAAGATGTCCCTATGAGTCATGTTGGTACCCAAATTTGTTCTCCTTTTTCAGTCTGAGTAGCATCAAAGATATGACATGAAGCTTGAAGGTAGATAGATCATGATGTATGTCATTTTGTAGCCAGGGATGTGATCTAATTGGCACTTAGATTTGTGGAGAGATGGATAGCACTCAAATAGGACTCGATCTTGTCCTAACTGTTTTAGGTTGTGCCTTTCAACTAAGGTAAGAGAACCTATTTTGTAATCCTCAAATGGTGAAGGAGATGAAGATATCCTTGAATTTGTGCAAATAGTATGAAGGGGGCCTTGGGAAAATATAATCAACACTCCAAATCTGACTTCCACAAGTTGTCACTCCCAGATTATGGAGATACTTTCAATGAAAGGCAAGGGTTACTGATGACATTGTATGACCCTGATTTGTTTTGTGCATTTTTTGTAAATGGATTTTATTCTTTTGTTGACACACATTGCAATACAGGGGTAGTATGGGTAGGATTAGTTTTTTTGAATGAATTTTGGGTGGGAGACTTTAGACAAGACTAACTAGAATTTGCCAAATTCTTTGAGGACCTTTGTACTGTTGGTTTTCAAATAGGACTTTTTAGAAGAACAACAGTCAGGGGACAAGAAGTCCCTCCTCTTTAATGGGAGAGGTTCCCTTATTCTGAAACAAACTTATTTACAAAAGTACAGAACATTATTTTATGGTCGAACTTGGATATTACGAAAGTGTTCTTTTATAAGGATTATCAGTTACACAAGGGCTGAAGAAAGGGAATTAGAAGACGGGCAGAATAGCAACATTCGGAATTACAGATGGCAGAATAATTCTTCGTGTATGCGAAGCTTCAAAGGATTTAAGACAAGATCATTTGCGTTGGTTGAATGAGATTAAATTTAAGGACACAAAGTTCCATAAATAACCTTTTTTCAGATTTGTTAATCAAGGACACAAAGTTCCTTCTTGGCTATACAAGATCACTGTATTTACAAAACTGAACAGTATGCAATCAGAGAGACTAAACGAGTTAGGAACAAAATGATCTTCACAATATTAAAGGAGAACACAGAGACAACAAGAATCAGATAGACAAAGAACGGAAAGCCCTTTTGTATTGATTTCTTTAAGATCTATTTCCACTTTCAGCAACTATCCAAGTTCTTCCTCCTTGCGTAAAATGGCGTGGAAAGGCCATTATATAGATTACAAGTCAGTTACTCTTCGTAACCGTTTCTTTTAACTAGAGCATAGTTAAGTACCGCCAAATGCAATGCCTTAACTAATTACAAGGAATACGAAAAGAAAGGGAAGAAGAGAAAAGAAAGGAGAAGGAGACAGGTGTCCAGTTCTGAGAAGGACCCACTGTCTTCAGAAACCGCCGCTTGAGTTTTCCTCCACGTCTCAGCCACGTCTTTGCCACGAGGGACACACCAGACGTTTCATCTTGAAGATGTCAAAAATGATGTAACCGACGTCTTGAAAGTTTCATCCTTCGTAACTGCTTCTTGAAATTTGATCTTCGGATTGATAGCATCAGAGCCGCAACTTAAATTCATTTTTTGAAAAACAGCATATTCGGGTCGAGTGGGAAAAACTAAGTGTGAATGACACTTGGTACACTTGGGACAGGTGAGACACAAATGCGCAAAACACGCGGCTCGGCCGGTTCGGGCGAAATAGGGAGAAGACGCACAAATGTATTTGGGACAAATGGGACGAAAATGTGCGAGGTACGCGATTCGGGTGTTTCGGCCGAAATTGGAACAGCGGGCCCGTTTGGACTTGGGACATTCGGGACAAAAAGTTCCAAAGTACGTGACTCGACCGGCTCAGCCGAAATAGGGAAAGCTCGCACTTTTTTAAATGGGGCAGTTGGGAAAGAATTGCGCGAAGGACGCGGTCTGGGCGAACCGGCCGAAAATGGAACAGAGAGCAATTTGGAACTCGGGACAGTTGGGAAAAAATCAGGCGAATCGGCCGAAAATGGAACAACAGGTCCGTTCTAACTTGGGACATTTGGGACGAAAAGTTCCGGAGTACGCGGTTCGGCCGGTTCGGGTGAAAATGGAACGACTCGCACTTTTTACTTGGGACATTCGGGACAGGAAAGTGCGAAGTACGCGGGAAGGATGATTCGGCCGAAATGGAACAGTTTACATTTTTGGCTTTGGGGCACTTGGGACAAACTTCCGACAGGCCCGAAAATGGGACAAATTTGGAGGTTTCGGCCGATCGGAGAACAGAAGACACTTTCGTACTTGGGACAGATGGGACGAAAAGTTCCGACAGGCCCGAAAATCACACAAAACAACCCAGAACACATTTTTTTTTTTTGATTTCATGACTTAGGCACCTCAGAGAAAAACACTTAAGACTCAAAATTTTGAAATTTTACTCTTATCAGAGCGGGGAATTTTGAGTGGACAACAGCTGGCTCCTTCTGGGGATGACTTGGTATAAATTCATGGAATGAGACAAGGAAAGAACTTAGATAACTCGGTGAAGCAGACCAGTGCCTTATCCATTGGGCAAAGGAGTCAAAAACAAACCAATACAGAGGGCAACACACACAACTGAAGGGAAACACACCAAAAGCAGGAAAAGCAAAAACACTGTACAGAATATACAAAGGGACTCCCTAGTCACCTAGGACTTGAACGACTTCAAATACTGCCCACTATAAGGAAGTGGGAGGGGAGAACCATCCATGTAATCAAGATAGAAAGAGTCCTTACCAGCAAAGTGTCTTATCTTGAAAGGTCCAAGCCACAGAGAATCAAATTTTCCATGGCTGCCACGAGGTTCATGTCTTTTGTCCCATAACAGCACGGTATCACCAACTTGGAACTCTCTAGACCTAGCTTTCTTATCGAACAGGACCTTCACCTTCTGCTGGTGAGCAGATATTCTGTCAGCAACCTCCAATCTATCCTCATTCAGTTTGTGCAGGTACATGATTCTTTTGTCCAGAGCATCACTGAAACTAGTGTCTTCAATGGGCTTCATCAGGTGCAAGGCTGGCAGTTCCACTGTCACTGGCAATTGGGCCTCTACTCCATACACTACTTGAAAGGGGGACATTCCAATGGCTCTTTTAGGTGTGATCCTATCTGCCCAAAGAGCATCATAAAGCTTCTTATGCCAGTTTCGCTGAGACTCATTGACCAACTTCCTTATGATAGTCACCAGATTTTTGTTGGTGGATTCTGCTTGTCCATTCCCCTGGGGATAATAATATGAAGAATGAGCCAGAGAGATGCCATACCCGTAGCAGAAATCCATGATCTCAGTTGAGGAGAAGTTCGAAGCATTGTCTGTTACAATCTTGTTAGGTACACCATACCTTACCAAGATGTTCTCTTTGAGGAAGTTGCATACAACTTCAGAAGTAGTGCTCTTGACCGGAATAGCTTCCACCCATTTGGTGAAGTAGTCAGTGGCAGTTAGCACATGCGTGTGGCCAGCACTAGAGGTAGGATTCAATGTACCAATGAAGTCTAGACCCCACTGTTGAAATGGTTCCTCAATCACAACTGGCTTGAGAGGCAAAGTGGCCAGTTTGGGTCTTCCCACAAAGGTTTGACAGGCCTCGCATTTATCCACCCACTTGGATGCATCTCTGAACAAGGAAGGCCAGTAATATCCTCCCCGGAGTATCTTGTGAGCTGTGACTGTTGATGAATAGTGCTCTCCACATGCCTGATCATGGAAAGCTGAGAGCAACTTTCTCTGCTACTCCTTGTCCACACACTTCAGAAATCTCCCATCTAAACCACGCTTGAACAAGGCATTTTCCCACAGTACATATTGCGCTGATCTCAATTTAACAATCCTCTTTTCCTTGGTAGTTAAATGAGAGGGGAATTCCCCATAGGTGAGAAAATGGGCAATGTCAGAATACCATTCATCGACTGAACTAAGGAATAGAACAGTAGGAATGTCAGCTTTCTCCTCCAGCAACTCATGTTTGGCTCCTTCAGTGATGAGCTCACAAAGACCTTTGCCACGAACCAGCTTGGTCGGTTTGATATCAATGTCATACTCCTGGACTTTAGCCACCCAGTTTCCTCTCTTAGACCCAAATTCTTGCTGTGTAAGGATTGACTTAACAATCGTATCTGGAACCAGCACCATGGAGTGAGAATTGAGGATATAAAAGTGAAACTGCTTAACAGCCTTGACTACTGCAAAAGCATGCTTCTCCATCATGGTGTACTTTAGCTCATGATCCTTCAGGATATAGCTCATGAAGGCAATTGGTAGCTCATGTCCATCAGAATCTTCTTGGGTTAAGATAGCAGCCAGGGTATTGTCTGTAGCGTAGCAATAGATGATGAAATCTTTGCTGAAGTCAGGGCAGGCCAAAACTGGAGTTTTAGCAATGGCTTTCTTGATACCCTCAAAGGATTCCTTTCCTTCAGAAGACCATCCAAATGTTTACTTCCTTTTCATCATCTGAGAAATATTCAACGTTAATTTAGCAAAATCAGGGATAAATCTTCTTAAGAAATTGATCTTACCGAAGAAGGAATGCACGCCTTTTTTACTAGTAGGGAGAGGAATTTGCTGGATGGCCTGAACTCGTTCAGGATCAATCTTGATGCCGTCCATTGAGACAATGTTCCCTAATAGCTTTCCTTCTGTAACACAGAAGACAGATTTTTTAGGATTTAAAGAAATCCCATGCTCTCGGCATCTCTGCAGAACTGTTTCCAGGTGGTCTAAGTGATCTGCTCTTGTCTTTGAAAACACTGTTAGGTCATCAAGGTATATGACTATACATTTCCCTTTCAAGCTTCCAAAAGCCAAATCCATAGCTCTCTGGAAAGTGGCACCAGCATTAATCAGCCCAAAAGGCATTCTCTTGTAGGCAAAGGTACCCCAAGGAGTGGTGAAGGCTGTCTTGTGTTGATCTGCAGTATCAACCTCTACCTGATTGTATCCCGAGAATCCATCAAGCATAGATAACATCTCGGATCCTGTTACTGCTTGCAAAATCTGATCCATCATAGGCAGAGGGTAGTTATCTTTCAGAGAAGCTTGATTCAGGTTTCTGAAATCAACACAGATGCGGATCTCACCATTCTTCTTCCTGACAGGCACAATGTTTGCAATCCATGTTGAATGGTGAATGGGAAAGATGATTTTAGCCTTAAACAATTTATGGATCTCCTGAAAGATGGTGTCGGCTATTTTTGGATTATACTGCCTTTGTTTCTGCTTGAAAGGCTTGATTCCTGGTTTGAGAGGGATAGAGTGTTGCATTTCTTTTGGCTTGAAGGCTTTTAGATCTTCATAAGAATATGCAAGAACATCCTTATACTTCCTTAGAAGATCAATTTCTCTTCTCCTCTCATCTGATGTGCAACATTTCCCAATATTCACCAGCTTTGGGTCATCAGAACTCCCAATATCAATTTTATCATACTCAGCTGATTGCTGAGGTCCAGTAGAAGCTTTAGATCTCACGTATCTGTCATGTTTATCAAACAACTCCTCCAAACTCACCAAACCTTTGGGAATCTTGTTTCCTTTGAGCTTAATGCACCCTTCCTGATCAGTTTCTTCTCCTTGGGTGATAGCTTGGTCAGAAGACACACTCTCACGAGGCAGGTTGTCACTTCCCTCAAAATATAGTTGTTTGAAGTTACCTTTGAGTTCCAGGAAGGAAAGCAGATGCTGGTCATCGTTGAAAACTTGCCAGTTATTAGTATTGTCAGGAACACTAGGCCGGTGGACCATTTCAATAGTGAACTTGTCCTGAGAGAATTCAGGATGGGGAATCAATAATGACCCTGAGACCGCCAGTGAATCAGCCCTGCTGTTCTTTTCTCTGGGTATTGCTTCAACAGAGAAGGCATCAAGGAATTCAATTGAATCCCAAACCTGATTCCGATAATGCTTCAGCCTTCCATTCTTTACCTAAAAAAGGCTTCTGACTTGCTTCACAATCAGCTCTGCATCACCACGAGCCAGAAGATTTTTTACACCTTGTTCTTTGGCTACTTGCAGTCCAAGAAGGAGAGCCTCATACTTTGCCGTGTTGTTGGTGTTCTCGAACTGCAACTTAAATGAAAAAGGGTGCAGGAAGCCTTCAGGTGATACTAGCAAGACGCCAGCTCCAGAACCAGCCGAGGAACAACTTCCATCAAATTCTAAAGTGCAGACGCCGTTAGGATCTTTTGGTGATACTTTGGAGGGTTGGATTTCATCAGGGGATAAAATCATGTAATTACCATGGCCCATGTCCTCATAGAGTATTTGTGCCTTAGGATCATCAGTCTTCTGCACAATATACTTGGACTGCTTCTCAGGTAGTAACTTCTTCATTTGTCCATGGACAGGTATGAGTGCGTGTGACCAATCCATTTGAATCTCTCCACCCACATCTTTACAGAAGTTCCTACTTAGCAACATTCCATAGGAAGGAGGAATGTCTGCTACTAGGATGGTGGCCAATACTTTCTTTTCAGGTAAAGCAGCAAAAGCCACTTGTGCATCTTTAATCCTTCCAACCAAAGGTACTTCCTTACTTTCCATGGAGTAGCAAGATCCATAAGTGCGAGTAAGGGTCAAGCCTAAAGCATGAGCTACCTTAGCAGGCATCACATTATCTGAGGCTCCGGAATCTATGACAAAGTTACTGAGCCTATGGCCAGCTATAAGGAGTGTTACATAAAAAGGCTTGATTTTGTCTCCAGGTGAGGTGACAGCAGCTACCAGGCTAGGTTGTGGTGCAGAAGGAGGTGTGGGAAAAAGGCCTTTAGAGGTGGTCTTGGAATGGGAATTTACAAATTGGATCATCTTGGAAAAAGCTTTAGGGTGGGTTTGGTAGTATTCAGCTTCTGAAATTTGAACTTTAGTCCTTTTAAGATGATCAACAATATCAAAGGATCCAGAGGTGGATGGGCCATCATCATTTGAAATTCTAGGCTTATCAACTTTGGGAGAAAAAGAAGAAGAATAAGCAACTTTGGGAGCAGGATTGATAGTACTTACCTTTGGTGCAGATGAGGTAGGGATAGGAGATCCTCTTCTGGCAATTACAGGGATAGTTGCCGGCTGCTCCTTAGATTTCTTTAGGGGCTGTGTCACCTTCTCCTTCTGCCTTGTCTGTTCTCGAGTCATGACAGCAAATGATTCACTGTTCATGTCTGCTACCACTTCATCATAGTCATCTCCATCATCAATGCCTTCAGTGGTAAAGAAATTGACTCGAGATCCTTCGAGTTCTTCTGACTCATCATCGAATTCCTCCAGGAACTCCTCACAAGCTTCATTATCATCTTCTGGCTCTTCAACCTCACAAGTTGCATTCACTGGAACTTTGACAGGAGGTCCTTCAAGTGCCAGTCTTGTGTGGGGAGCTGGCAAATGGTTTCTGGGTTGAAAATTTCTTCTCGGAACGTCTGCATATGGTGCATGCTGGGATAATTGTTTCTTTATAGCCACTAGATCATTTGCAAGTTTCTAGACTAATGGATCAGTATTGGGTCCAGAGGTGGAAGAGGAAGAAGCAGCAGATTTAGATTTAGGAGGATCTCTTCTCAACTTCCCCGACATGATCAGGTCATCCTCGACACTAACAGCCAGTTCTTGATCCAGAATTAGCGTTCCAAGATTAGCCCTTCTTAGGGCATAACTGACTTTAGGCGTTTGGGCATTCAAAAAGAAACATTTCTGAATTTGATCAACCGGTCGAGTATTTACAGGAATTTTGTTGATCAATTTGTTGAACCGAGCCACAAATTCTCTCATGGGTTCTGATGGATTTTTCTTTATCTTAGAAATCTGGGCAAGCAGGGCATGCACATCTTCTGCCGGCTTGAAACGGCTTTCGAACTGAGTTCTCATGGTATTCCAGTCGGTGATGGCACCAGCCAGAAGGTGATAGAACCAGTCAGCAGCATTATCCTGTAACGTCTCAACGAACAGTCTTACTGAGACGTCTTCATGTTCAACCCCCAAGACTCCACAGGTAACTATGAATGCTGCAATATGTTCATCAGGGTGAATTTTGCCATCTCCTTTAAATTTTGGGAAGTTCTTTCGGTTACCTCTAGGTAACTCATGCAAAGGCTGCGCAAGAGCCAGGGGCCCGACACGTTGACCACATGGTAATTGTGCCATTCTTGGAAATACGGCTTGGAGGGGAACTGTAACACCGGAAAGGATCAAAGCTCGTAGATTAGGACTAGCAGGATCTGAAGGAATACCACCCGCAGGACTTCTATCTTGGACAGGTGGAGTGCTCGTCGAACGAGTTCTTCTATTGGAAGGGAAAGGAAAACCCTGTTGCTCCAAAAGCTGAAACTGAGAATCTTCGATACCAAGGGTCCTTCTCCCTCTAGTGAAACATGGAGTCGCCAGATCAAAGGATGATCGAAAAATTGCAGTACTGGAATGCTATTTTCCTCCCCAGCGGAGTCGCCAAAAACTGTTGGTTTTCAAATAGGACTTTTTAGAAGAACAACAGTCAGGGGACAAGAAGTCCCTCCTCTTTAATGGGAGAGGTTCCCTTATTCTGAAACAAACTTATTTATAAAAGTACAGAACATTATTTTATGGTCAAACTTGGATATTACGAAAGTGTTCTTTTATAAGGATTATCAGTTACACAAGGGCTGAAGAAAGGGAATTAGAAGACGAGCAGAATAGCAACATTCGGAATTATAGATGGCAGAATAATTCTTCGTGTATGCGAAGCTTCAAAGGATTTAAGACAAGATCATTTGCGTTGGTTGAATGAGATTAAATTTAAGGACACAAAGTTCCATAAATAACCTTCTTCAGATTTGTTAATCAAGGACACAAATTTCCTTCTTGGTTGTACAAGATCACTGTATTTGCAAAACTGAACAGTATGCAATCAGAGAGACTAAACGAGTTAGGAACAAAATGATCTTCACAATATTAAAGGAGAACACAGAGACAACAAGAATCAGATAGACAAAGAACGGAAAGCCCTTTTGTATTGATTTCTTTAAGATCTATTTCCACTTTCAGCAACTATCCAAGTTCTTCCTCCTTGCGTAAAATGGCGTGGAAAGGCCATTATATAGATTACAAGTCAGTTACTCTTCGTAACCGTTTCTTTTAACTAGAGCATAGTTAAGTACCGCCAAATGCAATGCCTTAACTAATTACAAGGAATACGAAAAGAAAGGGAAGAAGAGAAAAGAAAGGAGAAGGAGACAGGTGTCCAGTTCTGAGAAGGACCCACTGTCTTCAGAAACCGCCGCTTGAGTTTTCCTCCACGTCTCAGCCACGTCTTTGCCACGAGGGACACACCAGACGTTTCATCTTGAAGATGTCAAAACTGATGTAACCGACGTCTTGAAAGTTTCGTCCTTCGTAACTGCTTCTTGAAATTTGATCTTCGGATTGATAGCATCAGAGCCGCAACTTAAATTCATTTTTTAAAAAACAGCATATTCGGGTCGAGCGGGAAAAACTAAGTGTGAATGACACTTGGTACGCTTGGGACAGGTGAGACGTGAATGCGCGAAACACGTGGCTCGGACGGTTCGGGCGAAACAGGGAGAAGACGCACAAATGTATTTGGGACAAATGGGATGAAAATGTGCGAGGTACGCGATTCGGGTGTTTCGGCCGAAATTGGAACAGCGGGCCCGTTTGGACTTGGGACATTCGGGACAAAAAGTTCCGAAGTACGCGACTCGACCGGATTGGCCGAAATAGGGAAAGCTCGCACTTTTTTAAATGGGGCAGTTGGGACAAAATTGCGCGAAGGACGCGGTCCGGGTGAACCGGCCGAAAATGGAACAGAGAGCAATTTGGAACTCGGGACAGTTGGGACAAAATCTTGTGAATCGGCCGAAAATGGAACAACAGGTCCGTTCTAACTTGGGACATTCAGGACGAAAAGTTCCGGAGTACGCGGTTCAGCCGGTTCGGGCAAAAATGGAACGACTCGCACTTTTTACTTGGGACATTCGGGACAGGAAAGTGCGAAGTACGTGGGAAGGATGATTCGGCCGAAATGGAACAGTTTGCATTTTTGGCTTTGGGGCACTTGGGAGAAACTTCCAATAGGCCCGAAAATGGGACAAATTCAGAGGTTTCGGCCGATTGGAGAACAGAAGACACTTTCATACTTGGGACAGATGGGACAAAAAGTTCCGACAGGCCGAAAATCACACAAAACGACCCAGAACATAGATTTTTTTTTTTGATTTCACGACTTAGGCACCTCAGAGAAAAACACTTAAGACTCAAAATTTTGAAATTTTACTCTTATCAGAGTGGGGAATTTTGAGTGGACAACATGTACAAAAATTGTAAGACCTAAGCAACATAATGCTTTCAAAGGGGTTAATGTACTCCTTTAACAAGGATATGTGCACCAAATGGAGGCCCAAATATACACTCTTCCACACAATCTTTGACAACCTGCCACAAAATATTGAAGTAGATGAACCAAAAATGTATCTAGAAATATCTATTTTATCATGACCTAAGGTGCACCCAAAGGTTTACAAACAATATCTGAATTCGAGGAAGGTAAAGTGATTTTAAATTTGTTTATCTCTTTATTAGACGAACTTTCTTTTGAATGTGAGATTGAAAATGCCACTAAACTATCAATAAGAAATAAGACCATGTATGATCAAGAGAGATTTTAAACACAAGACTGCAATAAGAGTAAGAAACACAAATTGAAAACATTATGAAACATAAGTGTATGCAAATTTTTCCAAGAGACAACACAAAATAATCTAGAAATGATCAAATTTATCAGCATGGGAATGTTTCAAGAACAATCTCAGATCTTGTTGATGGATTTACAACTAAAACCAACTCAACATGATACAAATCTGATGCAAAAAAGGAATTAGAAATGGTTCTCAGGTGGTTTCTCAGAGAATGGGCTTCTTCCTAGATTTTCTCGTGAAATTCTAAGTTTATACGACCATTTGCATGACAAATCCATGTAATATATAACTTTTCATTACAATTGATCCTTTTCCTCTCAAATCTTCCCTCCAAAAGTGGAATATTTGGAGCACCTTTGCTTTGCAATATTTTTGGAAAATGACATCTAACAGACTCACAAAAAGTTGCCAGTTGTTCTTTCAAAAAGGTGAATCATTACAAAAATTTCATCATTATCCATTATGGAGGCACATTTTTCACCTTGCAAAGCATGCAAACCCCTTTCATTTCATCATTTCATCCTTATCCCTCCAAAAATTGATTCTGTAGCTTCTTGATTTGATCTTTCACGTTTTAGACGGGCTAGGGCAAAAAATCATTTAAAAAACATCACAAATCTACAAATTGATCCTTAAAACCAATTGCATTGGTTCTTGTAGGCACAAATGACATGAATTCACCAAAAGTTCGATGAAAATTGACGCAAAATTCACATCTCCAAGCTTCCTGGAGCTCAAATGGTGGCCAAACTGAAAAACACATAGTTACCATTGATTTGCCTTTCTCCCTTCCATCTGAGCCCTCCATATGTCAAAATGTGATTTGAAACAGATTTGGGATCACTTTTTGACTTTTTAACATTTTTGGAAAAATGTAAAATATTGACATTTTCTCCGCCCCACTGCCCTTGAGATTTAGTGCTGACACATGGCACAATGTGGGCCCCATTGGAATCATAGCTCAATTTTTACACATTTCCACCCTATTTGGAAAAAAGGAAATTTTTCTCATTTTTCGTTGTAGACCCACACCTCTGATTCTTCCCCTTCCACGTATCTCCCTCTGCTTCGTCACGGAGCCATGCTTCAAATTATCAATCTAACTCATTTTGCTAAAAGGGAAAAATTTCCCTTTTTCCTCTAGAAGCCCGCTGACCCACTCTATGCTATGATGCTACCATGTGTCCACACCCTAATTAGCTTGGCAGACCCGCGCCACTTTTTATGACTTTTGTGCCCTTTCGCCAAAAGGAAAATTTTCCAAGTCCTCCACCATCCTTCCATCCCGTTTTTTAATGAGAACATGACATGTGTCATGTTCTGATTCGTTGCAGGCCTTAGGCATATTCTTTGTACTTTGAATCTTTTTTCCAAAATGCCTTAAGGCACAAAACAACCCGCCCATCTACCTTCAATCTGCTTGCGAAATGTGTACCTCCTCTGGGACCTACGAAGCTGCAGGGGAAAATTTCACTTTTTTCCAAAACACAAAAAATGTTAAGTTTTCTAGGAAACCCACCGAACCTTGTCTAATCACAAACAACCACGTATGAGGAGATTTTTCAACTTAAATTTGACGGGAAAAGGACACCCGTATGACCGTCAATCAACGCAGAAATTTTCCAGTGATGCCCTAGGATGCTGAAGATGAATGTGACGGGCATATGATGCCCGTCTAACCGTAAAAAAAATAGAAAATGCTAGGGATGCCCAAAAGAAATTTTTCCTTCATGGATGAAGAAATTTTTGGAACAAAGGACAAATGGAAAGTGTTTTTAGGAAATTCACGACCATGGTAAGGGATTTTTGAGGGAAAAATATGTATAGAACGAATAATTTTAAACTTCCATGAACAGGTAAAAAGGAAAAATGGTAGAGCCCACAGATTTTTGGAAAAATTAGGGCACAAAAAAGGACATACATGCATATTTCTTTCTAATTAGAGAAAATCAATAAGTTTATGAGCATTTCAAGGAATTCAATCTGGAGGGAAAAGTTACAGATCACCAATTTGGAAGAAAAAATGTTTCAGAGCATGTAAACCAAAGGGAAATTTAGGTCAAAAATGGTGGAGGGTCAAAATGGGCACCAACATTGGCTCCTGCTAGGGGATGGGCACTCCCAGTGAATGCCACAAGAACAATAAGTAGACCAAGTGTGAAAATAATCCATTAGGCAAAGGAGTCATGAGCCAAAGCCACAAAAAACTAGTTAAGAAATTGACCAAAAAGGCTGCCACACACCAAGGCAAACCACGAACCAAAAAAACACCAAAAAACAAAGCAAAAGCCAAACACTATACACTGTAGAAGTAGTGCATATCTCAAATTTGGGGATTAATCCAAGAAATGCTTTAGATGCCTGCCATTAATAAGCAGTTCAAGAAATTCCCCATCTAAGCCCTTGAGAAAAAAGGTATTCTCACCAATTCTGATATCAATGGAGTAAGGGTCCATCCACAATGCATCAAATTTACCATGTTTGCCCTTATCTTCATTTATGCTACCCACAAAAAAACTAGATCTCCAATATTGAAGGCCCTAGGAGTGACCTTCCTTTTAAACAACCTCTTCAATTTCTCTCTAAATTTGACATGCCTTTGGTGGGATGCTCTTCTTTCTTCATCTAGCTCTACAATCTGATTAATCCTTGCTTCATATGGACTGACCTCCTGATCTTCAAGTTGTTGAACAAACTGAAATGAAGATAATTACAGATGTAAGGGTAGCAGATCTTGAGTTCCATACACCAACTCAAATGGGCTCTTACTAGTAGCTCTTTTGGCAGTGATTCTATCACCCCAAACTACAAATTTCAGTTATTCACCCCATTTTCTCTTGTTCAAATCCAAGGTTATCTTAATGATCTTCAACAAGTTCTTATTATTGGATTCAGCTTGTCCATTCCCTTGAGGGTTATAGTTTAAAGCATAAGTCAAATTGGTTCCATACTCATTGCACATTGCCATCAAGGGTTTAGCTCTAAAACACCTGGCATTATCAGCAACAGTCTTGACTTGCACTCCAAATATGCATATGATATGATTCAACAAGAAGTCCATAACAACTTGGTGTGTTTCTTTCTTGGTGGGGATTGCTTCTACCCACTTGGTGAAGTAATCTGTGGCTACAAGAATCCACTTATGTCTAGGACTAGAAGGGTCTGAAATTTCACCAATGAAGTCCATCCCCCATTGTTTGAAGGGAGCTTTAATTGATACAGGCTGCAAAGGAAGGGATCCTGAAGCTTTCATTATTCCAGAGAAACGCTGGTAGCTTTCACATTTTCTAATCAACATGGTTGCATCTTTGAAGAGAGTAGGCCACCAATAACCATATCTCAAAACTTTGTGTGTTGTAACCCTTCTAGCAAAGTGTCCTCCACAAACTGCCCCATGGAAATCAATAATTATTTTGGGAGCTTCATCTTGAGTTACACACTTTAAGAGGACACCTTCATGGTTGTTCCAAGCTAGCCCAAAGTCAGTGATGATGTATTTTTGAGAAGCCAGCTTGAGGGATCTTTTCTGATTTTTATTTAAATGATCAGGACAACATAGGTGTCTGAGGTAAAATATTATATCCTTGTACCACTCAAAACTTATCAATTTCTCAAGAATATATGCCCTTTCTTCCTCTACTTCATTCACTTCCATAGTCTACAAGATGCTCTCAGCCATGAGCTTAGCAAGACCCAAACCTCTTACCAACTTTTTGGTTTGGATGTCCATGTCATAATCCTATAGTTTGTTCACCCATCTACATCTTTTGCTTGAGATATCCATCTCTGATAAGACATATTTTACCATCGAGTGGGGAACATAAGAAACAACTTTTGAACTTAAGATATAAGGCATCAAAACATTTGTTTCCTTCACTAAGGCAAATGCTTGTTTTTCCATGATTGTGTACTTTAACTCAGCAGCTTACAAAGCCTTTCTAAAGAAGGAAATAGGCCTCTTAACCCCATCTTCATCCTTCTGTAGAAAAATAGATGCAATGGTATTTTCAGAAGAAAAGGAGAATATTTGGAAAGGCTTCTTGTAATTCGGAGCTGCCAAGATAGGTGCATGTTTTAACGCTTCCTTGATTCTTTCAAAATCTCGGATAGCAGCCTCCTCCCACTTGATAACTTAGTATTTCTTTAACATGGATGTAATAGGAAGAGTTAATTCAGATAAATTAGACACAAACCTTCTAATGAAGTTGATCTACCCAAAGAAGGATTGGATGCCCTTCTTTGTTCTTGCAATTATAACCTTGCTGATTACTTCTACCTTCTCAGGTTCAATTATGACACCATTCTTTGAAACAATATGACCAAGAAACTTGGAATTTTGCACCCCAAAGTGACACTTCTTTGGATTGAGAGAGATTCCAAATTATCTACATCTGATAAACATTCTTTCCAAGTGCTGCAAGTGATATTTTCTACTCCTTGAAAACACAGTCACATCATCCTGATAAACTGCGATGAATTCATTTATGTAACCAGCAAAAGCAACATCCATTTCTTTTTGGAAGGTAGCTCCAGCATTCATGAGACCAAAAGGCATTCTGATCCCCAAGTAGTGGTAAAGGTAATTTTAAATCTTTCTGACTCCTTGACAACAACTTGATTGTACCCAGAGAAACCATCCAAGGTGGACAACAATTCAGATCCAGTCACTAACTGTAGCATGTTTTCCATGTTTGGAAAAGGATAATTTTCCTTCAATGAAGCTCTATTCAGATTTTTTAAGTCTACACAAAGTCTGATATCTCCATTTTTCTTTCTAACTGGCAGAAGGTTTACAACCCAAGATGAATACCTTGTGGGCTGAATGATCCCTCCCTCTTTCAGTTTCTTCAATTCATCTTGCATTTTCATGGAGAGGAGTAGATTAATTAGCCTCTGCTTCTATCTAAATGGTTTGGCACCTTTCTCAAGAGGGATCTCATGTTGGAATAAGTCTTCTCTATATGCTTTCAGCTTTGAATATGACCAGGAAAGACAGTCTTGCTATTGTTTCAACAATTTGAGGTAGAATTTTTTTTCTTCATCAATATGATTAAACCACTGAGAAACATAAATTTTTGCTTTACCTTTAGTAGTGTCTTTCCTTTGGGACACTTGTTATGCATAGTCCATCATCCTTTGCGAATAAAGAAAACATGTTTTCTTCTTGATGATTCATTGAACATTTTCTGAAGAACCTTTGACTCTAGAGGGTGAAGAATACCTAAAGGATTTGTGTTTATGCCATGCTCCCTTCCACTTTCTGAATGAAGATAATTTCTATAACACAGTACTTCTTCTTTTAGCTTAGCACACACACCATTGGTTCTTAATCAATATTCTGACATGCCAAAAGGATCATTGATTTTGTAACTGACAGAACTCTACACTCTGCCAGAATTTTTAGCTTTAAAGCTTCCTTCCAATGCTAATGATTTTGTCTTGGCACAAGATGAGCATTAGTTAATCATTATTAACCTGATTAATGGTTCTCAAAGATAAGAAGTTCAGTAGGCTTGTGTTGAAGATCTCCAAATCTTGTATCCTGTGGAACACTACCAAATATTTAGCAATGACATTGAATATAACTTATATTCATGATTAGGATAATTAATCCTATAAGGAATTATACATCTCAAATTATGCATATAGCATTGGTACTATGTTTGTACCTGTTTCATATCACAGATTCTAGCTTGTCAAGAATAAGGAGGTAATCTTGGATTCTTGTATTGACGACTAAGCAATGCATGTCCCTGTACCATGATCTCCTTGACACCATACTGTCCATGGAATTATCAGCACTCAACTTTAAGTATTCATACTCAGGTTGGAGAGTTTGGGTATGAACAATTCAAAATGTAAAGGTTCAAGGAAAAATGCAGAGGCTTCCCCAAGCTAGGTGTAATGATGCTTTATGCGTCTTCTGGCGTCATCTTGTCCATGGAAATCTTGTTAGACGAAGAGGCAGGCTTAACTTAGACACAGGTCTGAATTTTTTAACTCACATCATACAAGGAGATTTTTAAGACCAAGCAGGGATCTTCTGGTTCATGTGGCTTGGTTAAAGAATGGATTTCTTCAATCTTTTAAGAAATTATCTGGGATCTAGATCAACAGACTATTGGACATTTTTCAATATTAAGCATATGTTTGGATCAAAAGACTGTTGATGCAAGGATCTTCTTCTCTCCATAGAGCTTGAGCATGCTGCCCTCAATGGGAACAGGTGGAGAGTTTAGATCTGATTTCCATTCCTGGTAACTCCCTCCAGTACATTTTTACTATAGCCCACTTAGTATTTTCTACAATAACTTTTTGAGATTTAGTATGGGAAAATTAGGAAGGTCGGCAATATGGGCCAAATTTATATTCCTTCCAGGATAGAAGAGGAAATTATTTTACCACCAGACCCCTGACACAATGGATTCAAATGAGGTAGATACATTTTGAATAGTAGTCCATGGAAGATCATCTACTTTATGATTAAGCTATTGAGATATAGACTTTGATCTCCAACCCATTCATGAATTATAGAGGCATGACATTGCTTGATGCACCGGAATCAAACTCGATCAATCTAGTGAGAGTAGTCTATCATGCTTCTGATCAAGGTTGCATGAACAATCTTTCACGAATTTTTTGTCCAATTGAGCATCTTTGAAGGATGTCCCCAAGTATACCTCAATTTCTTTGTCAAAGACTTCCTGTTGGTACTAAAAAGTGGCTGTTTTACATTCCATCTATAGAAACAATCTCACTATCTTCAAGAGGGGGAAGATCCAACAATAGATCTTTCCATATCTGACTTTTGGTAATCATATTAATTACTGGACCATTTAATGGGAATATACTCAAATGCTCTGTATCATTATGTCTCAGGAATCTTAAGCACCATAGACGATCAGAATTGGGACACTCACTTTGATTAGACTCATCATGACTTGGGCTATGACAAAGGGAACTTTATCTTTTTGGCATTTTCATCTTTGGCTAGTTTAGTGGAGAAATAAGAAGAACTTGATCTAGATGGCAAGGGATTTTTGGCAGCTTGGTCATGAGGAGGACTAGAAGGGGTTTCCTTTTAACGGACAGGACAGAGAAATTGGTATGTGTTGCTCTTCTAGAAGCTACATTGGTGGCATGCTTGTGAATGCAAGGTTGTCCTTGACGTTTGAGCCTTTTTGGACAAATTTCAATCTTTAGGAACCATTATATCAACCCAGTGAAATGAGTTCTGGTTCTATTTTACGAGACTACAATAACATTCATCAACAATTGTCTATCTTCCTCCAAAGGGATACTACCATCATACTTGTTAACCATCAAAGCTCTTAAGTATTACTATAGTCATTGTTAGGAATGTTCAACAAGCTTGCGACTAGATCAATTTTATAGTGAATGGCAAGAGGGCATGAGCCATAGCTTCATATCGATGCTTGATGTAATCCCAAGAGGTTGTAGATGCAATACTTGCTTTAAAATATTATCTTTGTTGATACCTATAGGATAATCCTTGGGAAACCCTCAAAAGACACTTGACCATTATGCATAGCAGTGTCGAATGCGATCTAGAAAATATTCCTTAATCACTATTATGTCTCATCAGTATAATTGGTCAACACAAAACATGGATGCATTGAGACCACGATGGAAACACCTAGGAGACCAATGCCAATTTTAACACACTTCCTCATGTGCACAAACTTATAGAATTTTTGGGATTTTAGTAAAATTAATATCCTTCACGTGATCAATTAGAGGAATATCATACTCATGCTAGATCCCATTTGGGAAACTTTCCCTATGATCAGATTCCCTTTCAGTCACCTATAGGATGCAAATGCAACAACTAAGTGAAAGGTTTTGTGACTTATGCGTAGACTTTATTGTAAGAGATCTTGGGCAATCTCCATTCTGCAAGTGGCTCTATTTCCAACTTGTATGATATTTCTTTGACAGCCCCTGCCAGAAGTTTTCATAGCTTCCTCCAAATCATGTCAACCTATGCTAGACTTAAGGTCTTCTTCAAGCTTCATCTTCTTGCGACAAGAGTCTGGTCTTGAGAGGTTTGCTGATCGTTATTTGACATCTGGTCCCACTTTGAAGTGCTTACGGTGATCGGCCTACCCCAAACTGGTAGGGTTCTATGTCAACTTACATAATAGGCTTGACTTTTCACGTCATAACAGTCAACCAAAAGACAAAATTGATTAAACAACAACTCATCACTAGTACCGAGCATGATGAAAAGAAGAAGTATTGTTATAGAATTTTTATTAAACCTTGAAACGCTGGAAGTCATGAGAATTATAGTTATTAGAAGAGATCTTTACAACCAGATCTGTTGCAAACTCGGACTAGAGAAACCTAGAGTTTTGGTCCAAATTTCTAATATTTTATATGAAACCTAATAGAAAAAGAGATCCTTTATTTCATTCTATTTTTAAATGTCGAAATGCATCATAAAGAGCCTTGTACCAATCCCTCGCATTCCACTTCTAGTGTATGAATAAATCTTCTTTCGTTCTTTGAAAAAAAAACATGCTCCAAACTCCATGACAAAGTTACTACCTTGCATGTTAACAAAAATTTTTTAGGTCATGATTTCAGCCAATTATCTCATTGTTACCTTGTAACTTTGGCAACCTATTCTCTGAAATCTTGTGGGACAACATATTGGATGAACCATGCATTCCTCTAAAGTTCGAAAGGACCAAATGTGTTAACAATGAATCGTCAGCTCTACAGACGCTGAAAACGTAATAGGCATTGGTGGAGGTGCACTTGGGGGTGACACAAGCTGCTCTGAGGAGTCCAAGGTATTTAGGGCTACACAATGTGGTACACTCCATTGGTATTCCCTGAAATGCTAGATTTTGTTAGATATTTTTACTTAAAAATAGTGAGGAATACAGAGAGTGTAGCTGTTAAGAAAAGAGTCTAGCCAGGTCCATTATATGGAAAAAAACTAGTTGACTTAAATTGAAGTTGTATGAGAAAATATGCTTGAATGGCATAAGTCACTGTTCGAATGTTGGAGTGCTAATCCTCTGCGAATTGTTGATCATGTGGTGACGGAAATAGGTGAAATACGTGTTTCACACGATGTCTAACCTCCAACAACTTTGCAAAACTACATTATCCCTATCCAACTCTGAGTTCCTTGAAATTCAGAACTTCAAAGGTTTAGTACATTATCTAATGAAGAGAGATCTTCTTCAAGCCAACTTGAGCAAAGATTAGAACAGTCATGAAAATCTCCGAATGACATAAAGCTCCTAAGAACCTTCGAATCCCATAAAGTATGAAATTTCAACATTTCAAAGGTTGCGACTAAGCACTTGTCACCCTAGTTGTGAAAAGGGGCTAAATTAACCAGTGGTCAAATACCTATTAGCACTGAAAATCTTGCCACACTCCTCTATCAAATCAGGCCATAACTTTTGACTGGGAGCTTATCATTTTTTACATGCAAATGAAGTGCAACTATTGCTAGGAAGCTCTTAAAATTGTCCTCATACATTGAAACCTTTACGATTGGTTTTGCAAATATTATTATAGAATGATGCTTTAACTAATACATTTACAGATATAACTGTGTAAGATATAGTTACCAGGGCTTGATATACATTAGAGGGTGTTTCCAATATTTCTCACCTAATCCCTGGTAGCAGTGATAGAAAGTGTTATGGGCTTCCAAAGTTCTTACTCCTTTTCAAGTCTGAGCAAGTACCATGGAGGTATGGGTTTTATAGTGGCACCTGATCATTGTTGAAGGTAGATTTTAGATGCATTTTTGGGTGGTATGAAGCAAGATTTCGAATTCCTCTCTCTCCTGATCTAACTAACATTCTTGCTATATATTGTAAAGAGATGGCTAGCATTTCAAATAGGAATTGGATATTTGTTATGCTTTACACACTCCCTTATTCTCTTTTCTATAAGTTAGAGTATGGTACACCTTCCATGTGTTACACTCGGGTATTTTTACGGCCTTCCCGCTCATTGGTGAGCACGGGGTCAATTGAAGGGGGTTCGGGGGCGAAGCCCCCGAAGCAAATTTTCATGGGTGGTTTATTAACCCATAGGTAATGGGTAACCGTTATGGGCTATTTTTGGGCCCATGTTTTTTCGGTACCCATTGTTTTGTAAAACCGCCTCTTTGGTTTCCCATAGGTTTATGGGACCCATTTGTTTTTTACCCATTGGTTTTGATACCCACGGTTTTGTATCAAACTGCTTAAGCAGTTGTCTATTTATATGGTCTTATGCATATGATAGATGTACAAGCAAATGTATTGCAGATGTGTTTTGAATTCGGCTGTGAATTCTGTAGAGTTTGTTGAGCATAGCTCCAAACGGATCTGGGTATTGTATTGAGAGAGTGATGGCTTGTAATAAAATATGAGCAAGTGATTCTTGGTGGACGTAGCCCAAATTGGGTGAACCACATTAAATATTGTCTCTTTGTGTTGTGTTATTTTATTCTGCAATTTTATTTGAGATCTGTAATATTTTCTGCATATTAGTTTCTACTGTTGCGATTCTGTGAGGGATTATTCCGCATATTTTATCCCTTATTTCCTAAAAATTGGTATCAGAGCCTGGTTTGGTTTGCGTGAAGTGTTGAATCGCAGGGAAAGTTTTTTTTTGTCTTGAGTGGGAGCTATGGCAGATGATGGAAGATCTAGGGTTGATAAATTCAACGGGAAGAATTTCAGTCTTTGGAAGATGCAGATGGAAGATTACCTTTATCAAAAGGATCTTTATACTCCGTTGTCTGAGAAGGTGAACAAACCCTCAAGTATGACAGATGTGGAATGGGATTTGTTGGATCGGAAGGCACTTGGAACGATCCGGCTGTGTCTTGCATCTTCGGTATTATTTAATGTTTCAAAGGAAAAGACTACAAAAGATCTAATGGATGCATTAGGGAAGTTGTATGAAAAACCCTCTGCCTCTAATAAGATATTTTTAATGAAAAAGTTGTTTAATATGAAGATGTCTGAGAATAGTTCAGTAGCAGATCATTTAAATGATTTCAATACGGTTGTGAATATGCTAGCTTTGGTTACAATAGAATTTGATGAAGAAGTTAGGGCTTTATTAATTCTGTGCTCTTTACCTGAGAGTTGGAATAGCCTGGTAATGGCGGTAAGTAACTCGGTTCCAGCTAACTCGAAGTTGAAGTTTGAGGATGTTGTAGGGGTGATTCTAAGCGAGGAAATGCGAAGAAAAATCTCCGGGGAATCTTCTACTTCAGGGAATGCTTTGACAGTGGAAACTAGAGGGAGACAAAAGAATAGAGGAAACCGTGGAAAATCAAAAGATCGGGCAAGGTCAAAATCCAAGAACAAGATTGTATGCTGGAATTGTGGAAAGCCTGGGCATGCAAAGAAGGACTGTTGGGAGCTTCGGGATAAGAAGAAACAACAAGAAGAAAACAAGGAGGAAAATGTGGCAATCGGGTAATGTATGTCAGGATGCTTTGATTCTTTCTTTGCATAATATTACTGAATCTTGGGTTTTAGATTCAGGGGCTTCTTTCCATGCTTCTCCACATAGGCATTATTTTGTTGATTATGTTCAAGGAGATTTTGGGCATGTTTTTCTTGGTGATGATGAGCCTTGCAGCATAGTTGGAAAAGGTTTTGTTCAGGTTAAGATGCAGAATGGGAATACTTGGCTATTGAAGGATGTCAGACATGTGCCTACATTAAGACAGAAATTTGATATCGGCAGGGCAGTTGGGAAGTGATGGTTGTACTGTGATATTTACAGCAGACTCTTGGAAGGTTACCAAGGGTGCTCTTGTGGTGGCAAGAGGTAAGAAGGTTGGAACCTTGTATTTAACCACTGATAATACTAATGATTGTAATCTTGTGGCTTCAGATGCAGATACAACATTATGGCACTATAGGCTCGGTCATATGAGCCATAAGGGCATGAACATCATAAAGAAGAATTTTTCCTGGATATACAGAAACAGGTTTGGATTTCTGTGAGAACTGCATATATGGGAAACAGAAGCGAGTAAGGTTTCTCAAGGTTGGACCTACGAAGAAAGAGAGTAAGTTAGAGCTGGTACATTCTGATGTGTGGGGGCCGGCTCAGGTATCATCTCTTGGGGGTTCAAGTTATTATGTTACTTTTATTGATGATGTAACAAGGAAAGTTTGGGTTTATTGTATTAGAAACAAATCTGATGTATTTGACACTTTTGTTAAATGGAAAGCCTTGGTAGAGAATGAAACAGGTCTTAAGCTAAAATGTCTCAGGTCAGATAATGGAGGGGAGTATTGCAGCAATGAATTTAATGATTACTATTCTAAGAATGGAATCCGCAGGCAAAATACGGTTCCAGGAACTCCACAGCAAAATGGGGTATCAGAAAGGATGAACAGAACAATAATGGAACGTGCTAGGAGCATGAGGTTACATGCAGGACTGCCTCTTTCTTTTTGGGCAGAAGCGGTGAGCACAGCTGTGTACTTGATAAACAGAGGACCCTCAAGTGCCTTGGATGGAGGCATACCTGAGGAGGCATGGTATGGTAAGAAAGTTGATTATTCATTTCTTAGAGTCTTTGGATGTGAGGTGTTTGTTCATATAGACAAGGATGATAGGACCAAGCTAGAGGCTAAATCAGAAAAATGTACTTTCATTGGTTATGGCGGTGATGACTTTGGATTTAAATGTTGGAGTATTAAGGACAAGAAAATCATTCGGTCTAGGGATGTGGTCTTTAATGAGAAAGTCATGTATAAGCAACAGTTGTAGGAAAACAGGGAAGAATCCAATAAAGAATATGCAGTGGTAGAGGATCTTCCAGATGGGAAAGTGACCCATGAATCAGTTCAGGAACCGACTCAACAGGAACCCCAAACTCCTATAGTGAGGAGGTCTTCTAGGGTAAGAAAAGAACCTGAACATTTTTCTCCTTCTCTTTATTATTTATTACTCACTGATAGTGGAGAGCCAGAGAGCTTTGATGAAGCAATGTAGGTAGATGCCAGTAAGAAGTGGGAGCAAGCCATGGATGAGGAGCATAAGTCTCTCATGGAGAACCAAACTTGGGATTTGGTGAACCTAGCAGAAGGCAAAAGAGCATTGCAGAACAAGTGGGTGTACAGAGTTAAAGATGAAGAAGGAGGAAAGAAAAGATATAAGGCCCGGTTGGTGGTCAAGGGGTTTGCACATAAACAAGGTATAGATTTTGATGAGATATTTTCTCCTGTAGTAAAAATGACTTCTATTAGAACTGTTCTTGGAATAGTGGCAGCAGAAGACTTGCACTTAGAACAGTTAGATGTAAAGACTGCATTTCTCCATGGTGATTTGGAGGAGGAACTATATATGCAGCAACCAGAGGGCTATGAGGTCAAAGGTAAAGAGGAGATGGTGTGTAAACTGAAGAAGAGCTTGTATGGCTTGAAACAAGCTCCACGTCAATGGTATAAGAAGTTTGATAGCTTCATGATGGAGCAAGGTTATATTAGATGTCATTCTGACCATTGCGTGTATACAAAGAAATTTGAGGATGGAAGTTATATTATCCTGTGTTTGTATGTTGATGACATGTTGGTTGCAGGTAAAAACATGCAGGAAATAAAATTACTCAAGAAATAGCTAAGTGAATCCTTTGATATGAAGGATTTGGGGGCAGCCAGACAAATCCTTGGTATGAGGATAACTCGGGATAGGAAGGAACGGAAGTTGACTTTATCTCAGGAAGAGTACATTAAGAAGGTATTGGATAGGTTTAACATGTAGGATGCTAAACCGGTTGGGACTCCTTTGGCAGGCCATTTCAAGTTATCAAAGGAGCAGTGTCCCATGACAGAGCAGGAAAGAAACCAGATGTCCAAGGTACCTTACTCATCAGCAGTTGGCAGTTTGATGTATGCTATGGTGTGCACTAGGCTTGATATTGCCCATGCAGTGGGAGCTATGAGTAGATTTATGAGTGATCCAGGTAAAGAACATTGGCAAGAAGTAAAGTGGATCCTTCGGTATTTGAGAGGGACCATGGGGACAGTTTTGTGCTACAATGGATCAGACACCACTTTACATGGTTATGTAGATTCAGACATGGCTGGAGATGTAGACAGTAGGAGGAGCACGACAGGTTATATTTACACTGTAGGTGGGACAATAGTGAGTTGGATTTCACGACTATAGAAGCTAGTGGATTTGTCAACCACGGAGGCTGAGTATGTTGCTACCACAGAGGAAAGCAAAGAGATGATTTGGTTACAACAAGTGCTTGAGGAGTTGGGGCATAAGCAGGAGGAATGTAAGATGCATAGTGATAGTCAGAGTGCTATAACACCTAGCTAAGAGCTCTGCTTTCCACACCAGGATGAAGCATATACAGTTGAGATATCACTTCATCAGGACAGCTTTAGAGGAAGATAATTTGAAGTTGGAGAAGATTCATACCAGTCAGAATCCCGTAGACATGATGACCAAGGTGGTCACAAGGGATAAACTAAAGCTATGTTCAGCTTTGGTTGGCCTTCGCGGATGACAGTGAAGGGTTGAGAAGCTTTCTCAGAATGGAAATAAGTCTTCAAGTGGGAGATTGTTATGTTTTTGGAGCCTATTTTCATGTTAGAGTGTGGTACACCTTCTATCTGTTACACTCGGGTATTTTTACGGCGGTCCTGCTCACCGGTGAGCGGGTCAGGGGGGTTCGCGGAGTTGAAGCCCCCTCGATTGAAGGGGGTTCGGGGGTGAAGCCCCCGAAGTAAATTTTCATGGGTGGTTTATTAACCCATGGGTAATGGGTAACTGTTATGGGCTATTTTTGGGCCCATGGTTTTTTCGGTACCCATTGTTTTGTAAAACCGCCTTTTCGGCTACCCATAGGTTTGATACCCACGGTTTTATTTTTTTCCCATTGGTTTTGATACCCATGGTTTTGTAAAACTGCTTAAGTAGTTGTCTATTATATGGTCTTATGCATATGATAGATAGACAAGCAAATGTATTGCAGATGTGTTTTGAATTCGGGTGTGAATTCTGTAGAGTTTGTTGAGCATAGCTCCAAATGGATCTGGGTATTGTATTGAGAGAGTGGAGGCTTGTAATAAAAATCTAAGCAATTGATTCTTGGTGGACGTAGCCCAAATTGGGTGAACCACATTAAATCTTGTCTCTCTGTGTTGTGTTATTTATTTTGCACTTTTATTTGAGATCTATAATATTTTTCTGCATATTAGTTTCTACTGTTGCGATTCTGAAAGGGATTATTCCGCATATTTTATCTCTTATTTCCTAACAATCTTGTCCTAATTGATTTAGGTTGTGCCTTTCAACCAAGGTAAGAGAACCTATTTTGTAACCCTCAAATGGTGAAGGAGATGAAGATATCCCTCAATTTGTGTAAATAGTATGAAGGGGGCCTTGGGAAAATATAATCAACACTCCAAATCTGACACAAGTTGTCACTCCCAGATTATGGAGATACTTTCAATGCAAGGCAAGGGTTACTAAAGACATTGTATGATCCCGATTTGCTTTGTGCATTTTTTGTAAATGGATTGTATTCTTTTGTTGACACAAAATGCAATGCCGGGGTGGTATGGGTAGGATTAGTTTGTTTTAATGAATTTTGGGTGGGAGAATTTAGACAAGACTAACCAAAATTGAGGACCTTTGCAAAAAACTTTTAAGACCTAAACAACAGAATGCTTTCAAAGGGGTTAAGGTACTCCTTCAACCAGGATATGTGCACCAAATGGAGGCCCAAATCTACACTTTTCCACACAATCTTTGAAAACCTACCAAAAACACTCGAAGCAGATGAAAAAATAAAGTATCTAGAAATACCTATTTTATCATGACCTAAGGTGCACCCAAAGGTTTACAAACAATATCTGAATTCGAGGAAGGTAAAGTGATTTTAAATCTGTTTACCTCTTTATTAGATGAAATCTCTTTTGAATGTGAGACTGCAAATGCCACTAAACTATCAATAAGAAATGAGACCATGCATGATCAAGAGAGATTTTAAACACAAGACTGCAATAGGAGCAAGAAACACAAATTGAAAACATTCTGAAACATAAGTGTATGCAAATTTTTCCAAGAGACAACACAAAATAATATAGAAATGATCAAATTTATCAGTAGGGGAATGTTTCAAGAACAATATCAGAGCTTGTTGATGGCTTTACAACTGAAACCAACTCAACATGATACAAATCTGATGCAAAAAGAGAATTAAAAATGGTTCTTAGGTGGTTTCTCAGAGAATGGGCTTCTTCTCATATTTTCCTGTGAAATTCTAAGTTTCTCTGACCATTTTCATGAAAAATCCATGTAATATATAACTTTTTATTAGAATTGATCCTTTGCCTCTCAAATATTCCCTCCAAAAGTGGAATATTCAGAGCACCTTTGCTTTGCAATATTTTTGGAAAATGACATCTAACAGACTCACAAAAAGTTAACAGCTGTTCTTTCAAAAAGGTGAATCATTACAAAAATTTCATCGTTATCCATTATGGAGGCACATTTTTCACCTTCAAAGCATGCAGAACCCTTTCATTTCATCTTTTCATCCTTATCCCCCCAAAATTTGATTCTGTAACTTCCTGATTTGATCTTTCACGTTTTGGACAGGCTAGGGCAAAACATCATTTCAAAAACATCTCAAATTTGCAAATTGATCCTTAAAACCAATTGCATTGGTTCTTGTAGGCACAAATGACACAAATTCACCAAAATTTTGATGAAAATTGATGCAAAATTCACATCTCCAAGCTTCCTGGAGTTCAAATGGCGGCCAAACTGAAAACACACAGTTACCATTGATTTGTCATTCTCCCTTCAATCTGAGCCCTCCACGTGTCACAATCTGATTGGAAATGGATTTGGGATCACTTTTTGAATTTTAACATTTTTGGAAAAATATAAAATGTTGAAATTTTTCTCCGCCCTTGAGATTTGGTGCTGACACGTGGCATAATGTGTGCCCCCTTGGAATCGCAGCTCAATTTTACACATTTCCACCCTTTTTGGAAAAAAGGAAAATTTTCTCATTTTTACCCACGGATCCACACCTCCGATTCTACCCCTACCACATGTTTCCCTCTACTTCATCGCAAAGACACGCTTCAAATTATCACTCTAACTCATTTTGCAAAAAGCGAAAAATTTCCCTTTTTCCTCTGACGGCCCACCGACCCGCTTTGTGATCTACCACGTGTCCACCCCTGATTAGCCTGGCAGACCCACGCCCCTTTTTATGACTTTTGTGCCCTTTCACCAAAATACAAAATTTTCCAAGTCCTCTGCCATCCTTCCATTCCACTTTTAATGAGAACATGACACGTGTCATGTTCTGATTTGTTGCGGGCCTTAAGCATTTTCTTTGTATTTTGAATCTTTTTTCCAAAATGCCTTAAGGCACAAAACGACCCACCCATCTGCCTTAACTCTGATCATGACACGTGTACCTCCTCTAGGACCTGCGGAGCTATGGGGAAAATTTCACTTTCTTCCAAAACATAAAAAATGATAAGTTTTCTAGGAAACCTGCCAAACCTTGTCCAATCACAAACAACCACGTATGAGGAGATTTTTAAACTTAAATTTAAAGGGAAAAGGAGCCTGTATGACCTTCAATCATCACAAAAATTTTCTAGTGATGCCCTAGGATGTTGAAGATGAATGTGATGGGAAAATGACGCCTGTCTGACTGTCAAAAAACACAGAAAATTCTAGGGATGCCCAAAATCAATTTTTCCTTCGCGGATGAAGAATTTTCTGGAACAAAGGACAACTGGAAAGTTTTTTTAGGCAATTCACGACCATGGTAAGGGATTTTTGAGGGAAAATATGTATAGAATGAATAATTTTAAACTTACATGATTGGGTAAAAAGGAAAAATGGCAGAGCCCACAGATTTTTGGAAACATTAGGGCACAAAACAAGGCATACATGCATATTTCTTTCGAATTGGAGCAAAACAATAAGTTTATGAGAATTTCAAGGCATTCAATTTGGAGGGAAAACATGTAGATCACCAATTTGGTAGAAAAAATGTTTCAGAGCATGCAAACCAAAGGGAAATTTAGGTCAAAAATGGGGCAAGGTCAAAATGGGTGCCAACAAGTCACCAAATTGTTATCTCAAATTTTCCCTCCAAAAAAATTGATCAAACTCGACCCCACAAAGGAAGAATTCTAAGAGGTGTTTCTATCAAATAAACCTACATTTAAAATCTAATAGTCAGGTTGCAGGAAGACTCGAAAATGGATAAAACCAGAATCCCAAAGGATCAAATGACATTACAAGAAAACCAGAGGCTCAGAGGAGAGAAACGGAGAAAGGCTCAAAGTCTTCAGGCTTTACAAATAATTCAGAGTCATCCCAAATAGGTTACGTATGGAAGAATTAGCATAAGCTTCCAAGCATCTCAATGACGCACATTCAAAGGCACAAACCAAAGCAGAGACTCAAATGAGCACATGCTTGCCACTTGGTCAGAATAAACAAAGGGGATAGAGAGGGCCTAAAATGACTAAGTATAAGGGTGTTGGCAAAGGCCTCCACATGCCTCATCGACACTCCTCTAAAGGAAAAATCCAAAGGCGGTCCCCAAATGAGTGCAAAGCTTCCATGTGTCCCAGGTCCACAAAAACAATAGAGCCGATCATTGAAAAGTCCATGTTCGAGAAAGGCCGATGGAAGCCTCCACGTGTCATCTCGGTGCAACACCGAAGTTGGGTCCATAGAGTGGTCCTCAAATGAGCACCAGTCTACCACGTAGTCAGGGTCAGAGAGAAGGTTGAATTCGCTGTTGAAAAGTCTAAGCAGAGGTAGGCCAACGAAAGGTGCCACGTGTCAACTCGACGTAACTTCAAAGGTGTGGCCCAAAAGGAAAACCCCAAACAAACGCCAATTCGCCGCATGTCCTAGGGCCTGAAAAGGTGAGGGTGGCCATTGAAAAGTACAAAGGCTCATGAAGGTCTCCACGTGTCTCAACTGCACAAATCCTAAGGTAAATTCTTGAGGCAGTTTCCAAACATGCGCAAAGCCTCCACGTTTCTCGGGCTAGACAGTGCCTTTGCCAGCAGAAAGGACTCAGGTAGAAATCATAGGAAATAGGGAAGCCCATGGATGATGCCACATGTCTCATGGGAGAAATTTCAAAAGTGAGGGCAGGGGGAAAAATCTCAAATGAGTGCATGGCTACCATGTTGCCCCTGTATGAACAAACCCTTACATACTATAAGTCGCGTTAAACACCCGACCCGAGGAACTTCAGATGGCCATATCTTTTGATTGGGAACTCAGAATTGGGTGGGAGAAGATGTTTTGGAAAGGTCTCGACATCCTCTACACCATGGAGGTATGAAACTTTAATTTTGATAGGGCCAAGTGGGTGAGAAGTAGGAAAACATTTTACAAGCTATTAATGAAGGATTTGATTACTTCAACCACCCGGATTTGATTTGATCCATCGTTCTTCCTTATTCAACATGCCAATAGACATAGAGTGGTAGACTTGATAGGTTGTGGGTAGATTTCAAAGAATAATTGATAGACAGTGGTTGAGATTTTAGAGGTAGAATTAAATGCATTTCTTAGAGTGGTTAAAGTAGGATTTGAAGTTTCCCTCTCTCTTTCTCTCTCATTCTTCTATATATTGTAAAAGAGGGGAATTTTCAAATGATGGTCATTGTTTCTCCTCTGCCCCTCTCACTCTATTTCTTCCTTAGGGTATAATTTGGAGTCTAAGCATTGTCTCATGGCTCTATAATGGAATTTTCTTGCCTCTTGCCCACTGATGATGTACTGTGTAACTTTTGGAGAAATAAAATATGTTTCGTGATGCTTCTGTCCATCCTTTCTTATTTTGTTGTCTCTTCTTACCTCTCATTATTACAAGGTATATCATGCATATCTCTGATGTTTATTGTAGGTTATGGGGGTTTTTCTTAAAGGTTTTCGAAGTGGTGTTCCGTGTGAAATCTATCTCTGATCCATGGTGCATCTTTTCCACCCTCTTCTCTACTCACCTCTCTCCACTTCAGGCAGTTTAGATTTTTTATTAGCCACTTCCTTTTCTATTGTATCACCACTTAGTGTAGGCTCTCTTTCACCCTCTCTCTCTCTCTCTCTCTCTCTCTCTCTCTCTCTCTCTCTCTCTCTCCCTCTCTCTCTCTCTCTCTCTCTTCGTGTCTCCTTGGAATGGTTAGATTAGGATAGGTTAGCTCTACCTGCACTGGAGTAGCTTGTGGCGAGTAGATTAGGAAGCAAGAACAAACTTTCTCCAGAGGGCCATCTCAGGTTTACAAGTCCCATAGGTTGAGAGATGGTCCCATGTTGTGCAATCACACCGGATGCCCCACTCACATCTGAGGCCATTCGTGGGTGTTGTGATTCTACACTAACAACTACCTTTTAATATTAGCCACCGCTAGGGTGGATATTTACTTTATTTCTTTTATTTTCCAAGACAAGATTAATTTTAACAATTTTCCATAATACACATATTCCAAAATAAAATTTTCTGCATTGTGGCCACTGAGTTCAATATGTTATTTGAATTCTAGCACATGATATTCAAATCCTAGCAACCACTAAGGTCATATATTATTCCAATGTGTTAGTGTAACATAACAAAGACTTGACATTAGTGGTCTCTAGGATAATTGTTGTCTTGCATGTAAGATAATGTGTAATGATTCTACTCAAAACATAAAAATGAAAAATGAATAAAGCTCCAACACAAAATTTTAATCTTAGTGGCCTCTGATTACAACATGTTATTCAAATTTTATTACATGATATTCTTATCCTAACATAATATTTGAATCCTAGCAACCACTAAGGTCAAAGATAATTATATAGCACTAGTGGAAAATCACAAAGACTTGAGGTTAGTGGCTGCTAGGATATTTATTTTCTTGCAAATAGGAAAAGTAGTAACGAATCAATTGAATTACTAATTATGCTCCATTATTATATTTAATTTTTACAAGACTATCTTTAAAGACTAGAAACCACTATCTTATATGCTTACTACCTTTCATTGAAGTTACAAGACAAGAGAAGACAACAAATATTCCAAGAGAAGAAAAATATTTATGACTTTCCTGAATACATGTAATTAAAAATGAAATTTTAAGCCTTGCGGCCTCTGAGTAAAACATGCTATTCGAAATCTATTACATGATATTCCTATCCTAACACAATATTTGAAGCCTAACGACCACTAAGGTCAAAGATAATTACATAGTACGGGTGGAAAATCACAAAGAATTGAGGTTAGCGGCCGCTAGGATATTTGTTGTCTTACATACATGACAATTAATAAAGGACTTGACTGAAAAACTATGTTCCATTATTATGTTTAAATTTTACAAGACTAGCGACCGCTAGGATGGATGGTTACTACATTTCTTTAATGTTCCAAGACAAGAGAAGATACCAAATATTCCTAGACAAGAAAACTATTTTTGATTGTCCTGAATACATGTAATTAAAAACTAAATTTTAAGCCTAGTGTCTTCTGAGTAGAAAATGTTATTCAAAGTCTATTACATTATATTATAATCCTAACATAATATTCAAACTCTAGTGGCCACTAATGTCAAAGATAATTACATAGCGCCTGTGGAAAATCACAAAAACTTGAGGTTAGTGGCTTCTTGGATATTTGTTTTCTTGCATACATGACAAGTACTAACGAATCGAGTGAAAAACTAACTATGCTCCATTATTGTATATAAATTTTACAAGACTATCTTGAGGTTAGTGGCTGCCAGGATATTTTATGTCTTGTATACAAGAAAAGTAGTAACGACTTGCATCAAAAACTAAGTATGTTCCATTATTATATTTAAATTTTACAAGACCATCTATAAAGACTAGTGACCCTAAGGGTGGATGCTTACTACCTTTCTTTGATGTTCCAAGATAAGAGAAGACAACAAATATTCCAAGACAAGTAAAATAGTTACAACTTTCATGAATACACGTAATTAAAAATGAAATTTTAATCCTAGCAGATGTTGAGTTCAATATGATATTCAAATTCTATCACATGAGATTTGAAACCTAGCATTTGTTAAGGTTGAATATTATTAAGTAATGTTGTTGTAACATCACAAAGAATTGAGGTTAGTGATTGCTATGATAGTTACTTTCTTGCATATAAGACAATTAGTAATGACTCGACTGAAAACTGAACTAAGCTCCATTATTATATTTAGATTTTACAATAATATGTTCCAAGACTCTCCATTGATAGGGTATATGTTTATGTATTTTCTTGGATATTCCAATACAAGACAAGACAAATATTTATGATTTTCCAAAATAAATGTAGTTGAACACGTAATCTTCAGCCTAACGCCCACTAGGTAGATTAGCTGTCGTTAGGATCCTAACAGATGTCAGGGTTGTTGATGATTTATTTTTTATTGGATTACTAATTTGAAAATAGGAAACTATTGAGGCTTGAGACCATGAAACCATTACTTTCAATTACTAATCGAGCCAAGCGGCCGCCAAGCATTTTCCTATAAACTAGTTGATTTGAATTCTGTGATATTCACGATATATCTTATGAGAACTAAAAAATGAACCCAATGACAACACCCAATCACATCATGGAATGTAAGATTTGTTATTATTAAATATTTAATTCTCAACCATTATCACCCATGTTGGATTTAAGGTTTCCATAATGATGTAGTGTAACCCAAATTCATTTTTTACAGTGATGGGAAGATAGCCATCAATCCACTATTAGCCCCTCTATCATAAAGCTATACTGATTATTTTTTACATTGACAAAAATATATTCTAGAATATATAGATGCTAGGGGCTGCTAGTCTTCACTAATAGAAACAAATTGACAACTTGAAACAAACCAAATTTAATAGCGATTAATTGTTTAAATTGCTTAGCGCAACACATAACAAAAACTTTTATTAATGATTTCTTGTATTTTTATTACTAAAGGAGGGTCAAAGTATGCCTAGCGACCGATTATCTATAAATATCAATTCTTATTGAATTTTACTCTATAAAAATAATGACATGAAGGTACAACATCTCCTTAGTATTACACTATTGAAAAAGAGTATTTATCTTTCCCAATTACTTACAAATTATTAATTTTTTTAATTCCTTTTTTTAGGTAATATGTCTTCCATGGGACGCACTTCATTCATGTAAATTCCTTTGATTGAAGGGGAAGAGGATATGAAAAAAGAGAGACGATGAATGGTTTTTAGAAATGAAGTCCCAGAAAAATTACCATGTTGATTTGTGGTTATTTTTTTGTTTCAAGATGAAGAAGTTTTCAATGAATTTGATATGGTAATAGCTTCAAAAGTTATTTATCAAAAAACATTGTGTATTCAAGTTGAATGTATTGACATTGAAATGAATAAGTGCCTTATTCTTGACATGGAGTTGGAAGTTTCATTGTTCAAGACACTAGAAATGAAGGCTTCTAGAGAAAGTAGGACATGTTCTTGTTCTAAATATGGCTGGAATTTGGGTAAGTTCATACACTTAGACAAAATAGGTTGTGAAAATACAATTGAAATTCATAATAACATGAATTTGGTATTCAAAAAATTATATATAATCAATAATACCTCTTCTATTTGTCATTATTTGAATAAAAGAAATTTTCTTATTTACAATGCTAAGGATATCTTATTTTTCTATATTACAGATAGACCCCTATAATTCAAAGTTACAAGGGCTTAAAAATAATAAAAAATCAGATTTATTGTTGAAAAAATAACTAGTATGTTTGAGAAAGAAAAATTTTCAACCACTGAACAATTAAAATTATTATTTTTCAATGGTGATGCTTTTCCAGTTAAAGTTTCTAGGTGCCATGTGGTACCTCTACAATATCAATACCATATTGTGCATGATGATAATGTTGACCTTCTTGTCCATTCAATATTGATTAACGTTATTCCTACACTAAGGGATGCAATTATTCTTCCCTTTTTATATTCTTCAAAGGAACGTGTACAACTAGAGGATCCAGATGACCGAAAAAGAGATGATGTCCATTTCTAAATTCTTGATGGAAAACATACCATTTGTGCCCAAATTGTTTTTTAGCTGAAATAAAATACAAGTCATTACATAATAAGCTGTAGGTTAGAAAGGATCACATTACGTCTTTAAATGCGCCTAGCGAAAGACATTACTGATATTTGAAAGCAACATAATGAGGTTAGAAAAAATTGGATTGAATCCAATTTTATTGATGTACTCTACAAGGCTCGAATGATTTGGAGATCCATAGGATGTCCTCGGAGGCATAGAGTGGGAAAGGAAAAGATAGACGAGTTGAGGGTAGTGATTCTTAATTGTATGTCATTAGGACTTAAAATTTAATTTTGGTAATATGAAGAAAGTAAATATACTATTTCCTTTTTCAATGCAGTGTTTTTAGAATCAATGTCTTTCTATTGTCAAAGTGGCTAAGATAGAGAGTCTTTATGATAAATTGTCATTTCTATTTTTTCCTAAGGACATGGACAAAATGGACAAAAAAAATTGAGTTATTTAAACTAGGTGGGATTGCTTGTTCTCCTTTTAAGGATAACCAACCTAAATTTTAATAAAATTCATTGGTAAGGTTCATGGTGAATTACTTTAGGCCTACAATAGGAATGATCAATGATGAGCTATCATTACTAGCAGAGAAAGTGCAATCAAGGAAAGTATGGCTAATTGGCTCTATTGAAGTAGATGTCATAATGAAGAATTTTTATTTGTACCACCAAAGAGTAAAAGATGAGAGAAGAATGAGAGGAAAAGTGATAAAATATTTAAAAAGTAAATATCCAGGTAATATTGTATTAGAAAATGCATTGAAAACAATATTATTGAAAAATATGGTTTGCACGAATCTCATTACTGTTAGTTGTGTGTACTCTTAGGAAAAGTGAAGAAAGGAAAAATAACATTTTATTTTGGAGGAAGTGAAAAAGAAAAAGAAATAAAAATTGATGTTGAAGTGGTAGAGGTTCTCCCAATGACAACTGAAACAATTATAGAGCACTACATGATTTTAATGGAAGAACAGATTCAAGCAAGGATGGAAGACACTGATGATTTTTCAAGTCAATGTGAATATCCCTTCCTACTCTAGTCAACAATATCATCTATTCCATCAACTAATCCATTCAATGCAGAATGTGTGGTCACAAATTTAATAACTAAATCTGATAGAATAATGCACCTCCTTACAGTTGTTGGATCTAGTATACTAAATTGTGTTATTATTGTACTCTTACCTGTTGCTTCTTCAATGATGTTAAGAGAGACGATAAAAAATACATGAAAAAATTTAGAAACAAGGGGGAATCAGTTGTGGAAGGTTGTTATAGATTTTATGGCAGCAAAGGAAGATTTAAGAGCTTGTGTCTTATGTATACAATAATTGATGTGTAAAATTATGATGTTGACGATGGGGATACAATAGAAATCGTAATGGATTGGATGGGACAACTTCCGCAGTAATTGGTGATTGTAAGAAAAATCAGCCTACGAGGAAAGACACATCCTTTTCTTTATGAGAGATCTTATGAGTTTTGATATCATATGTTCACTTGACTTGATTTCTAAAATTCTCCGATTATAGTGCTTTATGGTGGTAGTGTTGCATTGCATGCTTTGATTGACTCAGGTCTATCTGTGGTTTTTTATTGTTGAATTGCATAATCAAGATATATTTTTAAAACATTATTGTTCTCATTTTAAAAAAAGATATGTTGATTAATTGTTAGTGCAAAATCACAACACCCTCGAATGGCCTCAGATCTGAGTGGGGCATTTGGTGTGATTACATAACATGGGACCATCTCAAGTTGTGGGACTTACGAACCTGAGATGGACCTCCAAAGAAAGCTAGTTCTTGTTCCTAAACTACATGCCACAATCTACTCTAATGCAGGAAAAAATAATCTATCTTAATCTAACCATTCCAAGGAACTAGGGAGAAAGAGAGAGAGAAAGAGAGCCTACACTAAAGCGGTGATGCACCAGAAAAGGAAAGAGATGAGATACTTTGCTGAGGGAGGATGAAACATGGAAAAAGGAGATGAGGGAGGTCAGACAAAACTAACACACAACTAGATCCTAATTCACCATCAAAACTCCATGAAACACGAAATATTACACCTGCAAATGTGAAATACATGCAAAGTAAGAAAACAAAAAATGGAGAGGCACAGAGAAACAAAAAAACATGAGAAAGGGTTGAAGAACACCACAAAAACATGATTTTATTGCTCTATGAGGTGCACAGACAATTACACAAATGTTTCTTAGAAGCATAAAATCCACTTGCCAGGTGTAGGAGAAGGCTTGCAACTCAAATGGAGTCAAGAAACAATTTTTACAGAGTTTCCCCACATCCCAGAATGTCTCCCCATTTTCAAATGAGAAGTGTTTTTAATATATAGAATGTCGAGGCGAGAGAGAGAGAAGTAAACATCAGATTCTACTCTGAATGCTCAACCACCAACCATTAATTCCCTGAAAATCCACCTACAATCTTTCAATTCTGGTTCCCCATGTCTGCTTGGCGTATTAGAGAAGGAAAGATGGTAAATCAGATCAGATCTGGGTAGTTGAAGAAATCAGATCCTGTATTAATGGCTTGAAAGACTTTTTCCAAATTTTCACCCCTTAAAACCTGCTGAAAATAATAATTTATGCTTCCATTGCATAGAGGAGGTCGAGATATTTCCATTTGTACCAAATTTATTGAATTTTGAGCACTGGATTGAAAGTTATGCCCATTTGAATATTTGAATCGAATCCGTACAGAAATGGCAAAAAAACAAGTTTTGCAAAATGGATCCATGGGCCCGAAATTCACTTTGCACCTTTTACAAAAAATGCAAAAGTGTGAAATTTTTCCTCAAGCCTACAACCTTCTCATTTTCCATTTGGTGAAAAGACTTCTCCAGGCCCGCGGCCCCGCATCTTCTATTTTTCCAAAAGTCATCCCTGAGCCTGCCGGCCTGCATTTTCCACTAAGCAAAATAAATCCTTCCTAGGCTCATGAGCCTGTAATTATAACTTGTGCCTTTTGAAAAAAGTGAAAAATTCCAAAATATCTCCCACCACTGCCCGTCGGTCCTTGGACTCTTCAACGACTAACTTTGTGTTCTTTTTTTACTCTGACCACGTGGCGAGACCGCACTCATTTGGGAGTTTTTCTTTGGGTCGCACCTTTGAAATTGCACTTGATAAGGCATATGGCACCTTCTGTGGCTCTGCTTTACCTTCCTTGTGTTCTGCCTAAGTCCCTTCTATTTGAAAAAGGCTTTATGTCTGACTCGGGACACGTGGAGGCTTCCCACTCATTTGGAGACCTTGTTTGGACCTGACCTTCGAAGGTGCACCAATTGGACACATGGAGGCTTCTATTGGCTCTTCTATACTTAGTCGATTAAATGGATAGCTCTACCCCCCTTTTAACTTCTAGCCTCATGGCGATCCTACGCTCATTTGGGAACCCGCTCTTGATTCTTCTTTTGAAGTTGCACTGAGCTTACACGTGGCTCCTTCCGTCGGTCCTGGAATTTTCAATGGTCGGATTTATCTCTGAGACTTTGGACACATGGAGGGCCTATGCACATTTGGGGTCTCTATTTTGATGCACCTTTTGGAATTGTGCTGAACTGACACATGGCGCATTCTATGAGTCCATTTCTTGGCCCCGAGTTAACTCACATGCGAAGTCTGAAGACTTCGAGCTTCTTCTCCAATTTTCTCCTGTTGAGCTTCTAGTCTCTTTTAAGGTTATTGGCCTCCTTTACCATTGTTTGATCCTCCATTTTCAAGCCCGTCTACCCCTCAAATTTGGGATCGATTGTTGGATTTAAAATTTGGGCTCGCAATACTGAGCCAACCCTTCGATTATCTCCTATGTCAGGGTCGTGTTTGATCAAATTTTCCCAGGGGGCAAAATTGGGATAACAGTTTGGTGACTCACAAGGACATCTTCCTGCTAGATGAAGAGACCAGTAGCCTTGGAAGTATCCATTGGGCATGGAGTCAAGAATGATATCCTGATACTAATCTTTTTCTTTGAAACTTCTCCCCGATTTCTTGCACCCTACTGACCTCGAACCTGCCCCGCTGTCCACACTCTCAATTTTTTCAAGAAAGTATTGAAGATGAGGTTTTTGAGAGTAGAAAATTGTATTAACCTGGGGCTTTCATCTGCTCTGGAAATGGATTTTGGGCATAATGAACTGCATAGTGATACAACCTTGGAGAAAAAAATCATCACGATATGCTATGTACAAAACTAAAAATCATATATGCTCCAAGTGGAACATGTAGAGTGTGAAAAAGAACTTGTTCTGCTGAAAACAAATCTACTCTTACTCCTACGCTAACCCTAACAAAGAAAATTTACAAAAATCCTACTATAGGTAGGGAGAAATAGCTTCCCTTTCTCAAAATATGCAACCATGTATCTGATTTGGCACTAAACATGGCTATTATAATGAGTGAAAAACTGACAAGAGGCCGATCTTCCACCCAAATCATCAAGGTATCAACATCAATCAAAATACCTCCTCAAGCTGATTGACATTAAATTCCTATAGGTTTTGATGGTGACCCTTGGTGCTTTGATACTCATCCTCATGCTCTGAAGTGGGCATGACTATTTTTGGCTTCTACCTTGGCTCCAATGAAGCCAAGTACCTGATTGGGCACACTCTGGTCTTTGAATGTGCCCATGGTTCTGAATTTCAACTCCAAGGATGGATTCTCTTTACGGACCTTTCTAGGTGAATGATGTGCAAGAGATGGGATCCTCGTGCCCTTTTCCTTACTTCATTGCTTCCTAAAAACATGACCTTCCCTTGGATAGCCTCTTCCTCTAGCAAGAAATTTTTCAAATCAAAATATTTGATCCACTGCTCTAGAGGACTATTTGGGTCAGCAATATCTTCTTGGAAGCTCTCCTCTGTCATGGGTTCATCAATAAAATCAAGCCCTTCAAATGAAAGCTAAAAATCTTCAATAATGCTTTCTTCATCAAGTGGCTTCAACTCTGATTTGATCTCTTCTAGTTGCTCCTCTTCAATGGGACTTGGAGTTGTTTGTTATTCCTCCTTAACTGGTTGTGTAGCTTGGATTAGATCAGCATCCTCTTCATAAAAAGTGCCATTATGGACACTGCATTCAGAGCATACAGACTACTGATCTTCTTCCTTGGATTTTGTTCTTGTTCTCCTGTTAAACTTAGATTTCACCACTTGTGGTTTGACCCCGACCTCCTTTGAAGGTTTAACCATCAAGTGGATTTGTGTAATATTAAACTTGAGAGCCAAGATTTGGATAATTTCTTCTCTATTTGGATCTCTTTCTCGAATGGTTTTTGGATTCTTTCCCTGATATGGACTTAGGAAAGTAGGAGAGTGGTGGGCAGGGTCTCCACTAGTTGCTTGTTTCTTTATGGTGGAGGGGAAGGAATTGATTTTGACTCTTGTGGAGAGGACTTGGGTTTGGAAGGGAAAAGGGTAGAAGAATTGAGATGAGATGGAAAATTAGGGGATGAAGAAGGGAATTCAGTACTTGGGCCAACAGATGGGGAGCTAGACTCATGACACTATTGCGATGATACTGGTTGAGGAAGAGGAAAAGAAATTTTAGGAGGTGGTGGACCTACCCATTGACAAGGTTGTCTTATGTCCAACTCATAAACCTCAATCTCCTTAGTCCATTGCACAAGTCTGGGCCAACATCTCAACCATGAAGTCAAGCTTCTCCTGCGGGCTGTAGTGTCTTAGAAAAGGGCCTACCCATGGACAAGGTTCCTTGGAACCAATCCTGAATGCCTTCATTTGTGTTGTAGCCCTGGACTACACCATGTTAGCCTCCATTGTTTGGATCTTCTATAGAAAACAAACATTCTCCATATATTTTTTACCATTATATGTGTACCCTTGTTCTTGATAAGCTCCATGGCCAAACTAGTTTTGACGTTGCCCATATGGGTAAGGATAATGGTTCTGGATTTGATCATAATGCTAATCTAGAGGAGTTGGGAAATATATTAGAGGAGGAGTTCACTGCTGTTGTTGCAAGTGTGAATTCCAGGATGGGAATGAAGTCATGATTGTAAAACTTCATGGAATGGGAGAAACTGAAAGATATGAAAGGAATAATGGATGGGAGAAGGTTTGCAACTTTAGAGAGTGGGTTTATGACCAGATGGATTTGCCAAATGTGCTTGAAAGTGCCTCCAAAGGCTGAGATCTTCACCAAGATCACATTGAACCTGATGAACTAAAGTGGTAAGGTGATTCAGACCTATCCCACCGGGCATGCTAAACTATTAGTATGGTCACAAAATGACTTAAGATTTGTTTTTTGATAATGACACGCCTTGGAAAGATGAGAAAAAACTAAATTCAGTGTCCCACCGAGTGTTTCAAAAATTTTAGTACAAAATCACAGCACCCCCAAATGGCCTTGGATCCGAGTGGGGAATTTGGTGTGATTTCATAACTTAGGACCATCTCTCAAGCTGTGGGACTTGAAAACCTGAGATGGACCTCCAAAGAAAGTTGGTTCTTGTTCCTAAACTACCTACCACAATCTAATCTAATGCATGCAAAACTAATCTATCCTAATCTAAACATTCCAAGGAACCAAGGAGAAAGAGAGAGTGAAAGAGAGCCTACACTAAAGTGGTGATGCACCAGAAAAAGAAAGAGGTGAGATACTCTACTGAGGGAGGATGAAACATGGAAAAATGAGATGAGGGAGGTCAGATAGAAGTAACACAAAACCAGATCCTAATCAACCATCAAAGCTCCATGAAACATGAAATCTTACACTTGTAAACATGAAATACATGCACAGGAAGAAAACACGAAATGGAGAGGCAAAGAGAAACAAAAAAACATGAGAAAGGGTTGAAGAACACCACAAAAACACAATTTTATTGCTCTATGAGGTGCACAGACCATTACATGAATGTTCAGAAGCATAAAATCTTCTTGCTAGGTATAGGAGAAGGCTTACAGATCAAATGGACTTGAGTATTTTTTTTTACGGAGTTTCCCCACATCCTAGAATGTCTCCCCCTTTTCAAATGAGAAGTGTTTTTAATATATAGAAGGCCGAGGCAAGAGAGAAAGAAGAAAAAATCAGATTCTACTATGAATGCTCAACCACCAACCATCAATGCCCTACAATCCTCCTACAATCTATCAATTCTTGTTCCCCATGTCTGCTTGGCATATTGGAGAAGGAAAGATGGTAAATCAGTTCAGATCTGGGTAGTTGAAGCAATCAGATCCCATATTAATGGATTGAAATACTTTTTCCATATTTTCACCCCTTAAAACCTATTTAAAATAATAATTTATGCTTCCATTGCGTAGAGGAGGTCAAGATCTTTCCATTGGTACCAAATTTATCGAATTTTGAGCATTGGATCGAAAGTTATGCCCATTTGAATATTTGAATCGAATCCGTACAGAAATGGCAAAAAACAAGTTTTGTAAAAATGGATCCGCGGGCCCAAAATTCACTTTGCACCTTTTGTGAAAAAATGCAAAAGTATGAAAGTCTTCCTCAAGCCCCGCAAGCCCATAACCTTCTCATTTTCCATTTGGTGAAAAATTGAAATTCTCCATGAGCCTGCGGCCTCGAAACTTCTACATTTTCCAAAAGTCATCCCCGGGCCCACGGCCTACATTTTCCACTTAAGCAAAATAAATCCTTCCCAGGTTCGCAGGCCTGCAATTATAACTTGTGCCTTTTTTCTCCCAGCACCTGGACCGGTCGTGGACTCTTCAGACAACTGACTATGTCTTCTTTTTTGACTTTGAGAACGTGGCGAGCCCGCACTCATTTTGGGAGTTTTTCTTTGGGTCGCACTTTTGAAATTACGTCGATGAGGCACATGGCACCATCCGTACGGCTCTACTCTACCTTTGTCATGTTTTGACTATGTCCCTTCTATTTGACAAAGGATTTATGTCTAACCTGGGACACATGGAGGCTTTCTGCTCATTTGGAGACCCTATTTGGACCTGACCTTCAGAGGGTGCGCCGGTTGGACACGTGGAGGCTTTCTGTCGGCTCTTCTATTCTTAGCCGATTCATTACGACTGGCCATGCCCCCCCTTTTGACTTTTGGCCATGTGGTGAGCCTGCACTCATTTGGGAACTAGATCTTGATTCTTCTTTTGAATTTTTTTGGAGCTGACGTGTGGCCCCTTCCGCTCGGTCCTAGACTTTTTAACAGTTGGCTCTCGTCTCTGAGACTTTGGACACGTGGAGGAGCCTGCGCACCTTTGCGGTTTCTATTTTTATGCACCTTTTATAACTGTACACCAAGCTAGACACATGGCACCTTCCATGAGTTTTTTGCTTAGCCCCCAAGTCAACTTGCATGCAAATTCTGAAGACTTCGAGCTTCTTCTCCAATTTTCTCTTGTTGAGTCTCTAGTCTCTTTTAATGTTATTGGCCTCCTTTACCATTGTTGCTCCTCCATTGTCGAGCCCTCCTGCCCCTCAGATATGGGATCAATTGTTGGATTTGAAATGTGGGTTCAAAATACTAAGCCGGCCCTTCGATTATCTCCTATGTAGGGTCCCGTTTGATCAATTTAGCTGGGGCAAAAAATTGGGATAACATTAATATTACTTTAAAAATTATATTAGTTTAATGCATTTGAACTAATACATACAATATTTATACAGAAAACCAACCAATCGAGGAAGACATAGCCTCTTCTTCTCCACATAAAAATAAAGGATATGATGTCATTATTAAAATGTGGTAACCAAGTCAACTTGTTTCCCCTAGATGTCGGTAACCATCCATCCAATGAATCTATAAATGGTGAGTGGGAAATAATTGCTTTATAAATTTATCAGTACAAGAAGTTTTCGATTGTCATTGTTTACATATTTTTTAATAAAAATTCAATTTTTTTCAGATTTGATGCCGAGTGAAGAGGCTATTAGCACATCACGCATGAACTCTACAGATAGAGAATGGTATGTGTTGGGGCCCCTAGAATATTGACTAAGTACAAAAGGTCACATAGGTCGCGCAAGGTCCCAATTAAAGAGAGGCACACAGGATAAAGCACGTAAGGCAGGGTTTTAGAAAAGGGTTTAAGGAAGTCCATGACGTGTGATGCACAGCATGGAAAGAACCAAGGGTTCAGGACTTAGAACAAATTGGAGGTTCATGGTAGAACATGTGAAAAGTATGAGCCGACTGCATGTGGATAAGGTGCCAGCCTGGCGACAAGTTTGGCCCAGGAAGGAGCATTCCTGCAGTAGAACATTCCTGCAGTAGAATCTTCTAGAAGCACATCATGGGATAAAGTGGGAAGCTCAGGCCTGGAGGAGCATGCTCACATGGAGAACCACATTCAGACACTTGGCATCATATCTGAAGGTGCACTAAAGGATGAGTTTTCAGTCTAGAAGAGCTATAAATACAAGTGCCTGTAGAGTAAATAGAGAGACGGAGGGTATGGGTGAAGCTCTGTAGAAATACTGTAAGAACTCTATTAATGGGTGATTGCATTTGGGAAAGGATTTATTAGGAATGGAGATCATAGTTTTCTTTTTTGGTAGCTTATTTACATTTATTCCAAGTTGTAATGCATGACTGTGGTCTACTTCTTTGTGACACTCTGTAATGGCTCCATGAATGTAATGAGGTTACCTGTTATATATACATGAATCTCAATGATTCCGATGCATACTTCTCTCTCACAAGTTCTCTTTCCTGTTATGCTAAGTATGGATGCTTGTATGCTTCTGTTTGATATGATACACATGTAATAGGATTCTATTAAGTACTCTATCTGAAATGATTGCAAGGATCTAGAGGCTGTTTTGAGCCCTATGGTTCATAGTATGTCCTAAACCCATTTGAAAGTCTTTTAAACACAAATCATAGATGATGGTTCCCACTAAACTCACATAAAAGAGAGACTCGGCACCCGTGTGTTGCCTCGAGTGAGTTCCCAACTTTCGTTGCAAGGTGATAAGCCCAGTGCTGCATGGGGTTCCTTTATTTTGTGTTAAGGGTAAATATGACTACATCTTAGTTCTGTTGCCATTGGAAGCTACTCTGCATGCCGAGGATTTTGGTAGTGTTGATACTGGTGTTAGCCCATTCATAGAGGTTTAAATTATTGTTATGGCCAAGCAGTTTAGAAACTTTTTTTGCGAACTCAGCCCATGAGACTCGTAGTGGTTTGTGGTGCACAGATTGTGAAGTAGAGGGGCACGTTAAGGATAATTTTCTCTGAGAGGACAGTACACGCCATGGTAGTAGATTGTGAAATTTGTCATGGGGACCATGATGTGAGTTAGGTGCCCCTTGCTGCAAGCATGCAATCTGGAAGAATGTATCTTGTTACTGTAAGATTTAGCACCTCTACAACCCATGATACTAAGGGATGTAGGCTCATTGATTAGATCCATGAGGCCATTGATCATGGGGTACACCAGACCAGTGTTGCCAGAAGTTCCAAAGGGTGATGATCGCTGTTATGAGGAGCACGCAGATGGACGTGCATGCATGGAAGAGGCTTTCGAGGAGGATTCCATAGTCATGGTAACTGCGAAGGAGGAAGGACTGAGTTCCCGTGTGGAACCTGTTTCAACTGTGGATCTACATATCATTACAAATGTGAATGCCTAGACCTGTTGTAGTGCTCATGGTGCGGAAAGAAGCATAAGTATGAGGATTGACCAGAAATTGTTTGAGAACATGAATCAACAGCAACAGAAATACAAAGGGTGTCGTAATGGTCAATATTAACAAGGCAGACACCCCAGTGGATGCCTCAGGTAACATGGGATGCAGGTTTGGATTCATGTCTTGGTAACAACAAGGGCAGAAGCCACACACACAAAAGAGATATCAAGGTAGAAGAACCTAGTTTCAAGGTAGGAAGTAGTTCATGGAAGGTATCTAGACCTTATGCATCAGAAGGAGGTATATCAAGACACTATGGATGTCATTTAGAGTTTACAAGGGGAAATCTAGTGTCTAAAGGAGCAATCCAGGAGGGAGGAATTAAGGAAGGAGAGTCGAGGCGCCAAAGGATGACTTGGATGAGGTCAAGGAGGTGTGTAAAATGCAAAGGCAAGAGAATATCATTCCCTTGCTAGGATCATGGTTGAGAGAGAAGGTACCACACACCGGAGGAGAATACAAGAGGCAGGTCTTGCACATAAACCTTCCCCCTCACAACCATGACTATGAAAAGGAGATCATGTTGAATGCAGTTGTAGATGGATGGCTCCTTAGTAATATCCTCATTGACACTGACGCGAAGGTTAATGTTCTAACTTTGGATGTATGGCATCAGATGGGAAGACCTGCATTACAGGGATCTTTGAATGTGTTGTATATGGAAAACAAGACTAAGGTGATGCCCATTAGAGTCTTAAAGGATGTAGTTATTAATATATAGTGAGATAAGTTTACTGGGGACTTTTAAGTCTTGGCACTCACTGAGGTAGACAATTTCTCAGCGCTACTTGGGTGCCTATGGTGTTACAAGAAAAATGCAGACCTTCGGTTCAACAAAGGGTACATTAGCTTTGAAATCAAGGAGGAGTGGGTAATTATATCCATGGTTGATGGGAAGTTGACACCATATATTGAACCTTTGGGGGAAGAAGTTTTGGATAGGATATATGTGCACTTAATTAGGGACCCAGAGACAATACATCCTACTAATGGAGTTATCTGGTTTGAGGATGCTCAGTTAGTAAGTGATACCACCAGCCTAGCATGCGATAATTGGGCATGGGGGACTTATGAATTGATGGGACAATAATTGAGAGGGTCGGTGACCAAGGTAATAAAGGTGCACACAATCCGGTGCCTAGGAGGAAAAGATCTTCCCAAGTATTTAGGAGAATCCTTCCCTGAGATATTTCTATAGGAAGTGGAAGCTCAACGGAAGGATGAGAAGGAATAGAGAGGGATGCTAAGTTATTTCCTACTTAACATAATGGCATAGTGGTGGGCTACACATCAGGAGAGCCTTTTTGAGTGGCATGAGGTAAGAATTGCTCTCTTTGTCAGATTCTCTAGGAGCAACGTGCCCACCACCATCAAGGACTACCATGGGAAGGAGCCCTCCTCTTTCCATATCCAAGAGTGTGAATGGGTCTAGAGAGAAGGCACGGAAAATTTTCCACCATCCCTTTGGGTGCACAAGTTGTATTCTACACTGCAGGGTTACATGTGCACATGGTACATTCATTCGGAGACACATCACTAGATAGGGAATTGGCAAGAGCTCACGATTGACCTTATTCAAACATTTGAGTATCAAAGTACCAAGCCATCAATTGATAAGGCCTTTTAGGGTATCAAGTGCCTTACCATGGGGGACAGTGCCATGGCAGAGGATAGGATGTTGGAATTACTAGGTGAACTAGGATTGGAGGTGTGCTTTGAAGAAGAAGTAGAGGAAACAGAAGAGTTACAACTTGAGTGTGCATGTTTGGAAAAGGAGAAAGGAAAGTTGGTGTATTTCATTGCTGGAGAGGAATCGAAAAGCTTGGATTTTATCCATTCTATAGGGACGTGTGAGGTAGTGGATAGTGTTGATACTCGCACACGCGCCTACCATGAGCCCTTAAAGACAAAGAAGGTTAACATCGGTTCAGGAGAAGAAACTAAGGAAGCTATTATTGGAGATTTCTAGTCAGAGAAGGAAGTTCTTAAGATCATTGATCTGTTGTGTGAATTGGAGGATTTATTCCTACATGGGTACCATGAGCTCAAAGACGTTCACCATTCCTTGGGGGATATGAAGATAAAGCTGAAGGATGGTGCGCACCTGGCCAGGAAGAGGCGCTACCAGATGAATCCCAATTTATATGTGAAGTTTAAGGAGGAGATAGACAAAATGATAGCTTCTAGGATCATTGAAGCAGTGGAAGAATTGGAGTGGATAAGTCCAATGGTAATCACCATCAAGAAGGATGGGTGGATTAGGATCTGTGTGGATTATAGGGAGCTGAATGTAGTTTGTGTCATTGATCCCTTTTTGAACCCCTTCATTGATGAAATTTTGGAAGGAGTCACTGGGCACGAAATCTATTCCTTTACGGATGGATTTTCAGGTTACCATTAAGTCCGAATTGCAAAGGAGGACCAAGAGAAGAAAAATTTCACCACCGAGTGGGGAATTTTTGCATACACGGTCATGCCCTTTGGGTTGAAGAATGTTCCTGCTATTATTTCATGCATAATGGTGCAAGCATTCAAGGACTTCATCCATAAGTTTCTTCAAGTCTATTTAGATGATTGGACAGTATACGGCCTAGTTAAAGACCATTGTGACAATTTAAGGTTAATGTTTGAGAGATGTAGACAGTTGAGGATATCCCTCAATATTAAGGAGTGTGTGTTTACTACACCCTTTGGGACTTGATTGGGGCATATCATATGTAAGGAGGGCTTGCTAGTAGATCTTGATAAAGTGGCAGTTATTGTGGGGTTAGGGGAGCCTACTAGCCAGAGAGCAGTATGCGGATTCCTTGGGCATACAGGTTATTATAGGAAATTCATCAAAGGGTATGCCAGGATCATCGTGCCTTTAGAGGAGCTTATCAGACATAAAAGTGCCTTCCATTGGGGAGAGGTGTAATAGAGGGTGTTTTACATTAAAGGACAGGCTTTTCACCGTGCCTATATTATGTTTTCCCTCTTGGGACAATCCCTTTCATGTCTAGGTGGATGCCTTAGAGACTACTATTGGCACAGTGCTTGCACAACTAGAGAAGGAATTGTTGATCATCCTCTATCTTTTGTAAGAAGGAAGTTGACACCAGCAGAGAAAAACTAAACCACAACTAAGCGATAGGAATTGTTAATGATCTACGCACTTTTTATGTTTAGACAGTATCTGCTAGTAACACCCTTCATGTTTTACACTGAACACATGACATTAAAGTATTTGGTGAACAAGATCGATCTACAAGGGAACATATGTCGGTGGGTGTTGTTGTTTCAAGAGTTTGAGCTCACCGTTGTAGTGAAGCCTTAGAAAATAAATTGTGGACTTGATCATCTATCAAGAACTGACTCAAGGGAGGACACATAGAGTATTGAGGAGACAATGCTAGATGCACAACTGTTTAGGTTGCAGTGTGTGCCCTCAGATTTGGAAGAGATTGCAGTATTTTTAAAGGAAGGTGTGGCACTGGAAGCAATGAATACATTAGAGAAAAAGTAGTTAGCCATACGTGCTGTACCCTACATGCTGATCAGTGGAGAATTATACAAGTTGGGATGTGATGAAGTTTTGTGTAGGTGTGTATTAGAGCATGAGCACCTCGCCATCATGGAGGAAGCACACGGAGGAAGTGCGGGTGGGAATTACATAGGTGATGCCACCATATGTAAGATATTAATGACAGTTTTGTGGTGGGAAACCTTATACAAGGATTGTAGAGACAATTGTAAAGTGTGTGACAATTGTTAGCGCATTGGAAAACTAGGAAATAGAGATGAAATGCCTTTGCACCCTATCCCTAGCATAGAACCTTTTGAAAAGTGGGCAATAGACTTTGTAGGCCTTATTGCACCAGTGACGCGTAGGACTGGGTCACGCTATGTCATCACTTACATGGATTATTTGACCAGGTGGGTAGAGGCAGCCCCAACTAAAGATTACACAATAGCCATAGTGGCAAGGTTCTTGTGGGAAAACATTATCATGAGGTATGAATGTCCGTTGAGTTTGACCAGTGATAGGGGTACACATTTATTGAATGCAACCATGAGGATCCTATTAGTAAAGTTCATGGTGGCTCATCACAAGACTACACCGTATCACCCACAAGTAAATGGAACCGCAAAAGCATTCAACAAAATACTGAGTCATACCCTGACAAAAATTTGTGATGTTGGAAGACAAGATTGGGATGACAAAGTATTAGTAGTAGTGTGGGCTTACAGGACAACATTTAAAAGGCTGAACAAATCCACACCATTTTAGTTGGTGTTTGGCACAGAAGCTATTATGTCGGTTGAATTCATGTTACCTTCTCTACGAATAATGCATGTAGGAGGGTTGGCCGATGAGAAAGTGCTGGAAGAAATAATTTAGGAGTTAATGAAATTGGATGAAAGACGATCGCTCGCTAGGTGGAGTCAAACGACAGAGAAAACAAAGTAGAAAGCTTGACATGATCACCACATTAGAAACAAGAAGTTTGAGGTTGGGTAGATGGTTTTACTATATGATTCTAAGTTTCTATGCCATCTTTGGAAGTTGAAATTCCATTGGTTGGGTCCTTACGCAATCTCGTACATCCTTGATTTGGGCACGTGCTAGTTATAAGCACTGGATGGGATGAAGCTTCTTGGACACTTCAATTGGAGTAGGCTGAAGCCCTACTATAAATAAGTCTTCTTGGTGTTTGTAAATAAGGTAGTTTTGCCAGTTAGTTTAGAATTTTCCTTTATGCATTTATTTTCTTGGGTTTCCCTTTCACATTATTTTTTTGTTTTGCGCCTTGGGCGTCAGTAACCTTATTGCTAATTTTTGAGAATTTGTGAGATCGCAGAGGACCACAAATCATTTTAAGTGTGGGGTGGAGTAATGTGAAGGAGCGCATGGTTAAAGTTCCAAGGAAGTTTGTGTTAAAAATCCCAGTTGAATGGTCTGGTTGAAAGAGGTGTATGGAGAGAAAAGATAGAAAAAGGATGGTTGGTGCCAAGATAAATCTACTTATAGATCTAAGGTACAAAGGAGGAGAAAGTGCATTAAGCAACACGAGGTAGGTGAGAGAAAAAATCAGGACAAAAGAAGTGCCTTTAGCACTAGTTTTACGTGCGTAAGAGTCTCCTGTCAGGTTGGATTGGTTGCGCGACAGAAGGTTGGAGGATTTTCTATGTAGGTTGGGTGCGTGAGGGAAAGCGCTTAAGTCAGGATTTGTTTGAAAAAGCTGCATTAAATGAAGAAAGTATGGTGGTAGGTGAAGTAGCATTTAATGCTCAAAAAGGGAAAAACTATAAATACGGGGATCATGACACTTCATTTTTCACTTTGTGTATAAGAGAATGAAACAATTTTTGCACCTTTGTAAACTAGGGCTTCCAAAAAACTGATCCGTGTGAAGAAAAATTTGAAAGGATTGAAGAGTGAGTAGCTGGTTCAGATTTGTAAACCAGAAGGAAGGGATTTCACGGGTGTGGGAGGAAGTGTGAGAAGATGTCATCTTGTGAAGGTATTATCCCAGTTAGGGTTTGAAGAACTAGGGCACAGGTTTAATTAGTTTTCTTCAAAAGTTCAAGATCTAGGGTTAGAGAGAGCGGAAGAAAAAAGTAACATAAGTGATTGAAGTGGGTAGAAGACCTAGAAAATGGCACCGAAGAAATTGGCTAGTACAACCAAGAAGGGAAAAGGAAAGGGCAAGGGCAAGTAATAAGAAATTGAAGCAAGCACAAATGAGGAGTGGTATGCAGAAATGTAATACCCAGATGGAGTGTTGTTGGGGAAGGAGTGGGAGTCCCATCTTAGGGATATGTCTGTAAATGATTATAATCATCAGACAAGCACAATTGAAAAGGATTTAGAAATGGAGTTAGTGCACCCAACAAACAAGAGGATGTCAAAAGGTTTTCCCATATATAATGATGACGTGAAGGTCAAATTAGAGAAGGCAGGGTTACTACAACTCTTTGAGTTTCCTTACTTTGGGAAACTTGAGCGACTGTATCAGTGGCTGATGTCACGCATACATGAGGACTATTTCCACTTCACGGGGTACAAGATGCGCATAACCCCTTAGCTCATTTCACATTTCATAGGCCTTATCTGTGAAGGAGATGGGTTGAAAGATGATTTGACAGACAAGGAAGTGATTAAGGAAACTATCGCCACTCTTTCTTGCAAAAAGGGGTCAAGGTATTATGATGTCACAAACATCAAGGATCTAGTAATGAAGATGGCCATGCACCTGGTGTCAAAGTTAAATGGCCCAGAGAGCTAGAAACAAGTCAGTAATCCATGGTTAAACCTTTGTAGAAAGATTTTAGAGGGCACCATCTATAATTTTTTCGCTTTCATCGTGGATGAAATTATCAAGTACGTGAAGGAAGGTGACATGATCCTTTTTGGAAATGTGCTGTTGACCATCGTGTTCTCAGAGATAGGGGTATCAGATGCATCAGATAAGTTCATATGGGAGTACCCTACTGAAGACCCCTTGCCCACCAAAATATTTGAGAAGCATGCTTGTGACACTATGACTATTGTGCACAAGACGCACTTGGAAAAGTGGTACACGCGCCTAAGGAATGCATTCGGGGTAGAATGGAGAATTCCCAAACAACTGCCAATGGCCACTAGGGGAGAGGTAGAATTTACTGTGTACCAACATTACTTCTTGGGCAGATTCAAGCTTATAAATGACTCTTGGAGCCCATGGTGCAAGCTCCCCTTTGCCTTCACAGCTAAGTACTTCCAAGTGGGAGTAAACAGGTTCAAGGAGTCCAAAACATTTAAGTTGGACCTTGGTAGTTTGGAAAAGTACCACAGGGAATTGTGTATAGGGTTGGTCTACCCTGGCAAGTGTGTGTACATAGAGTGGTATGTGTCACATGAAGTGTAAATGATAAGGCCCATGACTCTACCCATTGCAGGAGGATTCACGGCACACATTTACATTCAAATAAGACCCAAGTTGGAGAAGGGCACATACCTAGAGAACAAGGTAGCTATAGCTTAGGATCCAACTGGGAGAAAAAGACCCATGCCCAAATAGGAGGAAAAAGAACCAAAAAAGAAACTCGCAAGTGTGTTGGAGACACAAGAAATAGGTTCCCCGGGACAAGTGCCAGAACCAACACTTACATGCACAAGAAAAAGGCTGTAATCATAGAAAAGACTCTAGAACTAGAAGAACCATCAGATAAGGAGTCATCAGAGGAAGAAACAGAATCACCTACACCGGAATCTTCGGTTAGGAAGAACTAGAGGGTAGAATAGGAGACCACCTTAGAAGAAGCTGGAAGTATGGGCAAGTACATAAGAGAGAAGGATGGTAGTGAAGAAGAAGTAAGTGGGGAAGAGGACCCCGGGAAAGATCAAGGGCCGCCTATTTTCAATATACATGATTCAGAGGAGGAAGGTAGAGAAGAAGAACAAGGATTTCTTTTTGTGCGGTGCAACGATAGATAGGTAGGAGGAAGCGCCCAAGACATGGGGAAAGATGAAGAGGCTACCAGGAAGAAGCAAGAGGTTCCAAGCTCAGTATAAGAGAAAATAGACAAGGTGGCAGAAGAAGAGGAGATAAGGGACATTGAGACCCTGGCGGAGGAAAAAGTGGAACGCGGTGTTGAGCTAGTATTAAGCAAAGAGAAGGAGAGCGCAGAAGAGGAATGCGACAGCACTAGAGGCCCGGTTTTAACTATAAGTATACCCAAAGGTACGTGCACGGGAGGAAGACGCGTAGAAGGGGGGAAGCCAAAGATGGGTTATATTGATGACCCCAAGAAGGTGTTTCATGCATGGTTCTAGAGTACACTTCCGGTGAAGGAGCTTGTATGCATGTCATCTTTTGACAAGGAGGCTGCCTACTCATGGACAAGGAAGATAATCTCTTGGGCAATTGAGTCCCACCGTGATGAACCAAAGTTTGAGGTAAGCTAAGGGGCAATAGTAAGATTTCTAGGACTAGGAGAAGATAACCCAGTGGTAGATACACAACAACTCTCAGATGAACAACTATGCAACGTGCTTAACAAAGTCTCCGTTGAGTTAGAGGCTAGACTCTTCGAGTGAAATGATAGGATCATGGATCTAGAAGGGGAGCTAAAGGATAAAGAGGGTGAGCTAGCCACATTAACCAAGGAGCTAAGCTAGGAAAAGTTAATCAGTGCCCAGTGGTAGAAGGAATTGAAGGATGAAAAGGCCAAGGTGAGCGCTATGTACAAGAAAGTAGAATCCATCAATGGGGCCATACTATTAAAGCATCTAGACCTGGCATCGCCCGCGTAGAAGTATGGATCCACCTTGGGATGCCTGGAGGATTTAACAAGGGTCCTCACCATGGAAAGACAACTGCTATCCTTGGAGTCTACAGAGGAAGTGGCCGTGTGCCTGGAGAAGGAATACAAATTGAAGATCATAGCACTCATTGCGGAATACAATAAAGTGCTTGTTGATGTAAGGGCCACTTCCCAGACTGCTGAAGTAGCGTACAACAATTGCGTGGATAGAGATAAAGTAGCAGGCACCCTGGTCACCAGTCATGAAGTAGAACTCAAGGAGTTCTAGGAGAAAATCAAGGGGAATAGGGTGGAAAGAGGAAAAATCCTTGCCGAGGTCGAGAAGAAATTAGAGGTGATTGAAACCTTGAGGGATTCAATAAAAAACTAGTTGAAGGAGCTATATCCATGTATCACATGAAGAATGGACGTGTTGGAGGATATATACAAGGAGTTGGAGAAAATCATGGATACTATGAGTACGCAAGGAGATGGACTAGTTTTTGAGGAGGTAAGCACCCTAGTCGGTGACCTCTGTCAAAGAGCGCAGGATGAATTTGATGCCTCGAATAAATTAGAGGCCGACTTGCAAAAGGATTTTCCCAGTCCATTGCAGTGATTCTTTCACTTTCCCATTCTTTCATCCTCTTATTCTTTTTTCCTAGGTGTAAGCCTATTTATATTCTTTCTCTCACTAAGGGAAGTGTTCCTGTGGATGGAGAGAAGGTATAGTGTGGGGTGATGCTGGGCCTTTAGAATATTGACTAAGTACAAAAGGCGTGTAGGTGCTCAAGGTCCCAATTAAAGAGAAGTGCACAGGACAAAGTGCGCAAGGCAAGGTTTTAGAAAAGGGTTTAAGGAATCCCGTGGCACGCAACACGTGCGGACAGAACCAAGGGTTTGGCACTTAGACAAATTGGATGTTCGGGGAAGAACACATGAAAAGCATGACCCGACTGTGCATGGATAAGGTGCCATCTTGGTGACAGGTTGGACTAGGAAGGAGCATTCCTATGGTAGAATCTTCTAGAAGCATATCATTGGATAAAGTGGGAAGCTTAGGCCTGGAGGAGCATGCTCGCATGGAGGACCACATTCAGACACTTGGCATCAGATCTGAGGGCACTAAAGGATGAGTTGGCAGTGCAGAAAAGCTATAAATAGAAGCGTCAACAGAGTAAATAGAGAGACAAAGGGTATGGGTGGAGCTCTGCAAAAATACTGCAAAAACTCTGTTAATGGGTGATTGCATTCGAGAAAGGATGTATTGGGCATGGAGATCGTAATTTTATTTTTGGTAGCTTAGTTACATTTAGTCCAATTACAATGCATGACCACGGTCTACTTTTCTGTGACACTCTGTAATGGCTCCATGGATGTAATGAGGTTACCTATTATATATACATGAATATCAATGATTCTGATGCATACTTCTCTCTCATGAGTTCTCTTTCCTTTTATGCTAAGTATGGATGCTTGTATGATTCTTTTTTATATGATACACATTATAGATTCTGTTAAGTACTCTATTTGAAATGATTGTAAGGATATAGAGGCCGTTCTAACCCTATGGTTCTTGTATGTCCTAAACCCATTTGAAAGTCTTTTAAACACAAATCATAGATGATGGTTCCCACTAAACTCACATAAAATAGAGAATCGACACTCGTACGTGCCTCGAGTGAGTGCCCAGCTTTTGCTAGCTGATAGGCCTACGCGCATGGGGTTCCTTTCTTTTATGTTAAGGGTAAAAATGACTACATTATGATATTCATGTACAATTATAAACAACACCATTTATGAGCCCCTCATAATCGTAGGAACATATACCAAAGTTATTTATTTGATATATGTATTATCCTAACGATCGTTCACATACATATTTTAATTAGATTTATTTTGAATTGAGTAAATATTTGTTTTACTAGTTAATATTAAATTTCTGAAATTTTAAAAAAATTACTTTTGTACAGTTGGCTATTTACGACCGCTAAGATAATCAAGGAATGCCATATGAACAATAGTCTAGAAAAAATAATGGGTTAGCCTAGTGGTCACAAACATACATCAATATATATGTAATATTATCCATCAAAGGTTTTTTCATTAAATATAAGCAAAATATATTAAAAATTTAATTACGTCGAGATGGTATGAATTTTCAATTGATTAATGTTTTTAAAATTGGTTAACAATAAACTGTTGAGAATTGAAAAAAAAATACTTATGTGTAATTGGCCATTATTGTTCGTTAAGCCCATCAAAGACTGTTAACCCAAACATAGTCCAGGAACTAATGGCTTACTCCTAGTGGTCACTAATATACATCTACATCTATGCAATATTGTATAAAAGCAAGTTGTGTAACATATTTTTTACTTCGACTTAAAATTTATTTTGAATTGATAAAGCGAAACAAATAGATTTGCACTATAGAATCACCCTTGATTAATATTATAACATATCATAATACAAAGGCTATTATATAGCCACATAAGTAAAGACCAAAACATCCTATAAAATAGGATGTATTACAAATAATAAACCCATTAATAACATTATGGGTGTAACCACACTCTACGAATAATATATTGTTGAAACAATATATTATAAAAATATAATAATAAAATATACCATACATTAGTAAAATATATTTACCATGCAATGTAAATATTAATCACTCATATAAATATGTTAGCACTAAACCTTGATTTCCTAACATTCCTCCCTTATTTCAAACATGGGAGAAAAAACAATTGCACTTCTTTCACAACATGTCATTCATGCATGATCATGATCTTGATGGTTTTATAACACATTCAAACAACCTCAAAATGAATGGTTTTATAGGACAACCAACAACCTCAACAAGCATGGTTTTACAGGACAACAAACAACGTCAACAAGGATGGTTTTACAGGACAACCAACAACCTCAATAAATGATGGTTTTATAGGACAACCAACAACCTCAATATCAGGATGTTATTTTTCCTTGTTCTTTCCACTTACAAATTAAATACATTTAGAATCACATAGGCACAACAATTATAGTTGTAGGCGAGAATAAAATTGAAAGTAAAATTTTTTTGGTGGAAAAGAATAAAATAGGTGGATTGAAAATTTCCTTTGGATTGTTTGACATCTCCAAATGTGATATTTATATCACACCTTTATAGTAATCAAATCGTGTGCAACGATTAGATGATGGAATTATGGAATCAAGAAACATTGGGAAGGCCACCATAGAATATAATGCATATAATTCCAACTCAGATTAATGTAATCTAGATCTCCAAAACCTTCATTGATCTTTATGTTGCTTGTAAATCTATGCAATCAACCTACATAGATATGTAAAGGATGAGTACACAACACATGGTATATTTCTATATGCATTTAGTAGAATTGATTGACCTGGATATCACACACATTTGCATATACAACACACCAAAATATTTGACTAAGTGCACAAACCACCATTCATTTTGACTATGTGGATATTCGTTTGAGTAAGCAATTACAAATTTTAATATAAAATGAAGAGTTCATTGGAAATGCGTGAAATAAACTAATATACCCCCCAAATTTACACCAAATCCAAATATACAAATTCAAGATAAGGCGCGTTGATCATTCTCAATGATATTTCATCATATAGTGGTAAATCCAATAAAAGATATGGTAAATCCAAGAATATATCCTATGTATCTTCTAGTTTTCCAATAAATGCGTCTATGGGAGAATGGCCATAATCTTGGTAGATGCACAAATCAATATAATTTAATCTTCACAACCTAGAATAATGTGTATGCAATCACATGAGTCAGAGTTAGAAATGTCTCTCGATGTTGATATATAGCAGGAGCTAGTAGATGGATGGCAGAATAAATTTTTTAGGAAATGCTTTGAGCTTAAAAGGCATGTGTATTAATATATAACTCAGCAAATAAAAATGGCTCACACAGACACAAATAACACACCATGTAATTAAGATAAATCTATAGAAATATGCTTATTCTACACCAAACTACTACATACACAAGGACAAAGCGTAGTGCAACTACCCTAGATTAACACTTCAAACCATCATACTCGTGCTGATAACAAATAAAGTGAAACAATCAGATTTTCATTGTAGAACCACCTTGATTAATATTATAACATATCATAATACAAATACTATTATATAGCCACAGAAGCAGAGAATAAACATCCTATAAAATAGGATGTTTTACAAATAATAAACTTGTTAATAACATTATGGGTGTAGCCACACTCTACAAATAATATATTTTTGAAACAATATATTATAACAATATAAAAATAAAATTTACCACACATTAGTAAAATATATTTACCATGCGACATAAATATTAATCACTTATAAAAATATGTGAGCACTAACACATGATTTCATAACAATTGATTATTGTTTTTTAAATAGAATGTGCATCACAAGAACCTGTAGAGGGGGAGTGTGAGGGAAGCCAAGCCATAATCTAAATTAGTAAGTGTTAACATACTAAAATTTTGATTATTTGAATTGGTTAAAGTAAAATTTCAGACAATTGAGAAAAAAATCCTTCTATGTAGTTGGCCAAAAGGATTATTTAATTATTTTAGATTTGGAAAGTTTTCTCTATGATAAAAACCAATCCCATAAGGAGTTGGAAATCAAGTTCGGTAAGGAGAATATCAACTTGCAAGGAGGGCTCAAGGAATTTTTAAAGATAATAGCAGTAAAATGTGAAGTTTGATTTCGGTCTAGCTATCTCTCTTTCGCCGAAGTTGAAAAGATGATTAAGGCTTTGAAAAAAAATAGTTGTTGAATTCAAACTAGTTCTTTTTTTGGGTTGAGAATATTGTTGTGTAAAAGATGAAAATGAAGTGAAATATCTCCAAAAAATTTGGAGTAGAGAGGATTTTTTTTCAGCCCTACACACACATTGTGTATTACAATAGGCCCAAAGGGAAACCATCCAGAAAATTTAATGCTAGGGAGGAAATATAATGAAGAATTTTTTTTGAAAGATAATTTGTTGATGACCAATTTGTACACAAACATATCACAAATATTGTCTCAAGGTTGGAGTGTTGAAGAGGGCATCACAAGGAAAATTTAGTGGCAAACTCGTGAATATTAGGGATTTTAGAAATTGGAAATGGAGAATTTTCAGCAGTCAACTACTGCCCAGTTCACCAAAATTTCGGCTGACAAGTCATTTGTATAGGTCAATTCATATCTATTTATATGTAAAAGTTAACTTATACATGTATTTGCCAAGGTATAATACATATCCTGAAGGGTTATATGGCGGGTACTCGTTTAATAATGAAATCCAACAAAGAGTGATTTTCCATCTAACTTAGGTTGGATGAACAACCATTGTCTATTGTCCAACCTAGGTTGGATGGAAAATATTGTACAACCATTCAACACAGATTGGATGGATGGATTGAATAATAGATAATGTACGATCATCCAACCTAGGTTTGATGGCTAGGTTAGACAGTTGACGATGGAAAATTATCCAACCCAGGTTGGATGGCTGGGTTGGACGACAGATAATGTACAATCGAATAACCCTAGGTTGGATGGATAGGTTGGACGACAGACGATGGTCATTTTTCAAACCCAGGTTGGGCGGCTGGGTTGGACGGTCGATTATGTACGACCATCCAGTCCAAGTTGGATGAATGGGTTAGATGGTAGATAATGTATGGTTGTCCAACCCTGGTTGGATGAAAGATAATGTATGGTCATCCAACCTAGGTTGGACATCTAGGTTGGATGAAAGATAATGTATGGTCATCCAATCTAAGTTGAACAATAGATAATGTATTGTCGTCCAACCTAGGGTTGGATGACTGGGTTCGATTATAGATGATGGAAAATCATCTGACCCAGTTCGGATGACTAGGTTGAATGACAGATAATGGATGGTCTTCCAACCCAAATCATACGACCATCAATTGTCTATTGTGTAACCTAGGTTGGACGCCATCCAATCCAGGTTATATGATAGACAATGGAAGACCATCCAACTTGGGTTGGATGGTTTTCCATTGTCTGTCGTATAACATGGGTTGGATGGCTTCCCACCTAGTTTATATGACAGACAATGGATGGCTGTCCTACCCAGTCGGCTTTACCACGAAATGATTTTTCATAAATTCACCATTGATGCTAAATTCGATTTTGGAGATTCCCCACCAATTCTAAACTATTTTTTCAGATGGGGATCTTAAAATGAACCTTGGGATGTCAAAAAATTACAACAAACATAAAATATAACTATTAATTATTTGAAAATGTTTTTTACAATGATATTCATTCGTACAATCATATGGTCACTCTTTATTTTATATATTGAGATTACAAATTTAAAAGAGGACAATATTTATATCTTCACTATGATTGAGTTGATATTATAGTTTTATAAGTTTTTTGTGTGAATTACCTGAATAAAATATTATCACAATAATATGTTGACATGTTTTTAATCACTTTTGGAATATTACATTAATTTTGATTTGTTTTTATAGATCCAATTGAGAAGCCTAAAAAATTACTAGTTTCAAGAGTTAAAGGTTTGTTGTTTGGAATTTCTAGTCTTAGCGAAAAAATACCTCGTAATATGATTCCAGATTTAAGATCCAGGAATTTTGACTACTTTGAATGAGAATTTAGTGTTGACTTGATAAATACTGCATCAAAATATTTTGAAACTACCTTATGGTCTTCATTTATTCAATGGTGAAATACATATGCATCATAACATTTATTTGGCTGCGAGATACCCACTTCAGGTTCATTTGGGAATGCCACCAATGTCAGCTCAAAACAAATACCAGTCAACAAATAGTAGACATTTATGGAAATGTCTATAGTGAAAATAATATACTTTTGATTGATGATGTGAGGTTCTTGTCGCATGAAGTCAAAGAAGAAATTACTCTCAAAACCCCCAATATACTAGATATTTGATGGAAACTGTAAGACTAATTTGAAAATTTACACTAAATTATGTACATGGCTGAAATATGCAAGAGAACACAAGAGCATGTGCGGATCATTGAAAACTTTCAAACACACCATTGGCATTTGAATTATATACTTTTCTTCCAAATCTAATGATGTATTGTGAATTTTTATGGAATAAAATAACTACCTTAAGGTTCTTAAATAGTCGCAAAGCACAATCATTTTTTTTGATTCGTTTTTTTCAAGAATTTTTTTCTATGGTTGAAGAGACAACTGTGGATCATAGACCAATAAAATAACACATTTTCATAGATATACATAATTTAAACCTAAAAAAATTTTAAAATTGGTAAGAACCTTATTCCAAATAAAAAATTAAGCCAAGCGACTGCTAGCACGTAAAAATAGAAACATATAATGTTTATTATTTCGAAGATCGATGATGGCTTCCCTGAAATCAAAAACAATTTTTTCCTAGTTATGCATGGTTTAATCTTAAAGACAACATGAAAATTATAAAAACCTTATTCCAATGCAAAATATAATCCTAGTGGTTGCTAGACTATATAGAACATAAATATGTTATGTTTATTAATTTTCAGATCCATGTTAGCTTCCCTGAAATCATAAAACAAATTTTTACCAGATCTCCATATGTTAATCTTAATGACATTCTAAAAATGATAAAATCTTGTTCCAAAGAAAAAATAAATCCTTGTGGTCACTAGCACATATAGAACACAAAAAATTTGTTTAATGTTTTGCAATTCACTCTTTTAAATATTTTATGTTTGTTTTTTGTGTGGACATCGCCAAGAATGTCAAATTTTAATGAAATGACACCCTCATTCCTACAATATAATTTGGCTTGGATGTTAGTAGCTTAGAGATTATATTCACATAGGAAAATTACATCATGACCAAACATAAATTTTATCAAGGATCCAGGAATCAAAACTCATTTCTCTAAAATATTAGCACCGTTTAGAGCAAGTGTAATGTATATTAAAATTGTAAAAATACACCTATTGAAGGAAATTGTGGCATGTAATGCATATTACAATTCTACTTGATAGATGAATTGTGGCCTATATTGCAACTATTGAATGATGTCGAGACATCTAGAATGTCATTAAATCAATAAAAAATCTACCAGGGAATTTTTTAGTGGCGAATATTTGTAATTTGGTGAATATTCCATTTTAGGAAAATTTGAAAAGGTGAATTTTTCGGATCAGGCCAGTGACCTGTTCACCTAAATATTAGGGATCAGATTTACCTACATTTGAAAACCTCTCCTATAAAAACCTAGGTGATTTACTGGGTAGTATACTACTAGCTACTTTTTTACTGAGGTACCAACATATAAAGTATTGTGAACTTACATGGTAGGTTTTTGATGCATGACATGAGGTTTTTAATGCATGGAAGGAATTTGTTGATGCACAATAGGAGGGCGAAGGATAAAGACGCATGACATGAGATTTTCAGTCCTATAACAAAAAGGTTGTTGTCGTGCGATAAAAATCCTCCTATCATACAATAATAAGGTTGTTGTTGAGTGAAAAAAAATATTGTTGTCGCGCGACAAAAACTTAGTTTTCACGCATCAATAAGGTTGTTGTGATGCACGATAGGAGGGCGGAGGCTTCATACATATGAAAAATATTTGCACTCGTGCGACAATAAGGTTTTTGGCGTGCGATAACAAACCTCTTGTTGTGCAACAACAACCTTGTTGTCATATGACTGAAAATATCATGTCATGCATCTGCAACCTTTTTGTTGGAAAAATTGAAAATGAAAGCTTCTTTTGGGTGAATCGTTTACACACAAATCCTAGAAAAATTTTCTTGTTCGCAAAAGTGGTTTCAGGGATATTCATCAGGATTATTCCACCTTCGATTTCCCATAGGTCTCTTAAAATGAACCCTGCCAATTAAAATTATGTAGTTTATTCCTAAAATTATTTAATAACACCTTTATTTATAATGTGTGTGACTATTTTAAGTAAGGTTATTTTGTATAATGTGTTTTTATCAATCAGCGGAAACCTTTATTCATAATCTAGCCAATTCATGGGAAAAAATTGATGATGTCATCCATTTTTTATTGCACTGACCTCCCTCACACAAGTCAAGGGAATACTTAATTGGGTTGTGCTTTCACCTTCCCTCACTCAATTTCTCACATTTCTCTATGTTGTTTTCCCCTTCCCTTTCATGGCGTGTACTTATCTTCCTTTCATCCTCTTGTGCGGTAAGAAGCTGGATATGTCTTCCACTTATCTTCGCAATGTATTCCACATAGGCTCCACACCTATTTTAAATGCAATTGAGAAAGTCTTGGGAGTGGAATATCTCCAAAGCGCCAGAAGAGATCGTGTCAAATCCAAGATTATAGGTGTCTTTGTATTCAATTGACTGGTGTTGTGTTTAGATAAGGTAATAGTCATGGCGGTTTCATCCCATTTAATTTACCCCACGTCATCATGTGGGTTAGGTTGATGCTCTAATAGAAGTATGCCTTCCTATTATCTTTTCCAATATGTATCCTTGTTCGTGTCCTGTTTGGGTTTATAGTAAGATTTTTGATGCCCTACAATTGAAAATTTAGGCCCTTCTTCTTTCCACTTTAATGAACACATTTGTTTATTTTTACTTGTAGGGAGATTTGAGTGTTTGAAAACCCTTAAAATTTACTCCAGACTCGTGAGGATTTTCTGACATTTCCCATTTCTCGCATTAGGTATGAAAATGATGGTATCTATCAAAGGGAGTTTTAGGGAGCTTGAATAGGAGGATAATGAAGATCTATAATTCCTTTCGCCACCACCGAATATAATCAGGCTACACAAAGAATATCGTCAAATGAAATTTCAATTAGCAGGGATAGAAGGTGGTTTACACCACTACCATATTCATCCACAAAGTTTCTAAAGTGTGCCTTTACAAGTAAAATATTGACTTCCACAAGTGGTGAAAGTTTGGCATCACTACCAACTTGCAACACTACTGAAGCAACCCTGCCTGCCAGGATCCAAGGCTGACAATTCCAAGTCTGGCAGAGATGTGTTGTCCTCCCTCTCTAGCTCCAACGGCAGTACAGTGCTCATAGTTTTTCATATTAGCAATAAGAAGGGTGATCACTCCACATAAAAATTACCTTATAAGGATCTCACCACTGCCGGTACCACAGACACCTTAACAATTGAGAAGGCCATCTAGATTGAAACCTCTAACGTAAGCATAACTGGTGGGGATTCTACTTCCTCCATTGCTGGGTGCCTCCTAGTTTCATGGGAAATGTAGACCGCTTCGAAAACAACATGAATTATAGAAATGGTGAAAATTCTATTCGAGTTACTAGTCTATCTGAGGACCATGACGGATGTCAATCTACACAAGACTTTCAAGTCGTTTGGACACATCACACATGTCTACGTGGTCATAGATCAGAAGAGGGATTAGAAGGGGATTTGGTTTTGTTAATTTTTTCAATAGGGAGGACACTCTATGATGTCATGAGGGAAGCACACATTTATGGCTAGATATTATCTTCATGTGTGGGGTTCTTGAGTGTCTACAAACCCTTAAACTTTACTATGGATGCATGAGGATTTCTCGATGTTGCCCATTTATTGAGTTAGGTATGAAAGTAATAACATATAATAGAGTGATATTTTGGTAGCTTGAATAGGAGGATAATGAATATCTGAAATTTATTCTGTCACCACCAAATATAACTAGGATGGACAAAGAAGATCGTCAAATATAGGTCAAGGAGAAATGTTAAAAGGTGGTTTACACCACTACCATGTGCATCAAAAGATGGATTATATTATCATAGTTTGGATTGTCTTCCTCTACTAGTTTCTTGAGAATATCTTAAGTAATTCTCTATTTAAGCTGAGGTTCAATCACATCAAAGTAAAATGAACCTAAAAGTGTCTCACATCTCTTGAAAATCATTCGCCTAGCAACCGCTAGCCCGTATAAAAAAGAAACATGATCGGTTTGTTGTTTTGCAGACCAATGTTGGCTTCCATGAAATCATTAAAATATTTTCCCATGATCTACATAGTTTAATGTAAATGACAATTTAAAATTGATAAGAACCCTCTTCCAAAGTAGAATTTAAAGCCTCACGGCCACCAACCCTTATAAAACAGAAACATGTTAAGTTTATTATATTGTTGATTAATGTTAGATTTCCTTAAATCATTAAATGATATTTCCAACTATTTAATAGTTAAATATTAAGGACATTTTATAATTTATAAGAAACTTATTTCCAAACAAAAATTAAGCCTAGTGACTGCTAGCCCATATAAAATGGAAACATGTTATATATATGGTTTTTTAGATCAATGTTAGCTTTCATGAAATCATTAAATGAGTGCACTCTCGAGCACTGAGAGTGGCACAAGTTTACTATCACTACCAACTAGGAACCCTACTGCATCGAACCCACCTGCCAAAATCTAAGGTCGATGATTCCAAGTCCGATATTGATGCGTTGTCTGCCCTCTAAGGCTCTAAGGGTAGTCGATGCTCATAGTTTTTCATATCTTTGATAAGAAGGGCAACTGCACATAAAAATTCCCTTATAAGGATCTCATCCCCACCGGTGCCACATACACCTTAAAATGGATAAGGTCATTGAGGGTCTCACCTCTGGTAGAAGCATCATTGGCGGGGATGTCACTTCCTCCACTATTGGGTGCCTCCTAATCTCAGGGGTGGTGTGGACTGCTCTAGTGACAACATGTGCCTTCTCAAATGATTTTTTTTAGAATTATAAGTCTGTCCCAGGACCACGAGGGATGTCAATCTGCACAAGATTTTCAAGTAATTTATACACATCACACATGTTTATGTGCCCAAGGATTGGAAGATGGATTAGTAGGGGATTTGGTTTTGTAAATTTCGTCAACTGGGAGGACACTCAGGGAGCTATCAATAAGCTTAATGCCTATGGTTACGATAATATTATTTTCAGAGTTGAATGGGCCAATCCAAGACAAAAAAAAAATTATGTACTTACAACAAGTCTTTATTTGAAATTAATCTTCCCGTATTTGAATCCTTTCAGGTGATATCACTTTCTGGTTTAGATAGTATACTTGTTAAGGAAAGCGGATCATTTTATTTTCCTGATTAATTTACTATCTAAGAAGAGAATTTAATCTAGATGATTTGTATTCTGCATATTTTTTCCCTAAGACAATGCAAGATGTTGGAGTTATTTACTGTTTCATGTCTTCCACCAAGCTTAATGAAAATGCTGATACATCTCTTTATTCATAACTTGTATTCTTTAAGTGACATTTAGAATAATGCTACAATTCTACATGATGAATGTAATTCTAAATCTTACAAAACACATGTATTTTTCAATAACAAATTGCAAGCTTATTAAAGCCATACCTATGGTTTGCATGTTACACTTCATTTCCTTGAATAATATACTATCTGTTCAATCATGTTCATCACCTAACTTAAAAATGTTTCAATATGCACAACTAAGAGAATGATACATATTCTGCATGTAAGTGTGCATGATTTTGTTAGTTATGTTTACTCTCAAGAAATATTTTATATCTTCAGCAAATTTTCTTAACATGGTACTTCAAAATAAATATTTTATCTCACATTTAGTTCAATAGTAAGAAGATAAATTTTTTTTGTCTCTTACATTCTTCTTATCAAATCATGTGAAAGCAACAAGTACTATAAATTTAATCATTAGTGAGTAGTGCAAGTTTTAGATGTATGATTCTTAAGGGACTGTGATGTGGAAGGATATTTACCTATTCTATGAGTTATAATATGGTCCCTCCAACAATAATGATCCCATAATAAAAGGATTGGCTTTTAAAATTAAGTTGTATCAAAATATGTAGCACATACATAGATGCACTATAAAGGACTTGACTTGGTTTCTTTCTTTTTTCTAAGAAAAATGTTCTCATAAGAATGTCTTGCTGACATGCACACAAAGATCAACATCCCCTACAATTTTGTATGTCGTCGCTCAAAAACAATATTATCTTCCATTTATTATGATCAACAAGTATCCACTTTAATGAACATGTTTGTTTATTTTTATTTTTAGGGTGATTTGAGTGTCTACAAACTTTTAAAATTTACTTTGAACATGTGAGGATTTCCTAAATTTTCCCATTTCTTAAGTTAGGGACGATAGTGATGGTGTCTTGTAAAGTGAGATGCGGGGAGATTGAATAGGAGCATAATGACAATCTGGAATTTCTTCTGTCACCACCAAATATAATCGGGATGGAAAAAGAATATCGTCAAATCAAAGTTTAATGAGTAGGGCTAGAAGGTGGTTTGCACCACTACCATGCACATCCACAAAGTGGCCAAATCGTGCCTTAACAAGTACACTCTCGAATTTCATGAATAGCACAAGTTTGAAATCACTACCAACTAGGAACCCTATGGGAGTGACCCCGCCCATCAGGATCCAAGGCCAATGATTCAAGTCCAATGGAGATGTTCTTTCTACCCTTGTCGGCTCCAAGGACAGTGTGGTGCTCATAGTTTTTTGTATCTATAGTAAGAAGGGTGATCACTGCACATAAAAATTCCCTTATAAGGATCTTGATCCCGTTGGTGCCACATACACCTTAACAATGGATAAAGCCACCGAAGGCCTCACCTCTGACAGAAGCATCGCTAGCAGGACTGTTGCTTCCTCCACTACTAGGAGCCTCCTATTCTCATGGGCAGTGTGGACCACTCTAGAGATAACATGAGCCTTCTCAAATGAAAATTATGTTATAGTTATGAGTTTGTCTTAGGACCATGAGGGATGTCAATCTATATGATATTTAAAAGTTGTTTGTACACATCACTCGTGTCTACGTGCCCATGTATAAGAAGATGGATTAGCAGGGGATTTGGTTTTGTTAATTTTGTCAATAGGGAGGATTATCAGAGAGATATCAATAAGCTCAATGCCTATTGTTATGATAATATTATTCTCATAATCAAATGGGTCACTCCAAGGATGATTTTTTTTAAATTGAAGCAAGGAAGACTTAAAATCGAACATCTTTCCTTCTTTCTATGGAGTCTTTTACTTATTTCTTCTTTAGGTTTTGTAGGGTTGTTAGTGTTGATATGATAAATTGTGTTTCACTTGAATGCAACGATTCTCCTTTTATTTTTACTTTCCCCTTCTAGTATAAGTAATAATTTATTTGTTTTCACTAAAGAAAACCTATCAAATCTTAATTTTTTGAAATCATATTGACATTTTTCTCATGGTATATTTTGGAAAATTCAAAGTTAAAATATTAATTTTACCTTTTACAGATGAGAAATAATTTGTGTACTTACAACAAATCATTTTTTTTTAATCTCAAGTAATACTTTATATCTTGAGAAAATTTTCTTAACATAGTACTTGAAAATAAAGAGTTTATCTCAAATTTAGTTCAATAGTACTTCAATGAAGACCAAACTCACTTTTCATCTTACATGCTTCTTATCAAATCATGTGAAAGCAACAAACACTGTAAAGTAAATTATTATTTAATTTTCTCTCTATGGTGAGCAGTGTAACTTTTAGATATATGATTCTTGAAGGAATGTAACATGGAAGGATATTTACCCATCCTATGAGTTATAATATAGTTCCCCAACAATAATGATGCCATAAAAAATATACTAGATTTTATAATTAAGTTCTACCAAAATATCCAACAGATACATAGATGCACTATAAAGGACTTGAGTTACTTTCTTTCTTTTTTCTAAGAAAAATGTTCTCATAAGAGTGTCTTGCTGACATGCACGAAGAGATCGATAGTCCCTGCAATGTTGTATTTCATCACTCATAAATAAGATTATCTTCCATTTATTATGATCAATAGGTATCCACTTTAATGAACACGTTTGTTTTTTTTTTATTTGTAGGGCGATTTGAGTGTCTTTAAACCCTTAAATTTTACTCCAGATGCATGAGGATTTCCCAAATTTTCCCATTGTTTGAGTTAGCAACAAAATTGATGGTGTTTGACAGAGTGAGATGTAGGCAGCTTGAATAGGAGGATAATTAAAATCTATAATTTATTTTTCCACAACTGAATACAATCAGGTTGGACGAAGAACATCATCAAATAGAAGTTCAACAAGCAGGTCTAGAAGATGGTTCATGTCACTACCATGCACATCCAAAAAGTGGCCCAAGTGCACCTTAACAAGTGTATTCTCGAGTGCCATGAGAGGCTCAATTTTAGTGTTTTTTTCAACTAGGAACCCTACTGGAGAAACCCCACTTGTTGGGATCCAAGGCCAACCATTCCATGTCCAAAAAGGATGCATTGTCTTCCCTTTATGGCTCCAAGGGAAATGTGGTGCTCATATTTTTTTGTATCTGAAGTAATGAGGGTAATCATTACAAATCAAAATGACTTTACAAGGATCTCACCCCCGCTAATGCCATAAAAACCTTAAAAATGGATAAGGCCATCAAGGGCCTCACCTCTGAAGGAAGGTTCCCTGACTAGGCTATCATTTCCTCCTCTAGTGGATGCTGTACGTACCCAAAATTGTAAGGTACTGTACTGCGGAACGGTGTAATAAATGCCCCAATGATGATACAGGTCTCTTCGCAAGGTGTTTGGGATCCAGAGAAGCTTTACAGATATGCGTTAACATCCCGCATGCCCCGCTTAGCCCCCGCGTGCTTTGTTTTCCCCTTTTTCCCTCTTTTCTTGGCCTTTTGGTCTTCAGTGATGAAACCGCCGCCTTGCAGGGAGGCGGTCTCGTGACCGCCACCCTGAACAGGGCGGCGGTCCTGTAACCGCCGCCCTGAGCAGGGTGGCGGTCCTTTACGCGTTTTTCCAGAACGTGCTTTTGACGGAACGCACGCAAAGTTCAACGTTTCACCAGCTTTTCTTGCCGACTTGAGCATGCATTTATGTTTTTGGTCCCCTGGAATAGTGTTTTTCTTTTATTTATTGTTTAGGAGTTCAGTTTGGTTTTGATCTTTGGGTGTTTGAATTCCTATAAATGCATGGTTTGTGCACATGGAAATGGCCCCTCATTCTTGTTTCAACCTCACCATTTTCAGTAGTTCAGTCTTTTAGTTTGTTTAAGTTTGATAGTTTGAATCCTTTACATGCTTGGTTGCATTGCTCAGCTGTTGTTAAGCCACAGATCCAACTTGTGCAAACAAGTATTACTATTTTTGGAGTAGAATAGTTTAGGCAGCCATTAAAGTTGCAGGTTTTGCTCTTCATACAGATTAGTTTCAGGTTCTGGACGCATTTTGTTGCATGATTCGCAATAGAGCCCGCTAGGAATTGCATAAGCCAAGCTCTGTACTCTTGCGCTATCCCTCTCCTATCCGCATTCTATTCTGTCTGCATTCTGAAGGCTATCCATTGATCCAAATATCTATTCCTGTTGATGCAAGCATTACATGCTTTTCTGGATTCACGTGAGCACAAAGAACGAAGAGATCATACTGAGGGGACAAGAACACACACACCGTCGGATTCGCCACTGTTCTGCGAAATCCAGGTTCCATCTTTCAAAGTTTTAGTTAGAACTTATCAAATAAAGTAGTTAATCACTTTATTTCAGTTATTTCCATTCTCGATATTGCCAGGGAAGTTGTGGGGATTGATAGTTTCTGAGAAAATATGATTCATTCCTCACTTCTGAGGTAGGATCAAGAATCTTGCAAATAGATTAGTTATTTCATTGTTTAGAATAGATATACGAAATTACACAGACAAATAGCTACACTCGGCTATTTTGTTTGTTTTACGTTATTAGTTTAGTTGTCGATTCTAAATATTTTAAATAGCTGCTTTCTTTAAAATTGCCAGAAAATACATAAAGAAATTATATATGCTAGAAGTGTACTTAGATGTTACTTTATTATAGTTTGTTTCATTACTGCTTTTGCATGACAATTACGGGACCTAGGGAGCCCAGGGAATACATTTTCGAGCCAATTGTGCCCCAACCCAACATCGTAGCGGCAATAACTGACATTGATCAGAACCTTAGGATACAAATCTTCCAAACAACAACAGACTTCCAACAGGTCAGGTCACAGTTGAGAGGGTTAAACATAGAAGACGACCAAGCACACACATTTTGGTCAAATCAGCCAAACTACAGGTTATTCTAGAAAACATCCGCATGACTGTAGAAGGATTTGAAAGAGAACAAACATTCGGGTGTGATCCTTTAGTTCCACAGCCAGATGCAGGAGACACCCTCATAGACATAGATACCAGCTTAAGAATTCAAGTTGCTAGAACACCTGTGGGGTATTCTGAGAAAATCGCACAATTGCTGATTCTAAACATAGAGGCTGAGAAAGCATACGATTATTGGATACTAGGGATTAGGACTTGATCTCGCGTATGACCATAACAGGACTGCAACAACCGAGAGTCTACGGTTGTGATCCACAAATCCCACAGCCCAACGAGTCCACAGGTCAATCCGATATAAACACTAGCCTACGTACATTAGTATTTCAGTCCACTCTGATTCCACCTATCATCATTCAACAGTTATCCCTACTGGACACAACAGCTAACGAAGCTAGAGAATTTTGGACTAGGCCAGAGAACCGTCCATAGAGTTGACTATATTCACCATATGACCCTATCAGGAGAAATACACGAAACCATCTCGGGTCATTTTCCCTCAATGTGGGGCGACAACTATTCAACTAGTTAGTTGTCAACACAAACGCCAAGGACTAGATATAATTCGTCCTTCTAAGCAGAGGGGTTGGAGCAACTCGCTCAAACACAAACAGAGCCTTCAGGCTCGAATAATATGAAGTTCACTGGAGAATCTGTTTCATCTCCTCAGGTGCTACTTAGACCACATATTAGTAGACAATCAGATCCATACTCAGTCTTAGATGACAAGTACTCCACGCATTATTCCCGAAATGAACAACGCCCTCAAGGCATGTACCCACCTGTAGGAACTTTGCAAATACAACCCGAGTTCTCTCCTCAAGAAAATACCTCTATGCCATCGCGTATAGAAAATACTCTCAGAGATGCTTGGCAGGATAACGATCAGTTCATAGCAGGATATCACATACCTCTGCAAAGCCATAGTATACAACAAACGACGTCAAGGCACGATATCGTGACTTCACCAAACGAAGTCATTTCAACTCTAATAGAGAAGGTTAGAGGATTAGAACTTGCCCAAGCAAGTCAAAATTCAAGATTCATACAAACAGGGAGTTCCAATCTTCTGCACCATCCTAGCCAAGTAGATCTTCTCACAGGAGTAGGTACGTTAGGTATGACTCCTCAGTATTCACAACAAGTGCCAACCAGACCCACTATCGCTAGCACTGTTCCTCCTGGTCCAGTACAGAGCAATCCATTCCTGGATAGTACCCCTTCGTACTTAAACATGTACTCCAAATCGCCACAAGGGGATATGTACTCATCCCCCGGCATGTTTACTCAAATTCAGGGGTTGCCTTATGCCCCTGCCAATGCGTACGTTACGCCATATCAACAACCCGTTCCGCCACCGCCTCCTCAACAGACACCGTCAATGGTTGAGACGTATGCAATAGGGACTTATTCAGAATATTTGAAGGAGCCCTTAGATTTCGCCATACGAAGCGTTATGCTTCCAAGGCCTCTTCCCGATTTGCCCAAATACAAAGGAGAAGGAGATCCGAATGTGCATATCAAAGCTTACGCTACAGCCATTCGAGAATTACTCCCATGGGATGGGGTTGTTGCTAAAATATTCCCCAAAACGCTGGAAGGCATTGCCCTCGATTGGTATTACAGAATACCCGAGGCTTCCATACATTCATTCAAACAACTCGTGTCTGAGTTCATCAAAGCCTTGGACATGAACAAACTATTAAGGACAGGAATAAGGGAGTTCTTGCACATCAAGCAAGAACATAACGAATCTGTCGCCCATTTCATCCAAAGGTGGCGCACAGTCCTTTATTCCTCGGCAAGTGCTCCAAACATGGATCAGATGGAGCTATGTGATTTATTCCTTCATTCTCTTAGCAGAGAAGTGAAGGAAGAAGTCCAGAAGTTCCCACTAAGGACTTATGACGAAGTACTTGAGAGCACTCTACGAATAGACCAGGCAGCAATAGATAGTGGTCGTAAGACGTATGGAGCAAACGGGAGGTTAATCTCCTCTACTCAAAATACTACAACTATCACAAATGTCAATCAAGGGACCCAAAATCCTTAACAAAAATCGTGGGGTAACAATGGATGGGGTAACCGACCAGCCCAAGAGGGTAAATGTTGTTAATACTCCGTCACAAACAAACAATCAACGAAACAACAATTTTACCCCGACGGTCAATACGGTGGATTTTAATAATCCACAACAACAACAATGGCGAAATCCCATGCAAGGACCAAGCTAAAACTCCTTTGGTTATCAAAACCAAAGTCAAAACCAGAAACAACAAAACTTTAGTCCTAATAGGCAACAGTTTGATCGGAATTTTAGGCCACAATACACACCAAACCAACAAAACGGGAATTACAACCCCAATTCTTATTGTGGTTTCCATAAAATTCGGGGGGCCATGACACTAGAACGTGTCGTGACTACAACAAGTTCAATGCAACGCTTGCCAAATGAAAAAAAACAGTTTTTTATGGATATGTTCTTAGCAGATCCTACGTCACCAACGGAAAGTACCTTCGCTAGGGGCAGTTTCCCCTCAGAATGCCCCTCTCAAGATCTTTAATGATCCACTCCCAAATCATGATAGCGATAGGTTGAAACCAACTGGAACAAACAAGGGTGCAATAACAGGAAACAACGATCACGAGGCCTCGACTTCGCTAAATCCGTTAGTTGCGCCACAACTAGGAAGTCAACCACGACCTAAGGTAGTTGGATTAGTGGAGTTAGACTCCGAATTACCCGTTGAAGCAATTACGAGGACACGAGAGTATTTCTCTCAACCAAGCCCAAGCCGTCTGCTGGAAATAGATAACATCCAGCAAACCATAGCAAAACCTATGGGTGCTTACGATCTAATTAATGATCTAACAAAAACCTTCTCGCATATTTCATTCCTTGATTTACTAAAAAACTCCCCTGCTCACAGGGCTGCTCTTTTAGAGGCGTTAGGTTTGGGTCATTTAATTAGTATCACTCCACCGCCAGAAGCACAAGTAAATCATATAGACTTTGATGTTTATCCTCTGGGACAGGCGGATAGGGATGTCAAATTCATATTTGAAATAAGTAAAATGCCTACAGATGCTGAAATCACACGCCAAGGCGATCCAGCCTTACACTTGCAAGTACAGGTTTATAATAATTATGTAAAATGGGCAATGGTTGATGATGGGGCTGCGGTCAACATAGTCCCTTTCTCTTTCCTCCAAAAACTTGGATATGGAGAAACGAACTGTTCTACTACACGAAATACGTTGAGAGGCTATGATAGCCTTAAAGCCACTTCAATAGGAACCATAATACTACCGGTCACCTTAGGGCCCAAAACAATCCTGACTGAGTTTTATATTATAGATCGGGAAACCAATTATAATATGATCCTCAGCCGACCTTGGATACATCGAATGAAGGCAATCCCTTCCACGTTATTTCAAGAAGTAAGGTTCTTGCATCTAGGAAAGGTATTTGTAGCCAAAGGTGATCCAAAGCCATTTGACGTGCACCTAGCTGATTTAAAGAAAAGACCAGGTGCACACTCAGAATTTGAACTTCCAACAAACCAACTCAACAAACCCACTGACTCAAAGTCAAAGGAAAAGTTGGTACCCGACAACGGATCTTGAAACCGTCAGCATAGCCAAAACAATTCCAACCCCTAAAAGTAAAACTAAAGAAACTGTATCATTAGGGACTACTGCAAAAATAGTTGAATTAATAGAACAAGATTTACCAATGCTCTTACCATTTGATTCGGCAGGTATAGGATATTCCTTAGGGGTTGGCTCTCTTCCAGCAGAAGATCTTTGCATGGTCGAGGTAGATTGCACAAACGCAATGAATACCCCAACCTCTATATTCCCAGCTAAGTATTGGACACTCCATTTTGATGGGGCTAGATGCCGTTACGGAGTAGGGGTAGGTATAATTCTTACCTCGCCAGAAGAAAAAGTCATGCCATTTGCCTTCAAGCTTAATTTCGAATGCACAAACAACAGCGCTGAGTACGAAGCCCTCCTCCTTGGTCTCACCTTAGCCAAAAGAATTGGTATTGATAATATCAGAGTTTTAGGAGACTCGCAATTAGTGGCAAACCAAGTTTCAGAGGTATATGAAACTAAAGCCGAACACTTGCAACTTTACAAAAACGCTGTTTTAGATTTGAGTAAGGCGTTTAACTTCATATCCATTGAAACTATCCCGCGAGAGAAAAATCTCCTCGCTAACTCGATAGCAACTTCAGCGTCACGTTTTACTCCCAAGCAATGAGCTAGAAGACACTCACTTCACAGTATCCATTCGTGATGAACCATTAATAAAAACAATGACAAACCCTCTTCCTAGTGGAAGTGAATCTACCATCCTAGACCATGTTGGAAACGATGCGGCTACCTTGGATTATTTAAATGCCTATGCAGCATTACATCTTTCTTATCACATGCTAGATTTATCCCTGATTCCACATTCGTCTTCCTACTTCACAAATCCTCTAACGAATCTTCCCTCACAAAGGGAACTTAGCATATACGCAATAGAAAATGGGGATGATTTGGATTTACCTCCAGCACCACCTGAGTTTGAAGAGGGTAAACGCCTCTTTAATCGAAGAAACAATCGATGTCAACATCGGAACGGAAGAGGAACCAAGAATTTTAAAACTAAGATCTTCGTTAACACCAGAGGAAGTAGAAATACACACTCAGGTCCTCAAAGAACATCAGAAGGCATTTGCATTTAATTATAAAGAAATAACAGGAGTTGCACCCCACATTGCGGTACACAACCTCATCACTAAATTAGATGCAAAGCCGATTAAACAAAAATCAAGACCCATGAAACCCAAAGTAGCTCTCATGGTAAAAGAGGAGGTGATAAAACTCCTTCAAGTAGGATTCATCAAGCCAGTTGACTACTCCCAATGGGTATCAAACATCGTTCCCGTTCTCAAGAAGAATGGAAAGATACGCATCTGCATAGATTTCCGGGACATTAATAAAGCATGTCCTAAGGATGACTTCCCATTGCCATCTATCGATGTCATTGTTGATGCAACAACTGGGTTTGAGCTTTTTTCTCTCATGGATGGATTCTCGGGATACAACCAAATCAGAATATCTGAGCAAGATCAAGCTAAGACCATGTTTATAACTCCTTCGGGAACCTATTGCTACGCTGTTATGCCATTCGGTCTTAAGAACGCTGGTGCTACGTACCAGTGGGCCATGACATACATATTTCATGATCTAATTCATAAAATCGTGGAATCTTACGTGGATGACTTATTGGCTAAAGCCAAAAAGCGTTGTGACCACCCTGAAGTACTTCACATCATTCTTTCACGTCTAATAGAATACGGAGTTACCTTAAACCCATAGAAATGCGTCTTTGGTGTAACAGGAGGAAAGCTCCTAGGTTACATCATATCGTCACGAGGAATCGATGTTGATCCAACCAAAATTCGGGCTGTCCTCGAAATGGTCCCACTTTCTAGTGAATCTAGAATCAGATCATTTCTCGGAAAGCTGGGTGCAATCCAGAGATTTATCCCGGACCTAAACTTCGCCATTCATCCAATCAAAAATTTACTCAAGAAGGATTATAGCATCAATTGGACTGAAGATTGTAATGAAGCTTTTGATGAAGTTAAGTGTTTTTTGTTATCACCACCTACGCTAATGCCACCTAAACTGGATCACCCGTTGATTTTATATTCGTGAGCTACCAATGTCTCGCTGGCCTGTATGTTGGCCCAAGAAGATGATGACAAGAGAGAACGTGCTATTTATTTCATTAGCCAAACGTTGCTTGACTATGAAACACACTACACACAGGCAGAACAGGAATGCCTTGCCATAGTCTTTGCTACTAAGCGTCTAAGACATTACATGCTGAATCAAGAAACGAAGGTCATGGTAAAGACAGACCATTTACGGACTTTTCTCACACAAGGGTCCTTGTCCAAAAAGGCTGGACATTTTATAACCTTGATGGGAGAGTTTGAATTAACTTTTGTAACCAAAAGTCAGTTAAAGGACAAATCATTGCAGATTGGTTAGTTGATAATTCATTAGACGGGGGAGATCTAGTAGATTTGGATTTTTCAGATGAGTGCGTATACTACGTCGAAACCCAACCTGCTATATCTGAGTGCCCTTGGTACGTTGATATCATTAGCTATATCATGGACCATAGGTATCTGGAAGGAGCTACACCACAACAAAGAAGGTGGTTACGCATTATCGTAGCTAAGTACGTCATTATAGAGCAAGTTCTCTATCGAAAGGCGTTCGATGGAATGCTCTTAAGATGTGTTGACACAGAAGAATCCAAGAAGATTCTCTTTGAATCTCACAGTGGAGTATGTGGAGGCCACTTCGGCGGTCACACCACCGCTCGAAAAATACATTGAATGGGCTATTTCTAGCCCACTCTAGAACACGACGCAATAGAGTTTGTACGCAGGTGTCATAAATGCCAAGAGTTCTCTTATGAGATCCACATGCCGGCACAAGTTCTGCAACCAATCGCTACTCCATGGCCCTTTTCTACATGGGGCCTGGACTTGATAGGGAAGTTCTCTCCCTCATCCACAGATGGCCACAATTTTATAATTACGGCCACTGAATATTTTACCAAATGGGTGGAGGCTATGCCTCTTACTATCGTACCTGGTTCAGTAATCGCCAAGTTCATCTTGAACCAAATCATTTGTAGATACGGTATTCCACAAATCATTATCTCAGATAATGGAACTTCTTTCAAAAATGAAGAAGTTCGTGAGCTATGTAAAAAATTTAAAATAAGCCATCATACGGCTTCCTTGTATTATCCCCAAGCCAATGGGCAGGCTGAAGCAACGAACAAAACACTGAAAGCCATTCTCCTTTAAACGGTAAAAGAAAACAAGTGAGATTGGCATTTAAAATTATACCCGGCCTTATGGGCCCACCAAACCTCAATAAGAACACCAACAGGAGCAACTCCTTTCTCACTGGTATTTGGGTCAGAAGCAGTTCTCCCACTCGAGGTCGAAATACCTAGTCTTCGCATTTCACTACAAGGGATTCTGGATGAAGACGCTTACAGAGAAGCACGTCTTTCTCAATTAGAAAGTCTGGATGAAACTAGGTTAGATGCTAAACAACGACATAGAGTCTATGCCAACCGGATGTGCCGGCAGTATAACAAAAAAGTCTATGAATGTGATATATAGGAAGGCGATCTAGTTCTAAGACTAGACAGCGGAATCGACAAGAAGACCGGCAAAGGAAGGAAATTCCGGCCCAAATGGTTGGGCCCATACCGAGTCACGAAGGACTACGGAAATGGTGCATACCTCTTATGCACGCTAGAAGGTGAGGAGTTTGGCGAAACAGTCAATTCCCTCCACCTCAAACGTTTCTATGCATAAGCAGCGAACGCTACTTATATAACTATCTACATTGCATTTTCATATAGATTAGGATCATTTTGTCCACTTGTTCTTACACAAATTGTGATCAAGGAATCTATTCTCAAAGAAATTTATTTCAAACTCGTGATGTTTCTGGCATAAAGTTCTTTAATCATACCTCTCCATCTTCGATATTATCAAGTCATCTTGGAATCTTTTATCAAATAAAATCAAACATGACGAAGTCCTAATGGTAACCATACCAAGTTCTGTAAGTTTGTTCTCACTTTGATTTCTTCTTAGGATAGGTGTCTTGCCTATGGTCTGTTCTAGAAGCTTCATGGTGTCACATCTATCCCATATATACATCTCTTTGGAAACAAGCATATACTGGCATTTTACTCAAAAAGACAAGTCAAAAAGTGATTAAACAAAAATTTTTATTTTTACACATTTCCTTGCCCCACCAACCTTCGGTGATGAGCTTGCGTCTCTTACTAGTGACGTAGGGTTGGGAAAGGATGGAAATGCCCTTACTCGCCTATGCCTTGCCCATGGTGATAAACCCACGCTTCTTACTAGTAGCATGGGGCAAAGTGTAGGGGGTCCTCTAGACAATGAAAACGTTAAAAGGTCATAAACAAACTATTCAAACTTTGAGTCAAAAATAAATGAATCAAGTGTTCAAAATTCCAAGAGAGTTAAAAATCCTAAAAACCAGATTTTGTCTACTATGTGGCCATCTACGGGTCTAAGTCTGGATAAACTGCAAAGCAAATTGCACCCGAAACTATGAAGTCATTCAGGTAAAGTAAGCTTGTAGCTTTCAATTTGGTTCCACCAAAGCTTCGTCTGTCTTTCATCACTATCATTTCACCATTTCATAACTTGCGCCCTTCTTGGCTCTTGGTGATGAGCCCTCGTATCTTACTGGTTGCGTGGAGTTAGGAGCGGGGCAAGTTAATCTGTTCATCATACTGGTTATTGTCATCACTTTGCCAAAACAAACATGAGGTATCCAAATCGCTCACAGAAGCTAAGATTCAAGATCACAGTGTATCTACAATATCATATATCAACATCATGAAACACAAAAAGAAAGCAAACATTTGCATCATCTGTTTTCCATTGCATACATTCTAGAAAGCATATAAAACATACATCGTAGTATACACAAAGCAGTTGGAAATAGAAAGGACGCACACGAGTGACAAGTTTTTGATCCAAAAATCGACACATATATATAAATAATCAATGTTTTTATACAATGCCATCATGCACTAGGCATGGTCAAAACGCTCAAAGAGCCCGTGATACACAAAAGAATCTATGAAACAAAAAATACATAGGAGCCAAGTGGCCTCTCAACCCCTACGCGATCCCGCCGAAGGTGCACACCCTCGCCTAGGACTCCGGCTACGCTGGTGCTCTGAATGGACGGAGGGCTCAGGGTCCCGAGGAGTAGCCGCGGTCTCGCCATGAGAGTGGCTCCTCATAAGACGCTCGGCTGTCCTATAGCCTGCCAACTCTGTACGGAGAGTCGCCACCATCTTGGCCACATGCCAAATGGGAGCGAAGACGTCAGTATGCCTGTTGGCTGCTGAAGGCTCCCCGGCATCTACAGATAACTCTACACGGGTCTTATCCATAGGGATCATCAAAGAATCAGTACATACCCTACGGATTAGATCCCGCCACTCGTCGACAGTCTCTGTAAAATAAAGAAGAAAGACGAGTTAGAAACTAGGCAAAAGGCTAAAATGTGCAAGATACAAACACAAGGAGAGATAGCAATTAAAAACAAATCCTAAAACAAATAAGCATTGAAAGGAAGAAATGATAACTTACTCAGATCACCAGGCCTCCAAGATGGGTCACTAGGGCCAGCACCCGCTGCAGATGCCGCTGCCGACTGAGGAGCTGCTCCTGTAGTTGGGGCAACATGACGCCCCGCAACGGACTCATCATCTCCACTATGGCCCCGAGAGAGTGGCTCCTCGGAAACCAGAGTCTCTCTCTCTGCGCTCTGCTCCGCCCTCTCCACCTGCATGATATCCTGAGTGTCATGCCACTCAGGATCACTCTCGTCTGTCTGCTCCTCCAACCCTCCCTCTGTGGACTCCTCAGAATCAGAGTCAATATCTATAGGGTCATCACTACTATGAGCAGGACCCGCGATAATCCGAAGTAAAGGTGCCCGAGGCGCACCAGCTCTCCCTCTGGCCCGAACTATCCCCCTGGCTGCAATAGGAATGCCAGGGGTAACCACTGTCCAACCACGGCCTCTAGGCCCCCCTCTAGCCTCCCGAACTGATCTGTAAACTGGTGCTACTGGAGGAAGCATGCCCACATATGGGAGACCGAACTGCTGAGGAACCTTGCTGAAAGGATGTACCTCCACCCGTCCCACACGGTCAATAAGTTGCCCTGTGGTGGAGCAAGAAATCAATGTGAGAGTCTCCTCTCCCCAAATGCCGGCCATAAGCTGGTACGGTGTGGCCTCCATGTCTGCTGTAGTGAGAGAGGCAATTGGCTGATGAGGTGCTCTAAGCACCGACATGTCTGACCATCTGGCTGCCCTCACAGCCCCGGGATCTGCCACCTCCACGCCTCTGCCATAGGGAATGAAGCGCTCATACACCCAACTCATAACTAGAGTGGGGTGACTCAAAGACTGTCCCTGTAAGCAGACCACCCTGTATAAGTCATGATAGGTGGTCCCCAAAATGTCTGCCCCCCAGGCGTATATCCGGCCATGCCCCTCTATCTGTGCAATGATGGGGGCCCAGCAGTATAACAAAGTGTCCCCTCCCTTGTCCCCGATCAGTCTCGAGGCAAGGATCCCCATGATGGCCTGTCGAAATACAAGGATGGGCAAAGAAGGAATGGATCTGACTCTCACTCCCTTCTTCGGCCCCGTAGAGATAGCTGCATCCCCCATGTAACCCGCCCACTGTGCAATCTGTGCTCGGGACCCTGCTGTCTCCAATGTAAGCCTCCTCCCGATGATCGAGACCCCCGGGATGTGGTAAACATCCTCCAATGTAATCGTCCACTCACCGCAGACACCTGGCAGTCGGAAAGTGTTCCGATCTGCGTCCCAATAAGAAAACAAGTCACAAAGGATGTGACTCGATGGTGCAACGTGAGGCACACGCGATATACGTAATATGCCGGCCCTCTGTAATGTGTCCTCCTCATCTGCTGAGAGGGCAATCCAATACCCCGGGCAACCAATCACACTCTCACTCTCGGCTCCATCTGATATACTCCTCCTTTGCCTGCATACACCCAAAAACGCACAAAACAGAGCAAGTTAGTATCTAAACGATATCAAGAGAATCATAAAAACATATAAAAATGCTAAAAATACAAGTGTAAGTTTTCAAAAGAGAATCCTTTTGCATTCTGTGCAAAAACCCGCCGCCCTGGGCAGGGGGGCGGTTTTGTAACCGCCCGCCTTGAATGGCGGCGGTCTCGTGACCGCCGCCCTGGACAGGGCGGCGGTCGTGTAACCGCCGCCCTGGACAGGGCGGCGGTCGAGTAACCGCCGCCCTGGACAGGGTGTGGCGGTCGTGTAAACCGCTGCCCTGGCCAGGGCGGTGGTCGCGGTCCGAAAACCCCGCGCGGGTTTTTAACCCCAAAAAGCCAAAAACTAGCAAAAAAAATGACCATTTTAACTCAAAATGGGGCCTACCCAGTAGGCGCCCCCCCCTAGATGGACCTTTTAAGCCTAACATTTTCAAAAATAACCCCCCCCATTGCAAATAATTTGCCATTTCAAATTTGAAGGGGGAAAAACGTAAAATTGAAGAAAACCAACATGTGATCTCGCGGGGTGGTGTTCCGCACATGGAGGCATGATCACTATCTTGCTATGGACGTTTTGACTCTACTCGCGTGAGAAACCGTTATTGTGGGGCCCCAGAGCTCAAAATCTATCAAATCGGACTCGCGCAAATGAATAGGAAAATGGGCCCACTTTCATATATATAGCGCTCTAATTCGTTTTAAATACCCTTTTCACAGGTTCGGGGCGCCGATGGAGGTAAGTTTCTATCCTTGCACAAATGGTACGTCCTCTTTCCCTTATTATTTTAGCGTTTATTTTGTAAATTATTGTATCTATCTGCACTTGAGTTCTCCTTTTATTTTTGCAGGTAGCGGGAATTTTGGACGACGTCGTTTCAACAAACGGGCGTGTAAGGTATAACTTCTAACTTCCCATTTCGGGATGGGCCATACTCGGACCCACCGTTTTACGCCTCTTCATGGCTAAAACGCTTCTCCGAGGGGGCAATATGTACGTACCCCAAAATTGTAAGGTACTGTACTGCGGAACGGTGTAATAAATGTCCTTAATGATTGATACAGGTCTCTTCGCAAGGTGTTCAGGATCCAGAAAAGCTTTACGGATATGCGTTAACATCCCGCATGCCCCTCTTAGCCCCCCGCGTGCTTTGTTTTCCCCTTTTTCCTCCCTTTTCTTAGCTTTTTGGTTTTCAGTGACGAAACCGCCGCCCTGCAGGGAGGCGGTCTCGTGACCGCCGCCCTGAACAGGGCGGCGGTCCTGTAACCGCCGCCCTGGGCAGGGCGGCCGCTCCTTTACCGCGTTTTCCTAGAACGTGCTCTTTGACGAAACGCACGCAAAGTTCAACGTTTCACCAGCTTTCCTTGCCGACTTGAGCATGCATTTATGTTTTTGGTCCCCTGGAATAGTGTTTTTTTCCTTTGTTTATTGTTTAGGGAGTTCAGTTTGGTTTTGATCTTTGGGTGATTGAAATCCTATAAATGCATGGTATGAGCTCAAGCAAATGGCCTCTTCAGTTCTACCTCAAAAGTTTGCCTTTAGATTTCCTTTTGCAATAGAATTTAGCCTTCAATTTTGCTTAGAATGTTTAGCTTCTTTCAATGCATGCATAGTTAGCATTGTTTTACTATTGGTAAGCCACAAATCCATCTTGTGCAAGCAGTGTAGTATCGTGTTGCAGCTGGTAATCCACATATCCATCTTGTGCAAGTGCAAACATTACATGAGGCCACCAAATTTCACTCCATAGTTGCTTTGATTCCATAGTTTAGCTCTTCACATGCTTAGTTAGCATTTGTCCAAGCTGTTGGTAAGCCACATATCCAACTTGTGCAAACAGTTTTGTTGTTTTATCTAAACCATTGGAGTAGAATAGCTTAGGAAGCCATTAAAGTTGCAGGTTTTTTCTCTTCATACAGGATTAGTTTTAGGTTCTGGACGCATTTTTGTTGCATGATTCGCATGTAGACCCCGCTAGGAATTACATAAGCCAATCTCTGTACTCTTGCGCTATCCCTCTCCTATCCGCATTCTATTCTGTCTGCATTTCTGAAGGCTTGTCCATTGATCCAAATATCTATTCCTGTTGATGCAAGCATTACACGCTTTTCTAAATTCACGTGAGCACAAAGAACGAGGAGATCACACTGAGGGGACAAGATCACACACACCATCGGATTCGCCATTGTTCTGCGAAATCCAGGTTCCGTCTTTCAAAGTTTTAGTTAGAACTTATCAAATAAAGGTAGTTAAATCATCTTTACTTCAGTTATTTCCATTCTCGATATTGCCAGGGAAGCTGTGCGGATTGATAGTTTCTGAGAAACTATGATTCATTCCTCACTTCTGAGGTAGGATCGAGAATCTTGCAAATAGATTAGTTATTTCATTGTTTAGAATAGATATACCGAAATTGCACAGACGAATAGCTACACTCGGCAATTTTGTTTGTTTTAAGTTATTAGTTTAGTTGTCAATTCTAAATATTTTAAATAGTTGCTTCCTTTATAAATTGTCAGAAAATACAAAAAGAAGTTATAGATGCTAGAAGTGTACGCTTAGATTTCACTTTATTGTAGTTTGCTTTCATTACTGCTTTTACATGACAATTACGGGACCCAGGGAGCCCAGGGAATACATTTTCGAGCCAATCGTGCCTCAGCCCAATCATCATAGCGGCAATAACCGATATTTACCAGAACGTTAGGGGTACAAGTCTTCCAAACAACAACGGTATTTCCAACAGGTCAGGTCACAGTTGAGAGGATTAAACATAGAAGAACGACCAAGCACATACATTTTGGTCAAATCAGCCAAACTACAGGTTATCCTAGAAAAACATCCGCATGACTGTAGAAGGATTTGAAAGAGAACAAACGTTCGGGTGTGATCCTTTAGTTCCACAGCCAGACGCAGGAGACACCCTCGCAGACATAGATACCAGCCTAAGAATCCAAGTTGCAAGAACACCTGTGAGGTATTATGAAGAAAATCGCACAATTGCTGATTCTAAACATAGAGGCTGAGAAAGCATACGATTATTGGATACTAGGGATTAGGACTTGATCTCGCGTATGACCATAACAGGACCGCAACAACCGAGAGTCTACGGTTGTGATCCACAAATCCCACAGCCCAACGAGTCCACAGGTCAATCCGATATAAACACTAGCCTACGTACATTAGTATTTCAGTCCACTCCGATTCCACCTATCATCATTCAACAGTTATCCCTACTGGACACAACAGCTAAGGAAGCTAGAGAATTTTGGACTAGGCCAGAGAACCGTCCATAGAGTTGACTATATTCACCATATGACCCTATCAGGAGAAATACACGAAACCATCCCGGGTCATTTTCCACGCATCCCACAACCCATAGATCGAATCATGCCAGAGCTCGATATTGATTGGAGCCTTCGAGTAGTCATCCTAGCTGATCGATCCATCACACCGGTCTAGGTTAGAAGGGCCTTCTTTGCCTTAGATTCGCAGATTCCATTAGTGCGTGTCGAAGATATTAGATTGCCTAACTAGTCTATCCGTATACTACCTGTTTTCCATCCCCACCAGATGTCTCGGCACGACCTCGGGAGGTCGGGTACGCGGAAGAGTCGCTTGTAGATTCCCACACTCGCTTGTCGCTTTTCTGGTGTACAGATGCCTCCAAGCCTCAAGGGTGGTGTCAACCACTCCAGCGACAAAATGTGCATAGAAACAATGAAAATTATATTCGAGTTACTAGTCTATTTGAGGAACACAAGGGATGTCAATCGACATGAGCTTTTAAATTTGTTTGCACACATCACTCGTTTCTACATGGCCATAGATCAAAATATGGATAAGAAGGGGATTTGGTTTTGTTAATTTCATTGACAAGGAGGACACTCTATGCTTGTTGGGTTTTTAAATGGTATTTTAACAAACCACAGTTAGGGGACAACAAGTCCCATCTCTTTAATGGTAGAGGTTCCCTTATTGAAAGCAAGCAAAAAAAATTATATACAAATGTAAAACTTTCAAAGTGTGGATTCCTGATACTTTGAAATGTTTTATGCCTAAAGATAATCAATACAAAATAATAGAAGAACTAAGGAAATGAGAGAGGAAGAACATAACAATACTTTCAGGAAATATAGATAGCAGAGTATAACCTTATACATATTGATCAAAAGAGATGCAGAATGGAATCATTCATGTTTATAACAGATATAATTTCACAGACACAAAGTTCTCAAAATCATATTAACAAGAACACAAATTTTCTTAGCATACAAAGATGGATGATTCAAAAATTTGAACAAGGAAAGAAGGAACAACAGAGGAAGAAAGGGAAAAAACTTATGTATTGATTAATTTTGAATCTAGAACATTTCAAGAATGTCAGGATCCAACCCCTAACAATGGCATGGAGAAGCCACTAAATAGCTTCCAAAAATGAGTACATTTGGTTACAAAAAAATGATGAAACTGATTCAAGAAACCAATGTCTGAACTTCTCTAATGCCTTAGTCATTTCTATGCCTGGCGGAAAAACTAGATGCATCATTTCACAACCATTAACCCACTTTTACAACTTTGAATTTGATTCATCCACGTGGAAGAGATATGCTGAAGCGGGCTTGGGGCGCCTTCTGCATTTTATGATTTTGTAGAGATTCTACATTTTTTTACATTTTGGTTTGCCCATCCACTTTTGATATAGGCCTGACACGTGGCTTTACTTGAGTGGTGATGGATTCATGGCTCACTTTTAATATTTTAACTCTTTTCAAAGAAAATCTCAAAAACTCAAAGTTTTCCGTCGACTCGGCTACTCACTTTTAATTTCGATGCGGGCTCATCATTTGAATTTATCCCTTGGCATGAGCGGGGCTGCGGGTCACTTTATAACTATACGCCCTTTTGGAAATAAAACCAAAATTCCCAAAATGCTCTAACGGCCCGCCTTCGCGCTTTGACTTGAAACATGGCCACATGTCCCTTTGTGATCCTATTCTGTATTTTTATGTTTTGACTAAGTCCCTCTATTTGGTGAAGGCTTTATGTCTGACCTAAGACACGTGGAGGCTTCTCACTCATTTGGAGACTCTGTTTGGACCTGACCTTCAGAGGTGCACTGATTGGACACTTGGAGGGCTGACACATGTTTGGGACCTAATTTATGATTCACCCCCTTAAAGATCACTAAAGGGACATGTGGGGATTTCCATTGGTTCTCCTTTCCTTAGCCAATTCAACATCTGGTTCTACCCCTTTTGAATTCTGTGGGACCTGAGACACGTGGAGAGCTGGCACTTGTTTGGGGAACCACCTTTGGCTTTGACCCTTGAAGGTGTGACGATGAGACACGTGGCACCGTCTACTGGCCTTAGAATTTTCAACGAATGATTTAAATTTTTGAGGCTCTAACCATGTGAGAGGCTGGTGCTCATTTGGGGTCTGTCCCTTGGGTCTCACTTTTGATGTTGCACTGATGAGGCATGTGGAGGCTTTCAGTGACCCTCTTATACTTAGTTGATTAGACAATTGGCTCTTTCATTTTTAACTTCTGGACCTTGGATACATGGAGGGCTGGTGTAATTTTGGTGTCTCTTTGTGGGCCATGCCTTTTGAATTTCCGTCAATGAGGCACATGGCACCTTCTGCGGGTCCATTTCTTTGCCCCGAGTCGACTCGTGTGTGAAGTCCAAAAAATTCAAGCCCTTTTTTCAATCTTCTCCTGCATGCTCTGATATCCTTTGATGTTGTTGGCCTCCTTCACTGACCCTACCCCTTCATTGTTGAATTTGGAATGTGGGATCAAATGACTGAAGGAATGCTTCTGATTTTCTTTTGTGCGAGGTCATGTTTGATCAATTTTTCTGGGGGAAAAATTGGGATAACAGACACCAACTCAAAATTTTTGAAACTTGACTTGAAAATTTAGGGGAATTTTGAGGGTGACAATAGTTGGCTCTTTTTGGGGATGACTTGGCTAGGATAGAGGAACGCGGAAAGATCAAGAACCATAGAAAACTTTGGGAAAGCAGACCAGTGCCTTATCCATTGGGAAAATAGAGTTGAAGGAAAAGCAGTATAAAAGACAACACACATGAAAGGGAAACAAAAAAAAAGTAAAGACCAAAACAAAACACAGCACACAACGAGGAACAAGAAAGGAAATAAGCCAAAACAAGGAAAGAGAAAAAAAAAACACAGTACATAATATACAAAAGGAATGCCTAGTCGCCTAAGACTTGAACAACTTCAAATACTGCTCACTATAACGAAGTGGGAGAGGAGATCCATCCATATAATCTAAATAGAAAGAGTTTTCTCCAACAAAGTGCCTAATTTTGAAAGGACCAAGCCAAAGAGAATCAAACTTACCATGGCTTCCTCGAGGTTCGTGTCTTTTTTTCCATAGTAGAATAATGTCTCCCACTTGAAAATCTCTAGGTCTAGCTTTCTTATCAAACAAAGCTTTCACCTTCAGTTGATGAGCTGAGATTCCATCAAAAACTTTCAACCTATCTTCATCCAGCTTCGAGAGATACATGATCCTCTTGTCCAAGGAACTGGTAAAGCTTGAATCTTCAATAGCCTTCATTAAGTGCAAGGCTGGTAATTCCACTGTTACTGGCAGCTAAGCTTCAACACCATACACCACTTGAAATGGGAACATCCCAATTGCTCTTTTGGGTGTAATTCTATCTGCACAGAGATCATCATAGAGCTTCTTGTGCCAAGTCCTCTAAGATTCATTAACAAGCTTCCGAATGATGGTTACCAAATTCTTATTTGTTGATTTTTCTTGTCCATTCCCTTGAGGATAATAATCTAAAGAATGAGGAAGGGAAATTCCATAGCCATAGCAAAAATCCATCATCTCAGAAGAAGAAAAATTGGAAGCATTATCAGTCACAATCTTGTTTGGTACCCCAAACCTTATCAATATGTTCTCTTTGATGAAATTACACACCACCTCAGAAATAGTGCTTTTGACTAGAATAGCCTCTACCCACTTTGTGAAGTAATCTATAACAATTATCATGTGAGTATACCCAGTACTGGAAGGGGGATTAAGAGTTCTAATAAAATCCAATCCCCACTGTTGAAAAGGCTCATCAATCACTACTAGTTTTAGTGGCAAAGCAGCCAGCTTAGGTCTCCCAATAAAATTATGATAGGCTTCACACTTACCGACCCATTTTGATGCATCTCTAAACAATGCAGACCAATAGTACCCTACACGAAGGATCTTATGGGTAGTGACAGTAGAAGAGAAATTCCATCTACAAGACTGATCATGAAAATCTAAGAACAAATTATTTTATTTCTCCTTGTCCACAAATTTAAGGAATATTCCATCTATGCCTCACTTGAACAAATAATTTTCCCATAATACATATTGTGTAGACCTTAACTTAATAGCTCTCTTTTCCTTGACACTTAAGTGGGATGGCTTCCTACGAAGAAGGAGATCTACAAGGAGAGGTTTCAGGTATGTTATGGCTGGGGCAGGCCACCCTCTGATGGGGTACTGGATAGAGATAACCAGCGGGGTGCCCACTGTGTCATGATCGTGTGATCACCTATAACTTCTTCTAGGAGAGATGTTTCTTAAGAATGTGTATATATATATATGTGATGTTTGGATAAGACTCAGAGAGAGAGAAAGAGAAAGTAAGTGCTTTCTATAATTTTTTTATCAACCATCAACTGGGAATGACTTCTAGCGTATAGGTTACCCTCAATTAAATTGAGGTAATGCAAAAAAGTATAATGAAATGTAGAATTCGATGCCACAAATAGATGAACAAGAGAAGGAATGCTCTTTCACTAATGCGACACTAATGAAAGGGAAGAAATTTTCATTTTAAGCACCAAAATAAGATTGCTTTTAGACAATAGAAGAGAAGAAGGTTCCAGGGGAGAAATTTTAAAGTAAGAAATTTTTAGAAAAGAAACAAACATACAACATTTTCACCTAGGAATGAAAGAATGCAAAGGAACCTTGAAAATTTCCCAATGGGTGTGCTAAAATGTTACACCAGATTATAGATCATTTCTTCGAATGTTGACAAAACAAATAAGAGTAATGGGCTAGGAGGAATACCTGTTGAGATGTCGGTTTTGGGTTATTGCACGCATATGAATTCTGAATCCATAGTTGATTGTGAGAGCTTCCTTTTTTCTTGGAGGAACTACCTAAAATGGAACACAAGACCACCAAATAAAAGTTAAATAATATATGTAGTGGACTGCCTAGCATGTGCTAGATCCAGGAAGTGTGATACTTCCTAGACAGCTGTCAATCCACTGTTTAAACCAACTTAATGCTGATAATAAAGTAAATCCTACTATAGTAAAAATGATTTAGGTATCTCATTCATCTACAATAAGTAAATTCATTCACAACAGGCTAGGCTATGATTGAATCTGAAGGTCAAGGTCACTGTCAAGGTATTATTATCGGTTAGGGTGAGGTTCTGGGCTATTTTGGGTATTTGGTGGAGGTTTTAGGCTCTGATATGGGTTTTTGGTAAAAGAAACAAAGAACAACATCAATTTAGGTTAACCAACGATGGTTATGGGTGACCTGTGTCAGTATGGTCGGCGTACAGGAAAATCAATAAAAACTTGGTTGGGTGATAGATTTGAGACTAGATGAAGAGAAAGGGCAATGATAAGGTTTATGTGGGTCCTAGATATGCACATGAATGATTAAGATCTAGGTATGGGCAGTGCAAGGGTGTGGATAAAAACATGGTCAAGTTTGCATGGAGGTAGATGATGGGGGAATGGAAAGTAGAGAAAAATCTAATAACAAATGTAAAAGGATCTACTGAATGATAAATGGATAAGTGCTGGTTGACAAAACTTACTGTTTTTATGAGCCTGATGCTTGGTTGGTAAATGTGGGTGATCAAATGGAATGAACTTTATGTGGTGTTGGTGCTTCCCTGGATGCTCCCGTGAAGACAAATGGCTTCGTGGTTGCTTCAAGTGTTCTTGATGGATGTTCTGATGCATGTACAGATTTTGGTTCTGCTTACATGCAGCTCTGGTTTTGTCACTTGTTCTCAGAAGATGTCTCTATCTCTCATAAATGTGCCAACCTCGAAATAAGGTTGTTTTGGGGGTTAAATGGTAACTAATAGAGGTTCTGTCTTAAGTGACAGCGGTTAAGGGTAACTGGCGTCAGTTAGGGCGGTATTTTCTAGGTTTAATAAACTAGGTAGATCACCTTTATTTTCTGGGATCTCATTTCATTAACTCCACGGATTAGCATGGAAGATTCCTTCTAATGGGCAGGAATGTGGTTAGAGGGAATGTAGGCATTAATTTTTAGGGTTTGGGTAGGTCTTAGTTAGTTATGGCAACTTACTAAGAATAGGTCTCAGGGTGAGGTGGCTAGATGAGGTGTTTAGGTGAGGTGGATATGTGGGCATTATCCTAATTAGGAAATTTAAATAATAAATATGGTGAACATAATGAGTTAATTTAATTAAATAAATTAAATTAATATTATAGTGGGGTGAAGGGGGCCATGACTAGGTTGATGTGTTTAAGGTATTTATTTATCAAGGGACTAAAGGGAGCGTGACCCAGTTTTGGTGTCTACATTTTGCCCCTTTTGTTGTGTAGCTTGTATTGGTAAGCGACGCTGACAAAAATAAGATGTGGTTGCCCAATGTGTGGGTGAAGGTGATCCCCCTCAAACTGAGAATTGATGAGGCAGAAGGCAAAAGTGGTGAGTGGTTTTATAAAAGGTGAATGTGATGAAGAGGAAGGTGGGTAACGGGGGAAAAAGGAAAAAGGTCTACTCGGGTAATCTAGGTAATGGATCAGGGTCAAAGGTAGTAACAGTCAAACATACGCACACATATAAACTGTAGCATGGTACCAGGTTGAAGAGCAGGCAAACTCTACATTTTCAAAGGTCGATAGGTTTATCCAAATAAGGTTGAGGTGATTCTGGTATCCAAGGTATAGGATATGGTCAAGAAACATGATGCAGGTTAGGTGTAGGAACGTTTAGGTATGTTCTGGTACATCGAGGGTTGGTTCAGAATAAATGGTCATGGCAAGAGGCAAGGTAAGGTCATTAGGTCAATCAACATAGGTAACAGTGTCGCAAGTATAGCTAACACATGAGGTCAAAGGTCACTAGCGATGTTCTAGGTCCAAGTATCTAGGTCACGGCACGGGTAGGGCTGAGGTATGGGTAAAATAACAAGTCCCCCAATGAGAATGAGGTTAGGTAGTAAATGATGAGGTCAGAAGGGTGAGGTAAGAGGTTAGGGTAAGCATTGGATGAGGGAAAAAAGAGTGATGGGATGATTAATAGGGTGAAATTCAGGCAATGTGGAAGATAGAGTGGTCGATGCTAGTCAAGGGTAACCAATGCCAGTATAGGGTAACCGATCACGGTAAGGTAGGGCACATGACCGATGCCGGTGAAGGTAAAACCGGTGTTGGTTAGGTCAAGAATGTTATAAATATGAAAAATTCTACATTTTTTGGAATCATTTGTCCTATACGAAATAGAGGAAAATGACACAAGAGAGAGGGAAAGTTGGAAAGTTTCTAGATGGAATGGAAAGATGAGTTGACGAGCTGAATGACGGGTGATGGGTTGTGGAGAGGAGGGTCCACAAGATTAGAGTGGTTGATTTTTTTGGTTGGAGGTGAGGTGACAGATTGGTAATGGAAGAGGCCAGAGAGGGATCAAGCGAGCCACCAGTACAATGGCCAGATGTGCCACCATGGTGATGGCAGCATGATGAGGTAGGCGTCAAACCCTTTATGTGTTTTGGGAGATAGATTAGGTGAGAGGTTGGGTGGTGAAAAATTGGGTTTTTATTTTAGGGGGGGAATGAAATTTGAAATGTGGGAGGTTGAATTGGGTAGAATAGGAGTGGGAAGAGATGTAAGTGGGTGAATAGGGGATGGGATGAGGTTGAGGGGAAGTGTAGGTGAGAATGGGTGGGTAGAAGAGGTAGGAGAGAGAGGTTTTTTAGAGGGGAGGGTTTGGGGGTCATGGATTTTTACCATGATAGTGACCGGCATCGGTAGGGTTAAACTGATATCGGTCACGAAACAGGTGACCAATGCCGATTTAGTGGTGACTGGGGTCGATTAGAAATAACCGGCACCGGTCAAGTTTTGGAGAACAAGGGGCCAAAAGGGCCTTAGGTTGAGTGGTTGAGATAGGGAAGGGTAGAATAGGGTGTGTTGGTGAAAAACCTAGTGTAGGCGGGGGGTAAAATGGGTATGGGGAAATGATAATGGGTGAGGATGGGGGGCAAGGAGAGAAAATGTGATAGGAAGGTAGGTTGGGAAGAAAAAAGAGGTGAGATAGTGGGTATAGGTGAGGTTTCGTGGGTGAGTATGGGTATGATGAAGGTAGATTAATTTGATGTTTGTATTGGATGTAGGGGAGAGATCAGCTGCAAATGAGAGATAGGGTGCCACCCTTGCTCTTGAGAGTGCGAGGCGCGGCGACAGTTGAGGAGTGGTAGAATGTGGAGGAGGTGGGCCTGATTGGGGTCCAGTGCTATCAAAATGTAGTCCAAAAGCCATGTATGATGGTCACTCTCATCAATAGATGGGATTCAGTGACCAACGCGTTCCACCTACTGATGGGTGAGATGACAGTCACCCTAGAGGATGTGTTTAAGATCCTACTATTATCGATATTGGGGACGTAGGTGTACTCGATCTCCTCCGAGGCCTCAGAGGAGTTGATGTTGATGGTGTTTATGGAGGGACTAGCAGACATGACATTCCATAGTGCCAACTTGAGTTATGGGGGGATTTACCTATCCCGTGCAGAGGAGACAAGGCTAGTTGTTTTATTGATGGAGGCAGTGTGTTGTTTCATACTGTAGGATGCAGAGGGAGGGATATTTCCCTGCTCATTGATGGGGGTACTACATGACATGGTGATGGATCAGACCTGCTTCACCTGGGCACCAACATTCCTAGTGCAGTTATACAGAGAGTTATGGGTGTATGGGCATTTGCGTAGGTTTAGCCTATGTTGCACCTTTTTACTACACTGCTGGGCCTATGAGCACATAGTTTGTGTGTGCCCAGTGGGTATGCCCTGAGCAGATGCATTTCTGCTGAGATTGGTGTGGGTGGGGTATAGACAATGGGTACCCATGATTAGAGAGTGGTGATTAGATAGGGCTACACATGATGTAGCATACTACAGGGGGCTATTGGAGGGATTATCCGGAGTGGACATCATATGGAGACCGTATGTGGGTTATCCCTCATACAGGTGGATGCATGATGAGCTAGATGGCCTTTAGCTATTGATATGGATAGAGGGGCATCATGCCGGGGAGCATGAGATGATCCCAGTTGATAAGGTTAGATGGCAGTTTGGACTACTACAGGACATACCTCAACCCTTCCCGCAGTACAAGAGAGATGACGTGGAGAGGTCATTGCCTCTACCACGACTGAAAGTGCCCACAAGGTAGGAGGAGTAGGTGGTAGACCAGTGGATCGATGATGCCAAAGTGACAGACATATATAGATAGTGGTGCTTGGCTCATTTACGAGCAATACCACCTAGGACAAGGCAGCCGGATTTAGCCACGATCACGGTGCAGAGAAACACCCTATAGGGGCAAGTGGTGACTTTGATTACCTGGTTGGGTAAGGTGCAGGGATAGTTAGAAAGTTTAGAGGTGGAGGTGCTGAGTTACATGCATAGGTGGCTAGTCTTCAGGCCCAAATGGCCCAGGGTGGGGATGGAGAGGGAGATGGTGATGATGGTTGGGTGGTTTCCCTACAGATATAGGTTACAGGGTTGCAGGGCCAGTTGGGCATGTCACAGGTACAAATTAGGGATTTACATGCCTAGATACAAGCACAGGGGTAGGGGCCGATGGCACCACGACAGGCACTGGGACAGGGTCCTAGTTCACAGTTAGGGGTGGGATGAGGTCCCACAGGATAGGTATAGGGTTAGAGGCTGATGGGGCCACCACAGACAGTACTTGTATCCAGGTTGCGGGAGGTGAGAGATGAGGCCCGATATTATCAGGACTAGTTGACGGTGGAAGGGATAGATTGTCTATCATATGTTGATTATAGGACATAGTAGGTCTCTAGCGAGAGGACCAGATCATGCACCCATAGTGTGGAGAGCACAGGGGGCCATCGAGCCCCAAGACATGGTCATGATGAGGCCACCTGTTCGTGGAGGCTAGTTCTAGTTGATGTATTAGCAGGGACCCAACCACCACTTATGATGGGTGGGGAGATGTTAGCAGGTCACCAAATAGGGGCCGAGGAGGAAGAGGGGATAGGTGAGACAAATATGGAGGATGTCCACCGCGATGATGTCTGATATATGGCCCTTGATTTTGATGTAGTTTTGATTTGTGATATATACTGGCCTGCATGCCAAGAGTTGTTATACTTTTTGATCATATACCAGCCTGTATGCCGAAGATGGTGAGGTTGTACGAGAGTTTTGTATTTTTGAGCATATACTGGCCTGCATGCTGAAGATGGTGAGGATGTATATGAGATTTTTGAGAGACTGGATTATATACACCGGCCTGCATGCTGAAGACATTTGATAGTTATGTATATGTATATTGTATTTATATTGATGATGATGATTATGGGCATTATGTGTTTATTTTGATAACATTTTATTATCATGCATAGATGGAATTATGGTAGGTGTGTTAGGCATGGATTGAGTCAGGTCATGGATTTAGGCATGATGGAGTCAGGTCATAGGCATGGTTGAGTCAGGTTGGTAGGCATGGTTGAGTTAGGTTTCAGTTTAGGTATGAATTGAGTCAAGTTGGTGTTAGGCATGATGGAGTTAGGTCATAGGCATGGTTGAGTTAATTTTTTAGGTTTTGATATGATGGGAAAGAAATGATGATGAATGCATATGTTTGGGTTTAATTTATGCTATGTATTGTAATATGGATCATGTTGGTATGATGTATGATTATGGTAAATGTGATGAAATGAATGTTGTAAAGACATATTAATTTCCACTTATTTGATCATAAATTGGCAACTAAATAGAGTGGGACGTCACTGGAACATGTAGCAAATGGCGAGAGGTGAATGGGTGCAAATGGGAAAAGGTAACAAAGGTGGTGACGACGATGGTCAAGCTAACCTCCAAGGGCCCCATGCCCTAAGAGTGCTACCTACATAGCCTCGGTGAAAAGGGGCATCAGATTGATGTAGTTCTCCCATAAGCTAGGGAAGAATAGGAGGAGGTATAAGAATGAGATGGTAGGTCATAGGCATGATTTGAGTTTAGGTCTACTAGGTATGGGTGAGTTGTGCGAAAATTGGTATAGGTGATGTCGATTGAGGTATACGAAGAAGATTACCCCAAAGGTAAGCATCAAGGACCGATTCTTGTATAAGGTAATCCATATGTAATTAAGAAGGTTAAAAGATAAGAGGGGGCAAGAAAGCCACCTAATTGGTTAGGATCGTACCAAGTAGGTCATACCTTGGAGGAGGTGATGAATGTAAGACCCTAAAGACATTGCATGATTGATTGTTCTAAGGGTGAAAAGTAGTCACATGATCACCAAATTTCATGGTTTCTGAGAGGTCCCTTGAGGTGGTATGAAATGGGAGTGCGAATGGTAAGAGGGGTAAAAGGTGGTTAATTTTCATATGGTATGAGGTAGCATGTTCTTTGGGCAAGAGATCCAAGGTCATAATGGGCAAGTCCATGACTAAAAAGGATTTCTGTGTTGAATGATATTTGAGATAGAATTATTGATGTGGGAAGTCTATATGGGATGAGGAAATTAACTCCTTGAGGTCTTCATGAAGCTGATCGATAAGGGAAGCTTTAGATTCTCTCACTTTTTTTTTTGAAAGAGCTTTACATAGTTGTCCTTTGAGGGAAAAATCTATTTATAGCAGCGATTGTAGAGAGGAAGATATCATTTTGAGGGAGTCATCTTGTTATTGGAAGTTTGACTCAAGGAGTTGGATCCCATGTGAGGGATTTGAAGTCATGGACAAGACCAAGGTGAAGAATAGGATTCTGGTTCAGAAATCAGGGTGAAATGACCATGGGATCTCATCTAAAAGTAAACAAAAATTATCCATGAGAATCATGCTATGTGCAGCACCATGGTACACATATTAAAGAGAAGATTAAAAGTGGCGGGTACACACATGATTCTTGTTTAATCATTGGTGAGGTGTAGGAAGTGGATAGTGCTCAAGGGATGAGCACAGGAAGAGGTAGAAGGTGAGGTAGGACTAAAAGTCAATAGTATAATGGTCGAAGATGCAAGGCATTAAGGGGTTCAGGTTCGGGTTTACCATTGAGCGAAGATAAATGATAAGCACCTGATCCATAAGTATGGGTCACGATGTATGGTCCAAGCCAATTAGGTGCAAATTTTCCCCGTTTACTTTTTTCTACTTTAGTTACATGTTAATTTTCTTTTAGGAAAAGGTCACTGACTCAAAAGGTTCATTCATGGAGACATTTATCATAGGCACATTTGATACGTTTATGGTAAACTTGAAGGTGATCAAGAGCATTAAGATGACATTCATCTAATAACTCAAGTTGTGCTAAACGGTCCTGATGAAAATCATCATTAGCAAGCATATCATGGAGAGAAATGCGGAGTGAGGGAATCTGGACTTCGAGAGGTAGAACTGCCTCTATACCGTAGACCAAAGAAAAGGGTGTAGTAGCAATGGAAGTACAAATACTAGTGCGGTATGCCCACAGAGCAAAAGAAATGTGCGTAGTCCAGTCCTTCCCAGTATCATTAACCACTTTCATGAGAATTTTGTTCAAGGTTTTATTAGTTAATTTGGCTTGGCCTTTGGTTTGTGGGTAATAAGGTGACAAGAAACTTAGTTGAATGCCGAATGTATCATCAAGTTTTTGCAAGGTCTTATTTTTGAATTGTTTTCCATTATCAGTGATGAGGCAATGTGGGACACCAAAGTGACAGATGATGTGATGATTGATGAGCTCACATATTTTCTTGGATTTCGTGGAAATGAGAGGTATGACCTCCACCCATTTTGTGTAGTATTCAGTAGTGGTGATGATCCATTGATGGCATTAGGAAGAATGGGGATTGATCTCTCCGACAAGATCAAAACTCCATTTAGAGAAGGGCCAAAGGTCATGGGCAACCTGTAAGGCATGATTGGGTGTATGATGAATGTTGGCATGTTGTTGGCATTTTACACAATGTTTGACGTAGTTGTAACAATCATGGTTGAGGGTCCGCCAGTAATAGTTGAGGCGAAGAATACCCTTAGCAACAGTAAGGCCACTGAAGTGACCTCCACATATGCCATCATGAACCTCCTTAATGGTATAAGGAATTTCAAAACTCGTGAGGCATTGTCAGAGAATACCATCAAAGTCATGCTTATAGAGGATTCCCCCTATGTTGATGTAATGAGAGACCCTTTTAAGGAAGGCACGTTGTCCATTATAGGTGAGATCAGGAGGTAAGATGGAGAGAGAAATATAGTTGGAATATTATTTATACCAAAGTTCACTCGGGTCCAGGGCGACGGATCCGATAGAGTAAGAGAGTGAAGTAAATAAGAGGGTTATTGGAGTCGTTTTATGGTGACAAAGATTTTAGAGTCGGCAGGAAAAGTGGGTATTTCAGAATCCAAGCAAGCCATGGTATCTACAAATTTGTTGGTTGAACATGGGACGGTTTAAAGGGCATAACAGTCAAAGGTGGTCAAAAGTATGTCTACATGATGTTTATACTTTTGGAGTATTTCATTATGACATTGGTATATACCATTGACTTGGTTTATGACCAATTGAGAATCACCAAAGATGTTGATTGATTTGACATCTAAGGCATAGGCGTCTTAGAGACCTAATATGAGTGCTTTGTATTCGGCAATATTATTTGTACAATCAAAATTGAGTTTGAAAGATAAAGGCATGGGTTCACCATCAAGTGGAATGAGGATAACACCAGCCCCACCCCCATGCAGACACTTGGAACCATCGAAGAAGAGTGTCATTTGGTAAGCGGGCTCATCTAGGAAAAGGGTGACAATTAACTCATCGGGAAAATCAAAGTTAGAGATTTAATCCCCAGAAATAGGTGCATCGGCAAATTATTCAGTGATAGATTGGCCCTTGATTGAATTTTGATGGACATCGATGCAGGAAGGTGTGGGTGAAATGACAATTGGTCAGTGACTGGAAGTCAACAGAAAATGGGTGGGTTTGTGATGGTGGTTCGAGTGTGTAAGTGGTAGTATCATGTCCCCCATAGGTAAGACTGGTACAAAGGTGAGGAGGACCATAAAGGAGGAATTTTCCTATGTGGTGATCATATCATGGGTGTTGGTGAAGAATTCCATACTCTTGTGGAGTAAGGAATGTGTTGACACTATATAAACGATACTCCCCCAGAGCGAGGTGCTGAAAATTCCTTCCAAGGGATTAGTGGTTGGTACGTGGGTAGCTAGAATAGATGATGTGTCAGAGGTCAACTCGGATGTGGAGCTAATGGATTAGGAGGCTGATGGGTCATCCGTGGAGGTTATGGCAGTGGTTGGAATGGAGGAGGTATGTGCGGTTGAGGTAACAACTATACTGGTAAGTGAAGGTGTAGGTGAAGCGGTAGTGGTCATGGAGGTAGGTGCATTAATGGGTATAAGCACGTCATTGGGTCGGTAAAGCATGTTGCATGTTTTAAAAGGTGATGGATCAGCTGGAATAGTATAGGTGTGTCCTTCATCCTCAAACTTTACATAGTGATGCAAAGTGGAAGGAACACAACCCATGAAATGAATCCAGGGTCTACCAAGTAACAAATTATACTGAAATTCCCCCTCCAAGATGTAAAATAATTTTGGAATAGTACAGTGGTCCACATGAACGTGGAGGATGATGATGCCTAGTGTAGAGGTGATAGCATCATTGAATGAATGCAACATGATAGGATGTTTATGCATGCAATTGTTAGGTATGCGCATTTGAGTGAATGCATGGGATGAAATGATATTAATGCTAGCGGCCCCATCGATCATTACACGTCATACACATATATCATCAATGTGGATAAAGATAAAGAGAGCTGGGTTTGGGTCATCTGTTTGGTCCAGTGTGATCTCTTCCTCTGAGAAGCTAAGGGAGGCTACTTGGTGAGTATGTGGAGGGGTGGATAAAGGTGGCAACTTGGTGAGAGAGGCTACATGATGGGGTGTGATAATGGAGGCTACGGGTGTAGGGTTATTGGGTAAAACCTCAATAGATTGTAGGACCTCCATGAGAGTTTGATGATGGGATTCTGAGGTTTAGATGAGGTCATACAGAGATAGTTTGAGGGGGGATTGGTGTAGTTGTTTAAGCATCACGTGGTGTGTGACCCCATTAGAAATAGGATATGTAGGACTGTGGATAGTGATTCTAGGTTGTGGTGCAGGTGGTATGTTGGGTATAAGATTGGTTGGTGAGTCAGTTGCCTTTTCCTTTCCTTTTTCCTTTTGAGCACGGGTAGCAACGTGGATCATGTTGATCTGATGTGGGGAGGTATGTGAGGTAGGTGAGCCATGAAAGGTATATTGACATGAAGGGAAAAATCCTAGTGGCGGGAAGTAACTTTGTGGGATGAGATGGGCACATCGACATTTGGGTGGAGGTTTGGTGAGGTCGTTGATACAAACCATGTTAATTTCAAATCTCGGAGGTGGTTCTAGGAGCTGTGGAGGTAAAGGTCTGGGTCATTGAGTAGGTAGTGAGGGAAGAATGGTTGGAATGGGTGTTGGTGAAATGGGGTCCTCATCAAGAAGGTCATCATCATCAAAGTTTTCTGCAGGAGGGCACAATTAGATAAAAAACAATTCAAAGCAGGTTATAGTTCTCCACATCGTGTCCTGACACATGATGGTAGGCACAAATTTTGGTGTCGTCAAACCCCTTTGGTTTGGTTTTGAGAGGGTCATAAGGTTTGAGAGGTGGTAATGTGATGACAGAAGTTTCAAGGAGGTTGGTTAAGATCTTTGAATAGGATCCCGCTAATGGATCACAATGGGAAGTGAAAGTAGGTTTGGGTGTAGGCACGAAGGACTGTAGAGGAATGGTCTTTACATGAGGGAGAGTAGGTCAATTTATGTTTTTAGGTCTTGGTGTGATCTTAGGTGTTTGTTGTGTTTGTTTGGATAGGGGTATGGTAGACGAACTGGCATGAGGGTGTGTGGTTATTTTGACTACCTTATATGAGGGTAGTGGATTTTTATCTTTGGGTTACACCTTCTTGGGTAAAGGTGATATGGATGTACAAGGTCTAGAGGGAAAAGCGGATGGTGGAAGAGGGTGAGTTACCCATGGGGATAATGGAGGTGCTATGAAGGTAGATGGCGTAGGTCGTCTGGAGGTGTGAGGGAAAGAGATTAAAGTGTCGTGGGTAGTGAAGGAGTGGTCGATGGTATTAGAGGTATGGGTAGTAAAGATGTTGCAGATGTGGGTAGAATTCGTGTCGGGCACGTGGGTATGGTAAAGGTTTACAATGGTGGAATGGGCTGCTATGTTTTTAGTTTACTAGTGGGTAGAGGTTTCTTAACCGTGTTAGAAGGGCGACATCCTAAGACAGATGAAAAGGGTGAAGGTGATGAAGATGCGATCGGTGAGGTTGGAGTATGAGATATATGGGATTGGCTCTTCTATTTGGGTGCCGGAGTAGGTTTGGTGTTGACCTTGGAGTATGTAGCTAAATCTAATTTGATGGGTGGATGAGTAAGGCTAGCGGTTGGGATGACCCCTAAGGTAGTGCTAGGTTTAGGTGAAGAAGATGATGTAAGTTTGGGCTTGGTTGGGTTATGGGTAGGGGCGTGGTTTGAGCCATGAGGGGTATCGTGAAAGAAGTTGAGATAGAGGTGGTTGTGCTTGGTTCATTTGGCCAAAATATTCTTGGGTAGATAGTGAAAGTGTCAACAAGTGACATCTACATTTGCATTGAGATAGGAAGCAGAAGATGTCCTCAAAGTAAGGCTCTATCCACATAATCTAAGCGATCAGCTAAGTGCGAGAATGGAACATCTGTAGGTGAGGTTGATGAGGACCTAATGGAAATTCCTATAAAAAATTTCTTAGAGACGGGGAATTTACTAGCTTTAGCTTCTGTGGGTAAGAGAGCCGAAATTAGGTCTGCATGATCTTGGGTAGCTGATGGAGAATGATCAACTAGAGGCAAAGGTATCTCTATTGGATCCTTAATAGGTGGAGGAGAGAATGGGTGCTCCTCTGTAGATGGAGGAGATGATGGGTGCTCCTCTGTAGGTGGAGGAGATGATAGGTGCTCCTTTGTGGGTGGAAGAAATAAACACATATCCTCCCTGGACTGAAAAAGTACCATGGGTGATGGTTCTCTAGGTGGAGAAGCCAAAGGTGAAATAGTCTCGATATTAACAGAAGGCTCCTCCATGGGTGATGAAGGAGGTGAAGGGTGCTCCTCTGTAGGTGGAGGAGATGAAAGGTGTTCCTCTATGGGTGGAGGAATAGGTGAAGTGGGTTCAAGCATAGGTGGAGGAATTTGGGTTAGGATTTCCTTGATGGAAGGAATATGTGGTAATTGGTAAGCAACGGGTGTGTAATTGAAAATAGCATGGACCTCATGGGTATGGCTATCGTGATTTGAGTTCTCTTCGGTTTGATAAAAATAAGGGGCATGATTAGGAAATGGTTTCTTGAAGATGTGTAGGTTTTGATTGGTAGGTGCATTAGGATAATCAAAGGTTATCTCACCTTTCTTGAGTATTTCATGGACAATGTTTTTGAAACTAATGGAATTGCCATCACTATGCCCCTTTACTCAATGATAATTACAGAAATCATGCTCTTTATACCAAGCAGGTGTGGGGCGAGCAGGGTCAAAACCAGTGTGTGGTTTTACAGGAGGAAGGGTGATGGCCCCAGCTTTAATGAGCTTCCCTTAGATAGAAGAATAAGGCTCCCCAATTGGGGTGTATTTCCATTGTTCTTGTTTGAATTGAAAAGTCTTAACAGGTGAGAGATTAGACGAGGGGCTAGCTTGATTTGATGGATGAGCTGGGCCAGCTTTGAGTACTGTTGTGTTATTGTTCCCTTAGCTTTTGAATAATTGTTTTGTGGTTTTGAAGAAGAAGAGGTATCATTCGACTTGAATGTCGAGTTCTTATTATGTAGTTGGATTTTCTTCTCTTCAATGGCCTGAATCTCTAGCTTTCATGCCATGGTGAATGCTTCGTCGAAGGTTCAAAAAGTCTAGATCTGTAGAGTCGGCAAGATATATCTAGCACAAGCCCGTGTGAAGAGCTCGATGAGCTCGGTCTGTGGTAGTTAGAATGTGAGTTGATTGATCAAGCTATGCCAACGAGTGACAGAATCTGCAATAAATTCGTCATCATACTGACGTGTAGAATAGATGTCAGTCATGGTAACCTTCTTAAAAACGTTAATGGAGAAGTGATCCAAGAAGGCTTGGGCTACTTGATTAAATGAGAATATAGAGTGTCTAGGTAACCTATTATACCAATATAACATGGTCTAGTCAGGGACATGGGAAAGGTCCTTAGGAGAAAAGCATCATCGTGGGTGATCAGATAATAGCTGAATTTAGGCATTTCCCAATGCATGGGATATGGGCAGATAGGAATGGATGGGTGTATAGGCTCATTACAAATCTCATCATAGGTGAGAGTGTTGTGGGAACTAGAAACCGATGCTTTCAATGTCTGCATCTTGTCCATCATTAACTTGATTAGGTCATTGGAAGGTTGTGATGGATGGGTGCCTCCTGTAGCATAAAAGGGTTGGTGTTAGGCATAATATGGGGGTGGCATTCTAGTATATGGTGTTTCTGTATAGGTAGATTGAGAAGAAGGCTACGAATTAGGGGGTACATACCCAGTGTGAATAATATATTAAACAAGAGGCTACTAATAGTACGTATATGGAGGTGGAAGGGTCATGGTGACCCTAGTGGTAATGGAGGATAAAGATTGTGGAATAGAAAGGATGATGTTTTGAAAAGGGGTAGGGGTCACCGACACCGGGGGTGGTAATATAGCTACGGGTATATGCGAGACAATAGGGGTGGATGAGGTTATGTTCTGGGTGGTTGGCGAAGGTATAGTGGATGTGGTAGGTGCAACAAATGTGGCAGATGTGGTGGTCATAGTAGATATAGGGCCTAGCTACAAAACGATAGGTGGAAAAGTAGACGAGGGTAGCATGGAGCCAGATGGGGATGATGTAGGAGTGGGAATGAGAGTTGGGGGAATAGATATGGGCATGTTGTATATCAACTGACCTGAGGCATCTCGAGTGGATGAGTGGGAAAGATAAAACTGCAAGCTGGAAGGATTTGGGTCAAGGAGTCGTGTGAACTCCTCATCACCTGTGGTGATAGTGATAGGTTGGGTATGATCCATTGGAAATAAAATAGAAGGTGGTGAAGGACTAGGGGGAGTGGTTGATGACTGGCGTGGAATATGAGGGTGTTTGTTTGGATTCGGGTCAAAACCATGTGAACGAGTACTGATCGGGTTGAACTATTTTCTGTAAATGACACATAAATACAACAAAAAATAGGAGAGAAAGGTGGTAGTAGGTGGATTGGGGTTAAAATGATAGATGGAAAATTACACAGGATAACCAATGCTGGTTAGGGTAAACTGATGTCAGTCACAAGTAACCGCAGTCGGTCACTATGGAAAGTGGACAGTTGGTCAAAATAAGGTAAAAGGCCAATAATTTTACCAGTATGCAAGATGTTAATGGGACTTACTAGGTCAATGAATATGATAAGAATGGTAGAGACTCTGAATAGTCAAAGAAGGTGAATTAGTTTCCTTTTGGGTAGGTTAACCAAAAGAACAGGGAGCCGAAACTAGTTGGGTGAAACCGATGACGGTCAGAGGGTAACTGACAATAGTTGTTGGACTGACACTGATTACTATGAAATTGAAACAATGATGAAGAAATTGTGGTTGTGAGTTAAAATTAATGTGGAATTAAACCCAGAATCTTGAGAATGATGAGAATATGGTCTAGGAACACTCAGATGAAGCTGGAATACACAAAATATGATGAGGAGTGTGCAAGGAGAAATAATAAAAATTAAGAGTATCACCTCTCACCTCAAAACGCAAGCCAAGTAGAAACACTAAGAAAGATACGATCCTAAGAGTGCTTTTTCTATTATGTTTTTTAGCTTATGTTATTTAAGGATTGACTCATGAACTGTAGAATATAGTTTTTTGGTGAGGATGGATTCCTATGAAAAAGGAGATCTACAAGGAGAGGTTTCAGGTATGTTATGGCGGAGGTGGGCTGTCCACTGATGAGGTACTGGAAAAAGATAACCAGTGGGGTGCCCACTATGCCGTGATTGTGTGATCACCTACAACTTCTGGGTGAGATGTTGTTTAAGAATGTGTGTATATATATATTTGTGATGTTTGGATAAGACTCAAAGAGAGAGAGAGAGAGAGATAAAGAGAAAGAAAGTACTTTTTATGATTCATTTTTCAACCATCAGCTGGGAATGACTTCCAGCATATAGGTTGCCCTCAATTAAATTGAGCTAATGTAGAAAACTAGAATGAAATGCAGTGATTTTTAAACCCAAATCGAAATGCAGAATTCGATGCCACAAATAGATGAACAGGAGAAGGGATGCTATTTTACTAATGTGATACTAATGAAAGGGAAGAAATGTTCATTTTAAGCACCAAAATAAGATTGCTTTTAGACAATAGAAGAGAAGAAGGTTCCAGGGGAGAAAGTTTAATGTAATAACTTTTTAGAAAACAAACAAACATACAAAGTTTTCACCTCGGAATGAAAGAATGCAAAGGAACCTTGAAAAATTCCCAATGGGTGTGCTAAAATGTTACACTAGATTATAGATCATTTCTTCGAATGTTGACAAAACAAATAAGAGTAATGGGCTAGGAGGAATACCTGTTGAGATGTCGGTTCTGGGTTATTGCACGCATATGAATTCTGAATCAATAGTTGATTGTGAGAGCTTCCTTTTTGCTTGGAGGAACTACCTAAAATGGAACACAAGACCACCAAATAAAAGTTAAATAATATATGCAGTGGACTGCCTAGCATGTGCTAGATCCGGGAAGTGTGATACTTCCTAGACAGCTGTCAATCCACTGTTTAAACCAACTTAATGTTGATAATAAAGTAAATCCTACTATAGTAAAAATGATTTAGGTATCTCATTCACATATAATAAGTAAATTCATTCACAACAGGCTAGGCTATGATTGAATCTGAAGGTCAAGGTCACTGTCAAGGTATTATTATTGGTTAGGGTGAGGTTCTGGGCTATTTTGGGTATTTGGTGGAGGTTTTAGGCTCTGATCTGGGTTTTTGGTAAAAGACACAAAGAACAACATCGATTTAGGTTAACCGATGATGGTTATGGGTGACCGGCGTCGGTATGGTCGAGGTACAGGAAACTCACTAAAAACTTGGCTAGGTGATAGATCTGAGGCTAGATGAAGAGAAAGGGCAATGGTAAGGTTTATGTGGGTCCTGGATATACACAGGAATGATTAAGATCCAAGTATGGGTAGTGCAAGGGTGTGGATAAAAATATGGTCAAGTTTGCATGGAGGTAGATGATGGGGGAATGGAAAGGAGAGAAAAAGCTAATAACTAATGTAAAAGGATCTACCAAATGATAAATGGATAAGTTATGGTTGACAAAACTTACTATTTGTACGAGCTTGATGCCTGGTTGGTAATGGTGGGTGATCAAATGGAATGAACTTGATGTGGTGCTGGCACTTCCCCAAATGCTCCCGTGAAGATAAATGGCTTCGTGGTTGCTTCAGGTGCTGGCTATGGATGTTTTGATGCGTGTACGGATGCTAGTTTTGCTTGCATGCAGCACTGGTTTTGTCACTTGTTCTCAGAAGATGTATCTATCTCTCATAAATGTGCCAACCTCGAAATAAGCTTGTTTTGGGGGTTAAATGGTAACTGACGGCAGTTCCATCTTAACCGATGGTAGTTAAGGGTGACCGGCATCGGTTAGGGAAGTATTTTCTAGGTTTAATAAACTAGGCAGATCCCCTTGATTTTTTGGGATCTCGTTTTGTTAACTCTGTGGATTAGCATGGAGTCTTCCTTCTAACGGGTAGGAATGTGGTTAGAGGGAATGTAGGCATTAATTTTTAGGGTTTTGGTAGGTCTTATTTAGTTATGGAAACTTATTAAGAATATTCCTTAGGGTGAGATGGCTAAATGAGGTGTTTAGGTGAGGTGGATATGTGGGCATTATCCCAATTAGGATATTTAAATAATAAATATGGTGAGGATAATGAGTTAATTTAATTAAATTAATTAAATTAATATTATAGTGGGGTTAAGGGGGCCATGGCTAGGTGGATGTGTTCAAGGTATTTATTTATCGAGGGACTAAGGGGAGTGTGATCCAATTTTGGTGTCTACAAATACACACTCTCTAGGAAAAGTCTCACTTCCTTCATAATACAATTGATCAAAATTACCCTTAAGCTCCAAGAAAGAGAGCAAATGTTGATCATCATTTAAATCCTGTCAGTTGTTTGCATTATCTGGTACATTGGGCCTATGAATCATTTCAATGGTAAATTTCTCTTGAGAGAAATTTGGGTGAGGAATCAACAAATATCCTAAGATAGCTAGAGAATCAGCTCTAGTATTCTCCTCTCTTGGCATAAATTCAATGGAGAAAGCATCAAGAAACTTAATGGAATCCTAGACAAGGTTTCTATAATGTTTCAATCTCCTATTTTTCACTTGAAAAAGATCTCTGACTTGTTTCACAATCAACTTGGAATTTCCATGAGAATAAAGATTCTTCACTCCCATTTATTTTTCCATGTTCAATCCAAGTATGAGTGCCTCATATTCAGTTGTATTTTTTTTATTTTTAAAACAAATCTTGAAAGAGAATGGATGAATCTTCCTTTCTAGAGATGTTAGCACCACACCAGCCCCAGAACTAGCTGAAGAGCAGCTTCCATCAAAATACAGAGTCCAAATTCCATTGGGATTAGGAATCACAACCTTAGGATTCATGCCCTATATCTTCATAGAGTATTTGTGGTTTTGGATCATTGGTCTTTTGCAAAATATACTTAGTTTGTTTCTTAGGTAGCAGCTTCTTCATTTTTCCATTGACTAGGATCAAAGCGTGTGACCAATCCATCTAAATTTCACCTCCTACCTCCTTAAGAAATTCCTACTCAGCAACATACCATATGAGGGAGGATTATCAGCTACCAAAATAGTGGCTAAGACCCTTTTCTCTGGAAAAGTAGCGAAGGCTACTTGTGCATCTTTAATTCTTCCAACCAAAGACACTTTTCTAATCTCCATGGAATAGCAGAAACCAAAGGTACATGTTAGATTCAGGCCCAAAGCATGAGCTACTTTTGCAGGAACTCCATTGTCTAATGTTCCTGAGTCTATAACACAATTATGGAGTTTATGGCCAACTATGAGGAGAGTCACATAGAATGGTTCAATTTTCTCATTAGGGGAAGTGACTGCAGCCACAAGCCTTTGTTGAGGAGAGGAAGAGGGAGCACGAAAAAGACCTTTAGAAGTATTGGATGAAGCTTTAGATTTGGAATTAAATTTTTTTACCATTTTAGCAAAGGCTTTTGGATGGGTTTGGTAAATTTCTGCCTTTGAGATTTGGATTTTGGTCTTTTTGAGGTGATCAATAATATCAAAAGATCCGGAGGTAGATGGGGAATTATTTCTAAGAACTTGAGAGACTTTTGATTTATCTGTTTTAGAATATGAAGGACAAGAAGTTTTGGAAACAAAATTTAAAGAAGGAGAATTAGCATTACTCACCTTTTGTGTGGAGGAAGTGGGAATAAGAGATCCTCTTCTTGCAACCACTGGAATAGTTATAGGAAACTCCTTGGATTTCTGAGCAGGCTGTACCAAATTTTTTTTAATTCATTTTCTCCCGAGTCATAGCAGCATATGACTCACTATTCATATCTACCACTCTATCATCATATTCATATTCATCATCCATACTTTTAGTGGTTAGGAAATGAACTTGAGATCTACCAAGATCCTCCAATTCTTCATCAACCTCTTCTTTTGGTTCTTCATAGAGTTCATTAAGTTCCTCATCATTAAGTTCTTAAACTTCACAAGTTGCATTGACTGGAACCTTGATGGGTGGGCCTTCAATAGCCAATCTAGTCTTAGAAGAAGGAAAAAAGTTCCTAGGATGAAAATTCTTCCTTGGAATATCTTGGTAAGGAGTATGTTGAGGCAATTGTTTCTTGATGGTAATGAGATCATTTTCCAACTTATTCACTAATTGATATGAGTTGGCTCTAGGGGAAGAGGAGGAAGATGCTTTATATTTGGAAGGTTCTCTTTTCAATTTACTAGACATGATTGGGTTATCCTCAACATTGATAGCTAACTTTTGACCAGCCTCAAGAGTTTCAAGCTTAGCTCCCCTTAGTGCATAAATCACTTCAGGTAACTGGGAATTGAGGAAGAAGCATTTTTTGATTTGATCCACTCGGTGAGTGTTTTATGGAATTTTATAAATTATCTTGTTGAATTTGGCCACAAACTCTCTCATTGGCTCGAATGGTTCCTTCTTAATATGAGAGATTTGATCTAGCAGAGCATGCACATCTTTAGCAGGTTTGAAACGTTGCTCAAATTGAGTTGTCATGGTATTCTAATTAGTGATTGACCTAGGAGGAAGATGATAAAACCAATCAATAGCATTATCCTACAATGTCTCCACAAAATCTTGACAGAGACATCTTCATGTTCAACCCCAAGAATCCCACATGTAACAATGAAGGCTGTAATGTCTTCATCTAGATGAACCTTCCCATCACCCTGGAATTTGGGAAAAAAATTTCCTGTTACCCCTATATAACTCATGCAATGGCTCAGGAAGAGCAAGAGGCCCAACCTGTTGTCCCTAAGGAAAAGGGGCTGCCATATTTGAAAAAATTGAGTGAAGGGGAACTGAAACACCAGAAAGTATCAAAGCACGAAGATTATAACTAAGTTATTCTTGAGGAATGTTATTCTTGGATTTCTGTCTTTAACAAGAGGTGTACTTATAGAACAAGTTCTTCTGTTCTTTCTTACTAGAAGAAGAGAGAAGTTTTGTTTCTCCAGATGTTGAAAATGGGAATCTTTTACTCTGAGAGACTTTTTACCACGAGTATATCTTAGATTCTCCAGATCATAAATGATCTTGAATTTGTTATTTTTAGAAAGGGATACGTTTGAAATGAAATCCCCAGCAGAGTCACCAAAAATTGTTGGGTTTTTAAATGGTACTTTAACAAACCAAAGTTAGGGAACAACAAGTCCCTCCTCTTTAATGGGAGAGGTTCCCTTATTGAAAGAAAGAAGCAAAAATTATATACAAATGTACAACTTTCAAAGTGTGGATTCTTGATACTTTGAAATGTTTTATGCCCAAAGATCATCAATACAAAAGAATAGAAGAACTAAAGAGATGAGAGGGGAAGAACATAACAATACTTTCAAGAAATATAGATAGTAGAGTATATAATCTTATACATATTGATCAAAGGAGATGCAAAATGGAATCATTTGCATTTATAATAGATATAATTTCACAGACACAAAGTTCCTAAAATCATATTAACAAGAACACAAAGTGTCTTAGCATGTAAAGATGGATAATTCACAAATTCGAACAAGGAAAGAAGGAATGGCAGAGGAAGAAAGGTAAAAAAAATCTGTATTGATTAATTTCAAATATATAACATTCCAAGAATGTCAGGATCCAACCCCTAACAATGGTGTGGAGAAGCCATTAAATAGCTTCCAAAAATGATTACATTCGGCTACAAAAAAATGATGAAACTGATTCAAGAAACCGACGTCTGAACTTCTCTAATGCCTCAGCCATTTCCATGCCTAGCAGAAAAACTAGATGCATCATATCATAACTGTTAACCCACTTTTATAACTTTGAATCTGAGTCATCCACGTGGAAGATATTTGTTGAAGTGGGCCTGGGGCATTTTTTGCATTTTATGATTTTGTATAGATTCTACATTTTTTTTACATTTTGGTCTACCCATCTACTTCTGATATAGGCATGATACGTGGCTTTACTTGAGTGGCAATGGAATCACAGCTAAATTTTACAATTTTAACTCTTTTCAAAGAAAAGCGCAAAAACAAAAAGTTTTCTATCGACCCACTTCCTCTCTTTGACTTTCGATGCGGGCTCAACATTTGAATTTTTCCCTTGGCATGAGTGGGGCCATGGGTCACTTTATAACTTTACACCCTTTTGGAAATAAAACTAAAATTCCCAAAATGCTCTGACAGCCTGCCTTCGTGCTTTGGCTTGAAACATGGCCACGTGTCCCTTTGAGGGCTTGTTCTGTATTTTTTGTGTTTTGACTAAGTCCCTCTATTTGGCGAAGGCTTTATGTTTGACCCGGGGCACATAGAGGCTTCCCGCTCATTTGGAGACTTTTTTTGGACTTGACCTTTGGAGGTGCGCCGAATGGAGATGTGGAGAGATAGTGCATGTTTGGTCCCTTTTTTGGGAATCACCCACTGAAAGAGTGTTGAAGGGACACATGGGGATTTCTGATGGTTCTCCTTTCCTTTTGAATTCTGTGGGACCTAAGACATGTGGAGAGTTGACACTTGTTTAGGGAACCACCTTTGGGCTCGACCCTTGAAGGTGTGCCGATGAGACACGTGGCACCGTCTGTTGGCCTTATAATTTTCAATGGATGATTTAACTTTTTGATGCTTTGACCACGTGGAGGGTTGGCACTCATTTGGGGTCTAACCCTTGGGTATCACTTCTGAATTTGTGCCGATGAGGCACATGGAGGCTTTCGACAACCCTCTTATACTTATTTGATTAAACGTTTGGCTTTGGCCCTTTTGACTTCTGGACCTTTGACATGTGGAGGGATGGCGCAAGTTTGGGGTCTCTCTTTGGGCCACACCTTTTGAATTTGTGTCGATGAGGCATGTGGTGCCCTCTGTGGTTCTTTTTCTTTTCCCCAAGTCAACTCGCATGTGAAGTCTGAAAACTTTGATCCCTTTCTTCAATCTTCTACTGCACGCTCAGATATCCTTTGACATCGTTGGCCTCCTTCACCGACCCTACCCCTTCATTGTTGGATTTGGAATGTGGGCTCACATGACTGAACCACCCCTTCTAATTTTATTCTGTGCGGGGTCGTGTTTGATCAATTTTTACTGGGGGAAAAAATTGGGATAATAGGCACCAACTCAAAAATTTTAAAACTTGACTTGAAAAATGAGGGGAATTTTGAGGGTGACAAAAATGTTGTCACAAGGGAGGCACACATTTCTGGTTGGATATTATCTTCATGTGCAGGGTTTTTGATTGTATGCAAACCCTTAGAATTTAGTCCAAACATGTGAGGATTTCCAAAATTTTCTCGTTGATTGACTTAGGGATGAAAATGATGGCATCCGACAGAGTAAGATGTGAGGAGATTGAATAAGAAGATAATGAATATCTGAAATTTCTTCTGCCACCACCGAATATAATCGGGCTGCACAAAGTAGATCGTTGAACACAAGTTCAATGAGCAGGGCCATAAGGTGGTTGGAACCACTACCATTCACATCAGAAGACGGATTTCATTTAGTTATATTCTCATAGTTTGGATCATCACCCTCTGCCAGTTTCTTCAGAATTTCATTAGTAATTCTCTAGTTACACCAAGGTTCAATCACATCATAGTAAATGAACTTGGAAGTGTCTCACATCTCTTGAAATTCATTTATCCTAGCATTTTTTAGCCTATATAAAAAAGAAACATGAATGGTTTAATTGTTTTGCAGACTATATGTCAGCTTCCATGAAATCATTCAAATATTTTCCCACGATCTGCATAGTTTAATGCTATTGAAAAAATTAAAACTGATATGAACCCTCTGGTCCAAGTGTAGAAGTTATTTTCTTTTAGCATCAATTTTAGATTCCTCTAAGTAATCAGGTAAACAATCTTTCTATTGTAACTTCGCCACACTAGTTTATTCTTAAATACAATTTTAAGGAGATCTAGCTAATGAACCTCTATTCTCAAAGGAATAATCTCCAACTCCTTGCAAGATGCTACCCCACTACAGAATAGTCCTCATATTCATGTCTGGTAACTTATCTTAGCTCTATATGCAAATTAATGTATCTCGATCTCTAGAGGTATTTTTATTTTATAGATTCCAAGTACTATGGGATTTTGAAGTGCATTGAATTCCAATAAGAGTGTGGATTTTTGAGTCGAGATAATTCCAATATTTAACATTTTGGAATCCAAAAATAGGGGTAATAAGTGGACGTCCAATATTGGCTAATATCAACTTGTAGAGATTCTTAGCACTAGAATACAGTCTAGATATATTGAAATAATCATTGGTGGAGTATTTATCATGAACTCGTAAAAGCATCCAATCTTCTTGAAGTGTACTGGGAAATTCACCCCCATTATTTCTAGGCTATCATTTTTTATCATGCCAATCGGACATAGTTTAGCTATATTATTTTCACTTGAATAATTCAATGACTTAAGGTAGGTTCTATAGTTTATCTTCCCACCATTCTCTAGGAATCATTTTTGAACTTTCTGTACCTTGGCCCATGATGTGGATGACCAATAAGTCATGCAATTCATACCCATTGATCTCCTTTGGATCGAGTAGTTAGATGCCACTATCTAGTCTTGGGATGAATATGTATGTTTGTATTTCCTTAATCACTCATTCATCCACCTCCTCTACTTATTATAATTTTACCTGTGAAGGCTGGTACGACCATCCATTCATACATCATAGGTAGTACCTTGTTGGTATTTATACACACCATTATATCTATCAACTCAAAAAATTATTGACATCAGAGGGTATATTCATGCTTTGAACATCTATATAATTTCATGCCTCAATTGGGATGGTATAAGTTTCACCTAAATATCTCATCATAGTGAATCCTTATGAAATATGCAGTCTGAATACGTACACGATTAAAATTCATAGAGAGCATTATTTGCCTTAATCTACCTACCTTTTTAGTAAAAAATCTATAATATATGTTCTTTGAGTCCTATTCTATTCATTTTTATCCTAGGAATGATCCTCTATGTGTGTGATAATTTCTGGTTTTTGTCTCCACCTATGGGATTTTACCATTCCCTTTTATGACATTCCCAATTTCTAATTTTCGGCACGGTTGCAAGCCATTGGGAGGACTAAATTATCATGCTTCTTATTCATTTTATTGTAGAGATTTTTCCACTCCTTGGTCATGTGATATAACTCTATAATTGTATCCCATACATTGGATATACTGTACCCTAGATTGTTCATGAATTCCCAGTGTTTTGGGTGAATCTATCACTTGTAAAATGTTCGGCTAGGGAAGTACGTCAACACCTCCTCCTTCCTCTAGCCCTACCTTTATGATTACAAACTTCAGATTTCCCATTACCCTTTATTTTAATTGGGAGTGCAAAATTCAAGAGTCACTTGAAAGTATTTATTTCTCTAATTCGCATTGCAAAATTCTTAGTTTGATAATATGGAAATGTACCATTGATTCATGCTATAGCTTGAAGAGGGAATTACATACTGGCAGACCCCTTATATGGTTCATAATTAATATGTTGGATATCTACGCACCTTTAATACTAAGAAAGATTTCATAACCTCCACTGACTATTTATGAAATATCTTTCAGTGATATTAATATATCCCTTACACTAGGTGGTAATTCACATAGATGTATTTTCTATGCTTCTCCACCTTATACTTAGATGCATTAGATCCCCACTATGAGTATTAAGGCACAATATGTAGGGATAGGCTAATAAATAAAACTTGCACCGACGCATGGTATCATATTTACCACACTTCATAAGGGATTGTAATATATATATATCATATAGTTGCAGCAATGACTTATCTATGATAGTGTACCATTAGATATTCATGTGGTTACATGAAGGTAGTCTGATGCAGAAGTAGTTAGGAAAATCCTAATTCATATAGAGGCCTTCAACCAAATGTCCCTTGAACATAAAACATAACATAACATAATAACGATAGAAACATAGAAAAATTGATACAATGGAATCAAAATATCACTATAATAGCATAGACGGTAGAGAGTTACCACATTGTAAGCCTCATAGCAATCTATAAATAAGGTACAGGTAAATTATCAGCACTTGGGAAATCTCTATAGGAAAATTTATTTTCACCATTGTAGTTAAATATGTCTATCAATTCACAAATTATAAAATCTATTCATTATCACCTGTCTCATACCACTCTACGATTCTGACATTTCATATGGTGGTGTTCGCAAATGTTCAACATAGGCATGGCATATGCATTGTTCCCCAAAGGTAGAATGCCTTAAGTTAGACACTAATGTGGCTATATCATCTGTTGACACAATTCAAGGCTCAAAGGATCTATTCAAATGTAAGTGATAATACATGACGCTAAACTATTAGAGAATTGGTCATTTTCTTATAAGGAATAAGTTTATCATGCTTCGTGAACTACTATACACATCTATTTTACCTACTTGTGATAATCATCAACTAGGAATCACTTGAGGATCACATTACACTTGTATGATGTCCCATGTGCAACTATCATAAACTCATGCAACCTACAACTAAGGGACTTGTATTGTCACCCATTTTAGTCTTGCACATGGGATCCTGATTCGACATTCATGAGGGACCAAATCTCCTGATATGTGTGGCCCACCACAAACTTATTTTCTGACACCATGGAAAAACAATCATAGAACTCAAGGAGTCTTCTAAGTGCTACATTTCCATTTGATACAAGATTCCTCAAGGTATGAACCTGTATGCATCTTGCAGTTCCATACTCAACTAGGTAAAGTTCCTGGAAAAGGGTCATGAACTAGTCCTGATCTCATGCATGACTCTGTCCTTTGACTAAATTTCTTGGTGAATAAATTTAGCTTCTACGAAACTGATTGAGTAAGATGATGTATTTTTCCTTCTCTTCCTTTCTAAGTGTGGGATCTGACCAAAAAGTATTTTGTGTGGTTTTTATTGTGTGATCTTCTTGGTCTCAGTATCTATCAGATCCTTTCTTAGTCTTTATAGACCTTATCAAGAATACTATTGTCTCTAGTAAAGCCTTCTTCACCTATCTACATTGGGTAGTTGAGCTCTTTCTGATACCAATGTACGACTGTATGTTATATTGAACTGTATTCAAGATGCTCAATATGCTTATTAGGCCAAAAGCTCCCCAATTTCATATTTGTTTGTTGTAACTTAACCTAGATAAACTACATGGTTCACCTATTTTATTCAGCACTTCAGATTCTTATATGGGTCCTTTAGTTAAATATTTCCTTGAGTAAACAATCCAAATGCTTAGTGCTCCAATATGAAACTCATATTCCATCATCTTGAAATATGACATCTTTATTTTTTATCTTTGTGAATATGTGGCATCCAATTTGCATTTTTCACATATCACTACACATTCTTCATGTGCTTGTATAAACATTTTAGCCTTGTACACTCCTAAGTGGTCTTGGGAAAGGTGAAGCATTCCAAAAAAATCCATTACTCATGGGGTACTACCATATACTATGGAGAAGATGGTGTTTTACCATTTGCCGTATATTTATGTAGTTATTATATGAAAATACTACTTGTCCCTCTAGGCATTCACTAAATACCTATGTCAACTCGTAATTATGCCGCTCCCATAAAGATTCCCTATTCAATTCAGCAAAACTTATAGTCCTAAGTACCTCTAGATATCAAAATCCCCTCATTATGTATATAGATGATATACTTAACTATATTTCAATTAGTTTTACAAATTAGCTTCAACTAGATGTATTTTGAAAATATTAGATGAGAATACTTGGATGTCATGCTTTTAGATCACCTGATAATTCATAACAAGATCATATATGCATTACCACTTCCTTAAAGAAAGAGTAATACCTTACAATTTGAGGTCGCATCAATTATATTATTATAGGAAAAAAATCAGTACAACATCCTTACCAAGTGTTTCCATAGAAACATAAGATGGAATAGTTGAGCCTACCTGGTTGGGGCCATATGTATGATGGTAAATGCTGAAGTTAAAATCCATGTGCTTATATCATCCTGCAAGTCTACTCTAGGATTATCAGGAACTAATTGGAATAACCCATGAATGTTATATGCATATTCCCTTGGCCAACTAGAACACTCTAAGTTTGGGGTCCTTACACAATGTTTTGTATAATCCACAATCGTCCATGGCAAAAATATTAATTTACACCTATTATACTAGGAGTATTAAATCCATTCCAACAGTTTCCTCACAATCCTCCACTATGTTTTTCACTGTTGGACCTTATTTCCTACATTTAGTGACTAAACCGGATGCACGATGCTATTGGAATTTGAATACCAAGTATTCTTGTAAAACATACTCCAGGTCTAAGGTGTCATGATCAACAATATTATTTTCGTGCCTCTCATGTCTTGATCAACATCTTCATCTACTTGCATTAAACCTACCCCTCTATGGACTTAAAATATAAAACCTCTGATCTCTCATTTTTAGATGTAAAGAGTAATGATTTTGTTATACCTCCCCTCTACCACTGGGGGAATACATTACATCGTCACTATCCTTGCACATAACATGTGACATTCTATCAACTTCAACATTCCATCTGATCGTTGGGGGAATCCATACTTGATTTGTTTCATTGCATTTTAGTGCTTGATGGTAAACTTCTTACAACACATTAAATACATCTGTATAAATTTTTGAAGTAATGCCATCTACATTTGGATACGTTAGTTAGAAAACTCCAAACATTCACATACGAATTTTTTAGATTAATGCAAATTGTACATCATCTTCATGTCGATTTACATTCTCATTATAATAGTGTTACAAAGTCTAAAAACTCGTGACTCAATATAAAGTAGCTAATTTATTATACCCCTAGTTATCACTATGTATACCTTTGGTTGCATTACTTCAAAAAATTAGTGTAACACTAATATTGGATTCATTTTCTTCACCTTCGATCAAATCTTGAAATTAATCTCACTGGTATATCCTAAATAGAGTTCACCTTCTTATCTTGCTTACTATTTCATTTTTGTGATATTTTGAGTACATGTTCCGATTAATCTATAGATGAAATTATGGAAGAAAATATCCAAATTATAGACTCTGTTATCCTCATGTTCCATTATGAATATTATTCTAGTGTCACTTGCACATTTATCAACATCATATATTCAATAAAATACTATGATAAATCATCATGATAACTGAAAAGCACACATGTATGCCTAATGCTGGAACATCGTACACTATCTTCAATGTTTAAATCAGGGACAACCTTCTCTTCCCCCCTATCCAATATATTACATTACCCACTATATGTTCTTAATCAATGTATCTCATCACACATCCTATTGCGCTATCATCAAAATGTCAACTCAGGTATATACTCACAATCATGTCCATGTAAATATAGACCATCATGAGTTAATATCGATCACACATACTAAACGATAATTACTTAGGCGATATTTCTCAATGGGTACATCATCATCATATATCATCATAATAAATGTGCATGTACAAAATCATGTGTCTCAATACATATTAGATACAAAATACCATCATGGGCATGAATCATAATTGTTCCTTCATCACAAGGCATAACTAAAAAAAATACATAAGTACATCTGTAAAAAATGTGCCTTCATATCGAGGAAAACATTACAAAGATGGATAAAGTACATCATTGAAAGATTCAAACCATGAATCTCACCCTCTCCGGGACTACCTAACCTAGGGCCTTGAGGTGGTGGAATCTGATGAGAAGAAGTTCCATGATGAGGTGATGGTTGTTGCATGGATTTGGCAGATTTTGATGGTTGTTATGATCTGGATCGTGATAGGATGTCATCTATTTGACTATAGTTTAGGGCTATCTACTCAGCTGGGATGGCTACATGATATAAAATCCTATAATAGGTGGCCTTGCCTTCCAGGGAGGAACTCTGAACTTCCTAAAGCTATACTCCTAAGGGATTACCTCCTTGCTAAAGCACATCACGCTTCACTCTTATGCCTGTTATCTCTTCCTATAGTTGGGCTCTCTCTGATAAAGCTTGATCCCTCTCAGCCTACATCTCTGCCCTCTCCGCAGTCACCCAATCTCACTCTGTAATGAGTTTATGTCTCTCTTTTTGTTGTTGATCTCATTCTGCAGTCACTTGGTCTCTCTCTATAATTCCCTAATCCCTCTCCATAATAACCTAAAGTTGTAGGGATATCAACTATTAAAACTATTGCTACAAGGTAGCTAGCTCCCCGACACCCTGTATATCTTCCTCTATTTTCTCTCCATATTTTTCATCTCCTCCACCTCCTAGTGGACTTGTTAGTGAACTCATAGTGTGATTACATAACATGGGACCATCTCTCAAGCTGTGGGACTTGTACAACTTGAGATGAGACCTCTAGATGAAATTTCAGCTTCTTCTTCCTCTGATCCTAGGTGCTACATGTTCATATTGCAGAGGATTTACTCTAAAACCTACTCTAACAATTACCAAGGAGACATGGTTAAGGAGATGCAAGAAATAAAACCTAGACTAACAAGGGTGATGCACCAAAGGAATGATGAACACTTACTTTGCAATAAACACAAACCATAAAAACACAATACAACCACCACACAGATGACCAAATTACGATGAGAGACCAGGAGGATGCAATGAACACAAGAGGGGGTTGAAATCATCCACAGACTTATCTCATTGCTCCAAAATTGATACAGTGCATTACAATAACTAGTAGGTAGAAATTGCATTACAATTTGAATGGGAGGTTTGAAACTCCATGAATTCACCTATGGAATAGAGAAGAAGGGAGGGCACAAAGAAAAAGTGTCCTAACCATTCACAAAATCACCCCTTCTGTAAAATATATAGGAATAATTAGAGAAGGAGGGAGAAGGGGAAATCTAACTCTTGTTCAACCACCCCAAAGGGAAATGAATTCCCCTACAACAATGATGGGTTTCACTGCAATACCCATGCCTCCACCACTATTCCTTGTTGGGAAAGAAAGGAAGCCCATAATCCATTATGGGGGTAGGTGAGAAGCCTGACACATTTAAAATGGTAGACTTAATTTAAGGATATCTAGTTGTAGTTGAGTAGCAGATGTTGAGAGCTTTCCAAAAAGTCTCCTCTATGCCAGATCTGAGATTCCAGTCGAAGGTTATGGTTTTTTGAAGATCGAGGGCCATAGCATTTAATGCATGCTCACAATGTTTAAATGAGTCTATTCATGCGAGATCCACGTGGCAGCCCCGTGCCTTAAGAATTCACCCCCCTCCTGTTCACTCTTGAAGTTGTGCCGAAGAGACATGTGCCATTCGCAGGGCCTTCTCTATTTCCTTTGTGTTCTATAAACCCCTCCTAGTTTATGGAGACACTACGTCTGACCCTAGACACATGGAGGGTTGGCACTCATTTGGGACCTGCCTCTGAATTTAACTTTTGAAGTTATGCCGATGATGTGACACGTGGCTCCTCCACTAGCTTTTCTCAAGCTTGGAATTTTCAACGGCTTGATACATTTTTTGATCCTGACTACGTGGCAGAATCTACTCATTTCGGGACCGCCTTTGACATGTGGAAGGAGTTCTGCAGAGACATGTGAGCTTTCTCTCGCCGTTTCTCATACTTAGCCTTTGGGCCTCGAGTGAACACTTTTTTCCTCGTCCCTTTGAGTGCACATAAGTGGGGCCCGCCATGCTATGTGCCCAAAACCTCTTTACGGAATGGGACCCTTGATAGTCAGCTCTTAAAATTGTGACGGTGGGACACTTGGATCATCCACTGGAAGCTTCCCCTTCATTTCCTCATGTTTTGCTTAGTTCCTTCTGTTTACACAGAGGCACATGGAAGCTTCTGCTAGCCTATCCCAGAGACGTGGAGGGCTCAACGGCTTTTTTGGGTCCTGCCTTTCTCCTTTGAAGTTATGCCTAACTTACACATGGCACTGGCCTTGGACTTCTCATTGCCCCCTTTTGGGGACCTCCCACGGATTCGACCCTTGAAGGAGGTGTGCTGATGAGACACATGGAGGCTTCCGTCTAGCTCATCCCCTGTTAAGACTTTTAATAGCCAGTGTAGCTTTTTGGACTCTAGCTACGTGGTGGGTTGGTGCTTGTTTGGGGACCCTATTTTGGATTTCTCCCTTGGAGGTGTGCCGATGAGGCACATGGAAGCTTCCACTGGTCCCTTTGCTCTACTTCAGGTTGGATCATTCTGGGCCCAATTTTGGGATCGAATATGAGTCCACACGACTGGGCTGACCCCTCCATTTCCCTATGTGCAAGGTCGCATTCGACCAATTTTTCCTAAGGGGCAAAATTGGATAACAATTTGGCGACTCATGGGATCACCTACCTGTTAGGTGAATGAATCAGTTGCCTTGTCGTATCCATTGGGCATGGAGTCATAGATGATAGCCTGATACTGATCTTGTTCTTTGAAACTTGAATCTGACACTTGCACTTGGTGACCCTGAACCTGCCCCATTGTCCGCACTCTCAATTTTCATAAGAAAATCTTGAAGATGAGATTTCTGAGAGTAGAAAATTGTCTTGACCTGGGGTTTTCACTTGTTCCTGAAATGGACCGCTACAACATTCACCCGGAGGCACATCAAAATGTATAATGATACAACCTTGGAGAAAAAAAACCTATGCCAGAGCACTTAGGGAAATGAAACCTATTTTAATAACAACAATGTGCACAAGCACTTGGAGGAATTGGAAATCCTAGACTAATATGTACAAGGGTGAGAATTCTCCTTCTAGTAGCAATGTTTGAGATACATCTCATTGACTGGAATATGAAATTCTTCACCATCCAACTTAGCCAGCTGGAAGGCATTGCTACCTTTGCATTTGTGATCATGTATGGACCACTCCATATGGAATCAAAAACTTGGAATGTTTTCCTGGCTTTGCATGGTCTGCATCCCACTTCAGTACCAAGTCTCCAACTTAGAATGTCCTAGCTTTAAATTTCTTGTTCAAATCTCTTCTTGATCAATGTTTGATCCTTCTCCATGGTCTGCATTGCATGTTCTCTTGTTTCTTCTAACTCCATCAGCTCTGCATACCTGATCTCCATAGGCTCAAACTCAGCTAGTTCTAGTTGTTTCATGAGTTCTAATGCTGGCAACTCAAGTGATATAGGCAGAAATGCTTCCTTCCCGTATACAATCTTAAATGGAGAGCTTCTATAGACCTCTTGGGTGTGATTCTATCTGTCCAAAGAGATGATTTGAGTTTTGTGCGCCAAGTTATCTGATTCTCATCAAGATTCCTTCTAATGATTCTCAGTAAGTTCTTGTTTGTGGACTCTACTTGGCCATTACCTTGAGGGTAATAGTTTGAAGAGGTGCTAAGGTATACACCATTATTTGATAGCCCATTCAGTGATCTTTGTGCCAAGGAATGCCAATACATTTTCTGATATGATAGTGGTAGGGGCACTCTGAAACCTAGTTACTATCCCTTCATAAAATCCAAGTATGCTAGACTCATTTTCTTCTTTGAGTGCTACTGCTTCAGTCCACTTGGTGAAATAGTTTGTTGCTGTGAGTATCCACTTGTGGCCTTGGCTTGAGTTTGGATTGATTGACCCCAATGAAGTCTAATCCCCATTACATGAATGGCTGGTCAACTGAAATTAGGTGCAATGGGAGTGCCTGCTAATCTTTCCTTCCCTGTGAAGAATGTACACTTCTTTACATTTCTTGATCCAAGTGTAACAATCAATAAACACCATAGGCCAATAGTAACCAGCCTTCATAATTTTGAGAGCTATTACCCATGGAGAAAAATGGCCTCCTACTTCTCCATCATGGAACTCATGTAACATCTTCTCAACTTGGACTGTCCCAATGCACCTCAATAGAACACCATTGATGTCCCTTTTGAAAAAAAACATCGTCAATAAGCACATACAAAATGGCTTGTAATCTAAAGTACCTTCTCTTTTCTTTGCTCATTTCTGGAGGGTACAAACTTGTTTGGAGGTAATGCACCAAGTCTTGAGTCCAACATGGAATGGGAGCATCATTAGCTGGCTGCTCTAGCTCATTCTACAGTAGTAGGATAACCTCTTCTTTATCCGTTGACTCGGACTTGTTTTGGAAGGGAGCTTCTCACACAAACCTTTACCACGAACCAACTTAGTCACTTTGATTTCAATATCGTATTCCATTACCTGAGTGATCCAACTTACTCTCTTCTCATTCAAATCCTTGTTCAAAAGAAATTCCTTGACACCAACATGAGACACTAGTAGTTGAATCTTGTTGTTTGAGACCAAGTGTCTGAACTTCTTCAAACTCCTGATGACAACCAGAACATGTTTCTCAATAAAAGAGTACCTTATTTCATAATCTTCTAGGCTTTGGCTGAAGAATGCTATGGGTTTTTCTGAACCTTCTCTATTCATCTGTACCAAGATAGTTGAGATTGTGTCTGACCCTCCAAAATCATACAACATGAAATCCTTTGAAAAGTATGGGTTAATAAGAGTTGGGGCTTGTGATATTGCACGCTTGATAGCCTCAAAACTCTCTTTTCCTTCCATTTCCATTTGAATGTAAGAATCTTCTTCAACATCATTGTTAAAGGCTTCACAAGAGTGGCAAAATCAGGCACAAATCTGCGGACAAAGTTTATCCTTCCCAAAAAGCTTTGGAGATATTTCTTGTGATGTGGCAATGGAAGTGTTCTAATGGCTTCAAATCTTTCAGGGTCAATTTTTAACCCTTGTCTTGAGACAATGTGGCCCAAAAATTTTCCCTCATGTGCCAAAAATACACATTTTTTTTGGATTCAATGACACTCTAAACCTTCTACACCTTTGAAATACTTTCCTGAGGTGAAATAGGTGGTCTTCTGCATTCTTTGAGAATACAGTGATATCATCTAGATATACCAGCACCATCTTGTTGATTAAGCCTTTGAATGCCATATCCATAGCTCGCTGAAATGTTTCTCTAGCATTGGATAGTCCAAATGGCATATTCTTGTAAGCATATGTGCCCCATTTCATGGTGAAGGTTGTCTTTTATTGATCCTCTTCTTTCACCATTATCTAGTTATAGCCTGAGTATCCATCTAGCAATGAAAACCTTTCGGAGCCAGCTACAACCTGAAAGATTTGTTCCATTAATGGAAGTGGATAATGATCCTTGAGTGATGCTCTGTTCAGATCACAAAAGTCTACACACAATCTGATTTCTCTATTTCTTTTCCTCACTGGCACCAAGTTTGTAACCCAACTTGAATGTTTGATAGGGAAGATGATGCTAGCTTCAATCAGCTTGTTCAACTCTTTCCTCATGAGAGGTTCAATGTGAGGATTTACCACCCTTTGCTTCTGTCTAATAGGTTTAGATCCTGGATCCAGCTCAATAGTGTGTTGTGCCAACTTTGGGTTGAAACCTCTTAAATCCTTGTAAGTCCAAGAAAATACATCTAGGAATTCTTGACAAAGTTGAATGAATTTAGATTTTTCTTGTGGGGTACTTACTTTGCCAATTTGCAATGTCTTTCCTTCATCTATTGAAATGGGCTCTGAATCTTCACCCTTTACCTGAATGTTTTCCTTCTCCTTCCGGAATTGATCATTTGTGTTGAAGATTGACTCCAAAGTTACAAGACCTTTTGGTAATTTGTTAGTTCTCAACTGCACCACTTGGTCACCATATTGTTTGTTCTAACTTGTCTTGGTTTCTGGCAGAGAACTCATCTTCTTCTTGTAGTAAATTGACAATTTTTGATCATTCTCTAAGACTTTCCAACTTGTGTTTTTGTCTGGAACATACTGGTCTTATAACAACTTTAATACAGGGTTGATATTTCTCACTCTTGATACTTTGTACAACATCAAATGTTGCCCTGATTGCTGCCAATATGTCTGCTACTACTTCATTCTTCTTTCTTGGGATGGAATTGATGCTAAAAGCTTCAAAATATTCAATGAGATCCCATACCCGATTCTTGTAGTTCTTCAATAGATCATTCTTGGTAGCATTTCATCCTCTGACTTGATTCACAACTAGCTCACTATCGCAAAACACTTGTAAGTTTTTAATGCCTCTCTTTCTTGTCCCAATGCAATCCATGAATCAAGGCTTCATACTAAGTTGTGTTATTTGAGAAAGAAAATTGGAAATAGAAAGCTGAGTAATATTTTGTACCTTGTGGTGAGATGATCATAGCTCCTCCTCCTATGCCTTGTCTACTCCTTGAGCCATCAAAGAATAGCTGCCATACCTCATTATCATCCTTCTGATCTGACTTGGTGATGCTAGGGAGGGGTTGACTCTCTTCATGCAAAAAATAGACTCCTAATTTAGATTCTTCCATTTCTTTGTAAGGGTCAAATTCATGTCTCTTGTTTTCCCATTCATCAAGAGTCAAGTCTGGAATGCATCCAAATTTGGTATCTGCTTCATGAGCGCTTGGATAATCTTCTTGATCAAATGTTGAACAATTTGAATTGATTGGGTTTGGTGTATGAGGCTCTATGTGAAATTTTGCAATAGGCTCAGATCTGATTGTATCCTTAGCTCCATACCTTGTTGTGAATAACATATGTGACCAATCAGCAGACAAATAACCTCCAATTTTAGCAGTGAAGTCTCTTGACAAGCACAATGTAAAGAGAGGTGGAAAATCTATGACTGATACATCTTGCAAGATGGTCACATTGGGACATGCATGCAATGTGAGGCTCAAATATTTGATTACTCCAACCATTGTTACCGTTGTCCCATCCAATTGCACTACACCTTTGGAGATGACTTCATATTGAAGACCTAGCTGATCAGCTATTTGTTTTGGTATGACTGAGCTACTTACTCCTGAATCAATCATGTAATTATGCACTAACTTGTCTCCAATGATCAATGAGACATAGAATGGGGGGGCTTCAGAATTTTACCTTGGTCATTTCCTTTGATTTTCTCCTTTCCAAGCTGCATTGGTAAGCACCTTTTCTTGTTGATTGGGTGGTTGGTTTGATGCTGACCAATTTTCCATAGCAGCTTGCAATAGGTCTCCTCTGTCCTGGGATAGCCAATGACTCCCACATCGAGATGTTTACATTTGTTTTCTTCATCTATTCAATGATGTTGAATGGAGATGAACTATCTCTTTGCTGCCCCTTGCCTTGCACATTCTTCTCTTATACATGGGTTGTTACAACCAGCACTTGGGCTAGTCTGGAAGGTGGTTTGGGTTGACCTTACACATTAAGAGATGTACTTTGATTGCTAACACCCTATTGAGTGATAGAAGGTTGTGGATCATTTGAATTTGATGAATTTCCTTCTCCAATATTCCTTTTCTTGGACCATGTATTGGCTTCTACACTTTGAGAAGGTGCTTGATTCATACCGCAGAAATCTTTAGCCTGCCAATTGATAAGTGTGGTCTCATTCGGAGATGTTCCTTGCTGAGTTGTTTCCTACTGCTGATTTCCTTCTTGGCTTGTCTCTTGTTCTACACCCATTGTTGTCACCATAAGGGCTTGATTCAAAGCACCATTGAAACACATTGACTGGTTATGAGGTTGATTGCATGGGAAACACCAATCATATTCTTGAGCCATATTATTTTACACTTGGTACTAAAGCTCTAGATGTGGATGCAACATTAGGATTGTAAGGCTGGAACGGTCTATTAGCAAGAGGTTTGGCTTGATTTTGATTTTTAGTTTGGATGGGTGGCCTATTAGGCTTATATGGAGGTCTATTGGGTTGAGTTTGAGGCTGATATGATCTGAAATTTTGAGTTTGTTGCCTCTTAAGTGTCACCAACTCATTACCCAAGTTTTGCAGTTGCTTCATGACTTCTTGGAGCTCATTTGAGGAGCTAGAAGATGAGGTGGAAGCTTCAATTGAACTCTGATTCCTTGGAGCAGGAATGGGAGCTAATGTGGGTGCTTGACTAGTGCTTAGAGCTCCTAGTTCTAGATATAGAGGCATAGGTGGCCTAGGTGCAAGTTTACCAGCCTGAATTAAACAATTTTCAGCTCTAATAGCAATGTTATAGGATGCAGGTAAATTTCTACCTCCCATTGATTGAATCATCATGGAAATATCAGAATTTAAAGCTTTTAAGGAAGTATAGAAAAGCACCTTCAGTCTGTTGGTCTCATGGCCACCGGAATCCTATCCCACGTACACTGGAATCTGAAGTTGAAATCGGTCAACTGCTCATTAGGATCCCTCTTGATTTTTGTCAATTGTTCCAATAAGGATAGATTATCTCCCTTTTCTCCAAATTGATTGTGAAGAGCCATGCACAAATGGTCCCAATTCTGAATGGATCCCATGGTTAAACTTCTGAACCACTACAAAGCTTTACCTTTAAAGGAGGATGCCAATAACTGATAGCAATGTCCATTTCAAGTTATCTCATGAATTGCATAGACATTTGCAATATCTTGGATGTGGTCAATTGGAGTCGTCTAGTTCTCTCTAGTAAAATATGGAATGCTCTTCAGTGCTGCAGCTGGAACTAGATTTTGTGCATTGAGAACCAGCAGGCTGTTGCCAGTGAAGTTGACATAGGGGTTGGGTTGTGCCATCCTGATTGGTCAGAGGACTCTAGTCGATTGAACGAAAGGCCTACCAGGTGGAGGTGTTGACAATGTCCTGTTTGGTGGAGATGGAGACCTTTGGGCTCTTCTTCCTCTCCTTGCTCTTTCTAGGGATAAATGTAGATAGACGAAAATAGTCCCTCCTCTCTAATTCTTGATCTTTTTTGGTATTCTTCTCATGAACTTGCCAAGATTGGACTGCTAAAACCAGTGGATTCTTCCTCTTTTGGAGTCTCCAGATGTGTAATTTCAGAGCTTCTTACAAGCTGGGAACTTACAACAAGTGCACATCAATCTTGTTGTAGTAAAATGAAGACTTCTTGTCCCACCGGCATGCCAAAACTGTTAGTGCAAAATCACAGCACCCCTGAAGTCTGTAACTCGATGGGTTGAGACTCACAGTGTGATTGCATAACATGGAGCATCTCTCAAAGTGTGGGACTTTGTGAATTGAGAGAGCTCTCAAGATGAAGGCTAGTTCCTATTCCTCTTGTTCATGTGCACACGTTCATATTGCAGAGGATCTAATCTAAAACCTACTCTAACTTTCCAAGGAGACAGGGTTAAGGAGATGCAAGAAATAAAACCTAGACTAACAAGGGTGATGCACCAAAGGAATGATGAACACCTGCTTTGCAATAAACACAAACCATAAAATGTGACACAATACAACCACCACACAGATGACCAAACTATGATGAGAGACCAGGCAGATGCAATGAACACAAGAGAGGGTTGAAATCATCCACAGACTTATCTCATTTCTCCAAAATTGATACAATGCATTACAGTAGCTAGGAGGTAGAAATTGCATTACAATTTGAATGGGAGGTTTGAAACTCCACAAATTCACCTGTGGAACAGAGAAGAAGGGAGGGCATAAAGCAAAACTGTCCATCCTTTAGAAATTTGCCCCTCCTAGTACAATATATAGGAATAATTAGAGAAGGAGGTATAAGAAATCCAACTCTTGTTCAACCACCCCAAAAGGGAAATGAATTCCCCTGCCAACAATGATGGGTTTCGCTGTAATACCCATGCCTCCATCGTTGTTCCTTGTTGGGCAAGAAAGGAAGCCCATAATCCATTATGGGGGTAGGTGAGAAGCCTGACACATTCAAGAATGGAAGATTGAACATTAATGATATCTAGTTGTAGTTAAGTAGCAGACATCAAGAGATTTCCAAAAAGTCTCCTCTTGCCTAGATCCGAGCTTCCAATCAAAGGTAGCTTTTTGAAGATCGAGGGTCAAGTGTTTAACGTGGGCTCACAATATTTAAAAGATTCTATTCATGTGATATCCATGTGGTAGCCCCACGCACCTTAAGGTACTTCACCCCCTCCCTTCACTCTTGAAGTTGAGCCGAAGAGACTCACGTGAAACCTTTCTTAGACCCTGACTACATGGCGTGATGGCACTCATTTGGGGACCACCCTTGGAGATCAAACCTTGAAGGAGCATTGAAGAGACTATGTGGTGGCTTTTGCTGACCCTTTCTTATAACTTATGTAAATTCAGGCCTCGAGTGAACACTGCCTACCTCATTCCTTTGGGTGAGTAAGGGGCCCCACTATGTATATTGCCAAAACCCTTTTATGGGTGGGACCTCTAATGGTTAGCTCCTAAAACTGTCAATGGTGGGACACTTGGCATCATGTTGGGCCACCTCTTCATTTCCTTTTGTTTTGGCTCTAGTCCCTTCCTATAATATCTAAGTTATTTCTAACTGTAGAGAACGTGGAGGGTCTCATGCTTGTTTTGGACCTATCTTTTGGGTCTTACCTTTGAAGTTGAGGTCATGAGCTATTGCGTGGCTTCTTCTATTGGCCTTGTGACCTTTCAACGAACCGACTTTATCTTTCCCACCCATTTAGGAGCAACTTGTTGGACCCTAGACACGTGGAGAGTCTGCACGAACATTTGGAGACCCTACTTGGACCTAACCTTTGGAGGTGTGCCATTGAGACACGTGGAGGCTTCTGCTAGCTCATCCCCCTCATTAAGAATTTTAACAGTTGGTGTAAATTTTTAGACTCTGGCCATGTGGAGGGCTCGTGCTCGCTTGGGACCACCATTTTGGATTTCACCCTTAGAGTTGTGCCAATGAGGTATGTGGCACCTTCTGTGGCTCTTTTTCTCTAGTCTTCAGGTTGGATCATTCTTATAACACCTTTGACAAATAGTTATATTTCTCTTTTGCATTGCAAGTGTTGGCATGTGATTTTCTTGAATGAGGTGTGTTCGCTTGTTTGTTGAAAATTCATGCTTGTTATGGATAAATCATTTCTTCTCTTGGATTCATTAGACTGAAATGATATGGACTTGCAAGAATCCATTTTCACTTCTTGTAGGTGAGTTGCAATCTGGTTTTGATAGTTACAAACTTATCTCTTTTAACGGACTCATCCTTGGATCAATTCCAGTGATCCAAGGAATGTTTTAAATCTCCTTACTGGAATGAATGGTAAATTGACATTCATAAGCTTGAGAGATGTAGCGAGACTAAATTTTGTATGTTACAAATTCTTTGGTCTTGTAAGATCGTGCCTTCATTTGGTTGTATGTTTGTGCTTGGATCTTTGGGATTGATCTCTTCATGACATTTAATGGTCGTAAGTGAAATAAAGCATGCTTCACAACTATGAAGGGAATCTAAATCCTAAACCTAAAGGATTATCCTAATGGTATTCTAAACTAGGTAAATGCACCTACTTCCTAGCTATGTCTACTTATTTGGGTTACAATCTAACCTAAGCTTCATATTCTATTTTGTTGGGATGGCATCCTAACCTAAGTTGATGTGCTAAATGGAATAAGGGGGAAATAACTAAGGAAATGCTAGGCTATTTTTAACCTATTACCTAATACTATTTGGTTGTGATTTTGATCTAACCTAAGGTGGAAATTACTTATGAAATGATTATTACTAAACCTAATGTAATAACCTAAGTTTTGGGAAATCTATCCTAAACTATTGAAAGGGACCCTAGGGTCGCATGGCATTATGGCGATGGTTCCAATGACATTTATTTGATTTGATTTGTTTGAATGAATGGGAGGTACAACCAGTTTTGGAAAAGGCAAGTAAAATTTAGTGGAAGCATACGTCAGAGGCTTCACTAAAGTTGGAAATGCATGCAGAAGTGGAAATAACATTTGCCAATTTTAGGAGGTGGTGGCAAGGAGAGATAGGTGGGAGATTGAGGAGTAATTGCATTAATGAACCTCGAATTTTGCGTGCAAACCATCTTGGAAATAATGAAGGAAATTTGTTGGAGGTTGTTTGGTCTTGCATGCCTTACGATTTTTTCTCTGCATGGAGCTATCTGGTTCTTCGAACTAGGAGTTTGACTTTTACTTTGTGGCTATTTTTGGTTTCTCTATGGTCTATTTTCAATCCAAGGAAAGTATATGAGGCATTGGAAGAAAAGATGTTTGGTTGTTGATCTTTCATGGAGGATAAAAAGAGTTGGAAGCTCGACTGGAAGTCTCCTTCGAATTGGCAGAAGCACTATTAGGCATGATAGGCTCTACCCATTAATATTTTTTCTTTCTTCTAAATGATTCATTAAAACAATTCTTCTCTCATGAGATAAATGTTTGCATGTTTTGTCTGGTTATTTACTTTCTTGGTTGTATGAATCTCTGTGATTTTTGGATATGAATCCATTACATGATAATGTTTACATTTGGAGACTCTCTCTCTCTTTCTTTTGTTGGTGATAATATTTGTGTTTATTCTCTATGCAAGATCAATGATAAACTTGTATTGTGTTTGTTTTGAACTGGTAGTGTTATTTTGATGTTGAACTCATATTCTAAGCTTCAGATTGTGTTTCGTATACTTGTTGTTTTGAAGCTTGAACTTGTATTCGTACCTGAACTGGATTTTGTTTGGTTAGTTCTAAACTTGTACTAAACTTGTGTCAGCTTCGAACTTGTCTTGTGGCTTTGTGTTTAGTACTGAACTCATATTCTATCGTTAGAAAATCTGAATTCAAAGTGTTTGTTGGATTACTTGTATTCTAGGACTATCTACTTGAACTCATAATGGGACTGTTGAAAAATTTGAGAGAATAGTTTTGGTTTGAGTTTGAACTAGTAATCTCTTTTGAATTATTCACCTTGATGCTTCTTGAGTTTGGAAAGGTTGTGGTACTTATGTCCCAGACTGTACCGCTTTTTGAACTTGTAATGGCATGTAAACATTGAGGATATTCTTATCTCCTCTGCACTCTGAGAAAACTTGCATCTTTTTTCAAGGCTTTGACTGTTTTGTTTAAAGGATAATGGACCTTTTTATGGAACTGTAACTTGTTGTGGGGATATGGAACCTCTGGTTCGATACTGTACGGTTACTTGCTCATTGGTATGAATTCAGAGCTCATTTGAAAGATCATTGATAATGAGGTTCTCAAAGTTTATGAAAATGTGGTGTACATACTTCTTCTTGTGTTAGATTTGATTGGAACAGTTACCTTCTCTATTTCATCTTTATGTGCTAGATGGAGCTGTGAAAGTTATTTTGTTGTGATTTCTATTTCAGTGAAGTTTGGAGGGTAATGTTGAAACTTTGCTTGACTTAAATGTGTGTTGGGTTTTTTGTACTCTCTTTCTGATCCTTTTTTTAATTGATCTTAGGGTTTTGTATTCTCTTTAAGTTTCTCTTGAAACTGGAACTTGTGGGTCTTTAAAAAGGAGAAAAGAATGGATTTCTCTTGTAGATTGTATCATGTTTCGTCAAGAATTTTTACTTCCACCTAGGGACTGTACTGTATAGTTCTTGTACTATTGTATTTCAATTAAACTTGTGTTTAACAACATTTAGAATAGATGCTCAACTAGTGTTGGGTATAGTATTCTCATGGATAGAATTGTTTGATAAAGTTTGAATTCATAAGGGAGAAATAGAAGTGTTGCTTGTGGACTTAACTTGTGGGTTTGATTTTTGTTCTCCTTTGGGGACTAGAAAAAGAACTTCTGAGTTTGAAATAAAAAAGAAAAGGAATTCATTTGATAGTACAAAAGAAATGAAACCCTGATTGGATATTTTCTATTTGAGATCCTTTAACTTTTTTGAGATAAGTTCATTTGATCAAATTCTCTTTAGCTCGAATCTCTTCTTGGTTGTAGGAGTGATTACTCTCTTAGGCTATGTTTGACTTCTTGGGTTTGGATTTTTTTTCACTTTATATCTTGTAGGAAATAGTATGATCTCACTCTTCTGCTAAACAAAAACTTCCTTTTGGAGTTTTTAGTTTATTTTTTGTAGTCGACTGTGAAAATAAATGGAAGCAGTTGTATGTTTAGAAAACTTTAGGACTGTCATTCTTAGTACTGGAATAACCCAATCATCCCCAATTGATCTGATATCTCAGCTAATTTGTATTGAGTCAATTGTTATATTGATGTGGAAAGTGAACAGTTGAGTCTGTCCTAAAGGGAAAACATAATCATGTTTAGACCGACTTCCTTTGTTTGATTGTCATACTCCATTTGGATTTTGATTATTAGTAAGGACTTTCAAAATTTTGACTTAAGTGTCATATTATGAATCTTTCCTAAGTCGGACACAAGAAAATATTATCTGTGTGTTGAGTCATTTCTTGTGATTTTTGGAACGTCGGAATGGTTTCAGATGTTTGAATGATACTCTGTTCTATAATGCAGAATTCCCCGAAAGGCTTCCATTTTCGGACTGTTTTGATTTTCATCCCTCCCAGATTGATTTGGCGATTCTTGTTCCAGATGTTGTCTCTTAAATGGTGAATCCTTTTATTATGTTTCCTTGATCTGAAGCATGTCCCAAAGTTAATCAGTGAGTACTTTCTGAACTGGTTTTATATCTTTGAGAAAATAGTGAATGTCGCGATAGTTCAGAGCTATTGATTCTTGCTTATTTGTTTAAGTTGTACAATGAATCATCCTAAGTTTGTACTATGTTGAAGAACACTTTTTGTACCGTAGTAAAGTCCAAATTTTGTACTGTTCATTTAGAATCATTATGAAATACTTAGATGACAAGATTTCTTGTTCGTTTTAAAAAGTAATTGATTGGGTCAATTCTTGTATGATATAGCCGCGTGTTTTGCTGCATTATATTATGCTCTTTTCCTAAAAGTGTCATTCAGACTTAGTTTTGTCCCTCTTTTCTATGATGTTATTAATTATACTTGGTTGTGTATGATTTATTAATTGTTTCCTCTCTCCAAGTGGAGTTGTTTTAATGGAACAATTTCCCCCTTTGCACTTCATTTTAATGCTTAGTGCTTATCTTTGCTCAGTTGCAATTTGAATTGACCCGTGCTAGTAATCCCCTTTTGCAGATGGACTTCGTAAGTCTAGGTTGCAGCTCGATAATCAAGGAAAAAAAGTTTTATGATGTATTGAGCTTATTTAAGTCTGGATCTTTGTTAAATAATTACATTCATTCTTGAGTTCGTATTGAAAAAGAAAAGTTATGATTCTTTTATGATCTTAATGTTGATGCAAACATGTACTACCAATGCCTAAAATGCATAGTCTTGTAAAGTGTATATTTTATCATGATGAATCTGAACAGGTTTGGAGACTGACTGAAATTTCATGTAAAGCTCTCTTGTACCCCGCTATGAAGGAAATGGGTAAGTGCAACATGGGGGACTCATTAAGTGGACCTATGCATTGGCGAATTTTACATTAAAAAGTTGGACAATGCTATAGTCAAATCCCGAGTCTTCAATGGACTTGACCCATGCCAAAAAGTAAAAAATCATTCTCATAAAAATGGTACCATCGCTATAGGGGAGACTGTTATCTTTGTAGAATATATTTCGTATTTTAAAGTTAATAGATAGGATAAACATCATTTTACTAATTGTTTACTAATAGTAACGGTATTTAAGACACTTTTTCCCGTAGAATGTTTATGTCTACATTTAGATTGCAAGATTTGTTTTTTGTTAGAATGTTATAAAAATTATACAATCCCAACCTTGGTTTTAATTATATACATGTTCAATTAAAAGATGCTCTTGATTTCAATATTTTTTGATGATCAGTTATGGTGGGCAAACGGAAAGTGCTCTCTGATTTTCTTTATGTTTTCAGATACTTTCATGGAATCAAATCTTATAAAAGAAGAATTTGCTCAAATGGAAAATACAAAATAAAATGCATTCCAAGATAGATTAACATTTAATGCTTCTCATCAGATCAATGAAATATATATTATATATATCAATTTTTGGTCATCCAACATCACGCACAAACAGACTATAATCTTATAGGTGTTTAAAAAAAAGAAACCAAGTCATTGAATTTTGAGTGTTTAATATAGCTAAACTTGTCCATTTTTTAAAAAAGTATTTAGAAACACTTTCTTATTCCAGATGCTATTAGATTCATATTAATATAATGTTTTCTAATTTTGAGTGTATGCATTTCTAAAATCCCTAAAAGTTTGTATTATGTATATTATTTCAATATGAATTCCAGGTTTGGATGACTAACTCCAATTTTTTGTAAATTCTCTTGTACCTTATATAAAGGTAAATAGTTGTGATATCTTGTTAATATTCTTTATATCTGTTTTTATACTATTGTTGTTATCAATTAATAAGTTGGATTAAGGGGATAGTACAATCTCCCTTACTATAATGAAACTTGTTAAATTGCAAAAGATGTCGTTCTCTAACTAAACAACTATAGTTTAATAATGAAATATGCATTAGACATACAATTAAACTATATGAGTAATGAATGATAAAAAGGTTATGTTAACCCTAACATCTAACCATGTAGAGGAAGACTCTTCCTCTCTCATAAGAATGAAAAATAAAAGGAATGGTGGTTATGATCTTTAATCCTTGTGCTTCGTTTATAAAAAGTAAACACTAGCTAAATCTAGGTGGATGAAACACCTTCTTTGGACAACTAGGTTGCATTAAAAATTAATCGTTTGATGTTTACTGCCCTGTTTTTGGGGATAACTACTTGTTAGGCCACGTTAATGAACATCAATGCAAGCATGAGTTAATGAAGTTCTCAATATCAAATAAGATTAATTATGGATAAAGAACGTAATGAATGTTGGAATTAGGGTTAGGCATGGTTGCTGCAATCTGAATCTTAATCTAATTTAATTAAGAATTTAATGACCACCAAGGGGTATGTACATCGTGATGAATCAGTTCTAATGGATGTTGGCACACACCAACTATAGGACTGTACCTTTGAGAAGTCCAAGGGCTTCTCAAGGATATAAGTGTTACAGTTGACATGTGGCAACACCCTTCTGTATTTGTTCATCTAGATCTACACACATCTGGACTTGAGCTTAGTTTCTCTCTAGGTCAAGTTAGTAGCATGTTTAGAATAGGGAGTAGATCTCTATGACTCAATGGTACCTTGGCACATTCTATCAACTTAGGTCAGTCGAGTATGCCCATATACCCTAAGTCATCATGAGCGTCTTCCTATAACAAATTATGTTGCTAACCTAGGCTAGGGTCAAACCTTGGGCAAGTGGACTGACATAAGTCAGTAAAGACCATTCTAGATAATAGAAGAGTGAGGTGAAGGACGTATTCTGAAATGATGAGTATGTCCATCTAGGAATAGTAACATGAACAGTATGTTGAAAATATTTGGCCAAAGTATCGCAAGCTATTGGTTGCATTGTCCTATGTCACCTAGTTTAAAGAAAGGTGATGTCAGATGAATATTGGTAACAAATATTTAGATAGGTTCTTTAAATAGATCACTCAGTACCTAGAATAGGGTAGGAAAACCAAGTATACATAGTATACATAAAGTATTCTATACTTTAAGACAAACATGAGAGATCGGTTAGTAACCGAGTCATGGAATGAGACATCAGTAATTACCGAGTCATTACAACTGCATATGGTTATCTATTATGAGATTGATTGGCATGGAATGTGTGTTCTAAATGATGTTTTATTTAGAACAGAGAACATTGTGTAAAAAAAAACTCCCTTGTTTCTAAAGTCTTAAAATGGGAATGTTACATCTTTGTATCAGAGCTAAAGGTTGCAGATCTTGGACCTATTGTGTCCATAATATGATGAAACTTAAATTTTCTTGTTAACAAAAAATGGTTAGAATAAGAGGAAATGTTACAAATAATCCTCCACCTGAGGAAGGAGCAAGCAACTACCCAAAAACTTGATGAGATCCTTGCTACCCTGTTGGACACAAGGGATCGTTTGGTTGTACTTGAACAACAAGTAATGGAAATGAGGAGGAAGAAGATGCTGGTAATAATAATCAACCACCTCTTGAGGAAAATGCCAATTTAGGTGTTGATAATAACAATGTGAACATACCTAATCAGCCTGAGAACAAAAAGGATAGGCTGATAGCTGAACTCACTAATGATATAAAAAGGATAAGTCCACCCAAGTTTGATGGCACCACATTAGGAGATGGAGCTGAGAATTGGCTCAGCAAAATGGAGAAGTACTTTGCAATAAGGAATTTCTCAGAAGAAACAAAGGTGATATGGGGAGCATATCAGCTTTCCCATGAGGCATCTTCATGGTGGGACAGTCGTAAGGCTGAGTTGAATATTGATGAAACTAATATCACATGGGATCAATTTAAAGGTTACTTTAGGCAACGTTGGCTACCGCAACTTTATTATGATCAGAAAATGATTGAATTCCAGAACTTAGCTTCAAGGAAAGCTAACTGTAACTGAGTATTGGGAAGTGGTTTACTAAACTCCTTAAGTATGTACCTCAGTATCAAATTGACGAGAAGTTTAGGATATGGAAATTCATCATGGGATTGAATCCTGTTATAGGAGGAGAGGTGGATGTTCACAGCCTAACCACGATGGAAGGGGTTGTTGAAAAATCCATAAGGCAGGAACAGAAATTGAAGGCAATTTCTACTCATAAGGAGGAAGTAAGGAAGAAAGTCCCCAACTCCTCTTCATCATAGATTGCACCTAAGAAAGGACCATGGAAGAAATTTGGAATGAAAAGTAAGTTTTCATGATGATAATAATAATAAAGCAACAACAAATAAGTCTGTTGGTAATGCATGAACAACTTTGTCAAGAATAATAATAACATAAAAAAGTCCTATGGAGGTCAGAATGATAATTCTAGGGCTGGAAATAAATCTGAGCCTAGAAAGGGACATGTAGGAGGATGTTATAACTGTGGCAAAGATCATTACACAAATCAATGTCCTTTGAAAAAGGATGATCGTAATTAGGAGCACAAGATACACACGACAGTAGCTAACAAGCAGGCTAAAAAAAAGGCCATGCCCATAGAGGTTTTGGGTAAGTTATTTGGCATACCTATAAATATTATTTTTGATACTAGCGGAGCTACTGAATGTTTTATTTCTAGTAAATTAGCATCAAAACTAAAAATAAAATATGGAAACATGGATAAAACATGGGTGTACATTATGGAAACAATGTTGTTCATACAGTTAGTATGTGTACATTTTGGAGCAGTCCTTGACTTACCTAGTTTTTCCACTAAATTTGATCTTTATGTTGCACCTTTGGGGTCTTATGATGTAATCATAGGTGTTAATTGGTTAGCTGAACATAAGGAAAAAGTGGATTGTTTTGAAAAACATATTAGTTGTTTAGATGATCTATAGAAAACAACAGAGATTCAAGGGTGTGAAACGTGAGATTTCTGTTAGAAAACTGTCAGCTGTGCAACTTAAAAAGGCCAAAAATAAAGGTTGTAGCTTATATGCAGTAAAGATTGCAGAAAATAGCTGAAGAGAACAGTGATGTCATGGAACGATATCCATTGTTACGAAACTTCAGTGACGTGTTTCCAGAAGAGTTACCAGGTCTTCCACCCAAAAGGGAATTTGACTTCACAATTGAAATCAAGCCTAGAACCAAGCCTATTTTTAAGGCACCATATCAAATGACTACTATAGAATTAGTAGAGCTTAAGGCTCAATTGCAAGAACTTTTGTCTAAAGGTTTGATTAGACCAAGTGTTTCACCTTGGGGAGCACCAGTAATTTTTGTGAAAAAGAAAGATGGAACACTTAGATTGTGCATTGATTACAGAATGTTAAACAAAGCAACAATCAAGAATAGATACCCACTCCCTAGAATTAATGATCTATTTGATCAGATGCATGGAGCATCGGTATATTCTAAGATATATCTTTAATCTAGATATCATCAATTACGGATTAAGGATGGGGACATTCATAAAACAACTTTCAGAACAAGGTATGGACATTATGAGTTCACAGTTTTACCTTTTGGATTAACAAATCCACCTATAGCTTTTATGAATTTAATGAATAATATCTTTCAAGAATACTTGGATAAATTTGTGCTTGTATTCTTGGATGAAATTCTCATATATTCTAAAAGTATTGAGGAGACACCATGAGCATTTTAAGATAGTTTTTGAAATTTGGAGAAAGAGATGGTTACATGGTAAGCTATCTAAATGTTCTTTCTATGACACATAAGTGCACTATTTGGGACATGTAATAAGTAATATTGGAATTGTTGCAGATCCTTCTAAAATTGTAGCTATAACTGAGTGGCCTGCACCAAAGAATGTACATGAAGTTAGAAGCTTCATGGGGCTTGTAGGTTACTACAAAAAATTTGTAAGAGATTTTTCTAAAGTGGCTGCACCAATAACTTCATTACAGAAAAAGGATAAGAATTTTGTTTGGAATGAGAAATGTGAATCTGCATTTAGAACTTTGAAGGAACAGTTAACTTTGGCACCTATTCTAGCTATACCAGACCCTAATGGAGATTTTACTATTGTAACGGATGCATCTAGGGAAGGTCTAGGAGGTATTTTGTTAAAAAATGATCATGTCATAGCTTATGAAAGTAGAAAACTAAAGTTACATGAGTTGAATTATGCTCCACATGATTTAGAGCTTACTGCCATTGTCCATGCACTACAAGTTTGGAGGCATTACCTACTTGGTAAACCTTTTGAATTAAAAACTGATCATCTTGGGCTTAAGTATATTTTCACTCAGCCAAATCTAAATGCAAGACAACGAAGATGGTTAGATTTTTTGTCTCAATATGATTTTGACATTAATTATATCAAAGGTAACGAAAACAGAGTGGCTGATGCTCTAAGTCGTAGGAAGCACATTTCTACTCTTATAACATTGAGAACTCAGTTTAAGGATGAAGTAAAAAGTGTTATAGAATTTGATTCTTACTTTCAGCAAGTAAAAACAACGCTTGCTATAGATCCAAATGATGTGAGGTATAAAGGTTTTCACTTTGACAATGAAGGAATCTTAAGATTTGAAAACAGAGTATACATACCTTCGCTAAATGATTTAAGAAAGAAATTGTTAGAATAATTTCACAATTCACCCTTTTTCGGGACACCCTGTATTACAAAGATGCTTGCAGATTTAAGACAACAATATTTCTGGAAGGGGATGAAAAAGGATGTTATTGATTTTGTGACACATTGCCTTGAATGTCAATGTGTTAAAGCTAAACATATGCACCCAGATGGTTTATTGTATCCTCATAGCATACTGCAGTACAAATGGCAAGTAATAAGCATGGATTTTGTACAAGGGTTGCCTATGTCAAGAAATAAACATGATGTTATTTTGGTAGTTGTTGATAAACTAACAAAGGTAGCACATTTTATTGCTGGTAATCTGAAGGATGATTCTCCTGTATTGGCTAAGAGATTTGTACATGAAATTTTTAGATTACATGGAGTACCTGAATTAATCATATCTGATAGAGATCCTAGAATGATATCAAGGTTTTGGCAAACACTTAATGCAGCTCTAGGAACTAAGCTGAATTTCAGTTCTGTGTATCATCCAGAAATGGATGGATAGACTAAAAGAGTTAATCAAGTTTTAGAGGATATGTTATGAATGTATTGTATGGATCAACAGTATAAGTGGGAAGAGTACCTTCTACTAGTTGAGTTTTCTTATAATAACACATATCATGCCTCTCTTAAAATGACACCTTTCGAAGCACTATACGGAAGAAAATGCAAAACCCCCGTTAGTTGGGACAACATTGAGGATAGAGAGGTAATTGGACCTGAAATCCTTACAAAAATGGAACATCAAATTAAAATGATTCGTGAATGCTTTAAAGAAGTAGCAGATAGGAAAAAGAGTTATGCTAATTTAAAGCGGGTTGACAGGAAATTTGAACTTGTTGAGAAGGTCTTTCTTCAGGTTAAACCAAAAAAGAGCTCTATAACTTTTGGCAAGGCTGCCAAGTTATCACCTCTTTATGTGGGACCCTTTGAGATAGTTGAAGTAACCAACCTTGTAGCTTACCGTTTAGCATTACCTCCTGCTTTGTCATGCATGCATGATGTTTTCCATATTTCTTTGCTTAAGAAATACATTTCAGATTTATCACATGTGTTAAATTGGAATTCCTTGTAGGTCCAAGACCCAGGAATAATCATGGTTAAACCCATACGAGTGCTAGAAACTCACTAGTTGCATTTAAGAAATCATGAAATAAGTCAATGTAAGATCTAGTGGGACCAGTTTAGCGAAGAAAGTGCAACCTGGGAAAGTCTGGAAGATATGAAATCTACTTTTCCATATTTATTTGATAATAATTGACTATGATAACTAACAAAAATGTGTGATTTTATCTTTATATGTCAATAAGTCTGCCAGTTTAGGTAGATAACTATTTATTTTGAGATAAGTAGCTATGTGAATGCTGATTTCTGGAACTTTATATTTTGATATTGTTACAATTATATGTTAAGATAGTGAATAAATTGATTATCCTTAATGCAATGGTCAAACATAAGATAATCATCAGGATGATGATTATTTTTAGGAGGGAAGTATGTAACACCTTTGACAAATAGTTATATTTCTCGTTTGCATTGCAAGCGTTGGCATGTGATTTTCTTGAATGAGGTATGCTCCCTCGATTGTTGAAAATCATGCTTGTTATGGATAAATCATTTTTGTTCTTTTCGATTCATTAGACTGAAATGATATGGCTTGCAAGAATCCATTTTCACTTCTTGTAGGTGAGTTACAATCTAGTTTTGATAGTTGCAAACTTATCTCTTTTAACTGACTCATCCTTGGATCAATTCCAGTGATCCAAGGAATGTTTTAAATATCCTTACCGGACTAAATGGTAAATTGAAATTCATAAGCTTGAGGGACATAGCAGAATGAAATTTTGTGTGATACAAATTATTTTTTCTTGTAAGAACATGCCTTCATTTGGTTGTATGTTTGCGCTTGGATCTTTAGAATTGATCTCTTTAGGACATTTAATGGCGTAAGCGAAATGAAGTCTACTTCATGACTATGAAGGGAATCTAAATCCTAAACCTAAGGGATTATCCTAATGATATTCTAAACTAGGTAAATTCACCTACTTCCTAGCTATATCTACTTATTCAGGTTAGAATCTAACCTAATCTTCATATTCTATTTTGTTGGGATGGCATCCTAACCTAAGTTGATGTGCTAAATGGAATAAGGGGGAAATAACTAAGGAATTGCTAGGCTATTTTTAACCTATTAGCTAATACTATTTGGTTGTGATTTTGATCTAACCTAAGGTGAAAATTACTTATGAAATGATTATGACTAAACCTAAGGTTATAACCTAAGTTTTGGGAAATCTATCCTAAACTATTGAAAGGGAACCTATGGTCGCATGGTATTATGGATGACAGTTCCAATGGAATTTATTTGATTTGATTTGGTTGAATGAATGGGAGGAACAACCAGTTTTGGAAAAGGCAAGTAAAATTTAGTGGAAGCATACCTGGATTCTTCACTAAATTTGAAAATGCATGCTGAAGTTGAAATAACATTTGCACTTGTTTTAGGAGGTGGTGGCAAGGAGAGATATGAGGGAGATTGAGGAGTAATTGCATTAATGAACCTCAATTTTTTCATGCAAACCATCTTGGAAACAAAGAATGTGGATTTTTTGGAGGTTATTTGGTCTTGCATGCCTTGTAATTTTTTCTCTGCAAAGAGCTATCTGGTTCTTCGAACCAGCAGTTTGAATTTTACTTTGTGGCTATTTTTGGTTTCTCTGGTCTATTTTTGATCCAAGGAAAGTATATGAGTCATTAGAAGAAAAGATGTTTGGTTTTTGATCTTTCATGGAGGAGAAAAAGAGTTGGAATCTCAGCTAGAAGTCTCCTTTGAATTGGCAGAAGCACTATCAGGCATGATAGGCTCTACCCATTAAGATTTTTTCTTTCTTCTAAATGATTCATTAAAACAATTCTGCTCTCATGAGATAAATGTTTGCATGTTTTTTCTGGTTATTTACTTTCTTGGTTGTATGAATCTCTGTAATTTTTGGATATGAATCCATTGCATGATAATGTTTACATTTGGAAACTCTTTCTCTCTCTCTCTCTACGCAAGTTCGTTTGTGATAAGATTTGTGTTTATTCTAAACTTGTGTTCGAAACTTGTGTTTTGCAAAGAACTCATGTTCATAGCTTTGTGTTCATTCTGAACTTGTATTGGAGGCTTATATTGTTCTGAACTGGTATTCAAAGCCTTGTGTTGGTTCTGAACTTGTGCTCGAGACTTGTGTCTCCTTTGAACTTGTCTTTGTGGATTTTTTTTTAGTACTAAACTCGTATTCTAAGCTGTTAGTTCTGAACTTGAATTCAAAGCATTGTGTTTGGTTCTTTACTTGTATTCTAGGCTTTGTGTTTTACTTGTATTCAAGGTTTTGTGTTGCTTAGAACTCATATATGGGACTATCTTCTCAAAAAAGCTTGAGAGAATAGTTTTGGTTTGAGTTGATCTGGAAATCTCTTTTGAGATCTTCTCCTTGATGCTTCTTGATTTTGGAATGGTTGTGGTACTTATTTCCTAGACTATACCACTTTCTTTGAACTTGTAATGGCATGTAGTATATGGGAGGATATTCTTCTCTCCTCTGCTCTGAGAAAACCAATGTCTTGTTTGAAGTCCTGATTATTTTGTTTGAAGGATAATGGACCTTTTATGGAATTGTATCTTGTTGTGGGGATATGGAACCTCTGGTTAGATACTTTATTGTTATTTATTCATTGGTATGTTTCAAAGCTCATTGAAACAGTCGATAATAGGGGTTTTGAAGTTATAAAAATGTGGTGTTCATATTTCTTATTGTGTTAGATGATTGGAACAAATACATTCTCTAGTCTCAATCTTTATGTACTAAATGGAGCAGTGAATGTAGATTGTTGTGATTCTATTTCATTCAATTTTGAGGGTAATGTTGAGACCTTGCTTGACTTAAATGCGTGTTGGGTTTTCATACTCTCTTTCTAATCCTTTTTAATTGATCTCTGGGTTTTGTATTCTCTTGTAGTTTCACTTGAATAGAACTCTGGGTCTTTAAAAAGGAGAAAAGAATGGATTTCTCTTGTGGACTGTATCATGTTTCATCCAAAATTTTTACTTCCACCTAGGGACTGTATTGTATACTTCTCTCTGTTGTATGAATTTGAACTTGTGTTTAACAACATGGAATAGATGAACTAGGATAGTGTTGATATTGTTGTTCGATAAATTTTGAATTCATAAGGGAAACTAGAAGTGTTGCTTTATTTTTACTGTGGGTTTGATTTTGTGTTCTCCTTTGGGGACTAGCAAAAGAACTTCTGAGTTTGAAATAAAAAAAGGGAATTCATTTGATAGTACAAAAGAAATGAAACCTTGATTGGATCTTTTCTATTTGAGATCCTTTAACTTTTGTTGAGATAAGTTCATTTGATCAAACTTCTCTGTAGCTCGAATCTCTTCTTGGTTGTAGAGTGATTACTCTCTTAGGCCTGTTCGAATTCTTGGGTTCGGCCTTTCTGTCCTTTCTATCTTGTAGGAAATAGTGGGAAACCACTCTTCTGCGATGGAAATTTCCTTGTGGATTGTTTAGTCTACTTTGTACTAAGTCATTTGTTGTAATGATGTGGAAAGAGAACAACTGAGTTGGTTCTGTAGAAGAGAAAATGTAATCATGTTTTGACCGACTGCTTTGTTTGAACTGAGTCATACTCCATTTGGATTTGTTATTGGAAGGATTTCTCTTTTTGCACTCTGTCTTATTATGAATCCTCCTTGGTTGGACAAGAGAAGAGATTAACCTTGTGTGAGTCTTGCTTTGATTTTTGGAACGTATGGTTTCAGATCTTTTAATGATATCTTCTAACATGTAGAAGTTAGTTAAGACTTAAAGGTGGACTGTTTTGATTCTCTATCCCTCCTTGGATTGATTTGGGATTCTTGTTCTAGTTGTTGTCTCTTTAATGTTGAATCCTTTTATTAGTTTCCTTGAACTGAAGTAGTTATGTGGGTAATCAGTTGAGTACTTTCTGAACCTGTTTCTATCTTTCAGAGGATTAGTGAATGGTGGATAGTATGTATTGATTCTTCTTCTTTTGTTTAAGTTGTGGGATGAATCATTCTAAATATGTACTATGCTGAAGCTAACTCTTTTTGTTCATAGTAAAGATAAATTTGGTATTTCAATTCAGAATGAATTATGAAATAATTAGACGGCAAGATCTGTTGTTTGTTTAAAAGGTAATTGATTGGATCAATTAAACTATATGTTATAATGTAGTTGTTGCTGATTATATTATGCTCTTTTCTTAAAAGTGAATTTTGACTCATCATTTGTACTTCTTTTCTGGTTGTTATCATTTATGCTTATTTGTATGATACTTATTAATTGTTTCATTAAAGCAGAGTTGTTTTAATGGAACAATTAGTGGAATGCACTTCATTTTAATGCTTAGTGCTTATCATGCTCAATTCAATGAACTGACCCTTGCTAGCAATTTTTGCAGATGGACATCGTAAGTGATAAAAGAAGGCAAAAATTTTTTATGATGCATTGGCTTATTTAATTCTGGATCTTATGTAAAAAATTTTGATTCATTCTTGAGTTGTATTAGAAAAGAAAAGTGATTTTCTTTTATGATCTTAATGTTGATTGACATGCAATATGCATGAAATGCATAGTCTTGTAAATGTATATTTTATCATGATGAATTGAAAGGTTTGGAGACTGAATCCAATTTGTGGTGTAAATTCTCTTGTACCTTATATGAAGGAAATAGTAGTGATATCTTGTCGATATTCTTTATATCTGTTTATATACTATTGTTGTTATCAATTAATAAGTTGGATTAAGGGGATAGTACAATCTCCCTTACTATAATGAAACTTGTTAAATTGCAAAAGATGTCGTTCTCTAACTAAACAACTATAGTTTAATAATGAAATATGCATTGGACATACAATTAAACTATATGAGTAATGAATGATAAAAAGGTTATGTTAACCCTAACATCTAACCATGTAGAGGAAGACTCTTCCTCTCTCATAAGAATAAAAATAAAAGGAATGGTGGTTATGATCTTTAATCCTTGTGCTTCATGTTTATAAAAAGTAAACACTAGTTGAATCTAGGTGGATGATACACCTTCTTTGGACAGCTAGGTTGCATTAGAAATTAACCGTTTGATTTTTGCTGCCCTATTTTCAGGGATAACTACTTGTTAGGCCATGTTAATGAACATAAATGCAAGCATGTGTTAATGAAGTTCTTAATATCAAATCAGATTAATTATGGATAAAGAACTTATTGAATGTTAGAATTAGGGTTAGGCATGGTTGTTGTAATCTGAATCTTAATCCAATTTAATTATGAATTTAATGACCACCAAGGTGTATGTAAATCATGATGAATTAGTTCTAACGGATGTTTGCACATGCCAACTACAGGAGTATACCTTCGATAAGTCCAAGGGCTTCTCAAGGATACAGTGTTACAGTTGACATGTGACAACACCCTTCCTGTATTTTTTCATCTAGATCTACACACATCTATACTTGAGACTTAGTTTCGCTCTAGGTCAAGTTAGAAGCATGTTTAGAATAGGGAGTAGCTCTCTATGACTCAGGTGTAACTTGGAACATTCAATTGACTTAAGCCAACCGCGTATGCCCATATACCCTAAGTCATCGTGAGCATCTTCCTATAACAATTTATGTTGCTAACGTGGGCTAGGGTCAAACCTTGGGCAAGTTGATTGATGGTAGTCAGTAAATACAATTCTAGATAATAGAAGAGTGGGGTGAAGGATGTATTCCATAATGACAAGTATACCGTCTAGGAATAGTAACATGAACAGTATGTTGAAAATCTTTGGCCAAAGTATCGCAAACTGCTGGTTGCATTGTCCTATGTCACTTAGTTTAAAGAAATGTGATGTCATATGAATATTGGTAACAAATATTCAGATAGGTTCTCTTAAACAGATCACTCAGTAACCCGGAATAGGGTAGGAACACCAAGTATTCATTAGTATACATAAAAATATTCTATACTTTAAGAAAAACATGAGAGATCGGTTTAAACCAACTCATGAAATGAGAGATTGGTAACTTATTGAGTCATTACAGATGCATATGGTTATCTATTATGAGATTGATTGGCATGGAATGTGTGTTCTAAATGATGTTTTATTTAGAATAAAGAACATTGTGTAAAAATAATATTCCCTTGTTTTTAAAGTCTTAAAATGGGAATGTTACAGTTCTGGGCTCGATTATTGAGATCGAATATGAGTCCACACGACTGGGTTGACCCCTCCATTTCTCCTATGCAAGGTCACTTTCGAACAATTTTTCCTAAGGGGAAAAATTAGATAATAGGACTATGTGGTGGGATCATGTGTCAAGGTGATAAAGGTTCCTGTAACGACACCTGTAGTGGAAACTGAAGTGGTATATATGGCACTTGTACCTGTGGCTATACCACTACATGATGTTGTACAACCACCTACTGCTGAACCAATACCTGTTGTACCTATGGTCCTACATGTGAACCTTCCTGTGGATCTTCCTTAGCCTATGCTCGAGGATCTAGGCCCTATAAACCCATGCACTTTCATGGCTATCCCTGCATCTAGCACTTCTTATGGTATCGTCCACCGATGTGGAAACACTGTAGCATACCATCCTGGATAATCTAGGGTTGTCCCTAGATCTACTATCTGTGATCGCTGCATCAAAGGCTATGGGACCACCTATATGAAAATGGTGTGAGATCATCCTAATCAGATCTAAGGACCAATATCAAAGGTCTCTCTATATCTCCATCTGTACCACTTATCATCACTAGGAATCCCCTGGGTGAGACTGAATAGCTGTACTACACCCAGTCCACTCCGTACCACTCGAGGATGCAGGCCCTGCTCCTAATAATGAAGTGTTCTACTGTCAATGTGCTGAGCTTAATATCATCCTTAGGCCACCGATAAAACCTATATGGCCAACTTGTAATAATAGGAGGTTGTACCTTGTCAAAGGATCACATATAGTATGTTGTGTCTCCCATATATCCACGAATGTCATCACCATCTAGAACCCAACCCATAATGGATGGCTTGCTGAGAGCTCGGGCTCACAATTACTCATCCTAGGCATCCCATGGTGATATGATCCTAGGACCATATCTGAAGTAAAGTCACCGGACCCATGGTATTCTAATTGCGGTAAGCTATCAAGTGCAAAGTTGTGTACATATGGGCTAATATGCATTTCCCTAGTAATAGACCTCCCCATGGATGATTTCATGTATCACTCTAATTAGGCAAAAATAAAAACAAGCACCAATCTTGTCAGGTAGAAACAGGTGGCTAAAAAAATCTCTGAGATATAGGGGAGCTCACCCAAGTTGAGGATCAACCATACACCTAGTAATGTCCACTAATATAGCTCGAGCGAGGTATATCTGTTACTCAAAATATATCTGATAATTCTCTGAAGGTTAATACCATGATGGCCATTTTATGTCACCAAATGACCCTGAATAGGCACTCTAAGAATCCACCAAACGTCCTCCAGTATTATGCTCATCTCACCAGTATGTAGGCAGAATATTTGACTCTCACTGTGTCATCTCTTCATTAAGGTTGTGAGTAGGCCATGATCTAAAGTGATATATGGAAAGCGAAACATGTGTGACAGACCTATAACATATAGTAACATCTCCAAGTATATGCAATCTCATCAACGAAATGTCACCTCATAGGCCTGGAGCCATCCATGTCACTCATGTGTCTCTAATCAGGGTAAGTCCATCTACAAGGTTAGCCAAGTCATTTTTCATCATCTAATTCTTCTATTTCATTATGTAAGTTTTTTCTAAAAACCTCTTACATTCTTCTAGGGCCATCTCAAATTGACCCCTCCACATTAGTGTGCCCCTTACAACACCAATATGCCCATTATGATGTCTAGTGCCCTATTTTCCACATAGGTGCCTATGTTTCCATGCAACCATTCCCCCTTCCCCACCCAACCTTAGTTCAACGCCAGCAAGTCCCTGACGACATTGTCATGCTCATTTTTGTGCCTAAATTTACGCGTGCTCATATATATTTCTAGGTTTTCCACTCTTACAAACTTATTTTCCCACCAGCACAACTGCGCCTGTGTGATACATGTTCGTGTGTGTGACATGCCTAGTCATTGTCCACATCACCTGGTGAGTCATCTCACCTTGTGAGAGTCATAGGTCTTAGGAAGTCAAATGAAAAGTGTCAGATTCTGTCATAGAATCTGTCATTGTCATTTGCGTTAGTGTGTCATAGGAGTTACATTCCTTATTTGGAATTGTAACTCCTCCTCTAGTGGCGTCATATGCATCAGCCATGTCATATGCATTAGTGGCATCATTGATATTCTTTCCTTGTTTAGGCATGGGGGTTACACAACACCCTTATTTGTACTTCCTTTTTTCGATCTATGAGCATGAGCAGACCCATTTTATTATTTACAAATTCTTTCCATTGTTTGAATCTTGCTTATTGCATTGGAGCTTGACGTTACCATCGGAGTGCAACTTCGTTGTGGTGTATTGTTTTCAACATCGATTCTCGTGAATCCCTCTTTCATGGTATCAGAGATGGTTTCAGTAAAACGTGCACTCTTCATTTATCAAGTTGTTTATTACTTCTGGTTTCTTCTTATTTCCTCATGTACAAGTTTTTATTATTATTATTTTGGAATTGTATTGCTCACCTCGTATTGAGGTTTCAGCAGTTATAAGTTTGAGGTATTTTGTCTAGTTTGCTTTATCATATTTTTGAGTTTGTGACTACTTCTATTCTCGTGAGCTCAGTTTTCTGCTTTGGCGTGGACATATGGTTCATTACTGTCTTGAAGTAACCATTGCATGGATGTTTTCTACGTGGTTGGTTTTTACTCGTGCTTTGGCCTACTTGAGTCGTGTTTCAACTTCCACTCCTTTTTTTTGGGATTTTTCTTCCTGTTGACTCATTTACACTGGTGAAACCGCTGCTCAGAAACATTTTTTTGGATTCGGAAGCTCATTTTTTGGTGTGCTCATGCGCATTGCTTTACTCTTGGATAATTGTCGTGCTTTGCTTCGGGACTTACAGGTTGTTCCCTCTCACTGCTCGTGCTTGGTTGGAGTTCCTTAAATGATTTCTTGGTTTGAACCCAGGTTTCTTCCAAGCTCGAATGTGTACATCCCGAGTCTCGGCCTGGTTCGTGGCTTCATTAGATGGCTCATCATTTAGCACTCACCTCTGCCTCCCTTCACTGAGCTCGCTTGCACCACTAGTTGTTGGGTTCCCACATGGTTGACTCTGCCTCAAGTGCACATGCATTCCAGTCTTGTGCTCACAGGTTAAATTCCATTGGAACCATCATTCCCACTCTGTTCACCCAACCATTCTAACGTAGCACTGCAACTAAACTCTGCCACATAGCCATTACCATTGTGTTCAGTCTGCTCAATAGTCTCCACAACACATTGCCATCTCTACAGACCTGCCCCTTCTCTGCTTGGTGTCGGTTACACTGCAAGGATCTTGGTGGCTTAGTTGGGGATATACATCTCCACCACACGTGGCTCAACTCGGGTGAATGTCCTGACTTGTTGCAGACCTTAGATCTGTGAACATATCCTCATTGTCATTTACCATAAAATTGGAGCATCTCGGTCAACGTGGGCCCGTTATCCATCATTCTAGAATTGATTATTGGTAAATCAATCTCCTTTTTAAAATTTTTAAGGTCAAAAACATTTAATTGACATTATAATTTCAATTTAGATATTTTTTGGTTGTATTATTATCATTCCTTCAAGTTTCGAAGATGAAGGGTGAGGTTCGGGGTTGGCAGGAGACTAATTCCCCCTCATAATTAAAACAAACCCTATCTAAAATTTTATTTCATTTCGAATAAGCATACATACGACACCCTTTACATGTGTTTAGGGCACTTTTAAATCTGTTTGTAGACATATTAGCATTTTTCCATCAGTTGCGGGAATTATTTTTTGCTATAACTTTTGACTCGTTGCTTAGTTTTGAGCACTTTTTTTGGTCAAAGTTACATGTTTTTTCACACTCTAGTTGATGGGATTATCAATTTTGTATACACACTATTTTAAAAAGTGCTACATTCTAGAGGATGTCTTTGTATTGCTTAATTCAACTCATTTCGAATCATCTTGAACTTTGTTCTATCCCTTTTATTACTTGTGGACTTGTGAGCGTGTCCACCATAGTCTTAGAGAAAAGGGAGTCTTTCATACAACGTGAGACACTGTTTCTCACAAATCCCTCTCTTCTCCTTATTTTCTCTTGTTCTTATGCTTTCTTGTGGTGTCGATCTCCTGCGCCCAACAAACCTTGATTGTTACCTCCACTCTTGCGTGTTACTATGCTGATTGCAAGATGAGTGATAGACTGGTTCTCAGCACATAGTTGCATCTGATTGTAATCAACACACTAAACCATAAAGTGACACCAAAAGGGAGGGTTAAACTAGTATTCTTTGGAGGCTCCTCTCGTCATGGACATTGAATTTCATCACTCCATTGTTCAACTAGGACCAGGAAACTACTTATAATGGAAGAATGGAATACTTGATCATTGCATTATGTACAACTTGCTACCACATCTTCTTGCAAGGTGAGTGACAAACTAGTTCTTAGCACATAGTCACATCTGATTGTAATCAACGCACTAAACTATAAAGTGACACAAAAAGGGAGGGTTAAACTAGTATTATTTGGAGGTTCCTCTCGTCATGGACATTGAATTTCATCACTCCATTGTTCAACTAGGACCAGGAAACTACCTATAATGGAAGAATGGAATACTTGATCGTTGCATTATGTATAACTTGTTACCACATCTTCTTGGGATGGCACCTGAACCTATTGACCGAATTCATCACCAAAATTGGTTGAACGAGAATGATATGGCATACGGGATTCTTTTTCTTACTATACTGGAGGACCTTCAATGTCGAATAGAATTCATAGATTTTGTGCACCGATCTTGGACCTTCATTCGGAATTTTCATGGTGAATTTGATGCTCCTTCATCTGGTTATGGATCTTATGATGATATTGCATCCATAGAGGAAAGTGAGTTCACCGATACTTTTTCTTACAAAGGTCCATCCACACATATTTATGTACATGCTCCTTCAGAACTTAGTATTTCTCCTATCACCGTTCCTAGTAACTCTCCTCCATAGGACTCTTCAGTTGAATTCTCACTTGAACACCATGCTACCTTAGATCTTAGGTTTTTACCTTCATGAGCATCTACTCATTCCATTGATTTTATCCTAGAGATTCTACCATCTCTTGTTGCTTCCACCAACCTCGAGATTGCTTCTTCAAAGGGCTCATATAATCCTCCACAAAATGACATTGATTTCCTTGACTCGGACTTGGATGATATGCTCAAGGATACCGAAATCACAGTGCAACATATTTTTCCACCTACTGCATCTTCAGAGATCATATTTACCATCACACTAGCTTCCACTGACTCTCCACCACAGCAGGTTCCTTTACCCCTTCAGGGATCTCCTTCATCACCACTCAACTCTCTTGATGACATATATATATTTGTGGACTCCCACCTTATGGAGATTGATAGGATTTTCAATGCTTCTCTTCATATATTATCCTCTTCCCATATTGGGCCACCATCAAGCACACTCCATGCTCCTCCTCGCTCCTCCACTGATCACAGACCTTTGGTCCCTTCAGATTCATTATGAGTCCATTGGAAATCATCTTCCAGAGGAGCTGGATAGCTCTCTTTACTTCTTATCCTCTTATTATTTCTAGAAAGATGTTGTTTGTACATGGTACCTTATCAGGCCTTTAGTTGTCGGGCCCCACTGACACATCTTTCTTAGTTGTTGATGGGAGTCTTATTTTCTATTCTGGCTTACCATGACCTCTTCCTTGGCTTCAATGAATGGGGGATGTTGGTGTGTGTGACATGCCTAGTCATGGTCCACATCACCTGGTGAGTCATCTTGCCTTGTAAGAGTCATAAGTATTAGGAATTCAAACATAAAGTGTCATATTCTATCATAGAATCTGTCATTGTCATTTGTGTCAGTGCATTATAGGAGTTACATTCCTTATTTGGAATTATAACTCCTCCTCTAGTGGCATCATATGTGTCAGTCACGTCATATGTGCTAGTGGCGTCATTGATATTATTTCCTTTTTTAGGCATGGGGGTTACACAACACCCCTATTTTTACTTCCTTTTTTGATCTATGAGCATGAGCAAACCTGTTTTATTATTTACATATTCTTTCCATTATTCGAATCTTGCTTATTATGTTGGAGCTTGACATTACCATTGAAGTGAAAATTCGTTGTGGTGCATTGTTTTTGACATCGGTTCTTGTGAATCCCTCTTTCAATACCATGATAGCAAGCCCCTGAGAACACCTATGCACCCCAAGGGCCACACTAGCATTTTAACGTGGATTTCTATTCTAATAAATGCAAGTTAAATATGATTTAATGCTAACAAAATGATGGAGGTGAAGGTGTTCTCTTTGTGTACCTGTAATCCATCCCTGAGAAGCTACATGTAGTCTCAAACTCGATCATCATGGTTTCTACAGTTCTATACCCTCACCATTTCTTATCATAGGTCAGATCAGAATTAACAGTAAAATTGGTAAGTGTATGTGGTAAATGTAGAAATTAATCTGATTTAATACAAAGAATCCATGAAATAGCTACACAGACAATAATTGACATCAACAACTCTATATTATATTTTTATTATATTCATTCACTATTACACTCCATTATATAGGAGATGTAAAATAACAATCATTACAACAACATTTGTCTTCATATACAACCATACACCCATATGGTTTCAACCTCTCACCAATATAATAATAAAACAATACTAATTGTTTTATTATTCTAACTTACTAACTTACCACATACTAACCATATTTTACATTTACTATTTACATTTACATAGTAAATGTACTTTCACTAATTTACCATAATAATAATTACACATGTAATTATTATTCACCCGTATATACAAATGGGGCACTAAGATATATTTCCTAACAGTAAATAAACTCATTACGATGGTTTTTACCCCTTGTCGCGTGCTATATATACCTGTTTTGATCCTCCGCATCATGTATCTGGGTCCCAAAGCACTCTATGACCATTTTGATTCTTCTAAATTCTTCTAGCACTCGTTGTGCTGATTATTTTTAATAAATAGTCATTTTTCACCCATTTTTGCTATGTTGCAGCATGTTTTTGCTTCACGATGACCCTTTTTGTTACCTAGGGCATATTTTTTCCTTCCAATGTCTATTGGTGATGTCCCATGAATTTTTCATTTCTTCTACAATATTTTCTTCCCAAAATCAAAAAATTCAAAATAGTTTTTTTTTTTTTTCAAAAAATCCAAAAGAATGGTAACAATCATTAAAAATCCAAAAAATTACAAAAATTTAAAAATTGGTAAATGGCATGCACGCAGTTGAAACCTGTATCAAATACAATGTCCTCAAACATTGAAATTTTCCTACAAAAGTATCTTTCTTAGTTACTTGCTTGTTCTTGTCTAAAACAACTTGCGGATCATTTTTGATCTACCTCCATTAACAAAGTCGGTTTGCTTACTATGTCCATACTTATGTGTTATAATGAGTTGTCAAAGACTGTGTCATAGCACACAATTTTTTTTTCATGGGACTACTTGTGTCCTCTGTTATTCCCCTCACATGTATCCTTTCTTGTGACACCATTTTTAACCCTTGTTGTTACAACACAAACATTAGGGAACTGAAGCTTGATAACAAAAACATTAGTAAAATTGTCATGAACATTATATATTTGAGTATGTGTGTTTGTACTTGTTTCTTTGTTAATTTTACTAGTTTACTTTCTGGTATTTCATTTCATTATGTATGTTTCATGGAGTTATACATTTTTAGCAATGAACAAATGTTAGTATTGTAGCCTTTCATGTTATTTTACACTTTTTTTTTGTATGCGTTTATTTTAATAAGGGCCAATGATGTAGATCACGAGCAACATGATGAAAGAAGAGTTGTTTATTGAACGATTGAATGTAAAATCTATTTCTATATTCTTAATTGTCATGTCTTATAACTATTCATCTTTCTTCCATAACACTTAGGGAAATAAAAATCATTTTTATCCCCACCCTATTTCTTTTATTTGTTTCTATTACATTTTCAATCGTTGATTGAATTCTTTTATCACCCCATCAACAGTCAAGGGGGCATCCTTCATTCTAATAATTTTATTCAAAATTTTACTTGTTTATGTTTGTCTACTATGTTTGAAGTGATGTCACTTACTTCACCTCAAACAGGGGAAAATGTAGACACCTAAAATCCACTTAGGTAGGTTTATTGCTAAAAGTGAACTAATTACCCTCATTCATAGTATTTCCGTTATAATGAGTGATTTCCGCTAATTAACTAATGTTTTCCTCTATTTTGGTTAATAAATAATGATTTATTGATTAACTAACCTCTATCAAATTTTGGATGTCCATTAATGACACATCATTAGTTATTATACTCTTTCGAACAAACAATTAACGTTTATTAGCTAATCAAGCCTATTTACCCTTGTATTTGATCAATATACCCTATTATTTGTTAATACCCCTCTTCAAACCATTCAAAATCACCCCATTTCCCTCCAACACATCTCCAAATTCTTCCAAAGCTTGTCCTAGGCTCTTATTTGTTCCTAATTGGTTAATTAAGGAAGCTCACATAATAATCATTTATTAATTTCACTAATCATGATTAATGCGCCTAAATCTACTTTTTACTTTAGTCTTGCATGAACCAAGATGGAAGGTTTCCTCAAATAGAAAACTATACAAAGGACTAAGTTATACCTTCCAAATTTACATCATGTTTTAAATAACATTAATCATAAAAGATGTATGATCTAGAGCATTACTTCCTTTGAGAGAATAGCTTGCTCAATATTTGCATCCAATCTTCATGTTTGTTTAGTAGAGGAATATGTAATATGGCCTTATAGCCATTGTTAGAGAGGTCCTTTCACCATTGTGGGGGTAGCAACAACCTAAATTGATTTGTTAAGTGATATTCATAGGTCCATTCTAAATAGAAATTCACACTAAGTAGACATGCTTTAACTTATATTGATTGATAATAATGTTAGTTTTCTTAAGCATTCCAATAAGCTAAGATCTTGATATTATTATTATTAGTTCATAGATTTGCTAATAGACTATGTGATGTTAGTCTAGTTATTTGGCCTTGCAAGAGTTTTTGGCAGTGCACAAAAACTGATAAGAACCATCTTCCATAGAAGAAGTTAAAGCATAGCAACCGCTAGCCCTTATAAAATAGAAACATGTTATGTTTATTTTATTGCAGATAAATTTTAGATTCCCTAAAATCATTTAACGATCTTTCCCAAAATTACATAGTTTAATCTTAAGAGCACTTTAAAATTGATAAGAAACTTATTCCCAAACAAAAATTAAGCTTGACGACCACTAGCCCGTATAAAAAGGAAACATGTTATATTATGGTTTTGCAAATCAATGTTGGCTTCCATGAAATCATCAAACGATTTTTCCAACAACTGCATAGTTTAATCTTAAATCATTTTTAAAACACATAAGAACCTTATTCCAAAGAAAAAATTAAAAGCTAGTGGTCGTTATCTCGTATGTAATAGAAACATGTTATATTTGTGGTTTTGCAGATCAATGTGGGATTCCATGAATTCATTAAACGATTTTTCCAACAACTAAATAGTTTAATCTTAAATAAATTTTAAAACCGATATGAACCTTTATTCTAAAGGAAAAATTATAGCCATGTGGTCGCTAGCCCGTATAGAATAGAAACATGTTTTCTTTATTATTTTATAGATCAATGTCAGATTCTAATATTTTGATTTTCAGATTCCAATGTATGTGATTTTGGATTCCAATATACGGGAATTTGGATTCTGATATAGGTAATTCTGGATTCTAATATATGCGATTTTGGATTCCAATATGTGAGATTTTGGAGTCCAGATAATTCAAAATTTTAACATTTTGGAATCCAAAACTAGTAATTTTGGATTCCAATATTGGCTATATTTTTTAGCTTCTCAGACAGGAATAAGTCCAGCTTTAGTGAAATAAGTGTTTTATCGTTTATATAAATTAGGTGTTACTAGTGCATTTTCTACATTTTGATGATAGTTTTTCTCTCTTTGATTATTGGCCCACATTAGTTTTTGTTTATGAGTCAAATGTAAAATTCAGATGATCTTAGTCCCTCTTATCAATCTAGCCTCTGACAACCTCTTCATCCATACTCTTTCTACATTCTACTTTGGAATCTACATCTAGGATGTATAAATAAAACTCTTAGGATAGTATTGAGCATCCCTCACACACTTGATCCCTTGAGTGGTTGATTTTGGTTAAGAGATAACTTCCTTCCCTTTTCCAATATTTTTTTTTTCATTTTTTGATACTAGTAATTTAGGTGTCAATAGGGTCCTAAATTGAATTTAATGTTATATACATGCACATGGTTTTAGTTCATTTAATGATATGCACACTAAGGATTTTGTAGAGATTTCATCAATTGTTTGTAATAATTTAAAAGATATCAAGAAATCATTATAGTATTCATCTTTATTAAGTTAGTGTTTCCCATGGACTACTTTTACTTTTGGAACACAATCTATGGTTTGCATGTGATGCAATTTTTTTAGTCATGGAATTTTTTTTTTTGTAATTGTTTATTACTTGTGTGTATGATAATTAGATGGTCCTTAAAACCCCAACTCACAAAATAGGCCTCAAAAAATTCATATATTTCGAAAAAGTTTTATATATTGCTTCAAATGTAAGGAAAGATGAAGAAAATTTTGTTTTATACATTATATGTAAGTGCGGGAAATTAATTGTGAAAATGAAATGGAATTGGAAGAGTGAAACCCAATTCTCATTGACTGAAAATTGTGATACATAATACATAATTATCAATAAAAAATGAATGTTAACATCATATTCAAGAAACAAGTTCAACTTATAATATATTTAATTAGTAATAATATAAAAAATTATTATTACATCTATCACCTACACCTAAGATAATGTATGATACTATTAGGGATTTAGTGCTCCACATTTATTATATGTAATATAGTTTGTATTAATGTGTGTTAAGAGATTATACGTGAGAGTGTGTATGTTGATTTGTGATAACAACTCAACATAACTTAGATGTATGTGAGTAATATTACGATTCAAGAGTAGATTTATGAATTTTTTAAAGATTGGATTTAATAGATATTTGGGGGTTTGATCTTAGAGAATTTACATGTTACTCAAATCTGCAGTAAAAATCAGTTACAAAATTATTGAACTCATAACTAAATGTCATTTTAAAATAAAATTGATCTTGGGACTCCTTCATTGCCTTTAGATGATATGGAGCTTCTAAAAAAACCTATTCTAAACGGAGGGTCAAATAAAATGAAACCTAAACTAAAATATGGAAGATTGTTCTTAAGGAAACATGCTCCCAAAAATTACAACAATTTCCCATAATATGAATCTAAAAGTAATGATCCTCATTCCTCTCTATGACAATTGGTAGTCCTCAAACAACGTAAATAAGAATATTCTCTAAAAATAGCCATCATAAATACAATTTTTTTTTCATGATTAAATTTCACATTAAACTACCTCTTTATTTATTTTAGTTCCAGTTCAATAAATATGGTGATTATAAGATCCAGTTAAACTAAAACAAGTTTAATTAGTATCTTTCCTCTTTATCCATCTCTTCTCAAAGGAACAACTCAAAATTTTAATCCATGATTACTTTCCAATTGTCAAATCATATGTTTTTTTTTTGTTTACAAAGAGTGTATTATTGTATGTTGTAAACAAGTTCACCTCATTATTTGTTTTAGCAGACTCAAAATTCTAGTTATTAGAAAATTACAGAAGCGGAACAACTTCCTACTCTAATCTTGAGGAGACATATTATGAAAAACTTTCAACAATAAAACTGTTACATAAATCTCAGCAACACATTCATAACAAGAAAATAAACAATTAACACAAACACCAGATATACGTGGGGAAAATCCTTTCGGATAAAAAACCCCACACTCAAAAATCCCACACAATGTATTTCAAATCTAAAAACAAGATTACATACACTTGCAGAGAAATTTTCTTACAGTAGTATCACCAGAAACAATTCTAGGAGGATTCCAACATTAGAGTACTTGTTAAACTCACCACACAAATTGCTTCTCCAAGCCTTCAATTTATAGACATTTGGTTATACAAGAAACCATCTATGGTTTACAAAACCATGTGCCAAACCTCTCATGAGGTGGATTGCATTAAAGAGTAAGATTTTAATCTAAAATTAGGCTCTCACGTCCATAGTATTCTCCCCTATTTTTGACCCTTAAAGATGACATAAAATCTATCATAATATCTCTAAAAATAGCCCTTCCATGATATACCCTCATATGGGAATCTTTTGCTAACTCATATTTCTATTTTTAGAGAACCGAAAATGTGAAATGGTTGTAGGAAAATATTAACTAAATAAACCAAACAAGGTTGAGACACCTTATTTCCAAAAATCTCCCACTTGTTGAATACCTTGTAAGTGCCAAGGGAAAGATACCATCATGGATCAACTGCTAGGGACCGAGTGGCCCATAGGTTGAAAACACCACCTAAATTTTGTTGTGCTCACGAGCTTAGTTAATGCATCTGTAACATTCACAACTGTCTCTATCTTTGTCATCTTCACCCTACCATCCTTGGCCATATCTCTCACAAAGTGATACTGAACATCAATGTGTTTGGTCCTGGCATGAAAAATCAGTTTCTTCGCAAGGCAGATTGTACTCTGACCATCTCAGTACATTGTAACTACATCATGTTTCAATCCAATATCTGAACAAAAATTATTTAGCCAAATGGCTTCTTTACAGGCATAAGTGGCTACCATGTACTCTGCCTTAGTAGTGGACAAAGTGACCACAACATGTCGCTTGCTCATCTAACTGATTGCACCACCATTAATAGTAAACACATATACATTGGTGGATCTTCTGCTCTCGACATCACCGACCCAATATGAATCCAAAAAACCATGAATACCTAGGGAATTTTGATCTCCTCTACCATGAAAACATATAGATTACTCTGATGTACCCTGCAAATATTTGAAGACCCTCTTAGCTGCATCCCAATGCACTCTTCCAGGATTAGACATAAAACAACAAAGAACTCCCACTGCTTGGGAAATGTCTGGTCTTATACAGAATATAACATACATTAAGCTTCCAACTGCACTCTGGTAAGGCACTCTGCTCATGTCTTCCATCTCCGATGGGGATGAAGGAGATTGTGAAATGGAGATATTCATTCCCAAAGTAACAGGAACATAAAGTGGTTCACAATCCTGCATGTTGAACCTTTATAAAAACAGAAAAAACATAATTACTCTGGCCAAGTCATAGCTTTTTTATTCTCACGATCTCTTCTAATCTCCATCCCAAGTATGTGTTTTTCTGCACCAAGATCTTTCATTTCAAATTTCTCAAAGAGCTGAGATTTCAATTTTGCAATCAAACCTTTACCTTTCCCAATAAAGAACATGTAATAAACATATAAAGTAAATATCAGGAAATAATCACCTTCAGATTTAAAATATACACAGTGATCAGATTTAGACCGCACAAACCCCAAACTCAACATATGAATCAAACTTATGGTACCACATCCTAGGACTTTGTTTAAGGACATACAAGAATTTCTTTAACTTACAAACCATCTCTCTTTTACCTTTCACCATGTAGTGATCTGGCTATGTCATATAGATTTCTTCCTCCAAATCACCATGAAGGAAAGCAGTTTTCACATCCATTTGTTCAACCTCTAGGTCATAAGCTGTTGTAATAGATAATAAAAATTGAATGGATGTCATTTTCACAACAGGAGAGAATATCTCACCATAATCAATACCCTCAACTTGAGAGTAACCCTTTGCAACCAATCATGCCTTATACTTTTCAACATTTCCATTTGAACCAATCTTTTTCTTAAACACCCATTTACATCCAACAGGTTTCCGGCCTTTAGGAAATGGTACAAGGTCCCATGTATCATTATGTTTAAGGGCTATTATCTCTTCATCCATGGATATTTTCTAGGACTTTGGGTCATTCATACCTAAATCCTCTTGTACAAATATTGGTTCATCAATGTTAGTACTCAAAGAAAATATACACTTCCCATCATCAGGGGAATACCCATACCTTTCAGGTGGTTACCTTTTCCTTGTAGACTTTTGAACAAGCTGAGGTGGAGATTCTTCCACTTCTTCCTCCTCTTCTTCCTCTTATGAAGATTCAGAGCTTGGTGAGCTCTCCTCAGCTTCTTGTCTATTTTGGGGTCTCGATTCAACTTTCTTAGGTGTAGAAGGAAGTTGAACCACATCCTTTTTTTGTTCATTTTCTTTATGTTGTTCTAGCTGAAAATTAACAGGGAAAGATTTAATATCTCTAAAAATAACACTTATGGAGTATATTACCTTTTTTGTAACAGGATCCAAAAGCTTGTATCCTTTCACACCAAAGCCGTATCCGATGAAGATACATTTTACAGCCTTAGAATCCAACTTTTTTCTCTTCTCCTTAGGCACATGTGCATATGCCTCATAGCCAAAAAAAGTATCAGATGTCTAATTGAAGGCTTTTTCCCTGACCATGCCTCCATTGGAATTTTATCAACAAGCATTGATGTAGGCAAATATATTTATCAAATAACAAGAAGTGGTAACAACTTCAGCCCAAAACCTCTTTTCTAGACCAGCTCTAATCAGCATGCTCTAGCCTTCTCCATCAAGGTTCGGTTCATTCTTTCATTAACTCCAATCTGCTTCGGAGAATACGAAGTTGTGTTTTGTATTTTAATCCCGCAATCTATACAAAATCTATCAAAGTCTGTAGAACAGTACTCACCACCATTATTAGATCTCAAACACTTAATTTTATTCCCATTTGAGTTTCAACCATAGCCTTAAATTCCTTGAAATGACTTAAAACTTCAGACTTACTCTGTAAAAAATATACCTATGTTCTCCTACTAGAATCATCAATGAAAGTAACATAATAAACTGATTTAGCAATAGAAGCAACCTTAACAAGACCAAATACATCCGAATGGATTAGATCCAAGATACATGAAGACTTATGAGTAGATGAGTAAAACTAAACGCGGTTCCGTTTACCATAAATACAATTCTCACAGAAATCAAAATCCAAATTGTAATCAATCAACCCCTCAATGAGGTTCTTATTTGTCAGGGATTTTAAACCCTTCTCTCCAATGTGGCCAATCCTTTTGTGCCATAACATGGTCTTCTTTGCAGGTAATTTTTATTCGGTAGATAAAGAACCCTTGGGTACCCATAAGCCACGACCATCCACAAAGGAGGAAACCCTCTCCTTTACCAGTGAAATAGTTACTAGATTAGTTATATCTGAAGTACTATTACACTCAACTGTGCATGCATCAATTTGGTACAATGTACATAATCTACTTCCTCTTGCTATCACCATAGCACCTCTCACCATTTTCACACCTGCTTCAGAAAACTATACTTGCACATCCTCATCTATTAGCTTGCTAACAGATAATAAATTTCTTGCTAGTCCTGGGATATGCAAGACACCATCAAATCTTCTAATTCTACCATCATAACATTTCAGCTAAATACTGCCATGACCAATAATTTCAAGGAAATAATTATCACCCAAATACACCTTACCACCAACATAGTTTTCATACTTATTAAACCAATTTTTTGTAGGACTCATGTGGAAAGATGCACCTGAGTCTATCAACCATGCATTATCACCTACATGAGTGGACAAAGCTATAATAAAGGCATCTCCATCTTCCTTTTCGGACTCAGAATTAGAATCATGCTTCTTCTTTTTATTTTTATTTTCTTCTTTGCATTCCCTTCGGAAGTGTCCAGATTTTCCAAAGTTCCAGCATATCACCTTGGACTTACTAGGGGATTTTGATCTCCCCTTATTCTTAGAATGGCCACGATTCTTCTCATCTTTACCTCATTCTTTTGTTCTTCCTCGAACACTCAAAGCCTCTTTGGCATTCAGAGAGACTTTCCTTCTCATCTCTTCGGAGAGTAGAGAACCAACAACATCCTCCATCTTCAGAGTGCTTGAAGTGCTCCCAATGGCCATGACTAGGTTGTCCCATGAGTCTGGAAACGAAACCAACATAGTCTGGCACCTTTCTTTTTCATCCATCTTAACCCCAACCAAGATCAACTGAGTCACCAACGTATTGAATGTTTCCAGATGCTCAAATATTTGTCGAAATTCTTCCATTCTCAGGGAATACAACTTCTTCCTCAAGAAAATATTATTTACTAGAAACTTAGTTTGGTATATCTCACCCAGCTTTTTCCAAAGCTTCACTGAAGTGGATTCTTCTTGGGCATTTATCAGGATCAAATCTACAAGACATAGTCTAATAAGACCTTTAGCTTTTCTATCAATTATATCATATGTTGCAGCCAAAACTGGATCCGTAGGCCTATGGACCTTCTTATCCACCGCATCCCATAGATCTTGATCAACCAACATATCTTCCATATTTAGCTTCCACATTTCAAATTTTGTGCCAAAAAACTTCTCTACCTCACACCTCCCACATGTGCTCGCCATTTGAAAAAATATCTGTAACCAGATAACAAAGTATACTCTCCACAAGCTCTCACTCAAACCTGGATTAGCACAAAAAACCCAACAACCCACAACTTAAACCAAAGGTGATCAAGCTCTGATATCACTTATTAGGAAATTAGAGTAGCGGAACAACTTCCAATGCTAATCTTGAGGAGATATATTATGCAAAACTTTCAACATAATAAAATAGTTACATAAATCTCAGCAACACATTCATAAATCTCCTCAGCTCCTCTGCTCGCTCTTTTCCACGCCCCTGTGCGTGCCTCTACTCACGCCCCAGCCCGCACCGCTGTCTGCACCTCTGCTCGCACCCCAGCCCGTGCCCCTGCACGCGCCTCTGCTCACGCCCTCGCGCCCTCTGCTCACACCCTGCGCTCACGCTCAGTCCGAAGAGTAAATAATCCACCTGCTCTCGCACCTGCCCTCGTGCCCCCTTCACACGCGCGTCCTCTCACCCTGCCCTGCCCTAATGGTGTCTACGTGCGCCCTTGCTCTCGCTACACACAAGCCTGTGAACCCTGTAGATCTGCAAGATCAGACTGGAGCTCTTCAGCCAGACAGTGGGGGCTCGAATCTTGTTTCAGGGGCTTCTCCTTGGTCGTTGATCGACCTCCCCTTTACCAATGCTGCGACTGTTTCAGATGGTTCTGCAAACCCTAGCCATATTCAACCACCATCTTGGGGTGTTCTTGGGAAAGGCGAGGTCTGTGGTGAGCTGAAGCAAGGAGATCTACCTGTTATTACATTGCTGGATAAAGAGATTAGGTGTGGGTATCTTGAAACCTCCTTCAAGGATGTCTTAAAAAGCAAGGAATCCTCTATGAAACCTGTAGACATCATTTCATCTGAGATCTACTATAAAGAGCATGCTCTGATTTGTAGATTCAGGGGTTTATGGCCCATCCTTCCCGTTCTTCACGCATGGATCTCCAAGCATTGGAATCCATCTTTAACTGGTAAGATAAACTTATATCCATGTGCTAAAGGCATTTTCATTATGGTTTTCTCTTCAATAGATGATAAAGAAATCATTGCTTCCAAGCTTTGGACCTGAGAGTCAAAATATTTGATCATGAAACCTTGGTTCCCATCCTTTAACCCGCACACAGAGACATTCTCATGGAAACCTGTTTGGATCTGGCTGCCCCATTTACCTCTCCAATTCTTGAGTGATGAATGTCTGACAACCATTGGCAATACCTTGGGTACTACACTCCACATATATTCTCAAACAACTAATTACACCCATACTACTTATGCCCAGATCCTGGCGGAGCTTGACACTGATAAAAATCTTCCTGCTACCATAGACCTTAGAGTGCAAAATAGAACTTGGTCACAAACTCTTGATTATGAAGGTCTACCTTTCTGATGTAGAAGGTGCTTTGGATTAGGACACACCTCTACTGCTTGTGGGATGGAAAAGCGTCAACATGAGAAGTGCAACTGGTGGAAAGACGCACTCCCGGAGCACCTGATTTTTTTGGATAGAAAGGATCTTGAATCTAAAGTAGTAGATGAACCAGAGTCAAGGAAAACCCCTTTATCCAAAACTCAAGTTGTTAGCAACATAAAAAATACACAAGCTGTTGAGGGCAGCATGGAAAATGATAAATATCTCTCTCTGGATAACAACGTGGCTGTTCCAAATGAGACAAATGCGACTAAGGAAAATACTCCTCCCTTTTCTTCTTCTCCAACCGCGAAGGCTCCATCAGGGTGGATTACGGTCAACAAAAAGAAAAAATCTACCACTTTGAAGGGTAACACTTCGCCTTGATGATTCTCATCTCTGCTATTGGCTGGCTGGGTTTCATTGGTCTCATTTTTCTTAGCCGGATAGCAGTTTGCTTCCAATGGTGTTGATAGGCCATTGCTGTTTGATTGTTGTACATCAGTTGTTTTTTTGCTGTTGTTTTGTCGGTTGTTGGTTTTTGTTTTGCAGTCTGTTTTCTGTAGTTGGGCTTAATTGTTCTTTCGAGATTTTGATCATTCTCTTGTACTTTAACTTTCAATTCTGACTTCTGAGCCTTAGTGTACAAGGGTATAGTCCCTTTCAAAAACCTATTTGCCAATAATAAAAAAAAAACACATTCATAACAAGAAAATAAACAATTAACACAAACACCGTATATACGTGGGGAAAATCCTTTTGGATAAAAAACCCCACACTCTAAAAGCCCACTCAATGTATTTCAAATCTAATAACAAGATTACATACACTTTCACAGCAAGTTTCTTACAGGAGTATCACCAAAAACAATTCTAGGAGGATTCCAACATTAGAGTACTTGCTAAAATCACCACACAAATTTCTTCTCCAAGCCTTCAATTTATAGACCTTTTGTTATACAAGAACCCATCTATGGTTTAAAAAACCATATGTCAAACCTCTCATGAGGTGGATTGCATTAAAGAGAAAGATTTTGGTCTAAAATTAGACTCTCACATCCACAATATTCTCCCCTATTTTTGACCCTTAAAGATGAATAAAATCTGTCATAATATCTTTAAAAATAGGCATTCCATGATATACCATCATATGGGAATCTTTTGGCAACTCATATTTCTATTTTTAGAGAACCGACAATGTTAAATGGCTGTAGGAAAATCTTCACTGAATAAACCAAACAAGGTTGAGACACCTTATTTCCAACACTAGTGACCATTTCTTATAGGGTCATAAAGAGCATCTAATTTTGTTTTTCTGAATCATTTGATTTATTTTAAGATAAGTTCATCCATTTAATTTTCGCATAACATAGGGTCAATGTCTTTATTTATAAGATTAGAAGATTAATGACTAGTAGATTCATACCTCTCCAAATCTGCAAGCAATATATTGCACTCATCTCTAATACCCGATCTCTCTTCTATCTCAAACACATGTTTACAAGCTCTATCTTGTTTTTCTGACTTTCTTAAGAGTCTATTTGATTTACCTTAGTGTCTAAAGATATTATTGAGGTTTCAAAACTACAACCTTCAAGGATGGCTGCAATTTCTAAACATGTAGAGAAATCAGTCACCACATTCAACCAAATCACCTTGCTTACTCATCTTCACTCCCCAAATATTAAGGATAAGTATTAGTATTACAATGTCAGTAGAGATCGATATGGATGTGACTCCCAGCCCTTGGAACATGGACGCAATGATCCCCTATATAATTTAACTGTCCCAGATATGACCCATGTAGATTGTAACATCTCTTATCACAACCATTGAAATCACTCACCAAAAAACTCTCACAATAAGCTCTGATTTCATCCCTATCAATCGTTTCATGAGTTACGGCCCGACCCAAAATTTTTGATATGAAGATCTCTCAAAAAATCCCTTCTCTTAAAAAAACTCATGGATTTGACTTGACTATTAGAAGTAATTTTTTGGCATCGACAGTAGCATTGATATCTGTGGGTTCAATGGCACCATCAAATTAAATCTCGGTACATCCTTAAAATCAATCCTTTGGCTCTTTACGAAGTTCCCTTCGGCTTGCACCCTAATAGCGGTTGTCAAAATGTTTAACCCACATTTGGTATCTATGTGAGAAAAACCATAAATTGGGTAAAGTGTTTTAAAATCAAACTTGGATTTTTTGAAACATAAAATCGTAATCTCCACATGCATTTAAAATATGGTTGATATGCTGATTGGTTATCAAATTTTGTGAAGGCATCATTGTATGAGGAGGTCATTGGGTTGTCCCACTCCTAGACCATCAAATTTACATTTACTTAAAACATTTTAAAGGAGGGGGATTTATGTAAAAGAGGAAATATTTATAAAGGAGATAAGGGAGTTATTTTTTAAAATCATTGTAAGAAAGGGGGGAATTATTGATTGTAATTGGATGTATGGGAGTAGTTGACATCCACATGCGGTGGGGGCGGGGGGGGGGGGGGAGAGGGGGTCACTTGAGATTTAGTGCTCCACATTTTTCATATGTAATATATTTTGTATTAGTGTGCATTAACAAATTATATGTGAGATTTTGTATGTTGAGTTGTGATAACAACTCAAGCAAATCATATATATTTAAGTGACAGTAGGATTAGATGAGATATTTAAGGAGCAAGTGATTATAGGGAATACTAATTATGCACATATATTTGTAATTGAGTTGTTGGAGTTTGAACCAAATCATATAAATAGGAGAGAGGGAGAGAATAAACACAATGCTAAAATAGGGGGTGGTTGAGGGGAGATCGGAGGGAGAGGGGAATAAACACAATTCTAAAATTAGATAATAGAAGCAATACAAGAAAATAAATTTAATAAAATATGTTCTCTCCCATGTTTTCACTAAGGGGTGAAATGTTAGGGATAAATAGTGCTCCACATTTGTCATATGTAATATATTTTGTTTTAGTGTGTGTTAGGAAATTATATGTGAGAATGTGTATGTTAAGTTATGCTAACAACTCAACGCAAATCATATATATATATATATATATATATATATATATATATATATATATATATATATATATATATATATATATATATATGTATATATGTATGTATATGAGTGATATTAGGATTAGACGAGATATTTAAGGAGCAAGTGATTATAGGGAATACTAAATATGCACATATATTTGTAATTGAGTTGTTGGAGGTTGAACCAAATCATATAAATAGGAGAATGGGAGAGATTTGAAGGAGTTGTAGTAGTTGGAAAATCCCCCTAAATATATGAGACACAACTCCTATATAATTATAATGTGCTTGAATTAATTAATATATTGCATTTATGAGACCTCGAGTGTATGATCTCTCTCTCCAGATATGGGGTAAAACCCACAAATAGTATTAAAATTATATTTTTTGTCATGTGCACAACGATCAAAGCAAAGGAACAAGAGATTGAGACCTAGAAAGTACATTTGTATTCTTATTTCTAGTATATTTGTCACATGTTAGGAGTGTTCCCATACTTTTCACTTTCCCATACCTTCCAATGGTCCACACAACCATATTTATTCACTATAAAATATCTAGTCAATGTTTCCACCACCTCTTAATGCACATTTGCATTTTTATATTTTATTTGTTACCATATCTAGATATATTTAAGATATATCTCCTAATCTTACATGTACATATCGCTTGATTTAGAATTGAATAGTTAGATTTGATTTATCTACCTCAATAATGTTTTATTAGATTACGTAAAGCTTGGATTTTAAGGGGATCCGAAAACCCACAATACAAAGGAGGAATAGATATAGCATTGAGGTGCAAAAGGAGTTGCCTCTACCAACGAAAAAAATAGAAGAAAATACATAAAAAATATAAAAGACAAGCCAAACCAAAGATAAAAATCAATGAGAAGCCATGGCCTGCAAAATAGCTCCACTAGCATGGCGACTTCAAAGCACTCACTCCAAACGCTCAACTTTGAATTTCTTGGTTTGGACCTTTGTCCACCCATCCCCATTAGTCGAACCTGAACCAAGGTCCATTGTAAGACTTCCTTCACTTTCCTCTATGTCCATAACACGACCACCACTCCCCAATGCACCTACTAGCTCGTTGGCCTTTGAAACACTCATACTACCATCCGCTTCCCTCCCAACTACCGTCTGACAGCCATCCAAACCTCTTCACAATCGCACATCTAAGCCTGGAATTTGACGGTCAACCCAACTTATCAAGAGGAAAATATGTGACGGTCTGGCCATATATACGCATTTTGATTTATGTTTTGAGTAATATTTAAGATTGTTGAAAATTTACAGTTTAAATAATATATTTTTTATGTTACATTTTCTACAAAATCATGATTGGAAAAAGAAAATGGAATGCAAGGTCATTTGGAATGAACATGTTATCGTACATGGCTACACATTGGGTTTAAGCAACGTGAGGAGAAAGTCACAACCATTCACTTTAATTAAAATTATGTTTTGAAATATAAATTTATTAGCAATCTGTATATAATGTAAGAGATATAACTTGTGTGCATTTAAGATAGAACAATTATTCAAATAACAAAAAAATTACTAAGCTTCTCGTATATAGAACATAAAACAAACAAACAACAAATAATGCAATCAATAAATATCATAGATGGGGTTGGATTGATCTTCTTAGCTTCTTTCTACTCAAAGTTGAAATAAAAACTGTATTGAAAATAAATAAGAATTAGTTTGCATTTAAAAATTATATAGAGATAATCCTTATAAATTTAAGTAAACATGAATTAGAATAACAAATTACTAAATAGTTTGAAAAATCAATATGGAATAACTTGTAGTTTCACTTAACAAAAAATAATAAAACATATTTTTGAATTTAGAAACTGTGATTGAAGATTAAATTTAATTTTGAACAAAAAATCATATATCATTATATATTATATTTCTAAATTATAATTTTCAATATGCCAGATTTTTCTACCTTGTATAATGTATGACTACTAACACATTTTTAGGATTTATTAAAAATATTACACCTTCAAATTTACAACTTTAATAAAACTTAACCGGTCTAAATTTACACTTTAAAGTTTTATTAAATCGTAAATTAGGGTTAAAATATGGAAAAACGGTCCATAGACCATCAAATTCCAAGCCTAGCACATCCAACAAAGATTCTCCCATTACACCGACTACATTAATCTCGATTCAAAATTTGAATCCTCCTCATCATGCTGGACAGGCAGCAGATCACTCGTCGACCCTAAAGTCCTTCACGCATCCAACACTCAACAATCCATTCCCTTTCAGATCCCTCGTTGGCCCAGACGCATCCTTAAGAACATTAAATGGAAATTTTGAATTTGGGTCCTATCTATGTCTTCCTCTCCGCGTTGACCTGCCGTCCTTTCCACATCAGATCATTCCATCACAACTCCCTGCACCCCATCCACCACGCCAACACCGCTCCTCATCATGCCTGCACAAACACCGTGTTGCTCGAGCATCACTCTTGGCATAGTATGTGTCTCCTCCAGTGTGCATGTTATAATCTCTTTGTCCTCCTCGTCATCATATTTACCCTCGCTAGACTCCTCTTCGGACAAAACATCATCGACCTGGGCAACAGGTTTATAGAGATCCGCACAAATATCATCCACTGTTTGAGTAGCTTGAGTACCTCGGCAACATAGAATGGCATCATAACTCACTTTCCAGCATTTTTCACAGATAATCTGTGACTTCTCCAAGATAATCTCATGTATCACATTTATGGTCTGGGGTGTTCAGGGAAATTCTATTTGGCACCTTAGCACCCAGAGGTACATTAATGCTTATCCGGGAATAGAAAAATCTTGATCTTGCCTTCGTAGATGGGTCTACAACAATGAGCACCCCCATGGATCATGTTATGTCAAAGAAAACACGAGGTTCCCAGAATTCCAAGGGTAGATCAGGTAGTCGAATCCACACCGGGAGCTCTGGGAACTTATAATATGATTGCAGCCCTCGGCCCCAGCAACAAACGCTGAGGGAAGATTTCCCATAAAACCATGGTCTTCCCAATATTACCCTTTGCAAATCTAATTATTCTTGGAAGCAAAAAAGAATAAATCCCCCCAAAGTGACCTCACTTCAAGCTCGCAAACTCATTTTTTTCTCTTGCACCATTCTCTTACAAAGTCGATATTTGGTCGCAGGCCTCAAAACCTTCCAACAACTGTGCATTTGAATCTGTTCTTGGCTCGATTCACCGCCTCCTCTGGAAGCTCAAGTTGTGGCGCATCTTCCACCCACGATGGTATGAGTTTAAGAGGTTGTTTAACATCCCCACCAAACAGTCTGACAGCCCACGTTTTGGTCGTAACTAGTAAAGTCGTGGACACAGTAGGGGACCTCTTTGACGCAGCGACAGACCTTTCCTCCATAATATAATAATTCATGTAGTACATACGACAAACAACACAAGGCAATAATTATGACAAAATGTTATCAGGATTACTAAATCCAATTAAGTAATGTAATAATGTAATTGAGTATTTGTATTGCAATTTATTTGTAAATCCATTTATCCAGTATACATGTTATTATATCATTATTTTGATAGGAATTTATATAGTAGGGACACGTTTACCTACAAAATGAGGATCTATGATTACACTTTTGGATGTACTTACAAGTGATTATAGAAAACATCTTGGTCATCCGCATTGAATGAGGAGTGCTAATTTATAATGAATTGGTTGGGATTTTATGTTGGCATAGGATGACCACCACTAGGAGGATTTTGTCCGTTAATTTTGACTTTAGGTCAAGAAAATTATTGCTAGACTATTTTAGGGTTTTCTTTTATACACGTGGAGGTACGCTGGGAAAAACTGATACCACATGTGCTAGATGTTCTTCTCAACCTCTTGCAGATGATGAAACTACTGCAATTTCAATTCCTCCTTCCTCTGTACTCACTATTTATTCACTGATTCATTCCATTTCCATTGTATTGCCATTTCCCATTCCCATCAATTTAGCTGATTATCCAACAAAATGTTCTAATTGATCATATCCATTTCAATCTTTAGTACCATCAATCTTTAGTACCAATATATAGGACATCAACTATAAAAGATGAAGGTGGGCTTCACAAAAATCATACAATAGTATGCTATTAATAGAATGATTAATGTTTTAATTGATCAGAAGCTTATTCACCATAATAGGCATTGTCAAAAGCATCGAGTTCCTCCTCTTTAAGTGTTAAAATTGGATTAGTATCCAATACCATAGATTTGGCAGCTATAATCACAGACACCATTTCAAAAAAGCTAAACTTTTAGGGTTCAGTCAGTCACAAACTTCTAATTAAATATGGGAAAAAATCACATAGGCTTAAAAAGTCAAGGTTTCAATATATTTCTATTGCCAAACCCACACTTTAACTTTTATACAAAATGAAGGATACGTCTAAAATGCATGGGTAACCGCACCATCTACAAATGAAAAAAATAATTCCCAAAAAATCACATGAAATCCTTATGTGGAACTATGTTTCGATGCACAACATGAAGAGGTCCTTACTTTTTAGTACACCAAGGCTTGAACAGTTAAGTAATAATTCCTTCTCTCGTTTCGGAAGCTATTATTAACTAGCTCAATGCTTTCTTTTCTTTGGCAGACTAATTAAGAGAAAATACTTAAATCTACTTCTTATTCTGAACAGAAAAAGGTTATTTCCTACCTTTTTGGGTTTTTAATTGTTATTTTTAGTACCAATTTTCGAACTACATTGTTATCTATTGCATAAAATACAACATTTTTTCTTTAGTTTCAAAGTATTCCATAGTAACAATATGGAAACAACATAAGCTTTATGCTCATAATAAATAGGATCCTTGAAGTAAAAAATGTCAATGCCTAGAGAAATGTAGCATTGTATTATTCTTGGGGCTTGTGGGGCTTGTGATCCCACATTTCTACTTTTTTATCATATGTTATTATTTTATTATTGGTAAATTGTTGTTTGACGGGGACCATACCCCAGGAGTAACAAAGGGGTTAAAACACAGGATACTACAATAGAGGCAAAAAGAAAAGGGTGTAAGAACCAGGATAAACAATGGAGCACCAAAAATAAGTAGCCTAACTGCCCAATAGAAACAAAAAACAAAACAAAGCATGCCCATAGTCAGTCGATACCCTGAGCGCAACAGAAACACCGTGCAAAAATAGTGGACCCCAAATGTAGATACAACAATAAAAACAGGAAGAGGACAAGAATCATTCCTTGTTCAGGACGAGTGGTGGGTTTTAGTTTGGTCCCTTTCTTTCTCTTGTCCACTCACCATCCAATCTTCATTGATTTCTTTCTCAGAAATTGGAAGAACAACTTCAAGAGTCCTGATAGGAGTGTGGCCCTAAACGAGGGACAACGAGGCACAATCCCTCATAGATTCAACAGTGACCTTTTGATTAGTGTGATCATGAACTAACTCAATAGAGTCGAGAGTGACTTTCCTTGTAGGGCTCAAAGATTCCTCAACCAGATCTGAATGTGGACTAACCCTGAGATGCTCAAGAACAAAGTCCTTCCACCATGTCGGTTTTTTACTTCGCTTGTGTTTGGAGTACTTGCAATCATCTGAAAGATGCCCTGTCTAAAAGCAACACCGACATCTGAAGGCTAAAGCCTCATAGTGAATCCTCGGCACCCAATGTTTAGTCCCTTCTAACATATTTTTGATTGTGACAATATAGTTGATTATTGTAGTACTAGCTTGAATTGATTATTTAAATCAAAGTACATTTCTAGTTTGAGCTCTAGAAAAATGGGCAATCTTTTGAAGGTTAGTCATCTATAATACTAACTAGAAATAATAACTATCCTCAAAGCCATTTCCAATAGTCTATGATGCTTGTATGGGCACACCATGCCCCTGAACACATATCTAGAGTTTTTAATCTCATGGTGTTGAACCAGAACCTATGATGAAAGGGCTTCTTGGGATTCCAATGTAAGGTACAGCTTACTATTATGGTTATCCTCCAACTCCATTTTTTAAAGGTATATATGCTCAAGCCACTGATCATTGAGGTTTGGCTATGTGTTCGCACCTTTTTACTCCCCCTCACCTCAATATATTGAAGTTCCCAAATTTGGCACCAGAATAAGGATATAATCACCTGCCACAAATAATGTATCTTTAGACGTGAAACACCATACAAAAAATAAGAGAGAACAATATAAGGTTTGGCTATGTGTTCGCACCTTTTTACTCCCCCTCACCTCAATATATTGAAGTTCCCAAATTTAGCACCAGAATAAGGATATAATCACCTGCCACAAATAATGTATCTTCAGACGTGAAACACCATACACAGAATAAGAGAGAACAATATAAAATCAGACTCTTTCAATGTCTACATATTCCACAAACTTCAAGCATAAATGACTATATTGTTTATATGCCAAGTGATATTAAACAAATTTGTTGTTTATCATTTCCCAAAACATTGTCTTAGCCGATTTCTCGTTTATTGTTACTGTATAAAATTGATTGCTATTTTCTTCTTAATTATAATATACAAATCTTGTTGTTTGCATTTCACAGCTCTCTAATACAATTATTTATACAATTCTATTCTCTTGTACATTTTTTTTTAATTCCATTCTAATCGCCATGAACATTGCACTTCTTGATAAACTTGCTTGTTTATATAAACAGTTTTATTACATTTTAGATTGTTTAAACAACTTCATTGGACTGTCTCACTTACACAAACCAAATTAAAGTAAAATTATATTGTACACGAAGCTATACCAAGCTTATACAATTATATACTTGACATGGTATACATCGTGCTGCGAATGGGCAAGACTTTCCTTTTTTAACTTACATACAAATTAAGTTACAATAAATATATATATAAACAATATCATTGCAATAGCATTTTCTCCCGGATGAAGCTGTGCCTGTAAACATGTCCACCAGAAAATCTTGGACCTCTTCCGCATTGTATTTACTGTACATTTGGGTTTCAAACCGGTTCTATCACATTCTCTGTAATTGACATATCCATCTTCTCTGGCCATTCTCGTCACCTCTTCCATAGCCAGATTGAACACCTTCAATGCCTGCGCAAATAAGCTCTGTTTCTTCCCTGATCCCCAGGCTCGTCTGTTCAACTCGACAACACTTTCCTCCGTGCGGCGCTCTCATAACCCGCTGCATATTTTTTTGCCTTTATTCGATTGTTTTCTCAACCATTCCTCCCCCACTAAATATTTGACCTCGGAAGCTTTCACCTTCTCCACGATGTAGTGCAGGTTGTTCATCAGAAACTCGTACGACATTGCCACGTCTGTGTACAGATCAGATTTTGCCTCGAGCTTGCACACGAGGAGGAAAACAATCCATCCGAAGTGGATCGACAGCGGGCGTACGGGTACGTCCACGGAGAACTCGACGGGTAGCGTCTTGGGGAGCTCCAACGGCGCATCTGGGGTTAGATTTATCAAAGTTTCCTTGTAATCCGAAATAAAAGTGAGATAATTCATGACGTATCTTGTGAGAGGATGAACAGTGCCGCCATTAATGGGGGCCTTGGATTTGTCCTTCTCGAGGGCAGTCTCAAAATTTGTAAAAATATCTCGGGCTGTCTCGCCCAGCCGGAGAAGGATCCCGTCGGCCTGTTCCTGCAAGCTTCGGCAGGGAACTTGATAATAAGTGGCCTTAATCTCCGGCTTGAGATCGACGAGGGTTTCGTAGAGGTCGAGAATACGGAAAATCCTTTTCGGGCTCTCTCTTGCCGGCGGCTATGGCTTCTGGGAATGCCAGAAGCCTGGCTGTGGGCTCCTTGGCGATTTCGGCAAAACAAGAATCCCGCATGTCGTCAAGTCCCTCGAAAACTTCATCGCACAGCCGCTTTCTCTGGCGAACAGAATTCGGATGCTGATTTTTGCGGCGTAAATCCATTTCTTGATCTTTTCATCGAGTAATGGCCATTCCATTTTCCGAGTGTTGCTCAACCGCACCTTCTCGACGCCCAGATTGTACAAGCTTTCTTCAACAACGGATTTTCTGGTGAGAACAAAGACTCGGACGCACTCCCTCCCGTATCCTGCCTTTGCGCTGCGCAATGTTCTGCAGATTCACCACGGCGTCCAACGGAACCATGTCGAAATCGCAGATTTTTTGTCGCAAGTGAAGAGGCTCCTGCCGTCATCCTCCTCCGACGTGGAGCTAGAGATGCTGTCCTCCGTACTCGAATGGGTGGTCGCCTGGACAGACGACCATCTGTCAGGAAGGATGGGTTCGCTGTTAGATAACAAAATTTTGTGAAATTCGTTCTGCAAACGGGCCATCAACATTTTCATCAGCCGTTGCGCTCGGATGAGTTTCCGCGGAGCTACTGCCGCTGCCGGACAAATGTTCCATAAGTCGATGGAGATTGTGTACAGTGTCCATGTATATACGGACTTCTTCTGGGTTCCTCTGAAATAGCATGTCGGTTGTGGAGTTTGTGTCCCATTTGGATACCAATCTCTCCGCTGCCGCTAAAATTCTCCGCTACCTTGGCCAAATTATTCCTTGGATGTCTGTTTGGGGTCACAGGAGAAAACTGGTTGTCAATTTTAGAGAGATTTCTGGGTATGTCTGTTGTCATGTTTTCCGAATCCGCTACAGATTTTACAATATGTCGTGCACTGACCACAGCTCTGTTTCTTCTTCCACTCCTTCAATCTCCACAGACGTTTTACAGTTTTGAGTAGAAGTTCGTCTCTACTCTGCCTTCGCAAATTCGTAGAATTTAAAGTAGGTTTAACGCGTGCAAAAATAATAATAGTTAATGGAATACATGATTTTGTCTGCAACAGTGAATTGACTTTGACCCCAACTGCTCGGTGCCCGTTGTGGCAGGTAAAGGAGAAATATGATATGTGCGAATAATTTATGTCTTATCACTTAATGTGGTGTATTGACTCGTGAGTAATCCTCGATACAAATTTGTTTTAAATTTCGAGGGTGTCATTTCGGGTCATATATGAACTTATTCTTATTTTATGCTATTGAAAACGTCAACTTTGGCACGCTTAATATAAGTGATCCTCCATTAGAATTTAGTATTTATAAAAGTTACACAGCCCGAGCCGCTACAAACCAATTCAGCGTGTTTTACCTGGTCTTTTCCTCTATTTGAACATTCCATATTATTCATCACGTCTTCAAATCCAAAGTTTATTTTTAACCGGGTACGTAATTATGCTAAGAATAATTTTTATATTGATGTTGCACAACCTCTTCGTACAAATACAAGACCACTGGAAAGATTATAGCGATAATCACTTTTTCATTGTGCATCAGGGTGGTTGGGTATTATTTCCCGTTGAGTGTCCAAGCTTCGTCTTCCTGCGTGGAAGTAGGTTGGATGGCTTGCGAGCGTGGAGCCATGCCTTGACAAAGAAGCTATGGGAAGCCACATCGTCACCACAAACAAGTTTCGGTATGACATTGTCCTATTAGAAATTTGAGAAGAACCCAATGTCAGCCTTAAAAGAAGGATGACGCAGATGTACGTCGGTTTTTTTATATGTAAAAGATAGAGCAGATTGTAAAGTGGACAGTTTCTCTACTGCAATGGTTGTGCGCTTTGTGTGCCAGATTGAGGATATGTTTTCACACCACATGTTTTTTTACTTTTGCTTTATATGAACAAATTTCTAGGTTATCTTTGAATTCGAAATAGGGAATACAAATTAAATTAATATGTTCTATTTGTCTTGGTTTGTCTAGGATGTTAATTTGTGTGCGATCCTTCCATAATAGCTTGTGAAGATAGTTCCCATTCATGAGCGCCAAGATTGGGGATATTTTTTTTTGCATAGACAATCATAGTGAAGAAAACATCTCGCTTGCATTTTGTGATTGATTTTAACAATTTTTTTGTATTTTCCATTTTTTTTTGTTTGATTTGCCTACGTACTCTCCTCCATGATTCTTGTAGAAACTTCTCATGTGTAAGAAGTTCAACACTGAATATTTGGTGTGATTTGAGTCATCACTCAAAAGTAAAGTTCCATACAATATGGATTAAGGAACGTACTTTGGGGTAAAAAAATTTAATATTCTTTAAAAATATGGTAATGTTTGGTATATAATAATGAAAATAAAATATACAAAAGAATCTAGAAAGATTATGTTATTTGTAATTTTTTAATACATCCCCTTCAAATGTTTGTAAATATATTCTTACTACCCTAGTACTATATGCCTAAAATTATTATTACAACCTAATATCCTCAATTACAAATAAATTGTATAGTAGAGAAAGTGCCTAAAACTATGTTGTAGTAGTGATATGCACTCATTCTAGTTTGACAATTCTATTCAGAAGAACTTCCTCCCTATCATGTATAGGTTGGGGTTTTAAAAGGAGGTAGTAGTGATATGCACTTGATTGCAAAAATGGCTTTTTTAAAATATTTAATGAGGTATTTTGTACATCGTAACCCTCTCACACAATTACATTATACATAAATTTGTGTTTTATTGTATAGTCCCATCTTTGTTTACTCTATGAAATATGCTTTGTACTATTCCTTAATTTAAATTTTCCTAATAAAGACATTATTGGTATCTAAATTGATTCTCCCTTAGAAGCTGAGCAACATCACAGATTTAATAAGATACTCAGAGATAGACAAATCATAATGTATGTTGTTTTGTAGCCGGGGAGGCGATTCAACTTGCTCTTTATCACTCATTGGAGAAATGGATAGCACCTTCAAAAGGATTTGATCTATCCTCACTACTTTAGGTTGTGCCTTACAACCAAGGTGAGAGGACCCATTTTGTAACCTCTGTTGGTGAAGGAGAATGAATATATCCTTATTTGCACAAATTTAAAAGGAAAACTTGAGAAAATATGATCAATGCACCACATTTTAACTCTCACGAGTTGTCACTTCTAAAGAATGGTCATATTTTCTAAACAAGGTTAAGGTCACTAAAGACACTATGGAATCCTGATTGCTTCTGCATATTTTGGTAGTAGCATTTATTCATTTGTGGACATACAGGGAAAACATGGGTACTTCGGGTAGGATTGATGGTTATTTAAAATTTTTGGTGGAGATTAAGCAAGATGAAATTGATTTCACCAGATCTTTGAGAACCTTTACAAAAATTGGAGGACTAACATATAGAATGCTTCAGAATAGCCAAAATATTCCTTCAACTAGAAGGTGTGCATCAATGGAGCCCCAGATCTGCACGATTTCACACAATATTTGAGAATTCCACACGAAGGCTTGAGCTAAAGACTCAATCAAACATTAAATACCCCTGGTTCCTCACGCCTAAGATACACTCGAAGGCTTTCACACAATATTTATCAACAAAATGACAGTAAAGTGATTTTAAATTGTTTATCTCATTACATGATGAAGACTCTTCTCATAATGAAATTGTAAATTCCACTAAAATATCACAGGGATGAGATCCCATGTGATTCAGAGGGATTTTAACACAAGATTGCAATAGAAACATCAAAACCATTTGAAAACATTCTGAAATAAAAGCAGACACAATTTTGCCCAAGATCAACACAGATTAATTTGAGATCTTTTAGATTTATCAATAGGGGAAAGTTTCTTGAACAGTCTCAGAGCTTGTCAATGGATGTACATTCACAACCATCTTGACGCGATAAAATCTAAAACACAAGAGATTAACAGGTCTCTTAGATGGTCTCTCAGGATGATGGGATTTCTCAAATTTTCTCGTAAGAATTCAAGCCCTGACCTTTTGCAAGAGTATTCTCATTGCATTTATACATTTCACTTGCTCATTCATCCCAAATTTCCCCCCCAAAAAGAAGAATATTTGAGGAATCCTGTACTTGTTAACAATTTGTCCCAGAAAGTGATGTTTAAAAAATTTACATCAAAAACTGCCAGGTGGAAAAATCATGAATTGATCACATTTCTCAGACCCTCAACCATGACTGGGATGCCATGCCATAAATTTTTGACAGTCCTTCTAATCATTATTTTATTTTTTCATGCGAGAAATCCCCTTTTCAATCATTTTCAAGTGGCTCTGTATAGCTGGGTCTGACAAGCAATCCTCTTCACCCTCGAGAATACATCTTGAGAAATGAGTGGGCTCGCATGGATTCCTATATTCCTGCCTCTCATAAATGAATTTTCGTGCACAGATTATCCCACATTACCTACGCTGCGAGTCTAAGTCAACCAAGTGAAAAGAGGAGCCAACAAAAACATCCATGTGTTTCCTTGGCGCAACTGCAAAGGTGAAGTATAGAGGCAGGTTCCCAAATGAGCACGGGCCTTCCACGTGTTCGAGACCCAAGAAAATTGCCTTTTGGCCTTTGAAAAAGTTTCAGTATAAAAAGAGGAGCCAGCGAAAGCCTCCACGTGTCTCCTTGGTGCTTTTCTGATATGGTGCCTAAAAGCAGAGACCTTAAGCAAGCACAGACTCACCACGTGTCTCAATCCGACAATGTTGTTGAAAATTTTTAAGGACCAACGGAAGGTGCCACGTGCCTAGGGTCTGAGAAAGTTTCTTCGGTAGTTGAAAAGTCTAATTATGGGAAGATTCAGTGGAAACCTCCACGTGTCCCTTTGACGCTTCTTCAAAAGTAAAGTACAGGGGTAGGTCCCCAAACAATCGCGGGCCCTCCATGTGTCCCAGGCCTTAGAAAGCTGCTTGAAAAGTTTAAGTATAGAGAGGAGCCAACGGAAGCCTCCAAGTGTCTCCTTGGCACAACTGCTAAGGAAGGACCCAAAGACGGATCCTCAAATGAGCGTTAGACCTCCATGTGTCCAAGCTTTGAGTTGAAGCGGGCATTAAAGTTTTAAAATGTCCTGGCAACCCACCTCTCCACTTCTAACTTTTGATGTGGGCCCCAGCGGAGTTGCATGTTATTTCATAACTTTGTTCCCTCATACAAAGAGGCAAAATACTTCAAAACATTCCACTGACCCACCTTCCCACTTGTAACATGAAAAAATGCCATGTGTCCTTCTTTGGGGTCAAAGTAAGACTTTTTCCCTACCACTTCATATTTGTTGAATAGCCAATCAGAGACTATCGGGGCTGTGAGGCCAATTTGGTATTTTTTAAAAATGAGACAAAAGTGGCAAATTTCACCAAAAAGACCCGTCAGGCCACATACAATTAAAAATGAACATGTATACACCTTTGGGGCAAAAAAAGAGAAATTCACTCCACCTTTATAAATTTGACCAGCCAATCAGAATTCAACGGGACCGCGGGGTCAAATTGATCTTTTTGAAAACATAGAAAAAAGTTACAAGTTATAAAATAGACTCGATGTGCCTCATCCAATCAAAAGAGACCATGTAGCTGAAGATGCTGAGATATAATTTGATGAGTAAAACACACCCGTCAAACCGTAAAATGCAAGGAAATCACCATTTTTGCCCAGAATTGAATTTTTCTTTAAGGACAAAGAATTTGGAAATGATACAAGGCCCAAATGTGATCCACAACTATGGAGAATTGAATTTTTCTTTAAGGACAAAGAATTTGGAAATGATACTAGTAATTTTGGATTCCAATATTGGCTATATTTTTTAGCTTCTCAGACAGGAATAAGTCCAGCTTTAGTGAAATAAGTGTTTTATCGTTTATATAAATTAGGTGTTACTAGTGCATTTTCTACATTTTGATGATAGTTTTTCTCTCTTTGATTATTGGCCCACATTAGTTTTTGTTTATGAGTCAAATGTAAAATTCAGATGATCTTAGTCCCTCTTATCAATCTAGCCTCTGACAACCTCTTCATCCATACTCTTTCTACATTCTACTTTGGAATCTACATCTAGGATGTATAAATAAAACTCTTAGGATAGTATTGAGCATCCCTCACACACTTGATCGCTTGAGTGGTTGATTTTGGTTAAGAGATAACTTCCTTCCCTTTTCCAATATTTTTTTTTTCATTTTTTGATACTAGTAATTTAGGTGTCAATAGGGTCCTAAATTGAATTTAATGTTATATACATGCACATGGTTTTAGTTCATTTAATGATATGCACACTAAGGATTTTGTAGAGATTTCATCAATTGTTTGTAATAATTTAAAAGATATCAAGAAATCATTATAGTATTCATCTTTATTAAGTTAGTGTTTCCCATGGACTACTTTTACTTTTGGAACACAATCTATGGTTTGCATGTGATGCAATTTTTTTAGTCATGGAATTTTTTTTTTTTGTAATTGTTTATTACTTGTGTGTATGATAATTAGATGGTCCTTAAAACCCCAACTCACAAAATAGGCCTCAAAAAATTCATATATTTCGAAAAAGTTTTATATATTGCTTCAAATGTAAGGAAAGATGAAGAAAATTTTGTTTTATACATTATATGTAAGTGCGGGAAATTAATTGTGAAAATGAAATGGAATTGGAAGAGTGAAACCCAATTCTCATTGACTGAAAATTGTGATACATAATACATAATTATCAATAAAAAATGAATGTTAACATCATATTCAAGAAACAAGTTCAACTTATAATATATTTAATTAGTAATAATATAAAAAATTATTATTACATCTATCACCTACACCTAAGATAATGTATGATACTATTAGGGATTTAGTGCTCCACATTTATTATATGTAATATAGTTTGTATTAATGTGTGTTAAGAGATTATACGTGAGAGTGTGTATGTTGATTTGTGATAACAACTCAACATAACTTAGATGTATGTGAGTAATATTACGATTCAAGAGTAGATTTATGAATTTTTTAAAGATTGGATTTAATAGATATTTGGGGGTTTGATCTTAGAGAATTTACATGTTACTCAAATCTGCAGTAAAAATCAGTTACAAAATTATTGAACTCATAACTAAATGTCATTTTAAAATAAAATTGATCTTGGGACTCCTTCATTGCCTTTAGATGATATGGAGCTTCTAAAAAAACCTATTCTAAACGGAGGGTCAAATAAAATGAAACCTAAACTAAAATATGGAAGATTGTTCTTAAGGAAACATGCTCCCAAAAATTACAACAATTTCCCATAATATGAATCTAAAAGTAATGATCCTCATTCCTCTCTATGACAATTGGTAGTCCTCAAACAACGTAAATAAGAATATTCTCTAAAAATAGCCATCATAAATACAATTTTTTTTTCATGATTAAATTTCACATTAAACTACCTCTTTATTTATTTTAGTTCCAGTTCAATAAATATGGTGATTATAAGATCCAGTTAAACTAAAACAAGTTTAATTAGTATCTTTCCTCTTTATCCATCTCTTCTCAAAGGAACAACTCAAAATTTTAATCCATGATTACTTTCCAATTGTCAAATCATATGTTTTTTTTTTGTTTACAAAGAGTGTATTATTGTATGTTGTAAACAAGTTCACCTCATTATTTGTTTTAGCAGACTCAAAATTCTAGTTATTAGAAAATTACAGAAGCGGAACAACTTCCTACTCTAATCTTGAGGAGACATATTATGAAAAACTTTCAACAATAAAACTGTTACATAAATCTCAGCAACACATTCATAACAAGAAAATAAACAATTAACACAAACACCAGATATATGTGGGGAAAATCCTTTCGGATAAAAAACCCCACACTCAAAAATCCCACACAATGTATTTCAAATCTAAAAACAAGATTACATACACTTGCAGAGAAATTTTCTTACAGTAGTATCACCAGAAACAATTCTAGGAGGATTCCAACATTAGAGTACTTGTTAAACTCACCACACAAATTGCTTCTCCAAGCCTTCAATTTATAGACATTTGGTTATACAAGAAACCATCTATGGTTTACAAAACCATGTGCCAAACCTCTCATGAGGTGGATTGCATTAAAGAGTAAGATTTTAATCTAAAATTAGGCTCTCACGTCCATAGTATTCTCCCCTATTTTTGACCCTTAAAGATGACATAAAATCTATCATAATATCTCTAAAAATAGCCCTTCCATGATATACCCTCATATGGGAATCTTTTGCTAACTCATATTTCTATTTTTAGAGAACCGAAAATGTGAAATGGTTGTAGGAAAATATTAACTAAATAAACCAAACAAGGTTGAGACACCTTATTTCCAAAAATCTCCCACTTGTTGAATACCTTGTAAGTGCCAAGGGAAAGATACCATCATGGATCAACTGCTAGGGACCGAGTGGCCCATAGACTCGAAACACCACCTAAATTTTGTCGTGCTCATGGGCTTAGTTAATTTATCTGCAACATTCACAACTATTTCTACCTTTGTCAACTTCACACTACCATCCTCGACCATATCTCTCACGAAGTGATACTGAACATCAATGTGTTTGGTCCTGGCATGAAAAATCAGGTTCTTCGCAAGGCAGATTGCACTCTGACCATCTTAGTACATTGTTACTACACACTGTTTCAATCCAATATCTAAACAAAAATGCTTCAACCAAATGGCTTATTTACAAGCATGAGTGGCTACCATGTACTCTGCCTCAATAGTGGACAAAGTGACCACAACATGTTGCTTGCTCATCTAATTGATTACACCACCATTAATAGTAAACACATATGCACTGTGGATCTTCTTCTCTTGACATCACTGACCCAATCTGAATCCAAAAAACCATGAATACCTAGGGAATGTTGATCTCCTCTACCATGAAAACATATAGATTACTCTGATGTACCCTGTAAATATCTGAAGACCCTCTTAACTACATCCCAATGCACTCTTCCAAGATTAGACATAAAACGAGAAAGAACTCCCACTGCTTGGGAAATGTCTAGTCTTATACAGACTATAACATACATTAAGCTTCCAACTACACTTTGGTAAGGAACTCTTCTCGTGTCTTCCATCTCCGATGGGGATGAAGGAGATAGTGAAATGGAGAGATTCATTCCCAAAGTAACAGGAACATAAATTGGTTTACAATCATGCATGTTGAGCCTTTACAAAACAGAAAAAACATAATTACTCTGGCCAAGTCATAGCTTTCTATTCTCACGATCTCTTCTAATCTCCATCCCAAGTATGTGTTTTTCTGCACCAAGATCTTTCATTTAAAATTTCGCAGAGAGCTGATATTTCAATTCTACAATCAAACCTTTACCTTTCCAAATATTGAACATGTCATCAACATATAAAGTAATTATTAGGAAACAATCACCATCAGATTTAAAATATACACAATGATCAGATTTAGACCGCACAAACCTCAAACTCAACACATATGAATCAAACTTCTGGTACCACATCTTAGGACTTTTTTTAAGGACATACATGGATTTCTTTAACTTACAAACCATCTTTATTTTACCTTTCACCATGTAGTGCTCTGACTGTGTCATAAAGATTTCTTCCTCCAAATCACCATGAAGGAAAGCAGCTTTCACATCCATTTGTTCAACCTCTAGGTCATAAGATGCTATAATAGATAATAAAAACTGAATGGATGTCATTTTCGCAACAGGAGAGAATATCTCACCATAATCAATACCCTCAACTTGAGAGTAACCCTTCGCAACCAATCGTGCCTTATACTTTTCAACATTTCCATCTGAGCCAATCTTTTTCTTAAACACCCATTTACATCCAACAGGTTTCCAACCTTTAGGTAATGGTACAAGGTCCCATGTATCATTATTTTTAAGGGTTGTCATCTCTTCATCCATGGATATTTTCCAGGACTTTTCATCATTCATACCTAAATCCTTTTGTATAGATATCGGTTCATCAATGTTAGTACTCAAAGCAAATATGCACTTTCAATCATCAGGAGAATACCCATACCTTTCAGGTGGTTGCCTTTGCCTTGTAGAATTTTGAACAAGCTGAGGTGGAGATTCTTCCACTTCTTCCTCTTCTGAAGATTCAGAGCTTGGTGAGCTCTCCTCAGCTTCTTTTCTATTTTGGGGTCTCGATTCAAATTTCTTAGGTGTAGAAGGAAGTTGAACCACATCCTTTTTTTGTTAATTTTCTTTATGTTGTTCTGGCTGAAAATTAACATGGAAAGATTTAATCTCTTTTAAAATAACACTTCTGGAGTATATTACCTTTTGTGTAACAGGATCCCAAAGCTTGTATCCTTTCACACCATATCCATATCCGATGAAGATACATTTTACAGCCTTAGAATCCAAATTTTTTCTCTTCTCCTTAGGCACATGTGCATATGCCTCACAGCCAAAAAAGTCTCAGATGTCTAATTGAAGGCTTTTTCCCTGACCATGCCTCCATTGGAATTTTATCAACAAGCGTTGATGTAGCAAATATATTTATCAAATAACAAGCAGTGGTAACAACTTCAGCCCAAAACCTCTTTTCTAGACCAGCTCTAATCAGCATGCTCATAGCCTTCTCCATCAAGGTTATGTTCATTCTTTCATTAACTCCAATTTGCTTCGGAGAATACAAAGTTTTGTTTTGTATTTTAATCCCGCAATCTAGACAGAATCTATCAAAGTCTGCAGAATAGTACTCACTGCCATTATCAAATCTCAAACACTTAATTTTATTCCTAGTTTGAGTTTCAACCATAGACTTAAATTCTTTGAAATGACTTAAAACTTCAGATTTACTCTTTAAAAAATATACCTATGTTCTCCTACTAGAATCATCAATGAAAGTAACATAATAAACTGATTTAGCAATAGAAGCAACCTTAACAAGACCAAATACATCTGAATGGATTAGATCCAAGATACATGAAGACTTATGAGTAGATGAGTAAAACTAAACGCATTTCTGTTTGCCATAAATACAATTCTCACAAAAACCAAACTCCAGATTGTAATCAATCAACCCCTCAATGAGGTTCTTATTTTTCAGGGCTTTTAAACCCTTCTCTCCAATGTGGCCAAGCCTTTTATCCCATAACATGGTCTTCTCTGCAGGTAATTTTGATTCAGTGAATAGAGAACCCTTGGGTACCCATAAGCCACGACTATCCACAAAGGAGGAAACCCTCTCCTTTACCAGCGAAATAGTTACTGGATTAGTTATATCCAAAGTACTATTACACTCAACTGTGCATGCATCAATTTGGTACAATGTACCCAATCTACTTCCTCTTGCTATCACCATAACACCTTTCACCATTTTCACACCTGCTTCAGAAAACTATACCTGCACACCCTCATCTATTAGCTTGCTAACAGATAAGAAATTTCTTGCTAGTCCTGGGATATGCAAGACACCATCAAATCTTCTAATTCTACCATCATAACATTTCACCTAAATATTGCCATGACCAACAATTTCAAGGAAAGAATTATCACCCAAATACACCTTACCACAAGCATAGTTTTCATACTTATTAAATCAAAAAATTTTAGGACTCATGTGGAAAGATGCACCTGAGTCTATCAACCATGCATTATCACCTACATGAGTGGACAAAGCTGCAATAAAGGCATCTCCATCTTCCTTTTCAGACTTAGAATCAAAATCATGCTTCTTCTTTTTCTTTTTCTTTTCTTCTTTGCATTCCCTTCGAAAGTGTCTGGATTTTCCATAGTTCCAGCTAATCGCCTTGGACTTACCAGGGGATTTTGATCTCCCCTTATTCTTGGAATGGCCACGATTCTTCTCATCTTTGCCTCATTCTTTTGTTCTTCCTCGAACACTCAAAGCCTATTTGGCATTTGAAAAGAGACCTTCTTTCTCATCTCTTCGGAGAGTAGAGAACCAACAACATCCTCCATCTTCAGAGTAACTAAAGTGCTCCCAATGGCCATGACTAGGCTGTCTCATGAGTCTGGAAACGAAACCAACATAATTTGGCACCTTTCTTCTTCGTCCATCTTAACCCCAACCGAGATCAGCTTAGTCACCAACGTATTGAATGTTTCTAGATTCTCAGATATTTGTCAAACTTCTTCCTCAATAAAATATTATTTACTAGAGACTTAGCTTGGTATATCTCACCCAGATTTTTCCAAAGCTTCGCCGAAATGGATTCTTCATGGAAATTTATCAAGATTTAATCTACAAGACATAGTCTAATAAGACCTTTAGCTTTTCTATCCATTATATCATATGTTGCAGCCAAAATTGGATCTGTAGGCCTATGGACCTTCTCATCCACCGCATCCCATAGATCTCAATCAACCAACAGATCTTCCATCTTTAGCTTCCACATTTCAAAGTTTGTGCCAAAAAACTTCTCTACCTCAAACCTCCAGATGTGCTCGCCATTTGAAAAAATATCTGCAACCAGATAACAAAGTATACTCTACACAAGCTCCCACTCAAACCCAAATTAGCACAAAAAACCCAACAACCCACAACTTAAACCAAAGGCGATCAAGCTCTGATACCACTTATTAGGAAATTAGAGTAGCGGAACAACTTCCTATGCTAATCTTGAGGAGATATATTATGCAAAACTTTCAACATAATAAAACAGTTACACAAATCTCAACAACACATTCATAATAAAAAAATAAACAATTAACACAAACACCATATATACGTGGGGAAAATCCTTTTGGATAAAAAACCCCACACTCCAAAAGCCCACTCAATGTATTTCAAATCTAATAACAAGATTACATACACTTTCAGAGAAAGTTTCTTACAGGAGTATCACCAGAAACAATTCTAGGAGGATTCCAACATTAGAGTACTTGCTAAAATCACCACACAAATTGCTTCTCCAAGCCTTCAATTTATAGACCTCTGGTTGTACAAGAAACCATCTATGGTTTAAAAAACCATGTGCCAAACCTCTCATGAGGTGGATTGCATTAAAGAGAAAGATTTCGCTCTAAAATTAGGCTCTCACGTCCACAATATTCTCCCCTATTTTTGACCCTTAAAGATGACATAAAATCTGTCGTAATATCTCTAAAAATAGGCCTTCCATGATATACCATCATATGAGAATCTTTTGGCAACTCATATTTCTATTTTTAGAGAACCGATAATGTTAAACGGTTGTAGGAAAATCTTAACTAAATAAACCAAACAAGGTTGAGACACCTTATTTCCAACACTAGTAACCATTTCTTATAGGGTCATAAAGAGCATCTAATTTTGTTTTTCTGAATCATTTGATTTATTTAAAAAAAGTTCATCCATTTAATTTTCACATAACATAGGCTCAATGTCTTTATTTATAAGGTTAGAAGATTAATGACTAGTAGATTCATACCTTTCCAAATCTGCAAGCAATATATTGCACTCATCTCTAATACCCGATCTCTCTTCTATCTCAAACACATGTTTACAAGCTCTATCTTGTTTTCCTGACTTTCTTAAGAGTCTATTTGATTTACCTTAGTGTCTAAAGATATTATTGAGGTTTCAAAACTACACCTTTCAAGGATGGCTGCAATTTCTAAACATGTAGAGAAATCAGTCACCACATTCAACCAAATCACCTTGCTTACTCTCATCTTCACTCCCCAAATATTAAGGATAAGTCTTAGTATTACAATGTCAGTAGAGATCGATATTGATGTGACTCCCAGCCCTTAGGAACATGGACACAATGATCCCCTATATAATTTAACTGTCCCAGATATGACACATGTAGATTGTAACATCTCTTATCACAACCATTGAAATCACTCAACAAAAAAATCTCACAATAAGCTCTGATTTCATCCCTATCAATGGTTTCACTGAGTTACGGCCCGACCCAAAAATTTTTATATGAAGATCTCTCAAAAAACCCCTTCTCTAAAAAAACTCATGGATTTGACTTGACTATTAGAAGTATTTTTTTGACATCAACAGTAGCATTGATATCTGTGGGTTCAATGGCACCATCAAATTAAATCTCGGTACATCCTTAAAATCAATCCTTTGGCTCTTTATGAAGTTCGCTTCGGCTTGCACCCTAATAGCGGTTGTCAAAATGTTTAACCCACATTTGGTATCTATGTGAGAAAAACCATAAATTGGTTAAAGATGTGTTTTAAAATCAAACTTGGATTTTTTGAAACATAAAATCATAATCTCAACATGCATTTAAAATATGGTTGATATGCTGATTGGTTATCAAATTTTGTGAAGGCATCATTGTATGAGGAGGTCATTGGGTTGTCCCACTCCTAGACCATCAAATTTACATTTACTTAAAACATTTTAAAGGAGGGGGATTTATGTAAAAGAGGAAATATTTATAAAGGAGATAAGGGAGTTATTTTTTAAATCATTGTAAGAAAGGGGGGAATTATTGATTGTAATTGGATGTATGGGAGTAGTTGACATCCACATGCGGTGGGGGCGGGGGGGGGGGGGGGGGGGGGGTGGGGGGGAGAGGGGGTCACTTGAGATTTAGTGCTCCACATTTTTCATATGTAATATATTTTGTATTAGTGTGCATTAACAAATTATATGTGAGATTTTGTATGTTGAGTTGTGATAAGAACTCAAGCAAATCATATATATTTAAGTGACAGTAGGATTAGATGAGATATTTAAGGAGCAAGTGATTATAGGGAATACTAATTATGCACATATATTTGTAATTGAGTTGTTGGAGTTTGAACCAAATCATATAAATAGGAGAGAGGGAGAGAATAAACACAATGCTAAAATAGGGGGTGGTTGAGGGGAGATGGAGGGAGAGGGGAATAAACACAATTCTAAAATTAGATAATAGAAGCAATACAAGAAAAATAATTTAGTAAAATATGTTCTCTCCCATGTTTTCACTAAGGGGTGGAATGTTAGGGATAAATAGTGCTCCACATTTGTCATATGTAATATATTTTGTATTAGTGTGTGTTAGGAAATTATATGTGAGAGTGTGTATGTTAAGTTATGATAACAACTCAACGTAAATCATATATATATATATATATATATATATATATATATATATATATATATATATATATATATATATATATATATATATATATATATATGAGTGATATTAGGATTAGACGAGATATTTAAGGAGCAAGTGATTATAGGGAATACTAAATATGCACATATATTTGTAATTGAGTTGTTGGAGGTTGAACCAAATCATATAAATAGGAGAGTGGGAGAGATTTGAAGGAGTTGTAGTAGTTGGAAAATCCCCCTAAATATATGAGACACAACTCCTATATAATTATAATGTGCTTGAATTAATTAATATATTGCATTTATGAGACCTCGAGTGTATGATCTCTCTCTCCAGATATGGGGTAAAACCCACAAATAGTATTAAAATTATATTTTTTGTCATGTGCACAACGATCAAAGCAAAGGAATAAGAGATTGAGACCTAGAAAGTACATTTGTATTCTTATTTCTAGTATATTTGTCACATGTTAGGAGTGTCCCCATACTTTTCACTTTCCCATACCTTCCAATGGTCCACACAACCATATTTATTCACTATAAAATATCTAGTCAATGTTTCCACCACCTCTTAATGCACATTTGCATTTTTATATTTTATTTGTTGCCATATCTAGATATATTTAAGATATATCTCCTAATCTTACATGTACATATCGCTTGATTTAGAATTGAATAGTTAGATTTGATTTATCTACCTTAATAATGCTTTATTAGATTACGTAAAGCTTGGATTTTAAGGGGATCCGAAAACCCACAATACAAAGGAGGAATAGATATAACACTGAGGTACAAAAGGAGCTGCCTCTACCAGCGAAAAAAATAGAAGCAAATACACAAACAATACAAAAGACAAGCCAAACCAAAGATAAAAATCAATGAGAAGCCATGGCCCGCAAATAGCTCCACTAGCATGGTGACTTCGAAGCTCTCACTCCAAACGCTCAACCTTGAATTTCTTGGTTAGGACCTTTGTCCACCCATCCCCATTGGTCGAACCCGAACCAAGGTCCATCGTAAGACTGCCTTCACTTTCCTCTATGTCCATGACACAACCATAACTCCCAATGCACCTACTAGCTCGTTGGCCTTTGAAACACCTGTACCACCATCCACTTCCCTCCCAACTACCATCTGATAGCCATCCAAACCTCTTCACAATCGCACATCTAAGCTTGGAATTTGACGGTCACCCCAACCTGTCAAGAGGAAAATATGTGACGGTCTAGCCATATATACGCCTTTCGATTTATGTTTTGAGTAATATTTAAGATTGTTGAAAATTTACAGTTTAAATAATATATTTTTTATGTTACATTTTCTACAAAATCATGATTGGAAAAAGAAAATGGAATGCAAGGTCATTTGGAATGAACATGTTATCGTACATGGCTACACATTGGGTTTAAGCAACGTGAGGAGAAAGTCACAACCATTCACTTTAATTAAAATTATGTTTTCAAATATAAATTTATTAGCAATCTGTATATAATGTAAGAGATATAACTTGTGTGCATTTAAGATAGAACAATTATTCAAATAACAAAAAAATTACTAAGCTTCTCGTATATAGAACATAAAACAAACAAACAACAAATAATGCAATCAATAAATATCATAGATGGGGTTGGATTGATCTTCTTAGCTTCTTTCTACTCAAAGTTGAAATAAAAACTGTATTGAAAATAAATAAGAATTAGTTTGCATTTAAAAATTATATAGAGATAATCCTTATAAATTTAAGTAAACATGAATTAGAATAACAAATTACTAAATAGTTTGAAAAATCAATATGGAATAACTTGTAGTTTCACTTAACAAAAAATAATAAAACATATTTTTGAATTTAGAAATTGAAGATTAAATTTAATTTTGAACAAAAAACCATATATCATTATAGATTATATTTCTAAATTATAATTTTTAATATGCCAAATTTTTCTACATTGTATAATATATGACTACTAACACATTTTTAAGGTTTGTTAAAAATATACACCTTCAAATTTACAACTTTAATAAAACTTAACCGGTCTAAATTTACAGTTTAAAGTTTTATTACATCGTAAATTATGGTTTAAAATATGGAAAAACGGTCCATACCATCAAATTCCAGGCCTGTGCAGCACATCCAACAAAGATTCTCCCATTACACCGACTACATTAAATCTCGATTCAAAATTTGAATCCTCCTCAGCATGGGGACAGGCAGCAGATCAGTCGTCGACCCTAAAGTCCTTCACGCATCCAACACTCAACAATCCATTCCCTTTCAGATCCCTCGTTGGCCCAGACGCATCCTTAAGAACATTAAATGGAAATTTTGAATTTGGGTCCTATCTATGTCTTCCTCTCCGCGTTGACCTGCCGTCCTTTCCACATCAGATCATTCCATCACAACTCCCTGCACCCCATCCACCACGCCAACACCGCTCCTCATCATGCCTGCACAAACACCGTGTTGCTCGAGCATCACTCTTGGCATAGTATGTGTCTCCTCCAGTGTGCATGTTACAATCTCTTTGTCCTCCTCGTCATCATATTTACCCTCGCTGGACTCCTCTTCGGACAAAACATCATCGACCTGGGCAACAGGTTTACAGAGATCCGCACAAATATCATCCACTGTTTGAGTAGCTTGAGTACCTCGGCAACATAGAATGGCATCATAACTCACTTTCCAGCATTTTTCACAGATAATCTGTGACTTCTCCAAGATAATCTCATGATCACATTTATGGTCTGGGGTGTTCAGGGAAATTCTATTTAGCACCTTAGCACCCAGAGGTACATTAATGCATATCCGGGAAAAGACAAATCTTGATCTTGCCTTCGTAGATGGGTCTAAAACAATGAGCACCCCCATGGATCATGTTATGTCAAAGAAAATACGAGGTTCCCAGAATTCCAAGGGTAGATCAGGTAGTCGAATCCACACCGGGAGCTCTGAGAACTTATAATATGATTGCAGCCCTCGGCCCCAGCAACAAATGCTGACGAAAGATTTCCCATAAAACCATGGTCCTCCAAAATTACCCTTCGCATATCTAATTATTCTTGGAAGCAAAAAGGAAGAAATCCCCCCCAAGTGACCTCACTTCAAGCTCGCAAACTCATTTTCTCTTGCACCATTCTCTTACAAAGTCGATATTTGGTCGTAGGCCTCAAAACCTTCCAACAACTGTGCATTTGAATCTGTTCTTGGCCAGATTCACCGCCTCCTCTGGAAGCTCAAGTTGTGGCGCATCTTCCACCCACGATGGTATGAGTTTAAGAGGTTGTTTAACATCCCCACCAAACAGTCTGGCAGCCCACGTTTTGGTCGCAACTTGTAAAGTCGTGGACACAGTAGGGTACCTCTTTGACGCAGCAACAAACCTTTCCTCCATAATATAATAATTCATGTAGTACATATGACAAACAACACAAGGCAATAATTATGACAAAATGTTATAGGATTACTAAATCCAATTAAGTAATGTAATAATGTAATTGAGTATTTGTGTTGCAATTTATTTGTAAATCCATTTATCGAGTATACATGTTATTATCTCATTATTTTGATATGAATTTATATAGTAAGGACACGTTTACCTACAAAATGAGGAACCATGATTACACTTTTGGATGTACTTACAAGTGACTATAGAAAACATCTTGGTCATCCGCATTGAATGAGGAGTGCTAATTTATAATGAATGGTTGGGATTTTATGTTGGCATAGGATGACCACCACTAGGAGGATTTTGTCCATTAATTTTGACTTTAGGTCAAGAAAATTATTGCTAGACTATTTTAGGGTTTTCTTTTATACACGTGGAGGTAGGCTGGGAAAAACTGATATCACATGTGCTAGATGTTCTTCTCAACCTCTTGCAGATGATGAAACTACTGCAATTTCAATTCCTCCTTCCTCCGTACTCACTATTTCTTCACTGATTCATTCCATTTCCATTGTATTGTCATTTCCCATTCCTATCAATTTAGTTGATTATCCAAAAAAATGTTCTAATTGATCATATCCATTTAATCACCACCTTAATTGGACATCAACGATAGAAGATGAAGGTGAGCTTCACAAAATCATACAATAGTATGCTATTAATAGAATGATTAATGTTTTAATTGATCAGAAACTTATACACCATAATAGGCATTGTCAAAAGCATCGAGTTCCTCCTCTTTAAGTGTTAAAATTGGATTAGTATCCAATACCATAGATTTGACGGCTATAATCATAGAAACCATTTCAAAAAAGCAAACTTTTAGGGTTCGGTCAGTCACAAACTTCTAATTAAATATGGGAAAAAATCACAGAGGCTTAAAAAGTCAAGGTTTCAATATATTTCTATTGTCAAACCCACACTTTAACTTTTATACAAAATGAAGGATATGTCCAAAATGCATGGATAACCGCACCATCTAAAAATGAAAAAAAAATCCCTAAAAAATCACATGAAATCCTTATGTGGAACTATGTTTCGATGCACAACATGAAGAGGTCCTTACTTTTTAGTACACCAAGGCTTGAATAGTTAAGAATAATGCCTTCTCTCATTTCGTAACTATTATTAACTAGCTCAATGCTTTCTTTTCTTTGGCAGACTAATCAAGAGAAAATACTTAAATCTACTTCTTATTCTGAACAGAAAAAGGTTATTTCCTACCTTTTTGGGGTTTTTAATTGTTGTTTTTAGTACCAATTTTCGAACTACATTGTTATCTATTGCATAAAATACAACATTTTTTCTTTAGTTTCAAAGTATTCCATAGTAACAATATGGAAACAACATAAGCTTTATGCTCATAATAAATGGATCCTTGAAGTAAAAAAGTCAATGCCTAGAGAAATGTAGCATTGTATTATTCTTGGGGCTTGTGGGGCTTGTGATCCCACATTTCTACTTTTTTATCATATGTTATTATTTTATTATTGGTAAATTGTTGTTTGACGGGGACCATACCCCAGGAGTAACAAAGGGGTTAAAACACAGATACTACAATAGAGGGCAAAAAGAAAAGGGTGTAAGAACCAGGATAAACAATGGAGCACCAAAAATAAGTAGCCTAACTGCCCAATAGAAACAAAAAACAACAACAGCATGCCCATAGTCAGTTGATACCCTGAGCGCAACAGAAACACCGTGCAAAAATAGTGGACCCCAAATGTAGATACAACAATAAAAACAGGAAGAGGACAAGAATCATTCCTTGTTCGGACGAGTGGTGGGTTTTAGTTTGGTCCCTTTCTTTCTCTTGTCCACCACCATCCAATCTTCATTGATTTCTTTCTCAGAAATTGGAAGAACAACTTCAAGAGTCCTGATAGGAGTGTGGCCCTAAACAAGGGACAACGGGGCACAATCCCTCATAGATTCAACAGTGACCTTTTGATTAGTGTGATCATGAACTAACTCAATAGAGTCGAGAGTGACTTTCCTTGTAGGGCTCAAAGATTCCTCAACTAGATCTGAATGTGGACTAACCCTGAGATGCTCAAGAACAAAGTCCTTCCACCACGTCGGTTTTTTACTTCGCTTGTGTTTGGAGTACTTGCAATCATCTGAAAGATGCCCTGTCTAAAAGCAACACCGACATCTGAAGGCTAAAGCCTCGTAGTGAATCCTCGGCACCCAATGTTTGTCCCCTTCTAACATATTTTTGATTGTGACAATATAGTTGATTATTGTAGTACTAGCTTGAATTGATTATTTAAATCAAAGTACATTTCTAGTTTGAGCTCTAGAAAAATGGGCAATCTTTTGAAGGTTAGTCATCTATAATACTAACCAGAATTAATAATTTTCCTCGAGGCCATTTCCAATAGTCTATGATGCTTGTATGGGCACACCATGCCCCTGAACACAAATCTAGAGTTTTCAATCTCATGGTGTTGAACCAGAACCTATGATGAAAGGGCTTCTTGGGTTTCCAATGTAAAGTACATCTTACTATTATGGTTATCCTCCAACTCCATTTTTTAAAGCTATATATGCTCAAGCCACCGATCATTGAGGTTTGACTATGTGTTCGCACCTTTTTACTCCCCCTCACCTCAATATATTGAAGTTCCCAAATTTGGCACCAGAATAAGGATATAATCACCTGCCACAAATAATGTATCTTTAGACGTGAAACACCATACGAAAAATAAGAGAGAACAATATAAGGTTTGGCTATGTGTTCGCACCTTTTTACTCCCCCTCACCTCAATATATTGAAGTTCCCAAATTTGGCACCAGAATAAGGATATAATCCCCTGCCATAAATAATGTATCTTCACACGTGAAACACCATACACAGAATAAGAGAGAACAATATAAAATCAGACTCTTTCAATGTCTACATATTCCACGAACTTCAAGCATAAATGACTATATTGTTTATATGCCAAGTGATATTAAACAAATTTGTTGTTTATCATTTCCCAAAACATTGTCTTAGCCGATTTCTCGTTTATTGTTACTGTATAAAATTGATTGCTATTTTCTTCTTAATTATAATATACAAATCTTGTTGTTTGCATTTCACCGCTCTCTAATACAATTATTTATACAATTCTATTCTCTTGTATATATTTTTTTAATTCCATTCTAATCGCCATGAACATTGCACTTCTTGATAAACTTGCTTGTTTATATAAACAGTTTTATTACATTTTAGATTGTTTAAACAACTTCATTGGACTGTCTCACTTACACAAACCAAATTAAAGTAAAATTATATTGTACACGAAGCTATACCAAGCTTATACAATTATATACTTGACGTGGTATACATCGTGCTGCGAATGGGCAAGACTTTCCTTTTTTAATTACATACAAATTAAGTTACAATAAATATATATATAAACAATATCATTGCAATAGCATTTTCTACCGGATGAAGCTGTGCCTGTAAACATGTCCACCAGAAAATCTTGGACCTCTTCCGCATTGTATTTGGGTTTCAAACCGGTTCTATCACATTCTCTGTAATTGACATATCCATCTTCTCTGGCCATTCTCGTCACCTCTTCCATAGCCAGATTGAACACCTTCAATGCCTGCGCAAATAAGCTCTGTTTCTTCCCTGAACCCCAGGCTCGTCTGTTAAACTCGACAACACTTTCCTCCGCGCGGCGCTCTCATAACCCGCTGCATATTTTTTTGCTTTATTCGATTGTTTTCTCACCCATTCCTCCCCCACTACATATTTGAGCTCGGAAGCTTTCACCTTCTCCACGATGTAGTGCAGGTTGTTCATCAGAAACTCGTACGACATTGCCACGTCTGTGTACAGATCAGATTTTGCCTCGAGCTTGCACACGAGGAGGAAAACAATCCATCCGAAGTGGATCGACAGCGGGGCGGACGGTACGTCCACGGAGAACTCGATGGGTAGCGTCTTGGGGAGCTCCAAGGGCGCATCTGGGGTTAGATTTATCAAAGTTTCCTTGTAATCCGAAAGAAAAGTGAGATAATTCATGACGTATCTTGTGAGAGGATGAACAGTGCCGCCATTAATGGGGGCCTTGGATTTGTCCTTCTCGAGGGCACTCTCAAAATTTGTAAAAATATCTCGGGCTGTCTCGCCCAGCCGGAGAAGGATCCCGTCGGCCTGTTCCTGCAAGCTTCGGCAGGGGACTTGATAATAAGTGGCCTTAATCTCCGGCTTGAGATCGACGAGGGTTTCGTAGAGGTCGAGAATACGGAAAATCCTTGCGGGCTCTCTCTTGTCGGCGGCTATGGCTTCTGGGAATGCCAGAAGCCTGGCTGTGGGCTCCTTGGCGATTTCGGCAAAACAAGAATCGCGCATGTCGTCAAGTCCCTCGAAAACTTCATCGCACAGCCGCTTTTCTCTGGCGAACAGAATTCGGATGCTGATTTTTGCGGCGTAGATCCATTTCTTGATCTTTTCATCGAGTAATGGCCATTCCATTTTCCGAGTGTTGCTCAACCGCACCTTCTCGACGCCCAGATTGTACAAGCTTTCTTCAACAACGGATTTTCTGGTGAGAACAAAGACTCGGACGCACTCCCTCCCGTATCCTGCCTTTGCCATGCGTTGAGCAATGTTCTGCAGATTCACCACGGCGTCCAACGGAACCATGTCGAAATCGCAGATTTTGTCACAAGTGGAGACGCTGCTGCCGTCATCCTCCCCGTCGGAGGGGGAGGAGCTGGTGTGGCTAGAGATGCTATCCTCCGTACTCGAATGGGTGGACGCCTGGACCGACGACAACCTGTCAGGAAGGATGGGTTCGCTGTTAGATAACAAAATTTTGTGAAATTCATTCTGCAAACGGGCCATCAACATTTTCATCAGCCGTTGCGCTCGGATGAGTTCCGCGGAGGGTACTGCCGCTGCCGGACAAATGTTCCATAAGTCGATGGAGATTTTGTACAGTGTCCATGTATATACGGATTTCTTCTGGGTTCCTCTGGAATAGCATGTCGGTTGTGGAGTTTGTGTCCCATTTGGATACCAATCTCTCCGCTGCCGCTAAATTCTCCGCTACCTTGGCCAAATTATTCCTTGGATGTCTGTTTGGGGTCACAGGAGAAAACTGTTTGTCAATTTTAGAGAGATTTCTGGGTATGTCTGTAGTCATGTTTTCCGAATACGCTACAGATTTTACAATATGCCGTGCACTGACCACAGCTCTGTTTCTTCCCGCTCCTTCAATCTCCACAGACGTTTTACAGTTTTGAGTAGAAGTTCGTCTCTACTCTGCCTTCGCAAATTCGTAGAATTTAAAGTAGGTTTAACGCGTGCAAATATAATAATCTTTAATGGAATACATGATTTTGTCTGCAACAGTGAATTTGACTTTGACCCAACTGCTCGGTGCCCGTTGTGGCAGGTAAAGGAGAAATATGATATGTGCAAATAATTTATGTCTTATCACTTAATGTGGTGTATTGACTCGTGAGTAATCCTCGATACCAATTCGTTTTAAATTTGGAGGGTATCATTTCGGGTCATATATGAACTTATTCTTATTTTATGCTATTGAAAACGTCAACTTTGGCACGCTTAATATAAGTGATACTCCATTAGCATTTAGTATTTATAAAAGTTACACAGCCCGAGCCGCTACAAACCAATTCAGCGTGTTTTACCTGGTCTTTTCCTCTATTTGAACATTCCATATTATTCATCACGTCTTCAAATCCAAAGTTTATTTTTAACCGGGTACGTAATTATGCTAAGAATAATTTTTATATTGATGATGCACAACCTCTTCGTACAAATACAAGACCACTGTAAAGATTATAGCGATAATCACTTTTTCATTGTGCATCAGGGTGGTTGGGGTATTATTTCCCGTAGAGTGTCCAAGCTTCGTCTTCCTGCGTGGAAGTAGGTTGGATGGCTTGCGAGCGTGGAGCCATGCCTTGACAAAGAAGCTATGGGAAGCCACATCGTCACCACAAACAAGTTTCGGTATGACATTGTCCTATTAGAAATTTTGAGAAGAACCCAATGTCAGCCTTAACAGAAGGATGACGCAGATGTATGTCGGTTTTTTATATGTAAAAGATAGAGCAGATTGTAAAGTGGATTGAGGATATGGTTGTGCGCTTTGTGTGCCAGATTGAGGATATGTTTTCACACCACATGTTTTTTTACTTTTGCTTTATATGAACAAATTTCTAGGTTATCTTTGAATTCGAAATAGGGAATACAAATTAAATTAATATGTTCTATTTGTCTTGGTTTGTCTAGGATGTTAATTTGTGTGCGATCCTTCCATAATAGCTTGTGAAGATAGTTCCCCTTCATGAGCGCCAAGATTGGGGATATTTTTTTTTGCACAGACAATCATAGTGAAGAAAACATGTCGCTTGCATTTTGTGATTGATTTAACAATTTTTTTGTATTTTCCATTTTTTTTGTTTGATTTGCCTACCTACTCTCCTCCATGATTCTTGTAGAAACTTCTCATGTGTAAGAAGTTCAAGACTGAATATTTGGTGTGATTTGAGTCGTCAGTCAAAAGTAAAAGTTTCATACAATATGGATTAAGGAACGTACTTTGGGGTAAAAAAAATTAATATTCTTTAAAAATATGGTAATGTTTGGTATATAATAATGAAAATAAAATATACAAAAAGAATCTAGAAAGATTATGTTATTTGTAATTTTTTTAATACATCCCCTTCAAATGTTTGTAAATATATTCTTACTACCCTAGTACTATATGCCTAAAATTATTATTACAACCTAATATCCTCAATTACAAATAAATTGTATAGTAGAGAAAGTGCCTAAACTATGTTGTAGTAGTGATATGCACTCATTCTAGTTTGACAATTCTATTGAGAAGAACTTCCTCCCTATCCTGTATAGGTTGGGGTTTTAAAAGGAGGTAGTAGTGATATGCACTTGAGTGCAAAAATGGCTTTAAAATATTTAATGAGGTATTTTGTACATCGTAACCCTCTCACACAATTACATTATACATAAAATTTGTGTTTTTATTGTATAGTCCCATCTTTGTTTACTCTATGAAATATGCTTTGTACTATTCCTTAATATAAATTTTCCTAATAAAGACATTATTGGTATCTAAATTGATTCTCCCTTAGAAGCTGAGCAACATCACAGATTTAATAAGATACTCAGAGATAGACAAATCATAATGTATGTTGTTTTGTAGCCGGGGAGGCGATTCAACTTGCTCTTTGTCACTCATTGGAGAAATGGATAGCACCTTCAAAAGGATTTGATCTATCCTCACTACTTTAGGTTGTGCCTTACAACCAAGGTGAGAGGACCCATTTTGTAACCTCTGTTGGTGAAGGAGAATGAATATATCCTTATTTGCACAAATTTAAAAGGAAAACTTGAGAAAATATGATCAATGCACCACATTTTAACTCTCACGAGTTGTCACTTCTAAAGAATGGTCATATTTTTCTAAACAAGGTTAAGGTCACTAAAGACACTATGGAATCCTGATTGCTTCTGCATATTTTGGTAGTAGAATTTATTCATTTGTGGACATACAGGGAAAACAAGGGGTACTTCGGGTAGGATTGATGGTTATTTAAATATTTTGGTGGAGATTAAGCAAGATGAAATTGATTTCACTAGATCTTTGAGAACCTTTACAAAAATTGGAGGACTAACATATAGAAATGCTTCAGAATAGCCAAAATATTCCTTCAACTAGAAGGTGTGCATCAATGGAGCCCCAGATCTGCACGGTTTCACACAATATTTGAGAATTCAACACGAAGGCTTGAGCTAAAGACTCAATCAAAGATTAAATACCCTTGGTTCCTCACGCCTAATATACACTCGAAGGATTTCACACAATATTTATCAACAAAATGACAGTAAAGTGATTTTAAATTGTTTATCTCATTACATGATGAAGACTCTTCTCATAATGAAATTGCAAATTCCACTAAAATATCACAGGGATGAGATCCTGTGTGATTCAGAGGGATTTTAACACAAGATTGCAACAGAAACATCAAAACCATTTGAAAACATTCTGAAATAAAAGCAGACACAATTTTGCCCAAGATCAACACAGATTAATTCGAGATCTATTAGATCTATCAGCGGGGGAAATTTTCTTGAATAGTTTCAAAGATTTTCAATGGTTGTACACTCGTAACCATCTTGACGCGATCAAATATAAAACATAAGAGATTAACATGTTTCTTAGATGGTCCTCTCAGGAGGATGGGATTTCTCAAATTTATTGTAAGAATTCAACCTCTGACCTTTTGAAAGATTATTCTCATTGCATTTATACATTTCACTTGCTCATTCATCCCCAATTTTCCCCCCAAAAAGAAGAATATTTGAGGAATCCTTTACTTGTTAACAATTTGTCCCAGAAAGTGATGTTTAAAAAATTTACATCGAAAACTGCCAGGTGGAAAAATCATGAATTGATCACGTTTCTCAGACCCTTAACCATGACTGGGATGCCATGCCATAAATTTTTGACAGTCCTTCTAATCATTATTTTATTTTTTCATGCGAGAAATCCCCTTTTCAATCATTTTCAAGTGGCTCTGTATAGCTGGGTCTGACAAGCAATCCTCTTCACCCTCGAGAATACATCTTGAGAAATGAGTGGCCTCGCATGGATTCCTATATTCCTGCCTCTCATAAATGAATTTACGTGCACAGATTATCCCACATTACCTACGCTGCGAGTCTAAGTCAACCAAGTGAAAAGAGGAGCCAACAAAAACATCCATGTGTTTCCTTGGCGCAACTGCAAAGGTGAAGTACAGAGGCAGGTTCCCAAATGAGCACGGGCCTTCCACGTGTTCAGGACCCAAGAAAATTACCTTTTGGCCTTTGAAAAAGTCTCAGTATAAAAAGAGGAGCCAGCGGAAGCCTCCACGTGTCTCCTTGGTGCTTTTCTGATATGGTGCCCAAAAGCAGAGACCTTAAGCAAGCACGGGCTCACCACGTGTCTCAATCCGACAATGTTGTTGAAAATTTTTAAGGACCAATGGAAGGCGCCACGTGCCTAGGGTCTGAGAAAGTTTCTTCGGTAGTTGAAAATTCTAATTATGGGAAGATTCAGTGGAAACCTCCACATGTCCCTTCGACGCTTCTTCAAAAGGAAAGTACAGGGGTAGGTCCCCAAACAATCGCGGGCCCTCCATGTGTCCCAGGCCTTAGAAAGCTGCTTGAAAAGTTTAAGTATAGAGAGGAGCCAACGGAAGCCTCCAAGTGTCTCCTTGGCGCAACTGCTAAGGAAGTACCCAAAGACGGATCCTAAAATGAGCGCTGGCCCTCCATGTGTCCAAGCTTTGAGTTGAAGCGGGCCTTAAAGTTTTAAAATGTCCTGGCAACCCACCTCTCCAATTCTAACTTTTGATGTCGGCCCCAGCGGAGTTGCATGTTATTTCATAACTTTGTTCCCTCATACAAAGAGGCAAAATACTTCAAAATGTTCCGTTGACCCGCCCTTCCCACTTGTAACATGAAAAAATGCCATGTGTCCTTCTTCGGGGTCAAAGTAAGACTTTTTCCCTACCACTTCATATTTGTTGAATAGCCAATCAGAGACTATCAGGGCTATGGGGCCAATTTGGTATTTTTTAAAAATGAGACAAAAGTGGCAAATTTCACCAAAAAGACCCGTCAGGCCACATACAATTAAAAATGAACATGTATACACCTTTGGGGGAAAAAAAAGAGAAATTCACTCCACCTTTATAAATTTGACCAGCCAATCAGAATTCAACAGGGCCGCGGGGTCAAATTGATCTTTTTGAAAACATAGAAAAAAGTTACAAGTTATAAAATAGACCCGATGTGCCTCATCCAATCAAAAGAGACCATGTAGCTGAAGATGCTGAGATATAATTTGATGAGGAAAACACACCCATCAAACCATAAAATGCAAGGAAAATCACCATTTTTTGCCCAGAATTGAATTTTTTCTTTAAGGACAAAGAATTTGGAAATGATACAAGGCCCAAATGTGATCCACAACCATGGAGAAGGATCTTCAATACCATACAAAAAAAAAAAACCCTTTCACGCATCCATTCGAGGAAATAGAAAATATGAAAGAGCCCGCAAATTGAAGAATTTCGAGGGCAAACTAGGGCATGATTAAACTGAGCACCAACATCGGCTCCGACTCGGGGATGGGGACTCCCTGTGAGTGCCACAAGAATAAAAGACCATGTGCCAAAAATACATTGGGAAATGGAGTCAAATAACAAGCTTATAGAGCCGAAAGACAATAACCAAATCCCCAAGATGAACTGAGAAACCAACAAAAACTGGTCACCAAGGACTAGGAAAAACTAAAACAGAAAAACATGAAAGCAGAAAAAAACCAAAAGACTATACACTGTACAATGGTGTGCACCCTGATTCAGAGAAAACAATCAAGGAAAATTTTCAAGTGCCTTCGATTCTGGATATGAGCATTCTAAGCAGATCTGATACGTCTTTAACAACTGGTCATTTTATTGTTTATATTTTCCATCCAAGTTGCTATCTGACCACATTTTTTCAGGCCTATCCTTTGTACCTATGTCAAGTTTTTCAACATCTCTCAAGGCTACATCCAACATCAAAGTCCCAGGAAAATCAATCTTCTCAGGACATCTGCATTGATCAATTTCATACTCCTTGAAAACAACATAGCCCACAGAGTTATCAACATCAATGTATGCATGCAATACTTCATAAGAAGCATTGTTGGGGTCCTCAATGAGATATAACATTTTATTTTCACCAAGTAACTTCACAAGGCTGCCCTCAATTGGTATGGTGGCATAAGAAATGTCCATTTACACACTTCCCACCCACACTAGCTACCCACTTTCTAGATAATAACATTCCCCACTTAGCAGGACAATCCACAATCACTACATTCAAATTTAATTACTTTCCTGGATATACTACCAATTACACAACTAGACCGTTGACACATCCAACTTCTGCACCTCTCTTGAATCCATGGTATTACATTTCCCATAAGTTGTCGTTACTTTGAGATTCAACTCATTCATGACCTCACATGCTACTGTACTATGTGCCCAGTCTGGCAGTTAGCCAGGTTCATGGCGTAGTGACAATTTCACTTGTTGGGTCGTTGTAGTATATGTTCAAAATGTGTATATCTTGCTATCTAAGAAAAATGTGCCATATAGTTAATACCACTTGTGTGCAGAAACGATGTTTCTATATGAATGCCATAGTTGTATGGATTTTCTATTAATGGATCTTCTTGAGTAATCGTATATTGGCTGCCCATACTACGTGAAGAGACTCTAGCATACAGTTGTATCACAAACATGTCATTAAAGATTATAAAGGTTATGGGGATCTATTTTGTTTGTGATTGGATGAATGGCCTTCGGCCAAGACTAGTGAAAGTCAAGATCAAAAAAAATTCTTTATCAGGGATGGGGGCAAAATGTTGTTTTTGAATGTTGTAGTTAGATGAACCTTCATGATCACCATATGTACTGCAAATGTGGAAGCATGGAGGATCACAGATCATGTTAATTCAACGGAGTTGTCAAAATGCCCTAGACAATGTAGCCTCACGTGAATGGATAAAAGAGGGTTGGATCATTGTGGAATGTTCATAGCAGGTGAACGCGCACCTGGAGTTTACCCTGTGACACTTTCTGATTCGTGGAGATAGAGTTCCAGACATTGAGTCTCCCTTACTTCTTCAGATATTTTATAATTGTCATATAATTTGGTTATTCATTTGCAATAAAATAAAAAATTAAACCGTGTATCGATATGAACCGTATAATTAGTATATTATAATTGGGGCTATTTAATTCACGAAACAGAGATAAAACTCCTCCTTATGATTTACATTACCGACTTAGCGTAATTTGATCAGGTCTATCTATGTTGCTACCACAACCTTAAATGCTTGTTATGCTAGCAGTAGCACAAAATTAGGTTGTTATGCGTCTGCTGGTGTTGGCGAGTGTTACTATCGAGTCTTTAATAGAATGAACCATTTTTGTATAACCGTGCATAGTAAACAAAGGAAGGAACGCAGGGTATTGCAATGGGACTTGCAAGGGAGAGTGACCTGTCTAGACCCCAGAAAAAGAGAAGTGACATGTTTCATCTTTAAAGTTCAAACTTGTTATGTGCTGAGTGGCAGCCTTAAACTCTGCCAAATTGACCCCAACTGACTTAATTCCTTGGATTGGCAAATCTCTTCGCTGCCCTTTAGGAGCTCAATTACCTCATTTTGTACTTGTTAGGAATCTGTTAAAACTAAAAAGGTTGGGTTTTGCATGGGATTCACTCGCAGGTCATTTGGGAACCCTGAGCAACGAAATGTTTTTCCACTCCTTGCCGTAAACGCTCTAGTATGTTTTCACTATGAAAATTCCTACTGGCGGAACCTAGTCAGATTTGGGGAAAAACGCAGTGTCCTAGCTAGTTTACTAAGGGGATTTTGTAGGCCTTTGGTCATTGTTTGTACGTGACCTCATTGCAATGCACTTTTCTGAGCTGTTGCAAGATGGGTCGACACTATCATGTCACTGTCTTAAATGATCTGTAATCTCCTAGGTGGCGTGTGACAGAACGGGAGCTCGAGTTGGGGAGGATCCTATTTTTCGCCGACCATGTGGTCTGTGATTTTGAAGGGGGCGTTTAGTTACGTGGAGGAATTGCATTCTGAGCGTAGAGGACTGTGGGGCGCCTTCCCTGCTGACCGCGCGGGTCTGGTGTGGTGATCTTAGTTGAAGCTGCAGGCTGTTGGAAGGAGGCGTGTTACCTCCACGTGTCCTTGGGTGCTGCGTATGGTGTGTTCTTGTTTGGGAATCCACAGCGAATAGCCAGCAACAGTGTATAGCCAGGAGGCAGGCAGTGTCTTTCAGTGATGGTAGAAGCCGTGTTGAGCGCCTCCAACAAGTAGGTTCGTCCAACTTTGTTGTTATCTGTTCAGCATCGACCATGCATCCTCAAATTCGGGATTTCTCGTTCAAGATAGTTTGTTATCAAAATCGATTAAGTGACAGTGAGAGTGTTACCAAGAGACCCGATGAAATTTAGTACAGAAGATTCTCTATTGATTTCTTACTTGTCTTATGTTGTAACCCATGGGAAGAGTATCTCATACAGCGAGGATCTGTTTTTTATCAGAAAATTCACGAAGCACAAATTGCTTTGCTGTGTCATTTTTTTTCCACTCTGCCTGTAGATGCGATCTGTCTCCTTCTTATGTCTGATTCTGGTGACTTCGGTCACACTTTGGCTAGTTTTTGTTGGCCTATCATGCTTGGCCCATAGCAAGTTCTCAACTCGGCGAAGCCAATATAATAGCGCATGCTTTCGTGTAAGGTGACAGATCGCACCCACAGGCACAGGAGATCTGTGCAATGATTGGAAAAAATGTCTTGGGAGATGAAGGTAGCAGGATATTTTCTCAGATCCAGAACATACACTTGAGTTTGTATCTCCAAATCGATTGTGTGACAGTGAGAGTGCTTCCAGCAGACTTGATCAAATTTATTTACAAAGATTCCCTACTGAGACCTTGCTTGTTCTACGATGTAACCCATGGGAGAGGATCTCATAGAGGCAGATCTGTTTCATATCAGAGTTGCACAGTGAAAGGAATGGCACCCAAAGCTCGGTTTGCAACATATAAGGTATGCTGGATGTCTGGTTGCTATGATTTTGGCATACTCCCTGCATTTGATACTATTGTTGAAGATGGTGTGGATGTGTTTTCTCTTTCTGGGGCAGGGGTGCTGTGCCATATTATCTAGATAGTATTGTAATGGGTTCCTTTGGGGCTAGAGAGGGGTGTGTGTGTGTCTACTTCTGCAGGTAGAAAAGGTCCGGGGAAGCTGTCTGTCACCAATCTATCACCATGGGGTGACAACAGTTGGGGCGAGGACTTTAGACAGGGATTTCCCTACAAACATTATTTTTGGGTAATGGGAAAATCTTCAGGGGAGTGTCTTTGTATCAGTAGAAAGGCGTTGGGGTCTGATTTTGTGCCCTTGATCTATGCTGGAGACATCTTTGTTGGAATTATCACACTTTCAAGCTATAGCTGAAATGCTTTGCCCCGAGAGTTTTATGCTGTCCTCAGATCTGATGAAGGAAAAGGTTGTGTATCATTACGGTTGATGCCTTTCAGAACCAGGAGCGTGATGTAATCAGTTTGTCTTGTGTCTGAGCTTCAAATCATGGGGTTGGTTTGTAGCTGTTTTCACCGCGTGAATGTGGCGCTAGCACGAGCTCGTAGAGCACTTTGGGTTAAGGGCAAGCAGCGGCTTTGAGACAAATCTTTCACACATGGAGATGGCGTTCTAAACCAGGCATGTTAAGACTAGCCCCTGAAATATTTTGCTTTCCTTTTTCAACTTCATGAAATAAATGATCTACTACCTGAAATGACGCTTTAATATGAAATGTTGTGTTTGATTCTATCGATTGTCCTTGATTGCATTGGTTTCTTTATTTTCCTGTTCCTTCTCCTGAATCGTTGTTCCTTTCATGATTGGTTTGCATAGGGGAAAATTGTTGTTATCTTTACTTTGTTATAATTATATGGCTGAGGACAATGTTGTACTTGCTTTGTTTCTTTTGGATCAAATCATCTGAAATGGAAAGAGACATTCTTTTGAAACATGGAAGCTTACAAAAAAAAAAAAATGTTACCTTTCAAAATGCTTGGTTATGGCTACCCTAAGCGATATTAAATCAATAAAGGCTCTTAAATGCTTGGGTCTGTTTTCTGCTCGATAGTAGATACTTCTTGCTTTTTGCTTCCTTATGGGGTTGTCTTCATTAGTACTGCTGCCCCACTCGAATGCTTCTTTCCTCTTTGGCTTGTTCCCTTGCTTGTGCTGACAAGATAGTTATCACCTTTCAGGTCCTACTGAATGTAGACTTACCGCTGGATAAAACACAAATGCATGTATATTTCTTTTGCGGTGTTTTATCATCCTTGATAAGGAATATCAAAAATATAGAAATCTGGGTCCTTAGCTAGAGTGGCTCTTGTTTTATTAGTTGTAACACTACTCCTTGATTACCTTTCTATTGAATTTAATTTGTTGCGTAAGTGAGAGTCCTACCTGGAATGAATTGATATTGTACAACTCTTTACACATAAGTGTTATATTGTCTTGGATAGAAGTATGTATGCCATTTATGAAGTTTACGAATGAAGCTTGCTTAGGCTTTCCATTTAAAAGTTGTCATGCTTGCCTACCTAGAGTGTAGCTTACTTGTGAGATATTTTGTTTATTACTCGTTTCCTAATAAGGCTTGCGGCTTGTGGTTTCTTCATTAATCTATTCTGGTATCAGACATTAGGAAGGAAAGAAGGAAATTTCATGATTGTCCTCAATGCCCGAAAGTAGATCAGTGGGATTCAGGATACAACCTTTAGCAATAGAAAGTTCTAGGAAGAGAGAATCCTTGTTGCAAACAAAAGAAATTAGAGAGAATCCTAGTTGTTAACGTTTATTACCTTTTAAAAGGACCTTGTAAGGAAGAGGCGGTAGACCTCTTGTTTAGATTGTAACGATGGAATGTTTCCTTCGGGGTCACGTATCCCTTTATTGATATGAAACATCCTCCTGGAAGGACTGGGTAACTATGTTTTGTTTCGCGTCTTGATCGTAACTAGTATGTCTTTGACTCTCAAGTTTTTCTTTCCCTTTTATGGTGGATGGTTTGAATATTAGATTTGAGTCACGTAATCCATACGGTTGCATGGTCAAAATTCTCTATACTATTGACCTTTCATTCCTATCCCATGAGTTCTTGGATTGTTTCTTTGTTTTGTGATATACTGCTAGTTGGAATGTTTGACTTCCTCATTGTTGGCTGGTGTAGATCCTTACCTCATGTGATAAGTAGATTATTGGTTTGTGCTTTGATCCTTTCATGAAGTAGAACATTCCTTTCATGTCAATTGTTAAATGTTAGCTTATTATTTCAATGTATAGACTTAACATGCTCAGTTCTTGCGAACTGACTTTAGTTAATATTTGTGCAGATGGATTATGCGAGTAGACTAGAAGAAAAGAGTGTAAAAGTTTCGTCTGTACCATTATGAAGTTCCTTGTAAAAATGTCCAATGTGTTGTAAATTGTGTAACATTGCTTGTAAAGAGAGTTGATATGACCTCTTGCCTTGTATTGTTTGGTAATGGTGAAATAAAGTGTCTTGTTCTTGTGTAGTTAAGCTTGAAATTATCCTTGTGAGAAATGGCATCTCAATCTTTACATTGATATGAGTATTGTAAAACTTTGATCTTGAGAATAAATTGTTAAGTTAAATCTTTCTAAGACTTAGCGACAATATTTTATAAGTAAAGTAAAATGAGTCGGTTAACCCTTAGAGAAGCTAAACAAAAATAATAATTTTATATTCAACAAATAAAGGTAGAGGTGTTCTACTTGAAATCAAATAAGTCCATGAGTGATCAAAATGAAACCATCCCTTGTGAAGTAAAAATTTTATAGCTTGATATCCTTAGCTACACTAGCGAACATTATCCTTTCTTTGGTGAATTCTTAAAATGATCCTAAGGTGAAATGAATTGTGAGTTGTTGTAAGATAATAAGATTTAATAAATAGGAGGAATCGGTTTCGAAGCCATGTAATCTGTTTCTCAACCATTTTGAAAGGTAAATTGTTTTCTTTTGTATAATCATCCAGTGAAACCTAAGTAAAATATTTAATAATTACGTATAAAACCTCAAGATCCAATTAAACCTCAGTAAGAACTAATGATGTCTCAAGGATGAACTCAATTGACTTTCTTCCTTTAACTTTATCCAAGGTACCTCGTAATTTTCTCTTAAGTTGTTGAACGTGAACCCCTGTTGTCATATGGGCATGAACAAGTTCTAGTAGCGTAAGTGTTAATAGATGGCCTTGTGAAATTAAATTACCCCCCCCCCCCTTTCTCTAAACAAACGAATTAAGCAAATGAATGTCGTAATAGAAAAGATTAAAGATGATTCCTCAGTGTAAAAAGAATCAACTTAGCTTGGTAAGATGAATTATATGAACCATACCTTGAGCATCCTTGAAAACTTAAACTAAGTGTATGTATTTTTAAAATAAATGACCCTCAAGAATATCTCATTGTGGATGGCCCTAACTGTTAGTGTGTCATGTGGATTGGACTTCTATGTTGTCATGTCAAAAAAAAATGTAATTGTCCTTGATAGGTGTGAACGTTTCCGTGCTGACCTTGTGGTCTTCCCCGTAACAAGTGGTTCCAAGTGTTGGTTGTAACCTTGTGGCGACATGTTGTGTCGTGTTGAGTCAAAGCAAGTCAAAAAAAAAAAAAGTTATCCTGTATTTCACTGTGTTGTTCTTGTGTTGGTATTTTTGGTGCGTTACACTTTGGTATCAGAGCGTAGGTTCATGCTCTCGAACCTATGGGCCGGATTGGGGTTGTATGGTGATGTTGCATGGTGGTGGTGGTGTTACATGATGATACTGCATAATGATGATGATATTGCATGATGATGATTTATATTGGAAGAGTAATGTGCTTTAAGCGTGATGTGATTATTGTCGTAATTGTGATATTGTGAACGCACGTGATGTGTATGTCACTCGGTGCGTATTTGTCATTATGTTGATGTGTTGGGGATGAGAGTATTCTCTCTCCTTCTTGTGGATTCTAGGAAGAATTCACGTGTAAATTATTGTTTGTGATGTGTGAAAAGAATTCTAATGTGGATGACGTAGTGTTGGAGCATTGTGGCATATTGTGATATGTGGGTGTATCAATGTGTTGTATGACTAGTTGATGTTAAAAGAAATGAGTTGTATCATGATGTTTTTACCATGTTCTGAAGAAATGTGTGTACTACCTTGTTATGAAGTAATTATTGTTATGTTGTGATGTTATTATGTTCATCGTATATATGAGTTGTGTAATATGTAATGCCTCATGTCGTGAATTAGGGTCATACGGTGAGTGTATGAACCCTATCGTATTGTGATTGCACCTTGGGTGCAGAATGTGGTAAAGTGATGTTTTGCGCCCTGTGAATGTATAATTGTGATCTACCCTGTATACCTACCATACGTGAGACGTTATGGTAGCTATGTGTGTACCACCATGGTGTTAGTGATGTAGTTACATGTTATGTTGTGAGCCTTACACTAACCGACCCTGAGGGAGATCGGTAGAAGTGTATGTTGAGAGTGAGGAATGGTGTACCATGGGTCAATAACTCGAGCCAAAACTCGGTTTAGTAGATTACATGTGACTCTTTCCTCTCTCCCTATGTGGTTGTATGTATGCAACCCTAGTGTATCTATGACTATGTTTGGCCTTGTTGAAGAGTGGCGGGATTGATATATATATTTTACGAGCTGAGGCTCGATGTTCCGAGTGCCAGCAACTCGTTGAGTACCCCTTTGGTGGCCAGGTAAGGCCACACAGTTATCGTAATGTGACATTATTATAAGTTGATTTTATTCGTAAATTGAGCTTTTACTTTATTTATGCAAGGACCAGCATCTTTTCTTGATTGCAATGCTTTACAATTTTGGGCATTTACTTGGTTTGTGGCACTAACATGGGGATTTCGATACTAACTTTGGCTATTTGGCCATTTATTTTAGCTTGATTTGGGGTCTTCTTTTAAATTTGGAATTTTTACCGCCTTGCCCAAGGCTTGTACTTTGCCACTTGGCACTTTGACTGGATTGTTGTGCTGGTTCTAATGTTCGTGATGTGTGGAATAGGGTCATGGGATGCACCATGGATTGGTTGGACCTATGGACCCGCTTCGTTGTATGGGGGTACGCCCCAAGGGGTACATATGACTAGCGGGTTATGGAGAACTACGCGTTATTATGTCACTTGGGTTAGGAGTGTCCAAACTCGATGTGCCTTGGGCACAGAGAGACAACCGGCCTCCTTGAGGGAGGCAAAAGAGTTTGAGGGAGGCATAAGAGTTTGAGGGAGGCATAAGAGACTTGAGGGAGGCATAAGAGTTTGAGGGAGGCATAAGAGACTTGAGGGAGGCATAAGAGTTTGAGGGAGGCATAAGAGACTTGAGGGAGGCATAAGAGTTTGAGGGAGGCTTATGATATTTTTCTGTATGGTTGATGTTTCAGGATATATGTTGAATTATTGTGATGTTTGGTAGTGGTCTTTTGAGGTATGTGTTACTCATTTCAGATGGTTATGTGTTGTGATGTTGTGGACATGTCATTGATTCCCTTGTGGACGCTATGTACCTGTAGCATGGTTTGTTGTTATGTGAGTCTTTCATTGATGCAAATTGAGGAAATGTCTGGTGGATTATAGTACTCTTTTGGTTGAGTATTTGGTATGTCAGTCATTAATGTGTGATGAGTACCTATGTTATGGGAAGTGTGCCTATTCTATTCTGTATTTGTGTAACCTTTATGTGGTGTAATACAATCTTGAAGTATATACTTGTGTACTTGTGAATCTGTAGGGTCTTGTGAACCTGATAGGGTGTTGTGTTAGCAGTTCATTTTGGGCACCCACAATAAAGAATAAACCAAAACTCTTCAATGATGAGATTTTAAAAGGAATTAAACTAAGAATAATGTTAACGGAAAGAGACTAATGAAAATAACAAACAAGAAAGAACTGCCAATCTTCACAGAACATTGAAAGTTAAAATTTCTACCAAATGTTCCTAAGGCCACCTTGTGGCCGTGCTTTAATCAGCTAAATTTTAAACCCTAGGGTGTAATTTCCCCTTTACCTGTTCTTGGTTACGTACTTTTTTTTTCCCTTCCTCGGTGTTATGTCGCATCGAGGACGATGCTTTCTTAAGGGGAGGAGAATGTAATGCCCCGTCTGGCAGTTACCCAGGTTCATGGCGTAGTGACCCTTTCCTTGTTGGGTCGTTGTAGTATATGTTGACTATGTGTATATTTCTATTGAAACTTTTAACATATAGTTAATAACATTTGTGTGATAAACATGTCTCTATATCAAAACCTACTATATATAACTATTAATACTTGTTGAGTAAGCGTATATTTATACTCGAAGCCTTTAGCATACAGTTGTTTACTCTCGTTAAATTTAGGTATATCTATATCGTATACGAAAGCCTTCCTTTGACTAGGGAAAGTCAGGATCTTATTTATTTCTTTATCTATCCAAAATATTGTAAGGAATCTATACTTAATGAACCTTCATCCTCACCATTGAACTGAAATCTTGTCCATATATCACATATATTTAATTCAACGGAGTTTAACCAGTCAGTGAACTAACGTGGATGGATTAAAGATTTTAGTATTTATAATGTTCATAGCAGGTAAACGCGCATGTTGTTTATGTGACGGTTTCTCATTCGTGGAGATAGAGTTCCAAATTGAGGGAACCTTCTTCTTCAGATAATATTACTGTTGTATTTGTAATGTCATAAAATGAATATTCTACCGTGTTCGACAGAACCGTGTCATTGTATGTTTGATTGATATATTTAATTCAGAAATAGATAGAATGCCGAATTTAAAATGCGACTTAGCGTAAACCAGGTCTATTACGTTGTTCTATAGTTTTGTATGCTTGGTTGCTCGCAGTAGCGCTTCGGATGTTATAGTTGAGTTACAACTTACTATCGATGTTAATAAAATGAAATAAAATATAAGTAAAAATAAACAAAGGAAGGAAAGCAGGGTTTGCGTGGGAAAGAAGGGAGAGTAGGTGTGTGGCGCAGGTTGGAGGGGACATGTTTTTTTTAAAGTCAAACTTCTATCTGCTGGTGCCAGCCTTACCTCTGCCAGCCGCCCCCACCTCATTTAATTCCTTGGATTGGCAAATTTCTCGCGCCCCGTGCTAACTACTCCCCTTGACTTGTTTGGCCGCGTGATCAAGGAGGTTGGTTTTGCTGGGATGGAGTCGCAGGTGTTTGGGAACTTTTCTGTTGTTGTTCCTCTCCTTGCCGTGGCCGCTCAGGCTGTTTTCACAATGATTTTCCTCCTGGCGGGTCCTAGTTAGAGTGGGGGCCGAGTGTTTGTTGCTAAATGCTGTTCTGTCTGCACGCGACCACAGCCATGACCAGCTGTTGCAAGATCTCGCCACTGTTGTATGTTTAATGAGCTTTATTTGGAAGGGAAGAGGAAGAACGGGGCTCGAGTTGGGGAGGATCCATCGCCGAATGTGGTTTGTGATGTTGAAGGGGGCGTTTAGAAACGTGGAGGAATTGTTTTCTGAGCGTAGAGGACTGTGGGGCGCCTTCCCTGCTGCCCGCACGGGTTTGGTGTGGTGATCTTAGTTGAAGCTGCAAGCTGTTGCAGGAGGCGTGTTACCTCCACGTTCATTGGGTGCGGTATGGTGTGTTCTTGATGGGGAACCCACAACGAACAACCTGCACAGTTTTTGCCAGGCGGCAGGAGTTCTTTCTGTGAGGCAGAAGCCGTTTGAGCGCTCCAACAAGCAGTTCGTCCGACTATGTTGTTTTCTGTGCAGTTTTGAATGCATTTTCAATTCGGGATTTCTCCTTCAAGATAGTTTTTATCAAAATCGATTAAGTGACAGTGTGGGTGTTACCAGGAGACCCGATGAAATTTATTACAAAGATTCTCTGTGGAGACCTTGCTGCTCGATGTAACTCATGGGAGAGAATCCCATATGCGTGGATCTGTATCTTATCAGAATATTCATGAAGCACTTTTTGCTTTGCAATTATATGAGAATCTTCTTAGAGTCACTATATTAGCAGGCAGTAAAATGGTGCATGCCTTTGTGTAAGGGACAGATCACACCCACGGGAAGGAGATCTATGCAATGTTGGAGAAAATGTTTTGGGAGATGAAGGTAGCAGAATATTTCTCAGATCCAGAGCATACACTTGGTGTGTATCCCCAAATCGACTGTGTGACAGTGGGAATGCTCCCAGCAGACTTGATGAATTTTCTTTTCAAAGACTCCCTACCGAGACCTTGCTTGTTCTTCGATGTAACCCATGGGAGAGGACCTCTTAGAGGCGGATCTGTTTCATATCAGAGTTGCGCACAGAAAGGAATGGCACCCAAATCTCGGCTTGCAACATATAAGGTATACTAGATGTCTGGTTGCTATCTTTCTGACTTTCTTCATGCGTTTGATACTGCTGTTGGAGACGGTGTGGATGTGATTTCTCTTTCTGTGGGACGAGGACCTTAGTCAGGGATTTCCCTGCAAACATTATTTTTGGGTAATGGGAAAATCATCAGGGGAGTGTCCTTGTTCAGTAGAGAGGCGTTGGGGTCTGATTTTGTGCCATTGATCTATGCTGGAGACATCTCTGTTGAAATTATCACACTTTCAAGCTACAGCTGAAATGCTGCACCGAGAGTTTGATGCTGTCCCCAAATCTGATGAAGGAAAAGGTTGTGTATCATTACGGTTGATGCCTTTCAGAACCAGGAGCGTGATGTAATCAGTTTGTCTTGTGTCCGAGCTTCAAATCATGGGGCTGGTTTGTAGCTGTTTTCACCGCGTGAATGTGGCGCTAGCACGAGCTCGTAGAGCACTTTGGGTTAAGGGCAAGCAGCGGCTTTGAGACAAATCTTTTACACATGGAGATGGCGTTCTAAACCAGGCATGTTAAGACTAGCCCCTGAAATATTTTGCTTTCCTTTTTCAACTTCATGAAATAAATGATCTACTACCTGAAATGACGCTTTAATATGGAATGTTGTGTTTGATTCTATCGATTGTCCTTGATTGCATTGGTTTCTTTATTTTCCTGTTCCTTCTCCTGAATCGTTGTTCCTTTCATGATTGGTTTGCATAGGGGAAAATTGTTGTTATCTTTACTTTGTTATAATTATATGGCTGAGAACAATGTTGTACTTGCTTTGTTTCTTTTGGATCAAATCATCTGAAATGGAAAGAGACATTCTTATGAAACATGGAAGCTTAAAAAAAAAAAAATGTTACCTTTCAAAATGCTTGGTTATGGCTACCCTAAGCGATATCAAATCAATAAAGGCTCATAAATGTTTGGATCTGATCTCTGCTCGATAGTAGATACTTCTTGCTTTTGCTTCCTTAGGGGGTTGCCTTCATTAGTACTGCTGCCCCACTCGAATGCTTCTTTCCTCTTTGGCTTGTTCCCTTGCTGGTGCTGACAAGATAGTTATCACCTTTCAGATCTACTGAATGTAGACTTACCGCTGGATAAAACACAAATGCATGTATATTTCTTTTGCGGTGTTTTATCATCATTGATAAGGAATATCAAAAATATAGAAATCTGGGTCCTTAGCTAGAGTGGCTCTTGTTTTATTAGTTGTAACACTCCTCCCTGATTACCTTTCTATTGAATGTAATTTGTTGTGTAAGTGAGAGTCCTACCAGAATGAATTGATATTGTACAACACTTTACACATAAGTGCTATATTGTCTTGGATAGTAGTATGTATGCTATTTATGAAGATTACGAATGAAGTTTGTTTAGGCTTTCCAGTTAAAAGTTGTCATGCTTGCCTACCTAGAGTGTAGCTTACTTGTGAGCTATTTTGTTTATTACTCGTTTCCTAATAAGGCTTGCGGCTTGTGGTTTCTTCATTAATCTATTCTGGTATCTGACATTAGGAAGGAAAGAAGGAAATTTCATGATTGTCCTCAATGCCTGAAAGTAGATCAATGGAATTCAGGATACAACCTTTAGCAATAGAAAGTTCTAGGTAGAGAGAATCCTAGTTGCAAACAAAAGAAATTAGAGAGAATCCTAGTTGTTAACGTTTATTACCTTTTAAAAGACCTTGTAAGGAAGAGGCGGTAGACCTCTTGTTTAGATTGTAACGATGGAATGTTTCCTTCGGGGTCACGTATCCCTTTATTGATATGAAACATCCTCCTGGAAGGACTGGGTAACTATGTTTTGTTTCGCGTCTTGATCGTAACTAGTATGTCTTTGACTCTCAAGTTTTTCTCTCCCTTTTATGATGGATGGTATGAATATTAGATTTAAGTCACGTAATCCATACGGTTGCATGATCAAAATTCTCTATACTATTGACCTTTCGTTCCTATCCCACGAGTTCTTGGATTGTTTCTTTGTTTTGTGATATACTGCTTGTTGGAATGTTTGACTTCCTCATTGTTGGCTGGTGTAGATCCTTACCTCGTGTGAAAAGTAGATTAGTGGTTTGTGCTTTGATCCTTTCATGAAGTAGAACATTCCTTTCATGTCAATTGTTAAATGTTAGCTTATTATTTCAATGCATAGACTTAACATGCTCAGTTCTTGCGAACTGACTTTAGTTAATATTTGTGCAGATGGATTATGCGAGTAGACTAGAAGAAAAGAGTGTAAAAGTTTCATCTGTACCATTATGAAGTTCCTTGTAAAAATGTCCAATGTGTTGTAAATTGTGTAACATTGCTTGTAAAGAGAGTTGATACGACCTCTTGCCTTGTATTGTTTGGTAATGGTGAAATAAAGTGTCTTGTTCTGGTGTAGTTAAGCTTGAAATTATCCTTGTGAGAAATGGCATTCAATCTTTACATTGATATGAGTATTGTAAAACTTTGATCTTGAGAATAAATTGTTAAGTTAAATCTTTCTAAGACTTAGCGACAATATTTTATAAGTAAAGTAAAATGAGTCGGTTAACCCTTAGAGAAGCTAAACAAAAATAATAGTTTTATATTCAACAAATAAAGGTAGAGGTGTTCTACTTGAAATCAAATAAGTCCATGAGTGATCAAAATGAAACCATCCCTTGTGAAGTAAAAATTTTATAGCTTGATATCCTTAGCTACACTAGCGAACATTATCCTTTCTTTGGTGAATTCTTAAAATGATCCTAAGGTGAAATGAATTGTGAGTTGTTGTAAGATAATAAGATTTAATAAATAGGAGGAATCGGTTTCGAAGCCATGTAATCTGTTTCTCAACCCTTTTGAAAGGTAAATTGTTTTCTTTTGTATAATCATCCAGTGAAACCTAAGTAAAATATTTAATAATTACGTATAAAACCTCAAGATCCAATTAAACCTCAGTAAGAACTAATGATGTCTCAAGGATGAACTCAATTGACTTTCTTCCTTTAACTTTATCCAAGGTACCTCGTAATTTTCTCTTAAGTTGTTGAACGTGAACCCCTGTTGTCATATGGGCATGAACAAGTTCTAGTAGCGTAAGTGTTAATAGATGGCCTTGTGAAATTAAATTACCCCCCCCCCCCCTTTCTCTAAACAAACGAATTAAGCAAATGAATGTCGTAATAGAAAAGATTAAAGATGATTCCTCAGTGTAAAAAGAATCAACTTAGCTTGGTAAGATGAATTATATGAATCATACCTTGAGCATCCTTGAAAACGTAAACTAAGTATTGCAATATGTATTTTTAAAATAAATGACCCTCAAGAATATCTCATTGTGGATGGCCCTAACTGTTAGTGTGTCTTGTGGATGGACCTCTATGTTGTCATGTCAAAAAAAGTGTATTGTCCTTGATAGGTGTGAACGTTTCCGTGCTGACCTTGTGGTCTTCCCCGTAACAAGTGGTTCCAAGTGTTGGTTGTAACCTTGTGGCGACATGTTGTGTCGTGTTGAGTCAAAGCAAGTCAAAAAAAAAAGTTATCCTGTATTTCACTGTGTTGTTCTTGTGTTGGTATTTTTGGTGCGTTAAGAAGAACCAGAGGAGAAAGAAGAAAGAATGGTTGCACTTGTGCTATGGGGACTTATATACTGGGTTTGGCTCCAAACCTTGTTTGATGAACTTCCAAATTGGGATTAAGATCAGATATTATTTGATTTTCTATGGAGATCCCCTTTGCAAAATCACATGATGCATCCCTATATTATAAGCTTTCATCACAGTCAGTTTTCGTTATGCTTGGAGTAAAACACGAAGTAACTGTCCTTCCAGTGTGGTTGAAGGATTGTGGAAATTACATTATTTAAGATGTAGTTGTGCACTTGGTTCTACTGATCTCCAATCGCGACTATCTATTGCATATTTCCTCACTACGATTTGGATGATAGTGTGTCTTCACAAGCTTCCTGATGCAAGATGCTCACTGCAAGAGCAAATTATTCTCATGCCCTCCTTTCACACATTGGATCTCAAATGAAGAAATAATTTCAAGAGCCCATGAGATATTTTGTACCAGGAAAAATTCAATTGGACCTTGTTCCCACTCCCTACTTTAGTACTACCTTTGATAATCTTGAAAAGCTTCTTACGTTGAATGCCTAACTTCTTTAAATTAGTTTTCATTTTACGGAGAGTTCCACCAAACAATTTGGACATACAATTTCCATAACTCTCCATTGGAGTGATAACATTGACCAAATCATTCTCAAGGCTTCATTCATAGACATCCATGTGTAACAACGATGAATGAAGGATAAAGTTCATGTTTCCAAAGAGGTGAAAGAGACGATCCCTTCCTGCATAAGTTAAACCAATGATTGTGATAATGTTTAAGAAGGATTTTTCCCTTGTCATAGTTTGTGCTCTGAGCATCCAAGAACCATAATATAAATAAAATCACATTGAGCACCCTGAAGAGCTTCATCTAGGAAGCGTTGAACTTATTAATCTTGGCCTTGATGCAAGATTGATGAAGATCCTCTTGTATATATGCATGGATTTTGACCTCATACATTCTCAGAAGAAGAAAAAGATCAATGTACATCAGGATTGGGTATTTTGAATTCTCCTGTACATAGCTTCGGAAATATTTTCAAAATAACTCCAAAAATTTTAAAATCTAAAAAATCCAAATTTAGTGTTAGTACTCAATCAGAAATGGAGAAATAAGCCTCTTCGTAAAGCTTCCTAGGATAAGAATTTAGATCCTCAAAAAATGGTAAACAACATCTTCAAAAAATTAAAGGAGGATCATTGACATCCGACACAACATGAGATGAAGACATCGAAGAATTGTCCCGAAAGACCATCCTTTCTTCAACCCTCACTTGTTCTTCTACGCTCTTTAACATAAGGATCCTTTTGATCTCACCTTCTCAATTACAACTATGTTGTTTTTATTGTTTCCATATAGCCTAAGTAATGCCCTGGTATCCTACTCATGTTGCAAGGATGTCAATGGTTCTTGATGTGCCTAAAAATTATATACCATTTGGACATCATACGTCTATTCGTTTATTTAAATTGAAATGTAAGCCTTTCTTGGGGTGTCATTTTTAACCCTTTTTGTTGAACTCGAACCAATTTGGGAACTGTAATTTCGATAACAGAAAACATAGTTACAACTGTATCAAAGGAAGTAGTTTGGTTTCAGTACATTCCAAAAATGTGCTTACTTTCAAGGAACTTGGTCCTCCCGCTCCTGTTACCACTTTCTTGTATCTGCATTACGCTATGTATATTTCTTCCAGTCATTCCTTACATGTTCATATTCAAGGTAGAACCTTTCTATCTATGACATGTTGGTCAATGAAAGGTACAAATGATGAGACAAAATTGCATCACTAACCCTGGTGACCTATTGATAATGTCATTCCTACAAATATGATTTCTAAAGTTCTTGGTCTTCCCTCACTTTTCTTCTATCACAAATTTCCGTATGGTCAACATCCACCTAGGGAAATGAAAGATTGTATTTATCCACCCATTCTCCCCTTGTTTATTCTATCCAGGTAAAATATGCTCAAGTATCATTTGTAGACTCATTCCTCGACATTGCAAGATCATGATGAAGACACTTGTAGAAGACATGTGTTGCCTCTGTATGGTATGTTGTCCTGAGATAAAGTTCTATCCAGATCGTTGGTGGAGACCTCTTAGATCACCCCATTAAAACACGAGGCCATCATCTTGTTCAATGGTAAAATGAAGAAACTTCTTCCCATCAGGAAAATGAAATACATCGTTCAAATGCCTCAATACCGAAAGGTAGATAATCTTGTCTACTAAGATTTGAAGTGACATCTTAAAATTATGCCACCCCAGCTTTGGAAGCAAGATGTAAACAGCTGCGCATCCACCTATGCAGTTTTAGTACTGAATATTGTATTAATTATCCTCTTTCCCATCAGGATCCCGTATTAAGAGCATTAGTGGTAATTTAATGTTAATCAAAATTCGAAAGCATGTACTCCCCTCCCATTGGATGTAAGCATTAAGCAACAGTCACTCTAATTAACTAGCCTTTACCCCATTCTGGATGTCAATTAAGACACTTACAACAGTTATAATCCTCCTCCAATCAAGGTGATTAAGTGATGTAGGTACATGAATGCAAAAATCCTATTTTAACCTTGTATTCAATTATAAACCCTGCTAGGTAGGTCTACCTATTTCCCTCTAAATCATGTTCTCTAAGATAGCTTTATGAAGCTTATTTTCAATGAGACTATGAGTAAGTGAATCCTACGTTTACTTAATCTAAATCATCTCCAACTCCCATGGAGGATGGTAATCTTTCAAGAAGGAATACATGAAAAAAGAAACATGCTCATATCCCTTGAAGCTAATTCTATTTTAGAAGATTTATGAGTACATTATGAAAATAAACTCCTATAGTTCTTGGTGCTCAAGATTGGGAAAATGATAATATAAATATTTCTACCTTCTACCTTATACACGTTCTCCACTCATGAAATTTTTCTAGAGATACTTCTCATATGCACAGTGGATAGATGGGAATTTCTACTTGATCCCAATGGCTCATTTGATTCTTACAATCCAAAACCTTCTCATAAGAGAGTATTTGTGAACAGGAAGATACTTCAATTTTTCAAGCCATGTTTACTCCACTTTTTGTGAAACAGTTATTTCACCGTGAAGCTAGATCATCGAAGATAAAAAGGGTAATTGGATAGGGAAGGTGATGCTTTCAAGATAGGATCATACAAATTTGACCTTACAAACCATTTTTTATTTCAAAGCATAATGAATCAATATGAAAATTTCACACCATAGTAGGTAACACATCAATAAATATACATGTTTGTATGAAGGATGTATAGTTCAGAGCAACTGATTCACATGGAATATGAAGGCACTTGTATCATAATGTTGATGTTCTAAAATTATCTGCTAAGTCATTTGAAACTCATTTGGTGTTATTTTCTCTTCATTATGCTTAGCTTCTTTAATATCCATACACCGAGCATAACCTTCCTATCAGAATACTCATACGTCCAGAATGGGCTATTCATGAATCATTATTCTAGATGTGATCCACCATGGACTCAGGAGGAACACAGCAACAAATTTGAGAATCACATGAATTAGGAACAAACAAGAGGATGTTGGTGATACTGGCATGTGTTGGTATCCAAATTGATTCTCCCTTACGAGGGATGAGCAACATCACAAAACTGACAGGATGCTTAGAGACATAACGAATCGTGATATTCGTCATTTTGTAGTTGAGGAAGGGATTTAGCTAGCTGTTTATCCCTTAGGCATTAGAGAAAATGGATAGCACCATACTAAGAGGATTTTATATACCCTCACTACTTTAGGTCGTGCCTTTCAACCAAGGTGAGAGGACCCGTTCTATAACCTCGTGTCGGTGAAGGATATCAAGAGATCCTTCTTTACACAATTTTCATGAGAATCCTTGATAAAATACAATCAATACCCCACAATCTAACTCTCACGAGATTGTCACACCTAGAGAGTGGAGATGTTTTTTTCGATATGTTTCAGGTTACTAAAGACAATAATTGAATCCTGATTGTTTCTATATATTTTGGAATTGGAATTTGTTCATTTGTAGATACACAATACAAAAACAGGGGTAGTTCATGTAGGATTCATGGTTATTTGATGAGTTTTTGGTGGGGGAGTTAAGCAAGATAAAGTTGATTATACTAGATATTTGAGAACGTTTACAATATATTGGAACACTCATAGACAAAAATGCTTCAAAACAGCCAAAATATTCCTTCAACCAAGAAGGTGTGTATCACTAGAGGCCCAAAGATCTACCCGGTTTCATACACTCTTCAAGAATTCAACATGAAGCCTCGATGATAAAGACTCAATTAAACAGTGAAAGATCATTGATTCCTTACGCCTAAGATACACTCATAGAACTATACAGATAATGTTTATTAATATAATGACAGTAAATTGATTTTAAATTGTTTATTTCATTACAAGATGAAAGCTCTTATCACAATGAAATTGCAAATTCCACTAATACTAACACATGGATGAGATCCTGTGTGATTTAGAGGGATTTCAACATAATATTGCAACAGGAAACAAGAAAACCATGTTTGAAAACATTCTGAAATGAAAGACAAACACAATTGTGCTCATAGATCAACATAGAATTCATTTCAAGGTCTCATTAGATTCATCAGCAGGGGAGAGTTTCTTGAAAAGATCTGAGAGCTTGTCAATGGCTATACACTTGCAACCATATTGATGCGATTAAATCTAAAACACAGGAAAATAAACAGGTTTCTCAGGATGGTCTCTCGGGAAAATGGTTTTTTCTCAAAATTTTCTCAGTAGAAATTAAACCCTTGATATTTTGCAAGAGTATTCTCCTTTCAAATATATACAATTTTAATTTCTCACTCTATCCCAAAATTACCCCCCAAAAAGAATAATATTCAAGGAATACTTTGTCTTGTTACCAGATTTGTCTCTAGAAAGTGACATTTAACAAATTTACACCCGAACCTGCCAGGTGGACAAATCGTGAACTAATCACATTTTTAATAAACTCGACTAATGAATGGGATGCCATGCCACAATATTTTGATAGTCCTTCTAATCATTCTTTTATTCTATCATGCAGTGAATTCCCCTTTTAATCATTTTCCAGTGGCTCTATATAGCTGGATCTGATAGGCAATCCTTTTCACCCTCGAGAATACACCTTAAGAAATGAGTGCCCTCGCATGGATGCATGCATTCGTGCCTCTAATAAATGAGTTTCCACGCATGGATTATCCCACATTACCTACGTTGTGAGTCAGAGTTGGCCAAGTGCAAAGAGGAGCCAACAAAAGCCTCCACGTGTTTCCTTGGCACAACTTCAAAGATGAAGTTTAGAAGCGGGACCTCAAACAAGTGCAAGCTCTCCACATGCCCTGGGACCCAAGAAAATTGCCTTTTGGCCTTTGAAAAATTCTTCAGTATAGAGATATGAGCCAGCGAGAATCCTCCACATGTCTCATTGGCGCAACTTCTGATATGGTGCCCAAAAGTGGAGACCCTAAAAAAGAGCATGTGCTCACCATGTGTCTCAGTCCAGAAAAATTGTTTGAAAATTTTTAAGGACCAACGGAAGGTTGCCACATGCCTAGGGTCCAAGAAAGTTTTCTTCAGCTGTTGAAAAGTCTAAGTATAGGCAGGATCCAGTGGAAACCTCCAAGTTTCCCTTCAACGCTTCTTTCAAAAGTAAAGTACAGGGGCAAGTCCCCAAATAGGCGCGGGCCCTCAACATGTCCCAGGCCTTTAAAAAGTTACTTGAGAAGTTTAAGTATAGAGAGGAGCCAGCGGAAGCCTCCACGTGTCTCCTTGGTGCAACTGCTAAGGTAGGACCTAGAGGCGGATCCTCAAATGAGCTCCGTAGGCCCTCCACATGTGACAATGCTTTGAGTTGAAGCGGGATTTAGAGTTTCAAAATTCCCCAGCGACCCGCCTTTCCACTTCTAACTTTTGATGTGGGCCCTAGCGGAGTTACGGGTTATTTCATAACTTTGCTCCCTCATACAAAGAGGGAAAAAAATTCAAAATGTTCTGCCGACCCACCTTCCTGCTTGTAACATGAAAAACTATCACGTGTCCTTCTTCGGGGTCAAAGTAAGACTTTTTCCATGTACTGCATCATATTTGTCTGAATAGCTAATCAGAGACTATCAGGGCTGCGTGGGACCAGTTTGGTAGTGTTTACAAATGTGAGGCAAAAGTGGACAAATTTCACCAAAAATACCCATCGGGTCGTATCTAATTAAAAATGAACACGTATACACCTTCGGGACAAAAAATGAGAAATTCACTCCACCTTTATAAATTTGACTGGCCAATCAGAACTCAACGGGGCCATGAGGCCAAATTGATATTTTTGCAAACATAGCACAAAGTTAAAATTTATAAAATATATTTGACGTGCCTCATCCAATCAAAAGAGACCACGTAGATGAAGATGCTGATATATAATTTGACAGGGAAAACATGCCTGTCAAACCATAAAATGCAAGGAAATCACCATTTGCACCCAGAATTGAATTTTCTTTAAGGACAAAGAATTTGGAAATGATACAAGGCACAAATTTGATCCATTACCATGGAGAAGGATCTTCAACAACATACAAATGAAGAAAACCTTTCACACATCCATTCGGGGAAATAGAAAATATGACAGAGCCCTCAAATTGAAGAATTTCAAGGGCAAACTAGGAAACCATTAAATTGAGCACCAATGGACATAATAGATTATAAAAATATGGGAGAAAGAACATGTGGAAGATACATTTTATTTTGATGTTACTTTGACATTACATGGCAAGTTGGCTATGTGATCCTTTAATATAATCTATAAGAAATCAATGTTCGCTACGATGTGTTTCCTAATAAAACATGGGATGGTTATCTCTATTTCAGTTGTATTGTTGATACGAAGACCCAAATCAATAGTGTAACCTAATAGAAAAATGAATTTCATAGTGAAAGGGAAATAGAATAGTACAATGCATAAATGAAACACAAAAAAATCTTAGATATGTTAATTCAGTGTTAAAATCTAAAAAAACTCAATGATTGATTTGTGCTTTCCTTTATGGTTTTTTTATTAGGTGTAAATAGTTTTGAAGGGACTATACCATGTTACAAAAAGTTCTCAAAAGCCAGATAGAGCAAAAAAAAAGTCCATAGTTTTGAAGGGACTATACTCTATTACAAAAAGGCTCCATAGCCAGATAATGCAGTTAATACATCAAGTTTGGATCAACATCTAGATTACACATGAAAATACAACTATAGTTATCCGAGAAACTATACAAAAGGATCAAAACAGTGACAAAACTACAACAAAGCAGCATGAAAACAATATTCTAACAGCAAAAAAATAGAAAACTAGAAGTAAGGACAGTCCTCTTCACTTGTCTGCTTTATCAATCGTTTTCCTTACCTTCTACAAAGAGGTGAAGATTGCTAGGGCAGTGATGTTTCTCTCCTCCAATGCATTGATGTTGTTCCTTGTAAGCTCTTTGAAAGTTAGTGCATCGCTTGTGATAGAACTCTCACTCTTGATGACTTGAAGGAAGCTGTTATGAATATGGTCTCTAATAAAGCCCCCGGTGTTGATGGTTTCCCTTGTGAATTCTACCAGTCTCTATGGACGACTGTTGGTATGGATCTACATCAAGTCTATCTGGAAGCAATGTCCTCCAACAACCTGGGTGATCTAATCAACCAAGGCAACATCAAATTCACTCCCAAGTCTAGGGATCCCGAGCTTATCACCAGTTGGTGGCCAATAACTCTGCTCAATGTCTCATACAAGATTATTGTCGAAGCCCTTGCTATCAGGCTCACTAATCTCCTGACCCTGATCATCAAAAGTGAGCAAAATGGCTTTATCAAGAACAGATACATTTTGGATAACATTATTGCAGTTTGGGAGGGCATGGAATATGCCCGTCTGACTTCTCAAACAACTCTGTTTGTTAAAATTGATTTTGAAAAAGCCTATGACAAAGTTGAGTGGCCTTTCATACTAGCCATGCTACAGGCTATTGGTTTTGGACCCAGATTCATCCGCTCTGTCAATATGCTCTTCCAAAATGTAGGTGCTTGTAACTATCAATGGTCAACAGTCTGAGAGATTATCTCTTCATTGCTCTATCCGGAAAGGTTGCCCCTTGGCTCCTTCTCTTTATGTCATTGCTACTGAAGGTTTGAGCTACTTGCTTGCTAATGCTGCCAATGCTAGTCTTGTTAAAGGTATTCAACTACCCTCATCTCCCAAGAAGTTGATTAATGGGCACTTTGCTAATGATTCTTTTCTCACTTTGGCTGAAATGGAGGCCTCTGTCACCAATGCCATGAAATGCCTTGACCACCTTGGCTAGAGGGATTCCAATGGCTTTGGATTGAACCTGGTGTTCAATTCAAATTTTCAGGCATCCCCTGCTGATTTGTGGAATTATGTGATTCAACAAGTTAAGCAAAAAATCTCTTTTTGGGTTACCAAGCATCTGTCTCTTGCTGGAAAATTCCAAGTCTGCTCCAAGGTTCTGGCTGCCACTCATGTTTATTATTCATCATGCTGGGCTCCTTCTAAATCCGCTTATCATAGGCTGGAAAAAATTCTGAGTGATTTCCTGTGGGCCAACTCTGAAGGGAACCATGGCTTTTAAAAAGTTGCTTGGGATATATGTTGTACACCCAAGGACATTGGTGGACTTGGTCTAATCAACATTCATATGCAAGGATTTGCTCTCACTACCAAATGGATTATTCGCAGCCTTGAAGGTGAGGAATCTTGGAAAATCCTTCTCAGAAACTATATATCTCATGGGTCTCCACTTAATCGAAGGGCATGACAGGGGTTGAATTACTACTCCTTGGTTCTATGCCCTACTACTGTTAAAATAGGTGGCTCTTTTGTGGAAAAAAGCATTTGGAAAGCTTGGGAGCTTCTCAAACCCCATCTGCTCTGGCAGGGTGGCCGTTTTCGGAACGGGATCTCTCTTAATTCTCTTAGTTTGTGGTGGAATCTGGTTCTTCAATTTCATGACAAACCACTTGCTCTTTCTTTCAGCTCAAGGGTTTGCATCTTTTCAAAAAAGGGACTCAGTATACTCGGGACCTTTTTTGTCCCATCACCAGGGATTGGCTTCCATGGGATAGCCTAAAAGCTAAATTTGTTCTACATGACAATGACAAACAAGCCATTTCTATCATTCAAGATCTCATACCTGGTGATTGTTTGCATAAAATTGGTGTTGCTACGCAATGCCCGTGGTGGTTTAATTGGCACTGGCCCTCTGCCACCCCCTTCAGAAATTATAAACCTCGGTTGGGTTACAAGTTTCTCACCCAGAAGCATCTTCCTCTTCAGAAGTTAAATGCTCGATGGAGCTTGCGTTCCACCCGTTTTGGGTGGAAGCAATGCTTCAAATTCGTTTGGGAAATGCCTATTGAGCCCAAAGTTGCACATTTTCTCTAGAGCATTCTTCATCAAGGGCTTCCTGTGGGCAAGCGTCTTGTTCTACTGGGAGCTCCCCTTCCGCCCTGTCCATTCTGCAACCATCTTGAGACTCTTCTTCATCTCTTTTGGTTCTGCCCTCGTGCACAGTCTGTAAGGCATTGGATTCATACCCTTTTTCAACTTTTTTTCCCACCTTCTTCACATGGAAAATGGTTCTTCTGTGGATCCGGCTTTTATTCCTGCAAAATTTTACAACATTTGGCATTGTTTCAGAGCGGCTATTTTATATCACATCTAGAAATGCTGCTATTTTTAATAAAGAGACAGTGGATAGATTTTTTGTTATTTCTAACAAGCCTGCTGTCATCTCCAATGTTTTGCTTTTGATCCAGGTTCAGGCAGAGAAAGCCCGCATTGAAGTTGAACACCTGCAAACGCTATTGGACCATTGGGGGAGTGCCCCTTGTGCGATTAGCTGAGTCCCCCCTGATTCCCCTTGTCGCCGCTCCCGTTTGCAAGGTCGCCGCTCATCCCATGGGCGGCGCAATTTTGACCGGGGTCCGGTGCGTGGGCGGCGCAACACCTCCCCCCACCAGTGCATTTCTCCGCCTCCATCCTGGACTCTGACTGCTCCCAGGGTGTTTGGTCGGCTGGGTTTTGGCTGTGGTGGCTCCGGGAGGCAGACGCCTGATCAGTCAAAGTTTCCACGGCTTTCTCTTGCTATCTCGCCTTCCCAGCGGGGAAACGAGGAGAAACAACAATAAACTAATGGCTGGGAGTAGCCTGATGAAGCCCCTGATACTACTCTTGGTGGTTGGGGTGATCGTCCAAAAAGCCCACCGCCTCCGCCACCTTTCTCCATGTTTGTTGCTGCTGCTTAGCTCCATGTTTGGAGTTTCTCTGGTTCTCAGTTTTTCTGTTTTAAGATTTTTTTGATTGGAAATGCGTCTTTTGACATGACACTTTGCTACTCGTAGCCTTTATGACTACTTTGATCCTACATACGGGGTGTGATCTTTTCCAACCATTTTTGTATGATTAGCATTGTACTTCATTATTATTAATACATGGTTATGCTTTTCAAAAAAATAAAAATATATATTGAATATGTAGTAGATCTCATACGAGGATTAAAAAATAATGATTGGTTATATATCTTACTTACACCCTTATAAATAATCACTTTCTTTTGTCATTAGATAAATTTAACGGATTCTTTATATACTTAAATAGCACATTTGAATTTTGAAGCAATTTTTTATATTTGTAAACTTGTTGCAGTCTGTGTTTTGGCGTGCCTCGAGGTATATGCAACAAATCATTTGGTATTTGATTTTCGGCGTGCCGCGTGTCTTATTTAGCACCTACAAACTTTTGCCCGACCTACCTACGTGGAAACGACAAATATTTTCCGGCAGCTGTTGACGTGTTTTCCTTTTATAAAAATTTTGGTCATCCTCTGTATTTATGATGTTTGTGGGCTGAGTGGTGGGGATGTTGCAATTGGTAAAGGTAGTTCACGGTGTCGATTCCCAGCAGCTAGTTAACTACACGTACATGCAGTTTTCCTCATCTGTTTAATGCCTTCGTAGACACATTTTCTCAAATTGCTGACTATTTTATCACAAAGCAACAATTATATTTTGATTCATAAGTCTAGCATTAGTTCGGGTTTGTGTGGGAATTTGAATTATGTACTTTTTCTTGTTATTTATTTGGAGTGGCTTTATTTGTGAATTTATCAGTGTAAAAAATTGTAGGAAAGGAGTTTCATTGAGCATAATATATTGGTATTTAAATGTTAAAATGGGATGTTTTTGTTGGAAAAATGTTGTTTGAAAATGGTTTCTAAGAGATCAAATACATTCAGGTATTGTTGTTTCATGTTAATATACTTTTTAAAATACAAATACTACTATTGTTAGTTTGGGAGATTGTACAAAATGTCAAATAAATAACAAGTCCATAAATTTAGAATGTAGAAGATTATATGTCTACGCTATACTTTGAATCAAGAATATGCATGGCCTTAATTTTAAACTTATTCCTAAAAGTTATAAGATACTATGAAACTACACAAATATTGTATTTGAACCTCATATTTAATGTCAAACCATTTCAATTTAGGACACTATTAGTCTAAAAAAAGATATCTTATAATTGTCAGAAAGTAAAAATGTGAATGAAAATAGATATGCACAACATAGCCAAAAAGGGAAACACAACATGGACGAGAAGTGTGAGACAAACTACTCATAGAAAAAGCTTTCTTTGGCAAGGAAGATATATGGGGGAGAAGTAGAAAAATGAGAGGAGTTAAATGTAGTGACAAATAATACAGATAATACTCTAGATCGATAGACAATTTGGAATAACTGTAAGTGTTACTTCAGACTTCAGACTTCACCGTTGTGACTTCATCATCATGAGCTCAATGTATTATGTTCTGACGTTTAGCAAAGCTCAATTTGAATTTCCACAAGTAGATATATAAATTTATAATATATGTCCATGTTTTTATGCAATTATAGAAAGCTCTGGGCACGGGCACCATTCACCAAGTTAATACTCTAGATACAAATAATACAGATAATACTCTAGATCGATAGACAATTTGGAATAACTGTAAGTGTTACTTCAGACTTCAGACTTCACCGTTGTGACTTCATCATCATGAGCTCAATGTATTATGTTCTGACGTTCAGCGAAGCTCAATTTGCATTTCCACAAGTAGATATATAAATTTATAATTTTCCTTTTCCAATATAGAACTTGAAAGCATACAAATTTACAATCGCGATAAATCATAAGGATTCAGTGCACAGTGAGTCTTGTGCACATTGCATTTGAAAATAGTTACGAACTAGAACTTAGAAGGTAATCATAACCAGTAACAGTGAACTCACTGTTCACGAATCACTGTTCACAGTGTTGGCAACGGCGCTGCAGCCTTGCATGCATGCAACACACTCGTGAGTTGTGACTGAGGACTCCCTTCAAGTTCACTGATTCAGGATTCACTGTTTCACAGAGCTCCGAGCATGGAGGAGTCTGAGTTAAGAGTAGACAAAAACTGTAGCCGTAGGAGTCTAGACCATTTAGAGAATCATATTCTTTAACTTTTAAGTCTGGACTCCCGTCACTTTGTGGTACACAATACACCGTATTTTCCTGAAGGCTGAGCCTAAGGCCTCAATTTGTTTTTATATTACTATATGTGAAACTGTGTCTGTAATTGTAAACAGCGAATAAGAATCAGAATGCATTGAATGGTGATGAACTTATGGGTTGTGGGCTCTGTTTAATATCATTTTTGTTTTGCAAAATTTTAACCAAGCCGACTGCCTAGTCACCGACTTGGATTTTTTTTTAAAAAATGTGGTGCCCTCGTTTTTGTGTGCCCTAGGCAACTACCTAGGTTGCCTAGGGTAAGACACGCCCTTGTCAATATCCATGGGATTTTCTTTATGTGTTGCACATGTGGTACTTGAAAATGGTGAGAATTATACCACCTTTTGAATTGACTATGAATTCATTGCAAAAAAATTTAACAAGCATTAAAATCAATCCTAATGGTCTATGTAGGTGTGGACGTACATAGTGGGACCTATTTTATTATATGTTATGGAGAGGACACTTAAGGATTTCATGCTTGGGTATTACTCCGTGCAGATATTGAATGAAAGTTAAGTAAGACATCATTATTTTTTTCCTATAATTTACCGAGGTGCTTACATATTTTTTAATTGGGGAAGACATTAGTATATGAGTAGGTTTTGCGAGGTTGGATTTCGTGAAAATATGTGTCAGTTTCATTGGGTTGGTGGATATCACAAAGGTAATATCGATAATACCGGGGGTTTTTAACCATAGAGGATATCTATATAGGTCAAGATATTTTTGATAAATAAGGCCTTCATTATGATCTGTGGTGATACGAGGAAGGATCTAATCAAAAGAGTGTTGCTTCGTAATGCTCAAAATATCGAGAGTTAATGTAGGGGAAAAAATGTGAAACACTTTCTTTCTCATGCCTCCTACCAATTGATTCCAAAAATGTGAGATTTCTTCAACCTCTTTGAAGAAGACAAGAATATGCAAAATTTAAAGAAGGAGAATGGCCTCATAATTACATATCATGAAATGTGTCGCATTAGAATGCACATTGAGTTCAACGAGTCGCCTTCATATTTAATGTTAGAAAAATGTAAAGAAATAGAGATGTTAAACCCTAATGTAAAAAGTGTCAAAAACTCTCTAATCGGGACTAATTACATTTATATCTATTGGAGAAGGAATTCCTAAGAATAAGGAATCCTAAAATACCTCCTTTTAAGTACGTGAGTTGTTTAACCAACTTGTATAATAACTTAATAATTACTAATAACTATTGACGTGAATTGTCTCCACCACCATTATTCTTACTCTCATAAATATTATATTGTCACGCAACTTTTATATTATAACTGATTTATATTATTTTACTCATATTAATAATCATCACTAGAATATTAATAATATGAATGACACACATTATTCCTAACAAGAAGGTTGTAATATGCGTTGTAGGTGCTTGCATCCAAATTGTAAATCATTCAAATATGCCGAGAATCAATGTGGGTGATATTATTGAAAATTCATTCAAAAAATCTCATTGGAAAGGGATAAGAATTCCCTATTATAATGTTTTGGTTGACTAACCCTCCTACAAAAATGTTTTAGAGGCCTTAGACTTCAATTGCAAGTGCAAACAATGAGAAATTTGCATAAATGCAATATGATCTCAACTAAAAGTTAAAATACTTTATGAGTTTAATATTATATCCTCTCATTTTCTAATTATGAAAAACTATCCTTTTTTATAAGTACAAATGATTATTAAACTTCGACAATTATACATATTGACTTGGTTTGGAATGATTTTTTAAAAAAAGAAATAAATGTGTAGGAAATTTTGAGGCGAATTCATTTAAACTGGAAATTTTAAGTACAGTATCGATTAAAATTCTACAGCAGAGTTCCATAAACACAAGCCACCTCACGGACGAGCAGAGGCACTTCCTTTAAACAGATCCAACACAAACTTCTCCAATTTTTCTGGGGTGTATTTGAGGTAGGTGTACGAGTGCTTGCCGATTTCTGCCTGCCTCCCAAATGTGCCAAAAAAACGACCTGTAAGCTGGAATCAATTTCTCAGATATCGAAACCTCCCAACTCCTCCCGCAGACGCTCGTCGGCCACAACCCATCCGGCGTGGCTCTTCATCACCTCTTCGATCGCCGAATTGATGGCTTTAAATCTCTCCTTCAATGCCTGCTGCGAAACAACAGGGATGCCCTCGTCCGTCAGACAGGACAGCACTTTCGTCCACGCAGCCCGCTCATAACCCCGCCGCGTATTGTCTTAACCTAATTGACTGTTTTCTCAGCCACTCTTTCCCCATTACAGATTTCAGCTCCGACCCCTGCACTTTGTCAATGACGTAGTTCAGGTTGTTCAAGAGAAACAAGCACGACAGCGCCTGGTCCTTGTACAGCTTGGATTTGCCGTCCAGATTGCACTGCAGGAGGACGACGATCCATCGGAGTCGAATCTCCAGCAGAGAGGAGGAGCCGCTGAGGTTATCGTCCACAGCAAGAGCAAAACCCTCTGGCATGTCCTTCCTAAGGTCCACCGGCATGTTTGCCGTTAGATTTATGAGGGTTTCCTTGTAATCCAGCAGAAAACCGAGATAATTCACGACATATCTGGTGAGAGGATGAATGGCTCCGCCCGGGATGGGAGTCTTGGAATTCTCCTTCTCAAGGGAGTTCTCGAATTCTGTCAAAATCCCACGGGCCGCCTCGCCCAGCCGGGTCAGGATACCGGCGGCCTGTGCCTGCACGCTTCTGCAGGGCTCTTGACAATATATATGTTCCATGTCGGGCATAAGGCCTGTTAGGGTTTCGTACATATCTAGAACCCTGAAAATCTTTTCCGACGACCGTGTGCTAGCCACCACGGCTTCTGCGAACCCGAGAACCCTGGCGGTCGGCTCCTTGGCGATTTCCGCGAAGCAGGAATCCTCCATGTGTGTAAACCCTTCGAAGACCTGTTCGCACAGACGCTTCTCTCTGGCAAAGAGAAGCCGGATGCTGATTTTTGCTGCGTAAATCCATTTCTTTATCTTTTCATCAAGTAATGCCCACTGCATCTTGAGAATATCTTGCAGGCTCACCTTCTGCACGCCCAGACTGTACAGGCTCTCTTCCACCACGGATTTTCTTGTGGAGGTGAAGACACGAACGCACTCTCCCGCGTACCCTGTGGACGCCATGCGCTGCACTATACTTCTCAGAATCGCCACGGCGTCCGACGGAATCGTGTCGATTTCGCAGATTGTATCAATTGACGAACGGGTGGATTGGGACGCTTCGCTGCCGCTGTCATCGTCGGCGCCGTCCTCGGAGAAGCTGCTTAGGCTGCCTAAGCCGTCGGACGAGGGGCCGAGTGGACGACGCCCGGTCCGGGTCGACGGGATTGCTGTTACATAACAGAATCTTATGAAATTCATTCCTTAGACGGGCCATGGCCATCTTCATCAGCCGCTCCGCACGAATCATCTTCGCAGAGCCGCCATCTTGAAGTGACACAATTTCCATGAGTTGCTGGAGATTGTCAACCGCCGTCAGGTACTGCTCGGCTTCGTCTGGGCTGCTCTGGAAGATCATCTTGCTTGCAGTTTGTGTGTCCCATTTGGAAATCAACATCTCTGCTTCGGCTAAATTCTCCTCCAAGTTGCCCTGCAAATTGTTGTCCCTTCCTACCATATTTGGGTTCATGTTGCTAGAGATGCCCAGAGACCTTTGGAATAATTACGCTCTGTCTTTCCCTCTTCCTAAGCCTTCTATCTCCATTGATATATATAAACAAACAGAGAAGAGAGGCAGGATTCTTCGCAACTCATACTTACGGCTCAAACTAGATAATAATTTTTAACAAGCATTGACCAATGCCGGCGCGTGGAGAATGGATTGGGGGGCCAATTGAACACGACAAAAATAGCGCTTTCGATATTAATAAGTACTCGGTGGATTTTGTCCGCGCCCGTGGAACTTTAGCTTTGTAACCTCGTCTTCCGGTAATCTTTTATTTTTGGGATTATAGGTGAATTGTATATACTTAATTTCTATAGATAAGGGGATTTGAAGAGACAAATAAGTGCCACGTTATTGTGGAAAATTAACTACGCTGAGTTCCATGTTTTCAAGTTATTTGAGAATGAGAAAAAAGAATTTGAAGAGCATGGATGTTGCAAAGTAGTGTTGGAGTGCTAGTAAAGGTGAATTGATTGCATTGGACACATGATGGTTGTATTCGATGAAAGACTTTTAACACTTTGTGAGGATATCTAAGTCTAATTAAGCAAATAGACATGTCTCAATTATAGTCATATATCTTCGTCTCCATTAATAAACACCTCAAAATGTAGTATTAGATCTTCATCGCATGTTACAAATAACTTAAAGTTGCGTCCCTTCAAAGTAATTTGCAAATGCAGGCGTAATAGCAGCTACAAATTTTGCAAAGATAATTTTCTCGCCACCATTAGGATCTGCCTTTTCCATTATCTATGTCACTTCCTTGAAACGAAAGGCACACCCCAACTTATCCATACAACGCTTCAGCTTAGTCATTATCATGTTGTATTTTTTGTCCAGGTGTTGAAGGTGAGGAAGATCAAACAAATTTGCCTTGTTATTATAGACCATGTCAACAAAATATGACATTGAGGAGATCCAAAATTTTTACGTAGCTGTTGTTTTTGGCATCCACGGTTGTGAGCGGTGAGTACAACTTCAATAACAATTACTACATGGAAATTATGTCGTTAATATGGGAAATTTCTTAGAAATGATGTCTAAATTGATGCTCTGATAGATTACTCAAATATATAGACTGTTGTGCACATGCTCCAACGCAGATTGCCTTCAAGGCCACAAATTCATGCATTTTGGCCCTCACTCAAGGACTCTGATAAGCTAATACACGATGATTGTTTCCACAGTGTCAGGGTATGTTTGACACAACATTCAATCCTGTTGAAAAAGAGTGTTGAATCAGTTGGAAAGAATAGTTTTTTTCCTTCTTAAGGTGAATAAGAAAGGCATGGATTTTTTTAAGGCTTGTTTTGAGCATGTAACCACAAAACACAAAAGAGTTTAGACTTGAGAATAGGAATCGTTACCAATATTTAGAGCACCATGAGGATCTCCTTCCGATTAGTTATTTTTGACCTAGTGCAAAGTTCGACAACTAACATGGTGGCATTAGTATTTCCTATTATTAATTATTGTATTTCACACATACCCCAAGCCTTCGATCAAAAATTCTAATCTACAATATTCCTATGCGACACAACCTAATACAAATTTGATAAGTCCACAATACATCTCCCTTAACACACAACATTACACACTCAACGTGTCCACAATCATCAAAACCTACTACACACTCGACATGTTTGTAATACACAACAACGATAAACAACTACCCAATCAATCTACTACACAAGCAACACATTCATGACATTTTTCTCTAATGTGCTAACAACACAACGTAATGCACATATCTCTCACACAACCAATACAACACCCTAGCTTATGAAACACTTTAGTTCCATGGTCCATACTCGACTGCTGATGGTCTCCATCTCAAATGGACCCTCACCACATTCATGCATTCAATCACTCACTCACTCACACACACTTTACGTTTTTCACTTTGACGATCACATCTCTCTAATACACACAATTCAAACCATTTTTCAATGACACACTCTTTCTCTACAATTTATTATTGACTGTTGAGGGGGCATATATCAATGAACCTTATCTCATACATCCACTCGGGGGGCACGTTGCTCCTATCATTCACTGTTCATTCCATTTTGTCTCATCCATAACCTATTATATGTCTTGGTCGAATTTAGTCTTGCTTACATTTACTTGTCACATATACACTTTATTACACATGCTAGATAGATATCTTGTATGTCATTATCTTTCCATACAAACATGAACGTTCACTTGATTTCTAGTCGTGATCGCATATTCTACATATCCATACATTCAGCATGGATGTTTGGCACAATACATATTACCAGTCCCACAGAGGCTCATGGGGTCATCCACTTTCGTAAATTACAAGTGCTATTGTTTCATTTTTTTCATAGCACGTTACTGCATTGGATTATATAACATGCTTTGGCATACTTTTTTTCTTTCTAACATGCTAACGAGTGTTTCATGTACAACATTTTTCTTGTAGGTCTATTTACATCCATGTTTGTCTGTTACATTGTTTTCTCATCCTTGTCATTTTTTCCACTGGTTTGTGGGCTTTTACCTTTGTATTGTGTGCACACATGTCTACTTTCGCCCCAACCGACCTTTATTGTCTTGCGTTATTGTGAGTGGTGTTCCATGTTTAAAAACCCACTTTTTATGGTCTACATTATCTTCTTGTATCTTAGATTACGCATGGTTTGCTTACATTTTACATGCATGTTTTCTTCTACTAACACTTGTCTCCTAGCCACTTTTCTTGTGTGTGCCTTTGTTTCCACCAAGCACACTCCCTCCCCCTACAGGGCATCAGTTTCAACATAACAATTGGTTCTCCTTTGGGATGCATTCTCCTCAGTGAGGTTGCATGCGACCCCAAACGAGGGGGGCATTATTTGGGTGAATTAGTCAACCCATACAACATTTTACAATCATCACACAACACAATATAGTCAACCAACATCAGATCTGGCTCAGAAGAGTTGGGTCCTTATTACAGAAAAGACACCAGCACCAAAACCCAGCTAGTGGCGCTTAGGTTCCCTTGACCCTTCCTTAATGCCTGTGACCAAGGGGTAGTTATACATAATTATATAGTGCAACACAATCTATAACACTCCATAAAATGGATTGTAGAGTGAAGATAGTCTTTAGCACCCACCATACATACAACATTCAACATTGGATTGGAATTGGTTGAACCAGATCGTTTTTGTACACACCATTTGCAGTGGTGTTCTATATTGTGGAAAGTAGTTAAAGGATGGAGGAGGACACCATACTTTCCTCCCTACACTTCATCTAGATCATTGGCGTGAGATCGCCCAAAAAATTCAAAGCCAACACAACTAGCATGAGATCGTCCAAAACACTTGGTCTTCTACAACATCAACAATATCTTTTCTACTCTCTTTCCTCATCATGGATTAGGAGCACATATTCCTTTTTCACATTTTTCATTTTACATACTCCTTTATATTATTTTTACACATATACATGAATATTTGACTACATTTTCATTCTTTTCTTTTGCAGGTATGTCTGTATGGGAAGCAGTAGTCAACATCATTCAACATCATCCTACATCAACAACAACAACATTGAAAACATATACAACATACATTTCCACCTCAGGGTCATTATCTCATCACTTTTTTCTTTTTCTCATCTTTAGTCTCCACACTCCACTTTTTTATCACTCCATGCTTTTCCTTGTCTCTCGGCACACTTTTCGCCATTGAACTACATGGTTATTAGGTGCACATCTCTATCTACTTTATGTTATCAAGCTTTCACTCCACCAACATAAAGTGGGAGAAAATGTAAACACAAAATCACGCACTTTGTGTAATTATCTAGTCATGATTGCATACTACTATTCCTATGATTCCTAAGTAAGAAAAATACTAACTAACCCATGTCTTTGGCCATCTTTTCTTTCTTTCTATTTCCACTTTTGGTGTTATATTATTTATAGATTAATCTTTATTTCCATACCTAAGAATTTCTCATTCTGGACACCAATGCTAGGCGTGTAGTGCCCACTCCTCTTTGACACTTATCATATTTTGATTTTTATTACTATGGACTATAGGCATGGATTTTACTATATTATTTCAGTTTATCATGATGATAGATGGTAGAAATATTAGACTATTGATATGTTGTGATTCATATTATAGTTGTATGGATTCTTAGAGGCATGGATAGACATTCTCCATTGATGATGATCATGTGTTGATTAACTTATATATATACTAACATTTTTTTTTTGATTGAAAATCATATCCATATATTAATGAAGAGAAAAGTGTACAATGCTAATCATACAAAACCGGGAGGAAAAGATCACACCCCATATGCGAGATCAAAGTAGCCATTAAAGGCTATGAGTGGCACAAGTTACATAATCATTTCGAGAGAAGCTTTTCAATCAAAAAAAGTTTGAGAAAAAATTGTATAAAACCAGCAAAAATCTCCAGATATAGTAACATTTTGAATTTATTTTGTATTGACTATATTTTGGTGTTTGAACTCATCTTGCAATCTCACTAATATTGATGAAATGGTAGAATTTAGATGTTTTTGAAATGATAAAAAAATGATAGCATCACTTAGCTTTGATGATGAATTCGTGATATGATGATGTTTATTGATGGAGGTGCATGTATTTTATTATAGATGTATTTGATGTGGCCATGAGGCCAAAGGAGGTATTATTTGATTTTTGTAAGTGATTATATCACAACTAAAAAGGGGGGGGGGGATAAGAGACCAACCATATTGGAATATTGGATGGATACAACAAAGGTCACCATGACATTTTTATCTTCAGTTCTATCATTGTGTTTTGTTAGATTGTTCAGAGGTCCCCATGTGGGGGATGACCTCAAATTGTGACCATGGGCTATGTGTGTTTTACCCTTTCCTTTTTATTATTTATGAGTATGTGATTTATTTTGTAATGTAATTCACTTTTGTTATTATTTGTTAATGTCCTCTATTTAAGATAATTAATCTTGTTAATTAAAGTAATTTTAGATGTGACCATGGGGTATTTGATTTTGGTAGATTGTCCTTGATTTTATTTTGGTTTTGAAAGGATGTTTATTGGTTTAAGTGTTGTGTACTCAACCTTGAATTTCAAATTCGGATTTGGGCTTAAAGGCCATTTTTGGAGGCTTGTAAGACAAGTTAAGCTTGTCCTACACCTCTTAAATTTATCTGCCAACTATACCTATGGGTTAAGGGGTCAAAAATAGACTTCATTATGTGATTTTTAAGGTAAAAGGTGATATTTATTATACTTTCTTACATGATTTTTTTAATAGTGTCATTTAGAGGTGTGGGTAAGAGTTTGTGTGTGTAAGAGGCTTGTCATTTCCTCAACCACCAGCTTATTAACCTTTGGTTTGATGTTTGAATTGGTGATGTGGAGTTGAGGAGAAGTGATGTGGCATCTTACACAAAGCCAACTCACCATCCTCTCCTCTTTTCTATGTATGCAAGTTATTTTGAGGGTTTTGGGGTTACTTCATTTTATTGTGCATATTTTTTTTTTGATTTTTAGTTTGAGTTGCTTGCTTGGGAATCTTGGAGCTTGCTTGGATTTGGGCTTGATCTTAGAAGGACCTTAGATTTGTGATTTTGGATCAAGTTTCTTGCAATGGCAAGGTAGAAACTTCACCCATGAAATTTATTTGTATATATGTGTGAGTATGTAAATAAAAGAATGTTGTGTGTGCATATTTTTGGGCTTGGGTAGTATGGCCTTAAGTATGGTGTAGGAGAAGGTTTATGGGGATATTTTAGAGGGAGGCATAAGTGTATTGGTATCTCCAAATCACAACACCCTTTAATTTTCACAAGTGTGTGTGCTTGAGCTCATGGTGTGACTGGGTAACAAGGGTACTATATCCAAGTTGTGGTACTTTCTACTTGAGATATACCTCTAGAGAAAGTTGGTTCTTACTCCTTAACTACCTACCATAATCTACTCTAATGCAGAAAAAACTATCTTATCCTAATCTAAATTTCCAAGGGACCACGAAGAGAGATTACATGAAAACAAAGACTACACTAAAGTGGTGATACACCAAAAAAGGAGGGAATGAGAATAGTTTCCAGTGTGTGGAAATAGAAGCAAGATGTAGATTAGAGAGGGTGATGACATTTACCCACATAGTATAAAGAAAAAATTCACAATGACATTTCCATACATGCACAATAGTAATGAATCCCTATAAGAGCATAAAGTAGGCACAATACACCTACAAGTGAAATAAAGAGGCAAGAAGAATGTAATAAACACAGATAACGGAAGAGAATATCCACAAATTTGCATATACTTCTTGATTGACAAGCAAAGTTAATTTACAAGGAAAGAGAAAGGCCTGGGTCAACATGCTATAAGTCCACTACAAGGGCTTGCAACACATTGGATTCACAAAAAAAAATAACAGAGTTTTGTTTCTCAAAACCTATCCACCCTTTATAATGAGCCCACACTTCAATTTATAGAATTTGGAAGACGAGAGGATTGAAATCAAAAAATCTAACTTTCAACCACTTATAAGATGTAATAAATTACATGGAATGATGGTATGTTTCTTGAAATATTCTTCCCATACTTTCCCATGACTTGCAACAGTGAAAAATGTTAGCGCTTGCTTCATAATTGCACTCTTAACTACCAAATAAAACAATGTTATGAACTTGGTCCATTTTCAAAAAAACTCCATCAAGTCTTCATCAAATTATATATTTATTGATATTTTTGCATCAGTCTCAGAGCCGTGATTCCAACAGTACCAATTTTGTGTGATTTCATTGACAAATGCACAAGATATGGCATTCTGAGTGTGAGTAACTATTTTGAGTTTGCCAGGGTTTTCATGCCTTTTACGAGACTAGGAATTTAATTTTTTATATCTGGAGATGTTTATTTTATTTTCACCCATCTAACCTCATTAGGCATAGAGGATGTCATGCCCTTTTTGAAAAGCCAAATTTTGTGAAAAATAGAGCTCTGGGTCAAAAGTTATGACCCTTTGAAGTTTAGGGTTGGGATGGTCCACGCGGGCTCTCATGATCCACATTTTCATTTGCATTATAGGGTTTGTGGGTTTTCATGTCCCATGTGTCCTAGGACATTTAGGCTAAGATTCTCCACATTTTCTGATTCTTTCTTTGTGTGGTGAAATCTTCTATTTCGGGCCCGACTATCCCACGTGTTTCTGTGTGGATTGGGCCAATTTTATTCACATCACCTGACTCAAGATTTTCTGTCATTGTGCATCCACCATTGACTAGGTCAAGTGGGTCATTGACTACCTACATCTCCACACCACTCGCTCATAGGTATTTCAGCTATTTTTGGTCTATGTGTCCTAGTTGTCCCAGACATTTTTCTCCACCTTTGCCGCATTTCTCTAGCTGCAGGTATTTCAGTTTTTTAGGCATTTCGAGTAATTTTGTCCTAACTATCCCGCAGATTGCATGGGACTTTTTTAATCACTTTTTTTGCATTTCTCTTGTTCATTTAGCATTTCAGGCCTAACTTAGGTATGATGAACCCCGGTACAATCCACAGTCCCCAGACTCGATTTGCACTAAAATAGGCCCTTGACTTATTTTTTTCAAATTTTTTCTAATTTTCACCAACTCCTTGAATTTTTCTTTGGATAGGGAAGTTAGAGAAAATCCAAGGGATCCCTCAAAACTTGATTTTGGGCATTGAACCATTTTTACTTGTTCAATCTTGAATAAATTGTGCAAGTCATCAAAATTACCTTAGGGGGTGAATTTTAGATAACAAGTATTATTGCACAATTCGTGAGGGAGTTGGGCTGGGTGCTCCACCTTTTAGATAAGAAAAATGCTTATTTATCTTATATGTTTTATTTGAGGGAGGCATAAGATTCTTGTTTTGGGTGTGTTTTGTGTTTTGGAGGATTCAAGGTGGGCACCTAATCCCATTGGGAGGCATAAGTGATTTCCTAATAGTTCCTTGCTCCATTGGCTTAGAGATTTCAAGACTTGTTTGGAAATGTTACATTCTTTGATATTGTTATTTTTGTGCTTGTGTGCATGTTGAAATATTGTTGGCATGTGTGTTGTATTTTGGAAGCATTTGTGAAATTTGTCATTACTTGTATCCATTTCTTATTGCTCTATGGTTGGAGCTCAGGGGCCAATGAGGAGAATATATTCTTCATCTCATTCGATTATTGGTTGGATGGAGAGTGTTGCCTACTCCCCCTTATTTGTTGTTGTTCTTGAAGAGAAGAAAATGGTGGAGCTCAAGTTGAAGATTTGGACTTAGAGTATTTTGTAGAAAACAGAAAGAAGTGAATCCGACATTTGTAAAAAGTTTCCAATTTTTTTCCACTTAAAGTGGAAGGCTTGTAACCTTACATTTTAAAAGAAAGCCTTGTAAATTTTATTTAGAAAAGTTGTAATGTTTAGTTGGAAAGAGACAACTTAAAGTTATGTTTTGGATTGGAAGTGAAAATCTCTCAAAATTATGTATTTTATCCAAGTGGTAGAATGTATTCTTTGGAATGGAATGATGTTATTTTAAAGAAAGTATTATTGATTTCTTTTTTTGTATTGTTGTAAAGTTGAAATGAAAAAGGAGTTGTGTTGTATCTTATCTTTGTTCTCCAAATAGTATATTTGAAAAGAATGGTTTGGAGTTGATATTATGCTCAAGTTTTATACCTTATTGCAAGGAAAGAATGCTACAAACTTATTATTTTAATCAAGAAAGGAATTTAGTTGTTCTTCATTATTATTTTTTGTCTTAGAACAATTTATCAGACTCTAGTTACGATATATATAAAGATACATATATCACTTGATAAATATATTCTTATATATATCTAGTTTATAGCTTTCTACCTCACACAGAGATTGATACCAGTAAGCTTAACCGACGTCGGTAGACTCTGTACCGACATCGGTCACTCTATAGTGTTATAGTTTTAGAAAATTCATTTCCAGCTTAATTTATACAATTTTATTCTTAGAAAACAATATAAAATAATTGTGGAACTCTACTTATCGGTTTTAAAGACTCACCTAAATGAATATATTTGAAAATATTCATTTTGTACTCATGTTATTTGAAATATATTGGATCTACAGTAACCGGTGTTGGCATCCTTGTGATTGGCACCGGTCACTAGAAATTGTATGTAAATCACACTTTCAACTTTAAAATTACAAATTCTTACTTTCGGTGTAAGTCAGAGCATTCAATGACTGTGATAAACTATAAATGACACAGGAACATATATAGATGAATATATATGAGGATATATTCATTTGTATACATTGTTTTATAAAATTTACTATATTTTCAAGAAACGACGCCGGTAGTGGAATCAGTTTCGATAGCCAGAGCATACTGTGATGGGTCAAGTGACCGCCATTGGTCGCCTCTATGTACAAACATTTTGTAAAAAAAGTGATTTTTGGCCAAACTAGTGGATTCAAAGAATTAAAACTTAAACAAAATGTATATCTAATGATATATATATATATATATATATACATATATATAGACACACACACACTCACACACTCTCTCTCTCTCTCTCTCTCTCATGTATATATGTATATAGAGGTGTATGCACTTAGATCCTTGAAATGGGTTTTCCCCAAATGTAACTCAAGAAAATGTGAACCATTAAACATCTTCAACCAAATTTGTGGATAGATCTTTCCAATAAAATGAATGAAAATAACTACACTCTACAAGATCTAGGAAAACAAATAAGTGAACCAAATGGGGAAATATCTTTCCTTCCAATGTAATGCTAAAACCTAGAGGAAATTTTTCCATGGGTTCTCTCATACTTTCATGGCTTCCTTTCCTCCAACCTACAAAAAAAAGAAAATAAATGAGAGAAAATAAGGATACTAGGGAAAGGAAAAGGTTAAAAGGATCTCATAAGGATGATTAGGGTTAGAATGAGAACCTAAGATCTAAGGGCATAAAATGAATCAATCTAAGGGTAGGTAATCAATCCTACAAATTTTAGGTGAGGGTATTTTATGGGAATATATGTTTTAATTAAATGTATGTGTAATTTGTGAATGGGTACACTTATGTCCTTAGTGTTTTAAGTTAAAACGTACCCCTCTTATTATGGTTTAGTAAATAATTAAATGGAATTAAAACTATAGTAACTAAATTCTGGTATTATGAATGGACATTAAAGCTAATGAATTAAGGTGATTAATTTAACCAAGATCAAATGTTATAAGTGTGGAGTATGGAATTAATGGATGCATTGCTAGAAGATTCTAACTGAAAATATCTTTAGAAATAGATTAATAGTATTTAATTTTTAATCTAGGTTGGATCAACCTAATGTAAAGAATAAAATTATTGGTGGGAGTTAATTAAATGTACTCTAGGGTCTAACGCCCTTATAATCCTTTCAACAAAAAGAACTTCCGCAAATTCCTAAGTATTTATTTAAGATTTAATGTGGTTTGGAATGTCGAAAATGTGGGCATTACAAGGCACCCCTAACCTCTTTATACTTTGTTAAAATAGTTTGGGCCATTTCTAGCTGTTTGAGCTTCTTATCTTTTTGGTAGTTGTCCTTTTCAAGGTTAATTATGAAATTCAAGTAAGATAATCATATAAATATAAACTTATGTGAGCATAATAAAGGACCAAATGCTAAGCATTAGCTATCACCATCTAAGGTTGCATCTAAAGACTACTCAAGAGCATCCAAGCACCATTTAAGGGAAAGGAACTGCATTACCGCGTATACAATTCTTAGGAGGAGAGTCTATTATTTTCCATGCACACATCTATTACATTTATCTAAATTCATTACTTTTCTCACTATCTGTTGTGATACGCACAAGATTCACCTAGGTCACGATTCTACACACACACACACATAGAACTACATTGGGTCTGAGATGTGGTGAAGTGCTCAGTTGTAAGATCACTTCTTGACAACTGAGGATAGCTCGACCACTCAATTTGAATCTTTCTTTTTTAGGATTTGATGTCTCTTTGAGGGTTTTGAAGGTCATTATTTCATTGCAGGTTTCCAGTGACCTCGGCGAACATTATGTGACATATTATTGACCAAAGGAGAAGGACTAAGAACACCTTACGACTAGTCATAGATGGGTTTTTGAGAAATTTCATATTCATAGGTGCCCACTGCCAGTTTGTGGTGCTTGTAGGTACCCCTGCCCCTTTTTGGGCTCCCCTTTCCAACATATTCCTCCATATATACATTTTTCCAAGTTTCAGTGTGACATTTTGTGCTTCTAATTTTCTAGTTTTTGTGATCTGTGCACCTTCGGGATCTTTATGAAACAACTAAGATTTTACATTTTATAGCTTCGTTTTCTTGGGTTGTTTTCTGTATTTATTTGTATATTCATTTACTGTTATAATAGAAATTAGATTAAGCATTTTCATAGCACAAGTCCATATTTTACTTAATCAATATGTATAATTACTGACTTGAAGATGACAAAAAAAATTGGTACTAATATTTATTGAAAATAAGATTCATGCACATACTTATTTAATAATCACATGCTCATTACTAATTAACAACTAACACAAGGGGCTGGTTACCTTCATGAATTACCACTTAAACAAAAAATATAAATCACTTAATAATATTCTAGTTTAAAGTAATCTGCACCTCCTTCAAATAAAAAAGTGCATATGATAGATGTAGAATTGTACCAAGTGGTCAAAGCATCAATAGAGCCAAGGAAACAATCAACAAAGTTTCTATTATTTACGAAACTGTGTGTAATTCAAAACAATTCCAAGAGCAAGTAGGGAGAGTCTTTCATAAAGTGCTGATACAAATAATTCACCACCATCAACTACATCAATGAAATGTTAAGTTTATCAGGTGTTATGGAAGACAAAAGACAAAAGATTTCAATGTAAAATGAATGATTTTGAGATTCTATCTAATGTAAGATGTAATTTACAGGAGATACAACCAATCATGGGAATTTAGAGATCGGTAATGTAGATTTACTACAAACAAGAAATACATGATAGTTTAGATCTTCTACTAGACGAGATAACATTTTGGATTATATACATGACAAAGGATATAATTCACAATCTTTATATTCATGCTTGTGAAAAATTGTTTCAGATGTAGTATAATCCCTATTTAAATGAGCTCACACATTCGATGATTGCACAACAAACAAGAAGTACGAATTACATTTCATGCTCAGAGACACATCATCAAGATGGGTCTATATGAGTTAATGCAGATAATTCAATGTATAATGATATGCATATATGAAACAATGCACATGTGAAATGCTTTACTTAAATAATGACTACAAACAAGGTTGAATTAATGGTTATGAGAACCCTAGGAAATACTAAATTTAATGTCTTCTATAAATAAATAAAATTTATAGTAGAAAAAAAAATTCAGGTCGTGACCAAATATCATATTACTTGATAGTTTATGCCTCTACCATCTGAGAAAAACTTCTTGATAATTTTTTTGTATCTACTACTGCCTAAAATCCCCAATTAATTCTCAAACATGTAGTCCATTATAATCTTCTTTTTCATATATTTCTAAACTATTTTTTCTCATGTTCTTCACATATTCACTTTTCTTGATCTCTCTTCCAAAAAAATTCTAAGACTTCAAAAAAATAAAAATATGAAAAATACATGAGTATGAATTAAATTTAAGAATCATGTGACAAAGGCACTTGTATAAATATTTGAGGCATCTTGAATATCATATTATTTATACAATTACATAATTTAAACTTTATTTTATATGATGTGAATTAAATTGGTATGTAAGGTTTGACACTAATTGTTACTAACATATATTGAACTAATAAATTAATCTACTCTTGATAAACAACCATAGTAAAATAAAATATATTAGTCCCCCCTAAATGTTAGTGATATTATTTTTCTCAGATTATAACAGACAGAACAGTAGATCACAATGATTTCAATTCATTCGAGATATCAAATACATAGGTAAAGGTTACATTATATAGGAGTGTGTACTCCTCTTTTCATGCAATCATCCATTATCTCACATCCCTACATAATCTCAACCTCATCTCACAATATCCTCCACTTATCTCTCACAATCCTATTCTCACTCAACAAACCTTATCTACGTGAGTTACAACTCACTAATATTTGCACACACACAAATATATAAATATCTAATGTTCACAATATTATTCCTAACAGTTAGCACCCTAGGCAGTTGCCTAGTGTACCTAGGCTTAATCCGCCTCTGACTACAAAACTAGTAGAGTGGATTACACCTTGTTTTCAATTATATAAAAAGTTTGCTCTACCATCTTACTCTAATATGGTGTGCTTCTAAATGTCGTGTGAATCTCTATAACCTAGGATGATAATAAATGAAACCTATTAGTGCACCAAAACAACAATGTCATGTTTTTGAAAACTTTAGTAGAATATAGATCTAAACGTTTAATTGATATCCTTTATTCTACCACATATAGGTTTCTCAAGTTATAACAAATATGAAAGTATCCTAGTTCATGATATAAGTTAGGAGTGATGTAAAAGTTGATGAAAATCTTGATGTAGGGGCTTCAAACAATATCTCATGAGAATTGTTCAGAGGGATTCGACTAGAACATATGTAGACTATGAACAACATATATGATGTGACCTTATACAACTATAATGCAAATCTTATGTATCTACTCCTAATAAATATTACAAGATATATCATGCAAAAGAACATATAATTTAATTAAGTATATTTAATGGCATGACAAAATGACTAGTTGAATGCTTACGAAGCACCTGAGGTATACCACTCAAGTATTATGATACAAAAAAAAACTAGAGAGCTTTGATAAAATGTGCACTAAAATATTAAAATAATAATGCACTCCATACATGGGCGAATAAAAATAAGATTTGCCCACAAATATATTATACTTTCGTTATGCACACAATAAGAAATCTCGCTAATACAAAATATAAAACTTGGTTAGAGATTAGAATACGAAACAAACAATTATTTTCTCTATATAAATTCATATGGGATAATACATTTATATATAAATGTATTTCTATAAAAAAGAAGATTTCCTCGACTATTCTATATTCTAGAATAACTTTCTTGAATCTACACAAATCACTCATGCAAATCCTATTCCAATGATGAGCTTACTCATGTAGAAATATTCACCCTATATTATTAATAATGAGGTGTATTATAACAACTCATATTAATAATAATATTACACATAATAAAACCTAACTTTCACAATTGTTTACCAATAATAATAATGTTAGCACTAAATCATATATTTCCAAACAATACAAATGGAAAATAATTCATGAGAGTGGAGGAAACTTATAACCAAGAAAAAAATGTGAGAGTTCAATCCAACAAGTGGTTCTTCTACTACAATATTGCAAGGTTTTTAGAAACATATCTTCCTACTTTGACTAAGGAAAGGGTGCAAGTGAAGATAGAAAGGAGACCAAAAGGTTAAAATGGAAGTGTGTATGAGAAATAAAGCATTATAATAATGACAGAGAACAACATAGGATTTACAAGAGAGAAAATATGTTATCAAGATATTTCTTTGAAAAGTTACAGGGAAATTTGACATGACAACAACTAGCTATTTTTGGAGACATGGATTAGATCAGAAAGATAAAAAAGAAGGCATAGCTCAGAATCCAGGACCTTAAAAATTTTGTGAATACCATTACCTTATCCATTGGGGTGATAGAGTCATATGATAAGGGCTCATATTATTACTCCATTTATTCCAAAACATTGACACGTCAACACTAGGTACATTTATGTAACACCTACATTTTACACACACATATAAAACAATACAAATATGGGAATAAGTTTTTTTTTACTTACATTGCAATAAACATGACACTACAAAATATCACCTAGGAAAACACAAAATACATGATACATTTGGACAAAAATTAACCCACATAGATCACATGAAACCACATGATGCACATTAAGGCCAATTTTTTTTTTAAATGACAAGGCACAACATAATGATTCTACCACAATATAAACTATAGATAGGGTCTTCCCATGACATAATACTTTTATGATTATACATTTATTAAAATCATGTTTCAATCATTAACTTAAGTTCTAGGAAGGATCATAATATGTGAATCATACATTCCTTTTCCTTTTCCTAGATTTCCTATTCTACTATTTAACATTTAACTTACGGTATATCTCATTGAATAAGGATCATCTACATTATTTCAGTTACTTGTTTAAATTGCTCATTCATTAATAGGGTATTTAGTTACACACAAGGTTATTTACACACACACACGGCTAATAGGTCTTATCCATATGATTCACTCCTAAGTGTGAGTCCAAAGAATGTGAATTTCACTTTTGTTTTGCTTAAGGATTTAGGGTCAAGTTTATTTCATTCATTTATAAATTGATAATTGAGTTAGTAAACAATAAGTGTTATCTGAAATAGGTTCTTTATCCATAGCGAGAGGGCTTAATCACATTACAATGAAGATCATGTTTCAATTTCCTATGGGATAACATCTCACAATTTCACTTGCCAAGGCCAAGTGTTAATTATAATTACACTATAGTCATGATCCAACAATTATTAAGGATTTTAAAGATCTTAACATGGCAACATACTCCCTTTTTTTCTTTATTAGGTTTCTTGAGTATCATTTTATGTTCAACTTAAGAGGGCTTTTCCCTAACTAGGTTCATATGCCTTTTGTAATTAATTGTGTAACCTAATTGCTATTAGGGTTATTTGAATCCTCATGAGACCACTAGTCCCTATCTTAGGGGATTTATTTCTAAGAACATGATCACAGTTTCATATCATACATCCATTACCTAATAGGACTAGTGGGAGAGTAAGATGGAGTTGTCCCTTGTTTAAAGGGTTAAGGCCGACATTAGAGTTTACACAACCTGGATCCCTTTTCTATCACAAGATGGCTTAAAAACATTATACGAGAGATATAATTTTCACATTTCTTTAAGCACATCACCTTATGGTTACATTTTCACTAACTAATCATAACTTAATAAGTTACTAAGTTTCACAATTAACCCTTAGTATTGCATCATAGAACCCAAACGACAATTAAGATTGGGTATCGAGTTCATTTATGATCCCAACTCTTAAATGTGACTTCCAAAGTTAGTTTGTGATCTTCTTCACTCAACATGTATGTCAGTCCAAGAGGATCTTACAATGTGTTTAATGTTGGTTCCCAAGGAGTAATACCTTAAGAGAACACAGTCTCTTTACTACACATACGATTGTTAATCCTAGGAGGGAGCCACATACTCTAGATAATGTTTGAACATGTCATTCCAAATTGTTGGTTTCATGAAAATGTTGCTAAGCATAAAGAGAATGAAAATAAACTCAAACTTAGGCTCTTATTTAATTAATCTAGAAGGTGTTATAAAGTGTAAAGATTTAAGTTCATTCTAAGGTTTTAGTTTCTTTTGTGCTAAGAAAGATCATGCGAGAAGGGTATATATGCAAAAGTTTTAAACTAAGGTTGACTATTATATTTAGGTTTCTTTTCTATATTTTCTAGTTAAGTAACACAACAATCTTGAGATTTCATCATAAATTTCACAATGAGAAAGCACTGTAAGATGTCAAATTCAATTTCATTTAACATATTTATCCAAATTTTAGAATAAAAAATTTGGGATCAAAATACCAGCCATGTTTAGATGAACATTTTCCTTAAACATTAGAATCTTAAAGATGTTACAAAACTTCACTAATAAATGTTTCAATACTTCGTAAAATTTTGAACTATCCTCTACAATTTCATTTAACATAAATATCCAAACCCCTTTATTACCATATGGAAATTTGAATCAAAATAACACCTATAGTTAATTACACATTTCCCAAAGCACCCCTAAAAATAACATCTCATACATACAACCAAACTTTAATAATAAGTTTTTCAATACATTACAAAAAGTTGAATCAACCTTTACAATTATATGTTTTCAAATATAAATTACAATAATACACAACGAATTACAACCACATTGTTTCGCCCTATTGCATCTTGCAAAACCATGCGAGCATGAAATAAATGATAAATCACTAGCATGGCATCCACCTAAAGCTAACATAATTAACATTATTGGTTTTCCATTTACATGATGATAAAAATACACACGCTACAAGATAGGGTTAGGGAATATATTCATTTCAATTCATTCCATTCCCTAACTAAGGGAGGAGAGAGAAAGTGATAGTGAAGAGAGAGAAGATAGAGAAATACTATTTCTCTAAAAGTCAAATATCACACAAGTCACAAGATAGAGTTTCAAACAATTATTTACAAGTGTTAATAAGTTTCTACGATTAAAGGATTTTTCAAAGGTTTGGAATGATTGAATTTGTAATGTTGATGAGATATGTTTGAAGTATGATCGAAAAAAGACTTTGATCAATTCATCTTGTGGTAATGCAAAGGACAATTGATTGATTGTACCTCTCCAATGGGAAACAAAATCAGTAATGGACTCATCCTCGAATTGTCTAATAGTGTAGAGGTCATTGATAATAACTTTATGGGCTATATTTATAGAAAAGTGTTCTAAGAAAAGTTGTGCAAGTTACGTGAATTAGTAGAGTGAATAATGAGGAATGTTATTATACCAATCTAACACAGGTTTTGTGGGGGAGATGGGAAAATTATTTAGCATAATTTCTTGTTCATGGGATATTAGATAACAAGCATGATGAAAGACACAAATGTGCTTCTGAGGGTCTTCCTTACTATAGAATTCGATAAATTTCAAAAGTTCCCAATGAGGTGGATACACTTATATGGTACTAAAGGGTGAATGGGCTCATTATAGATTGGATCATAAGAGAACACATTCTTGGGTGTTGATGAAGCAACCTCAAGGTTGTATATGCGGCTCATGAGATCCTGCAGAGGATCAAGTTACATTAGTTACTGTGAGGATGAGACATGTTGAAATGAAAACTGGCTAGGTTGTATGTATGTCTGATATTATTGAGGAATGTTCTGTTGGTAGGGAATATTTTATTGTGGAATGTTTTTATACAAAATGTGTTGTTGATAGGGAATGTTTTGATGTGGGATGTTTTGCTAGGGGATATGTTTTTGAGTCATGTTATATTGAGGTATGTTCTGTTGAGATGGGAAACTTTGTTGGGGGATATTTCATTGTGGAATGTTTTGTTGTGATATAATATTATAAGTATTGATGTTTTATTGGGGTACATTATGGCGATAAGGAATATTAGTAGGAATATTCTATTATGGACTACTTTTCTGGTAAGGGATATGTTTTTGTGGGATGTTCTATTGTGAAGGGATACTGGTAGGTCTATATTGTTGAGACGAGATATTTTGTTGTGCTGTATTTTTTTGTGAAGGGATACTATAAGTGGGGTTATTTTTTTGAGGTATATTTTATTGATATTACATACCATAAACTGGTTGAGACACTAATGGTTACGATAGTTGAATGTATTTATAGGGATTTGAAATGCATGTGGTAGTGAGAGGTTGTGAATAAGGAGTAAGTTGTTGAAAGGGTATGGTAGTAGTAGCTGAGGATGGTGCTTGTTGCAGTATTTGTTGTGAGACAAGGGGTGTAGTGAATTGGGCAGAGACAGGATGATTTCTAGAAATAGCACTAGTATTAACTAAGGGAGAGGATGAGGGAATAGACATAGTGATACTTTGGACAGAATTACCTACTGGTTGAGAAGATAAGGTGATAAAAGTGGTAATAGAACACATTGGAGGTGTCTAAATTGATGAAGATGTTGAAGGGGTGGATGAAGAAGCACCCATGTTACTTAGGGGAGGTGTGGAACTAATGGAAGGGTCTGGTGAAGATGTATGTTGTTGGGAAGTTGTATCTTAAGAGGAAATCATATGAAGGCTAAAGACAGGAACAAAAGACAAAGCTTCTGATGGTTCAAGTTGACTCAAAGGTGGATATGAATGTATTTGTTGAATATCAGGTTTCTGATTTGAATCAATAAGACTTACAATACTAGATGAAGGATCATATGGATGTGAGGGTCTAGGTGTAGATTGTTGGTTTGTATTAATGGGAGGTGAAGAAATAGATAAAGGATCAGGGATATTGGAAGTTTGTTTGGGTTCAACTTGTTGTTAAAAGCTAGATAAAGGATTTGCAATGTTTGAAGTTGGATTGGGTTCAACTTGTTGTGAAGAGCCAAATAAAGGATCTTGAATGTTTGAGGATGGTTCAGGTGTGAATGGCTGGAGTTGAACATCCCTAGCTGCGAGATAAGCGCTAAGGGAAATGGGATTTGAATCTAACATTGATTCAAAATGAGGATCTCCTCTATCATAGAAGAGAGGTTTGGATGACTTCAATTGAGAGCTAGGAGAGTATGGTTATTCGGTCTCTTCTTGTTCAAATGTATGGAAATATTGACTATGAAATTGATGTGTGGAATCCAAGAGACGTTGTCACATATCTTCATTATATTTCTTTTATATTTCATTCCAGGTTCGTTGGGCATCATTAAGAGGAGTAGATGTACTTGGTTGATGAAATGGGTTTTGTTTTTGTAATGGTGTAGAAAAAGATGTGGATAAAGGAATGTGATATTGTAATGGTGATGATAGAGGAGTAGATAGCAGAATTTATTGTTGCAAGGGTGTGGATAATGATTGAGATATGTTTTCAAAAGATTGATTACGAGATTGTTGTCTAGTTTGTACCATATTGAAAAAACACAAATACCTAAGAATGAAAATAAATAAATGAGTTTGTTACAAATAAGAAACAAATTCAAGAATTTTTTTTATAGATTTTCTTGATTTAGTAATAAAAGAGTGAGATATGTAAAATGGCTAACAAGGGTCCTAGGAAATGGCAAGCTATGGCTGGTTTTGGGTATGTTTATGGTCAGAGTCCTTGATATACCCAAAGTTACGTGAGGCCCAACTCTGTACTACTGCCTACACCCTCACTTCACTGTCCTGTAGTGATAAGGGTGTCAGGTGCTTTTCCAACATATCGAAAAATAGGTAATTATACTCGACCAAAACACCAAGTCATCTTCTCCTCTTGGTGATCAAATCCAAGTAGGTATCCACCTGGGTAGGGGTTGTTTAAGTGTTTTTTGATGTTTTTAAAGTGATTTTTTTGTGTGTGAGGAAAAGTAGTGTGAATGCAAAATTTTTTCATTCCTAATTAAAGCTTTGTCAAGCAAGAAGGATGTAATTGTTCATTTCAGAGTCCAAAATGAAGTGTTCATTTGGAGGAATAAAATCACAAAAAATGCAATAATTAATAAAAAAGGAAGGTTGTAGGGCTCACCGGTAAAATGATCATTTTATTTTTTTAATTTTATTCTACCAACTTTCTAAGCAAGCAATTCTAGCAACCCAATAGATGAGCTTTCCAGAAATTTTTTTCCTGCAAATAGGTAGGAAAAATAACAATTAGAAAGAAACAAACAAGAAGTAAAAAAAATTTATTAGGATTTGAAAAACACCTAGAGAAATCACAGTTGATTTAGCCAATCACATGAAATTATCACATAGAGAATAAGAAAAAAAAAATGTATATTTTAATGAAATAAAATGAATAAATGTGGGTTTGAGTCCCACTGAGTGTGCCAAAATGTTTAGAATAAATTGTACCTATTCATCTTAACTTAATAAGCAAGAGAATACAAATTACCAAACCTCAATATGGTAGGTTTAGAGGTACCCGTAGATGTGAATGGATGATGTTCGATTGTTATGCTTCGTGTAAGAAATGATATTATCTCTTATCCTAAAAATAAAGTTGTAATCATAGACACAACAAAAGATATATATTAGTAAAAATACTAAGTAGGTTGCCTGGCAAAGGCCAGTCCCTATAAGTCAAAGGAATTCCTCGCAAGGATGTCAACCCGTTGTTTTATGCAATCAAGTGATTTTTAAAGTACAACCAATGATGTATGATGGATAAATTATAAATGTTCTAAAAAGTTTCAGAATTTATTACAAATATGTAGTAGATAATGAAATATGATATATGTAAACTATGGCTCAAAGTCAGATTCTAAATCAGTGTTAGAAGTTTTTGGATGAAGGTGAGTCTTCCTCTTTAGTAAACTCGAGGTCTTCTTCTTCAGGATAGTCTAAATATTTGTAATCATTATATTCCTCAAAGAAGTCTGAAATGTATTATGGATCTTCTTTTTTCAAGTCGTACTGGTATTCAGAATTAGAATTTGAGTGCTAGTAATTAGTTTGACCTTCAAATTCAGATCTCAGAGCTCAAAACTTCTAGTTCAGTCTCGTATTAATACTCGAATCAAGCCAAGTCATCTCGGATATGTAATACTTCAAAATAGGCCTCCCAAAACTCATTTTTGGCGTCATGAATCCTCTAAGTGAGATTCAAAAATGGTCTGTAGTTGAACCAATAGCAGTGGAATGAATGGTGCACAACTCAAGGTCGTGCAAAACATCGTATTGTTCCCAATGTAATGGGTGACAAATGAGAGGTAAGTAGTTGATGCTAGTTATTTCATGTCCTTGACCACCTAGTGCCATCTAAACAAGAAATTCTAGACAACATGTTAGTAGCCAAGAGATACAACACAATTGATAAATGAAAATCTGATTAATGTTACAAGAGATAGGAATCGCAAGCGATCCCGGAGGATAATAAATAGTCTGATAAATGTGATATCTAACCAATAATTTGATGATATGATGTTCCAAGAATTTAAATTATAATATGAGATTAAAAAATTAGCAGATAATATACCTGAATATGTAAATGGAAAGTGTAAAATGAATAACTGACCTTGATTCGGAAATGATGAATGAAGCTGAAGGAACTTGCAATTAGGTAGTGATTCGTTGATCTTGGATAGGCTCCAAAATGATTCTCAAACTTGCTTGATGAATATGAATGCCGATATTAGATTACCATGTGTTGACTTTACAACAGTGATAAACTCTGATAGAAGACTAAGAATCCAGAGTGTGAGAAGATGATCCCAAAAAGGGACTGTAAATTGGGCTTAAATAATTGTTGGCGATTTACCTAATTGCCGGCGATTTCAGCCTTTTTGAGCTTATTTTGGAACAATTTGCTAATCTAGGATTTTTTCGTTGAAATTTTGAAGAGTGAGTTTGTTGAGAGGTTTGAAAGTGTGGAGTTGGCTAATGAGGTGTGATATTTGTTTAGGAAATGATAAGATAGGTTATATTATTATCTAAATTGGCTTAATTTTATGTAGGATAGGCAATAGGTGGATAATTAGGATTTATCAATCATACTAATATCATATTATTATGATAAAGATGATAAATTCTTTGGAATTTTTCAAGATAATGGTGTATTTATAAATGGCTATGATAGGTGTGCCGGGATAAGCGAGTTAGAGGTGATTTAAATAGATTATATGGGAAATTCTTAAGTGGATTAAAATAATTAAGAAAATAAATATCATGGAATATGATATTCGTGTATATCAATAAATATTTAATTTAAATAATAATAGGGGTGAATATGGGGTGTTGATATAATTAATATAATGTAGTGATATATTACGAATGTTAAGCGGGATAACTAAGTGAAGATGGGGGAGTGTAGATTTTTCAGTGCCTACAACAATAACCATTGGCTTAGTAATGGCCCCTATGTGCGTAGTAATCTATAAACCTCTTAGAACTCATTCTTACTGCCTGATATTCATTAAAATATTCAAGTATTTAATATTCTAGATAATAAATTATATCCCTTGTTAAAGTTGTCAGACCAAGTCTTTTTCTTATAGAATAATTTCCTTCTATTGCCTACCATCTAGATAGGGATTTCTAGGATATGTCTCTTTCACCTTCATTTTATTTAAAGGAGATTATTTTCTGATAGTAGTGGCTTGTGTTGTTATTTTTTACCTTGGTTGAAGATTCTATTATTGGCATAGTTTTAGGCTTAGTCTCCTTCATCATATTCCACACAATTTTAATCCTTCTCATTCATTTCTCACTTTTTTCCTTCGTGAGCACATACATGTCTAGAAAATCTTCTGCTTTATTCTCTCTTTTTTTGGAAATGGATTTTTTCAACCCCTTTTCTAGTATGTCAACTAGCTACTTTGTGTAGCTATAATACTATTGATAAACTATAATATCCCTCCATGGTTGTTAATTCATAATGATAATTTAATGTTGTCATTAATGGTTCCTAGTAGGCAGTAAATAAAATCTATAGATATTTACCTTGAACCATTAATTGAAGAGTTATAATAATCATGGGATGGCATTGTAATGTATGAGCTATGAAAACCCCCTGGTTAGAATAACTTCACAAGTTATGGTATCTAATTTTGGACTATTTTTTATTTCTCTGGATGGTTCTTTATCTAGTTATTTATCATATTTTAAAATTATAAAATAAATTATTTTGCATGCGCACACGCGCGCGTGTGTTTAGTTATACAATGAGTTTATTAATCACTTTTATATGTAGGTATTTCAACAAAATAAAAGTATGTTTATCTAATATGTGGTGATCAACTACGAGGAAGGTCATCCAAATATTTTAAAAAAATTATATATGAAGGAGATTGAAGTTTCTTTTCGATGAAGCATGAGTACTGTGTTAAAAAAAATTTAAGTTTGATGGAAAAATTGATATTAGAGAACCCCCAAAACTTATGTGACTTGGGATTGGTATAAATCCTTCACATAAGCATGCATAATATCAAATCTGGATAGTCCTCCATATTGGTGGAGACATTGGGTATGGTTTTATGAAATTTTCCACAAAGTTGAAATTCCAATAAGAATGAAGAAATTGTCTATATTCTATTGTCTCCCATATTTGGATAATTTTTTAGTTGGGATTATTTTAGATCTAATGCATGTATTTAAAATTGTAAAAGTTTCTACATGGAAACAAAAATCTATCAAAGAGAAATACACTTCAATTAATAGATTTGATCTGAAAATAAATGGGAGAAAAAGTGTCTGAAAAGGAAGAATGGTTATACATGGATATTATATAAAGAGCAAGTACATTGGTGAATCAAGAAATACAAGATATTCACACATTGAATGGCTATGGATCCTCCTTAAAGTATGCGTGTACCATTGATAGGAACATCACAAGCCTAAAAACACGTGATTGGAATAACATTTTGAAGGTAGTATAGGCATTGTTATCTTAAATTATGCAATATAATCTTTTCTTAAAATTTAACCTTTTTAATTTATTTTTGCATCATATGTTTTCCTTAGCTTTAAGGGGATAATGTGTAATCTTCCACTTGAACTACTAAATACAATATATCAACTTTCAAAATTTCTCAGGTAATATGATTTTTTTCAACTAAAAACTATCAATTTGTATGAAAAACAATATTATTTTGACTTTAATGACTATTAATATTTTTAAAATAGGTGGTTATCTTAAAAAGAGATAAATTAAAAGAAATGATTGAGAATGAGAAAGAAAATACTATAGATATTAATGTTTACAAATTAGAATAGGAACTCCACACCTCTTTCATGGACTCTTAAACTTATTTATTACAACATTTTTTTATGACCTTTAAATGGAAGGTGTAGTTAAAATGGGATGGAGTTTTTGGCTAGAGAGGTACATGAAGGCCATAAAGAGATTTGTAAAATAGATAACAGGTCCATACGACTCTATGGAAGAAGAAAAAATTATTCAAGAAACAAGTTTCTACATATTAAAATATATTAGGGAAGAATTTTCTCAAATAACATGTATTTGGGATGTTAAACATGGAAATGAAAATTTGGAGGAGAACCTTCTTGGAGAAATAAAATCTATGGAACATGACATGTATTGAAATTCATATCAAACATATATGATTTTGTGTGTGTGTGTGTGCGCATGCGCGTGCGCGTGCACGCGTGTGTGTGCCTACGTGCGCGTGCACATGTGTGTGCGTGTGCATGTGTGTGTGCGCATGTGTGTGTAGCCATGGATTATCTATTTACATGTTTTATTTTTTAAGGCATGTTGAAAAAGATGTTATTGAAAATTTCATGTTACCAAATACTTCAAAGATATTTGTGTGGCTTTAAAAATATAAATAAGAAAATACTAGCAATGAGATATGATGGATTTAATAGGGATAGAAACATCAATGTAAAACACTCCCAATCAAAATGTAAATACCATTTCCAAACTAAAATAGTCATGAATGGATGAGTTAATATTTAGTAAATATTTATGCCATCAATCAAAGGTAAGTGACACAAGAAGTATTGGAAATAGTGTATGGATGTGAAGAATTGGTTAGTTGTTGCAACATTTTTTTGTTCATAATTTTCTATTTATTGAAATATATAAATACTATATTAAATTATTTATCATATGTAATGAAGGTGAGTAAACATTAGACAATTTGGTTTGGAGAAAAATATTTCCATGTGGGGAATAATTTCAAGAGAAGGGTCACTTGTTATTGTGGAGTTGTTGTTCCTTTTGAGTAGGAAAGATGAGATAGTGCCAATGACATGAATTCAGACCAAGGGAAATTGGATTTTTTCGACAAGATAGAAGAAATAATAGAACTTGATTATAGAAGTTTTGAATTTTTCATATCTAGGTGTACATGGGAATATTATATCGATAACAAATTTATTAGAGTGGAAAATTAAAGTGGCTTCTACTCAGCTGAATTTTCTAGAGAATTACATGAGGGGAATGAACCATAAGTGTTACCTCAACATTTTCATTAAGTATTAATTTGTGTAATTTTTTCTTATACACATATTCATCTTTTTCATGTGCAAAATTTCCATATATATCTCCTTTTTCATTAATTATTTTTTAAAACTATCTTTATATAGGTATTCTTATATTGTGAGATATATACATATATAGAGAAGGTAATTGGTAGTTTGTATTCCATTGTGCGCCAAGGATGAGACATGTTTCTTATCAGAGTAGTGTTGTAACATGAGCATTACAGGGGAAAATAGATGTTGTTAATAGAGATGATGAATGTGACTCTATTGATGAAGAAGACACTACCAATAATGAAAAATATCATCATGTTGATTAGGTTGATGATCAAGGTGAAAATGATTTTTAAGAAGATGATGCGAAAAGTGATGGTGATGAACTTGGCGAAATTGTAGATAATGAATATGATAATTAAATGAATATACCAATAGGTATATATTAGAAAAACGAATGAATGTTTCCATAGATACATATACAAAGAGTAAGAGGAAATAATATGTAGCGCTTGCTCCTCTTTGACACTTATTATATGTTGATTTTGATTATTGTTGACTTTAGATATGGATATTACTGTATCATTTTGGTTTAGCATGATGCTAGATGATAGAGATATTCTGATTATTGATGGATTGTGATTCATAGTATGATTATGTATATTTCTTAGATACATATAGAGACCTGTTATATTTAATGATGATGATGTGTTGTCGATATGTCTATTACTGACATTTGGAATTCTCTTTCATGTTGAATAGTATTTAGCATTTTGAACTAATCTTGGGATGTTTTAATCATGTGGATATGGATAAAAGGATAAAATTTAGATGTTGTTAAAATCTTAGAAAAATAATAGCATTGCTAGTATACAGATGATGACTATAGCCTATATGCGAAGGGTTATTGATTTATATGTGTATATATTTTATCTTGGATGTATTAATGCATCCAAGAAGCCGAAGGAGGTATTGTGTGATTTCTTTAGGTAATTATATCACAACAATTAAAAGGAGAATTGGAGACTAACCACAACAGGAATACTACATGGATACAACTGAAGGTAACAATGGAAAATTATGTTATGTTTTTTTTTAGTTTTATTATGGGGGTCCCCATAGGGGGGATGACCTCTAATTGTGACCATTGAGCATTGTGTGAGAATTCTTTCCATTTTTATTTTATATTATTGTAGAGTATGTGATTTATATTGTTATGTAATTTATTTTATCAGTATTGATTAATGTGCTTTTATTAAGTAAATAAATCATGTTATTAAGTTATTTGGGGATATGAAAAATGGGAAATTTATTAGATTTTTTGGTAATTTAGACTATGTGATCTTTAATTGAGTGTAAGTGAATTTGAGTGTTCTACACTCTACCTTACTTTAGAATTTCGGATTCGAGCTTAAGGGCCATTTTTGGAGGCTTGTGGGACAAGATAAGCTTGTCCCATACCTCTTAATTTCTTATACCAACCCTACCTATGGATTGGGGGGGTCAATAATAGACCCCATTAAGTGTTTTGTAAGATAAAAGTGGAATTTATTGCACTTTTCTTACATGGGTTTTTAGTTTTTTCCTTAAGGGGTGTGGGTTTTGATTGTGTGTGTAACAGGTTTTTCATTCCTCTCAACCCACCAATTTATTGTGCATTGGGGTTGAAGTTTGACTTATGAGGTGGATTTTAGGATAAGTGATATAGAATCCTACATGGAGCCAACTCACCCTCCTCTTTCCCTTTTCTTTTTATACAAGTTATTTTGTTTTTTTGGGGGTTACTTCATTTCATTTTTGCTCTTGTAGTTTTTTAGAGTTGGAGGATTTTAGAGGGTTTGTTAAATTTTGTTGGAGATTGTTAGTGTTGGATTGGGATTGAAGGAGCTCGGTGTGTGACTCTTGGAGCAAGCTATACCATGGAAAGGTAGGAGCTACACCCTTGTTTTAATTTTTTTATTTTATATGTGGATATATGTATGTTAGTGAGTGTTTTAGTATGCTTATTGGGTTCTTCGGTAGATTGCCTAAGTATGGTGTAGGAGAAGGCTATGGGGATATTCTATATAGGGAGGCATAAGAGTTTATTTTAGGTTATTGGGAGGGATTTTGGTTTGGTTCCCCACATTGGACAAGAAAATGCTTGCATTTTTTACTTGGTTCTTATGAGGGAGACATAAGAGATTGTAGGGAGGCATAAGAGAATGTGGGAGGTATAAGAGGATCTTGAGGGTGACATAAGAGTTGGGTAGGGGTATTGAGATGTATATTGGAGGGTTTTTAAGGTGGGAACCTAATCCCATTGGGAGGAATAAGTGATCTCCTCATAGATCCTTGCTCCATTGTCTTTGCATTTTAAAGCCTTGTATATTTTTTTATTTTCCTTATTGTGAATGTATTTAGTGTTTATTGTTTTTTGAAATGGTCATGAAATCTTTGTATTGTGATGTGGTAGCTTTGTAATAGTTTTCGTGAGTTGGATCCATCTTTAATTGCATTGTGGTTAGGGCTTGGGGCCAATGAGGAGGATCACTTATTCTCCTCATTGGATTATTGGTTGGGTGGTGTTAGTGCAAAATTACAGCACCCCCGAATGGCCTCAGATCTGAGTTGGGAATCCAGTATGATTGTATAACATGGGACCATCTCTCAAGATGTGGGACTAGAGAAAATTGATATGGCCCTCCAGAGAAAGTTGACTTTTTCTTCCTAATCCTAATTCTAAATTACTCATAATGCAAAAATGACACCTAACTACACCTATTCTAACAATGCCAAGGAGATAGGGAGAGAAAAAGTGCATAAAGAGGGAAATCCTACACTAATGAGGTTATAGCACACATAAAAGGGGAGTGTTGATCACAATCTCAACTTCTTCAAGTGGAGAGAGGTGAGCAAAGGAGAGGGTGGAAAAGATGCACCACAGACAAGAGATAAAGATCACACAGAACACCACTTCAACCCATTAGGCACGGATCTAAAAACCTACAATACACATCATAAGTATGCATAGTATACTATACAATGATGAGAGGTGAGAAGAGATGATTAAATAAGAAAGGATGTAAAAAATGCATCACAAAATAGGTTTAATTTCTCCAAGAGTTCATACGGTACATCATCAGTGGGTAAGAGGCAATAAAATGCCATTATAGAGCTAAGAGAGGAGGCTTAGACTCCACATTATACCCTAAGGAAGAAAGAGAGAGGGGGGAAGGAGGGAAATATGACCAAATTTTATAAAAAAAAGCCCCCTCCTTTACATTATATAGAAGAATGAGAGAAGGAGAGAGGGAAAATTTGAACCCTTCTTCAACCACCCCTGTAAGAGCATTGGATTAACCTACTCTAACCACTCAAGAAAGCATTAAAATCCACATACAACAATGATGGGATTCACTGCAAGACCCATGCCTTCATGCATTGTTCCTTGCTGGGAAAGAAAGGAGTCTATTCTTCATCATGGCGATAGGTGAGACACTTGACAGCCTCAAAAATGGTGGACCGAATCATTAATGGTGGTAGGTGAGTGGAAGGCACCAAGAGCTCTCCAAAAAGTCCTCTCCCTCTCGATTCTAAGCTTCTAGTTGAAAGATAGGTTGTCTGAAGGTGCTTCGGGTTTGGGGTCTATTCATGCAGATCCACATGGTGGCCCCGTGCATCTTGAGATTTCTCCCCCTCTTTTCATTCTTATTGTTGTGCCGAATTGACACGTGGAATCATCTACGGGCCTTCTCTAGTTCATTTTTTTTCTTCCTGAGTCCCCCCCCTTTTTGGTGGAACACTACATTTGATATTGGACACGTGGAGGATTTGTGCATGTTTGGGACTTGCCCTTTGAGTCTTACATTTGAATTTTTATGGATGCGACATGTGGAGTATTCTACTGCCCCTGCTATACCTAGCTGATTCAATGGCCGGCTCTGCCTCCTTTTGGCTTCTGACCACGTGGCGAGCCTATGCTTGTTTGGGGACCACCTTTAGATTTTAACTTTGAAGATGCACCGAGTTGATGCATGGAGACTTCCGCTGGCTTGTCCCAAGCATGGAATTTTCCAACAACTGGTGTCCCTTTTTCAGACCTTGGACATGTTGAGGGCTTGCGCTAGTTCAAGATCTTTCTTTTGTCCACGCCTTTGAAGTTACACTGATGAGGTACATGGCACCTTCCATGACTCTGCTGTACCTTCCTCATGTTCTACCCAAGTCCTTACTATTTGACAAAGGCTTTATGTTTGACCCAGGACTCGTGGAGGCTTCCCACTCATTTAGAGACCCTATTTAGACTTGACCTTCGGAGGTGCACCAATTAGACACGTGGAGGCTTCCGTCGACTCTGAGATACTTAGCTGATTCAACGGCCGACTCTACCCCACTTTTTTACTCTGACCACGTGGTGGGATGGCACTCATTTAGGGATCACCTTTGGATTCGACCCTTGAAGGTGCAACAATGAGACATGTGGCACCTCCCGTGAGTCTGTTTATACTTGGGCGATTTAGGCATCGAGTTGAATCATATGTGAAGTTTGAAAACTTTGAACCCCTTTCTTAAATTCTTTCCTGTTGAGCCTCTGGTCTCCTTTGACATCGTTGGCCTCCTTCTCTGACCCTTTCTCCTCCACTGTATATCCCACTTCCTGTTAGAATTGGGATCGATTGTGAGCTCCCAAGACAGAGCTGACCCTTCCGATTTTCTTGTGTAAGGTCATGTTTGATCAATTTTTCCTGGGGGGAAAATTGGGATAACAAGTGGAGAGTGTTGCCTCTCCCACATTTTTGATGTTGTGATCAAGTGAAGAAATGGTTGAGCTCTTATTGAAGAATTGTCACTTGGAGATTGTTTGAAGTCAAGAAATCCTTCTTTATGAGAAAACCCCCTTTTTAATTCCCACTTAGGTGGAAGACTTGTAGTATTGTATGGATTGTTCATTTAGTTGCAATACATTGTTGAAAAGGAAAATCCTTACATTGTACGAGAATGAGTGATGCTCAAAATAAAAAAGGAAATTCCATTGCTATTGTAAGTGCTTATATTTTTGTAAAAAAATGAAAAGAAGAGTATAAAAGTTGTAAACAATTAATAAGGTATTGTTGGAAAATCTGAATGTGGAATAAAGTTGTTTGTAGATACTTAAAAAAATGGTTGTAGTAGAAATGGAAAGATGCAATAAATTTTAAGTAAATTATTATGTTGAAATATTGCATTTTTTTGTAAGGAAAATAATAACATTAGAAGTATATTTAGCTTCATTTCTACTTTGAACTTGAAAGAAAATGAAAATGATCTTGTTGTTACTTTCTTGCTACTATGGAATTAGAAAATATTTAAATTTAGTAATTTAAGTATGGAATGGAAAAATGGATTAAACCCTTAAACTAGAGACTTTAGGAATATAAATTCAAGCTAAGGATGATCTTTAGAACACTCTAGTAATTTTTTTTTTTGAAAAATTGTGGAAATGAATGTTTTATTTTTAAAGAACAAGACCACCACCCTGTGCAGAGTGGTGGTCTCTGAACTGCCACTTAGGAAAGGTGGTGGTTTATGAATTATCACCTAGTTAGGGCTGCATTCCATGGACCGCTAACCTGCTTTGGGTGGCGGTTTCATCACTGATGGCAGAAAAATACAGATATGTGTTTGTGTAAGTTTAAACTTGATCAAATTAAAAACAATATGAGCCTATTAAATATATAAAAAAAGACCACTTGCATACTAAAGGGGGAGAAATTCATTGTTTTAAGCATGTAAATCTTCAAATAGATGTTTTAATGTACTCAATCTCATACATTAAAATGGAGGTAGGGTTTGGTCCAAATAGAGAACTAAAAATGGAAATAACTTTATAACTCTAGATTTGGAGTCGAAACCCCTTCAATCTTCAAATGAAAGACAATACAATAATAATACCACCACCTAGACTAAACTAAGATTGATTTTGTAAATTCCTCCATGGTTCTTCCTTTCCTTGCTCCTATGGCTTCAATTTCTTCAACTTGCAAATTTAACAAAAGAACAGTGACCAAATGAGGAGGCTAGGGAAAATAAAAAACATTTTAATAAAATCCCATGAGGATAGTTAGGGTTAGTATATAACCTTAGGATCTATTGGACACAATTGGTTTGATCCAAGGGTTAGGAATCAACCGTTCAATTGTTAGGTGGGAATGTGTATTTTGGGTTTTTAAATAATTTTAAAGGTATGTGTAAATGGGTGAATGGGGCCATTTAATTACCCTTGTGTGCAAAGTCATTTATTTAGTTCCTAGTATGTTTTAAGTAATTATTCAAATGGACTTTAAAGGTATTAAGATAATGGAACTAAAGTAATTTTTTACAAGGCTTATTAGTAATGGGTATGAATGTTAATTTAAGAAGGGGAAAACATTTAAGTAAATAAATTAATTTATGACACCTTCCTAGTTGATCACAATTAATTTGACCTTAGAGATAAATTAAGAATATTTGATCATTTAATTTAGACCTCGTCCATCCTTTTAATGTAGTAAATATGGATGGAGATTAATTTAACATACATTAGGGTTTGACAACCCTTACAACCTTATAACTTAAAATAAATAAAAAAATTCCACAACTTTCTGGTTAATTGTTTGAGGATTAATGTGGTTTTAGAATGTAGAAATTTTGGGCGTTACACTTGGTATCAGAGCCATGGGTTCAACGCTGGGACCCTGGGAACACTTGGAAACATAAGGAATAACAAGAAAATATAACACAACTCTAAACTTAGATCGCACAACTTGTATGATATTTTAAATGAAGAAAACCTAGAAAACTGAAACTAAAATCTAGAATAATAAACTAACTCCCACCTTGGTATATGGAGGAGGAGTGGACTAGATAAGGGGTAAACATCGACCTAGACTTACCACCTCTAGATCAGGCAGTAACGACCATACTACCTTAGATACTTCATATGTTACAGGATGTTAATGCCACTATACGTGGGGGATCCTTGGGAGGAAGACACGACAGACATGATAGAGAGCCATTGATAGAGGCTTGTGCATGTTCTTGACATAGTGATGAGCATAGGGAAGAGAAATCCCATGTGGATTCAATCATATGAGATTCACCACAGAGAGTTCATGGAGACAAAGATACAAGATATAGCGACATATCTAGGAACCCTAGATAGTGTGATGATCTTGTTAAGAGACAAAGGGATGGATAGTATTCAGTGGTATATCACATCAGAGAGATCTTGAAACTCCATCCATCCCATTTCATTGGGGACACTAGATTATTTTAGAAAAAGGTGTGGTTAGTCAACTTGAGAAAATGCTTCAAGATATGTCCGTGTACCAACAACATGAAGGCTCACGTTTCCATCCACCTTCTGAGAGACGGAGCTAGGGTTTTCTAGAGGACTGAGGAACAAAAGCTCCATGTGGATTATGATAAAGTCACTTACAAGCTCTTCAAGGAGTGGTTTAGGAGCAGATACTTGTCCAGGAGGTTCATTTAGCAGAGGATAGATGAGTTCCATGACCTATGTCTGGCATCTATGATGGTGGTAGAGTATGACAGTTTTTTTTTAGACCTACTTCAATATGTGTAATACATGTAGGATGAGTAGGTGAGGATCTAAAGGTTCATCAGGGGCCTAAACCTAGACATTCGAGGGGAAGTGTGTATTAATTTCCCATAGACATTAGCAGAGGCCATTGAGAATTCCTATATTACAGAGGGTACTAGGGGAAGATGCAACAAGCCAAAGATAGGGTGGGGATTCATATCTAGAAGATGCAGGAGAGAAGATGGAGGGGTTCATCTCCTCCTCCTCGTGGTGGACATGGTTCTACATAGTCTTCATTCATGCCACCAGAGAAGCCACCTTAGTAGCAAGATTTCCTCCATTTAGGCCTCCGTAGATATTCGATGCTCAGAGGAGACGTAGTATGGGACCTCCTCCTAGGGGACCAGTCAGGACTCAGGCACTGCTGAGAACTCAGTCAGCATGAGCTCGTGAGTAACAACCATAGTAGTCCATAATAGGATCATCAGGATCCACAACACAGACCACTAGAGTACCTGCAGGAGCTACTTCTCATTGGAGGGGACTTGGTAGTTACTATAGATGTGGTGTATAGGGGCATCATTGGATATATTTCCCTCATAAACCTAATAACAAAGGTAAGACACTAGTTTTAGAGCCTACTTTAGGAGATATGGATAGGAGTAACAAGATATATGTAGTGGTCGAGAATTGCCAGGTAGATTGCCAGACCACGGTGATTGAGATGATAGGTAGAATTGATGGCATTTATATTCTTGTTTTATTTGATTCAAGTTCCTCAGATTCTTTTATTTCCCCATTTCTAGTAGAGAAATGCATGTTGGTGGAAGTTAGGTAGAGCTGTAGTTGGGATGTGGAGATGGATTTTGGAGCAAATCTCACAGTGGAATCCTTAGTCAAGGAGTGCATAGTCGACTTGGGACCCTTTTCCATGACCTTGGATCTTCGTATCCTTCTGTTGGGTTCTTATGGGATTATTCTAGGCATGGCTTGGTTATATGCACATAGGGCCAAAGTCGATTGTTACAGTAAGGTAATATCATGTGTAGATGATTTAGGAGTGGATTCAATGATAGTTGGATTCATGAGACCCACCTCTATTCGAACCATATTTGATATGCAACTTAAGCAGTGTGCACAATGAGGTTTCCAGTTGTATGCTATCATAGTTAACGACATATCCAAGGATGAGTCTAGTGGGCCATCATTTGATGATCATCCTATCTTGAGGGAAATTTTCAGATGTCTTTCTAGGGAACTACCAGGGTTACTTCCCCCACGTGAGATATATTTTCACATTGATTTGGTTCCAGGAGAAGAGCATATCTCAGCAACACCTTATAGGATGACTACCCCTAAGATATGTGAGCTCAAGTTGTAGCTAGAGGGCCTTCTAGAGAAAGGCCTAATCTTTCCTACTGTATCCCGTTAGGGTGCAATGGTGTTTTTTGTAAAGAAGAAGGATAGATCTCTATGGTTGTGTATTGATTATCATGAGCTAAACAAAGTAACGATCAATAATCGTTACCCACCCTTCCATGTATTGATTATTTGTTTGATTAGATGAAAGGGGGCCAAAATATTTTCCAAGATAGATCTTAAGTATGGATACCATTAACTAAGGATCACAGAGGTAGATATTCATAAGACAACCTTCCATATGAGATATGGCCACTATGAGTTCACATTAGTGCCTTTTGGTCTGATAAATGCCCCGCAGTATTCATGAGTTTGATGAATGGGGTATTCCAGAAATTTTTGGATCACTTCATTCTCATATTTCTTGATGACATTTTGATTTACTCAAGTACGTGTGAGGAACATGAGGAGCACCTTTTCCAGGTTCTGTAATGTCTTCATGAACAACAACTTTATGGGAACCTGGATAAGTGTGCATTCTTTTAATTAGAGGTGCAGTACTTGGGTCACATCATTTTCTGGGGAAGTTATCATTGACGATCCTTCAAAGATTTGAGCTATTATGGATTGTCCCACACTAACTAGTGTGACTGAAGTGTGCAGTTTCATGGGGTTGGAAGGGTACTACAGGAGATTTGTGTAGGAATTTTATTGGATTGCACATCACATCACTTCCCTTTAGTAATAAGGGAAATTTTTTTTTGGTCTGATGGATGTGAGAAGGCCCTTAGTACACTAAAGGGATGCCTTATGTCAACACCAATTCTTATCGTGCCAGATCTTCATGGAGAGTTTTTCGTTTGTATAAATGCTTCCTTGACAGGACTATAAGGTGTATTGATGCAGGAGGGCCGTCTGGTTTCCTTTAAATCTCACAAACTCAAAGATCATGAGCTCAATTATCCTCTTCATGAGCTTGAGCTTACAAAAGTTATACATCCTTTGGTTCAATTGAGACACTTGCTTCTGAGAAGGAGGTTTATTCTTAAGCTAAGCCATTTGAGTCTTTGTCACCTCTTCACTCAACCCAATATCAACGCTCATCAACAGTGTTGGATGTATTTTATTTACGAGTACGATATGTAGATAGAGCATGTGAAGGGGAAGGATAATGTTATTACCGACGCTTTAATTAGACGGAGACATGTAGATTTGGCTACTTCAGTGGATACTAATTTTTGGAGAAGGATTTTGTAGCAGCTTCCTCATGAAAGTTTATATCTTGCAGATAGATTAGAGATTGATTCTCAGAGACCATTTGAGGGGAATTTTGATGGATTTGTATTAGAGTCAGATGGAATTTTTTGACACAGAGGCTAGATCTATGTCCATAGGGATGGAGGTTTGAGGCACGATATCTTGGCAGAGGCTCATTTTGCACCTTATTCAGCCTATCCATGGGTGAAGAAGATGCACACACCCTTGAGACAACTTTACCGTTGGAGAGGTCTTTAGAGAGATGTAGCTCAGTTTGTGTCGCATTTTTTAGAGTGTCAGAGGGTGAAGGCCAAGCATCAACATGTAGCTAGCCTTCTTTACCCAAATTTTATCCCGGAGTGGAAATGGGACACCATTTCCATGGATTTCATAGTAGGGCTACCGAAGTTGAGATACCACCACGATGCCATCATGGTCATGGTGGATATATTGACGAAAGTGGCTCATTTTTCTCCGATGAAGACAACCTATACAACTAGTGCAATAGTGAGAGTGTACCTGGATGAGATTGTTAGACTACATGAGATTCAGTAGAAGATAATTTACAACCGTGATCCTTTGTACACATCACACTTCTAGACTACCATGCAGCAGGCCTTAGAGACGAGTATCAACTTCAACACATCCTATCATCTAGAGACAGATGGTCAGATGGAGTGGTTGAATTAGATTTTAGAGGATATGCTTCGGATGTAGGTCATGGATCATCATTCAAAGTGGGAAGAGTACTTGTATTTGGTGGAGTTTGCCTACAACAATAATTTTTAGAGTTCAATTCACATGTCACCTTTTAAAGCACTTTATGGCAGTGAGTGCAAGACACTTTTGAGTTGGGATAGACTTGAGGATAGAGTATCCATTGGCTTAAATTTTTTACAAGAAATAGAGGAGGTTGTTTTGGTTTGGTAGAGGTTGTAAGAGGTACATGACAGGTAGAAGAAGTATGCAGATCAGAGGAGAGTCGACTGTAGTTATGAGGTAGGCATGAAGGTGTTTCTTCATGTCAGACATCATAAGTGTTCTATCCATTATGGAAAACTCTCTAAGTTGTCTCCTAGATTTTTGGGTCCATTCGAGATCTTGGAGAAGATCAGTCACTTAGCTTATCATCTTTCCTTGCCACCTAGCTTGTCTCACATGCATGATGTGTTTCACATATATGTTCTTAGGATATATATCCCAGATCCATCTTATGTATTCGATTGGACCACATTATAGGTGCTGGAGCAGGGGCAGATGATGGTAGAGCCTATGTATATTTTAAAGAGTAGGACCCTAGGCCTTCGACGCTGAAATATTGATCAAGTTTGAATCCAGTGGGATAGGTATGATGAGATGGCTTCTACATGGGAGGATGTTACATTTCTACGAGTCTAGTTTTCACACCTATTTCAATGACTTCCAAGAGGAAGTAAAGTCTAAGGGGAGAGGGATGTAGTTCCCACTCCTCTGTGACACTTATTATATGTTGATTTTATTTATTGTTAAATTTAGACATGGATATTATTGTATCATTTTGGCTTAGCATGATGTTAGATGATAGATATATTATGACTATTGATGGACTTTGATTCATAGTATGATTATGTAGATTGTTAGATACATAGAGAGGCATGTTATATTTGATGATGATGATGTGTTGTTGATATATGTATTACTGATATTTAGATTTATTTTTGTGTTGGGTAGGGTATAAATTTTGAATTAATCTTGTAATCTTGTGGATATGGATAAACAATAAAATTGAGATGTTGTTGAAATTTTAGACAAATGATAGCATTGTTCATAGAAATGATGAGTTAGGTATGTGTGAATGGTTATTGATTTATGTGCCTATATTTTATCATGGATGTTTTAATGCGGCCCGCGAGGCTGAAGGAGGTATTGTGTGATTTTGCAGGTAATTATATCACAATAATCAAAAGGGGGATTGTACAACAACCACAATGGAATAGTATATGGATATAAATAAGGTCTCCGTGGCAACTTATGTATGTTAGTTTTATTTTGTTAGGGGGTCCCCGTGGGGGGATGAACTCCAATTGCGACCATGGGCACGTGTGTAATTCTTCTCTTTTAATTTTATTTATCGTAGAGTATGCGGTTTATTTTAGATGTAATTTATTTTATCATTGTTGATTAATGTTATTTTATTAAGTAAATAAATAATGTTATTAAGTTATTTGGGGATGTGACAAATGGGTCATTTATTAGAGTTGTTGGTATTTTGGACTATGTCATCTTGATTGAGTGTAAGTGAATTGTTGATGCGTAAATCACAACACCCCTGAATGTCTGCAAATAGATGGGTTGAAACTCTCAATGTGATTGCATAATATGGAGCTTTTCCCAAAGTTTGGAACTTGGCAGTCAGGAAATATCTTTGGATGAAGGCCGGTTCTTATTCCTCTCGTCAGGTCCACACATAAAATTTGGAGAGGATCCACTCTAAAATTTACTCTAATTTACCAAGGAGATAGGGCTATGGAGATTCAAGAAATTAAAGGTGATGCACCAAAGAAATGTTGAACACCTACTTTGACATTAAACACAAAACCATAGGAATGCAATATAATCACCATGAACAGTTAACCAAACTATAATGAGAGATCAATAGGATGTAATGAACACAAGAGAGGGTTGAAATCATCCACATACTTATCTTATTGCTCCAAAAATTGATATAATTCATTACAATAGGCAAGAGGAAAAAAAATTGCATTATAACCTGAATGAGATCTTTGAAAAGTCCACAAATTCACTTGTAGACAAGGGAAGGAGGGAGGGTGTAAAGCAAAAGTGTCCAACCTTTAGAAAAAATCCCCTCCTTACAATATATAGGAAGAATATGAGAGATAAATGAGAAAAGAATTAGAACATTTCTTCAACCACCCCAAAAGATCATTGAATTCTCTCTAAACAATGATGGATTCCACTGCAAAACCCATGCCTCCATGTGTTTTTCCTTGTTGGGAAAGAAAGTAAAACCCAGACCTCATTATGGTGGTAGGTGAGAAACCTAGGACACCTCCAAAAAAGAGCGAACTATATTTTTCATTTTTAAGAACTTAGTCTTACTAATTTAAAGACATCGAGAGATTTCCAAAAAAGTCCTTTATTACATAAATCTAAGCTTCCAATCAAAATTTATGGCCATCTGAAGGTCGAGGAGCATTTTACGAAAATGGCAAAGTACTGATCTTGTCTGATAGTTCTGAAATTCTGAAACTCGAAAGTCAAAAAATTTTGGACTTTCAGACTTTGAAAAATTGGACTTCTTCATTTTGGAGAAAAAGCACTGTTCATCCACCAAATTGCTTGAAAGTTGTGAAATTACGAAATCTGAAAGTTTAAAATTTCATACTTTTAGAATTCAGAAATTCATACTTTTCTGACTCCATTTCTTGTTGACAAGTTTTGAACTTGTGCAAAATGAGCAACACGAAACTTTGTTACAATGGATAGCCTTGGTGAAGTATACCTAAGAAAGGGAAGTTTCTATCAAACAATATTGTTACTATCGAATTAATTAATGATTACATGAAATCTGGAGCTATGTGCACTATTACAAGAATAACATATCACATAGTATGCAATTTCTTGACTATCTTCAGCAAAAGAACACAAGGCCCCAAAGGACAACCTTGTTATCTCGATGAAGACATCCAATTGTAGAATAAATGAAATGTTGAGTCTTGGAACAACAAACATAAATGTAGATTTCAGAAAATCAGAGTTCATTACTGGATGTCACAAGTATTCTTAATGATCTTTCCTTCATGATTAAGACATTCAACTACATTATTGGGTTGTTTATTTCATTATATAATCCATACTAGAAAGAAAAAATGTAGAAAGAAATACACAACTCAATTTCAGAATTCAATGTCTTATTCATAAGGAATTTCAAATGTCCCCACACAAGTCAGGGGATGTAATTGAAAAGTAAAATACAACTACTGAAATAAGAGGTACACAGGAATGAAAGAGAAAATATAGGAGTATGAGTGAACCCATCATTGCCTTAAAGTTTCTCCTTTGATTGATGCATCTTCATATTCATCTTTTCTCTCTTCATCTTCACCATTGGAAGTACTGTACCTGAAAAGAAGAAAAGAGGAAAATTATCAGTTAAGAGCTCAGGGGTTAATCCATATTCCTACATTGTCCTTTTTCATGCATATGGATCTCTTAACAATAGGATATATAGATTACTTGAAGATCATAATGCATACATGATTTTCTCACTCAGGATGAAGGAGGAAAGAGAAAAGAAAAATATGGACATAAGAGAGGCCAAAAATCCTAAATATTTTCTAACTATTTCGTTAAGTGTGCAGGTGCAGGTTACAGTAAAGAAGAAAATAAATCATGTTTTACAGTCTTCACTATTAGATAAAGGTTGCAGTTCTCAAATGATTTCCATCCTATGGTACATGAAGCAGATAATTCATAAGTATATGTTCCCGATTGCAACTAAAGAAGAAGGAATTCTGAGGAAATTTTGACAGGTCTTTGCCATGTGAAATGGACTTTTTAAAACTTTCCAACATACATATCAAATTTGTAATAAAAGGAAATGCAATATTAAACAGTATTGCAGAATCAAGAATAAATAAAGAAGTCTGAATGCCATATCAAAGGAGGGATACCCAAATCTGGGTTGAAATACCTCAAGCCACAAATTAAAAAATACATGGGTATATACAGATTTTGGAAAAAAATAATTCATTCATGCAGGATAGTTAAAAGTCCATATACAGATTTATTGCAATACAACTTCATCAATTAAAGTACACTACTAAAGAAGAACTTCATGCATTATGGTAAAGATGATACAGAGGTTCAAAATAAAATCTTGAGTATATTTTCAGAGCAAAATAATAGATATCAGTAGCTTGAATGCTTAAAGAAATCTCTAAAGAAGGGATCAGAAAGTTTAGGCAAAGAAATATCAAAGGCACCAAGAGCTAAAGTTTCGGAAGAGTAACAGATCACGTAGAAGAGAATCAATCTGGTAAAGAATAGAGCTTCATGTTTTCATGAGTGGCTGAAGATAGAAATTTTGTAGAGCCTGGCTGAGAAAATTGAGCTACAATATGCAAATACCCACAACAAACCTGGATTTAGCTCATGACAAGATCAAAACTTCAAAGATATATAGATAAACTTCAAAGAAAAGTAGAATATTCATATTACTGAGCCATTCAAAGAAGGATGAATCCAGATTTACCTCCACGAGTTAGGAAATGAAGTTCTAATGGTAATATACAAATCATCAAATTGAAGGAGCCATCACAAAATTCCCAACTCAAAAGAAGGTTCATCAAGAACAGTGATTCAAATAGGCCAACACAGAAACCATGGCATCCAACTCGTAGAACTCGAAAAATATACAGCCAGACCAACCTCAAGAGTTGAGCATGAGGAATCCAACAATGACGTCAAAGAAAATTTTTCCAGGGCTTCACCTGCTAACCAAAGGAAAAATATAAAAATGAATGGGGTTAAATTTGTTTTAACTCACCCATCTCAGTCATGGCTTAACCTAACTCACCCGGAGTTAGTGCTCAAACGATCCAAAATCAAAAGTACAAAGATCAATGCTCAGAATTGATCACCCAAATTCAAAGCAAACCACCATGGTTAAAGTTTTTACTGACCACATTCAATGTAAGACAAAAACGTAGAAGATCAATGAATGAAGTTACATCATGCAAAGGATCGACATGAGGAAATCAAATCACCAAAATCGATGCAAACCCTAGCTTGACTCATGAAAATGGTGGGTCTTTTGGCTGACTTAGCACTTTTTATCATTTAAAAACAAAAGTGTCAAATTGGTCCGCAGGTTGAACGAAATCTGATTGGATGTAGAGGGGCGGGCCCTTTTTGTGTTTTGAGACATTTTGGTAAAGGGAAAAATTCAAATGTTGAGCCCACATCAAAAAATTCAAAGCAGAAGCATGTCGGAGCCATTTGAAATTTTGAGCTTTATTTCAAAAGGGCGTAAAACGTAAAATGACCCATGGCCCTACTTATGTTAAAGGAAAAAGTCAAATGTTGAGCCCACACATCAAAAAAGTCAAAAGGTGGATCAAAAATGACCCTATGGCCCTGCTAACGTTTGAGAATGTTGAAACTTTTAAATTTAAAAAGCAGGTCAGCGGGGTCAGCTTAAAGTTTAAAAGTGCCTCATGCCCCCGCTAAGGACCAAACAAAGCCACATATTCAATAAGTCAAAAGTGGAGCATTGGGTCAATTTGAGATTTTGAGCCCTTTTTGAAAAAAGGAAAAAAGTGTTTAAGTCACCCCACACTCTGCCCAAGCATCAAAAGTTAAAATCGGGGAAGCGGGCCGCCGGGGCATTTTAAAATTTTAAGCCTTTTTCAGAAAAGGCAGCAAAGTATCAAAAGTAAGTCACAATCCCACTTTGACTAGATTCAGACATGTAAGGCCCAAATTAAAAGCAAATGGGTGGGCTGAATATTCAAAAATGTAATTTCTATCAGAAACACGAAAAGAAGGATTTTCCAGGCCCATTTTTGGATCAATTTTGTCCTACGTGGATGATCTTTTTGAAGTAATAAAAGACAGAGTTTCTTCACAGAAATCTTCAGTCAATCTAATGAACAATCAACAATGGCGGCCAGGGGGGAATTTAGCAGAACTTTGCTAGCTCGAATGGAGCTCAACAATACAAATACTAAAAATGATTAAGTTTGCAATACTCTTGCACCTTAATTTGAGTCCCGAGTTCACCAGATTCAACCATGGTTAGAAAGTGCTAATATTATCACTACAAATGGATAAGGTCACATACCTTCAACAAAAGGATAGATCAACAAGAAGACAAAATTTGCATGCACAAAGAAGAAAACTTTCTCATCAAGCAAAACTTATTTTTAGCAAATTATCACTCATGCTTTTCTTAAAAATAGAACAGTCGACTGCAGTTGACTGAGTTGTAACCAATGGCTGTTAATACCTCTTTGTATTTGCATGTTCTATTTTTATTCCTTTATTTATTAATAGATGAAGGATCAAAATAGGATGTATGGGTGAGTACAATTTTGGCCTATTTTAGGAAGGGTGGGAAATATTTTTCTATATATTGTGTGCCTTGGCAAAGCACAGGAGGAGTTAGAAGAGGAATTTTAGATACAGGAGTGTTGAAGAAATTTTCTACCAGTTTTTCCCTTTGAATGTGAAGTATTTTCCACCTTTCCAATTATTTGAAGTCTTGTGTATGTTTCCATTAATCTTGTGAATGTTGAATTCCCTGATTAATCATCTTACCCTATTGTAAGTTCAGTATTTCTGCATGATATTAATGTGTATGTGTAACTTAGCAGTATTGTTGTGATTTTATCCCTCAATACATCAAGTGTTTACCCTTAATTATCTTTCAGAAAATTGTTGGCCTGTGCATCAGAAATCCATTCCATATCAATTGTGCATGTACTCAGTTCAAAGACCTCATACAAGTTTGGTGTATCACCTCAGTTTTAATTTCATTTTTTACAGTCATCTTTTACCCTTAAACCCTAGAAAATCAGTTTATGATACATCAATAAGGAACCGACCTTGATACCAGAGACTCACCTCAAAATAGGTATACCCACAAACTTGAAGGTGTTTCCATTGTATCTACGAAAGAGAGAGATAAAATTTGCAAGCTTAGAACACCTACAACCATCTCTCTATAGGGTGCACTTTTGAGAGATAACAATTTTTTGGCACGCTTGGTGGGACAATGAATCAGATCTGCATATGCAAGTTACAAATATTTACAGCATAGATCTACAACAAATTTTACAGCAGATAAAAGTTACTTTCAGACAACAAGCTGCAACAATCTATTTTAAAGATTTAAAGATCTATTTGGTGACTCCGTAGGGCTTATTCAGACCAGTATTGCAGCATGTTCTATGCCTAAAGTGACTACAAGATCATCGGTAAGAGGAATTCCTCCTGAGTTTGTTTCTTTACCTTTGAATTCTTCAAGAAGGAGAAGAGTTGGTAATACTTTACCTTATAATAGACCTAGTTTTGATAACCCTCCTCCTAATATTCCTTCACCATCGTATCAATTTTTCTATTCAAATCCCAGTCTTTCAAATGGCTATTCAACCACCTAGGAATTTTGTGACCTTTACTAATGGCAGCCCATTAGTAATTCCAAGTTTATCATGATATCCCTAATGCTGCCATGAAAATTTTTCCATCATTCACTAGTGAAAATCAGGTTACACCTACAAAGCACATTAAAGATGTTGTAGCCTTATGTGTAGTTCATAATATCACTCATGAGGATGTAGCTTTGAGACTTTTAGCTACATCTCTTAAAGGAAAATCCTTGCAATGGTATAGAAATCTAGAGATTGGATGCATAAGAACTTGGGATGACTTAGGTGATAAATTGCTGAAATAATTTCAAGATAATTCAGATCATTTATCTCTCATAAAACAACTGTCTACCATTAAAAGAGATCCCAATGAATTTATGTCTAGTTTCAACATCCATTTTTCCATAACTTGGGAAAGAATTCTAGCAAGTGTCAAGCCTCAAGCTGATCATGCTTTTCTTTATTATCTAAGGGAATTAAACAGTGATATTTCAAATATGATTTAGTATATGGGAGGAGATATGCTACCAGCAGCCTATGATATCACCATCCGAGCTGAAAATAGTCTTATTCAAGCCATGGAAAATTAGCACCAAGGCCTTCAATGCCTTTTTTGGCAGATTTAGCACCTATTCCCCAGCCTATCACAATTATAGAACCTGTTGTTTCCACCCCATCAGATGACATATTTAAAGCTTTTCAGACTATGGGGAATAAGTTGACTTCAATTGAGAATAGGCTTGCCTTACCTAGCAGACCTTATCAGGCTCCTTATCAGCAAAATCAGCAAAATAGGCAGCCTTACCAATATAATCAAAATTATAGGCAGCCTTATTAGCAAAGACAGTTTGACCCAAAGGCTCCTACTCCATCTAATGCTTTATTCCTAAGTCAATATGGCTACAGAAGAGTGGTGTCAGCCTTGTAATCAACCTCATTCAGTTGCAAATTTCCCAAATGCTTTTCTGAACATAAGTCTTGTTGCACAACCTCAATCTGAAACATTATTCATGCCTCAAATGGAGGCTGGGCAAGCAAGAAACTCAGGTTCAGAAGGCACCTGAACAGAACTTAGTCAGTTTTAGTGAGGATGATTTCATTGCAGTTACTACTAGGGCTTCAGGAAAAGGCTGCAAAGAGAAAAAACAACAGAATAGGCCTGTTCTACCTACTATCACTGATAAAACAACAACTACAAGCCCAAAACCAGCTATCAGTGCATCTGTTCCTCAAAAAAGGTGTTACAGCTAGTAAAGAACAACAAAAACAACTACAACCTAATCCAAGAAGGTTATTTATACCTCAGATATCAAAAGCAACTGAAGCAGAATCAATTTTTGCCAAATCCTATGCTAAAATAGTAGAATCTATCTCTAAAATTGTTGCTTCTTTTAACATTGTTGATGTAATGAAAAATCATAATGTTAACATCTCAATGTGGGATGCTCTAAGTATTCTAGGATAACAAGATTTACTTTCTCATGAACTAGCTAAGATGTATATTTCTTCTAAAACAATAGAAAAGGAAGTCCAAAAAGTAGACACGGTCCTTAGAACAATGGAACAAGACCACATCAAAGAAGTTAAATGGATGGTTAAGAAAGTCTTAAATGCTCATGACATCAAGAAGCCACCACCATTTTATCTATCACTGATTATTGGAGAACATCTTGTTCATAATTGTATGGTGGACAACAGTGCAAGTAGCACAGTTATGCCAAAAGTTATTTTAGAAAAATTGGGCCTCCAGTATGAACCTATAGAAAAGAGTGTCCTACAGCTGGATGGAACTGCAAATAATACAATTGGTGTCATCAGAAATCTAGAGGTAACATTGCATGCTTTCCCAAATGTTTCCATTCTGCAAGATGTTACTATTGTAGACTTACCTCCTTACTTTGCTATCTGTTTATCAAGAGACTTCATAGCAAAAATAGGAGGCTATCTCTCTTCAGATTGGTCTTTCTTATTTTTCACTACTCGTTATGGACCAAGGTTACTATCAATTCAGAACCGTTGGCCAGATTTCACATTGAGCCTCATGCTTCTAATGTAGTAGCTAACTATGCAGCTTTAGACTAGTCTAATTTTGATAATATAGCTCATGTTTCAGCATTAGATGGTGTTTCTAACCTGTTTATGGATGAAAAGACACATGAAGAACATACTCATGATCCTTTCAAGGAAGTTGAAGAACATTTATTTGGTGTGTATTTCTTACATGAAGAAAATACACCAATTCCCTTGCTGTCTAAAATAGAAAATGCAACGGAAGGGATTTGGAAGCTTCATTTCAATGGAGCTAAAAATAAGAAAGGAAAAGGAGTGGGTTTGATGCTCACTTCCCCAACAAATGAAAGGTATTTCTCAGCTTTGAGTCTCCAATTTTCATGCACTTGCAACATAGCTTGAATACAAAGCATTAATTCATGGCTTACTTTGGGCCAGAAAGAAAGGTATTAGTACATGCTACAAATTTTTTGTGATTCTGAGTTGGTTATCAATCAAGTAAGAAATTTCAATGTTTGTAAGAATCCATTAATGAAGTCTTACAGACATAGAGTTTCAGACTTAATGGAATATTTTGAAGGCTATTAACATCCAATCCATTCCTAGAATAGAAAATAAGCATGCAGATAGACTTGCCACAATTGGTGCTAGTTTTGAAGTGCTGGAACAGATAGAGAATAGAAAAATTCATCCTCATATAAAGCTAATTGTTAGGCCTTCGATACTTGATAATGATTTGAATTGGCAGGTTTTTGAAAGTGATGATCAAATCTGCAGGTTTTTACAGCAAGAAGCTGAATTCTCTGTAGTAAATCAAGATAAATTACAACACTTATATGGTGACCAGATTGTTCAGTTAAAGACAAATAAACTTCCTCAAGGTCTGGTCACATTAGAAGACATCTTCATCACAATGACAATCAGTTAAGGAAGGTTAAGACTAAGATGTCAACACATGCTGATAAATATGAAGAAATCTCAGTTGATGAAGGGAAAAAATTGTTTCTCAGAAAGGTATGTTCTTTAGCTGAAAAACATTCTTTTATTAAGCTTTGCAAAGAATTTAAAGATGTTTTCACTTGGAAATACCAAGACCTGAAAGGGTTTGATCACAGTTTAGCACAACATACTATTGAATTACATCCAAATTCCAAGCCAGTTAGGTAAAAACAGAGGCCTATAAATCCCAAAATAGAGCCTCTAATGAGGAAAGAGTTATCTAAGTTGATTGAATCAGGTATTATCTTTCCAGTTAAGCATTCAAGTTGGGTAGCCAATCTTGTTCCTATTAGGAAGAAAAATGGAGAAATCAAATTATGTGTGGATTTTAGAGATCTTAATAAAGCTTCATTAAAAGATCACTACCCACTTCCAAATAGGGATTAATATTTTGAGGACAGTTTTCTGGTTCAGATAGACTCTCTTCTAGATGGCTATAGTGGATACAATCAGATTTTAGTTCGAGAAGAGGATAGGTACAAAGTAGCTTTCACCACTAAGTGGGGGTACTTATGCTTACAAAAGAATGTCTTTTGGCCTTTCAAATATTGGTGCAACATTTCAATGTACAATAGACATGGATTTTTACATCTTGTTAAATAAATGCATCCGTGTTTATTTAGATGATGTTACTATATTCTCAAAAAATTATGAAGAACATATAATACACCTAAGGCATATTTTTCAGTTATGCAGCTAATTTGGGGTATCTTTGAATCCGCTAAACTCTATCTTTTCAGTACATGAAGGAAAATTACGTAGTCATATTGTTTCTAAGGAAGGTTTAGCAATCTATCCTTTCATAATCGAAGCCATATCACAACTATATTTGCCTCATCATAAGAAGGCATTACAATTTTTTCTTGGAAAAATCAACTTTGTTAGAAGATTTGTTCTAGATTTTGTAGCATTGGCTAAACCATTTAAAACTATGTTAAAGAAAGAGAAGACTTTCTCTTGGACCAACGAAAGGAGAGAAGGATTTGAAGCATTCAAAACAACCATCTCTCAAGATCCTACTCTTACAAATACAAATTTTGAGAAATATTTTACAATGTATGCACTTGTAGGAGCTGAAACAATCTTAGCCATATTAACTCACATTAATGATGAAATAGAAAACAATCAATTGTTTTCTTTGGACAAATCTTGTATGATTACGAAACAAGGTACACATTTCTTGAAAAACAAGTACTTTCAGTAGTTAGAGGGTTAAATAATTTCAAGTACATGATTTCAAACAATAAAATTCATGTTCTTGTTTCTCATCCAAGTGTGAAATATTTCTTGTTAAATAAAGAATTGAATGAGAAAAGAATAGGCTGAATAATGAAAGTTATGGAATATGATGTTGATATCCAGGTTGCGAAGACAATTCAAGGAAAAGGCTTATGTGAGCACCTAATTGCTGATATGGAAAAATAACATGAACTAGAATCAGAAGATCCAAAACAACATGCTAAAGTTCAGCATCAATAATAAGATGTCATGGTTCAGCCAGAAAACTAACAACATGAACTTACTCAAGAGGTCCAAGAATCAAGATGGATGACTGATTTAGTTAACTATTTACAGAATGATATTTATGCAGAAGGTATTTCAGATTACAAGTTGTACCCTATGTTTTCATTGATGACATATTATTCAAAAGGGATATAAATAGAATCTTGCTACGATGTGTTGACTATGACCAAATTGAACAATTATTATCAGAATTCCATGAAGGACCTGCAAAAGGTCATTTCTCAGCATGTACCACAACCTTAAAAATTATGAACGCTGGTTCCTATTATCCCAACATATTCAAGGACTATATTGAATGGATCAGAAAGCGTAAAAAATGTGCTTTCTTTGTTGGAAAATAACGTTTGAATTCTCTGCCTTTACAACCTATTTCAGTTGATCAACCTTTTATGTAGTGGGGTCTTGATTTTATTGGCATGATAAACCCACCTTCTTCATAAGGACACAAGTGGATTTTGGCTATTATAGATTAATTTACATGATAGATTGAAGTAATATCCTTGAAAGATACTAATGAAACTTCGATACTATCCTTTTATGAAGGTATAGTTTGCAGATTTGGTGTTCCAACAACTATTATATCAGATAATGCCTTATCATTTCTTGATGCAAAGGTAACAAACTGGGCTGTCAACCATGGAATTTACTTAAGTTCTTCATCTAATTATTATCCACAAGGTAATGGGTTAGCTAAAAGTACTAGTAAAAATATTTTAAGGATCATCAAGAGAACACTTAAAGATAACTAGAGAGCTTGGCATCTAACATTGAATTCAGCACTTTTGAATGATAGAGTGACTCATAAAATATTAGTTAGCAATTCAAAATACAAGCTTGTTTACAGAAGAGAAGCAAAAATGCATATTTTAGTTAAGTTACACACATTATATTTGCTGCATCAAATAGATCTGCTTGAAAGTGAACCATTACAGGTTCGTTCTGCATAATTAATGGAGTTATAAGAGCTAAGAGATCAAGCTCATTCAAACATGGAAAAGAATTAGAAACATATGAAGAAGACTTTTGATAAGAAAGACAAATTTAGAATCTTCAATGAAGGAGATATTTGTGTTAAAGTTGGATGCTGATCTTGCAAAGCCAAGAAGACACATGAACTTTGATACAATTTGGAGTGTTCCTTACATGATTTCAGCTCTCAAACCTGAATGGAGAGGAACTTCCCATTCCTGTGAATGGTATGTTTCTCAAACACTTCTATTGAAAATCCTACAGTGTCTATTTTAGAGTAGGATTTCCCTTCAATAAGTGCAGTCCCTTCACATTGCATGTTTTTTCAATTCAATAAGTGCATTTGTGCACATAATTTGGTTTACTAGATCCTTTCCTAGTTTAAGTTCGTTTTAGAAGGGTTGGACCTTCAGGAAGGAAGATTTTGGTTACATAGTTTGGAATCCATGCTTAATGGATAAGAGAAAGGCATTGGTCTACAAGAGAACAAACATCTTTCTCCGCATGATCGCTAGAAATGTTGACAATTTTCGCACTTGTGCAAAATGGGCAACTCGAAACTTCGTTATGATGGATATCCTTAGTGAACTTTCCCTAAGCCAGGGGAGTTTCTATCAAAAAATATTTTTACTATTAAATTAGTTAATGATTACATGAAATATGAAGCTATGTGAACTATTACAAGAATAACAAATCACATAGTCTGCAATTTCTTGACTATCTTTAGCAAAATAACATAAGGCCCCAAAGGACATCCTTGTTATCTCAATGAAGACATCCAATTTCTAAATAAATGAAATGTTGAGTCTTGGAAAAACAAATTTAACTATAGATTGTCAAAAATAAGAGTTCATTGCTGGATGTTATAGGTATTCTTAATGATCTCTCCTTCATGATTAAGAAATTCAATCATTATTGGGTTGTTTGGTTCATTATACAATCCATATCAGAAAGCATAAATGCAGAAATAAATACACAACTCAATTTCATAATTCAATGTCTTATTCATAAGGAATTTCAAATGTCCCCACACAATTCATGGGATGTAACTGAAAAGTTAAATATATCTACTAAAATAAGAGGTACACAAGCATGAAAGAGAAAATATAGGAGTATGAGTGAACCCATCATTGCCTTAAAGTTTCTCCTTTGGTTGATTCATCTTCATCTTCATCTTTTCTCTCTTCATTCTCACCACAAGAAGTACTATACCTGAAACAAAGAAAAGAGGAAAATTATCAGTTAAGAGCTCAAGGTTAATCCATATTCATACATTGTCCTTTTTCATGCATATGGATCTCTTAACAATAGGATATATAGATTAATTGAAGATCATACTACATACATGATTTGCTCACTCAGGATGAAGGAGGAAAGAGAAAATAAAACTATGGACATAAGATATGCCAAAAATCATATACATTTTCTAGCTATTTCCTTAACTGTGTAGGCGCAGGTTACACTAAAGAAGAAAATTAATTAAGTTTTACAGTCTTCACTATTAGATAAAGGTTGTAGTTCTCAAATGATTTCCATCCTATGGTATATGAAGCAGATAATTTATAAGTATATGTTCCTGATTGCAACTAAAGAAGAAGGAATTTTGAGGAAATTTTGACAAGGCTTCACCTTGTGAAATGAACTTTTTAAAAATTTCCAGCATACATATCAAAGATGTAATAAAAGGAAATGTAGTATTAAACATATTGCAGAATCAAGAATAAATAAAGAAGTCTGAATTCCATATCAAAGGAGGGATACCTAAATCTGGTTTAAATACCTCAAGCCACAAATTGAAAAATACATGGGTATATATAGATTTTGGAAAAAATAATTCATTCATGAAGGATAGTTAAAAGTCCATATACAGATTTATTGCAATATAACTTCATTAATTTAAGTGCACTACTAAAGAGAACTCATGCATTATGGTAAAGATGCTACATTAGGGTTTAAAACAAAATCTGAGTATCTTTAAAGAGCAAAATAATAGATATCAGTAGCTCGAATGCTCAAAGAAATCTCTAAAGAAGGGATCACAAAGTCTACAAAGAAAGATCAAAGGCACCAAGAGCCAAAGTTTCAGAAGAGTAACAAATCACGTAGAAGAGAATTGATCTGGTAAAGAATAGAGCTTCATGTTTTCATGAGTGGCTAAAGATAGAAATTTTGTAGGGCCTGGTTGAGAAAAAAGGAGCTACAATATGCAAATACCCACAAAAAATCTGGATTTAGCTCAAAACAAGATCAAAACTTCAAAGATATATAGATAAAATTCCAAGAAAAGTATAATATTCATATTACTAAGCCATTCAAAGAAGGATGAATCCATATTTACCTCCATGAGTTAGGAAATGAAGTTCTAATGGTAATGGCCGAATCATCGAATTGAAGGAGACATCACAAAATTCGCAACTCAAAAGAAGGTTCATCAAGAACAGTGATTCAAACAGGCCAAGACAGAAACCATGGTGGCCAACTCGCAGAACTCAGTAAATATACATCCAAACCAACCTCAATAGTCGAGCTTCAGGACTCCAACAATGACGTCAAAGAAAATTTTTCTAGGGCTTTACCTGCGAACCAGAGGAAAAATAAAAATTGAATGGGGTTAAATTTGTTTTAACTCACCCATCTCAGTCATGGCTTAACCTAACTCACCCGGAGTTAGTGTCAAATGATCCAAAATCAAAATTATGAAGATCAATGCTCATAATTGATCACCCAAATTCGAAGCAAACCACCATTGTTAATGTTTTTACTGACCATATTCAATACAAGAAGGAAACATAGAAGATCAACAAATGAAGTTACATCATGAAAATGATCGACATGAGGAAATAAAATCACCAAAATCGATGCAAACCAAAACTTGAATCATGAAAATGGCAGGTCTTTTGGCTGACTTAGCACTTTTTATTATTTAAAAAAAAAGTGTCAAATTGGTCTGCAGGTCCGACGATATCTGATTGGATGTAGAGGGGTGGGCCCTTTTAATGTTTTGAGACATTTTGGTAAAGGGAAAAATTCAAATTTTGAGCTTGCGTCAAAAAATTCAAAGCGAAGTGTCGGAGCCATTTGAAATTTTGAGCTTTATTTGAAAGGGTGTAAAATCGTAAAATGACCCATGGCCCTACTTATGTTAAAGCAAAAAGTCAAATGTTGAGCCCACATCAAGAAAGTCAAGGTGGATCACCAAGGTAGTTTGAGAATGTGAAACTTTTAAATAAAAAGAGGAGCAAAGTTTAAAAGTGCCCCACGCCCCCGCTAAGGACCAAACAAAGCAACATAGTCAATAAGTCAAAAGTGGAGCATTGGGTCAATTTGAGATTTTGAGCCCTTTTTTGAAAAAAGAAAAAAAGTGTTTAAGTCACCCACAACTCCATCCAAGCATCTAAATTTAAAATCGGGGAAGCAAGTTGCCGGGGCATGTCCTCTACCCAAGTTATTTATATAGTCTATTAATGTGATTATATATCATGCTCTGATTTTTCATGCATTTGGATTGATTGATACCAATAAGTGAATCACCCATTTTGAAAATGGTTCATTCACTACTAAAGGTATTAGATTCATTTCAACGCACTTAGTTTTTTTGACATGTCAGCATTAGATTCATTTCACTAATAAGTTCCCTCTCATTATACATTGCAAAACCACCATAAAATATCATCACACCCCATATTGAATTTTTTTATCCTATTAGTTAGTAGGGTGCAAATTTAATGACTATTTGGTTTCTTTGACTCACTGTGTAATTATATGGTGTAAGTATATGTCATAGAAATAATTTACATATTTCGATTAATAAAAATTAATTTGTATTTGGAATAATTTTACCTATGTGTGAAAAATGATCAGACCATGCATTTGTTTCCTTGCATAATAATGACCGAAAAATGAAATTCCTGGAAGAGTACAATCCATCAACATACTCTTCCATGTAAAAATGATTTATTCATCAAGTGTTTTCAAGGAAATTTTATCCATGAAGAACAAAAATAATGTGACCAATATATAGTATCTACACTTCTGAAGCACATATATCATTGAAAATCCTTCTCTTTTCTTGGTGGTATAGTTTCTTTATGTGCATGTTAATTTTATACTATAAAAGTAAATGGGATGATCCAAAGTGCCTTCTATTGATTTCTCTATGATTTATCAAACAATGGTTTGTGATACATTGAAATGCATACAAAAGGACATAATCCAATCAAGGAATTTTAATTTGGTAATTTACGTTAGTTTCTCCTTTCAATTTCTCAAACACTTTTTCTTGTTATGTACCCCACTTAAAATTTGATGTTTTTCACAATATTTTTTCAAATGGTGCTACATATTTGACATGATATTAAACTAAAGGATCTACTACCAAAACCATCCTTGCAGATTATATTCCCTAATAGGGTATCAAAAGGTGTTGTGAAAACACAATTTTAGATTTAACGAGATTAAAATGAGCTTAAACATGAGTCTCAAGTTATTAAAATGATCTTGAATATCCCACACACTATTCAATCATCTAATAATACTTGAACTAATTTAAGGATGGATTATTTGAAAGTAGTCACAACTATGGGTCAAAAAAATTATTGTTGTATTCTTTAATCAAAATGACATCACTTTGTAGACAAATGGACACCACTTGGTCCTAAAAGTTATTGTTTCCCTTGTCTTCTTCCATTATTTTAACTTGGTGGTATCAAGAGAATCCATCCATGAAGGTGTATATTTCCCTTCCCACAAGCCCTTCTAAAATTTCCTCAGTCAAAGGCATCGGAAATAGGTCAATTACACACGTGGAGATTAAGGCCTTATAGTCTACACAAATTCATATGAATTATATTTATTTATAGTTATCACCACTGGAATCAACCATTCTAACTCCTCCATAGGTATAATTACTCCTACCACTAGCATGTTATGATTTTATTATTTGACTTTTGTGGGTAAATTTGGATTAATCTAGTATGATCACTTTCTGACTAGTTTTTCCCCCTTTTATCAGATTTATTTATATTTTTCCTAGAGATGGGTGTAACCCCTTCATTTCATGGTAACCAAATGGAAATATATCTTTATACTTGAGAAAGAGTTCAATAATTTTTGAACTCTCTTATTCACTCTAATAGTTCCCAACTGTTGTCAGTTTGAGTTCTTCCTCACTTCCTATATTAACTTGTATGGCCTTTAACGACTTATCTTGTGGTTGAGATCGTGACAACTTCTAGACCCATATGAGACATATACATTTATATAAAGGTTTTTTGCATAATATTCTACTTATCACATGACATTTTCCCTACCTTTTTACATCTAATTTATCTTTAAATCCACACTTCTTCATATTCCTCACTTGAATCGTGTAGATTTATCTTTAAATGTTTTTATGAGTGTGATCCCATTTCACTTATGTAGTTATAAGAATATTTCTTCCATAACAATATCATCTCCAAATACCACCATTTTATATACTAAATGGGGTAGTTCAACTAAGAGATTGAACAAGTAAAAGAGAAAGTATGTTCAAATCCTTCTTTCAATTTTCTCCATGAACTTACTTCTCTGTGCAACTCACATCTGATGTACCATGAACATTTCCATACATGTAATGTGTGATAGAAAACATGTGTCCATATTGTTGGGTTGATTTTTTTCATGTCACTTAATCATAGGCTCTCATAACTTTTAAGGTGTGCTTCAAGTTTAGCGAGACAAATGTAACTTTGAAATCTTCACACCTCATTATTTCACTCAAAACTAATGTGCATAGATTTTTTTACCACTTCCTATGTGTTCAACACTTGTCTATGTGTCACCCCACCATATTGTTAAGGTTCCTTTTAATATATTTATTAAGTATTTTATGTGTGCCCTTTTAGGTTATATATATATTTCCACTTCTTTGATGATATCATATACATCTTCACTTCCACTGAAATTTGGTAGGTTTTGGGGGGTTTGTGTTGCTTATCCTCCTAACATTTATTCAAATATACTTAGGTTCTTAAACAATTCGAAGATTTGGCATTATTTTAATCATGTCACGACCTTTCCCTATCAACTCATAGGAAACATGCACCCAATTATCACATGTCATGGTTGTTATTCTAACACCTATTGGTTATCACCCTATGTTATCTCACCTTATGGTGTGGGTTGATAGTTTAGATCTTGTATGTTATTCTAGACACCTAAAATTAGTACAAACTAATTCCTATATCTGCATCTTCTAACACCCCTTCACTATCAAATTATACATTAAATCCTCATCCTAAGTCTTATTTTTCCCCATTATATTTACTCCCCATAAATATCATTCTATAGTTGTAAAATCATATTTTATCCTCTCCTAAACAACTCAAAATCACATAGAAACGAAAATCAAATAAAAGAAAACAAAATAAATGACTTCACAATCATTTATCAACATTATTAACCCACATAACCTATTTCCAACATATATTGTAATCACAAAATTATGCACTTTAGACATTATTTATCTCGGTATCATACTACTATTTACAAGGTTCTTGAGTGAGGAAAGTACTAATTAACCCCCGTCTTTTGGTCATCTTGTTTTATTTTACTTTTTCTTTCTCAATATTATACACCCACATGCCTAGTCGACCTTTGTCATCCTACATTATTTTAACCTCAACTCGGGCACCCCAAACTAGTAGTGGGGTGCCCATGGGTGCCCTAATCCCACCAAGGGTGCCCATGTCTATTATACACTTTCCCACCATCTTTTGGGTCATTTCTAGCCATTTATCCTTCTTATCTTTTTGGTGGTCATCCATTTCAGGGTTAATTATGAATTTAGATCAAGAGAACCCTATAAAAATAAAGTTACGAGACAATAATGAAGGAACTATGATCATTCACTACTATCATCCATCTAGAGTTGCATCCGTCTATTTCATTGGAGATCACTTGCATCCACATAGCTCCATCAAAAGGAACAAGGATAGGAGATATGCATCACACACTTCATAGGGGAGGATTTTATTCTATTCCATGCACACATGCTATTACATTTTCTACATCTAGTTATTAATCACTACTTTATAAAGTGTGTTTGGCATAAGAGCACCTAGGGAACATTATGCACACACTCACCAAAACTACATTTGGGTCTAAAATGTAGTGCATCGATTATTTAGTAAGCCAACTGTTGTGGCAGATGAGGTCATTCTGACCCATTCATTTCCATATTTATTTTTTTAGGGTTTTGATACTTCTTATTGGTCTTTTGCAAGTCTTTGCATCATCTTGGATTATTGGCTAAATCCGTAAGAGGAAAGTGAATCCGATGCGAATAGGGTTTTGATACTTATTTTTAGTCTTTTGTAGGTCTTTACATCATCTAGGATTATTTTCTAAATCCATTAGTGGACAGTGAATTCGATGCAACACACAGTAAGGGTTTCAGACCACCTCCCAGACCTATATAGATTAGTTTTAGAGATTTTACATAGACCACGACACCCAGTTTGAAGACCAGATCACTCACAGGCACCCCAGTCCATCTCTAGGCGCTCCAGTTCAGCTAGATCCTCTAAATCCATCCTTTTCAGGAATTTTACAAATTTGTTACCGCCTCCATATGTTTCCATTCACCACTGTGACATTGTTCTTTAAACATCCTCTATTTAGTTGAGTCCTTTCCTCTTCCTTCTTACATATTAGGTTTAGAATTTTCCTTTGCATAATTATTTAGGTCATTTACATACTTATTTACTAACATTTATTTACTTTTTTACAATTTTTTATAGCTTAGATTAACTATCCCCACATACTACATGCTAGTTAATTTTAGTTAATAATTTTGGTGAACCCGATCACTTTCACGCTTAGGATATTCATTTTTCTTCCACCATGGTTCATAAGGTTCCTAAATTTCCTTTATCTGAGTTGCTAAAAATGTATCCCAACTGTCATATTATCCTACATAGAGAGTTAGAATCCATATCTTGTCCTAAAAATATGCCACCCAATGAAACAATTCATATCTTTCATCATTTATCTGACAACTTTAGTCCTCATGATACTCTATTAGACTCCATTCAAGCTTTACATGCTTTATTTCAAGACAATTTTATAGCTACAGAATCCATGATCACATCTCTCATATCTGAAATTCAATAGCTTAATTATGCTTCTCAATCACATGTTTGTTCTCATTCTCCATCCTCTACGTAATCTATGTCCACTACATGTAATCTAGTAAAACCTCAAGTCATGACATTTCCCAAGCCTCTCATATTTAAGAATAATACTACACTACATGACATTCTTAATCATATTCTTAGTCATCAATTGATCACTCTACTGCCTATTCATTACAATTCTCCTTATCGGCTAGCAAAATATAAAGGTAGTCTATATTGCAATTATCATCGAATTACTAGACATAATGATAATAATTACCACACTTTTCCATGAATAATCAAACATCTTGAGCATGAAGGCCTAATTTTGTTTGCTACAGAAAATTATAATACAAATGATAAATTCCATTGGGCTCCTAAATTTGACTTACCTATATCTAATGAGCATCAGGCTAGCGTTACTCAAGAAACACCTAAGAAACAACCTCTCACAAGTAGCTCACTGCTTACGTCAGCCATGCTATGTGACTACTAGTGAGCCTCCTAATATTATTAAGAAAGTTCTAGATGAGTTTGTTATTCATTACATGCTTGATATTAATGATAACTCACATGCACATAATTATTATAATCCTAGTTAGATAACTACTTCTATTTTTTATGTTGATCCTTCTCCATTTAATGCACATCATGCCACCATTTCTCATTCATCTTATTTGCAATTACTAAGTCAAAGTGAATATATTCCTCTCAAAATAAATCAAGCTTCTCCTTCGGTAGTGTCATCGATACCACCAAAGATGCCACCATTCAAGATTTCTCAACATCATACTCCATTTCCATTCTCTAATCATTTTGTTAAAGCAAACACCTCTTCAATCAAGCTGTATGCAATATTACTACCTCAACATACCATTAACTTTGTTAAGTAAACTAGCCCTTATGTGGATCCATTTAGTGTATTTTTGACTCAAATTCCATTTCTTACATACTTGGGTGGTAATATTATTTACACTTTCCCACATTTTATCATATCTACATATGTACTACATCACACTATTAACACTTACACATAACTCACCTTAGAATCATCTTCTTGTGCATAGTCATACATGCCTTATAACTTCCTAATTACCCAATGAAACACTCTTGTGCTTTGGTTTACACTTGAATACTGAAGGATTACCACACATGAATCCTATGCACTACACTATATGAAATATACACCGCATATATTCACATATTGCACAACATATATCATACATCATACTAGTTGTCAATATGCATATATTATACTACGCATATAGCATCATACACTCCTTATTTTACATACTACATTACTATTTTATCTACATACATTACATGTCACTTTGTTACACTTTACATATTCTCCACATCTTACATTCCATTCTACACATCACATATTTACATATTCTACTCATCACATGGTTGTCTTTCATCATTACATATGGCCTTGCATGTCTTGTGACATCATGAGTGATGTCCCATGTTTTCTACTCACTTTGTGTGGATTCCTTTTCTTCTTGCGTGTTTACACTACTTTTTTGGTAGCTTTTACACTATTTGTGTAGATTACACATTCTCTTTTTACATGCATGCTTGATCATAGTAACACTTGCCTTTGGCTATCCATCCTTGTTTATGCATGCCTTGGTTTCTACTGAGTGCATTCCCTTCCCCCGGTAGGGTAGATTTTCAAAGTACATGAGGTTAGTAGTCTTTTGGGGCTACATTATCCTATCACCAACATCACATGTGCCCCAAAAGAGCTTGGGGGGGGGGGAATTATTTGGGGTTTTAGATACTAACACAACACATTTACAATAGTTTAGTTCAGTGCATTTTCTACCCTTGGAGTTATGGGTTTACATACAACGAGAGAGTTTAGGACTAGTCTATAAACTCCATACACAACAACTTTTATAGGATATGGTGTCCTTAGAATTTGGGGGAGTACTTAATGGTTGGAGGATATAGCGGAATTCCTCTAAATATTTATTCTACCATCGACATCAGATTGCCCAAAAAACCTAGGACAATACAAAGCTCTCTTCACACATAATTCAGGGAAGCAGTGAAAGATTAGAGGATAGATAAAATTTCCTCCCTATACTTCTTTGGCCTATGGCGTCAGATCCCCCCCAAAACCCCGATAGTGCAGGATATCCTTCTACACCCTTTCTCTTGATATGGATCAGTTATACATGTTCCATTTATAATTTTTCATATGTGTACTTTACATTTACATACTTTTTACATGCATCTTTTACATTGCATTTTTACACACATATAAATACATATCTGACAACTTGATCATTTTATCCTTTTAGGTCCGACCATATGAGAAAACATAAGTCAAATGGATGTAAAAACAAACAAAAACTATAACAACATCAACAACAACACTTCACAGAAACACACTTTTCATACTAACAATGTAAGTACACTGCCCACATCAACATTAGCACAGTTTTTCCACCCTAGGTTCACTCTCATCACTATTTTGTGCATTTACATCTTTAGTTTCCATGCTTCTCTATCTTTATGTCATTACATGCCTTATCTAGTACTTCGACATGTTTATGCTACACTCTTCATAGACAACAGGTATACATCTCTATCTACTTTATATTACTCAGATTTCCGCTCATGAACATAAAATGGGGGAAACATTTAGTCAAAAAATCATGCACTTTATAAATTATTTATTTCAATCTAATACTACTAATTAGACGGGTCTTGAGTGAAGAAAGTACTAATTAACCCCTATCTTTTGGCCATCTTGTTTAATTTTATTTTATCATTATTGATATTATACATCCACATACCCAATCAACCTTTTTCATCCTACTTTATTTTAGCCTTGATTGGGGCACCCAGATTAGTACTAGGGAACCCAGATTAATACTAGGGCACCCATGGGCATCCCGGTCCCTTTTACACTTTCCCACCATAGTTTGGGATCTCTCTAGCTATTTCTCCTTATCATTTTAGTGGTTAGTCATTTCAGGGTTAAATACGAAATTAGATCAAGAGAACCCTATAAATATAAAGTTATGAAACCCTAATGAATGACCTAACATCATTCACTACTATCATCCATCTAGAGTTACATCCATCTCTTTCATTGGAGATCACTTGCATCCACATAGATCCATCACAACGCATAAAGCTAGGACATCTGCATCACACACTTCATAGGGGTAGGATTCTGTTATATTCCATGTACACATGCTATTAAATTTTCTACATCTAGTTATTACTCACTACTTCATAAATTGTGAATGACACGAGAGAATCTAAGAAACATTATGCACACACTCACCGGAACTAAATTTTGGTCTCAAATGTAGTGCAAACGCTTAGTTAGTAAGCCCACTATTGTGGTAGTTGAGGTCAGTCTGTCCCATTCATTTTGCATGTTTTAGGGTTTTGATACTTCTTCTTTTTCTTTTACAGGTCTTTATATCATTTTGGATTATTGGCAACATCCATTATAGGATAAAAAATCTGATGTGACACATAGCGAGGGTTTCAAAACACCTCCCACCCTTGTGAATATTAGTTTTAGAAATTTTACACAAACGAAGGTACCTAGTTTGCAGAACAAAGCACCCGCAGGCACCCTAGTCCCTCCCTAGGTGCTCTAGTCTAGTTAGATACTCTAGATCCATCCTTTTTGGAAATTTTTCACATTTGTTTCCACCTCTAAAATTTTCCTGTCACCACTCTAAAACTGCTTTGTGAACATAATCTATTCATCCGAGTCCTTTCCTCTTCCTTCTTGCACATTAGGTTTAGTAGTTTCTTTTTCATAATTATTCAGGTCGTTTACATACTTCTTTACTCCATTTATTTATTTTGCTACAAATGTTCATAGCTTATATTAACTATCTGCACACACTTCATGCTTGTTAATTTTATTCAATCACATATCATTCGTGAAAACAAACCAAAACCTCAATTTGGGAAGCTATTAGAACCTTTTTCCCATGTTTCCTAGATCATCAAGGATTCTAACCAATCACTAATGATACTCTTTTGTTGACATAAAATTATATAAACATGTTTTAGGCATTCATTTCAGGTTATCTCCCTTAAGCTAGGCTTGGGTTATAATAGGACGTTACTCAAGGAATTCATATTTTAATATTACTATATTATAGCCCCCTTCATCAAAGTATTATTCAACATATCTCATCTTCGTCCTTGGATGTCATCACACTTCTAGGAAATCAACTCAACAAATATTCTGACATATGTAATCTCCCTTTCTCGGGTAGTATCATATGTTACTCTTCATTTGTCAATTGGTATAAGGTAAGTACCTTTCCTTTTGCATTATTATCTCATTTCTTTGTCGTCTATAAGATTCAATCAAAATTATCTAGTACATCATTATCAAATATATTTCCACAACAATTGCCAATGATTACCTTAATCACCAACAATCGGCCCCAATCACCAACAATTCACCTTAATCACAAGTGATCCCTATCTATTAGATCATTTAACACCAAATCCCATCCTTAAGACATCCATATCTCATCACCGATTACTACTCTACCTATACAGGTGATTACCAAACCCTATCAAGCCCCTTTGAGCCATCTGTGACACTTTATCAGTTATTTGAATCAAATCTATCACTCATCTTTCTTTTGTGAAGTACACAACCATCAACATCCTTATTCCTTTGAGTCATTATGTGATCCCTATAATCCGTTTGGATTAGGTATCACCATCAGACCACCATATAGCTGTGGACCGCATCAATCCATTTTCCTTTTCATTGTTGGTTATATCATCTATTTTATCCTTTTATCTTATCATTATTAGACTAATTTCTTGAACTTAAATTGACATCCTTGTAAAGAAGTCCATTGAATTGTGGGGATTGGCCCTTGCCAGGAAATCTGCCATATATCTATCTAATCCCATGTTTTTTTTGAGTGTCTAGGCATTACAGGTAGCTTATCCCATTAGAAGGAAGGATTTTTTTGCATGCTTCGATCCATCTACATCAATAATCCATTATCTATAACATCCATCTTCATGAGTATCGGTAAACCAAGTCATTTTCTGAGGTCATTTTTATTTTTATTATTTCTCTTCATTAATTTAAAGTAGAAAAGTAAAAACATATTTGAACATTCTAACATGCCCGGTGGGATGCTTATCCCTTTCATCATTTTAATTTTATTAAAAATTAATTTTTAGGCCTTTTACTCTATAATTGCCAGCAATGTAGTCAAATAACTAGAAATTGTGTGAATCACTAGTGATTTTATCAATCATCAACGATATCTTTCACTGCTTTTGATTACTCAGTTAGATAGTTTCTCACAGACCATTTTCTTTTATTGTATTTTCTTCTAAAAACCTTTTAAAAGGTTTCTACTCTGATGGCTTTTGTCTTGTTGTGCTTTTGTTTTGCTAAAAAAATAAAAAAAAATTAAAATTTTAAAAAATGAAGCATTTTACAGGTGTGTTTTCTCCTCTTCTTTTTGTCTTTCAAGCATCGCTTTTTGTTGTTTGTTCTCATCAAAATAAATCATTCTCTTGGGCTTAAAATGAACCGTGCATCTTTCTTGATCACATAGACTAATTTAAGGATTACTTTATTACATTCACGTCATCTTCCCTCACACACAACAAAACCACATAGAATATCAAACTTGCATCAAACACTCCTACCCAAGCGATAACTATTGGTATTTTATCACCCAATAGTGAAACTGACTCGGTGTTTTGGCTGAGTATAAATAACTAGTTATTGGTATATTGTAGTCACTAAATCATGCACTTTGGGTAATATTTAGTCCCAGTCTCATACTACTATTTAGAAGGTTTTTTAGTGAAGAACGTACTAATTAACCCCCAACTCTTGGTCCATTATTATTTGATTTTTTCATCATTCCCAACATCCACCGCACACATGCCTAGTCATTTTTTATCATCTTCCATCATTTTAGCTTTTACTAGGGTGCCTAGGCTAGTAGTGGGGTGGCCATGGGTTTCCTAGTCCCACCAAGGGGCACCTTGATCCTTTTTTAACTTTGCACCACTTTTTGGGCTCTTTCTAGTCATTTCAGATTCTTATCATTTTAGTGGTCAGTCATTTCAGGGTTAATTATGAAGTTAGATAAAGATAACCCTATAAATATAGAGTTATGAGACCATAATGAGGGACCAACAAATAGTCACTAATATCATCCACCTAGGAGTGCATTCATCTAAGGCACTTGGAGATCATTTACATTCACTTAGCTCCATCACAAGGGACAAGGTCATTATTTCATTGTTGATTATCGGCCACACCTTTTGCAGTGAAAAAAACTTGATATGACAAACAATGAGAGTTTTATAGCACCTTCCAAACTTGTGAAACTCAATTCTATATCTTCTGCATAGACCAAGGCGCCTATTTTTTTATACCAGAATTCCCGTAGCTGCCCCAGTCCCTCTCCAACCGACCTAGTCCAGATCTATCCTTTTTAGGACATCTACATAGTCATTCCTACTTCTAGTTTGTCCAATCACCTATGTAACACATTCTAGTGAGCTCCTCTAATCAATTGAGTCACTTCCTTACTCTTCTTACATATTAGGGTTTAACATTTCCATTTTCATTGTTGCTTGGGTCATTTTCCATAGTCATTTACTGCATTTATTTACTATGTTTACTTGTTGTTCTAGATTACATTAACTATCATTACTTTTCCCATATTAGCTAATTCTAGTTAATCATTTTGGTGAACATGATATTCAAATACACTTGTTCCCGGTGCTTCTCTTTCATATGCATGTCACTTGTAGTTGTAATTTTCAGAATTTTCTATATTGTGAGTTGCCATAATTCACACATAGAATTTCAAAACCAATGGTCAATATCCCTACTTATGAAGGTCCCACTGACAATCCTTTGGATAATTCAAATAATGTCCTTATTCATGAAATAGAGGCGTCTAATAGTGAGATGTCCTATGATGAAGATACTGATGTTGACCAAGCTTAAACTAACGCTATTACTAAATTTTGGAAAGCTTTGTGTGAAAAACCTACTCATCTCCCTTATGTCTTGCATGTTTAAATTTATATTAAGAGAACTTGTGATACTTAAACTTATTTCATGGCTTCTTCGGATCCCATGGTCTCCATTCCACCCACTTATGTTTCTACTCGCATTTCCACCACTACGTATCCTGCAATTGACCTTGGTACTCCTCCTCTACATCTCGGTTCATCTTCAAATTCTCCAGATTTGAAATCTTCATATCAATATTTACAAACCCAGATTCGTTAGCTTTAGCTAGCTACCTCATGTGCAACACCATCTCTAAACTCTACAACATTGTTGCATATTCCTTTCGTGCATGTTATATCGACCCATCCATTGGCACCTATATTTGTCTCTCCTAAGTTACCCATATTTAAATGCCATGGTGATCCAAAAGAGCATCTTTGAGAACTTCATGTCGCATGCCTTGACTATGCAAAAGATCACACAATACTATCTAATATTTTCCCTTGTAGTTTGTAAGACTATGTGATGCATTGGTTCTACGACATACATGTCCATTCGGTAGTCTCTTTCACACATCTTCCCAATGCCTTTCTCATGCAATTGTTTATAAACATCAGCTCTAATATCTCTTATGCTCTACTAGCATAGCTCAAACAAGTGTATAACAAACACTTATCTGATTTTGTATTGTGAGATAAACACAATTTAGCCAAGATGTCTAATGTACTTTCATATTCCAAACTTTAGAACTTATTCATTAAGAATATCTTGCCACCTCTTTTGAAAAGTGTTCTCTTTGAGACCTCTCCTTCATTTCACCAGCTTTGTTAAACTCTCACGCTTCATGAGACTAAACTCCAGGAAATAGGAAAAATTAAGGATCAAGAGCAAACATCATCATCCACACATTTTTTCAGATAAATTTTTTTTTAATATTTCTCCAACTAAACCTAGAGAGGGAAAAACTAATGTAAATGTAGTCTCCTTACTTTGCACATAACCATAAATATGTAATTTTGCAAAGTTTTGTACACCTCCGAGCATTTTTTCTACCAAAAATCATCGATAGTAATCTAATTACGTTACCATTGCCTCTACAACTTGATCCATCTCAGCAAAAAGGATGCACTTTCGATGAAATTTCTTGTTTTGATTATCATCAATGCATAGGACATTCAATTGATCATTTTTTCTGACTACGAAATATCATTCAAGATTTACTTAACAATGGTTAAATTGAGCTTCCAAAATCTACAACATCTACACCTATTAATGAAACTCAAAAACTCAAGATCTTTAATAACCCCTTAGAAAAACATAGTATAGAAACATTTTATTCCTCTACTAATTATGTCTATCATGCAGTGCCTTCTCGTACATCAAGGGCCCCATATTTTCTAGTAACAAACACTGACACTTCACCAAAAATAATTTCTTTCTCTGACATCGATTATCATGAAAATTTTACATCTAATCATTTATATAGCAATGCATCTATTGGCTCAACCTCTATTAACAACCCTAAGTTTGAGCCATCATGACCCATTAGTGCATGCTCTATTTCACTTCTCAAGGCTATTGGTTATCCTCTATCACAAATTGAATACCCTTTCAATAAACCCTTTGGTGTTGTCAAACTTCTTGACACAGTTGGTCCTATTACACTGTTAATGCCTTTCCTAGTTGGAAACACAGTTGGCAGATGTGACATGCTTCTTGGTCTCAATTTCATTCATCACTCTCAATCTATCATCTATGACTTAAATTCATCCAAAAAAACCAATTTATCTCTATTTATGGTGTCCCTCCATCTACTCCATGGTCTTCATCTCCTCACATAGTGGCTAGCATACCACCTACTTCATCTAGTGCATCACACTCTATGTTACTCAAATAGAAAGATACTCCTATTTCACCTACTCATGCATTATTTACATGGTCTCATCACTCTACTAGTCCTATGTATAGGTATTATCCCATTCCTAAGACAATTGTTACATCTCAACATTGGTCTCTCCATCTAGTTATTACATGTGGGTCTTCATCACCTTTGCACTTGACATCACGTAGATCTCCATCACCTACATATTTTAATACACCACGAATTTCATCATACATTCATCCATAACATGTGTATATACTTCATTCTCTAGCACATCATTTGTCTACTATACCACCACTACTAGATCATAGTCGTACGCTTTTGTCATAACATGCATTGGATGAAGGATATTCATACTTCACTGTCATTGGATAGTTCATTCCTTTGTACATGCTTATGGGGCATAAAATCTAATACATTCACTTACCCCCACTCATCTTCGCATCTATGCATGTCTCATCTATGAATTTCCATACATAAATTTCCTAACCTCGGCACACTCATCATATACTTTAGTGTTGTCATTACCCGATGACACACTCTTATTGCTTCAGTTCACTTGACTGTTGAGGGATTATTACACATGAACCCCATACATTGCACTATAGGCATTATGCATTGCAATTCACCACACATATCATGTCAAACATACTACATTTAGTATACAACATGTCAAAATATTCCCATCTACACATCATCTACATTTTTCACGTATCACACATCATATTAATTTTTCATCATATAAGTGTCATACATGTCTAACATCATATACTACATTACTAGTCTATCTACATCTATTACAAGATACTTTATACATTCCACTTTACACATTCTACATACCTTGCATTGAATTTCACACATCACTCATTTTCACATCCTACTCATCACATGGTCATCTATCGTCATCACATATACTATATCATTTTATATGCACTGCACTCACTACCATATGATGCACTTTCATTCCTTATTCCATACTCATCTTTCAAGGGTTTACAATTCAAATGGACCTTATATTAATCATGCGTTTATCATTAGAATTCTCCTCATGTGAAATTTCTAGTATAGTGACTCACACTATAGGAAAACTCATCACTTACTCTATCATCGTGTAGTGGTATACACTTTCGGCTACATCACCACTCCCTACTATTCACGTTTTAGTGATATATGCTTTAGGATAAATCATCACTCATACATTTTTCTTGTTGTGATTTACGCTTTGGCTATAGGGTTCATGCATATACATCATAGCTAGGTCACATCTCATCAACATTACACACATACACAATCTTCACAACGGGTTAGACACACAACACATTTCAACCATTTCCTTGATGAAACACTCTCATTTATGGTTCATTATTTACTACTGAGGGGGAAAAAAAAGAACCTCATCACATACATTTCCATTCACTTGAGGGGAATACAGATCTTACCATCCATCTTGCATTCCATTCTATGCATCCACAACATACTGCATATCATGGTTTCTTTTACTCTTGCTTATTTTTGTTTATTCATGGTCGATTTATTACACATTCTAGTTATCTTAATTATATGTCATTTATCTGGATCTTACAAATGCGTGTGTTCATTCCTTTTTTTAGTTGTGATCACAGATATAGGTCTATTACATGCAATATGGATGCTTGCCATGTACCCTTCTTACACTGGTCACCAAGGGCATCCACATTTGTATTTCATAGGTGTTAATTTTGAATTTGTACTTATCACTTTACATTTCTTGCTTATACAAACTTTTTTAAATACTATTTATCTGTCTAACATGCTAACAGGTCCTTTATGTGCAACATTTTTTATACATGGATATTTATGTCCATACTTGTTTGTTATATTGTCTATTATTGTTTTCTGTTGTCTATGGGAGTTTCCCTATGTTTAGTGTACACACTTGTTTGTTGTTTACAACCATGATAGCCTTGTGTGTCTTGCAACATCGTGCATGATGTACCATGTTTTTAGCCCACTTTGTGTGGCTTACTTTTTCTTCTTATGTGTTTACATTACTACATTGCTTGGTAGCTTTTACATTGTTTGCGTAGTGGACAATTGTCTTTATACATGCATGCTTGTTCATATTAACACTTTTTTGACTAGCCATATTTTTTGTGTGCACCTTGGTTTCTCCCAAGTGCATTCCCTTCTCCTTGTAGGGAAGAGTTTTAGAGTTCATGTGGTTGGTCCTCTTTTTCGGGCCACATTCTCTTATCAGTGACATTGTATGCACTGTGAAAGAGGGGGGAAGGATTTGGGGGTTTACATACTACACAATTCTCTCCATGTACCCTTCTTACACTGGTCACCAAGGGCATCCACATTTGTATTTCATAGGTGTTAATGTTTGAATTTGTACTTATCACTTTACATTTCTTGCTTATACAAACTTTTTTTAAATACTATTTATCTTTCTAACATGCTAACAGGTGCTTTATGTGCAACATTTTTTATACATGGATATTTATGTCCATACTCGTTTGTTATATTGTCTGTTATTGTTTTCTGTTGTCTATGGGAGTTTCCCTATGTTTAGTGTACACACTTGTTTGTTGTTTACAACCATGATAGCCTTGTGTGTCTTGCAACATCGTTTGCATGATGTACCATGTTTTTATCCCACTTTGTGTGGCTTACTTTTTCTTCTTATGTGTTTACATTACTACATTGCTTGGTAGCTTTTACATTGTTTGCGTAGTGGACAGTTGTCTTTATACATGCATGCTTGTTCATATTAACACTTTTTTGACTAGCCATATTTTTTTGTGTGCACCTTGGTTTCTCCCAAGTGCATTCCCTTCTCCTTGGTAGGGAAGAGTTTTAGAGTTCATGCAGTTGGTCCTCTTTTCGGGCCACATTCTCTTATCAGTGACGTTGTATGCAATGTGAAAGAGGGGGGAAGGATTTGGGGGTTTACATACTACACAATGATTCTACACCGGCTCACATTAGTACCCTTCTTACACTTGGTCACTAGGGGCATCCACATACTGTGAGTGAGTTCATACCAACCTCTGAAATGTTTACATTTGCACTTATCACTTTTACATTACTTTCTTATACATACTTTTTTAAATACTAGTTATCTTTCTAACATGCTAACGGTGCTTCATGTGCAACATTTTTTATACATGGATATTTACGTCCATTTGTTTCTTATATTCTTTGTTATTGTTTTCTCAATATTTTTTTATACATGGATATTTTACGTCCATACTTGTTTCTTATATTCTTTGTTATTGTTTTTCTCTTCTATGGGATTTTTCCCTATGTTTTAGTGTACACACTTATTTGTTATTTTTTACCATGATGTCCTTGTGTGTCTTGAAACTTCGTTTGTGATGTCCCATGTTTGTAGCCCGCTTTGTGTGGCTTTCTTTGTCTTCTTGTGTGTTCACATTACTACATTGTTTGGTAGCTTTTACATTTTTTGCGTAATGGACAGTTGTCTGCTTTATACATGCATGCTTGTTCGTACTAATACGTTTTTTGGCTAACCATATTGTTTGTGTGCACCTTAGTTTCTACCAAGCGCATTTCCTTCTCCTTGGTGGGAAACAAACAGTCAAATGGGAGATTCAATAACAAAAATGGTACTCTTTTCAGGGAAAACACTTCTCTGTATCAGTTACGTCATACTGAAATCCCAAAGAGGGGGGACATCATTTGGGGTTTTACAGTAGCTACATACATGTTTCTACACCTAGGTTCACTCAGTGCACTTTTTGCCCTTGGCATCTATGGATTCCACACTTCTCTTATCAGTTACGTCGCATGAAATCCCAAAGAGGGGGGAATCATTTGGGGTTTTTACATACTACATAATGATTCTACACCAGCTCACATTAGTGCACTTTTTGCCCTTGGCATTATGGATTACATACTGTGAGTGAGTTCATACCAACCTCTGAAATGTGTACACAGAAGCTTTTTATAGGACATGGTAGTCCTTAGCATTTGGCGGGGTAGATAACAGTTAGAGGATATAATGAAAATTCCTCCCAATACTTCTTCTACTAGTGGGATTGGATCACCCAATAAAATAGGACGTACAGAGATCTCTTCACACATATTCAAGGAAGCAGTTAAATATTGGAGGATATAATGGAATTCCTCCCTTTTCTTATTTGGCCTATGGCATCGGATTATGAGAAAAAACCTTGGCAGTATAGGATATCCTTATACACTCTCTATTTCAACATAGATCAAGTGCACATGTTCTGTTTACACTTTTAATTTGCATATTTTACATTCACATGCTGTTCTGTTTACACTTTTAATTTGCATCTTTTACATTCACATGCTTTTAACGTACATGCATCTTTTACATTATGTTTTTTTACACATACATACAAATATATTTGACTACTTGATCATTTTCTCCTTGCAGATTCGAGCATATGAGAAACAAACAGTCAAATGGGAGATTTAATAACAAAAATGGTAATAATGTCAACAAAAAACACTTTTTTGTAACACACATCATACTAACCATGTAGGGTACATCACATATATCAGTAGCTACACACATGTTTCTTCCCTAGGTTCACTCATAACTTTTTGCACTTTTTTCATCTTTAGTTTCCACACTTCATCTTTTTATCACTCAACGCATTGTCTAGTCATTGTATAAATTCTCTACATCACTCTACAACAACATCATGTATGCATCTCTATCCACTATATGTTACCAAGATTTCCACTAACCAACATAAAGTGGGGGTAACTGTTATCACTAAATGACGCACTTTGGATAATATTTAGTCTCGGTCTCATACAACTATTTAGAAGGTTTTTGAGTGAAGAAAGTAATAATTAACCCCCATATCTTGGTCATTTTTATTTGATTTCTGTCATCACTCTTAACCTCCATTACACACATGCCCAATCAGTTTTTATCATCTTTTCATTATTTTAGCTTTAACTGGGGCATCCAGGCTAGTACTCGGGGTTCCCATGGGTGCCCTGGTCCCCACTAGGGGCACCCCAATCCTTTTTTAAATTTCTCACCACTTTTTTGGGTTCTTTCTAGCCATTTTCACCTTCTTATCTTTTTGGTGGTTTTCCATTTTGAGGTTAATTATGAAATTAGATCAAGATAACCATATAAATATAAAAATTATGAGTCCATAATGAGGGACAAAATATAAAGTCACTAATATCATCCACCTAGGGTTGCATTCATCTAAGGTACTTAGAGATCATTTACATTCACTTACCTCCATCATAAGGGAAAAGTTATTTCTCTCATTGTTAATTATTAGTGACACCTAGTGCAGTGCAGAGGACTTGATGTGACAAACAACGAGGGCTTTGGACCACCTGCCGAACTTTTGAAACTTAGTTCTAGATCTTTTACATAGACCTTTGCACCCATTCTGTAGACTAGAGCACCTGTAGGCTCCCCAATCCCTCTCCAGGAAACCGATTCTAGAGAATCAGTCCTAATTTGTCCTTTTTATAACCTCTACATAGTCTTTCCTACTTTCACTTTTTCCACTCACCCCTGCGACATAGTCCAACAAGCTTCCCTAATCAAATGAGTCACTTACTTACTCTTCTTGCTTATTAGGGTTTAAAATTTCCATTTTCATAGTTTTTTTGGGTCATTTTTCCATAGTGATTTATTACATTTATTTACTATATTTACATGTTGTTTTAGATTATATTAATAATCATTACTCTCCCCATCTTAACTATTTTTAGTTAATCATATATTGGCTAATCACTTGAATTCCTTATTGTTGCGGGACTATGAAGTGAAGGGGTAGGCCCCTAATGCTAGGCCCTGTACTAGAACCAACATAGATTAGGGCCTCATGTACCTTTGGGTATATTGAGGACTCTGACATTTAATATTATTCAAACCAGCCTTAGAACAAACATATCATTAGGTTCCCTCTGATCCTCTTCCTGCACATCTAAATTTTTAAAGACAATTACAATTCTTTTGCTTGAGTTGTCTATTATATTTTGTAGCTCTTTTAGGGATTTTTTTTTATCATCGTCAATTGGATATCATTTAATATAGATTAACCCTCTACATTAGCATATCCCTTTTAACCCTTATGTTTCATTTTCAAAATCATAATCAATTTCTTCATCTACAGCTTCTCATCCAAATTAATTTCAAAACATACCTAACATAAGATCTAGTCATTATCAATCTCATCAACCTATCATATCTCACTCAAATTCAATTATCCTTGGAATTTTCCCAAAGCCATCTAGACCATATTTTGTTCCCTATGGAACCTCTACCTTTCATCCAATTCTACAACACTATAAGAAACACTATGATTATCCTTCACAACGAAGTTATTTCCAAACTATAGCTTATCAACCCATGTAAAGTATATCCCATCATCAATCCTATCTACATCCCATCCTCACAATCTTATAAAAAATATTAAATATCCCCCATCTCTTATCCAATCAACCTATCTTGAATTCAATGCCCCTTTAATTTCCTCAATTATACCAAATGTATACACATATCCCTACTCAAGCCCAATCAACCCTCTTATCCAACAATAACATCCTATCTAACACCCCCCACACGTCTCCCAAAATTCCTTTATCACAACCTACTTTATAATGGGTAACTTCTCAAGCTACCCCTTATCAATTTCCACATCAATCCCATTTGTAACATAACCCTCATAATCTCTAATATCATCAATCAAATCAGTCACACTCTCATCCATAGTCACATGCTAGCTCCTTCATGCCTAATCCTACAAATGATTGCATACAAGATTTGTTTAACATATTAGACAATTTAGAAGCCGTTACCATGGGAACCAAACACGTCCTCACTTAGGATCAATTTTTTTAATTAACCTATCCATCCATCAGTATCTGTATGAGCACTATCCTTGAAATTGGGAATTTTTTTGAATTTACCATGTTCCATGGCCACAAGGATCCTCAAAAACATATAATATCCTTTAGAGACTCATGTTATGTCATCATCCGCGATCAAGATCTCCTAATTAGAACCATTCCTATGTCACTAAAAAGACTTGCCCTTATACTGGTATAATTCCCTCCCTTAACACTCTTTATTTTATTTCACACAACTAGCCATATTATTTCTCTAGCACTTCGATATCAACATTAATCACAAAATCACTAGTTCTAATCTCTCTACTATCAAATAATCTGAAAACAAATCCATTTTTAATTTTTTCACTAGGTGGAAAAAGCATTATCAATCAATTAACCTTCTGAATTCCTCAAAAAGAACTTATTGAGTTGTTTTCTAGATCAAGTTCCCATAACATCTCATCTACCCTCCAGATCCACACATTCCATACTTATGAAAAAGCCTTCACCATTTTTAGAAATTTATAAATTTAGGCCCTTGAAGAAGGCCATCTTGATCCTCAATCCACACGTGTCCCATTTGATTCCCATAGGTCTTCCTACGATACAAATGAAACTACCATGCACGATGTCATTACTTGTGTTCCTAACCAAACACCCTCAATAGATTTAGTCCATGTTGTTACTACACATCCTTCGAATCACATTATCAACACTATCTTATATGATCTTCTCCATGAGGAGATCCTTTCATCACCAATGCTTACCCTTGAAGACTTAGATCCCCTAAGTCCCTTTTTTTTGATAATCCTCATGCTTATACATCACCTTTTCTTGTTATCTAATCACATACTACCTCCTTGCATCCTTTAAACTGCACCTCAGAGGCTATTATAAAGTAGGCACTTATAGTCAAAGATCTCGATGTTCAACCCATCCTTCAAACCAACCAAATACTTTGGTAGCCTCAGATGAATGTAACCCACCTCAATCATATCCAGAAACAACACCTCCCTGCATTTGAATCAAACCTAATCCTATGGGTGGCTCCTCACTTACTGTATAGTTTTGGAACTTTATCCTAAATCAAACACAATAAAAATCTAATCCCGTCACATCCATTACCTCACCCTTTCCATCCATTATTGGACCCCATCCTTTATCACAATCCAAATCTATCACATCTACAATTCCACCGTCATTTTTATCTCAATATCATATTATATAGATAAACCCTATCTCATCCATAAAATGACCCCCCTTGTCTATTTTGGGACCTCATCCATAATCCAATTTTTATCAATCCCCAAATTATTTTCTTTCTCTTATCAATCTCACAATGCCCCTATGATATTCCAACACCATATGAAAATCCACACATCTGCCCACATTAAAAAATAAGGCACGTCATACCAAGTGTTCTTGTAAATCAAAATCAAAATGACAATAATCTAAATCCGCCAAAAGGGGACTTATGATGACATCCTCGAGAGTCTAATGTAAGATTCTCTTATCAAATTACCACCAATTGAAACACCCAATCTATATACTCGGAAGCATGCCTAGTATGATCAAAAATAAAACATGTGCCTACCATAGAATCCCAAGTCCTAGCACAGAGAGTTGTAAAGTTCTTAAATCCATAACTCAATGAATCTTCCTTGTCAATGATGTTCTCCTAGAGGAAGACCATTCTAATCTGTCATCAATATAATCTACACCTCCACCATCACCGGTATCTCAAACGACATCTACATGACAAGGGTGAGATCCTCAATTCGGTACTATCAAATCTTTATGAGGCAGGTCATCAGTACCTTCCAATGAAGGTCTCTCAATCTTGTTAATACCCACACCATCCATTAAAGTTCTTTAAATCTCATCAACATGTACACCCAAGTCATCGAAAATTTCCTTAGCAACATCTACAAGACAAGGGGGTCACCCTTAGTTAGATCTCAACAAATATTTGTTTTACGTCTTCTCATCACCTTCCATTAAAGGTCCCTCTGCTCAAATCTATATGGCTCACCCACCTATGCAATTTAGGAATAATCATACATGAAAAAAAATACAAGACCAAATATTTTTTCATCTACCCCTCCTCATAAATCATCCTCTCATACATCATCTACATTTTCAAAGGTTCCTTTATCAAATATTTTTTATCCTCTTTTATTTAACATCTACTCAATAAATCAAAATCAAAACCATCATCATCCCCAAGCTGGAAGACATCGTTCCTCTTAGCACATGTTATCTCTAGCCATGTCATCGCACTAGGGGGTCTCCTCTCTTTTGAGACTTCGAAAGTCTTACCTTATACACCACGCCCTAGTTGATCCTCACCAACCCTATTGTCTCAATCAAGTAAAAATTTCATTACTCTGGAAAGGAGTAATCATGGATAGTAATCCCCTGACAAGATTGGGCCCATATATCATAGGTTGGGAGTATATTGTTTAAACCTTCCTTATGGTACACCTAAGAAGGAATATCTGAATGCCTTACGATTTCAGCCTTTCCACAGTTAACACATCGACCATCATGAAAGTAGTTAAATCAAAGATATTTTCCATCATCAACCAACCATCTTATCATCTTAATTATTTGAAAGTATGTGGTTTTTTTGTCACTATCATTACAACCCTAAAGATGAGCACCAAGTCTTTGTTCATCATATATTTCACATGGACAAGTTCCTCCTTAGTAGGAACCCCAAAATGTGGACATCCATCTACCTTACTTACCAAATGAAAAATAGGTCATGGGGAATGTATGTGTGTAATTCGTGTACACATCTCTCTTCCCCTCATCGAAATAGTTTATTAGGGTTTTTTTACTCAGCTCAAAATAAAGTAAAAAATGTCTATAGATGATTCCTATCAAAGTAAAAAAAAATAATAGACTAATCCCTCGCATGACATCTTTTCAATAATAAAAATTATCTATTTTCAAAAATAAAAGTAGACTGATCCCCTCAAAGGATAACTACTAGTTAAAATCTTAGAGTGATCCCTCAAGGGAAGACTATCTGTAAAAAATTAAAATATCAAAATTGTAGAACACTCCCTCAAAGGATGGCTACCCATGTAAAAAAGTCCTTCTTGCATTGATCAAGATTCAGAAAATAAAAATATCAAATCACCCTAGGAAAGCTTCCCGCATTGACCAACTTTCCCATGAAAGAAAACTTTCCATATCAATCAGTTTTGCATCAAAAATCAAAATATGTATAGCTGGGACATCTCTCTGTGAAACTTTCAAAATGAGAATCTACTCTCCCACACAACCTACATATGTTAACCCCTTTCATGTTCTAGGAAGGTACATCTTTTCACTTCATCTCTATATCCAAGATCCTATATGTGACTACCAATTGCCAATCATGTGTTAAACACCTGTCATAAGGACAAGAGTTCAAGTTCCTTCACCGTATCTTTCCCCATCACATATACATCAAATCTAGTATAAAATCTAAATCATTCCACATTTTTATTTATAACCATAGCTAAGAAACATTTTGAAAAACATTAAAATCAATATAAAATGACACATCATATCAAATAACTTTAATAGTTATCAACTCTGTTATATGAACATCTATCAATATATCTATCATAAAACAAACATCTATCAATATCCATATAATCATGATCACATCTTAATATTACATTACTACATCAAAGACATCACATCAAAGTAAACTCAACACTGGAATCATAAATCAAAATCATCATCATATCGGTGTATCATTGTACATCATTTGGAGTCTTAAAAAATAGGTGTATCACAAGTCTATATCAAAAACTAGGCTTCACAAAAAGCCGGTATACATACAAACATCACACCTGCTCAATAAAATCAATATTTGTCAATCGGCTGCATCCTTGAGTGTTATGCCCCTGATCACCATCGTGACACCTATCTAGTTCTCTATCAGGACCTTTTTTCACCATCATTAAAGTCATATGTCTATAGGGAATGAATCCTTTTGGTTCCCCTATCACATGACTTCCCGATCTTGTAATCCCACCTTTATGGAAAAATCAAGTTTTGTTCCTTTGACCTCATTAAACCGTCATTTTTTCATCGTTAAATTCATAAGAACCCTTTGGTTCCCATATCACTTTATTTTATGATGGCACCCATCTTGTTTCTATAATTCATCTTGGGGAATCATCTCTCATCATTCCATCATTACTTCTTTGCATGTATCTCCTTTAAACTCATGATTGATTCCCTTTTAGGTCATCAATATTGAGTTTAAGGGGGGAACACCTCATCATAATATTATGCATAATTATCTTTCACATCTCATTTTTATCTCGTGGTTTTGTCTCAAAACCACTTAACAAAAAGGGGAAAATGTAGACACCTAAAATTAGCATCGCCAAATCCCGTATCTGCATCCACTATCACCCTTTCACAATCAAATCACTATCATATTATACATTAAATCCTTATCCTAAGTCTTATTTGTCCACATAAATATCATTGTATAGTTGTAAAATCCTATTTTACCCTCTCCTAAACAACCCAAAACCACATAGAAACGAAAATCAAATAAAACAAAACAAAATAAAAAAACTTCACAACCATTTAATAACATTCCTAACCTGCATAACCTCTTTGCAACACATATCATTCATAAAAAAAAACAAAAAACCCTTATTTGGGAAGTTTTTACAACTTTTTTGACCATGTTTTTCCGAAATGGCGATTCTAGCCAATCGCCGATGATTCTTCTTTATTGACATAAAATTATATAAACGTGTTTCAAGCCTTCATTTTGGGTTAGCTTCCTCAAGTTGGGCTTGGATTATAACAAGATGTTGCTCAAGGAATTCGTATTACAACCTTACTATATTATAGCCCTCTTCATCACGGTAGAATTCAACATATCTCTTCTTTATCCTTGGATGTCTTTCACACATCAAAAAATTCAGCTTAGCAAATCTTCTGACATTTGCAATCTCCCTCTCTCAGGTAATATCATTTGTTACTCTTTATTTTTCAACTAGAACAAGGTAAGTACCTTTCCTTTTGCATTATCATCTCATTTTTTTGTCATATACAAGCTTCAATCAGAATTATCTCATTCATCATCATCCATTATATTTCTATAGCAATCGCCAATGATTACCTTAATCACCGGCGATTGGCCCTAATTGTTAGCGATTCACCTTAATTGACGGTGATCCCTATCTATTAGATCCTTTAACCCCAAATATCATCCTTCAAACATCCATATCTCATCACCTATTACTAATCCACCTTTACAGGTTCTTGGCAAACCTTATGAAACCCCTTTGAGCCATCTGCGACACTTGATCAGTTATCTTAATCAAATCTATCACTTACCTTGCTTTTGTGAGCACACAACCATCTACATCATTTCTCCTTTGGATCCATTTTGTTATGTGTAGACTCCTATTGGATCAGGTATCACCATCAGACCATCATATACCCATTGACCGCGTGAGTCCCTTTTCCTTTACATTGTTGGTTATATCGTCTGTTTTATCATTTTATCTTATCATTATCAGAGATTACTTTCTTGAATGTAGATTTGACATGCTTGTAAAGAATTCCATTGACTTCTGGGGACTAACATCTGCCAGGAAATCCACCATATATTTATCTAATCCCATATTTCTCTGAGTGTATTTACATTGCAGGTAGCTTTATCCCATTGGAAGGAAGGATTTTTGTGCACGCATGGATCCATCAATATCAATCATCCATAAACTACAACATCTATTTTTATGGGTATAGGTAAAACCCTTCGTCTTCTATGGTCACTTTTAAAAAATTATTTATCTTCATTAATTTAAATTAGAAAAGTAAAAACATCTCTGAACAGTTATAGATGCACTTTATCTCTTCATATTCTTCAACATTTTCATCATACAGTGTGCTCTTTTTTGAATCCATTGGAAATATTATGCATTGGGTTCCATTCTCAAAACTTAGATACCCTTTATTGAATCATAAGATGACATTTTTTCATAGTACCAAGGCCTTTGTAGCAGTGCTAGAAAATTACCTACTTCAGCAAGAGGTATATCTTCAAATTCTACATTGAACGTCACTCCAAAATTATGCTAACGATGACATTCCTTAGGACCCCAATAGGCACTCTACATGTTTTGTTTTCCCTGAACATGACATCTGGAGATGGATACCATGTTGGTTGACCCATTTTATCCCATGTTTCAATTATAATAATATTCACTTCTATACCTATGTTTACCAAAATTTCATTAATGTTCCATCTATATATGCAAGAAAAAACCAATATTTCCTTGTTGAATCCCTACATTTTTGTTGATTTCACATTCTTATCCTTTGTTTTCACAATTTATTTCTCAGCACCATATTCCTTAATTTATGAATTAACCATTGGCTTAGTAATGGAAATATCCCTTATGTGCACAGTAATCTACAAACCTCCTAAAAATCATTCTTACTGACCTTATCTTCATCACAATATTCAAGTATTTCATTCTAAAACCTCTATTATTCTAGATAAGAAATTATATATCTCATTTAAGTTTTTATACCAAGTCTTTTTCTTATTGACTAATTTCCTTCTATTGTCGACCATCTTCGTAGGGATTTCTAGAATATATCTCTTTCAGCTTCATTTTGTTCAAAGGATATTATATTCTGTGAGTAGTGGCTTATGTTGTTATTTTTACTTTCGTTGAAGGTTCTATTATTGGCATAGTTTTAGGCTTAGTCTCTTCCATATTATTGCACATAATTTTTATCATTCACGTTCCTTTTTCAATTTTTCCCTTCATGTACATACATATCTAGAAAATATTCAAACTTATTCTCTTTTATTTTGGAAATGGATTATGTCAACCCCTTTTCTACTATATCAACTAGATACTTTGTGTACCTCCATTACTGTTGATAAACTATAATATTCGTCCGTGGTTGTTAATTCATAATGAGAATTAATGTTTTCATTATTGGTGCCTAGTAGGGACTAAGTGTGTGTGTATATATATATATATATATATATATATATATATATATATATATATATATATACATACATACATACATACATACATACATACATATATATACACCTTGAACTCTTAATTGAAGAGTTACAATAATCATGGGATGACATTTTAATGTATGACCTATCAATACCCGTTGGTTAGAATAACTTTACCACTTATGGTATTTTATGTTAGACTATTCATGATTTCTTTGGATTGTTCTTTATCTAATTATTTCTCATATTTTAAAATTAGGAAATAAATTATTGTGTGTGTGTGTGTGTGTGTGTGTGTGTGTGTGTGTGTGTGTGTTTAATTATATAATGAGTTTTTTAATTACTTTTATACGTAGGTCTTTCAAAAAAAGAAAAATATGCTTGTCTAAGATGTGGTGACCAACTATGGTGAAGGTTATCTAAATATCTAAAAACAATTATGTATGAAGGCCATTGAATTTTCTTTCCGATAGAGCATAACTACCATGTTAAAAATAAAATTAAGTTTGATGGAAAACTTGATATTAGAGAATTCCCAAAATTTATGTGAGTTGGGGATTGGTATAAATCCATCACACAAGAATGCATAATATCAAATATGGATATTCCTCTCTATTGGTTGAGACATCGGGTATGGTTTTCTGAAATCTGCCACAAAGTTGAAATGCAAACAAGAATGAAGAAACTGTCTATATTCTACAGTCTCCCATATTTTGAGAATTTTTTAGTTGGGAATATTTTGGATCTAATGTATATGTTTAGAATTGTACCAATTTATCTATGAAAACACATCTCTATCAACGAGAAATACACTTCAAGTTATAGATTTGATCTGAAAATCAGTGGGACAAAAAGTGTCTAAAAAGGAAGAAGGGGATACATGGATATTATAAAAAGAGCAAGTCAATTTGTGAATTAAGAAATATGAGATATTCATACACCGAATGGCTATGGATCTTCCATAAAGCATGCAGTTTCCATTGACAAGAACATCACAAACCTAAAATCATATTATTGTAATAACATTTTGAGGGTAATATAGGCATTGTTTATCTTAAATTATGCAACATAATCTCTTCTTAAAATTTAACCTTTGAAATTTATTTCTGCAGCATATATTTTCCTTGGCTTTAAGGGGGTGATTTTATAATCTTTCACTTGACCTATTAAATGCAATATATCAACTTTCATTTTTTTTAGGTAATATGATTTTTTTTTCAACGAAAAACTATCAATTTGTTTGAAAAGTGTTATTATGTTAATTTGTAAGACTTTTAATATTTGTAAAATAGTTGGTTATCTTAAAAAGAGATAAATTAGAAGTAAGTATTGGGAAGTAGAAAGAAAATATTATAGATATTATTTTAAAATTGTAAAAGTAACTCCATACCTCTTTCATGGACTCTCAAACTCATTTAATACAACATTTTGTCAATGATCTTTAAATGGTTGGTGTGGTTAAAATGAGATTGATTTGTTTTCTAGAGATGTAAATGAAGGCCATAAAGAGATTTTTAAAATAGATAACACGTCCATAGGGATCTATGGAAGAAGGAAACATTATTTTTAAAAAAAATCTACATGTTAGAATATCTTGGGGAGGAATTTCCACAAATACCACGTATTCTTGATGTTAAACATGGAAATGAAAATTGGAGGAGAAGCTTCTTAGAGAAAGACAATTTTGGAAACATGAAATGTATTAAAATTCATATCAAACATATATGTTGTATTTTGTGTGTGTGTGTGTGTGTGTGTGTGTGTGTGTGTGTGTGTGTGTGTGTGTGTGTGTGTGTGTGTGTGTGTGTGTGTGTGTGTGTGTGTGTGTGTGTGTGAGTGTGCGTGCATGCGTGGACACATGAATGTAGCCATGAATTATATATTTACATTTATTTATTTATTAAGGCATGTTGAAAAAGAAGCTATTGAAAATTTCACATTATTGAATATTTCAAAGATATCCGTGTGGCTTGAAAAATATGAATAAGAAAAGACTAGCAATGGGATATGATAGAGTTAATAGGGTTAGAAACATCAATTGAAACCAATCCAAATCAAAATTTACATACCATTTCCAAACTATCCTACTCATGAATGTATGAGTTCATATTTAGGAAATGTTTCTGCCATCAATCCATGGGAAGTGGCACAATCAGTTTTGGACATAGTGTGTAGATGTGGAGAATTGGTCAGTTGTTGCAAAAAAAATTATTTATTTTTTGTGTGTGTGTGTGTATGTTTTATTTGTGTCTGTGTATGTATGCTTGCATGCCTGTAGCCATGAATTATCTATTTACATGTTTTATTTATCAAGGCATGTTGAAAAAGATGCTATTGAAAATTTCACATTACTAAATATTTCAAATATATTTGTGTTGCATTAAAAACATGAATAAGAAAAGAATAGAAATGAGATATGATGGAGTTAATAAGGTTAGAAACATCAATGTAAACCAATCCAAATCAACAAGTAAAAACCATTTCCAAACTAACCTACTCATGAATGGATGAGTTCATATTTAGGAAATGTTTATGCCATCTATCCAAGGGAAGTGACATAAGAAGTATTGGACATAGTTTGTGGATGTGAAGAATTGGTTAGTTGTTGTAATAGATGTATATATATATATATATATATATCCAAGGGAAGTGACACAAGAAGTATTGGACATAGTTGTGGATGTGAAGAATGGTTATTTGTTGTAATATATTAATATATATATTATTAATATATATCTGTGTATGTGTTTGTGTGTGAGTGTATGTATGTATGTATGTATGTATGTAGTATGTATGTATGTATGTATCTATATATCTATATATATATATATATATATATCTATATGTCATATGTATCACCATATATATGATACATCATATCTATACCTATATTACCTATATATACCTGTATATACATACATATATGTCTATATGTAGACATATATGTACTATGTCTACATATTTTACATATGACATAATGTAGTATATATACATACATACATACATACATAAATACATACATACATATCTATACTTATATATAATATATGTATGTAGTATGTTATGTATGTAATGTAATGTACATACACATACACATACACATACACATTACACATACATACACATACACACACACACACACACACACACAACACACACAGCACCACACAACCACACATGTATATATGTAGATATATATGTATATGTTGTAAATATATGTATATGTATATGGTAATATAGATGTGTATGTATATGTATATGTATATGTGCTATTATATGTTCTGTGTATATATAATATATACTATATCTATATATATATAATATTGTATGTATGTATGTATATGTATAGATATGTATATACCTATACATATATACATATGTATATATCCTATACATATGTATATATATGTATATGTATATACATATCTATACATATACATATACATACATACATACATATATATATATATATATATATATATCTGTATATCTGTGTGTGTGTGTGTGTGTGTGTGTGTGTGTACCATGTTAAATTATTTAACATATGTAATTAACGTGAATAAACATTCAACAATTTGGTTTAGAGAAGAATATTTCTGTGTGGTGAATACTTTTAAGATAAGGGTTGCTTATTATTATGGAGTTGTTGTTCCTTTTAAGTAGGAAAGCTGAGATAGTGCTAATGACATGAAGTTGGACAAAGAGAAATTGTATTTGTATGATAAGATACAAGAAATAATAGAACTTGATTATAGAAGTTTTAAAGTTTTCATATCTAGGTGTACTTAGGAATCTTATATTCATAAAACATTTATTAAAGTGGACAATGAAAGTGGCTTTTACTCAATTGAATTTTCTAGAGAATTACATGAGGGGAAAGAACCATATATGTTACCTCAACATTGTGTTTTTATAGGTAAACGAGAGTTAAGGGGACCCAACCCTGTATAATAAGTGGAGACAAAGATGTAATAATGAGGAGAAAATGAAGCTTCATCTACCAGTCGCACAATAGAACAAAAAACAACACATCCAAAACCAGTAGTACAACCAAAACATTAGCAGACCCATACATAAAATAGCTCATCCCTGGGACCCCTTCCCATTGGATCTTAAGTGCATGTTGAGGGGAGAATTATTCCCTTTATTTTTCTATTCACAACTGTCCAATCTTTTCCATTATTCATATTTTTATTTTCATTATTATGGATTGGGATCATAATTTCAACCTGCTCCTTAGAATTTGTTAACCCTAATCAAGCAATAGCAAAGGATCATGTTCTTTTTTTTGAATCCACCAAATCCACATAACTCTCAAGATCATGATGCAATGGATTCTTCTGAGAAGGAGGAAGCACTTCCTCATTCATAGATTCTAAATCAACATCTTTCTTAGACTCAAAATTTGAATCACTATCAGATGGGTCATTTACAACTAGGTGACTAGGAGTTGAATTCTTCCACAAGGAGCTTTTACCTTTAACATGTTTTCTTCCCATATGGAAATTTTAAGCTAAATGAAAAAGAGAAAATCAATTTCTACACCTAAAGGGAAACCCTTCATATTCCAGATTTTGTGTCCAAATTCTATCATCATCTTTGAGATCAATAGTTACTAGAAAATATATAGAAGTATCCATATCAACTAGTATTCTAGCATATGTGGTGTGTGCATAATCTTCAGTCTTTATATCAATAGAAAATCATTTTCCTAATGTTTTACCTATAGAGGTTAAACAAGTCTCCATCCAAAATTGGAGGGGCAGATAAGGCATGTGAATCTAAACCACTTTAACTTGGAAAGTATCATAAACTGGGTTAAACAAAGGAAACCACAATTTCATTAGTAGCAAATGGGATTGAATCTCCCAAACTATACCAAAAATCAAATCTCTATATGAGGTTTTAAAAAAGATAACTATGAAAAAACCACATGAAGTAGGATAAATATGCATCTTACCTTCCATGATGGGGCTCTAATGGCTTGATAACCATTCATGAAGAGTGGGCACACCCTGACAGAAACTGTTGAATCTAGAGATCAAGCCATTTTTCATGAAGAAATCTTCAAAATTCACAACCTCTACACAAAAAATAACAGAGGGGGTGAAATTTTCGTAAGCCATATGATTAGTGTTAGGTTTCTTAGCTTCCTTAGCAACTAGAAAAAATATTTTTCCCTCCACAATTCCTCCAGAGACAAGTGTTGACTAATTTTTTTTCCCCATATCATTTTCACAGGGTTCTTGACTGAGGCCAACACAACATGCTTGGTGGAATGTATAGTGGCATTACCACTACCACCATCCCCTTTAGTCTTCTAGCCATCCCCTGAAGCTCCATCCAAATATCTCCCATGGTTGTCCACTGAAGCTCAAACTGAGTATGTTTTCATAGGTGATTATGGGCAACGATCATCAACCAAGCCCTTAGTAGTAGATCCATTGTTGTCACGTTACCTCGAAATTGTGATTAATTATTAGTTTCTATAATTTTTTCTTATACGCATCTTATTCTTTTTCATGTACACAATTTCCATGTATGTCTCCTTTTTCATTAATTATTTTTTAAACTATATTTATATATAATCTAAAATTTGGTCTGAGTGCAACATAAATAATTATTTTATTTGGCATTAATCTACTACAGATCAGTCTTGTACATAGAAAATTTCTATTGTCTAGATAAGGATATAAAAAACTAACATCCTACAAAATAGGAACCCATAAAAACAAATAACATGTTAATAGTTTTACGGGTGCAATAATATAACCACTAAACTATATGAATATATTATTTATAAAAATATATTTATTCAACTAACCTATTAATCATTTACCACATTGTATTCAACTATATAGTAAATACCCGTGTAAATACTAAATTCCTAACATTCCCCCCTTAGTGTTTACATGGGAAGAAACACATCTAAAAAAACTTGAAATAGAATTGTATGCCTCTGCATACTGCTGGCTTGGATCTTGTTGTCTGGATCTTACTGCACATGACCAATCTACTTCACCATAGTTAATCTCATACCAGATGATCACACTTCCACTGATTCACCTACATATGCGAATTCAACAATTTCCACTTTAAATTCTAGTGAACAATTTTTCACTGGCCAATCGATGTTAGAAGTAGGACAATAGAAGAATCTCAACAGTTAAAGGATCACTCCTAGTTCAACTTCCCTCCTATACAATTGTTCTTAGATTCCAAATGTACATCCTCCACGTTTCAAAATTTAGCTGGGAATGAATACATTTTTTATTTCAACACATGCCACTCAAAACAAGATACTCAAAATATTATTAAAATGTGCCACTAATGTTATATGCAACCCCATCATTGGTGACTGATGAGATGTACTGATTTCCTTCACTACAAGAATATGGGCTAAGTATCCACAACATTTCCACAATATTTTTTGTAGATACTTTTGGTAAAATTGTGAATCCAAATTTGTGGACTCCACCCACATTTTTTTGTGGAAACATGAAATGTGACGAAAAAAATTGTGATAAAATCAACATTGAAAAATATTGTGAAAAATCTATAATTTTATTATTGGGGCTTTTATCACAATTCTAATGTTGTTACATATCTACAATTGAAAAAATTGTAACGATTTCTACAATTTAAATAATGTTGTAAATCCACAATTATAAAATTGTGTCATATACTACAATAATAAAAATTTTTGTAAGTATTTCCAATTTAAAATTGCAACTATTTTCACAACATTTTAGTTTTTATAAAATTATAATTTTAAGAATTATATTTTCTTCTCTAATTTTAAAATTGTTTGTGAAATCTTTAAATAATAATTTACATATTTATATATTAACAATTAATTTAAAGTGTCTAATAATTTAATTTTTTCTAATTTCAAATAATTAACATAATTTAAAAGTATATATTCTATTTAATATTTTTTGTTCATGAAAATAGAAATTATTTCATTTAATCAAAAATTAAAATTTGTGTATAAATCAAACAATAGAATTTTTAAGAATGAAAAATTCAAATTGAATTCATTGTTACAGATGATATTAAAAATATATTTAATGTACATGCATACATATATGCATGCAAAAATATGATAACTAAAGTGTAGTAAAATTAAAACAATTAAAATACAATTTTATTAGTTTTTGAAAATATGTTTTTTAAAATATTCAGTGTAAAGGAAAATAAAATTATTAGTTAAAAAGTTATAATAAGTCCTTTTAAAACATGCAACACAAGTTTTTAAATTAAATATATGAAAAATACTATTTTATTCATAATAATAGTTTCAATCAGATAAGTGGGTGTATCCAGTACCCACTTCCCTTTGACACCTTGTATATTGATCATGATATTGCTGACTATATTTGGACACTATTATAGTTTTGATTTAGTATTGTGTTAGATGTCAGATCATGGATTATTGTTGACTCTGATTAATATATGATGCATGATGATTGTTAGAGACATTTTATATAGATGTTGGTCATGGTTATATATATATATATATATATATATATATATATATATATATATATATATATGGATGTTGTTACGACGTGTGATATTTGGATATATAAAATTGATGATTATATAGCTGCTGATGAAATTGTAAGTGATATTGTTGATTGTCTGGATGTTGTTTTGATTCATATATATATTGATGATTTTGAAATTATATTATATTCATTTGGATGTGCTGATATGGCCACAAGGCCGAAGGGGTATTTGTAATATGTAGGTTAAAAATATCACAACAAACATCGGGGATTGGAGACCAACCACAATGAATCCTAGATGAATTCAACAAGGTCACCATGGGCAACATGTTTTTTGTGTGTGTGTTGTTTTTTGTTAGGGATTCCCATTGGGGGGGTTACCTTTGAATGTGACCAAGCGGATTTATGTATTTTATTAATGTGAATCTTTTTTTTATTGTTTGCATGTGTTTATTTTGTGATGCATTTACCCTTTTCATTATTCTTTAACTGTGGAGAATTAATGTGAGTAATCATATTCTTAAAATAAATAAATCAATCAAACGTGGGATATAAGAAAGCAATTATAGAAGTTGTTAGTTCTTGTATTAAATGTGGTAAGTGATGTGTAAGTATGTGTAAGAGTTGTGTAAGTTAGATTTTGGAGTATGAAACATTCCACCTCCTTGGAAATTGGAATTTTTCCTTGGAGGCTGATTTTGGAAGCTTGTGGGACAAGTAAAACTTGTCCCATACCCATGGTTGGAGGGTTGATTTTAGACCTTTTTAATTCATTTTTTATAAGTCAAGTTGCATGTTTTAATTGCATTTTCTTCATGTTTAAAATTTTCAGTCCTTATGGGGTGTGGGCTTGGTTGGAGTGTGTAAGTAGTATGTCATATTTTCACCCACCTATTTCTTATACTTGGGGAAATGAATTTGAATTTTGTGTTGGAGTTGAGGATGTATGATGTGGCATCCTATATGGATCCATCTCATCCTCTTCTCTTCCCTCTTCTATAAAATTGGAACTCCTTGCTTTGTTTTGGGGTTGTTGAACCTTTGGAATGCTTCCTTGTGGTAAATTTTCCTTGGCTTTTTGGAGCTCTTGTTATTTTGGAGGAGATGGGAGAGAATTTCCTACTTGGGCATTACTGATTTTGGGACTGTATTTTGACATTGAAAGCTTGTTGTATTGGAACAAAATCTACCATGCAGAGGTAATATCTGACTCTTGTAAAAATGATTCTTTCTTTTGTATGCGTATGAAATGGTGATTTTTTTTTGTGTGTTTGTTGACTAGTTGTGTAGAATGCCTAGGAATGGTGTAGGAGAAGGCTATAGGGAATCCATGTGGGGGGCATAAGGGAATGCACGTGGCATCAAAACTATTGTGGAGGAAGTTGGGATTGGGTTTCGATGTTGGAAAAGAAATAGATTACATTTCTTACTTTGTGGGGGGCATAAGGAGGGATTGTGGGGGTCATAATTAAGGATATCTGAGATGATATATATTGGTGGGTTGTTATAGGTGGTTACCCATTTCCCATTGGGAGGCATAAGTAGATTCCCCCATAGTTCCTTGCTCCTTTGGCTTGCTTGATGGAGCCTTAGTCTTATTATATCAACATATAATTGTGATTTTGGGTGTTGTGTGTTTGTGTGTGGTGTGTGTTGTGTGTGTGTGTGTGTGTGTGTGGTGTGTTGTGTTGTGGGGGTGTTTGTGTGTGTGTTGTGAGTGTGCGTGCTGCTGGAAAACATGAATGTAGCCATGAATTATATAGTTACATTTATTATATTTATTAAGCATGTTGAAAATACTATGTTAAAATTTCACATTATGAAATATTTCAAGATATCCGTGTGGCTTGAAAAATTTAATAAGAAAGCATCAATGGGATTAATAGAGGTAATTAGGGGTTGAACTCAATTGAACAATCCAAATCAAAATTTACATACCATTTCCACACTATCCTACTCATTAATGTATGAGTTCATATTTAGGAAATGTTTCTTCTTCTTCTGCATCAATCCTGGGATTGGCACAATCCGTGTTTGACATAGTGTGTATGTGGCGAATTGGTCATTGTTCAAAATATTATTTCTTTTTTTGTGTTGTGTGTGTTTTGTTTATTTGTGTCTGTGTATTAGCTTGCAATGCCTGTAGCCTTAATAGCTAATTACATGTTTTTATTTATCAAGCCTTTGAAAAAGATGCTTTGAATTTCACATTACTAAATATTTTCCAATATATTTGTGTTTGCATTAATAACATGAATCAGCAACAAGAATGAAATGAGATATGACTGTGAGTTAAATTAGGTTGACCATCAATTTAACCAATCCCAATCACCACGTGACAACCTTTATACTAACCTACTCATGAATGGATGAGTTCAATATTTAGCATTGTTTATGCCATCTAAATCCAGGGAAGTACATAAAAGTATTGGCATATGTTTGTGGATTGGAGATTGTGTTGTTTTTGTATAAGATTGTTAATATATATATATATATACTCCAAGGGAAGTTGATCCAAGAAGTATTGGACATCGTTTGTGGATGTTAGACTTTGTGTTATTTTGTAATCTCTTAATATCTATATAGCTCTATCTAGCTATATCTTTGTCTGTTTTGTGTGTGTGAGTGTATGTATTTATGATGGTCTGTGTTTCTCTCTTTCTTTCTGTCTTGTCTCTCCCTCTCTTCTCTCTCTCTCTCTCTCTCCTCTCTCCTGTGGAGGTATACAGGTATAGATACAACATACGACTGAGTCCAGATATCTAGGTAGTACCGACTATATGCTGCTGTGCACAGATCTGTAGATGTCTACATATATTACATATATACAGAAGGTATGGCTATATAACATACATACCCTACATACATCCTCCATACATACATATCTAGATATATATATATAGTTGTAATGTAGGTATGTAGTAGTATGTATGTACATACACATCCACACCCATCCCTACACATGCATTACACGATACACACACACACACCACAACACACACACACCACACTACACACACACCATTAATCTGTAATATATATTATATTGTATTTAAATATATGTGAATATGTAAGTCTCTGTAATACTGTTTGTACATGTTATCTGTCTAGTATTGGGGAGATTATCTGTCCTGTGCTCTCTCTCTCGTATCTCTCTATATCTAATGTGCTCTCTCTCTGTCTTTACTGTCATGTCTCTGTATGTATCTCGTATATACATATACATCTATATACCTATGATCTCGCTGACTCTGTATAATCTGTATATGTCGAAGACATATCTATACTATGCATATCCATACGTACCTACCTCCTCTATAATAGAGAATATCGATCTGTATAGCTGTTTGTGTGTGTGATGTGTGATGTGTTGTGGTGTCCTGTGTTAACTTAGTTCACTATTATTAACGGAAGAACCATTTCAACATTTGGTTAGAGAAGAATATTTCTGTGTGGTGAATACTTTTAAGATAAGGGTTGCTTATTATTATGGAGTTGTTGTTCTTTTAAGTAGGAAAGCTGAGATAGTGCTAATGACATGAAGTTGGACAAAGAGAAATTGTATTTGTATGATAAGATACAAGAAATAATAGAACTTGATTATAGAAGTTTTAAAGTTTTCATATCTAGGTGTACTTAGGAATCTTATATTCATAAACATTTATTAAAGTGGACAATGAAAGTGGCTTTTACTCATTGAATTTTCTAGAGAATTACATGAGGGAAAGAACCATATATGTTACCTCAAATTGTGTTTTTATAGGTAAACGAGAGTTAAGGGGACCCCAACCCGTATAATAAGTGGAGACAAAGATGTAATAATGAGGAGAAAATGAAGCTTCATCTACCAGTCGCCACAATAGAACAAAAAACAACACATCCAAAACCTAAGTAGTACAACCAAAACATTAGCAGACCCATACATAAAATAGCTCATCCCTGGGACCCCTTCCCATTGGATCTTAAGTGCATGTTGAGGGGAGAATATTCCCTTTATTTTTCTATTCACAACTGTCCAATCTTTTCCATTATTCATATTTTTATTTTCATTATTATGGATTGGGATCATAATTTCAACCTGCTCCTTAGAATTTGTTAACCCTAATTCAAGCAATAGCAAAGGATCATGTTCTTTTTTTGAATCCACCAATCCACATAACTCTCAAGATCATGATGCAATGGATTCTTCTGAGAAGGAGGAAGCACTTCCTCATTCATAGATTCTAAATCAACATCTTTCTTAGACTCAAAATTTGAATCACTATCAGATGGGTCATTTACAACTAGGTGACTAGGAGTTGAATTCTTCCACAAGGAGCTTTACCTTTAACATGTTTTCTTCCCATATGGAAATTTTAAGCTAAATGAAAAAGAGAAAATCAATTTCTACACCTAAAGGGAAACCCTTCATATTCCAGATTTTGTGTCCCAATTCTATCATCATCTTTGAGATCAATAGTTACTAGAAAATATATAGAAGTATCCATATCAACTAGTATTCTAGCATATGTGGTGTGTGCATAATCTTCAGTCTTATATCAATAGAAAAATCATTTTCCTATGTTTACCTATAGAGGTTAAACAAGTCTCCATCCAAATTGGAGGGGCAGATAAGGCATGTGAATCTAAACCACTTTAACTTGGAAAGTATCATTAAACTGGGTTAAACAAAGGAAACCACAATTTCATTAGTAGCAATGGGATTGAATCTCCCAAACTATACCAAAAATCAAATCTCTATATGAGGTTTTAAAAAAGATAACTATGAAAAAAACCACATGAAGTAGGATAAATATGCATCTTACCTTCCATGATGGGGCTCTAATGGCTTGATAACCATTCATGAAGAGTGGGCACACCCCTGACAGAAACTGTTGAATCTAGAGATCAAGCCATTTTTCATGAAGAAATCTTCAAAATTCACAACCTCTACACAAAAAATAACAGAGGGGGTGAAATTTTCGTAAGCCATATGATTAGTGTTAGGTTTCTTAGCTTCCTTAGCAACTAGAAGAAAATATTTTTCCCTCCACAATTCCTCCGAGACAAGTGTTGACTAATTTTTTTTCCCCATATCATTTTCACAGGGTTCTTGACTGAGGCCAACACAACATGCTTGGTGGAATGTATAGTGGCATTACCACTACCACCATCCCCTTTAGTCTTCTAGCCATCCCCTGAAGCTCCATCCAAATATCTCCCATGGTTGTCCACTGAAGCTCAAACTGAGTATGTTTTCATAGGTGATTATGGGCAACGATCATCAACCAAGCCCCTTAGTAGTAGATCCATTGTTGTCACGTTACCTCGAAATTGTGATTAATTATTAGTTTCTATAATTTTTCTTATACGCATCTTATTCTTTTTCATGTACACAATTTCCATGTATGTCTCCTTTTCATTAATTATTTTTTTAAACTATATTTATATATAATCTAAATTTGGTCTGAGTGCAACATAAATAATTATTTTATTTGGCATTAATCTACTACAGATCAGTCTTGTACATAGAAAATTTCTATTGTCTAGATAAGGATATAAAAAACTAACATCCTACAAAATAGGAACCCATAAAAACAAATAACATGTTAATAGTTTTACGGGTGCAATAATATAACCACTAAACTATATGAATATATTATTTATAAAAATATATTTATTCAAACTAACCTATTAATCATTTACCACATTGTATTCAACTATATAGTAAATACCCGTGTAAATACTAAATTCCTAACATTCCCCCCTTAGTGTTTACATGGGAAGAAACACATCTAAAAAAACTTGAAATAGAATTGTATGCCTCTGCATACTGCTGGCTTGGATCTTGTTGTCTGGATCTTACTGCACATGACCAATCTACTTCACCATAGTTAATCTCATACCAGATGATCACACTTCCACTGATTCACCTACATATGCGAATTCAACAATTTCCACTTTAAATTCTAGTGAACAATTTTTCACTGGCCAATCGATGTTAGAAGTAGGACAATAGAAGAATCTCAACAGTCAAAGGATCACTCCTAGTTCAACTTCCCTCCTATACAACTGTTCTCAGATTCCAAAATATACATCCTCCATGTTTCAAAATTTAGCAGGGAATGAATACATTTTTTTATTTCAACACATGCCATTCAAAACAAGATACTCAAAATATTATTAAAATATGCCACCAATGTTATATGCAACCCCGTCATTGGTGACTGATGAGATGTACTGATTTCCTTCACTACAAGAGTATGGGCTAATTATCCACAACATTTCCACAATATTTTTTGTAGATACTTTTGGTAAAATTGTGAATCCAAATTTGTGGACTCCACCCACTTTTTTTGTGGGAAACATGAAATGTGACGAAAAAATTGTGATAAAATCAACATTGAAAAATATTGTGAAAAATCTATAATTTTATTATTGGGGCTTTTGTCACAATTCTAATGTTGTTACATATCTACAATTGAAAAAATTGTAACGATTTCTACAATTTAAATAATGTTGTAAATCCACAATTATAAAATTGTGTCATAAACTACAATAATAAAAAAATTTGTAAGTATTTCCAATTTAAAATTGCAACTATTTTCACAACATTTTGGTTTTTATAAAAATTATAATTTTAAGAATTATATTTTCTTCTCTAATTTTTAAAATTGTTTGTGAAATCTTTAAATAATAATTTACATATTTATATATTAACAATTAATTTAAAGTGTCTAATAATTTTTTTTTCTAATTTCAAATAATTAACATAATTTAAAAGTATATATTCTATTTAATATTTTTTGTTCATGAAAATAGAAATTATTTCATTTAATCAAAAATTAAAAGTTGTGTATAAATCAAACAATAGAATTTTTAAGAATGAAAAGTTCAAATTGAATTGATTGTTATAGATGATATTAAAAATATATTTAATGTACATGCATACATATATGCATGCAAAAATATGATAACTAGAGTTTAGTAAAATTAAAACAATTAAAATACAATTTTATTAGTTTTTGAAAATATGTTTTTTAAAATATTCAGTGTAAAGGAAAATAAAATTATTAGTTAAAAAGTTATAATAAGTCCTTTTAAAACATGCAACACAAGTTTTTAAATTAAATATATGAAAAATACTATTTTATTCATAATAATAGTTTCAATCAGATAAGTGGGTGTATCTAGTACCCACTTCCCTTTGACACCTTGTATATTGATCATGATACTGCTGACTATATTTTGGACATTATTATAGTTTTGATTTAGTATTGTGTTAGATGTCAAATCATGGATTATTGTTGACTCTGATTAATATATGATGCATGATGATTGTTAGAGACATTTTATATAGATGTTGGTCATGGTTATATATATATATATATATATATATATATATATATATATATATATATATATATATATATATATATATATATATATATATATGGATGTTGTTACGACATGTGATATTTGGATATATAAAATTGATGATTATATAGCTGCTGATGAAATTGTAAGTGATATTGTTGATTGTCTGGATGTTGTTTTGATTCATATATATATTGATGATTTTGAAATTATATTATATTCATTTGGATGTGCTGATATGGCCACAAGGCCGAAGGGGTATTCGTAATATGCAGGTTAAAAATATCACAACAAACATCGGGGATTGGAGACCAACCACAATGGAATCCTAGATGAATTCAACAAGGGTCACCATGGCAACATGTTTTTTGTGTGTGTGTTGTTTTTTGTTAGGGATTCCCATTGGGGGGTTACCTTTGAATGTGACCAAGTGGATTTATGTATTTTATTAATGTGAATCTTTTTTATTATTGTTTGCATGTGTTTATTTTGTGATGCATTTACCCTTTTCATTATTCTTTTAATTGTGGAGAATTAATGTGAGTAATCATATTCTTAAAATAAATAAATCAATCAAATTTGGGATATAAGAAAGTAATTATAGAAGTTGTTGGTTCTTGTATTAAATGTGGTAAGTGATGTGTAAGTATGTGTAAGAGTTGTGTAAGTTAGATTTTGGAGTATGAAACATTCCACCTCCTTGGAAATTGGAATTTTTCCTTGGAGGCTGATTTGGAAGCTTGTGGGACAAGTAAACTTGTCCCATACCCATGGTTGGAGGGTTGATTTTAGACCTTTTTTAATTCATTTTTTATAAGTCAAGTTGCATGTTTTAATTGCATTTTCTTCATGTTTAAAATTTTCAGTCCTTATGGGGTGTGGGCTTGGTTGGAGTGTGTAAGTAGTATGTCATATTTTCACCCACCTATTTCTTATACTTGGGGAAATGAATTTGAATTTTGTGTTGGAGTTGAGGATGTATGATGTGGCATCCTATATGGATCCATCTCATCCTCTTCTCTTCCCTCTTCTATAAAATTGGAACTCCTTGCTTTGTTTTGGGGTTGTTGAACCTTTGGAATGCTTCCTTGTGGTAAATTTTCCTTGGCTTTTTGGAGCTCTTGTTTATTTTGGAGGAGATTGGAGAGAATTTCCTACTTGGGCATTACTGATTTTGGGACTGTATTTTGACATTGAAAGCTTGTTGTATTGGAACAAAATCTACCATGCAGAGGTAATATCTTGACTCTTGTAAAAATGATTCTTTCTTTTGTATGCGTATGAAATGGTGATTTTTTTTTTGTGTGTTTGTTGACTAGTTGTGTAGAATGCCTAGGAATGGTGTAGGAGAAGGCTATAGGGAATCCATGTGGGGGGCATAAGGGAATGCACGTGGCATCAAAACTATTGTGGAGGAAGTTGGGATTGGGTTTCGATGTTGGAAAAGAAATAGATTACATTTCTTACTTTGTGGGGGGCATAAGGAGGGATTGTGGGGGTCATAATTAAGGATATCTGAGATGATATATATTGGTGGGTTGTTATAGGTGGTTACCCATTTCCCATTGGGAGGCATAAGTAGATTCCCCCATAGTTCCTTGCTCCTTTGGCTTGCTTGATGGAGCCTTAGTCTTATTTGTATATTTTTATGTATTTGTAAACTACATTATGTTTTGGAACTATGTTTAAAATGTGAAAATCTGCATGTGTGTTTGTGGAAGCCTATTGTTGCCATGAGTTGAATCACACCTTCTATTACATTGTGGTTGGGGATCGGGGGAAAATGAAAAAGGATGGATTCTCCTTTCATTAGATGTCTTGGTTGGGTGGAGAGCATTGCCTTTCCCCTACCTTTTTTGTGATCAAAATTGGAAGAAGGAGAAAATTTATGTTGTTGTTCTGGACCAGATGAGAAAGATAGTTTGATAGTACCTTGTGAAATAAAATCTCATTGTAACCCTTCCCACTTTGAAGTGGATGAATTTTTAAATGTTTTGAATTGAAAAGATGTTGTATAGATCATGAAATTTTTAAAGTGAAATGAAAAAGAAATAGACTCTATTTTTTCTTTAAAATAATGTGAAGGAAATGTAATTTCTATGATGAATTTTGAAGTATGAAAAAGGGAAGTTGTAAGTTGTCCTTTGGAATCGATAAATGGTGTCCTATTTTTCTCAAATTGTAATGTTATATTGAAATATGAACATTTAATTGTTAATGAAATCTCTTTTTGAAAGAAAGAAACAAAAATCTATTATTTGAATTTAAGAAATTTAAAGATGTATAGTTGTATATTTGAAATCAATAAAATATTGCACTACCTTTATAAATTTACATTGTTGCATTGAACTTGATCATCAAATTGTGATTTGAAATCTCTATTTGAAAAATTGAAATGAAGAATATGTATGAAGGAAATATATGGAACTCTATTCTTTTGAAATAAGTTAAAATTGGAAATCAGACCTTACATTTTATTTGTTAAATGGTTTGTTTGTATAAACTAAATGTCTTGGGCTAGAATGGAAATGAATCTCCATATTTGGAAGATAAAAAATGATAAATAGTACTTTTAAATTTGATCTCTGTTTTAAATCTTAAAACTGGAAAATAATTTACCTAAAATGAATAGTTGGAACCTTCAAACAATAAATAACATTGAAACATTTAAATCTAACATGTCATGATATAAATGAACTCAATTGGACTAAAACACTTAAGGAAAAATCTTTCAAACAATGCAAAATCGGGCCCAAACCTTTCACAGTTATTTTTCTACCTGAAGTTGTAAAAATTTGAATTAGAAATCAATCAACCATAATTACCTTCCAATACATCCTAAAATTCCTCTTAGAACCATCCTCCATGTTCATTTGACATGTTATAGGAGAAAGAATGACAAAATTGAACAAAATTTATAAGTTAAAATTTACCAGTTTTCCTTTTAAAATTCTATATGATGTTTTCTTAAAATTAACTCCATAAACTTTATCAAAATCTAAAATTAATGATTTTAGTGCAAGGAGGACGTTGAGAGATTTCCAGAAAGTCCTTGTTTTCCCATAACTAAGCTCTCTATTGAAAGTTATGGCCCTCTGAAGTTTTCCTTCCTTGGCCGACCTGCCACCTGGATTTTTTCCTTAAAACAAGTAGGAAATTTTTTGGGAAAGTTTTCAAAATTTTCTCCACCATTCTGTTGGCCTGCAGCCATTAGAGACTGCCACGTGGCACCATGAGGTGACAGCGGAGGGGCAGATCTTTTTTAACTTAGTGTCTTTGGAAAATTTTGGGAATTTTTCTAAGGTTTCCTCTAACCTCCCCACCAACTCACAGCCAATGAATGTATGACACGTGGCATTACCAGGCGATACGGAGGAGTGAAGTTGTTTTTTGACCTTGAAACTTAAAAACTTTTTTTGGCAAAAAATTCTAAAGTTTCCCCCCCGCTGGCCCTGCCACCCGCAACCAATGGTAGAGTGACACGTGGCCACCTTAGTCTTCAGCGGAAGTGCAGAATGGGTGTTAACTTTGAACTTTTAAACCTTAAAATCTTAAAACCTAAAACTGCGTCGATGGCCTGACTTTCTACCCGACTTTTTTATTAAGCCAACACGTGTCCTCTTTAGGCTCATGGGCATCAGAGACAATCACGATTTTGTCCCTGACAGAGGGAAACATGAATAAAAATCTCCCCTGCTGCCGACCCACGCAAGGGAATATTTCACACCCTTGGCCCAAGTGCCTACTCCTTGGGAAATTTTCCCCCAAAGGCCACTTTGGCCCATAACTTGAAAATATGAGGATTTATGAGGGACTTCTTACATCAGTAGAGAAGGTGAGTAATTTCTTACCAATGGGAGTATTAAGAAAATTTGAAGTGTTTAATAAATGATAAAAATCGATTTGAAAATTAATCTTGTTAGAGATGTGTATTGTATTGTTTTTCCTCTTAAACCTAATTGAATCTTTAACTGAGTTCTTGAAGTTGGTAAGTAAAGAATTTACTCTAATATTTTAAATATAATTTTTCCTCCCACTGTATTAAACCCTACTCTTGTATTAGATCTGGGGAGTAAAACCTTGGGTATTTAATTGTTTTGTCCCTTAACCTGAAATTTTTAGTTGGAAATATTTAGCCAAATGTCATGTAATTAGTGATTAAATTATCCCTAAGGGATTTGAATAGTGTTGACTTATATACTTGTTGCCTTATAATGTGGAATTAGTTATTATTATAATGGTGAAAAGTTTGTTTAGTTGAAATTTAATTTTTTCTTGAGACTTTGATTGTTAACACCAAAATAAAACTAAAATTATTCCATAATTTTTTGTAACGAAACCTATGTGTTCATGGTCTCAAGTGGGAGATTTTAATAAGTGTTACACAACTTGTAAGAGAGAAGTGGTTCAAAATCTTAGACCATTGGGCCTAGGACCTTTAGCATGAACTGTAAACCTAGTACACTTGTAAATCTAGAAAACAACCTTGTTTGAAAATTGAAAAAAAGATATATTATGAAATATATTGCATAATCTGTTTCATTTGAACTCCAGAATTAAAATCGCTCATAACATAATAATTTGTTTGATGTTTTGTTTGCTTAGTGGCATCTTTCCTAAAAACACCGGTAACAAGACATGTTAATTAAATTGATTTTTTGTGAATGTCTAGTGTATGGAAACTTGGTTCCCCGTTAAAACCTGTGTTAGTTTTACAAGTCCTAAAATTTTGATTTAATTCTATGATGCGATGAAGCCCTTTGTTGAGACCCTTCCCTTTTGGATTTGTGGATGAATAAATTGATGGGTGTGAACTGTTGTTGGACACATGTTGTGTCCTGGGTTGGGAATATGTAACTTAGAAGATGCTTATAGCTTACTCTTTCAATATTAGGAATTTGGTTTAGGTTGTCATATTTTCCATCTTGTTACCTCATGGAGATTGACATTAAATCGGGTGTAGTTTTATGACCCAATCTTGCTATGTGTCCTAGTCTATCCTGAAGTAGAGTACCCTTGTTGGCCATGAAGTGCTGTGAGTGAATGTGGTATTAAATTTTTATGTTTTCATTTGTATCTTGGGTTATTTTATCAAGGACCATCTTTTTATTTTAATTATTGATTTAAGAACTCTGGGGCTCTTTTTATTTTATATTTATTGTTGTGAGAATTTTTAGACCTTGCATGTGGCTACTTAGCCACTTTCCTTTATTGTAGACCTTTCTATATTTTATTTTGATTGGTGACGCGGATCTCATTACAATTGTTTGGATACTTAGCTAAATGTTGCGTGATTCCTTATTTCTTGATGAAGAGATGGGTCCATGCTCTTGTATTGTGTTTTCTTCATAGGGGGAATACCCCCTTTGTGTCTTGATGTATTCTTAGGTTCTTTTAAAGTTGCCTTGGTTTAGATGCATAGAAGCCTTAGTCTATCTCGATCTTAGAGGGACCCTTTCATTAAATCAACCTTGTTAGTAAGAGAGTTTGTGTGTTGTGGCATTCTAATGCTATCTATTAGCGTTGGGGTGATTCTCTTATAATCTATAAGAGCTTGGGAAAGTTTTCAAAATTTTCTCCACCATTCTGTTGGACTGCAGCCAATTAGAGACTTCCACGTGGCACCATGAGGTGACAGCGGAGGGGTAGATCTTTTTTAACTTAGCGCCTTTGGAAAATTTTGGGAAATTTTTCTAATTTTCCTCTACCTCCCCACCGACTCGCAGCCAATGAATGTATGACACGTGGCATCACCAGGCGATAGCGGAGGAGTGAAGTTGTTTTTGACCTTGAAAACTTTAAAACATTTTTTGGCAAAAATTCTAAAGTTTCCCCGCCACCCCGCCATCGCAACCAATGGTAGAGTGACACGTGGACGCCTTAGTCTTCAGCGGAAGTGCAGAATGGGTTTTAACTTTGAACTTTTAAACCTTAAAATCTTAAAACCTAAAACTGCTTTGATGGCCTGACTTTCTGCCCAATCTTTTTTTAAGCCAACATGTGTCCTCTTCAGGCTCATGGGCATGCAGAGACAAATCATGATTTTTCCCTGAAGAGGGGAAAAAACGCTAAAAAATTCCCCTATCTGCCGACCCGCGCAAGGGAATATTTTCACCCCTTGGCCCATAGGCCCACTCTTGGGAAAATTTTCACCCCAAAGGCCCACTGGCCCATAACTTGAAAAATATGAGGATTTATGAGGACTTCTTTACATCATTAGAAAGGCGAGGAAATTTCTTATCCAATGGGAGTGATTTAAGAAAATTTTGAATGTGTTAAGTATGAGAAAAATCAATTTGAAACATTAATCTTGTTAGAGAATGGGTATGGTGATGAATTTTTCCTCTTAACCTAATTGAATCTTTAACTGAGTTCTTGGAAGTGGGTAAGTAAGAATTTACTCTAATGATTTTAAATATGAATTGTTTTCCCCACTGTAATTAAACCCTACTCTTGTATTAGATCTGGTGGAATTAAATACCTTCGGTATTTAATTGTTTTGGTCCCTTAACCCTAATTTTTTAATTAGGGAATATTTAGCCAAAATGTCAATGTAATTAGTGATTAAATTAATCCCTAAGGAGATTTGAGATAGGTGTGGACTTATTATACTTGTTGCCTTATAATGTGGAATTAGTAATTATTATAATGGGAAAATTTGTTAGTTGAATTTAATTTTTCTTGAGACTTTGATTGTTAACACCTTAATAAAAAAACTAAAAATTATTCCATAATTTTGTAACGAAACCTAGGTTGTTCATGGGTCTCAAGTGGGAGATTTTAATAGGTGTTACACTTGGTATCAGAGAAGTGGTTCAAAATCTTAGACCATTGGGCACACTAGAAACTTTAGACATGAACTGTAAACCTAGTACACTTGTAAATCTAGAAAACAACCTTGTTTGAAAATTGAAAAAAAAAGATATAAGTATGAAGAAATATTGCATTAATCTATTCATTTGAACTATCAGAATTAAAATGATAATAAATTAATAATTTGTTTGAGTTGTTGTGTTTGCTTAGTGGCATCTTGTCTAAAATCGGGTAACTAAGAATGTTAAATTAAATTGATTTTTGTGAATGTCTAGTGTAGTGGAAACTTGGTTCCCCTTTAAAACTGTGTTGTTTTACAAGTCCTAAAATTTGATTTAATTGTATGATGCATGAAGCCCTTTGTTGAGACCCTTCCTTATTGGAGTTGTTGGAATGATAAATTGTATGGTGTGAATCTTGTGGTTGGACAACAATGGTTGTGTCCTGGGGTCGGGAAGAGTAAATTAGAAGATGCTTAGAGCTTACTTCCTTCAATAGTTAGGAAAGTTGGTCTAGTTGTCAGTTTTTCATCTTGTTACCTGTATGGGAGAGTTGACATTAAATCTGGGTGTATTTTATGACCCAATCTTGCGTATGTGTCCTTAGATCTATCCTTGAAGTAGAGTACCCCTATTGGTGGCCATGAAGGCCTGTGGAGTGAATGTGGTGTTAAATTTTATGTTTTACATTTGTAATCTTGTGTTAGTTTATCAAGGATCATCTTCTTATTTTATGATTGATTTAAGAAGCTCTGGGGCTCTTTTTATTTATATTTATTTTTGTGAGAATTTGCAGACCTTGCAATGTGGCTACTTAGCCACTTTCCTTGATTGTAGACATTTCTTAGATTTTATTTTGATTGGTGACTCGGAGCTCATTACATTGTTGGATACTTAGCTAAATGTTACGTGATTCCTTATTGCTTGATGATGAGATGGTTCCATGCTTCTTGTATTGTGTTTTCTTCATATGGGGGTACACCCTTTGTGTCTTGAATGTATTCTTAGGTTCTTAAAGTTATGCCTTGGTTTTAGATGCATAGAACCTTGAGTCTATCTAGGATCTTAGAGGGACCCTTTCATTAATCAACCTTTTTGGTAAGAGAGTTCGTTGTGTTGTGCATTCTAATTGGCTGTCTGTTAGCGGTGGTGGTGATTCACTTACAATCTTATAAGAGCTTGAACCTTGTCATATTATAGGTGTTTAATTGTGGGGTTGATGAATTATGGTGGGTATCAGTTTTCTTTTGCCTAGTTGTGGATGTTAGTGGAAAAGTGTTTGTCTGGTAGTGGCTTCTCTTCAATGGCATGCTAGTTTATCAAGAGTTCCTCATTTCATTATATTAAATAATGACTTGAGGATTGTATGCACCTTGGTAATTATGGTTAGAATTAATCCTGTTCAAGTATTGTGTGTAAATTAAGTGTGAAAGGATAAGAATATTGTTCCAAGCCGCGATATCAGATGATAATAGCACACCACATTAGATTTGTAAAGCAAAAGAGCTAAAATACCATATATGAAAATTCATCATAATCCATAATGCTAAATACATTACAATAGAATGACTTGAATTATTCAATAAGAAAGATGTACATATAGGAGGAGGGAAGTGCAACTACTACCTAAATCAATGGTGATGAACTCCCACTAACTGATATTAGTAGTTAAGTTAACTCCAAAATACTAGTAAACTAACTTCACATAACTTAGAAGCTAACTCAACACAACTAGTAAGCTAAATCCACACAACTAGTACACCTAAACAAGCTAACCCAACAAGTGTAGGGCTAACACAAGTGTAAGAATTATCCTAATAAATAAATAAAAGGATAAATAATAACCTACACTAACACCCTCCCGTAAGCATTGCTTAGGTGGGTGGAAAAGAAGGTGGGTCCCAACAACAAGGCCTGATGAGGTACCCACGTACAACAATTGAGAAAAATAGATAGCACAAGGTACCCAAAACTAGTAATAAAAAAGTAGAGAGAAAAATCCTGTTGCAAGATAGCCTCAGAAGATCGAATCCAAAAAATCGTATAATGTTGAAGAAATGTGGTGCACACTATGGTTTGAATCCACTGCTCGATCATATAACTGAAAAATAATTGACAGTGGGCTTCACTAGAATAGCTCTATGTAGGGAGACTATCAATGGAGTGATGTCAAAAAGTGAAAAACAAACCTGAAGAAGCAGTATCAACACCACACCCTGAAGAAGCAGTATCAACACCACACCCTCCCATACTACAGAATGGGTAGAGTGACACCACAAATCTGTATGAGTACTCAAAATCAACTATTTGTATATTGACAAACTAACATTGGGCTCCACCAGAATAGATCCCCCATAAGAGAGACTGTCAACATGCCAAAAAAAGTGTCAAAAATACAGATCCAAAATATCTAAAAAAAAAGAGAGATATAAATGTATACACCCATAGATACAATAATGCAATACCCAAAATTTTAGGACGTCGGGCTCAACCAAAAATGCATCCACAAGTGATCACAACATCCTCTCAAATTTGGCACTTTATAATTGAGTCCAAGTAAATATTACAATGAGTAATAGTATCTTTCACATTTGAAATATGTTTACAAAAATTTCAATAATGCGTAGATCTCAAAAAAATACACAATTTCAAAAAAAAGATCACCTTAATTTGAGCTACGGATCAAAAGTTATGAGGTCTATAAGGTTTTGCTATTAAAATAATATTTTAATGCTATTTTTTTAAAAGGTACACGTGACACCAAAATGTCCAATGGGTAAAAGAGTGCATCCACATGATACATTCTTGCAACCAGAGGATAAAAGCTTGTTCCCAAAACCTAAATGTCCAGAGGGTAAATCATTGCATTCGGAGGGTACACGTTAATATCTAATGGAATAAAAGAATGCACCCAGAGGGTATAGATCTGCGTCCAGTGGATAAAAGACTACATTCAAAATAGAAATATCCAGAGGGTAAAAGAATGCATCTGGAAGGTACACGCTTATATCCAATGGATAAAAGAATGCACCCAGAGGGTATAGATCTGCATTAAGTGGATAAAAGACTGCATCCAAAACAGAAATATCGAGAGGGTAAAAGAATGAATCTTGAAGGTACATGCTTATATCCAATGGATAAAAGAATGCACCTATAGCATATAGATCTAAGTCTAGTGGATAAAAGACTGCATCCAAAACGGAAATACCCAGAGGGTGAAAGAATGCATCTAGAAGGTATATGCTTAGATCCAATGGATAAAAAAATGCATCCAGAGGGTACAGATCTGCGTCCAGTGGATAAAAAATTTCATCCAAAACTGAAATATCTAGAGGGTAAAAGAATGCATCTGGAAGGTACACACTTATATCTAATGGATAAAAGGATGCACCCAAAAAGTACAATTGTGAATACAAACTTTGCTTGCAAATATCTTTTTTTTCTGGCACCTATATCAAAAAACAGAGAGAAACCCATAAAGTTTCTAGAAAATCCTAGAAATATGATATAAATTTTGAGCCAAAAAATATGATTGTACATAATTGTACAGATTTTTTGAGAAATGTGCCAAAAAACCTTTAAAATGTCTAGATTTGACTGTCTCAAAACATGGCCAAGTTTATAGTCAATTCTAGGGTTTTTGGCACCTTCCAAATCCAATGGCGCACTCCCTTTTGCATAAAAATGCATGCTGCACAAAATTTCTCCCAAATTCCAAATACATGAAAATAATAAACCGTTGCTTGCAAAGAAAAACTTACATATGGATGTCTACATCATCGATGACTCTAATACCATGAAAGGAACGATAAGAATATTGTTCCAAGCCACAATCTTAGATGAGAATAGCACATCACATTAGATTTGCAAAGCAGAAGAGCTGAAATACCATATATGGAAATCCATCATAATCCACAATGCTCAATACGTTACAATAGAATGACTTGAATTATTCAATAAGAAAGATGTACATATAGGAGGAGGGAAGTGAAACTACTACCTAAATCAATGGTGAAGAAATCCCACTAACTGATATTGGTAGTTAAGTTAATTCCAAAAGACTAGTAAGCTAACTTCACATAACTGAGAAGCTAACTCAACACAACCATTAAGCTAACTCCACACAGCTAGTACACCTAAGCAAGCTAACCCAATAAGTGTAGGGCTAACACAAGTGTAAGAATTATCCTAATAAATAAATAATAGGTTAAATAATAACCTACACTAACAAAGTGTGCTTCTTTTCCCTCTTGACCTATTAATTTTGGATTACGTGGAGACACTTATGGATACTTTGAATATTTTGGAGCATGAAGTTGGTGAGGATAGTATAATTAGACCTTGATAATTTAATCTCAGTGGCATTTTATAATGTGATTCTCCTATAAAACTATAACTCTTGGTTGTAAATCCATGTTCAATAGATATGTGATTGGCTACTTACATTTGATGCTTATAGTTAAAATAGATATGTGGTGTTCTTATAGTTAAAATATTTCCTTGTCATTCTAATTGCTTGGTTGATGGTATCCTGTGGTAATATGGGTGTAGATTTGAAAAATTTCTTTGTCTTTATCATGTGAGGTAAAGTGTTTTCTCCGAAACAAGAAACATTGTTAAACCCTAGTAGATCAGTAAAAGTAATTATGCTTCTTAAATGGGCCTTCCTTGTAACTTATTTTGAGAACTTGTAGAACCCGCTAGGAATGTTTTAAGGTACTTGTAATTTGTGGAAAAATATCGAAATATTGTTGTGATCCATGTTGGTTGATTGTTTCCTAAGAAAATTAATAATGGGTTGCTATGTTGAATGCCTCTTATTCCTTTAGAATTAGAAACATGATGTGTTGTTTTCCATAAAAGTAATAGTGTGATATGTTTACCCTTCTTTCTCATTAAATTTTTAATTGACAAGTTGACTCACCCAAACATCATAAAACTATAATTGAGGAGTCTTGGCCTAGAAGCTTAAAAAATAAACTCGAACATAGAAAGAGTATATATATTTATGGATGTTTTTAGGACATGTGCTATTTGGATATATTTAGTAGACTGAGAAAATTGAATTTTAAAATTGATGATTATATAGTTGCTAATGAAATTGTAAGTGATATTGTTGATTGTCTGGATGTTGTTGTGATTCATATATATTGATGATTTTAAAATTATATTATATTCAGTTGGATGTGCTGATATGGCCATGAGGCTAAAGGGGTATTTTTATTGTACAAGTTAAAAATATCACAACAAACATCGGGGGATTGGAGACCAATGACAATGGAATTCTAGACGAATTCAACAAGGTCACCATGGCAACCTGTTTTGTGTGTGTGCGTGTGTTGTTTTTTTTGTTAGGGATTCCAATGGGGAGGATTACCTTTGAATGCGACCAAGGGTCTTTGTGTAGTTTATTATTGTGGTTCCTTTTTATTATTGTTTGCATGTGTTTATTTTGTAATGCATTTACCCTTTTCATTTTATCTTTTAATTGTGGAGAATTAATGCGAGTAATCATATTCTTAAAATAAATAAATCAATTAAATGTGGGATATAAGAAAGTAATTATAGAAGTTGTTGGCTCTTGTATTAAATGTGGTAAGTGATGTGTAAGTATGTGTAAGAGTTGTGTAAGTTAGATTTTGGAGTATGAAACACTCCACCTCCATGGAAATTGGAATTTGTCCTTGGAGGCTGAATTTAGAGGCTTGTGGGACAAGTAAAACTTGTCCCATACCTCTTAATTTTATTTACCAACCATACCTATGGTTGGAGAATTGATTTTAGACCTTTTTAATGTATTTTTTATAAGTCAAGTTGCATGTTTTAATTGCACTTTTCTTCATGGTTTACATTTGTAGTCCTTATGGGGTGTGGGCTTGGTTGGAGTGTGTAAGTAATTTGTCATATTTTCACCCACCTATTTATTATACTTGTGGGGATGAATTTGAATTTTTTGTTGGAGTTGAGGATGTGTGATATGGCATCCTACATGGATCCACCTCATCCTCTTCTCTTTTCTCTTCTATAAAGTTGGGGTTGATAAACCTTTGGAATGCTTCCTTAGGGAAAATTTTCCTTGGCTATTTGGAGCTCTTTTTGATTTTGGAGGAGATTAGAGATCATTTCCTACTTGGGGATTGCTGATTTTGGGACTGTATTTTGACATTGAAAGCTTGTTGTATTGGAACAAAATCTACCCATAGAGAGGTAGGAGCTTGAATCTTTAAAAATGCTTCTTTCTTTTGTATGCATGTATGAAATAGTGAATGTTTTTTTTTTGTGCGTTTTTTGGTTGCTTGGGTACACTGCCTAGGAATGGTGTAGGAGAAGGCAATGGGGAATCCATGAGGGGGGGCATAAGGGAATGCCTGTGGCATTAAATTTATTGTGGAGGGAGTTGGTGATTGGGTCTCCACCCTTGGAAAATAAATAGCTTGTATTTCTTACTTTGTGGGGGGCATAAGGAAATTTGTGGGGGGTATAAGGAGGGATTTTGGGGGGCATATGGATATGTGAGATGATATATATTGGTGGGTTGTTGCAGGTGGTTAACCATTTCCCATTGGGAGGCATAAAAAGTTTCCCCCATAGTTCCTTGCTTCTTTGGCTTGCTTGATGGAGCCTTAGTCTTGTTTGTATATTTTTATGTAGTTGTAAACTACATTCTGTTTTGGAACTATGTTTAAAATGTGAAAATATGCATTTGTGTTGAGTTGAATCACACCTTCTATTGCATTGTGGTTAGGGCTCGGGGGGCCAATGAAGAAGGATGGCTTCTCCTTTCATTGGATATCTTTGTTGGGTGGAGAGCGTTGCCTTTCCCCTACCTTTGTTGTGATCAAAATTGGAAGAAGGAGAAAATTTATGTTGTTGTTCTGGAGTAGATGAGAAAGACAGTTTAACAGTACCTTGTGAAATAAAATATCATTGTAACCCTTCCCACTTTGAAGTGGATGAATTTGTAAATGTTTTGAAATGAAAAGATGTTGTATGGATCATGAAATTTGTAAAGTGAAATGAAAAATAGATAGACTCTATTTTTTATTTGAAAGAATGTGAAGGAAATGTAATCTATATGATGAATTTTGAAGTATGAAAAAGGGAAGTTATAAGTTGTCCTTTGGAATCAATAAATGGTGTCCTATTGTTGGTTCGAAAATCTGTCGGGTGGACAGATATATGGACAGATGAGGCAAGCAGTGTGTAGGGCATAGCCCCTCTTTGAGTCAGTAAAGTGAAAATGGTTTATTGCTATTCTACCAGCAGGAATCTTATGCAAGTCTCACAATATTCTGCCTTCAGGGGTTGGAATCTCATCCTAGTAGAGGTATTTCCAACTGAAAAAGAAGGGAAAGAAATGAGGTGAGGAGATAGGAAAGATCTGAAGGGAGAAAAGAAATGAATTCCAAAGCAGAAAGGTCAGAAGGTCTATGATTTGGGTTGGTAGTAAACAGAGCTGAACCTACTTGAATAGATGAATAAAACAATACTGATGAATAAATGACAACAAAGTAGAATTAGATTCAATAGAACAATCATACAGATCTGACATAAGAAAGGTATGATGTAAACACATGTATTCAGCACAAAGTCTAAATATTGTATTAATATTTGTTTCTGTTACAAAAAGCTCAAAGTCTTTTCTTCTTACTTCTATTTCTCATCTGAAAAGTATCCACCCTTGAATACAACAAGTATTCCAGTATTTATAGAAGAAGAGAAGAAAATAAGGCAAAATAAAACTAACCACTTAATTACAAAATATCTTACAAAATATCCTAAAGTCATTTGTTGACTTTTGACAACTTTGTGGATGACATCATCTCATAGTGCAACATGGATGATGTCATCATTTGTGTCAACATAGTTTAGATGTTTACAAAGAAAAGGTCGAGAAGAATGAAACTATTCATCGTCATCCCATGGCTGAAAGGGGGGATCCTACTTCTGCTACTATTCAGGAGACATAATGTGGAATTGGGGACAATATTCCATGAACTTGCCAATCATGGGCTGAAGTTGATCCTGGGAAGGATCCTTGTGACGATCACTGATAGCCTCGCAAGTCTCCTGCTCATCTGTGAGATTTTCTGGGAGATTGGAATATTCATTTTTTGCCTCTATCAGGTACCCTATGAAGTCGCGATAGGCAAGCAGGTTATTGATGGATTAGGCATTCAAAGTGACTTCTGGTCCCAGCCCTTGAGAAACGATCTCCTTGAAGATCTGAATAGTTTCATCAACCTTTCTTAAGTTGAAAGAAGGAGTGAGAAAACCCAGAGACATTTTCAGGACAATTTGCTCCACTTGATGTATTACATCCAGGGCTTCTTCCTTGATTTTTTCAATCTTGTCTAGGATAAACTCCAACTGATTGACCCGGTAATCCAAAGTAGAAAGGATTTTGTTGAGGGCTTTGGGGTGACAAAAGACGCTGAACTTGAGTAGATCTTCGAATGAATAGTCGAGCATTTTCTGAAAGGTCTCATGCTACATCCTGGCATGGTCTAGCTCTTCGGAGATGGGTCTTGCTATCGCCTGGAGCTCTTTGTTTGCCCGATTGATATTCTGATACAATCTGGTGAACTTGGTGATTACTCCCTCACTTTCCTTGAGGATTTGGCTTCTCCAGGTGGAAACTGCCATACCCTGCTCGTTGATTTTGGAGTATTCATTAATCTTATCCTAGCTCAGAGGCTCAGGAGTTTCGGCGGCAGTTGTAGGAGGTGCACTGCCCATTTTCTGCAAGGCGTGGAGAATATGTTTATTTTTCTCCTTTAACAGCCTCTTTTCTTCCTTTGCTTCCTGGAGCTTCTTGCAAAGGGCGTCAACTGCAGATAGGGGCCTCTCCTTGAAGGCTTTTTGAAGATGTCCCCATTGTGACCTGGGTCACTATATAATCTATCGAATAAAGATCCTTTTTATCCTTTAGAGGATTGGGATATGCTATTTCCATTACTCTCTCTCCTGATGCACTCTGAGAGAAGAAGGTTATACGATTTTGCTTCTTGGCCCCCTTTGATGGGATGATGGATAAGTCCATCGGTGCAATGGGAAATTTCCTCTTTTTTTGGCTCAGGTGCTGAGAGATCCATGCTGGACTTATGGGAGAGGGACCAGAAGTAGAAAAGGGAGCAGCTGCAGTAGTAGAGGGAAAGTGCGTTGAGAACACTTGGAGGCAAGCATTGAGAGGGAGGCCGAGAAAGTGCTCACAGGAGGAAGAGATATTGCAGGGGAGGTAGATATGGGAGCGGAAGGGAGCTGAGAGATGAGGGAAGAAATGGTGGAGGATAGCTCCGCGAGAGAAGAGAAGATGGATGACGAGGAAGGGGGAATAGTAGAAGATGGGAGAGAGGATACGACCAAAGGAATGGTTGCTTGGGTCACGCGATGAGAGGAAGGAGGAGAGGGAGAAGGGATAGTAAGGGACCTCAACAGTTGCATAGTAGTGGAAACATCCTGAGTGGATGTGCCCATCGGAACATCTTTGGCCGCTTCTTTCTCTGGAGAAGCCAGAGTTACAATTTGTTCTCGTGTGGTGGAAGGGGGACTCTCAAAAGCCTCTTCTTGGGCAGAGCTTGACTCGCCCCTCCTTGTCTTTACCTCTTCTCTTTGGCAGATTTTTTGGTCTGGAAGGTGTGTTGCCCAATGGAGATGTGGTGAAATCAACTCCGAGGTAGATGAGGCCATTCATCCTGCACCAGTGCTCTATTCTCCGCAGAGTTTCTTTAACCCTTTCTTCAATGCTTTGGGGTGCTTTATTTCTATCAATTACAACAAAACGGCTAGTTGTCCCCATCCATGTCAAGATATACCTGATCAACTTCTTGATCAGTAGTTTGATAACCCTTAGGGATAATGCCCACGCCATACTAAATGATTTCAGCCAAAGCCAAGCGGGAGTGATCTTTTCTTCTGAGCTTGACCTCATGATACAGGTCGATATAAATATCCTCGATCTATGGAATGTGGATTGGAATCGAGTTTGGTCCTAGGCAGGCAATTCCTTGGGTCGAAAGTGGGCCTTGCTGGGAAGTTGTGCTTTAGATTGAGCAGTTCCAGCACTGCAAACGTCTCCCAGGCTTTGTGGTGGGAAAGACAAGTGTACCTGCCCATTGTGAGGGGGAAAGGAGTTCCACTCTTCTTTCTCTTCAAGCACTTTTCATGGTAGGTTATGAGCTGTCTGGATAGCTCCAACAGGATCAGCTTGGGGCCGACATATCTTGGCAATTTGGTGGGGGTTCCCCCAAGAAGTTGGCTGCCCTTAGATAGGTGAAGGTAGGGAATTGTGTGAATAAGGCCCCCCCACTTCTCCGTTGCTGCAAAAATACTCTTGGTCGCTTATGACCGTGAGTCATGTTTGGCCTCAAAAGGCAGACGATGCCGTAGAAGAAAGCGTCGTTGATCTTTGTAAACTATGAAATACTATTTTCCAGCTTTAGTTCTGGGTAGTATTCATATATTTTCACTTGGGGCCAAACCCCGCACCGCATCAATGACTGGATAAGCCCTCTCCGAGGCTACAGCATAAACTACGTAGGAGTTCATGTAGAACCTCCCCGTTGTGGTGAGTTGTTGGAGCTGCTCGGATATAGTGCTGCTTATGATCTCCACCCACTCAAAGCGCTGATCTGGCACATTCTTGTTCATAATCTCCAGGTACCTAAGCATCCATTTATGAAAGTAGTGGGCATCAGGAAGCCCAAATACTCTGCTTAGGAACGTGATGGTATCACTTAGTTCCTCAGAGAAATCACTGCGATGAATGACCTGTGGCCATTTGGTTACCACCTTCTTGTTTTTCAGGTACACTTCATTCATCAATTACATACATTGGTCTTCGTTGTCTTCCCAAGCCTTGGTGTAGTCTTCTTGGCTTATGTGCCGGTGGTGAGGAATGCCAAGCATAATTTCGAAGTGGCGGGTAGTGAGGTTGATCACGACCTTTCCCTTCTCATTTTGGACACACCTCGTGTCTTTGTTGTAGTAGCAAGGCCACTACCATCATGAATTCGTTGTTCACTGCACTGACTGGGATCCCCCCCAGCAAAATGCATGCCACTGCCTACCAGTTTGTCCATCCAGGGACTTCCTGTGACCCTCCTGGTTCTGGCCTAGAAATCTTCCATATCAATGTGACCAAGCTCAGAGTCTCTTATGTCCAGTTCACATTCTACCTGGGACTCGGGCATCCTGACCCTCTGATATTTATACTTCATCTCTTCTTCCGTAAGCTTTGCTTTACCCTTAGACTTGGTTGGTCTCTTGCTTGATGTAGACATATGTAGTTCTGAACTCAGTTTCCGATCTGCAAGAAGGAGAAGTGAAACCCAATGCAGAAGAGTCATGTTAGCTGTTTGATATCCCATTAAAGCATTGACAGAAGGAAGAGTTAGCAATTTTAAGGCATCAGGGCGCAGGGTGCATGAACACTGTAGGTTGCAGGGTTAAATAATATGGCGCACAAAAAAAGGGTGTTACAAGTGACAAATCAGCGCTAAAGGGTGCAAGGCACATGGATATTGCACATGACATTTTTTGTTGTTGCAAGCGGAAGTGCACCTGCGCCATTTACATGCGTTTTATAATGGGTGCAGATATTTTTCATGTTACACGGGTACAGGATGTGCCAAAGGGCATAGGTTTAGTGTGTGTAACATCATCTTTTCGTGCGCAACAGGGGAAACTTGGCACGGCACATGAAAGGTTTGCATGGCAATGTGTTACTGTAACAGGGGATGCGCTTGCTTCCGTTTAACATAGTTTTATACTTGGCGCAAGTAAGGTTGGTGTTGCATGGGTGCAGGGTGTGCCAATGACGTGCATAGGTTTTTGCAATGTTACATAGGAGTTCGGTGCGCCTAGAGGGCGCAGGGCTTTCGGGTGTTGCAAGCAAGGAAAGTGCACTTTGAGGGCGCAATTGTTTTTTATGCAGCAAAGCATGGTGGATGCGCCAAGAGTAGAAAAAAGTGTAGTCTACCAACTTCTTAAGTCTTGTTTCTTTCTTATGGAGGGGTTTGTGTGGGTCTTTTAAGCCTCTTCTTCAGGGTTTCTTAGATAGTGAAGAGGGCATTTTAAAGAGATCCAAGTGATTTTTCTGAGGTAGAGTCCTCCTTACCAGCAGATCTGGAAAGAGGAGGGAGAGTATGGGAGAAGGACAACAAGAACAGTAGGAGAGGGATTTTTATAGAAACATGCCTCCTACTGCACAAACAAACAACCAACAACAACAAAAACATAAGAGGAAAAGGACCACCTACCCGGATTAAATATAACGTGAGAGACGAAGCGGGGTCCACGAGCGCGATACGAGGACGACAGGTGCAAGCTGACAGGTGCAGAGGAATAAAAAACTATCACGTGTTTTTTAATTGTGAAAGTGACAGGGCGGATGCGCCTATATATAGGCAAGGGTGCAATAAATGTGCCAACCACTTTTTGAAGAGGTGCATCAAAACACCTGTCGACACTTCAAACCTTACACCCTTTGGTGCACCAAAATGCGTGTTAACACGTTGTTATGTGCACCTTTGGCGCAGCAAAAATATTGTCAACACGGAAATATGTGTGCCTTTGGCACACCAAAATGCGTGTGCAACAAAAATGTTGTTGACACGAAGGCGCATGCGCCTTGGCGCATGCAAGAAAGGTGCAACACGGGGAGGTGCACCAAAATGTGTGTCGACACTTCGAAGGGTGTGCCAAAGGAAATGAAGGGGGCGTAGTTACTCTGTGTTGCACAGACATAAGGTGCACCCAACCAAAAAGGACCAAAAATGGCTAAGTTCGGAAAACTAGATTTCCCGAGAAAGGACTTTGCAACGTTCCCGAACGCAAAGGGGTCCCTGACGAGGGACCAAAACAAAATTTTCATTGGGTTACCCACAAAATTTCCCTTGTCAATTTTACGGGATAACAGCTGGCTCTTTCTGGGGACTATCTCTGAGCGGAACTCAGGGGTAGAGAATCCCAGATCTTCATGTGCCTATCCATTGGGTTACAGAGTAAAAAAACAAGGGTGACCGAAAAGGGGAAAAACACAACCAAAGCAAAAGGGGAAACAAACCACACAAACACACGACAAAAACAAACACACAACTGAAGAAAACTGTATAAAGAAGAGAGCAAGCTCTACTTCCTGAAGATTTTCAGATGCTTCCCACTATAGGGAAGTGGGAGCTCAGTTCCATCCAGATACGAGAGATAGAAGCTATTCTCTCCGTTGAGCTGCTTGATCTTGAAAGGTCCTCTCCATAGGGAATCAAATTTTCCATGCATGCCCTTCGGCTCTCTTCGTTTGTCCCACAAAAGGACGAGGTCTCCCACCTGGTACTCTCTTTGCTTAGATTTTTTATCGAACAATCTCTTGACCTGATTCTGATGTTCGGTGATCCTGTCGACCACTCTTACTCTCTTTTCTTTGAGCTCTGCTAGATACATGATCCTATTTTCAAGGGAATTTTGGAAAGTCTCATCTTCGATCACTCTTGCCAAGCACAGAGCAGGGAGTTCCGCAGAAATGGGAAGCTCGGCATCGGTGCCATATAACACTTGAAAAGGTGACATGCTCGAGAGACCTCTTGGGAGTAATGCGGTCCACCCACAGAGCGTCGTATAATGACTTGTGCCACATTCGTTGATTCTCATCCACTAGTTTTCGTATGATGGTTACCAAGTTTTTTATTACTGGATTCTACCTGACCATTTCCCTGAGGGTAATAATCTGAGGCGTGAGCCAAAGTTATTCCGTACTCATAGCAAAAACCAACAACTTCTCGTGAGGAGAAGTTGGAAGCGTTATCAGCAACAATCTTGTTTGGAATGCCAAACCTGACAATGATATTTTCTTTGATGAAACTGCAAACAACCTCGGAAGTGGCATGTTTGACAGGTATGGCTTCCACCCATTTCGTGAAGTAATCTATTGCTGTCAGGACATAACTATGTCCAGCACTCGATTGGGGATTGAGTGCACCGATAAAATTCGATTCCCCATTGCTCTGAATGGTTCGTCAATAATGACCGGCCTGAGGGGAAAAGAAGCCATTTTGGGCTTGCCGACAAATTGCTGGCAAGGCTCACACTTTGCTACCCAGGTGGCTGTATCTTGGAAAAGCGTTGGCCAATAGTACCTGGCCTGGATGATCTTGTGTGCCGTCACAGAAGAGGAGAAATGGCCACCGTAGGCCGAATCATGAAAACTCTCAAGTAACTTCACCTGCTTGTGGCTTGTCAACACATCGCAAGAAGATGCCATCTATTCCGCGTTTGTATAGACCGTCATCCCAGATGATATATCTGGCTGCTCTGAGCTTTATAGCGCACTTCTCCTTTGTAGTTAGATGCAGCTGGGCATTCACCATAGGTGAGAAAGAAAGCAATATCGGAATACCACTCTCGTCGTTGGTTGCGACAAATAGGACCATAGGCAGTGAATCGGCTTTCTCCAGCTGGCTTTGTGCTCCATTGGCGCAATCATCTTTTCCCCTGGAAACTTCTGAATCTTGGTTTTCAGCCATAAGTTGACATAGGCCCTTGCCTCTTACTAACTTGGTTGGTTTTATATCCAGATCATACTCTTGGACTTTTGCAATCCAATTTCCTCGCAAACTCCCCAACTCCTGTTGAGTTAAGATGGACTTTACTGCCGTGTCAGGAACTAGAACCACTGTATGAGAGTTTAGAATGTAATACCTGAAGTTCTTAACTGCTTTGACAATGGCGAAGGCATGTTTTTCCAACTAGGTCATTTTTAATTCGTGAGGCTTGAGAGGAGAGCTCATAAATGCAATCGGGGATTCAACATTTTGAGAATTCCTTTGCATTAGGATGGCCGACACAGTGTGCTCAGATGCATAGCTATACATAATAAAATCCTTGGAGAAATCGGGACATACCAGGACTGGCGCATGAGCGACGGAGGCTTTTATCTCTTCGAACGACTTCTTCCCTTCTTCGCTCCATCAGAAAGTTGGTGACCCCTTTCATCATGTCTAATATGTGGCGAGTCTTTTCAGCAAAGTTCGGGAACAAAGCGCCTGAGAAAATTCACTTTTCCGAAGAAGGAGTGAATGCCGGTCTTGCTTGTAGGTAAAGTAAGGCTCTGAATAGCCTTAACTCTTTCGGTATCTATCTTCGTCCCTTCTTTTGCTAACAACATGTCCCAACAACTTTCCCTCTGTGACTCCAAAAACAGACTTTTTTCAGATTCAGGGAGATCCCGTGCTCTCGGCATCTAATCAATACTTGCTCCAAATGATCACAATGATCATTTCGCTGTTTGGAGAACACATTTAAGTCATCCAAGTAGACTACGATGACCTTCCCCATCATACCTTTGAACGTGAAGTCCATTGCTCACTGAAAAGGTGGCACCAGCGTTGGTCAGGCCAAAAGGCATTCTGCTATAGGCAAATGTACCCCAGGGGGTAGTGAATGCTGTTTTAAATTGGTCTTCAGGTGAGACTTCAATCTGATTGTAGCCTGAAAAAAACCATCAAGCATGGACAACATTTCTGATCTAGTTACTGCTTGTAGAACCTGATCCATTATGGGAAGTGGGTAGTTGTCCTTCAAGGATGCTTGATTCAGGTTGTGAAAATCTACGCAGATGCGTATCTCACCATTCTTCTTGCGCACTGGCACAATGTTTGCGACCCAGGTACTGTGATGGATAGGAAAAATGATCCGTTGCATCCAGCATTTTCTGAATTTCAGCCTGGATAGTACCTGAGATCTTAGGATTATAGTGTCTCTACTTCTGGCGAAAGGGTTTGACGTCCTCTTTCAATGGGATGTCGTGCTGGATGTCCTTTGGCTTGAAAAGACTTTAGATCAGCATAGGACCATGCCAATACATCCATGTATTTTTTTAACAATTTGACAAACTTCCGCTTTTTCCTCGGGTGTGCAACACTTTCCGATGTTTACAAACTGTGGATGTTCAACCGAACCTAAATTGACCGGTTCAGTTTCTGGGGAGGAGCCAGGATCATCTCGCCTTTTATTTTTTACAAAACGATCATGCCTATCGAACAACCGCTCTAGGGAAACCAGGCCTTTCGGAATTTTATTTCCTTTGAGCTGACATATGCCGTCGCTTCCTTTTGATTCTTTGTTTTGATCATGCAACTGATTCACGGCATGTAGAAGTGGATCCTTCAAAATGAAGTTCACTAAAATTTTCCACCTTTTCGAGAAAGGCAATGAGTTGATTGTCATCGTTGAATACTTGCCAGTGCTGAGAATTGTCCGGCACGCTTGGGCGGAAAAACCACCTCAATGGTATATTTGTCTGTTTTCAAACCTGGGTGAGGGAGCATGAGGGATGCTGAAACGGCCAATGAATCGGCCATGTCATTCTGAGCTCTTGGGATGATTTTATTGAAAAAGCGTCAAACTCCTCGATGATGTCCCACACCACGTTGTGGTAATGTCTGAGCCTTTCATTCTTCACTTGGTATATCCTTTTAACTTGATTTACGACCAGCTCTGCATCACCTTGTACTTCCAGATTCTTGATTCCTCTTTCCTTTGCGGCTTGCATGCCAAGTAGCAAAGATTCATACTCAGCAGTATTATTTGTGTTAAAAAATTGTAACTTGAAAGAGAGAGGAATAATCTCCTCTTCGGGAGATATTAGTACGGCGCCAGCGCCACACCCACTAGTTGCGCAGCTGCCATCAAACTGCAAAGTCCAAATCTTGTTAAGATCCTCTGCTTGGATGAGGACATCCATTTTGTCAGACTCGGTAGACAAGAAATAGTTTCCCATTCCCTGATGATTCGAAGAGAATTTGGGCTTTGGGGTCATCAGAGTTAGTAACCAGGTACTTCTTTTGCGGTTCAGGCTCCAATGTTTGCATTACACCTTTGATGGGGATTCTAGCCTTAGACCAGTCCATATGAATCTCCCCACCAACTTCACTGCAAAAACTCCTTCCTAGAAGAATTCCATAGGCTGCTGGAATATCGGCAACAAGGACGGTCATTTTTACCCTTTTTTCCGGGAACGCTGCAAACGCAAATTACGCGTCTTTGATTTGACCGATCAGCGGAACTTGCTTGGTTTCCAAGGAATAACATCGGCCAAAAGGCTTGGTAAGGGTGAGGCCCCAGAGCATGGGTGACTTTTTCCAGCATGACATTATCAGAAGCTCCAGAATCAATTATGCAGTTGCTTAGTTTGTGGCCATTGATTAGGAGGGAGAGGTAGAAAGGTTCTATCTTGCCTGATGCGGAAGTCAAGGCAAACGTTTATGCAAGATGAAGGAGGGGTGGAAAGGATTCCTTTTGGGGAAACCTGATTAGTTACGACAGCCTGACTTTGGATGTATTCGGTCAACCTTACAAGCTGTTCGGGGTTTGACTGAAGATATTCGGCTTCAGACATTTGGATCTTGGTCTTTTTGGCGTGGTCAATTATGTCAAACGTGGCCAAGGGTTGCATTGATGAAGGAATGAGTCCCTCATTTTGTGACGGTAGGGTAGGATCACTGGCCTTGATAGGAACATGAGAGGACTGAAAAGATTTTTTTGAAAAAGATCTAATAACAGGTTGAGCCGGAAGGGGACTACCTCGTTTAGCGATGGTTGGAGGCGTGCTTGACACATCCTTTTCTTTCTGTATCTTGGTAGCAACCTCTGCTTCCTTTCCTTGTGAGCGGGTGAAAACAACATATGACTGTCCCGCTTGCATACCCTTGGGTACCCTCTTCTTCATCAGATTCCCCCTCGTCAAATTCCATATACCCGATAGTAGAGTCACCAGTCGGTTCATCCGACATCTTGATCATCTTCGCCTTGAGACGAAGGTTCTTCGTAATTTTGCTCTTCTTCTTCGATTTCAGCTAAAGCGTTGACCGAGGAGCCTCAAGCGCCAACCGTGGAGTAGTTGCAGGAAAACGCGGCCTATGCGGGATGCTGTTGGAAGTGAAAGTTCTTCGTGGAATATCCCGGTATGGGGAACTGGGGGAAGCTTGGGCTAACTGCTTCTTTAATGCGAGCAAGTCGTTCACCATCTTTTGAAATGCCGGATCAGATGAAGTGGTGGGAGAAGGGCTCGAAGCTTTAAGCTTGGATGATTCTCTTTTTAATTCGCCAGATATTAGCAAGTTATCTTCGATCCGGATGGCAGCAGCCTGGGCGAGAATCAAAGTAGCTACTTGTTCTTGCAGGAGTAAGAAACTTACTTTTGAGCTCATGGCGTTTACGAAGAAACACTTCTGATTTTCCGGTGTTGGAAGCATGGTAGGCGGAACACGGTTGATCAGTGAATTGAAGCGGGTGATGAAGTCACGCATAGTTTCATTGACCTCCTTCTTTAGGTGAGTGATCTTTGACAGCAACGTGAACTTGTCTTCGGAAGGCTTATACCTGTCTTCAAATGCAGCCCGTAAGGTGGCCCAACTAGTAATAGATCCGACCGGCAAATGCTGAAACCATTCTATGGCTGGTCCTTGCAAGGTCTCCAGAAAGAGGCAAACTGACACATCTTCATGGGTCACATCTAGGATACTGCATGACATGATGAATGTGGATATGTGTGAATCCGTGCTTTGGTTCCCGCTACCATCAAATTTAGGAAAATTCTTTCAGTTTCTGTGAGGGAGCGCATGAATAGGATGTGGTAAAGCAAGTGGGCCCATAGCATTTCCCCATGGTACTACCATTTGGATGGCCGGAAAAAGAACGCGGGCTGGAAGCACAGTTCCACTGAGCAGCAAGGCACTGCAAAGTGATGTAGATGTTCCCGGTGAGAGATGCTTCCTTCGTGGAGGTGAGACACTCCTGGACAATCGGTCGGCTGAGCTTAGTGACGAGAAGCGTGCCGGTGTTATACTGAAGTTGTGCCTTTGAAGCAGATCAAAGGTAAGATCAACTTCTCCACGAGCTCTCCTGTTACGAGTAAATGGTTCACCTGCCAGTGTACCTTCCAGATCTGTAATTTTTGGAGCAGATTTAAGAACTCTTTTTGGTTGTACTTGCTGATTTTCTGATTTTTCTGACAAAAATCAGCAGCATGTACTTTTCTAAATATTTAAATTTTATCCTTTTCTTGAAAACCGATTGTGGTTTATTGTTTGATTAACAAGGATAAAATGATGGTAAAACTTAGTAAGCTGATTTTCAGATCTAGAGTTGACTTTTCAAAGAGTTTGAAAATTTTGGTAAACCGTCAGAAACTCAAATCTACGGAAAAATACGAACTTTTGTAAAAACTCAGCGAACTAAAGATCTCTATCTAGCCCAGATCTATGGACCTCTGAAGAAAATTTTCAGTTTGGAGCATTTTTTGCAAAAATTTTGGATTTCAGACAAAAAGTTAAAATTTGCAAACAGGTAGTGATTTTTGACTTTTTTTCTTGATTTTCAAACACACCACTACCATAGATCCGTTAGGTCTGTTCGTTCCCCAGTAGAGTTGCCAAAAACTGTTGGTTCGAAAATCTGTCGGGTGGACAGATCTATGGACAGACGAGCCAACAGTGTGCAGGGCATAGCCCCTCTTTGAGTCAGCAAAGTGAAACTGGTTTATTGCTATTCTACCAGCAGGAATCTTGTGCAAGTCTCACAATATTCTGCCTTCAGGGGTTGGGATCTCATCCCAGTAGAGGTATTTCCAACTGTAAAAGAAGGGAAAGAAACGAGGTGGGGAGATAGGAAAGATCTGAAGGGAGAAAAGAAATGAATTCCAAAGCAGAAAGGTCAGAAGGTCTATGATTTGGGTTGGTAGTAAACAGAGCCGAACCTACTTGCATAGACGAATAAAGCAATACTTGATGAATAAATGACAACAAAGTAGAAGTAGATTCAATAGAACAATCATACAGATCTAACATAAGAAAGGTCTGATGTAAAACACATGTATTCAGCACAAAGTCTAAATATTGTATTAATATTTGTTTCTGTTACAAAAAGCTCAAAGTCTTTTCTTCTTACTTCTATTTCTCATCTGAAAAGTATCCACCCCTGAATACAACAAGTATTCCAGTATTTATAGAAGAAGAGAAGAAAAGAAGGAAAAAGCAAACCAACCACTTAATTACAAAATATCTTACAAAATATCCTAAAGTCATTTGTTGACTTTTGACAACTTTGTGGATGACATCATCCCATGGTGCAACATGGATGATGTCATCATTTGTGTCAACATACTTTAGATGTTTACAAAGAAAAGGTCGAGAAGAATGAAACTATTCATCGTCATCCCGAAGCTGAAAGGGGGTATCCTGCTTCTGCTACTGCTCAGGAGACGTGATGTGGAACTGGGCACGGTATTCCATGAACTTGCTGATCATGGGCTGAAGTTGATCCTGGGAAGGATCCTTGTGACGATCACTGATAGCCTCGCAAGTCTCCCGCTCATCTGTGAGATTTTCTGGGAGCTTGGAATATTCATTTTCTGCCTCTATCAGGTACCCTATGAAGTCACGACAGGCCAGCAGGTTGTTGATGGATTCGGCGTCGAAAGTGACTTCTGGTCCCAGCCCTTGAGAAACGATCTCCTTGAAGATCCGAATAGTTTCATCAACCTTTCTTAAGGCGAAAGAAGGAGTGAGCAAACCCGGAGACATTCTCAGGACAATTTGCTCCATTTGATGCATTGCATCCAGGGCTTCTTCCTTGATTTTGTCAATCTTTTCCAGGACAAAATCCAACTGATCGACCCGGTAATCCAGAGTAGAAAGGATTTTGTTGAGGGCTCTTGGGGTGACCAAAGACGTCGAACTTGACCAGATCTTCGACTGAAATAGTCGAGCATTTTCTGAAAGGTCTCATGCTGCATCCTGGCATGGTCCAGCTCTTTGGAGATGGGTCCTGCTATCACCTGGAGCTCTTTGTTCACCCGATTGATATTCTGATACAATCTGGTGAACTTGGCGATTACTCCCTCACTTTCCTTGAGGATTTGGCTTCTCCAGGTGGAAACTACCATACCCTGCTCACCGATTTTGGAGTATTCATTAATCTTATCCTGGCTCAGAGGCTCAGGAGTTTTGGCAGGACAGTTATAGGAGGTGCACTGCCCATTTTCTACAAGGCGTGGAGAATATGTTTATTTTGCTCCTTTAACAGCCTCTTTTCTTCCTTTGCTTCCTGGAGCTTCTTGCAAAGGGCGTCAACTGCAGATAGGGCCTCTCCCTGAAGGCTTTCTGAAGATGTCCCCATTGTGACTTGGGTCACTGTATAATCTGTCGAAGACAGATCCTTTTTATCCTTTAGAGGATTGGGATACGCTATTTCCATTACTCTCTCTCCTGATGCACTCTGAGAGAAGCGGGTTATAGGCTTTTGCTTCTTGGCCCCCTTTGATGGGATGACAGAGAAGTCCATTGGTATGATGGGAACTTTCCTCTTTTGTTGGCTTAGGTGCTGAGAGATCCATGCTGGACTTATGGGAGAGGGACCAAAAGTGGAAAAGAGAGCAGCTGCAGTAGTAGAGGGAAAGTGTGTTGAGACACTTGGAGGTGGCATTGAGAGGGAGGCCGAGAAAGTGCTCACGGGAGGAAGAGATACTGCAGGGGAGGTAGACATGGGATTGGAAGGGAGCTGAGAGATGAGGGAAGAAATGGTGGGGGACATCTCCGCGAGAGAAGAGAAGATGGATGACGAGGAAGGGGGAACAGTAGAAGATGGGGGAGAGGATACGACCAAAGGAATGGTCACTTGGGTCACGCGAGGAGAGGAAGGAAGAGAGGGAGAAGGGATGGAAGGGACCTCAACAGTTGTAGTAGTGGCAACATCCTGAGTGGATGCGCCCAACGGAACATCTTTGGCCGCTTCTTTCTCTGGAGAAGCCAAAGTTACAATTTGTTCTTGTGCGGCAGAAGGGGGACTCTCAGGAGCCTCTTCTTGGGTAGAGCTTGACTCGCCTTCTTTGTCTTTACCTCTACTTTTTGGCAGATGTTTTGGTCTGGAAGGTGCGTTTCCCAATGGAGATGTGGTGAAATCAACTTTGAGGTAGATGAGGCCATTCATCCTGCACCAGTGCTCTGTTCTCCGCAGAGTTTCTTTAACCCTTTCTTCAATGGTTTGGGGTGCTTTATTTCTTTCAATTACAGCAAACGGCCAGTTGTCCCCATCCATGTCAAGATATACCTGATCAACTTCTTGATCAGTAGTTTGATAACCCTTTGGGACAATGGCCACGCCATACTGAATGATTTCAGCCAAAGCCAAGCGGCAGTGATCTTTCCTTCTGAGCTCGACCTCATGATACAGGTCGATATAAATATCCTTGATCTGCGGAATGTGGATTGGATCGAGTTTGGCCCTGGGAAGGAAATTCCTTGGGTCGAAAGTGGGCCTTACCGGGAAGTTGTGCTTTAGATTGAGCAGTTCCAGCTCTGTAAACATCTCCCAGGCTTTGTGGTGGGAAAGACAAGTGTACCTGCCCACTGTGAGGGGGAAAGGAGTTCCACCCTTCTTTCTCTTCAAGCACTTTTCATGGTAGGTTATGAGCTGTCTGGATAGCTCCAACAGGATCAGCTTGGGGCTGACATATCTTGGTAATTTGGTGGGTTCCCCCAAGAAGTTGGCTACCCTTAGATAGGTGAAGGTGGGGAATTGCGTGAATAAGGCCCCCCACTTCTCCATTGCTGCAAAAATACTCTTGGTCATATGACTGTGTGTCATGTTTGGCCTCAGAAGGTAGACAATGCCGTAGAAGAAAGCGTCGTTGATCTTTGTAAACTGTGAAATACTGTTTTCCAACTTTAGCTCTGGGTAGTATTCATATATTTTCACTTGGGGCCAAACCCCGCACCGCATCAACGATGGATAATCCCTCTCCGAGGCTGCAGCATAAACTACGTAGGTGTTCATGTAGAACCTCCCCATTGTGGTGAGTTGTTGGAGCTGCTCGGATATAGTGCTGCTTACGATCTCCGCCCACTCGAAGCGCTGATCTGGCACATTCTTGTTCATTATCTCCAAGTACCTAAGCATCCATTTATGAAAGTAGTGGGCATCAGGAAGCCCAAATACTCTACTTAGGAACGTGATGGTATCACTTAGTTCCTTGGAGAAATCACTGTGATGAATGACCTGTGGCCATCTGGTTACCACCTTCTTGTTTTTCAGGTACACTTCATTCATCAATTACATACACTGGTCTTCGTTGTCCTCCCAAGCCTTGGTGCAGTCTTCTTGGCTTATGGCCACAAAGTGCCAGGTGAGGAATGCCAAGCATAATTTCAAAGTGAGGTCGATCACAACCTCACCCTTCTCATTTTGGACACACCTCGTGTCTTTGTTGTAGCAGCGGGCCACTACCATCATGAATTCGTTGTTTACTGCACTGACTGGGATCCCCCCAGCAAAATGCAAGCCACTGCCTACCAGTTTGTCCATCCAGGGACTTCCTGTGACCCTCCTAGTTCTGGCCTAGAAATCTTCCATATCAATGTGACCGAGCTCAGAGTCTCTTATGTCCAGGTCACATTCTGCCTAGGATTCGGGCATCCTGACCCTCTGATATTTATACTTCATCTCTTCTTCAGTAAACTTGGCTTTACCCTTAGACTTGGTTGGTCTCTTGCTTGATGTAGACATATATAGTTCTGAACTCAGTTGCTGATCTACAAGAAGGAGAAGTGAAACCCAACATAGAAGAGTCATGTTAGCTATTTGATCTCCCATTAAAGCATTGACAGAAGGAAGAGTTAGCAATTTTAAGGCATCAGGGCGCATGGCGCATGAACACTGCAGGCTGCAGGGTTAAATAGTATGGCACATAGAAAAAGGGTGTTACAAGTGACAAATCAGCGCCAAAGGGCACAAGGCACATGGATACTACACATGACATTTTGTTGTTGCAAGTGAAAGTGCGCCTGCGCCATTTACATGCATTTTATAACGGGCGTAGATATTTTTCATGTTACACGGGTACAGGATGCGCCAAAGGGCGTAGGTTTAGTGTGTGTAACATCATCTTTTCATGTGCAACAGAGGATCTTGGCGTGGCGCATGAAAGGTTTGCATGGCAATGTTTTACTGTAACAGGGGATGCGCTTGCGCCATTGAACATAGTTTTATACTTGGCGCAAGTAAGGTTGGTGTTGCATGGGTGTAGGGTGTGCCAATGGTGCAGGTCTTTGCAATGTTACATAGGAGTTCGGTGCGCCTAGAGGGCGCAGGGCTTTCGGGTGTTGTAGGCAAGGAAAGTGTGCTTTTTGAGGGCACAACTATTTTTTATGCAGCAAGCATGGCAGATGTGCCAAGAGGGTGGTGAAAAGTGCAGTCTACCAACTTTTAAGTCTCGTTTCTTTTTTCAGAGGTATTTGTGTGAATAAGGCCTCTTTTGCAGGGTTCCTTGGATAGTGGAGAGGGCATTTTAAAGAGATCTAAGTGATTTTTCTGAGGTAGATTCCTCCTTACCAGCAGATCTGGAAAGAGGAGGGAGAGTCTGGGAGAAGGACAACAAGAACAACAGGAGAGGGGTTTTTACAAAAACATGCCTCCTACTGCACAAACAATCAACCAACAACAACAAAACATAAGAGGAAAGGGACCACCTACCCAGATTAAATATAATGTGAGAGATGAAGCGGGGTCCACGAGTGCGATACGAGGATGACAGGCAAGCTGACAGATGCAGAGGAATAAAAACTATCACGTGTTTTAATTGTGAAAGTGACAGGGCAGATGTGCCTATATATAGGAAAGGGTGCAATAAATGTGCCAACCACTTTTGAAGAGGCGCATCAAAACACCTGTCGACACTTCAACCCTTACGCCCTTTGGCGCACCAAAATGCGTGTTAACACGTTGTTATGTGCGCCTTTGGCGCAACAAAAATACTCTCAACATGGAAATACATGCGCCTTTGGCGCACCAAAACACGGTGCAACAAAAATGTTGTTGACATGAAGGCGCATGCACCTTTGGCGCATGCAAGAAAGGTGCAACATGGGGAGGCACACTAAAATGTGTGTTGACACTTTGAAGGGTGCGCCAAAGGAAATGAAGGGGGCACGTAGTTACTCTGTGTTGCACAGACATAAGGTGTGCCCAACCAAAAAGGGCCAAAAATGGCTAAGTTCGGAAAAACTAGATTTCCCGGGAAAGTACTTTGCAACGTTCCGAATGCAAAGGGGTCCCTGATGAGGGACCAGAATAAAATTTTCATTGGGTTACCTGCAAAATTGCCCTTGTCAATTTTATGGGATAACACCTATCTTTCTTGAATTGCAATGTTATATTGAAATTTGATAATTTAATTGCTACTGAAATCTCTTTTTGAAAGAAAGAAACTAAAATATGTTATTTTCATTCAAGAAATTGAAAGATGTACAGTTGTATATTTGAAATCAATAAAAGATTGCAATACCTTTATTAGTTTACATTGTTGCATTGAACTTGATCATCAAATTGTGATTTGAAATCTCTGTTTAGAAAATTGAAATGAGGAATACGTATGAAGGAAATATATGGAACTCTGTTCTTTTGAAATAGGTTAAAATTGGAAATCAAACCTTACGTTTTATCTATTAAATGGTTTGTTTGTATAAACTAAATGTCTTAGGCTGGAATGGAAATGAAGCTCCATATTTAGAAGATGAAAAATGACAAATATTACTTTTAAATATGATCTTTGTTTTAAATCTTAAAATTGGCAAATAATTTATCTAAAATGATCAGTTGGAACCTACAAACAATAAATAACATTGAAACATTTAAATCTAACATGTCATGATATAAATGAACTCAACTAGAATAAAAAACTTAAGGAAAAATCCTTCAAACATTATAAAATCAGGCCCAAACCTTTCATTGGTATTTTGCTGCCTGAAGTTGTAAAAATTCGAATTAGAAATCAATAAATCATAATTACCTTCCAATACATCCTAAAATACTTCTTAGAACCATCCTCCATGTTTATTTGACATGTTATCGGAGAAATAATGACAAAATTGAACAAAATTTATGAGTTCAAATTTACTAGTTTGCCTTTAAAAATACTGCAGGTCATTTTCTTAAAATTGATCCCTTAAACTTTATCAAAATCTAAAATTAATGATCTCAGTGCAAAAAAATGTCAACAACTTTCCCGAAAGTCCTAGTTTTCCCTAAACTAAGCTCTCTATCAAAAGTTATGGACCTATAAAGTTTTCCTTCCTTGGCGGGCCCGTGACCCAAAATTTTCCCTTAAAACACTTAGGAAAATGTTTGGGTAAATTTTCAAAAAAATTCTCTGCCACCCCGCTGGTCTGTAGCCAATTAGAGGATACCACGTGGAACCATGAGGTGACAGAAAAGGGGTGGATCTTTTTTAACTTAGCGCCTTTGGAAAATTTTAGGAAATTTTTATAATTTTCCTCCACCTCCCTGCTGACCCACAACCAATGAATGGCTGACACATGGCATCACCAAGCGACGACGAAGGATCAGAGTTGTTTTTCACCTTGAAACTTTAAAACTTTTTTTGGCAAAAAATTCTAAAGTTTCCCCACCGCCTTGTGCCTGCAACCAATGGTAGACTGACACATGGCTGACTTAGGCTTCGGCGGAGGCACGGAACTGGTTTTAACTTTGAACTTTTAAACCTTAAAATGTTAAAACCTAAAACCACTCCAATGGCTTGACTTTCCGCTCGAGCTTTTTTTAAGCCATCATGTGTCCTCTTCGAGCTTGCGGGCATGCAAAGGCAAATCATAATTTCTCCCCGAATAAGGGAAAAGTGCTAAAACTCTTTCCCACTCCGCCGACCTGCGTAAGGGAAAAATTTCACCCCAAGGCCCGCCAGCCCATAACTTGAAAAATATGAGGATTTAGGAGGACTTCTTTATATCATTGGAATGGTGAGGAAATTTCCTATCCAATGGGAGTGATTTAGAATTTTTTTGAATGCGTTAAATATGAGAAAAATGAAGTTGAAACTTTAAGCCTGTTAGAGAATGGGTATGGTGAGGAATTTTTCTCTGAACCTAATTGAATATTTAACTGAGTTCTAGGAAGTGGTTAAGTAAGAATTTACTCTGATGATTTTAAATATGAATTCTTTTCCCCACTGTAATTAAACCCTAATCTTGTCTTAGATCTAGTGGAATTAAATACCTTGGGTATTTAATTGTTTTGGCACCTTAATCCTAAATTTTTAATCAGGGAGTATTTAGCCAAAACGTCAATGTAATCAGTGATTAAGTTAATCCCAAAGGAGATTTGAGATAGGTGTGGAATTATTACACTTGTTGCCTTATAATGTGGAATTAGTAATTATTATAATGGGAAAGCTGTCATTTGAATTTAATTGTTCTTGAGACTTTGGTTGTTAACACCTTAATAAAAAAATAAAAAATTATTCCATAATTTTGTAACTAAACCTAGGTTGTTCATGGGTCTCAAGTGGGAGATTTTAGTAGGCGTTACGTTGTAAATAGTTTGATAAAGATATTTTTGAAATGAAATATTTAAATATTTGAATGCATATATTAAATGAATAGTTGTTACTTTCATTTAATATCAAGAAAAGGCTGCTCTATTGTGGCACAGGAGCATAGGTAAATAAGATTCTCTAAATTCTTCACATTTAATGTATGGATGAAGCAGATTCTTTTTAATTTAATAACAAAACATTTGACAAATAAAATATATTTTGAAACATTATTTCAAAAATATCTATCCTGTATAAATATTTTTTGGTATAGAGGAATGGAAAATTACATATAAAAATTTGAACCTCTTTTATCTAATTCAAAAACTCCGTAGTGGTTATTGTTTTAAATCTCTAATTAGAATATTTGACCTCTCTACTACCTAAGTAATGCTATTCAGATTTATCCTGAACGATAAAAACACTAATACACTGCTTTAAATGCATGATATGGAAAATATGGGAAACTATTGTGAACTTGAATAAATTGGTATCGACGATGTATACATGCATTTGTTAGAAAGAAATTCTTGTGCTAAAAAAATTATTAGAAGTAAAATAAAAGTAAAAATTGTAAATGATTTTGTAGGCGAATTCCATTCTTACCTACTATGAACAAATATATTTCTTTTCAAAACAAAGTGTTGACATCCATGAAAGCATAATAGAGACCTAGTGGCTTAGGATGTTTCATGAAATTTTCAATCTAGGTTGAACACTATCTTTTTAGAAACAAAAATTGGATTTCATTTCATCTCATGTGAAAAACAGATTAGGAATCTATTGTAAGCCCATTGAATGCATGTACAATCTACTTCAAAAAACATTATACCCTCTAATCTAGCCAGGCGTAGAAAAGAAATACTAAAAATTCTCAATGAGGGAAGGGGAATGCATTTAGATTTTCTTATCAAGCAAGGGTAATGTATCACTACCGTTTGGATTTTTTTTTTATAATCAATGATGTACAAAGATTTTTGTTTGATCCAAGTGAAGAATGTAAAATTTTTATATTAAGAGGCCATTACAGTTGTATGAGTTGTTGGTTAAATCATACCTCTCTTCACACCTAGGTTATATTTTATGGCTATTGATGAAACTAAAGAAGACTATTTATTCCTTTAAAATACAATGAGGATTTTTAATTGTAGTGTAATCAAATGTAGATTTAAAGTTTAGATGAACACTCAATGTAATAATTTTTATATACACCACAAATCTGTTTCAAAGTGGTATATTGCAATTATGTTTTGACTGTCTTGTTAATCATATTAAGTGTATTTAGATGCCTTAATTTTATTACAGAATTGGTTGAAGTTTAATAATTAAATTTGAAGTGGAAATTAAATTATCAGCTCTGTAGAACCATAATCATTAAGTGTTTATATATTACACAATCTCAAGCCCCACATAAAATTTGGATGTAATCAACTTTATTTCTTTTAGTTTTCCATTTTTCTCTAACCCTTAACTCAGCCAGATTTAAAGTTTCAGTGATTCATCAAAGGGAGTTAGCCCTTTCTTGAGGTTTCCCTCAATCTGAGATACCCACAACTTAGAGGGAATCCCATTGTTCTGGTCCAAGTTAGAAGTTAGATTGCCATCCAGATGAAGGAGTATTTTGGATTGATAACACTAGCATATGTATGTATTCTAGATGACAATTGAAATAAGTTGGCTGAAAAATCCCAACTTTTTATTTTATGGGATATTCTAATGAAACTAAATATGACAGATTTCATAATCATGTAACAAAGAAATGGATTGTAAGTTGGAATGTGCTTCTTAATAAAGGGTAGTGTGGTAGCGGCCAGAAGGTGTACATCAAGTTCAAACTTTGGTAACTATGGAAAGAAAAGATGACATCAATACTCTTCTTCCCACAAGATCTTATGGAAACTTAAGCTCTAGGTCCAAGTCCTTCAAGAAACGTAAGAATCATGAGAAAATTTTATCAAAGAAATCTAAATATGAACCAAGTTTTTGATTTCTCTTCACTTATTGAAATTCAAATCAAACCAAATGTCTTTGAAGAAGCAACAAAATAGACAATGTAGGTTGAAGCTATGAATGAAGAGATGGATTTTTTTTTTAGAAATTATACGTGGGAATTGGTTGTAGGTTATCCAAAGATAAACAAGGGACAGGTGTTAAATGAATATATTAAAGTAAAATATCATGTTAATGCTTTTGCAACAAAAGACGAGGAAATACTTTTTTCCAGGGGGTTTTTAGAGACACCTATAATAGGTTATTCTAAACCCTTCACTCCAGTGGAAAGACTTGACACCATCAAGATCATGTTGGCAATTATTGCACAACACAATTATATTGTATGTCAAATGGATGTGAAATCAACCTTCCTCAATGGACATATAGATGAGGAATTCTATGTGGATCATCCAATTGGGTATGAAATTAAAGACAAAGAACATCTGGTTTACAAATTACATAAAAACCATATGGAAGGTTGTGACAGGGTTAAAACAGGTTCCTTATGCTTGGTATGTGAGAATTAATAGTTATTTCTTGAAGAATGACTTGAATGGAAGCAACTCAAAGCCAACCTTGCATGTCAAACATATTATTTGAGAAATTATAATTTTTTCCCTTTATGTTGAGAATATTTTGTTTTTAGAACTTCTAGGCAAATTTTGAGCAAAAATTACAAATGAATTTGAAATGTCAGATCAAGGGAAGAGGCATTATTCCCATCATGTGGAAGTGCAAAAGCATTCAAAGGGAACATTCATTTCTCAAGCCAAGTAATTAGCAGATTTATTAGGAAGGTATAAAATGAAGACTTGTAAGGCAGTTGCAAATCCATTAACACCTAATGAAAATTTAACCAAGGAAGATGCAATTTCCAAGGAAAATATCGCATTCTATACGAAAACATGACTGGGAGGTTAATTTGTCTCACTACAACTTGAGGCCAGATATTATGTATGCAATAAGACTAATCTCTTGTTTCAAGCAAGATCCACATGAATCTCATTGTCATGCAACAAAAATAATATTAAGGTATGTGAGTGACACCCCAAAAATTGGCATTATCTTATTCTGCTGAAAACTTTGAACTAGTGGGATACAAAGACCCTGATCTGGGTTAAATCAATGGATGATCAAAATCAATTTCTAGTTATATTTTCTCACTTGGAACCAGACTCCTAGAGTAACAAGAGATGAGAAACTGTGAATCTCTCCTCAGAAGAAGCGTAATACATCACTATCGCATGGATTAGAATGATACTACAAGATCTACAATTGGAAAAAGAACATCCAACTAATATTTATTGTGACAATAGAAGAAACCATGTCAATGGAAAAGAATCGAATGTTTCACACTAGAATAAAATACATAAAGATCCATCATCTCTTTATTAGAAATTTTGTGTAAAATGGGCAGCTGGAGTTATAATTATGTCCAACATCTGAGAAAATTATCAATATCTTCACCAAATCCCTTCCAAGGGAATATTTTCCAGAGTTGAACACAGTTAGGAATTGCCCCGTTAATCGTGTCTAAGGGGGAGAATAGAGGAGTTAACATGTTATGATAACCTTCATGTATGGATTTCACTTATTATGTAGTTAAGGTAAATAATGTTTAAGTTATTTTAAGTAAGTTTACAGTCTTTCCCTCACAACCACAAGTAAATGTTCTAGAATAAGTTGTATGTTCTTTATCTATTAATAGCATTAGTTTCCTTTAATATGTGTAACTCTATGTGAGGAAAGGTTGAAGATAATTAAGCACAAAAACAGTTGTATGTGTTCCCGACCTCTCAAGGAGATATTATATGCTTTGTTTCAATAAATACCATATTTTTAGTGCTTAATATTGTTTCTTTGTAGAGAAGCAATAAATACTATTCTTTTGCATTCATCTATGTGAGCATATATTTTCCAACATTTCCGATCTGACTACTAGCTCCATCTTCAAGGAAAGAAGAGTGAAGCTCGAGCACCAAGAAAAAGAGTCATACATTACTAGAAACCAAAATGGGGTGACATGATAGAAAAAAGAATATTTGTGTAAGTCGCACAAGAAACAAATAAGAAACTCTTTTCTGTACACATAGATATAACATATGTAATGGACCATATTCTCACTCAAGGTATTGGTTTTTGAAAAAAGTCTCTTACTCAGTAAAATTATGGCATTTCTACATTAAGTGACGCCATGAAAAAGCATCCAACGAAACACACCAAATGAAAAATATATATTAAACCCAAGATGAGTCAAGCGTGGTATATATTCCAAGTGTTGATGTGCCACCATTTAGGTTCCAATTGGATACCAAGTTAGAGTGGTCAACTACTAGTATACCTACCCTATAAATCCTAGGTCAAGCCAAGGGAAAGAGGTATGGCACATATGGAATGTAGAAAATCTGCAGTCTTATACAACAAAAAACATAAAAGAAATAAAAAGAAGAATTAAATAACTTGCATAAATAGAATAATATTCAAACCATCACTATTGTGCATGATATCCATTAATTAACTCATACTCAAAGCTTCGACTCAAATTACTGTTATCCATATTTCGCCCCCGGGCCAAATATTGGATTGTTCACGCCCCCGCATAGAAAGAACTTGAGAAAACTCATTCGGATCCATAAATTGGTCATATAAAGACTCAACAATGGAATGACAAGGGTCCGAGAGAAAGTAAATAACCCTATGTAAAAGAAACGACTCTGTCGAGCCATTCCCTGTCTTAAATCCATTTTTAAGTCACAGGTAGAATCAACAATGGAATAACAAGGTCAGAATAGAAGGGGTAGTTCTATTAAAGAACTAGGAGCAAGAAGGGGAAGAAATGACAAGGATTCAAAGTCCCCAGACTCAAAACTTTTCAGAAAAGGGTCCAAAATCGACTAAGTATGGAGGAGGCAGTGGAAGGATCCACATTTCCTAACAACACTTCTTCAAAGGTGAATCCAAAAGGTGAAGTCCAAACTTGCGCCAGGCTTCCATGTGTCCAGAGACCTGAAAGGTTGCGGGGTGTTGAAAAGTATTCAATTGAGAGAGAGCATGTCAGGTGTCGGCTTGGCGCAAATCCGGAAAGGAAGCCCAGGGCGGAGACTCAAACTTGCGCCAGCCCTCCATGTAGCAGTTAGTCAAATGGAGTCAAAAGGCAGATAGGGTGGGCCTCAAAATTGGCTAAGTATATAAGTGTAAGCGGAGAATTCCAAGTGTTAGTGTGGCGCATGTCCAAGAGTTAGTCCCAGAGCGGAGACCCAAATGAGCGCGAGCTCGACACGTAGCTCAAAAGTCCAAAAGAGTAAAGGGGACAGTTGAAAAGTCCACATACCAGAAAAAGTTGACAAGTGTCGACTGAATGCTCCTCCAAAGGAAAAATTTAAGTCAGAATTTCAAACAAGTGTGGTGCCTCCACGTTTCCAACCTCAGAAATAGGCAGAGTTAGTTGAATTGTCAATGCATAGGTCAGGATGGCGAAGGCTGCCAAGTGTCTAAATGACGCTAATTCAAGTATTGAATAGAGAGAGGGTTTTCTAAATGAGCGCTAGACTGCCGCATCTCTTCGGTCAAGAAATTTGACCCTGCTAAGCAAAGGACTTGGCTAAAAATACAAAAATTGAATAGGTTAGCAGAGGAAGACACATGTCAACCCCACACCACTCTAAGAACAAAGTATAGAGGCCACCCTCGGATGAGAACCTACCCTCCATGTGTCCCAGAAAGGACATCCATTTCTTCAAACTAATTTTATCTCCCATTTGTACAGACCCGCCATAAACTTTGAAAGGGCATATCCTTCGACTCCGGGCTCAAAATATTACAAATCTTACATCGTTGGAAGTGTCTCGATGCCCTCTACACCATGCAAATATAATAAATTCTTTTTTATAGGCCTTGGTAGGTTGAAATGGAGAAACATCTTTAGGACTTTAATGCAGGATCTCCTTGCCCCAACAAACAGATCAGATTCGATCTGTTCCACCATTTCCTCTTCCTTCAATGCGCCAAACCAGGGATTGATGCAGTAAAGATAGATTTGGGGGTATATTCTATCAGAGGCAGTAACAACGGTAGTTAAGATTCAACCTGCTTTTCCCGCTTCTCTCTCTTTCTTCCGTTTGTATCGGATCTATAAATACAGGCTTGGGACTCATTGTAAAGGGTTGGACATGTTCTTGTCTTTTGCAGGCTCCCCTTTCCTTCTAATAAAGGTCTCATGGAGTTCAAACCTTCCATTAAAACTGTAATATGATTTCTCGCCTCTTGGTCATTTATTAATGTATAGTATCAATCTAAAGAGCAATAAAACATGTTTTGTGATTGATTCTAGATCCTTTCCTGTCTTCTTTACTCTCATTTGGTCTTTCATTATTAATTTGGTTATCTGTGCTCGATTATTATACGCATTTTATTCAGTTTGTGTCTATCAGCAAAACAAGTGTGCATCATTCCTTCGGTGCATCACCTCGTAGTTTAGCTTTGTTTTAATTTTTGTATTCCTTCTATCCCTATCACCTTGGTAAAGTTTAGATTAGGATTAAGACCAAACCCTCTGCAAGTTTCTACATATGCACCTAAACAGAGGAATAGGAACCAACCTTTAATCTAGAGAGTCTTCCTATTTTACAGAGTTCCACACTTTAAGGAAGACTCATTGTTATGTGGATCACACCAAATGATTCTACCTTAGAAAATAAGATCTATAGACTCATTTGGGGGTGCTATGATTTAGCACTAGCATTTACCTTGTTTAATGAATTATCATCTGTGAATAAATTTTAGTCATGTAGATTATCCACAACTATAGTTTAGTATATTTTGTTAGTATATATTATTAAAAAAATAGAAATAACTAAAATATTGAATTTCCCACAATACATGTATTTCACATTTTGTGCATACTACACACTTGTTCAACATTATAGTGTGTATAATATTCTCAGTTTTATTTGAACATTTAGAAATTGTGCCGATATTTGAAATCATAATAAAAATTATATACTATAGATTTTGAATAAATATTGTTAAATGGAGTACTAAATTGTCCAAAGTATATGCGTATTTTATAAATTAGTTAATATGTAATCAAATTTTAGTGGAGAGTTTTTCTATTAAAATATAAACCTTGGAAATGGTATGATACAATTTCATCATGAGGTAGTATATCTGGCTTGTTTTTTTATTTATACTTCTACTTTAAAATTTCTACATTTTTTAAAAACATTTGGAGAACAATTGATTTTATTATAATAAAATTTCAATAATGTGGATATTTCACAACTATAAACTTAAATTTTACAAAATTGTAGACAACCTACATTTATTTTTATAGAAGCTATTTATTTAATGTTCATAATTCACAATTTTTCTACAAAATATTTTTTTGTGGATACATGATCTTACTTCTAGTAAATAAGAGTACATAATATTACTAACCATTTTAGGTGATGTATATTATCATAAATAAATATTTAAGATTCATATGAAAGGTGTAAATTTACATTATGATTTATCCTTGTAAAATATTATCATAAAGTTAAATTTAAAGAATAGATACGATGTAATACTTAATGAGGTGTAATAAACATGTTTAGTTGTGTGAATAAATAGGTGAGGATTTTAGAGTTATAAAAAAAATTCTAAAATTTAGTAAAGATAGATAGTTCACAATGTTAATTTAAGTGTGGGATCTTATAGATCATCCACAAAAGGATTTCATTAATTCAAAAACAAAATTGATAGTGTGCACAATTCATAAAGCTAATCTTAACCTTCTAGAATATTTTAAAAAGTGATATATTGTGGAATTCTAAAAATATTCAATTTTAGGTAATATAGAATGCTCAAAGTTTTATATTTCATTCTTGTGATGTTGTAGAACAACCATAACGTTTGTTGTATAAATAAATGTATATTATAGATATTCCAAAAAAATTAAACAATACTACTTTATTATGGATAAAGGAACATAGTTCTAGTAGTGGGAGACTTCCATTATTTTTCAAAACATAAAGAGAAATTATGATTTATTCAAAATAAAATTTAAAATATGTGGACATTTAACAATTTCGTATTTTCTTTTTTGAAGTAGTGGAAATATTTATTCAAAAATAAGAAAATGTGATTTTTCGACAATGAAATTTCAATAATGTGGATCTTTATAAAATTAAAATTTGAATTTTATAAAATTGTCTAAAATCTACATTTTATTTAGAGAAGCTATTCATTTGATGTTGAAAATTCACAAATTTTCCACAAAATGATTTTTTTGTGAATAATAATGTGGATAAATTAGCCAAGTTCTAGTAGTGCTTCAATCCTCTGTTACCTATGACTTCCAATAACATGCTACTAGCCCCACTAGATTTGAATTGAATGCTCAATAGTTTGCACATTGCATTTATTTTGTCTTCTTCCTCCCCCACAATGTGAAACACATTATTTTCTGGACCTTGAGTAATATCGAAAATACGTTTGTAAGGCAATTTTTTTTTACATTTTTTGATAAATTGACACTTTGGACTAGACAATAAACAAATATCCAAAAATCATCTATTTGAGACTCTTTGATGAAAATAAAATTGACTCTATTTTGGCAAACAAAAGACATTGTTTTATTTACAAGCAAGACTTCAAAAATAACTAATATAAACTATTGACGCTATGAACAATTGACTCTAAAAAGGTTAAAATGACAACTAATAATTTGATGACATTTTCTATGACACACTACTAATGACATTAAACAAATGATCGTCACTGACAAATAACATAGTTTAAATTAAATTCAAACTTAAATTATATAACATGACCAACTTTTGATTCTTATCACAATAAATAAATTAGACTAACCGTAACATTTACTAATAAAATAAATTGTTCACAATAATCTGCAATAGAAATTACGAGGCATTGGTATTAAGTAATAACAGATGTCCCGGACTAAAGATCTGACGAGATTTTATTCACATTCAACTACACAAAAAAAAAATTATCCACGGAATCAAGGAAAATGAAGTACCCACCACTTCACAATTGAAAACAAAAACGATGTGGAGAGTGTTTCATAAATCTATTCAAAAAATCATGGGCATATCTGACAGTCCTCACACGTTCACATTGAGACATGTCAATTTGTCTATAAGAAAATGGGGAAAATGGCGAACTTGGGATTGAGTCCGCGACTAGATTTACATTCCAGTGAAGACAGTGGGTGTTTGCAACAAAAGGTGTCACTTTTACACAGTCGACATTGAATACGGTGAAACAAAGATTCAAACAACAAAAACAGCTAAAAGAGCAGGTTTTAGAGTAGAAAGATAGCTACCATTACACTCCCAGAAATAATTCAAGCTATCTTGTGAAACGATTCAAAGTTGAAATTCTAGTTGAAAATCGATTTAATGCAATATTTGAATGCACAATAGCTGAAGGAAAACATCAATACACTTTGACTTAATCTTTAACTAAATGCTCACAATAAAAAACTCGCAGGCGCTTATGGAATTCTTGGATCCACGAGCTTCTTCAACATAGATGCATATTGAATGTAAAATGTATGTGCTTCTCACAATGACATTGAATAGATCCCAATTAAAGCTTCCATTGATGAAATAACCAACTCTGATACCAAATCTCAAATTTGGTCAGTGTGCAGCAGAAATAATTCTTCTATTCGACATTAATATGCTACAGAGTCTTGTACATAGCAAATGGCTATTATATAGCTAAGGAAATAGAAAACTAACATCCTACAAAATAGGAACCCATATAAACAAATATATGAATGTATTGTTTATAACGATATATTTATTCAACTAATCTATTCATCATTTATCATACCAAAATCAATTATATAGTAAATACTTACGTAAATACTAAATTCCTAGCATTTTCTTCTACTGTGATATATATAGAGAAAAGGTAATTGGTAGTTTGTATTGCATTATAAGCCAAGGATGAGACATGTTGCTGATGACAGTAGTGTTGTAACATGAGCATTATAGGAGAAATTGATCTTGTTAATAGAGACGATGAACATGAATCTAGTGATGAATATGACCCTACGAATAATGAAAAATATCATCATATTTATCAAGTTGATGATCAAGGTGAAGCTGATTTTGAAGAAGATGATGAGGAAAGTGACAGTGATGAATTTGGTGAAACTATAGATAATGAATATGAAAATGAAATTAATATCCCAATAGGTATATATTTGGACAATGAATGAATGTTTCCATAGTTGTAAACATACAAAGAGTAAGAGGAAGGAACATTAGCTATGACTACATATCCAAGTCATGTAACCAATGCGGAGTTGGAAAAAAGATATGAAGATGAAAAAAAATAGTTGAAATTTCATAAGCGTATTTATTGTTGTGTTGTTTCATTAATTTCAAATTTTGTCTTGTGTTATCAATGTCTCATTAAATATTTTTCCAATTTTTCTTAGGATAGAATATATTTGTCCACTTATGGAATTTAAAATCAACACAATTGATTTGTTAATGTAAATGATATTTTATAGTCAACCTATATTTGGCATAGCACTAATTTGGTATATATGAAGTGAGATGTGGATTAATTATTAAGTTAATCAATGTCAAATATTAAATAATGTAACATATGAAACTTTCCTATTAATATATTAAAGTGGCTTACCATGAATACATGCATGGTTGGGAAAAGTTTAAGGAATGTTGGTTCCATGAGTTAAATTTGATGGTTGAAATTGTCTATCAAGGAATTTTTGTGTGATTGCCATCATATTAAAATTATTATTAGAAATAGTTTTAATTTTATTAGTAACACTAATATCATGTTACAAGTAAAAACATCAGATAATTTTTGAGATATTTTGAAATAGTAGGGGATATTCCCTCTAACTCCTTAAAAATTTGAAAATGTTTGGGATGTCCAACATGCGGCAATGACTAGGGACACATCCCTACATAACACTACAATATACATAATATATAATATGTATTACATTATTCTTATACAATTTAATGTAATATATAGACAGTTATACATACATAACATTTATAACTATATACATTTTTTTTAAAAAAAAATGGGTGTGACGTGAATGTGGCACAATTTCACATTGCATTTGTGCCATTATTTGTGCCACATCTTAACCTTTAAAAACTATGACCACCTAAAATTAAGACACATTTCATTTATTGTTCTCTTGGAAAGTGATTGGAGAGAAAATGGAGGTGATTGGATTAAAAAAATAGTGATAAGAGAAGAAAGTGAGAAGATTTGATAATATTTGTTAGAGTAGAAAATAAGTATGACACAATTAGGTAGAAGAGAATGGAAATAAAAACCCATAATGTACTCTATGGAACCAGTATCAAAAGAGGAAGGGGAATAAGAAAAAGAATATCTAACACCTATATATAGAAGATTGAGGACAAAGGTAATTTCTTTATGTATTAAAATCATATTTTTTTTGTTATAATTGTAATAATAACATTTTAAATAATAAAAAACCTAGGGAATTTATGAAACCATAGTCTAAATTTCTTAAATAACGTAATTTTGAAACCATTTAGCCACCAACATCATGTAAGAGATGAACTACTGTGATGCTTGCTAAAAACAACCCACTTAAGACCCAAGAACAACCTAGAATTAGTTGGGAAAATTATTGAATAATTTATTTTTTCAAAAAGAGCCTGTTGTAATATCTCCCCCCAGGTAAATATAGACAAACAGAAGAATATGGAAATCAAAGAAACTCAAAACCTGACATTTATTTGTACTACCAGTCATGCCCTTGGCCCAGATTAGAAGGCACTGACATGGAAAAAGTTGCGCCTCTGGCACAGATTAGAAGGCGTTGACATGGAAAAAGTTGTGCCCCTAGCGCAGATTAGAAGGCACCGACATGGAAAAAGTTACACCCCTAGCGCAGATTAGAAGGCGCCGACACCACTTTTTCAGCGCCTATGGCACACTTAAAAGTATGTTGACGTGAGGATGGGTGCACCAAGGTGCACCTTCAGGAGGTGCAACATTTTGAGCGTTGACACCCCAAACCCAACAAGAAGCAAACCTTGACGCAGATATTCAAATGGTTATGACTTTTCACAGGGAGCTCAGATTCACGCAAGGTTAGACTTTTCGGAAAGCTTACAAGGTCGTTTGTCCAACTATGACTGAATATCTTTAATTAGGTGAGAACAAGTTCTTCAAAAATGCAAAATATAATTCACCATTTTTTGGTTTTGCTAGGGTTCTCACCTACTGCGATAATGAGATGAATTAAATACAATCTGGAGGTGGTTGGGGTAGATTTGGAATTCCTCTCTCTTCCCTCTCTCATTCTTCCTATAAATTGTAAGGAGGGGCTTCTTTCTAAAGGTTGGACATTCTTGTTTTTCCCCTCCCTTCTTCTCTTTGGCAGGTGAATTTGTGGAGTTCAAACCTCCCATCTAAAACTATAATGCAACTTTGGCTCTTGGCATTTTGTAGTGTATTGTATCAATCTTTGGAGCAAATAATGAATGTTTGTGGATGATTATCAACCCTTTTTGTGTTCATTTGCATCCTCTTGATCTTTCACTACAAATTTGTTTATTTGTGCATGATCTTGCATTACATTTTAATTGTTTTTGTTTATTGGCAAGATAGGTGTTCTTCATTCCTTAGTGCATCACCTTTGTTAGTTTAGGTTTATTTTTATGCATCTTCTTACCCAGTCTCCTTGGCAAGTTAGATTAGGTTTTTGAGTAAACCCTCTACATTTTTATGTGTGCATTTGAACAGAGGAATAGGAACCGGCCTTCATTTGAAGAGCTTTCCCGATTCACAAGGTCCCACACTTGGGAAAAGCTCCATGTTATGCAATGGCACTCAAAGTCTCAACCCATCGAGTTGCAAATATTCAGGGGTGTTTTGATTCACCATCAAAAGTTTTGGCATGCCCGGTGGGACCAAGAGGTCATTCCACAAGATTTGAAGGAATTTTCAAGAAATTTGGACTTACAAATTTCAAGTTTTACAATTTCAATTTTTTTCACACTCTAGGTTGAACTATGAAATCTATTTTCAAGGGCTTAACTTACTGAAAACAAGTCAAAATTTCACTAGTTGATAGATCAGGGGATAATCTTCAAAAGTGTATTCTTAGATTTTTGATATTTAGACTTTCAAAAATTCATAGTTTTTAGTATTTCAGGTTTTCCTAGGTGTCGAGCATGTCCCAAGTTCCGACATAGTGTATTTCAGGTCTTGTAAGTTGCCTTGCATGCCCTGAGTTTTTCTTGTACCTTTCGGGGATTAGTAGCTGCACAACAAGACCTGAAAACTGAATTGAAGAACTGTATCTTCCGGGTCCTTCAAAGTTTTAAATTCTATTTTTAATATTGTCAGGTTTGGTGGGTAACTTGGTAGAATCCATCCTTTTGAGGCTCGCTCTCTAACACATTGGGTGACTTCGAAGGGATAGAATTCAACGGTGTAGCAGCAAAAGTTGCCTAGGCACATGGGAAGAATTCGAACTAGGTCTGATACTCGAGAAGAGGGGCTATTTGTCTACTTGCAAATATCACCAGGAAGAGGAAGGAGAGGAAGAGGACCACAAAGATCACCATCTCCACCTAACCAGACTTTGTCTACACCTCCACCTGGTAGACCTTTTCTCACATCAACCAGAGTTCTTAGGCCAATCATAATGGAACATCTACCACTGAATCCGTTTTTCAATTTCATGGGCAGTAGTCCACTTGTCCTAAATGCTCAAAATCAAGTTCTGGTTACAGCGCTAAAGAATATCCCCTATTTCACAGGATAAAATCATACTACTCCTATTGACCACATCCTGGATATTTCCAATGCATGTGCAATCCATGAAATAAATGAAATGGATGTTGCAGTCAAGTTGTTGGCTTCATATTTTAAAGGTATAGCCTTACAGTGGTTTAGGAGCCTAACATCAGGGTCTATTATGAATTAGAACCAACTTTGTTCAGCTCTTTGCAACCAATTCGGGGAGAGGGCAGACAATTTGTCTTTATTGAAACAACTGACGACAAAAAAAAGAGATCATAACGAACAAATGACAGATTTCAACTTTAGATTCCAACGGACATGGGACAGGATTCCAATAGCTATTAGACCAACTACCGAAGGTGCATTCCTTTATTTCTGAAAGGCTATAAATTCAGACATAGCCATGATGATCCAATAAATGGGAGGGACAACACTGCCAGGGGCCTATGAAACAACTATCAGAGCAGACAACTATTTGATCCAGGCTGGAAAGCTTGCACCAAGGCCACCAATGCCTCTCTATCTGGATATGGGAAATCCTACAACCAATTAAGCACCAGAGTTGAATCCCATTCCAACTCCTAGAAATCAAAGCAATAATGATGCATCGACTTCTTCAAATACTTCAAAGGAATTGCAGGAGGTTATGAAACAACTGCAGAACCTTGGAAATGTGCTAGTGACTATAAAAAGATAGCAAGCTCAAATTGCTAGACCGTATCAGCCTCAAGTGCAGTACCAAGTTAGGCCCCCATACCAACAAAATAGACCACCAGCTCAGGCTGCAAATCAAAACCAAAACTAGGGACAACCTCAAACTGCCAGGCCATTTCGACCATATGATACAAATGCAACAACATCCTCAAGAGCCTTGGTTCCAACGCAAAATAACATGGCAACAGGAGTACGACTAGTGTTACCCTTGCAATCTACCTCATAATTAGTCAACATGTTTCAATGGTGCACTAAATCAAACCTTGATGGTGCAAACCATTGGTGTGTCTCAAGAACCAAGCCAAGCAGGGAATCAATAGCAACAAACACAACAAGAAACACCTCTAATAGAAACCACGTTGGCCAATTGGCAAACGGAAGAGTTCTGTGGAGTTGACTAATAGCCTTTTCAAGGCGTGGCTGTCAACACATGGTCAACGAAGAGAAGCATAGAAGAGGGGGAAACTATCTAATCCAGTTGTTTCTCAGCCCACTCCTACACAACAAGGGGTCAGTAGACCAAATGTAGTTCCAAATGTGCAAAGTCAGCCTAAGGTATCTATTATAGCAACACATGCGTCTGTTCGAGCTCAAGAAAAGGTTATGCCAAGTAAGGGACGATAAAAATACAGATCATCCCCTTTCAACATCGTCGATCAAATGAAGAAGAAACATGTGAACATTTCCATGTGGGAATCACTAGCCATCTCAGGGCAATGAGATTTATTGCAAGCTGCAATGGCTAATTGGTCTTCCTCGAATGTATCAAACCAGGGGACAGGAGAAAGTTCTCACAAATGCAGTGCAACTGGGTGGGGCTCAACCAAGCAAGAATTTGAGGCCTCCACCATTCTATGTGTCATTGGTTGTTGGAAACCACTTGGTACATAACTGCATGATAGATTCAGGGGCAAGTAGATTAGTGATGCTGAAGAAAATAGTGGATCAACTGGGTCTGAAGTATGAGCCAGTGTTGAAAGGAGTGGTACAGTTGGATGGAATAGCAGTTCAAATAGTTGGGGTCATTAAAGAGTTAAGCCTAACTCTACATGCATGTCCTAATGTTACAGTTTTGTAAGATGTGTCTGTGATTGACCTTTCGCCGCTCTTTGCGTTGTGTCTATCAAGAGACTTCACTGCAAAAATCACTGGATATTTATCTATAGATTGGTCACACATGATTTTTAGGACGAGGTATGGGGCCAAAGGAACAATCAAGTCAAAACCAATTGCCAATTTCCATATTGAATCTCATGTGCCCAATCCTATCAATGCAAATTGCTCAACCTTTGATCGGGAGGAGTGTTCAAATGATCTAGAAACAAGGTACTAAGGTCGAGGGAATTCCTTATTTGACTTTGGATGAATGGGCAAACAAGAGTCATGGATTTGACCCATATAAGGAAATTGAAGAATTTGAATTGGGCGTATATTGTGTACATGAAGAAAATTCACCCATTTTTGACATCATTAGCCTGAACAAAAGGATGACAACAAATTTTGAAGACTATTTTTTGATGGTTTGAGAAGTAGAAAAGGTGTTGGAGGTGGTGTAATGTTTATTTCACCACAAGACATCAAATATTTTTGAACTTTTCATTTCTAGTTTTCCTGTTCAAACAACATGGCTAAATATGAGGCCTTGATTCATGGACTTCATTGGGCCAGGAAAAAGGGCATAAAGAAATTGCAGGTGTTCGAGGATAGCAAGCTAATCATCAACCAAGTCAGGGGACAACACGCTACAAAGAATGACCTGCTGAAGAACTACAAGAATAGGGTATGGGACCTCATTGAGGATTTAGAAGCTTTCAACATCGTGTCCATACCTAGGAAGAAAAATCTATCCACAGATAGGCTCGCAGAAATTGGAGCAACATTTGATGTGGTTGACAACATCAGAAGGGAAAAAACACAACCATATATCCATGTGATTTTGAGGCCAGCAGTTCCAAATAATAACACAAGCTGGTAGGAGTTTGAGAACGATCAACAGATCGTTAATTTTTTACAAGAAGACCCTGAATTCTCAACTAGGAATCAGGACAGACTAGAGTAGCTGTACGGGGATTAAGTAGTGCAGATGCGGAAAAACAAGCTTCCCAAGGGTTTAGTAACATTGGAGTCTATCTTCAACCCTAACAACCAGTTCCGTAAGGAAAAGGCTAACATACAGGTCAAGAAATAAGATTTAGAGCCAATTCTAGTTGGGGAAGGCAAAACACTTCAAATTGGTAAAGTGGCCACTGAGTAGGAGAAATCAGATTTGATACAGCTTTGCCAAGAATTTCCATATGTCTTCTCTTGGAGCTATGAATACTTGAGAGGATTTAATCCGAAGTTGGCACAACATACCATAGAATTGGATTAAGATGCTAAGCCCATCAGGTAGAAGCAGAGACTAGTCAACCCTCACATTGAGCCTCTAATGAAGAAAGAGCTAAACAAGCTAATAGAGGAAAGCATTATAATCCCGATCAAGCACTCAAGTTGGGTTACAAAATTGGTTCCGGTCAGGAAGAAGAGTGGAGAAATCAAGTTGTGTGTGGACTTTCGAGACCTCAACAGGGAATCTCTCAAAGACCATTACCCACTTCCTTCAATGGAACAAATATTGCAAGTGGTATCCAGTTCAGATAGATTCTCTCTCCTAGATGGCTGCTCAGGGTATAATTAGATAATGGTGAAAGAAGATGACTAGTTCAAGATGGATTTCACCACTAAATGGGGCACTTATGCCTACAAGAAGATGCCATTTGGGCTATCAAATGCTGGAGCCACTTTCTAAAGGGCAATGGATATGGCATTCAAGGGATTGATCAATAAAATAGTTTTGATATATCTTGACGAGATCACTGTATTCTCCAAAAATTAAGTAGATCACCTATTTTATCTGAGGCAGGTATTTCAAAGGTGTATAAGATTTGGGGTATCATTGAATCCCAAAAAATGAATATTCTTGGCTCACGAAGGAAAACTTCTAGGCCATATTGTTTCAAAGGAGCGGTTGACGATTGACCCAGAAAGAGTTGAAGAAATTCGAGCATTGCCATTGCCAAGTCACAAGAAGGATTTTCAAAGCTTCTTAAGAAGGATCAATTTTGTCCACAGGTTTGTTCCAAACTTTGTAGCTCTCGTAAAGCCAATAACACTGATGTTAAAGAAGAGAATTCATTTAAGTGGACATTTGAAGGAAAGGAAAGTTTTGAGGCAATAAAAGAGGCTATATCTCAAGCTCTGACTCTCATCAATCCAGACTTCTCCAAGGACTTTATGCTATATGCCTTCGGTGGTGGAGACACAATTTCTGCAATCCTGGTACAACAAAACAAAGAGGGATTAGAACAACCAGTTACTTTCTTCAGTAAAGGCTTAGAGGAATACAAAATGAGGTACTCTTTCATTGAAAATCATGTCCTTGCAGTGATAAGGAGCTTAAAGAAATTCAAGCACCTAGTCTCAAAAAACAAGATCCAATTATTGGTCTCTCATGCGGGAGTCAAATACTTCCTTCTAAACAAGGATCTGAATGAGAAATGTGTAGGATAGATCACTCATGTCATGGAATATGACATCAAATTTAAGGTAACTAAGATGGTCCTAGGAAAGGGATTATGTGAAAAACTAGCATCAAGTCAGTAAGTTGAAGCAGGTGATGAAAAAGAGATTGTCTTGGTACTACGGGATGGTCATGAATAGGAAAATGACGATGTTCCCGCTCCTTATTGGACTCAGAATATGATACGCTTCCTACAGACAGGCCTATACCCTCTAGAAATGAGAAAAGCAAAGAGGAGATACTTTAGATTACAAGCCATTCGATATGTGCTTATTGATGGTGTTTCGTTCAAGAAAGACATGAATGGAGTTCTATTTATGTGCATTGGGACAGGTCAAATTGAGAGGGTGTTATGATATTTTCATGATGGAGATTCCAGAGGACATTTTTCCCCATGGATAACATCTCTCAAGATAATGAAGGTAGGGTATTATTGGCCCATAGTGTTCAATGACTGCTATACATGGATAAGAAAGTGTAAGAAATGTGCACTCTTCACAGGAAAAGAAAGACTAGCAGCGCTTCCATTGCACCCAATTTTGGTTGACTAACCATTTATACAATGGGGATTGGATTTCATTGGGGTCATCAATCCAAACTCAAGCCAAGGCCATAAGTGGATTCTCATGGCAATAGACTATTTCACCAAGTGGACCGAAGTAGTAGCGCTCAAAGAAGCAAATGCATCTAACATACTAGACTTTTATGAAGGAATAGTGACCAGGTTCGGTGTGCCGGCCACTATCATATCAGGCCACTATCATATCAGAAAATGCATTGGCATTCATAGGTTCCAAGTCCATTACAGAATGGGTTGTCAAGAATGGAATCTATTTGAGCACCTCTTCAAATTATTACGAACCGTAGGGTAATGGACAGGCAGAGTCCACGAACAAGAATTTGCTAAGAATCATCAGAAGGACTACATTGGATGAAAACCAAAGGACATGGCATACCAAGCTAAAATCAGCAATTATGGTATGACAGGTTAATGCCAAAGAGGTCTACAGGTAGAGAAGGAGTTCTCCCTACAAGTTGGTGATCTCGTTGAGTCACAAAATTGTTGTATATATCTCCCCCCTGGTAAATATAGACAAACATAAGAGAAATCAAAGCAGTATTGCCTATATAATTAGAATTCGACCAGCATTGGAGCTCATGAAGTAGTTGGAGTTGTCTGAGTTCGAACCAATGGAGGACCTAGATATGGCCATGAGAGCTTGATGGAATTGGAAGAAATCAGAGAGCATGTAGTTCACCATTTTTGGGGTTTGTTATGATTGAGAAGGATCCTCTCTCTTCCCTCTCTCATTTTCCTATAAATTGTAAGGCCTTAGTAAATTCTTGTTTTTCCCTCCCTTCTTCTCTTTAGATGGTTTGATAAGAAGGCAAGAGTAAAGGACCTTCCATTTGCATCCTCCTAATCTTTCACTACAAATTTGAAGGGGACCTAGTTCTTTGTTAGTTTAAATGGGATGCAGATCGGGAAAAACCAAGAAGACTCATAAGGTCATTCTCCATGTTAATCAATCGTTTGATGCCATTTGGAGTGGCCCCTACATTTATGATCACGGGATGTAAAAGTAGTAATGCCTTCCAATTGTCTACATTGGTCCTCCTAACTCCTCATATTCCTCAAGATGGAGAATAACTCCTACAGGCCTAGATTCCCTCAGGTTAATGGAATCTATCTTAAACATTGCTACTAAAAGGAAGTACACAAGGGACATGTGGCACCTCCTAAGCCAGTGCGGGGAAAGTGAGGTGGCACGGATAAAATATTTATTGTTCCCTGAAGGGAAAAAAGGGTAAAATTTACCTATGCCTCTGTCGATGCCTCGCGATGCCATGTGGCAACTCCTGATTGGCTGCGGGGCAACGGGGCGGCGAGGAAACTTTAGAAAATTTTCTCAAAAATTTCTGTAATTGAAAAAGGAAAAATGGAACCAACTCCTCCAGTGATGCCTAGCGACATCATGTGGCATGTCTTGATTGGCTGCGGGCGGCGGGGAAACCTTAGAAAAAAATTCCAAAAATGTTTTGTGAAGCACTAAGTTAAAAAGGATCTGCCCCTCTGCCAATGCCTCATGGTGCAAACTGGTAAATTTTAACTTATGACAATTGTTCAATTTGATCTTCTTCCTCTCTCAACATGTCAAATAGACATGGAGAATTTTTCTTAGATGGATTTAGGAAAGATTTCAAGATTCAATTTGTCTGATTGATTTACAATTTGAACATTTACATTTCTTGATAGCAAGACGACTATGAAAGCTTTGAACTCGGTTTTGCCATGTTTTGAAAGATTTCCATTAAGTGTTTTTGTCTAATTGAACTCATTTATATCATGGCATATTCAATTTTAATGTGTCATTATTAAATCTTGATTGCAGGTTCGGTTTGTTCATTTATGGTAAAAGTTACAGAGTTTAATGTGAAGCAAAAATGGAAACAACAAAATTAGCTCAATGGCTCTTATTTTACTTACCATATAAATGAATTCATTTCATGCTAGTTTCAAAAAAATTTCATTCCTTAATCAAATGATAAAGATGAGAATGTAAATTTTATTCTTTTCAAATCACGCACTTCACAAAATAGAGTATTACATTTCCTTCATACACATTTCTTTCAATCAGAGATTTAAATTACATTTAAAAGATCAGATTCAATACCACAGTGTAATTTGAGAAAGGTAACACATAATTTATTGATTCAAAAAGACTAATTTTTAACATCTTTCTTTTATTCTTCGAATGCAATTTCTTTCACATTCTTTCAAAACAAAAACATGGTTTATCTCTTTTACATTTCACATTACAAATTTCATAATCAACACAACATCTTTCCATTACAAAACATTTAAAAGTTCATCCACTTAAATTGGGAAAGGTTACAATAAAATTTATCTCAACACGTGACTATCTAACTGTCTTTTTCCTTGCTCCAGAACAATAACATGCATATTTCTCATTCTTCCAATTAATGATCACAAAAAGAGTAGGGGAAAAGAAATGCTCTCCACCCAACCAAGAAATTTAATGAAGAGGAAAAGCCATCCTTCTTCATTGGCCCCTGAGCTCCAACCACAATGTAATAAAATATGTGATCCAACTCATGGCAACAACAGACTTCCACAAACACACAAGCAACATTTCCACAATAAAAACACAGTCCAAAACAGAATGTAGTTTACAACTACATTAAAACATGACAAACAATACTAAGGCTTTATTAAACAAGCCAAAGGATAAAGAAACTATGGGGGATGCTTCTTATGCCTCCAAAAAGGGGAAATGGGTATCACCACCTGAATTACAAACTGCTAAAATATATTATATCAAAAACCTGACATTCCTTATGCCTCCCCAAGTACCCCTTATTCCTCACATTTCCTTATGCCTCCCTAACCTCTAATGGCACCCCATAATGAGTAAAGAAATGCAATATATTTAATTGTAAGGTGGAACCCAAATCCCAACTCCCTCCTCCCTTATTAATCCCTAAAAGACACTTGTGTCTCCCACAAAATAAACCCCATAGTCTTCTCCTACACCATTCATAGGCCATCTACCCAACAACCCACAAAAATGACAAAACATTCACACATTAACATTTTCATAAATTAAAAAGAAACATTTCAAGAGCCAAGATCCTACCTCTCCATGAAGGAGTTGTTCCAAGTTCCAAAACAACAAGCTTTATCCAATGCAAGCAATCAAAATCATCCAAGCACAAGCATGCAACAATCTTTAAAAAACTTCTTCAAAGTAAGAGCTCCAAAACGAAAAAAGAATTCTCCTAAGAATGAAGTCTCCAAAGTTAAGCAACCCAAAACAAGGTAAGGAATTTGAATTTTATAGAAGAGAGAAGGGAAGAGGATGAGGTGGATCCATGTAGGATGCCACATCACACATCCTCAACCCCAACCCCAAAAGTCAACTTAATTCTCCAATGTATAATAAATAGGTGGGTGAATACAATGAAAGTTTATTTACACACTCAAATCTAACCCACTCCCCAAAGGACTGAAATTAAATCATGTAAGAAAATTCTAATTGAAACTTACAATTTACCTTCTCAAAAAGTATTATAAAAGTCAGATTTCAACTCTCCAACCATAAGGATGGTTTGTAAATGAATTTAAGAGGTGTGGGACAAGTTTAACTTGTCCCACAAGCCTCCAAAATCAGCCTTCAAGGAAAAATTTGAATTTCCAAGAAGATTAAGTGTTTCACACTCAAAAGTTAACTTACACATCACTTACACATCTCTTACAACACTTTAAATCAAGGCCAACAACTCTATTAATTAATTTCTTATGACCTCTTTTATTTAATTAATATTAACAACATGCTTACCCACAATATTAATACAACATTTAATAAATAAGGAAAGGGGCAATGCATCACAAAATAAAAACATGAAACAATAAACAAAAGGGTCAAATAAATAAAAACACATAACCCCTTGGTCACATTTACAGGTGGTTCCCTCCATGGGAACCCCTAATAAAACAAACACACATAAACAATACTAGTTGTGATGGTGACCTTGTTGAATTCATCTAGAATTCCAATATGGTTGTTCTCCAATCCCTCGATGTTTGTAGTGATATTTTAACTTGCAAAACATAATACCTTCTTCGGCCTCATGGCCATATCAGAACATCCAAAAAAATATTTTAAAAATTCCAAAATCATCTAGATATATGAATCACAACAACATTCAAGAAACCAACAAGATCATTTGTAATTTTACTCAACGAATATATCATCATCAAATACTTTCCATTTCTAGGTCTACTCACAATATCCAAATATCACATGTCTTAACAAAATCCATAATATAACCATGTTAAACAATATATCAACATCAATATCCAAAATGTATCTAATAATTTTCATGCATCATAACTGAATCAAGTCAATGATAATCCATGATCTAACATCTAACATCATATTATAATAAAGTCCATAATCATGTCTATAATATAATCAACAGTATCATGATCAGTATCAAAAGCTGTCAAAGGTAAGTGGGCACTACATTCCCCTACCCTTAGACTTGACTTCCTCTTGGAAGTCACTGGAATAAATGTGAAAACTAAACTCGTAGTAAAGTAGCATCCTCCCATGTAGCTGCAGTCTCATCATATCTTTCCCACTACACCTAGACCTGATCAACCTCTCTGCCTCGAAGGCCTTGGGTCCTGTGATCTATGATGTGAACGGGCTCCACCATCACCTGCCCATGATCCTGCACCTGCAATGAGGTCTAATCTAAAACATGAGAAGGATCTGTAACATATTTCCTAAGAACTAAAACATGAAACACATCATGTACGTAAGACAAGCTCGGTGGTAATGCTAGATGGTAGGTCAAGGGGATAATACGCTCCAATATCTCCAAAGGATTAACGAATCTAGGAACTAACTTAGAACATTTTCCATAATGGATAGGGCTCTTATGTGTCCTGACACGAAGGAACACCTTCATTCCCAAATCAAAACTACGGTCAGTCCTATGTTGATCTACATAATTCTTCTACATGTCCTGTGCCTCCTAAAATCTTTGTCTAATCAAAACCACCTACTGCTCCATGTCCTACAACAAAGATGGTCCAATAGAAACCTGGTCCTCTAACTTGTCCCAACTAAGAGGTGTCTTGCACTCTCTGCCATATAAATCCTGAAAAGGATCCATGCCTATAGAAATATGAAAACAATTATTGTAGGCGAACTCAACCAAGTACAGGTACTCCTCCCATCTAGACTGCTGATCCATCACATTCATCCTGAGCATATCCTCTAAAATTTGATTCACCCACTCATTCTATCCATCTATCTCAAGGTGATATGTTATGTTGAAGTTGATTCTCATCCCGAGGGCATGCTGCATGGTAGTCCAGAAATGGGAAATGTACAAAGGATCACGGTCACTAATGATCTTCTGCAGAATCCCATGCAACCTGAAAATCTCATCAAGATAAACCGATGCCACTACACTAGCTGTATAAGTAGTCTTTACTAGAGAAAAGTGAGCCACTTTTGTAAATTTATCAACCATGACAATGATGGCATCGTTGTGATATCTTGATATCGGTAGTCCAACAAATAAGTCCATGGAAATGGTGTCCCACTTCTATTCTGGTATAACATGAGGAAAGAGAAGGCCAGCTGGATGCTGATGCTCAAACTTCACTTTCTGGTACTCTAAACAACATGACACAAATTGAGCCACATCTCTATGAATTCCTCTCCAGTGATACAACTATCTCAAAGTAGCATGCATCTTCTTCACCCTAAGGTGGGCTGAATAGGGTGCATGATGTGCCTCTGTCAATATGTCCTTCCTCAATCGTCCATCTCTAGGAACATAAATATGACCTCTGTGCCTAAGAAGGCCATCTGCCTCTACTGAGAAATATTCAAAATTCCTTTCAAGGGGTCTCTAGGACTTGATCTCTTCCTAAACTACAATGTAGAAGCTGTCAAGAGGAAGGTTCTAAAGAATCATGCTCCGTAATTTTGTGCCCACTAAAGTAGCCATAATCACATGCTTCTATCTACTGAGAGTGGCTATAACCAAATTCTCCTTTCCTTTCACATGTTCTATCTCCATATCATACTCACAAAGAAACTCCATCCAACACCGTTAGCGAGCATTGAGATTAGGCTGCATGAAGAGGGGGCGAAGACTCAAATGATTAGTCCTGAGTGTGAATATCTGACCAAGAATAAATTGTCTCAATTGAACCAAATCATGCACAATTGCCATAAGCTTAAGATCATGAGTCAGAAAACTAAGCTCATAATATTTGAGTTTACGAGAGTCAAAATCCACTACTCTTCCCTCTTGCATTAACACACCTCCAAGTCTTACTAAAGAAGTATCTGTGCAAACAAAAAAATCACCCTGTGGATCTGAAACTACAAGAATAGGTGTTGTAGTGAGGTATTCCTTCAGTATCTTGAAGGCCTTATCTCACCTGTCTAACTAAACAAACTTCTTACCTTTGTGCTGAAGGGAAGTGATGGGGTGCACAATGCGAGAGAAGTCCTAAAAAAATCTCCTATAGTAACATGCCAATCCTATGAAGCTACGAAATTTAGTCATAGTAGTGGGTGCTGGCCATTCCTTGATAGCTCTAATCTTGGAAGGATCGATGGTGATACCTTCCCCAAAAATGATATGCCACAAATACTACACCTTTGTCTGAAAGAATGCACACTTCTCCAAGTTCCCGTAAATTTTCTACTCCCGAAGACATTGAATAACCTAGCGAAGGTGCCCCTCGTGCTCCTCACGCATACCTGAGTAAATCAAAATGTCATTAAGGAAGATGAGAACGAAGCAATCTAAGAAAGTCATGAATACCCCATTCATCAAACTCATAAATACTGTGAGGGAATTAGTCAAACCAAAAGGTACTACTGTGAACTCATATTGGCCATATCTCGTACAAAATTCGGTCTTATGAATGTCCGCCTACGAAATCCTTAGCTGATGGTAGCTGACTTAAGGTATATCTTAGAAAAAAATGTGGCACCCTTCATCTGGTCAAATAAATCATCAATCCATGGAAGGGGATAATTAGTCTTGATCATTACCTTATTTATCTGGCGGTAATTAATACACAACCACAAGGATCCATCCTTATTCTTTATAAATATCATCGGTGCACCCTAAGGGGATATGCTAGGACAAATTAGGACCTTCTCCAGAAGGCCCTCAAGTTGCAACTTGAGCTCGCAGAGCTCAGGGGTAGTCATCCGATAAGGTGCTCGTGAAATAGGATCTACTCCCGGAACTAGATCTATATGAAAATAAATCTCATGTAGGGGTGGTAACCCTAGTAGCTCCCCTGTAAAGACATATACAAACTCTCTCAAAATGGGATGATAATCTAGCAATGGTTCACTAGACCCATCCTCTGACCTGTCACTAACTATGAAAACAAAAATCTGAAAACCTCATTGCATACATTGCTTAAGGTGCATAGCAGAGATGGTGTGAATAGAAATGAGTCTCCTGACTCATGATATCACCAACTAAACTCCCAAATCATCTACGTAAGATATAATCTTGTGGTAACAATCCATCCTTGCCCTATGAGTAGACAACTAGTACAGGCCCAAGATGACTCCATAAGAGCCCAACGAAAGGATACAAAGATATGAGGTAGTGGTGAAAGGTCCCAAATCCACCACACACTCCTTAACTAAGGAGTCTACATAGATCTTAGCTCTAGAATCCATCTCAACATCTAAACTATGACCGTGCCTAACTTCCACCAGCCTGCATCGCTCTACTAAAGATGCTATAATAAAATAATTAGAAGAACCAAAATCAAACAAAATAGAGGTAGGAATTCCTCCAATGTTACCTGTAGTCTCAGAAATTGTACCTTGATGCTCTGCTTGGCGGTTCTCAACCGCTGCATACATCCTATGACTGCGCCCCATATCACCAACAACAGGCTATGAGATGTGTTCCTTACCCTTGTTATTAGGGTTTTGTGGGTAGTTTCTCCAAAAATTTCTAGTAACACCACACGAAAAATAACCATCTGATCCTCTCCATTGTGAAGCAGGTCCGACTGATACTCTGGAGGTCTGTGGTGCGGATCCTGATGATCTAGTTATGGTCTGCCAAGGCCTCTACTGGTGAGCTCCTACTAAGTGAGCTCTCTAGGAACTCTATGTCCTGATGGGACTCCTAGCGGGAAGCCCCATACTCTAAGCTCTCTGTGCATCAAACCTCTATGGAGGTCTATAAGTTGGGCGTGACTACTGCTGTTGTTGTTCTGGTCTAAAAGATGACTTTACTGAACCTTATCCACCACGAGGAAGATGTACTGACCCCCTCGATCTGTTTTCCTACATCTGCTATATGCGGCTTTGGACTTGGTCTCTATCATGTTGGGTCTTTCCCCAAGTCTCATTTGCTATATAGGCCTTCTCGAGGGCCTCAGCTAATGTCTCTAGACAATGGATCCACACTGCATGTCCAATGTCTAGATTCAAGCCCCGGATGAACTTGTGGATCCGTACCTACTCATCCTGCATGTATTCAACATACTAGAGTAGATCTAGAAATCTACTCTCATACTCTGCCACTGTAAGAGATGCCTGTCAGAGGTCATGAAACTCATCTATCAGCTGTTGTATGAACCTCTGTGACAAATATCTGCTCGTAAATCACTCCTCAAAGAGATTCCAGGTAACTATTTAGAAATCAACATGGAGCTTCTTCTCCTCTTTCTACCACCAGACACCAGCACCATCCCTCAATTGATGGACTGTAACATGAGCTTTTGTGTTGTTAGAACAAGGACAGAGTTTGAAGCATCTGTTCAAGCTCACCAACCAGGCCTCTACCTGAAATCCACCTATGTCACCAGAATAATGTGATGGTCGAAGCTTCATGATCTCCCTGATGTGATCTGTAGCTATTGTTTGATGGCCTCTAGGCCTCTCTACATGCTCATCCCTAAGCCTAGGGATCCGAGACCTCTCTCTATGTCCTAAAACTCAGTCACCTTGTCCCCTCTGTGGTGACTCTACTCTAGCTAACTCTACATGGAAGTTCTCTCCTCCATGCTCCTTGTTGGGTCAAGGAGATACATGACCCTCAATGGAAGTGATTCTATCGTGTCTAGCTACATGCCCTCTTAATGATCCTCCATGTAGAGTGACATTAACATTGTGAAGAGTCTGCAAGATCTGTGGTAGGATAACTGCTACAACATGCTCTGGAGGTGGTATGCATAGGTCTATGTGAAAATTCTCCTCATCTTGTCTGCGCCTCCTTCACAAAGCAAGTCGAGAGTTAGTTCCTTATTCTAGGTTTTACTTAGTTTCCATGTTTACTAAGATATGTAATTTATAAACTAAGTTGTCTTCTACATTTAAAAGTGTGCTAGGTTTAAGGTTCATGTCTCAATTTTTATAGTGTGCCAAATGGCCAAATATTTTGAACCACTTCTTCGATATTAAGTGTGATGCCTGCTAAAAACAACCCACTTGAGACCTAAGAACAACATAGGATTAGTTGGGAAAATTATGGAATATATATATATATAAATTTTAAAGAGTCTACAACTAGGTTACAAGAAAACCATTATCACTAACAAGTTCCACATCAATTACGATCTAGTATATTATACTTTTCTTTTATTAACAATTATAACAGGTCACAAGGCCCAAAATTTAGGGTTAGAAAGTTCAATTAGGGTCAAAGGATAATTCCTCACCATACCCACTCTCTATCAGGATTTAAAGATTTAATTTTATTTTATTTTTAAATTTAAACCTTCAAAAATTCCCTAAATAATTCCCATTGGATAGGAAATTTCCTCACCTTTCCAATGATATAAATAAGTCCTCCTAACTCTTCATATTCCTCAAGTTATGGGCCGGCGGGCCTTGGGGTGAAAATTTTCCCCAAGAGTGGGCCTGCGGGCCCAAGGGAGAAAATTTTCCTAGAGGAGGAGTCGGCTTGGTAGGGCCGGGGAAGACATTTTGGAAATTTCCCGCGTGGGGCCGAAAATCCACCTTCACACCCATACTCCCATGAGCTTGCAAGTCTGCAAGGGACACGTGGCACCTCCTAAGCCAGTGTGGGGAAAGTGGGGTGGCGGGGATAAAAGAGTTATAGTACCCCAAAGGGAAAAAAGGGAAAAAATCACCCGTGCCTGTGCTGACACCTCATGATGCCATGTGGCAGCTCCTAATTGGCTGCGGGCCGGCGGGGAAACTTTAGAAAATTTTCCCAAAATTTTTCAAAAATGTAAAAGGAAAAAAGGAACCTACTCCTCCGCTGATGCCTCACAATGCCACGTGGCATCTCTTGATTGGCTGTGGGGTGGCAGGGTGGTGGAGAAAATTTAGAATTTTTTCCCAAAAATTGTTTTTGAAGCGCTAAGTTAAAAAGGTATCCGCCCCTCCACGAATGCCTCATGGTGCCACGTGGCAGCATAACATTGGCTATGGGTTGGCAGTGCAGAGGGGAAAATTAGGAGAATTTTCTGAAGTGCTAAAGGAAAATTTGGACCCACGGGTCCTCTAAGGAAATTATTCCCAATTTTTTTTTTTACATTGAATGAAGAAAAACTTTAGAATGAAATAAATTTTGATAGAGGGCTCATCTTTGGGAAAACAGGGACTTTTTGGAAATCTTTTGATGTCCTATTTACATAGGAATCATTAATTTTTATAGTGTTTAAGGGGTCAATTTACCAAAAATGATCTATAGGATTTTACAGTGCAAACTGGTAAATTTTAACTTATGAGAATTGTTTAATTTGATCTTCTTCCTCTCTGAACAAGTCAAATAAACATGGAGAATTGTTCTTAGAAGGATTTAGGAAATATTTCAAGATTCAATTTGTCTGATTGATTTGCAATTTCAACATTTACATTTCTTGATGGTAAAACTATTGTGAAAGCTTTGAACTCAGGTTTTCCAAGTTTTGAAATAGTTCATTTAAGTGTTTTTGTCTAATTGAAATCATTTATGTACTGGCATGTTCAATTTTAATGTTTGATTATTATTTCTTGATTGCAGGTTCGGTCTATTCATTTATGGTAAAAGTTAAAGAGTTTAACATGAAGAAAAAATGGAAACAACAAAATTAACTCAATGGTTCTTATTTAAATTTCCTTACAAATGAATTCATTTCATGCTAGTTTTTTAAAAAAATCTTTCCTTCTATCAAATGATAAAGACAAGAATGTAACTTTAATTCTTTTCAAATCATGCACTTCACAAAACATAATATTACATTTCCTTCATACACATTTCTTTCTTTCAATCAGAGGTTTCAAATACATTTAAAATATTAGATTCAATACCATAGTGTAATTTGAGAAAGGTAATAAATCATTTATTGATTCCAAAAGACAACTTTGTAACATCCTTCTTTTATTCTTTGAATGCAGTTTCTTTCACATTCTTTCAAAAAAAAAAAAAAATTTATCTCTTTTACATTTCACCTTACAACTTTCATAATCAACACAACATCTTTCCATTACGAAACATTTACAATTTCAATCACTTCAAGTGGGAAATATTACAATAAAATTTATCTCAACAAGGGACTGTCCAACTATCTTTTTCCTTGCTCCAGAACAACAACATGCGCATTTCTCATTCTTCCAATTTGTGATCACAACAAGATTAAGGGAAAGGAAACGCCCTCTACCCAACCAAGACATCAATGAAGAGTACAATCCATCCTTCTTCATTGGCCTCTGAGCCCCAACCACAATGCAATAAAAGATGTGGTCCAACTCATGGCAACAACAAGCTTCTATAAACACACAAGCAAGATTTCCACAATAAAAACACAGTCCAAAATAGAATGTAGTTTACAACTATATTAAAACATGAAAAACAATAATAAGGCTTTATCAAGCAAGCCAAAGGAGCAAGAAATTATGAGGAATGCTTCTTATGTCTCCCAAAAGCGGAAATGGGTATCACCACCTGAATTAAAACCCACCAAAATATAGTATATCAAATTCCTGACATTCCTTATTCTCCCCAAGTACCCCTTATTCTTCACATTTTCTTATGCCTCCCCAACCTCTTATGGCACCTCATAACGAGTACAGAAATGAAAGCTATTTCTTTGTAAGTTACAACCCAAATCCCAACTCCCTCCTCCCTTATACCTCCCTAAAACACACTTGTGCCTCCCACAAAATAAACCCCATAGTCTTCTCCTACACCATTCCTATGCCATCTACCCAGCAGCCCACAAACATGCCAAAACATTCACACATTAACATTTTTATAAACAAAAAAGAAACATTTCAAGACCCAAGCTCCTACCTCTCCATGATGGAGTTGTTCCAAGTTCCAAAACAACAAGCTTTATCCAATTTAAGCAATCCAAATCAGCCAAGCACAAACATGCAACAATCTTCTAAAAAATTCTTCAAAGCAAGAGCTCCAAAATAGTAAAAGAATTCACCCAAGAATGAAGTCTCCAAAGTGAAGTAACCCAGAACAAAGCAAGAAATTCAAATTTTATAGAAGAGGGAAGGCAAGAGGATGAGGTGGATCCTTGTAGGATGCCACATAACACATCCTCAACCCCAACCGCAAAAGTCGAATTCATTCTCCAATGCATAATAAATAGGTGGGTGAATAAAATGATAGTTTACTTACACAGTCAAATCCAACCCACACCCCAAAAGACTGAAATTAAATCATGTAAGAAAAGTGCAATTAAAACACACGATTTGCCTTCTCAAAAAGCATTATAAAAGTCAAATTTCAACACTCCAACCATGGGTATGGTTGGTAAATGAATTTAAGAGGTATGGGACAAGTTTAACTTGTCCCAGAAGCCTCCAAAATCATCCTTCAAGGAAAAATTCGAATTTCCAAGAAGATGAAGTGTTTCACACTCAAAATTGAACTTACACATCACTTACACATCTCTTAAAACACTTTAAATCAAGGCCAACAACTCTATTAATTACTTTCTTATGACCTCTTTTATTTTATTAATATTAACAATATGATTATCCACAATATTAATACAAAATTTAATAAATAAATAAAGGGGAATGCAATGCAAAATAAACACATGCAAAAATAAAAAAAATATTCAAATAAATAAAAACACATAACCCTTTGGTCACATTTAAAGGTGGTTCCCCCCATCGGAACCCCTAACAAAACAACCACACATAAACAATACAAGTTACCATGGTGACCTTTTTTAATTCATCTAGAATTCCAATGTGGTTGGTCTCCAATCCCCCGATGTTTGTTGTGATATTTTAACCTAAAAAACACAATACCTTCTTTGGCCTTGTGGCCATATTAGAACATCCAAAATAATATAAATAAAATTCTAAAATCATCTAGATATATAAATCACAACAACATTTAAGCAACCAACAAGTTCATTTGTAATTTTACTCAACAACTATATCATCATCAAATAATTTCCATTTCTAGGTCTACTCACAATATCCAAATATCACTTGTCTGAAAAAAATCCATAATATAACCATGTTAGGCAGTATATCAACATCAATATCCAAAATATCTCTAATAATCATCATGCATCATAACTGAATCAAGCCATCAGTAATTCATGATCTAACATCTAAAATCATACTATAATAAAGTCCATAATCATGTCCATAATATAATCAATAGTATCATGATCAGTATCAAAAGGTGTCAAAGGGAAGTGGGCAATACAAATGCCAACTAGTATTAGTTATCAAAAAGGAACCAAATAAATGAATATATTTTCTTAATTGTATAATCACATATAAAAAAATATCACTCAATAATAGTGAATAATCATGATGGATTTGATTGACACCTTACTGAATCACCATGAAATATTAATGTGTAATTCTATAATGGTTTTTTTAGCATTTTTTTTACAAATAAGAGAAATAAGAAAACATTGATTATTTAAAAAGAGGTGATAAAATTCATAATGTTGTTGATAAGATTGCAAATTTTTATGTACAAGAGATCAAAATAATTTGAGATCTGACAAAAATCACACGGGGGAATATAATGGAGTTTATGTGTCCATTATTTCACTTAAAGCTACTCCTCTTGTAGATATAATAGCCATGGGAACATTTCATGTTGTTTAAATAATAAATTTGGTTATTTTTTCTTAGGGTATGTTGCCTAAATTTATAGAGACATTAAATCAAAGAATATGTATGAATCCTCAAATGTTCTTTCAAAAACTTATGACGTATTAGATCCAAGAAAACTAAATAGTTAGAAATGATGGAGCTCTTGCAAGGGTTCACAAAGAGTAATATATCATCAAAAAAGAAGAAAAAAGAGTTAGTTCCCCTCACCATGAGTTATTTCATAGCAATAAATCCACTACCAAAAGAACTCAACATCCCTTTTCATATGTCAGTTAACATTGAGCATGATGTTATAGTGTAAGTATAATAGAAACCTAAAGGATCCTTTCCCAAAATTTGTAGACACTAAATCAAGCACTTGTGTACATTTCTAGGTCCTAATGACATACTACTATTCATATGATTCCTAAGTGAGAAAACTAGTAATTCACATCTATCTTTTCCCTCTTTTCTATCTTTTTGGTTTCCTCTTTCGTCTTGCACACCCCACATCCTAGTCTAATATTCATTTCTTTATCTTTATTGACTCTGGACACTAGCACCAAGGGGACCTCACCCTATTTGTATCTTACTTGCCTCTTTTGGGCCTATTTTATCTTTTGGGAATCTTATTTTCTTATGGTTCAACCTTTTAGTTGTCAATTAATAAATTCAAACAAATGAAGTAAATAAATATAAAGTTATATGACTGTAATAAAGGATCAAGATCTAAGCATATATTTCTATAACCTAAGGTTGCATCCAAAATAATTTCAAGAGCATTAAAGAATCCATGTAGATTCTTCCAAGGGACAAGGGAGTGCATTTTCTACATACATGCACAGGAGGGGAAGTTCATTTTTCCTTTAACACATCTACTTACATTTCTACATCTAGCATTTTCTCACTATCAAGTGTATCTTGCATAAGAGTGACCTAGGGCACGAGTCTTACACACACACAGGATACCTACATGGAGTTTGAAATGTAGTGTAATTATTGGTTGTAATTTCACTCAGTCAGGTGACTATCGAGGTCATTCTAAATCCCCATTTGCATCTTTTTCTTTACAGGATTCGATATGTTTTGGGGATTTGCAGGAGATCATTTGTTTTGTAGGTTACCGGTGAACTCTACGATCAACCACTGACATACATGTGATTGAATTCAGATATTAGTGAGCATCTTAGGACACAGGAAAAATAAGTTTCTGAGGTATTTTACAGTCATGGGCACCCAAAATCAGTCTCTAGTGCCCAGGTGTCATCCATCCAGTCCAAACACCATGGTCCAAGTTATTCTGATAGTTCTATAGTTTTCTTGGTTTTGCTACAATAGTATGCCCTCGTGTTTCATCATTTTTCCAACTCAGCATACTTTTACATCAATGAAAAAATCAACTAAGCACTTTATTCCATCTCTTACACCTAGGGTATCATTTTTATCTAGCTTATTGATTAGGTCAGATTTGTACTTAATTTTTTATTTATCATAGGTGACTCTAAAATATCTAGGGTTTAACATAATTCCAATATTTTGAAAATCAATTCATAGAAGAATTTGTTATTTTAATATTTTGTATTGGTCAATATGAAACATTCACACCCCATTACCTATCAATATGAAACATATACACCCATTTCCCACATTATTGAGCCACCAAATGTTACATCTACACAACCTAAAATTATTTGAAGAGAGAAGCACCAAAATGAACAGAAACAAGCTACGAAGATACAACATAATTTATAAAAGGGAACAAGGATAACCATTCCTAAGGCATGTGTGCCATTACTCAGCCCCTAGAAGAGCGAGTAACCAAAAACTTCCTTGGTCCCCTGTTGTTAAAAAATCCCATACAAATACTACCATAATACCATATGGATGCTCCTAACAAGTGGGAAACAAAAGGTTAGCTCCACGCAACATAAAATTATTTGAGGAAGGAAATACCAAAATGATTGAGATCACACTATGCATAGAGACAAGGGAACATCCGTTACGAATACAATGTCACCTTTCCATTGCAATCACATAGTTTGAAAGGTATTTTAAATGATAGAAAAAAATAGCCCTGAAGAGAATATGGATAGTAATATTAGAGGAGAAAAATGATACAATCAGTACCATGGAAATAAGAGGGCTCCCCCATCCTCATTACACCACTAATATCATAAAATAATGAACACAAACATACTCAATGAAACTGAAAAAGTTAAAGGTAGTAATGATGAGAAACGCCCTCATATTCTAAAGGAACCTCTAAGAACAATGGCCCAAGGCGAAAAATGAGCTCACACTTCAATTTTGGGAAATAAATCAAAATCAAAGACTTGGTGGCTTTGATCATAGTTATTCATTCATTTTTGAACTATGATGTTTTCAAACTTTACTTATTTTCTTCCACATGATAGCTCTAAATATGCATTGTTAAAAATAGGAAAAAACATAGATAAAAATAACATATTTTCAACTCAAGATAGGTTTCTGATGTTTAAATCAATCATTTACTTAAATATATGTGTTGTTAAATTAATCAGATCAGAACGGGAGGGCACGTGGTGGTTGGTTATCGATTTATCACTATAATATTAGTCCCATATTCATTAACAGAACAAGCTCCATCTGGTTTAAAAAAAGAGTGGTCATATTTCTTAAGTGGAGTGAAGTTTCCTAGGCTTAAACCTTTTTCCCAAGACCAAAATTTACCAAGGCATGGAAGGGGATGAAGTACAAGTTGCCAAGGGGATATTTAGTGTAGACTCAAAAGTATGAATGAAATGTGATAGGTCCATGTGGAGAAATCATGATTCATGTAGGGTTCCCTAAAGTTGAGATCTAAAATAGTTGAACCTCAAGGTCTTAGGACCTAATCCCTTAGAAGCCACGAGAAAGTATAGAAGATCATGGTTGGTCACAAATTATAATAGTTAGATTCTGGGAGGTTCAGCTGGCCAAAGAACTTGGAAAACCATCATTCATCCATGTGGATAACACTAGCATCAAATTTGAATGGGAAGCATTAATCAGTTGACCAATGAGGATCTGACACATGGAAAAAGTGCCTCTAAGGTGAAATTTGATTACCATAAGGCAATCAATTGTGCTAAATGGATTCGGGATCTTCAAATGGACACAATTTTTTTTCTATGGGTAATGAAATAAAGCAAAATTAATATCATTGGAAAGATCTTAAGAAGATGTACCTATTGGAAGTAGTTTTAGGTTGATTTTGTACACTATTATAACCACTAACAAAATCATTGTGACAAAATTTAGGATGGATTTAGTGTCTTTCCTCAATCAAATGGTGCAAAAATTAGTTATAAATGCATCTAAATTGATACCTAAACTCACAAATGATGTTTTTAAGGAAACATATTCCTTCTTGATCCAAAAAAATGGATAAGCGAGAATGGAATGAATGATCTATAGACAATAATTAATCCATGATTGTGGTCCTAGTGTGTATTCATGATGGTTTTGAACAAGTGGCATCTCATTTTTTATTTCCCTCCCTGATCTTACGAGATTACCATTTATCAAGGGCTCAGAAGAAGGTTTAATTTAAATTGAAGGAATCATCCATGATGTTAAATGTCAATAGTCCTTAGAATATACTCTCAGAGGAATTTTTGTGTGAATTTCCTCATTTTGAGCATATTTCAACTTCCATATCGTTCTCTAAATAGATATTCATGGAATTACATCTTCATGTCCCTTCTTCTATCCTCTTCTCCTATAAATGTGGCTTCAATTCTTATTATAAATGTATCTCATGGATCTAAAATTATAATGCCCAAATTGTGGCTGAATGTTATAAGTTACAAACCTTTAGTTTGGGATTCTGTAATGCATCCCACACCTTAGGGACATTCCCATTATGGTGATTTTTCATGGGTGCACTTTTACAACAACATGAATAGGGGGAAACACCCACTTCTTTCGAAGAAACCTTCAAATAACATTGTGATGAGTGTGAAATACATGTCATGTTCATTATGAGGAGTACGTGGGTTGGATAGTGGTTTCAAAATCCCTTATGTTGGCCTGCAATGCCAAATCTCAAACTAACCCAGGAGACCCTGTCATTTCAATCCACACCACTCTTGGAAGATAATAAGAAATGACCAATGAACCTCCTTTCATCATTCAAGAATGAAGTGTTAGCAGATCTTCTTAATACTTATTTAATTAAATATTATAGTTGTACAAGTTATATTGTATAATTTTAATATTCTTAAAGTTAATAATCATATTAGAAGTGTTGTATATTTTCAATCTCATTGTTCTCATTTTAAATTTTGTTCATGTTTTATTGATATTAGACATGACATGGATTTATGGTAACTTGATTGATACATTTATATGTGGAGGCTCTAACATTCATGCTTCAACCCTAATGCCCACAATTTACATACACAAATACAACATAAAAAAATCACAAATATTATTTTCTGACATACATTGTAGCACACATGACACTAGAGGAGATCACGTGGGACAACACACAACACATGATATGTTTGCACAACATTTACCCACATAGATAACACAAAAAACACTTGATGCACAAAAAGCCACTTATGTTCCCATATATAAAGGAAAAACATAATGATTCAACTATAATACAAACTTATAAATATGGTCTTCCCACATCACAATATTTTTAGGATTTCGCATTCATTAAAATCACATTTCAAAACTTAACTTAAGATCTAGAAGGGTTCATAATATGTGGATCATAAAAGGGTTTTCCTTTTTCTAGATTCCCTCTATATTGATTAACATTTGATTCATGATGTATCTCGTTGAATAAGGATTACCTTCTTTATTTCAATTACTTTTTTAATTCACTCATTCATTAATGGGATATTTATTTACACACAATGCTATTAGGTATTATCTCTTAGGATCCACTCCTAAGGGCATGTGTATTTACCTTATATCCTACCTCCATTACACAATGGGCCAAGCTTACAGTCTAAAGGATATGAAGTTCATATATATATTTGTTTGTTTAAGGATTTAGGGTCAAGTTTCTTTTATTCATTTATAAATTTATAATTGAGTTAGTACATAATAATAATTATAGGGATTAGATTCTTCATCCATAACAAGAGGGTTTCATCACAATATGAGGAAGGTCGTGTTTCACTTTCCTATATAATAACATTCCACAATTACATTTCCCAAGGACAAGGATCAATTATAAGTTTACTATACTTATGCTCCAACAATTAGTTAGGGATTCAAAGGATCTAAACATAGACAATAAACTTCCTTACTTTTGTTTCTACAATAGGTTTCTTTAGTTTCATTGCAAGTCTGACTTAAGAGGATTTTCCCAAATTAGGTTTATATTCGCTTTGAAATGAGTTGTGTAACCTATTTTCTAATAGGGTGTTTGTATCCTTATCAAACTAAGTAGTCCCTATCCTAGGAGATTTATCTATAAGGACAAGATTACATAGTTCCACATCAAAAATCTATTGCCTAATAAGACTAGTGGGAGAACAAGATGGAGTATTTCATCATTTAAAAAGGGTAAGGTTCATATTAGAGGTTGGATACACCACCAAAGAAGATTTAACATGATATAAGAACAACCTAAAATTCACCTTTCTCTAAGTACATTATCTTCTAGGTTACTTTTCCACCAACTCATAATAAATTAACATGTTATTAAGTTTCACAATTAACTCTTAATAATGCACCATATGACCCAAACAATAAATGAGATTGGGTATCAAGTTCGTTTATGATCCCAACTCTTAAAGCATGACTTCTAAGGCTAGTTGGTGATTTTTTCCACTCAACATGTATATCGAAAACTGAAGAGAACACAATCTCCTTACTACACACATGATAACCAATCCTTGAAAGGGAACCACATACTACAGATAAAGATTGACCATGTCATTCCTAATTGACGAGTTCACGAAAATGTCGTTAAACATACATGCTATGGTGATAAATTCAACTAGAGATCTAATTTACTTAAGCTAGATGGTTTCATGGAGTATGAAGGTATACACTCATTCTAAGGTTTTAGTTTTCTATGCTAAAAGAAATCAAACAGTCAAGAGTAGTTATAGGTGAATTTTATACTAGGGATTGATTGTTTTTCGTTTAGATCTCTTTATTACATTTTCAAGGTAAAAAATACAACACACCTAATTATTTGATCATCCATTACACACTGGAATTTTACACTATAAGATATTAAATTCAATATCATTTAACATACATATCAATATTTTACAATACAAAATATTGAGGATCAAGATAACACCCATATGTAGATGAACATTTCTCTTAAACCCTAGTATCTTAAATATTTAAAAAATTCACTTATAAACCTTTTCATACTTTGTAAAGTGATGAAATATCCTCTACAGTTTCATTTAACATGTATATCAAACCCCCTTTTTACCATATGAAAAATATGAATCAATGAACACCTATGATTAAATGCACATTTCCCAAGGCATTACTAAAACTAGCATCTCATACCTGTTACAAAATTTCAAAGTATTACATAAATATAGAAACATTTACAAATTACATATATAAATTACAGTAGTAAAGAATGAATTACACCATGCCTTTTCGCCATCTCACTTCCATCCTACAAAACCATGTAAGCATGAAATCATCGATAAATCATTGGCATGACATCCACCCTAATCTAGCATAATTAGCATTTTTATTTTCTCATTTACATAATAATATTAATAATTCTCATTCTAAACGAGAGGGTTAGAGATGCATGTTTATTTCATTTCTTTCACTTCATTTCGTAACCATGGAGAGAGAAAGAAATAGGGAATAGAGAGAATAATTATTTTGCCAAAAGTTAAATTTCACGAAAACAAGTCACAAGATAGAGTTTCAAAAATTTATTTAAAATTATCAACAAGTTTCCATGGTAGTTTTGCAACCTGACAAGGTGTCTTACAAATTTCCTTTTTACGTTTTCCTCCTAGTTGCAAAAACAGTTCAATTTAGGTCTTGGAAGCGAAAAAACCACTTTCACATGTTATATTTTGATAAGGAAACACACCACGATGTAAATTTATATGTGTCCTCCTATACACCAATAATTCATAAGAGCTGATCAGAATTCAGAATTGGTGAACTATTTACAATTAGGAAGCTAGTTTTTTGAAGGCCATCGGTCATGTAATTGGCCTAATTGCAAATGATAAAAGTTAGCTTGAGGGCTCTAAAAACCACCTCCAAAAATAAGGTTCGATGGAAGAACATGAAATGATAAATTTCCTTACAAGTTACCCTATAAATGTGGATAATTCATGAGAGATGACGGGACTGAGAAACTGACAAATGGGTTTCATACATGACGATGGGTTTTCCGGAGCCACAGATAGTAATTAGTCAAGTTTGACCTAGTCAAACTACGACTGAGAGGGCTATAAAACCTCTTTTCCAAATTAACTAGGAATGTTATTTTTCCAAACCAAAGGTTTCAAGTAATTGTCTAGTAAAAATACTAGAGGTTTGCGAAGACTGATAAGCATTTTGTTGCTCATGGTTCAAACGGCAGGTCAAAATGAAAGCCAACTTTTAAGTTTTAACAGCTCCCCACATAGTTTAAAATGGAGTGATAGGGCTCCTAGAGAAGTGGCGAAGAGAGCACAAATGGTTAAATGAGGTTTAGAAAGTGCTTGATGTGACTCTCTACATAACAAGGAACACGTATGACGTTTGACATCTCATGTACATGGGTTCATATTGTTATTTTGCAAGTCTTTGGAAATTTCAATTTTCTAACTTACAAGGTAGACAAAAATGTTTTCTTAGTTGATGAATCATCCAAATCTCACCAATACCAATGGGCACGGGCACAAAATTTTGATAACCTCGGTCTAATAGTGCATAAGGTTATGATCGCAACCATAAATGACAATAAAATTACAAGTCGATAATGTAAATCATAAGGAAAAGTTTTGTTATTTCACGTTAATAGTCTGGTTACAAATTTTTTTAGATTGTGTTTGAAGGAGGGTTTAAGTTTTTTCTTGGCTACTAAGTATTATTTTGATTAAATAAGTGCCAGATTTTGTTTTATTGTTCGGAAAAATAATTGATATAAAATAATCGAACGTGAGATACTCCAAGGTTTTAAATTTATTTAGTTGCAAATGTAAAACTTAAGTACGAGAATTATGAAGGACAAGGTGAGATGAACCATTCCTGGAAAATATTAGTGTATTTCGTGTACGAGTTTATTTAAGTGGGTTCACCCACATCCCATAAGGCATCAACTCTCTTTTAAGATTTGGTTCAACAGTTTGCATGCATTCAGAAAATCCTTCATTTATATTTTGTATGCACTTATCCGCTTTACAAACATTTCTACTAAGGTATAGCCAACTACAACTAAGAATCCTACTTTATGTTATGCTTTGATGGGTACATACCCATTTCAAAGCTCTCCTCTTGGAAAAAACTAGGAAATCCTACTACAGATTGAGGATATTTTCTTTGTACTTGCCACTGTCATTTACTTGAAGTTCCCAAATCATTTTAACACCTCCATACACTCCTATTTACATACCATGCACTATTTCCTCACTCATTCCCATATTTACCTCTTGGGTTACGTTTTTTAGTCTGAGATATATCCATGTATGTATATCGAAATGGCATGTCTCCTTATGACATCCTCCTTGGCTTTGTTTCTACTATTTCAAGCATATGATTTGACCTTTTGTAAATGTAAATAATGCTTCTTCCTTTGGAATACCTTCTTCTATGTTAATGGTTCCACTTTGGATATCTCTATTTACATAAAAACCTTTAGAAGTCTGCGCTAAACAACCACAAAACTAAATTTCTACACCTTATTTTCAATGGACCATGAAACAGATCATATATTACCAAATTTATATATACTTTCAATCAACTCAAAATTTATAACTTCTCATATAATGACCACCTGTGCATGAATATCCACTTTAAATATCACCTTCCTAGGAATAACATTTGTAACACTTGACCACATTATTATTTCTTGAACAGTACATATTATTGATCCATATGAAAATCCGTTTTCCATAAAATTTGTATTTTCTATCTTGACTTAAGAGGTCCTCTCAATATTTACATAGGTTCTCCTGGAAAAGAATACCTTTTGCATCTGCTTGAAATGGATAATTATGCATTGATATTGGCATAGTAATTGCACGTCCTTGAGATCCGTTCAATACAAATTTTAATCCCATTTTCCTAAAAGTTTCTAAGTCTTTTCAACAAACCCATTTTGTGCATATCCAGTAACCAATGCTATCCACGAACCATGTTTTATAATATTCATTTTATCAACTAGTTCTTCTTCCCTTGCACAAGGTTCCAAATTTACATACATGTCTACTAAATCATGCGCAACTACAACATCTGGAAAAATTCCTCTATCTTTTATGCATAGATTGATTTCCATACCCTGTTTCGGAGCTCATATTTTGGTGCAAAATGGGAATACGCATCAAATGTGAACTAATCAGGTTGGAGACCTTTTTTTTTGCATTGAGAACTAATGTGACTATCATGTTATTTCATTGGTCAAACATTGTCACAAAACTAGGGCAATTTCCATCCACCACCAAACACCATCTCACTCATCACTCATTGCAGCTATCTAAAAAATGCTAACTTTACAACATTTCCTTAGGTTTTTCAACTATGTTCAATGTTCCCTGTATTTCTATTAAGGTGTTGCATTCAAATGAAAGGGAAATGACAAGTCATAAAAGGGTGGTCCATGCTATGTTAATCTCCTACCATACACCATCATGACCTAGACCACCGTCCTCCACCAACCCCTTTCTATTAGCCCAACCACTTCACAATATCATTTTTTTTGTAATTTCATTTTATTAATATAATGGTGAGACTACACTTCCCTCCCCTTATAAAATCATTTTCCTCGATGCGACACAAGGATAAGATCATAATAGGATACTCACAAGAACGGAGGAAACAATCATGACCCATATCTCTAGCGATTGATACATGTTGTAAAAGAAAGACCATAAGGAAGCAACTAGATTTGAGAATATCTTAAATTTTAATGTTCTGTGAAGATTGGGAGTTCCATTTTTCTCTATTACTTAGTTATTCCTTTTCCTTGCTAGTATTTATTAAACTCAAGCTTGTAATATTTCAATTCTTAAAATTTTAGTTTATCCATTTTTTTGTGGGTGCCCTTCTGATACTGATATCACGATACCGCACCAGACCTGAACAAAACAAAAATGGTCCAAAAGACATATTTCTACATACTTTCACAAGTATATCATATCACAAGAACTCAACTAACCCATGAAAGGACTATAAATATTCCCCACAAAATAGTACTTATCACACATTCTCCTTACACAAAGGTACTTGTAACATAAGTAGACTAAAATAAGGAATTCCCAACATGTGCACATACATGGGTTTCATGCAACTCAAAACCATAACTGTAGCTATATAGTGTCAAAAAGGGAATCAAATTGTACCCACAATAAGGAACACAAATTCTCAACATTACAACACATAACCATACTCACATGAGAACACATAAATCATGACACCAACTCCCAAAACATCACAAACAACTCCATATACCTCTTGAAGCATCACAAAACAACTCCATATACCTCCCAAAGCATCATAGGACAACTCCATACACCTCCCAAAGCATCACAAAGCTACTACATATACCTCCCAAAGCATCACAAAATAACTCCAAATACCTCCCAAAGCATCACAAAACAACTCCATATACCTCCCAAAGCATCACAAAACAACTCCGTATACCTCCCAATCAATAAAATAAAGATAAATTTTCCTTTTCGCTCCCTAAAAGATGTTGATCATCCTATGTCCCTGAGTACATAAGGTCCAAACACATCTAACCCAAGTGAAATAATAACTTGTGGTTCAACATCCCACTAGTTATCTGTAACTCCGTGCGGCGTACCCCCATACAACGAACTGGGTCCATAGATTCCACCACTTAATGGTACATTCCATGACCCTATTCCACACATTACGACATTAGAACCAACATAACAATCCATTTCAAATGCACAGTGGAAAAAATCCTAAGCCTTGGGCTAGGCTATACAACTTTTAAACATGAATAGAAAATTTAAAACTAAGTAAAACAAATTTCCAAATAACCATAGTTAGTACAAATATTTGCATGTTAGTGCAAAAACAAAATAAAATGCCAAAAATATAATAACACATCAATCAAGAAAATAACTGGTTCGAGCAAGAAAAATTAAAATGTTCAATTTATGAATAAAATACATATAGATAAATAACACATCACAATAACTATGTGGCCTTACACAACCACCAAAGGGGTATTCAATAAGTTGTTGGCACTCAGACATCGAGCCACTGCTCATAAAATAACATATCAAATAATATAATTGTCATCATCTTTGTCTGAATCAACCCTCCACCACTTCCACAAGGCTCAACATAGTCCTAACTACACTTAGGTTGAATCCATATGATAACCACATAGGGAGAGAGAATGGAGTACAAGTTGTTATCTACTGATCCTAAGGTGTCTGCAAAATAGAATATGCATGACACCCATTGAGAAAGTGTCATACATACCAAATGAATAAAAGTGGGTTTTCAGCCTATGTAAGACTCCACTTCCTATCTCATACTTGGCTTGAGTGATTTGTCAATGGTACCCATTTTCTCACTCCAAACATACACATTTTTTCAATTTCCCTCAGGTTCGGTTAATGTAGAGTTCACAACATAACACACAACTACATCACTAACACAATGGTGATTCACACAAATTAACCATAACATCTTAATTTCACAAGTTATGATACATCACATTACAACATACTACACCCAAAGTGTGATCAATGTACAATAGGGATCATTTTCTCACCATATTCCCCTAAATCATAACATGAACCATCAAATATTACAAAAATTATACATACAGGGAAACTTTTAGTGGCAAATTTTCATAAAATCATGAAAATCGAGGATTATGGAAATTCGTAATGGAGAATATTTTGTTGTTCAGAGCCGACTTATTCGCTGAAAAATTCAGCCGACATGTCCCTTATACTATTCCTTTCACCTAGATTTTACGCATGTATAAGAGGTTATGAATGTAATTCACCACCATTTTGAATCATATCGTGCACATATTCACCAAAGTAAGTATATCATCCACCAACACTGAAGTCTAAAATTTGAGCCGTTCAACTGTAAGGTGTCCAACTCTGAGAGTATGAGCCATCTAGCCTTAATTTGACATACTCTACAATCTGAAATGTCCAACACTATTCCATCCAACTTGAGCAGTCCAAACCCCTAGCCTTCCAACACCTAGCCATCCAAACCGTAGATGTCTAACCCCTAGCCGTACAACCCCTAGTTGTCTAACCCCTAGCTGTCTAACCCCTATCCATCCAACCCCTATCCGTCTAACCCCTAGTTGTCCGACCTATAGCCATCCAAACCTTTACTATCCATTATCAGAGCCTTGGAACATAAAATCCACTCATAAGGCCCTAAGCTGTAAGTAGTCATGGATACTATAAATTAGGGAAAAGAGATTGCAAATTCAGCCAGTTCAAAAATGGGTGCCAATACTTTTCTTGGCTATTTTGGAAAATCACGAAAGACGAAGTCGGTTTCTGCTTTAGCTGAAAATATCGGTATGTGGAAAGTTTTATTTTCTGGTTATTTTATCTAACAGAATTTAATAATTATGTTTATAATACTATTCTTGGAACTCTTTGACATTTGTACTCTGTAAAAATTTAACTATAGATAATATTAATACCATATAAGTAACAATTTTATAAAATTATTTGCAGATTTTTCAGAAATTCCTTCACAGAATAATCAATTTATAGATATTGATGATCTGATATATGTTGAGGCAAACATACAGTCCTTTGATGAAATAGAAGTACAGGAAAATTAATCAAACTCCCAAGTTACACCAGTAGAGGAAGTTTCTAATCCAAGGTCTATTTCTAGAAAGAGGAGACATGAGATTTAAAATATTCCTGCTGACAGCCTAGATGCAGAAGTTGAATCCCAAGGGAAAAAAAGAAAATATGTTAGAAGAAATAAGGAAAATTGAACAATTGGAAGGATATATCCTTTTATTGAACCTGTGCACACTGAAAATTGTAATGATGTTCTAACACAATGTTGATGCAAAAATATGTGGTTGGAAATAGGGGAAGGATCACATGATGTAACTCAAACTAGACACAATTGAAAAACACTGTGGGAGAATATACATTTCCCAAAAGTTGAAGGATGGAAACATAGTGAGAACACATAAATGGAAAGATGCAAAAGATTATCTACATGTCAAATATGCAGAAGAGTACGAAAAGGAACAAAAACGTATAAAATATGTAAATGAAAAATTTGGGACCATAGTAAGAAAATTGAGAAAAGATATGGAGGTAGAACTACAAGCAAAGGGTATTCAATTTACAACCGTATTTCATATAATGAAAAGGGGAAGAATGATGTAAGATTTTTGAGAAAATAGAATGATTTATCAAGTTATTAGTTGAAAGAATGTTCCACAATCTCATTGGCTAGATACCAGTGCCAGGGAGATTGTAAAATGTCTATCTCTGGTAGAGAAGGAGGATATGAAATTGTGTGTTCAAAAGGCAAAGTATATTTCCATTTCTTTAGATGAGGTTACCGAAGTCGATAATACTTCCTAGTTATGTATTAATGTTTACACATTTACTAATGAAACGAGGACTCCACACCTCTAGGAAATTCATAAAATGATAGAGAATTACAATTATGAGAATATTTATAAATTGGTGGTATCAAATCTGAAGAATATCGCCGGAATGGATGACTTTTCCATTGCAAAAAAAATAATTTGTGTCAGAACCGATGGTGCAACTATAATGAAAGGAGCCAAAAATAGTCTTTGTGTTAGAATTCAGACAACTATTGCTCTATATATGGTATTTTCCCACTTCATGGCTCACAGAATGAATCTCGCATACAAAATTGTGAGAATATTTGAAAATGTAGCTAAAGTGGAGGAATTGATATGTGATCTCCATGCCTATTATTCTTGAAGTCCTAAGATATTTTTAGAATTTCAAATATTTTTTATTGGACTAATAGAGGGAAAAAAATTCTCAAAGATGTAGATATGAGATGGATATCTATGTACGAACCTACCTATAGAATATATGATGAATATCCTTCGCTTATAGGATTTATGTTTAAATACCACAGGGATTTAGATAAAGCTAAAGATTTATTGTGTCGTCTAATTGACATAGAAAATTTACTCACACTTTGCGGTATTTTACCCATGTTGAGGGAGCTTAATATTTTAATGAAGCATGCTCAAGATCGGTCTTTCTACATTAAAAAATTTATAAGACTCAGAAGATGTGTTTGTTGGAGTCTAGAAATTTTATATATTTCTGATGGGAGTTTACAGGGTGCTACTTTTGAAAACTGGAATGCATTGACAGATTTGAAAATTTCTAGGTGCTTCTTAAAGTACAATATAAATGATCATATGTGTATAACAACACATGGAAAAGAGATTCCACTTCTTACGTACCAAAAAAGAATTGATTTGGCTAACTCAGAAATAGAAGAAGTAAAAGTGACATGAAATTTATATGATTCAGTATTAATAGAAACTAGGAATAAGTTGAGAAAGATCTCTGAATCATTAGCTAAAGAGAGCAGGGAAATATTCAAAAATAATAAAATACTTGAAGTAATGGGAGTTGTAAATCCAAAGTTCTAGAATTTGTCTGGCAGAAAACTTTATACATCTATCAATCCTTTATTTGTGAAAAACATGGGTGATCTTACTGATCATTTTTGTAAGACTGTAGAGGTAAATGGAGTTTCAGTAGAAGGAATTTTGGATAGAAAACTACTTAGTTCATAGTCAATGGATTTTTTTAATACATTGTAGTTCAGCTTCTACAAAATCCACTGGATTACAGTGTCATGAAAAGGATTTGGAAGGATATTTGTTCTAGTAGTATTCTAAGTGAAGATTTGAGTGAGTATATAAAGTTGTATGAGCTCTGTCAAAAAATGATTCTAGGAAGATGAGAGGGTTTTTAGTGCACTAACCTTTTTAAAGTCAAAAGTTTGAAACAGATTGGATAGGAATCTAGAAATTTATCTGAGATTGTATGTATTGAGTTACTCAGTGGAGTCTTTTCCTTATGGTAGAGCACTAGTATTTTGGAATTCCCTAGTAGACAAAAGAGGAGTAAGTAATATTATTCCTAAACAAGGGGATTGAGACACATCCACAAATCATGTTGTAGTTGATTTCCAAGACAAAAATGAAAGTATTGCTCTAAGACTGTTTGAATTCACATAGATTTAATTTCTTCTATACATTATTGAGACTACTTATGTACTTCATTCAGTGATTACAACTTACAATAAATGCATTATTATATTTGTCATTATTTGATCCTTTGTCATTGCAACATTGTCATTATTTGTTTCAATTATGCCATTTGTTTTTTTAAGTCTGAATTTCTTATTCAGACTGAAATAAGAACACATTCGTCTTTTATATCTGTTAATTTATTTATTTTACATCTAAAAGAATTTAGAAACATAATGAAACAAAATAGTGTAAATTTAAGCACCATTTACGTAAACTATAGAAAAGAAACATAGTTTGTATTTATATATAGTTACATTATGCAATTCTAACTTCCAAAGTTCATATGAAATTGATTTCTCATGTGGCAGATTACTTTATGAAAAAGTACAAATTCATAAAGCATTGTCAGTCGAAACAATTCAAAAAAGGGGTTGTTATAACATCTCAAAGCTTTTGGACAAGTTTTTTCATATAACAACACATTACGAGGTCATCCTCTTTTCTGCCTATGATTCAAAATCATTGTTGTCCTTACGTCTGTGACATGGAATAAAAAATAAAAAATGGTTGGCCACTATCTTTTAATTCCTATGCCAGTGTCAGAATTGTGACAACACACCTATCACATGGTAAACTTAACTAACTTATCAAATTTTATGATGCAAGTGAAGGTTTCTCTTTTTCCTACGTAACAGATGGAGGAATAACTCCAGACGCCTAAATATTTCCTTCTACAATGTGTTATCTCTCAAAAGTGCACCCTGTACAGAGATGGCTGAAGGTTTTCTAACCTTTCACAAATGATCTCTCTCTTTCGTAGATACATTGGAAATACCTCAGGTCTGTGGGTATACCTATTTTGAGGTGAGTCTTTGATATCAAGGTCAGTTCCTTATTGGTGTATGCTAAACTGATTTCTGGGAGTTTGACAGTAAAAGATGACTATAAAAATGATTAAAACTAAGGTGATACACCAAATTTGTATGAGGGATTTGACTGAGTATATGCACAACTGACTTGGGAAGGATTCTTGATGCACGAACCAATAGTTTTTTGTAGAATATCTAAGGGCAAAACACTTGATTATACTGAGGGAGAATCACAATAGTACTAATAAATTAACATGCACATTAAAATTAAGCAGAAAGACTGAATTTGTAGCAGGATAAGGTGATTGATGAGGGAATTTTCATTCACATGATTAATATAAACATATACAAGACTATAAAATAACTTGGAAAGGTAGAAAATACTTCACACTCAGAGGAAAAAATAGGCAAAATTTTCTTCAGTACTCATATATCCAAAAATTCCTCCATTCCTCCATTCTGCTTTGTAAAGGCACACAATATATAGCAAAAATAAAATTGTCCCTCTCCCTAAAAATAACCTAAGGCTTGTAATCGCCCATGCATCTTGTTTTTATCCTTTATTTAATAAAAAATAAAGGGAAAATAGAGCATGCAATTACAAATAGGCATTATTAGCCTTACTTACATTACAGTCAAACCGAAGTTGACTGTTCTATTTTTAAGAAAAGAAGGGTGAATAATTTGTTAAAAATAAGGTTGCTTGCTAGGCAAGTCTCTTTCCATGAACATGCAACTCTATCTTCTTCTCTATTTTTTCCTGTTGTGAAGGCATGCAAAAATACAACTCCCAGTATATGAGAAAAATAATTACAATACTTGCAATATTTGCAAAAATAATTCCTCCTGTCAGGACCACCTGTCATGTGCACATGTTCTAATATTGACATCTCCTTTGGCCAGGGCATAGGCATCATAATACATTCGACCACCGCTTTGATTTATTTGGGTATAAACTAAGCAATAATCATAGTTTTAATAATTAAGCTCCTTTGCATAACAAATGGCGTATTATATAGTCTGCCACCCTTGATTATGTCGGCCTTGGCATATTATAATATTCATCTTTTCGGTGATCATGATATACTATTTGGTCACCCCTTTATTTGAAACATGCACTTGGGTTAGACTTGAAAGTCATTTGCAATGATTAATTTAGTGGACATGTAGGTTGTCCCCTTCCACGATGACTCACCCCTTAGTGAATTGGGTGGTGGCATCAAATCTGGTTAGGTTAATTATAACCCTCGTGATTTATTTTGAATTTTCATGCCTTGATCATTGTCATTGATCTTTGTTCCCCGTCTTATCATAGACTGTTGATTTATGACCTATGATTAGGGCTTTGGCTGGAATTTATTGTGGGAAGTGGCATCATGACTATGGTTAGCATTGATTTTTGCGATGATCCAAGGATGTTGATCTTTTTCCTTGTTGTATTTGTGATCGTTGATCTTGATTGTAGTTGATTTCGAGTTAACCCGCTTCTTCGGTTTAGGAAGTAAAGGGAACTTGACCCTAAATCACATTCATTTGGATTTTTGGCTATATGGGTGAAGCCCTGGAAAAATTCCTCTCAACACCATTATTTTGTTCTTGTTCGAGCTCATCTTTCATTATATTTTGGGAGCTCCTTCTCTGGTAAAATATTCTCTGTCATTTCGATTTCATGGTTTATGTGTCTAGTGGTTGAAGTGTGGGCCTACGAGATCCATTATTGTTTCTTTAAGCTTGGCTCTACCATCCTTTTATCATCTGTACCATTCATGGCTCTATATATTTTTGAAAGATGAGGTTTAGTTTCTTGGCTGCCATAGTCATTTATAGGTGAGATAATTTTTGTTGCATGTGTACACTTATTTTTCTTTTCTTCTTTAAATGTATCACTGATCCCTTGGAAATATTAGTGGGTTATGTGATTTGTTTCTCCTGATTGACTTTTGAGATTGAAACCTCACATGGGCCTATGGACCTCTCGCTTCATCATCCAGTTTGCTTGAAAGTTATGACCATTTGATTGTCTACGGTGAGTTGTTCTTCCTGGGCTCAATATGCATCATGAATTATAGATCTATATTTTCTGAGTTCTAGGTATCTATCATTTTCGGCCATTGCTGAAATGAACTTCGAAAAGAGTTTGTGATCATGTGTTTTTTGTTATGAAACTTTAATTACTTTATACCTTCCTTTGTTTTACTGTGGTGAACATAGAGTATTTTCTTCTTTCTAGATATTTGTACTTTCAACTTCTTCTCTATATGAGTTCTTTGTGCTAGGACAACTGTTATCTCACCATTTGTTCAGAATATTGTAGAAGATGGTTATGACATTATGTAAATACATGTTTTGTACATTACTTCAGGTCCATTCAGAAATCTTTGGGTCAATTTTGTATTCCGGAGAATCCATTTTCTATAATTCATTGTCTCAGGATCAACTTGATTTTTCTGAAATTCTGTAGCACCTTTTGAGAATACTTTCTTTAAACTTTAAACATCTTGATCACTTGAAAATTGAAATTCTCCATGAGATGAGTGTTTGAAATTCCATTTTTTCTGAAAATCACATCTATTAAATGTTAGAGTGTAACAATATTCTTGACTTTTTGAAAATAATGTGTACTATTTTCTGAACCTGGACAACATATTATTTTTGGAACTCTATTTACAACTCCTGCATGTTGGACAATTCAAGTCTTGTTAAAAAAATAGTTCCATCTTCTTTTGTGCTTCAATTCTTTACTTGAGCTTCACCTGTAGCTATATCTATATTCGATCAATCCCTTGCATAGATAGTTGTACTTCTTTGATATGGCAGTATCTCTGTATTCATTCTGAATGACTTCTATTTCTGTAACTGCAAATCATGCATTCAATTTGATCTTTGAATCTATTGTTGTATTTTGCAGTCTTATTTGTATCTCAACATTGTATAATAATTTGATGGACAGCTTATTGTTCTAATTTGAAATTTATCCTTTCCCGTAGCAACTAGCTTTGAATTTCTTCTTTTCCCGTAGCAACTAACTTAACCTGTAGCAACTGTCTTTTCCTATAGCAACTGAAAATTTAAAGTGTTGATTTTACATGGAGAATCCCTATCCAAAAATTTCTAGAATATTGTATTCATTCCTTTCAACTGTGAACTTCTCTTTTAGCTAAATATCAGCTTTCAAATTCTACTTTTTCATCTGTTGCAAACTAAAACATGTGCTTTTATTGCTAGTCTCTCTTCTACACCGTAACTTCTTCCATTTCAGAACATTTATTGAAGCTTTGAGTTACATTCTTCCTTTTATTGCATGCACTTATGACTGTGTATATTTTTCTCTTTGGCTACAACTTGTACCTACACACTTAAGAAAACATTTAGAAAGTAATTAGGATTTTTTGCCTCTCTTATGTCCATGTTTTCTTCTTTATTTTCTCTTTCTCCTTTCTGAGTGAATAAATCATGCATGCAGTTTTCTTTTCAAGTATAATACATCTCCTGTTAGGAGAAGATTCATATGCATGAAGTAGAATAGTGTAGGAATATGAATTGATCATTGAGCTCGTAACTAACAACTAATTCTTTTCTTCTTTTTCAGGTACAGTGACTTCTAACATGGAAATGAAGATGCTTAAATTGAAGAATAGTAACCCCAAGGAAATTATGGGTTCACTCATACTCCTTTAATTTCTCTTTAATCCATGTGTACCTTTATTTTTAGTAGTTGTACTTTACTTTTCAGTTACATCCCATGGCTTGTGTGGGAAACATTTGACTCTCCTGGTGAATAAAACATTGATTTCTGAAAATGATTTGCTTTTCTGTATGTAATTCCTTGTGCATTCTAGAAGAAAAGAACATTGATTTTCTGTATGAATGTATAATGAACTCAACTTCACCTATGACTCAATAACATTGTCCTTCGGGGCTTTGTGGTTCTTTTGTTGATTGAATGCATTAATTACGAAGAAAAGAACATCATTAATGATGAGAACTTACCCAACATTCAGTAATGAAATCTGACTTTCTGTAATCTACATTGATCTTTGAATCCATACCTTCCGGATAGGTTCCCTATTGTAGATAAGTAACCAAATCAGTCATCCATCTTGATTCCTGAATCTTGTGAATGAGCTCAAGCTGCTGATTTTCTTGTTGAACCATAATTTTTTATTTTTGATACGTAATTTCAGCATGATGTTTTGAATCATCTAGTTCTGCAGCTTGTTATTTTTCCATATCAGCAATTAGATACTCACATAAACCTTTCCCTCAAATTGTCTTAGTAACCTGAATATCAACATCATACTCCATGACTTTTGTTATCCAATTTTCTCTTTTCTCATTCAATTAGTCGTATTTAGTAAGAATGCTTTCACACTTGGATAAGAGATAAGAACGTGGATTTTATTGTTCGAAAGCATATACTTGAAATTATTTAGTCCTCTGACTACTGAAAGTACTTGCTTTTCAAGAAATGTGTACCTTGTTTCATAATCATGCAAGCTTTGTCCAAAGAAAGAAATAGGTTGCTCAATATTTTCGTCATTGACTTGAGTTAATATAGCTGATATTGTTTCAGCTCCTGCAAGTGCATACATTGTAAAATATTTATCAAAATTTAGATTTACAAGAGTAGGATCCTGAGAGATAGTTTCTTTGATTGCTTCAAATCCTTCTCTTCCTTCACTGGTACAAGAGAAATTTTTCTATTTCTTCATCATAGCTGTGAGTGGTTTAACCAATGCTGTAAAATCTGGAACAAATCTCCTAACAAAGTTGATTTTTCCAAGAAAATTCTATAATACCTTCTTATGATGAGGTAATGATAGCTGTGATATGGCTTCAATCTTGAAAGGATCAATTGCTAAACGCTTCTTAGAAACAATATGACCAAGTACCTTGCCTTGATGTACTAAAAAGATAGACTTCAGTGGATTCAAAGATATTCCAAATTACCTGCACAATTGAAAAGTATGCCTTAAGTGCATTAGATGTTCTTCAGAATATTTTGAAAATAAGTAACATCATCTAAATAAACTAGGATGCATTTATTTAATAAGCTATGAAAATCCATGTCCATTGCACGTTGAAATGTTGCACCAACATTTAAAAGACCAAAAGGCCTTTTATAAGCATAAGCACCCCACTTCGTGGTAAAAGTTGTTTTGTATCTATCTTCTTCTTGAACTAAAATCTGACTATATCCATTGTAACCATCTAGAAGAGATAGTCTATCTGAACCTAAGACTGTTCTCAAAATCTGATCCATATTCGGAAGTGGGTAATGCTCTTTTAGTGAAGCCTTATTAAGATCTCTGAAATCTACACATAGTCTGATTTCACCATTCTTCTTCCTAATAGGAATAGGATTGGATACCCAACATGAATGCTCAACTAGAAAGATAATACCTGATTCAATCAACTTGGATAATTATTTCCTCATCAGAGGCTCTATTTTGGGATTCACGGGCCTCTGTTTCTGCCTAACAGGTTTAGAATTCGGCTACAACTCATTTGCATGTAGTGCTAGACTGGGATCAAATCCTTTCAGATCTTGGTATTTCCAAGCAAAAACATCTTTAAACTCTTTGCAAAGATTAATAAATGAATACTTTTCAGTTAAGGAACATACCTTCTTGAGAAATAGTTTTTTTCCCTTCATCAACTAAGATTTCCTTGTAATTGTCAACGTGGGTTGACATTTTAGTATTTACCTTTCTTAAATGATCATCAATGCTAATTTTTTTTCTAATGTGACTAGACCATGAGGTAGTTTATTTGTCTTCAACTGAACAATCTGGTCACCATATATATGCTGTAATTTATCCTGATTAAATGCAGAAAACTCAGCTTCTTGCTGCAAAAACTTGTAGATTTGATCATCACTTTCAAAAACCTGCCAATTTGAATCATTATCAGGTACTGAGGGTCTGACAATTAACTTTATACGAGGCTATATTTTTGTATTTTCAATATGTTCCAGTACTTCAAAATTAGTCCCAACTGCTTCAAGTTTGTCTGCATGCTTATTTTCAGTTCTAGGAATAGACTGAATGTTAATAGCATCGAATTCTTCCATTAAGTCTAAAAATTTGTGTATGTAAGACTTCGTTAATGGATTCTTACACACAATGAAAATTTTTACTTGATTAATAACTAACTCAGAGTCACCAAAAATCTATAGAATGTTAATACCTCTCTTTCTGGCCCAAAGTAAGCCATGAATTAAAGCTTCGTATTCAGCTTTATTGCAAGTACAGGAAAATTAGAGACTCAAAGCTGAGAAATACATCTTGTTCATTGGGGAAGTTAGCATTAGACCTACTCCATGTCCCTTTTTGTTCTTAGCTCTATCAAAATGAAGCTTGCAAATCCCTTCTGCTAATTCTTCTATTTTGGATAGCAAAGGAAGTGGTATATTTTCTTCATTCATATAATACACACCAAACAGGTGTTCTTCAAATTTATTAAAAGGATCATGAACATGTTCTTCCAATGTCTTTACATCCATAAACATATTAGAAACACCATCCAATGCTGAAACATGGGCTACCTCACCAAAATCAAACTGATCTAAGGCTGAACAATTAGCCACTACATTTGGAGAGTGAGGCTCAATGTGAAATTTGGCCAATGGCTCTGAATTGATAGTAACTTTAGTGCCATAACGAGTAGTGAAAAATAAGAAGGACCAATCTTAAGAGAGATAACCTCCTATTTTTGTTGTGAAATCTCTAGATAAGCATAAAGCAAAATATGGAGGTAAGTCTAGAACAGTAATATCTTGCAGGATAGAAACATTTGGGCAAGCATGTAACGTCACTTCTAATTTTTTTATTATACCAGCCATATTAGGTTTAACTCCATCAAGTTGTAAGACACTCCTTTTGTAGGCTCATATTGTAAACACAATTTTTCTGCTATTGCTTTTGGTATAACTGTGCTACTTGCACCACTATCCACCATGTAATTATGAACTAGATTTTCACCAATAATCAGTGATAAATAAGATGGTGGTGGTTTCTTGATTTCATGAGCATTCAAAACTTTATGAACCATCCACTTAACTTCTTTAATGTGGTCTTACTCAAACGTTCTAAGGACCATGTCTGTCTTTTGAACTTCCTTTTCTGTTGTATTTGAAGAAATCCACAGCTTAGTTAGTTCATGAGAAAGTAGATCTTGTTGTCCAAGAATACTTAGAGCATCCCACATTGAGATATTAACATTATGTTTTTTATTACATCAATAATATTAAAAGAAGCAACTATTTTAGAGATATAATCAACTATCTTAGAGTAGGCCTTAGCGAAAACTGATTTTGCTTCTGCTACCTTGGATATTTGAGGTATAAATAGTCTTCTTGGATCAGGTTGTAGCTGTTTTTGATGACCTTTATCAACTGGAACACTTGCAGATTTTTAAGGAACAACAAGGTTGTTTGTTGACTTTTGAGCTGTAGATGTTGTCTTATCAGTGACAGTAGGTAGGACGGGCCTATTTTGTTGCTTTTGAATTTCAGCAGCTTTCCCTTGAGCCCTAGTAGTGACTGCAATGAAATCCTCCTCATTAAAACTGACTAAATTCTATTCAGGTACTTTCTGAACATGAGTTTCTTACTGCCCACCCTCCATTTAAGGCATAAAAAATGTTTCAGATTGAGGTTGTGTAACAAGATTCAGATTTAGAAAAGCATTTGGATAAGTTGTAGCTAAATGAGGTTGATTGTATCCACTCTTTTGTATCCATATTAACTGGGACTAAATCATTAAATGAACTAAGAGCCTTTGGATCAAACTACCTTTACTGGTAAGGCTGCCTATTTTGATTATGTTGGTAGGGCTACCTATTTTTTTGATTATGTTTATAGGGCTGATAAGGAGCCTGAATTTTGTTCTCAATCGAAGTCAATTTATTTCCCATAGTCTCCAAAACTTTAAATACATCATCTGATGGGGCTACAATAGTAGGCTCTATGATTGTAATAGGTTGAGGAATAAGTGCTAAATATACCAAAAATGGCATTGATGGCCTTGGTGCTAATTTTCCATCTTAAATAAGACCATTTTCATCTCGGATAGCAATATCATAAGCATCCAAAAGTGTCTCTCCACCCATTGACTCAATCATAGTTGAGATATCACTATTTAATGCTCTAAGATAATAAAGGAAAGCATGATCAGTTTGAGGCTTGGCACTTGATGGAATTCTCTCCCAAGTTCTGACAAAGAAGATATTGAAGCTAGACATAAACTCATTGGGAGCTCTTTTAATAGTGGACAATTGTTCAATGAGAGACAAATGATCTGAATTATCCTGAAATTATTTCAGCAATTTTTCACCTAAGTTATCCCAAGTTCTTATGCTTCCAATTTCTAGGTTTATATACCATTGCAAGACCCTCCGTTTAAAAGATGCAGCTAAAAGTCTTAAAGCTACATCTTCATGAGTGATATTATGGACTGCACATAGGGCTACTACATCTTTAATATGTTTAGCTAGTGTAACCTAATTTTCACCCATGAATGATGGTAAACTTTTGATGGAAGCATTAGGTATGTCATGGTAAACTGGGATTACTAATGGATTGCCATTTGTAAAGGTCACAAAATTCCTTGGTGGTTAGATAACCATTTGAAAAATTGGGATATTGATTGAGAAATTGATATGTGGTGAAGGAATATTAAGAGGAGGGTTACCAAAACCAGGTCTATTATAAGGTAAAGTATTACCAACTCTTCTCCTTCTAGCAGATTTCAAAGGCAAAGAAAAAAAATCAAAAGGGATTCCTCTTACCCATGATCTTGTAGTCACTTTAGGCATGGAACATGCTACAATACTGGTCTGAAATCAGCTCTGCGAAGTCACCAAAAGATTCTATAATCTTTAGAATAAATTGTTACAACTTGATCCTGAAAGTAACTTTTAATTTTCTATAATCTATTATAGATCTACTATAGAAATTATAATTTGCATGCGGATCTGATTCGTGCTCCCACCGGGTGTGCCAAAAAAATTTATCTCTCGAAAGTGCACCCTATAGAGAGATGGTTGCAGGCTTTCTAAGCTTGCACAAATGATCTTTTTCTTTCTTAGATACAATGGAAACACCTCAGGTCTCTGGGTATACCTATTTTGAGGTGAGTCTCCAGTATCAAGGCCGGTTCCTTATTGGTGTATGCTAAAGTGATTTCTAGGAGTTTGAGAGTAAAATATGACTATAAAAATGATTAAAACGAAGGTGATACACCAAATTTGTATGATGGATTTGACTGAGTATATGCACAACTGACTTTGGAAGGATTCTTGATGCACGAACCAATAGTTTTTTGTAGAATATCTAAGGGAAAAACACTTGATTATACTGAGGGAGAATCACAATAGTACTAATAAATTAACATGCACACTAAAATTAATCAGAAAGACTGAATTTGTAGTAGGATAAGGTGATTGATGAGGGAATTTTCATTCATGTGATTAATATAAACATACACAAGAGTATAAAATAACTTGGAAAGGTAGAAAATACTTCACAATTAGAGGAAAAAATAGGCAAAATTTTCTTCAGTACTCATATATCCAAAAATTCCTCCAGTCCTCCTTTCTGCTTTGTAAAGGCACACAATATATAACAAAAATAAAATTCACCCTCTCCCTAAAAATTACCTAAGGCTTGTACTCACCCATGCATCTTGTTTTTATCCTATATTTAATAATAGATAAAGGGAAAATAGAGCATGCAATTACAAATAGGCATTATTAGCCTTACTTACATTACAGTCAAAATGAGGTTGACTGTTCTATTTTTAAGAAAAGAAGGGTGAATAATTTGTTAAAAATAAGGTTGCTTGCTAGGCAAGTCTCTTTCCATTAACATGCAACTCTATCTTCTTCTCTATTTTGTCCTGTTGTGAAGGCATGCAAAAATACAACTTCCTGTATATGAGAAAAATAATTATAATACTTGCAATATTTGCAAAAAAAATTCCTCCTATCAGGACCACCTGTCATGTGCACATGTTCTAATATTGACATCTCCTTTGGCCAAGGCATAGGCATCATAATACATTCGACCACACCTTTGATTTATTTGGGCATAAACTAAGCAATAATCATAGTTTTAATAATTAAGCTCATTTGCATAACACATGGCATATTATATAGTCTACCACCCTTGATTATGTAGGCCTTGGAATATTATAATATTCATCTTTTCGGTGATCATGATATACTATTTGGTCACCCATTTATTTGAAACATGCACTCGGGCTATACTTGAAAGTAATTTGCAATTATTCATTCAGTGGAAACGTAGGTTGTCCCATTCCATGGTGACTCACCCCTTGGTGACTTGGGTGGTAGCATCAACTCTGGTCAGGTTAATTTTAACCTTGGTGATTTCTTTTGAATTTTCGTGCCTTGTTTTTTGTCGTTGATCTTTGTACCCTGTCTGATCACAGACCATTGATTTATGACATATGATTAGGGCTTTGGTTGGCATTTATTGTGGGTGGTGGCATCCTGACTATGGTTAGCATTGATTGTTCCGATTATCTGAGGATGTTGATCTTTTTTCCTTGTCATTTTGTGATCATTGATCTTGATTGTAGTTGAGTTCGAGTTAACCCGCTTCTTCAGTTCAGGCAGTAAAGGGAAGTTGACCCTAAAGAACATTCATTTGGATTTTTGGCTATATGGGTGAAGCCCTAGAAAAATTCCTCTTGATGCCATTACTGTGTTCTGGTTCAAGCTCCGTTTATAATGTATTTTTGATCTCATTCTCTGTAAAATATTCTCTGTCATTTCGGTTTCATGGTTTTTGTGCAATGGTCGAAGTGTGGGCCGCCATTATTGTTTCTTTAAGCTGAGGTTTGTCCTTTTATAGTTTGTACCATTCATGCCTCTATATATTTTTTAAAGCGGAGGTTTCGTTTCTTGGCTGCCATAGTCGTTTATAGGTGAGATAATTTATGTTGCATGCGTACACTTCTTTTCTTTTCTTCTTTAAATGTATCACTGATCTCTTGGAAATATTTGTGGGTTCTTTGATTTGTTTCTCTCCTGATTGACTTCTGAGTTTTAAACCTCACATGGGCCTATGGACCTCTTGCTTCATCATCCAGTTGCTCAAAATTTCTGACCATTTGATTGTCTACAGTGAGATGTTCTTCGGCCCAATCTGAATCATGAATTATAGATCTAGTATTTTCTGAGTTCTGGGTATCTTTCATTCTTGGCCATTGCTGAAATGAACTTCAAAAAGACTTTGCGATCATGTGTTTGTTGTTATGAAACTTTATTTACTTTGTACCTTCCTTTGTTTTACTGTGGTGAACATAGAGTATTTTCTTCTTTCTGGATATTCGTACTTTCAACTTCTTCTCTATATGAGTTCTTTGTGCTAGGACAACTATTATCTCACCATTTGTTCATAGTATTGTAGAAGATGGTTATGACATTCTATAAATACATGTTCTGTACATTACTTCAGATCCATTCTGAAATCTTTGGGTCAATTTTGTATTATGGAGAATCCATTTATTACAATTCATTGTCTCAGGATCAACTTGATTTTTTTGAAATTTTGTAGCACCTTTTGAGAATAATTTCTTTAAACTTTCAACATTGTGATCACTTGAAAATTGAAATTCTCCATTAGATGAGTGTTTGAAATGCCATTGTTTTCTTAAAATCACATCTATTAAATGCTTGAATGTAACAATATTCCTCACTTTCTGAAAAGAATTTGTACTATTTTCTGAACCTATACATAACATATTATTTCTGGAACTCTATTTACAACTCCTGCATGTTGGACAATTCAAGTCTTGTCAAAAATGTAGTTCCATCTTCTTTTGTTCTTCAATGTTGTAATTGAGCTTCACCTGTAGCTGTATCTGTATTTGATCAATCCCTTGCATAGATAGTTATACTTCTTTTATATGGTAGCATCTTTGTATTCATTCTGAATGACTTCTATTTCTGTAACTGCAAATCATGCATTCAATTTGATCTCTGAATCTATTGTCATATTTTGCAGTCTTATTTGTATCTCAACATTGTATAATAATCTGATGAACAACTTATTCTTCTAATTTGAAATTTATCCTTTTCCATAGTAACTAGCCTTGAAATTCTGAAATTATATATGTTGCTATAGAAACTAAAAATTTCTCATAGCAACTAGCTTTGAATATATTATTTTCTCGTAGCAACTAACTTAACTTGTAGTAACTAGATTTTCTTGTAGCAACTTAAAATTTAAAGTGTTGATTTTACATGGCAAAGCCCTCTCAAAATGTTTCCAGAATCTTGTATTCATTCCTTTCAACTGTGAACTTCTCTTTTAGCCAAACATCAGCTTTCAAATTTTGCTTTTTCATCTATTGCAAACTGAAACTTGTGCTTTTATTGCTAGTCTCTCTTCTACACTGTAACTTCTTCCATTTCAAAATAGTTATTGAAACTTTGAGTTACATTTTTCCTTTTATTGCATGCACTTATGACTTGTATAATTTTCTCTTTGGCTGCAACCTGTTCCTGCACACTCCAGAAAACATTTAGAAAATAGTTAGGCTTTTTGGCCTCTCTTATGTCCATGTTTTCTTCTTTCTTTCCTCTTTCTCCTTTCTGAGTGAATAAAACATGCATGTAGTTTGCTTTTCAAGTAGAATACATCTCCTCTTAGGAGAATATTCATATGCACGAAGTAGGATAGTGTAGGAATATGAATTGATCCCTGAGCTCATAACTGACAGTTAATTCTTTTCTTCTTTTTTAGGTACAATGGATTCTACCATGGAAATGAAGATGCTTCAATCGAAGAACAAAAACCCCAAGGAAATGATGGGTTCACTCATACTCAGGAGCTTTAATTTATCTTTCATGCATGTGTACCTTTCTTTTTAGTAGTTGTCCTTTACTTTTCAGTTATATCCCATGGCTTGTGTGGAAAACATTTGACTCTCCTTGTGAATAAAACATTGAATTCTGATAATGAGTTGTGTATTTCCTTATGCATTCTATCTTTTCTGTATGGATATATAATGAACTAAAATGAATCAGTAACATAATTAAATGCCTTAATTATGAAGGAAAGAACATTGATGAGAACTTGTAACATTTAGTAATGAACTCTGACTTTCTATAATCTGCATTTCAGTTTACTACTTCAAAACTCAGCACTTCACCTAATTTGTAGTTATGTCATCTTCATCAAGACAACACAGTTGTCCTTCAGGGCTTTGTTTTCTTTTACTGAAGATGAAATGAAATTACAGACTATGTGATCTGTTCTGTTTTGAGATAGCACACATAATTGCAGATTTCAGTTAATCAGTAATAACTAATGACATTGAAACTTCCTTAGCTTAGGTATACTTCACCCAGAAAATTTCAACATAATGATGAAGGTTTGAGTTGCCCATTTGTGCACGAGTGCAAAAATTTTCAACACATTGTTGATATTTTCTAGTATACTTAGCTCCTCCCTCGCTACATCTCCTACAAACAAAAGTGTTACATCTGCATCTATCTTTTCCTTCAGTAAGATTTCTGGATCCATATTATGCTCCTTTATCATCCTTCTCAATGTATTATTTTGTATATTAATAACAATGAGTTTTTCCTTCAACTGTATAAAATAATTCAGGCTTTTGCGGGCATTCTTCAAATGTGCTTCAAAAATAAATGCTTCTTTCTTTAAATTTTCATGTTTTACCTGTATAATAGAAATATTAAATTTTTAGTCTATCAAATAATATGGAAAAAATATATTGCAGTGGTTATTATAGCAGATAATATTTAGTTTTTCATGTAAAAGTAAATGCCCACTTATAACAGCTTTCTCTTTTTCTACATTTTCTATTACAACATTAGTCTTGTCTTTAGACCATTTGTTGTAGTAAGCATGTGCTTAAACATTGAGATTTTCCAACCTGTTTAGAATTATGTCTACAATTTCATCATTGTAATCATTACTATATGAAATTGTCCCTAATTGAGCTTTGTTTAACAAAACATCTTGCCTTGTTGGTTGGCTCTCTACGGAAGTGAACAATGAATGCCTTTGAGCATGATTATGGTATCTAGTATTTATTTCTTTTATCAAAAAATTTTCTCTCCTTTCCCAAGACCACACCAAATCCACATCAGACATTACAACCTCTTGAATTGTTTCCCCCATGCTATCTAATATCATATTTTCTAATATAAAGTGTTTTTTTTCATCATCTATTTATGGAGCAGTGCTTGGGGGAGGAGGAGTGTCACTACCCTATATTCCATGCACATTTGGTTGTGGAGGTGGAGTAGATTGAATCATGTCATGGGTTTCAAAATAGTTACTCTTGGATGCATTACCACTATCAAAGCCTAAATATTCCTCATCAAGGGTGATGTTGTTGAAAATTTGTGTGGCTATTACACTTAAAACCCCACCTAGTGATAGGCCAGGAAATTCATTTGTAGTAGGATGAATTGTTCCTGCTAACTCTGTAGGAAACCTAATATTCTTTCCTGAAGTCCTCCTTTGTGTTTGTACTTAACGTGTTGGAGGAATTGGTGGCCTCCTTGCAAGTGGAATATGACCTAAAGCCATATTAACTACATGGAGAAAATAACAAATTGTTAGAATATAATGGTTGGTGTTTGTAAATGCTAAAAAATTATAAGGAAAAAAAGCATGAAAATAAAACTACCGTATAATATACCTCGCATAGACAAAGACATAATCGTGATATTTTGATCTCTAGAGACATAATGAGTTTGATCTTCATCATCCATCTTAGTAGTTTCTGAATACAATACATGTAGGAAAGATCAGTAGAAATATTAGAATACATAATCTATAGTAACTGTATGAATTTATAATTTATATATAAAGAAAACTTCATTATTCATACCTGTAGTTAAATGTAATGGTAAACGTGTTGTGCATATAGACCCCCTAGGTCACTTTTGATGAGGTCTTACTGGTGTTGATTCTGCTGAATCCATGTCAAAATCAGTAGAGACATCTAGAGGGGCTTTACCTCTAGCAATTTCCTCTTTATGAGATGTTGCAGCTATAATTTTTCTCTGCAAAATATAATCATACATTTAGTATTTTATTCTAAATATTCAAATTGAAATCTTTATAACAAGTAAACATTAAATGTAACTTTTACCTATTGTTCTTCTAGACTAAGACCAATCATCTTATCATTGACTGCAATAGGAATTGTATGATGCGTCAATTCATAATACGCTTCATTATAGAAATCAAAAATAAAATTGCAACAAGAAAATACAATCCTTGATTTATCAGTTTGATTTCCTTTGCGGGCATGGGAGATATTTAATTTTATTCCATTGGACAAATAACTGTACCAATCAAATTGATGACCTACTAGTGTCCATAATAAATACTAAATTGCCCAAAAGGGAATGTCTGCACATCTTCCCTATAATACAATCCTGGCCTGAAAAAGTGAAGAAATTGCAAGAAAGAAATTGTTTGTAATACCTTGTAGAAGAAGGCCTCTTAATGATCGATTAAGAGGAGCTGCAATTACATAAAGGAAACGTTAGATCCTTTGTGTGGTTGAGTAATGTTAAAAAAAATCATTTGAAAATAATAAACTTACCATCAACCAATACATTGTAATGAGACTCTACAAACTTTTTTTCTTTGTCTGTAAGGACTGCCTTTGTAGTAACTGGAAGATTATTTTCGAAAGGTAAACCTATTAGCCGATGCACGTCCTCGGGTTCAATATAAAAATAAATTTGAAAACGTTTCGGATGCATGACAAGAACAGAAAATTTTCCATCTTTTTCGCTGTAAGAGGCGAGTAGGTAATCAAATATGGATCTATCAGTGTCGAATTCGGGCATTTTTACAAGCTCGAAAAATTCTGATTTTTCCAGCCAATCCTTTTGAGTGTCTTTTAGTTTTAGTAAAGCTAAAATATGTGGTCACATGAGGTTTTTGTATTGAAATTCGGGTGTAGGAATAGATGTGGTATTGGCCATTATGAAAATTAGGGACGAGTCTAATTTGGGTGTAAAATTAGAGAGCTTAGAGCACTAGAAATTTATGGATAAAAGAGTAAAAAATGAACCTTGAAATATTATTTATAGTGTCTAGCGGTATCATTAATAAGAATTAAATACATTGGTAACAATGCCCAACCCACTTCGTCCAAACCCTCGTTCACCCAACCCACCTATCCAACCACTTCCCATCTATCCCTTCCCGTCCAACCCCCCACCCTGTCTAACCTATATTTGTCCAATCCACTCGTCTAATCATTTTCCACCCAATACCTTCCCGTCAAACACCTTCCTGTCCCACCTTCATGCGTCCTACTTCTAGTCATCCAACATACCCATCCAATCCCTTCCTGTCTAACCCCCACTCGTCCAACCCACCTATCCAACCCACCATCCAACCTCCGCCCATCTAACCCACCCGTCCAGCCAACCCGTCCAACCTGCTAGCCAAACCCCTCCCTTCCAACACACTTGTCCAACCCAACCCTCCAACCCCTGTCCAACCTACTCGGCCAAAAAAGTTTAAAAACGAGGGGCCAATGCTCTATAAAATCGCCTTCACCATGAAACTTTTTTTCATAAATTCGCCAACAATTTGAAAGTCGTTTTATGAGATTCATCGACGATTCGAAAGTAATTTTTCATAGGGGTCTTCTTAAAATGAACCTGTATACATATGAGGAACACAATGTCTAACATTACAACATATAGTCAATTGCAATTAAAACATGGTGACACACACGATTCATCACAATGCAGTGAGGACATCATGATACAATCCAATTCACTTTATACCAATTTTGTCATTTAATACATCAATATACCTTCATATCACATAATGCAAAAATGATCCAATACTCCACAATCCATAATAACATTCCTTTCATAGAAAACAAGGTAGTACATCACATAAGAATTTCTCATTGAATCCAAAAAAAGAATACTCTCTGCACAAGCACATCAACATGATAACAAATACGCACTAGATGACATGCATAACATGTGCATTCAATGTTGTTCACATTACAACATATATCACATTACTCTTCAAATATCCACCACCATCATGCAAGACCATCACAAATCCAATCTATCATAGAGGTTTAAGAGCATGAAACTCCACTCTAATACCAACTGTAATGCCCACAATTTACACACACAAATACAACACCAAAACAACCAAAAATATTTTTTTCGGATCTACATTTCAGTACACATGACACTACAGGAGATCATGTGGGACAACACATAACACATGATATGTTTGCACAACATTTGTAACACCGACATTTTCCCACAATAGGACTCAATAATTAAATTTAGAAAAAATTGAAATAATTTTTTTTGAAAGGTTACAAGGCCTTAGCCAGGATTTAATTAAATCTCGATTATAAAATTTGTAAACATTTACATGGCAAACGAAAATAAACAATGAATAAAAACATTGACCAATTTTTCAAATGATATTACGATTCAGTTTTATTATATATATATATATCTCTTACAATGCTCCAATATTTTATTTAAATAATCCTCATTACCTTTTCAATACTTAACTCCTTTGATCCCTTTTAAATTAATTTATTTAAGGACTGTAAATCAATTTTATATTAAAATTAGACAAGGATAATGAAGCCGTGGAAGGAAGCTCAAACTCTAGGATGAATACTCACAAGAAGAGTAGATAGTTTTAGCATCCCTCTCCTAGGGGTTGTATTATCTTATAAATGACATTTTACTTATTGTTTTCGTCTCATTTGTAAAGGATTACCAAAATCACATTGTGGGTACTTCCCCAATTTATTTTTATTTATTTTTGATATATTTGTTATAAATCTGCATATATGAACATTGTATATTTATCATTTGAATTATGTGTGTGTGTGTGTGATATATATATATATATATATATATATTATATATATATATATATATATATATATATATATATCCATTTAAAAAGAATAACTAGGAATTTTATCGAGCCTATAAAAAAAATGGATACACACACAAAATGAGTGTCATAATCGAAACACAAGTTTCCCAAAGTACAATAAAGGGCCGACTGTAATTATGCGTTTGCCGCATATATTTACAAGGGTGGTTTGAAATATTAACTGGGTTTTAAAAAAATATCAAGGGATTAAAGTGTTTGGGGTTTAAAATATGGGGGGGGGGGGGGGGTGTTCCACACCCACCGCACCCCATATATGATTGTATATGGTGTGGGGTTGGGGGTGGGTATCCCCGCTACTCATTTTTTTGAAAGATACAAATGTGACCATAATTTTTTTTATCTTTAGAGCTTTAAAAAAAATTATTTGCTAAAGTTTGTTTTCAAGCAAAAATGCGGTCATTCAAAATATGTTTTTTTAATCTTTATAGCTTTAATATTAATCTATTATATTAATAGGTACACTATGTGTGTGTATATTTATAGTAATAAATAATAATGCTTATATTTTGCTATTATAAGTCTGAATATAATAGTAATATATATTATTAATATATAAATTTTAGTATATATTAATAATATATCCTATGTATTTTGATATTGTACAAGTGAGAATATCAATCTCTTTTTCTTTTTTTGATTTATTGACAAAAATTGTACATTGATGTTAAAATAAATCTTTTTTTGTAAGTATAAATTTATATGCACGTAAGTAGAAATGGTAATGTAAACTTTCCTACAAGAATTTTAAAATAATTACCTCTTTCACATTCATTTGTGTCATAATCTAAAGGTAAAATTATTTGTGATTTTTATTCATTTACTTGGAACAAGTCTCTATTGAAATGAAGGGAAAACTAGATCGTAAATATTATTCTATCAACTCCTTCTTATACATTTAGTTGGATAAGAGAAAATAAACCATACTTAAATGAAATTTATTTAATTATTAAAACAAATAAGGAATGTCAATAGTGCAAATGATCAACATTAATTTCCCATCCAAGAGCACTAGCCTTTAAAAAAATGATTTGCAATGCAACTTCTAAACACAAATTTAGATTTGAGAGAACTTAATTTCCATCACAAGATGATTACAAAGTCCTCAATTAATGTGAACAATGAAATTCATAATAAGCCCATTTACAAAAACTAACGATTAAAGTATAAGGTTATATCAAATGTACTATTCGTACAATTTATAAGTGAAGAGTCATAATAGTACAAGTTGCAACTTCACATGCCTTTTTCCCACAAGAGCACTTCGTCCATTGATTTCCACCGTCTTCACAAGAATCAAGCAAACAAAAAAATGGGGTAGTAGGCAACACTCTCCACCTAACCAAATATCCAATGAGGGAGAGAAACCTTCTTCCTCATTGGCCCCTGAAACCCAACAAAGAATCAATTAGGGGTATAAAACAACCATTGAAAACTCAAAATGGCTTCCACAATCACATTAAATCAATACATTCAACACAATAACTCGTTACCGAAAATACAACAAAACTAACAAATTTCTGAACACAAAGGCTTTATACTAAAGCTAATGAGGAAAAAGGAACATATGAGTTATTATTATGCCTCCCAAGGGCTTGAGTGTCCACCTATGAGCCTCAAATAACTACATCACAATACACACAACACTCTTATGCCTCCCTCCAAAAAGATACACCACTCTTATGCATCCCTCAATAAATCTACCCACTCTTATGCCCCCCTCACTCTTATGTCTCCCTTAAGAAAATAACAAGATAAACAAAAATCATATTTATCAACAAGTTGGACATTCCAACCCAAAATCCCTCCTAAAATACCTAATAAAATTTCTCTTATGCCTCCCACAAGTTTTACCCCCATTTCCATTTCTCCCACAACCTAAGGATCAAATATATTTCCCACAATCATAAGAAATACAACAACCATCATTGTAATGACCACAAAAATGACGTTCTAGGAACACATTAAATCCTATACACTTATCCAAAAGGTTGCGGAATTTATTTTATTTTATTTTATAAGTTATAAGGTTGCAAGGGTGTCAAACCCTAGTGTACGTTAAAATAATTTTCACCTATAAATTTACTTTACAAAGTATGGACTAGGTTTAAGTTAAATGATTAAATATTCATAATTTATCTCTAAGGTTAATTAACTAACATTCAACTAGGAAGGTTCCATAATTTAGTTTACTTGGTTAAATGATTTTCTCCTCGTTAATTAACATTCACACCCTAAATGATTTTCCTTATACTTAGTTACATTAGTTCCATAATCTTAATAAATTAAATGTCCATTTCATTAATTTTCAAAAACATACTAGGAACTAAATTAATTACTTTGCACACCAAGGTATTTGGATGGCCCCATTCACCCATCTACACATACCTTTAAATTTATTTAAAACATCTATAAAATTCATTCCTACCAAGCAATTGTAGGGTTGATCCTCAACCCTTGGATCAATTCAATTGTGGCAACTAGATCCTAAAGTTCCAAAATAACCCTAAATATCATTATGAGTTCCTATTAAATCCTTTTCCTTACCCTAGTGTCCTCATTTGGTCTATTTTCTTTGTTTAATTTACAGGTTGGAGAAATGGAAGCCATGGGAGCAAGAAAGGAAGAACTATGGAGGAATTTACAAAATCAAGCTTAGTTTAGTCTAGGTTGTAGATTTATCATTGTAATTGCTTTCATTCAAATATTGAGGGTTTTCCACTCCAAATCTGAAGTTATTACAAAATTATTCGTATTTTGAGTTCTCTATTTGGGTCAAACTCTACCTCCATTAATATGTATGAGATTGAGCACTTTGAATTATCCATTGGAATATTTACTTGTTTGAATGATGAAATATTACCCTCATTTGCTTGCTGAAGGTTTCCTATTTTATTTTTACAAGCTTCAAATTTAGCTAGACCAAGTTAAAAGGTGTGGATCTATATTTTTTCGTCGTTAGTGACAGAACCACCATCCAAAGCCAGCCGGCAGTTTTGGGACTTCCGCTCTACCTGGATGATGATTCACAAATCTCCACCTTTCCTGAGTGGCAGTTACAAGACCGCCACTCTGCATAGGGAAGCGGTCCTATTCCTTAGAAACATAACCTTCAAATATGATATTTTCCAAAAAAACTCACTAGAGTGTTTTAAAATTCATTCTGAACTTAAATTTATGTGCCTAAAGTTTCCAGTTGAAAAATTTAATCCATCTATTTATTCCATAGTGAAATTAATCAATTTTAAGCATTTCCTATTTCAATAGTAACAACACCAACTACAATATTATTTTCATTTTTCTCAACAAATTTTTTTTCAACACCAAAAGTAGAAATGAAGCTAAATCTACTTCTAATGTTGTTGTTTTTCCTTACTACAAAATGCAACATTTCAACATAGCAATATACTAAAATTTTTTTTACATCTTTCCATTTCCACTACAAATTATTTATTCAAATAAATACTAACAACTTTGTTCTAAATTCAAGGTTTCCAAGCATACACTATTATTATTTTACAATTTCAATATTCTTCCTTTTCCTTTCACAATACTATAACTTCAACAATGATAACAAAAAAAAATTTCCTTGAGCATAGCTCATTTATTTTAATGCAAAGAACGTACTTTCTCACAATACAAATTATAACTAAACTTTTACACGCAATTTCCTTTTTTGATTCATTTCTTTACATACTACAATTTGAGGAGAAAGGAAATTATACAATTCCTCAGTGATCTTTCTTCAAAATCATAATACAACTTGGTAATGAAACTTACAATGCAACATTTATTTTTTTTAACAATACAATACTACAAGTCTTCCCCCTCAAGTGGGAATAACAAGAATGTTTTGTCACAAGAAAAGGGATTTCTTTTGGACATCAACAAATGATCCAAGTTTCACATCACCAACAAGAGCTCCACCATGTATTTACTTGATCACAACAACCAAAATGGGGGAGAGGCAACACTCTCCACCCAACCAATAATCCAATGAGGATAAAAATCTATCCTCCTCATTGCCCCCCAAGCCCCAACCATAATGCAATAAAAGGTGGATCCAACTCATGGCAAAAAAAAAATCTTCCACATCACAATAAAAATATTTCACAACCATACCAAAACACAATCAACATAAAATACAATCACAAGAATAAAACCAAGAAAATATATAAGGCTTCGAAAATTCAAAGCCAAAGGAGCAAGGATCTATGGGGTGATCACTTGTGCCTCCCAATGGTAATTAGGTTCCCAATTTAAAACCCTCAAACATACATCTCAAAACTCATAATCAACTCTTATGTCTCCCTCAAGATCCTCTTATGCCGCCCACATTCTCTTATGCCTCCCTACTATCTCTTATATCTCCCTCATAAAACCCAAGTAAGAAATGCAAGCATTTTCTTGTCCAAGGTGGGTCACCCAATCCAAATCCCTCCAAAGCATGAAATAAACTATTATACCTCCCTACATATAAGATCCCCAGACTCCTCTCCTACACCATACTTAAGAAATCTACCCAAGAACCCAACAATCATACCAAAGACAAAATAATATGCACATATACATAGATAAAGGAAAAGATTTAACAAGAGTGTAGCTCTTACCTTTCCATGGTAGAGCTTGATCCAAGAGTCACACACCAAGCTCCATAAAGCCCACTCCAACACCAAAAATATACAAAGAAATCCATAAGCACTCCAAAATTATCCAACTCCAAAATAAAAGAGCCCAAATAAAAATGAAGCAACCCCCAAAGAAACAAAAGAACAAGTATAAATAGAAAAGGGAGAGATTAGGGTGAGGTGGCTCCATGTAGGATGCCACATCACTTATCCTCAACTCCACCTCACAAGTCAAACCTAAACCCCAATGCACAATAAATTGGAGGTTGAGAGGAATGATAAACCTCTTCCACACACAATCCAAACCCACACCCCCTAAGGACAAACTTAAAAACCCATGTAAGAAAAGTGTAATAAATGTCAATTTTTGTCTTACAAAACACATAATGACGTCTATTTTAGACCTCTCAATCTATAGGTAGGATTGGTATAGTAATTTAAGAGGTATGTGACAATTTTAACTTGTTCCACAAGCGTACAAAATTGTCCCTTAAGGCCAAAGCTGAATTTCCATGAGGTAAACTGTATAACACTCAAGATAACAAGAACTCAACTTATAACACATAACCCAAAGAACCATCTAATCTAATAAATAGATTATTTTTTCCCATCCATAATTATTTTAGTAACATGATTAATTTACTAATCTAGGCACAATTTAAATAATTAATACAAGAAAAATACATCACTAGAAAATTACATACTAAAATTAAATAAATAAACTAAATAAAAGAACACACAAACCCCTTGGTCACAATTGGAGGTAATCCCCGCCATGGGGATTCCCTAACAACAATTCAGACACACACAACATAACAAATGTTTCCACGGTGACCATTGTTGAATCCATCTAGCATTCTCATGTGGTTGGTCTCCAATCCCCCATTAATCGTTGTGATATGTTTACCTGCAAAACACATAATACCTCCTCCTCCCTCATGGCCGAATCAAAATATCCAAGATAAAATATACAAATATAAATCCACAATCATCTACATGTGAATTTAATCATCATCTAGGAAAGTAATGTTATTATTTTACATTTATATCAACATCTCAATTCTACATTTCATCAATATCAATAGGATCACAAGATTAGTTCAATTATTAAGATCTAGTTGATATAAAATATCACTAGCATATCATCATCAATATAAAATGTCTCTAGTAATTCACACACATTATACTATGAATCAAAATCTAACAATAATTCTAGTATCTCTATCATCTAACATCATGCTAAGTCAAAATGATATAATAATATTCATAAGTATAGTCAATAGTATTGAAATCAACAGTAATAAGTGTCGAAGGGAAGTGGGCATTACAATCATCCACACATATGAGTAAAAATAAATAGCAAAGTAAAAACAAGAGTGAATATCTACCTTACAATGAAGAGTATCAACCACAAACAAGTTTCAAGCCTTCCAAAATCTCAAGTAAGCACCATCCATTCCAAGCTCAAATCACCATTCTCAAGCAAGCTGTCCGAAATTCCAAGCATCCACCCCCAAAATAAACAAGTAACCCCCAAATCCTCACACAAAATTAAATAAATAGAAAAGAGAGAGAGGGCCTATGTAGCTCCATGTAAGATGCCACATCATCTCTTATCCAACCCACATCACCAAGGTCAAACCCAAAACCCAAAGCATAATAAATTAGTGGTTTTGGAAATGAACAACCTCTTACACTCAAGCCAACCCACACCCCTTAAGGAAAAAATTGAATACCCATGTAAGAAAAGTGAAATTAATTTCTCTTTTCCTTCATTAAAACAAAAAATAGGACCTAAAATGAGTCCCTCACATCATAGGCTATGTGGGTGGGTGACTTTAAGAGGTGTGGGAAAATATTAGCTTGTTCCACAAGTCTCCAAAATAACCTATACGGTAAAAATCCGAATTTCACAAGGAAGATTGAGAGATGGAGTATGCACTACTCCAAAACAAATTATATTCATTCTCATCCAACACACATTAAGGCTACCAATTCACATTTATTCCCCCTTTTTGTCACATCCTAATAATCACTAGTTAAACAATTTTAATTAACTTAAGAGGAGTGCTAAATAATAATAATAATAAAGTGACTCCACATACTAGTAAAAATACAATTACTCATAAATAAATAAAATCAACAAAACAAAATGAAAACTTACCCAAGGTCACATTTGAGGTCACCCCCCAATGGGGACCTCCTAACATCCTAAATAAAAAACAACCATACACACTAGTTGCCAAGGTTACCTATTTCCAATACCCAAAATTCCTTCACTGTTGGTTTCCTATCCCCCTTTGGCTCATTATGTTGTGAATACCTGAAAAATTCAAAACAATACATTTCTAGCCTCATGGCCATATTAACGACATCGAAATAGTAAAACACATGTATATACATATAATCAATTATCATAACTAAACAATCCTAAACAAGTAATTCACCCATTGTTCACGATTTCAATTTTATCAATTTATCAACAAGCCATAAGATCACGAGGTAAAATAAATAATCTAGAAACACACACACACACACACACACACACACACACACACACACACACATCAAATCAAATGTGTTGGTACATTAGAAGCACTTAAAACATCAATATTGATGTGTAAATCAAACATATAAAATCCATCACATTAGTCACATCATGTCAAGAGTCTACCACCTCCATATTGTCTATCAAGTAGGTTAATTAAATCATATATAGTAATGTAAATCGAAGTCCTTAATACAACCATAAAGTGAATAAAAATCTAAATGCAATAGTAATCATGATTTCCTACACATCTTACTGGTACACTAACTAGAATACAGTAGAAAGGTTCAAGATTATAATAAATTCAAAATTGAAAACATGGTTCAAACAATGTTGAAGAGGAGTGGCATTACAACATTAACAATCATAGATAACATTAAAAAAAACGTGATGCACAATAAGACACTTATGTTCCCATATAACAAGGCACAAAATAACGATTAAACTACAATACAAACTTATAGATAGGATCTTCCCACATCACGATATTTTTAAGATTTCACATTTATTAAAATCACGTTTCAAAACTTAAGATCTAGAAGAGTTCATAATATGTGCATCATACAATCCTTTTCCTTTTTCTAGACTCCCTCTATATTGATTAACATTTTATTTATGGTGTATCTCGTTGAATAAGGATTACCTTCTTTATTTCAATTATTTGTTTAATTCACACATTTTTTAATGGGATATTTATTTACACACAAGGCTATTACGTATTATCTCTATGATCCACTCATAAGGGAATGCATCTTTACCTTATATCCTACCTCCATTACACAATGGGCTAAGCATAAGTCTAAAGGATGTGAAATTTACATTTTTTTTGTTTAAGGATTTAGGTTGAAGTTTCTTTCATTCATTTATAAATTGATAATTGAGTTAGTACGCAATAATCATTATAGGGATTACGTTCTTCATCCATATCAAGAGGGTTTAATCACATTACGAGGAAGATTGTGTTTCACTTTTTTGTAGAATAACATTCCACAATTACACTTCCTAAGGCCAATGATCAAGTATAATTTTACTATATTTATGCTCCAGTAATTATTTAGGGGCTTGAAGGATATAAACATGGCAATGAAATTCCTTATTTTTGTTCTTAGATTAGGTTTCTTGAGTATCGTTGCACGTCTGACTTAACAAGATTTTCCCAAATTAGATTCATATGCCTTTGAAATGAGCTGTGTAACCTATTTGCTAATAGGGTGTTTGTATCCTTATGTGACTAGTAGTCCATATCCTAGGAGATTTATCTATAAGGAAAAGATCATATAGTTCCATGTAAAACATCTATTACCTAATAGGATTAGTGGGAGAGAAATATGAAGTAGTTCATTGTTAAAAGGGGTAAGGATCACATTAGGGTTTACACCATAATAAGATTTAACACGATATAAGAATGACCTAAAACTCACCTTTCTCCAAGTACATTATCTTTTGGTTACTTTTCCACATACTTATCACAAATTAACATGTTTTTAAGTTTCTGTGGTGCCCACTTTCCTTTGACACTTATTACTTTTATTTTGATAATGTTGGCTATACGCATGGACATTATAGTATCATGTTTTACTTAAATTGATGTTAGATGATTGAAATACATGGATTATGGTTGGAATTTTATTCATAGTATTATATGTGTGGATTATTAGAGGTATGTTACACTAATGATGATGGATTGTCAACATGGTTATTTATTATGACATTCTTGTTTTTTGTTATATTGAGTAGACCTTAGAAGTTGAACTAATCTTGTGATCCTATTAATATTGATGAAATGTAGAATTGAGATGTGTTAGAAATTTAAACTAGTAACGTTACTTATCTAGATGATGATTTAATTTAATTTATATATGGATGATTGTTGATTTATATTGTATATTTCATCTTTGATGTTTTGATGCGGCCACGAAGCCGAAGGAGGTATTGTATGTTTTGCAGGTAAAATATAATACAACAACCAATGGGGGATTGGAGACCAACCACATTGGAATACGAAAGGAATTCAATAAGGGTCACCATTGCAACTTGTGTTTTGTTGTGTGTGTCTTGTTTGTTGTTAGGGGGTCCCCATCAGGGGGTGGGGGGGGGGGATAACCTATAAATGTTACCAAGGGGTTTGTGTGTTTATTTTTTAAATTGTTTCTTTTATAGTGATGTATTTTTCGCTTTTATTAATTAATTAATTTGTGTCTAAATTAGTAAATTAATCATGGTGCTATAATAATCATGGATGAGACAAAATAATTCATTTATTAGATTATATGGCTCTTTATTTTATGTGTTTTATGTTGAGTGCTTGAGATCTTGAGTATAGTACACTTCACCTCTTCTTGGAAATTCGGATTTGTCCTTAAGGGCTAATTTTGGAGGCTTGTGGGACAAGTTAAACTATTCCCATACCTCTTAAATTACTACACCAAAGCTAACTATGGGTTGGGGGGTCAAAAATAGACCGCATTATGTGTTTGGGGAAGGCAAAAAGGTAAGTTTTTATTGCACTTTCTTACATGTATTTATTTTTAGTCCTTAAGGGATGTGGGTTGGAGTTGTGTGTGTAAGTAAATTGTCATTTCTTTCAATCACTTATTAATTATGATTTGGGGTATGGGTTTGAATTGGGTGATGTGGAAAGGAGAATAAAGTATGTGACATCCTACTTGGAGCCACATCATATTCCTCCTCCTTTGTTCTATTTATTGGAAATTTTGGGAGGTATTTGGGGTTACTCATTTATTTTTGGAGCTCTGTTTTGGATGCTTGCTTGTGAGAGTTTTGAAGGGTGCTTAGAAAATTGCTTGGGTTGAAGATTTTGGGGGACTAGATTTCAAAGAGGAGCTTTACCATGGCAAGGTAGGATCTTACTCTTTTATTTTTCCCCTTGTTTCTTACATGTTATGTGTTTATGTGAAATTATGTTCTTGTTTGAAGTGTTGGGTAGTATGTTGACCTTAGGTTGTGTTGAGATTTGGATATGGGGATGAAATATGTAGGGAGGCATAAGAATATTTTTTTGGGTTTAGGAGGGAGTGGGTTTTGGATGCCCCACCTTACTTTTATTCTATTATGTTATGTATTGTGGGAGCCATAAGAGAGAGGGAGGCATAAGAGTGAGGGAGGCATAATAGACATGGTTTTGTTGTGAATGAGGAATAAGAGACTTGGGATTGAATGTGTGTTGGAGGGATTTAGAGGTGGGCATCTAAACCCTTGGGAGGCACAAGGGCACCCCCATTTTTCCTATCTCTTTTGGCTATTTTAGAAGCCTTTGTTGGGAATTCTTTGTGTTTAAAAATAAGTGTTTTGTGGTTATCTTTCTTATGTGTTTGGTTGTTTGAAAGTGATTGTTGAAGCATTGTTTTAGTTTCCATGTGTTGAAACATCCCTTATTGCCTTGTGGTTGGGGCTCGGGGGCCAATGAGAAGAATTGCTTCTTCTTCTCATTGGAATTTTGGTTGGGTGGAGAGTGTTGCCTCTCCCCCATTTTTGGTTGTTGTGGTCAAGTGATGAGAAGATGGAGCTTGGTTGAAGATTTGATTTTGGAGCTATGATTGTATCTTAGATAGTTTTCCTTCTTGTATTGTGGATATTTCATTTTAGCTTTCCTTCTTTAGGTATCAAGATTGTTTTCTTTTGACCACCAAGTTTTGAATTTTGAGTCTATGCCCTGGAGTCCCACTTTAAGGAGAACAATTTAAAATTCAGGAATATATTGTATTAATATTTGTGAAGAAATGTTGGGTATGTTATGGATTATTTGGATTTTCATAAGCACACCTCTAGGGGCAGTTGTATTGTATTTTGAAAAGGAAAGAAGATCAAGATTTTAGTTTGTAAAGATTCCTCATCGGCACAGCTTAAGTGGAAATGTTCTCATTGCGCCAGTCCTCCACGTGTCTCAAAGAAAATTTATAAGGGGAAATATTTTATTCCATTGTAGTTGATTTAAAGGGTCAGACAAGCGCCAAGTGTGTTGCTCTTTTGTTGAAATAAAAGTAAAGCTATTGGAAATATTGTTGCAAACTATCTTGTATAATGTTGGAAAGTTAGTATTTCATGATTAGAAATCTTGTTTTAAGTTTGATTGTGAGAATACTTGAAAGGCATGTAAAAGAAGATTAGTTAAACTATCCGGTTCATTCTCTTATCTTTGTTGAAAGAAAGTTAAACTTTATTCAAGTTGATGGAAAGAACTTAAGTTTTAAATTGTTATTTCACTTGGCCAATAAAGTAAGTCTAAGTTCTAACTCTAGTAGAGGAAGAAGAAAGTTTCCCATTTGCAACTTAGGCTTAGCCTCCTTGGAATTGTGAAAAATTTATTATTAAGTTATTGTACAAATTATTAAAACCCATTGTAACTGAATCATATGACAAGTAAAATTTAACTTGATATTTTTACCTCCTATACATTATTACTATCAAATCGTTAAAGAAGAAAGCAAGTGCAAGTAAAATTAGATTAACTTAATCAAACTAGTGCTATCACTTTAATATAATCCATTATTATAATATTAATAGATAGTAGGGTTAATATTTTATTATCAAGACCTAAAATATTATTAATAATTAAATTAAAATTTGATATTAATATAATATTAGTAATATATTAATATTAATATACTATATATATATTATATATATTATTATAAAAGTATGCTATTACAAACTATATGCCAAAGAAATAATATTAAACCTGACATATAACCCATATTGATATATATATATATAATATATTTATAAATATAACAATTTTTTTATAAAAGTAAAACTGTTTAAAAGGTTAAGCTATGGAAGGGGGACCTAAGCCGCGGCACCATGGTGGGGTCGGCTACCCCACCCCATTAGTATAGTCTTTTTAACATTTTCTTTCAAATCCCCAACCCCCGAATATTTGCCATTGCGGGTAAAAAAATATAATAAGATACCCATTAAGCAGCCGTAAAAAAATTTATGCCGCGTTCGTTGACTGTGGTTTTTCCTCGCTGTGTGTGGCCGTGGCCTTTAACACCAATGCACATGATGAACCTCTTATTATTTAATATTATGGTATATATATATAATATATATATATATAATCAAAAATATTTATATTTTTCGGGTTTATTCAATAAAGGAATTTTTTTAAAAATAATAACAAAATTATATATACATAAAATATAAATAATAGAAAATATATATATATATATATATATATATGAAATCATATATCAAACTTAACTAAATCATAAAATGGGACAAACCCATTTGCCTACTTGGGCAAATATTATGGAAATAGAATAAACAAATACATGTAAAACCCTAAATGAGGGTATAAAAAAATAAGAAAATAATGGAAGCAAGTAATCCTCTCCAAAAGCTTGAGATGGCCTCCAATGGCTTCCCCATCCTCCCCCAGTAACGTGCAAAATCAAAGGGAAATAATAAGCCAAAAGAAAGAGAGAAAGTAGTTTTCTTAAGCATACTTTAGGGTTAGTTGTCTTCTTCCTCATCTAAGGGCCATAAATGAATCCATCCAAGGGATGAGATTCATCCCTACAAAAAGTAGGTGGGAGTGGGTGAGTGAAATTTGAAATTAAATTTAAATGTTTAAATTCCAAAATACATGGGTTGACTTTTTAAGGGGTCACTTTATGGGGTAGGAGTATGTTTATTCTATTCTAACCACATGTCAAATGGGTACCTTGTTAATTGTTTTAACCTTGTGAGAATTAAATAACTTTATTATTTATTTATATTGGCCCCTTTTACCCTTGAGATTTAAATGGGGGATATTTAACTAGCGTGGAATTGATTTTTTTATTAAAATAACACTTAGGGAGAAATTAACCATACTCGGTCTAATTAAGTTCATTAAAGTATAATGTGGGTTTTTAATATTTTTGTAAATAGGGAAAATTTTATTATTAAATTTAATTGACTTAGAAACATTAATTGGACAACTGTATTTTCGATAGCCTATTTATGCGGCACCAGTTTTTCAAAAAAAATTATTCCATAATTTTTTTTCTAGCTTGTCCTAAGTTGTTCTTGGGTTTCATGTGCAGGAAAAGTTTTAGTGGGCATTACATGCAAGGTGCACCAAATTAACTCTTAAGTATTGCACCATATGACCCAAAATAGATCAATTGAGATTTTTTATCAAGATTAGGGAGATGATAAAACTCTTAAGGAAGACTTCTAAGGCTCAGGTATTCTAAATTTGCCATAGGACATTATAATTGTAACTAATAGTAATTCAATTGACATTTTTTTTACACACGCGATATAGGTAAATTATAAATGGAATCATATACTACCCCGATAAAGTTTGGACCATAGATTATGATCCTAAAAATAAAATAATCGATTATGAAATTCAAAAGATATATGACTCAACACACATAAATTCAACTAAACATATAGCCTTTATCGTTAATAAAAAATGATTTTGCCAATGCAAATATGAAGGTAAATGCTCATTCTAATGTTTTAGTTTTCATATATAAAATAAAGAAACAGTAAAGAAAATTCATATTTATCCTTTTATCTATGTAAAAGTGAGAGTTTTAACGAGACAATCTACTAGATTTTACATTGAAATTCAAGGTAAGAATTTAACACACACAAGGTATTTAGACACCATTGCGCATAGGGGTTGCATTATAAAATTAAATTCAATATCATTTAACATAACATATCAAGCTTTTACATATTACACAATTTGAGGTGATCAATTGATAACACCATATGTGAATCCCACAGTTATTTCCCTTCAGAACCCTAAGTATCTAAACCGACCTTGCATATTTAAATGTTGTAAACATTTTGCATACTTTGCAAAATGTTGCAAATGTCCTCTACAAGTAATCATATACTAACATGTAGTTCCAATTCCCTTTTTACCATTGCAAATATAGGGATCATGATAAACCAATGATTAAGGAAGCACATTTGACATTGCATTTCTAAAACTTGCATCTCATACCCTATTGCATACTTTCAAGGTGCACCAAATTTATGTAAGCTTCAAGTAGTCATTATACATACCAATACATTCCAATTGGACATTTTTTTCAGATATAAAAGAATGATTACACCAATGGGCAACAACTTGACCATCTCAGCTTCAAGTCCTCAAACTACCATCTAAGTTCAATTGGAATTTTTTCAGATATAGTCGCTTACATGGAAGATCCACCCTAATCTATTATATTAACGTAGTTAGTTTCCATAGATTTATGATGGAATAATATTAAGATCACCCATTTGAAACTCAAAGGATATTATGACTCAACATATTTAAACATTTCAGCCCTTTCATCGCCTTAACCAAGCTTTTTGTAATGAAAAGATAATACAATGGGCACTAGAGTTACTTAACATATATAAGTTTAGTTAGGAACAAAATAAGGAAAATTCATTTTGTCCTTTTAGCATTCTTGTAAAATTCGAGATTCCATACAACGAGATAACTACTACATCTCTATTTGAACATTACCACTGAGAAAAATTACACCTTAGATGCAAATGGATTATCTTCGATACGGGGTGAAGACAAAGAAATTTTCTCAAGGTAACAGAGAGGCATGGAACATACTTTTATTTTATATCCAGGGTACACAAGGTGAGCGCAGAATTGAGACTCATTCTATCATCGCCCACTTTTATTTCCATTTAGAAGAGGCACGAGAAACTTGATTTTGTCATCGAGTGCACAAGATGTTTGCATCGAGAGAGACTCATTGCATACTCCCAGGCACGCAAGACGGACTTAGGAGAGTAATCATATCCAGGCATACAAGTAGTGCATATTGGCATGCAATTTTTTGCACAAGAGGTATTGGGAGCTGAAATGACGGGCAATGGCGCAAGGTAAGATCAACCTAATCTTGCAACTTCAGAAATGCCAAAATTTTGTTAAAGCTTCAAGGTTTGCACCAAACAAGGACTTTTCAGTAAAATCGCTCGACGTACCTCTTTTTCAATTGAGACATTAAGAATTTAATTTCAGATAAATTTTTTGAATGATAAATTTTGAGCAAACAACTCTGCAATGAGCTTATAAAATGAAATACTGGTAACACCCTGAGTTAAGTTGAAATTTTTTTTCAATTCAGACCTAGGTTCCATTCCCAACAATTCCAAACAGACATAGAAGGTTCCGTAGATTTATGATGGAATTTATGATGTCATTTCATGAGTCAATTGTTATGATTGAAGATCACATACCTCAAACATGTTCAGCCCTTCAGTCAAATGACTAAATTTTGATCTTTGTTTGATTTGCAAGGTTTCCCTAATAAATGGGCTTAAGTGGTTTACTTTGTTTGGGGTTTTTTGAAAACCAGGAAAGTTCATATTTAATCTTTTTATTTTAGTTTCCACAGGATGCATGAGACATTCTACTACATTTTTAACTTGAAATTACCACTAGAGTTTGCACCCCAAGGTGAAATAAACACATGAATGGGTATACATCTCCAAATAACAACATGATAATCTATTTCTTTTTCCATAATATTAATAATGAGTATTATTCACTCCATTCAGTATCTAAATAGTTATCTTTTCTTTCCATTCAAAGAGGATGTAAAACCTGGATGCATACTTCTAAATGTTTTCAAATCATTGCATTTCTTGCAAGGTCCACTAATGTATTTTCTTCATACGTATTTCTTTCCATAGTTCAAATGGCATTTTTTAGAATAGGGATTTTAAATACCAATGAGAAAAAAATCCATAAATGAAAACTAATTACAGCTTATTCTTTCAACTCCTTGAAATAGAACATACAAATTTAATTTCTTTCTCATATATTCAAAAACAAAAAATAGAGCTACATTCTTTCACATTTCTGAATTACAACTACATAACCAATACAAAGACATATTTCCATCAAAAAAATATTACAGGTTCATCCACTTTAAGTGGGAAAAATGTTACAAATTGAATTTCACAAGGGACTTCTCAAAATGTCTTTTCCTTTGACCAGAACAACGACATGTATCACGTCCACAAGCTTTCTAATTTTATCACAACAAAGACAGGGGAAATACAACGCTATCCACCCAACCAATATCATCCAATTTGAAAGGAGAAGTCATCCTTCTTCATTGGCCTCCGAGCCCCAACCACATTGCAATAAGAAATGTGCATGTTCAAGATCATGGCAACAACAGGCTTCCACAAACAAGAAAATATTTCACATGCAATCTTCTCATTTCAAACACATGGTCCAAAACAAAACAGTAGTTTAAACCACTTTAAGACATAACAAGCAAAACTCATGGCTTCATCATGCATAGCCAAAGGAGCAAGAAACTATGGGAGATGCTACTTATGCCTCACAAATAAAATTTAGGTATCACCACTTGAGAACAAACCACAAAAATACTTTATATCATCTAGAGGAAATTGGTCCTTACATTCCCTTATGCCTCCCCCAAGTACCCCTTATACCCTATTTTTTGGGGGATTATTTCCTTATGCCTCCCCAACCTCTTATGGCACCCTATAACGAGTAAAGAACTACACGCTATTTCTTTTTACAAGGTGGAACCCAAATCCCAAATCCCTCCTAACTTATACCTCCCCAAAATACTTATGCCTCCCTTAAGAGTACCCCATAGTTCTTATCCTACTCCATCCCTAAGTCATCTACCCAACCAGCTAACAAATTAAAACAACACATTCAAACATTCAACCATTTACATATGCATAGAATAAAATAAGAGTATTAGAAGAGCCAAATATCCTACCTCTCCATAATGGAGTTTGTTCCAAGTTCAAATAGCAAGCTTTCTAATGCAAAAGAGTCCCAAGATCAACAATCCACAAGAATGAAAAAAATCTCCAATCTTCTCCAAAAAGCAAGAGCTCTCAAAAGAAGTCTCTTAAAAAATGAAGTATTAAAAGTGAAGCAACCCAAAAATAAGATAAAGAAATTTAATTTATAGACAGAGGGAAGAGAGAGGGGATGAGGTGGATCCATGTAGGATGCCACTTCACACATCCTTAACCTCCAACACATAATTCAATTTCATTCTCCAATGCATAATAAATAGGTGGGTGAATAATATGAAAATCTTACTTACACACTCCAAAAAAAACCCACACCCCAAAGAAATGAAATTAGAACATGTAAGAAAAGTGCAAAACATTCAACATGACTTACAAAATGCATAAAGAAATTCTAAATTTAACGTTCCAACCATATGCAAGGTTGGTATGCAATTTTAAGAGCCATGGGACAAGTTTAACTTGTCGCACAAGCCTCCAAAATCAGCCTCTAAGTAACAATTCAAATTTCAAAGAAGATGAAGTGTTTCTTACTCCAAAATCAACTTACATGTCTCTTACACATCACTTACACATTTCTTACAACACTTTAATTCAAGACCAACAATTCTATTAATTACTTTCTTATGACCTATTTTAATTAATTAACTTAACAACATGGTTACTCACAATATTAACATACCATTTAGTAAATAATGAAAGGGGTCAATGCACCACAAAATAAACACATGCAAACATTAAACAAAGGAACCAAATAAAAGAAAATACATAAGATCCCTTCGTCACATTTAAAGGTTATCCTCCACAAGGGAATCCCTAACACAACAAACACACACACAAACAAATATAGTTGCCATGGTGACCTTGTTGAATTCACATAGAATTCCAATGTGGTTGGTCTTCGATCCCCCGATGTTTGTTGTGATATTTTAAACCTACAAAATACAAATACCTCCTTCAGCCTCGCAGCCACTTTAGAACATCCAAATGAATATAATATACTTCCAAAGTCATTAATATATATGTGAATGGAAACAACCATCAAGTCAATCAATAGTGTCACTTAAAATTTCATCAACAAACTATATCATTATCAATTTTAATTCAATTTTCATTTTTTAGGTCTACTCAAAGTATCCAAACATCACAAGTTTGAACAACATCTATAACATAACCATGTCAAACAGTATATCAACATCAATATATATAAAATTTCTCTAATAATCATCATGCATCATATAAGAATCACAATCAACAATAATCCATGATCAAACATCTAACATCATACTAAATCAAAACTATAAGAATGTCCATAATATAGTCAACCAGTGCCCATGATAAATGTCACAAGTGTCGAAGGGAAGTGGGCGATTACAAGGATGAGAGAAAGAAATAGGGGAAAAAGAGAGAAATAATATTTTGCCAAAATTTCAATTTCACACAAAAATTCACACGATAGAGTTTTCAAATAGTTATTTACAATTGTCAACGAGTTTCCATGGTGTGTTTGACAACTTGAAAGGGGGTCCTACAAAATTATTTTTACGTTTTTCCTCCTACTTGCAAAAACATTCAATTCAGGCTTGAAGACGAATTGATGAAAAAAAGAACACCACAGGTACATTTCTATGTGTCCTCCTATATACTAATAATTCACAAGAAATGATGGAATTCAAAACTAGTCAACAATTTACAATTGGTGGCTAGTTTTCTGTTGGCCATCGGTCATAATTGGCCTAGTTGCAAATGATCAAAGTTAGCTCGAGGGCTCAAAAAACCATGTCCAAAACTAACGTTCGATGGATGAATGTGGAATGAGAAATTTCTTACAAGTTCCCCTATAAATGGAGAATTCATCAGAGTTGAAGAGACTGAGAACTGGGCAAACGGGATTCAAATGGTGATGGATTTTCCGGAGCAACCGGTCATAATTGGTCTAGTTTGACCTAGTCAAAATGCAACTGAAGGGCTAAGAAACTCTCTGCCAAACTAACCAGGAATGTGATTTTCCCAAACTGAAGATTCTAGGTAGTTTTCTCATAAAAATACTAGAGGTTTGCGAAGCCTGATAAGCGTTTTGTTTCTCAGGGTTCAAACAGTGGTTCAAAACGAAAGCCAACTTTTCAGTTTTTAACAGCTCCCTAAAATTTTAAAATAGAGTGATAGGGGATCCTAGAGAAGTAACAAAGAGACCGCAAATGGTCAAATGAGGTTGAGCTAATGCTTGATGAAACTATCTATAACAAGGAAACACATATGACACTTTAGATCTCATGTACACGGTCTAGAGTGTTGTTTTGCAAGTCTTTGGAAATTAGGTTTTCTCTAAACTTACAGGGTACACAAAAAGGTTGTCTTAGTTGACGAATCATCCATCACTCACCAATACCAACAAGCACGAGCACCAAATTTTGATACCCTCATTCTAACAGTGCATAAGAATGTGGTTACAACCACAAATGATGATCAAATTACAAGTCGATAATGTAAATCATAAGGAGGATTTTTGTTATTTTGCATTACTAGTCTAGTTACAAAGTTTACTAGATTGTGTCCGAAGGAGGTTTAAGTTTTCGCTTGGCTACCAAGCATTATTTGGATTGTACATAAGTGTCAGATTTTGTTTTATTGTTTGGAAAAACAAGTTTATATAAAATAATCGAATGTGAGATACTCCAAGGTTTTAAATTTATTTAGTTACAAATGCAAAACTAAAGTATGAGAATTATGAATGAAAAGGTGAGATTAACCATGTCTGGAAAATATTAGCATTTTTTGTGTATGAGGTTCTTCAAGCGGGTTCAACCACATCCCATAAGGTATCAAATCTCTTTTAACATTCCGTCGAACGGTTTGCGTGCATTCAGAAACTCCTTCATTTGTATTTTTTATGCATTTATCCCCTTTACAAACATTTCTACCAAGGTGTAGATAACTACTACAACTGAGAATCCCACTTTCTGTTATGTTTTTATGGGTACATAACCATTTCAAAGCTCTCCTCTTGGCACAAACTAGGAAATGATCCTATAGGTTTAGGATCTTTAATTTTTACTTTCCACTTTCATTTGCTTGAAGTCCCCAAATCATTTTAACACCAACATGCACTCTTATATGCATACCATGCACTATTTCTTCACTCAGTCCCATATCTACCACTTGGGTTACTTTTGTCTATCTGAGAGATACTCATGTGTGCATATAGAAATGGCGTGTCTCCCTATGGCATCCTCCTTGGCTTTGTTTATGTTGTTTCAAGCATTCGCTTTGACCATTTGTAAATGCAAATGATGCTTCTTCCTTTGGATAGCCTTCTTCTATGTTAATGGCGCTACTTTTGAGATCTCTATTTGCATAAAAAACCTTTGGACATGTGCGTCAAACAGTCACAAAACTAAACTTCTACGCCTTCTTTTCAACGGAGCATGAAACATATTGCTTATCACCAAATTTATATATATACTTTCAGTCAACTCAAAATTTATAACTTCTCGTATAATGACCACCTTTGCATGAATATCCACCATAAATGTCACCTTCCTAGGAATAACATTGCTCACACTTGGCCATTATTTCTTGAACAGGACATACTATTGATCCATATGAAACTCATTTTTCCATAAAATTTGTTTTCTATCTGTACTTAAGAGGTCCTATGGATATTTACATAGCTTTTCCTTGAAAAGAATACCTTCTATACCTACTGGCAATGGATCATTATGTGTTGATATTGGTATAGTACTTGCACATCCCATAAATTCGTTCGCTACAACTTTTAATCGCATTCTCTTGAAAGTTTCTAATCCTTTGCAACAAACTCATTTTGTTCATATCCAATAGTCAATGATGTCCACGAACAATGTTTTTTTATATTCATTATGTCAACTAGTTCGGCTTCCCTCGCACAAGGTTCCACATTTGCATACGCATCTGCTAAAGCATGCTCAACTACAACATCTGGAAAAATTCCTCTATCTTTTATGCATAGATTTATGTCCATACCCTGTTCCGAAGCTCACATTTTGGTGTAGGCTGGGAGTACGCATCAAATGTGAATTGATCAGGTTGGATACCTATTTGTTGCATTGAGAACCAATGTGACTATCACGTTATTTCATTGGTCAAACAGTGTCAGAACACCGGGGCAATTGCCATCCAACGCCAAACACCATCTCACCCTACCCTCATTGCAGCTATCTAAACAATGTTAAATTTACAATGTTTCCTTGGGTTTTCAGCGTGTTCAATGTTCCCTGGATTTCCATTAAGGTGTTGCATTAAAATGAAAGGGAAATGAGAAGTCATTAAGGGGCTTCCATGCTCTTTCAATCTCCTACCACACACCAACATGACCTAGACCACCGTCCTCCACCAACCCTTTTCAATTCGCCCAACCACTTCGCAATATCTTTTTTTTTAAAAATTTCATTTTATTAATAAAATGGTGGCACTACATCAACAGAAAATGACATGAACATGGATTTAGACAACCCAATATGACAACCTTCCACTTCTGCACATCCATGAACCTAACACAAAGGTATTGGTTTATATTTTATTTTGTAATTAAAGAGTGCATTTTCTTATTTACATATGTTAATCACATATTTTTATAATGACAAGTCTACTAGTATTCGGGAACATTTTCATACTACTAGTCATCTCTTGATTTTAGTGGACCAACCATAGAGGTATGGTTTTATTATTTTTAATTACAATTTTATTCCTTTTGATTTATTAAATTTATAATATTTTTAACATTTAATTTTCATTCAAAATAATAACACTTCATTAGGACCGTCAAGAGAGTATTTTATGACCAATAAATAGTTAAAAATATTAAAAATGAATTTTTTTGTCATCGTTTATTGGTCATGGGTATGATAATTAGATGGTCCTTGAAACCCCAACCTGCAACAGAGACCCCAAAACATTCATTTATTTCCATAAGTTGTAGATGTTTCTTCAAATGCAGGAGGAGATGAGGAAAAAATTTTGTTTTACATGTTATATGTAAGGACAAGAAACGAATGATGAAAATGAAATAGAAATGGAAGATTGAATCCCAATTTTTATTTATTGGAAAATGCGATACAAACGACACATTGAGCAATATGAAATGAATATTTATATCATCTTTAAGATGATTGTAGATCAATTTATAATATATTTGTGTAAATAATATATAATATTATTATTACATTTATTCCATACACCTAGAATTGTATATAATACTATTATGATAATATGTGTTGTAGTGCCAAGATTAAAGTAAAGGATCACAATATGAAGACAACGAAAGCACGATTGTCTTTTCGTTTATAATCTATTTGTCACATGTTAGGAGCGTCTTCCATAGTTAGACACTTTCTTGAACCATCCCCCACACTCCGTACAACCATATTTGTGCACCATATCTTAAGATATGTTAAGACATATCTCTAAATCTTGCATGCATATCTTGCTAGATTTAGAATTAATAAAATTTGATTTATGTATCACACATATATATTTTACTTAATTACTATGCAATTAAGTATTTATGTTACAATTTAATTGTAAATCCATTTATCCACTATGTGTGTTATGATCTTATTTATATAAACAATTTTACTACATATAAAATTGTATAAATCAACTTCATTGAAATTTGGAACAACTCACACAGTTTTTTTAATCGTATACTTGTACCTTTCTTGCAAAGTTATATACTCGATATAGTATACATCATACTGTGAATGGGCATACACATTACGTTACAATAAAATATACTGACCAAAAAATCTTGAAATATTTAAAACATATCTCAAAATTATATATATATATATAATATATATATATATATATATATATATATATCTTTTGATTTACATTTAATTAATTAAATTTAATCTATGTACAGGATACAGATATGCACATTATAGTCTCATTTATATAAACAACGTTTTTTTACATCCAAATTTGTATAATCAGCTTCATTGGAATTTGGAATGCATAAGGCTCACACAATTTTTGTTTTTTAAATTGTATATTTGTACCTACCACGTTATAAATTCGAGATAGTATGCATCGTGCTGCGAACACGCATAACTTCATACATACATTTCACGTTACAATAAAAAAAATATAAACAACATCATTGAAATGTCATTTGCTCCCGGATGAAGATAAACATGTCTACCAGAAAAGTCTTGGACCTCTTCCGGCGTGTGTTTACTATACATTTGGGTTTCAAACCGATCCTAAAACTGTAATTGAGATATAAACCTTCTGTCGCCTTCCTCATCACCTCTTCAATAGCCAGATTGAATGCCTTCAATATATCCTTCAATTGCTCCCCATAGAAGGAACTCTCTTTCTCCCCTGAACCCCAGGTTTGTCTGTTATACCCGACAGTACTTTCGCCCACGCAGCGCTCTCATAACTCGTCCCATACTTTCTTACTGTATTCGATTGTTTTCTCACCCACTCCTCCCCCACCACAAATTTGAGCTCGGAAGCCTTCACCTTCTCCACAATGTAATGAATGTTGTTCATCAGAAACTCGTACGACATTGCCATGTCTCTGTACAGATCAGATTTTGCCTCGAGCTTGCACACGAGGAGGAAGATGGTCCATCCGAAGCGGATCGACAACGGCCCGTCCAGGTGATCGCCCAAGGCGAACTCATCCGGCAGCACCCTGGGTAGCTCCACAAAAGAGTGGTTGGCCATAAGATTTATCAAAGTTTCCTTGTAATCCGAAAGAAAATTGAGATAATTCATGACGTATCTTGTGAGAGGATGAACAGTGCCACCAGCAATAGGGGCCTTGGATTTGTCCTTCTCCAAGGCCTTCTCAAATTCTGTGAAAATACCTCGGGCTGCCTCGCCCAGCCGGATCAGGATCCCGTCGGCCTGTTCAATCAAGCTTCGGCAGGGTTCTTGACAATAAGTGGCGTCCATTTCCGGCTTGAGATCAATAAGAGTTTCGTAGAGGTCGAGAATGCGGAAAATCCGTTCAGGCTCTCTCTTGCTGGCGGCTACGGCTTATGGGAATGCGAGAAGCCTGGCTATTGGCTCCTTCGCGATTTGGGCAAAACAAGAATCCCGCATCTGGTCAAGTCCCTCGAAGACCTCATCGCACAGCCGCTTTTCTCTGGCAAACAGAATCCGGATGCTTATTTTTGCCGCGTATATCCATTTCGTGATCTTATCATCGAGTAATGGCCATTCCATTTTCCGAGCATTGCTCAGCCGCACCCTCTCGACGCCCAGACTGTACAAGCTTTCTTTAACAACAGACTTTCTGGTAAGAAAAAAAAACTCGGACGCACTCTCTCGCGTAACCTGTCTTCGCCATGCGCTGCGCTATATTCCGCAGATTCACCACAGCGTCCAACGGAAGCATTTCGAAATCGCAGATTGTGTCGGTGTACGGACGGTTAGAAGTGAAATGGCTGCTGCCCGTCATCCCCGTTGGAGGAGGAGCTAGTGATGTTGTCCTCCATACTCGATTGGGACGACGCCCGGACCGACGAGCACCTGTCAGGAAGGATGGGTTCGCTATTAGATAACAGTATTTTGTGAAATTCTTTCTCCAAACGGTTCATAGACATTTTCATCAGCCGCTGCGCGCGGATGAGTTCCGCGGAGCTGCTGCCTTTGCCGGACAAATGTTCCACAAGGCGATGGAGATTGTGTACCGTGTCCCATGTACATAAAGATTTCTTGTGGGTTGCTCTGGAAAAGCATGTTAGTTGTGGATTTTGTGTCCCATTTGGATATCAATGTTTCCGCTGCCGCTAAATTCTCCGGTAACTTGGCTAAATTATCTGTGCGATGTCTGTTTGAGGTCACAGGGGAAAACCGGTTGTCAATATTAGAGAGATTTCTGGGTATGTCTGCAGTCATTTTGTCCTAAGCCGCTACAGATTTTACAATATGGTGTGCAGTGACCACAGTAAATGAATAAACAGAATGCAGCCGAGAAATACAACGAAGCCTTGCAACCCACGAACACACTAATAAATTTGAAGTTTGGATAGAGCTGAACACGAGAGCAATCCGTAGAATTTAAAGTAAGTTTAACGCGTATATATAGATATAACAATGGAATGCATGACTGTGTGCAACACGGAATTTGAGTTTGACCCCAACTTGTGGCAGGTAGCCACGTGTAGCTGATGTGTTCAGATAATAGTGTGTAATCATTTCAAGCGGTAAATTGACTTGTGAGTCGTCGGGACTCGGCATTACAAATTCCTCTCAGACATAAAAACCAAGTCAGCATTGTGGTGACAAAGATAGATCGTACGGATATTTTGAATTTCACAGCCACTTATGAATGATGTGGCTGTAAAGGAAATTTTGCCCTCCATATTGCTATTATTATTATTACTAGCAATCTCACTCGAGGCTTGCGAAGTGAATGCCGAAAGAGAAAAGTTGAACAAGTCAAATGTGTAGTGGAATAGAAAAGGAAGAATTGGCGCTGTGAAATCAAAGGTGGACAAGGTATCGATAATTCCAAGTGTGAACAAATCTGTTATAAAAAAACTTTGTTTGACGGGATATGAAATCTATGATCTAAATTTTCGCGTTCAACTTGATACAATAAAAATGGGGCAAATTTCTAGATGTGAAAAAGCCTTTCGGTGTAATTACAAGTTTACATGGACATGGACATACTGTATTTACTTCTGGTCGAGAGTGATTTTTCGGATGTTGAGAAAATCTCCATATATACATTTATTACATTTATAAACAAAACATTATCGATGTAAATACCACCTATGAAAAACTCCACGGTGACCCCTCTCCTCGTAAAACGTACATACGTTTTTTTACTTTATTCACACATCGACAAGTCAAAGAATTACTTAGACAATCACCCAACCGGAACCAATTGTATGCTAACATATGCTTTTACCCAATAGACTGTATACTCAAGATTTATGTATTTACATAAGTGTATATACAGACGTATCTACATCCGACGTCTAAACTATCAAAAACATGCTTGTGAGAAATAAATTTATGTTTTTTCTACAGTGGATTTAAGAGACCTATACATTTTAACCTACTAACATGGGAACTGTGAGGAATTTCCTTTCTCCTACTATGGTTGATCACCATTGGTGGTGTCAGAGGAGAAACACTATGATAGCTATGTTTATTAATACTTAGGTTGCATGAAACATGGCAACACCATCATCATTGAACATGAACTTTGATAAGATGGTAATGTGTAAGTCGACGTAATATATATTGAATTGTTATTATACTTTGTAAAACGACGGAATAAGAGCTTTTCTTATCTCGACCTCTTGTGGGTTGAATAATCTACGGATTCTTATGATCCTTCTCGCATAATCATTGTCAACTCGGTGTCTAGGATGCCTTTCTAGAAGAATGAATATCACGTCCCTACTACACTCAATTCCTACCAACCGAAAGAAATTATAGTTTGATTAAAAACCCAAATCATTCATTTCAATAAATGAAGAACATGTCAAGCTTTTAAGTAAAGTAGATAACTTGTAAAATTTAAATTCTCATTAAATGCCCAATTCCTTCATTTATTAGTTACGAGTTTCGAAATTCTAATTAGAGCCTACAAACTACCAAGTTTAACTCTCGACTGTTTCGCTTATGGTGGGTTTCTACATTCTAATTACAGTATCACAATTGCATAATTTAGGCTCCTATCGAATGCAGTTAAGATAAATTAGGTAAATACCTTACAAACAATCTGATAAAAATGAAATGAATCCAGTAGACTCGATATTTCCCACTTCATATTTTCTCACACATAATATGATGTGTAATTCATTAATCCCATGTGGCAAACCTTAAATAATCAAAAGATAATTGTTTCTTTTGTTGAACCAAAATAATCACTGATAGCAAACACAACTGATGACACAAGATATTGAAACCTTCCAATACACTTTGATCAACTTGAGTTTGGTTGACGAGGCGGAGTGACGTTTCTCTTCAAAATACATGGACCGAATAGTCAAGACAACACATATTACACTCACTCTTGCTAGAATCACTATAGAATTTGTAGGGCACAAACAATCTCATCTTTAACAGAAGCCTCAATGAAGGAGGCCGAATCCTCTTATTAGACCGCAAAAACATGGGTCTGACCTGCCCACAAAACAAAACTGTAATTTTAAGAAGGCCTTAAAGAAATTAACTGGAAGGCCTGAAAAAAAAAATAAAAAAATTAGGGCTTTCAATGCCACGCTAATTACCTGTGAAAATTTGTTTCGACGTTGTTACGCTTTCCACATGAACATCGAGTTAGCTTATTAGAAGAATTGAACAATGAAATATGTGGCTAATTTTGAATATAAAATCACCTATATGGCAATGCTAAGTAGGGGTGCAATGCGTGTATTTTTTTGGGAATTTTATGATTTTTCCATGGATAGCGAGAAAATACCAGAAATATTTGATTTTGCTAATTATCCACATATTTATAGCATGTACTAAAATAATAGCTTTGGAACTAAGTAATGGACATGCATGAAAGGGAAAACCATAAGTTTTTCATAGATGTTTTTACCTTTCTATTTTAAATTTATGAAGTGAAACAAATAAAAACAAAGCCAACCTTCAAAGATGGTGAGGTTTACCGATAGTCGTGGAGATGGATGTTAAAGCTGGTGTTGGATCAAAGTTTTCATGTTCGGAATGAATGTGTAAGTCCTTATGTCCTACAAAGCAACATGCGCTCAAAAGAACTATACAAAAAGGATTAGATAAATAGATAGATGAGTTGCTAAGTGAAATTAGATTCCAGGAATCGAAAGGGATTTCCTCAAAGGATGTATGCTCATTTTCAAACAATTAAGTAGATTTATATTTAAGAAATGATAAGGATATATGACAAATAGTGAAAAATAGATATCAGATAAGAGCTTTAGAATTCAATATAGATAGGAAAGTTGTGAGCAGCTTCGAAGGTAGCCCAAGTTAGGGTAGATGCAATCTGGAGTCATTCAAAGTACTCATACTAGAAGTCATTAGTTTCGTATTCGATCTCATGAATGAATTCAAATTGGTTTTCAATGTATTTTTCGGTGGAAGCAAATCAGATTTCGCAAAGTGTGAGCTTGTGTAAAATGTTGTATTATTCCAAGAAGAATGGATGTCAGACTATAGGAAGGTTATAAATTCTAGTATTTGGATGTGAACGACTACACTTTGCCATCTAATCGAGAACCATACTTGAAAACAACAATGTTAAATGCAGAGGATTTGATAAAACTATTAAAAAGGTGATAAAACTAATAAAATGAAAAAGAAATTAGGATTTGCTGACTATTTAGGCAAATCGATGGCGATTAGGGTAAATTGCTAGTGATTTCTAGGAATTTGACAATTTTTAATGAAAATGAGAGATTGAAGCTTTAAGGTGATATTTTTGATTGATTTAGAAGCTTGATATGAATGAAAAGGATAAATAGAGATTGAAGAGTACGTTAGAGTGAGTTTAAAGCTAAAAGATGCCTCAAATCTTCAACAGGAAAGACTTGAGTGGATGAATTGTGCTGGGATGCTGCTTGATTTTTTAACTGATGAAAAATTATCCTCAAGATGCTTGGAAATGATTATTGTAGATTCTTGGTAAGTTTGATGATATCATGGATATCGTAATTTTGAAAATGGAGTGTAAAAGCAAAACAAATGAATTCATTCCTTTTGCTTTTACACTCCATTTTCGAAATTATGATATCCATGATATCATCAAACATATGAGATTCAAGATTGAAGAACCCTAAGGAAGAGCACAATACTGTTATTTATAATCATTGGCGATTCAACTAAATTGACGATGATCCGGTTTTTATGGGGAAAGAACTAGAGAGTGGTTGAAACCACTTATAATCATAGGATTTTTTGTTTGAGAGTATTGGTTAAATGGTTAAGGGGTGCTGGAAGATAATGTGAAGGGGTTAAAATGGTTATGGAATTGTTTTGATTTTGTTTTGTCTTATTTGTTTTTAGTTCTTAATTGGTTTGAGTGGTTTAGGAGAGGTAAAGACAGGTTTTTACAACATTGAAAGATATTTTACATGGAATAAATATGGTTGGGGGTTTTGGAATTAGGAAAAGGGATGTATGAATTAAATAATGAATTTTATGAATATAATAGTGTGAATGATAAGGAAAATGAGTGGTGAAAATTATGAGTGGTTACATCTGCCCCTTTTTTGTCAAGTAGTTTCATGTAGGCAAAGTGCTAGACAAAAACAATGATAGGTTGATTTGTATAGGTTACCACCCCTCAAAATGGGGTGACTGCAGTGCAGTGTAAGGAACACCAATTTGAAAAATGTCTGTTGGATAGGTGTGTGAAGCGTTTCATTTTAAAAATTTCCCCAAGATGGGGTATCGAAACAATGGGTGCTACCATGGAATCAAGTGATAGGGGGAACCAAATGGTTCGTTTACATATGGACATATGATTTGTAAAGGTAGGTTGTAATGATGGGGAATTCAAGTGATGGAGGGAAAAAAGGGCTTGCAATCATAGATGTATGGCATATCTAGAAGTAATTTGATTGATTTTATTTTATTTTTTGAGGATTGGGGTGTTTTAAAAGAGACATTTTGTAAAAAAAAATATGATAAAGTGATGTGATTTTGGAAAATAGTGATTTTTTGGTTACAAATGGGGTAGATCGCTAGCAATTCATAACAATCATTTGCGATTAGGGTGAATTGCTGACGATTCAAGGAATTGTCAGCAATTGCTGTGAAAGTTTGGGGAAGGCTATAAAATCCATAGGTCGGTGGGGAATAGTTCATTTGTTTGAATTGATTATTGTGAATTTTAGAGATTGAGGTGAAGTAAACGGTGATTTTGAGCAATGACACCAGAGACAAGGCACAAGAGGCCCACACAAGAAGAGGTGAGTGCCTAAATTTGATATTTTTGTGGTTTTTAGCTATTTTTGATTAGTTTTGTCATTTTTGATGGTACAAAGGGCTTGATTTTCAAATCACTGGAATCTCCAGTGATTTGGTTGATCACCATTGATTCAAGTGAATCAGCGACGATTTGTCTAAGTTTTGAGGGACTGGGTTGGTTAGGCTGCGACAAGTAGTTTTGATAATTTTTGAAGTAAAAATGGATTCTAATGTGTGTGTATGGTATGTTTATGATTAGATTTGGATGTGAAATTGACTATTCGGGATAGGATTCCATTGATTTTATAAGAGGTTTGAGAGGATATGTCAGATGATGATTAGAGATTTATAGAGGAGGTTAGATTTATAGGAATGCATGATTATAAATGTATTGACCAATGTCAAGGGTTATTGTTGGATTTGATGGAGAGATGGGATCTAACCACATGTACATTTTGGTTACCTACAGGTGAGATCATGATCACTATGGAGGATACTCATCTGATTACTAGACTGTTGGTACATGGAGAGGGTATTTATTATAGCGACAAGATAGAGAGAGAGTATGTGATGAGGAGATTGTATGGAAAAAATGTGGATGATGTTTGATATACTTCAGGGGGTTTATTATCATTCTTTATATTCTTCTCAGAGAGAGGGATGTGCTTATATGACTATGTTGATGATGCATATTTTCTGTTTTGTTTTTCCTGATTCTGGAGGAGGGAGATTCCCATGGATGATGACGGGGGTAGTTACAGAGATGATGGAGCATCGTACTATGTTTTCTTGGGCCCTTGCAGTACTAGTACATAAATACTTCTAGCTATGGGCTTGGAAAGTCTACAGGATATTTGGTATTGATGTTGCATTTCTGTTATAGAGTTGAGCTTTTGAGAACAGTGCCATATCTCATCCGCAAGGTTTTCCATTTGGAGGAGTGGATATGATTGATAAAACTGTAGGGTTTATGAGGTGGTGAGGTGATGTGGGTCAATCAAGAGGGAAGAGGAAGGTGGCTCACTATAGAGATCTTGTTACAGAGTTACATGTTGGAGATGTTGTGTGGAGACCTTAAGTTGTTGATGTGAGCGTTCTAGTGTGGAGATGAAGATGTGAGTTAGTGAGCTTGATGGACTACTAATAGGAGTATTGGGTACATTGGAGATGAGGGGTTGAGTGGGATCTTGGGTCATTTTATAGAGATCTTGTTACCATGTTAGATGGTAATTATGTTGATTTTCTTGTGTGGCGAAGATGTGAGCGTGAGCTTGATGGACTACAATAGGAGTATTGGGTACATTGGAGATGAGGGGTTGAGTGGGAGCTTTTTCATTTTAGCCATGTTAGATGATAATTTGGTTTGATACAGGATGTCCTGAAGGCTCCAGTGACATATAGACGTGAGGAGGGAGATTCTGATACTCCCAAGGTAGTTGTAAGATGGACTTCTGTAATAGCTGATGAGAAGGGAGCGATGGGTATTGATGGGGATGGCGCATTTAGTACCGATTGATGATGATGGTGACTGTTGGTTATAGGTAGTGGTGGCCTGGTGCATATGCAAAGTTTCATAGGACTTGATTGATTCAGTGAGGGAGGAGGGTGCGTTATCGAGTGGAGGGAGCACAAGAGATTGTTGATGTCAGTGATGATGAGGAGGGTGATGGTGATGAGGAGGAATTTGAGGCTATAGTTGCACATTTAATAGCTGAGAAGGCCAAAGTGGAGGCTAAGAGGGATAACCTACGAAGAGAGAGAGAGAGAGAGAGAGAGAGAGAGAGAGAGAGAGAGAGAGAGAGAGAGAGAGAGAGATGATCTGATTGGGGTGAAGGGTTTCTTGATTAGCAAGCAGGGATAGTATTATTTCTAAGAGGGATGGACTTAGCGCATAGCTAGCACATATTAGTATTGATCAGGATTGATGTAGAAAATAGTGAGTGAGACCGTAAAAAGGGCTCTTGGTATTATAGGATCTTTGATATCAGGTGCAGAGTTGGTGGTACGGGTGTAGGTTAGCAGTCAGATGGGTACCCTGGGCATGATAAGGTATGCCCATTATCAGTCTTTAAGGGTAGAGTTGGACAACTATGAGGATATGGTGATACATGTTCTACTGAATGTAGTTTTGTATGTTGATTACATGGAATATCAAGGAGCAGTTCCTAACGCTAGTGTAGATAGTGTGGGTCAGCCACCTTGAGAAGCTATTAGAGGGGACGATGGGTGATGGAGGTTTGCAGGAGGGTGATGCAAGTGTTGTTCGTGCTAGTAGATTTATCAGTGATATTAATTTTACTGGATATTTTATGTGTTGTATTTTAATATGTATACGACTTTGTTTATGAAGCATTTGATGTTTAGTTTTTGATAGAGAACATGTGGGAATCCTTGATGATGTATTTTTAGACTTTGATTTTATGATATGATGATATAGTTGGGTTGTGATGTGTCTTGATGTATTTTTTTAAGTGATTTTAATGTTTTAATGTTTACATTAGATGTGAACATTGATATGATTTAAACATTTATGTGTTTTGAATGGTGAAAAGGTTGTGACTTTTAGATGTGATCCAAATTTATTGAAAAAGTGTTTGAACTCTAAAAGAAGTAAATATGGAATGATTACTTAAATATGGATCTGATATATATTTGATCGGTATGACATGTGAAAGCAGTTGCAATTTTTGCCTTTAACACTGTGAAAATGAGACTATCAGTGGGTAGTTACACACGTGATCTTAGTTATAGAGGTGAAGTGATAAGATATACCTTCCTAGGACATGAAAGGAGTTTTACATGTGTAGGTTAATGTGTGGAGGAGTGTTATCCTTTTCAACAGCTTCTTAGAGGTAAGCCCCAACCATATGTTTATTTTTGACGTAAAATGATCGATGTGGGAAGTTTTCTTGATGGGAAAGCTGATTGATGTGGGAAGATTTCCTAGGATGCTTTTGATATTTGATCTTTTTTAAGGACGATCGATGCGGGAAGAATTTTTACATAAGTAGCCATCCTTCGAGGGAGTGTCTAAAGTTTTTGACTTTTGATTATTACAGAAATAGGCCTCCTTCAAGGGATCAGTCAATTTTTGACTGGTAGTTATCCTTCAAGGGATCAACCTTATTTTATTTATATTTTAATAATATAATTTTGAATAGATTTGCTTCGAGGGATGAGTCTATTAATATTTTAATTTTGATGGGAAGAATTCATAAATTATTTTAATTTTAATTTTGAGCGAAGGAAAAGACCTTAATAGACGGTTTCAAAGAGGGGAGAAGAGATGTGTGTAAGACCTACACATATGTATCTCCATGACATTATTTCAGTTGGTACAAGGTAGGAAGATGTAATGATTGTAGGGTTACTGCTAATGAGGAAATTTTCCATATGAAATATGCGATGAACACAACCTTGGTGAACATATTTAAGGTTTTTAAGATAGTGATAGAAGACCACATGATTTCAAATAGTTACTATATGAAGATGGCAGGTTGATGGAGGATTAATATCGTTACATGAAACTACTATCATGATGATCAAAATTTTACAGTAGAAAGGCTTCAAGTGCAAGGAATTCAAAGGTTCCTTTTTAGGTATACCATCAAGGGAGGCTAAGCAATATACTCATGACCCATACTTGTAAGTGATAAAGTATGGACCGTACTAATAATGAGAAAACTTTCCAATTTTACTACATTCTAAAGTAGTGACATTTTGATTTTCCTTGAGAACAAGATCACCAATCTTGGAGTAATGTTATTTTACATGTTTATTGTATGCACATTTGATATATTATTGATATACTTGATGATGTTCAAAGGCAATTAAACTTTTATCATCTAAATTCTAATTGTGCCGAGCGATCTTGTCAATATTATTCGATGGGGATAAATTCTTTAAGTGACACATGGAGTAATGGAATTTGGACTTTGAGGGGTAGAATTGACTTGGAGCCATAGACTAGTGAGAAGGGCATAACACCTGTATGGATACGAATTCTAGTTCAATAAACCTAGAGAGAAAATGAGATTTGGAGATGCCAATTTCTTCTTGCTTTGTCTATTATTTTCATGAGAATCTTAGTATGTGTTTTGTAGAGGCCTCAGCCTGTCAATTTTTTAGGGGATAGTATGGTGATGAAAAATTAATTTGGATGTTGAAGGTGTTGTAAAGTTTTTTAAGATCTTTATTGTTGATATAATTTCCATTATCCATGATAAGTTTATGAGGGACACCAAAGTGGCATATGATGTATTGATAAAAGAAATTGTAGATTTTATTTTCTTTAGTTAAAGTTAAGGGAATTTCCTCAACCCATTTTGTAAATTATTTGGTATTTTTTATGATTGAATGATGTTTTTGAGATGATTTAGGATTGACAGTGCCAATGAGGTCTAATCCCCATTGAGAGAAAGGCCCTAGATTGTGAGTAGGTTGCAAGGATTAACTAGGAACATGGATGAGATCAAAATGTTGTTGACATGTGACACACATCTTGAAGTACACACAACAATATTGATTGATATTAGGCCAATAATAACCGAGTCATAATACATGTTTAGTGACAACATTACCATTGAAATTTGCACCGCATATGTCGTCATGGACTTTTTGGATTGTTGTGATAGATTCATATGAGTTAAGACATCTTAATAGGAGGCCATCAAAACCTTTTTTTATACAAGATACAACCTATGATGACATATTGAGTGGCACTTTGAATAAATTATCCTTTAGTATTTCATGATAAACTAGAGGGAATTATAGATTCTAAAATATAGTTGAATATTTGAGAATACCATAGACCAGTTGGATGAGTGTTGATGGAATCAATAGGAGGAAGTTGGTTTTGATGTGAAGGGTGATCCAATCTTTGAACGTTTATGGATAATGGGGTTGTTGGTTGATTCTTCAGTTGATAAAGGAATGAGCGCTCGTAAAGATTCCATAAAATCTGTAAACTTATTAAAGGATCATGGAATGGTCTTGATAGTATAGTGATCGAAGGCTCAAAGGATAAAATCATCATTGGATTTATATTTTTGTAGGATTTCCATTTTACACTGGTATTATCCTTTGATTTAACTGATGACAAGTTATGAGTCTCTGTAGATTTCTAAGATGTGAACACCTAGTAAAATAGTGGTTGTAATACCCATGATTAAATATTTGTATTCTTCCATATTATTGGTGCATTCAAAGTTAAGTTTAAATGATAGAAAAATATGAATACCCAAAGGAGGTATGATAACAATACTGACCCCTCCCCCTTTCTTGCATTTATATCCATCGAAGAAGAAGGTCATTTTAATAGGAATAAATTCGTGTTCATCGATAGTGTTGATAGAGTCATTAGGGATTTTTTTGTGAGGAAGATGAGTGTCAGGAAGGGGTGCTTCAACAAGATTTTTGGCAAAGACTTTTCCTTTAATGGTTTTTTGTGATATAAATTCAAGGTCAAAATTGATCACAAGCATGAGCCACTAAGTGATGCGATCACTATGATTTGGTTTAGAATGCATGGTTTTTAGTGGATTAAAGTTCACGAAGACATATGTTTTGTGATTGAGAAGATAATGGCATAGTTTAGATGTTGCAAAGCACAAAGAAAAACATAATTTCGTGGATTCAGTATAACGGGTTTCATATTTGTGGAGTGTACAACTTATGTAATAGATGGCTTGTTCATAGCCTTGGTCATCACGATGGGTGAGAAAATGGCTCCTAAGGAATGATTTTGGGTGTATATGTAAAGGTAGAAAGGCTCACCCTTGCGAGGATGAGTGAGTATAGGTGGTGATTAGAGATAATTTTTGAGTTCATCGAAGGATTTTTAATAGTTAAGATCCTATTCGAAGTCAATGTCTTTGCGAAGAAGGTGATGAAATGGTTGAAAACGATTTGAGAGTCGAGGTATGAAACATTGGTTAAACTGAAATTTACCTAGAAGGCTACGTAGTTATTTGAGGTTTTATGGAGGAGGAATTTTGATGATTTCTTTAATTTTAGCTAGGTCTATTTCAATACCTCAGATAGAAATGATAAACCCCAGAAGTTTTCCAATGAGAACACCGAAAACACATTTTGAAGGGTTATGGTGAAGGAAATATTGAATGATTTAGATGAAGATTGATTTAAGGACAACAAGATGGTATTTGTGATGTTTAGATTTTCCTACTAGATCATTAACGTAACCTTCTATGGTTTTGTGAATAAGATCATGGAAGATATATGTCATGGTGTGTTGATAAGTAGCTCTTGTGTTTTTAGGTTTGAATGGCATGAAGCAATAATAGAAGGTCCTCCAAGGGGAAATGAAGGATGTTTTATATTGATCATCAATGGAAATGAATATTTTATTATAACAAGAAAATCCATCCACAAGGAAGATATTTTCATGGCCGACTGGTAGATCGACTAGCTGACTGATGTTTAGAAGAGGGAATTCATCTTTAGGACATGAATTATTGAGATCCCGTAAGTTAGTATAGATGCGTAACTTACATGACACTCTAGTTACATGTATGATGTTTGACACCCATTATGGATAGTCAATGGGTATGATAAAATTAGTGGAGAGTAGATGTTTTTGTTGGAACATAATGATTAAGTTGTCTGGCCAACCCTTAATTAATATGGGTCCATCACTATTATATAGGTCAAATATTTAATAATATGAAATAAATTTATATTATTAAATATTCATACCTAGGTAATATACATTAGGTAAGTATTTAATAATGTGAATCATATATGTTTCTATTTATTAAACACACCCAACTAGGTATATGTGTCAACCATTTTAGGTTGAAAAGGTGGTTCAGGAGACATACCCAATCACCATAGATAAAAAGGACTTTAGGTCCTCATTTGATATATTCGGGAAACATACCAAAGGTATGAAAATCAAGTGATTTGGTTTTACCCTTGGTTAATAGGGTTTCAAAGGAGGAGATGATCTAATTGGATGTAAAAAAATTTCTTTGAAATAAAAGGTTATTTTCAAAGTTGTTTTTACCCTCTTACAATTTTCCACTATAAATACTATGTCACCTGTGTTATTTATTTTATGTAAGTATTTATTTATTTATTTATGCTATGATGTAATGTTTATTTAAATATTAATTATAACATTATATAATATGTAAGTTGATTAAATCCGTATTTATTAGAATTCTCAAATTCTAACATGGTATTAGAGTTAACAACATCTTTACCATTATCAGATGAACAAAAGTATTTTTCCAAAACTACTACATTGTGATTTTCAGTTACTTCCCTTTTTTTAGAGTCATAAATCCTTAGACTTGCAGTGTTAATACCACATCCAATGAAAACACAAGAAAAAGAAGTCATACCAAGTTTCTTTCTTTTCTTTTTAGGAATGTATAAAGAAGCAGGACTACCAAAAATGTTTAGATGAGAAATATCAAGTTTTTGATTTGACCATATTTCTAAAGGAGTTTAAAGATGAATAGGTTTGGTGGGAACCCTATTTAGAATGTAGACTGTTGTGTTCATTACTTCTACCCACAGAAATTTGGGAAGACTAGCAGAATGAAGCATATTGCGAACCATATCTAAAATAGTCCTATTCTTACATTCTGCAACACCATGAGATTGGAGAGAAGGATGAGAAGTTAATTCTCTTTTAATACCACAATCAATACATTTTTTTAAAAAAAATTTTGCTAACATATTCACCCCCATTATCTGTTCTAAGTCTCTTAATTTTATAATTTGAATATTTTTCAACAAATGCTTTAAATTCCTTAAATTTTCCAAGTACATCAGATTTATTTTTAAGAAAATATAACCAAATCATCCCGGGTGTTGGTTCCACCTACAAAGAAAAGAAGTATTATAGGGTCTAGTCGGTTATACAAAGTAAAATATAATATAGATGGTAGTATTGACAAACATAAAGCTAGACTTGTTGCTAGAGGTTTCACTCATAAACCTGTTATTGATTATGTTGAGACATTTGTCCCTGTAGCTAAAATGAGTACAGTTAGGACCTTATTTGAAATTTTCGCTTAATTTTGGTTGGAAATCCACCAAATGGATGTGAAAAATGTCTTTTTGAATGATCATTTAAAAGAATAACTTTACATGTCTCAACCTAAATAATTTTAAGAAACTGGTAAATAAAACTATGTTTGTAAATTGAAAAAATCCTTGTATGGTTTAAAGCAAGCTCATAGAGCTTGGTATGTGAAAATTAATTCTTTCTTTAACCAAAAAAGATTTGTTAATTGTTATTCTGACAATGATCTATTCATTAATCAAGAAGGATCACATATTATCATTATTTGTATATATGTTGATGATTTTCTTATGAATGGTTATAATCCTACTTTAACTTGTAGAATTAAAGAAAAATTGGAACAATACTTTAAAATGATTGGATTAGGTATCTTACATAATTTTCTTAGCATGACTATATTTAAATATACACATTAGATTGTTTTTTCTCAAGAACAATATGCAACCAATGTACTAAATTTTTATAACATGATTGATTGTAAATGAATTCTAGTCCTATGGAAGTTGGACGGAAAATTGATCCTAAACTTGCATGTGAAAAATTTGGTCCTACTTTATATAGGCAGTTACTTGGTAGTTTGATTTATCTAACTACCACTAGACTAGATATTTTCAATGTAATAGGAATTGCTTATAGGTTTATGCTGGAACCTTATAGAGATCATTGAAATATTACAAAAAGGATTCTTATATATATTTAAGGCAAAATCAATTATCAGTTGCATTATGTACTAAGAATGAAAATGATAAATTATATGGATTTTTGTGATTCTGATCATGCTGGTGATGTATTGGATATAAAATCTACTTATGGTTATGTGTTTAAATTTAATGTAGGTGCCATTAATTGGTGCAGGAAAAAACAAATAATTGCTTCTATATCTTCAACATAAAATGACTATAAAAGTGCAATGGAATATGAAAAAGAGCCTATATGGCTAAAGAGGTTGATCGATGAGATAAAGATGAAGGATCCGCACACTGTTCCTTTGTTATATGAAAACAAAAGCACCATGGATCTCTTGCACATAATCCAATACAACATCAGAGGATGAAGCACATTGAGATAAATATACACTTCATTCTGTGAGAAGGTGCTAAGTGGTGAGATAGATCTCAAGTTTGTGCCGACTAAAGAGCAGGTTGTTGATATCTTCACAAAGCCCCTAACTGCTAGAAAGTTTTTCCACTTTCATGAAAAGATTGGATTGTCAGAGTTTCCATTGAGGGGAGTGTGCATGAAAATTTCACCTCCTAATGGAACTTGGTTTTTGTAAAAATACCTTCACACATTTTTAAAAGACTTTCAGGAAAGTGTAAAAAAGACCTTTGAGAAAGTGTAAAAAGACCTTTAGGCATGTATACCTCCTCGGATTTTTTTTTATAAAGAAGTGTAGAAAGATCTTATAGGCAGGTCTTCAGTAAACTCTTTAGTGTTATTGATTTTACTGATAAACATCCAATACAAGCATATTATTAAGGAGGTTCTTGTTTATAAAAGGATCCTACATGCTTGGGTTCAATAACCCTTTATGAGAACCTGTGAGAATATGTAAAACTCACAAATAATGCTTAGCCACTGATCATAGGATGATCTTTGGATTTTTCGTTATAAATTATTAAAATCATTGTCATGATGTGAATTAATTCCATGATAATTACAAAATGGTTGACCTTTGAATTTTGTAAGATTATACTGAGGGTAGTAATGAGTAGCTAAGCTAATAATTAACCTCTTATCTAGTAACTCATATAAGATATCATGTTGTGTAGCATTATTTTCAAACCAAACAGGTTGATCTCATATAACATACACATTGATTCATATAAATAGGAATTTAACTTCTTTTGTATCAGCACATGCATTGTTTATATCGAATTTCATTTCCTTGGCCTTAGAAATAAGATAACTAATACATGAATTAGAAGTATCCTTGAGGTATTCAATCCCATCCTTAAGAGATGTATTTGTAGTATTTTGGGAAGATGTAGGGTTGATCCTCAACCCTTGGATAAATTTAATTATGGCCACTAGATGCTTAGGGTTCCAAACTAACCCTTAATATCCTTATGAATTTTTATTTAATCTCCTTCTTTACCCATGTCTCCTCATTCGGTCACTTTTCTTTTTTTTTAATTTGCAGGTTGAAGAGAAAGAAGCCATGAGAACAAGGAAGGAAGAACTATGGAGGAGTCTACAAGGAAATCAAGCTTAGATTAGTTTAAATTGTAGGTTTATTATTGTAATGTCTTTCATTCAAGGATTGAAGGGATTTCCTTTTCAAATATGGTTTTATTACAAAACTATTTGTATTTGGAGTTCTCCCTTGAGGGAAAACCATTCCTCTATTAATATATATAAGTTTTAGCACTTATATCTGCCTATTAGAATATTTATGTGCTTTAAACAATGAGATTAGCCATTATTTATTTTCTAGAGATTTCCTCTAAATTTTTGCATGCTTATAATTTTGTTTTGACCAAGTTAAAATTTACACAGGCGTGGATTTATGTTTTCCATAGTAAGTGATAGAACCACTACCTAGAGTAAGTAGGAGGTCCTTGCGACTGCCACCCTACCTGGGTGATGATTCACATATCACCGCCTTGCTAGAGTGCCAAATCTGATACATCTGCCTTGTATGAGCGGAGGTTATGAAACCACCACTCTGCACAGGGTGATGGTCCTATTCCTTAGAAACAAAACCTAAAAAATCCAAGATTTTCAAAAAATGAAAAGTTACTAAAGTGTTCTAAAATTCCTTTTGAGCATATTTTAAGTTCATAAAATGTCCAGTTGTAAAGAGGTACATATAACATGAAGGTATTATGCGACAATCAAACTGCTATTTTATTTAGCCAAGAATCCAGCTTATCATAGTAAGCCAAAGCATATTACAGTTTAGTATCATTTTGTTATACATGTTATTGAAAAAGGATCAATAGCACTGGAAAAGGTCTACATCACAGAAAAATGTGATGACATGTTCATAAAACCAATATTATTAGAGAAGTTAAAATGGCGTTTTCCTTCTCTTGGATTGTAGAAAAAGGTAATGATTTTGTCTTGTAAGATACCAAGTGGATTTTTTATCAAGGCGGAGATTGTTAGATATGTGAAAAAAAGTTAAATTTTTAGGTCCCTTTACGACATGGTTTGTAGCTCACTTCTAGAAGGGGGTGAGAAGGGGCGAGGGGCGGGGGGCAGGGGCTTGCCCTACAACTCATGTCAAAGGGGGTTCCATGGGGGTTGAAGACATTTTATAGAGCCCTGCATGGTGGGATTCTAGGGGAAGATCCCCCAATGTGGAAAAAAATAAAGAGTGAATCCCTTGTTTCTAAAAAAGAATTCCATCAAATTATTTTTTTGGAAGGAAAATCGTAATGGCATTTTACCATTTTATTTTTAGGAGGAGGAATCCAAACTATACTTTTCAAGTTAGGTGTATTTATTTTTGTTGTGATCCAAAGTTGTTGATAATGACTTCACATGAAATATGTTCATCTTCAGTTAGTAAAATATTGATATCTTGCACCATGGAAGTTCACCTAAGAACTCACATGGGGTTTTACCATGTCAATCTAGTGTTCATCTCTTGCATGTTTGGTATTTTGTATATTTATCTTATTTCTATCTCTATAAATTATAATTTTGTTATTAAAATTTTTTCCTATTCATTGTTGCAAATTTTTTAGTATCCTAACATTTATTTTGTATAGGGTTGCATCAAGGTTAATATCATCATCCTCCAAATCATGAGGCACATTTTCCTTAATTTAAAATCTTTGATGAAGAGTTTAAGTGGTAATTCTAGGTATTATACCAAATGGCCATAACTAGAGGGAAAATATTTGATTGTGAATGGTTTTTTCTTGCAAAATAACCTACAATGCTTTCTACATAAAATGTTGCAAGGATGTAAGGTTTGTGAAAGGTCCATCCTCATGTATGGTGGAAAAGTGAGAAGCTACGGAATCCGGTCTACCTTGGTGTTTTCCTTTGTGAGAAGAATGTTGATGTTATGATCTAAGAATTTGTAGAAATGAAAAAGGAATCAAATATTATTATATTACGTAGATGCACTTTACAAAACCTTGCGATAATGTGGCTAAAAAATAGCTCCATGTAGAAATGAAATATAAAAACGAGTGGGAATAGTGAATGATGAAACATAAACTTATTTTGTTTGACATTGTAGTGACCACATTTTATAGCCTCAGTTATCTGCTGACTTCCTTTCTCATAGTTATGATTTGACATGGATTTTGACATATTTTGGACATTATGTTATGTTATCCGATATTCATGGACATGTATGGTGATTTAGGAACGTAGCTCCAATTTAGATTTGATTAGTATGTTGGTATATTTCAATTGATGTTGAGGATACCGACATATTAATATGTTAATTAGGCCTAATTGATATTTAATGGATACATAGTTTAGTCGCACATCTTGATGATATAGATTTTTTTATTATTGGTGAGAACACATGATAACATGGATATATGTCATTTATATATGTTGCAATGGCTAACATATGGTGAATTTGTGTGAAATTTTGCATGTTTCTCATTTACAATTCCATGTTGATGTGGTGATATCATAGATTGCATGTTTAGACTTCATCGTTTACTGAGTAGTTGATTTACACTTGTATTGGGAAGATGTGTTTAGTGTTTGTATTGAGTGTGTAGGTTACAGGGCACATGAGAACGTGGGTTTCAAGGTGGCTACATAAATTGTATACAAGCAGTCCACGGGCTAAGTCCTAACCATGTTAGTTGTATGAGTCCCTATTGGTTGCTTGTATTGTTTGGGCACCATGAGTGACCCTTATTTGTAATGTTGTATTTCATGTAAAATTAATTGTGTTTAGGTTGTTTACTTTTTTTTAGTAAACTAGGTTGGAGAACTTAATGGTCCCTACTTCCATTAAGTATGTTTTTGTGTATGTGTTTGTTAGTTAAAGAGGATTGGGGTCACATAAGCACCCTTGAGTGGGCCACACATCCTCTACATATCTGTCCAAATGTGCCAAACCCGAAATTGGGTTATTTTTGGCATTTTAAGTTACCCCTTTTGGTTTTGGGGTTTCACTTAACATGAAAATAAGCCCTTGAACCCTACCTATTAGGAAGGGGGGCTTAGATCCAAGGCATGGAGGGAGTTTCCCTCCCATTTGGCTTCTCTTTTGTCACCATCCTTGTAAGATTTGTTGGAATTTGTGTGTTATGAAAAGTTGCGTAAGTTTGTCTCATTTTATTTTTGGCTAATTTGGGAGAGGGGTGTTTAAATGTGGCTTTATATTTTATTTATTTTTTTGGGAATCTTGACTTAGAGGGAAGAGAGGGCTGACACATGTCACCCCCTCATTTGTAAGGATATTTATTTTTATTTTTTCAAATGCTCCCTTAAGGGGGAGAAAGAGGGATTTTTTTTCTTTGTGCTTAGAGGCTTTTGGAGTTGGAGTTTTTCTCAGATAAGGAATTTTTAAAGGCTTAGAGATTTAGAGAGCTTGTGGAGGTAGGTTCTTTGATCTTATCTTGTGTTATTTAGAATGTTAGATTTTAGATTTACTTATGGTTGAAATTTTTGTCTTGTTGCATGTGTTGTATAGTTACTTGGTTATGTTATTTTTTATTTTCTCCATCCATCATATGGTATGATGGATTTGGGAGTTGGTTATTGGGGAAGCGGGAGGGATTTTCCCTCTTAATCCTCATGGCCTAATAGGCAATTCATGTTGGTTCTCTTTTATCTGCTTCATATGGTTTGAGGTGGGGAAATTGGTTCATATGGTTTGAAACCCCTTCCACATCCTTGGAGAGGAAACCCAATGAGTTTGAAAATCATCCTAATGATGATTTTAGGAAAATGGGAGGAGTGATAAGGAGGAATGATTGTCCTTGGAGGGATAAGGATGGTTTTTGAAGAATGTTGATTTAGGTGGGATCCCTATGGTTAGACCCCACTCTATGGAATTATTGGAGGTGTCTTATCCACTCTTACCCCTTGTTTTAAGATGAATATGGTTTTCTCCTATTTATTTTTTGGGTTGATAGTTGTGTTGTCATTTTGTGCATGTCTTGGTTAGTCTTGTATGTGACATGCTTGTGGTTATCTCATCTCTCACTCTTATGCACATTTTTGGAAGCTATATATCTCTCTCCCCCCCATGGGCTTGGGGGAGGCTAGCATGTCTTGCAACCTTTGGAAAGGCATGTAAACATTCATATATGCTTGGGTGGTAAAACAAGCCTTTCTCTTGGTATTGGAGTCTATGTGGAGGACAAAAGTTGGAGTCTAAAGCTTGGAAGATAGTTTGGAGTATTCCATGGAGACCTTTTCATATTGTTATGATTGTTTTTGGGAAATTTTTAGAAACAAATTTGCAATCTTTATGAGCATATTGATATGTTGTAAAACTATCTGATTTGAGATCCTTTGTAAGCATCTCATTTTGGGATGTTTTTATAGCTCATGGAAGCATATGTTGTTTCATTAGTATGTGTAATCTCCCTTCAATCTTGGAATGTATCCTTGTAAGGTTGTATGTAGTGTGCAAACCCTACTACTCTCCATGAGACGAAGAGTCATGTTTTAATGGAGAAGTTAAGTTTCTCTTCGTGATTTGAAACAATTCTAAATATTGTAGCTTAAAATTGTAGGATGGAGCAACTTTTAGTCTTCTTGAAAAGAAATGGAAGCATACTTTTGATGAAAGTAGTTCTTAATTATGCCAAAGATATTCCTTCGGTTGAAGGAATCTTCCTTCTGAAAAATAAATAGAAATCTTGATATTTTTTATGCATGTATTCTATTGAATAGAAGTGTAATAATGAAACTGTTGAGACTTCTAGATGAATAGTGCATCTCAATGACTAAGTTAAGTGATTTGAAAAGAATACAAACTTAACTATTAGGTTATTTGAAAATAAATCTTTACAATTGCAATAAGAATTGGGTTATTGTTGTTAAGGAAAATGAATACTTACTATTTTTAACCCACTAATTGTTAGTGTTCCAAACTATTGTAAGGATTTGAGTTGATATAATGAAACCAGATTTAAATTGATTCCCTTAAGAATATCTATAGAAATTATAGAATCTTTTGTTATTCTGGATTTGTAAGTACAAAACCTTACCACTAGGAATCCATTCTATATATACCGTATGGAATGAAATGTAACTATGAATACAAACTATTATGTTGATACTTCATATTCTTGTTCAATTGAAGTCTTCTCCTTTTAAAATGCTTGATGTATGAATGCACAAATTGGTATTTATAATATATATTAGCATACAGTATATATATAAATTGTTATATATCAGAGATAGTTGCACTAAATGTTGAAGTTGCATGTTTTACAATCATGATCAACCAGCTTAATATAAAATCATGCAATATATTTTTATATATTTAATATAACATATAATATAAAATATATTAATATATACATAATATAGTTTTTATATATATATATATATATATATATATATATATATATATAAATACCTCCATATAAATATATAATAATAAGAAAGTGGGTAGAATGAATACCCATACGGCCAAAGATAAATATGGTGCTAGAGAAATATTAAAAAAAATGGGAAATAGATGGATAGATTTTTGAAACCCTAAATGATTAAACAAAATAAGACCAAACCATAATGAAGAGGAGATATTTCCCCTATCAAAACCACCGTAGATGAAGAAATGGAGATTCAACATGGTGTTCTTTAGCATCTTCCTCAATCCTGCCACAAAACCATAAGGAAAATCTAAACCCCCATGGCTCGTCCATAGCCTCTCGATAAACCTGCACAAAGAGAAAATCAAATGCAAACCATATAATACGGTCTGTCCCCAAAGAATGAAAACATAAGTTGTAACTGAGTTAGGGTAACTTTAGGGATTTTATATGTAAGGGTTAAAATTAAAAGACACACACACAGAGACATACATAACCTTAGAAAAATGAATACGTAATGAATGAAACCCTAGCCTCCGAAGAAAATAAGGAGGAAATGGGCATAACAAATATATTTTCTTTAACTAAACTTGAACCACAAAATAGGAAGAAAGAATTTTCTTAACCTCTATAGATTTTTTCAAAACTTGCAAAACTAGAGAGAAAGAAGGAAAATAAAGAAAATTAAAAAAGAAAATAAATGGAAAAGGAAGCTTTAGTTTGAGGATTAGGGAAACTTTTGGGAATTTAGATCCAGGGATAAATTTTAGAAGATCCAATGGTCCACTTACAACCCTACACAACTTTAAGTTATGGAATTTCGTGGGAGTTGGGTAACAAATTAATAAGATGGTGTAGGGGCCTAATTAATTAAAAAGGGTATGTAGACTTTCCAAGGTAACACTAGCAAATATTTAATAGAGTAACCATGATGGGAAATAAATAAATAACACCTTCATGTTGAAAGTCCTTGTCCAAACTATTAAAATTGGAAATGAACAAGTAATTAATTTATTGATTAGTTCAAATTGGTATAAATCATCTTATACCGGGAATCAAAAAAGCATAGTAATTTGTTTATTTAAAAAAAATTGACCTAAATTTTTAACTAACTCTAGGTGTGATTTTATGTTTCCAAAGATGAGGCATTACATTTGGTATCAGAGTGATGGTTCGAACACGCAGACGCTTTGGGTAAATTATTTAATTAGTTATTATTATTTTAATAACATTACACAAAAAATAATTAATTCATTTCCACAACCTTCTACAATTTAATGTTCCATTCTCTTACTTTGTACAAAGGATGGCACATGCGAGACATGGATCCATTAGGGAATTGGGACGTAGATCACCTATGCCCGAGCCGCAGGTACCTCAGCTCGGACCTCATATTTTAGAGGCTCCTTAGTAGATGATAGGTTTTTTACAACAACTCCTTCCACCACCATAGGAGATGAGAGAGGAGGATGTCTAGCCAGGAGACGAGGAGTTGATAAGAAAGGACACATACTCATACCCACTGAAACATGATATGCCGAGGTGGGAGAGGTCATGTAGCCCTTTCATTCAATGTGAGAAGGTGGCCTTGTTCCATCGTATCCATTCACATATCCTTGAGGGACCATTTAGGGATAGACAACCCCATTCACCTGTTAGACCATAACATTAGGATCATGATACAGGTAGTGTGATTAGATAGTTTCTTCGCTTATAGCCACTTGCATACACCGACACTACTGATGGATTTGGGGCTGAGTCATGGCTCTTCAACCTTGATAGCTTATTTTTCTTGCACTCCTACGATAGTAATGTCAAATCTAGGTTCGCCATACACCTCCTTTGAGATGTCACAAGCATTTGGTAGAGGAACGAGGAGCATAATATCCATTTGACTCGGGATACAGTGTCCTAGGAGTTGTTTGAGGAGCATTTTAGTGCTCGTTATATGTCAGAGTATTTCCTACAGAAGATAATTGATGAGTTTAATGACTTATGACAGGGATCTGACACAGTGGCACAATATGAGAGCAGGTTCCTAGATCTTTTGTATTATGTGGACCACCTACAAGACGAAACATTACAGGTTAATAGGTTTATTTGAGGCCTAAATGTAGACATAACATGAGTATTTAGGATGCTATCTTCTCCCACACTTGAGAAGGTTGTGGAGAAGGCCTAATTAGCTGAGGAGAATAGGACCAAGGTGTAGGAACACTGAGATATGAACAAGGGTAAGTATTAGGAGAAGATGCATGCCTTTTAGAGCCAAAGGTCACGTGACACAACACAACCCCTTAGAGGAGGAATTTAGGCTCTTCCAGTAGTATCAAGCGATCCACAACATACAAAAAAGTAGACACAACATAAGGGCCACCAACAGTAGAGGGATAGATGGACTCAGAGCTTACAAAGAGGTGGAGTTAGAGAAGGTGTTGGTGGGGCCAAGGATATGAGACAGGTTACTCAGTAGGTAAAACTAGCTCACACGTAATAATCTTCTAGGGTTGGGATGACATGATCAGTTCACCAGAGTACGAGAGGGACCTCGTTTGAGAGGGGTACAAGAGGATGTTTTATTTGTGGGTACCTTGATCACTATATGTGCATGTGTCTGCAAAAAATCACTACCATTGATATGCAAAGATCCCATAGATTTGAGCAGACAATGGGTGATGTAGGACGTGCCCATCGTGTATTTTTAGTGGTTCATAACCACTAGGTTGAGCATTAGGCCACAGTTATTGAGACAAAATGTACTATCAAGGGTATTCCTGTCTCAATACTCTTTGATTCAGGTGCTTAAGATTCTTTTATATCTCATTATGTAGTGTACTAGATTTGGCTAGTGGTGTCTAGGCAACCAAATAGTTAGTAGGTTGAGTTGGCCTCTTGATCCAAACATGTTATGGACTCATATGTGGAGAGTTGTCTACTTGATTTGGGAGTCTTCTCCACTACAATTGAACTCTGAGTTATGCCTCTAGATCCTATCATGTTGTTTTAGGTATGGATTGGATCAAGGCACATCGGGCCAAGGTGGATTACAGGAATAAGTACAATGAGTGTTAGGATGATCTTGGGAGTTTAGTTGTGATTACAGGGATGCAGAGGTCTATCTCTTTGCACATGATCTTTGTTCAGAAACTCAAGTGGAACATGTGTAAAATTTTTTAGTTATTTGATATCACCATCAGTGATTGGTCAAATCAGGGTTACCACTCCGTAGAGAGGTTGATTTCACCATTAATTTAGTGCCAGGATCAGCACTGGTTTCTAGGGAATCCTATCGGATGATGACTCCAGAGCTTCATGAGATAAAGATAAAATTAGAGGAGTTGTTTGAGAAGGGTCTCATTCATTGTAGTTTATCTCCTTGGGGATCACAAGTCATATTTGTGAAGAAGAAGGATGGTTTTCTCAGGCTTTGTGTTGATTTTAGGTAGCTCAAAAAATTCACAATAAAGAACCGTTATCCACTCCCAGGATTGATGGCTTGTTTTATTAGAGGCGGGGAGTGAGGGTGTTTTCCAAAATTGATCTCAAGTTAGGTTATCATCAGTTACACATATCAGATGTAGACATCCATAAGACATCTTTCTGCACATGTTATGGGCATTATGAGTTCATGATTGTCCCTTTCTTTTTACCAGTGCCCCAGTTGTCTTTATGAGCCTCATGAATGGAGTATTCAGACCTTTCTAGACCACTTTGTATTATTTTTCCTAGATGATATATTGATTTATTCTCATTTTAAGGAGGAACACGAGGAGCATTTGAGATAGGTACTACATGTTTTGAGAGAGCAGAAATTGTTTGGAATTTTTGAAAAATGCAGCTTCTTCCAGACAGAGATTCAGTACTTGGGATACATCATATTAGGATTAGGTATCTCAGTAGATCCCTCTAAGATACATGTAATTATTTATTGGCCAGTTCCCACATCATTTATTGAGGTGAGGAGTTTCATAGGATTACTAGGATATTACCATAGGTTTGTACAGGACTTTTCCAAGATTTCTCACCCTATTACTCCCCTTCAAATAAAAGGGAAGAAGTTTTACTAGTAAGAAAAGTGTGAGAAGGCATTCTAGTTGCTTAAGGAAAGGTTAACCATAACACCTATGTTAGGATTTCTGGACCCAATAGAGGAATTTTTGTTTGTACTGATGCATCACTACAGGTTTTGGGAGTAACTCTTATGAAGGAGTGTCAGGTTATTGCCTTCGAATAATGTAAGCTCAAATATTATGAGCTTAACTATCCAACTCATGACTTAGAGCTTACAATAGTTTTTCATGCTCTTATGTGTTGGCATCATTTTATTTTGGGTAGGCCATTCATTTTGAGGAGAGATCACCATAGATTACAACATATCTTCTCATAGCCAAACCTCAATACTCTCCAACGACATTGGATGAAGTTCCTATAAGAGTATGACATGGAGGTACAATATATTAATGGAAAGGAAAACATCATTGCAGATGCATTTAGTAGACAACGACATGTACTTGCATCTTTGAAAATGAAGTTAGACTTGAGAGGTAAGATTCTTTAGCACCTTCCAAAGGATAGGTTTTATGAGGGTGCTAGACAAATGTTTAAGTCTCAAGGATTGTTAGAGGGTATAGTTTCAAGGTTCATCTTAGAGGCATATGGTTTACTTAGGTCCCATAGGTGCATCTATGTGCCTAAGTTAGCTGATCTATGTAGCTTCATCCTTACAGAGGCTCTTCAAGCCCCATATGCAGCACATCCAAGAGTGAAGAAAATGCACACTGATATGAAGGAGTTATATTATTGGCTTGGTCTTCGATGGGACATAATAGATTTTGTAGCATGTTTCCTTGAGTTCTAAAGGGTCAAGGAGAATTCTCAACCCACAAGATTCTTACATCCTCACGATATTCCTGAGTGGAAATGGGATGTTATCTCCATGGATTTCTTAGTAGGACTCCCTATGTCTTCTTATCATCATGATGTCATTATGGTCATTGTGGATAAGTTTACTAAGGTTTCACATTCCTTGCCAACTAAGGTCACCTATAATGCATATGACATCACCAAAGTATTTATGGAGGAAATTTTTAGATTGTACGGGATTCCGAAGACCATCATCAATGGCATGGATACCATTTACACATCATATTTTTGGACTTCCTTGCACGCCACTATAGGTACACAAATTAATTTCATCTCATCATATCATCTAGAGAGAGATGGATAGACGTAGAGGGTTAATCAAGTACTAGAGGTCATGTTGAGGATGTATGCAATGGACTAACAAAAGAAGTGGGAAGACTACCTACATTTAGTTGAGTTCACATACAACAACTATCACAATACCATTGGTATGGCTCCCTATGAGGATTTGTATGGTCGACCTTACAGGACACCTCTGAGTCAGGATAGGCTAGGTGATAGGATTATTGTAGGACCAACTTACCTACAGGGCTTAGAGCAGCAGGTTGTTCTTATTACGAAATGTTTTGAGAAATCTAGAGCACGCTAGAAGGCGTATGCAGACACCAAGAGTACTAATCATCACTTCACAGTGGGTGACAAAGTCTTCTTGAGATTTCATCCACATAAGAGCCTAATCTGATATGGAAAGGGTTCCTAGCTATCATCTAGTTTTGTGGGGCCTTTTAATATTTTGGAGGTCATAGGTTTAGTTTCCTACCACGTAGCTTTTCCACTATGCCTTGCATGATCCCAATATGTATTTCATGTTTCCGTACTATGTAGATATATACGTGATATCTCTAATGTTTTACATTGGTTGGCCTAATAGGTGGAGGACAGAGGATGGAGGACAGTGGAGGATGGATCCCGTACATAGACTGGAGCACCAGAGATTGGCCCTTCAGGTTCAAGGCTTGGACTAGGTTAGGGTGTAATGGGACAAATATGATGAGACAATTGTGACTTGGGAGGATACTACACCTTTCAGGGTTATATATTCCTATCTCTTTCAGTGAATTCCAAGAGAAATTCTAATTTTAGGAGAATTAAATGTAGTGCCTACATTTTATATCCTCAGTTATCTACTGACTTCCTTACTCATAGTTATGATTTGACACGGATCTGGACATATTTTAGACATTATATTACGTTATTTGATCTTCATGGACATGTATGGTGATTTAGGGGCATAGCTCCAATTTAGCTTTGATTAGTAAGTTGGCATATTTCAATAGATGTTGTGGATATTAACATATTGCTATGTTAATTAGGCCTAATTGATATATGATGGATACATAGTTTAGTAACACGTCTTGTTGATATAGATTATTCGATTATTCATGAGAATATATGATAACATGGATATATATCATTTATATACATTGTAATGGATAACATATGGTGAATTTGTGTTAAATTATGCATGTTTCTCATTTACGATTCCATGTTAATGTGATGATATCATAGATTTTATGTTTAGACCTGATCATTTACTAAGTAGTTGATTTACACTTATATTGGGAAGATGTGTTTAATATTTGCATTGAGTGTGTAGGTTACAGAGCATAGGAGAACATGAGTTTCAGGACGGCTACGTAAGTTTTGTACAAGCAACCCATGGGGCTATGTCCTAACCATATTAGTTGTATGAGGCCTTATTGGTTGCTTGTATTGTTTGGGCACCATGAGCGACCCTTATTTGTAATGTTGTATTTCATGTAAAATTAATTATGTTTAGGTTGTTTAATTTTGTTAGTAAACTAGGTTTTGGGACTTAATGGTCCCCGCTTGCATTAAGTATATTTTTGTGTATGTGTTTGTTAATTAAAGAGGATTGGGGTACCATAAACACATTTGAGTGGGCCCCAAATCCTCTACATATGTGTCCAAATGTACCAAACTGGAAATTGAGTTATTTTTTGCATTGTAAGTTACCCCTTTTGGTTTTGGGGGTTGACTTAGCATGAAAATAAGCCCTTGGATCCTACCTATTAGGTAGGGAGGCTGAATTCCAAGGCATGGAGGGAGTTTCCCTCACATTTGGCCTCTTTTTTGTCACCATGCATGTACTATTGATTGAAATGTGTGTGTTGTGAAAAGTTGCATACACCTGTCTCATTTTATTTTTGGGTAATTTGGGAAAGGGGTGTTTAAATGTGGGTTTATCTTTTATTTATTTTGTTTTAGGAATCCTGACTTGGACGAAAGAGAGGGGTGACACATGCTACCCCCTCATTTGTGAGGAAATTTATTTTTCTTTTTTCAAATACTCCCTCATAGGGGAGAAAGATGATTTTTTTTGGGATTTTCCTTTGTGCTTTGAGGCTTTTGGAGTTGGAGTTTTTATTGGAAAAGGAATTGAGAAAGGCTTTGAGATTTGGAGAGATTGTGGAGGTAGGATTTGTTTATCTTATTTTGTGTTATTTGGCATGTTAGATTTTATATTTTCTTATGGTTGAAAATTTTGTCTTGTTACATGTCTTTTAAGGTTACTTGGTTGTGTTATATGTTAATTTATCCATCCATCATATGACTTGATGGATTTGGGAGTTTTATTGGGGAAGAGGGAGGAATTTTCCCTCTTAAACCTCATCGCTTGATGTGCAAACAATGTTTGTTATCTTTTATCAACTCATATGGTTTGAGGTGGGGAAGGTGTTTCATATGGTTTGAACCCCCATCCCCATCCTTCAAGAGGAAACCCAATGGATTTGAAAATCCTCCCAAGGATGATTTTAGGAGAATACGAGTTGTAATATGGAGGGATGATTGTTTTGGATAGATAAGGATATTTTTGAATAATTTTTTAGTGTGCAAAATATGGTTGGATCACACTCTTTGGTATTATTGGATGTCTCATCTACTCTTCCCCTTTGTTGAGGATAAATATGGTTTTCTCCTCTTTTTATTTGGTTGGTAATTGTTGTGTTTTTCTTTAGTGTATGGGTTATTTTTGTATGTGATATGTGTTGGTGCTCAATTTTATCTCACCCCCTTTTTCATTGAAATTCCTCAATCTGCAGGCTCTATTGTATTCTCTATCTTCTCCTATTGAGGTGTGAAATATATTTCCTTCATTTGGTTTCCATGATCAGTCCTTTCATTTGGTCGAGGATCACATTAAGTACATAATTTTTTTACTGTTCCTCTGTCCATGTGAAAGAATTTGTAACATCCGTGTAAATTCAGGTTTTTCCCTTCCTTTCGTTTGTCCACAGTCACATTTTGTTTTTCCTATCAATTTTTTCCCAATATTTGTGAAAACATGGTCATTTCTAATTAGATGCAGCTCGGTGGGGAATTTTGAAACTCTAAGGCCTGCTTCGACTCAAGTCTTGTCCACATGGAGGGCTTGCACTCATTTGAAAATTTTCCTCTTGGTTTAACCTTTGGAGTTGTGCTAGAGAGACACGTGGAGGTTTCCGCTACCTTGCCCAGAATTAGACATTTTTTTATGTGGCCGGGTAAGCTTTGTCAGACCATGGACACATGGAGGGACGACGCTCATTCAAGGATATGCCTCTGGGTCCTACCTTAGCAGTTGCACCAGGGAGACACGTGGTGAGCCTGTACTTGTTTAGGGTCTCTGATTTTGGGTACCTTATCAAAGTTGTGCCAAGGAGACATGTGGATGGTTTTATCAGCTCCTCTCTATACTTAAACTTTTCAAGGAAGTTTCTAAGGTATAGGACACATGGAGGGCCTGCACCTATTTGGGACCTACCCCTGAATTTTATTTTTGGAGTGCCATGAAGACATGTGGAAATTTCTTCTCACTCTGCCCTTTCTTGGAATTTTCAACGTCCAAGGAAAACTGTCTTGGACCCTAGACACATGACGCCTTCCGTTGGTCCTTAAAAATTTTCAACAACTTTTTCAGGATGAGATGCATGGTGAGTTTGTGCTTGTTTAGGGTTTCCAATTTTGGGCACCATATCAAAAGTGTGCCAATGAGACATGTGGAGGCTTCCACTAGCTAGCATTATACTAAGACTTTTTCAAATGCCAAAAGGAAATTTTCTTGGGCCCAGGGAAAGTGGAAGGGCTACGCTTGTTTGTAAACTTTCCTTTGTACTTCACCTTTGGAGTTGCACCAAGGAAACATGTGGACTACTTTAATCTAAATTTGAGAAGGGGAAGAATCAATGGTTGTTGTGCATTGTATCTGATTTTACCATAATTTTTTCTCCAAGACTCCTGGAGATGTTAATACGCATTGTTTTTCATCATTTTTTCATGGTATATCTTCATTCTCCTTCACCAACAGAGGTTAGAAAATGGGTCCTCTCACCCTGGTTGAAAGACATGGCCTAAAGTAGTGAGGATAGATCAAATCCTTAATGAAGGTGTTATCCATTTCTCTGATGCCTAAGTGACAAAGAGTCAGATGAATCCCCTCCTTGGCTACAAAATGAATCATAATATGTTATTTTTGTCTCTCAGTTTCTTGCTAAATCTTTGATGCTACTCAGTTTCCAAGGGAGAATAAATTTGGATACCAACACCAGATTGGCGTCATTGTTGGGGATATAATTTTTGTTACCAGGGATTATTTGAGCTTTGAGATTTATTTGTGTCGCAACAACAATATATTGGTGTCGTTGTCAGAGACATGAAGGTGTGTGCAATGTTTAAACACCATCAACAATTTATATAGACCCTGGTAAATTCTTCTTACAAATTTTAAAGTGCAAATACGTTGTTAAAATGTCATCCTGTGTCTAGATTTGTAAGAATCATGCAAAGTTACAAGTTATGCTGCAATATTTCCAGTTTCTATTGGTTTTTACACTAAATTTACATCATAAATGTTAAATATTGGTAAAGTAAGGTCATATTTGTGAAGCTTTACATGAATTTAGTGTTGATAGACATTTAATAGATCAATTTTAGTGCATTTGCACAACTAAGGTGAAAATCCTTAGTGGCAGTTCTGTGTTGAATTAATTTTTGGTAAATTCTAGTGTCTTAACCTTTGTCAATTGAAATTTATCACTAATCTATGTAAATATGGAAGGAAGAAGATCTTTCTGTTAGGAATATTTTAATATTGTGAACATTATTATTGTGCAAATAATGAGTTGGTGACAACTCGTAGAGATATCTTAGAGTGATTCTAGGTTTGTTGAGTGAGAATAGGTATTGGGAGAGATTTGTGGATGCTGAGTGATTAGTGGGATGAGTGTTGACTCCTAGAATCAAGGAGATCAAACTCTATATATGTAACCTCTACCTATGAATAAGATATCCCGAATCATTTGAATCTATAATATCATTATTCGATGTACTTTCTCTATGCAAAACTAGTTGATTGCTATGATTTGGTATCAGAGCAGGAATGGTAGTTCTATGTGATTTTTATATTGCCTTGCTTTATGATTATCATCTACTTTTTAGCAATTTCTTGAATCTGTTAGAACTGCTCTAAAGAACATGTCGTAATTTCTATATTACGATCTGGGTTTCTCTAATTTTTAATGGGTTCATAGAGTTGTTTTTAAGAAAAATACTATCCGAATTTCAGCCGAACTCACATTCTAGATGTGGAGAAATGTGGAAAATACGAAAGGGATTTTATGTTGATTTTTTCCCTTATGGCCTGCTGTAACAATTATGGAGTATATTTTCAATATGTTCAAGAGGTTTTAACATTATTTACGGTTCTTTTGGTGTCTAGTGGAGATTTTTTCGAATCTACAGTGGATTAACATTCATGGTTTAATCTTGTACTGCCAGTTCGTGATTCAATTTGCATTGAATCTGTTATATACCTGTGCGGTGAGATCTCCTTGTGCTCGTTGATGTCTCTATGGTGCCTGATTTGACTTTCATAGATCTCCAGATCTATTTGCTTGTGTTAAGGAACCTTACAAATCTGATATATGATGATGGGTCTGAGATATAGAAGCTGCTACTAGTGATCATCTTCCTGCATTTTTTTTACATTGGACTGATCTCCATTTATAGCCCATCCACGGATCTGGTCTACATAGGAGATTCGTGGAATTACATGCAATTCAGCGCCTGATAAAACAATTATTTGGTATAAAGCTTCACATTTTCTCCAAGTCTATTTTCTTCTCCATGTCTCCACGTATTTCTCTATCCATGCACAGTCTGTTTGTAGTCCCATGAAAGTGTTGCCGTTTTTGATCTGCTGTCGGTTTGGATCTGCACATTGATCTGCTGAGGATTGATCCATGCATGCACGCTCATTGGAGCTCACTCACTAGAAGCCTACCAACCACGGCCAGCACCAAAGACCGCCTTCTAACACCAGCGTAAGGATTTTTTCATTCTTTATGGGATCAATCTGTTATGCCCATAAGCTAAGATCGTAATAGTTTCTACGTGTCTTCCTTCCATCAAGTTTATGGTTGAGTTCAAATAAAGTTTATAATTTCCTTATGTTTAGGTATTAGTATAGTTTGAGTGATGTAATAGTGAGTCTATTTGATGGTTTAATTTTTTGTCCTTTAGCTATATTAATCATAGTTAATATAGTCTTCAAAATACCAAGTCAAAATTGGATCTAATCGGTCTAAGTCTTTTTATGTGTTTCATAGTAAAAAGTAATATAAAATTACTTTTTAAATGTTATTTTCATTTTGTCTAGTGTAGTAAGTCAAAACGTCAATCTAGTCAGTATCGTCAAGATGTTAAAAGAGTTTTAATAATGTCAAAATAGGTGATTTTAGGGTATCTGTTTGTTGTCATTCTATTGTCATCAAAATTGAGTTGAAAAGTTGTTAAAATAAAATTTAAAAAAGAAAAAAAAAGAGGACAAATGAGTGCATTTTTGGTGTAATCCGACATTCAAATTTTAAGGAAAAATGCAAATGGAAACTATTCTTGCCTTCGGGGGCTCCGCCCCTCGACCCTGCCCTGTATCGCGACAGGGAATGCATATCGTCCTCGGCTATACTTTCTGCTGAGTTAGCAGGGATATTCAAATGGAGGTTGGAGGTAACGGAGGAAGGTGGTTGATCAGCGACCTCTCGTCAGGCACCATCGACGAGGCCGCGGTATTGATTTGGTGGCCAAGTATTTCAGTTGTGTGTTTGATTCCATTATTGTGTGTTTTATAATAAGAACAGATGTCACATTCCTGTTCAGAATTGTATTTCCTTTTATAACCCCCTGATGTAAATATGTTATAGTAGAAAGAAGAAAACACAAGTACAAAGTCAGCATTATGATACTTGAAGAGGATGAACAGAGGTTCATGAGCAGGGGCTCGTACCTAGGACAGAGGTCCGTTATTGATGAACAGGGGTTCTTACCTTGGACTGAGGTCCATATGTGTACCAAGATCATGAGCAAACAGGGGTGTGCAAGCTGCAGAGAAAGTGTAACTATTCTTTTCTACATTGTTCACATTAGGGGAGTGTATGTGTGGAAATAATAATGTTAACAATAGGGGAGTGAATGTTAGGAATATTTTAATATTGTGAACATTATTATTGTGCAAATAATGAGTTGGTGACAACTCGTAGAGATCTCTTAGAGAGATTCTAGGTTTGTTGAGTGAGAATAGGTATTGGGAGAGATTTGTGGGATGCTGAGTGATTAGTGGGATGAGTGTTGACTCCTAGAATCGAGGAGATCAAACTCTATATATGTAACCTCTACCTGTGAATAAGATATCCCAAATCATTTGAATCTATAATATCACTTTCTCTGTGTAAAACTGGTTGATTGCTATGACTTTCTTCATTAAAGACCCTGCTAGAAGGTTATTTCTAGAGGTGGGAAAGATAAATTATGAAGGAAGAAGAGTCTGGAAAGTTGTTGGAGATCAAAAATCAAGAAAGGAGTTATCAGTTGTTGAAACTAATCGGGTTTTCATTGAAGATTGCCACACTTCCTTAGGTTCTTCTGAATCAAGTAGTCTTTTTGTAGATATGAATTCTCCATCTGGAGAGGGGCCTTCTTTTGTATTTGAAAAATTTGTGTCTCATTCTATCCCTGTGTTCTCCAAAGCTGGTACGATCTTCCAAGAAATAGAGTTTTTAGAGAATGTTCATTCTAAGAATTATATTCTTGTGCCCCACATATCCCTCTCTCCCCATTGTTCTATTTCTCTTGTAAGATCACCTCCCCAAAACAATATGGCCTAGCCCCCACCAAGACATCTATTTGATGTGAACACTTTTCGTCCTATAGATTTCAGAGGTATGGATGGATATCCAAATGTTGTGCCCCAAGATGTTAGAAATAGAATGCCTAAATTTCAAGAAAATAGTGCCAATACTGGGAATCAAAACTTAAAGCTTTTTGTCAATATGATGGAAGAGTTTGAGATAAAATTTGAGGATGTGTACATAAAATTATTTTATTCATACTCTAGAGGAGAATGCACAAGAATGGTATAAATCTTTGCTAGAAAACTCCATTGATTCATGGACAGAAATGAAGAATGCTGTTAGATTGCAGTATGGAGATAAAACAGACCCTAGGTTTCTTTTATCAGAAATTTGAAAATATAAAAAATAATCCTAATGAGTTTGTTCATAACTTCAATAAAAGGTTCACTAAGACCCTGAATAGGCCACCTGTGATCTTGAGGCCAAGTGATGTTTCTTGTTTAATAAAATACTCTAATTCTTTTGATAAGAAGGCTGCCTATTATTTGAGGGATAAAAACCCAAAAACATTGAGGAAAGCCTTCACAATGGCTTTGTAGAATGAGAATAACATCATGGAAATTGGTAAACATCCTAAGAGAGAAGGCATCAAGCTAATCAATCTAGAGAAGCTTCAGTCAAGTAAAGTTGTGCATCTGGAGGAGGTTGTAAAAAACTTTGGTCAGAGATGTTAAGGAAATATCCTATAAACTAGCCAGAGTACAGAAGGGGATTAGACAAGGTTACCAAGGTCATCATAAAGAAAAAGGTCAAGAAATATTTGTAAATCATCCTAGGGGTGATCAGAGAGTTGATGATAGAGGCAAGATGACTTGTGGGATCAGGAAATAGATAGCCCCAACCTAGGGAAAACAAATTGGGTGTCTGTTCCTTTAGCTGAAAAATTTGTTGATGTGGAAGAAGCCATGAAATTGAGTGGTGTAACAGAGGTTTAATTCCCACATGTCCCATGTTATGAAGACAAATAAGTTGAGGAATCTGATGATGACATTGATGATGATGTGTGCATGATGTGGTGCTCTACAAGCTCACAGCAAGGAGCAACTTTGACTTAAATTAATCATTGGTAGAACTACTGCAGATTTCTCGGGATTGCATCCACTAGGTAGTACCCCTTCCTCACTCTCATACTTTTTAAATAGATATGGTACAATATTTTGAATGTCGCTAGTAACGATTTTGAATACTTAAGGGCATTAATGATTAAAAAGTATGATGGAGGAATCCCTTATGAGGAGGATAGGCAGTATTTAATGAATGTTGTAGTTGGCCATGAAAAGGAATATAACACTAGGAGTAAAGTTGTCAAAGGGGCAAGGCCTCAGGCCAAACTAGAAACCCTAGTTCTAACCAATATCTCAAAAGAAACTCCTAAGAAAGATACATCTGGAAAAAGCGTGTGTCCTAAAGTAGAACTGGTATGCTTGCCCATGCTCAGACCATGAAAGATCCTTTGTTGTCAGATGAGTTTCTTAGTCTTCCTCTAACTGCTTCCTTGCCCAAATATGTTCCTTATGACATTGGTAAGTCTTGAGTGAGATCAAGATTTATGTTCCAATTGTTGACCTTCTTTGGATTCCTAAGCACAAGAAAAGAGCCTTTGAATATTTGGGATTGAAAGAACAAAAGATTACCAAAGGCATAAATGTAATCATGTTAAGACTCCTCCTACCATTACAGAGTTGGAAAAACCCCAAGTGCTGGAAGAATTAGGTGAGCCACCTAAAGTATATTTGGGAAAATACTTGGTTTAGTCCTAGCTGAATGTAGATCCATTTTTCACTAATTTGATTATTAGGGACAAGCTGTTGCACAACTGTATGTTTGATTATGGAGCATCATGTAATTTTATGCCTATTGAGGTCATGAATGAATTAGATATCATAGTAATAATAGCTTATGGGAAGTGCACTGCCATGGATTCCAGCGAGGTGCCAGTGGTTGGATGTGTCAAGGGTTTGATAGTGCAACTTGAAGCCTACCCATGCAAGAACTTAACACTAGATGTTGTTATTGTTGATTGCCCTACCAAATGGGGAATGTTGTTATCAAGAAAAGGGGATGCTAGTGTGGGTGGGAGTGCACAAATGGATATGCCTTCTTCCACTATACCTATTGAGGGAATCCTTGTAAAGTTGTATGGTGAAAACAAGATGTTACATCTCATTGAGGATCCCAATAATGCTTCCTATGAAGTGTCATACACTGACATTGATGCTGATAAATTTTTTGGATTTGCTAATGGTAAAGAGAACATAATTGATCAATGCAAGTCTCTTAATCAAGTAGGTTCTCCTTAGACCTTGTTGTTTGATGGGCTTGCTCTAAATTTGGAAATGGTGCTGGAATTGTTTTGATATCTCCATGCTAGGAAGAGTTTGTTTTCTCTTTTAAACTTAACTTTGAGTGCACTAATAATATTGTTGAGTATGAAGCACTACTCTTGGGTCTAGGAATTGCTTGGAAATATGGTATTAGAGACATCATTGTTAAAGGAGATTAAAAGCTAATTGTCAAGCAGGTTAGAAAACTGTATGCAACAAAAAAAAAGAGAATGAAGCAGTATAAGCATGTAGTCTGGGATTTCATTGAAATGTTTGAGTCCTTCAACATAATACATCACAATAGGAAATAAAGTACTTTAGTAGATAAATTGGCCGTATTGGGGTCCAGATTTGAAATTTTTACTGTATCCCCCAATTGTGACTATAATATTGAGGTATTGACTAGGCCATCTGTTCCTGACAATATTAAACATTGGAAAGTGTTCAAATACGATGCCTAGGTGCAAATATTTTTGCATAACCAAGGATAATTCTTTGATCAACGTATAAATTGGGAGCCAATGGTTTGTGCGGCTAATGGAAAGGAGACTTTATTTGACAAAGACATCATTCAGTTGAAGAATAATGCTATTCCCAGAGGTTTGGTAACACTTGAATCAAAGTTTGATAATGTTGATTGCATTGTCATTAGACACATGTCAGCCTTAAGGGATGTTGAAGATCATGAACTGGGTACGAAGGATAAACCAAGTAAGATCTGGCTAGGTATAAATATGAGCAAGGAAGAAAAGTAGTGATATGTCTAATTGTTGAAGAAATACCAGGAATTATTAGCATTGTCCTATTATGAACTGAAAGCATACAAAGAGGATCTTTTCCAGTACGAAATTCCCTTAGAAGATCTTGCCAAGCCATTTAGGTAGAAACAGAGGCCGATCAATCCACTCCTTTCCCTGAAGATACAAGAAGAATTGAAAAAGTTGAGGGATGGAGGAATCATATAGTCCACAAGGTACTCAGCATGGGTTATAAAATTGGTACCTGTCAGAAAGAAGAATGGAGATATAAGGCTGTGTGGACTTTAGAAACTTGAATAGAGCATCAATGAAGGATAACTAACCTCTTCAAATATGGTCAATATGTTACAATTGGTTACTGGTTTGGAATTTTTATCCACCTTAGATGGTTTTTCTTGATATAACTAGGTAGTTGTGAAGGAATCAGAGTGAATCAAGATTGCCTTTACCACTCCTTGGGTAACATATGTATATGTTAGAATGCCTTTTGGTCTAATGAATGTTGGAGCCACTTTCTAAAGAGCAATGGATGTAGCTTTATCTGGCTATATTAATGATTTCATTTCTATATATCAAGATGATGTGACTCTTTTCTCCAAAAAAAGGAGTGACCACCTACAACACTTAGAAAATTTTTTGTTAAGATGCAGGGAGTATGGTATTTAACTAAATCCCAAGAAGTGTCATTTTGGAGTTCTAAAAGAAAAGCTGCCTGGAAACATTGTGTCAAAGGAAGGGGTCATGATTGATCCTGAGAGGTTAGAAGTCATCAGAAAAATTCCTATTCCAATAACCAAGAAGGGAATTCAGTCCTTTTTTGGGTAGATTAATTTTATTAGGAGATTTATCTCCAACTTTGCTGAACTAACTATCCCAATCACTAATATGCTAAATAAAGATCAAAGTATCAAGTGGGAAGAACCAGTTATTCAAGCTTTTGCTAGGATAAAAGAAGCATTAAATAATGCCCCCTTTTTAGCAGCTCTATATTATAAGAAGGCTTTCCAAATGTTTTCTTTTTCTTCAGAAAGTACTATTGCATCTGTGTTGTTGCAGAAGGATGATGAGGGAGGTGAAAGACCAATGTCCTTTTTTAGTAAGGCATTACAAGGAGTTGAGCTAAAGTATACTTTAATGGAGAAGCACGTATTTGCTTAGGTAAAAACAACAAGAGTCTTAGGGCCATATATTATGATTTCCAAAGTCATTACTTATGTTCCCCACACCATGGTGAAATATATCCTATCAGAAATGGAGGTTTCAAGAAAAAGATGCCAATGGGTAAAAAAATTGCAAGAGTATGATATGGATATCCAAAAAAAAAATTGGTTAGAGGTTTGGGCCTAGAAAAACTTATGGCAGAGAGCAATCTGCAGACAATTGAAGTAAATGAAGTTGAAAAAGAAAGGTTGAATGTCCTTGAAAATTTGATAAATTTTGAATGGTACAAGGACATCTTTTTTATCTCAAACATCTACATTGCTCTAAACATTTGAGAAAGAATCAAAAAAGAGAACTTAAGTTAGCTTCCCAAAAATATGTCATTACTGATTTTGGGTTAGCTTGGAAGAACCCTGAGGGAGTTCTCTTAAGATGCATTACTGAAGATGAAGCCCCTAAAATAATTTTTTATCTCCATGGAGAAGTTTGTGGGGGGAATTTTTCTTCAAGAGTCACATCTCATAAAATCTTAAGGGTTGGTTATTAGTGGCCAACTCTTTTCAAAGATACAACTCTATTGGTAAGAAAATGTGAAAGTTGCCAACACTTTTCTGGAAGATTGAAAGCTTAAGGCTCCCTTCCTTTGCAACCTGTATTAATTGAAGCCCCATTTAGGCAATGGGGAATGGAAATCATTGGTGAGATTTCAGTTCCTTCAAGTGTTGACCATAAGTGGATTTTAGTAGCCATTGATTACTTCATCAAGTGGGTGGAGGCAATCCCCAACAAGAAGGTAACTCAACAAATTTTCATGGATTTTATCCTGAATTATATTATTTACAAATTTGGGGTACATGCCAAAATAGTTGCTAATAATGCCATGAGCTTTCGAGCTAAACCTTTAGTGGCTATGTGTCCCGAATATGGGATCAATTTGACATATGCTTCAAATTATAATCCCTAATGAAATGAACAAGCAAAGTCCAACAATAAAAATATGTTGAAGATACTTAGAAGAACTTTGGAGTTGAAAAAAAGGAAGTGGGGTGAGCAGTTGAAGTTTGTTGTACATTCGAATTACTGAACATACATTCTTCTTAAAAGACATAGATGGGGAGTTGCTTCAATTTCCTATTAATGGTAGGCATTTGAAACATTTCCTTGATTGATTTCTCAGAATCAATGTATGCACCATTGTACAATGTATAGTCTTTTGGTTTCTTTATGCTTTCATGTTTTTCTATTTTTGTTCATCCTTGGTCCTTGTCCGCCGTTTTTTTTTGGTTTCTCAATTTGTTCCTGAAGGTTGGCTCATGACTCCATTGCCCAATGGTTTATTTTTGGCACTTGGTCTACTATTTGTTCTTTTGTCACTTGCAAGGAGTGCCCATCCCCGAGTTAGAGCCAATGTTGGTGCTTAATTTTATCTCGCCCCATTTGTCCTTGAAATTCCTCAATCTACGGGCTCTTTCATATTCTCTATCTCCCTGTATTGAGGTGTGAAAGCTATGTCCTTTATATAGTTGCCATGATCAGTCCCTTCCTTTGGTCGAGGATCACATTAAGTCCAAAATTTGTTTTCTGTTCCTCTATACATGTGAAAGAATTTGTAACTTGGGCATAAATTTGGGTTTTTTCCCTTCCTCCCATTTGTCCACAGTCACATTTTATTTTTCCTGTCAATTTTTGTCCCAATATCTATGGAAATGTGGTCCTTTATGATTGGATGTAGCTCGATGGGGCATTTTGAAACTATAAGGCCCGCTTCAACTCAAGTCTTGTCCATGTGGAGGGCATACACTAATATGAAAATTCACCTCTTTGTTTGAATTTTGGAGTTGGGCCATGGAGACACGTGTAAGTTTCTACTACCTTTCCTAGACTTAGACATTTTTTTAATGCGGTCAGTACAACTTTGTCAGACCATGGAAATGTGGAGGGCTGGCGTTCATTTGAGGATGAACATCTGGGTACCATCTCAAAGTTGCACCAATAAGACACGTGGAGGCTTCCGCCAGGTCATCTCTATACTTAAAATTATCAAGCAAATTTCTAAGGCGTAGGACACATGGAGGGCCTGCGTCTGTTTAGGATCTTCCCTTGAATTTTATTTTTGAAGGACCACCATGAAGACACGTGGAAGTATTCGCTCACTCTGCCCTTTCTTGGAATTTTCAAAAGCCAAGGAAAACTGTCTTAGACCCTAGACACATGGTATCTTTCGTTGGTCCTTAAAAAATTTCAACAACTCTGCCACATTGAGACATGTGCTGAGCCCATGCTTTTTTAGGGTCTCTACTTTCGGGCACCATATCAAAACTACGCCAGTGAGACACGTGGATGCTTCTGCTAGCTCCTTTTATACTAAGAATTTTTCTAAGGCCAAAAGGAAATTTTCTTGGGCCTAGGGCACGTGGAAGGGCCATGCTTGTTTTGAAGCTTTCCTCTGTACTTCACTTTTGCATTTGCACAAAGGAAACATGTGGACATCTCTAATGTAAAGTTGAGAAGGGAATGAATCAACAGTTGCTGTGGATTGTATCTTATTTTACCGCCATTTTGTCACCAAGACTTCTGGAGATGTGAATACACATTGTTTTTCATCATTTTTTGATGAAATTCCTTGTCATTTTTATATGAAAAGTGTAATTGAATGCATTTATAGGTTAATTTTTGAGTCCAAGGAATGTAACGGTTGATATTTTGAAGTTAGAATTGCTCGGGAACTTGCAAAAAAATGAATTACTAGAGAAGCTAGATGTAGAGTAGAGTTGTAGAGGAAAGAATTGGAAAAGGATGAAAAAGGTTTTGCCTCAAGGGTGAAAAGGATTTCTTATTAGATCCAACTATACAGGGCCACCAGAAAATGATTAAAACAGGGATTTTTCGCATGAAAGAATAAAATAATGATTAGAAGGACTATAAGAATGTTGTGGCACAGCATCTTAGTCATTAGTCAAGGGTCTAAGAAATGTGATCAGTTCATGATTTTTCCACCTTGAAGTTGCGGATGTAAATTTTTTAAAAGTCACTTTCTGAGAAAAATTTGTAACAAGCAAAGGTTCCTCAAATATTCTTCTTTTTGGGGGGAAAATTTGGGATGAGTGAGCAAGTGAAATGTATAAATGCAATGAGAATACTCTTGTAAATGGTCGGTGGTTGAATTCTTAAGAGAAAATTTGAGAGAGCCCATCTTCCTGAGAGACCATCTGAGAAACCTGTTAATTTCTTATGTTTTAGATTTGATCATGTCAATTTGGTTGCAAGTGTACATCCATTGAAAAGCTCTGAGACTATTCAAAGAAACTTTCCCCTGTTGATGAATGTAATCAACTTCGAATTAATCTGTGTCAATCTTGGGAAAATTTGTGTTTTCTCTATTTCAAAATGTCTAGAAGTAGTTTTTCTTGTTCCTATTGTAATCTTGTGTTAAATTCCCTCTGAATCACATAGAATCTTGTCCATGTGACAGTTTAGTGGCATTTATAATTTCATTACGAGAAGAGCCTTCATCCTGTACTGAGATAAACAATTTAAAATCACTTTACTATCATTTTGTTCATAAATATTGACTGTAAGCCTTTGAGTGTATCTTAGACGTGAGGAACTAGGGGTCTTGATATTTAATTGAGTCTTTAGCTCGAGCCTTTATGTTAAATTCTTGGATATTGTGTGAAACCGTGCAAATTTGGGCCTCCATTGATGCACACCCTCTGGTTGAAGGAATATTTTAACTATTCTGAAGCTTTCTATCATTTAGTCTTCCAATTTTTGTGAAGTTTCTCAAAGATTTGACATAATCAATTTTATCCTGCTTAATCTCCCACCTAAATTATTCGAAAAAATAATGAATCCCACCTGAACTACCCCTATTTTCCTTGTATGTCCATACATGTATAATTTTTACTGCCAAAATATGCTGAAGCAATCAGGATTCCATAATGTCTCTAGTAACCTTAAACCCTGTTTAGAAACTATCACCATTCGTTAGAAGTGACAACTTGCGAGAGTTAAATTGTGGTGCATTGATCATATTTTCTCAGGGTCTCATTTCAAATTTTTGTAAAGAAGGATATCTTCATTCTCCTTCACCGACCGAGGTTGCAAAATGGGTCCTCTCACCCTGGTCGAAAGGCACAACCTAAAGCAGTGAGGATAGATCAAATCCTTAATGAAGGTGATATCCATTTCTCTTATGCCTGAGTGACAAAGAGTCAGATGAATCCCCTCGCTAGCTACAAAATGACTCATAATATGATCTATCTGTCTCTGAGTTTCCTACTAAATATTTGATGCTACTCTGTTTCCATGAGAGAATCAATTTGGATACCAACAATATGCTTGTGTTTACCTCTCTATTATTCTTATACACAATTTTGGAAGCTAGCTCTCTCTCCCATGGGCTTGGGGAAGGATAGCATCTATTCTAAGGTTTCAAAAGGCATATAAATATTCCTATAGGTTGGGTGGTAAAGCAATCCTTTCTCTTTATTTTAGAGTCTTTGTGGAACAGAAAAGTTTGAGCTCAAGTTTGGAAGACGGTTGGAGTATTCCTTTGATATCTTGGCATCTTGTTTTCAAATTTTTTGGGAAAGTTTTACTTATTGTAATCATATGGATATGTCTATGTTGGAAGTTATATTTCTTTGTAAGGTTCCCATTTTGAGATTGGGATTGCTTTGTAAACTAGTGTTACATTAGTATGTGTAATCTTCCTTCAATCTTGGAATGAATCCTTGTAATATTTTTCTTTGTGCATCTTAAGTATCTTAGAAATATTTTTTATTGGAGCACTTAAGATTCCTTGTGACGTAAACTATTCTTGAATGGAGAAAGTTGTAAGAACCGTGCATCTCGAAAAGCAATGCAAGTATTTTGATAATAATCCTTGTTAAAGATCTTATTTTTTGGTTGAAATTTTCCTTTGAAAATAAAAAAAAATTGATTTCTATATGAAGTTGTTGTTGAAAAAGAATAAATTTACTCTTACATTTTTGGTTAGTGTTGCAATGACTAAGAAGTGTCTGATTGAATGCAAACCTGATTTAAGTTATTTTAACGTCTTTACAACTTTTAGAAATTGGGTTATTGTTTTTAAAGAAAAGAATACTTCTAGTAGGAACCCACTAAATGCTTGCATAGTAAGGATTTGTTTGAAATTAAAATATGTTTTAATAGATTGCCTTCAGAATTTTCTTAAAAAAAAGGTTCTTTTGAATTTTGGATTTGTAAGTGCACAATGTTTTGTTTTCCTTTATATTTATTTGGAATTAATACCTTTGTAAATTATTTGCTGATATACCATTTTATTGTTCAATTCAAGTTTTCTCCTTTTATCTGCAAAAAAATAAATTGAAATTTATATTAGCATACATATACATATAAATTTATATATTAGAGATAACACAAAATGTTGAAGTTGAATGTTTTATAAACATGATAAAAACAACAATATCATTCTATAACTTTATATATATTTAAAATAGCATATAATCTAAAATAAATTAATATATACGTAATATAGTTGTTCTTACATAAGATAGTTATATATATATATATATATATATATATATATATATATATGTTGTGTGTTAGGTTTTATAAAAAAAATGTGTTTGGGAGTGGCCAAGCCCTTTCGAACCTTGTGTCAAAAATTTGGTGGTGTGGCCGTAGGCCACAGCCCTGTGGCCCCCTCAATCCCCACACCGCCACACCCCCAACACCCAACAACCCCCTGTGGATCCCAACAGTCAACACCCACCTTGTGGACCTCAACACTCAACACGCCCCGAGCCCCCCCCAACCTCCCACAACAACGTACATCCAAAGCACCACCCTCGTCCATACCCTATGACCGCACCACTATCAACAACTAAAAGCTATATAATACGCACCCTCCTACACCCCACCAATTTTGATACTTCATCGTAACTCCTTATTCCCACAGTAGAATGCCTAAATCTGGTCACACACACACACACACAGATATATATCCTTAAAAGAATGAATACATAATGGATGAAACCCTAACCTCCCAAGCAAATAAGGAGGAGATGGGCATAACAAATGGATTTTGTTTATATAAACTTGCACCACAAAATAATAAGAAGGGATTTGCTTGACCTCCATAGCTCCTTTCCGAACCTAGAAAACCAGAGAGAGAGAGGGAAAATGAAGCAAATGAAAAAGGAAAATAACTGGAAAATGAAGATTTAGTTTGAGGATTAGGGAAACTTATAAGTCATTTAGATCACGACCAAAAATTTAGAATATCGAATGGCCCACATACAACCCTACACAACTTTAAGTTATGGAATTTTTTCGGAGATGGGTAAACAATTAATAAGAGGGTGTAGGGGCTTAACTAATTAAAAAGGGTATGTAGACTTTCCAAGGTGACACTAGCAAATATTTAATAGAGTAACTATGATGGAAAATAAATAGCTATCACCTTCATGTTGAAAGTCCTTATCGAAACTATTAAAATTGGAAATGGACAAATAATTAATTTATTGATTAATTCAAATTGGTAAAAATCATCTTATATCAGGAATCAAAGAAACATAGTAATTTGTTTATTTATTTTTTTAAAATTACCCAAATTTTTAACTACCTCTAAGTGTGATTTTATTTGTCCCAAAGACCGGGCATTACAGACGTAAAATTTTTTATCGCAATTCCATAATGTGGATGCCATGAAATGAGATCATGTAAAATGCAGCAAAGTAATAAACACATGTTGAAAAGCTAGTGTTTTTTAGTTTGTACTGCTCCAAGACGTCCATAAGTTTTAAGTTAAGAAGGATGAAAAATTTACGCTTCCATAGAAGGAAAGAAAGGGTTGTCAAGTTATGTTATAGAAATCAAGTGAAGTCAATTATCTTCAACTTTTCTAAGTTCAACATATGGGCCATTTTGCACCTTTGAATATCTCCTTAAAAAAATCAAGGGGAACTGTGATGTAACGAGGACACTCTTGAGATAATCTATGATATAAGGGTGTTAATCTTCTCTATGCAGCATATTCATATGTTTCATTCTTCATTTAATCTGTGATATGAACTTAAAATCTTTGACTATTGAGATAGTTTTGACTGTCAATACTTTCGATTCAATCTAGCCAATATATATTGCAGCCTTAGGAAATGTAAGTCATTGAGACTTGTGCATAGTTAATCTACATTCCATTTCGAGTAACAGGAATTTATCAGCGTAGGATTTTATCACCAACGGCCACGTCAGAATTCCAAACATGAATTTTATTAGATTTCATCGGCTGTCAGGTTTCCTTAATGTACATCTTCTCTGCTACTGAAAGTAACGAGCCTTGCTCGCATTTTCTTTATTCATTTAGTGTAGACACCAAACAACTTGGAGTAGACAGAACTATGGTCACTACATGGAATATTATAAAATATCTAGTTACTTCAGACAATAAGACCACAAACATACCCAAAAACCTCTCTATATTTGACAGTCATTTGTCTCTCGTGACCCGAAACACACAAAGAAGGAATAAATTGGTCCACTAAAGGATACTTTAGTGGTAGAAAAGATATTTATTTGAAAATGTGACTTAAAGTCCCAAGCAATATGCTATTCCAGAGCATCCAAGACGATGTAAGTAAGTACATGGATATAGACCAAAATCTCCACCGCCACATGCAACCTTTTTCCAAAAGCATCAGAAACTCCATGGAACTGATCCACACGCAGCGGATGATGAGAGTGTTCATGGCTCATGTGGATAGAGTTCCACAAAATTATATTATCGAGTCAAACAAATTCTACCAAAACTAAAATAAGATGCATTTTTTTGGTATTGGTACAATATGTTCATAAGTTGAAGGGTAGAAAAATGATATATTTAAGTTTCCATAGAAGCCAAACAAGGGTGGCTATTCCTAAACATCACCGAACAAGGGTTGTCAAGGGTTGTCAAGTTGCGTTATAAAATTGAAAGAAGTAAATTATCTTCATATTTTTTAATTTGAATGTACTTGAGCTGTTTTGCATTTTGAATAGCTCTAAAAGGGAAAGATGTGGAATTGTGAAGATAATTTAATCAATGCAATCTTGAGAAAGTTATAAAGGTCATTTGTTTCTTTTTAGTCTTGCCAATATCTATCATAACCTTAGACAACATTATTTCTTACAATTTTTGTATATTGTTAATCGCCATTATATTTTGAGAGGAATATGTTTGCGGCTTCCACAAGTAACATGCCCTATAAGTATGCATTTCGGGTAATAAGGATTCCATGTAGAGCCAACGAAGTCTTCACAATTTAACAAAAACACTTCAACATTTGGATATTTAAGAGGCAAGTTTGATGTCAAAGCATACTCATTTGCATCAAATTATAGTAAATAAATGAAAAAATTTAATAAAAAAAAAATCATATCTAAAGTCATACACAATTACATCATATGTCTCTTGGCTTTCACTATTTTTATTACTAACATGCAATTTTTATAGTGTCAAGGAATAATGTTAGGCTAGTGTCAAGAGTACATTTTGATGTTATATTATAGTCACAAAAAATAAGATTATTTAAGAAAGATGTTATATCTATGGGCATATATAGTGATGTCATATATGTCTCTTGGCCTTCAATATTTATGTTACTAACATGCAATTATTCTAGTGTCACATTAACGTCAGGCTAGCGTCAAGGTTGATTAGCGGCTAGTTATGCATCACTAGCATGATGTTGACTTAACATTAGTTTATCTCTGTTAACATGCTGCTATCTTGACTATAACCTAATGTTTTTTTCTAAGATAAGTGTTGACTATTTTTTTTCATCATGGTATAGGGGTACAATTTTATTTAGGTTGCTTAGTTTCAAGGGTTAATTGGAAAACACACACGAAGTAAGCATCTTGGAATGATTATTCCTCACATAGGAGGCCATTCTAGTTATCATCTAAGTCAAGATCATGCATCAAGCTTTCAAGACTACTGCAGGGTACTCACAAAGGAGAGAAAGACATCATACATAAGAAGTGAACATTATCAGACAGAAAGGATTCATATTGCAGATCAAAACATTCTTATGTGCAAGGACTCAGTTATAGTTCCAGGGGGTGATCATTGATTCATTTATTCAGTTTTAATGATTGGAAAAGGTACAAAGAATTCATTTTATTTACTTATAATTATATGCAGTTTTGATAAACCTTAGGTTGCACATGTTCATTTAAGTTAAGAAACTAAAAAAAATGAAAAGGAAACACAATGAAAACACATTACATAGAACAACTATCTATATGTAATGAAAATGTACATGTTTCCCTACGCAAGCCATGGGAAATACCTGAAAGTAAAGGACACATATAAATGAGAAACTTAAAATAAAAGGATAGAAGGGACTTGTCATTTCCTGATGATTGGATCCCCTCTCATGTTGTTGCTTCTCTAACCTCATCCATTATTGCTCCGCATACCTGAAAAGAAGAAGGAGAAGGGTTGATTAGAGCTCATGGAATCCTTAACTCTAGTTTATTTCCATCTTCTAATGTACATGTGCATCCTAGAAGCGAGTTTCAAAAATGAAAACATCCCATTAAAGATATAGAACATGAAATGATTTTAAAGTGCAAAGTATTACAGACAATTTGCAAGAGTTTCCATAAGATACAAGACATAATATGTTATGAAGGAAAAGAAAATTTAATTTTCAAGAGATTATAGATTTGCAATGGCTCATAAAATTATGAAGCACATGTCTTCAGGGAGAAATGTGTCTCAATATACATTTCAGAAAGTACTATTAAAATTCATGGTTAATTCTGGAAATGAAATTGTAAGTTCTCATGATATATAAACAACAAAGGTATGATTTTCATAATGAAAAGCACAAAATATATTTTATAGCTGGCTGAAAACAAATGTTTTTCATACAATGTGTAATAAGGGGTGTGATATTGATTTTGAAATGGTTTTATAAGGGTTTAGAGTCTCCAAAAATTTAAAATGCCAAATTTTATTTTGCTAAGTTCATATTTTCACAATTATAAACCTTCAAGAGTAGAAAGGTTTCCATTAATAGAATTTGTTACAAGTTTGAAATAAAATTTTCAGCAAATGATAGAAGTCTGGGCATTTATTTTTCTTTAATCCAATAACAAAGCACAAATATGAAGAGACAATTCTTATGAGAAGTCATGGTGAGATGAGTTATTTAAGTTATGAGTTGATCCTGTAAAGTCATGCAACAAGCTATATAAAGGGAACTCACCAAGTTGGGGTGTGAAACACCAAACCAAGCTATAGAAATCTCTGCACAAGCTTGAAGAAAAATGCAAGATCATTGAACAAGTTTTTATAGATGCATGTCGAGATGGGTAATACACCACGCTGTCAAATGGATAAAACAAATCACGAACACAACTGAGCTAATTAAAGGCCAATGCGAATACACACACACACAACTCACGCACAACAAGAGCTTAAGGTTCCAACCATGACTAAGTGAAAAAATAGAGCTATCCTCCTACGAAACCCGATTCAACCAAAATTGGCGAAGGAAAATCCATGGAAGAATCACTAGGAAAGGTAAGTGTCCCGAGATAGAGAAAAGGAGATTGAACTAGCTAGGAAAGAAAAGTACTTGAGCCATCATAAAAAATCAATGGTCAAGCTATTCATACATACTGAGCTATTTTAAATGCCCATGACTAGATAAAAGCAATGAAATAGAGTACCAAAAGTGAAAAATAAAAGATCACTGAGATCCCATGAAACACAAGGGCGAGTTGGCATTAAATATATAATGTAGGCTCAAGTCTCAATAGTAACAAAACCATGAGATTATATAGTGGTGAGCTAAACAAAAAAAATCAAGCCAAAATAAACACTAAGCCCCAAAATACCCAAATGACGGCCATAACAGAACCCCTGTGTAAAGAGTGCAAAGGAAACAATATGGAAGCCATATAGCAAATTGCAGAGCATAAAATGAATTCACAAATATAGGGTAAGAGTGAGCTCCTAGAGAAAACTATGATAACCATTATAAACAATTACAAGAGTTCCTTTATCCAACAAAAGTTTCTAGAAAATTAATGAAAAAACGAGGATCTTTTAGGGGTACAACCCTAATTGAATATTTATTTGACCAAATTTTAACCAAGGTAGAGTTAACTTACAAGGGTCAACTTTAACCTCTTTCAAGCGAACCAATTTTGCTATACTCTCATTGTGATCCCTTCTTTAATCATTTGAATAAATTATATGTGGTGGTGATAGTGTATAAGGGGTAAAAATTCAAAAGAATAAAAGATTACAATGAACCCATGAATATTTCAAAAAATAAAACCAATCATTAACACTTGCATATAATCAGAACAGGGAAGAAGATAAAATTGGTACTCTTGTAAATAAAGCCAAAAAATTGCTTTTTACCTTAATTTCCACAAAAGGCCATACATTACCTTAGTATTTGTAAAAATAAGAGCCAACAAAAGTTTGACCAAGGTGAAGGATAAACCATGTAGGATTATTTTAGCCCTTTGGATGATACACACATTAATTATAATAATTATAGTTTTGTTATAAATATTTTTATCATGAAAGGGTCTAATTATGCATGTAATGGCTAATATTGGATTTGTCTCCAATTAGTTGAGTCAAACTGAGGTTGAAAATGCTAGTTTTGGAGTTTTCTTCTAGGGGAATTTTTTTTATGTACGGTGCTTATGCAAGGAAGAAGGGGAGATTATTCATTATGGACACTTGTGCTATGCAGAATTCTGTACTTGTGGACGTTGTTAGAGAAATATAAAGAGACTATTTCTTCTAATTGATTTTTTTTGAATTGTGTTACAATGGATTTGTGGTATGTTTTCAGTGAATAATATCTTTCCTTTGCATGCTCGTAACCTCCCAACACCTTAATTAAGTTGTTTTTGTAAGTTTTGCAGGTCATTTAAGTTTATGTTAATGACTTCTGTGAGTGTAAAATCCATCAAACAACAATTGAAGTGAATTTTAAAAATCTTTTTGGAGTCAATTAAGTGTGTTTTTGTGTAGTCATATGTCCCAAAATGTTGGTGTATCACCTATTTTGCATGATATTATTAATTTTGTGTTTACTTCTTTCTCTTAACCCCTGCTAGAGAACTAGTTTAAGGGATCTATCCTAGAGAACCATCCCACTATGGAGGTTGTCCTCAACCCACATCGCCCACAGAACAGAGGATTTCCCATTGTATCAGCCAAATTAAGGAGATTACTTGCACTTCCTCATCTAGGGTGCACTTTGGACCAATAACAGTTTTCAGAATGCCTGATGGGAGTATCAAATTTGTATTCTTATTTTTTTTAGTGTTCCATAACATCTTGGTTTATATTTTTAATTGTTCCATTACATCACCCAATGATCAGAGGAGTTCCCATTGTATCAGCCAAATTGAGAAGATTACTTGTGCTTCCTCATCTAGGGTGCACTTTGGACCAATAACAATTTTCAGAATGCTCGGTGGGAGTATCAAATTTGTATTCTTATTTTTTTCAGTGTTCCATAACATTTTGGTTTATATTTTTCATAATTTTTCCAGGTTTTGATTTGTCCTTGGTAAAATTTCATCATTTTAGAGGTATTTTTCAAAACAAATTTGGTCACTTTGTTTTTCTAAATAGCCCATTTTCATTTCAAGAAGAGATAATTTTCCCAATTTTCCATCTTTTATGAGGTCATGCAATCATGATTCCAACTTCTCATTGGAATCCCTATCCCGAAGAGAAGCTTTAACGTCCAAATCCACCTCCTTTTTACCCATATCCTCCTCCATATAAGTATTATTACCCTTATGACAATGAGTATGCTCATGATCCAAACCTTACAAATCAGCATGGTTATCCTTATAATAATTATGATGTTCAAGAGAAACAATATGTAGGTTAAGGAAGAAATTTTACACCTCAAGAAGATTTTGAAGGTGGTGTTCATAAATTGGAATAGATGTGGTAGGCTGCCAATGAGAAACTATAAATTTTACAGGATAAACATCCCTATTTAGAGCATCCCTATCAATGGGGAGGTCCTATACCTAGTTGGTTTATCCCACAACAAACGTTTTATGTAATAACTAGTTCTTTCCCTAAATTGGTTGATTATGTTACATATTTGCAAGCAATAGAATCTAGTAAACATAAGATTGAGGAACCCTATCAATGAAATGTTCCCACTTACCTTCTCCATAAAAATATAATTCGCATTCCTTGTCAACCATCATAGCCCAACTATCAGATTCTAAGATTACTTAATGGTGTTATTCCCACTCCCTCTCCCCCATATGCATATTTTCTACCCTTTCCCTTTGCACGAACATTACCAAATCAAGTTGAAAAATAACCCATCCCTCCTCTAACATTTCCAAACCTAATTTGGGGAGGAGAAAATCAAGAAAAACTAGTCAAGGAGGTTATCCAACTCAAGAAATCAAGAGCTTAGAATTTATGAAAAAAATTGCAAGAATGAGTTTCACAAATTTGAGATAAATCAGATTCCATAGTTGGATATATAGTGTAAGAAATAGGTGGAGGTTTTAGAGAAACAACAAGATCATAATCATCAAGTAAAGGTCAACAATCTTGATCTTGGTGTAAACTTCTAGTATAGAGTGTGATTCAATAACAACTACTGATTTGAATGTTTCTGAGGACAAAAATGTGCTAACCATGCAAGAAAATTTATCTTCAAGTGCTATTCAAGATTCAGAATTGAAGGAGGAAAAATTTCATATTAAAAATAAGGAGGACTTAGCAGATTTAGCATTGCCTCATGAAAATTAACAACATGTTTTTCATATTAATTTATTTTTGCTAGATGATGAGGATGATGAAAATGATGAGGAACAATGTAGAGATCCTTATTTTCATGCATGTCTTGATATTTATGCGCTCTTAGAAGATTGAAATGATTTAATGACATCATTACTCATTGCAGCATACCACAAAGAGCATCAAGATTGCAATAAGGATAATTTTGACCTTTCCCGCTAGATGGTGGATCCGAATGAATAACAAGAAGTTGACATCATTGCAACACTAGTCATGATGGATGATATAGGGTAGTTAAAATAATCATAACAACGTTCTTATCATATTTTAAATGTGCTTGAGAATAAAGAGGAAAGAAAGAAAACAAAGAAAATCAGAAATGATAGTTTACTAGCTGCGAGATTACCATGCCCAATCAAATACTTTGCTGATTTGGGATCAAGATTAGCATTACCAATAGTTGTGATTAATTTAGAGCACTAGTATGAGCTTCACTTTCTCAAAAATCAGCCCTAATACCTCCCAAAATAGATTACAGATCCAATATAGGTATTTGTCTTATTCTAGACTGATCTTTTGAGCAAATTAAAGCAACAAACAATGTTTATAATTTTTCCATGTGATCTAGTTGTTTTTATGATGTCATGGTTTCATTTTTCTGAGAAAGGGAAGTTATTTCTCTCAGCCTATATCAAGATTTATTTAGCTTCTCATTTTATCTGGTTCAAGTAGGTTATTGTAGGTTTTGTTGATGGCGAATCACAGCACCCCTGAATGTCTACAACTCGATGGGTTGAGACTCTCAGTGCGATTGCATAACATGGAGCTTTTCCCAAGTGTGGGACCTTGCGAAATCAGAAAAACTCTCTGGATGAAGGCCAATTCCTATTCCTTTGTTTAGATGCACACATAAAAATGCATAGGGTTTACTCAAGAACCTAAACTAGCTTGCCAAGGAGACAGGGTAAGAAGATGCATAAAATAAAACCTAAACTACAAAGGTGATGCACCGAGGAATGAAGAAACATCTGTCTTTCCAATAAACACAAACCATTAAAATGTAATGTAAGATCATACACAGATAAAAGATTTGCAGTGAAAGATCAGGAAGATGCAAATGAACATAGAGAGGGTTGAGAATCATCCACAGACATGCATTATTTGATCCAAAGATTGATACAATACACCACAAAATGCCAAGAGGCAAAGTTGCATTACAGTTTTAGATGGGAGGTTTGAACTCCACAGATTCACCTGCCAAAGAGAAGAAGGGAGGGGCAAAACAAGAATGTCCAACATTTAGAAAGAAGCCCCTCCTTACAATTTATAAGAAGAATGAGAGAGGGAAGAGAGAGGAAATCCAAATCTACCCCAACCACCTCTAGGTTGCATTTAATTCATCTCATTATGGTGGTAGGTGAGAACCCTAGCAAACCCAAAAAGTGGCGCATCTTTCAACATGTCGACAGGAACTTCTCAGTGCCCTTGGCGCACTTTTTAGCATGTCAACAGGAACTTATCAGCGCCCTTGGCACACTTTTCAGCATGTCGACAAGAACTTATAAGCGCCCTTGGCGCACTTTTCAGCATGTCCTCAGGAACTTATCAGCACCTTTAGCGCACTTTTCAGCATGTCGACAGGAACTTATCAGTGCCTGTGGCACACTTTTCAGCATGTCGACAGGAACTTATCAGTGCCTTTGGCGCACTTTTCCATAGGTCGACAGGAACTTATCAGCGCCCTTGGCACACTTTTCAGCATGTCGACAGGAACTTATTAGTTCCCTTTGGCACACCTTTCAGCATGTCGACAAGAACTTATCAGTGCCCTTAGCGCACCTTTCAACATGTCAACAGAAACTGTATCAGCGCCCTTGACGCACCATTTTAGCATGTCGACAGGAACTTATCAGCGCCCTTGGCGCATCTTTCAGCATGTTGACAGGAACTTCTCAGTGCCCTTGGCGCACCTTTCCTTTGGCTGTTGGTGATGCAATAAATATCGGGCTCTGAGTTTGTTTGATTTCCATATTCTTCTGTTTGTCTATATCTACCCAGGGGGGAGATATTTATAACAATTTGGTGACTGAACGGGATCACCTTCCTGCTAGGTAGAAGATCAGTGGCCTTTTAGCAATCTATTGGGCATGGAGTCATAAGTAAGCCTGAAAACTGATCTGAACTTTGAAAAATTCCCTCTGAGCCACTTGAATTCCACTGAACTTAGAGTTGTTCTCACCAAAATGCCACTAAAAACAACTGTGCAAGAGCAAAACTAGTAGCACCAAAACTATTTACAAAACTGAAATTCATACATGCTCTAAATGGAACATGCAGAGTGTGCACAAACACTTCTTTTACTAAAAGAAAACCTACCTACTCTACTCTAATGGAAACAAAGGTGAGCTAAACAAACCCTGCAACTGGTTGTGCAAAATAGCTTCCTTTCTTTAAAATTGGCAACCATGTAACTAATTTGGCATTGAACATGGCTGATTGGATGAGTGGAAAGTCAACAAGAAGCTGGTATTCTATCCAAATCATCAAGGTATTAGCTGAAGGAAAATTTAATACCTCTTTTAGTTGTTCTGCATTTGGATTGGAGAGGTATGACAGCTGATCCTTGGTTCTTTGTAGCTCATCCTCATTCTTAGAGGCAAGCATGACTGGTTGTGACCTCTCCTTTGGCTCCAATGAAGCCAAATACCTGATTGGGCAATGTATGGTCCTTTGAGTATGCTCATTTCCTTGATTTTCAACTCCAGGAATGGAGTTCTCTTGTAGACCCTCTTGAATGGATGATGTGGAAGCAATGGTAGAACCTTTTTACCCTTTCTCTTCCTCCAATGAAGGACATGAAAGATTAAAATCTTCTAATCTTGGTTCCAAAGAGCTGCTATAAGATGCAGGCTTCTGCAAATGAATGCTCTCCTTCATGACAGCAGTCTCAAGTATTTGGGACGTGGAAGATGAAAGAGAGAATTGTGGAAACTCAACTGGTTCTTCTTTATCAAAATAGTCCTCCAAATCTGACAGATACACTACCTCATTGTTGTCCTGCTGTAAATGCTCAACTTCCTCCATGGTGTCCTCTTGATCTGTAACTTGATCATCATGGTTTCTTTCATCCTCCAACATTGAGTTTGAGAGATCAAACTCTTCTTCAGCACTAGAACACAAGAGGGATGAAGTAGAAAGAAGAACTGAAGGTTCTCCTGTAGCCTGCCTTGGGTTGAAAGCCCTTGGATCTACACTTTTATTCTTCATAGCTAGAATGTGCTCCTCTTCTTTCGCATTTGGAGCAGATTCTCCCTCCTCTAGTACTTGAAGGAAATATTTCTCTTGATAGAACTCTTCTTCTAGCATGAAGTTTGTCAAGTCAAACCCTTCAATCTGCTGCTCTAGAGGACAAGTTGGGACTACAAGATCTTTTTCTGAGCTTTCTTCCTCTATAGATGATTGTGCAACTTGAATTGAATCAACATTCCCTTCAAATAGAGTGCCAACATGGACACTACTTTCTGAGCAAACTGACTACTGATCTGCTTCTTCTTTTTGCTCTTCTTCTGCTGCCACAAAATTAGTCTTAACCACCACCTGTTCTCCAACTCCAACCTCTTCTGAAGGCTTAACCATCAAGGGGATCTTTTTCATCCCAAATTTAAGAGCCCAACTGTTCAGACTTTGAATTTCTTTATCTTTGTTTGGATTTTCTTTTTGTTGCTGTTTTCCTTTACTGGCATTCTGATTTTTATCCTCCCAACATGGATTTGGGAATGCAAGAGGAGAAGTGGATTGTAACTCAATTGATTTGGAAATTTTTCGTGGTAGTGGAGGAGGTAGAAACTCTTGTTTCTTTGGAGGAGGGGGTATTTTTGTTAGCTCTTATGGAGGGGATGACTGTTTAGAAGGAAAGGGTAAAGAAGAATTGAGGTGTGGTGGGAGACTAGGGAATGGAGAAATGGAATTAACTCCTGGGGCAACATTGACTGGATTTAGAATTTGAAATTCTAAATGAGATGATGTTGCTTGAGTAATGGGAAGAGAAAAAGTAGATGATGGTGTAGAACTTACCCATTGATGAGGTTGTTCAACACCAAGTGTATAGGCCTCTATTTCTGCTGTCCATTGTGCAAGTTGGGGCAGTATCTCCATCATGAAGTCTAGCTTCTCCTGAGGGCTGAAGTGTCTTGGAAAAGGGCCTCTGCATGGACAAGGAGTCCTGCAACCAATTCTGAAAGCTTTCATTTGAGCTGTTGGTCTTGATTGCACCATCTTTTCCTCCATCTTTTGGATTTTTTCCACAAAATCTGCATCTTCCATTTGATTGTCTTCATTGCATGAGTACCCTTGTTCTTGATGTGCTTCACAACCAAACTAACTTTGGCACTACTGCTCATATGGGTAGATATGCTGATTTTGAATTTGATCAAAATGTTGATTTGGAGGATTTGTAAAACATGTTGGAGGTGTGATATACTGTTGTTGTTGAAAATGTGAATTCCATGATGGAAATGAAGTCATGATTGCACAACTTCATGGAATGGAAAAGGATGAAAGAGATGGAAAGAAGGATGGATGGAAAACAGGTCTGCAACTCAGAGAATGAGTTATTTACCAGATGGAGTCGCTAGATGTGCTTTTGAATATGCCTCCAAAAGGTTGAATCTGTCAAGTTACACACCGAACCTGACAAATGTTAAAAATAGAATCTAAAACCTTGAAGGACTCGGACGATCTAGTTCTTCAATTCGGTTATTGGGTCTTGTTGTGCAGCTACTAATCTCTGAAAGGTATAGGTGAAACGAAGGTCATGCAAGGCAACTGGGAAAACCTGAAATACAAAAAAACATGAAATTTTGAAATTCAAAATCCCAAAAATCTAAGAATACCCATTTGAATATTATCCCCCGATCTATTAGATGGTGAAATTTTGACTTGTTTTGAGCAACTTAAGCCCTTGAAAATTGATTTCAAAGTTTGGTCTAGAAGGTGAAAAATCTAAAATTGTAAAACCTACAATTTTTGTCCATATTTCTTGAAAATTCCTTCAAATCCTATGGAATGACCTCTTGGTCCCACCAGGCATGCCAAAACTATTGATGGTGAATCACAGCACCCCTGAATGTCTGCAACTCGGTGGGTTGAGACTCTCAGTGCAATTGCATAACATGGAGCTTTTCCAAAGTGTGGGACCTTGCGAAATGGGAAAAGCTCTTCGGATGAAGGCCGGTTCCTATTCCTCTGTTCAGATGCACACATAAAAAATGCATAAGGTTTACTCAAAAACCTAAACTATCTTGCCAAGGAGACAGGGTAAGAAGATGCATAAAATAAAACCTAAACTACAAAGGTGATGCACCAAGGAATGAAGAAACATCTGTCTTGCCAATAAACACAAACCATTAAAATGTAATGCAACATATAACAGATTTGTAGTGAAAGATCAGGAATATGCAAATGAACACAGAGAGGGTTGAGAATCATCCACAGACATGCATTATTTGCTCCAAAGATTGATACAATACACCACAAAATTCCAAGAGGTAAAGTTGCATTATAGTTTTAGATGGGAGGTTTGAACTCCACAAATTCACCTGCCAAAGAGAATAAGGAAGGGGAAAAACAAGAATGTCCAACCTTTAGAAAGAAGCCCCTCCTTACAATTTATAGGAAGAATGAGAGAGGGAAGAGAGAGGAAATCCAAATCTACCCCAACCACCTCTAGGTTACATTTAATTCATCTCATTATGGTGGTAGGTGAGAACCCTCGCAAACCCAAAAAGTGGCACACCTTTCAGCATGTCGATAGGAACTTATCAACGCCCTTGGCGCACTTTTCAGCATGTTGAAAAGAACTTATAAGCGCCCTTGGCGCACTTTTTAGCATGTCGACAGGAACTTATCAGCACCTTTGGCGCACTTTTTAGCATGTCGACATGAACTTATTAGCGCCTTTCGCGCACTTTTCAGCATGTCAATAGGAACTTATCAGTGCCTTTGGCAAACTTTTCAGCATGTCGACAGGAACTTATCAACGCCCTTGGCACACTTTTCATCATATCGACAGGAACTTATTAGCACCATTGGCGCACCTTTTAGCATGTCGACAGGAACTTATCAGTGCCCTTGGCGCACCTTTTAGCATGTCAACAAGAACTTATCAGTGCCCTTGGTGAACCTTTCAGCATGTGGACAGGAACTTATCAGTGCCCTTGGTGCACCTTTTAGCATGTCGACAGGAACTTCTCAGCACCCTAGGCGCACCTTTCCTTTGGCTGTTGGTGACGTAATATATATCAGGCTCTGAGTTTCTTTGATTTCCATATTCTTCTGTTTGTCTATATCTACTCGGGGGGAGATATTTACAACATGTTTGTTTTCTATAAAATAAGTGCTTGTTCACACTGTACATGCTTCCCCTTAGAGCATGTATGATTTTTTAGTCTTGTTAAGAGTTGTTTCTTACATCCAAGTGAATTTTTGCACATCTTGTAGTTGTTGTTTTTTAGTTGTTTTGGAGTATTTTCAGTCTTAAACAAGTTTTATTTACATTGGGTATGTATGGTCGAGTTTAGAAAAGGGTTTAAGAATGTTTTGCATGGCTGGAAAAGATCAGATTCTTGCTTCTTGCTAATTAATAGGCAATTAGTTCAAAATAGCCAACAAAGATGTTGACAATTTTTGGTCATCATGATGGTATAATTTTCTTTTCAGGGTGCTTAGTTTCAAGGGATAATTGAATAACATACAGGAAATAAGAATATTATAATTACATTTTGGAATTATTATTCCTCACATACGAGACCTGTCCAGTTATCGTCTTTATCAATATCATGCATCAACTTTTAAAGACTATTACAGGGTCCTGAAAAATATGGGAAAGACATCATACATTAGAAGTGAACATTATATGACAACAACAGTTCCAATTGTAGATAAAAAAAATTAAGTGCAAGGGCTCGATTAAAGTTACAGGGGGTGATGAATCATTCATTTATTCAGTATTAATGATTGGAAATGATAAAAAAAATTATTTTAATTTCCTTATAATTATACGAAGTTGTGTTAAAAATTAGGTTGGAGATGTTCATTTAAGTTATGCAACTGAAAATAAATGAAAAGGAAACACCATGCAAACACATTATGTTGGTGCTCAAATTATTCTCGCCCCATTTTTCATTGAAATTCATTAGTTTGCAGGCTCTGTTGTGTTTTCTTTCTCCCCATATTGATGCATAAAAAATTTGTCCTCTATTTGGTTACCATGATCAGTACCTTCCTTGGTCAAGGATCACTTAAAATTCTAGAATTTGTTTTTCGTTCCTCTTTCCATGTGAAAGAGTATGTAACTTGGGCGTAAAACTCGGGTTTTTCCTTTCCTTATGTTTTCCACAGTCACATTTTTTTTGTCCCTGTCATTTTTATCCCAAATACCTGTGGAAACGTGATTGGATGATGCTCAGAGGATCATATTTGAGTCTTATAACATTTCCAAATTCTCTTTCCTTGAAGAAAGATTCATTTTCAGGATCAAAAGGTGATTTTCTTACATTTTACAGTTTGATGGATGTATTTTTCCTTGTCAAATTTACTTCTCAACATCAATGGAAACGTGACCCTTTCTGGTTGGAGATGGCTCAGTGGGGCACTTTAAAAAATCTAAGGATTTCTTCAACCCAAAACTCATCCATGTGGAGGAACGATGCTCATTTGAAAATTCACCTTTTGGTTTGGCCTTAGAGTTGTGCCTGGGGGACACGTGGAGATTTCCGCTGCCTTGCCCAAGCTTATAAAAAAATTTCATGTACCTGGCACAGTTTTGGCAGACCATGGACACGTGGCGGGATTGTGCTCATTTGAGGATCTGCCTTGGGGTCCCACCTTAACGATTGCGATAGGGAGACATGTGGAGGCTTCCGCTGGCTCCGCTTTATACTTAAAAATTTCAAAGCAATTTTGAAAGCCCTGGGACACGTGGAGGGACCGCGCCTATTTGGGGACCGGCCCCTAAGTTTTATTTTAAAGAAGCTCCAATAGGAAACTTGGAGGCTTCCACTCACTCTTCCCTTTGCTTGGAATTTTCAACAGCCAAAGAAAAATCTCTCAGAGCCTAGACACATGGTGCCTTCCACTAAATTTTCAATTTTTTTTAACAAACTCTTCTAGACTGAGACACGTGTTGAGACCACACTTATTTGGGGTCTCTTCTTTTAGGGACCATATCAAAATGTGCCATGGAGACATGTGGAGGCTTTCGCTAGCTCCTTTTTACACTAAGAATTTTCAAAGGCCAAAAGGCATTTTTCTTAGGCTAGGGAATGTGGAAGGCCCACGCTTGTTTGGGACTTCACTCTATTCTTCTCCTTTATAGTTACGCCGCTAAGGAAACACATGGATGGATATGATAAAAAGAGGAAAAGGGGAAAAATCAATATTTTTTGTGTATTACGTTTGTTTTTCCACCATTTTTTCTCCAAGACTTCTAGATACGTGAATACACAATGTTTTTCATCGTTATTTAATGAAATTCCTTGTCATCTCTATCTATAAAGTGCCATTTGATGGATTTGGAACTTAATTTAAGAGTCCAAGGATCGTCAAGGTCAATATTTTGAAGTTGGAATTTCTCAGGAACTTATAAAAATAGGAATTACTAGAGAAGTTGGATGTGGGGAAGAATTACAGAGGAGAGAGAGGGAAAAAGGATGAAATGATGAAAGTGTAGGTGTAAATGATGAAAAAGGTGTTTCCTCAAGAGAAAAAAGGATTACCTGTCAGATCCAATTGTGCAAAGCCTCTGGAAAATGATTAAGAAGGGGATTTATCACATGATAGAATTAGAATGATTAGAAGGACTCCCAAAACATTATGGCATGGCATCCTATTCATTATTTTAGGGCCCAAGAAACGTGATCAATTCACAATTGGTCCACCTGGCAGCTTTCAGATGCGAATTTGTTAAATATCACTTTTTGAAGTAAATTGGTAACAGGAAAAGGTCCCTCGAATATTATTCTCTTTTGGTTGGGAAAATTGAGTGTGAAAAATGTATAAATGCAATGAGAATACTCTTGCAAAAGGTCAGGGGTTGATTTCTTAAGAGATAAAATTTGAGAAAGTCATCTTCCTGATAGACCAAGTTGAGATAACCTGTTATTTTTTTATTTGTTATATTTTCAATCATGTCAAGTTGGTTGTAGATGTATAGCCATTGAAAAGCATGGAGATTACTCTGGAAGGTTTCCCCAGCTGATGAATATAAGCAATTTTGAAATTAATTTGTGTCTAATCTCCAGCAATTTGTGTCTTCTTTGTTTCAGAATGTCTGCAAATGGTTTCTTTTGTTCCTATTGTAGTCTTACATTAATTTTTTTGAAATCACACAGTATCTCATCCCTGTGAAATTTTAGTGGTATTTGTAATTTCATTTTAAGAAGGTCCTCCATCTTGTGATGAGATAAACAAATTTAAAATCAATTCACTATCATTTGTTGATAAAGATTGCTTGTAAGTCTTTCGGTGTACCTTAGGTGAGATTGGTTAGAGATTTTGATGTTTAATTGAGTCTTTTAACTCATGCCTTCATGTTAGAGTCTCAAAGATTATGTGAAAATGTGCTGATTTGGGCCTCCATTGAAGCAAACCTTCTGGTTGAAGGAATGTCTTAACTGTTATGAAGCTTTTGGTTGTTGAGTTGTCCATTGTTGTGAATTTTCTTAGAGACCAGGTATAATCAACTTTATTTTTCTTCATCTCCCACTAAAATCATTCAAAAACCATGAATCCATTTTGAACTACCCCTTTTTTCTCTTTATATCAACAAAGAAACAAAATCTACTTACTAAAATATGTAAAACAATCTAGATTTCTTAATGTCTTCAGTAACCTTAGCCTTGTGTTGAAAGTATCTCCATATTTTAGAAGTGAAAACTCTTAAGAGTTAAATTATGGAGTATTGACCATATTTTCCCAAGTTTTTTTTCATAAAATTTGTCCTAAAGAAGGATATTTCCATCTCCTTCATCAAACAGAGGTTACACTAGGGGTCCTTTCACCCTGGTCGAAGAGGCATGGCCTAAAGTAGTGAGGACAGGTAAAATCCTCTTGAAGGTGTTATCCATCTCTCCACAAATTTGAGTGACAAAGGGCCAGTTAAATCTCATCCCTGGCTAAAAAGTGACACACACTATGATCTATCTTTCTCTAAGCTCCATGTCTAATATATGTTGTTACTCAGCTTGAAAAGGAGAAAAAAATTGGATACCGACACATTGCGTAGAACAATTATATATATTAATAAGAAAAATTTACATGGTTCCCCACACAAGCCATGAGAAATAATTGAAATTAAAGGACTCATATGAATAAGAAAATGAAAATGAAAAGGAGATAAGGGACTCGTCATTTCCTGAGGACTGGATCCCCTTTCATGTTGTTTTCTCTGTAACCTCATCCACTGCTGCTTCGCATACCTGAGAAGAAGAAGGAGAAGGATTGATTATATCTATGTAATTTCTTAATTCTATTTTATTTCTAGCTTCTAATGTATGTTTATCCTAGATGCAAGTTCCAAAAAAGGAAAACATCCCATTACATGTATAAAATCGGAAATTATTTTAAAGTACAAATCATGATGTAAAATATGTAGGGTTTTGCACAAGATACATGACATAATATGTTATGAAGAAACATTTTTTTTAGACTCAAGAGATTATATATTTTCAACGACTCATTATATTCTCAATCACAGGTCTTGTAGCCTATATTTGTTTCTCAAGTCGTATCCGCACTAGCACATCACTCAAATAGATATGGGTGGTCACCTAAAGTGCGGTGAAGGTACCATGTTCCTTGTTTATGTCATATTTTTCAAGGATTTAGCATACAAAAAAATATATCCCATAGCTATAACAACTAGATCCATAAGATCAATTTGGATACACACATAAATAAGTAATCATACAGGTCACATGAATAGTAAGATCAAATTCACCATACAATTACAAGTAACAGATACTTCAACAACCAATATACAACAACAATAATCCATTGTATTAATCTATCAAAAAAAAAAAGCTGAGTACATACATATCAGTGTCATAAGTAATGTGGAATCATAACTCAATAACATAACTCTAACACAACATTCACACCCTAAATGGTACAAATCAATATATATATATATATAGTGTGTGTGTGTGTGTGTGTGTGTGTGTGTGTGTGTGTGTGTGTGTGTGTGTGTGTGTGTGTGTGTGTGTGTGTGTGTGGAGTTTCCCTTCACCACCCATGCATTCTCAAAATAGGTTGCACGCTAAGATTAGCCATGTGCCACTACAAAAGAAACTACATAAGCATGCAAGATTTTCCTAGTAATAGATCACCTATACTTATTTCCTAGTTATGTCCATATTATTATCTCAAACTTCGCATGACCCTTGGTCTTCTACTTGCTCCAAAAATAGCCATTGCTTCAATCACAAGTGTTCTATATTTTTGTGTTCAACACTCCATCCATTCTTAGCCCATGCATGCAAAAATGGTTAACTCTCCTACTACATCTTTCCTCAGTGTGCTCTTTATCCATTGATCTACTATGTGTACCTATGTACCCTATTCTCATGCAGCTCTATCACTTGAGAATAATTTTTTCCAACCAATATTACCCCACACTAGCTTCATTACCACCCCCAATAATGTGTTATCATTCATTGTTTCTCTATGAATAAGGAATAAAACAATGAGTGTACACAATGAATGAAAATATACCCAAAAATATGGGCACTCTACTTTGAAGGAAACAAAATCTCTGTGTACTCATTTTGAATATCTTCCTTTAACTCATTCCAATCACTAAGTGCTTTATTTTTATTAGAAGGGATTTCTATAAGTACTCCATCCATCTTGTCCAAGGTCATACTTTCTCCTTCATTCTGTAGCACTATAAGGATTTTTACTAAACTAGAGATTATCCCATACACCACATCCATGCCTCGGGCTATAAGCTTCGAAATCTCATTTGTATTTTCTTTTTGAGTGTCTTGGGCTGCTATGAGCGCATCGTTCTTTTCTTCTAACTATGTCAGTCTCTCCTTGCATGGGAAAGTTTCATTCTTCATAGAAAAAAAACTTCATTCTCCTCAACCTTACCTTGGAAATTCGGAATTGGGCTTAAGGGCCATTTTTGGAGATTTGTGGGACAAGCTAAGATTTTCCCGCACCTCTTAATTTCTTATGCCAACCCTACCTATGGATTGGGGGGTCAAAAATAAGCCCCTTTATGTGTTTTGTAAGACAAAAAGTGACATTTATTGCACTTTTTCTTACATGGGTTTTAAATTTTGTCCTTATGGGGTGTGCGTTTGGATTGTGTGTGTAAGAGGATTTTCTTTCCTCTCAACTACAAATTTATTATGCATTGGGGTTATGGTTTGAATTGTGACATTGAGCTGAGGATAAGTGATGTGACATCCTACAGGAGGCACCTCACTCTCCTCTTTCCTTTTCCTATATATGCAAGTTTATTTGCTTGTTTGGCGGTTACTTCATTTCATTTGTGCTCTTTTATTTTTGGAGTTGGAGAGTTTTGGAGTGATTTTTGAATTTTTGGAGCTTTTTGGATTTGGATTGAGCTTGAAGGAGCTTGGAGTGTGATTTCTTGATCAATTTCTTACTATGGAAAGGTAGGAGCTACACTCTTTTTTACTTGTTTATTTTTATAAGTGTGTGTTGCATGTATGAAAATGATTTATGTGCTTGTTGGGATCTTGGGTAGAATGCCTAAGTATGGTGTAGGAGAAGGCTATGGGGATCTTATATGTAGGGAGGCATAAAATTTTATTTCATGTTTTGGGAGGGAGTTAGGTTGGGTTCCCCACCTTGGATAAGAAAATGTTTGCATTTTTTACTTGGTTCTTTTAAGGGAGAAATAAGAGATTGTAGGAAGGCATAAGAGAAGGTGGGAGGAATAAAATTTTATTTCATGTTTTGGGAGGGAGTTGGGTTGGGTACCCTACCTTGGATAAGAAAATGCTTGCATTTCTTACTTGGTTCTTTTGAGGGAGACATAAGAGATTGTAGCAAGGCATAAGAGAATGTGGGAGGCATAAAAGGATATTGAAGGAGGCATAAGATTTTTGTAGGGGTTTTGATATTTATATTGGAGGGTTTTAAGGTGGGCACATAATCCCATTGGGAGGCATAATTGATCTCCTCATAGATCTTTGCTCCATTGGCTTTGTAATTTCAAGCATTATGCATTTTGATAGTTTCATGTTGTGATTGAATCTTGTGTTGAATGTGTTTTGAAATGGTTGTGAAAATTTGTATTGTTATGTGGAAGCATTGTGTTATTTCCATGAGTTGAATCCATCCTTTATTAATTTTTGGTTGGGGCTCGGGGGTCAATGAGGAGGATAGCTTCTTCTCCACATTACATTATTGGTTGGGTGGAGAGTGTTTCCTCTCCCCCATTTTGGGTTGTTGTGATTGAAGTAAAGACATGGTGGAGATTTTTTTGGAGATTTGAGTTTTTATGTCAAAGCAATCCTTTATTGTAGAATTTTTTTTGTAATTCCCACTTAAGGTGGAAGATTGGTAGACTTGTATTTTAAAAGAAAAGTTTCATTTACCGAGTTGTATTATTATATTTCAAGGAAGTTCATTAAAGAATGTGTATTTTCCTCTCTCTTCAAATGTTTGTATGTAAACGAATGAATTAGAATGGATATCATGTTTAAATTTTACCTTGTGTTGAAAGAAAAGAAAGTTGAAAATTTTAATGTTTTGATCACAATGTGAATTGGGAGTTTTCTTAGCCTTAATTTGGGTTGAACACTCTTTGGTTTTGTTATATTAGAAGTTAAAGTTATCTCTTGAAGATATCTATATTCCTTCAAACATTAATTTTTAGAGCTCTCTATCTGACACAATGACCGGCAACAGTAAGTGTTTTTATCACCCTAAAATTCCCCTCTTGTGAAAGATGAATTTGCAGGTCTCAAGTGGTGGTACTCAATTTTTAATCCCACTAGTTCCATTTAAAATTCCTCCATCTGTGCATTTGGAAATATTTTTATATCTCCTTCCATGGATGCATGGAATTTATCAATATTTTTCTATGGTTGTGGACCATGTCGAGCCTTGTGCTCCTTGCATTTATCTTTCTGCTGGAAAAATATTTGATTCATACGTGAATGGTGGCGGTTTTCCCTTCGCTGCATTTTTCTATGGTCGTCTTCCCATGTCAAATTATTTTCTAGTGCCTATGAATACATGGTCACCTCTAATTGGATGTGGTGAGGTAGATCTTTTTGTGAACTTATAAATTTTGTTGACATTTGCAAAAAGGTTGAATTACTCCCGTGTCTCCACTAGATCTTGATTAGATTTTCAAAATTATGAAGTGGTAGAAAAAAAATTCTTACTTTGGCCCCGTAAAGGGACACCTGGATGTTTTCAAAAGTCAAAATGTGGAGGCATGTCATTGAGAGCACTTTTGGAAATTTGGTTTTATTTCCAAAAGGGATTAAATTTGTAAAATGAGTCGTGAATCTGCCAGGACGGGAAAAAGTCAAAGCAGAGGAGGCAGATCATCGGGTCACCTTTGGAATTTTTGTTTTGTTGTGAAAAGGCATAAAATTTATAAAGTGACCCGCAACAATGTCTGACGCTCTAAGATAAGCCACGTGCAGAGCCCAAATAAAAATCAAATGGGCGGGCTTAAATGTTCTGAAGTGCCATTTCTCTATAAGGCACAAAATATAAAAGTTTTCCCCAAAATCTACTCCAGCTAAATCTCTCCCACATGGATGACTCAAATTTAAATTTTGTGAGAGAAAGATGAAAAATTGTTATATGATGCATCCGGTTTTTCTATCAGGCATGGAAATGACCAAGGCATTAGAGAAGTGTTATCCCAATTTTCCCCCAAGGGAAAAATTGGTCGAACACGATCTTACACAGGAAGAACAAAAGGGTTGGCCCAATTGTGTGGACTCACATTCAACCCTAAAAAATGATTCCAGAAGTGAGTAGATGTCAATAGGAGAAAAAATGGAGAAAGGCAGTATTCCATCGAGGCCCAAATCAGTTAATTATAGAAGGACTGACAGAAGGTGCCACGTGTCTCTTCAGGCCAAATTTTGGTATGGTGCACAAAAGTGGAGACCCCAAACGTGCATAGGCCCTCCATGTGGTCAGAGTACGAAAAGAAAAATAAAGCCATTGAATCAGCTAAGTATGAATAGCCGGTAGATAGCCTCCACACGTCCCAATGGTGCACCTCCAAAGGCCAAGTTCAAAACAGGATCCTAAGTGAGTGCAGACTCTCCACGTGCCTCATCAGTGTAACTTTAAAGGTGTGGCCCAAAGAGAGACCTTGAACTAGTGCCAACCCTCCACGTGTCCCAGGTCTGAAAAGGGGACACCGTCTATTGAAAATTTCAATCTCGGGAAAGGTCAAAGGAATATTCCACACATCAGCCCAATGCATCTTCAATGTTAATATCTAGAGGTGATCCCCAAACAAGCACGGACTCACTACGTGGTCGGAGTCAAGAGGGGACAGAGTCAGATGTTGAATTGTCTAGAGTCTGCGGAAGCCTCCACGCATCTAATCGGTGCTCTTTCAAAAGTAAAGTTTAGGGGCATAGTTACAAATGTGTGCTAGTGCTCCACGTGTCTCGGGTCTGGTATAATGTCTCTGCCAATGGGATGGCCTTAGGCAGAATATAAAGGAAACAAAGCACACCTCACGAGATGACACCATGTGTTAGTTTGGCACAACTTCAGGAGTAAAAAGAGGGGGTGAAATATTAAGATGCGCAAGGTCACCACATGGCCGCATGTATGGATAGACCCTTTTCGCATATGGTGATCCCACGTTAAACGTGTGACCCCGCACCTTTAAACAACCATGTATTTCAACTAGGAGCTCAAAATTTAGTGGGAAAGGACTTTTCAGAGCGCTTCCGGTGCCTGCTACTCATCCTGCCACCATTAATGATCTGGTTCACCATTTTCAAGGTTGTCAAGTCTCTCCCATATCACTATGGAAACATAAAATATTATTTTCAACAGGATTGGATGGCTGGGAATCTGGAAAATGTCTTTCAATCCATTAATATGTAATCTCATTGCTTCAAACAGCTATCAGATTTGATCTGATCTTCCATCCTTCCTTCTCCAACAGACTAAATAGACAAGGAGAACTGACTGGATATCTTGATTTTGGTGAAAATCTGAGAAAACATCTTTTGTGCAATTAATATGTGATCCAACTGACTTTAACCTAGATCAGATTTGATCTTATCTTCCATCATTACTTCTTCAGCATGCCAAAGACATACAAAACTAGATTTGATAGATTTTAGGTGAATTTGCAGGGGAATTGATGGTTGGTGGTTGAGCTTCCAAATCAGATTTTCTTCCTTCTCTTATTCTCCTCATTTTCGCTTCATCTATAAATTTAAGAGCTTGGCTCATTGCAAATGTTGGAATCTGATTACTTTTGAAGTGTAAATAGAATCTAAAGAAATCAATACAGAAGAATTTCCCCTTTCTCTCTATCTTCATCTATTGTCTCTTCTTGCTTACCAGAAATCTATGGATCATTTTTCTTCTGTAATAAGAAACTTTGTGTTCTTATTAATATGATTTATAGAAATTTGTGTCTATGGAATGATATGTTATGTTGTAAATGAGAATGGTTCTATTCTGTGTCACATTTTCTCAATACGTATAAGGTTATACTCTACATATCTATATTTCCTGAAAGTACTGTTATATTCTACTCTTTCCTTTCTTCATTTCTTCCATTCGTTTGTATTGATAACCTATTTTGGTAAAAAGCATTTCAAGATGTCAGAATTCCAGCCTTAAGATGAAAGTTTTACATTTGTATATAAGCTTTTCTTCTTTCTTTCAATAAGGGAACCTCACCCATAAAGAGGAGGGACTTGATGTCCCATGATTATGGTTTTCTTAAAGTACCATTTTAAAACCCAACAAGTCTCAACTAGTGTCGGTGTACTCAGTACCGACATTATTCATTGTTTCATGTTTTCAGTTTTGAAATTTTAACTCCTAGCTTAGATTTCAAATTAAATGATATTATGACTTGCTCATAAACCTTAAAATTAATGAATAATTGTTGGAAAAGTCAATTATTTAAGTTTGAATTACAAAATGTTGAAGATATGTCAAAATTCATAAATTAGAATCATCTGGAAGTAACTGGCGTCGGTGACTGAACTGTCGTCGGTATTCCTGTGACCGACTTCGGTTAATGGATACTGCACCAATTTAATTTGTGAAAACTTGACAATATTTTGTTGGGAATTAATTATATTAGTTTCTTATGATATTGTTATACTTCTTAAAATTGAATAAGAAGTTCGTCATGGAATTAACCTTATCCACCCATGCATTTAAACCAACATTCTAAAAAATTATAATTAACACAAAAACTGATGCCAGTGGTGGAACTGATGTCAGTAGAAAAGAGGTTACCGCAGTTGTTCAACAGACCACCGTCGGCCACCTTTGTGTGAACTTATTTTTTAAAAGAACGTATTTTCAGCCAAGCCATTGGCTCTTATGGATCTAAACTTCACCTAAATGCAGATCCAACCTATGTGGGCTATGTATTCCTCTTTGGACCAATACTCCAACCTACATAAAGGGATTTAAATACATAAAACTCTTGATCTACAAATTGGGGATTTCCCCCATCAATGAAAAAATAAAATAAAGAGAACAAATCAAAAATAGATCTCAAACCAGATATAAGATAGATGCTTGTATTACAATAATTAACTAAGAACGCATAATTAATCTAAGCTTGAACTATTATAAAGGTGGATCTAAATGGATAGAACCCCATTCTTCTTGCACATTTATTCCAAGAATACTCTTTCATGATTTCCCTAGATACATGACATCGACTCCTTCAGCTTGCAAACCAAAGAGAAACAAATGAATGACCTTAGGGTAAGAAATGCTTAAGAAGACTACCATTAAGGATTATTAGGGTTTCTTTTGGGTAGATCCAATCTTATCGTACCTATGGATTTGATCCAAGTGTCAAGAATCAACCCTACAATTTTTAGGTGAGAATATTCATATTATGGTTGTAAATTTTAAAATAAATCAAATGTTTGTGTAAAAGGGTGAATGGGGCCACTTAGGGATCTAGTGTGTTAATTTAAAAATGTAACCATTCTATTAGGTTTTAGTGAATTATTCTATGGAAATTAAAGAAAATAATTTAAGTGAATTAAGGAAATTAAGGATAAGGGTATATTAGGTGTGGTTTGAATGTTAATTCCTAAGAGGGAAACTATTTAACCCAGTGAAAGAAATTATTGAACACTTATCTAGTGAGGATAATTAAATTGACATTAGAACTAGATTAAGAATAATTAATTAATAATCTAGATTCGATCTATCCTATGAAATGTAACTTTTCTAGTAGGAATTAAATAAACGTATATTAGGTTTCGAAACCCTTGAAACTTAAAACAAAAAAAAAAATGTAACTTTCTGAATGATTGTTTAAAGATTAATGTGGTTATACAACTTCGAATTTGTTCATCATGACAGTTAGTATCAGAGCCATGAGTTTAACACTTGGACCTTGGGCACACTTGGAAACATAGGACATAACAAGAAAACATTAGCGTAACTCTAAACCTAGATCACACAACACTGCATGAGGTTTTAAAATGTAGAAAACCTAAAAAACTGAAAATAAAATTTTAATAAAATAGACTAACTATTGCTTTGGTCTATCTAGGAGGTGCGGACCAGATAAGGGGTTCTTGCATGTGGACTTAGACTCAGCACCCCTAAATCATGCAATAGCAACAATATTACCTCAGATACTTCAGATATTACAGGATGTTAATGCCGCTATACACAAAGGGTCTTTAGGTGGCAGACACAACATACATGAGAGAGAGCCATCAGTAGAGGATCGTGCACCCTTCCTGACATAGTGATGAGAATTGGGAAGATAACTACTATGTGGAGTTATCCAGACGAGATTCACCACAGAGAGTTCTTGGAGACATGGCTACATGACATAGGGATAGATCTAGGAGCCCTAGATAACGGGATGATCATGTCGAGAGACCTAGAGGAAAATAGTTTAAAGTGGCAGATCACATCAGAGAGATCCTGAAACTCCATTGATATGATTTTTCTAGGGAAACTAGAGGATTTCAGGTAGAGGCATGGTTGGTCATCTTGAGTGGATGCTTCAAGTTATGTCTGTGCACTAGCAACACGATGGCTAGCGTTGTCATCCACCTTCTGAGAGATGAAGCCAAGGTTTTTGTAGAGGACCAAGGAGAAGAAGTTGCATGTTGATTCTAAGACAATCACTTGGGAGCTCTTCAAGGAGTAGGTTTAGGAGCTGATACTTGTCTAAGAGGTTCATGTAGTAGAGGATAGATGAGTTCCATGACCTATGTCAGGCATTTATAACGATGACATAGAATGAGAGTCACTTCCTGGACCTACTTCAGTATGTGGACTACATGTCTGATGGGCAAGTGAGGATCCACAGGTTCATCAGGGGGCTAAAACTATACATTGGAGGGGCATTGCGTATTCATTTCTCGTATAGAAATTAGTAGAGGCCATTAAGAACACCTACACTCATGGAGGAGACCAAGAGGAAGACGTACCAAGCTAAAGAAAGAATGTGAAGCCATATCCAAAAGATACAGGATACGAGGTTGAGGGGATTAGATCCTCCTCCTCATGGTAAACATGGTTCTACACAATCTTCATTTAGGCCACCACAGCAGCCACCTCAGCAACAGCCATAGGCTCATCCTCCATTTAGGCCTTCGTAGAGATTAGATGCTTAGAGGGGACGTACTATGAGGCCTCCTCCTTGGTGACCATTCAGGACTTAAGCAACGCTTAGAGCTCAATCAATAGGAGTTCATCATTAGTGACCATAACAGTCCATACCAGGATCATTAGGATCCACAACACAGAACACTATATTTCCTGCAGGATACACTACTTATTGGAGGGGACCTGGTAGTTATTAATGGTGCGTAGTACTTGGGCATCATTGGAGATATTTCCCTCATAAGCCTAATAATAAGGGTAATGCACCAGTTTTAGAGCCTAATTTAGGTGACATGGCTAGGTGCCATAGGATATATACAGCAGTCGAGAACGGTGATTGAGACAACAGGTAGAATTAATGGCGTTTTTATTCCTATTTTATTTGACTCGGGCTCCTCAGATTCTTTTATTTCACCATTTGTTATAGAGTGATGTAGGCTGGTGGTAGTTAGGAAGAGCTATAGTTGGGATGTGTACATGTCTTCTTGATCCAAGCTCACAGTGGACTCCTTAGTCAAGCAGTGCATAGTTGACCTAGGACCCTTTTCTACGACCTTGGATTTTTGTATTCTTCCTTTGGGTTCCTATGGGATTATTCTAGGCATGGATTGGTTATCTGCAGACAGAGTTAGGGTTGATTATTATAGTAAGGTAATATCATGTGAATATTATTTGGGAGTGCAATCAGTTATAGTTGGAATCAGGATACCCACCTCTATTCACACCATGTTTGCTATGCAGCTTAAGCGGTATGCGTGGCGAGGTTGCCTAGTTGTACACTGTCATGGTTAGCGAAAGATTCGAGGACGAGTCTGGTGGGTCATTTCTTGATGATCATCATGTCTTGATGGATTTTTTATATGTATTTCCAAGGGAGCTACCGGTGTTACTTCCCCCACATGAGATAGATTTTCACATTGATTTAGTTCTAGGAGAAGAGCCTATCTGATGAGATGCCTTATAGGATGACTACCCCTAAGCTCTATGAGCTCAAGTTATAGCTAGAGGGCCCTCTATAAAAATGCCTAATCCATCCTAGTGTATCCCCATGGGGTGCACTGGTGATATTTGTGAAGAAGAAAGATGGATCCTTGCGTTTATGTACTGATTATCAGTCAGATGATCAAAGTAATGATCAAGAATCGTTACCACCTTCCACATATTGATGATTATTTTCGATCAGATGAAGGGGGCCATAGTATTTTCTAAGATAGATCTTAAGTCTAGATACCATTAGCTTAGGATCACAGAGGTAGATATTAATAAGACAAACTTTCCATATGAGATATGGCCACTAGGAATTTACAGTAGTGTCTTTTAGTCTGACGAATGCCCTCGTAATATTCATGAGTTTATGAATGAGGGTATTCTAGAAATTTTTATACTGCTTTGTCCTCTTTTTTTCTATGACATTTTGATTTATTCATGCACTCGTGAGGAGCACCTTCTCTAGGTTTTGCAGTGTCTTCGTGAGTACAAAATTTATGGAAACCTATAGAAGTGTGCATTATTTCAATCAGAGGTGTAGTCCTTGGGTCACATCATTTCTTAGGAAGGTATTTCCATTGATCCTTCTAATATTAAGGATATTATGGATTGTCTTGTGCCAATTATTCTAACTGAGGTGTGAAATTTCATGGGGTTGATAGGTTAGTATAGGATATTTATTCGGGGCTTCTCTCGGATTGCACATGCCATCACTCTCCTTCAGTGGAAAGGGAATAATTTTTTTTCATTTGACGGATGTAAGTTGGCCTTCAGTACACTAAAGGGATGCCTTATGACAACACCGATTCTTGCAGTGCCATATTCTTGTCATGTACTGAGGCATAAAATTAATGCACGATGAATGCATAAGGTATTTTGCACTAAGGGCTCCACTTTCCATCATTCATCCCAAACCTTCCTATGCAAAAGTGTTGATAAACCAAAAAATGGGCTTGCTTGTCTAATACCAAAGGAAGGTCCTTCGGTATTCTCCATTCATATTCAAAATCTTCACACAGAAATTTTCACCAAACTTCTAGCCTTTACTTGTAAGATCCACTCACTGATCCATCACATAAGTACATTGAAAACTTGTGTGTGAGGGACTTCTTCTCTTCAGGGAACTGTAAAAAATTCTCCTTAGGCCCATCAGGAACAAAAATTTCCACAAACAAAAGAGATAAACAAATTAGCACCAAAATTAATCTTATCCCCATGGTGCGCTTCTTCAATGATGGTCTCAGCGATGAAGAGGAAACGTTATACATCACTCCCTCTATCATCTTTTAGCAATATGGAGCCATCTTCTATTTACCTAGATCTAGTGCCCCTAGTTATTCAACTTGGTGATGAGGTGTGCGGCTACCTGAATCATAAGATACTTCTCTATATTTTCATTGTCCATCATGCATCCTCCTTTTACATAATCCAGTGCACCCCTTGTAGCTTCTATGCCCTCATCATCTTTGAGATCACTACCACTCTCCATGCTCAAGTTCCTTAACCTTTTTAACTTCCCAATCAAGGGTGTGGTATGTCACATTTGACACCCTCGAAAATATAAAAATTCCTCATGCACATGGGACATCAAACATAAATACAATTTATTAGGATTCCCAAAGAATAGAACCTCATACAGCTGCATGACTCAAACTCTCACTAGTAACTTCTAACATGCGTCATCATAGATGGACATGTTGTTCTCTGTCCTCAGATCTATCACAGACTTCCTGGTGTGCCCCATACTTCTCGGTCACAAACCTCCTCTCGTGTGCCTTCATGTGCTGAGGTACCTATCCACTACACCTTTCACCAAGTAGTTTCTCATGCTACTTCCTACCTCGTGTTACACTATGCATCCATCCATTTACATGTGGTTTTCATCTATAAGTAATTTTCCTTAATTCATACCTTTTACATCAAGCACCTGCACAATTTTTCTTCTATGCATAACCAACCTCATGAGATCATTCAATCATGGCACATTTATCATGTATCTGCTCCACCCCATAGTAAATGCATACAAAAAAAAGTAGTGGATAAGTACATACGGATGAACAGATGATCTAGTTGGAGAAGTACATATGTAATTTGATCCTGTTGGAGAAGTACACATGTAATTTGATCCTGTTGGAGAAGTGCATGTAAATCATGGCCCATTGGATGAATGGAGTGTCATTGATGAACAATAAATACAACCTCATTGTCTCTAGGCCTCCCATGCATGTGATATACAAAGATGGCATCATAAAATCAACAATAAATAAAGCCTCATCGCTAACCACCAACTAAAAGGGTGTGGCCATAAATAAACTCTTATAGGTATTTCTATATGCCAAAAGTACAAAAAATACTTTTTCATCCCAGTCCTTTCATCCAACATCACATATATTTATTAAGGTATGGCTAAATATATTATTGAATGATTCATAAGTCACATTATCCTTTGGGTGCTAGGGCATTGTCTTATGGTGCGCCAAAAAGAATTTTTCCAATAAAATCCTGATGGTCTCATTAAAAAAGGGTGTGCCCCTATCACTTGTAACACTCAACCAACATCCATAGCGACTGATAATGTTCTCCTATTAAAATATCATTGTTATAGCTACCATGAAATCCTTTATAGGTGCCTCTTCCACCCACGTTTTCAGGTAATATGTACAAGTTATAATGTAGCATGCACCATTCATATGCGTGGGTGGGGAAATAGTTCCCACAAAGTCAATTTTTGATTTTTCAAATGGTTCAGCACTTGCAATAGGCATCAAAGGAATTTCATCTCATTTTCTTGGATTTCCAAGACACTAAAAATGGTCACACGCCTTGGCATATTCTTTAACATATTTATAGAGAGTCTCCCACCATAATCTAGCCATCAAAATATTACACGTGGTGACATCTCCAGCATAATGTCCACCTGTAATCCAACCACGAGCTTTCACCATTATCCCTTTGCACTCATGTTCCATAACACACAGGGATAAGACCTCATCACAACCAAGTTTATACCAGTCTCCACCTATCAACTGATAGGGAACTGCATGTATTGGAATTTTATTCTTCTCAAAATTCTTCATTCCCTCAGGCTCCTAGGTAGTGTGCAATAATACTGCAATGTCTTCAAGCTCAGTGGGCGCGTGATTTAATCTAAAAATTTATGCATCTAGAATTGTGACCTCAATGCTCTGCGCATCCTCACCAAAATTTATCCTTGACAAGTGGTCACATCTTGAGTTTTTTTCCTTGGTTTTACCACCATTGTAAACTGAAATTATTGAAATAGTAGTATCCACCTACATATGCACCCTTATAACACAGACTTGCTAACCAAATACCTAAGTACTATATTATTTGTACAGAATATGAAGGGTGTAGCAAACAAGTATTGTCTGGACTTGTGCAACATGTAAATCATAGATAAACCCTCACGCTCATTATTTGTATAATAATGTTCATCTAGTGCCAACTTCCTGATTACAAAACAAATAGGCCAGTCCACTATTCCTTCACCTGGTTGAGCCAATACCACTTGAATTTCCATCTCAGAAGCATGCATATGAACATGATATGGTTTATACCATGAAGGAAAGTGCATAAAAGGTGTTGTGGTTAACCTTTATTTTAATGTATAAAAATACATCTGTTGCACTTCATACCAATTAAATTTCCCTTTGCTATCAAAATTTCCTCCAGGGGCATGACAATCTTTGCATAGCCTTTGATGAACTTCCTGTAATACCCTGTATGTCCAAGAAATTTGTGCACTTTGATTTGATTGTTTGGTTCTTCTAAGCTAAAAAATACAAAAACCCTTGGCTGGATCCACCAACAATCCCTCTCTATAGATGATATGCCCCAAAAAAGTGCAAAAATGTGTTGCAAAGATGCACTTTATAATATTCAGTTATATACTCAATTGCATGTACCTTTCAAACATAATTCTTAAATTGTCACAATTGTCCTTCACCAAACCATATAATGTCCAATAATCAAGATAAACCTATAAAAAACTTATGAATGAATTCATGAAAGGCTTGTACCACGATGCCCGAGAACACTACAGGTGCATTTATCAATCCAAAAGGCATCACAGTGTATGCAAAACTTCCCCACTATATGGTGAAAGTGGTCTTTTCCTAGTCTTCTTTATCAATCTACACCTGATGATAACCAGAGAACCCATCTATAAAATAATAAATCTAATGCCTAGAAACTCCCTCAGGTATGTCTTTTGTAAAAGGGGTGGGAAAAGGATCAATCACACATGAAGCATTCACATCCCTATAATCCACATGGATCCTTATCCACCCATATTTCCTTATGATGATAACCATGGGACTTACCCACTCAAATTCCTCAATAGGCTCAATGATACTAGACTTCAACATTTTATCAATATCTTAATTCACCTTAATGAGTAGATTAGGATTCATCTTGAAAGGCCTCTTCCTAATCGGGCACACACCTTCTTTAAGTTTGATTCACATATCCCTTAAAGAAGGGTGTAATCCCTTTAATTCATTGTATCCTCTTGGAAATAGACCTTGAAAGTCACACAGGAGTTCAATAATTTTGGTAACCTCCTCCTCTAACCAATAGTCACCAATTATGGCCTCTTTAGTCTCTTCCTCTATTCCAATGTTAACTTTATTCATTTTCAAAGGTTCATGATATGCACATGCCTTTGCACCTATTGTATCTATTACATGACATGTACCCTCTGCTTGACTAACATCCATATTGTTATCCTCATCGTCTGAACCATCTATCATGCAGAGCTCTTACCATTTTCTTTTTTTATCCCAGGAACAGACCAATTATTGTTCCTCATTCTCTTCAAGGTCAAGGCACACCTCGAGATACAATTATCAAAACATTTATAGAAATATTTCTTCAGGTTTCATACTATATCCCATGGTAAGGAACTTTAAAATCCACACTACTTCTTTGAATTGGGGTTTAGTTCAAAAATAATCAAAAGTATGAATCATATCTCAGGTCATTCAGTTACCAATTTTCTATTACTCTTGTTAACTTGGCATACACATACCATGCATGCACACAACCATAAAAGGTAGCGTAGAATATATATACCTAGAGTGATGGTGTTAAGGCTTCCTACCCCTTAGTCTAGAGGCTCTCACACTTTTGAATGTTATGTAAAGGAGAATCCTTCCCATGAAATTTACATTTTGTAAGGGTACATTATTCCTATGAAACCTAGTACAGAAGGTGATTATCACTTCTCACCACTCTAAAAGGTTCTCTATGTGTAATCCACCAGTGCATTGTATACCCCCATAGAGTATATACAAGATTATTCCTTATATCTCCTTCATCCTTGCAGTGGGCTTCCATGTAACTCTGGAATACATTAGGGTTCCCTTCACTAGTATATTGACGTACCTAGTTATGACCCAAACTCTGAAAATGTGCTTCCTAACTATGTGAGTAACAATATTCTTAATATCCTGTCATACTACTTCATATGTTCCATGTGCCACATTATCACAAACAATACTGGTGGTATCGCTAAGTGAATGAGCATCATCCCATTGTATCAATCCTTCCTTAGACGGCTCATTTTCTTCAAGATCTCTAATTATATGTGTGTAAATTTTGTTCAAGTCCTCTTCACTTAACGAATCAACATAGGGAATAACATTTGAATCTGTCAACGATATAATGATGCACTATTGTTTATTTTCAAATCTAATGTACCCCTTGTTGAATAAAAAATAAAAAATATTTTTTATAACACCAAGGGTGACGAAGAAATGCTGGAAAAATATCTTCCTCTACGATCTCTAATACCTCCAAGTCTCTAGTAAACTTGGCCCCTTGAATCATAATACTACTCATTTCTGTAAAACTCCAATAGGATTGGACCTTGTTCAGTTCTCCATGTACATAAAATTTATTGAAGGTTGTAATGGTGGTCTCCCCATCTAGTTCAAAGAATCGAACATGAGCACATTAACTTTTACACCTGTATCTATCTAATAATTACTCAAGATTCATCCATCTATGACCGCATTCAGTGTAATTTCTTTTTCATACTCATGATTATGGGGAGGAAACTTTTGATGAAGGATCTTCCTCTCACACCCATGTCTGCACATACTACCTTTTCTCTCAACCATTCACCTAGTAAGGTGATTATGTTCTCCTCTTGTAACATCCATCATACTTCCTTCAAATCATCCATGTCTTTCTATAAAACTTCAACCTATTTCGCCTTGTCGAACACACATTCCTTCAAGCCCTGATTCTCTCCTTGTAAATTTCTAATCACTTCCATAGTCTCTAAATAGACTTCCTTATGATTTTTATCAATAGGGTACTTGGAATTAATAACTTCTTGCTTTGTTATAATAAGATTGTGCCTTTGGGCCTCATGCGCATGTGTTACCTCAGCATGGGTAGTGACTAACACAGGATGAAATTTAGAATTCAACCCAACCTATGGCATCCATTGAACTTCATCGATATGATGTATTTTAATACTAGTCGTTCCCATTTCTTGCTTATGTTTCTTACTCATGTGCTCATTGAAATCAAGGCATTCTTCAGAATTATATTTTTTCCCGCACCATGAGCATACTACATTACGAGGGCACCCACATTGATAGTGACAAGGAAAGCCACATGAAAAGCAAGTACCTCTAGGAAATCCTCCTCTTAAATAGTTATGACCTCAGCCTCTCTATCCTCCATGTAATCCCTTATTCCAGTTATCACCATTATTATGCCCTTCATTATGTTGCTCTTCCTGATCCTTAGATCCACTTGCCACATTGGTCTGATGCACACCAGCCTTAATAGCCTCATGAATATGATCCATGATTCTATAATTAACAGTGTCATAAGTACAAGACATGTAAATTTTACATTACATGGATACATTCTTATGGACCACGTGATGTAAGAGGGGACATCTAATCCCATCATGGTCTATATGACATATCTCAAAATCTAATAACATGACGCGCACTGACTTGCAAGGACAACTATCCTTATTATGCCCTTCCACCTCCCATTCTGTAAACCATAACCCATTGCGCGTCTCATGTGTTGAATTACCTGATAGTTTCTCCAAATTTTTTCCATAGATGGAATATGTGCTTCCAAAAATGGGCTGACTTTGGTGTCTATGCTTCCCACTGCCTCCATGCACAGAGCTACCTCCAAATCCTTGTATGGATCTATAAAGGTTTTAACTTAAATTTCCCTTCTAAAAGGTGTGATCAAACTACCAAGAAACTACTGTGCTTGCTGGCTAGGGTGAATATCATATGACAAACTTGATAACAAGGTTTTAAACCACGCATCATACTCGTGCACGCTCTCTGCCATACCCCACTTTATCTCCTTCAGCGTGTTAATGGTTTTATGTACTCAAACTCATGGATATGGAACTTCACTAAGAAATCATCACAAAACACATTGTAATCCACAGTAGTCCGGTGTGGATCATATTTTTATATGAACTATGCACATGCCCTTGTAAAGTTGTAGAAAACTAGCTTTCCTTATGCTTAGAGGTTGTGATTTGTTTAGCGTGTTAGAGTATTTTGCACATGTGTACATGCTCGGTTGCATCCCTCAATACTTTTGTATTATAGACTTAGGTGAAGTGACATCTCATGAACAACTTGCTAGGGTTGGTGTGTACCATTCCCAACAGATCCAAAGCCTCTATTACCTCTAGTATTCACTCCACCTCCAAAACAACTAGATCCACTTGATCTTGAGCCTTGAGATCCTCTTGATCCACCTCATGCAGAAGGAAATGGGCCAGTGGATGTACTCCATTGAGTTCCAATAGTTGTACTAAACTGGACTCCAATAGTTTGCAAAGTGTTAGTACTTCCAAATGAGGTGCCAAGATTTTGTATGCCCACACTCTGTCAAGATGACGTGCCAGAAAATATACTCCAACTAGATCTCTAAATAACAAAGATGACGTGGGTAACACCATAGATGAATGTGCTATTTGATTAACTCATGTACATAATATAAAATGAAATATACTTGTCACTATTCTACCACCAACACTAGTTGTCTTATCAATAACTGTTGTCGAACTAGAACACCAAGTGCAAGGATAAGTTCAACAAGTGGGATCAGATGCACACCCAAGGTGCTCAAACTTTCTTCCAACATGCTCTCATATGAAACCGAGAGGGGTTCTCTGTCATGCTTACCCAAATGGGGGAGTTCTAGATGCTCCAGATCCACATCTTCCCTATGAGCCATAAATCCTTCGTGATTCATCTCTCTCCACAACACCATTTGTTCGTAAACATCACACTTCTTCGCTAATCACCTCTCTCACGCTTGATAAAATTAAGTCATCTTTCTTCTTCCTGCCTCTCTTCCACAAGGTCTACCATATTTCACCACACCTGCTCCTGCCTTCACGTGTGGTTGTGAGTTTTGCTAACCATAAGAAGACATTCTAAATTCAACACCACCATCAAGATCTTGATTGCTAAAGAAATAGTGTGAAGGTAAGATCCCCTAGGCTCATCCAAAAACTAAAACTCTGCAACTTATGGACAAGAATATGTGGAAATATCATACACCATAGTATAAATTTTCAAAACACCAGCCCATCAATGATCTATAACATGCGTCCAAGGTTCATCGACATCAAAAATGTCCGATATGTTTCCTACGTCCAAACCCTTTCCTTGTAATACCATCTCTTTGTCGATGCATACAAAGATAGTCACTCATACAATCCTATAGGGAAGAAAAAAAAGAATGACTAATAAAGCTCATGATCTAGATGTTCCTCAACCCACTTACGCGCATTGAAATCATGTCTAGAACTATATCTTCAAGAAAAATGATCTTGTTCTTTAATAACCCAATCTTCAATGGTTGCAAGAATAAATAGACAAGCAATCATTATGCAACATCCTTGCAGCAGCTTGAAACGAGGTCCCGATAATGAAATCAAAATGTGGTTTGTATTTCTTTCTCAAACTCTATCTGCACTAGCACATCACTTAGATAGATCTAAGTGCTCACCCAAAGAGTGCAAGGGTACCGGGTCCCTCTTTTATGTCAAAATTTTCAAGGATCTAACATGCATAAACATACATCCCATAACTATAACCACTAGGTCCATGAGCTTAATTTGGAAAAACACATAAATAAGCACATAAATAAGTAATCATACAGTTCAAATAGCAACTAAGATCAAATTCACCATAAAATTACCAGTAACAGATATGTCAACAACCAATTTCCAACCACAATGATCCATTTTATTAATCTATCAAAACACAATAGCTAAATACATACATACAACTGTCATAAGTCATGCACGCTCATAAATCAACAACATAATTCTAACACAACATTCACACCCTAAATCGTTCAAATCAATACATATATATAGGTAGTGGGGACTTACCATTCACCGCCCATGCATTCTCAAAATAGGTTGCATGCTAAGAATATCCATGTGCGACTACAAAAGCAACAATAAAAAGCATGCAATCTTTGCCTAATAATATATCACCTATACTTATCTCCTAGTTCTATACCTATTATTAGTTCGAATTTCGCATGATGCTTGGTCTTCTACTTGCTCAAAAAATAGCTATTGCTTCATCCAAAAGTCTTATATCTTTGTGTGTCCATCACTAAATCCATTCTTAGCATGTCCACGAAAAAAACGGCTAAGTCCTAAGCTACAGTGCCTTTCCTTGGTGCGCCCTTTATCCATTGATTGGTTGTATCTACCTACGAGCCCACTTCCTGGGCACCCTGTTTTAAAACGCCTCTATCACTTGAGCATAAATTTCTCCAACCATCATGTGTTTAGGCAGAAATGTTCCTCAATATACATTTCAAAAGGTATTATTAAATTAATGTTTCAGTCTGGAAATGAATTGTCAAGTTCTCATGATATATCAATTGTAAAGGTATGCTTTTCATAATGACAAGCGCACAAAAAAAATTTTTCAGCCGGCTCAAAACAAATGTTTTTTATACACTATGCAACAAGATTGTTAGGAAATATTAATTAGTTCTTTATGGATTATGATAAGTTTACATAATTAGTATTATTGGTACGGGTTCACTCTAAATGTAATATTGTGAATTGTTGTAACAACTCGCGTATATATTGAGTTGTTGGAGAGTTGTTATAGCTGGTTTCCTATTTTATAGGAAACTCTCCCTCTATATATTTGTGTATTATGTTCTGAATGAGTTAATATAGAGAAGATTATCCATTGTTGTAATTTATCCTATGCTCTTACCTTCATTTGGTACCAGAGCGAGATTTTCTCGTGAGAGTTGACCATGAATGAGATTTGATATTTATTTATTTTATTGAATTTGTTGATTGATGGCTCTGAAACAGTGATGATTGAATACCGTGGAGATATCATAAGTTAATCTGATGAGGCTCTTTAAATGCCGCCAAAATCTTCCCAGCTTCTGGTTCTTGGTTCACATTTGAACCTGTTTGTCTTCATTCATATTTAATAGATGGGCATCTTAACCATTGTGCATTGATTATGAGCCATATCAGAATGATCAAGAGCACGTTTTCTTTACAACTATAGATCCACTCCTTTCCTCCAAGTATTCATTGTTTCCTTCATTTTAATAAGCCTGTGAGTATTTTTTTGGGGCATGAAATTCCAATTATATTTACTATCTTTTTCGAGTCAGTTGATTGTTAGATCAAGATAAAGATTTCGTTTTCATTTGAGACCATCAAAATGAAGCCGTATAGTTGATTGTTCATATCTTTTCACTACTCCCATCTGTGCATTTTTCATTTTGTCCAAACATCTGATTCTTTATGCATGTTGCATTGCTTTTGAATCATTCACGGACTTGTTGTGTATCTGTTATATTGGATATTCATGCCAAAATTTTGTCAGGGTTAAAGACGTTAAGAACAAGCTTTAAGATCGTGTTTGCCATGTATTGTTTCTGGTCAGTTTCTACATGTTCTGCATAGGTGTCCCGAACGCCTATAATGCTCAAATATAGACGACCCGAACACACGTGTCCTATGATCTCTACTTGCCACAACACTATGTCCCCCACATCCTGCTGCGTTCCACACTGATCCTGTACATGTTACGTTTTCCATAATGTCTCCTCTCTTCATTTAAGTCCATAACGAGATGTCGAGTTTGTAGTCAGTCCATAGTCATCAACATTAAAAATATATATATTGTTAATAATTTTTAGTCTGAGTTACATGTTTCTTTCATTAGTCAAGTTATTAGTGTCACATCGACTTGATTTTATAAAAAATATCAGTCAAAAATTGTAAGTTAAGTTCTCTGTGGCTATGAGCGGTTCTATATCAAAAGTAAATTGTATTTCTCATTCTTTTGTAAAATAATGTCAAAAATAATTTTTTATCTTCCTTTAAGTGTCATGAAAGAGTTCTTTGTGTATATCATCATAACAAGGTTAAAGTAAAATCTTTGTGCAAGTATTGTCAAATTTTGTAGTGTCTATGTTAGATATAACTCGTCAATTTGTGTCATGTTAAATGGTCAAGTCAAAATGTTAATTGTTTCATTGTCAGATATCTTATTGTAATAGATTCATTAACGTTAGTATGTTGTCAAGTTAGTCAAATAGGCGATTTTAGGATATTTGTCATTTTTATTAGTCAAAGTGTGAAAATATTGTAAAAAATAAATTTTTTTCTCACGTTTCAATAATTGGAGGCATTTTTGCTTATATGCGACGTCCATCCTATGGGGATAAATTATACAATGAGATTCATATATAAATTCAACTGAGTTAGCAACACATGTACTGGAGGTCAGAGGCAATGGAGGATGGAGGGCGATCAACGCCTCTCGTGAGTCACCAACGATGGGGTTGCTTATATATTTGGTGGGATTATTTTATACTATTTCAGTTGTTTTCTTTGAGTGGCATGTGCAGAAATAAAACATGGTTTTCATTCCCTGCTAAATATTGAAACGAGGAGGATGTGCATTTTTGGTGCTGATAACAGTTGTATAGGAGGGTAGATGAACTATAGTGATCCTCTAACTGCGAAGATTATTTGAATTTCGTACTTCTAACATCAATCAGAAGGTGAAATTTAGTGTTCACTAGAAGTGAAAGCAAGAACTATTCAGTTCACGCATGTAGGTGAATCGGTGGAAGTGTGATCATCTGGTATGGGATTCACTGTGGTGAAACGGAGTGGGCATGTGCAGCAAGATCCAAACAACAACATCCAAGCTAGTAGTATGTAGACCTAAAAGTATGCGGAGGCATACGATTCCATTTCCAGTTCTTAAGATGTGTTTTTATTGCCATGTTCACACTAAGGGGGGGAATGTTAGGAAATATTAATTAGTGCTTCATCAATTATAATAAGTTTACGTAATTTGTATTATTGGTATGGGTTCACTCTAAATGTAATATTGTGAATTTTTTTAACAACTCACGTATATAGTGAGTTGTTGGAGAGTTGTTATAGGACGTTTCATGTTTTATTGGAAACTCTCCCTCTATATATTTATGTATTACGTTCTAAATGAATTAATATAGAGAAGATTATCCCTTATTGTAATTTATCCTAATCTCATACCTTCAAGCTTCGTCTAAAAATTGATCACCTATACTTATCTCATAGTTCTATCCCTATTATTAGCTCAAACTTCATATGAGACTTGGTCTTCTAATTTCTCAAAAAATAGCCATTGCTTCATCCAAAATTCTTCTATCTTTGCGTGTTCATCACTCCATCCATTCTTAGACCGTGCATGCAAAAATGTATAAGTCCCTAGCTGCAGCTTTCCTCGGTTCTCCCTTTATCCATTGATCTCTTGTTTATACCTATGCACCCACTTCCTGCACGCCCTGTTCTCACACGCGACTATCACTTGAGCATAAATTTATCCAACCAACAGGTCTTCGGGCAGAAATGTTACTCAATATACATTTTAGAAGTTATTGTTAAATTTATGTTTCAATATGGAAATGAATTTTCAAGTTCTTATGATATATCAACTATAAAGGTATGTTTCTCATAATGATAAGCACACAATAAATTTTACATACGACTCAAATAAAATGTTTTTCATACACTATGTGACAAGATATATGCATTCTAGGTTCAAAATATGGGTTTATTTCAAGGAATACATTAAACCTTCAAGAAAATGTAAAGTACCTCAAGTATTTATATTTAGATATTTATTTACAGAATGTGAAAAGAAAGGATGAATCTAAGAGTTGCATCTGCTTTAAAGGAAAAATGTGGGTATGTTTTTCCCCAAATTAAGGATCAACCCTTGAATAAAATCTACAATGGGTTTATTGATAATTTATAATATAGTTTTGCAAAGTGAAATAACAAGACACAAATTTGCATATTTTTGGAAAATAGATTTTAGTAATGAATTTTTCAGATTCAAAAAATTGTTCCCTATGGCACTTGTTATATGACAAGTTGCAACCTTATATATAAAATATATATGTCATGTTTTTCAGAATCACAATCATTCAAGGTACCCATCACATGGAAATTTTAGGAATTTTCCAAAAATAAAGAATTACCCATGCTACAAATTTTGAAATGGTTTTACAGGGTTTAATAATTTCCAAAGCTGTAAAATGTCAACTTTTATTTTGCTAAGAACAATTTTTGACAAGTTATAAACGTTCAAGAATCAAAATGTTTCCATCAATAGAATTTTTTACAATTTCTATAAAAAAGTTGGATAAAGAAATAGAAATATCGGCCTTTATTTTTCCAAATTCCAATAACAAATCACAGAGATGAGGAAACAATGCTCACCAAGTAGTAATGACGAGATGAGTTATTGAAGTTACATGTTGATCTTGTAAAGGTATGCAACTGATTATACTAAAATGTAATATTATAGCCTAATCTAAATGTTATCGAAGCAATAAATAATGAAATAATGAAATAGTACCCAAGAAATTAAGCAATAAATAATGAAATAATAGTTACAAAGAGGGTTAAAAGAGCCTTAAAAGATTCATAGAGTTCGGGATAATGCACATAGTGGGAGACATGAGGAATACATACCACTGAACATCACACAGAAGCCAGAAAAAATGTAGATCTAGCATATTTGAATGAACTGGGGTTCCTGGAGAGGGATCGGGGTGCCTGTAGGTGCCTTGGTTTGGTTTCTTAGCGCTCTGATCTATGTAGATGCCCAAGAATCCTCCTAAAATGTTTCACAAGATGTTTACACTTGTTATCCTATAATCACTTGTATGTCATTGTAAGATCGCCGAGGTTGCTGTAAACCTGTAATGAAGAAAACACCTATAAAACCCTTAAATAGACATCAAATTCTAAAAGAGAAAGATGTAAAATGAGGGGTCAGACTATCCTCAGCCACCACAATGTGAGTGTGTGTGCGTAATTGTGCCCTAGGTTTCTCTTGTGTGTGTCATACTTGAAGTAGAGAGAAATGTAGAATGTACATAATGGGTGCGTGGAAATAATAGACTCCCCTCCTATGCAGTGTGATGAAGATGAACTAGTATTTTTCCATTGTGATGGTGCTAGATGGATGTAAATGGAGCTATATGTGCTTTGATGGATGCAACCCCAGGTGGTGATATGAAGTGCTTAGTTCTTGGTCCTTTATTATGACCACATAACTTTATATTTATATGATTCCTTTACTTGAATTTTGTAATTAACCATGAAAAGGAAAACTACTATAAGGATAAGATCCTCAAATCACTAGAAAGGACATACAAAGAGGAAAACAATGTCGAAAGGGGATGGGGGCATCTGTAGCTGGCATCTTAGCTAGGCGCTGGTGTCCAAAATGACAAATGCTGAAAGGTGAAAAGAAAAAATGAGCAAGTAAGAGTGTAATACTGAAAGAAAAAGAATAAATCAAAGAAAGGTGGCCAAAGACATGGGATAATCATTACTCTTGTTACTTAGGAATCATATGAATAGTAGTATGTAATCAGGACTAGCGCATGGATCAACATGATGATCCATGGTTTGTTATGCTATATATTCTTCACTTTCAATTCTCTTCTACCACATATGCACATTATTCTATAGCATGGGCTTCTCCAGACTTCTCTCAAGTATACATCTCTAACTACTTTATGTGAGTGAGCTTTCTCTTCACAACATAAAGTGATGACAAATGTAGTCACAAAATCACACACTGACTACTATTATTATACCACCTGAAAGTATGTTTTTTTATGTATGGATCTCATGTGTAAGAACAATATTCACTAATGACCAATTCCATAGTTCACCTCGTATTTCTTGTTGGTCTTTTACCATTGTTGGTCTTGTACATTTTTCACTCAATCACATAGTTCTAGTCATGTCTTAAGGATTGCTATCTATCAATACTCACTTAGTTTTCATCACTAACATCTGACTAGGGCACCTAGAGAGGGATTTGGGTGCTTGGGGAAACCTATAATTGATTCCAGGTGCCCTAGTCCCCATCACACTTGGTTTTATGTTGTTTGTTTCAAGTCGGTCTTTTTTGGTTTTTCCTCTCATGTCTTGAGCTACTGGTCAGAATTTTGGGTCATTAGTGTGGAAATTTGAATAAGATATCCCTATATAAACACAACATACATACTACCTTATAGGAAGACTATTTATATCAAGGGATAGCTATCTACATAGAGTAAGGGACTGCATTTGAGAATTATTTTGCATCACACACTACATAGGTAGAATATTTTCATTTTATTCCATCCGCCATTTTTGCATTTTATCTAACTATTTCTTGATATCTTTGCGTCATTGGCGCTAAGAAAACCTAGGCACATTATTTTACACAGAAGAATATAAAACTAAATTAGGTCTAATATGTGGTGAAATGCTCATTCATAAGTCCATCCATTTTGTAGTTGAGGATAGTCTGAACCCTTCATTATTATTTTTATTTTTTAGGGTTTTGATGCTATAGGTGGGGGTTTTTAGGTGACTCTTCATTGTAAGTTTACTACAACATTAACCAATCAAGTATGAAAACCATGCGAATAAAGTTGAATTAGGATGAAGACCTAATAACCGTATCAGAATAAGATTATAATATTTTGGCAGATTAGGGCGCCTGAATTTTATACCAACGTGTAGACATGCGCCCATATCCCGCTTCAGGTTCCTTAATCTAGCCATATCTTCCTCCGCTGTAATTTTCTGAATATCGTGGCAATGCTTTGTTCTTTCATTCCATCACTCTATTTAGTCCCAGACCATTCCGAGGTAATTCCAATTCAGGTAAATACTTACCCCTATCATTTTATTTCTTTTAAAATAACCATCAAATTAGTTAGCATTTATATTTCATTTATGTGTCATGTATCATAGTTGTACATTTTTTATTTTAAAAAATATCTAGGTTTTATTGAATCAATGACACACTATTGGCTTGGATGGATCCAATTAATATTGGCACCACTTTCAAAATGTAGTGAAGGAACAAATCCTTTATTTTAACAAAAGAGGATGTTTTACCCAAATATAATTATTGATATTTTAATCTCTAAAAAAATCTATATTTCTCTTAGTTGAAGGTACAGAAGAAAGGACAATCTAAGGATCCTAAGACCCTAATAAGATCTTGATTTCATGAGGAGATATTGGATATGATCATTCCCCTAACCAAAATCATGGGAGAACCTACAACAAAGGAATTCAAGTTGTGGATGGCCCAATTCATAAACCTCATTTGTAAACGACCACACTATCTTAATCGATTCTAGATTATTAGTGACAAAATACAATATTCCTTGTTGGGTGTGACCTCTACAAGTGAGTTTTATATCACTTCATTTCTCGTGTACTCTATTTTTATATTAATAATTTGAAAATTGTTGTCTATCAAATGAGAGATGGATGAAAACAAGAATGTGTATGATTATTCTCATCATATAACTCATTAGGGAAGTTTGCAGCATTTCAAACAGTTCAACAATTTTATCACCTTCTTTGTATTCAAATCATTAGAGGAAAACACCATAATGAGGATCTCTAATGATGTCATTGATCTTGTCACTATGTATGGGAGATATTTAATCCATTTCTTGATAGTCACATATATCTAGGTTGGTGGCTAAAAAGGATATCTAGGGAAAATTTTCGTGGCGAATATTTGTGATTTGGATAATATTCAATATTTGGAAAATATGAAAAGGGTAATATTTTCAAGTATAATAGTGTACCTTTCACCTAAATTTTCTACTATAAATTTTTTTAGGGGTCAGCTTCTCCTACTATTGAAAAGTCTTGCTATATAATCATAGGCAATTTGTCAGGTAGTATAATAGTAACTTACTAGTAAGATTTAGCAAGATACCATCCAAAGTATAATCAAGTACTATATGAACAAGATAAAATGAGTGCAGAGCTGGACATGCGACAAGAAGTGCATTTGCAAGACAAATATTAAGGAGCATGACAACAAATTCATTTTTCATACAACAGGAAATCTATTATCATGTGATAAGAATTTTTTTCACACGACACCACATTTAATAAAACGCAATAGGAAATGTGTTGTCATGCGATAAGAAATGTACTATTGTGTGAAAAATAGTTTTTAGTCACACGCCTTGAAGGATTATGTTGTGCGACAACTGTATTGTAAAATCACGGGAAATTCACCTATGTCGCGAAAGTGGTTCAAGAAATATTCCACCTTTGATTTCCCTTAGGCCTCTTAAAATTTTCCTTGAGGATATCCATATAATATTCTTAGGTATTTTAGTGATAAGTTAGTTCTAATTAAGATTTGGATGCAATTGGGCATTGTCCATGCTAGTTATAAGAGATAAAAGTCAAGGGTGTCAATTTTCCTATTAAGGATTGACATTTCATGTTCTAATAATTCCTAAGATGCTTACAATATTGAGTCTACCATGTTCCTCTTCAATTTGCATTCTTATTCCAAAAGGTCTAAGTTTGATAGTAAAGATTTTTCTTAATTAAAATATCAAAATTATTTTCATTAATACTCATCGACCTAAAATTGAGGATTGCTGGGATGTTTTTTTTATGATCTTGATGTACATTAATTAGATTATATTTGAATTAATGTTGAACAAATGAAATCATTCAGGATAGAATGGATAAATAAAGGATTGATAGATGATAGTAGTGACTTGATTGATCCATACTTCTTTAAATATGTGAAAAATTAGAACATGATCCCTATTGATTAGTTAGTTAGAGAGGTGAATGACATCATGGACCACACATCCACAATGCTCAAAATATCTAAGATGTGTTTCCTTAACAAAATATCCAAATTCCCATCTAAGAGAAAAATCATTGACTCAAGAGATGGTGAGGGGTCTTCCCACACCAAATTCTATGTTAAAGGTTCAAAATCATATGCCACAATATAATGTTTTCCTCATGAGAACATTATACCTAATAATTATCACCTTTCCTTCATCTAGAAATTGTTTATAAGAATAAAATACAGTACTTCCCCCAATTTAGGATAAATTGCAACATGTCCTAAGAAGGACATCCTTATAGTTCTGGAGGAATAAATCCTTCTATCTTTCTCAATTCTCATGAATTATCATCATGGGAATCACCCTCTTTCCCACTCACCTATCCTTATTGTTCATGTCTCTTTACTGATTTATCATCCCATCATCCTTGTTCCATTCTACTATAAGTATTTTCACCTTTTTCTTCCCCCTCCTATCCTTTATTTTGGCTTTCATCATTGACAAAAGAAAATAAGAGGAAAATTTTTCAAGTTGTTAATCCAAATTTTGATGTAGTAGTAGAGCTCTTGAAATGAATATAGATATTAAAAGAAAGCAAAGACCAATTCAATTTTGGTAACTAATGCTTCTGAAGTACAATTTGTAGAAGTATCTCAACCTCATGTTACAATTCATGAGGTAGAAATGAGCCTTGGATATTTTGTGTTGAGAAGAATACCGGTGGAAAATATACTCATCAAGATGGTATGCACAATCTAAGAGAATTTATTTCATGGATGATAGAAAGAGTGGAGAAAGGAAAGAAAACTTACGAACAACTTGAGAATCATGTCTATTTTTTTTCTTCATATATCACAACATTTTATAACCCAAACGATTCTACTTCTTCTCCATCTTAGGCCATCTCTCCAAATTTTAGTCTTGATCAAAGTGTTGTGGAGAAAATTTAAATATTTAACAAATACGGGAGGGTCACCGAGTCATGGGTTGAGACTATTATAATTAATGGCTAAATATTCATACATTAAATTAGTAAAGTACACGAATATGTTGAAATAATGAATATGAATATCAAAGCCATTATGGACGCATTTTATGTTAAAATTTCTCATTGGGATGACTTGATTCTTGGTGTTCGATCTATAGCAAGATAAGAAAAGAAGTATCTTATCTCAAAGGGAGTCTTCCTATGATCAAAATAAGATACTTCAAAGAAGTGGGTGAAAACCATTGAATGGAGAGGTAAGACTATCAAAGAAGCAATCGATGATCATTCTCCCCCTTTATAAACGAATGGCATATTAAAAATCAAATATTTGTGTAGATCTTCAACAAATGGGTTTCCAACCACTTGATGATAAAAATCCTAAGATAAGAACTCAATGGGTAGTTTGTGAGGAATATCAAGGATCATTTTTTCATCCTCAACATGTTTGTGTGTGTTCAATAAATATGATGGGTAGAATTTGTCACACTATTTATGAAGCAACCAATGTGCTTGCAAACTTGTTTGGAATAAGGTAAGTGAATTTTGGAAGTAAAATATTCATGTGTTGATGATTTTGAAAACCATATGATATCACATGAATGTGAGCTTTAAGATTTGGTCATACAATGTCGATTGCATATGTAAAATGCCAAGGTTCCCTTAGTACAATGTATCCAAGGGTCTACATCTTCTAGATCTTTGTCCACATGATAGTCTATTTTTTTGTCCTTTTCTTTCATCTTCCCCACCTACTTCTATCTCATGAATAAATCACACCTTTTTGTAAAATTGAATTAGTTCACTTAAGTTATTTTTATTTATTCATTAGAGTTGCACCTTTTCTATTTATATTCCTCGAATGTAATTTTTTTTCCTTAAAATAAGGAAAAATAACTTGTTTTAAAATCCATAATATGTAAATTCCAGATAGGACTACGAAGATTCGTGCAAAAAGAATATGCATTGGAATGAATTTTGTATTCTAAACCATCAAATTTTATCTCTCTTTAGCATCATCTATTATTTTGTTCCTTACATAATATTTTCCTCTAAACATACTTAGCCAAACATATGGAAGTTTTTGTAAAGAAGCAAGGGCTTTCTACCTACTTATATAGAATGAGAATCGCTTATCGAGCTTGTGTTTATACATGCCATTTTTTCATGATATTTATATGAATATGTGTGTGTTTTTCTATATTTTCTTGTTGAGATATAATATTTTTCTAAGGTTGCTGATGTGGGAGCATAACTTGCGGATACCATAACTTTTGATCCAATCGTTGGATCGTCTTGAAATTTTGCAGGGTGGTAGATATACATTAATACTATGCTAAGATAAATTTTTCTACAAGGTTGTGGGCATTTCATCATATTTTGAGGCCTGTATTCCTTCATCTAGTGGCCAAACATTGGCTCTGAACGTTTTTCTTGCTTCTGACTAGGTCTTAGAACTTTAATCACTTTTGTTGTGCTTGTTAGAATAAGTCAAAATTTCCTGTGAGCCTTAATTTATGAAGGCATATTTGGCACGAAAATTTTGGGGCCCATCTGAATTGTTTTGCTAGTAGGTAACTTTTAGCATTTTAGGGTTTTTTGGTAATTTAGAGTTTTTTGGCATTTTAGGGTGTTTAGAGTAGATGTGAAATAAAAGATGGATTGTAATGATGTAATAGATTAGTGTGGATTCCAGAATGAGACGAAAGCTATTTTGAAACTCCTGGGTTTTATTTGCAAATCTATTTATGTGTGTTTTGGAGGTATTTCAACCTCTTGTAGCTGGAATCGCATCAGTTGTTGATCAATGAATTATGTGTTACTACCATTATCATAACTCCCTCCTCACTTTCCCATTATTTCTTCACACTTTTCTCCTCTCTAACATTCAAATTTTGCACTCTAGAATCTGTTATGCTAGTCACAACAAGGGTGTTTCTTCACATTCTCCATAATTTTACTCCCCCCAGAGGTTAGAAATATTGTACATAATTTCTATTTTACACAAAATGGGAGCCAACCCTTCCTAGAAGTGGATGGACCTAGTCTCATGAGTATTGACGAAGCATATATTTTGTCTCTCAAAAAATATTTCTCTAATAGTGTGTAAAATAAAAAACATGTCAAGAAAAAAATTATAAGAAATCTATGTGTGAGTTGTATGTGAGTAACAACTCATAATGGATAGGGATATTCTAGGTGGGAGATTATGTTGGGATGAATAAGTGATTTGGGTGATTGAATATTTGTGGTTTGACATTATGTAGACAGGAGTGAAAACATCAATATATTATAATATCTTGTATGATAACAATCAATTGGATTGAATGATTATTGTATTTTATTTATTGAAAGATCTCATCAATACTTCATTTGGTATTAGAAAATCTTATGTGCCTTATTGATATGCAAAGTTGAATGAAATTATTCTAATTTCCTAGGTGCTACTCTGGTTATTTGGGTGCCGCAAATGAAGATTCTTAGCTATTATTTTATTGTTTTAGAGTGCTGGTGTGATTTGAAATTTAGTATAAAATGTTGTTATTAGAGTTGGTGTAGTTTCAAAAGAGAAATTGAGGAGTGTTAGGGTAGAAAGAAAATCCCACAAAAGAGGTGTCTTATTTCTAAGAGGAAGATAACACACACACGATTCTCCGAACAAAATAGCACATTCCGAAATTATACTTTAATTGAGAAGAGACATCCATCCTCTTAAAGTCATGTGTCTTGGGAACAATTTGTTTATGTTTTTTGTGCATCTACATATCCAGTACAAAGAGACTCGAACCATGAAAATCATACATGTCCATCATTGTTGCAATCAAATATGTCACGCATATGAGAGTAAATTCGTGTATAGTTGACTATTATAAAGTTGCACTCTTGAATAAAAATTGTATGGATTGATGGTACACGCGTGCAAACTGTATTTCTTGGTATCTGGATGGATTTTCTTAATCGCATATGCTGCCGTTATTCACGCAGATGATCTGACTCAGAATGTGAATCATAGTAAAGTGTATTACGATCCTCCAATATATCAACATTGATAGCCCCTTCTATGTGCTTTTCTCATCTCTTCTTCGAACCTTCTCAATTGTCAATGCTATCATTGATTTGCTTTTCAAATCGTATGTCTCGGAACCATCCGCATGATCTCTATGATACATTTTTCTTATTCTCACATCTATAAAATATAAATAATTGTCCATGTGTGTATCTATTTCACTCACTTAATCATATATTTTGTTATATGGTTTTTAATAAAGGTAATCAATCATTATTATTTTTGTATGCCCTTACCCACCCATAGGGGCGTGTCTTACCCTAGGCAACCTAGGCAGTTGCTTAGGGCGCACAAAATGGAGGGCGCTACATTTAAAAAAAAAATTCAGGTTGGCAGTCGGCTTGGTTTAAATTTTGTAAAAAAGTTTGATATTAAACAAAACCGGCACACACCCCACAGCCCATAACCATTAAGTGCATTCGTTGTTTACAGTTTCACATATATTAATATAAAAGAAAATCGAGGCAACCAGCAAGTATGGTGTATCATGGTCCACAGACTGAAAGAATGGTCCTAAATCCTCCATGAATCCTGAAGGCCCGAAGGGAGTGTGACTGCACTTATAGGCTGCAACGCCAACACTGTGAGTTAACTACTACCTTCTAGTTCTTTTCAAATTGATTGATTGCTATTGTACGCTTTCTGTATTGGGAAAGGAAAATTATAAATTATAATATATCTACAGTCTACTTGTAGAAATTGAGCTTCGCTGAACCTGAACATTGAGTGCATGAAGTCACAAGTAGAGAGAAGCTACTGGGTTATCCATAAACAATTTCCTTTAGTTTAACAACCTTACTCAAATTTCAATGTTGTACCGATGCAAACATTGTCACGAGCACCAAAATATGAGAGGTGGGTAGATCACAACTATCAAAAACTAAACTCCATAATATGTTAAGATTGTAATTATCAAGTCATTTGTTAAGTGTTAATAATAAAAATAATAATAACAAATTTGAGAATTTTAATTGGACACATTATTGGTTGTATTTGACATCCATCTTGTGGGGGCATTCTAGGGTACTTTGAAAGCTTAATTCGGCCCTGTGGACCACCTACTAATAGTCATGTTGAACATCGTTATAAAATCCTTGAATAATTTCCATGCAACATGTACTATTTTACAAATCATTGTAACTTGAGCATTATTTTAAAAGTAATTTCAATTATTGATTTTTTAATTTTTTTCTCCTTTAAAACTTTCCTATTCTCCATAATATGTTAAGATTGTAATTATCAAGTCATTTGTTAAGTGTTAATAATAAAAATAATAATAACAATTTTGTGAATTTTAATTGGACACATTATTGGTTGTATTTGACATCCATCTTGTGGGGGCATTCTAAAATAGAGTCTCAAAGTTAAATTTACTAGTTAATTAGTATCTCGTTGTAGAATGGAAACAAAAAAGGAAAGATGATAAATAATGACCTCTATTGAGCCACTACCAATGGAACCACATTCAGATTTAGTGGCACGAATTTATAGTCTACTTAAAGTATTTTTTTTCATTGTGTTGTGTTGAAATTAGAGTGTTCTTATTTTTCATATTGTGTAGTTAATGTGTTGAATAAAATCATTCTACAAAATTTGGGACAGAAATATATTCCAAATAATCAAAATATTGGAGGCAAGTAAAAGCTTTGAAGTAAACTCAAATTGGATTGTTTTCGAGATAGCTTGAGAAATATGAGAATCTAGTATTTAGAATTCAAGAGTTTGGGGGAAGGGGTCCAAGAACTATTTCAAAGAATTTAGCTTGAGAGCTATACCTTTTCAAGTGTTACAGGACAACTTGATTGAGCTATTATTAGTCTAAGATGAGTTTTTAGGGAGCGACATTCCTAGGATATGTTAGTCTTCTCCCATGTTTGAAGTAAGGGGGAAATATTACGAATATTTGATTATAAGTGATCGATATTATTTTTAGGGGTTAGGAAATAGTTATTACGAGTGTAAAATAATAGTATTCAGAAAAAATATTAATAATAAATCTATTTGTGAGTTGTACATAAGTAAAAACTCACAATAGATAGGTTTGTTACAAAAATAATCTTGATGGGAGACTATGTTCAGATAAAGGAGTGATTTGGGGGTTCAAGATGTGTTTTGAATATTTAAATCAAGGGTTTCTTATTATGTTTTTTAAAAAATATCTCATTAATACTTAAATGAACTAGATTAGAGGAAATATCTACCAAAAAAGGGGTGTAATGAAGCATAAGGAATAATGGATACCATAATCAATAATACATGAAATAAGGAGTATATTGGGTATTTGTTTATATGGAAAGGTGAGAAGATTGGAGAAGTGACTTTGCTAAGTGATACAAATGGTGTGCGATGTGTTATATCGATTACTTAAGAAAGAGCTTATGTTATCAAAATTATCCAAGTTGTATGTCTTTAAATCATCCGGACTCATAGGTGATCTTGCATAAACTAGAAAATAATTTCACAGTAGATTCAATCATTTTTTACATTGTATAGATAATTTTGTTATGTTCCTTGATTCATGTAGTAAGGGAAATATAATTTTAAAAATCCATGGGGTATTTTTTTTCGTTGTGTGAAGTGTGAAATTCCTTTGCATAAAGTGTACTAAATTTTTAGTTCATATATACAATGTACAGTAAATTGGATAATTGTCTAGTTACAAACATTGTTTGTGTAATCTTGTTTAAACCATGTAATTAGAATAATTGACCGATTGAAGGCATAAGTAATAGGAAAGGTAGAATAGTTATGATTTTATATATATTTTTTGGTAATTCGATCCTTTCATATAACTCCATAGAATTAGTAGTCATCGAAGGGGACAATATTTTTTATAAGTAGAGACCATTGCCTCATATCAATAGTTCAAGTTTGGGAAGTGAACTTAGAGCTTAACAAAAAACAGTGATATTAGATTAAGGCTAACTATAAATAGAAATAATATGTAGTTCCCACTCCTCTTCAACATTTATATGATTATGATGTTGCTCAGTATAGACTAGAGCTATGAACATTTCTATCATAGTTTAGATATTGAAAGATGGACCTTGACTATTTTGATAAGTTAATTGATAGACACTAGTGGATGTCAGACTGATGACATAATTTACATAGATGGATTATATGCATATTTAGATATATATGAATTGTTGATTTTGAGTTTATATTGGACTAATATATTTATTTCGATAATTATATGGTGTCAAATGATGTATTTGATGTTGTGATCTTATTTCTAGTTGATAAAGTAATGAAATTGAAATAATTGGAATTGTGAACGATGGAAAAATAATTGAGATGGTTTAGTTACAATAATTTATTATATGTATATGCATGTATGTTTATTATTTTGACTGTTGTTAATATGGCCACGAGGCCAGAAAGGTATCGTCTTTACTTTTTTAGGTGTTTGAAACACAATAAACCAAAGAGGAAATAGGAGACCAACGGTGAAAGAATATGGAATATTTACAACAAGTCACCATCGCAACATGTGTATTAGTATGTTGTTTTTTGTTGTAGTTTTTTAGGAGGTCCCCATTGGGGGGTGACCTCAAAATTGACCTTGGGAATGTTTGTAATATTTGTCTTATTTTTTTTTTATTTAATTGTGATTTATTTGTATTTTATATTGGCATGTGGAGTCACTTTTATTAATTTTGCTTTTCCACCCCTCTTAAGTTGATTTTTAAAAAAATTATATAGTGCTAATTAGTATGTGAAAAAATGGGGCAAAATAAATGTGAGCTGGTAGCCTTAATGTGTGTTGGCTTGGAATGAATTTAATTTGTTTTGTGGTAGTGTGTACTCAATTTTCCTTGTGAAATTCGAGATTTTGACATTCTAGGCTATTTTGGAGACTTGTAGGACAAGCCAATCTTGTCTCACACCTCTTAAATCCACCCACCCACTTAGCCTATGATGTGAGAGACTTATTTTAGGTCCTATTGTGTATTTTTTAATGAAGGAAATGGGAAATAAATTGCACTTTTATTATATGGGTAATTAATTTTGTCCTTAAGGGGTGTGGGGTTGGGATTGTGTGTGTAAGAGGGTGGTCATTTCCCCAACCACTAATTTAGTATGCTTTGGGGTGTGGAATATGACCTTGGTGATGTAGGGTGGAGAAGAAATGATGTGGCATCCTACACGTAGCCACACCATCTCCCTCTCCCTCATTTTTATTTATTAGAATTTTTATGAAGTTTTGGGAGTTACTTGCTTGGTTTTGGATCTCTATCTTTTTTGGAAGGCTTGAATTTTGGAGTTATTGTTGGAGTTGAATATATGCTTAAAATTGCTTGAGCTTGGAGGATTTTGGAAATTTCTTGTGGAGTGGATTCCTTGCTATGGCAATAGGTAGGGTCTTCACCCTTGATTTCTTCTATTTTCTTGTGTTTTTATGTGTTTAATGACATGTGTTTCTTGCTTGATGTTGTTGGGTAGTAAAATTTACTTAGGATGTGTATGAGCATAGTGAAATGGGGATGAAATTTGTTGGGAGGAAGAAGAGTTTCTCTTGGGTATTTTAGGAGGGAGTGGGATGGGTGCCCCACCTTGTTCTCATCTTGTTATTTTTCTCATTGTGGGAGACATAAGAGAGATGGAGAAATACGAGTGACAGAGGCATAAGAGATATTTTTATTTTTAGGGAGGCATAAGATATTTCGGGGTTGATTGTGTTTTGGAGGTTTTTTAGGTGGGCATCAAAATCCCTTAGGAAGGCACAAGGGTATCCCCATATTCCTTTCTGTACTTGGCTTGTTTTAGAGCCAATGTGTTGGGAAGTTTATGTGTTGAAAAATGAATGTTTTGTGGTTATTTTTATTGGGTGAATGTTGTTTGAAAGTAAAAGTGGAAGCCTTATCTTTGTTTCCATAGTTTTAAAATATTCTATATTGTCTCATTGTTGGGGCTCAGGGACCAATGAGGAAGTAGGCTTACACTTCCTCATTAGAGGAATGGTTGGGTAGATAGTGTTGCCTACTCCCCCATATTTTGGTTGTGTGTTTGATCTTGGAAGAATATGGAGCTCAAATGTAGGAGTCATGTTTCTTGTAGCATTTGGAGAAAGAATCAACAACTCTCTTGTTATATTTTATCATATTGTCTCCATTGTGTATGGAGGGCTTTTTTAACTTGTATTTGTTTAAAATGAAGTGTTATTTGTTTTTATTATTAAATGTAATCCTAGGTTCATATTATAAATGAAAGAAATTTTTTCAAAATTATTTTAGTACTTGTTGCAATGAGCGACTATAAGATTGTTAAATTGAATCAAGTTCATTGAAATGTGACTGAAAAAGAAGAAAAACTGTTGTTCTCAATTTAGTTGATTTATTGTATTCAATAGGTGTGTTGTTCCTGTTTTAAAATTATTGGAAAATATTGTTAAAATTTACTTTGTGGGAATGGTTTAAAACTTGTATGTTGTATACAGAAAGAAATATTAATTCCGATTGTATTACTTGAAAGACATATAACAACAAGATAAAAATATATTTGTTGATCTTTTTGTATTGGTTGAAATAAAGTTTAAACTTTATATGAGTAGATGGAAAATCCCTTAAAATTCTTGTTTTTTATTAAACTTTTCAAATAATATATTCATCCCTTAAAATCTAGTTAAGCAAAGGGAACTACATAGTTGCAAAGTAGACCATAGATCTAATATGATTATGTAAATGTGTTGATAAGTTAAATTAATTTTATTTTTAATCAACTATTAAATAAAGAAATGATGGACAAAGCTAAATTTTAAATTAACACTTTGCTAATATTACTATCAAATTCAAAAAAAATTAAGTAAAATAATTAGAATTAAGTGATATTAATTAATAACATTAATATTATCAATTATCGATAATAGAAATAATATTAAAGTATTAATAATAGTGATATTAAAAATATTATTGCTATAGTTAATATATATATATATATATATATATATATATATATATATATATATATATATATATATATAAAGTTTATTAAAATATATAAAAGAACATAGATAAAATTTTTTTTTTGTTAAAATAGTGAAAGGCTTTTGTCGCGGCCCTAATGGGCTTGATTTTTTGTGTTAATAAAATTTCGTTGTAGTGGGGGTGGAGGGGTGGGGGGTCATTGACCCCACCCCCCACCCCATATTATATTGGTATGGGAAGTGGGGTCGGTGACCCTTCCCCCTAATATTCTTTAAAACAAATAAATCCCTATTGGATAGTCGTTGTTCCACATTTTGGTGTTTGCATTTTTTGTCTCGCCACAATTTTTTGAGTATATATGCGAGCTCGAACCCTTTTTAAAACACATTCCGACAAACACACCCACACATATATATACACACACACACACACACAAGAATACAAGTATTTTTATTCTACGTTTAATTTTTAATTAAAATATTTTTAAATGTTCTTAGACACACACAGACACATAGATATAGATACACACACACACACACACACACACACACACACACACACACACACACACACACACACACACACACACACACACACACACACACACACACAGATATATATATATACATATACATATATATACATACACATATACACACACACACACACAAATATATATATATATATATATATATATACACACACACATATATATACATATACATATATATACATACATATATATATATACATATACATATACATACACATATGTATGTATGTATGTATGTATACCCCTATAAATTTGGTATATATACATCATCCCAACCATTTCCCTAAAATAGGGAAAATACCCATATGCCCATAGGGGAAAATACAAAAAGAATAAGTTAAACAAATAATAAAGATAATTACAAACCCTAGATGAGGGTATAAATGTAAATACGAATAAAAGAATATTTTTTCTCCTCCATGAGCTTGACCTTGTCGCTCATGGCTTCCACCTCCTTCTCCTCAAATCTTGCAAAACAAGAAAAGAAACAATAAGGCAAAAGCAAATGAGAAAAGATAGCTTTTCATAAGAATTCTTAGGGTTAGTTGGATCCCTAAATCTACATGGTCTCAAAATTAATCCATTGACATGGATGAGATTCCTCCCTACAAAAAGTAGGTTGGGAAGTGGGTGAGATAAATTTCAAATTTAAAATGCATGAGTAGGATTTATTTGGGGCCACTTAAGTAGTGTAGGAAATGTTATTATTTTTATAACCCACATGTTTTATTAGAGACCATTTTTTTATTTAATACTAACATTTGACCCCTTTGTGGGTGTAGAAAAACTTTATTAATTAAATGACTAGACAACAATACCCTTGATATTAATTTGAGAAAGTTTAATTAAGGTTGAATTAAATTGTTCTAAGATAACAAGTAGGGAATCCTAAGCCTTTCTTTAGACTAATATTTTATTAAATAGCATCAAGAGATTTTATTATTTTTTTAAAAGGGTGCTAAGGGGATTGTGGACCCTCATTCAAAAATTAATAATATTAATTTAATGCAATTTTTAAAACAAAAATGTGATGACCGTAAATTTTAATCTAATGTTGTGAGTGGGTTTAACAAAAAAAATTATTCCATAATTATTCTAGCTTGACCTAGGTTTGTCTTGGGTTTCATGCGGGAAATGTTTTTGTTGTTACACTTGGTATCAAAGTCGTGGGTTCAAAGATTGGACCCTTGAGCACACTTGAAAACACAAAACATGAACCTTAAAACTAGAACAACTCTACACCTAGAAAACAACATTGTATGATATTTATATAATATAGAAAACTTAGAAAACTGAAATAACCTAGAATGATGAACTAACTCTTTCCTTAGTCTGTACAGAAGGAAAAAACTAGACAAAGGGTTGTTGTACTTATACCTAGACTTGCAACCTCTAGATCAGGTTGTAACAAATATTTTAAATCAGATATTATAGATGCTACAGGATGTTAATGCCGCTATACAAGGAGGATCCTTTGGAGGACAACCTGTTAGATAGGATAGAGAGCCTTCAGTAGTGTAGTGCCCACTTCCCTTTGACACCTTTTGACATTGATCTTGATACTTCTGACTATATCATGGACATTATTATAGTTTTGATTAAGTACAATGTTATATGTTCGATCACAAATTATTGTTGACTTTGATTCTTATATGATACATGATGATTATAGAGACATTTTAGATATTGATGTTTATATACTGTTTCACATGGTTATATTATAAATGTTGTTTAGACTTGTGATATTTGGATATTTTGAGTAGACCTAAAAAATGAGAATTGAATACAAATTGATGATGATATAGTTGTGGATGCAATTGATATTGTTGATTGTCTTGATGATTGTTGTGATTCACATATATATTGATGATCTTGAATTTATATTTATATTCATTTGGATGTTCTGATATGGCCACAAGGCTGAAGGAGGTATTTGTATTTTACAGGTTTAAAATATCACAACAAACATCAAGGGTTTGGAGACCAACCACTTTGGAATTCTAAATGAATTCAACAAGGTCACCATGGCAATTATATTTGTTTATGTGTGTTTTTTGTGTTAAGTATTCCCATGGGGGGGATCACCTTTAAATGTAACCAAGGGATTTAATGTATTTTATTTTATTTTATCCCTTTGTTAATGTTTGCATGTGCTTATTTTGTGTTGAATTGACCCCTTTCAGTATTTATTAAATGGTGTGTTAATATTGTAAGTAATCATATTGTAAAGTTAGTTAATTATAATTTGTCACAAGAAAGTAATTAATAGAGTTGTTGGCCTTGAATTAAAGTTTTGTAAGAAATGTTTAAGTAATGTGTAAGAGATATGTAAGTTGATTTTGGAGTATGAAACACTTCATCTTCTTTAAAATTCGAATTTTTCCTTGGAGGCTGATTTTGGAGACTTGTGGGACAAGTAAAACTTGTCCCATGCCTCTCAAATTTATATACCAACCTTACCTTAGGTAGGAGAGTTAAAATTATCCCTTCTTTATGCATTTTGTAAGTCAAGTTGAATGTTGATTGCACTTTTCTTACATGTTCTAATTTCACTCCTTTGGGGTGTGGGTTTGTTTTGAGTGTGTAAGTAAAACTGTCATATTATTCACCCACCTATTTATTCTTCGTTGGTGATTGAAAATGACTTGTGTTGTGGAGTTGAGGATGTGTGAAGTGGCATCCTACATGAATCCACCTCATACTCTCCTCTTTCCTCTCCTATATATTGGAATTTCTTATCTTATTTTTTGGTTGCTTCACTTTTGTATACTTCACTTCGGGCGACTTCTTTTTGTTTTGACATCTCTTGCAATTTTGGAGAAAGTTGGAGATTTTTGAATGCTTGTGGATTATTGATCTTGGACTATTTTTCATTGAAAAGCTTACTGTTTGGAAATTTGGAACAAACTTCATCATGGAGAGGTAGGATCTTGGCTCTTTAAAATTCTCTCATTTCATTGTATGCATATCTAAATGGTTGAATGTTTTAGTATGTCTGTTGGCTAGTTGGGTAGATGCCCTAGGTATGGTGTAGGAGAAGACTATGGGGAAATCTTGAGGGGAGGTATAAGGGTTTGTGGAGGGAGATGGGATTGGGGTTCTACCTTACAAAGAAATCACTTTCATTTCTTTACTCTTTATTTGGTGCCATAAGAGGTTAGGGAGGCATAACGAAATGTGAGGAATAAGGATTAGTTGGGGGAGGCATAAGGGCATGTCAGCGATTCGAAATGTTGTATTTTGGTGGTTTGTTCTCAAGTGGTGATACCCATTTCCCCTTTACGAGGAATAAGTAACATCCCCCATAGTTTATTTCTCCTTTGTCTTGCATGATGAAGCCCAAGTATTGTTTTTTGTTTTGTTTATGTGGTTGTAAACTGCAATTTTGTTTTGGACTATGTTTTAAATGAGAAATCTATCTACGTGTTGTGGAAGCCTGTTGTTGCCATGAGTTAAAACACATTTCTTATTGCATTGTGGTTGCAGCTCGGGGGCCAATGAATAAGGATGGATTCTCCTTTCCTTGGATGTCTTGGTTGGGTGAAGAGCGTTGCATTTTCCCTGTCTTGTTGTGATCAAATTGGAAAATGATGGATCTGCATGTTGTTGTTCTGGAGTAGAGGAAAAAGATAGTTTTGACAGTCCCTTGTGAGATTTATTTTGTAAGCATTTCTCACTTTGAAGTGGATTACCTTGAATATCATTTATGATGGAAGTATGTTTTGCATTGGCTATGGAAGTTACAATTCAAAATGTGAAAGATATGTACTCTATGTTTTTTCTTTGATTGAATGAGAAGGAAATTGTATTCTGTATATTGAAATTGAGGAATGAAAGAAGAAAGTTATGAAGATATCATTTTTGAATTAATAGAAGTGTTATTATTTTCCACAAGGGGAGGTACTGTTGTTTAAAATCTATGTGGAAATATGTTGAGGAATTTCGGTTTGAAATAAAGAAATACGTATGAAGAATTGACATAATGCTCTATTCTTTAGAAAGGAATGATTTTAAAATCAGAAGTTGTAAATTGGCATTTGAATACCTTTCTTGAATCAACTTTATAGGTTAGAGTGTTTTTGAATGAATTCATAGTTGAAGTTGGTAAATGTAATCAATCTATTTGAATAGGATCACTGTTAGATGTTTTTCAAACTGGAAAATATTTTATTCAAAATGTATAGAATGACCTCTGCAACAATGAAAACTAAAAAGATATATTAAATTTAACTTAGTATGATTAAAACAACCCCAAACAAACTAAAACACATAAGAAATTTTTATAGAAGTTTTTAGAATTGGGTGCAAAACTTCTTAGAGTAAATTTTTTGTCAAATTGAGTAGTTTTTGAATTGACCTTCAATCAAACAAATTAACCTTTGTTATTCATCCTAAATTCCTCTATGGGAAACCCTCCATGTCTGCTTGGCATGTTGGGAAAGGAAGGAGGTCGAATTGAATGAAAATTTATATGTCAAATGTTACCAGTTTTCATTTTATAAACCTGTAGAGCGTTTTCTCAAAATCTACCCTTAAAAATTTATCCAAATTAATTTCTTATGGTTTATATTCAAAGAGGACGTCGTGATATTTCCAAAAATTCCTTGTTTTCCAAAAACATATTTCCTTATCAAAATTTATGGCTTCCTAAAGTTCGAAGAAGAAGAAAAGCTCCTTGCACACCCAGAAGAGGAAAAAGCTTCTTGTGCGCCTATCTTACATGCCTAGAAGAGGAAAATATTCTTACACACCCATATTGTGTGCCCAGAAGAGGAAAAGCTTCTTGTGCACCCATCTTGTGCACCTAGAAGAGGAAAAATCTTCTTGCGCACCCATCTTGCGCGCCTGGGAGAAAAAGAGTCTCCCGTACTCGTTTTGCACGCCCGAGAGAACAAGAGTTTCTTCTTGTGCCCACTTTCTGTGCCCAAGAATATTTATTTCCATGCCCTACAAGAAGATAATCTATCTGCCCTAAGGATGAATCTCTCTCTCTCTCTCTCTTAGTGTTTTGTAGGATGTTTTGATAACTGTTGTTATGGGCTTTGGAAATTTTTGTTGGGAACACTTTAAAAAACATTATTCCTTAATGTTTCCTAACTAAACCTAGGTTGGTCTTAGTCTTGAGTGGTTGTTTTAGATGGGTGTTACACTTGGTATCAGAGCCTTGGGCTCCAAATCTTAGACCCTTGGGCACACTAGAAATCTTAAGACATGAACATTTAAACCTAGTAAAATGTTAAACTTAACACACTTTTAAATATAGAAAACAAATTTGTTCAAAAAAATTCATATTTTAGTGAACATAAACAATTGAATAAAACCTAGAATAGTGAAATAACTCTCACCTTGGTATTTGCAGGAGGCATGGAAAAGATGAGGGGTTTTTTCACATAGACCTAGACTTACCACCACCAGATCATGTTGTAGCAGCTATCCTACCACATATTTTATAGACACTCCAGGATGCTAATGTCGCTCTATGCGAAGGGAATGTAGGACCACGTTCAATCGGACATGATAGGGTGACATACATTGAAGCTCGTGCATCTCCTTGGCATAATGAGTAGCATAGAGGAGATATATCCCATGTGGAGTCAATCAGAGTAGAGTCACCACAGAGGGGACAGGGAAACCGAGTATCAAGACATACAGATAGATCCGAGAGCCCTAGGCTGAGGGATGAGCTTGTAGGGAGGTCTAGGGGTCATCAGATTATAGCTTCTAACCACATCAGGGAGATCCTGAAGCTACGGCCATCACATTATTTTGGTGACATAGGTGTATTTTAGGAAGAGTCCTTGTTGGTGAGATTGAGTGGATGCTTTAAGCTCTGCCCTTGTCCTAGCAACATGAAAACTCATGTTGCGATCCATCTACTGAGAGACAGAGTAGGTGTGTGGTGGAGGACAGATGAGTAGAAGCTCCACATGGATTCTAAGACAATTACCTGGGAGGTCTTTAAGGGTATTTTAAGGAGTAGATATTTGTCACGGAGGTTCATGCAATAGACGATTGATGACTTTCATTACCTCCGACAGGCATCTCTTACAGTGGCTGAGTATGAGAGTAGATTTTCAGACCAACTTTAGTACGTTGATTACATGTGGGATGAACAGGTACAAATCCATAGGTTAATCTGGTGCCTAAATCTAGACATTGGAGGTGCAGTGTAGATCCATTATCCACAGACATTAGATGAGGCCATTGAGAAGGCCTATATAACAAAGTATACTCGGGGAAAGACCCACCAGGCTAGAGACCGAGTCTAGAGTCGTATTTAGTAGATTCAGGATAGTAGATCACAGGGGTCAGTACCTCCTTCTCATGGTGGACAAGGTTCAACAAAGTCATCTTTTAGACCACAACAGTAGCAGCAGCAACAGTCCCGCCCACCTTATAGACCTCCAAAGAGATTTGATGCACATAGAGGTTGGAGTTTGGGGCCTCCTCCTAGGGATCCCATTAGGACACAAGGAGCACCTAGAGCTTAGTCAACCAGAGATCGCAAGTAGAGACCATAATAGACCACAACTAGATCATTAGGATTCATACCACAGACCTCCAGAGTATCGATTGGACCAACTACATATGGGAGAGGATTAGGCGGTTGTTTTTATTGTGGTGTTACTAGACATTTATGAAGAGATTGCCCTCAAAACCCTAATAAAAAGGGTAAGAAACATATATTAGAGCCTACTGTTAGTGACATGGGGCGCAGTCATCAGATCTATGCACTAGTTGAGAACCTTCAAGTTGAGAATCAAAGTATCGTGATTGAGACTACATGTAGCATTGGTGGTATTCCTACCTCCATTTTTTTATTCTGGTTCTTTATATTATTTTATTGCACCATCTTTAGTAGAGTGATGTAGGATAGTGGCAGTTAGGAAGGGTGTTAGTTGGGATGTTGAGATGGCTTATGGAGCCAAGATCACTATAGACTCCTTAGTTAAGTAGTGTGTTGTGGATTTGGGACCTTTCACCACAACCTCAAATCTTCATATCCTTCCTTTGGGCTCGTATGGACTCATCTTGGGTATGGACTAGTTGTCTGCACACAGGCCATGATGGATTGTTACAACAATATCATATATTGTATAGACAATCTAGGAGTTGAGGCAGTAATAGCTAGGGTCAGGAAACCTGTCTCTATTCGCACCATCTCGGCTATGTAACTTAAGTAGTGTGTGCGACGGGGTTGTTAGATGTATACTATTAAAGTCAGAGACAGATCATAGGATGGGTCTAGTCGACTATTACTAGTTGATCATTGCCTATTGAAAGAGTTTGTAGATGTTTTTCTAGGGAATCTATTGGGGTTACTGCCCCCACATGAGATTGACTTCCATAAAGATCTGGTTCAGGGAGCAGAGCCTATCTCGCGAGCACCTTATCAGATGACCACACCAAAGCTCTAGGAGCTCAAGTTATAGCTTGAGGGCCTTTTGAATAAAGGTATAAACCTTCCTAGTGTATCCCCTTTGGGGTGCACCGATGATTTTTGTGAAGAAGAAAGATGGATACTTGCAATTTTCCATTCATTACCACCAGCTGACAAGGTAATGATAAAGAATTGTTATCCCCTTCTGGGCATAGATGATTTGTTTGATTAGATAAAGGGAGCCAAAATTTTCTCTAAGATTGATCTTAAGTTAGGATACCATCAGCTGAGTATTATGGAGGTAGATATTCGTGAGACTACTTTTCCTATGAGATATGGGCACTATGAGTTCACAGTGGTGGATTTTGGTTTGATGAATGCACTTGCAGTATTTATGAGTTTGATGAATGGAGTATTCAAGAATTTCTTAGATCACTTTGTGCTCATCTTCCTTGATGAAATTCTAATTTACTCACATACGCATAAGGAGAACGAGGAACACCTTCATCAGGTTCTTTAGTTTCTTTCTGAGCAACAGCTTTTTGGGAACATGGAGAAGTGTGCATTACTTTAGACAAAGTGGTAGTATCTGGGCCACATCATTTCTGGGTAAGTTATCGAAGTCAATCCTTCTAATATTTGAGCTATTATGGATTTTCTATCACCCACTATGGTGATAGAGGTGTGCAGTGTCATGGGTTTAGTAGGTTACTATAGGAGATTTGTTTAGGACTTCTCTTGGATTGCACAACCTATGACTTCCCTTTAGCGGAAAGGGAATAAGTTTTTTAACTCAAATAGATGTTAGCAGGCCTTTAGGAAACTAAAGGAGTACCTCAATAAAACACCCATTCTTGTAGTGCCAGATCCATAGGGTGATTTTTTCGTATGCACAGATGCTTATTTGGTAGGACTTAGAGGTGTATTGATGCAGGAGGGTAGAGTGGTTGCCTTTGAGTCTCACAAACTCAAAGATTATGAGCTTAATTATATGACTCATGATCTTGAGCTTGCGGCAGTGGTTCACACCTTGGTTCAATAGAGACACTTTATTCTTGGTCAGAGATTCACACTCAGGACAGATTACTTGAGTCTTTGCCACCTCTTCATGTAGCCCAATCTCAATGCTCATCAGCGGCATTGGATAGAGTTGATTTATGAGTATCATATGGAGATAGAACATGTGAAGGGGAAGGAGAATGTGGTTGCAGATTCTTTCAGCAAATGGAGACATGTGGTTATGGCCACTTCAGTGGGCACAAATTTTCAGAGTAAGATTCTACAACAGCTTCTACATTGCAACTAGAACAGAGATCGAGTCTAAGATACCCCTTGAAGGGAATTTAGATGGTTTTTCATTAGAGGCAGATGGACTTCTTAAGGCACAGAGGTTGGATTTATGTTCCCAGAGATGGAGGCTTGAGACAGGATATTATGACAAAGGCACATCGTGCACCCTGTTCAACCCATCCCGGGGTGAGGAAGATGCACGCTACCTTGGGAGAGTTATATCATTACAGAGGAGTTCATAGAGACGTAGCTCAGTTTGTGTCATAATTTTTAGAGTGATAGAAATTGAAGGCCAAACATCAGCATCCATCTAGCCTTCTCTTTCCTCATGCTATACTGAAGTGGAAGTGGGACACCATTTCCATGGACTTCATTGTTGGGCTACCGATTTTGAGATACTACCACGATGCCATTAGGGTCATGGTGAATGAATTGACAAAAGTGGTTAATTTTTCTCTGGTGAAGACCACTTATATAGCTAGCGTAATGGGATGGGTTTATCTTGATGAGATCATCAGGTTGTACGGGATTCTGTAAAAGATCATTTGTGACCGCGATCCCTTGTATACTTCCCATTTTTGAACTACCCTGCTACACACCCTCGGGACGAGGATTAACTTTAGCACAACATATCACACCAAGATAAATGAATAGAATGAGCGGGTGAATCAGATTTTAGAGGATATGCTCAGGTTGTATGTTATGGATCATCATTTGAGATGGGAGGAGTACCTGTACTTGGTGGAGTTTTCCTATAATAATAGTTTTTAGAGTTCTATAGGCATGGCTCCGTTTCAAACATTGTATGGCAGAGAATGCAGAACACCTCTTAGCTAGGACATGTTAGAGGATAGGGTTTCTCTTGGACCAACATTGTTACAGGACATGGAGTAGCAAGTGGTTTTGATTAGACAAAGACTACAGGAGGCACAAGATAGGCAAAAGAAGTATGCAGATCAGCATAGGACTGACTATAGTTTTAATGTTTGCATGAAGGTGTTCCTTTATGTCAGGCCACATAATAGCCCTATCTATTATGGAAAAGGTTCTAAGTTAGCTCCTAGATTCATTGGTCCTTTTGAGATCTTGGAGCGTATCGGCCCTTTAGCCTACCATCTACCATTGCCACCTAGCTTATCTCGCATACATGATGTGTTTCATGTTTCAGTGCTTAGGAGATACATTTTTTATCCTTCTCATGTTCTAGATTGGACCTCATTTCAGGTGCAATATTAGAGGTAGGTGATGCTGGATCTCATTCTTATTATAGATCACAGGACCCTGGGCCTTTGAGGTAGAGAGAATGATTGAGTACGAGTGCAGTGGGATAGATATGACGAAACTGCAGATACTTGGGAGGATGCTACATTCCTACGAGTTTAGTTCCCACATCTATTCCTATGACTTCAAGGAGAAAGTCAAGTCTAAGGGGAGGGGGATATAGTGCCCACTTCCCTTTGACACCTTTCGAAATTGATCTTGATACTGCTTGTTGGTGCTCATATTTGTTTCACCATTTTTTCCATTATTTTCCACTGATCTGCCTGATCTAAAAATGTTGTCTCTTAATGTGGGTGTTTTGAAAGCTTCTATATTCATTTGAAATCATTTGAATTGTTTGCAGAGTCAATTGTCACGTCCCTTTATGAAGGAGTCTCCGAGTTTGCCCTATTCTTACCCCAATTTCTTCAAAATCCATGGGCTTTTCCATTTTCCCTATCTTTCCCCGACCATGGAAGGTCGAGAACGATCAATTTACATTTGTATGCCTTTGAAAATCCAAACCCATGGTTGAAAGATGCTCAAAACCATGATTCACTTGGTTCTGTTTCAAAAAATTCTTGTCCTTAGCGAAAAAAATGGGTTCTAGGTGTGAATGGTGCTTTTCTATATTCTGATGGTCTAACGAGTGCATCTTTCCTGTCAAATTTATTCCTAAGCATTTAGTGGTCTCATGGCTTCTTTTGCTTGGTCAAAGGACGGTGGTAAAATGATTTAACTTATCACTTTTTAATCTTTCGGAAAAAAAGGAAAATTTTGTCCCATAGCCTCGCTCAAATCTGATTGGTTCTTTTGGTGCTTACGTGGCTTCTTCTAATTGGATGGGGCACGGCAGGTCTATTTTTTAACTTGTTATTTTTGGATAATTTGGAAAAATGTTTGAACCCTCCCCATGGCCCCACTAGGCTTTGATTGAAGCAAATTTAAGAGGTAGGGAAAAAGTTTGACTTTGGCCTCGCAAGAGGACACGTGGAAAAGCTAGTGGCAGAGATGCAGGCCTTTGGAGGTAATTTGGATGTTTTAACCCTTTCACAAAATGGAGTAAAATTCTAAAATGGAAGCATGCCCCCACCAAATCATTTTATAAGCCTTAAGGTTTTTGAAGTTGTGCCATAACGACATGTGATGAGTCTGCACTTGTTTAAGGTCTCAACTTTTGGGGATCATCTCAAGATGCACCATTGTGACATGTGGAAGTTTGAAAACTCAAAGAGGTGGGAACATAGACCGTCGGAGGAAAATTAGATTTTTTACCTCTTGTCATCGAAAGGATTAAAATCTTAAAATGGCATGCAAGCCCGATAAGGGAAAATTCAAAGCTTTCTCTAGTCAACGGCGAATGTGCGAACTCTCGGGAGAAATTTGGAAAAAAATCCTTTTAGGAGAAAAAAGTTAAAAGTGAAAAAAGAATTGTGGGTCCATTGGGACCCACATTGGGACACGTGTCAGGATCATTTCCCAAACACGGAGCAATGGGGAAAATTTTAAAATTTTCCCTTTTCCAAAACAAAAGGTGAAATGGTAGAATTTGGCCGTGATTGCGCTGGGATGCACCTTAGGACACATGTTAGGCTCATTTCTCAAGGGCAAAGCTATGGGAAAAACTTGGAAAATTTTCCCTTCTCCAAAAATAAGGTGAAATGGTAGAATTTTTCTGCGGTTCCGCTGGGACCCACCTTAGGACACGTGTCAGGCTCATTTCCAAAGGGCAGAGGTATGGAACAAAATGGAAATTATTTCCATTTTTTCAAAAGGTTGTAAAAATTCAAATGAAACCTCCAAGCCTATTTTTTAAATTGAATCTTCCACATGGACAACCCAAATTCAAAGTTGTAGGAGGCAGATAGGAGAGAAGAATGTGGAGTGTAGTAATCTACACACATTTATTTGATAATAAAGAAGTACGTACATTATATAGGAGAAATAATCGACTATATTCCCCTAAAATGAAGGAAGAAGATTTGGTTGAAGGAGAGAGAATAATGGAATACACCAAGGAAGAGGTAATAAAGGGATAAAATAGAACAAACAATCCTAAAATATGAACTATGCAACATATGCTAACATTCCCCCCCTTATTACATTATTCTTGCAAATGTGACCCCTGCAAAAGTTCAAATTTAAGTTTTCCATGAGATTTAGTGAGAATGTCAGCAACTTGTGCTTCTGCAGGACAATACTGGAGTTGATGGTTCAAGACGTGATCTCGAATGAAATGGCAGTAAATTTCAATATGCTTTATTCGTTCATGAAAGAATGGATTATGCATGAGCTTCAAAACACTCTGATTGTCGTAATAGAGAATAGGTGACTATTTTTCAAGAATTCCCAGCTCATCCAAAATGTGAAGTAACCATATCACTTCACACACAGCTCCTCGTACGACACAATATTCTACCTCTGTGGATGATATAGAAACAACATTCTGCTTCTTTCTTATCAACGAGATAGGTCCATATCCAAGATGAAATATGTATCTTGTAGTTGAATTTCTTTCATCAAAAGATCTTGCATGATTTGAGTTAACGTTTCCCTGTAAGAAGAATTGATCATTCTTCTTATATGCCAGACCATAATCAGTTGTTCCTCGGACATATCTCAAAACATGATTTTTTGCATTCCAGTGACATTTCTTTGGCTCCTGCATGAACCTAGAAAGATAGTTGACAACATAGCAGAGATCTGGTCTGGTATATGTCAAATAGATGAGCCCTCCGAAAAATTTCCTGTAGAGAGTAGCATCTACTTGAGGTGAGTCTTGGAATCTTGAAAGTTGAAAGCCTTTTTCCATGGGAGTGGACATAGGTTTACAGTCAGACATTCTATACTTTTCTAGGAGTTTCTTTGCGTACTTTGTCTGGGAGACAAAAATGTGATGCTCCTTTTTCCATATCTCCAAGCCATGACAGTAATGTAGTAGCCCCAAATCTATCATGTTGAAGGTTCTTTTGAGATTGTTCTTTACAATATCAAATTTATCTTATGAACTTCCAGTGATCACCAGATCATCTACATACAGAACAACAATGACAATTTCTTTTCCTACCTTCTTTATATACAAATTGGAATCTAAGGGGCTACGAGTGAACCCATGCTGCAAAAGATGATCTTTGATCTTGATATACCATGCCTTGGGAGCTTGTTTCAGCTCGTAAAGTTATTTGATGAGACGACATACCTTCTTAGGCTGTTCTTCATCAACAAATCCTTCAAGTGTGGTCATGTATACTTCTTATTTCAGATCACCATTTAGGAAAGCACTCTTAATGTCCATCTGTTGAACTCTCCATCCTTTCTGTGCTATAAGTGTGCAAACTACTCTGATGGTCTTCATCTTTGTAGTGGGTGTAAAGGTTTCTTCATAGTCGACGCCCTCTTTCTGAGCATATCCTTTTGCTACAAGTCGTTCTTTATGTTTTTCGATGGATCCATTTGCATTATATTTTTTCTTGAAAACCCATTTGCAGCCTATGGTTTTCTTTCCTGTAGGTAGATCGACAAGTTCCCATGTCTGATTTTTCATGAGTGAATCATATTCTGTATCCATAGCTTCATTCCACTGAGGTTGACTGAGTGCTTCATGAACATTATCTGGCTCGAAGATATTCATCAGTGAACTCATGAGTTTAAAGTTTACCTGATTTCTTGTTTGACTCCTTGTTTTGACTTCGGATGATGTATATGGGAGTTGTTAAAAATGTGAGTCCTTGATAGTGCTTTTTACCCACTTCAGACGATAATTTGGATTCTTTTGAGAAGAAATATGTCATTGCTGTGTGGATTGATGTGGAGGCACATTCTCCAGTTCTCCAAGGTCAACAAATAGCTCTCCTGGCAACATTTCTTTTATCTGACTAGTCTCCTCTGGCTCATTATCTGATTCGGAGACTAATCGGTGAGATGTGGTTGGAAATGGATCTTCTGTTGATACTATTGAGTCAAAGGATGACTCGTCAAAAACCAAATCACGAATCTCATATATTTTATTTGTCTAAGGATCCATGACACAATACACCTTTGAGGTAGTGTTATAGCCAAGTAGGATGCGCGGGAGTGACTTTGGCTCAACCTGCTTTCTCTTCTGAGCTAGGACATGCATGTATGATGTGCAACCAAATACTCGTAAATGAGAAATTGATGGATTTCTACCACTCCATACCTCTTCTGGAATTTTATTTTGTAGAATATTTGTCAGTTCCCTGTTGAGAAGATATACAGTTGTTTGTACTGCTTCAGCCCAATAGCGTTCCTTTAGCTTTGTTGTTGTTAGCATGTAGCGAGCCATCTCCATCACTATGCGATTACGATGCTCAATAATGCCATTTTAATGGGGTGTGTAGGGACCAGTCAAGTTCTGCTTAGCGCCTTGTTGGTTCAGGAAGGCCAAGAACTTCTTTGATGTAAATTACCCCCCTCGATCTCAGCGAAGTATAAAAAGTGGTTTTCCGGTCTCTTTCACAACACGATGATATAAGTTCTAGAAATGTTGAAGATCCTGAATTTTCTTCTATAGGAAATATACCCACATCTTGCGAGAGTGGTCATCCATGAATAGTTGAAAGTACTTGTATCCTGAAAATGAAGTAGGAAATGGGTCATTCAGATTGGTATTGATCAAGGGATCATTTTCGAAAACTTTCCCAAAACATCCCTAAATGGTGTCAGTATAGAAGATCATCTCGAGAGCTTTCCAACAACTATGAGAATGCAACAAATGGACATCGGGAGCTCTAGATATGTCTGGTCAAAGTTCAGTCAACGGGAAAGTCAACTCTAGTCAACTAGTCAATATTGGACCGAATCGCACTGTGACACGTGGCTTGCCAACACTCGTCGAATTCACTTGATTTGCCTATTGGGAGACGATAAGTGGACTACAGGATTACCGAGTTAATTATTTCTATGCCACATTGTATGGGTCGAAATTATATTATCTTGGTAAGTCCACTTTCCAAATGGCATGCATATATGCCAAACTACTATATATATATTAATGTGTATACATTAGTATTAAAACCTAATGTATCAAACTTAGTATTAAATCCTACCTAACCACCAACATGTAATGCTAAGCACGTGGAAGGGAGCATGTTTAATGGTATGCGTGGTGATTAAGGTGATGAAGCGGTGGTAGGGGCTAGGCCCATGCATGGATTCCACGTGAAGAATGGAGTGGGTAAGGTTTATTAAAACCTTACCCAAAAGAAATGGTGCCAAAAGTGGGATAAACCACTAGCCCTAAGCACCTCTTTTGGGATTTAATCCCACTTCATCAAATCCGCCACTTCGGGATATAATCCCATAAAATATGCAAAATGGCTCAAAAAACCAATTAAAAACTCCAACCACTTTGACCAAAGTTGACAAAAACCACGGCAAAATGATAGAGGTGGGATTTGATCCCCTGACCTCATGGATCTAAAGCCAATCCGCCAGCCAACCCGCCAAGGAAGCACAACAAGCTATAAAATGGGGCGCTTCCACTTATACAAGGGGGACAGGTCTGTGTAAAGCAGCTTAAGGACCAGTTTGCTGAAAACACCATTTTTTAAGGCCTTGCACTCAGATTGGGCACTCGAAGTAAAAGATGAAATGAAGGAAATTCTGATACTATTCCAACGATGTAATATTTGATCTTTCTTGTTGAGTTTTAACCTGTTTTTGGAAGCTTTGAATGCAGATTTTAATAGGGATCTACAAGACAGCTAGTTGGAAAACACGAATTTCAATGCACTTCTGGTCCGAATTGTGACTTAGTGTAAACATGAAAAATTATCAGAATTCAGAGATGATCTCAGATATATGATTTGTTTTCCTAGAATGTTTTTAAATCTCCATTTGTAGGTGTTTTTCTAACACAGTTGCAGGGAGATCACATTGTGAAAACACTATAGGAGCCACGGATCGTTCTTGGGACAATTTCTGTTATTTTTCAGAGTTTTTGGGACATTGATCAGCTCATTTGCAGGTTGTGAATCATTATTGTTTTTTTTAAGAGTTATTGTACTTGCATTTCAATATTATTAATGGATCGGTTCAATCTGAACCCGAGGACGTAGGAATTTCCGAACCCCGTAAACAATCTTATTTGTTATCTGAATGTTTTCATTTTTCTGATTATTTATTTGCTATACAAGTTTTCCACACTTCTATGGATGCATAATAATCAGAATTTAATCAATTTGTGGAGTTTATAATACTTAAAATTGGTTAAGAAAATCATGATTTTTGGAAACTTTTAAAAGTGAAAAGAATACAACTCACGTTTTCAGATCAGGTATGAACTACCTCCAAATGCTTCTTAGCGTGGAAGGTGCTCGCTTGAAATGGATCTCTGTGTTGTTTTCCTGTAAGATAGCCAGGGAAAATAGGTAAGGAATTGGACAATTTCGGTAGTCCATGGACCATTTCTTTTGAACTCATATGGTGCAATGAACTGATCGACAAGTGTCCATATCTAAAATGCCATAGGGCAGTTGATTCTATTGTTAAAGCAGAAAAAGCTACTACAAAAGATGAAACAGTATCTAAAGAAAATAACTTATCTTTTACAAATTCTTTAGCAATAATTGTACCTTTTCTGGAGATTAAGCATGATTTAATGCCATTTTAAACAAGAAATTCTACCTTAAGGTGATGATTCAAGAGCTGAGTAACAGACAAGAGATTACTACTCAAGCCAGGAACATATAGTACATTTGCAAGTGTACATTTTTGTGTTCTAAGAGGAATGGTGACATTACCTATTCCTTCTACAATGTACTCTTTGTCATCTACTATCTGAACTCGATCTCTAGTCGGTTCTTCGTGTAGTGAATCAAACAACTTTTCGTCACCTGACATATCCTTTCTTGCACCAGAGTTTATCAACCAGACTTTCTTCATGGGATGAGAATTTTGAGAGATGAGTATAAGGTTCTTACCACAATGGGATCCTTCTGATGTCTCCTCATCAGATTCATCATATTCTTGGGCTACGAGATGTCCCTTCTGCTTTCTCCAACAGGGACATCATTTGGACTTCTGAAAATATTCACTCCCGGATGTGCTTGTATGGCTTGAAGACCCCTATTTCAAGCTATTATGCCAACAATGATCATTGTTGTGAGTATTGGTTCTGTAAATGTGACACCATCTCTTTGACTTTTGATCTTTTTGCTGTTGTTTTGGTTGCACTTGATTTGGATTCTTTGCGGGACCCTTTCGATTCTTATGGCCATGGTAAGGATTTGAGAACAAGGATTTATCCTGAGTCTCCTCATGGGATGAAGTGATGTCTTCTTCTTGTTGCAAAAAATTCACAAGATCTTTGAATGTCACAGTTTGTTTAGACACATTCAGTGTTGTGACGAACACTTGGAATTGAGAAGGGAGTGCTCTCAAGGTGATTGCGATGAGAATTTTACTGTCCACCGTTTCACCGAGCGCTAATAACTCTGATCTCAGCTTAGCCACGCGACGTAAGTACTCCTCCACTTTCTCATCTGACTCAATAGAGAGGGTGTGTAACCTGGACTGAAGATGAATAATATTCATCTGATTATTGGCTTCATAAATTGTTGCCAACTTGTACCAGGACTCCTTTTGTTTCTCTGCATTCCAAACATGCGGTTGCACATCATCACTGATACTGAGCATTATTAGCATCAAGGCTTTAGCACTAGCCATCTCATATTTTATTAGTTCATCAGGGGCTGTGGGAGTAGGCACAAACCCTGTGACAATTCCCCATAATCCTTAAAACTGAAGGATTGTCTTCATTTTTTTCTTCTAGGCCACAAAATTAAACCCTTTGAGCAACTGAGCATCTGACAGAAATAAATTCAGAGCAGACATCGTAATAAAAAATAATTATTTATTTATTTCAAGACTTATTACAACTTTAAATCACTGATGAGAATTACTGGCTTGTAGATGCTCGTCATATTCACATGCTTTGAGATGACGATGCTTTGTAGGGCATTCTTATTCATCTTCATGGTCGACGTCATACCTGACTTCTAATTCTTCCCATACTTGATTTTCTTGGAAGCTAGCATTGAAAAAGAAGTATTCAAGAAGTCCTTCTCAAACTAGCTTGTTGAAGGCTAGATTGTTGGTATTCTAAAGATCGTTCAGCAAAGAAAAGTAGAACCCAGAGATCTCAGGGGCTTCTTCATGGTGTTCTCTAACTGGTGAGTTGATATTCTAGCTTTCAGCTATGGTGATCGTGTTATTAACGCTCTCAATCAAATTGTCTACACTTGACATTTGACGAAGTGTTGTTGGATGCACTTCTTGTCCTTTGTTGTCTTGGTGCAGAGGTTTTTTTCAGACACTAATGGCACTATTTTTTATTTTTTTAAAATTATGACCTTCGAGCTTCACAATGCCAAATTTTTCTCTTCTCGAGCCACTCTCACTCTTCACGCAGGTTTCTGCACATTACATGGAACTTTCAACTTCCATGTAAGTTGAGAATATTCTGCACAATAGCATGCATCCTCTCTCCTCTCCACGCAGCAACACAACCTTTCCACACTGAGCTTTTGTACTCAAATTCTATCTTTTCACGTAGTACGCAGAGAAAAAAGTATATACTCAGATTCCATGTTTTTTTTCTTCAATGCAGCTTTGGTCAGATTCCATACACCAATTTTATACTTCCACATAGGAAGGGAAGAGAATACAATTTTGTATTTTTGCATGCATATTTACCAGCCTCTCCACACAAACAGTAAGGCGGAAGTTCTTCCAAGTTTTGATCTCTTCACATAATTCCACATAGGAGTATATTTAAATTGTTTTGCAAATATTCCTCCACGTAGTAGGTGGTTGTCTTCACCTTTCAGCGCAAAAAATAAGAAATAATGCAAAGGGAAAAGACAAAACATAAACAACACTTTTTTTTAATGTCCATGTTTAAAACAAAATGCTTTATCTTTTCTTGCACATGTTTCTTTTTCTCCTTTCTATGCACACAGGCTCCCCTTAGTTGTAGGCCACTCCAATCTCCATGCAAAAGAAGTATATATTTTTTTCTTTAGCGTAGGTTGTGCAGATCTATTTTTTCTCCTCACGCACAACTCTCCATTCAATTACCACACTGGCTAAAGATCATTAAGCATCTCCTCTTCACGTAGGTAGAATGATTTACGCAACAACAAGGGAAAAACACCAGAGGAAAAATACACTGCACACAGGTCAGAGATATGGCTGCTCTGATACCAAACTATAGGAGGTAGATAGGAGAGAAGAATGTGGAGTGAAGTAATCTACACACATTTATTTTATAATGAAGAAGTATGTACATTATATAGGAGAAATAATCAACTATATTCCCCTAAACTGAAGGAGAAAGATTTGGATGAAGGAAAGAGAATAACGGAATACGCCAAGGAAGAGATAATAAAGGGATAAAACAAAACAAACACTCCTAAAATATGAACTATGCAACGTATGCAAAAAAAAGTAAAGATCAATAGAAACTATGAGTCTGAATTTGATTTTCCCCCATTTTTACTAAAACAGAGCTGAAAGTGCAAGTCTTCATTATTTCTTGGAATTCTCTACACAAAAAACAAAGAGGGGTGTTAATTTTGATATCTAAGTTTGGTGGGAGAGATCTGGAGACATATTTCACCATAAAAAATTGTCTGACTATCGGGCTCAATCTGATTCTTTGTTTTTCTTCTCTTGAGCATGTAAGGAACCAAATTTGATAGATTAGGGGTGGAAGTGGTTAGTGAGATTGAAGGAGGAGTCTTCTACTAGATGAAGGAGTTAAATGTTGAGATTTTTGAAGAGATCTGCCCCATGAGAACCTGGTTAATTTTTACAGATATGATTCTGGGAATAATGATCATGATCATAACAAGAATTGATGGAACTCAATGTCTAGATTTTTAGGGGGGAAAAGGCTCTGTTGTAAATTTTATAAATGGCACAAATTTATCATGCAAATGGTTGGAGTGTTAGAGGTCGAATAAAATTCCCAAGAGGAAAATTTGACAAATCTTGTCTCTTGAGAAGCCATTTATGAAGCCTATATATCTCTTTTGTATTAAGTTTGATCATTTCAAATTGGTTGCAAGTGTAGATCCATTGAAAATATTTGAGATTGTTCTAGAAAATTTCCCCTACTGATAAGTTTAATGAAATTCATGTTATTCATGTGGTCATTTCATTTCAGAATGTCTGTAAATAGTTTTTCTTGTTCCTGTTGCAATCTTGTATCAAAATTTGTCTTAATCACATAGGTCTCAATCCTTGTGACAATTTAGTGGTATCTGTAATCTCATTTCTCAGGATAGCTTTCATCTGGGAGTGTAATAAACTGTTTAAAATCACATTTCTTTCATTTATTGATAGGAATTATTTGTAAGCCTCTGGGTGTACCTCAGGTGTGACTCATCCTAGATCTTGATGCTTTATTGAGTCTTCTAACTCGACCATTCCTGTTAATATCTCATATATTGTGACAAAAACTACAAATCTGGGCCTCCATTTGAGTACATATTGTAATTAAAGGAAAATTTTAGCTATTCTGAAGTATTCTATTGTCCATAGACTTTCCATTTTGTAAGAGTTCTCAGAGATTTTGCAAATCAAGTTCATTATGCCTCACCTCCTACCAAAAGTTATTAAAAAAAAACTAATCCTACCCATACTACCCTTGTTTGTCATGTGTGTATACAAAATGCATAAATTTTACTACCAAAACATGTAGAAACAATCAGGGATTCCAAAAAATGATCAATCAGGATTACAAAAGGCATAAATTTTACTACCAAAACCTTGTCTAGAGAATATCTCCACTATCTAGAGTGACAACTTGTGAGAGTTAGATTTTGTTGTATTGATCATATTTTCTTCAAGGTCTCCTTAACAAATTCATTAGGAAGGATATCACCATCTCCTCCATAAACAATAGGCTACAAAAAGGTTCTCTTACCTTGGTTGAAAGGCACAACCTAAAATAGTGAGGATAGATCAAATCCTCTTAAGGTGCTACCCACTCCTTTTCAAATCCTAAGTGCTAAAAATTCAGATAGACTACTTCCCCCAGCTACAAAATGACATACATAACTATCTAACTACCTCTAAGTGTTTTTTTAGATATCCATGATGTTTCTTGGCCTTTGAAGGAGATTAAATTTAGGTACCAACACGCTTCTGGCATCATTGTCGGGGACTAATTTGAGTTGCTGAAACAAATTTGTATGATTCACTGCCTATTTATATCTATTTAGCCCATCAACAACACACTATCTATCACCATTGTCCAGGGACATTGTGAGTGTAGTTCATATTCAGATCCATGGTAAAAAATTCTTATATGCTCTATGTGCTATGTCTGCAATTCTTTCAGTTCCTACAACTAATGCACCAAATTTCATTGATAAATATGGGTAAACAAAAGTCATATCATACCATTTCTGGATCTCCTAGTATTAACAGACATTTGACAGACTCAAATTTAGTGCATTTACACAACTAAGGTGGAAGTCCTTAGTGACGACTCCCTGTTGATTTGATTCTTGATAAGTATCAATGTCTTAACCTCTTGTCAAGTGAAATTTGTTGCTAACCTTTGCAAAGTTAGTAAGGAAGAAGATATTTCTTTGCTAGGGATCGTGCTAGGACATTGTTTCCAGAGCTAGGAAAAGAAAAATAAGAAGGAAGTAAAATCCTGAAGAGCTGTGGGAAATCAACAAAAAATAAAGGGGATCTCCATTGATGAAAGTGACTGGCCTATTATTGAAGATTTCAATTCAAGTGCTTCTGAATTAGGTAGCCTCTTTCTGGAATTAAATTCTCCAACTGGAGAGAGGCCTTTCATTTGATTTTGAAAGATTTTTCTTCTCATTCTATCCCCTATATTTTCAGAAGTTGATAGGGATTTTTAAGAAACAAGGCCTTTGGGGGGTATCCATTCTGAAAGTTATACTCGTATGTTTCAAAGACCCTCTTCCCCTTATCAATTTTTCACCCCTCTAGGGTCACCTCCTCAAAACAACATGTGCTCTACCCCCACCTAGACCTAAATTTGTTGTAAATAACTTTGGACCTATAAATTTTGTAACGGATGGATAGTTATCCAAATGTAGTTCCCCAAGAAGTAAGGAACAAATTGCCTAAGTTCTAAGGAAACAACGCTATAAATGGTGATCAACATCTAAAGTTTTTTATTAATATGATGGAAGAATCTGAGATTGAACATGAATATGTATATATCAAATTGTTTATCCATACTTTGGAAGAGGATGTCAAGAATTGTTATAAAGCTTTTCTAGATAACTCCATTGATTCTTGGATAGAGATGGGCAATGCATTTAGATTGTAGTATGGTGATAGAAACCGACCCTAGGTTTCTTTTGAAAAAATTAGAAAATATCAAAAAGAATCCTAATGAGTCATTACATGATTTCAACACAATGTTTAATAAGACCTTGAGGATATTGCCTATTAGGATAAGGCCATGTGATGAATCATGTTTGATCAAATATTCAGATGCATTTGATAAAAAGGTTGTTTACTAATTTAGGGACAAAAACCCTGGTAATTTGAGGCAGGCCTTCATTATGGCTTTGCTAATTGAAAACAATATCAATGTAACTAGAAAACCTCCTTAGAGGGATGGTGTGAAGCCAGTTAACCCAGAAAAATCTCCTAAGCAAGCAAGGTTGTGGATTTGGAGGAAGTCGTGAAGACTTTGGCAAGCGCTGTTAAAGAAATTTCCTATAAACTAGCCCAAGCTAAGAAAGGAATTGGGCAGAGCTCACAAAGTTAACACAAGTAGACAAGGCCAAGACAGGTTCAAAAATCACCAAATATTTGATGACATAGGCAAGGGACCTGTTGGATTTGGAAATAGGCAGTCACTAAGGTAGGGAAAATAGAATGGTGCATGATCCTTTGGCTGTTAGGGTTGTTGTTGTAGAGGAGACAAATGTCATTGATTATTGTGACATATGTTTCGTGCCCCATGCTCCTTGTGAAGAAGATCACACAAGAAGAGGAATAATTTGATGATGATGTCTACATGATGGGTTGTTTCACTGAGCTCACAACAAGGGGAAACTTCAAATAAGATGATAAGTTCCCGAACTAGCTACCACCTTTTAGGGACTGCATTCATAGGGTACCTATTCTCCCTCCCTCTCATTCTTTAGAAGTAGATACTATACAAGCTTTTGAATTTCCCAATAATGACTTTGAATATATAAGGGATTTAATGATAAATAAGTATGACGGAGGAATCCCATCTGAGGAAGATAGACAGTTACTGATGAATGTTGTTATTGCCTAAGAGAAGGAATATAACACACGAAGTAAGGCTATCAAAGGGGTAGGGAATCATGCCAAGCCAAAAGCTATCCGTTAATTTCAAACATTCCTAAAGAGGTCCATAAGAAGGATTCATTTGCTAAAATCCCTATACAGTTCCAAACATAAATCATACCCCTCCTCATGCCCAAGCTGTAATAAATCATGTACCTGTCAAGTGAGTGTGTTAGCTTTCCTTCCAATATTGCCTTGACAAAGAATGTCCCCTATGACATTTCTCATACGTTTTGTGTCAAATCAAAGTCTCTATTCCAATTTTTGAGTTTCTTAGGATTCTTGAGCACAAAAAGAGAGCATTTAAATACTTGGGATTAAAAGAAGAGAAGACTATCCTCGAGCAGAAATGTAAACATTGTGGAGACCCCACCAGTCATTGAAGAACTAGAAGCAATCATCTAGCATCAGAAGAGATCTAGATGAACCACCTGAGGTTTATTTGGGAACATCCTTAGTAGATTCTCAGCTGAATGTGGATCCATTCATCACCACTCTGATCATTAAAGACAGATTGTTGCACAACTTTATGTTTAATTTAGGGGCATCATGCAATGTTATGCCTTTGGAGGTCATGAATGAGCTTAATATAAAAATAACAACAACATATGGGAAGTGTACTACTATGGCTTTCAAGAGAAGTTCTAATGGTGGGATGTGTGAAGGGTCTAGTGGTACAACTTGTTGCCTATCCAGATAGGAATTTGAAGCTTGATGTAGTTAGTGTTGATTTCCTAGCCAAGTCAGGTATGTTGTCATCTAGAAAAAGGGCTACAAGTTTGTTGTCCACTCAAAATTTCCCTACTTTTGAGAAGTTAAAAATTGAAAATTTTAAGTTAAACGCCTTCTCTGTTTTCCTAGTTATATGAAAAGTTAAAAAATTGGAAAGAATATGCGTTTTTTTTGGGTCATTTTGTGTGATTTTTGGGCCTGTCAGAAATTTTTGTCCCGCGTGTCCCAAGTTCGTTTGGGTTCCTCTGTTCCCCTATCGGCCGCTTTACATGAAGTCCATTTCTTTTAGGCCCGTCGGACACTTTTGTCCCAAGTGTCCCAAGTTCACCCTGAGCTCATCGTTCCCTTTTCGTCCGACTTCAGCCGAATCACGTACTCCACGTACTTTCGTCCCTCATGTCCCAGAAGCATTTGTGCATACTTTTCCCACATCACCCGTATCTGCCAAATCGCGCTTTCACATCCCGCGTGTCCAAAATGAACCAAAGGCCATCCGAGCTAATTTTTCTAGACTCTTCACAAATATCTTTCTTTTCAAGTTGGTAGATGTGTATTTAATGTGCATTAATTGTCTTTCTCTCTCCCAAACGGCTATATAATGAACTTCCCCCTATGTGTTTTGGCACACTGCTTTCTTGCTATACATTGCTCATCACCTTTGCGATCAAAAATTTCTGCACGCATATCCATTCGCCCTTGTAATTTCATCTCTAAGTCCAGATTGTAACCTTCGCTTCTCAAATTGATAAAAACCATGAATATTAAATTCTAAGGCCAGGAGCAAGTCTCACCGCTCGAGTCTGCCGTTCTTGATATTAGAGACAGTGAAGTTCACCACCTTGAATTTTGGGGATTTCTGGGCAAGAATGATAGACTCAAACCCCTCTCCTATGACACAGATTATTCATGATAGTGGTTTGGAAATTCACCGGTGGTTTCCCTATCTCGGTGCAATGTGTAGATATAATGCTCTCTCTGTGGAGCTCATTTCAATCCTGACTCGAGTGAACTAACGAACGTGCATGGAGAACTCATCGCCAAACTTGACATTGCCACCATTGGCACTTCCCTAAGGATTCTTGAGATGGACAATGCTATAGTGATTTCTCAATAACCAGGCACAAGCCCTCTTCGGCTAGGACAGTGAGCAATACAAGTGCCCGGGTGGTGAAGTCCTAGCTTAAAAAACCCTAAAAAGGGGGCGTCTCATCTATCCAAGGTTTTGTTCCATGTGCTGATTTCAACGACGGAATTATTAGATTTTTATAATCCTACTGGCTCAGGTCATGGGCTTACCCTCTATAAATGAGTTCCATTTCTGGATGTGCCCCAGTTATCAATATAGTGTGCGAAGGAACTCAGAATATCAATTTGGCAGATATCAACAGTATGAACCTAGTAGAGCAGTTATCCAATGTACAGCAAACAAATAAATTTTACATGACTTCATACTTGATGTATACTAGATGGCAGCATCGAGGCAATGGTTTGGATTCTCATACATTGATGCTCATAAGAGTGGACCCTGTATATGCCTACTGCCCCCAATTCACCTTGGAAACTAGCAATCACAACTTCAGGAGGGTTAATGATGCTTTCACCATGTACATTGTCAGGATTCTGAAGAGCAACATGACAAGGAGATTTTCTGATGAGGCTATGAATCTGATATCGCACTACGGTGCCTACTTCATCCAATTTATAAAATTTTCCTATATAAGGCTTGCAGGCTATGAGAGCACTCATCTCAAGCTTCCTATGTTCTGCAATGATAAAATGGCCTTGATAGAAGGTATGCAGGTAGCTGGACAATTTGCACAGAACCTGCAGGTATAAGAAAATCACTGGCCTGCACTTCCCCCATATCTTTGGGAAATTACACCTACAAAATGGATCTAGATGCACAAAACATAGAAAGAGCCCTAGCTCCCATCACTGTCCATTTCTTTTAGGCCAAGAACCATACTTTGAATTTGTTGGTCATCAAAAAGGAACTTCAAGAAGAGCAACAATCAGGGGGACAAAAAGTCCCTTCTCTTTAATGGAAGAGGTTCCCTTATTCAGAAATGAACCCTAATTTACACATATACAAAGCATGGTTTCACTATGGAACTTGGATATCATAAAAGTGTTTCCTAAATAGGGTACCAATTACAAAAGGATATAGGAATGACAAATGTGAAAATAAGTAGAAAGGAAACCATCAAGAATTATAGATAACAGAATAATTCCTTATGCATGCAAGGTTACAGTGGATTGGAATAAGATCATTTGCACTTATGTTAATAAGATGAAATTTGAATAGACACACAGTTCTATAAATAACATCTACAAGAATACAAATCTTCTGATCATAATGTAGACAAATGATCTAACAATATTTAATGGACATCATATGAATAAAAAGGAATCAGATAAAAAAAGAATGGAAATCCTTCTGTATTGATTTCTTTGTGATTTCTTTACACTTTTATATATAAGCCTAGTTCCCCCTAAAAAATGGTGAGGAGAGGCCATTTTATAGTTTACAAATTAGTTACTCATTGGTAACTACTTCTTTTAACTAATGATTAGTTAAAGGGCTACTAATCGCAATACCCCAACTAATTACAATAAATCTGGGATGAAGAAGAGAAGATAAGAGAAGAAACAGGAGAAGAAGACAAGCGTTCATGACTGGGAGGGGCCCACTGACTTAAGGATCTGTTGTCTGAATCTTTTCAACAAAGCTGCTATGTCTCTGCCTCGTGGGGACTGATGTGTTGGCAGTGGACTGAGTCCAAAATCTGAGGCACTTCTCCATTTCTTTGTCAAATTCGACATGAGTATGATAGTCTTTATTCGCTTCCTCTATAGCAGATTGAAGAGAGAAGATTTCCTTCATCTTTTCCTTGTAAATGGAACTCTCCTTGAATAGATCACCTTTGACAAAAGCTCTGAATTGAGCTTTGATTTCTTGTAAAGAGAGAGGCACACCAGAAGTCTCATCATGAAGATGGCAATGTATATCCTTGAAGGCAGATATAACTAGTGGTTTGAAGGCCTCACCCTTCCTGCCAACTATTTCTAAACTCTCCCAAAGCCTCCTCCATCACCTTGATTTTCCATTCCATCGTTATAGACCTAGGACTTTGACAAATTATCCTTTGCATAATCGAAGACCTTGCTTGCCATTAAAATATTTTCATCTGTTTGTCCCATGAGGTGAAGGTCTACTATGCAGCTGCTCCAAAGTTTAAGTTCTTTATCTATGCTCCCAATAGTGGAGGAGAGCTTCTGCTGCAAATTGCTCACCTTCCCATGAAGTTTGAAGGCTTCATCAATGAAATTCAATCCTGCCACAAGCATATCATCCACCATGGCCTCCATAGCCGTTCCATAGACGAAATATTTGTGCATGTCTTTGATACTCTGCACTTCATCCTAGCTCAGAATTACAAGTGGTGGAAGAGTAGTCAATGTGGTAGGATCCAAAAATTTATCTTTGGACAGCAGAGACTTGATGAAACTTGTAAGAATCTGGGCCTGTTCCTCCAACTACTCTATAGTTTTCTGCCCCTTTCTCTACCCTCCCAATGACTCTAGTGACTGTTTCCTGAAGGATTGTGGATCTCACCTTCAGGGGTAGACTCTCTCCATGGAAATTTTTGAGAGTTCAAGGTCTTATGCTTGCAAATCTTGCTCATGTTTGTCTACCTTAGGCTTGGCTATCTCCAGGAATTGCCGGGTCCTGAGCATCAGACACTATCCTAGAGGTAGTTCTGGATTTTTTGGCGTGAGTAGGAGGAGTAGTGCCTAATAAGGCTGCCACAAACGTCAAAATTGGATCCTGAGATCCAGGAGGAAGACTTTCTCTTCCTACAGTCAACAAGAGGCTACACCCATGAAAAAGAGGAGGAGGAAGAAGAAGGTGGGGAAAGAGGGCCAAGAGACAGAGAACACATGACACCCAGGGTTTGCACTGTTGTTGCCTCTAGCTGGGATATGAGTGGAGTGCTTGGGGGCTTCTAGTATAGAGGAGTCATTGACACCCAGAAGCTCAGTGCTTTTTGAATTCCTTTTCTTTATCCATGGGGGCTTCTGGAGTGCTTGTGGAGATTGGCACTTCACTCTCCTCACTTTCACTGAGAACAATGATGTTCTCTAGACCTAAGGGAAACTCTGAATGCTTCTTTAGGGGATCTTCCTCCATAGGTTCTTTCTTGACTTCTCTTACTTTCTTTTGATATAGCTGGGTAGATGAGGAAGGAGTGGAGACTGTAGGTCCTTGAGTTGACGAGGCAGGAGGGGGTTTCCAAAGGTGATTCCGATCCCAGTGTTAATGCTTGCTTCCTTGGTGTTGAAGCGTCCTTGGAGGAGGATTCCCCTAAGTGTCTCCTAAGCTCACAGACTTTCTTATCTAACCAGATCCTTGGTCCTTACTAAGACCGGGGCTAAGATTTCAGCCAAATCATCTTTTTCCTTTTTGAAGAAATCGAAGTCCTCCAAGGGGGTGTGTTTGACCACGTTGTCATATTCATATGAGTACAGGTCAGAATTATCATCCTGGAGCCCTTCAGGAACTGTGTATAGGTTAAGCTCTTGAATCAAATTAAAGAGAAAATCTACCATAATGCCTCCTTCTTGCTTCAAAATCATCAACACAGTCAGCCCAATAATCTTCTGTGTTTGCCCTATGATGATAAGTGATCTTGATGTTCTACTCAATAAACATTTTCAAATCAAAGAAAGTTCTTGCCCTAAAGAAATGAAACAGTAATGGGAGCTAGGGATCTTTCTATATTTTGTGCATTTAACGTTGTTTTGCAGGTGTAGTTTCCCAAAGATATGGGGAAGTGCAAGCCAGTAATTTTCTTATCTTTGCAGGTTCTATGCAATTTATCCAATTTTCTGAATACTTCTATCAAGGTGATTTTATCATTTCAGAACATGGGGAGCTTGAGAGGAGTGCTCTCATATCCTACAACCCTTATATAGGAAAATTTTCTGAATTGGATGAAGTAAGCACTGTAGTGCGATATCAGAATCATGGCTTCATCAGAAAATCTCCTCGTTGTGTCGCTCTCTAGAAGCCTAACAATATACATGGTGAAGGCATCATTTACCCTTTTGAAATTGTAATTGCTGGTTTCCAAGGTGAACTAAGGGCAGTAGGCATATACGGGGTCACCCTTATGGGGTTAGCGATATATGAGAAACCCAAACCATTGTCTCGATGCTGCCAGAGTATACATCAGGTATGAAGTCATATAGAATTTCTTCATGTGCTGTACATTAGACAGCTGCTCTGCTAGGTTCATACTAATGATCTCTACCCAGTTGATATTTTGAGTCCCTTCGCACACCATATTAATGAGTGGGGCACATCTAGAAGTGAAAATCATTGCTAGAGGGTAAGCCTATTACCTGAGCTAGTAGGATTATAAAATCTGACAACTCCTCATTGAAATCAGCATGGAAAAGGACCTTGGCTAGACGAGACGCCCCTTTCTTAGGGTTTTTTTAACTAGGACTTCGCCACCACGCACCTTATATTTTTCACTGTCTTGATCAAAAGGGCCTATGCCTGGTTTATGAGAAATAACTATAGCATTGTCCATTTCTGGAATTCTTAGGATAGCACCAATGGCGGCAGTGTCAAGTTTGGAAATGAGTTCCCCATGCACGTTTGTCAACTCACTCGAGTCAGGCTTGAAATGAGCACCGCAGGAGAGCACTGTATCTACGCATTGCACTGAGATAGGGAAACCACAGGAAAATTCCAAAACCACTGTCATGAATCATCTATGCCATAGGTGAAGGGTTCGCGTCTGTCATCCTTGTCCAAAAATCCCCAAAGTCGAGATGGAAAACTTCACTGTCCCCGATATCAGGAACGGAAGACTCGAGCGGTGAAATTTGTTCCTACCCCCTAGAATTTAATCTTCATGTTCTTAGCAATTTGGGGATCCAAGGTTGCAATCTGGATTCGGGATGAAATTGTAGGGGAAATGAGTATGCGGTGCAGAAATCTTGATCGCGAAGGTATGAGCAAAGGGTGGCAAGAAAGCAATGTGCAAAACGCATAAGGGGCAGTTCATTATATAGCCATTTGGGAGGAGAGAAAGACAATTAATGCGCATTAAATACACAGCTACAAACTTGGAAAGTAAGATATTTGTGAAGAGCGGGAGAAATTAACTCGAATGGCCTTTGGTTCATTTGGGACACGTGGGACGCGAAAGTGCTATTCGGCCAAAAACGGGCGACGAGGGAAACATATGCACAAACACTTCTGGGACATGAGGGATGAAAGTATGCGGAATACGTGATTCGGCCCGAATCAGACAAAAAGGGAACAATGGGCCCGGGCGAACTTGGGACACTTGGGACAAAAAATTTCCAGTGGGCGCAAAAAGAACGGACTTCGGGTAAAGCGGACGATCGGGGGAACATAGAGCCCGAATGAACTTGGGACAAAAATGTCCGACATGCCCGAAAATCACACAAAATGACCCATGCCCGAAAATCACACAAAATGACCCAAAAATCACAGATTTTTCCAATTTCTTGACTTTCCACATTACCAGGACAATAGAAAAGACATTTAACTTCAAAATTTTTCAATTTTCAACTTCTCAAAAAGCAAGGGAGTTTTGAGGTGGACAACAGCTGGCTCCTTCTGGGGATGACTTGGCATAGGTTTAAAGAATGAGACAAGGCAAGAATTTAGACAAACTAGGGGAAGTAGACCAGTACCTTATCCATTGGGCCACGGAGTCAACAAACCAAAACAATACAGAAGAAAAGACACCAAAACAGAGAGAAGGAAGGAGAAAACAAAACGCTATACATAATATACAAAAGGACTTCCTAATCACCTATGACTTAAACAATTTCAGGTACTGTCCACTATAAGGAAGTGGGGAGAGAAGAACCATCCATATAATCAAGGTAAAAATAATTCTTACCAGCAAAATGCCTTATCTTGAAAGGTTCGAGCCAAAGGGAATCAAAATTTCCATGGCTGCCACAAGGTTCATGCCTTTTTATCCCACAATAAAACGATGTCTCCAATTTTGAAATATCTGAACCTGGCCTTTTTATCAAATAAGACCTTTACTTTCTGTTGGTGGGCAGATATCCTACTCAGCAACTTTCAATCTGTCCTCATTAATTTTTGGAGGTACATGATCCTCTTATCCAAAGAATCATTAAAACTGGTATCTTCAATGGCCTTCATTAAATGCAGGGATGGTAGCTCCACTGTTACTAGTAATTGAGCTTCCACTCCATATACTACCTGAAAAGGGGATATCCCAATGGCTCTCTTAGGTGTGATCCTATCTGCCCAAAGAGCATCATAGAGTTTCTTGTGCTAGTTTCGTTGGGGTTCATTGGACTAATTTCCTTATTATAGCCACCCATATTTTTATTTGTTGATTATGCTTGTCCATTCCCCTGAGGATAGTAATCTGAGGATGTGAGCTAGGGAGATGCCCATATCCATAACAAAAATCCATCATCTCGGTTGAATAAAAATTTGAAGCATTATCTGTCACGATCTTGTTTGGCACACCATACCCTTACCAAGATGTTTTCTTTGATAAAACTGCATACTACCTCTGAAGTAGTACTCTTTACTGGAATGGATTCTACCCATTTGGTGAAAATAATTTGTTGTGGTTAATATATGGGTATGACCAACACTAAAAGAGGGATTAAGTGTTCCAATGAAATCCAAACCCCCCTATTGAAAAGGTTCTTCGATTACAACTGGTTTAAGGGGGCAACGAAGCCAACTTGGGTCTACCCATGAAAGTCTGACATGCTTCACATTTATCAATCCACTTCGACACATCCCTGAACAAGGTAGGCCAGTAATATCCTCCATGAAGAATCTTCATGAGCAGTAATAGTTGATGAGTAGTGCTCCCATATGCCTGATCATGAAAAGCAGAAAGTAGCTTTCTTTTGCTATTCTTTGTCCACACATTTTAAAAATCTCCCATCCAATCCTTGCTTAAACAAGGCATTTTCCCACAAAACATATTGGGCTGACCTTAGTTTAATAGCTCTCTTTTCTTTAGCAGTCAAATGAGAGGGGAACTCTCCATAGGTGAGAAAATGTGTGATATCAACATACCATTCGTCAATTGATCCAAGAAACAAAACGGTAAGAAGATCAGGCTCATACTCCAGCAACCCATGTCCAGCTCCCTCAGTGATGAGTTCACAGAAGCCTTTTCCACGAACGAGCTTAGTGTTTAGCACGAAATGTTTCCACTTTTGGCGATAGAGTTGCTTCTATCCTTTCATTCCTTTGAGAAACAGATAATGGTTATGGGCTAGGAGGAATACCTGTTGAATGTCGAGAGGGTGTGCGCGTACCGTAGAGAAAGATCAAATCGACTGCAAAGAACTCCTTTTTGTCTGGGAAGGACTACCTGCAAGTAAGAATACAAGACCGCTAGATTTTAATTAGACAATAAATGAGGGAACTTCCTTGGGCCCAGGAAATATAAAACTTCCTTTCGAAGGTGGTCAGTTCCCGCTGCTAATATGAATTAACACAATTCTAACAATAAGCTATTGTCCAATTACAATTTGTTTACCTTGTTAGAACAATAGAGAAAGGGCTGGTCTTGGTTTAGAATCAAGGTGACCAATGCTGGTCACTGTAACCGGTACCAGTTGGTGCTAACCGATATCGGTAGGGGCAATGTTTTTAGGGGCTTTTGGTGAAGGTTGGTTGTAAGGTGGGTGTGTTGTTTTTATAAGGCTGATGAATGGGTGGGATTAGTAATGGGGTGATGAGAAGGACTCAGAGGAATACGGGGGGGTGTTCTTAGGGTAATGTAAGGGTGGAGGAATGACAGTTAGATGTAGTGTGTTGCTGGGTAGTAGATCTGGGAATAGACTTATGATGGCAGTGGTTCAGAAATTCAAGAAATGTTATTAAAAGAACGTATAAGACTTACTTACTAGTTCTTGATGGAAAATGCAGGTTCTGGGACTGTGATGACGAAGACAGGGCTCAAGTAGGATGATCAGACAATCCAAGATGAGCTATCTCCTCTCTTGATACTCAGATGAGTGTGTGCCAAGGCTCTGGTTACTCAGTTGCAGTTTTTGGGCTTGATGTCCCTTCTCTGCAAACTCTTCTTCTTTCTTTCACTTGTCTCTGTTCAGCCAAGCAAATCCCGATCCTTTCAATGATTTCTCCTCTTCTCAATCAAAAAAAATCCGATCCCCCGTTTTTTGGTTAGAAGTGGTCATTTACAGGGAACCGATGGCAGTTACACAATCGACGGCTGGTCGAGTAGGAACCGGATATCGGTCAGGTCAAAGCAGGCTATTTTTGGCAAAATAGCTAGCTTTTCCTCCTTTTCTCCTGAGGGATTAGTTGCGGGCTTGGTCAAGTCATTATGAGGTTGGTTTTGGGTCAGAACAGCAGCCAAGGTGTTAACTGTGGCATAGCAATAGATAATAAAATCTTTATTGAAATTTTGACACGTTAAAACAGGAGTCTTAGCAATAGCCTCTTTAATACGTTCAAAGGCCTTTTTCCCTTCAGGAGACCAACCAAACGTCTATTTTCCTTTCATCATTTGAGAGATATTCAAAGTTATCTTTTCAAAATCAGGGATGAATCTCCTCAGACAATTAATCTTACCAAAGAAATAGTTCACTCCTTTCTTGCTAGTTGGAAGAGGAATTTGCTGAATAGCTTGAACTCGCTCAGGATCAATTTTTATACCATCTTTGGAGACAACGTGCCCCACTAATTTCCCCTCCGTGACACAAAATACAGATTTCTTAGGATTTAAAGAGATCCCATGTTCTCTACATTTCAACAGAACTGTTTCTAGATGCTGAAAATGATCTGCCCTTGTTTTAGAAAATACAGTCAAGTCATCAAGGTATACGACGATACACTTCCCTTTCAAACTTCCAAAGGCAAAGTCCATAGCCCCTTGAAAAGTGGCACCGGCATTAATGAGCCCAAAAGGCATCCTTTTGTAAGCAAAGGTACCCCAAGGAGTAGTGAAAGCCATTTTGTGTTGATCTGCGGTATTAACTTCTACCTGGTTATATCCTGAGAATCCATCAAGCATAGACAACATTTCAGATCCAGTTACTGCTTGCAAGACCTGATCCATCATGGGTAAAGGATAGTTATCCTTTAAAGAAGCTTGATTCAGATTCCTAAAATCAACACAGATGTGGATCTCACCATTTTTCTTTCTAACTGGCACAATATTGGTAATCCATGTTGAATGGTGAATAGGAAAAATGATTTTGGCTTTTAATAACTTTTGTATTTCCTGAAAAATGGTGTCAGCTATCTTAGGATTGTATTGCCTTTACCTGTTTAAAAGGCTTAATTCCAGGTTTGAGAGGGATAAAATGTTGCATCTCCTTCGGTTGAAAGGCTTTTAAGTCTTCATAGGAATAAGCAAGGACATCTTTATACTTCTTTAAAAGATTAATTACCTTCTTCCTCTCATCTGGTGTACAACATTTTCCAATGTTCACGAGCTTAGGGTTAGTAGAACTCCCAATATTAAATTTTTCATATTCAGATGATTGTTGACGTCCAGTTGAAGATTTATACTTTACATACTTGTCGTGTTTGTCAAAAAATTCTTCTAAACTCACCAATCCTTTTGGAATCTTGTTTCCTTTGAGTTTCATACATCGATCCTGATCCGTATCTTCTTCTTTGATGGCTTCTTCGTTGAAAGGCACACTTTCACGAGGCAAATTAACACTTCCTTCAAAGTACAATTGTTCAAAATTATCCTTGAGTTCTAAGAAAGAAAGTAGGTGTTGATCATCATTGAAAACTTTCCAGTTACTTGTATTATCAGGTACACTGGGCCTATGGAACATTTCAATGGTGAACTTATCTTGAGAGAAGTCAGGATGAGGTATAAGAAGTGACCCTGAGACTGCTAGTGAATCATCCCTGGTATTTTCTTCCCTAGGCATTGCTTCGATGGAGAAAGAGTCAAGAAATTCAATGGAGTCCCAAACCTGATTCCTGTAATGTTTCAACCTTCTTTTCTTTACCTGGAAGAGGTTCTTAACTTGCTTGACAATCAACTCTGCATCCCCATGAGCTAGAAGATTCTTCACACCCTGTTCTTTTGCCACATGAAACCCGAGAATGAGAGCTTCGTTATTTTCCGTATTGCTGGTATTTTCAAATTGCAACTTGAATGAGAAAGGACGAATGCTTCCTTCATGTGACACCAATATTACACCAGCTCCAGAACTAGCTGAAGAACAACTTCCATAAAACTCTAATATCCAAACACCATTAGGATCCTTAAGTGACATTTTGGGGAGTTAGATTTCTTTTGGAGACATAATCATGTAATTTCCATGCCCCATATCCTCATAGAGTATTTGTGCTTTGGGATCATCTGTTTTTTGTATAATATACTTAGACTACTTCTCAGGCAGCAACTTCTTCATCTGCCCATTAATAGGTATGAGGGCATGTGGCAAATCCATTTGAATTTCTCCACCCACATCCTTACAAAAGTTCCTACTTAGCAGCATCCCATATGAAGGAGGAATGTCCGCTACTAGGATAGTAGCCAAAACTTTCTTTTCAGGTAGAGTAGAAAAAGCCACTTGTGCATCCATAATTCTTCCGATCAAGGGAACTTCCTACTCTCCATGGAGTAATAAGATCCGTAAGTGCGTGTGAGAGTTAGGCCTAAGGCATGAGATACTTTGGCAGGCATTACATTGTCTGATGCTCCTGAGTCTATGACGCAATTACTAAGCCTATGGCCAGCTATAAGGAGTGTCACATAGAATGGTTTGATTTTGTCATTGGGTGAGGTGACGACGGCTACTAGATTGGGCTGTGGTGCAGAAGATGGAGTGGGTAAAAGGCCTTTAGAGGTAGTTTTAGAATGTGAATTGACAAAGTGAATCATTTTAGCAAAAGCCTTGGGATGGGTTTGATAATATTCAACCTCTGAGATTTGAACCTTAGTCTTTTTCAAGTGATCAATAATATCGAAAGACCCAGAAGGGGACAGGCTATCATCGCTTGGGATCTTATGCTTATCAATTATAGGAGAAAAAGAAGTAACTTTAGTAGCAGAATTGATAGGACTTACCTTTGGCGTGGATGAAATGGGGATAGGAGATCCTCTTTTTACAATTATAGAGATAGTTACTGGCTGCTCCTTAGATTTTTTGGTGGGCTGCATCACTTTCTCCTTCTGATTTGTCTATTCTCGAGTCATGACAGTGTATGATTCACTATTCATGTCTGCTACTACTTCATCATAATCATCCCCTTCATCAACGCCTTCAGTGGTGAAGAAATTAACTCGATATCCCTCAATTTCATCTGTTTCATCATCAACCTCTTCAACAAATTCTTCACAATCTTCATTAACCTCCTCATCCTTTGGTTCTTCAACTTCACATGTTGCATTGATAGGAACTTTAATAAGAGGTCCTTCAAGCGCTAGCCTTGTTTGAGAAGTAGGCAGACAATTTCTGGGCTGAAAATTCCTCCTTGGAATGTCTGCATAGGGAGTATGCTAAGCCAATTGTTTCTTAATGGTGATGAGATCATTTGTAAGTTTTTGTACCAATGGATCAGTATTAGGTCCAGGAGTGAAAGAGGAGGAAGAAGAAGACTTAGATCTAGAAGGGTCTCTCCTCAAATTTCCTGACATGATTAAATCATCTTCAACACTAACAACAAGATTTTGATCCTCGGCCAATGTTGCGAGATTCACCCTTCTCAATGTATAACTAACTTCAGGTAATTGGGAGTTTAGGAAGAAGCATTTTTGGATCTGATCTATAGGTTGAGTATTTGGTGGAATTTTATTAATTAACCTCTTGAATCGAGCCAAAAATTCTCTCATGGGCTCTTGTGATTCCTTTTTTATTTGAGAAGTTTGGGCTAGCAAAGCATGCACGTCTTCCGCAGTTTGAAACGGTTTTCAAACCTAGTTCTCATTGTCTTCGAGCTAGTGATAGCTCTGACCGGAAGGTGATAGAACCAATCAGCAACATTATCTTGTAAAGTCTCAACAAAAATCCTTACGGAGACATCTTCATGTTCAACTCCAAGAAATCCACATGCAACTATGAAGGCCGCGATGTGTTCATCAGGATGTACCTTGCCATCACCCTTGAATTTAGGAAAGTTCTTCCGGTTACCTCTAGGTAACTCATGTAAACGCTGAGGAAGGGCAAGAGGCCCAACATGATGGCCCCAAGGTAATGGTACCACCATTCTTGGAAAAATGGCTTGAAGAGGAACTGAAATACCAGCAAGAATCAGAGCTCGGAGATTAGGATTGATTTTCTCTAAAGGAATACCACCCTTAGGGATTCTATCTTTGACAGGAGGAGTGCTTGTTGAACGAGCTCTTATATTTCTCCTTGCAGAAGGAAAAGGAAACCCCTGCTGTTCCAAAAGCTGAAACTGAGAATCTTCAATACCAATGGCCCTTCTCCCTCGAGTAAAACGTGGAGTCACCAGATCAAAAGATGATCGATAAATGATTATAGAATTGGAATACGATTCCCCAGTGGAGTCGCCAAAAACTGTTGGTCATCAAAAAGGAACTTCAAGAAGAGAAATAGTCAGGGGACAAGAAAACCCTCCTCTTTAATGGGAGAGGTTCCCTTATTCAGAAACGAACCTATTTACACATATACAAAGCATGGTTTCACTATGGAAATTGGATATCATAAAAGTGTTTCCTAAATAGATTACGAATTACAAAAGGATAGAGGAATGACAATGTGAAAATAAGTAGAAAGGCACCATCCAGAATTATAGATAATAGAATAATTCCTTATGCATGCAAGGTTACAGTGGATTGGAATAAGATCGTTTGTACTTACATTAATAAGATGAAATTTGAATAGACACACAGTTCTATAAATAATATCTACAAGAATACAAAGCTTCTTGGCATAATGTAGACAAATGATCTAACAATATTTAATGGAAAGTGTATGAATAAAAAGGAATCGGATAGACAAAGAATGGAAATCCTTCTGTATTGATTTCTTTGTGATTTCTTTACACTTTTATATATAAGCCTAGTTCCCCCTAAAAAATGGCAAGGAGAGGCCATTTTATAGTTTACAAATTAGTTACTCATTGGTAACTACTTCTTTTAACTAATGATTAGTTAAACGGCTGCTAATCGCAATACCCCAACTAATTACAATAAATCCGGGATGAAAAAGGGAAGAGAAGAGAAGAAACAGGAGAAGAAGACAAGCGTTCATGACTGGGAGGGGCCCACTAACTTTAGGATCCACTATCTGAATCTTTTCAATGCTTCTGCTATGTCTTTGCCTCGTGGGACTGATGTGTTGGCAGTGGACTGAGTCCAAAATCTGAGGCACTTCTCCATTTCTTTATCGAATTTGACATGAGTATGATAATATTTATTCACTTAATCTATAGCAGATTGAAGAGAGAATATTTCCTTCATCTTTTCCTTGGAAATGGAACTCTCCTTGAATAGATCAACTTTGACAAAATCTCTAAATTGAGCTTTCATTTCTTGTAAAGAGAGAGGCACACCAGAAGTCTCATCATGAATATGGAAATGTATATCCTTGAAGGAAGATATAACTAGTGTTTTAAAGGCCTCACCCTTCTGCCAGCTATTTCTTAACTCTCCCAAAGCCTCCTCCAGCACCCTTATTTTCCATTCCACGTTATAGACCCAGGAATTTGACAAATTATCCTTTGCATCATCAAGGACCTTGCTTGCCATTAAAATATTTTCATCTATTTTTCCCATGAGGTGAAGGTCTACTATGCAACTGCTCCAAAGTTTAAGTTCTTTATCTATGCTCCCAATAGTGGAGGAGAGCTTCTGTTGCAAATTTCTCACCTTCCTGTGAAGTTTGAAGGCTTCATCAATGAAATTCAATCCTGCAACAAGCATATTATCCACCATGGCCTCCATAGCCCTTCCATAGACAGAATACTTTTCCATGTCTTTGATACTCTACACTTCATCCTGGCTCAGAATTACAGGTGGTGGAAGAGTAGTCAATGGGGTAGGATCCAAAACTTTATCTTTGGACAGTAGAGACTTGATGAAAATTGTAAGAATTTGGGCATGTTCCTCCAACTACTATATAGTTTGCTGCCCTTTCTCTACCCTCCCAATGACTCTAGTGACTATTTCCTAAAGATTGTGGATCTCACCTTTAGGGGTAGACTCTCCCATGGAAATTATTGAGAGTTCAAGGTCGGATGCTTTCAAATCTTTCTCAGGTTTTTCTACCTTAGGCTTTGCTATCTCTAGGAATTGTTGGCCCTGAGCATTAGACACTATCCTAGAGGTAGTTCTGGATTTTTTTTACGTGAGCAGGAGGAGTAGTGCCTAATAAGGCTGCAACAACATCAAAATTGGGTCCTGAGATTTGGGAGGAAGACTTTCTCTTCCTACAGTCAACAAGAGGCTGCACCCATGCAAAAGAGGAGGAAGAAGAAGGTGGGGCAAGAGGGCCAAGAGACAAAGAACTCATGGCACCCAAGGTTTGCACTGCTATTGCCTCTAGCTGGGATATGAGTGGAGTGCTTCAGAATTCTGGTATAGAGGAGTCACTGGCACCCGGAAGCTCAATGCTTTGGACTTTCTTTTCTTTATCCATGGGGGCTTCTGGAGTGCTTGTGGAGACTGGCACTTCACTCTCCTCACTTTCACTGAGAACAATGATGTTCTCTATACCTGAGGGCAACTCCGAATGCTTCTTTAGGGGATCTTCCTCCATAGGTTCTTTCTTGACTTCTTTGACTTTCTTTTGATATACCTGGGTGGATGAGGAAGGAGTGGAGACTGTAGGTCCTTGAGTTGACGAGGCAGGAGGGTTTGCATAGGTGCTTCCGATCCCAGTGTCAATTCTTCCTTCCTTGGTGTTAAAGTGTCCTTGGAGGAGGATTCCCCTGAGTGTCTCCTAAGCTCACGGACTTTCTTATCAAACCAGATCTTGGTCCTTACTAAGACTGGGGCTAGGCTTTCAGCCAAATCATCTTTTTCCTTTTTGAACCAATCCAAGTCCTCCAAGGGGGTTTGTTTGACCATGTTGTCATATTCATATGAGTACAGGTCAGAATTATCATCCTGGAGCCCTTCAGGAACTTGGTATGGGTTAAGCTCTTGAATCAATTGAAGAGAAAATCTTCCATAATGCCTCCTTCTTGCTTTAAAATCATCAACATAGTCAGCCCAATAATCTTCTGTGTCTTCCCTATGATGATAAGTGATCTTGATGTTCTTCTCAATAAACTTTTTCAAATCAAAGCAAGTTCTTGGCCTGAAGAAATGAACAGTAATGGGAGCTAGGGATCTTTCTATATTTTATCTATCTAAGGTTGTTTTACAGGTGTAGTTTCCAAAAGAGATGGGGAAGTGCAAGCCAGTAATTTTCTTATCTCTGCAGGTTCTATGCAATTTATCCAATTTTTTGGCATACTTCTAAGGTGATTTTATCATTGTAGAACATGGTGAACTTGAGAGGAGTGCTCTCATAGCCTGCAACCCTTATATAGGAAAATTTTCTGAATTGGATGAAGTAAGCACCGTATTGCGATATCAGAATCATGGCTTCATCAAAAAATCTCTTCGCTCTGTCACTCTCCAGAAGCCTGACAATATACATGGTGAAGGCATCATTTACCCTTCTGAAATTGCGATTGCTAGTTTCTAATGTGAACTGAGGGAAGTAGGCATATACGGGGTCACCCTTTTGGGTATCGATGTATGAGAAACCAAACCATTGTCTCGATGCTGCCAGAGTATACATCAACTATGAAGTCATATAGAATTTATTCGTTTGTTGTACATTAGACAGCTGCTCCGCTAGCTTCATATTGATGATCTCTGCCTAGGTGATATTCTGAGTCCCTTCGCACACCATATTAATGAGTGGGCACATCCAGAAGTGAAACTCATTGGTAGAGGGTAAGCCCATGACCCGATCTAGTAGGATTATAAAATATGACAACGTGGTCAAACACACTCCCTTGGAGGATTTGGATTGGTTCAAAAAGGAGAAGGATGATCTGGCAGAAATCCTAGCTCCCATCTTGGTAATAACCAAAATCTGATTTGATAGGAAAGTCCATGATCTTAGAAGGAACTCAGGGGAATCCTCCTCCAAGGATACTCCAATACCAAGAAGAGATGCATTGACACCTAGTTCAGAAGCACCTGTGCAAACTCCTCCTGCCTCGTCAACTCAAGGTCCCACAGTCTCCACTCCTTCCTCATCCACGCAGGTATATCAAAAGAAATTCAAAGAAGTAAAGAAGGAGACTGTGGAGGAAGATCCCCTAAGGAAGCATACGGAGTTGCCCTCAGGCCTAGAGAACATCATTTTTCTCAGTGAAAGTGAGGAGAGTGAAGTGCTAGTCTCTACAAGTGCTCCAGAAGCTCCCATGGATAAAGAAAAAGAGGTCCAAAGCATTGAGCTTCTGGGTGCTAGTGACTCCTTTGTACTAGAAGGCCCGAGCACTCCACTCATATCCCAACTAGAGACAATAGCAGTGCACAGCTTTAAGTACCATGAGTTCCCTTTCTCTCAGCCCTCTCGCCCCACCTTCCTCTTATTCCTCCTCTTTTGCATGGGTGCAGCCTTTTGTTGATAGTAGAAAGATGAAATCTTCCTCCCGGATCTCAGGACCCAATTTTGATGCTGTGGCGGCCCTATTAAGCATTGTTCCTCCTACTCCCGCTAAAAAAGCCAGGACTACCTCAAGAATAGTATCTGATGCTCAGGGCTAGCAATTCTTGGAGATAGCCAAGCCCAAAGTGGACAAACCAGAGCATGATTTACAATCATCTGATCTGGATCTCTCGAGAATTCCCATGGGAGAGTCCACCCCTGAGGGTGAGATCCACAATCTCTAGGAAATAGTCACCAGGGCCATTGGGAGGGTGGAGAAAGGGAAACAAACCATAGAACAACTAGAGGAGAAGGCCCAGATTCTTATAGGTTTCATCAAGTCACTGCTATCCAAGGATAAAGTTCTAGATCCTACCCCATTGACTACTCTTCCACCACCTGTGATTCTCAGCCAAGATGAAGTGCAGAGTATCGAATATAGACACAAGTATTCCATCTATGGAAGGGCTATGGAGGCTATGGTGGATGATATACTTGTTGCAGGATTGAATTTCATTGATGAAGCCTTCAAACTCCACGAGAAGGTGAACAATTTGCAACAGAAACTCTCCTCCACTATTGGGAACATAGATAAAGAACTTAAACTTTGGAGCTGTTGTATAGTAGACCTTTGCCTCATGGGACAAACTGATGAGAATATTTTAATGGCAAGCAAGGTCTTCGATGATGCAAAGGATAACTTGTCAAAAATCATGGGTGTACAGCATGGAATGGAAAATCAAGGTTTTGGAAGAAGCTTTGGGAGAATTGAAGAATAGCTGGCAGAAGGGTGAAGCCTTCAAAACTTTGGTAATATCCACTTTCAAAGACATACATTGCTATCTTGATGATGAGACCTCTGGTGCATCCCTCTCCTTACAAGAAATCAAAGCTCAATTCAGAGCTTTTGTCAAAGGTAATTTGTTCAAGGAGGGTTCCATTTCCAAGGAAAAGATGAAGGAGATCTGTTCTCTTCAATCTGTTATAGAGGAAGTAAATAAATATTATCATACTCATGTCAGAATTCAACAAAGAAATGGAGAAGTGCCTCAGATTTTGGACTCAGTCCACTACCAACACATCAGTCCCACGAGGCAGAGACATAGAAGAGGTGTTGAAAAGATTCAGACAGAAAATCCTAAAGTCAGTAGGCCCCTCTCAATCATGAACATCTGTCTTCTTCTCTCTGATTCTTCTCTTTTCTTCCTTTCTTCTCAGATTTAATGTAATTAGTTGGAGTATTGCGATTAGCAGCCCTTTAACTAAAACATTAGTTAAAAGAAGTAGTTACCAAGGGTAACTAATTTGTAAACTATATAATGATCTCTCTTTGCCATTTTTGTGGGAGGAACTTGGCTTATTTTTGAAAGTGTAAAGAAATCATAAAGAAATCAATACAGAAGGATTTCCATTCTCTGTCTATCTAATTCTTTTTTATTTGCAAGCTATCCCTTAAATATAATTAGATCATTTTTCTACATTATGATGAGAAGCTTTGTATTATTGTAGATGTTATTCATAGAACTATGTGTCTTTTCAAATTTCATCTTATTAATGTGGGTACAAATGATCTTATTCCAATTCACTTTATTCTTGCACGCATAAGGAATTATTTTGTCATCTATAATTTTGGATGGTGCCTTTCTGCTTACTTCTGCATTTTCATTCCTCTGTCCTTTTGTAATTGGTGATCTATTTAGGAAACACTTTTATGATATCCAAGTTCCATAGTTATACCATGCTTTGTACATGTGTAAATAGGTTCGTTTCTGAATAAGGGAACCTCTCCCACTAAAGAGGAGGGACTTCTTGTCACCTGATTGCTGCTCTTCTTAAAGTTCCTTTTCGACGGCCAACAGTTTTTGGCGACTCCGCTGAGGAATCGTATTCCAGTTCCATAATCATTTATCGATCATCTTTTGATCTGGCGACTCCACGTTTTACTCGAGGAAGAAGGGCCATGGGTATTGAGGATTCTTAGTTCCATCTTGTGGAACGGCGGGGTTTTCCTTTCTCTTCAACAAGAAGAAATATAAGACCTCGATCAACAAGCACTCCTCCTATAAAAAATAGAACCCCTACGGGTGGTATTCTTTCAGAGAAAATCAGTCCTAGTCTCCGAGCTCTGATTCTTACTGGTGTTTCAGTTCCCCTTCAATCCATTTTTCCAAGAATGGTAGTAACATTGCCTTGCTTGCCATCGTGTTGGGCCCCTCGCCCTTCCTCAGCCTTTGCATGAGTTACCCAGAGGTAATCGGAAGAACTTTCCTAAATTCAAGGGTGATGGCAAGGTACATCCTGATGAACACATCGCGGCCTTCATAGTTGCATGTGGAGTTATGGGAGTTGAACATGAAGACGTATCCATAAGGATTTTTGTTGAGACTTTACAAGATAATGCTGTTGATTGGTTCTATCACCTTCCTGACCAGAGCTATCACTAGCTGGAACACAATGAGAAATAGGTTTGAAAACCATTTCAAATCAGCGGAAGACGTGCATGCTTTGCTAGCGCAAATTTCTCAAATAAAGAAGGAATCACAAGAGCCCATGAGAGAATTTGTGGCTCGATTCAACAGGTTAATTAACAAAATTCCACTAGACACTCAACATGTAGATCAAATCCAAAAGTGCTTCTTCCTAAATGCCCAATTGCCTGAAGTTAGTTATGCATTGAGAAGGGCTAATCTTGCAACATTGGCCAAGGATCAAACTCTTGTTGTTAGTGTTGAAGATGATTTAATCATGTCAGGAAAGTTGAGGAGAGACCCTTATAGATCCAAGTCTTCTTCTTCCTCCTCTTCCACTCCTGGACCTAATACTGATCCATTGGTGCAAAGACTTGCAAATGATCTCATCGCCATTAAGAAACAATTGGCTCAGCATGCTCCATATGCAGACATTCCAAGGAGGAATTTTCAGCCCAAAAATTGTTTTCCTTTGCTTCTCAAACAAGGCTAGCGCTTGAAGGACCTCCTATTAAAGTCCCTGTTAATGCAACCTGTGAAGTTGAAGAACCAGAGGATGAGGATGTTAATGAAGATTGTTAAGAATTTGTTGAAGAGGTTGATGATGAAATGGACAAACTTGAGGGATCTCGAGTTAATTTCTTCACCACTGAAGGTGTTGATGAAGGAGACGATTATGATGAAGTAGTAGCAGACATGAATAGTGAATCATACGCTGTCATGACTCAAGAGTAGACAAATCAGAGGGAGAAAGTGATGTAGCCCAATAAAAAATATAAGGAGTAGCCGACAACTATCGCCGTAATTGCAAAAAGAGGATCTCTTATCCCCATTTCATCCACACCAAAGGTGAGTCCTGCCAATTCTGCTACTAAAGTGACTTATTTTTCTCCTAAAACTGATAAGCCTAGAATCCCAAGTGATGATAGCCAGTTCACTTCTAGGTATTTCGATATTATTGATCACCTGAAAAAGACCAAGGTTCAAATCTCAGAGGCTAAATATTATCAAACCCATCCCAATGCTTTTGCTAAAATGATTCACTTTGTCAATTCTCATTCTAAAACTACCTCTAAAGGCCTTTTACCCACTCCATATTTTGTAGCACAACCCAATCTGGTAGCTACTGTCACCTCACCTAATGACAAGATCAAACAATTCTATGTGATACTCCTTATAGCTGGCCATAGACTCAGGGGCATTAGACAATGTAATGCCTACCAAAGTAGCCCATGCCTTAGGTCTAACTCTCACATGCACGTACGGGTCTTGTTATTCCATGGAGAGTAAGGAAGTGCCCCTGGTCGAAAGAATTAAATATGCACAGGTAGCTTTTTCTACTTTGCCTGAGAAGAAAGTTTTGGCTATTATCCTAGTAGCGGACATCCCTCCTTCGTATGAGATGATGCTAAGTAGGAACTTATGTAAGGATGTGGGTGGAGAAATTCAAATGGATTGGTCACATGCCCTCATACCTGTTAATGGGGAAATGAAGAAGTTGCTTCCCAAGAAGCAGTCCAAGTATATTGTACAAAAAAAAGATGATCCCAAAGCACAAATACTCTATGAGGATCTGGGGCATGAAAACTACATGATTATGTCTCCAGAAGAAATCCAACTCCCCAAAATATCACCTAATGATCCTAATGGTGTTTGGATATTAGAGTTTGATGGAAGTTGTTCTTCAACTGGTTCTGGAGTTGGTGTAATATTGGTGTCACTTGAAGGAAGCATTCATCCTTTCTCTTTCAAGTTACAATTTGAAAATACCAATAATACAACAGAATACGAATCTCTCATTCTCAGGCTTCATGTGGCAAAATAACAGGGTGTGAAGAATCCCCTAGCTCATGGAGATGTGAAATTGATTGTCAAGCAGGTTAGAAACCTCTTCTAGGTAAAGAAAAAAAGATTGAAACATTACAGGAATCAGGTTTGGGACTCCATCAAATTTCTTGATGCCTTCTCCATCAAAGCAGTACCTAGGGAGGAGAATACCAGGGCTGATTCACTAGAAGTCTTGGGGTCATTGTTTATACCTCATCCTAACTTCTCTAAAGATAAGTTTACCATTGAGATGATCCATAGACCCAGTGTACCTGATAATGCAAGTAACTAGCAAGTTTTCAATGATGATCAACACCTGCTTTCTTTCTTATAACTCAAGGATAATTTTGAATAGTTTTACTTTGAAGGAAGTGATAATTTTCCTCGTGAAAGTGTTCCCTTTAACGAAGAAGTTGTCAAAGAAGAAGAGGCAGATCAAGATGGATGTATCAAACTCAAAGGAAACAAGATTCCAAAAATATTGGTGAGTTTTGAAGAACTAGTTGACAAACATGACAGGTATGTAAATTTTAAAGCTTCTACTGGACCTCAACAATCAGCTGAATATGAAAAAATTAATATTGGGAGTTCTACTGACCCTAAACTCGTGAACATTGAAAAATTTTGTACACCAGATGAGAGGAAGAAGGTAATTAATCTCGTAAAGAAGTATAAAGATGTCCTGGCTTATTCCTATGAAGATTTAAAAGCCTTTCAACCAAAGGAGATGCAGCCTTTTATCCCTCTCAAACTTGGAATTAAGGCTTTAAAACAAAAACAGAGGCAATACAATCCTAAGATAGCTGACACCATTTTTCAGGAAATACATAAGTTATTAAAATCCAAAATCATTTTTCCTATTCACCATTCAACATGGATTGCCAATATTGTGCTTGTTAGAAAGAAAAATGGTGAGATCTGCATCTATGTCGATTTTAGGAATCTAAATCAAGCTTCTTTAAAGGACAACTATCCTTTACCCATGATGGATCAGGTCTTGCAAGCTGTAACGGGATCTGAAATGTTGTCTATTCTTGATGGCTTCTCAAGATATAACCAGGTAGAAGTTAATACCGCAGATTAACACAAAATGACTTTCACTACCCCTTGGGGTACCTTTGCCTACAAAAGGATGCCTTTTGGGCTCATTGATGCCGGTGCCACTTTTCAAAGGGCTGTGGACTTGGCCTTTGGAAGTTTGAAAGGGAAATGTATTTTCGTATACCTTGATGACTTGACTGTATTTTCTAAAACAAGGACAAATCATTTTCAGCACCTGGAAATAGTTCTTCTGAAATGTAGAGAACATGGGATCCCTTTAAATCCTAATAAATCTGTCTTTTGTGTCACAGAAGGGAAATTATTGGGGCATGTTTTCTCCAAAGATGGTATAAAAATTGATCCTAAGAGAGTTCAAGCTATTCAACAAATTCCTCTTCCGACCAGCAAGAAGGGAGTGCACTCTTTCTTTGGTAAGATTAACTTTTTGAGGAGATTCATCCCTTATTTTGCAAAGATAACTTTGGATATCTCTCAAATGATGAAAGGAAAATAGATGTTTGGTTGGTCTCCTAAAGGGAAAGAGGCTTTTGAAGGTATTAAAAAGGCTATTGCCAAAACTCTTTTTTTAGCATGTCCAAATTTGAACAAAGATTTTATTATCTATTGTTATGCCACAGATAACACCCTGGCTGCTGTTCTCACTCAAGAAGATTCTAATGATCATGAACTCCCAATTGCATTCATGAGCTACGTTCTAAAAAATCATGAGTTGAGATACACCATAATGGAGAAACATGCTTTTGCAGTGGTTAAAGCTGTCAAGCAGTTTCGTTTTTACATTCTTAACTCTCACTCCACAGTATGTGTACCATATACAACCATCAAGTCCATTCTCACACAACAGGAATTTGGATCCAAGAGAGGGAACTGGGTGGCCAAGGTCAAAGAATATGACATTGACATCAGATCAACCAAGCTCGTCTGTGGAAAAGGCCTGTGTGAACTCATCACTGAGGGAGCTAGACATGAGTTACTAGAGGATAAGGTTGATCTTCCTACCGTTTTATTTCTTGGATCAATTAATGAATGGTATGCTGATATCACACATTTTCTCACCTATGGAGAATGCTCCTCTCATTTGACTGCCAAATAAATAGAGTTGTTAAACTAAGGTCAGCCCAATATGTGTTGTGGGAAAATGCCTTGTTTAAGCATGGATTGGATGGGGGATTTTAAAAATGTGTGGACAAGGAACAATAGAGGAAGTTGCTTTCAGCTTTTCACAATCAAGCGTGTGGAGGGCACTATTCATCAAATTTCACTACCCATAAAATACTTCGTGAAGGATATTACTGGCCTACCTTGTTCAGAGATGCATCAAAGTGGGTTGATAAATGTGAAGCATGTCAGACTTTCGTGGGTAGACCCAAGTTGGCCTCTTTGCCCCTTAAACTAGTTATGATCGAAAGAACATTTTCAACAATGGGGTTTGGATTTCATTGGAACAGTTTATCCCTCTTGTAGTACTGGTCATACCCATGTATTAACTACCATAGATTATTTTATCAAGTGGGTAGAAGCCATTCTAGTAAAGAGTACTACTTCAGAAGTAGTATGCAGTTTTATCAAAGAAAACATCTTGGTCAGGTATGGTGTGCCAAACAAGATTGTGACAGATAATGCTTCAAATTTTTCTTCAATCGAGATGATGGATTTTTGTTATGGATATGGCATCTCCTTGGCTCACTCCTCAGATTATTATCCTCGGGGGAATGGACAAGCAGAATCAACAAATAAAAATCTAGTGGCTATAATAAGGAAATTAGTTAATGAGTCCCAACGGAACTGGCACAAGAAACTCTATGATGCTCTTTGGGTAGATAGGATCACACCTAAGAGAGCCATTGGGATGTCTCCTTTTCAGGTAGTATATGGAGTGGAAGCCCAATTGCTAGTAACAGTGGAGCTACCAGCCTTGCATCTAATGAAGGCCATTGAAGACACCAATTTCAATGATTCTTTGGATAAGAGGATCATGTACCTCTACAAATTGAATGAGGACAGATTGAAAGTTATTGATAGGATATCTGCCCACCAACAGAAAGTAAAGCTCTTGTTTGATAAAATGGCCAGATTCAGAGATTTCAAAGTTGGAGACATTGTTTTATTGTGGGATAAAAGGCATGAAACTCGTGGCAGCCATGGAAAGTTTGATTCCCTTTGGCTCGGACCTTTCAAGATCAAGCACTTTGTTGGTAAGAATTATTTTTACCTTGATTATATGGACGGTTCTTCTCTTCCACTTCCTTATAGTGGGAAGTACCTGAAATTGTTTAAGTCATAGGTGATTAGGAGGTCCTTTGTATAATCTGTATAGTGTGTGTTCTTCTTTCCTTCCCTTGTTTTTGTGTGTTGTTTGTTTGGGGTGTTATCTTTCTGTATTGGTTTTCTTTTGACTCCGTGGCCCAATGGATAAGGTACTGGTCTACTTCCCCTAGTTTCTTTGAATTCTTTCCTTGTCTCATTCTTTCGAACTTATGCCAAGTCATCCCCAGAAGGAGCCAAGCTGTTGTCCACTAAAAATTTCCCTACTTTTGAGAAGTTAAAAATTGAAAATTTTAAGTTAAACGCCTTCTCTCTTGTCCTGGTTATATGAAAAGTCAAAAAATTGGAAAGAATCTGTGTTTTTTGGGTCATTTTATGTGATTTTCGGGCCCGTCGGACATTTTTTTCCCGCGTGTCCCAAGTTCGTTTGGGTTCTCTGTTCCCCGATCGGCCGCTTTACCTCGAAGTACGTTTCTTTCGGGCCCGTCAGACACTTTTGTCCCAAGTGTCCCAAGTTCACCCAGGGCTCATCATTCCCTTTTCATCCAATTCGAACCGAATCACGTACTCTGTGTAATTTCATCCCTCATGTCCCAGAAGCATTTGTGCATACTTTTCCCGCATCGCCCGTATTGGCCGAATCGCGCTTTCGCGTCCCGCGTGTTCCAAATGAACCAAAGGCCATCCGAGCTAATTTTTCCCGCTCTTCACAAATATCTTACTTTTCAATTTGGTAGATGTGTATTTAATGTCACATTAATTGTCTTTCTCTCTCCCAAATGGCTATATAATGAACTGCCCCCTATGTGTTTTGGCACATTGCTTTCTTACTATCCATTGCTCATACCTTTGTGATCAATTTTTTTGCGTGCATATCCATTCCCCCTGTAATTTCATCCCGAGTCCATATTGTAACCTTGGATTCTCAAATTACTAACAACATGAAGATTAAATTCCAAGGCCAGGATCAAGTCTCACTGTTTGAGTCTGTCGTTCCTGATATTGGAGACAGTGAAGTTCGCCACCTTGAATTTGGGGATTTCTAGGCAAGAATGACAGACTCAAAACCCTCCCCTATGGCACAGATTATTCATAACAGTGGTTTGGCATTCACCGGTGGTTTCCCTATCTCAGTGCAATGCGCAGATACAACTGCTCTCATGTGGAGCTCATTTCAGTCCTGACTCAAGCGAACTAATGAATGTGCATGGAGAACTCATCGCAAAACTTGACGCTACTGCCATTGGCGCTGCCCTAAGGATTCTTGAGATGGAAAATTCTATAGTGATTTCTCATAACCAGGCATAGGTCCTCTTCGATAAGGACAGTGAGAAATACAAGGTGCGGGTGGCGAAGTCCTAGCTAAAAAACCCTAAAAAGGGGGTGTCTCGTCTATCCAAGGTTCTATTCTATGCTGATTTCAACAAGGAATTGTCATATTTTATAATCCTACTGGCTTGGGTCATGGGCTTACCCTCTACAAATGAGTTCCATTTTTGGATGTGCCCACTTATCAATATAGTGTGAAAAGGAACTCAGAATATCAATTGGGAAGAGATCATCAATATGAACCTAGCAGAGCAGCTATCTAATGTACAACAAACAAAGAAATTTTACATGACTTCATACTTTATGTATACTCTGGCAGCATCGAGGAAATGGTTTGGATTCTCATACATTGATGCTCATAAGAGTGACCCTGTATATGCCTACTGCCCCCAATTCACCTTCAAAACTAGCAATCACAACTTCAGGAGGGTGAATGATGCTTTCACCATGTACATTGTCACGCTTCTAGAGAGCGACATGGCAAGGAGATTTTTTGATGAGGCTATGAATCTAATATCGCACTATGGTGCCTACTTCATCCAATTTAGAAAATTTTCCTATATAAGGCTTGCAGGATATGAGAGCACTCCTCTCAAGCTTCCTATGTTCTGCAATGATAAAATGTCCTTGATAGAGGTATGCAGGTAGCTGGAAAAGTTGCACAGAACCTGCAGGGATAAGAAAATCACTGGCCTGCACTTCCCCATATCTTTGGGAAATTACACTTGCAAAACGGCTCTAGATGCACAAAACATAGAAAGAGCCCTAGCTCCCATCACTGTCCATTTCTTCAGGCCAAGAACCTGCTGTGACTTGAATAAATTTATTTAGAAGAACATCAAAATTAAGTATCATCAAAGGGCAGACAAAGAGGACTATTGGGCTGACTGTGCTGATGATTTTGAGGCAAGGAGGAGACATTATGGCATATTTTCTCTTCAATTAATTCAAGAGATTAACTTGTACCAAGTTCCTGAACGGCTCCAGGATGATAATTCTGACCTGTACTCATATGAATATGACAACGTGGTCAAACACACTCCCTTGGAGGATTTGGATTGGTTCAAAAAGTAGAAGGACGATCTGGTAGAAATCCTAGCTCCCGTCTTAGTAAGAACCAAAATTTAATCTGATAGGAAAGTCCGTGAGCTTAGAAGGCACTCAGGGGAATCCTCCTCCAAGGATACTCCAACACCAAGAAGGGATGCATTGACACCTAGTTCAAAAGCACCTGTACAGACTCCTCCTGCCTCGTCAACTCAAGGTCCCACAGTCTCCACTCCTTCCTCATCCACCCAGGTATATCAAAAGAAAGTCAGAGAAGTAAAGAAGGAGACTATGGAGGAAGATCCCCTAAGGAAGCATACGGAGTTTCCCTCAGGCCTAGAGAACATCATTTTTCTCAGTGAAAGTGAGGAGAGTTAAGTGCCAGTCTCTACAAGCACTCTAGAATCTCCCATGGATAAAGAAAAAGAGGTCCAAAGCATTGAGCTTCTGGGTGCTAGTGACTCCTTTGTACTAGAAGCTCCGAGCACTCCACTCATATCCCAACTAGAGACAATAGCAGTGCACACTTTAAGTGCCATGAGTTCCCTTTCTCTCGGCCCTCTCGCCCCACCTTCCTCCTTCTTCCTCCTCTTTTGCATGGGTGCAGCCTTTTGTTGAGAGTAGAAAGAGGAAGTCTTCCTCTCAGATCTCAGGACCCAATTTTGATGTTGTGGCGGCCCTATTAGGTACTTCTCCTCCTACTCCTGCTAAGAAAGCCAGGACTACCTCAAGAATAGTATCTGATGCTCAGGGCCAGTAATTCTTGGAGATAGCTAAGCGCAAAGTGGACAAACCAGAGCATGATTTACAAGCATCTGATCTGAAGCTCTGGAGAATTCCCATGGGAGAGTCCACCCCTGAGGGTGAGATCCACAATCTCTAGGAAATAGTCACTAGGGTCATTGGGAGGGTGGAGAAAGGGCAACAAACTATAGAAAAGGTGGAGGAGTAGGCCCAGATTCTTGCAGATTTCATCAAGTCACTACTATCCAAGGATAAAGTTCTAGATCCTACCCCATTGACTACTCTTCCACCACCTGTGATTCTCAACCAAGGTGAAGTGCAAAGTATCAAAGATATACACAAGTATTCCATCTATGGAAGGCATATGGAGGCTATGGTGGATGATATGCTTGTTATAGGATTGAATTTCATTGATGAAGCCTTAAAACTCCACGAGAAGGTGAACAATTTGCAATAGAAACTCTCCTCCACTATTGGGAACATAGATAAAGAACTTCAACTTTGGAGCAGTTGTATAGTAGACCTTTGCCTCATGGGACAAACTGATAAGAATATTTTAATGGCAAGCAAGGTCTTCGATGATGCAAAGGATAACTTGTCAAAATCATGGGTTTATAGCGTGGAATGAAAAATCAAGGTGTTGGAAGAAGCTTCAGGAGAATTGAAGAATAGCTGGCAGAAGGGTGAAGCATTCAAAACTTTGGTAGTATCTGCTTTCAAAGACATACATTGCTATCTCCATGATGAGACCTCTGGTGCATCCCTCTCCTTGCAAGAAATCAAAGCTCAATTCAGAGCTTTTGTCAAAGGTAATCTGTTCAAGGAGGGTTCCATTTCCAAGGAAAATATGAAGGAGATCTACTCTCTTCAATCTGCTATAGAGGAATCAAATAAATATTATCATACTCATGTCGTATTCGACAAAGAAATGGAGAAGTGCCTCGGATTTTGGACTCACTCCACTTCCAACACATCAGTCCCACGAGGCAGAGACATAGCAGAGGTGTTGAAAATATTTAGACAGTGGATCCTAAAATCAGTGGGCCCCTCTCAATCATGAACACCTATCTTCTTCTTCTGATTCTTCTCTTTTCTTCCTTTCTTCTCGGATTTAATGTAATTAGTTGGGGTATTGCGATTAACAGCCCTTTAACTAAAACATTAGTTAAAAGAAGTAGTTACCAAGGGTAACTAATTTGTAAACTATATAATGACCTCTCCTCGTCATTTTTGTGGGAGGAAATTGGATTATTTGTGAAAGTGTAAAGAAATCATAAAGAAATCAATACAGAAGGATTTCCATTCTTTGTCTATCTGATTCTTTTTTATTTGGAAGATATCCCTTAAATATAATTAGATCATTTGTCTACATTATGATGAGAAGCTTTGTATTCTTGTAGATGTTATTCATAGAACTGTGTGTCTTTTCAAATTTCATCTTATTAATGTGGGTACAAATGATCTTATTCCAATTCACTGTATTCTTGCACACATAAGGAATTATTCTATCATCTGTAATTCTGGATGGTGCCTTTATGCTTATTTCCACATTTTCATTCTTCTGTCCTTTTGTAATTGGTGATCTATTTAGGAAAAACTTTTATGATATCTAAGTTCCATAGTGAAACCACACTTTGTACATGTGTAAATAGGTTCGTTTCTGAGTAAGGGAACCTCTCCCACTAAAGAGGAGGGACTTCTTGTCCCCTGACTGCTGCTCTTCTTAAAGTTCCTTTTCAACGGCCAACAAAGTTTTGGTGGTAGTGTTCAAATGGATATGTCATTTTCCACCATCGCAATTGAGGGTAGCCTTGTCAAATTGTATGGAGAAAATAAGATGTTACACCTTATTGAGGATCCCAACTATGCGTCCTATGAGGTATTGTACACAAGTGTTGATGATGATAACTTTGTAGGATTTTTTGATGGAAAGGAGCACAAGATTGAAGAATGTAAATGCCTTGAATAAACGGGCTGTCCTTGGACTCTTTTGTTTGATGGAGCTTGCTCCAACTTTGGGAATGGTGCTGGTGTTGTTTTACTTTCTCCAAGTCATGAAAAATTTGTTTTTTCCTTCAAACTCAATTTTGAGTGCACTAACAACATTGATGAGTATGAGGCACTATTGTTGGGTTAAAGAATTGCTTGGAAGTATGGTGTCAAAGACATGCTTGTCAAAGGAGACTCAAAATTAATATTAAAACAAGTCAAAAAAATGTATGCCACAAAGAATCAGTGAATGAAATAATACAAGCGTGTAGTTTGGGATTTCATTGAGATGTTTGATTCATTCAACATTGTGCATCATGATAGGAAGTTCAATGAATTAGCAAAAAAACTTGCAGTGTTGGTGTATCATTTTGACAATTGTGCAGTGTTCCCATATTTTGAATATGATGTGGAAGTCTTGATGAGACCCTCTATCCCCGACAACATTAAACACTGGCAAGTATTTGATGATGCTACACAGATCAGAAGATTTCTACACAACAAGGGATAATTTTCTGATCAAATTATTGATTAGGAGCCAATGGTATGTGCCACAGAGGGGAAGGAAAACTTATTTGGCAAGGTAATCATCTAGCTAAAGAGTATTACCATTTCTAGAGGGCTAGTTTCCCTTGAGTCCAATTTTTATAATGTTGATCGCATTGTTAGCAGATGCATCACAACCTCAAGGGATGTTGAGGAGCATGATATTGGTACAAAGGAGCAACCAAGGAAGATTTGGTTAGGAATAAATCTCAGTAAGGAGGAGAAGAAGTCATACATCCAATTGTTAAAAAAATATCAAGATTGCGTGGCTTGGATCTATTCTGAACTAAAAGCATATAGAGAAGACTTGTTTCAACTTGAGTTTACATTGGAGTCTAATGCAAAGCCATTCAGGTAGAAACAGAGGCCAATCGATCCACTCTTATCTCTTAAGATGCAAGAGGAGCTGATGAAACTAAGGGATGGAGGGATTATTCAACCTACTAGGTATTTTTCTTGGGTTGTAAACCTGGTACTAGTTAGAAAGAAGAATGGTGACATCAAGCTGTGTTTGGATTTCAAGAATCTAAATAGAGCATCTATGAAAGATAATTATCCTTTACCAAATATGGAAAACATGTTGCAGTTAGTGACTGGTTCTAAATTACTCTCCACCTTAGATGGTTTCTCTGGTTATAACCAAGTTGTAGTGAAAGAATCATAAAGGACCAAGACAGCCTTTACTACCCCTTGGGGAACCTATGTATATGTTAGGATGCCCTTTGGTTTGATTAATTTTAGAGCCATGTTTCAAAGAGAAATGGATGTTGATTTTTCCAGATACATGAATGAGTTTATTGCAGTGTATCAAGATGATGTAACTATATTTTCTAGGAAGAGAAGTGATCACCTCCTCCACTTGGAGAAGATGATGATAAGATGTAGAGAATATGGCATCTCACTCAATCCAAAGAAGTTTCATTTTGGAGTGCAGAAGGAAAAATTGCTTGGCCACATCGTGTCACAAGAAGAGGTGATGATTGATCCAGAAAGGGTAGAGGCCATCAGCAAGGTCCCAATTCCAAGGACTAAGGAGTTCAATCTTTCTTTGGGCAGATAAACTTCATCAGGAGATTTATATCAAATTTTGCTAAGTTGACAATTCTAATTACTTCCATGTTAAAAAAGGACCAGGCCATCAAATGGGAGGAGGCTTTCAATGGGATTAAAGAGGCCCTAGAGCATGCACCTGTTCTAGCAGCTCTAGATTATAAGAAGCCCTTTCAATTATTTTCCCTTGCTTTCAGAGAGCACTTTTGCTTTTGTCCTACTATAGAAGGATGATGAGGGGGCTGAAAGGCCAATTGCCTTTTTTAGTAAGGCATTGCAGAGGGCTGAGTTGAAATACACTATTATGAAGAAACAAGCAATACCTTGGTAAAAGTAACAAAGGTTTTCAAGCCTTATATTTTGAGTTCTAATATTTTTGCTTATGTTCCCCACACCATGGTGAAAGACATATTATTAGAGATGGAAGTATTAAGAAAAAGATGCAGATGGGTGAACAAGTGTCAAGAATATGACATGGATATCCAAACCATGAAGCTCGTGAGAGGTTTGGGCTTGGCTAAGCTTATGGCTAAGAGCAACTTGCAAACTATTGAGGTAAATGAGATAGAAGAAGGTAGGGTGGATGTTTTTGAAAAATTGATGAGTTCTAAGTGGTACAAAGATGTAATTTTTTATCTCAGACATTTGAAATACCTTGAGTATTTAAGTAAGAACCAGAAAAGAGCCCTTAAGTTGGCTTCGCATAAATATGTCATTACTGATTATGGGTTAGCTTGGAAGAACCCAGAGGGATTCCTCTTAAAGTGCATTATTGAAGTAGAAGCCCCCAAGATAATTGCTAATCTCCATGGGGAATTTTGTGGGGGGCATTTTTCTGCAAGATTCACAGCACACAATATCCTGAGGGTTGGTTATTGGTGAACAACTCTTCTCAAGGATAAAACCTTGTTGGTTAGAAGATGCGAGAGTTTCCAACACTTCTCTGGAAGACTGAAAGCTTAAGTCTCCCTTTCTTTGCAGTTTGTATCAATTGAAGCTCCGTTCAAGCAATGGAGAATGGATTTCATTGGTGAGATTTTAGACCCTTTAAGTGCTATCCATAAGTGGATTCTTGTAGCCATTGATTACTTCAGCAAGTGGGTAGAGGCAATCCCCACCAAAAGATCAACACACCAAATTGTCATGGATTTTCTATTGAACCACATCATCTGTAGGTTTGGGGTGTCAGTCAAGATTGTTGCTGATAATGCCATGAGATTTAGAGCTAAAACTTTGGTGGAAATGTGTAAAGAATATGGGATCAACTTTACATATACATCTAATTACAATCCCCAAGGAAAATGGACAAGTTGAGTCTAGCAATAAAAATTTACTGAATATTATCAGAAGAACCTTGGAGCTGAACAAAAGAAAATAGGGTGAATAGTTGAAGTTTGTTGTTTGGGCTGATAGAATCACTATTAAAAGAGCCACTAGAAAGAGTCCATTTGAGTTGGTATATAGAACTCAGGCTTTGCTGCCCCTGCATATGTCATTATCCTCATATCAATTCATTCAACAACTGAAGGATCAGGAAGTAAGTCCTTATGATGCTCGCATTAACCAGATTGTTGAACTTGATGAAGGAAGGAGGGCATCTCACCAGAGGCATGTAAAGTTTAAAGAAAAGCTAAAGAAGTTATTTGACAAGAAGGTCACTCCCAAAGATTTCAATGTTGGAGATCTTGTGCTACTATGGCATAACAGGCATGAAGATAAGGGAAAGCATGGCAATTTTGACTCATTATGGATGGGCCCTTCCTCCATAGATATTTGGATTGGTGAGCATACCTTATTCTTAAAGGATTTGGATAGAGAGTTACTTGAACTGCTTGTTAATGGTAGGCATTTGAAGAATTTCTTGGATTGATTTCCCAAAACCAAGGTGAACATCATTTGTACAGTGTATAGTTTGTTGGTTCATTTTCTGTCTTTCATGTTCTTGTTTGTCATAGCCCCCAGTGGCCTGTTTTTGCTAGTTTCTCTGTCTATTTTTGGGGGACGGTCTTGGTTTTGTGATTTTCAAGCTGAATCCTTTTCCAAATGAATATTTTGGCACTTGGTCTACCTTTTTTCTTATGGCACTCACAAGGAGTTTTCATCCCCGAGTTGGAGCCGATGTTGGTGCTCAAATTTGTTTCACCCCATTTGCCATTATTTTCCTCTGATCTGTGTGTTCTGAAATGTTTTTTCTTGTAATGTGGGTGTTTTGAAAGATTTTACCTTCATTTAAAATGATTTGAATTGTTTTCAGAATCCATTGTCATGTCCCTCCATGAAGGAGTCTCTGAGTTTTCCCTGTATTTGCTCCAATTTCTTCAAAATCCGTGGGCTTTTCCATTTTCCCTATCTTTCCCTGACCATGGAAGGTCGAGAATGATCAAGTTACATTTTTATTCCTTTGAAAATCCAAAACCATGGTCAAAAAATTCTTGGAACCATGATTCACTTGGTTCTGTTTCGAAAAATTCTCATCCTTAGTGAAAAAAGGGGTTCTGGGTGTGAATGGTGATTTTGTGTATTCTAACGGTCTAACGGGTGTCTCTTTCCTATCAAATTTCTTCCTCAACATTTAGCAGTCTCATGGATTATTTTGGTTGGTCAAGGGATGGTGGGAAAATGCTTTAACTTATCACTTTTCGCTCTTTTGGCAAAAAGGCAAATTTGGTCCCGTAGCCCCGCTCAAATCTGATTAGTTCTTTTGGTACTTATGTGGCTTCTTCTATTTGGATGGAGCATGGTGGATCTATTTTTGAACTTATTATTTTTGGATACTTTGGAAAAAAGTTTGAACCCACCCCGTGGCCCCTCCAGGCTCTGATTGGAGCAAATTTAAGGAGGCAGGGGAAATGTCTCACTCTGACCCCGTAGGAGGACATGTGGCAAAACTAGTGGCAGAGATGCAGGCCTTTGGAGGTAAATTGGATGTTTTGACCCTTTGGAAAAATGGAATAAAATTCTAAAATTGAAGAGTGCTCACTCCAAATCATTCTCGAAGCCTTAAGGTTTTTGAAGTGACACCATAACAACACGTGGCGAGCCCGCACTTGTTCAAGGTCTCAACTTTTGAGGATCATCTCAAGATGTGCCATTGTGACACGTGGCAGTTTAAAAATTAAAAGAGGTGGGGAAGTGGACCATCAAAGGAAAATAGGATTTTTTTCCTCTTGTCATCAAAAGGATTAAAATCTCAAAATGGCCCGCAATCCTGATAAGGTAGAAGTTAAAGCTTTCTCCAGTCAACGACGGAGGTGCAGTCTCTCGGGTGAAATTTGGAAAAAATTCCTTTTGGGAGAAAAAATTTAAAAGTGAAAAACGAAGCACGGTTCAACTGGGAGCCACATTGGGACATGTGTCAAGCTCATTTCCCAAGGGTGAAGCTACGGGGAAAACTTGGAAAGTTTTCCCTTTTCCAAAAAAAAGGTTGAATGGCAGAATTTGGCCACGGTTCCAATGGGACCCACCCTAGGACATGTGTCAGGATCATTTCCCAAGGGTAGAGCTGTGGGGAAAACTTGGAAAATTTTTGCTTTCCCAAAAAGAAGGAGAAATGGTAGAATTTGGCAGCAGTTCCGCTAGGACCCACCTTAGGTCATGTGTTAGGATCATTTCCCAAGCGCCGAGGTGCAAAGAAAAATGGAATTTTTTTCCATTTATTTAAAAGGTTGTAAAAAATCAAAGGAAACCCCCCGAGTCTATTTTTAAAATTGAATCTTCCACGTGGGAAGCTCAAATTCAATGTAAAGATCAACAAAAACTGTGAGTCTGAATATGATTTTCCCCCCATTTTTACTGAAACACACTTAGAAGTGCAAGTCTTCATGATTTCTTGGTATTCTCCACATGCCAAATAACGAGGGGAGTTAATTTTGATATCTAAGTTTGGTGGGAGAGATCTGGAGACATCCTTCGCCATTAAAATGGTTTGACTATCGGGCTCGATCTGATTTTCCATTTTTCTTCTCCTGAGCATGTAAGGAACCAGATTTGAAAGATTAGGGGTAGAAGTGGATGGCGAGATTAAAGGAGGAGTTTTCTTCCAGATGAAGGAGTGGAATGTTGATATTTTCAAAGAGATCTACCCCGTGAGCACCTTACTACTTTTTACAAATCTGATTATGGGAATCACGATCATGATCATGAAAATCACTGGTGGCACTCAATGTCTAGATTTTTTTTTGGGGGGGGGGAAGGATTTGTTGTAAATGTTATAAATGGCACAAATTTATCATGCAAATGGTTGAAATGTTAGAGGTCGAAGAAAATTCTGAAGAGGAAAACTTGACAAAGCCTGTCTCTTAAGAAGCTGTCTAAGAAGCATGTATATCTCTTTTGTATTAAGTTTTATCGTGTCAAGGTGGTTGTAAGTGTATAGACATTGACAACCTCTGATATTATGCTAGAAACTTTCCCTTGCTGATAAATTAAAGAAAACTTGAGTTATTTTGGGTTAGTCTTGAGCAAAATGAGTTTGTTTTATTTCTAAATTTCTGCAAATAGTTTTTCTTGTTCCTGTTGCAATCTTGTATCAAAATCTTTCTTAATTACACAGGTCTCAATCCTTGTGAAATTTTAGTGGTATCTGCAATCTCATTTCTCAAAATATCTTTCATCTGGGAGTCAAATAAACAGTTTAAAATCAGTTTTCTTTCATTTGTTGATAGGGATTGTTTGTAAGCCTCTGGGTGTATCTCAGGCATAATTGATCTTAGATGTTGATGCTTTATTGAGTCTTTAAACTTGATCCTTCATGTTAAAATCTTCTATATTGTGTGAAAAAGTGCAAATATGGGCCTCCATTTGAGTACATATTCTGGTTAAAGGAACATTTTAGCTATTCTAAAGTTTTCTATTGTCCAGACTTTCCATTTTGTAAGAGTTATCAAAGATTTAGCAAATCAAGTTCATTCTTCCTAACCTCCTACCAAAATTTATTCAAAAACAACTAATCCTACCCATACTACTATTGTTTGTCATGTGTGTATTAAAAATTCATAAATTTTACTACCAAAACATGTAGAAGCAATCAGGATTCCAAATGTCTTTAGTAGCCTGAACCTTGTCTAGAGAATATCTCCACTATTTAGAGTGACAACTCATGAGAGTTAGATTGTGTTGCATTGATCATATTTTCTTCAAGTTCTCCTTAAAAAATTCATTAGAAAGGATATCACCATCTCCTCCATAAACAATAGGCTACAAAAGGGTTCTCTTACCTTAGTTGAAAGGCACAACCTAAAATAGTGAGGATAGATCAAATCCTCTTAAGGTGCTACCCACTCCTTTTCAAATCCTGAGTGCTAAAAAATTCAAATAGATTGCTTCGCAAACTACAAAATGACATACATAGCTATCCATCTACCTATGAGTGTCTTATCAGATCCATGATGTTGCTTGGCCTTTGAAGAATATTAAATTTGAGTACCAACACTCCTGATTATATCATGGACATTATTATATTTTTGATTTAGTATGATGTTAGATGTTTGATCATGGATTATTGTTGACTTCGATTCTTATACGATGTGTGATGATTATTAGATAAATTTTAGATATTGATGTATATATACTATTTTACATGGTTATATTATAGATGTTGTTCGGACTTGTGATATTTTGATATTTTGAGTAGACCTAGAAAATGAGAATTGAATTAAAATTGATAATGATATAGTTATGGATGAAATTATAAGTGAAACTGCTAATTTTCTTAATGATTATTGTGATTTACATATATATTAATGATCTTGAAATTATATTTATATTCATTCGGATGTTCTGATATGGCCATGAGGCCAAAGGATGTATTTTTATTTTGCAGGTTTAAAATATCACAACAAACATTGGGGGATTGTAGACTAACCACTTTGGAATTCTAAATGAATTCAACAAGGTCACCATGGCAATTGTATTTGTTTGTGTGTGTTTCTTTGTGTTAGGGATTCCCATGGGGGGTCAACTTTAAATGTGACCAAGGGACTTTATGTATTTTATTTTATTTTGTCCCTTTGTTAATGTTTGCATGTGCTTATTTTGTGGTGTATTGAGCCCTTTCATTATTTATTAAATGGTGTGTTAATATTGTGAGTAATCATGTTGTAAAGTTAGTTAATTAAAATATGTCACAAGAAAGTAATTAATAGAGTTGTTGGCCTTGAGTTAAAGTATTGTAATAAATGTGTAAGTAATGTGTAAGAGATATGTAAGTTGCTTTTGGAGTATGAAACACTTCATCTTCTTTGAAATTCGAATTTGTCCTTGGAGGCTGATTTTGGAGACTTGTGGGACACGTAAAACTTGTCCCATGCCTCTTAAATTTATATACCAACCTTACCTATGGTTGGAGAGTTAAAATTAGCCCTTCTTTATGAATTTTGTGAGTCAAGTTGAATGTTTGATTGCACTTTTCTTACATATTTTAATTTCACTCCTTCGGGGTGTGGGCTTGTTTTGAGTGTGTTCATAAAATTGTCACATTATTCACCCACCTATTTATTATCCCTTGGAGATTGAAGTTGACTTATATGGTGGAGTTGAGGATGTGTGAAGTGGCATCCTACATGCATCCACCTCATCCTCTCCTCTTACCTCTCCTATACATTGGAATTCCTTAACTTGTTTTTGGGTTGCTTCACTTTTGCATACTTCACTTTGGGTGACTTATTTTGGTATTGAGAGCTCTTGCAACTTTGGAGAAAGTTGGAGATTTTTGAATGCTTGTGGATTATTGATCTTGGAATATTTTACATTGGAAAGCTTACTATTTTGAAATTTGGAACAAACTCCATTCTAGAGAGGTAGGAGCTTTTCTCTTTAAAATGCTCTCATTTCATTGTATGCATATGTAAATGGTTGAATGTTTTAGTATGTTTTTTGGTTGGTTGGGTAGATAGCCTAGGTATGGTGTAGGAGAAAACTATGGGGAAATATTTTGGGGAGGCATAAGTGTTTTTAGGGAGGTATAAGGGTTTATGGAGGGTGCTGGGATTTGGGTTCCACCTTACAAATAAATAGCTTGCATTTCTTTACTCGTTATGGGGTACCATAAGAGGTTGGGGAGGCATAAGGAAATGTGATAAATAAGGGGTAGTTGGGGGAGGCATAAGGGCATGTCAGGGATTTGAAATGTTGTATTTTAGCAGTTTGTTCTTAGGTGGTGATACCCATTTCCCCTTTGGGGGGCATAAGTAGCATCCCCCATAGTTTCTTGTTCCTTTCTCTTGCATGATAAAGCCTGAGTATTGTTTGTTGTTTTTTTTCTATGGTTGTAAACTGAAGTTTCATTTTGGACTATGTTTTGAATGAGAAATTTGTCATTTTGTTATGGAATCCTGTTGTTTTCATGAGTTAAAACACATTTCTTATTGCATTGTGGTTGGGGCTCGGGGGCCAATGAAGAAGGATGGATTCTCCTTTCACTAGATGTCTTGGTTGGGTGGAGAGCGTTGCCTTATCCTTGTCTTGTTGTGATCAAACTGGAAAATGATGGATCTGCATGTTGTTATTTTGGAGTAGAGGAAAAAGATAGTTTTGACAGTCCCTTGTGAGATTTATTTTGTAACACTTTCTCACTTTGATGTGGATGACCTTGTATATCATTTATAATGGAAAGATAATTTGCGTTGGCTATGAAAGTTGCAATTCGAAATGTGAATAAGATGTACTGTGTTTTCTGTCTTTTAATGAATGAGAAGGAAATTGTATTTTGTATATTGAAATTGAGGAATATAAGAAGAAATTTGTAAAGATGTCATTTTTGAATTAATAGAAGTTGTATTCGTTTCCACAAAGGGAGTTACTACTGTTTAAAATCTGTGTTGAAATATGTTGAGGAATTTCTGTTTTAAAGAAAGAAATACGTATGAAGAAATGACATAATGCTCTGTTCTTTAGTAAATAATGTTTTGAAAATCAGAAGTTGTAGATTGGCATTTGAATACCTTGATTGCATCAACTTAATAGGTTAGAGTGTTTTGGAATGAATTCATAGTTAAAGTTGGTAAATGTAAACAATCTATTAGATGTTAAAGTTGGATCGTTGTTAGATGTTTTTCAAATTGGAAAATATTTTATTCAAAATGTATAGAGTGACCTATAAAACAATTAACAATAAAATGATATATTAAATTGAACTTAGTATGATTAAAATGACCCCAAACAAACTAAAACACTTAAGAAATGTTTATAGAACCTTTCAAAATCAGGCGCAAAACTTCTCACAGTCGTTTTGCTGTCAAATTGAGTAATTTTTGAGTGGACCTTCAATAAAACAAAGTAACCTTTTATATCCATCCTAAATTCCTCTAAGGGAAACCCTCCATGTATTTTTGGCATGTTGAGAAAGGAAGCAGGTCAAATTGAACGAAAATTTATAAGTCAAATGTTACTAGTTTTCATTTTATAATCCTACTGAGTGTTTTCTCAAAATCGACCCTTAGAAATTTATCCAAATTAAATCCTTTAGGTTTTTGTGCAAAGAGGACATCGAGATCTTTCTGAAAATCCCTAGTTTTCCAAAAACAGAGTTCCCTATCAAATATTATGGCCTCTTGAAGTTCAAAAAAGAGGAAAAGCTTCTTGCGCGCTCATCTTGCACGCCTAGAAGAGGAAAAATATTCTTGCACAGAGTACGAGAGTCAATCTCTAGACTTACTTCAGTATGTGAACTATATGCATGATGAGAAGGTCAGGATTCATAGGTTCATATGGGGGATGAATTTGGATTCGGGAGGTGCGGTACACATTCTTTCTCTATAGACATTAGCAAAGGTCATTGAGAAGGCCTACATTGCAGAAGAGACTATGGGGAAGAATTAGCATGCTAGGGATAGTGTGTGGAGATGAATCCAACAAATAAAGGATAACAGGTCGAGGGGGTCAACTCCTCCTCCTCCTGGAGGACATGGTTCTGCACATTTTTCATTCAGGCCACCGCAGTAACCCCCTCAGTAGAAAAAATAGAATCATCCACCCTTCAAACCTCCACAGAGATTTGATGCTCAAAAGGGACAGATTATGTGGCCTCCCCATAGGGGTGCCATTAGGACACAAGGTGCACAAAGGGCTCAATCATTAGGAGCTCGTCATCAGCCACCATAGCAGCCCATATTTGGATCATTAGGATCCATTGCATAGACCACTAGATTACTGATTGGAGCCGGATCTCATTAGAGAGGACCAGGCATTTTTTATGGATGTTGTGTTCTTGGACATCATTAGACAGAGTTCCCACAGAGCCTTAATAATAAGGGTAAGGAACCAATTTTAGAGCCTAGAGTTGGTGACATGGGATATAGCCATTAGATCTATGCAATGGTTGAGAACCACCAAAATGAACATAAGGACACTGTGATAGAGACTACATGTAGCATTGGTGGTATTCCTACCTCTATTCTGTTTGATTCTAGTTCATTTGATTCCTTTATTGTATTATCTTTTGAACATTAAAAGTTGGTGGCAGTTAGACAGGGCCTTAGTTATGACATTGAGATGGCTTATGGAGCCAAAATCTTTGTAGACTCCTAAGTTAAGGAGTGTGTAGTGGATTTGGGACCCTTCACTACTACCTCAGATCTTCCTATCTTTTCGTTGGGTTCATATGGAGTTATCTTGGCCATGGATTGGTTATTTACACGTAGATATAGAGTTAATTAATACCATAAGATTATATCATGTACATATGACTTTGGAGTTGATTCAGTGATAGCTGGAGTTAGGAGATATGTTTCTATCCACACTATTTCCGCTATGCAACTTAAGTGGTGTGCACGATGTGGGTGTCATTTATACGCTATTACTTTTAGTGATAGGTCAGAGGATGGAACTAGAGGACCTTATCTTCATGATCACCCCATCTTTCAAGATTCTCTTATGTGTTTCCTAGTGAGCTGTCAAGAATTCCTTCCCCGTGTGAGATAGACTTCCACATTGACTTAGTTCTAGGTACAGAATCTATCTCATGTGATCCTTATAGGATAACCAAAATTGAGATTTGTGAGATCAATTTGTAGCTGGAGGGCCTTCTTGAGAAGGGTATAATACATCCTAGTCTATCCCCTTAGGGTTCACCAGTAAATTTTGTTATGAAGAAAGACGGATCCTTGCGATTGTGTGTAGACTACAGAGAACTGAACAAAGTAACGATCAAGAATCATTACCCCCTTCCTCAAATTGATGATTTGTTTGATCATATGAAGGGGGCCAAAATATTTTCTAAGATCGATCTTAAGTCCTAATACCTTCTGGTGAGAATTTTAGAGGTAGATATCCACAAATCATCTTTCCACACGAGATATGGGCACTATGAGTTCACAGTTGTGCCTTTTGGCTTGAGAAATGCCCCCGCAATGTTCATGAGCTTGATGAACGGGTTGTTCAGGACATTCTTGGATAACTTCATGCTCACATTTAATGAAGACATTATAATTTACTCATCCACGCATGAGGATCATGCGGGGTACTTTTGTCAGGTTCTATACTGTCTTCGTGAGCAACAACTTTATGAGAACATGGAGAAGTGTGAATTCTTTCAGTTAGAGGTACAATATTTAGGCCACATCATTTGTGAGGAATGTATCACAGTTGATCCTTCCAAGATTAGAGCCATTATGGATTGGCCAACACCCACTAGTGTGACCAAGGTGCATAGTTTCATGGGTTTGGCAAGATACTACAGGATATTTGTTTAGGAATTTTCTCAGGTTGCACAACCCATCACTTCCCTTCAATGTAAAGGGAATAAGTTTTTATGGTCAAATAGATGTGAACATGCCTTAAGGAAACTGAATTAATGTCTCATGATAACACATATTCTTGCAATGTCAGACCCTTAAGGAAAGTTATTCATTTCAATAGATGCTTCTTTGGCAGGACTAGGAGGTGTTTTGATGTAGTAGGGTTGAGTAGTTTCTTTTGAGTCTCGCAAACTCAAGGATTATGAGATTAATTATTTTAATCATGACCTTGAACTTACAAAAAAAATTAATGTCTTGGTTTGGTGGAGACATTTCCTTCCTGGCCAGAGATTTACACTTAGGACTGATTAATTAAATCTTCACCACCTCTTCACACAGGCCAATCTCAACGCCCTTCAGTGACATTGGATGGAGTTTCTTTGTGAGTAAGACATGGAGATAGAACATGTGAAGGGGAAGGAGAATGTGGTTGTAGATGCCTTGAGTAGATGGAGACATGTGATTATGGTTACTTCAGTTGGTATAGATTTGCGGAGTAAGATTTTATAGCAGCTCCCTCACGATAGCTTCTACCTTGACGCCAAATCAGAGATTGAGTCTTAGAGGCCCCTCCAAGGAAATATGATGGATTTTCATTAGAGGAATATGGTTTTCTTAGACACAGAGGTCAGATATATGTTCCTAGAGATAGAGGAATGAGACAAGATATTTTGGCAGAGGCTCATCGTATACTTTATTCAGCGCATCTCAGGGTGAAGAAGATGCATGCCACCTTGAGACAGTTGTACCATTGGAGGGGACTATGGAGGGATGTAGTTGTGTTTGTGTCACATTTTTTAGAGTGTCAGAAGGTGAAGCCTGAACATCAGCACCTAGCTGGCCTTCTCTTCCCTCACACCATACCAGAGTGGAAATGGGACACCATTTCCATGGATTTCATAGTTGGGTTACCTACATCAAGATACCACCATGATGCCATCATGGTCATGGTGGATAAATTGATGAAAGTTGCTCACTTTTCTCTATTTAAGATCACCTACACAGCTAGTGTAATGGCACGAGTATACCTTGATGAGATTTTCAGATTGCATGGGATTCTATAGAATATCATTTATGACAACAATCCCGTGTACACTTCTCACTTCTGGAATACCATGCAGCATGCTCTCAGGATGAAGATCAACTTCAGTACAACTTATCACCCTGAGACAGGTGGACAGCTAGAGTAGGTAAATCAAATCTTGGAGGACATGCTTAGGATGTACGTCATGGACCATTACTCGAGGTGGGAGGAGTAGTTGTATTTGATAGAGTTTTCTTATAATAACAATTTTTCAGAGTTCGATAGGCATGGCTTCTTTTCAAGCACTATATGACAGGGAGTGAAAGACACCACTGAGTTGGGACATATTGGAGGACAAGGTTTCCCTTGGGCCATCTTTACTACAAGATATGAAGTAGAAGTTTGTCATGATCAAGAAGAGATTATAGGAGGCTCAGGAAAGATAGAAGAAATATGTGGATCAATGAAGGACAAATTGTATTTTTTTTAGGTGGGCTATCTTCGAGCGTATCGGTCCTTTGGCCTATCATCTAACATTGCCACCCATATTTTCTCGTATCCATGATGTATTTCATGTTTCTGTACTTAGCAGGTACATTGCATATCCTTATCATGTATTAGATTGAACCTCATTGTAGGCGCATGATCAAGGGCAGGTGATGGTGGAGCGAGTTCGTAATTTAGAGCATAGGACCTTGGGCCTTCGAGGAAGAGAGATTGATTAGGTTTGTGTTTAGTGGGATCGATACAATGAGACAACAACTATGTGGGAGGATGCCACGCCTCTTAGAGAAAATTTCCCACATTTTTTCTAGTGACTTCTAGGAGAAAGTCTAGTATAAGGTGAGGAGGAAGTAATGCCCACTCGTCTTTGACATTTATATGATTATGATGTTTCTTAGCATAGACTAGAGTTATGGACATTTCTATCACAATTTAGATATTGACAGATGGACATTGATTATTTTGATAAGTTAATTGATAGACACTATGGATGTCAGACTGATGACATGATTTACATAATGGATTATATGCATATTTGGATATATATAATTGTTGATTTTGAGTTTATATTGGACTAATATATTTATTTCGATAATTATATGGTGTCAAATGATGTATTTGATGTTGTGATCTTATTTCTAGTTGATAAAGTAATGAAATTGAAATAATTGGAATTGTGAACGATGGAAAATTATTTGAGATGGTTTAGTTACAATAATTTCTTTTATGTATATGCATGTATGTTATTATTTCACTGTTGTTAATATGGCCACGAGGCCAGAAAGGTATCGTCTTGAATTTTTTAGGTGTTTGCAACACAATAAACCAAAGGGAAATAGGATACCAACGGTGAAAGAATATGGAATATTTACAACAAGTCACCATCGCAACATGTGTATTATTATGTTGTTTTTTGTTGTAGTTTGTTAGGAGGTCCCCATTGGGGGGCGACCTCAAAATTGACCTTGAGAATTTTTGTAATATTTTCTTATTGTTTTTTATTTAATTGTGAGTTATTGAATTTTTATTGGCATGTGGAGTCACTTTTATTAATTGTGTTTTCCACCCCTCTTAAGTTAATTTTTTAAAAAAAATATCTAGTGCTAATTAGGATGTGACAAAGGGGGGAAAATAAATGTGAGCTGGTAGCCTTAATGTGTGTTGGCTTGGAATGAATTTAATTTGTTTTGTGGTAGTGTGTACTCAATTTTCCTTGTGAAATTCGGATTTTGACATTCTAGGCTATTTTGGAGACTTGTGGGACAAGCCAATCTTGTCTCGCACCTCTTAAATCCACCCACCCACTTAGCCTATGATGTGAGAGACTTATTTTAGGTCCTATTTTATTTTTTAATGAAGGAAATGGGAAATAAAATTTCACTTTTCTTATATGGGTAATTAATTTTGTCCTTAAGGGGTGTGGGTTGGGATTGTGTGTGTAAGAGGGTGGTCATTTCCCCAACCCCTAATTTATTATGCTTTGGGGTGTGAAATTTACCTTGGTGATGCGGGTGGAGAAGAAATGATGTGGCATCCTACATGGAGCCACATCATGTCCCTCTCCCTCATTTTTATTTATTAGAATTTTTATGAAGTTTTGGGGGTTACTTGCCTTGTTTTGGATCTCTCATTTTTGGAAGGCTTGAATTTTGGTGTGATTGTTGGAGTTGAATATATATTGAAATTTCTTGAGCTTGGAGGATTAGTGAAATTTCTTGTGGAGTGCATTCCTTTTATGGCAAGATAGGGTCTTCACCCTTGATTTCTTCTATTTTCTTG